>OU452315.1:9660000-14460000 GCA_911728475.2 Pterostichus madidus
TGGTATCGTGCGCGACACGCGACGCCGTAACTCTCGAATATCTCATGTCGAATTTGTCGCCAGTTCTGTCGCATGACACTTTGCCACTAGCGACACATGTGTAAGGGTTTTGTCATGTGTGAAGTGAACTCCAGTGGTGGCGCGAACAAAGAAAACTGCTATCGGAAATATTAATACATGAACAAGTTTATTTTATAGCCAAGAAATTCGTCATTTTATATTTTTTTTATGGGGTGGCTAACTCAGTGGTATGAAGTCGGCCTGTGGATCCTGAGAACCCTGGTTCGATTCCCACAGGCGACAAACAATTTTCATAATTTCAATAACTACCCTTGTGGCTCCTCCACCACTAACATCTTTGGGGGCCGTGATTTGACGACTGGTAACCGCATTTCAAGCGCAAAAATATATCACTTACCGAGATCTGTTTCGGCAGAGTGCCACACCCAGTAATGGATAGATGTTAGTGGTGGAGGAGCCACAGGGGTAGTTGAAATTATGAAAATTGTTTGTCGCGTGTGGGAATCGAATCTAGGGTACCAGGGTTCTCAGGATCCACAGGCCGACTTCATACCACTGAGCTAGCCATCCCATTTCTATTTATACTTTTTTTAAATATATTCATCTACGTCCATGTGTGATTTCTCCTCAGCCCACGAAAAAAAAAGAACATCGAGGAGTGGTCCCGGTCATTAGTGAAAGATATTAATTTGTTAATTTGTGTTCAACGGGCAGCTTGACTAATAACCGGCGGCAGAAAAAACAGGCTATATTGATTTACACCACTAATTGTTTTAATTTAATTATAAGAACCTGAACATGTTTACCAAACTCGTACATTAACTGTCATCGACGCCATCCGTTGGGAAAAATAATATTCTCTTTCGAAAATTAGAAACGACCACGCGACATTCTTCTCGTTTTACCTCACCGTCAGGGATTGATATTGAAATTAATTCCGCACTTTTCAAAATAGGGGCATAAATCAACCACAGACCCTTCATTATCCTCTGGAAATATACACCCTTTTATGACAGTACCTATTAGGTAGTTGGTAGCAGCGTAATTTTTATTATTACTGTTTTTTTTTTGCGAAATTATGTGTTTAAACACTTATTTTTGGTCCATTAATAAAATAAAGTGCTACAGCTTCTTCAGCTTGTATTTTCTCGACTTTCAATTTAGTATATTCTAAATTACCAAACCACAATAAAATAAAAATAAATAAATATATCATCACGCCTTTTATACATTATAGGAAGTGGTAGCACTCTGCCGAAACAGATCTCGGTAAGTGATATATTCTGCTTGTGAAGTGCGGTTACCAGCCGTAAAATCATGGTCTCCAAAGATGTTAGTGGTGTAGGAGCCACAGGGGTAACTTTAATGTGGTGAAAATTTTTGTCGGCTGTTGGAATTGAACCAGGGTTCTCAGGAACCACAAGCCGAATCGATACCACTGAGCCATCTACCCCTGCGGCTCATTACAAACTCATATTACAATAAGGGTCATTGTAACATGGGATGGCTAGCTCAGTGGTATGAAGTCGGCCTGTGGATCCTGAGAACCCTGGTTCGATTCCCACAGGCGACAAACAATTTTCATAATTTAAAAGAAAAACTATCCCTGTGGCTCCTCCACCACTAACATCTTTCGGGGCCCTGATTTGACGGCTGGTAACCGCACTTCACGCACAAAATATATCACTTACCGAGGTCTGCTTCGGTAGAGTGCCACACCCAGTAATGGGTAGAAGGCGTGATGATATATTTATTTTGTAACATTTTTCTGGCAATACTGCACATTCCAAATTCGTCCGCCAAAATTTTTTGGACTGTTCCGTAGGACATTCCAATTTTATTACAGAGGTCATGAATTGATTTTCGATGGTCTCGGAGAATTGTTTCACGTATAATTTGGATGTTTTGGTCACTGATTCCAGTTGAAGGACGTCCAGAGCGCTCATCGTCTCATCCTTCCATTCTTAAACCTCTGAAACCATTGAAAGGCTTGGGTGTTTCCCATAACTTCATCACCAAATGCTTCTCTAAGCATTTGGTGAGTTTCCAGAGCATAAAATAAAATTTGATGCAAATGCATTGCTCATCACGCTATCGGAGAACACAACAAACAGTAACACAGTCATCACCAGACTGATACGACGAAAGAACGCAGAATGATGAGAAAACGAAAGAAAGGATTTGGGAGAAGTACTACTGCTGAAATCTAGCGGCAAATCGTTGCACTACAGTAGTTAAAAGAGTTACATTCGTTCGGAAACTTTTGGGTAGCACCTTCTGACAGTAACGTTGCAACAATTTATTAGAATTTTCCACTGGTGTCATTGTGTAGGTATAAATGAAGCTTGAATTATTCTGTAGTTGTCTGCAGATATGTATGAAAGGATGATAATTCCAGCGACGCATAACACGTGTCGATAGGATGAAGAGGAAGAAATAAACGTAGCGTTCATAACAATAGTAAGAAAATTTCCATCAATTGTCCATTAGGAACTCGAACACACAACAAATACTTGGTCGTCTTTCCTCGGAATGAAGTCGGATCGCGCTAATAAACCCCCAACCCTTCTTAGCACGCGGGATATTATCAGACTCTGTTACATTAACATATTGCCGCAATTACAGCGATCTTTTCTTTTGAATAATGCAAATAATTTCCGAAATTAAAGGCAGTAAGTAAAATTAACAAGAATTCACTCATTTCAAAAAAGCAATAATCATTATCGTACTCTTAATGAACGAATGCTAGCTACTCTGAATACGCTACTTTATCAGATCCGGAATACGCAAATTTACAAAATACATACACTGTACATCCTTCAATCAGTTGACGAGATTATCAGTAATAACAAGAGAGTGAGAATAAATTGAAAATAATTTGACAGATTTTTCGAAAACTTGTTGCCAGGCAATAGTCACGAAAGCCCGAAGGGCTTGAGTGGCTATTGCCAAATGGCAACAAGTTTAAGAAAGATACTGGAGAATTATTTTCTAATTTATCCAACTCTCGAGTTATATTTAATTAGATTATTTTTTGACTTAACTGTTGAGGTCAATTCATTCAACTTAAAAGATTTTGAACTGGGTCCATATCGATTGATTACTTATTAATATTATTATTCTTGGAAGTTGTTTCCAAAATTTGTTGGTGTATATCTGTATCTGAAATGGAACTAAATCGATTTTTTCAGACATTTTACTTGACGCGTTGACAGTTTTAAATAATTATTTGACAACGACCTATCATTTGTCACAAACAAAAGTATCTATAGAGATTATTTCCGGGAATAATCACAAGAGCTTTATTCTCAGTATAATAATAACAGGATTGGTTAAAACGCAGACATGTGACAACATACAATGAAGCATTTCATTGGTCTTGAGAACGTCAAAAACAATCATGTAAAAAATTTGACAGAGAAGTTCGGACATCTCTTTCTCACAAGCACTGCAATGAAAAAAGTCTATTGAATACTATATTTTTTGCGGGTGGCTCTACCAGTAGCCTGAATTACTTTGTTTCCCTAGGAAGTTTTTATGACGTCACTTTTATGACGTTTGTAGTAAAAGTTTATTTATTAAATTATTCTAGTTTGTACAACAGGAATTAAATTCCTCACTTTCAAAAACAATCGCAGTGGGACTATCCGTTCCTTTCTTATATTTTTGTTTAATTTTAATTTAGTACATTGTGTGGACTTTTCTTTCATATACAAGTGCAGGCTATCGCTTTCATCTTTTCTAATATTTATAGATTCGTTGTTAGATTCGTTATTAGATTCGTTGTTAGGAGTAAGCGTGAGTAATTTGAGATGTTTTGCGCATATGTTATGTACGTCGAAGATAGAAGATGAATGATAAGTGAATAGGAATGATGTGATTGAAGTTTTGTTGTGTGATAAATGATTTCGAGTGTAATAAATGAATGAGTTTATATGGAGTGATCTATGAATGTAGTTAAAGTGAGGGTGGTGTGTTTGGATGAGAATGTTTGACGAGGACTGATTATTTGATGAATGTAGTGAGTGAATATCTTGAGTGATTGTAGGGTTTGTGCTACTCCATTTGACGGGATTTAGCATGATGGATCCGGACTCACCAAGTCTGAGCGGAATTCACGCCTGAAGAATAGTGTCAAGTCCTGTACTGCTCGAATGTTTTCAAGGCACTCTTGTAGAATTCTTCGTAACGCATTTAGTTCCGACGAGGCCTGTATCCATATTCGGCGATTAAAACGAGCTTGGAATCAACATTCAGCGTGTCTGATAACTAGGCTGAAAGGGTTGCGCTGTTATCTGCTCCTTCCCCTCGGCCCGCGAAGATCCGCTAGGAGCACGATGCGATTCCTATGCTAATGATGGAATGAAAAGCAGACAGTTTATAAGCGCTCACGGTTTATTCGTTTCGTTCACCCTTTGGGTTCTAATCGTACGATGCCTGTTCTGCGACGCCGAACGTGGTGAAGGTTCTTCCGGATTTTTCGATTAGCGAGGCTTCTGCACTCATAACCACGCACCAAATCCGTTCGTCCTCTTCAGCAGACACCAGGAATAATAATGTTAACGTTCAGGACGCCACGCGCTTTCTTTGATTACTTATATTCTTTTAGAGCTTTCTTCCTTTGTATAAAAACGTTGATGCAATATTGCTTGTACTCAATACTAGAAGGCTTGTATAAGTTAGATTTTATCTTGCTGGTTTTTTATGGCGGATGCGTATTGGAATTTTAGTATTTTGTATTTTATTTGTAGTAGAATATAGATAATTTAGTGGTTTTGTAGTATTTTATGGTAAGGTAAGAAGTTATTACTTGTAGATATACCCGTACGGCTTTTAGTATGATTGCAAAAAATTCGTTTAATGAAAATGCAATTTTTTTTGTTGAATCAGTTGAAAATCGAAAAATTTTCAAATATGTTTCTATTTCATTCGGGGTATGAGAAATCGAATGCCGTTAAGCGCATCTTCATATCTTTTTTAGTTTTTGAGATACGGCGATTTTTCACTTTTTAAAAATCTCAACTTTGAAGGCCCATATCTCGAAAACTAAAAGAGATATTGAAATGCGGTTTGAACGAGTGTATTTCTCGTGTTTTAATTAACTTATACTGAAATTTTGAAAATTTTTAAAATTTTCATATTTTTTTCGATATTTTCTTTTGCTCACATTTCAAAAACTTGACGAGATAATTAAAATCTGTAAAAACCAGTGGATTCCTCGCATAAAAGTACATATGTATGTAAAATTTCAGAATTTTTGCTCCACGGATAAAATTTTTAGAGGAAAGAAACTAAAAATGGCCAAAATTCATAAACATCCTTCAAAAATAATTAAACAGTGATTTTTCGTTTTCTTGTAATAAAAACTTTATCTGTGCAAATTTTTGCTTGAAATTTTGCATACCTACGTATTTTTACGAGAGGAATTCATTAGTGTTCCCAGATTTACATTATCATTTAAATTTTTTGAAATATTGCGAAATGAAAATATTGAAAAAAAAATTAAAATTTTCAAAATTTTCAAAAGTACGCTATAAGTTAATTGGAGCACAAGAAACACACTCGTTCAAACCGCATTTCTATATCTCTTATTGTTTTCGAGATATAGGCCTTCAAACTTGAGCTTTTCAAAAAGTCAAAAATCGCTGTTTCTCGAAAACTAATATAGATATGAAGATGCACTCAACGACATTCAATTTCTCATAGTCTGAATTATATAGAACCACATTTTAAAAAAAATCTATTTTTAAACTGGTTCAACAAAAAACATTGGTTTAAAGAATTTTAGTCATATGAATGACTTTGAAGTTTGTTAAATTTAAAGTTTATGACAGAAAAATTCGGGAGACGCCCGGACTCGAACCGAGGACCTTCAGCTTGCCGGGCTGATGCTTTAACCACTAAGCCACGGCTCCCCTGAACGAATAGGCGTCAACCGAATTTCGTTCAGGGGAGCCGTGGCTTAGTGGTTAAAGCATCAGCCCGGCAAGCTGAAGGTCCTCGGTTCTAGTCCGGGCGTCTCCCGAATTTTTCTGTCATAAACTTTAAATTTAAAAAACATTGGTATTTTCATTAGCTGAAATTCTTGTGATCATAACTTCGGCGATTAACGAAATATATATTTAGGTTCAAAATATGCATAATTATGTAGAAATATAAGGAATGAAATAGTGTATTCTCCAATTCGTTTAGTTCAGCTTTCTATCACCAGTTAGCGTATTTTAACAATGCATCCTTTGCCTTCTCTGCAAATGACAGTACACCCCCACCACTTATCCCACTTTAATGCGTAAGTGTTCATATAAAATCGAGCCTTTATTGAAAATTTAAGAAACATTAAAAACATCCCTTTCGTCATCAAACGAATGTGTGAAATGATGCGTGTTGGTTCGTTTGAAAGGTGTCATTACATCGGCAATGAAATTAGCGTCAGAGTCTCCGTGCCTAAGTTCAATCTCTCGAGCAACAATAGCATCTGCAGCGAGTGGGGTCCAGGTTGGCATGTCGGTGGACAATACCAATCCCAGTAGGCGACAAGGCGACATATATAACGTCGCCAATACGCTGCGCCCAACAAAAGATGATGTATGCCATCATTAGAGACTGGCACCATGCAATAACATGTTTTATTTCCAGCGGTGCTTTGTCAAGGGTGGGGGGTGGTATGCCACACACGTGCCTGCGTAATGGCGCCACATTTACTTCCGCCGCGACATCGATTGTAGGATTTGTTTGCGCTTGTTGCGCGACGGAGGAATGCCATGCCGACTTGATGTGATCACTCTGCCACAAGGAATTTTAATTGAATGGATGCTGAATGCTGCATCATTTGTTTTTGGTGGTGTGTAATTGTCGCACCAGTTCTACTGGACGGTACGTATATGTGGTTATGGCTCTAATTTCATGACTTCATTGAATGCGGAGCTAACATCAACATTCTGTCCTTTTGCTGCTGTTTCTACTATTTACTAACATTCCTAATATTTAAATTATATATAAAGGATCTTTATTTTTATATTACACATAGGAGAAACAATGTTATATTTTTACATGTTCATTTGGCATAAGAAGACTTATGGTCCAAGTGGCGAAGAAAAAAAGTGAATCAAAATAATTCTATTTTAGGTCAATACGTCAGTTTGACATAAAGATTGATTCATTTTTTTCCTTCGCCACTTCGTTCATAAGTCCTCTTATAGCAAATTAACATGTAAAAACTTAACATTGTTTCTCCTGTGTGTAATATAAAAATAAAGTCCCTGTATACAAAATGTCCCTTTATTCTTACCATCAACATACACATAAAATATACCCAGGTTTTCTTTTTTATGGGGTAAGGCGCAGTGATATCAAGTCGGCCTGTGGATCCTAAGAACCCTGGTTCGATCCCCACAGCCGACAAAATATTTTCACCAAATTAAAATTACCCCTGTGGCTCCTCCACCACTAACATCTTTGGGGGCCGTGATTTGATGGCTGGTAACCGCACTTCACGCGTATAAATATATCACTTACTGAGATCTGCTTCGGCAGAGTGTCACACCCAATAATGGGTAGGAGGCGTTATTTACCTTTTTTTCAGAACATGTTAAAATTTACTTATTTTTTTATGTGGTAGTTGCCTCAGTGGTATCAAGTCGGCCTGTGGATCCTGAGAACTCTGGTTCAATTACTCAAACCGACAAACATTTTCATCAGATTAAAATTACCCCTGTGGCTCCCTCACCACTACCAACTTTGGAGGCCGTGATTTGACGACTGGTAACCGAACTTCACGCGCATAAATATATCATTTACCGAGATCTGCTTCGGCAGAGTGCCACACCCAGTAGTAGGTAAAAGGCATGATGATATATTTATTTATTTATATATAAAAAACATTATTTATGTTATACGAGTATATGGAGTAATGGCCCAGTGGTATCAAGTCGGCCTGTGGATCCTAAGAATCCTGGTTCGATCCCCATAGCCGACAAACATTCTCACCAATATATCACTTACCGAAGTCTGCTTCGACAGAGTGCCACACTCAATAATGGATAAAAGGTGTGATAATATATTTATTTTTATATATTTATATATATCAGAAACAACAATAAATAATTATTGTTTTATTTTTCATAGCTGTCTAATAACTACCGTAAATCTTGTATTTTATTTTCCTTATTAATTGTACACGAAAAACAAATGAACAATAAATTTACAAACAAAGTGAATTTTGTACAACTGTTAAGCTGTCTAGTTGTAAAAATGTCAAACATAAATCTAGCACTATAACTTTTTAGAAAGAAGAAATAGTCAAAAAAGTTTCTTGAAAATCTGTCAGTTACTCTTTGATATGAAATGAGTAAACTATTGTGCCATAAGCATGAAGTTAGTTACTTTCCATAAAATGTTTCTTAAGATGCAGACATAGCATTCAATAAACTTTCTTGACTTCTTATTTCTACAAAGTTTCTCAGAAAACTTTTCCCGTATCTACGGGTTTTCATATATTTTCAATTTCATTGCATTTATTACGAAAATAATAATTGACGATTGATGAAAATAAATCAAAAGTGAAGAAATCAAAATACAACAATAAAATTTGTATTAATTTATGACCATGCATTCGAAATATTTAAATAATGTAGAAATGTTATAAAAGAGAAGTTAGTTATTGAATTTCGGCAACGTTGTCCAATTAAGCAGTAATCAAACGAGAAATAATTTTCAAAAGTAAAAATACCGTCAAACAAATTTAATCAAATTACTGTCGAAAGAGCGGTACGAACACGGCACAAACAAAAGCAGAGAGAAAAAAATACAAATTAAAAAACAAATTTAATCACTAATTATTGGTGTAAGACGAAACGACTGAAGTTTTTTTATCTGTCGACCACATGGGGTGGTTTGGAGACAAATTAAAACAAGGGTTGCGCGAGCACTAATTATATCAGAAGGGTTGTAGCCGAGCAGAGATCCGTCGTTATATTTTTATCGATGGTAACAGATATAAACCGCCGCGGGGGCGGCAGCACGGGGGTGGTTATGTCAAGCGGTGACGGTGGTTCAAGGGAAGACGCACGTCCGCCGCCAAAGGAGTGCAGAGCGGCCGGGGGTGTCATTAAACCAAATTAAAAAATATGAACGCCCTTTTACAAATGTCTACGAATATAAATTTTTATTTGTGGTGAAAAATTTGTTTCTTTTGTTATTTACGACAGCAAAATATTACAGCAAGCTGAAGTAGGAAGTGATTTACTAGATTCAGGGTTGACGTTTGAAAAGTTTGATGTTTCGAAAGGCAAGGCCCCAAGGCCAATGAGATAAGATCACTAGAGCACAATTCTTGAAATACAGAAGAAATAAAAAATATATCATCATCCTTCTATCCATTACTAGGTGTGGCACTCTGCCGTAGCAGATCTCGGTAAGTGATATATTTATGCTCGTGATGTGAGGTTACCAGCCGTCAAATCACGCCCTCCAAAGATGTTAGTAGAGGGGGAATCACAGGGGGTAATTATAATGTAGTGAAAATTATTTGTTGGCTGTGAGAATCGAACCAGGGTTCTAAAACCCATGGAACGCTCACCTACCCCAAAAATGAAAATTAGGAGGATGAACTTATATATCATCACGCCTATTACCCAGTACTGAGTGTGCCACTCTGCCGAAGCAGATCTCGGTAAGTGATATTTTTATGCGCTTGAAGAGCGGTTACCAACCATCAAATCACGGCGGCCAAAGATGTTAGTGGTCAGGGAGCCACAGGGGTAATTTTAAATTGGTGAAAATGTTTTGTCGGCTGTGGGGATCGAACCAGGGTTCTTTGGATCCACAGGCCGACTTGATACCACTGAGCCATTACCTCATTTAAAAGCTATATTATAACAATGCTGACGAGAAGAAATTTGGAAAAGATATGACAATTGCTGATTCTTCATTTAATAATTTATTTTGAATAAGAATATACAACAATGGACTGCTTTTACCCCTAAGTGCTGTACGAGAGGTAAATTAGTCTATATAAATCATTAATTTTTATTATTAATTTACAATTTATTAGAAAGTTCTGGACACACTAAACGTCTCGGAAATATCTGCGAAGTCAAAGAAAAATGTAATCTTGTCATCTTCAAAGAAGCAACGCGCAATATAATTAAAAACCGATTATATGTAAACATAGCAACACACTATGTCATTCATCTAGTTATATTTTTTGATGATGTCAGTCGATCTTTATAGCGTTTTGAGTATACAGGTAAAGTTTCCCGAATTGAGTTTGATATTTTGAGCGTCTTTGAAGAAACGTGTGCAAAAACAATTTGTACGGGATACAAATTCATATTATAGATTAAAATTACAAGCATTCATTGTCGAAGAGGAACGCGAGGAAAGGAAGGGCGGAGGTCGTCTATTCATCTCGCCAGGAATCGCGAACAATCTATCCGTAATTTGACATGGAATAAACATGCAAACAAATCCCGGTCCCGGTCCCGTTCCAGGAACGAACGGGTTGCGATGAATGCTAGTCGCCATGGTGACGCTCGAAACAAAACAAAAACAAAATAACACAATCGTTTCGGGTTAAATTTTAATTAAATGCTGCGACAAGAAAATGAAAACCTTTTGAAATATGCGAACGCGATGTGCCATGGACGTGCGTGTCTATCTTGAGCCACACCTGCCGATTCTGACAGAAGTCTCACAAGAACTTACTAAATGAAGCTTTTAAATTGATAAAGATGGTAGATTTTAAAACGAGAAACTAACAAATAGAACATTGCAGAAAATTATAAGTGGAAGTAAAAAATTTAAAACTCGAAATGATTTCTAATATTGAAAAACAGTATTGGGATTTTTTAATAAGACTGCGCCAATAGTGGTGAAAATTGGAACAACCAGGTTTATTATCCATAATAATGTAATTTTTGTACTCACATCATTCATAATAAGGTTTATTTCATAAAAGGAGTCGAAAGATCCAGGGTTCTTGGATAAAAGGCTTAAAGAATTTAATAAAAAAATTATTTATTTTAATTAAAGATGACGACGTTTCGAACACATGTTTGTGTTCATCCTCAGGTCAGCAAAATTAACCACAACGTGGTTATTACAGAGATAATTAAGTTACATGTTTAAAAAAGAATTAAGATTAAATAAATTATTTAGGAGTATGCAAATGTGCACACCTCCAAGTCAAAACGCCGTTTTGACTCGGATATTTTTTTATTAAATTCTTTAAGCCTTTTATCCAAGAACCCTGGATCTTTCGACTCCTTTTATGAAATAAACTTTTACGGCTTAATATCAAAACTTTAACAAAATAACTTTTACATTACCTTGGAAACCGATGGAAAGTTTGATTTTGCGTACTATTGCGGAAAGTAATTGAAAAAACACCCATTAGTATTATTCTAAATTTGGACTATTAAAACGCTAATTGTACCTTGTATCCCAATCCTTGCCTCTACCACTGCCAGCACATAGATGATTATTATTTATATTATTAATTCAAACCGCAAGATTAGAAACGCCTGTTATCCTACCCCTGTCCTCCCAGAAATCTTACGTGCATCTTACCACCCCCCCTGCTCACCCCCAGGCCCAGTAATGTTCAGGCAGAAATGAAATCACAGCATGGGCCTTAATGCCTCAGCATTTGTCACTCGCCGCTCGGGCTCCGCAATGTAATTAAATTGTTTATTATTTTCGGAGAAATTGATGCACTGTGCTCTCTCGGTAATCATATTTCCACCCTAGAGATGAGAGGGCGCTCGTAGACGCACGCTCGTACCGCAAGTGTCACCAAATCATTTGGATTAAATACTGATCAGTTAGAAAGTCAAATTAAGAGGTTAAGAAGAAGCAGCAACACTTCGAGATATTTAGTTATTTACCAATAAATTTATGTGTTAAACAACCAAAAAATATCGCATTGATATCATACTTCAAAGTTTTAAATACACCGATGACAAAATACAGAGTGATCAAAAGGAATGCGCGTGAAGTGCGGTTACCAGCCGTCAAATCACGACCTCCAAAGATAATAGTGGTGGGGGGGCCACACGGGTAATTTTAAATTGGTGAAAATGGTTTGTCGACTATGGGGATCGAACTAGGGTTCTCAGGATCCACAGGCCGACTTGATACCACTGAGCCACTACCCCATATTAGTAATAAATAAATATATCATCACGCCTTTTACTCATTACTGGGTGTAGCATTCTGCCGAAACAGATCTTGGTAAGTGATATATTTATGCGCGTGAAGTGCGCTTACCAGCCTACCCCATATTTAAATAAATTATAATATATTACATAATAAGTCAGGATATGGGGTGGCTAGCTCAGTGGTATGAAGTCGGCCTGTGGATCCTGAGAACTCTGGTTCGATTCCCATAGTCGACAAACCATTTTCACCAATTTAAAATTACCCCTGTGGATCCTCCACCACTAACATCTTTGACGACTGGTAACTGCACTTCACGCGCAAAATATATCACTTACCGAGATCTGCTTCGGCAGAGTGCCACAGTCAGTAATGGGTAGATATTTTATATCATTTACTCTTCGAAATTAGCAAACTATTTTTTACAGTACTTGCACATATGAAGGAAAAGAAAAATAGGTTTCAAAATTGACAACTGTCAAATTGTTGTCTAAATAAACAGGACCTTGATATGTAATATTTTCTTACAGTTCACGGTTGATAGTAAGTAAATATTAAAGTCCTGATATAACCATGGAAACCACTGTGCAATAAAAGTTCTTAGGATCCATAGGCCGACTTGATACCACTGCGCCATTACCCCATTATATTGAATTAGATGCGATATATTTTTTATTGTGGTAGGTGGCTCAGTGACATCAAGTCGGCCTGTGGATCCTGACAATCCTGGTACGATTCCCAGTCGATAAACAATTTTTACCACATATGATTTACCCCTGTGGCTCCCCCACCACTAACAGCTTTCGGTGCCGTAATTTTTATTTATATTTTTAAAATTATTCTGTTGATAGTTATCGGGACCTTTATCCAGAGATGGAAAACCTAGCCATTAGATTAATAAATTGATGGAGGAGAATTAAATATCGACCCTAAATAAAAGAAGACTGAATAAAAGGTGGTGATATAATATCAACAAGTGAATAATACCTATCCCTTCAATTTTCCTCAATCGGGCTAAACTGCAGCACCGCGAAAAGAGGGTAGCGACGCCCGGGGGTGAAATTGACCGCGCGGTATCGAAAGGGGTTGAAGCAACAGGTTCCAATAGCTGTGTTTACCGCCTTCACCCCGCGACGAACACCCGGATTTTTCCCGCGACAAATTGATTCCCACTGGAGCCGCGATAATAGCCCGGACTCACCGGATATTGGCGGCGTGAAATCCGGAACTTAACACCCTCCGGTCGAGCTTTCAATACGCGCTGTACGTGAAAGTGGAAATTGGAAATTTGTGTTTGTTAATTGTGGTTGTTACGGGGATGGATTTTCATTTGTGGATTAATATTTAATTAATTAATAATGGGGTAGGTGGCTTAGTGGTATCGAGTTGGTTTGTGGATTTGAAAACTCGGGTTCGATTTCAACAGCCGACAATTTTCACCACATTAAAACTACCCTTGTGGTACCTCCTCCATTAGCAACTTTGGAGGCCGTGATTTGACGACTAGTAACCGCATTTCACGCGCATAAATATATTACTTATCGGGATCCGCTACGGCAGAGTGCCACACCCAGTAATGGGTAAAAGACGTGATGATATATTTATTAAATAAATAAATAAATATATAAATATATCGTCACGCCTTCTACCCATTACTGAGTGTGGCACTCTGCCGCAGCAGATCTCGGTAAGTGATATATTTGGCGCGTGAAGTGCGGTTACCAGTCGTCAAATCACGATAGCTAGCTCAGTGGTATCAAGTCGGCCTGTGGATCCTGAGAATCTTGGTTCGATTCCCACAGGGGACAAACAATTTTCACCATTTCAAAAACTACCTCTGTGGCTCCTCCACCACTAACATCTTTGAGGGCCGTGATTTAACGGCTGGTAACCGCAATTCACGCGCAAAATATATCACTTACCGTGATCTGCTTCGGCAGTAATGGGTAGAAGACGTAATGATATATTTATTTATTTTGTACTAAAAATATGATGAAATCACGAAACAATTCCTTTTTCTGCATTTCTTCAGTTGGTAGTGATCGAAAGACTTCCAAAGTTATTTACAATGTCCTTTCACATGCAGGTCCTGGTAAATTTAAACGATCCATTTTGTATTATTAATTTATTCGAATTAATTTCGAGAAACAATTTATTTGTTCGGCATTGATCGTCCGTTGTTTAGCGAAGAGTGCAATTGTCATTATACAAATAGGGCGTCAATGCCAGGCTGGCTTTGATCGCGTAATAGCCCTCTCCAAGTCAGGGGAGAGCACCACCATCGACGTGCACCCTAGTTCTGTAGCGTGTATCGTTTCGGAAAGATATTCTATGGAAATACGCGGATATTTTTAACTGCGGTGGCTGTGTACGAATTGAACACTGGCTTATTACTATTCTCTAATTGTTTCACAAACAAATCCTGACTGATATAATTTTGACATTTTCAAATAAATTTATTTTTCTCTATCGCGTTTACAAAGTCACTTTTGTACAACTGTCTTTGTCAAAAATTGCTACAAAATTCAATTTTCTACAATTGTTTTTAGGGATATTTTTTGTGAAATTGTTAAGTTGTCCAGTTGCAAAAATGTCAAACATAAATCTATCACTTTAGCTCTCATTTCCTAGCTCATGTCAAATTATTAGGCGTGATGATATAGTTATTTTATTTATTTATTATTTTTTAATAATAACATAATTACATTAAACTGTAAAAAACTTCTTCATTAACTATAACTATTTTAAGTTTAAGAACTTATTAAATAGAGTTGTCAATAATCATTTTTTGAGCTCCTTTTGTCCTTGTTCTTCTTTAAATTGAAAAAGGACATCATTAGTCCTTTGTTTCAAGAAAAATATTATGCTTTTTTCAAAAGATGCTTTTATATTAGTTTTTCTGCGCTCGTACGAAAAGTAAGTTATTGTGTACTTTTGTTAGTTTTGTTGTTGCTATTAACCCAGTAATTTGTATTTTTTTTACAGTTGAAATTATTACTATTTTTATTCTATTGTCTATATTTATCGTATTCCCTATAAAACCTAATGACATATGACAAATACGGCATAGAATTGACAGTATATTGCAGCATAACAAGAGATAGCATTACCACAGCTAACTCTCTCTTACAGAACAGCGATGAAAGACTATGTCGAAAGTATGAAGTCTGCAAACTTAGTGTTTATGCGCAGCGACAAAGACAAACACTAAGGCTAAAACAGTAGCTGGAAACGCTCAGCTGTATTCACATATGACAAACTCTCAAGGTTATGTTGAAAAACTAAAACTAAGACAATGTTAAGAGGTGGAAACAAGACTTAATTATAGAAATAAATAGTGTATGCAACTCGTGTTAGAAAAGCCTTCCTTTACACTCATGCAATAATGTGGCAATTTTAACACTTGTTTCATAAATAGTTATTAATATTTTATGCATTATATAAAAAATAAAAATATATCACACCTTCTACCCATTACTGGGTGTGGCCCTCTGCCGAAGCAGATTTCGGTAAGTGATATATGTTGCGCGTGAAGTGCTGTTACCAGTCGTCAAGTCACGGCCCCCAAAGATGTTAGTGGTGGAGGAGCCACAGGGGTAGCTTTTGAAATTATGAAAATTGTTTGTCGCCTGTGGAAATCGAACCTGGGTTCTCAGGATCCACAGGCCGACTTCATACCACTGAGCATAATGAAAAATGAGAATAATATTTGTTGTTTTGTGCCAGCAGGTACTTCTAAATAAATTACAACTATTGAAATTTGTTTAAATTTGTTTCTCATAATTATTTTTATTTAAATTCAGATGGTATCCTTTTCTCTAAGATTCAGGAGTTGGTAATTCTATTATGTATTATATAATGTTAATATGAAATTTACACGAGGTTTGAATAAAGCTTAACTGCTTGTGTGCTCTAAAGAAAGATTTGGTACACAGCAGTCTAGGGATTTTAATTTTAATGTTAGCGGTTATCGGCAACAGTTTCCCGGTTTCGGTTGCAGATTTCTTCAGACATAAATCAAGTTTTTATGTGAACATTTCCGTTATTAATCGTTATGTCGAAGCTAAATGGCTAAATGGCAATTTGTAAGAAAAAAACATTATCCCCTTCTACCATTTCGTTGCGCCGTATCTATTGTAGATGGCGCTCATCTCAGTTTAATTTCTAGAAAATATCATAATGGCCCATTTGGAAAAAATGATTGATGGTACGGAATAAAGTTTCCCTGGAAAGTTTCGATTCAGAGATGGAAATCCCTAGCCAATCTTTCAAATTTCTCTATAACTTACATCATAAAAATGTCTGATTTTAATAATGTCACCTATCTTACACTCCCAGGAATTTCTTCTTAGTAATGACCTTTTCCTTTAGACTAGTGGGTTTCAAACTTTTGGGAGCCATGACCCCCCCCCTTGGAGGCAAAAATCACAAATATATTTTTTCGCGACCCCCTTACTTTTTATGTGATCAAAATTGCAGTTTGTAAAAGGCTGATTTAAACGTAGAACAACGGTTTCAAAAATTAGTAAAGGAAAAATTTCTCAATTAAGGTGGTTCTATCATGACTGTCTCATAAAAAAGTATAGGTAACCGAAAAAGTTTATAAAAACAAGTATTGAATTTCATATATTATATATTATATATTAGTGGTTTGTTTGAATGAAAATGTTTAACGAGGGCTGATTGTTTGATGAGTGTGATGAGTGAATGTTTTATGAATGATTTTAGGGTTCGTGAAGATATGTATGTATGTATTAGTATTTGCTTACTAATGTAGAAACTCATGAAAAATAACATATTTAAATTTCATTCAAATCAGTCGGAAATACTTCCATGATAGTACCACTTTAAGGATTAATTTAAAATAATATGATACGAGTACTAGATATGAAATTGAGAATTTCTTCATTCGATTCCACATATATTTTTGCGTAGATATGCGTATTTAGATCTTCAAAATATTTGTTTTAAATCGCCGGAGCCATGTTCGTAAAAATTTCGGTTAATAAAGAAAATGCGATTTTTATATTGAACCACTTTAAAAATCGACAAATTTTTTAATATATTTCTATATAATTCAGACTACGAGAAATGGAATACCGTTGAGCGCATCTTAAAATCTTTTTTAGTTATCGAGTTATAGAGATTTTTGACTTTTAAAAAATCTCAACTTTGAAGGCCCATATCTCGAGAACTAAAAGAGATATTAAAATGCGGTTTGAACGAGTGTATTTGTCGTGATCTAATTAACTTATACTGATATTATGAAAAATTTCAAAATTTTCATATTTTTTTAGATATTTTCTTTTGGCCATATTTCAAAAACTTGACGAGATAATGAAAATCTGTAAAAACCAGTGGATTCCTCGCATAAAAGTACATATGTCTGTAAAATTTAAGAGTGTTTGTTCTACGGATAAAATTTTTAGATCAAAAAATCTAAAAATGGCTAAAATTCGTAAAATTCTTAAGGGGTACCCCTTCAAAAATAATTAAAAAACAGTGATTTTTCGTTTTTTTGCAATAAAAACTTTATCTGTTCGAATTTTTGCCTGAAATTTTGCATACCTATGTATTTTTACGCGGGGAATGCACTGGTGTTCACAGATTTTGATTATCTCTTCAAGTTTTTTAAATATAGACAAAACAAAATTTGAAAAAAATATTAAAATTTTCAAATTTTTAAAATTTCAGTATAAGTAAATTAGTGCACGAGAAATACACTCGTTCAGACCGCATTTCAATATCTCTTTTCGTTTTCGAGATATGGGCCTTCAAAGTTGAGCTTTTCAAAAAGTCAAAAATCGCTGTGACTTGAAAACTAAAAAAGATATGAAGATGCGCTCAACGGCAATCGATTTCTCCTAGTCTGATTTATATAGAACTATATTCTAAAATTTTTCTGTTTTTCAACTGGTTCAACAAAAAAATTGGTATTTTCTTTAATAGAAATTTTTGTAATCACGACTCAAGAGATTAAAAAAATATATATTGCGAATCAAAATATACATATATTATGTAGAAATATATAAGGAATTAAATGGTGAAATCCCCAGGTTCATATCTAGTTTCATATTTTTGTAAATTAACCATAAACAGAAACAAACGTGAATATATACATAAGCATCTAAATAAATAGCATATATTATATGTTTCATTTCATAAATCCTTAAAATTTAAAAAAAAACGGGTTGAATCTTTGGAAACATGTCTTTAAAATTTGTAAATAGCATTCGATGACCCCCCTTCCAATGTCTTCGCGCCCCCTGAAGGCGTCGCGACCCCCACTCTGAAAATCACTGCTTCAGACCATGCTTCTCGAATTAAAAAAGCAATGACATAAATTTCTGCATTGATCTTCAATTTAAATTATTTCAGATAAATAAATTTATCAGATTAATTGAATTCTACAAACTAATTAACATTGTTAGGCGGATTATTTCAAGCCTAACGAGCTTTGCATGTGCTTTAAAATTGCGCTCATGTGCAAAGTATGTAAATATATATTTATAAAATAAATACATATAAATATATCATCACGCCTTCTACCCATTACTGGCTGTGGCACTGTGCCGAAGCAAATCTCGGTAAGTGATATATTTTGCGCGTATAGTGCGGTTACCAGTCGTTAAATCACGGCCCCCCAAAGATGTTAGTAGTGGAGGAGCCACAGGGCTATTGAAAATTATGAAAATTGTTTCTCGCTTGTGGGAATCGAACCAGGGTTCTCAGGACCCACAGGCCGACTTCATACCACTGAGCTAGCCACCCCATAAGAGCGTGCTTATTGATGTTTTATTTACATTGTATTAGAGTTCAATATTCCACATTAAAACAAATGACCAGTAAATAAAACAAAGACCATAAACCAATAAAGCGAAGCTTTGTAGTGGTCAAGCTCTTAACGAAATACGGAGCGGGAGGTAGTGAAAAATAGCATCGGTGAGTTCTGTGACATGTTGATCCCTGAACATCTTCATCACCGAGCCCAGAGCGACGGGAAGCGGGAGGAAATCAGGAAAGAGTCATTACCAGAAGAAGAAATTCCGCAGAGTCTCCTAGATTCGAGACATTATTAAAAACAGACAGTAGACAATTAAAATAATATACAGCATTTTCTATATTTGTGTATACCATATTTTTAGCTGTAAAACTACCCCTCTGGCTTTCCCTTTACTAACATCTTTGTGGGCCGTAATTTGACGGCTGTTAATCGCACTTCGCATAAATATATCAGTTATTGAGATCTGCTACGGCAGAGTGCCACACTCAGTAATGGGTAGAAGGTATGCATTACATTTTCAGGATATCAGTCATTTCATTATTTGTGTATATGATTTGAGCAATCATTATTAAGATAAATAATTGATTGTAACAATAACAAAACTATAGATAAATACTTTTTGATATTATTTGTTTTGTTTTTAGGTAACAAACGTATGTGCATAGCTTGCTGTTTTATTTTTAATCGATTTTTATTAATAATGATTTTTTAAACAAATGGTCGCCATTTTGAAATAGTTACTTTCTATAAGTATGAAACTAATTTTATGTACATTCCGCAAAATAATATATAAATAGCAAGGACAGGAAACCAAACCGAACCCGAATCAAAAATCGTTTCAAATCCATCTTTCGGATATGGCAGAGTGCTACACCCAGTAATGGGTAGAAGGCAAGATTATATATTATTTTTATTTATTTATGCAGTTCATAAATATATTTTCAGTATATAACAAGAGAGTGAGAATAAATTGAAAATAATTTGACAGATCTTTCGAAAACTTGTTGGCAGGCAATAGTCACAAAAGCCCGTAGGGCTTGAGTAGCTATTACCAAATGACAACAAGTTTGAGAAAGATACTGGAGAATTATTTTCTAATTTATCCAACTCTCGAGTTATATTTAATTAGATTATTTTTTGACTTAGCTGTTGAGGTCGATTCATCCAACTGAAAAGATTTTGAACTGGGTCCATATCGATTGATTACTTATTAATGTATTCTTGTAAGTTGTTTACAAAATTTGTTGGTGTATTTCTGTATCTGAAATGGCACTAAATCGATTTTTTACTTGACGCGTTGACAGTTTTAAATAATTATTTAACAACTATCTACCATTTGTCACAAACAAAAAAGCACCTACAGAGATTATTCCCGGAAATAATCACAAGACTTTTATTCTCTGTATAATAATGACAGGATTGGTTATAACGCAGACACGTGACATACAATGAAGCATTTCATTGGTTTTAAGAAACGTTAAAAAATAATCATTATAACTGCTTGCAACAATCTAATAAAAAATTATTGAAAAATTTTGGTTCGGCGTACCCCAATTGAATCAGATATAAATGGGTTCAGTTTAGGTTCGAGTTCAAATCGACAAAATTAACAGCAGTTCAGGTTAAGCTTAATTGGAATTCGAACATGGGATCTCCGGATTCAAATGCCATCGCGCTATTCACACCACCGTACTGTCGACAAATATGTTAAATAATTACTTGGGTACAATATTAGAGATTTATTTGTTATAAAGACAATAATAAATAAAAAGAGCTAATGATAGTCGAAGCAATATCGGGTTGTCAGTTCCCCGTAGTCCAAATAAAGGAATATAAGTCCGGAGCGAAGAACGAGGAAACCTTAATTCCTGACCTTATCAATCTTACAAGGCTTCCGATTCTACGTCTCCGTCAAATGTCTTAATTAAGCCAACGACTACAGACAATTCATCTAATCGTGTGTGTCTTTTGTGATATTGAATCCGACTCGACTGACGAGAGCTCCGTCTCTACGAAGTGGTGAAGGGTAAACGTGGATGTAGACTGATGTATGAACTGTTCAAATATTTACCAATGACTTGTGGAATTTGTCACTATGATTTAAAACAGGGGTAGGTGGATCAGTGGTATTAAGTCAGCCTGGGGATTTTAAAACTCCGGTTCGAATCCCACAGCCGATATACAATTAAAAATTACTTCTGTGGCTCTCCCGCAACTTAACTTATTTTGGGGTCGAGATTTAACGCGCTTAAATATATCACTGAGATCTGCTTTGACAAAGTGCCACACTCAATAATGGGTAAAAGGCGTGATAATATATATTTATGCTACTTTGTAAACAGGAATTTAATCCCAATTACAGAATAGGTTCCGGAGCCACAGTATACGGGGTGTGGCTATTAAATAACGAGACTGATGCTGCTACAGGCGAAGTACGCATGCACCAAACACCAACGACCGTTAGCTTTTTAGTGTGAAGCTTTTTCTTTCGAATGCAGTACCTCTCGCGTCTGTAAACAAATCCGTATAGCCGTAGCATTTTTTCTAATTAGAGTTGTTTCTTCAACGAAAAAATGTTAAGTGCAACATTAGAGCAACGAATTGTTGTGAAATATCACATGAAACTTGGCAAAACTGCTACTGAAACTTATATTGAAAAAAGTACCCGAATTGTGGAAGGACAAGTCATGGTTTCTCCATGAAAACAATGCGCTGGCTCATTCCGCAATGTCTGTCAAGTCTAGCCAAGTATAGCATCCCAGTGTTGGACCATCCGCCTTATTCGCCAGATCTTGCACCGTGAGACTTCTATCTGTTTCCTAAGGTGAAATTTGCCTTAATAGCAACAAGATTTGAGCTTTGAAAGAGAAATCGGTACGCGTTCTGAAGGAGCTGACAGAAGTAGACTTCCAGCACTGTATCGAACAATGGAAGATTCGAATGGAGCATTGTACGGATAGAGGAGGGAGGTATATTGAAAGTGATAATAAGTAAATAGGTATGGAATCAAAATAAAATGTTAAAACAGCATAAGTCTCGTTATTTAATAGCCACTCCTCGTAGTAGTTCATATATTTTTTGGCATGAGTGCGATTCGAACTCGGTACCACCGGTTTCTTATTCCGTAATGTTTAAAATATAAGTTGGTGCAACTGGCAGAGAAATATAAAATGACTGTAATTAATCAATGATTGCTTACTTAAATAAATATAAATAAATAAATTTATCATCACGCCTTTTACCCATTACTGGATGTGGCACTCTGCCGAAGCAGATCTTGGTAAGTGATATATTTCTGCTCGTGAAGTACGGTTACCAGCCGTCAAATCACGGCCCCCAAGGATGTTAGTGATGGGAGAGCCACATGGGTAATTTTAATTTGGTGAAAATGGTTTGTCAGTTGTGGGGATCGAACCAGGGTTCTCAGGAGCCGACTTGATACCACTGAGCCATTACCCATAATGTTTAAAGTTTTAGAGAAATATAAAATGACTGTAATTAATCAATGATTGTATACTTACTTTGTTAATTAAACGATTAAGCAAGTAGAGAAAGTGATTTAATTCTAACATAGTCTAGAATCTATTTAGCAGAGAAGGAGATTGCGCGATCGACAAGAACGGTTGAAAAATGAGCACGAATTTTTCATGTCGATTAGGGCTGGGGTAGTGGCGCCATTACTTTCATAGTATTTAAATGTAGTGGTGATGTATCGAGTGAAATCAGTCGCCTCGTTTCGACAGGGCGCAATCCGGGCCAAACAAGAACACTGAGTGCAAGAAAGACAAGTGTATATCTGTTTCACTCCCAACAGCCGAGATCGTCAATTTCTCTACGTCTCGGAGCTACTTTTCCGAAATTGCATTTCTGTACACTTTTTTATATTTTTCGCAAAGTGCGAAGAAGAATTCGCAAGCCGATACTAGTTTTTCTTACTTAAAATCTGTCTCACAAGCTCTGAGGAGGAGTTGTTCTAACAGAGTTTTCCCTTGATTCCAAAGGGTAACTTGAATTTGCCATTCTTATAACTTCGCAATACTATATTCAAAAACAAGTGCTGCAATCACCCTTATTTTAATATGAGTACATTTTGTGTAACGAATATTTCAATTAGGGCCAGTTTTTCATTCACCGGTTTACTCTCAATTAACGTTAATCATGATTAAATAATAATGGAAACCATAGTTTCTATTAATTATTTAATCATGATTAACATTAATCAGTGATTGAAAACCTGGCCCTGATGGCCGGTTTCATCAACAAAAATTAAATTTTAAACAAGGTTTAAATAAATAAAAGCAAATCGAATGTATGACAGCAATGTTAATGATTGAATTTGACATGTAATTTTGATTTGCTTTTATTTATTTAATCAATGTTTAAATTTTAAGTTTTGTTGGTGAAACCGACCATGAGTCATGTTGGAATATATTGTTCTGTATAATATTGTTTCATTGTTTTTTATTAAATAAAATAAATAAAATAAATATATCATCACGCCTTTTACCAATTACTAAGTGTGGCACTCTGCCGAAGCAGATCTCGGTAAGTGATATATTTATGAGTGTGAAGTGCGGTTACCAGCAGTCAAATCACGGCCCTCAAAGATGTTAGTGGTGGGGGAGCCACAGGGGTAATTTTAAATTGGTGAAAATGTTTTGTCGGCCGTGGGGATCGAATCAGGTTTCTCAGGATACACAGGCCGACACGATACCACTGTGCCATTACCCCATATTGTTATTAATTTTAATATTATTGTAGTTACACAATTTTTTGATTTGTTTATTTTTCAATTATTTTCTATCCAAAGCACTCTTGTTTCTGCCAGATATAAATAAAATATATATAAATTTAACATGCATTTTTCTCAGTTATTTTGTGACATTAGAATATATGTTTATATCGTTGAATTAAAAAAAAAAACCCTATCGAATAACCTAAAAAAACATATGTTCCCATTTAAAATAAGAAAGTTATGTCCAGAATTTTGAGAACCACTGTTCAAAAATAATAATTTCTTTCTCATTGCAACAGTCTTGTAAAATGGTGGTCCTTTGCTAATTTAACCAACCTCGTAGCTCTTATAGTTCTCGAGATAGCAATGGTGGCACACTTAAATGAACCACCCTGTATAGTTTTTCATTAGTAAACATAAGAACTGGAATTAATGACAACTTTACTTTTTTTCGTAATTACGTTAAAAGTTTTATTATGAAACTGCAAAATATTTATTATTATATTTTTGGATAAAATATATGGGGTAATGGCTCAGTGGTATCAAGTCAGCCTGTGGATCCAAAGAACCCGGGTTCGATCCCCACAGTCGACAAAACATTTTCACGAATTTAAAATTACCCCTGTGGCTCCCACATCACTAACATCTTTGGGGGCCGTGATTTGACGCACTTTACGCGCATAAATATATCACTTACCGAGATCTGCTTCGGCAGAGTGCCACACCCAGTAATGGGTCAAGGGCGTGATGATATATTTATTTATTTATTCTTTTATAAAATGTACAGAACTAAAGTGCATCTGATCCCTGCGGTATTTATATTCCTCAGGATTAAATTATGCATTTGAATTAATTGGTATATACTATTACAAGAATTTTTTGGTGGAGTTGCTTCGCTCTCTCTTAAAATAAAATCAAAGAAAACTTAATTATTTTTTTGATCATTAGAATATTATTTCGAACACCACATTAAAACAACCCCTGTGGCTCCCCTTCCACTAACATCTTTGAGGGCCGTGATTTGACGGTTGGTAACCGCACTTCACACGCATAAATGTATCACTTACCGAGATCTGCTACGGCAGAATGC
This sequence comes from Pterostichus madidus, assembly GCA_911728475.2. NCBI lineage: Eukaryota > Metazoa > Arthropoda > Insecta > Coleoptera > Carabidae > Pterostichus > Pterostichus madidus. Next base: position 9,684,787 of record OU452315.1, read on the forward strand.
CACTTCCAGTAATAGGTAAAAGACGTGATGATATATTTATTTATTTTACCCATTTTAATGTAAAAGAAAATATTACATCTTCTGTAGTATACCTAACACATTTCTGTTTGAAATATGCAATTGTTTCGAGTCGGTAGTATAGTATTTGTGTGAAATGGTAAGAAATGTCTCTAACCCAGATTTAGTAGGAAGAATGCAGCGCAAACCTCGGCAGAACACGCACATCACAGCACAAATTGGTGATTTTTTATCAGCCATACAACACCGGAATACAGAGAAAATTCCACGGAGGAAAATTGTATTATAAAAATGGTACACTTCGTTCTTTGATCAAGACAAATACCGATACATTGTTTATAGTGCGACAAGGATAGATGTACCGTCGGGGCCGTGCATCTGTCTCTCTCTACACGTTTGTGTTCTCCTTTCATTGTGCAAGGGTGGGGGTAGACAGAGAAGGAACATCATAAATAAGATGCACTTAAATATTTTATCGCTGAAAAATCGTCATATACTCCTCACATACTTCTTTGATTGATTAACTCATTATTTTATTTATTTATGGGGTGGCTATCTCAGTCGGCCTGTGGATCCTAAGAATCCTGGTTCGATTCCCACAGGCGACAAACAATTTTCATAATTTCAAAAACTACCCCTGTGGCTCCTCCACCACTAACATCTTTGAGGGCCGTGATTTGATGGCTGGTAACCGCACTTCACGCGCAAAATATATCACTTACCGAGATCTGCTTCGGCAGAGTGCCACACCCAGTAATGGGTAGAAGTCGTGATGATATATTTATTTATTTTATTTTTATTTATTTCAATCTGATCGAACTAATCAATTGTTTTGTTATTAAAGACAGTGAAGAGGTGGTATGCTAAAGAAATTATTTTCTGGACAATTTAAGAATAAATCTGTTAATATAATTAAAGATTTATTTTGTGAACTCTTCATTATACAGATTGTAAAATAAGTAAGGAATACTTATATTATGTTCTGAAATAATAATTTAATCTAAATAATTATAAATTAAATAAATTAAATAAATATATCATAACGCCTTCTACACATTACTGGATGTGGCACTCTGCCGAAGCAGATCTCGGTGATATATTATGCGCGTGAAGTGCGGTTACCAGCCGTTAAATCACGGCCCCCAACGATGTTAGTGGTGAGGGAGCCACAGGAGTAGTTTTAAAATGATGAAAATTGTTTGTCACCTACGGGAATCGAACTAGGGTTCTCAGGATCCACAGGCCGACTTGATACCACTGAGCTAGTTACCCCATTAAATAATTATAAAATTTAAAATTATGGGGTAGGTGGGTCAGTGGTATCGAGTCGGCCTGCAGATTTAAGAATCCGGATTCGATCCCCACAACCGACAAACAATTACAACCACATTAATTTATGGGGTGGCTAACTCGGTGGTATGAAGTCGGCCTGTCAATCCTGAGAACCTTAGTTCGATTACCACAGGCGACAAACAATTTTCATAACTTCAAAAACTACCCCTGTGGCTCCTCCACCACTAACATCTTTGAGGGCCGTGATATGATGACTGGTAACCGCACTTCACGCGCAAAATATATCACTTACCGAGATCTGCTTCAGCAGAGTGCCACACCCAGTAATGGGTAGAAGGCGTGATGATATATTTATTTATTTATTTTAAAACTACTCCTGTGGCTCCTTCTCCACTAATATCTTTGGAGGCCGTGATTTGACGGCTGGTAACCGCATTTCACGCGCAAAATATATCACTTACCAAGATCTGCTACGACAGAGTACCACATTCAGTAATGAGTAGGCGTGATGATATATTTATATTTATTTATTTTATTATCTAAACTGCTGTCTATCGTACCGTTTTTATTTTGTATAACTGTATTTTTATGAAAATATATACACAGTAAAACTAACCATAGAAAAAGATTCAATAGATAGCAGAGCTCTTTTCCATAAAATAACGCCAAAACAAAAAACAGTAGAACTCCCAAGTTTATAATAAAAGCCAAACAAACGTGTATCTAGAGAATATCACATCAAAAATTGATGCCATCACACACATACACACACGCATACACGCAAATACATCATCCACAAATGCAGGGTGGCCACCCTACAGATCTCCACACCCCTATAGGTGACGTATCGACGAGCGGGGTGGAACACATCAGCGGGGGACGAGGGTAAATGATCGGCTGCCAAACACATGCCACACTGTGTATCCGTATAAAATGTCATCGCAGCTTCAACGGAAAGGTCACATCGAAAGGTCAAATATATCGAATCATTAGTCGCAAATATGATTCTCATGGCTGAGAAATGAATGCTATACTAATGTTACCGGGAATTCATAAATTAAAATTTAGAGAAGTTTGTCAATTGTTTAACAAAAAGAAATATTATAAGGATGTGTATTCATAGAGATGAACCAAAAAGAAAATTGTACTCAATGAAGATTGCTTTATTTAGGGTCGTTGATTTCCACCGAAGTTTGAATTTCTGAACGTTCGAACATTCGAATATTTTGAACTTCGTCAGAAAAACTTCGATGCTTCAAACTTTCGAATTTTTTGAAGCTTCGAATTTACGAATTTTCTAATTTTTCGAAGCTTCGAATTCTCGATTTTTCGCCACTGAATTAACGCTATCTGTCTTCTCCAAACACGCTCGCGCATAATTCGCGAAAAGTCGACCACGAATTGAATAATAAACTCGGCGAAGTATCTTGCAAAAACTCTGCAAGGTTAGGCGTCTTAGCCATCTACTCTCTTACCGCCCATCTAAATGCTATGGACTTTTAGTAAGACGTTTTAAAATGACAATAGAAAGGATTCAAAAATGTCTTAATTTTAAGTCTAAATTGAATTAATTTGGCAAATAATAATGATTAATAATAATTACTTACGAATTAATACAAAATTACATGATTTAGTTTCATTTCAGATACAGAAATACACCAACAAATTTTGGAAACAACATCCAAGAATATATTAATAAGTAATCAATCGATATGGACCCAGTTCAAAATCTTTTAAGTTGGATGAATCGACCTCAACAGCTAAGACAAAAAATAATCTAATTAAATATAACTCGAGAGTTAGATAAATTAGATAATAATTCTCCAGTATCTTTCTCAAACTTGTTGCCATACGGCAATAGTCACGAAAGCCCGTAGGCAACAAGTTTTCCAAAGATCTGTCAAATTATTTTCACTCTCACTCTCTTGTTATATTTACTACGTATATATGAGAACCAAATAGAATCATGAATTTGTTTGAAAATGAACCAATGAAAAGGAAACCAATTTTGATAATTGTATTAATAAGAACTGTCAAATGTTTTCATTAAAATAATCAATGTGATAGAACGTGAAAAAACCTGAAACGAGTGTCTTAAGACATACATTAATGCCATTTTCATAGATACGAATAATATTAATAAAAAAAAGATAGCTATATTTCATCATATCTATGATAACCTCATCTATATATGACGTAATCGTTTTCATGCAGGGAATGAAGTTTACCTACTCAATTGGTGACATTTAAAAGATTGAATGAAATGTTGTATATCACATGGAAAAAAATAAATTAATATATCATCACGCCTTCTACCCATTATTAGGTGTGGCACTCTGCCGAAGCAGATCTCGGTAAGAAAAGATGTTAGTGATGGAGGAGCCACAGGGGTAGCTTTTGAAATTATGAAAATTGTTTGTTGCCTGTGGGAATCGAACCAGGGTTCTCAGGATCCACACGCCGACTTCATACCACTGAGCAAGCCACCCCATATCACATGGATGGTAATGAAATGAAATTGTATTGTTTGATATTCGAAAGAGGTGTCGTCAACTCAAGATAATGAGTAAATGAATAATTAGCGAAGAAGGCCGGGAGATATTTATTCGCAATTGTCGAAAGCGTTGACAAGCGAGCATCAGCACCGTATCTTCGTCTGCTGAAGATGGTCGCAGAGACTTATCACCTGTAATAAGTTTTAAATTGTCAAATCGTCCTTAATTTAAAGTCATCGTTAAGAATAAATGGAAATAGTGCAAAATGTCTCGGTGTAGGCAGGCGTTGGGTCGCAGCACTTAAAGTGATAAAGATGCAATTTTGCCCTGTCAACACTCGTTAAACGTCTTTAAATTAATCATTTGATTTTAATTTAGCCCGAACGAACTCTGTGACGATTACGGCCGAGTAATTTACACCGTGAAAACTGCAAAGGCTCCTTCGTTCGCAAGGCGAAAGACATTTTTTCTGTCCTGTGCAATTAAATATTCTAATTAAAAATCATCCGTTTCTACCTTCGTGTTGAACTGTTGACGCACACACCCTCACTAGGACACGTCCGACGATAGGAATTTTTATTTCTCGACTCGATTCCTACTTCTACATATCTTACGATAGTTTAGTTTAGTTCACTTTTATCTGATAGCCAAATTAAAATGCGTTTCATTTATTAACAAGAGTTTAGTTTCGTCTAATGAAAATGCACATTTGTTGAACCAGTTGAGAATAGAAAAATTTTAAAATATGGTTCTATATAATTCAGACTACGAGAAATCGAATGCCGTTGAGCGCATCTTCATATCTTTTTTAGTTCTAGTTACAGCGATTTTTGACTTTTTTAAAATCTCAACTTTGAAAGCCCATAACTCGAAAACTAAAAGAGATATTGAAATTCGGTTTAAACGAGTGTATTTCTCGTGCTCCAGTTAACTTATACTGAAATTTGAAAAAATTTGAAAAATTTACAATTTTTTCTCAAAATTTTGCCCATATTTAAAAAACATGACAAGATAATGAAATTCCGTAAAAATCAGTGAATTCCTCTCGTAAAAGTACATATGTATGTAAAATTTCAGAATTTTTGCTCCACGGATACAATTGTTAGAGCAGAAAAACTAAAAATGGCCAAAATTCGTAAAATTCTTAAGGGGTACCCCTTCAAAAATAATTAAAAAACAGTGATTTTTCGTTTTTTTGCAATAAAAACTTTATCTGTGCGAATTTTGGGCTGAAAATTTGCATACCTATGTATTTTTACGAGAGGAATTCACTGGTTTTCACAGATTTTCATTATCTCTTCAATTTTTTTAAACATTGAGTAACGAAAATTAAAAAAAAATTAAATTTTCAAAATTTCCAAAATTTCAGTTTACGTTAATTAGAGTACGAGAAATACACTCGTCCAAACCGCATTTCAATATCTGTTATAGTTTTCGCGATATGGACCTCCAAAGTTGAGCTTTTCAAAATGTCAAAAATCGCTGTAACTTAAAAAGTAAAAAATATATGAAGATGCCCTCAACGGGATTCAATTTCTCGTAGTCTGAATTATATAGAACCATATTTTAAAATTTTTCGGTTTTAAACTGGTCCAACAAAATAATTGGCATTTTCATTAACAGAAATTTTTGCGATCACGACTCCGGCGATTAAAAAAATATATATTGAGGATTATGTAAAAATATATAAGGAGTTAAATGGTGAAATCCCCAATTTCATATCTAGTGTCACATTTTTTTTTAAATAACCGTAAACAGAAACATAAACATCTAAATAAATAGTACATAATATATTTCTCATTTCATTAATCTTTAAAGTTTAAATAAAAGTTTGCAACGCGATGCATCTTTGGAAACATGTATTTTAAAATTTGTAAATAGCATCCGACGACCCCTCTTCAATATCTTCGCGACCTCCCAACGGGCCACGACCCACACTTTAAAAACCACTGACCTAAAGTATTCCTATCACTCAACCTATATGTCAAATAATATTTCCGCCTTTACCTGGCGTTGTGCCAACTATGGAATAAGGGGATGCCATTAATTTATCGATCAGTAACAGACAATAAGTTGCAGAATAGGGGGATGAGATGAATCTTTTAGAAAATAAAGAAAGCCATATTAATTCTAAGAATAATATTGTAAACGACCAATCAGATGTTACCAATTACAAATTCACCCCTCCTTAATAGATTTTAACTATAAATAAATATTACTCTTCGTATATGATTATTGTCTCATAAAGTCTGAGAGGACGGAACGATCGTTACATTAAACTGAAATAAAGTCTGTGGACAAATCAAATACGTTGTATTTATTAGTATTAATATGTTCCACCAAGACTTCGAAAACTCTCTCAATTATTAAGGTAGTACTAGTGACGGTGGCGCCATCGGTTGTCGACTGGCGACACTGACGCTCAAAAAAATATAAAAATTGAATAAAATAAGTGCTTTATACCTATTATGATTTGAATATTATGAATTGTTAACAGGTTGTTGGTCTAGTGAATTTTCAAATACCATACCACCGCCTGCTGTTGCCATTATAAATTGGGATTCTTAATTTTTCGTTAAAAACAAGGCTTTGCATGGCTATATATCCATTACTAAACGATAAAAAACTTTCTTCTTCTGATACAATATACATGGATAGTTCTAGAACATCATACTAGTTTCTCAAATGAAACTGCAAAATTTTAGAGGTACACAAACCAAATATGTGCGATTCTGAGTGATGATCGACATAAGCCCCGTGTATAAGAACTCAACTTTACAAGCGAATATATTTGTTCACAGACGATGAATGCGTTTTATATTTTAACAGGATGCGTATGACTATCCAATGTTTACGTGCACCAAATTTCATTCAGATCTGCAAAATTTTTTTTCACGCTAGTACTACCTTAAGTTTTATTCCAAGGGTGACAAATATGTATTTCATATAAAGATATGTATCGTTAGTAAAAACATCCCTATAACAAATTAAAATAATACTGAAATAATTTTTTGATAACCTAGTTCTTTATTTTTCTCCTAAATAACATCCAGTCCAACATAATCAAAACATGTACGTCTCTATCCCAACAAAACGAAAAAATTATCCCATACTTTGAAATGATTTTTGCCAAACACGCCTCACAATAAATTCCGCTAGCAAAAAAACAGTAACATGTGGGAGTATGAAGCTTCTACTCCTCTATTTTGTTCCATAACAAGTCCACCATTCCATCACGGCGTGTCCTGCAGCATACAAAACAACATCTACAGAACGTTTGATCTGCCTGTGTGGTGTACACTCCACTCTGTACCCGAGCACGGAGCGGTCTGCGGCTGTGACGGTCTGGTAGCGTCGCGACGCGCGCCGCCGCCGGCTGTGGGCGGCACTAGCACCAAGTTACCCGCCCACAGAGATAGGCCTAACGCAGGAGAAGAGGGAGAGGTCAGAGGTGAGATGATTGTGGATGCTGTAAGAATTGTTTGATTTGAAAAATTATCGCAAACCTTCTAGTTTTGTCGATAATTCATTTCTTGTACTTAAAATCGATATAAAAATTAATATATAGTTTAAAGCTGTGTGATGATAAATGTTTATAAACAACACAAGTTTTATTATACCAGCCGTCAAATCATGGTCCTCAAAGATGCCAGTGGAGGAGGAGCCACAATAGTATGTAAAAAAAATAAAAATAAATATATCATCACGCCTTCTACCCATTACTGAGTGTGGCACTCTGCCGAAGCAGATCTCGGTAAGTGATATATTTTACGCGTGAAGTGCGGTTACCAGCCATCAAATTACTCATAGATATTAGTAATGGGAGAGCCGCAGGGGTTGTTTTTGAAATTATGAAAATTGTTTGTCGTCTGTGGGAATCGAACCAGGATTGTCCGGATCCACAGGCCGACTTGATATACCACTGAGCTAGATACCCCATAGGAGTAGTATTTAATGTGGTGAAAATGATTGTCGGTAGTGGGAATCGAACCAAGTTTCCATGATTATTTAATCATGATTAACATCAATGGAGAGTAAATCGGCGATTGAGAAACTGGCCCTAAATGAACATTTATGGAGTGGCACAATGGTATCGTGTCGACATGTGGATTCTGAGAACGCTGGTTCGATTCCCACAGGCGACAAACAATTTTCACCATTTTCAAAACTACCTCTGTGGCTCCCCATCACTAACATCTTTGAGGCTGTGATTTGACGACTGGTAACCGCACTTCAAGCGCAAAAATATATCACTTACCGAGATCTGCTTCGGCAGAGTGCTACACCCAGCAATGGGTAGAACGCGTGATGATATATTTTTAAAATTTTATTTCTGTATCTGAAATGAAACTAAATTGGTTTTTTTTTCGAACATTTTACTTGACGCGTTAACAGTTTTAAATAATTATTTGACAACTACCTATCATTTGTCACAAACAAAAGAACACTTACAGAGATTATTCCCGGGAATAATCACAAAGGCTTTATTCTCAGTATAATAATGACAGGATTGATTAAAACGCAGACACGTGACATACAATGAAGTATTTCATTGGTTTTGAAAAACGTGCCTGTACTGCAACTGAAATGAAATTCCATTTATACAGAGTAGTAATAAATGAGTAAAACATCTAAAAACCTCTCTCAGTAAACAATTCAATAAATCCATGATAGTTCCTTCACACTAGTCTATCAAAGAAACGCACTCTCTCGTTACAATAAACACTAGAACACTAGACAATCTTCTCAGCAGCAGTTAATTGTAAGCACAAGTCTCTGATCTCATTGCTCCGGAGGTTTTTACAGCTCCGGTTGACCAGTCCCCGGAGAACTCCGGCTCCGGTCAGAACATGGCACCGCCAAGAGCTGTTCACGGGATTTAAGACGACTGGGTCGGAAATTGCTGCGAGCTTGTGTAGTCAATGTTAGCTATAGGATTGTTAGGTTTGTTGCTAGTTGGTAGATTGCTAAAGGCCTTCTCGTAATTTAGAGAGAGCGAGACATGCATTGGTTTCAGTTAAATCTGAAGAATTGTGCAGCTGAAAGTCTAGTTCTGTGACAAATACTACCAAGCCATGAAACAAAAGAGCTATGATATTAAATGAATTATTATAAACTAGCTGTGATATTTACAAGCACATGTGTGAAGTTGTAATTAATTTGCGCGATTTATAAAGATTTAAGAAAGTTGATTTGTTTATAAAATGAGTCATGATTGTTCTTGGGTTCTGCAGTTAATCTCATAGCAATCAGGTAAAGTAGAAAACAGTTAGGTAATAGTATATTACATAATAAGTCAGGAAAGTGATATTTTACTTGACGAGAAGCAGTTGTTCGAAATACGAGGCCGCAGGCTGAGTACTTTAATCCGCTGAGTCCAGTAAAAACACTTTCCTGACTTATTATGTAATATACTATTTTCTAGGGTTGTTGATTTTTTGAATATTCAAGACTTCGATTGCTCGGATTTATTGAACCTTCGAATTTAGATTTGAACTTTCGAATTTTTAAATATTCCGAATTTTCGAATTTTAGAATATTCCGAATTTACGAATTTTCGAATTATTCGAACTGTGAATCTTGATCCTAACGTGAACACTGCATGTTGATATGAATTATTTTCAGAATAAACTCATTTGCAGAGTTTTGTATTAATTCGTAAGTAATTATTATTATTTGCCAAATTAATTCAATTTAGACTTAAAATTTCGCTACACTGTCAAAAACGTTTTGATTAAGACGTTTTTGTATCCTTTTTATTGTCATTTTAAAACGTTTTACTAACAGTCCATAGCATTTAGATGGGTGGTAAGAGAGTAGAAGACTTAATTAAGAACGCCTAAACTTGCAGATTTTTTGCAGGATACTTCACCGAGTTTATTATTTACTTCGTGGCCGACTTTTCGCGAATTATGCGTTACCGTGTTTGGAAATGACAGATGGCGTTAATTCAGTGGCAAAAAATTCGAGAATTCGAAGCTTCGAAAAATTCGAAAATTCATAAATTCGAAGCTTAGAAGTTTTTCTGACGAAGTTCAAAACATTCGAATGTTCGAACGTTCAGAAATTCAAACTTCGGTGGAAATCAACGACCCTATTATTTTCTGAAACCGGCAAGAAAGTGCCTACTTTCCTAACAAATTTTAGTATGGAAGGTAGGTGTTTTTCCTAAAACAGTCGAGTAAAGTCCATATCCAAGGGTACAATAAAAATAACAGTCCGGTAAAGATTTTACCTGACTGTTATTTTTGTTGTAGCCTTGGATACGTAGTCTTCTATACAATTCATATCAAAAAATTAAACATTTTGAATTATTTATGATTAAATATAAATAAAATATATAAATATATCATCACGCCTTCTACCCATTACTGGGTGTGGCACTCTGCCGAAGCAGATCTCAGTAAGTGATATATTTTGCGCGGGAAGTGCGGTTACTTGTCGTCAAATCACGGCCCCCATAGATGTTAGTGGTGGAGGAGCCACAGGGGTAGTTTTTGAAATTATGAAAATTGTTTGTCGCCTGTGGGAATCGAATCTAGGGTACCAGGGTTCTCAGGATCCACAGGCCGACTTCATACCACTGAGCTAGCCACCCCCATTGATTAAATTAAACGGTTTCAGAAATAATAGTATACATAATACGTCAGGAAAATGTAAAGTAGAACGAGTGGTCACCCTAGTACCACACCCAGTAATGGGTAAAAGGCGTAATTCTACATTGTTTTACTGTATCTATTAGCGCAGTACAGAATCCACCCTCCTTTGTATGTTCCAACAAACAACATAAACTCAAGTGTGAAAAACCGTCGGAAGTAGCAGTCAATTGAACCTCGAACCATTCCACATCTCGACGACAAAATCATTTCACATTTGAGTCGACAAACAGCGCAGCATTTGTCACTTTTCAAATGCAAAACAGCTCTACATCGTGTGAAATACATGCGCGCGACGTACGGCCCGATGGGGACACATTCCCGGTAATATATTGGAAAATAATGTCAATTTTCAGTCACTTCGTTCGACGGCAGAAGTGAATTTGAACCCTCGCAAGAGCACCTTGCGAAGAGAGGTTGTGAATGTTAGAAGTTGCAAGAGATGGAGTGGCAAATTGTTTGAATGGTGCAGGGTAATTGGATATTTATGGAGGATATTGTGTGAATCTATTGAGTTTTGTTGGTTTGTTACAGTGGTTTTATCATATTTTTGTCAGGGGTTTGTTTCTAAATTTGAATGCGAAGTATGCTGATATAGGCTGATATAAATAGAACATATAAAAATGCAGATTTATAAAGCGGATTAAATTTGAAGTTAACTCATTTTTGATTGACATCTTTGAGGACCGCGATTTGACGTATAAATAGTAAGGATTATTTTTTTACTTTCTTCTTTATGGGGTGGCTGGCTCAGTGGTATGAAGTCGGCCTGTGGATTCTGAGAACCCTGGTTCGATTCCCAAAGGCGACAAACAATTGTCATAATTTCAAAAGCTACCCTTGTGGCTCGTTCACCACTACTTTCTTTGGGGGCCGTGAATTGACGACTGGTAACCGCACTTCACGCGTAAAATATAACACTTACCGAGATCTGCTTCGGCAGAGTGCCACACCCAGTAATGGATAGAAGGCGTGATGATATATTTATTTATATTTTATTTTCTGAAAACCAATGAAATGCTTCATGGTATGTCATGTATCTGCGATTTAACCAATACTGTTATTATTATACTGAGAATAAAGCTCTTGTAATTATTTAAGACTGTTAACGCATCAAGTAAAATGTGTGGCAAAAATCGATTTAGTTCCATTTCAGATACAAAAATACACAAACAAATTTTGGAAACAACTTCCAAGAATACATTAATAAGTAATCAATCGATATGGACCCAGTACAAAATCTTTTAAGTTGGATGAATCGACCTCAACAGCTGAGTCAAAAAATAATCTAATTAAATATAACTCGAGAGTTGGATAAATTAGAAAATAATTCTCCAGTATCTTTCTCAAACTTGTTGCCATTTGCCAATAGCCACTCAAGCCCTACGGGCTTTCGTGACTATTACCTAGCAACAAGTTTTCGAAAGATCTGTCATTTTCAATTTATTCTCACTCTCTTGTTATATTATTACTGAGTATAATATTTATTTTTTATAATATATTTTCATTCGAAAATAAAATGTACAAATCACTAGCATCATAAATTCCCCTCCACCAATTTATAATCCGTTTTATCACCAAAAATATGCGTATAAAATCCGCCATCAAAAACTAAGAGTAACAATAAAAATCCTGCTCGACATTACGACTTTACACAACAATCAGATAAAAAGTAGCATAAAATGCAATGTAAAACAGATCTTCGATACAGCGCCATCTGTTCCGCTGCAATAACACTTACCCCTCGTGGGTGGGGGTGCTTTACAGCGCCGTGAAATTTGCAACAATCGTTCACGTTCGACACCGTAAACTCTGGCGATATGCATGCTGATATTACGGCTATAATAATACAGATATAATGTGTCATTATGCCGTTACATATACTGCTTTACGAATGACTTACCTCACTTGAGATATATTTACTAGCTGATTTTGTTGCGTTCGTTTTTGTGTCGTAAAATTATTTTTATATCAATGCTGCTTTACTGTTCTTTTTCGCTGTTCTCCCTTTCAACGATTTGAATGTTACAGAAGACATCAGAAAATTAACTTGCATTTTATACATACATACATGTCTTCACGCTATATCCCATAAAATAGGGTAGCACAAACTCAAAAATCAATTATAAAAAATTTACTCATTACATTCATCAAATAATCAGCCCGCGCCAAAAATTCCCATCCAAGTACACTACCCTTACTTCAACCACATTCTTAGATCACTCCATATAAACTCATTCATTTATTACACTCGAAATCATTTATCACACAACAAACCTTCAATCACATCTATCCAATCACTCCTATTCACTTATTCATCTTCTTTCTTCGACGTACATAACATATGCATAAAACATCTCAAATTACTCACGCTTACTCCTAACAACGAATCTAACAACGAATCTAACAACGAATCTACAAAGATTAGAAAAGATGAAAGAAACAGAATGAACGAAAAGTTTACACAATGCAGTCACTGAAAATGAAACAAAAGGATACGAAAGGAAAAGAGTGTCGCCCTGCGCTTGTTTTTGAAAGTGAATTTCAGACAAATGCAGTAAAAACTCAATGTAAGATCAGAAAACGAATAAAAAAAATAAGAAACGAGGGTGTATCGTCCCTGCGCTTGTTTTTGAAAGTGAATTTCACACAATTGCAGGTAAACACTCTAATGAAATTACTAAACAACAAAACTAAAATCTAAAATCCTGCACTCTTAAATCATCAGATTCATTCCGCAATTAATCTGCGCCAAACGTTCCTATCCTGACACACCAATTTAGCTTCGTCCACATTCATAATTCGTTTCATACAAGCACGTTTGTTCCTCATACTCGGAAACTTTCGTTCACGCAACAATAATGCATTAATCCATCAATAAACATTGAAACTAGAGTTTCAATATTGATTGATTGAGTAATGCATTATAAAATGCATTACAGCTGGTTGTTCTCGAGCAATTAATTCGAAACTTGAGTTTCGTTATTGATTGATCGATTAATACAGTCTAAAATTTATTAGAACTGGTTATGTGCAAGTAATTTTCTCCGAAACATCTACATTCTCTCTCCGTAGATCCATTTTTCATCTCCGCTACCTTTCCGGATCTCAGGTGGACGATCCACCTTATTTCTACAATTAACTATTAATTAATTCGTAATTAACTAGTAATTAATGAGTAATTAATTAGTAAACAATTATTTTTATGGTGCTTTTTTTTTAAATAACACTAATAAAATTAGTTCTTTGGTAATTAATTAGTAATTAATGAGTACTAATTTTTCTGATAGTTTTTATTTAATTGTGCTTCAATGGTTGTGTCAGCTTAACGTTCCTTATTTATAGTGTAATACGTCGTAAAGAAAATCCAGCTGGGCGAGTCCAACATACTAATTGTCAATTTCGTGCTTGGAGGTTTTGAGATTTTACCAATTTTAAATCTTGTGTCTCATATATCAGAGAAACTGTTTTGCGTGTACAGTGGTACCAATAACTATGTTTTGTGAAATTATAGAGCGTGTATATCAAATAGACGACGGTATAGCTAAATATCATTGCAAATGAAGAGCGGGAAATCCTGGAGTGACGATGTATTCGTTTTATTGTGGAGTTAAAAAACACGGTAGGGTTTCTCATTCAATAAATTACATTAATGGGCGAATGTGATCGTTGCAGAACATCCATTCCAACTTTTAATTCATATCCGTAGCGGCGGCGGCAGAGAGCGCCGTGCAGGAGCTGGGATACTGGTGACGTCTTCTGCTCCGCACGGTTTCCGGCCTAGGGATTTTAGCTTTTATGCCGCGGTGGTGGCAGCAGTGGCACATCCGCTGTCTCTCTCCCGAGACGAGGCGCGAGGCGCGCTAATATACCGCCGGGTGCCGCCAGAGACATAATTGTAATTTATACGAGGGACGTTAGCACCATTGTTATTGTATTTATTACTTAAGATACTGGGCCGGTCGCTACCGACCAAGATTACGGAAGTATAATTATATATTAGTTGTTGCGAAACTTGTCTCACGAAACGCGAGACTGCCATCTTCATCTTACATCTCGTATCTGCATTGTTCCTGTACCATACTCTTCATTCTTCTTATTATTATTACTCTTTCTTACATTCACCTACGCTGCTCACTCTTACGATACTATACCGCTAATTCTTAATTCATTTATTCATTATACAGAATATGGGATGGCTAGCACAGTGGTATGAAGTCGGCCTGTAGATCCTGAGAACCCTGGTTCGATTCCCACAGGCGACAAACAACTTTCATAATTTCAAAACGTTATCCCTGTGGCTCCTCCACCACTAACATCTTTGGGAGCCGTGATTTGACGACTGGTAACCGCACTTCACGTGCAAAATATATCACTTAACGAGATCTGCTTCGGCAGAGTGCCACACCCAGTAATGGGTAGAAGGCGTGATGATATATTTATTTTTTTTATTTTTTTATTATACAGAATAGGAAATAGGAGTGATTGGAAAGATGTGATTGAAGGTTTATTGTGTGTTAAATGATGTCGAGTGTAATAAATAAATGAGTTTATATGAAGTGATCTATGAATGTGGTTAAACTGAAGGTCGAGTGTTTGAATGATTATTTTTTGACGTTTCTCAAAACCAATGAAATGCTTCATTGTATGCCACGTGTCTGCGTTTTAACCAATCCTGTCATTATTATACTGAGAATAAAGCTCTTGTGATTATTCCCGGGAATAATCTCTGTAGGTGCATTTGTGACAAATGATAGGTAGTTGTCAAATAATTATTTAAAACTGTCAATGCGTCAAATAATATGTGTGAAAAAAACCGATTTAATTCCATTTCAGATACAGAAATACACCAACAAATTTTGGACACAACTTCCAAGAATACATTAATAAGTAATCAATCGATATGGACCCAGTTCAAAATCTTTTAAGTTGGATGAATCGACCTCAACAGCTAAGTGAAAAAATAATCTAATTAAATATAACTGGAGAGTTGGATAAATTAGAAAATAATTCTCCAGTATCTTTCTCAAACTTGTTGCCATTTGGCAATAGCCACTCAAGCCCTACGGGCTTTCTGGACTATTGCCTGGCAACAAGTTTTCGAAAGATCTGTCATTTTCAAGAAATTTTAAAATTTGACAAATTATTTTTTTCCAAACAAAATACTTTTTGTTCAAGGCGTGTTTACTAAAATTTAAAAAATACTGCCAAAGAAGAACTAAAAAATTGAAGTATTGGTATTATACGATTAGTTATATCAACGCAATTTTACTGAATTTGTTACGGAAATCCAGAAAAGAACTATTTATAACGGTTTCTAAGATAATGTACCAGAATCCAGGATTTTTGTTTAATTGTAATTGTAAATAACAAATTCGTTGAATGTTAATTATATTTGAAAAAATCAACTTGCCTCCGCCAGGATTTGAACCCGGACCTTCCACTTGGGCCGCGAACGTCCTACCAATTAGACCACATTGGTAGGACGTTCGCGGCCCAAGTGGAAGGTCCGGGTTCAAATCCTGGTGGAGGCAAGATGATTTTTTCAAATATAATTAGAATCCAGGATTGTTCCAAAATACTAGTTTAATAAAAACCTCTAATTCTTATATCATAAATAATATTCTAATGATACAATGATGATGTTAGAATATTATCTCTGGTTAATGTCCATGCTCGTCTGCATGACAAATTTCGAGCACAGAATCAATTAGAAATATTTCACTGTAAATTAGCATTATTCATTCGATGCGTCTAAATCAAGTAGCCTGTGACACCCCTCCCCGGGCGCCGTCACGTGCGGGTTCCATTGTTTTCGATTGTCTAATTTTAATTTCAAAAAGACACAGTAGGAAAAAAATATTAACGAACATTTGAACAATGGTTGATTTGCATTAATTCTTTCAGAATTTTTCGGTCTTGGTCGCGGGCGGCCCTGCATGAATTACTGCACTTGATGAAACCCCCCACTCCTGTGGTGGTGGGGGAGGGGAAACGGCAGTGGTCGCGTAGCGACTCAGGAAATGGCAATTTTTTTACTTGCCTGAATTTTATGGTTTTCTTTTAAAATGCTTTAATATTGCTCGAGAATTCATAAAGGTTATTTATTATTAATTAATGCTAAGTTGTTCTGCAGTGAAAAATTTTCTCTGTAAAAGCTCGGACGAGGTTTTACGCCTTGTGAGTATGCTTGCTCGCGCGACGTACATGCTTTGCAATTGCTTGCCGAAACGGGGCAATTTACAC
Organism: Pterostichus madidus; assembly: GCA_911728475.2. Taxonomy (NCBI): domain Eukaryota; kingdom Metazoa; phylum Arthropoda; class Insecta; order Coleoptera; family Carabidae; genus Pterostichus; species Pterostichus madidus. The sequence goes on from OU452315.1 coordinate 9,701,495, forward strand.
CCAAATTCTTTACTGCCGAAGTCACAAAAAATCTCAAGTCACTAACATTATTCATTCTGTTTACTGTTTAGTGTTTATCTATGTTAATGCTGACTTACTCTCCTGCCTTTCCAAAAAAAGTTTTACAGAGTGAATTTTGTTCAACTGTTAAAAACTACACAATCTGATTTTCTACCTTTCCGAAGGTTATATCTTAAAAAGTAAACAAGATATGAAGATACGCTCAATGGAATTGTATTCTTCGTGTCCGAATTGATTAATAAGCAAATTTATAACTATTTTTTGAAAATTTCCTAAGGGGTAACCCTTGATTTTTTCAGTTTTAGGCCAATTTCAGACTGTTTTCTGTAACATTCATTATTGTACATATATTGTAACAAAAATTTACATACATACGAGGTGTGGCTATTAAATAACGAGACTGAAGCTGCTACAGACGAAGTTTGCATGCGCCAAACACCAGCGTCAGTCAGCTTTTTAGCGTGAAGCTTTCTCTTTCGAATGCAGTATCTTTCGCTTCTGTAAACAAATCCGTATAGCAGTAGCATTTTTGTTTCGCCGAAAAAATGTTGAGTGCAACATTAGAGCAACGAATTGTTGTGAAATTTCATATGAAACTTGGCAAAACTGCCACTGAAACTTATAATTGAAAAAAGTACCCGAATTGTTTAAGGACAAGTCATGGGTTCTCCATCAAAACAATGCGCTGGCTCATTCCGCAATGTCTGTCAAGAGATTTCTAGCTAAGTACAGCATCCCAGTGTTGAACCATCCGCCTTATTCGCCAGATCTTGCATCGTGCGACTTCGATCTGTTTCCCAAGGTGAAATTTGCCTTAATAGTAACTAGATTTGATATGAATGGATATATAGTCTGCTGTCAATAAAATTCATATAAAAAATTTAAACATTTTGAATTATTTATGAATAATTATTGATTAAATTAAATGGTTTCAGAAAAATAGCAGACATAATACGTCAGGAATTTGTTTTTATTTATACTAATATTGTGTAAAATGTGAAATGGCGTTAAATTTTGAAAAATTTACTCTTCCAGAGGTTATATCTCAAAAACTAAGCAAGATATGAAGATGCGCTGAACGGCATTGGATTCCTCGTGTCCGAATTGACTTGTACACATATTTTCAGCATTTTTTTTATTTTTGATATTTTGACAAAAATTTTCGATATACACAAATTTCTAAGTCCAATATCTTCAAAACTAAAAGAGATACGAACTCAGGGATTTCACCACTGAATTCTGTGCGTCGAAATACGTATGTATGTAAATTTTTAGTCAAATATTCGAATGAGGAAGATTTTTAGAGCAATAAGTCTGAAATTGGTTTAAAATCGAAATATTCTTAAGGGGTACCCCTTAAGAAATTATCAAAAAATCAAAATCGCTGAAAATATGTTTATAAGTCAATTCGAACACGAGAAATTCAATGCCGTTGAGCGCATTTTTATATTTTGTTTAGTTTTTGAGTTACAGCCTCCGGAAAAGTCAAATTTTGCTCAAAATTCATCTCGTTTTGACGATTTGCCGCTAACTGCCCTATATGTCAAAAACTAGCCTAGATACGGGGTTGCAAAATGCACCATTGTATTCCTCATAATTTTCTGCAAAAATATACATATTTTTATTGATACAAATTGAGAGATCATTTTTTTATTGGATTGGATACGTACTTCTACTTTCCATACTAAAATTGATCAGGAAAGTAGGCATTTTCTTGCCGGTTTCGGAAAAAATATATTTTTTTAATTCTTGGAGGCTATATCTTAAAAACTAAACAAAATATGAAGTCACAATTTTGAAATTTCAAATTAAATCGGTACCTTTTGATTGTGACACTTTATTCGACGCAAATTTAATAACAAAACTAAATTGCCTGTAGTAGTCTAGTACCTTACTAAAATATTTGTAAATGTTTCTGAATACCCGTGTTATTTGATTACAACAAATGCAACTCACTTGCATAAAGTGATTGTCCAGTTATTATAATATTTTCGACCGTACAACAATGTTCCCGTATTCTGTATGGCAACTATATGAATAACCAACCCCGAAGTACAATTAATTTTGAAGTGGTAGTTGGCAGATTCGTCTCCCCCCTCCCCCACCTTGGCCCAAGCTATGACCTGTGAGCCACTCGTTGCAGTTGCGAACCGTTTACAGGTTTATGACGTCACACAATGGCGTCATTATGTGATTTTTCCTTCAAGCGAGTGTTTAATGACAATAATGATATATCATTGAAATTAATAATTGTACCGCACACGTTGTACGTTCTGCGATTATTATTTTCAGAGGTTTCCAACATTTTCATTCAACTTTTTAAGTCCATTCGGTCCATAACAATTCCATAAAAAAATTATTATTTTATGTTAATCTATGTACAAAAATAATTTTTATGTTTTTTATTTTGTTGTAAAGTTTTACTACGAGAAAAAAAATTAAGATTGTTTAATTAATCGAAACGTAGGTAGATCTTGGAGACGAAGATAGCATTAATATTACAAGAGAAAGCATAATAATGTAAAAGAAAGCTTTCTTTTCCGAAAGAGTCAGTTTTTACTTAGACGAAATTTGTAAAGAACTATATTATATTTTCAGACGACCACTTATGAAAGTAACCATAACAACATCATAAATTACTACGGAAAGTTGAAAATAACGTACACAGATATGTTAGTATAACGCACACTTCTAACATATCAGGTGAAATTCCACTACGATGAAAGAAAATAATAAAATAAATGAAAATAATTTGTATTATTATTTTCATCGAAGTTTTAGCAGATTTTCAACACATTTGCACAGATAAATATTATATTTTCAAATTAATCATTACATATTTCCTAATATTTTAGCATTATTTAATATTTTAACATTACAGTTAGTACAGTTGGTATCACCACACCTAACCTCAAACGTCAACGCTTGCCTTCAAAAACGCATCAGCTGTCAAAGTGTAACAACATTGCTCTTGTAAATTTTTTTTAGAAATATTTTGTGGTCGTCTGGAAAATAGTGTACATAACTCGATCGAAAGTGTGATAACTGTGCTCGTATACTTAAGTCACTCGGCACTTTCGATTCTATTAAATGCTTCCTTAGATTTCTTAATTTTTAAAATATTGTTCGAATAAAAAGCAATCTAGCTATCTATTTATCTGTATAGTAAATAATGGAAAATTCAATCTAATGTTTGGAAAAGCTTGGGAAATATTTTAAAGAAAATTGGTTAAAATTAATAAATAATAATTCACGGAAAACATCAAAAAGAAAACAGTTTGAGAAAAGCAGGTAAGCACGTCCTAGAGCAGGTATCAAAGGCAGCTGGTCACGGCGAATGAATTGTGTTCTCGCGTGTCACGTGACCATTACGCTCTCACGGACAATGGCGAACACGACCGAAAGACACTTCGGGCGACATATCGCTAGCGAAGCACGTAATGGCGGACACTTGAATTCTCTCTCAACAATGACACGAATAAACGCCACAGAACTGAATTATGCGGGCACCGAGCGCTCAATGCAGTAGGCGAAGGTACAAGATGCCCTTTTGTTTTTTATTTATTGAAGATTTCTGCTCTCGTTCCTCTTTTTTTATTTGAGGTCCGTTTGTTTGAAGTGAAGGAGCGAATTACAAACGATTGTCGTGGTATTGTTTTGTACTTTTGTGCCTTTTTTATTTGGATGAGGGTTGTTCATTTGTTTGGTTCTAGGTTACAAGTGTTTAATTGTTTTAATTGATGGGTTATTAATGTTAAACTGCATAACTATATAAGTACACTACATATCTTTTGAACAGATAATAATTGTAATATAAGTTTATTATATTAGAGCAGGACAAAGCAATTTACAACCCTAAAAGGAGTGTCTTTGGAGGTGGCTACTATCGTTGGTATATTCAATGTGAAAACAAAATGAAAAGTGTGAAGTTGATTTTTGTTTTTTAAATGGCAGTTTATTCGAAAAATAGCAAGTAAAAGAGTAAATTATGGTGGAGTAATAATAAATATATCATTAATAAATTTGCATAAATGGTATTTCACTTTCGCGCCAAAATTGAATTACGCTATTGGTTATATACCCGAATGGGTGGAGTTAAAGCGCATTCCAGCCACGGTTTAACTTTTGTTTGTCGAGCTCTACCATGTGCTTTTTTGTACACTAAATTATAATTTTTATTGTAATAAATATAATTATGGCCTAATTTTAAATGCAGAATACTAATAATTATTATAAGACTATAGAAATATATAAATAATATATTAATAAACAAATATTTGGTACATAAAATTGAGAAAATGACAAAATAAAACGAATTTATAAAAATTTATTAAATTTCTGTCCCGCGGTTAAAATTTTATAACCTACAGTTGGCAACACTTGTTACGTTATCGAGTTTTCTAACCAAAACAAACACCGACGTTTCCAACATGAAATATCTATATAATTCTTGAATTTATGTTATAATAATAACCGAATTATCTACAAAAATACGAAACTGTATTGAATTGTACATAAAATAAGTGTCAACGGGTCGATGGAACATCTGCTGTTCAAGAAGTGCGGTTAGGTGAGTCACATATTACTTATCTTACAATGTATTTTAAATTAAAACCTGAACGGTGCATGTTATTATTATTAAATATTACTATAAATGTTAAAAATAGTTAGTTTCCTACCTGATATCGCACATTATCTCCTTCTCTGCTCTTAGCGGCCTTCAAGTTGAGCGCCAACAAACACGAATCTTGAAAATTCCACACAAAAAGCACATCGTCTTTCACTGTTAGCACATTTTGAGTTTTCACAAGGCCTTTTGGCAATGATTCACGTATTTCTTTAAACAATTTTTGATCGTTTAACCGCAAATAGTCTGTACAGGACGACATGCTTATGTAGCTTCTGACAGTTCGCGCACCGTGGTAGTGTTGCCAACTGTAGTGAAATGAAAAGCTTGAGCATTTTTAACGGCTTTTCTCATTGTTATTAGTAAATGTGGTTTAGCTACAATATTTATTACTTTATTTTAATAAAAATAAAGGCAATTATTATATTACCTGCTTACTGTAAATTATAATATATTTCAAAGGGCTAAAATTGAAATCAGATTACAATATCTGTGTGTGTATTTGACTAGCCACTTCTATATCCGGTTTCTGTTAACTTAACCGCGATTATTTAATATGATCTAATGTTCTGATGGCTATTATTATGTTAAACAATATTAAATTACTATTATTGTACTAGCAAACAGTATCTTATTTTATAATTAGTATATGTGAATCCATAGTACCTACTACATTATAGGTTCATTGTTGTAGAGAAGGTAAATATACAAAATAAATAGTCAAAATTTGAATATATTCTATGTTAAGTTTGCTAATTTAGAAGTATACATTTATTTAATTTATTTTAAAATATAATAATTTTTTTGGACACCATCAAAAAGGTGCACCATCTTGGAATAATTATTTCTTGATTACAACAATATACTAACTACGCTAATATATTGATTACAACAATATATTAGTTATAACAATATATTGTTGACAAAAGTATATTAATCACAACAATATATTTGTTACAACAATACACTGAATACAATAAAATACTTGTGACAACAATATACATAGGTATTAATGACAACAATGTATACATCTCATTGGCCAGAAGTATTTTCGCGCGGTAAATAAGAGACATATGCGGAGAAAAACCTAACTAACTATGACATATCAGCACTGGTTTTTCAAACTGTTTGTCGTTTGCTGGTATGTACATGTTCAACACGTTGTATATTTATTACTATAATTTAATTTCCTTTTCTTGGGCTTGCAACTTCTATAAAATATGATTTTCAACATATTCAGATTATTTTTCAAGAATTAAATCGTATATTATTTGTTCTTCTTGAACGAAACAAGTTAAGTACCACTGAACCGAAATGGGACGTCACAACCTCAATACAAAATTTTAAAAAATCATATCTCTTGTAATATAAAGAATTTTCAATCCGCGTGTTCACTGATCGGCATAGTTTATCATGTAGTTTCATTCGCCGAATTAATAATACATTCTAAATAATTGTGCAGACTTAATTGAAATGTATATATATCCTATTCCAACTCACTTAATCATAACAAAATAAATAAATAAATATATCATCACGCCTTCTACCCATTACTGGGTGTGGCACTCTGCCGAAGCAGATCTCGGTAAGTGATATATTTAGCGTGTGAAGTACGGTTATCAGTCGTCAAATCACGGTCCCCAAAGATGTAAGTGGTGGAGGAGCCACAGGGGTAGCTTTTGAAATGAAAATGAAAATCATAACAAGATATAAAAATAATTATTAAACATTAAACATACATATATTTCTACCAAACTCCAATTAGTTACTCTGTATCTACACTAGTTCCTCCTCATACACTCGAATGATCTCCTCATGTACACTTGGTCGTTTCTCCTCAACTCGTTGTCTTGAGGGCCGGCGTTATCTCGTCCGCGCCGATGTTATTTCTTGAGCGTTGAGTTTCACGCTCGTAAATCCAAGATCCGCCACCGCCGCCCCAGCCGCCCTCGACCCGCACCCAGCGTAAACTGATGAGGGAGTAAATAACGCAGCCCACTACGACGCTTCTTGCAGTACTGGCCGCACGTGTTGCGTGTATGCATTGCTGGACGCCGGATCACAAAAGCTGACATGGGGTCATATTTGAGAACTTCGATATGTTTTTCATTGAGTTGCATTGTTTTTTAGGGATCAAATATGAATAATAATTCATAATAATCATAGATATGGGGTGGCTAGCTCAGTGGTATGAAGTCGGCCTGTGGATCCTGAGAACCCTGGTACCCTAGATTCGATTCCCACAGGCGACAAACAATATTCATAATTTCAAAAACTACCCTTGTGGCTCCTCCACCACTAACATCTTTGGGGGCCGTGATTTAACGACTGGTAACCGCACTTCACGCGCAAAAATATATCACTTACCTAGATCTGCTTCGGCAGAGTGCCACACCCAGTAATGGGTACAAGGCGTGATGATATATTTATTTATTTTATTTAAGTATGAATAATAATTAATAATAATCATAGATAGCTCAGTGGTAGCATGATTTGAGAACGCAGGTTTGATTTCCGCGGGCGATAAACTTTTGTAAAATAAATAAATATAAATATATCATCACGCCTTTTACCTATTACTGGCACTCTGCATAGTAGGTTTCGGTAAGTGAATTTGAAACCTGTTACATATATACGATGTAAACGTAGCAGCACCCTATGTCATTCATCTAGTTATATTTTTTAATGTCGTCAGTTCATTCTTATAACGTTTTCAGTATAACTATGCAAATCAAACTGATCAAACAAAATTTAACACATAATTTTTTGTTTCAAACAAAATACTTTTTGTTCAAGGCTGTCGTGTTTACTAAAATTTAAAAAATTCTGTTCAGAGTTAAAAAATTAAATAAAAGAAATATATCATCACGTCTTCTACCTATTACTGAGTGTGGCACTCTGCCGAAGCAGATCTCGGTAAGTGATATATTTATGCGCGTGAAGCACGGATAGCAGCCGTCAAATCACGGCCCTCAAAGATGTTAGTGGTGGAGGAGCCACAGAGGTAATTTTAAATTGGTGAAACTGTTTGTCGGCTGTGAGGATCGAACTAGGATTCATAGGATCAGTAGGCCGACTTGATACCACTGAGCCATTACCCTATTAAGTAAATTTAATGTGGTGAAAATTGTTTGTCGGTTGTGAGAATCGAACCGAGGATCTCAAATCTACAGGTTGACTCGATACCACTGAGCCACCTACCCTTAATAAATAAATATAGTTTGAAAATGCTATAATTCATGTCATGCGTATTTCGTTGTATTCTGCCTTCGCATTCTGGGCTGTCAGGTTACAAATGCGTGTTATGATTACAAACGCAACATTATTTTAAAATCTAGACGTAGTAAAATAGGTACTTTGCGAGCGGGAACCAAGAAATGACGCAAGCACAATGACAATATTTATTTGTCATTGCTTTCCTGAATAAAACAGAATCGGTTGACGCAAAGAAACAACTTGTATAAACGTTGGCAACATTGTATAAAATGCGATGAACTTAATATTATGCACATACACAATAACGTGTGTAGAACCGTGGTTCTGACAACCGGATATGACGTCAGAACGCGTTCGAAATATACTGAAAAGTTTGCAACTTCCGATCTGCAATCAAACGTCAAAAATGTTTTCGCCCGTCGGTTTTTATTATGCAAAGTGGATCTTCTTCGTTTTGTACCGCTGTCTATTTCGAGTGTGCATGAAAAGAAACAACTGACAATCTACTACCATTCAACCAGTTATATTCACAATACACACATATTACATAAATTTACACTGATTGATAGATTTTCAGATGAATAGGTTTCTCAGTTTTTCTACGTTTCCAAGGCCCTATCTCAAAAACTAAATAAGGTATGAAGATGCCTTCAACGGCATTGAATTCTCCGTGTCCGAATTGACCTACTAGTAAATTTTTAGCTTGTTTCAATTGACCTGTACACATATTAGCATATTTAAAATGTTTATATATTTTCACCAAACTTTTGCTAAAACAATTCTTTTGGCAATATCTTAACAAGTAAAAGGTGTATGCGAGTCAAAGTACATATGTATGTAAATTTTCAGTAATAATATAACAAGAGAGTGAGAATTGAAAATAATTCGACAGATCTTTCGAAAATTTGTTGCAAGGCAATAGTCACGAAAGCCCGTAGGTCTTGAGGGGTTATTGCTAAATGCTAACAAGTTTGAGAAAGATACTGGAGAATTATTTTCTAATTTATCCAACTCTCCAGTTATATTTAATTAGATTATTTTTTTAACTTAGCTGTTGAGGTCGATTCATCCAACTTAAAAGATTTTTAACTGGGTTCATATCGATTGATTACTTATTAATGTATTCTTGGAAGTTGTTTCCAAAATTTCTTCGTGTATATCTGAAATGCAACTAAATTGATTTTTTCACACATTTTACTTGACGCATTGACAGTTTTAAATAATTATTTGACGACTACCTATCATTTGTCACAAATGCACCTACAGAGATTATTCCCAGGAATAATCACAAGAGCTTTATTCTTAGTATAATAATGACAGGATTGGTTAACACGCAGACAGGCGTTGACAGTTTTAAATAATTATTTGACAACTACCTATCATTTGTTACAAACAAAAATCATCTATAGAGATAATTCCTTGGAATAATCACAAGAGCTTTATTCTTAGTATAATAATGACAGGATTGGTTAAAACGCAGACACGTGACATACAATGAAGCATTTCATTGGTTTTGAGAAACATAAAAAAATAATCAGCCCTATTCTCAAAAGAGTTTTAGATAATTTTGTATTAGTCAAAAATAAGCCAATCTCTTCAAGAAGTTTAAATATACTCCAATAGAATTGGAAAAAGGGGATTTTGAAAAGTGCTTTGGATTAAAAAAAAATTTATGTATGCAACTCGTGTTAAAAGTGTCTTCATTTTGATATTTTTAACATTAGTCGCATAACTAACTATTTTAAAACAAAACTTTAGATAAAAAACTTGATTTATTTATTTTACTCTATACCAAAGGAACTTAATTCTCAATACAGTACATGATCTGGACTCACCCACACCACCGTACTGCCGAACATTTAAAATATTTGTCAAGCTACATGTATAAAAATAAGACATCCCTTAAAATAATGAGCACTACTTGGTCCTCGGCGAATAATTTAGGCAGAGTATGACGTAGTAAGGGTACATAATAGTAGGATTTCCATGTCCGTTTTTCCAAGTCCAAGACTAATAATTCATAAAACAGCCATCCATAACGGGTCCATCCATTGTCCTCAACTTGCCAGGACAACAGCTGAACAGCGCTCGGCACCGCCAACTTTGCGACTAAAGATTAAGCGTGCTTAATCTTTAGCCAACAACTTTACATAAATATCCCTATATACATCAGCGTGGGCCGGGCCGTATCTTTGTTTGTGTAATCGTGAGATGCTTCCCCATGCTTGGAGTGGGGGCACATACATCGTGCGGACTATTCATTGCGCGGTCCGCGGGAATACCTTGCATCCCCGGGGTTCCAGGCGCTCCGCGACCCGCCAAGGGGCGACTTTCAAAGGGGTGGGATCTAAGACGCTAACCGACACCTTACTTGTGTGCCCGGCTTGGTTTACGTGGACAGTATCAGCCAGCTAGGAAGCACAAACCAACATTTCTTACATTCAATTTATTTATTTAATAAATGTGGTCCCACCGACCACATCAGTGGTATCGCGTCGGCTTGTGGATTTGAGAACCTCGGTTCGATTCCCATAGCCGACAAACAATTTTCTCCAAATTAAAATTACCTTGGCTAGCTCAGTGGTATGAAGTCGGCCTGTGGATCCTGAGAACCCTGGTTCGATTCCCACAGACGACAAACAATTTTCATAATTTTAAAAGCTACCCCTGTGGCCCCTCCACCACTAACATCTTTGAGGGCCGTGATTTGTCGACTGGTAACCGCACTTCACGCGCAAAATATATCACTTCCCGAGATCTGCTTCGACCGAGTGCCACACCCAGTAATGAGTAGAAGGCGTGATGATATATTTATTTTTTATTTTAAATTTTATAAAAGAGGTAGGTGGCTCAGTAGTATCGAGTCGGTGTGTGGATTTAAGAACCTCGGTTCGATTTCCACAGCCGACAAACAATTTTCTCCAAATTAAAATTACCTCTGTGGCTCCCTCTCCACTAACATCGTTGGAGAATTTGAAGGCTGATAACAGCATTTAACGCGCAAAATACATCACCTACCGAGATCTGCTTCGGTCGAGTGCCACACCCAGTAATGGGTAGAAGGCGTGATGATATATTTATTTAATTTATTTTACATTTTATAAATAGGCTATGGGACTCAGTGGTATCGAATCGGCTTGTGGATTTAAAAACCTCGGTTCGATTCCCACAACCGACAAACATTTTCTCCAAATTAAAATTACCTCTGTGGCTCCCTTTTCACTAACATATTTGGGTATCGTGATTTGACAGCTGATAACTGCATTTAACGCGCATAAATATATCATTTACTGAGATCTGCTTCGGTAATGGGTAAAAGGAGTGATAATAAATTTATTTATTTTATTTATATAATACTTTCTACTTTCTTTGGAGAAAACTATGTATTTCATTAGTTCGTATGAAATATACAACATAATTACAATTACTTTGTACTTTGAAAATATTAAAAATAAATACACAAAAAAATTTGGAACAGTAACGTGCTAAATAATCAGCAAACAAATGAAAGCGCTCCTTTGCCGTAGTTTCAAATATCGCCACTAGAATCGCATTCTTATTAAGATACTCCAAGCTATTTTTCGTATTGTCTTCAGTTTCTTATCAATTTCAAAAGAAAAATATCACGTTCCAGTATCACACATCGCAAGTTTAACATCCCTACAGACTAACCCCGTTCCTGTACACGTTTATACATAACTAGACGGCATCTAAGATGTTGACCAATAAATTTAGCAGCCTTGTCGGTGGCTGTAATTAAACACACACACATACATACATACATACACAGCTACAGGGAGGCAGAGGTGAACCTGAGCACAGAAGGACCGACACCGATACTACACCCTCTACACCCCGCACCCACGCTTTGTAAGGATGGTGGCGCGTGTGAAGGACACCGCATTGTGCTTCGAGATTAACACCCCTACGTGGAGTTTGATCACGAAAGAAGGAAATCTTTTAAGTTATAGGCTATATCTCAAAAACTAAACGAGATAAGAAGATGCGCTCAATGGCATTGAATTTCTCTATAAGTCATTTCGGTAAGATATCACCGACGGAAAAGTTAAATTTTTCTCAAATTTTACCTCATCAGAATTATTATTTTCCCGAGGTTATATCTCAAAAACTCAACAAGATATGTAGATGCGCTCAACGGAAGAATTAAATACGCTGTGTCCGAATTGAGTTATTAGCAAATTTTTAACTCATTTGAATTGACTCATTAATTCATTTTTCAAGGGGTATCCCTTAGGTTTTTTACGATTTTCAAACAATTTGTTATAAAACACATTCTCATACAATTATTGTAATGATTATTTTTTGACGTTTCTCAAAACCAATAAAATGCTTCATTGTATGTCACGTATCTACGTTTTAACCAATCCTGTCATTATTATACTAAGAATAAAGCTATTGTGATTATTCCCGGGAATTATCTCTGTATATGATTTTTGTTTGTAAAAAATGATAGGTAGTTGACAAATAATTATTTAAAACTGTCAACGCATCAAGTAAAATGTGTGAAAAAAAATCGATTTAGTTCCATTTCAGATACTGAAATAACTAGCAACTAGCAACAAGTTTTTGAAAGATCTGTCAAATTATTTTCAATTTATTCGCACTCTGTTGTTATATTATCACTGATAATTTTTCTCATAATATTATAATGCCAAACCATATTAATAAAAATTTTCAGTAATAATATAACAAGAAAGTGAGAATAAATTGAAAATAATTTGGCAGATCTTTCGAAAACTTGACTTTATCCAACTCTCCAGTTATATTTAATTAGATTATTTTTTCACATAGCTGTTGAGGTCGATTCATCCAACTTAAAAGATTTTGAACTGGGTCCATATCGATTGCTTAATTATTAATGTTTTCTTGGAAGTTGGTTCCAAAATTTGATGGTGTGTGATGCATTTATATTTTTAGTTCAAAAGCACAACAATTATTGAATAAATAACGTATTTCAAATATCAATAATGGGGTAATAATGGGGTAGGTGGATCAGTGGTATCGAGTCGACCTCTAGATCCTGAGAACCCTGGTTCGATTCCCACTGCCGACAAACATGTTCACCACATTAAAATTACCCTTGTGGCTCTCCTACAACTAACATCTTTAAAGGCTGTGACATGACAGCTGGTCACCGCACTTCACACGCATAAATATATCACTTACCGAGATCTGCTTCGGCAGAGTGTCACACTCAATAATGGGTAAAAGGCGTGATGATACATTTATTTATTTTTATTTTTATTATTGTTCTAATTTATCTAGATCTGTTATGGTAGAGTGTTACACTCACTAATGGGTAAAAAAGCGTGATGATATATTTATATTTTTTTAATTTAATAACCAACGTTAAATCCTGATTGATAATATTCATCACACTGTCTCTTCCAAACCGTTATTTTTCTTTGATCAGCGTGGAAAGCTGACAGCCCATATTTCGACGTGTTGATTGGTGTCGACGCCTGGCTGCACGCCGGTGAACTATCAAGCAGCTCTCGTCGTTGGCAATGACACCCGATATATGGTTCCTGTCCCGTCCTCCCCTGTCGTTGTGTCTGAGATATATCGATGAAATTCCCTATAGACACAGAGCGTACATGATGTGGTTCAGCAATTGATACATCATATTTCTGCTGTCACACTCGGGTATGGAAGCGTGATCGTGTCTGGAGACATGTGGAGAAATATTGTTTTCAGGTTTTCAATTCGCGGAATTGGGAAATGTATTGTGAGAACTGAGAACTGTCAAATTTGTCGATGGTTGTAGTGTGTTACTGTCGCCAACTCGTTCGTCATCTGTTTTTGTGGACGGAAAGAGATGAATATATTCTTATTACTTTATTTGTTTCACTTTGAATAATAGGGTAGCTAGTTCAGTGGTATCAAGTCGGCCTGTGAATCCTGAGAATCCTGGTTCGATTCCCACAGGCGACAAACAATTTGCACCATTTCAAAAAACTACCCCTGTGGCTCCCCCATCACTAACATCTTTGGGAGATGTGATTTGACGACTGGTAATCGTACGCAAAATATATCACTTACCGAGATCTGATTCGGCAGAGTACCACACTCAGTAATGGGTAGAAGGCGTGATGATATATTTATTTTATTTATTTACTCTGAATAATGGGGTAGCTAGCTCAGTGGTATCAAGTCGGCCTGTGAATCCTGAGAACCCTGGTTCGATTCCCACAGGCGACAAACAATTTGCACCATTTCAAAAAAACTACCTCTGTGGCTCCCCCATCACTAACATCTTTGGGAGCTGTTATTTGACAACCGGTAGCCGTACTTCACGCGCAAAATATATCACTTATCTAGATCTGCTTCGGCAGAGTGCCACACCCAGTAATGGGTAGAAGGCGTGATGACATATTTATTTTATTTATTTTTATTTTACAAAACAATAAATTCCATTTATTTCAAAAAAAGTTTTAAATAAAAGATGTTAGCAAAAATATTTGGAACATAAAATGTTATTTGCAATTTTTCTGTATATGCATCTAATTTTGAGAAAAACTAATTTATATATTTAATAATATATTTCAATCATCATAGTAGCAATAGAAACAAAAAACATAAATTTTAATTTTCGCTTTATTTAGTTATCTGTCTTTTTTCGGAAAAACAAATACATCATTAAAATGGTCAACTAATTTGGCAACTTTGCCTCAATTTATTCGACTTCGTATATCACGGTTCTTGAGATACCAAGGGTTAGGCTCGAAAAAAGGACATGATGTATATGCCTCATCAGTAAAATTAGACGTAAAGTAGTCAACATTACTAAAAAATTATACGTAAACAAATTTGATATTTTATATGTTTCAAACAGATAAATGCTGTATTACTGAAAATCTAAATTAAATGTTTAATAATATTATATCACATTCATATATTCTAAATATTAAATATGCTGTGTATAAGAAAGTCGTGTGGTGCCACACCAGATTTTTTTATTTCGTCATCGTTTCGACTGACACTTCAGTCTTCGTCAGGACAAAATAAATTATAATTATATAACAATCTTTATAAATAAATTATTAATAATGATTTAAATAAATTGAATTAAACAGATAAATATATAGATATATTTTTTAAAATATATTTTACGTTATATATATATTTTTTTTGTGGCTTCTTTGGCGGACCAACTACTTAGGTCATATGCCGCCATTACGCCCTGATCTGCGTTTTAGTTGTTATTGGTCAACATTAATTGAATTTTTTTTTTTTCTGGCTTCTTTGGCGGACCAGCTACTCAGGTCATATGCCGCCATTACGCCCTGATCTGCGTTTTAGTTGTTATTGTCAACAGCAACGCGAGTTTTCTCTGGACGGTCACCCATCCAAATACTACCCACGCGCAACGTTGCTTAACTCGCGTTATCGCTTAGATCAGTACCAACGAGCGCAGCCATGGCCGTTGACAAATTGAATTTATTTACATCATTATTAATAATTTATTTATAAAGATTGTTATATAATTATAATTTATTTTGTCCTGACGAAGAATGAAGTGTCAATCGACGAAATAAAAAATTTTAAAATTTGACTGAATTCCGAATAATCTTTTATCATAATACTTTCAACTACAGTCAAATAAAAACTATATCATTTCTGGAAAAGTATAATTATTAGTTAAAACGCGATCGTAGAAGTAGTACGCAACTCGTGTTAAAAGTGTCTTTAACACTAGTTGCATAAATAAGTATTATCTTAGACAAATTAGCTATTTAATTATTAGTATAATTACTATTACTCACTGGTACATTCGGAGAGGGATCAATTACACTCCAGATAAAATGGTAATGAAAACCACGTAGATTTGTGTAAAGCGAAAACGACAAAATGAATTTCATATCGTAAAGAGAGTATTCATCTTCAAATGCGATGTATGTATCTGTTTCATGCATGGGCTGCTTTGATCCCAACCACTAGTTTTTGAACATTTGACGTCGACGTATCCCACTTGCATTGTGGAGTATTCTTATGCCAGCGCACGTCATTCTATGCCACTTACACGTCATATGCTCCATTCTTCTCGTATTTATTTTGAATTTTCAGCCCGGCTGGGCTAAAGCTTTGCCCGCATGCGAACCTATGTGCGAACTGTGATGTATACTGCCTTTTGTTATTAAAACTGTTATGTTTTGCATTAGTTATGGGCAAAAGGCTTGAAACAAAGTCTCACAGGGAAAGGTTTGCATATGATGAGATTACGACGTGACATCATTGGACGAAATTTATCTATTGTTATATCTTTATTCATTCATACATTTCTAATATTTTAAATTTCATTAATGGCCAGTTGCACCAACAAAACTTAGTTTAAATAAATGAAAGCATATTGAATATTTGATAGCAATATCATTTAATCCAGTAGTCTTGAAACTATGGGTCGTGACTTAATTTTCAGAGGGTTGCAAAACTCTTAAATATTGCTATACCTACTTATTAAAAAGGAAAAAACAAGTATAGAGAATATTAAAAATTTGAAAACGTTTTTGGATGTTTCTCAAAACCAATGAAATGCTTCATTGTATGTCACGTGTCTGCGTTTTAACCAATCCTGTCATTATTATACTATTATTATTATTATTATATTATGGGGTGGCTAGCTCAGTGGTATGAAGTCGGCCTGTGGATCCTGAGAACCCTGGTTCGATTCCCACAGGCGACAAACAATTTTCACCATTTCAAAAAACTACCCCTGTGGCTCCTTCACCACTAACATCTTTGGGGGCCGTGATTTGACGATGGTAATCGCACTTCACGCGCAAAATATATCACTTACCGATATATCATGCCTTCTACTCATTACTGGGTGTGGCACTCTGCCGAAGCAGATCTCGGTAAGTGATATATTTTTGCGCGTGAAGTGCAGTTACCAGTCGTCAAATCACAGCCTCTAAAGATGTTAGTGGTGGAGGAACCACAGGGGTAGTTTTTTTGAAATTATGAAAATTGTTTGTCGCCTGTGGGAATCGAATCTAGGGTATCAGGGTTCTCAGGATCCACAGGCCGACTTCATACCACTGAGCTAGCCAACCCATAAAAAAAAATATATACTCCCATAAATACCTCCAACAAAAGAATATCAAAGAGTAAGTACATCGATTGCAAAGGCTAAACAAACGACAAACGAGCCCTGAGTCCTCAGACAGAGTCTGATGCTGATAGTCTGTGACCGAGAAGGAATAATCAGCGAATAGGTCGCTCATTGATGATGGCAGCGGGTCGAGTGATGCATGTGAGAGCGTCGCAGAAGATACGTGTAGGTAGTTGTAGTGTGTTTGGCTGTTTCAGCCCCTTTGTCTTTGCTAATTAAAGACACGGAACAAGCCACCGTTTCCAATCAGCCACCAGGGCAGTGTCTCCCAAACGGTGGCAATGTACATTCTTCTGTTATAGGGTGGAAAATAAAAACTATATTGTAATGGAAAGGTTGTACAAGCGGTAGCGATTGTACGAGTTTTGTAATAGCCCTTTCCCACGTGTGTTACAATAGTTATTTACATAACTAGTACGTAAAGACATGTTTTTTACATAAGCGCAATTTTAAGGCACGCTTGAAACGAGTGCTTTAATTTGCATGAATGGTACAAAAGATGTCTTCGTGCACGAGGTTTGTATAATGCTTTTTGTAACGGCAAAAATTATTTTAACAAAAGATCCAGGATTTTTGGATAAAGGCTTTATGAATTTAGTACACTGTCGTTGTTTTTTTTACAATACTTGCACAAATAGAAGGAAAAGAACAATAGGTTTCAAAATTAAGAACTGTCAAATTGTTGTTAAAATAAACAGAACCTTGATCTGTAATATTTATTTATTGTCCACAGTGAATGGCAAGTAAATATTATTGTCCTGATGTAATCATGGGAACCAAATGTGCAATAAAAGTTCCACTTACTGTGTTTAAATTTTGTCAGAGTAACTTACAGTACCAAGTAATGCTTAAAAGGCGTGATGATATATTTATATATTTTAAAGATATGTGTAATGTTGTTTTGGAAGTGCTGTTTTGTCCGGCGGCAAAGAAGCCGGCGAGGCGTGTGATGTGCGTTCAGCGTGCCTGTCCCCTCTTGAATGTTCGTCTGTCTGTCTCGCATCTCTGCTTCTTCTGGACACTAACTGACCAATCGATGAATTAGCCTTGTCACAGGACCACACTACCATTCCTTAAGTAAATACAAACATCGAACATACGAGTATTTGATATAGTACCTAGTTATTTTAAAATTAAACCAGAGATCAAGTCAAGTCAACAAATAATAATTAATCAATGAATTGGCAATATTGCGGCATAATGTTTAAAATTAATATTTTCATTCTAAAATTATGGGGTGATGGCACAGTGGTAGCAAATCGGCCTGTGGATCCAAAGAACCCTGGGTTGATCCCCACAGTCGACAAAACATTTTCATCAATTTAAAATTACTCCTGTGGCTCCACCACTAACATCTTTGGGGGCCGTGATATGAGGGCTGGTAACCGCACTTCACGCTCATAAATATATCACTTACTGAGATCTGCTTCGGCAGAGTGCCACACCCAGTAATGGGTAAAAGGCGTGATGATATATTTATTTTCATTCTAAAATTATTTTTCCCGTTGTGAATAAATTGGAATTTGTAATGATGGCTGGTGGTTAGATTGCCTTCTTTTGTTTATCACTGTGTCTCTTTTGTCTCGATCGTATGTTTTATCTATATTCATTTGTTTCATTCCCCTGGGATGCTGGTACAGTGTAATGTTTGAGTTGATCCAAGATATCTATGAAATTAATCCGGAATATTATTCCAAGACGTACCCTTTTACAAAACAGCCACCGTTGATTTGAGTTAGCGGTCATAGCCGTCGGCACCAGGGTTGTTTACATTTCTATCATTCATTCACCATCCTTAAAGTAAAATCAATTAATTTATATTAATTAATAAAATGATAAATACGGTACAAACATTATGGATTAATTAAAAAAATTTGCTCAATATTGTTGATATTTTAGCAACCCCTAAATGAAATATATTTAACGCGGTTATGAAAGAAATTGTGAAGGGAAGAACAGAAAAGAAGACGAATATAATATCGAGGAAGGGTTGTAGAAATTTGCATTGTTATGATTGTAAAATGTAATTATTAAAAATTAGGGGAAAAAATGTAGATATGTTGGTAGCCCTGAGATTTACTTACAGTAATGAGATTTGTATCCTGATATGTAAACAAAGCTCAGATCTCCTGCGGTTAAATTAATGCGATTTCGCTTTTAATTGAAAACGGAATAATTACACACATTTTTATCTATCACATTACACAATTGAACGAGGCCGTTAAGCTTATTTACTTAAGGGCATGAATAGCGACGGATTCACCCTTAAGGGGAAAGGAAGAAAAATGTACCCTACGACAATTCTACCTTGATCACTTTGATATATTTTAACGCTTAGATGTTAGGAAATAACTGTATATTTAGACAAAAACATGAATAGATTGTAAATTAAAGCAAGCAGAATTATCACATAATAATTAAAAATATTTAAATTTTTTGATATGAATTGTATTGACAGTAGTTGTAGTTAAGCTACAAAAGTAGTTAGCTTTGGACAGCTTTGATGATATCCCAATTTTTTTTTCTGGAATTCTTACATACATACATATCTTCACGCTATATCCCAATAAATGGGGTAGCACGAACCCTAAAATCACTCATAAAACATTCACTCATCACACTCATCAAACAATCAGCCCTCGTCAAACATTCTCATCCAAACAAACCACCCTCACTTCAACCACATTCATAGATCACTCCATATAAACTCATTCATTTATTACACTAGAAATCATTTATTACACTAGAAATCATTTATCACACAACAAACCTTCAATCACATCATTCCTATTTACATTCATCTTCTTTCTTCAACGTACATAACATATTCATAAAACATCTCAAATTACTCACGCTTACTCCTAACAACGAATCTATTCTTAATAACGAAACTAACAACGAATCTACAAAGATTAGAAAAGATGAAAGCGATAGCCTGCACTTGTATATGAAATTCTGGAATTATTTTTCTTCCTCATTACTTATTTACTAATATTTTAGCATTATTTAATATTTTGACATTACGGTTAGGACAGATGGTATCACCATACCTAACTTCAAACGTCAAACGTCAACGCTTACCTTCAAAAACGCATCAGTTGTCAAAGTATACCAACATTGCTCTTGTAAATATTTTTTTTTTAAATATTTTGCGGTCGTCTGAAAAATAATGTGCATTACTCGCTCGAAAATGTGATAAAAGTGCTGCTGCTTAAATCACACAAATTCTTTTCATTTATTTTATGATTTTCTCATGGCCAACTTCATTGAATTGCGCACGCTTATTATGGCCGTTTCATTTCATCATTTTGCCATATATAAAATTGTCGTGAGTTTTTTACAGTTTTGGTACGTCAAGTAATGCCATCTAGTGCTTTTTATTTCTACTAAAGGAAAGTGGCAACGCTGTCAAATTACAAAAACAACCTTAAAATATTTGAAAACTGAAATTGATGTGATCAAACAAAATACATTTAATGCAACTGGATATTTTATTTATACATTCAATATTATTAAATATCATGACTAGTATTCTGAGCTTTCGACTAAAGTGACTAGCTAGTCTAGACTAAGTGAATTTCATTTGGCAACGTAGCACTATCTGTCACTTCAAGTAAATAATACCGCCATATTGTCTACTTATTTAAATTTTTTGAAGTGTTTATAAGTCAAAAGAAGGAAGTATTATTGAATTATTGGTGCCAACGGTTAGTATTTTACTGTAAAGATCGTATGATAATAAATATACAATGACTAGGTTTGTTTTTAGGATTTTTTCAATCAATGCAAAGGGAATATTTTCAAATTTAGTTACGACGTATCTCGTTAGAGGCGCTAGTTGACGTATCCGCTCTGTAAATTTTAAACTAGGAATTTTAATGACATATGAAACGGTCATAACAAGCGTAGCGCAATTCAATGAAGTTGGCCATGATTTTCTTTCATCGTAACGCCATCTGTTGTCAAACAGTGGAACTTCAACTGATATGTTAGAAGTGTGTATTATAATGACATATCAGTTTGTGTTATTTTAAACATTCCATAATAATTTATAACGTTATTAAAATTACTTTCATAATCGGTCATCTGAAAAAAATATTAAAACGCAATCATCTAATACCATACAACATATTTTCATCATATCACTTACTAGTGTTACATTGATGACATTGGTAGTCACCGTGTGCATCTGGGTCCCTCAGGAGTCGAACCATTAGCGTCCCTGTCCCTTTCGTGGAGTTAGACACATCATAAATGTATCTAATTGATGACCGGTGTCTGTCTTCTCGTCCCTCACACCCGGATTCACCCCCGCGTCGTCGTAACGTAACGCGAGACACGAAATCTAATTTTTGTTTGTTACGACAATGGGAAATCGCGTTGACGAAGATTATGTTATGTTGAGGTGGTGATGCAGCCTACAGGGATGGGGATGAAAGGAAAAATATGTGTATGATTGATTGATATTAGGTGTGTTAGGAGGGGAATTGTTAGCTGTGGAATAATATTAATAATGTAATAACTAATATTATGATTAATCCATTGAATTAATAAATATAAATAAAAAGGCTTCAAGATCCAATATAATAACAATAAGTTATATACATATAAAACGTTTTTTATTAGCGGACGTTTCGAACGTATAATACATTCATCATCATCTCAAACAATTAAAAGCAAAAAGTAGCAAAAATAGAATATAAAATTAATAAATATAAATAAAAAGGCTTCAAGATCCAATATAAAACGTTTTTTATTAGAGGACGTTTCGAACGTATAACAAATTCATCATCAGCTCTAAAATAAATAAAATAAGTAACAATATTATAGTAATATAATAAATAATAATTACCAGAAAATGAAGAGTAAAAAGTAGAAACAGAATATAAAATATTTATCAAATATAAAAATTAAAATTGTCATAAAACAAAAAACGAAATTTCAAAATGGTGTCAAAATAAAACATAAAAAACAATACAAAAAAATGTAACTTGATTATACATTAGTAAAATTTGTAATAAAATTACGGGCATATTTTAATTTATTATATATAATAATACTAGGAGATCTAAATGGAAGGGTTGGAAACCAACCAGAGGGGAGAATGGGGTGCATAGGTAGACATGGAGAAGTAGTAATTAATAATAATGGCGAAAAATTAATAGATTTATGCATGTCAAACGACATGATAATTGGAAATACAAAATTCCAACATAAAGAATGCCACAAGTTCACACGGGAGGAGCCAAGCAGAAATGAAAAATCAATTGTGGACTACTTCCTAATAAGTAGAAACATTTGGAAGTACATAAGCAACATTAAAACAAGAAGAGGCGCAGAGCTTAGTACAGACCACTATTTAGTGGAGCTAACATTTGGTATATACATCAAACCCGTTGAACGAGAGAATAAGAAGAGGAAAGCAAGAATAAAAAACCATTTACTTAGGAATGAAGAATACAAAGCAAAGTTTCAAGATTGCACAGAGTACAAGTTCGATAAGATATCCCAAAGTCTATCTCTAGTGGAGAAATGGAGTAAATTCAAAGAAATAATACTGGAAGCTGCAAAAAGATGCTGTGGGACAATAAAAGGAAGTAACACAACACACACAAAAACGCCATGGTGGACAGAAAAAGTGAAAAGTGCAATACAAGAAAAGAAAAAATCATGGAAAATTTACCTACGCAATCGTTCGCTTGATAATTACGAAAATTACAAGGCAATGAGATTGCAAGCGAAACTAACAGTCCTCGAGGCGAAAGAACATTCTTGGACTTCCTTCGGGGAAATAATGGAAGAAAACTTCACCGCAAATAAGAAAATGTTTTATAGGACTTTGAAAAACTTGCGAAAAACATCCACACAACCGCTAAAATTCATAAAAGATAGGGAAGATAATCTGATAACAAACAGCAATGAAATCATGCATAGATGGAAGGAATATTTCCAAGAACTACTGGAAGGAGCTGACCTCACATTCGACACAACAAACACCGGAAACAATAGCAAACCAAGCAAGCACAACTATGAACAAGAACCAAATATATCCATGCAAGAAGTTATAGCGGCAGTAAAGAAAATCAAATTGGGTAAGGCAGCTGGGCATGACGAAATCTCAGGGGAAATGTTAAAGGCATTGGGAGAGAAGGGCGTAGAATATTTGCGAGATATTTATAATTCAGCACTCAAAGAGGCAACAGTACCGCAAGATTGGATGAATGCAGTTATAATACCAGTACACAAAAAAGGTGACAATAAAGTGTGTAAAAACTATCGCGGCATCTCCCTCCTGAGCAACACAGGAAAAACATATGCAAGAATCTTAGAATCAAGGTTAAGGCAGCACGTTGAAACCCAACTGGAAGAAACTCAGCACGGATTCAGACCTGGACGCAGCACACAGGACTTAATATTTGCATTAAGGCAAATATCCGAAAAAATAACGAACTACAGAAAACAAGTTCATTTGTGTTTTATTGACATGGAAAAAGCATTCGACACAATAGATAGAAACATACTATGGAAAACATTGGAACAAAGAAACGTTAGCCTAGGATTAATAGCTGGAATAAAAAGTTTCTACAAAAGATGTGCGAACATAGTCCGAACTGGAGAAGAAGTATCAGATACGTTTGTCACTACTAGAGGGGTCAGACAAGGCTGTGTGCTGAGTCCACTGCTTTTCAACATATTTCTTGACGAAGTGGTCAAAAGAAGCATCCCAAAATGTAAGCCAGTAACGTTAGGCTACTGGAATATGCAGGAGATAAAATTTCTAGAGTTCGCATTCGCTGACGATATGGTAGTTATGGGGGATACAGAGGAAAATCTCCAATATAATGTTAACATATTTCACACAGAACTGAAGAAAATGGGAATGAAAATGAACCTAGAAAAAACTAAAACAATGATATTTAACAGAGAAAATGCCCACCACGAAATATACATTGAAGGAGTGAAACTAGAACAAGTGCGCGAATTTAAATATCTGGGTAGTTACTTCAGCGAATCAGGGAATATTGACACGGAAATCAACGAAAGAATACACAACAGCGCAAAAATGTTTAATGCTCTAAAATACAAATTTCTAAATAGGAAAGAAATACCCGAAAAAACAAAAGTTGCAGTGCATAAAGTTGTATTTATGCCAATATTGTCTTACTCTTGCGAGTCGTGGACTACCACTAACAAGCACAAAAGCAAATTACAAGCCATGGAAATGAGATTCTTACGGAAGATCAAAGGAATAACTCGCATGGACAAAATAAGAAATGACACTATTCGTCAAGAATTAGAAGTAAATTCCTTGCATACAGTAATACAGGAGGCTCAGTTAAGGTGGTTTGGACATTTACAACGACAAGCAGTCACAAGACCCGCGAAGCGAGCATTTCAAACAAGAGCGAAGGGAAAACGCCCAAGAGGAAGACCGAGGAAGACATGGATAGAAGGCATTAGAGAAGCAGCAGACACGAAAGGAATAAACTGGAAAAACATCAGAGAGCTTACTCAAGACCGAGCGAATTGGAGGAGAATTTGGAAGGCACCGGCCAACAGCACCGTGACGCAGCCCTAGGAACGAATACCTCTACACCGCAAGGTAGAAGAGGAATCGATTATGTATGTATGTATATGCATCTGTCTGATAATTTATATTTATTTCACGATTCGTATTGATATGTAATGATTCATGGATAAGCCTATGGTCCTTTCTTTTAATATTGTCAACAATTATAGTTTCTTTAAAATTAAAAATATGTCCAGTTTCTTGGTGATGTCGAGTGAGGGCACTATGGTCTGGATTTAAAAGCTTGCAATGGTAGCGATGCTGGTAAAGGCTCTTGTGAAGCGGTTGTAAAGTTTCACCAATATAAAAACGATTGCATGCTCCATATTATACTTTATAAATTAAATATAAAAATTAAAATTGTCATAAAACAAAAACAAATTTACTTAATATTTTAACTGTAGCTTCTTAAGAGTATCCACTGAACAAGTAACCATAGAAGAAGGGACAGCTATAACAAAAGATTGTTACGCAGTTACTGGTGACATCTCTTGTTGCCCCAAGTAATTATTGTTAAAAATACCGATAATATAGGACACATATTTATCATTCTCGTGATCGTAATGACTAAATTATTTCAAAATAATTAAAATAACAATATATTATAAAACAATAAAAAAAAACAAACAATTAGCAAAAAATTTGTTTTATTGAATAATATTTAAAATATTAAACACGTACTAGTATGCAATACAAATAAATAAGAATAATGTATATTTTTCGCCTTCTTATGCACATTCTCATTTATCATTTCGCTGATTTCGCTACTTTCTTCAGTATCCGTATTCTTATATGTTGCTGTTACTGTTCTTATTGATAGGGATGTGATATTTTCATCTCAAATTGGTGAAAATGAATTTATATTTACTATAAAAGAATATTGTATTAATTACTTATGTGTACATTGGTCAATATGTGTTTAATTTGTTTGATGATGTGTATCGATACTGTCAATTTTGAAAATGAAGACTACATACGACATTGTGCTTAAGAGTACTACTATAAGGTACATCAATTAAATCCAACAATGTTTTCCATAATAAATTATTCCGTGGTAAAACACATTCTTATAATTTTTTTTCTACTACAATGTGGTATCACACACTCCTAAAATTATACAATAGTTTAAAATCAAATATAAAATTATAAAAGATACCAACTTACCATTCAAAATAGATTGCAATAATAACGACAGATATGTTTGTTTTTTTCAAATTTTATTTGTCAAAATATAAAACACCATTTGTCAAACATTTAAATATGTGATCTGTTTAACAATCGCTGTATTTCATTTGCCACTTGGTTCATTTAAATCAGTTCAGATAAATTCTACAAATGAATAAATGAACTAAATTAAGCAAACTGATGCATTTATTTGGATGAGTTACTTCAAAGTAAATTAGAATCTGTAATTCTAACACTCCAAATAAAGTCTGCGAAGTAATCCAGCGAAATAAATAAGTGATCTGGTTCAGAAAATGTAAGTTAGATCTGATCCAAATGGCAAATGGAATACGCCTATAGTCAACCATTTAAATATTACCTACTATGATTCCCGTTATTAATTTTAAATTGATTTAGTTCATTTGGGGCAGCAAGAGATGGCATTAAATATCGCGTAACAAGGTAACTAATGCAGCTGTCCAGGCCCTGGGAGTATCTATCGAAGTACACATCATTTTTAAGAATGTTAAATAATTACATTTGCAATAAACAATTTACGTTGAAAATTGATGCCAATTTGTGAACTTTCAAAAATAAAATTATAATCTGTACTTTAATATATGTATAATAAAGTCTCAAAATTTCATTTGAATTCGTTGATTACTAATCGAGAACAAATTCTCAAAAAAAGGTTCACTTTTCAGTGCGCCTGGGTAGTATAACAACCCCTTAATTCTTAGAAAAAGTATCAAATGAAAATAAAAACAGTGTAAGTTATTAAAAAACAATTAACACCTCTGTCATCACTTAATAAAAGCGCGGCAGGTAATTGCACAGCAATAAAAAACCCTTTTACCAATTACAAATATGTCCACGCCTGGTTTTTAATCGACCGAGTATATATAACGTGAGAAACTCAAACAAATTAAAAGTCGTTAATACCGATACCTCACTTCACCAGCTTATATGCCACATTCGCCCTTACTGTTGATGCAAATAGGGGAGGTATTCGCCTCCGTTAGCTAGGTTGACAAATGCGTTGAACAAATATGTGTCGTATACAATTAATCTCATGGCACACCTTGATCCGGCTAATGGGTTTGGATTCGAATTAATGTTAAAATAGAACGGAACATGTATTAATCTTTGTTTGTTTTGTTTCGAACTGATTGATCCATTTGGATTACACGTGTTGATTTGTTTGTTTTATCAGCTTTTGTGGATATTTTTTATGGAGATTATTTCTTTATGAAAAAATGTAATTTTTTAGAAGTTAATTAGTGAAATGACAAGTGCATTACGGGGTGTTGTTTTATTGATTGTTTTGGATTTAATGCGCATTCATCTAAAGATAATTAAAGCATGTTCATATTTTTGGTTAAATGTAAAAGCAAAATTTTTAACAAAAATTTCAAAACAAAATTGAAATTAAAAAATTACTGGCTGCGGCACTTTTTATACCAATGGGGTAACTAGCTCAGTGGCCAGTGGATCCTAAGAACCCTGGTTCGATTCCCATAGGCGACCAACAATTTTCACCATTTTAAAAAACTACCCTTGTGGCTCCCCCACCACTAACATCTTTAGGAGGCCGTGATTTGACGACTGGTAACCGCACTTCACGCGCAAAATATATCACTTATCGAGATCTGCTTCGATAGAGTGCCACACCCAGTAATGGGTAGAAGGCGTGATGATATATTTATTTATATATTTATTTTAATACCAAAATGGTGATAGGTTAAAACAAAAGATTCAAATAGAAGTTGTGGATATCAAAGCCCTCTTTACACTAGTAAGTAAAAAGATTTTGTAAAATAAAATAAATAAATAAATTATCACGCCTTATACCCATTACTGGGTGTGGCATTCTGCCAAAGCAGATCTCGGTAAGTGATATATTTATGCGCGTGAAATGCGGTTACCAGTCGTCAAATCACGGCCCCCAATGATGTTAGTGGTGGGGGAGCAACAGGGGTAATATTAATTTGGTGAAAATTTTTGTCTTCTCTGGGTATTGATCCAGGGTTCTTAGGATCCATAGGCCGACTTGATACCACTGAGCCATTACCCCATAAAAGGTTTTGTTACTTCATAGCGGCTAGCTCAGTGGTATGAAGTCGGCCAGTGGATCCTAAGAACCCTGGTTCGATTCCCATAGACGACTAACAATTTTCTCCTTTTTAAAAAACTACTCCGGTGGCTCTCCCACCACTAACATCTTTGGGGGCCGTAATTTGACGACTGGCAACCGCACTTCACGCGCAATATATATCACTTACCGAGATCTGCTTCGGCAGAGTGCCACACCCAGTAATGGGTAGAAAGCGTGATGATATATTTATTTAGTTATTGAATAGAATTCAACAGTTCGGTGGTGTATATTATATGACACATAATTTAGTAAACATATTGATCTGAAATTTAGACACGCATGTTATTGTATGACACATCAACCGATTTTATATGCACGAAAAGAAAGTTAACAGTTTCAGCAAAGCGTAAAACGAAATTAAATTGGTATATCGTGCAAATTTTTCAGTATTCTTATTGTTCGTTTTTAAAATTTTTAGTGTGCAAATTTGTAAAAGACAGTTTGATCAATATTTTTCATATTTACAAGGCACGAATTTAAGTTGTTTCATTTTTATTTGCCAGAATTAATTGTTTTCTGATTTTATCTACCCTCCAAAACATTTTATTAAACTCGTACTATGCTAAAAATAAATTTACGAATATTTACTTTAAAATATATATGAGAAAACAGCTGTATTAGTTGATTTTATTACATATTTACTAGAGTTGCAACGAATATTAGGCAACTATTCGGTATTCTGCCTATTCGGCAACTATTCCACTATTCGGCAGAATGCCGAATATTAGTTTACTATTCGGCCGAATACCGAATAGTTTGACAATATCTTAGCTAACACTTGAACCGCGGTAGGTACTTGATTTAGTTACTTAATTAATTAATAGAAAACAAATACAAATTTTTATTTAATTATTTATTCATTAACATAAAAAGTACATTCTAAATAAGCTTCAAAATAAACAGAAAATAGATGTCAATCAATAACTAAACAAAATATGAAGGATTAATCATAATTAAAATTTAAAAGTGACAAATCGTGATGTAGGAAAATACGTTTTTCTGCATATGCTGGAAGTAGTCTGTTCCTTTTTTCGTCATATACGTTTCCTGCTTCTGAGAAAAATCCCTCTGAGTAAACACTGCTCCATGGAGCAGAAACATTAATTCTAGCAAATTTTGTCAAGTAATTCGGGAGTAGACTTTTATTTGCTGCCCATCACATATATGTATTGTCACATCGTGATATACGTTTACATTTCAAGTATTCATCCAATTCCCTTGAAATTATGGCAAGTCCAGATGTCAGACATTACAGAAATGGAACATTTTTTAAATTTTGTCCGAAATTATTTCATTCATAAAAAAAGGTCGACTTGGTATATAGTACCGTGGTAAAGCTTTCTTCATTAGTCTAGGAAAACCAAGTCTGTCAACTATAGCAATCGACTCGTTATCAACAGCTAGCATTTCTGAAGTTAAATAGTAATATTCTTTAGCCCTTACGTCGTTTATGTCCCACTGTTTAAAATTTTCTTGGCATATAATATATTGTACACTTTATTTAAAAAATCAACTAAAACAATAAGTTTGTCGAAACAATGCCTGTTAAGCTGCGCGATCTAAACTACGCAATAATAAGTAAAAAAAAAACTTGACACAAAACACTCACTTGAAGGGCGATGCAGGAGGCGGAGGTATAATTCTACTCGGTCAGTCACCAACCAAATACGCAGAATATTCGCCGAATATTCGGTTATTCGCCATTCGGTTTCACCGAATATTCGGTATTCGGTATTCGGCAGATTTACTATTCGTTGCAACACTAATATTTACATTTTCTATAAATAAAGAAACTTTCTAAGAAAAATAAAATAAAGTAGACATCAGTTTCATATAAAGTTAATACTCGTATTTATTTATATCTGTTTCTCTTTTATCTTAAGCAACATTCAGAACAAACTCTTTGCACATAAGTAATTCTTCATGTTTTAATAAATGAAACACTATGTTGTATTTCCCATACATAAATGCAACTGGTAGGTCACTGAAATCTACGTAGAAGTCTGTGATATTATGTCGCCCCTGAAACATTACAAACAATTCAACCATTTTTTTGCAAATTTTATCAAATAATTTTTTGTCCCCGATTTTAGGCCAATTTACATCAAAATTGTTTCTCGGTAATAACGATAATTTATATTCATATATACAATTCTCAAGTGCACATGTCTCCTAGTTTTTGAGTTATTGTTCAAAAATTGTTTTCTGAGGATATGTTGGTAAAATAATTTGGAAATATAAAAATTATGGAAAATAAATTCAATGCTATTGAACGCATCTACATATTTCGTTTAGTTTTTGAGATATATTGTTGGGAAAGTAGAAAATCTGATGAAGTAAAATTTGGGAAAAATTACCATTCTGGAGTTTATCTTAAAAACGAAACAAGATATGAAGATGTGCCCAACAGAATTGAATTACTAGTATCCGTATTGATTTATGAGTAAATTTATAGCAAATTATTTTTTTTTGGAAAGCTTTACAGTTGTTTTCAAATTTTACATTTTCATAATTAATAGTATATTACTTAATAAGTCAGGAAAGTGATATTTTACTCGACGAAGCGGTTGTTTGAAATACAAGGCCGAAGGCCGAGTATTTTAATCCGCTGAGTCAAGTAAAAACTCTTTCCTGACGTATTATGTATACAATTTTTTCTGAAACCGTTTAATTTCATCAATATTCAATCATAAATAATTCATAATGTTTAAATTTCTTGATATGAATTGTATTGACAGCAGACTATGTATCCAAGGTAAAATACAAAATAGTCAGGTAAAATCTTTACCAGACTATTATTTTTGTTGTAGCCTTGGATACTTATTTTACTTGACTATTTTAGTAAAAACCTACTTTCCATACTAAAATTGGTCATGAAAGTAGGCACTTTCTTGCCGGATTCAGAAAAAAATATTTTTCTGTACTTACAGCATGGAAAGGACATCCGTCTTCTCCAAAATTTTGAGTTAATTCTTTCCAATTCTTTCCAATAATTTTTCCAATACTGGTACAAGCGTCTGAAAGTTTCCAGTGAAAAGCATTGTTCTTCCAGCCACCGTCGCCCCATTTTGAAGCTATTATTTCCGCCTAGACAAAAATTAAAATACTATTTTTTCACTAGTCTAACAATATGGCATTATTGACTTCATTTAGAGAATTCTTTTTCTCGATCGCTTCCTTAGTAACGGTTAATAATGAATTATTATAGACTTAGGTCAAGAGTCGGCAAACTGCTGCCCTTTGGGTAGTTTAGTGTGACTCTTTGAAATTAAAATAGAAAATGGAGATAAAAGTAGTATAATATTTTTGTTTTCATTATTTGACTTGTAATAGGTGTATATAATTATACGTTTGTACGTTGTATTGGTCCCTTGACATTGTAAGAATTACGAGTAAATACAAGGTAAACGAAAAACACTTTTAACTTTTGACAGACTTTGTTTTTGTAAACAACTGTAGCGATATACGCAATATGAAAATAACTTTACGATGGAATAACTTTCATATATAATTATAGTAATTACATGTCAGTAGTGAAAAAATAGTATATTACGTACCACGAACTGTAAGTAACAGTTTTTTGGTCAAGAATGTAGTTTGGAAAATCGAGGCCCGAAGGGTTCAGATTTCCTAAACAATCTTGACCTAAAAAATAATTTACAGTTCAAGGTTAGTAAGCTATTTTTACAATACCTGTACGAATAGAAAGAAAAGAAAAATTGAAGCTGTTAAATATTGCTAAAATAAACAGGACTTTGATCTGTAATATATACTTACTGTCCACGGTGGATAGTAAGTAAATATTATAGTCCTGATGTAACCATGAAAACCAACTGTGCAATAAAAGTTTTATTTACGGTGTTTAAATTTTGTCATTAATGGGTAACTTACAGTAGAGGTATTGTAAAAATAATATATACATGATCTTTGGGAAGAGTATTAATGCCTTCTCGGATTATATCTTTCGGTTCCCTCGGAATTATAATCTTTTTGCACGGTTGATAATAACTCCCTTCATAACCTTGGTGTATAACATGCTATTATATTATTACTTACCACGTAGTCCTTGTCGGTAGTTTCAAAAAGGTCAAAATATCCTCGTATACAGCGATGGGTCTTGTTGCATCGTTCCCAGTTCATGACGAGGTCCAGTCTTGGTTGTACATCTTTGCATGAATTGATGAATTCTAAGGTACATTGGGTATTACCTCTCGTCTACAGTAAAATATAAAATTACGGGGATCTGTTGATGCACAGTGCCACATTAAGTAATGGGTAGAAGGCGTGATGATATTTAAAATTTTTTTATTTTAAATTACTTACGAAAATGCCGGATAGACCATATGTGATATTTAGAAGTATTACAAGATACACAATATACTGTTTTATCATTTTGCTGACTGATACGATTTTCATTTTGTGCAGCGTTAAAATTTTATATTTATATCGTAACATATTCGTGCAACACTTATTATTAAATTGTCAGATAAAAATCTTTTAATTTCCTCGTCTATAGAAAATCATAATTGTTTTTATTTGTATTAGCAGACATAAATGATTTTAAATAGAGATAACAGAATTT
The DNA here is from genome assembly GCA_911728475.2 of Pterostichus madidus. Lineage (NCBI taxonomy): Eukaryota > Metazoa > Arthropoda > Insecta > Coleoptera > Carabidae > Pterostichus > Pterostichus madidus. Next base: position 9,733,963 of record OU452315.1, read on the forward strand.
GTTTATTTATTTATTTGTTACTCTGCACAACAGGAACTAAATTTCAATTACAGTAGGTTATAATGGAAATCAAAGCACTCACACATAGCTGTGAGTTGAAATCAGCGAAATTTAAACTTGCTAACTTTTGCGTTGAATATCAAATTTTTATCAAATAAGTAATTTATTTTTTTGATTATTTTTTGACGTTTCTCAAAACCAATGAAATGCTTCATTATATGTCACGTTTCAGCGTTTTAACCAAACCTGTCATTATTATACTGAGAATAAAGCTCTTGTGATTATTCCCGGGAATAATCTCTGTAGGTGCTTTTTTGTTTGTGGCAAATGATAGGTAGTTGTCAAATAATTATTTAAAACTGTCAACGCGTCAAGTAAAATGTGTGAAAAAAAATCGATTTAGTTGTATTTTAGATACAGAAATACACCAACAAATTTGGGAAACAACTTCCAAGAATACATTAATAAGTAATCAATCGATATGGACCCAGTTCAAAATCTTTTAAGTGGGATGAATCGACCTCAACAGCTAAGTCAAAAAATAATCTAATTAAATATAAGTCGAGAGTTGGATAAATTAGAAAATAATTCTCCAGTATCTTTCTCAAACTTGTTACTATTTGGCAATAGCCACTCAAGCCCTAGGGGCTTTCGTGACTATTGCCTGGCAACAAGTTTTCGAACGATCTATCAAATAATTTTCAATTTATTCTCACTCTCTTGTTATATTATTACTGATTACATATTTGAAATTCAATTAGTATTTTTTTCTTAAATACTTATCAATAATAATAATAATCTTGTTGGCATATAAACCATGAACTTTAAGTGAATATTTTTGCGTCAAGAATGTAGTTTTGGAAAGCGAAACCTGTAGGGTCAAGATTTCCTAAACCTAAAGATTACTTACAGTTCAAGATTAGTAAGCTATTCTTACGATACTTAGACAAATAGAAAGAACGTATATGTGAACATCAATAGAATCACGAATTTGTTTAAAAATGAACCAATGAAATGAAAGCTATTTAAATAAATTTCCTCTAACGAAATTAATAAGGGATTATTCTTTACTGTAATTAAATCTTTTTGGTTACCAGTAAAATAAATGCAATTTTCAGAAACGTCAATTGAAAATAAAATAAATATAAATATATCATCACGTCTTTTACCCATTACTGAGTGTGACATTCTGCCGAAGCAGATCTCGGCAAGAGATATATTTATGCGCGTGAAGTTCGTTTACCAGCCCTCAAATAACGGCCCACAAAGATGTTAGTGGTGAGGGAACCACAGGGGTAATTTTAAATTGTTAAAAATGTTTGTCAACTACGGGGATCGAACCAGAGTTCTTAAGATCCACAGGTCGACTCGATACCACTGAGCCATTACCCCATCATTGAAAATATTCTATCGAAATGACAAATTCTTAAATGGGAAAACTGCTACTACAGACCCGATTGCATTCCATTATAATCTATAGGTGGGGTAATCTGTATATCTGTACTGTGATTGAAATGAATAAATATTGAAGAATGTATCCCCATCTGTAGGTAACAGCATTTAGCTGTTGTATATTGCGAAATTTCCAAACAATTTAAAGTATTCAATATTCAATATCACAGTTTCATATTTTACAATACGCTCGCGAGAATCCGACGTTTCAATAAAAGGAATAAATAATGCAGGTACGTTTTTTCACCCTAACGCGCTCAGTTATTGGTATTTCTCTATATTTATGTACTCGCCTCGACCCAATAATAGCGGGTGACATGGTAAGGAGTAGGGAGCGGTACGACAGGGGAAATTGAAAAACACTGTTCTGTATTATGCATGATTTCTACCCCGAAGATACGATTGCAAATATGTTGTAAATATTCAAGGTATTCGTGAATTTCTTAATATTGCACAGGGGGTTGACAACAAGGGGTGATATCCTTCCTGGTTTAACTCGATATTCACAATTTCTATTGGTTTAGAGATGCTGTTTTGTTGTTATTGACATTATTTATAAATATATCATCACGCCTTTTACTCATTACTGGCTGAGGTACTCTTCCGTAGCAGATCTTGGTAAGTGATATATTTATGCGCGTGAAGTGTGGTTACCCGCCGTCAAATCACAGTCTTCAAAGATGTTAGTGGTAGAGGTGCCACAGGGGTAATTTTAAATAAAATAAAAATAAACAAATATATCATCACGCCTTTTACTCATTACTGGCTGAGGCACTTTGGCGTAATAGATCTCGGTAGGTGATATATTTATGCGCGTGAAGTGTGGTTACCGGCCGTAAAATCACAGTCTTCAAAGACGTTCCTGGTGGAGGAACCACAGGGATAATTTTAAATAAAATTAAAATAAACATATATATCATCACGCCTTTTACTCATTACTGGCTGAGGCAGTCTGTCGTAGTAGATCTCGGTAAGTGATATATTTTGCGCGAGAAGTGCAGTTACCAGCTATCAAGTCACAGCTTCTCAGGTTGTTAGTGGAGAGGTAGCCGCAGGGATAGTTTTGAATGTGGTGAAAATTGATTGTCGGCTGTGGGAATCAAATTCACAGGCTAGATACCACTAAGCTATCTACGTTTTATAGTCAACTAATTTAGACACATTTGATGCCGAATGTATCAAAGTCATTTGAAAATATTATACAATATAATGCAGTGTACAAATTGAAGGAAACCCTGCTTCGTGGTAGACAGTGGTAAGAAACCAAAACAAGTGAAGCCGGAGTTTTATTAACGCCATATTGATCATTGATTGAGTAGGTAGATAACAAAACCATAGCGTGTTGAGCTGAGATCAGCGACCAGTCGGTCAGGGGTTCCGTCGTCTCCCCACACCCCCGTGCACCTCTAACGAACTGCACTGGATGACCGTTCGGCCAGATCGACTTGAGGTTGATAATTGCCTGTAATGCGGCCATTAATAACAGGGTCTAACTAGCATCCACCCTTTGCCCCGCTAAACGAAGCCGGCACGGAACTAAATACGCCGGTAAAAATGGTCACGCTATGGAAAATCACCCTCTGCGCACCACCCCTCAGGCCTGGCCTGGAGCGTATCAGCCGCGAGACTCTAATGAAGTAATACAGACGATACGTTTTTTCGGCTATTTACCCACTGACTAATAGCTTGCTAGATTTATTGAAATAATAAATGGCCTCGCCTGGCGATATTTCCTACAGGCCTTTCATGTCGCTAATTCTAGACTCCGGGCTCGTACCTGTGTTTTACCTGCAATCGTGATTCATTTACACTAGAATCTTTTCATTATCACCATGACTTGATAACTACTTCTTACTCAATAAAAATATAAACTAACCCCCATATTCTGTAACTGTATCATTATCTGGTAATGATCGATAAGATATTGATAAATTTTATTTTATGCACATCCGAGCAGAAATTAATGTATTTTCGCCATGAAAAGCGGGTTTAAACACTTCTTTTTGCTCGAGGGCCATAATAAGATAATTTTCTATAGATAAATAAAATGATAATTTTTGTTTATTGTGGATAATTTTTAATAATTTTTGAGTAATTTGATATGTTTTATGTATATGTTATGTACGTTGAAGAAAGAAGATGAATGATAAGTGAATAGGAGTGGTTGGATAGATGTGATTGAAGGTTTGTTGTGTGATTTCGACTGTAATAAATGAATGAGTTTATATGGAGTGATCTATGAATGTGGTTGAAGTGAGGGTGGTGTGTTTGGATGAGAATGTTTGACGAGGACTGATTATTTGATGAGTGTGATGAGTGAATGTTTTATGAGTGATTTTAGGGTTCGTGCTACCCCATTTATTGGGATATAGCGTGAAGATAGATGAATATGTATGTGAATACTTGATTTTGCAAAATATCATTTTGATATAAATGTACCTACTTTAATCTTTTGAATTTATTTATTTTTTTGTTATGCATAAAATATTGTATGTACCACGGATGAAATTAGCGTTTATGCACAACCGGGTCGAAAAGCATGAGTTTTAGCCCTAAAAAGCGGGCTTAAACATTTCTTTTTGGTCCATGGGTCAAAAAGAATTTATTCCTATTGTTACATAAATGAAATAACAAAAAAAATTAAGTGAAACCATGGTAACTATCATTAAAGCACTAGTGTGGTAATATTTCCATAAACGCAATAGTGTGTTATTAAGTACTTATCACACTCAAAATGAATGCGATAAGTGTTATTTATCGCACGGTCATAGATAAATATATATATATATATATATATATATATATATATATATATATATATATATATATATATATATATATATATATATATATATATAACGACAGTTCATTGACTACTTTGTAAATAGTGTAGTTAATAGCTATTTACATAACTAGTGCGCGAAAACATACTTTGCTCATGAGCGCAATTTTAAAGCACGAGCGAAGCGAGTGCTGTAATTTGCGCGAATGGTGCAAATGGCGTCCTCGCGCACGAGTTTTGTATAATGCTTTTTGTAACGAGCAAAAATTATATGATGGACAATGAGGAGATTTATTAAATTTGAAGCGTGAATTTATATTGACAGTTAAGTATGCCATGAATTGACATTTGTTATTTGAAAACAAATTGTTTATTTTATCTCGTAAAGTTTGTTAAAATATGTCTGTTTGATGGCGTTATAAGCTAATGTCTCTATTTCTTTTATAAATTCCTTAATATGTGTGAGTATAAATAAGTCCAAATAGCGTTTTAATAGTCAAAATTTAGAATCATATAAAATGGGTGTTTTTTCAATTACTTCGCGCACTAGTGCACAAAATCAAACTTTCCAACGGTTTCCAAAGTTATGTAAACATTATTTTGAATGCAGCGAGTACAAAAAATACATTTTTTTTATATTTGCAGCTTCGTTCTGGAACAAAATATATAAAAGTAAACAGGAAGTAACAGAATGTATGATGTTAGCTACAGATACTCGAAATGGTAGTAATCTATTCTAATCACAAAAATAAGAATTTCCAATTAATTACTGATCAAGTTTCAGGGTTGGAAATAGTAATAGTTACAATTTGTGTTCCGTTAAATAATTTCTACCCGGTTAGAAAAATGGTGGCAGCTGTACCAGTTAATTTACTCTTGCAATGTTTACCCACTTAAAAAATCTTTTTACTGGATGGTGGTATCGATTGAACGTATGTACGATTACGGGGGCTTTTGTGAAGACGCGCGGTGCAGCTCGTGCATTATTAAACACCCTGTATTCGCAAACATTGCGTCAGTATTGAAAGGTGATTGCAATTTAGTGCTGCGCCGCGTCATAGAGAATCTGTAATATCCCTCGGGTACAGTTTTCTGTTATTTAACATTTTTAATAATAGATTTTTATGCTTTCAAACTGTTTCAAATTTAAGTTTCAATTACATTTTAGTTAGTATAAGAATAAACAAATATTAATTTAAGGGTAGAGCTATTTTTTGCATATTTGCATAATGCACTTGTTTAGAAGTGACACATTTTTCAACTGTTTTAAATATCGTGAGAAAAAGTAAATAGTTCTTTCTCATTGGTTTAATTTAACTTTTTTTGATATCTTTATTTATATTTAAAAATATATCACTTACCGAGATCTGCTTCGGCAGAGTGCCACACCCAGTAATGGGTAGAAGGCGTGATGATATATATATATATATATATATATATATATATATATATATATATATATATATATATATTTTTATATTTCTTCTTGGAGATCATTTAAAATTTAACAAAACCGAGTATAACGGCTTGAATTTGAGATCAATAGGCTTAGGGTTTGTTCACTGAAAATGCGGTAAAGTTAGCCCAACTAAAAGAGTAATGTTTTTAATAGAAACATATTATTATGGGGTAATGGCTCGGTGGTATCAAGTCAGCCTGTGGATCCTGAGAACCCTGGTTCGATCCCCACAGCCGACAAAACATTTTCACTAATTTAAAATTATCCCTGTGGCTCCCCCACCACTAACATATTTGGGGGCCGTGATTTGATGGCTGATAACCGCACTTTACGCGCATAAATATATCACTTACCGAGATCTGCTTCGGCAGAGTGCCACATCCAGTAATGGGTAAAAGGCGTGATGATATATTTATTTATTTTATAATAAAGAATAAAAACTATGATTATGTTAAAAGCAGTAATGAATATCATTCTGTACCAGGTAAACTTTTGCCGCCCAGGGCGGTCTCCAATTTCCCGCCCTTTTTTAAGTCATTCAAATGGTGGTTTTTATAAATTAATAAACATAAACAAATAATTGTAATTGAGATAAATTATAGGTGGAGAACTTTTTTACCATTGAATGCCATATTTAAATTAGGCAGTAATAAAGGAATTTTTCGAGATAATATTTTCAACCCTACATTGACTTGACGATGAAGAAAAATATCGAAATCATATAGTAATTCATAATTCGTAGTAATCGAATAGTAAACTTATGAAGTGAACAAGTTGTTTTTTAAGACTAAAATTAAATATAAAAAATGCCGCCCCAAAATATATGCCGCCCGGTGCGGACCACGCCCATCGACCCCTCTTCCTCCCTAGGTACGCTACTGTGTCAAATCACTGCTCCAAAGATGTTAGTGGAGTGAGAATCACAGGGGTAATTTAAATGTGGTGAAAATAGTTTCTCTAAATATTTCGTTTGTAATCTAATTATATTTGATGGTAAAAATATTAATTATGATATTAAAGGTAGGCCCAGATGAATGTAGTAAATACGTGAAATGTGAACGCACCCTTAAAGAGGGTTAATTCTCCTCGTCAAGAATGAAAAATGAGCAGTATTTTAATAATATTCGAGCACATATTTTTCTTCAAATTAACAAAAATTCCATCCGTTATCAGGGGTTGATAAACGTGCACCAAGCGCGTCCATCCCTAAATCACTTGACAGTAATTACCCTGTGACGATTCACGAGATACGAACCACGGACAACTACACCGTCGTGATTACGTGACGTAATATCACCATCAGAATTAAAAGCGAAAAAATATGTATTACGTTGTTGTACGTGGCAAAGTGTGGCTGACTCCGGACTCTGCCTCAGTTCCGGGCGTGTCCTATTAATTAGGGTGGCCGCGGCGGTGACGTCATCCATCACGTGACCACATCTAAATCACACACCACCTCGCGACGCTGTATTTTATATTTTTAATGTACTAATGATAAAGAATGTTCTGATAAGCCGTGATATTTTTATGCGTGCCTACTGCTTGGTTGTTGCATACGGGTACTTTATAGGGAATTTTGTTTCTTTAGGGTGGTGCACGCTTATTACCAAGGGTAAATTTCATTAATTTATTACTATTTCACTAGTTTTCTTTATCGTTAATTGAGGAATTCTGAGTAAATCTATAAGTTTTGTAGAGCCATAAATCTATAAATTAACAAAATCGCAACGAAACATGGCTTTATGAAATATTTCCTATTATTCAACAAATACGAATGCAGGGTGAAAAGTCCCTGAAAAATGAAACAAGAAATGATTTATTTGGTCAAAACATCTTTTATTTCAACATAATCTCCTTGTAGCTCGATACATTTCGTCCAACGTTTTTCAAATTTTTCGATCCCTTCCAAATAATACGATTTTGGCAATCTTTCAAAATAGGCGTTTGTCTCAGCGATGACCTCATCGTTGGAGCCAAATCTTTTTCCGTTGAACCATTTCTTTAAGTTTGGAAATAGATAAAAATCGCAGGGGACCAAATCTTGAGAATATGGTGGATGACGAACCAATTCGTAGCGCAATTCATGCAATTTTGAACTTGTCACACGGTCGCGGTTGTTGTCAACCTGGCAGATAGCTTTCTCATATCAAAAAATTTATGCAAAATGTTCCGTACCCGTTCAGTTGAGATGCTCATAGCCTCAGCCAGCTCGTGCACTTTAACTCGTCGATCGTCCAATATCATACCATAGATTTTATCGACGATTTCTGGCGTTGTAACCTCAATTGGACGACCAGAACGTTCGGCGTCCTTTGTGGTCATATTACCACAACTAAAATCAATAAAACACTTGTGAATCGTTCCAATCGATGGTGAGGAGTCCCCATAATGTTTAACAAGCGATGCTTTGGTTTGCGTAATGTTTTTTCCACGCAAGAAATAATGTTTAATCAAGACGCGAAATTCACTTTTTTCCATGTTTTCAAAAATCTTCAAGGTTGCTTGCTTTCGATGGGTGTCAAAACAGAACTGAATGACATATCAGTCTGAAAATTTTAATGCGTTCTAGTTAAAGATGGTACATCACAAATGTCACATGAGATTTGCGATTGTGGCGCCATCTGTTTTATTTTTTAGCGACTTTTCACTCTGCCCTCGTATTGATGTGATAATGGGGTAATGGCTCAGTGGTATCCGAGTCGGCTTGTGGATCCTAAGAACCCTGGTTCGATCCCCACATCCGACAAAACATCATGATTGACAACCTTATCTATAGATCGAACTAGACTTATAAAACAGAACAGATTTTAAAGATTTCTTTATTCTGTCGAAAAATAATGATATTAAGCTAAAACAAAGCGTGCAGCCATTAAGAAAAATTAATTTTCGTACCATGCATAGTAGGTAATGAAATAAAAAAGCAGGAATCGTAAAAACAAAAGCATGACGTGCAGATCGCCTCGACCCCGCAGGTGCCAGGGCGTGATCAGACATTATCACACGTCAGGGAATATTCGAGACAAATTTTTGTATCGCTTCGGTCGCAGGCGGCCGTGCCCGCTCATGAATTTTTTATCGCGACTCAGATTTATTAATTACGAACACGTTATTTTGATTTATCTTCGCTTATTGTCCTTATGACAAATAGCAAGGACGGCTGTGGATACTGTGGGCTGTGGGCTACTCACTGATGGCTGGGCACGTTCTTGGCCTGCTGGGATTTGATCCACCGTTGCTTTTTTCGGTTAATGGATTAAATGTTCAATTATGGAATTGTTCTAGAAACTCGCAACATATATCATGATGTTTTAATATTTTTATTTGGTTAGGTATTCACTTCTAATTTCAAACCAAAATATTTCAATTTGCAAAAATCCTTTCAGATGAAATAAACATTATTAGAAATTAATTCAGAACAGCGTAATTTAATACCAGAACATTGAATAATAATTAAATTTGCTATCGATAAGCGTTATAAATTATTATTTTTTCTGAAACCGGCAAAAAAGTGCGTACTTTCCTGACCAATTTTAGTATGGAAAGTTGGTTTTTACAAAAACAGTCAAGTACGTATCCAAGGCTACAACAAAAATAACAGTCTGGTAAAGATTTTATTTGACTGTTATATTTGTTGTAACCTAGGATACGTAGTGTGCTGTCAATTAAATTCATATCAAAATATTTAAACATTTACAATTATTTTATTTAACGAAATTGTATTAAACCTGTTATTGATTTTAGCCAAATTATGTAAAAATAAGTGACAAGTGCTAAGGGGCACTTATACAACAAAGAGACAAGAAAATTATGCAGCTTCTGGTTCTGCCGCTAAAAAGACAAAGAAGTGGGCGTATTTTGATTCAATCTTATTTCTGGAGAAACATTTGACACAACGAAATATATAGTTATTATATTTAAATTATAAATAAATTAATTCTAAATTCTTTAATTGCATATTTGTCAATTTTTTACTTGTCAAAAGAGAAATATATTTGACAGCAAACGATCTATACAACTCTATCAGTGAGACCGAACCATCGATTTTTAACCGACACGACAGGACTCGACACGACACTACACGACACGACTCGTTCAGTGAGACCGCTGCCTAATTCTAGTAGTTTTATCAGGATGAATGTCGTCAGTCGATGTTTATAACGTTTCCAGTATATTCTCGGACGTGTCATTGTTATGAAGATAAATTTATATCGCTTTCTTAACAATGACTTTGAATGTATTGAAGCGAAAACATTTAACAGTGTAATAATTTTCTATATATACTGTTCAACACGTATATCTGCGTGTAAAATCCCTAAAAAGCCTTTCTTGGTACAGACTACAATGCAATTATCACAACAATTATTATTAAAGATAATAAAGTGAAATTCAAATGACAGCGCAGATAACACAACAAGGGATGTTGGCTGCGGGTGCGCAGTAATCTCCATTACGACCGCATTCAAAGACGTCCACTAAACACGAAACAAACGCCGTAATATAACACCCCGCCCCGCACATACACACAGACACACGTCTTAGATTTTGACAACGTGAACTTGTGTTAATCTTACGAGATAAAATTTAATTCGCCCTGTGTTTGAATCTCAAAGGAGTATTTCTAACTTCGCCACCTAATACCCGCCTCGTTCGCCGTACCCCGCGCGGGTGTTTCACCCTCACACCCCGCTTCGTCTTTGAAGGATCAGGGATGTAGTACAGGACCGGTGTAGGAGTTTCAGGATTAGAGTTTTATATCACTGATGAATTTCATTTAATTTCTAAAAATGTTTGGAAAGAAAGCTGACTCGTATTTATAAATATTGTAACGCCCATAGACGGACTTTGGCCTAGGCTAAAAAGGCAATAGCATAGGGCCCAAAAATTTTAGGACCCGGATTCAAACTTTTAGCTAAAATAATAATAATGGCGTGGCTAGTTCAGTGCTATGAAGTCGGCCTGTGGATCCTGAGAACCCTGGTTCTATTCCCACAGGCGACAAACAATTTTAATAATTTCAAAAACTACCCCTGTGGCTCCTCCACCACTAACAGCTTTGGGGACCGTGATTTGACGACTGGTAACTACACTTCACGCGTAAAAATATATCACTTACCGAGATCTGCTTTAGCAGAGTGTCACACCCAGTGATGGGTAGAAAGCGTGATGATATATTTATTTATTTATTTTAAATAATAGAAATATATAATTTTATTCTCTTATAATGTATAATGTACAGAGTGGTGACCGCGTCTCTCGAACATGGGTATTTAACATGTAAAATCATAATTTTATAATTTCCTGCTTCCCTAATTATTTTAAGCAAGACAGCTTCAAATAAAAGTTTTAAGACACAAAATTCTGCATCTAATCCAATAAACAAAATTAATTTAGCATGCTTCGTAACGGCACAAATTAGATCTGAAAATAACGAAAATAGCCTCAAAACTATCGATAGCCATGGAATTGAAACAATATTAAACAAATGTTTAATCTGTCAAAATAATTTCTTTATTTAATATGTCATTTTGACAGATAAAACGTCAAACATTTGTTAATTTTGTTTCAATTTCATGGCTATCAATAATTTCGTCAGTTTCAGATATAATTTGTGTCGTTACGAAGCATGTAAAATTAATTTCGTTTATTGGGTTAGATGCAGAATTTTATGTCCTAAAACTTCTATTTGAAGATTTCTTGCTTAAAATAATTAGGGAGGCAGGGAATTACAAAATTATGATTGTACATGTTAAATCCCTATGTTCGAGAGTCGCGATTTAAAGGGCCCGAAATAAGTATTTTGCCTAGGGCCCGAAATATTTTAAATCCGTTTCTGGAACGCCAAATATGAAAATATATCATCACGCCTGCTACCCATTACTGGGTGTGGCACTCTGCTGAAGCAGATCTCGGTAAGTGATATATTTTTGCGTGTGATGTGCGGTTACCAGTCGTCAAATCACTGCCCTCAAAGATGTTAGTACAAGGGGAGTCACAGGAATGTATTAATGTGGTGAAAACGTTTGTTGGCTGTGCGAATCGAACCAGGGTACTCAGGATTAACAGACCGATACGACACCACTGTGCTACCTGATGAGTATTAGAAGAGCATAAATCAAAAGCCTCTTTAATGCTAATTTTTCCTTCCTTAACAATAATTTCTATTTACTCCGTGCCTGTATGCACGCGAGCGCTGTTTGCGGGGCCCGGTTGTGTGTTAGGGCTCCAGTTCTGGTAACGGAGCCCTGACATCACAGAACACTCAGTCGCAGTTGGACAGGGTAGGTGGATGTTTACAGGTCCAACTCAACTTTGATACGTGTACGTGCCTCCTTCATTGTTGCGCTAATTATGCGATCTGTGTGCCGCTGACATCAACTCTCACTCACACATCACACATACACACACACACTCACACATGCACTTGGAACCCCTTTAATGAGACGAAGAGGTCCTAAGATATAACACTAGTCTTGTAAGAAGGTACTACATAGAGAATCTGAAAATAAAAAAATGAATGTATCGTTATGTCCATGGCCGCCCGCGGAGTTTTTTCAAGGGGAGGTTCGAAACTGGTATACAGGCTGTCTTTTTAGTGTTACATACATACATACGCATCTTATATTCCATCAAATGGGGTATCACGAACCCTAAAATAACTCATAAAATATTTACTCATTACATTCATCAAATAATCAGCCCTCGTCAAATATTATCATCCAAATACACCACCCTCACTATAACCACATTAATAGACTATTTTCACTATATTAAAATTACCCCCTGGCTCCCCCACCACTAACATCTTTGGACGCCGTGATTTGACGACTGGTAACCACACTTCACGCATAAATATATCACCGAGATCTGCTACGGCAGAGTGCTACACCCTATAATGGGTAAAAGGTGCGATGATATATTTATTAATTTATTAAATAACAAAACATCAGTTTTATATTAAATTGTTGTATGCACAACCGGGCCGAAAAGCATGTATTTTAGCCCTAAAAACGGGCTTAAACACCCATAGTCCAAAAAGAAATAATTCCTTTGGATACTTAAATAAAATTACAATTTTTGTTTATTGTAAATACTTTATTCTAAATAAAATAAATAAATGTATCATCACGCCTTCTACCCATTACTGGGTGTGGCACTCTGCCGAAGCAGATCTCGGTAAGTGATATATTTTGCGCGTGAAGTGCGGTTACCAGTTGTCAAATCACGGCCCCCAAAGATGTTAGTGGTGAAGGAGCCACAGGGGTAGTTCTTGAAATTATGAAAATTGTTTGTCGCCTGTAAGAATCGAACCAGGGTTCTCAGGATCCACAGGTCGACTTCATACCACTGAGCTAGCCACCTCATATATACTTTATTCTATGTAGCATATTTTAATCTTTTGAACATATAATTAAATGTTATTTTGTTGTGCATAAAATATTGTATGTACCACGGGTGAAATTAGCGTTTCTGACCCTGAGCATGTTATTAGCCCTCGGCACTTTACGCCTCGTGCTAATAATCATGCCTTGGGCCACAAACGCCTATTTACACCCTTGGTACATAAATAACTATATTAGCTAATATTTTTACCAAAATTCAGGTTAAATATTACACATATTTTCATTTCTGATACCCTTAAATACAGTGCCGAAATAATTTTTAACAAAGTATTTTGGCTTCCAACCCAGTAACACTACATCTAGAAGCCTTCATCTTAAATCGCACAGCTATTTTTTATTATAATATAATTCGTATTTATATAATCCCAGGTCAATACAAAATTAATGTAAAATAAAAATATAATTAGTTGGTTCTTGCAAGATTCATTTTATGACGCATAAGTTGGTTCGTATTTGTTTAAATTTGTTAGTAACAAACGTATCTTGTTCCAGGTACCGATCATTCGTCGGGATAAAGCTACACGAAATGGCTGCGTTTTGTCTATGTGTTCAGTGAATAATGGTGTTTTAAAAATATTTTTGTGATATTAAATATTAAAATAAAGTGAGTGATAAGTGTATGTGAACTTGAACTAGTCTACATTTACGAAAAAGTGACAAGGAGTTTGGATCTTCGAGGAAGACATCAGAAGAGGTTAGTTTTTTTAACACAATTTTATATTATTTTGGTACAAAAATAAATACAACGTACTGGATTTTTCTAGAGATCATATTTTGCTTCAATGTAACGATCGATTCGTTCTCTCAGACGTCATCAGATAAAGTACGTTGTATTTATTTATTAGTGTTAATATGCTCTACTAAGTACCTACTACGAAAATTCTGTCAATTATTTTGGTTATGTTGATTTTAATTTTTATTCAAAGATGTATCTAGGTTTTTATTGTATCGGATATAATATTTTGAATGATCTGTTTATTTATTATGCTGTATAACAGCAACATAATTTCATTGACAGTACAGGGCCGGACCCACTGGGCTACAGTGTGGTAGTTCATATATTTTTAGCGATTCGAACTTGTTTGTGTATTTGCAAAACACTTTTAGCCGCTCTGTGAATCCTGAGAACCCTGGTTTGATTCCCACAGGCGACACACAATTTTTACCATCACTAACACCTTTGAAGACAGTGATTTGGAGACTGGTAACTGTCACACCTAGTAATGGGTAGAACGCGTGATATATTTAATATTTATTTATTTATAAATAAATGTTAATGATCATATTTATTTATTAAAAATAAATTATTTAAACTTGTATTACACAGATATATTAGTTTGTTGTCGCTCAAATATTTGCAATTGCAGATTATTCACATGTATATATAAAAAAAACTTGTCCTGTAAGTTGTCTATTAATGACAAAATTGAAACATAACCTGTATTCCATTTGCCACTTGGTTGACTTAAATCAGTTCAAATAAATTAGACATTATGACTAAGTGAAGTGAATTAAGTAAACTGATGCACTCTTTGAGGTGGATTACTTCAATGTTAATTAGAACCAGTAATTCTAGTACTGAAAATAAAGTCAGCGACGTAATCCAGCGAAATAAATAAGTGATCTGGTTCAGTAAATGTAAGTTAGATCTGATCCAAATCGCAAATGGAATACGCCTATAGTAGTGGAACTTTTGTTGCATAGTGATTTCCAAGGTTATATCAGGAGTGTAATATTTACTTACCATCCACCGTGGACCGTAAGTAAATATTATAGATCAAGGTCATGTTTATTTTGACATCAATTTGACAGCTGTCAATTTTAAAACCTATTTTTATTTTCTTTCTATTTGTGCAGGTATTGTAAAAAATAGCTTACTAACCTCGAACTGCAAGTCACGAATGTTTAGGAAATCTCGACCCTTCGGGCCTCGATTTTCCAAATTGCATTCTTGACCTAAAAACTGTCACTTACAGTTCATGGTACGTAATAGGGTTGTTGATTTTACGAATATTCGAGACTACGATTGTTCGGATTTATTAAACCTTCGAATTTAGATTCTAACTTTCGAACTGCGGAATATTCCGAATTTTCGAATTATTCGAATTGTTAATCTGGATCCTAACGTGAACACGCCATGTTGATATGAATTATTGTCAGAATAAACTCATGTGCAGAGTTTTGTACTAAAGGCGTGTTTCTTAGGATTGTGATTGTGATTTTCTAAATCATGATTCCTTTGATCGTGATTGTGTTGAATCATGATTAAATATGATACTGAAGAAAACATCGAACAGGAATAATGATTCAAATCCAACCCGATCGACGCGATCCTATAGTATGAACGTTAAAATAACTGCAAATGTCAAATACACAAACTAACCTATTTTAAAATTTCATAAATGAGTGTCCATGTAAGCCATTTAAAAATTCTTTCAGAAGCAGCCAATTTCCCTTAATTCCACAAATAGAGCACATAAATTTATCATCAGACGCCATTTTTAAACTTTCGATGTGAATCAGTCAACATGAATCATAGAAAAATTATGATTCAGAAGGGTAGGGGGATTGTCGTTTCATGATCACAAAATGAAAGAGTAGGGATATCGAATAACGAACGAAGAAACATGATTCTTCATAAAACAAAAGACAAAATGTCTATTGCGATGTGGAATTGAGTCTTAATAAATAAGAAAAAATAGGAAAAAATTTTCCATCACTTGTCTCGTAATTCCACAGAGGTTTTACAGCACGTTTGCATCAACTTCTCAGGTCATCAACAAACGGCTGGTCAGTTCAGCTTTAACCATAGACGCGTTTCGTCCTTCCGGACTCATCAGTATGGTGCGATCATTTATCCAACTAGATCAACTAGGAAATAGTGGATTGTGATACCGACTTAGCTGAACTGACTGATGTTAACCTATCTACAACGGTAACATGACGAGAGCTATGGAGCCACTCGTGGTGCCATCTGCCGACAAAATCGCAAACTGCTTGACAGCTATTGAAATAAAACAAAAGACAAAATGTCTATTGCGATGTGGAATTGAGTCTTAATAAATAAGAAAAAATAGGAAAAAATTTTCCATCACTTGTCTCGTAATTCCACCATACTGATGAGTCCGGAAGGACGAAACGCGTCTATGGTTAAAGCTGAACTGACCAGCCGTTTGTTGATGACCTGAGAAGTTGATGCAAACGTGCTGTAAAACCTCTGTGGAATTACGAGACAAGTGATGGAAAAATTTTTCCTATTTTTTCTTATTTATTATGATTCTTCATGATCATGTTAAGTTTGATCACTTTGATTACGAATCACAGTCCAAAGAAACACGCCTTAATTTGTAAGTGAAAAAAAAAACCTAATGAATTGTATATATTGACCTATAATCCAATTCTACATCCAGTTTATATTTACTGTTTAAAGTAGTTAATAACAATTCAGAGAAAATCTTGCGAAATAAAAGAAGTCAAAAGATATGAAGTGAGTGTGAGAGCATCGCATAGAAGCCTCAGGCGTAATCCAGGTGTCGGCTCGTTAACCGTCGCGATTTCAAAACACCTCGTTCGCTGAATTATCTGCCGGGAGACGGGGACGGGGTGTACTCCACCCCCAACTTCAGTCGTCGTCGCCTTGCTGAGCGCATAACATTTTCAGGTTGTTACCAAGTTACGCACACACCTCTCCTTAAATAATACAATCATACTTAGCGCGGCAGTAATAATTTTAATCATATCTACGCATGCCGTTTGAGTGTGAAGGCAGTCGTAGGGCGAAGGCGATAAGGGCTTGATTCCTCTGGCCAATAATCCGAATTGTGACTTTCGCCAAACTTTCGCTTGCGTTTGTAACGACTCTCCTGACGGTATCTTTGGCTTGAGGAGGCTCTAAACTAACGCACTTTGCAAATTACAAATGAGAACTTATATTTTCAGCAGCGTCCCCGCTCAGGGATGCTGTGCCCCCGCGTCCCGCCCACCGCGCGCCCATGGTCGACTTGAGGTTGCGCTATGGTTTACAGTACAACGTTGCGCTGATTAACTTGAACAGATTGTTGTGTTTACTGCTAACCAGATACACCCATACCAAACAGCGGGAAAATTGAGATCTGTTGATGAACACACACTTTTTATACAAGATTAGTTATTGTTCCAAGCTATTTTAACTTACAAACCATATTTTTTGATCAAGTTATAGGTTCATTATCATTTATACAAACTAAATTAATATTTATATTTCATGGGGTAGCTAGCTCAGTGGCCTATGAATCCTGAGAACCTTGGTTCGATTCCCACAAGCGACAAACACTTTTCACCATTTTAAAGCTACCCCTGTGGCTCCCTTACTGCTAACATATTTGAGGGCCGTGATTTGATGACTGATAACCGCACTTCACGCGCATAATATATCACTTACTGAAATCTGCTTCGGCTGACTGCCACACCCAGTAATGGGTAGAAGGCGTGATGATATATTTATTTATATTTTTATTTAAAACTGCCTCTGTGGCACCCTCACTACTAACATCTTTGGGGGCCGTGATTTGATGGCTGATAACCGCACTTCACGCGCAAAATATATCACTTACCGAGATCTGCTTCGGCAGAGTGCCACACCCAATAATGGGTAGAAGGCGTGATGATATATTTATTTTATTTTATTTATATTTCATTTACAATTAAGAAATCGAGATTCTGAGAAGTTTGGTTCGATTCCCACAGCTGATAAACAATTTTCACCATATTGAAATTACTCCCGTGGTTCCCTCATCTACTAATATCTTTGAGGGCCGTGATTTAACGGCTTATACGAGTTGTGGCTATTAAATAACGAGACTGATGCTGTTTTAACATTTTATTTTGATTCCATACCTAGTTACTTATTATCACTTTCAATATACACCCCTCCTCTATTCCTACAATGCTCCATGCGAATCTTCCATTGTTCGAAACAGTGCTGGAAGTCTTCTTCTGTCAGCTCCTTCAGAACGCGTGCCGATTTCTCTTTCAAAGCTCAAATCTTGTTGCTATTAAGGCAAATTTCACCTTAGGAAACAGATAGAAGTCGCACGGTGCAAGATCTGGCGAATAAGGCGGATGGTCCAACACTGGGATGCTGTACTTGGCTAGAAATCTCTTGACAGACATTGCGGAATGAGTCAGCGCATTGTTTTGATGGAGAAACCATGACTTGTCCTTCCAGAATTCAGGTACTTTTTTCAATAAATTATAAGTTTCAGTAGCAGTTTTGCCAAGTTTAATACCTTTGAGCGCATGTTCATATCTTGTTTAGTTTTTGAGGCCTCAGGATATTGGAAAAGAATATAGTTACTTAGTTTTTGTCATATCAATTAGAAACTTAATAATTTTTCATTAATTTCTCACATTTTGTATTGGTTCTGAGATATTTTGTTAGCAAAAAAAACGAATTTTCCACTATTTTACTTATTTAAATTCTTTTAAAAATTATCAATACGATGATATAAATGTTTTAAATATCAGAAGTAAATCTACGTAATAAAATCTTGTTCTGCTAGTGGTGTGTAAAGTTTGAACGTAGTTGATGCGTCAGCGACAATGGAATCAACAAATAAAATATTTTGGGGCTCGGGAAAGTTTTGGAAAGTCTTTGGAAACGGAGATTACTGAATGGATGATATATAAATATGAAACAACTTTATTTTCCTTGTCGAAAGTTTTGGTCGAAAAACAAAAAGTTGATATTGCTTAATCGGTTTGTGTCATACAGATCATAAATAATGTAACCACAGATTATGTGGCTGCGCTGGATGAGCGAAATATGCGCTCTGCTTGCGAGCGGATTTCTAATGCTTCCTGAAATATACATTTTTATTTACATGAGGTTCACATATCAATTGATTATATTAATAATTAAAATGTTTACAGTAATTTTTGTTATTTATTTAGGATATGCTATGTGTTTCAATATTATACAGATTAGTTAAATATGATAAATTTGTTAAAATAACTATTTCTGATATTTTGCTGTTTACTTTTGTAGTTGAATGTACATGGGCGGAACCCAGTACGACTGAGTTGCGCGGCAATTGTCTAAAATATGAGTTTTATTTTACTATTAAAATTTTAATAGATTATGAAAATTTAACAATTTGTAATTATCTAAATCTAAAAATTAATGATCTATATGAAATATATCCTAGTGATGGAATAAAATTGTAAAAAGTAGGTCGTAGGATCAATAATCGCCTAGATGTAAATCTAGAAAATGTATTTAATAGGACGTTTCGTCCAGCGTACAGGACATCATCAGTAATTATGTAAAAGTAATATAACAATAAATTAATGAAACAATTGTATAACAATTATTGTACAACAGTCATAAAAGAAATAAAAAATATTAAATTAACTAGAGATAGTAGAAATAACATGTCAAATATAATAGTCAAAATATTTTGACATGTGAAAGACAATAGTCAAAATATTATCGGTTAATAAAAATGCGATTTTTTTTGTTGAACCAGTTGGAAATCGATTTTTTTTTAAATATAGTTTTTTTTCATTCAGACTACGAGAAATCGAATGTCGTTGAGCGCATCTTCATATCTTTTTTAGTTCTCGAGTTACAGCGATTTTTGACTTTTTAAAAATCTCAACTTTGAAGGCCCATATCTCGAAAACTAAAAGAGATATGGAAATGCGGTTTGAACGAGTGTATTTCTCGTGCGCCAATTAACTTATAATAGAATTTTAAAAATTTTGAAAATTTTACAATTTTTTAAAAAATTTTCTTTTGCCCATATTTCAAAAACTTGATGAGATAATGAAAATTTGTAAAAACCAGTGGATTCCTCGCATAAAAGTACATATGTATGTAAAATTTCAGAAATTTTGTTCTACGGATACAAATTTTAGAACGAAAAAACTGAAAATGGCCAAAATTCGTAAAATTCTTAAGGGGTACCCCTTCAAAAATATTTTAAAAACAGTGATTTTTCGTTTTTTAGTAATAAAAACTTAATCTGTCCGAATTTTCGACTGAAAATTTGCATACCCATGTAGTTTTACGAGAGGAATTCAGTGGTCTTCCCAGATTTTAATTATCTTTTAAATTTTTTGAAATATTGAGAAATAAAATTTTGAAAAAAATTTGTAAAATTTTCGAAATTTTTAAAATTTTGATAAAAGTTAATTGGAGCACGAGAAATACACTCGTTCAAACCGAATTTCAATATCTCTTTTAGTTTTCGAGATATAGGCCTTCAAAGTTGAGATTTTTAAATAGTCAAAAATCGCAGTAACTCTAAAACTAAAAAAGATAAGAAGATGCGCTCAACGGCATTCAATTTCTCATAGTCTGAATTATATAGAACCATATTTAAAAAAATTTAGTTTTTGAACTGGTTCAACCAAAAAATTGGCATTTTCATTAACAGATATTTTTGTGATTACGACTCCGGCGATTACAAAAATATATATTGAGGATCAAAATATGCATAATTATGTAAAAATATATGAGGAATTAAATGGTGAAATCCTCAATTTCATATTTTTTTAAATTAACCGTAAACAGAAACAAACCAAATAAATAGTATATATATATATATAAAAGTTTGCAACGAGTTGTATCTCTGGAAACAAGTATTTTAAAATTTGTAAATACCATCCGTCAACCCCCCTGCAATATCTTCGCGACCTCCCCCCCCAGGGGTCGCGACCTACACTTTGAAAACCATTAATCTAAAGTATTTCTATCACTCAACCTTTAGGTATTTATTATAAAAATTACATGTCAAATAGTATTTCTGTCTTTACCTGGCGTTGTGCCAACTGTGGAATAAAAAGATCCCCAGAATTGTATTGCCAACTAGAACACTTACTTTTAATCACTCTGTATTGGGGTGGCTAGCTCGGTGGTATGAAGTCGGCCTGTCGATCCTGAGAACCCTGGTACCCTTGATTCGATTCCCACAGGCGACAAACAATTTTCATAATTTCAAAAGCTACCTCTGTGGCTCCTCCATCACTAACATCTTTGGGAGCCGTGATTTGACGACTGGTAACCGTACTTCACGCGCAAAACATATCACTTACCGAGATCTGCTTCGGCAGAGTGCCACTCCCAGTAATGGGTAGAAGGCGTGATGATATATTATATATTAGTATTTGAGATCCCGAGATTAAAAAAAGAAAAACACTGGAACGATTCTTCTCAGCGGTCGAGTCCGCTCAATCGCCCTTTCAGTGCGTTCGGCGGTCGCATCAAATGATAGATACGGTTTTTATATACTGCTATAATCATCTGTCTTGATACAGTTCGGCCGGCTCGAAGGCTCGCAGCCTCCGTTGATCCCTCCACAGGATATGAACTCCCAACTTCCCAGGATCAACGTAGCCTTGATGACGCCTCATTACTCCACTGTGAAACACATCAAATCAAACACCAAACACGGTTAATAATTCAAACACAAGTAAACAGACTGCCCTGCTGAAAAATCGCGCAACGCATCCAGCAGTTCCCAACATTGTTTGCTGAGTGTCCTCATTAGTCTCGATGCGTCAAAGGATTGAGTTTATTTGTTGTTGAAGTTTACAGACAGATGTCTTCAGACGAGCCTGGTCTCACGATGATAACGCACGAGACAAATCGAAATTATCTACGACTGTTTTGAGTTCTATCTGAAAATTGTAAGGTTTCAATTGTTTGAAGCAAACTACAATGTTTTTGGGTGCGATAACAATAGTATAGGAAAGAATTAGTTTCATGACGCAATCTGTTAACGCACGAGGTCTAATTTAGAAAACGAGCCGGTATGCAGCGAGTTTTACAAAGGACGAGTGCGATAACAGGCCTTATGATACGTGTTCTTCATACAA
Source organism: Pterostichus madidus (assembly GCA_911728475.2). NCBI lineage: Eukaryota > Metazoa > Arthropoda > Insecta > Coleoptera > Carabidae > Pterostichus > Pterostichus madidus. The sequence goes on from OU452315.1 coordinate 9,755,915, forward strand.
TTTTTTTTCTATTTAGGTCGGTTTACATTACCTTGGAAACCGATGGAAAATTTGATTTTGTGCACTAGGGCGCAAAGTAATTTAAAAAACATCAATTTTTTTGCAAAAAACTCTCAGATATACATACTTTTCTAAAATATTTTTTTTTACATAACAAATACATATAACAAATAGACAAAAAAATATTTAAATTTATTAAATAAATTACTAGTCTTTGTCGTCTGGGTTTGAATTGAAGAGGAAGGACAATCTTCGAATAACTCTTCCATAAATAGACACCATTTCTTCAATAAATTCCGATTTAGCAGTTTTACAGTTTTTATTTTCTAATATTTTGTGTCTGTGTATACTTAATAAACTTAGATTACGATAGGGAACATGTCGCTAGCTGGCCATAAGAATACTGCTGAAAATTCAGTTTCAGCTTGAATTTATTATCTTTAAACTTATAATTTAATTTTTATTTTATTTATGTATACATATACAGGGTGGTGACCGCGACTCTCGAACATGGGACTTTAACATGTAATATCATATCCTGCTTCATAATTATTTAAAACAAAAAAGCTTCAAATAAAAGTTTTAGGGCATAAAATACGAAATTAATTTTGCATGCTTTGTAACGGCACAAATTAGATCTGAACATGACTAAAATTGTCTCAAAACTATCGATAGCTATGAAATTGAAACAAAATTAAACAAATGTTTGACGTTCAATTTGTCAAAACTGTCAAAATAAATTATTTATTATTTCATTTATTTTGACAGATAAAACGTCAAACATTTGTTTAATTTTGTTTCAATTTCATGCCTATCGATAGTTTTGAGGTAATTTTCGTCATTTTCAAATCTAATTTGTGTTGTTACAAAGTATATAAAATTAATTTTGTTTATTGGCTCAGATGCATAATTTTAAGCCCTAAAATTTTTATTTCAAGCTTTTTTGCTTAAAATATTTAGGGAAGTAGGAAATTACAAAATTATAATTTTACATGTTAAAGTCCTATGTTCGAGAGTCGTGGTCACCACCCTAGTTAATATCCTTGGCGGAGGGGGAACGTGCGCCCCTGCTTGCCTCCCTCTGCGGACACCCATATATTGTCTATATACAAAGTGAATTTTGGCAACTGTTTTGTCAAAAGGAGTGCTACAAAATTAAACGGAAGTGAATTTGAATTCAGGCCGACTACCACTGAATAAAAACGTGGGAAATAGAATAAAATATTGAAAAGAACTGTACTCATATAAGTTTAAATTTTGTTTTACAGTGCTGAGAACTTTTCAATCTTTGTAATAAATTTAATCTTCGAGGAAAGCTGTCATTTCCTGCTTTAAATAAAAGCATGTTACAGTTGTTTCATTTCAAGTTGTTTTTCGATTCGCAATCTGCCTGCAAATATATGAAATGCGATGTCGACCATATGTGAGACACTAATATAGCATATCAATAAGTGCGAGAGAGACACAGACACATGGATATTAAAACACATAGATCATAGGCAGCGTGGATCGGGTCGCGAGCAGCAGACAAGCGACGTATGAATATGCAAATATATGATATTTTTAATATTGAAATCTGTATCTTTTCACATTATATTAAAATGCGAAGTCTGTGCTAAACACGACTGACGGAGATATCAAACTTTCATACTTTATTAAAGATTTGTTTTTATTTTGGGGATAAATAAATATCACCAGAAAAGCCGATGCTTATTTGGACCAGTCAAGTTTTTATTTTTAATTATATTAATTGGAGAATATTTTATATTTCCATTTCCATAGTTTGAAATCTGATATATTAATTATATATATGGGCCAACTCGCGTCAACCGGATCAGAGCTACGACCAAAATTAGAAGCAACCAAAAAAATCGGCCAAGGGGTCATTTTAAAGCTTAAAGCGTCTACTTTCAAATGCCGAGTGCGCCTTTTAAAAATCAAATATATAGTCAAGGAGATCTATAAGCGCACTGTTTTTGGCGCTTTTTATTTTATAGGAGTGGTATGAATGCTATTAAATCTGACATATAACCTCAAAATTGTAAATTGTTGGTGTCAAAATCATAGACTATATCTACAAATGTCACTGCACACCAAAAATATATATATATATATATATATATATATATATATATATATATATATATATATATATATATATATATATATATGGAACGATCTGTGCGCCTTTAAAAAATCAAATATGGTGGCTCCAATATGGCGCCCGGAAGCCGGTGAAAAATCGAATGTCCAGAAAAAAAAGCTTGTAAAAACAAAAATTTGCAACCGATCGGGTCGTTTTTTGGCTCAAATTGTAGCTGATGGACGCCCCTAAAAAGCTGGTGTGATAGGTTGACAACATCGAACATGGCGGTCAAAAATTCAATATGGTGGCCGGATTTTGAAAAATCTACCAATTTGCACCAAATTTGGTATACGGGCGTTTTTGGGGTTGCTGATCACGAATCAGATCAGGTCAGATTTGCCAAATTCAAGATGGCGGATCCAAGATAGCGACCGCAAAAACCCCTTCACATATAAAATTTGGTGTCAATCGGTAGATATTCGAAAATTTCGTGCGTCACATTGGACCCGCCATCTAAAATTTGGCAACTCTGACCTCGAATTCGTGATTAGCGACCCCAAGAATCCCCGAATACCAAATTTGGTGCACATTGGTTGATTTTCAAAAATTCGGCCACCATATTGAATTTTTGATCCGCCATGTTCGATTTTATCGACCTACTACACCAGCTTTTTAGGGGTGTCCAGCAGCTACAATTTGAGCTAAAACGACCCGATCGGTTGCGAATTTTTATTTTTACAAGTTTTTCTTTCTGAACATTCGATTTTTCACCGGCTTTCGGCCGCCATATTGGAGCCGCCATATTTGATTTTTTAAAGGCGCACGGATCGTTCCATATATATATAGTTTTGGTGTGCAGTGACATTTGTAGATATAGTCTATGATTTTGACACCAACAATTTACAATTTTGAGGTTATATGTAAGATTTAATAGCATTCATACCACTCCTATAAAATAAAAAGCGCCAAAAACAGTGCGCTTATAGATCTCCTTGACGACGTGTTTAGAGTGCGTTTATAGAGCTATAAGAACACCGAAATAGGAAGAATATATAAAGTATAAATGTATGATTGATTGATTGACAGCTTAGGTTTGAATTAATACGCTGGTGATAGATCTAGAATTTTTAACATGGAGCTGTCACTGATTATGATATATAGTATAGAAGGCCGTGCAGGTGTAGATGTACAGAACAAATGATAGTCGCATATACACACCCTCATTTATCCAAATTCAGTGTGGAAAACAATCAATACCTACTTCCATATATCAAATTATCACCGTTCGTTGTGATCAATTTTCAACAGTCATTTTCCGAAATACAATTAATTTTCATTCGCTTTATGATATTACTTCTCGACCGATAGGCCACCACCACGGCCGCCCGCGATATAAATGAACGTTGAACGCATCACGTGTTGATAGGTATACATATAGCCAACACTGCGACACGAAATTACACTAGAAAACAGAGCAAAAAATCCACTGTCATTGAATTAATGTCCGATGATTTATGACAATGCTACGATTTGTTGTCTCTCTCTGACATATGTTACACACCATCATCAGTTCTCTGTTGCTCGCGTTGCATGATGGGTATTTACCGGTACACGCGATCTTAGCAGGCGTGGGAATTAATATATTACGTCATATGTAGACTGTAAATTGTTTTTGTTAAATTGATACTTGGACTTGTTATGCAAACCACCTAGTTATTGTTTTTGAAATACTATTTTTATACTTTAGCGAAATTGAACAAAGACTGAAAAACAAAACAATATCGTGAGATTAAAAGATTAAAAATCGACGATCGTTCTTCTTTTGTTTGGCATCTGCTGCGTGCTGTTGATAGGTGGAGGGGGAAGGGATGTCAGACTCATAAGGAACAATTGATAAGCGGCGGATAAAGGACGATCAAAGCGAGAAATCAACCCAAAAAGGATGCGGCGCACAAGAAAGAAATTTTAAAATTCGTGGTGTAATGAGCAGTTCCTGTCATCTTCGAAAAACGCTTCCCTTTCAATTTTTACCCGACATTTTTTATTTCTCCAAATATTAACTTACAAACATCTATAATTCAAATGAGATTTTAAAATAACAATGCATTCATGGTGGTGCAAATTGAAACTACAAGGGTACAGTTTCTAATAAAAAACTACTATCAATAATTAATCATAAATAATTTAATGTTTCAATTTTTTGATATGAATTGTATTGACAGCAGACTTGTATGCAAGGGTAGAACCAAAAAAAAAACAGTAGTTGTAGCTACGCTATAAAAGTAGATAGCTTTGGACAGTATCCTAAGTTTTTTTTCTGTAATTCTTTTTCTTCTTCATTTACATCTCTTTTACCCTTTCGAATGTAAATTTCTATAATTCAGTTATATTTAATTTAGTAAATATATGTTCAATTTATGTCTTTTGAGATTGGAATGATGCAGTAGCGCGTCTAGTGTATTTTTATGCAATTATTTGACAAGTCTTAAATTTGAAAATTTGATCATGTTTTACGTTGTAATAAAAACATTATCTCTCAATTTTTATCAATAAAAATATGTATATTAATGCAGAAATTTATGAGGAATACAATGGTGCATTTTTTAGCCCCGTATCTAGGCTAGTTTTTTATATATAGGGCAGTTAGTGGAAAATGGTCAAAACAAGATGAATTTTGAGCAAAATTTTACTTTTCCGGAGGCTATATCTCAAAAACTAAACAAGATATGAAAATGTGCTCAACGGCATTGAATTTCTCGTGTTTGAATTGACTTATAAACATATTTTCAGCGATTTTGATTTTTCGATCATTTCTTAAGGGATACCCCTTAAGAATTTTTCGATTTTAAGCCATTTTCAGACTTATTGCTCTAAAAATCTTCCCCATTGGAATATTTGACTAAAAATTTACATACATACGTATTTCGACGCTCTGAATCCAATGGTGAAATCCCTGAGTCCGGATCTCTTTTAGTTTTGAAGATATTCGCATTACAAATTTGTGTATATCGAAAATTTTGGTCAAAATATCAAAAATAAAAAAATTGCTGAAAATATGTGTACAAGTCAATTCGAGCACGGAGAATCCAATGCCGTTGAGCGCATCTTCATATATTCCTTAGTTTTTGAGATATAACCTCTATAAGAGTAAATTTTTCAAAATTTTACGCCATTTCACTTTTACACAATATTAGTATACATAAAAACAAATTCCTGACGTATTATGTATGCTATTTTCCTGAAACCGTTTAATTGAATCAATAATTAATCATAAATAATTCAAAATGTTTAAATTTTTTATATGAATTTTATTGACAGCAGACTACGTATCCAAGGTTACAATAAAAAATCATGTACACTGTTTTGTACTTTACCAGAGTAACAAATAAAATACTATTTTCTGAAACTGACAAGAAAGTGCCTACTTTCCTGATCAATTTGGAAAATCAGTATGGAAAGTAGGTTTTTACAAAAACAGTCAAGTAAAATACGTATCCAAGACTACAACAAAAATAACAGTCTGGTAAAGTAAAAAACAATCTGGTAAAAAATTTTCGTGACTGTTATTTTTATTGTAGCCTTGGATACGTAGTCGGCTGTTAGTACAATTTATTTCAAAAAAATTAAATCTTTTGAATTATTTATGGTTAAATATTGTTCAAATTAAACGGTTTTAGAAAAAATAGTATATATAATACGCCAGGAAAGTGTTTTTACTTGCCTCAGCGGATTAAAATATCACTTTCCGGACTTATTACGTAATATACTATTCTTCTCTGTGTCAAATTTTAAAAGATCTTGAAATACTTCCAAGACAGAGAGAGACAAAAGATTTCCTTTCCGGATAAAAGTTGCTTAGGATGAAGAAACAGCAGATACGAAGCGTCGAATAATCAATTTTTCAAATATTTTACGTCATAAAGATATACAAGGGAAAAATAGCTTAATATAAGTATGAACATGATACAGTCAACCAGTGCAATCATCCCCCTGATTGTCTTCAACTTCAAAGAACCCCACAAGCAGAAATCAACTGAGCGGCTGTGGCATCTATAGACAAATGATATCAAAGTGTTCTATCGGTCGTTTCCTTTATGTATAGACTTGGTTAATCTTTGAACGATTGAGCTTTCTTCAAGCTTTAAGCTTGCGGAGCTTTGACAATTTCGCGTTCTTTTGATGCGAAAGATTGTTCATTGTTGACGGTTAAAAAGTTCGTTGATTGAAACGTTAATATTTTATACGAACGTTATTATCTCGTATTTCTTGCGATATATATAACCGGTATTTTTCTCTGTTATGGATACGGTTTTTACCGCTAACCAAGAAATTGCATCGCTTTAAAGTTTACCGAAAAAAACCTTATACATGAAAATTTAGATTATACAAATTATTAATTAAAAGAGGTCACATCAATTAGTTTGTATATTTGCTATCACTGAGCCATATTTTAAAATGACAACCGATTTGTATTTATTAGATATGTCAAATAGTATTTCCGCCTTTACCTGGCGTTGTATCAATTGTGGAATAAAAAGATCTCTGGAATTGTATTACCAACTAAAACAATTCTTTTGATTACTTTGTATTATGATCTGGTGCGGTCACCACACGATTTTTCACTAAACGGAGAAACAGACTAAAATAAACCTACATAATTTAAAGTATTGCAACCAGTATAACCTAATTAAAAATACCATAAATGTGCGAAAAGAGAACAGCTTTGTTGAGAACGCAAAAAAACTGGTCCAATCTATCACGAAGCTGTCATATCAATACGAAGGAGTTTACGTACTTCGCTACTATCGCTACATCAAATTTATACAAAATTTAATGCAAACATGTGCCGTAACACTATCAGATGTCATTGGTGCTACACACGAACGTACTATGGGGCGCCCACAGAGGCCCTACGAATCCAAACATTTTCTCACTTCGATCAGAAAGAGAAATCATTCGGCGTGAACAGTTAGTTTTCAAACGAGAATATCTAAGTTTAATTGACATAGCCACTGTGGCAACAGTAGCCACATTACTAAACAACAAGGATCCATCTGGCGGAATAAATAAAAACATTTATATGACGTCATCGATGCCGTCATCATATAGCCACATTGCAAATTTATAGCGGGAGCTGGATAGGGCCCGCTATGGTCCTCGCCACACTCACTGTCATTCGACGTTTAATTTTTTTTTATTTGTTTATTTATAATCATTTTCTTTAATAACAATAATAACGGATATAGAATTCAAATAGAAACTGTATTTATACCATGAAATATGGGGCAGCTAGCTCAGTGGTATCAAGTCGGCCTGTGGCTTCTGAGAACCCTGGTTTGATTCCCACAGGCGTCAAACCATTTTCATAATTTCAAAACAACCCCTGTGGTTCTTACACCACTAACATCTTTGAGGGCCGTGATTTGACGCACTTCATGCGAAAAATATATCACTTACCGAGATCTGCTTCGACAGAGTGCCACACTCAGTAATGAGTAGAAGGCGTGATGATATATTTATTTTAGTTTTTTTTTAAATCGAACAAATTTGACAGTTTGACTTGAATATTTATTTATAAATCAAAGGGTTGACAACTATATTATATTTTTAATATCTATAGCTGTATTCCATTTGCCACTTAGTTCACTTAAATCAGTTCAGATAAATTAGACAACATGACTAAATGAACTGAACTAAGCAAACTGATGCACTTATTGGAGTGAATTACTTCAAAGTAAAGTAGAATCAGTAATTCTAGTACTAGAAATAAAGTCACCGAAGTAAACCAGCGAGATAAATAAGTGAACTGGCTCAGTAAATGTAAGTTAGATCTGATCCAAATGGCAAATGGAATACGCCTAATATTAAAAATATAATTGTTACTAGGTTCCGCTATGAAAACAATTGAGTATAACTGTCACGCAAAATATCATAGCCATAGCAACAGCCACTTCCCGCAATGAGTTAAAATAGATCCCCTAAATTTTGGATTAAAAAATTTAATATAAATCATATTTCAGATTAGGTTAGGGTTTGTTTAAACTTTTTTCGATGATATAATTTAAAGTAATTAGATAGTATTAATTGCATTTTTGAGAATTCGAGGCATTTCTTTGTGTATGTGTAGCAGATAAATCTTAGTAAATTTGTGAATGGGGATGTTTGAGAAGAGTTTGGAGACTACTGGTTTGTACAGAGCGGAGCCTCAAGTATTGTATTGGTAGTCGGTTGCTTAGCAATTATAAAACAATATTGATTATTTTTACTCCTTTTTTTAACGCAAGATATGCAAATAATATTGATCACGTTGATATTTCCAAGTAGGCTTGGGCCCCCAACAGACTTCTCCGGGGGCGTGAAAGGGGGTTAGAGTGAGAGGCACACGTAGAATTGGTCGGGGGATTTTTATGGAAAACGGAAAAAATAAATTATAAACGAAAAGGCTATAAATTGTATGTGATTTATGGTATTGCCCAATAGTGTGAAGAGGCAATTTAAAAATGCCGTAAAATACAAGTAGGTTAGGAATTAGCATAAAAGATTCTAATTTTAAATACGGAATATATAAATACGCAAATGCTCTATCGATCTTGAAATATTAATTAACTTCGTAATATTAATTTGGTTTTTACACAGCACTCTACGAAATACTAACTGTTTCGCTTAATGTCATGCATATAAATCAACTAAATATATTTTTTCTGAACCCGGCAAGAAAGTGCCTACTTTCCTGACCAATCTTAGTATGGAAAGTAGGTTTTTACAAAAACAGTCAAGTAAAGTACGTATCCAAGGCTACAACAAAAGTAACAGTCTGGTAAAGTACAAAACAGTCTGGTAAAGATTTTACCTGACTGTTATTTTTGTTGTAACCTTGGATAGTCTGCTGCCAGTACAATTCATATTAAAAAAATTAAACAATTTGAATTATTTATGATTATATGTTGATAAAATTAAACGGTTTCAGAAAGAATAGTATACATAATACGTAGATGAATATTTTTACGGCCTTCCAGAATCTCACTTCCGAGAAGGACTATTGATGTTGGTAAAACGCTGGACCAAGTGTGTTGAAGACAGGGGAGAGTATGTAGAAAAATAACGTCATTTTTTAACTGAAAAATCACAGTCTTTTATTGTCAGGCCGAGAACTTTTCACCTTCCCCTCGTAACAGTTGTTTGATTCGATGTCGCCAAATTTATATTTCTTTTAAGTAGCTTGAAGTGTCATTCAAATTTTTAGCACTATGAATATCGACTAATCTTTGTAGATTCGTTGTTAGTTTCGTTATTAGATTCGTTGTTGGGAGTAATCGTGAGTAATTTGAGATGTTTTATGCATATGTTATGTACGTTGAAGAAAGAAGATGAATGATAAGTGAATAGGAGTGATTGGATAGATGTGATTGAAGGTTTGTTGTGTGATAAATGATTTCGAGTAATTTATATGGAGTGATCTATGAATGTGGTTGAAGTGAGGGTGGTGTGTTTGGATGAGAATGTTTGACGAGGACTGATTGTTTAATGAGTGTGATGAGTGAATGTTTTATGAGTGATTTTAGGGTTCGTCATACCCCATTTGTTGGGATATAGCGTGAGGATATGTATGTATGTATGTATGAATATCGGCTCAGAACGAAACAAATCATTTTTTGAACAGTCTAGTTTAGCAAAAAAAAAAGAATCTGATAAAAATTCAATTGAAATTAAGAATGTGAGTAAGCACCTGAAATTCAAGTGAGTTGCAGCAATGAGTAAAAATTTCATTTCGAAATCAAAAACAAAAATATTCCTACAAATAAACAGCTAGTTAACAAACTCGCAAACAATGTCGAACAGTTGAATAGCGTATCAATTAAATCCTTGTGAGGGGTGCGAGGCAAGGGGAATTATCTCACTTCGGGACATTTTCAATTAAAATCCGAAAAATTGATAACACGGAAAGTCCCTAAACGGCTGCTGGTATTACAATATTGAATATTTGCCAAAATTATCAGTTATAATCTCAGTGGGTTTTGCATCGTTCACGCAGAACCAAACGCGAGAAACAAGGACGGAGAATTGCGCCGGAAAGAGACAAAAATATCGAACAACGATTCTCGACAAGGATGGCGAGAAGGAAAAGGATATGAAAGGAAGTGAAATAGCAAGCGGTATTGTAGTGAAATCAAGCTTGTAATTAGCACAAATATTGGTAGAGGTATCCGGATATAGAGGAATAGTAATTGGATAAAGGGAAGAAATTCTGTTTGCGTTCTGAATTTATTTTGCTCGCAAGAATGAGTTCGAACAATCTTAGCGTATTTTCAACTGGTGTATTAGACATTGTGAAAACATTTTACGTACATATTTAGCATAAGTTTCAGACCTATTGTATAATATTCTTTGATGAAATCTGGCTGTGAAATTGGTAGATTATAAATAAATAAATATAAATATATCATCACGCCTTCTACCCATTACTGGGAGTGGCACTCTGCCGAAGCAGATCTCGGTAAGTGATATATTTATGCGCGGCCCTCAAAGATGTTAGTGGTAGGAGAGCCACAGGGATAATTTTAATGTGGTGAAAATTGTTTGTCGGCTTTGGAAATCGAACCGAGGTTCTCAGGATCCACAGTCCGATTTGATACCATTGAGCCACCAATCCCAGGTTTAATTAATAAATAAAAATAAATAAATTTGTCATCACGCCTTTTATCCATTACTGGATGTGGAACTCTGCCGAAGCAGATCTTGGTAAGTGATATATTTATGCGAGTGAAGTGCGATTACCAGTTGTCAAATCACGGCCCTCAAAGATGTTAGTGGAAGGGGAGCCACAGAGGTAATTTATAATTTGGTGAAAATTGTATGTCGGCTGTGGGAATTGAGCCCAAATTCTCAGGATCCACAGTCCGATTTGATACCATTGAACCACCAATCCCAGTTTTAATCAATAAATAAAAATATATAAATATATCATCACGCCTTTTACCCATTACTGGGTGTGGAACTCTGCCGAAGCAGATCTCGGTAAGTGATATATTTATGCGCGTGAAGTGCAGGTACTAACCGTCAAGTCACGGACCCCAAAGATGTTAGTGGAGGGAAAGCTATAGGGGTAATTTTAATGTGGTGAAAATTGTTTGTCAGTAATGGGAATCGAACCTGGGTTCTCAAATCCACAGGTCGACTACATACCACTGTACCACATACCCCCAAAGATGCTAGTGGAGGGGGAGCCATAGGGGTAATTTTAATGTTGTGAAAATTGTTTGTCAGTAGTAGGAATTGAACCGAGGTTCTCAGGATCCACGTGCCGACTCGATACTACTGAGCTAGCTACTCCATCTCATAATAATAATAATAATAATGATAATAATGCGAAATACCATTCAAGCTGTACGAGGGATTAAAGACACTAAACATCCCAGAAAAAACCTATCTCATTATGCAGAAAAGCGTAGCCTTTAATACATGCAACATCGTCAGGAAGGTGCTGAATCGGTCGACGTCTGAAGATTCCAGCCTAGATGTAGCTGAGGAAGTAACCACCACCGATGCTGATGAGTAGTCTCAACGATGATCTCCGCCAGCACTTAAAAATGAATTAATTAAATAATTACTTTATAATACACAATTCACATGTACTTACCTCACATAATCCATTTATTGTATATATACTTGCCTTTTAGGCCGTTTTGTACAAATTACCTGTAAATACAGAGAAAAATAAATGAAATAATAATAATAATAATAATGATAATAATAATAATAATAATAATAATAATAATAATAATAATAATAATATAGTTAATAATTCAACATTTTCTGTTCGGTTAGTAGCAGAATTCATTGAAGTATAAACCATCTTTTGTGCTATAAGAATATCAATTGTGTCTCGCGCGGCATATCTACAAACCACCCCCTTACCGCTGTAAGATTTGTTAAAACAAACACAAAATCGTCGGTCGCAAATCGGATCGAGGGTGGCTGTACCACAAGCGAAATTCACCCCAACGGGAAAGTGTTACAAGGGTGGGAGTCGGCAGAAGAATGAGTTGACTTCGTGATTCTTGTGTCAATGTTTAAACAAGATGGAAAATATGGAGTTTACATCTGTAAAGGTGCCACAAATATTGTGCTATTGTTTCGTTGTTTGTTTCTTACGTCTGATGCCAAATATTCGTGTTTTTGTAAATAATACGTAAACTTGCAGAAGAAGTACAATGAAACGTGAAACAATCAAAATTTCATGTTATGTGAACGTATTAGATACTTTTTGAAATTGTATACAATAACTATTTATTTATTTATGGGGTGGCTAGCTCAGTGGTATGAAGTCGGCCTGTGGATCCTGAGAACCCTGGTTCGATTCCCACAGGCGATAAACAATTTTCACCATTTTAAAAACTTCGCCTGTGGCTCCTCCACCACTAACATCTTTGCGGGTCGTGATTTGACGATTGGTAACCGCACTTCACGCGCAAAATATATCACTTACCGAGATCTGCTTCAGCAGAGTGCCACACCCAGTAATGGGTAGAAGGCGTGATGACATATTTATTTTTTTATATTTACATATCAAGTGCGCGAAGAGATACTTTGCACATGAGTGTAATTTGTGCGAATGGTGCAAATGACGTCTTCGTGCGCGAGTTTTGTGCAATGCTTTTTGTAACGAGCAATAATTATATAATCGATTATGAGGAAAGTTATTAAATTTGAAGCGTGAATTTATATTGACAGTTAAGTATGCCATGAATTGATATTTGTTATTTGAAAACAAATTGTTCATTTTTTCTGGTAAACTTTGTTAAAATATTGCTGGGTTGCATGAAAGTTTTATCGGTTCATTAGCAACTAACGGTTCAATAAATTTCAAAAAATCACCATTGATACTGTTGCTAGATAAACAATTCTTTAACTAAAGAGCTCTTTATTTTTTTCTTGCAACCCAGCATATGTCTGTTTGATAGCGTTATAAACTAATGTCTCTACTTCTTTTATAAATTCCTTCAAATGTGTGTAAGTACAATTAACGTTTTAATAGATATATATTTAGAATAATAAAAATTGGGTGTTTTTTCAATTACTTTGCGCACTAGTGCACAAAATCAAACTTTCCAGCGTTTTCCAAGATAATGTAAACCATATTTTGAATGATGCTAGTACAAAAATACTATTTAATCAATTATCTGTGTTTATGGGGTGGCTAGCTCAGTGGTATGAAGTCGGCCTGTGGATCCTGAGAACCCTGGTACCCTAGATTCGATTCTCACAGGCGACAAACAATTTTCATAATTTCAAAAACCACCCCTGTGGCTTCTCTACCACTAACATCTTTGGGGGCCGTGATTTGATGGCTGGTAACCGCACTTCACGCGTAAAATATATCACTTACCGAGATCTGCTTCGGCAGAGTGCCACACCTAGTAATGGGTAGAAGGCGTGATGATATATTTATTTATTTTTATTAAATCCTTTGTTTAACTGCATTTTTTTATTTCATAATGTAAATAATTTGTGCATTTCTGCAATAATAGGTTAATAAAATGAGTAAAATATGAAATGTACAGTATGTCAAGGGCTGTAAAACTTCTTATTACAGGTGTTTTCTGCCTGAGTTTATTTTTCGAATAGGAGTAAATGTTCAAAGTTATAATTCTCTGATTTCATTATAGCCTTGAAAGTTTTATTTTTCTTGCGGGAACTGAATTCTACTTTTGTGACTAAATTTCGAAAATGTGTGCAGAAGGCTGAAGAATCAAGAAAAACATTCGCAATTTTGATGTATAATTCATTTCTCCTACAGCGGAACGTATAAATTTATATCATGCTCTATGCAGTTCACGGGTTTGCTGAGAGATGGCGCCACCGGTTACGTTTCAAAGGCGACGCGATTTCTGCGCTCAGCAGCAAGAACTTCTTGTACTAGTTGTGAACATATACATAGTTTTCCTGACCAATTTTAGTATGGAAAGTAGATTTTTACCAAAATAGTTAGGTAAAGCATGTATCTAAAATTAGAACAACAAAAAACAGTCAGGTGAAGTACAGTAACAGTCTGTTAAAGACGTTCCCTTTTTTGTACTTCAGCTGACTGTTTTTTTTGTTGTTGTTGTTGTAACCTTGGATACGTAGTCTGCTATCAATATGATTCTTATTAAAAATATAAATTTTTGAATTATTTTTGAATAATTATTGATTAAATTAAACGGTTTCAGAAAAGAAATGGTATACATAATACAACTGTCATTCTCCCCTTTTTTAGGGTTTTTGTTTAATTTATCACTATCTAGGGCTAGTTGCCGAAAAAGATCTCGGTAAGTGATATATTTTGTGCGTGAAGTGCGGTTACCAGTCGTCAAATCACGACCCCCAAAGATGTTAGTGGTGGAGGAGCCACAGGGGTAGTTTTTGAAATTATGAAAATTGTTTGTCGCCTGTGATTTAATTTAATTAATTCTTGACGCTTGTTATTATAAAACAAACTTGCAAAACAGAATAAACAGTAGGTAATCTTTGCTTTTTGGGGATGCCGATATTCAAATATCTGTTTTGCTTTTCAAGGCAATTGAGAAAATTCGCTTTTCTTGACTGAACATAATACCCGCAGATCTGAATATGTAATATCACCGCACGCACAGATATCTATATTGAAAACATTCCTTTTTATATCTGTTAGCAGAGCGTTCAGCAAGCTTCAGCCAATCTTCTGAATGCAAAATAGAATGTATTGGGTAATAAAGCAAGGACTTTATGCAGAAGGACGAAGGACATTGTACAGAGACAGGATCGTTTGAGAGAACACTTCAATCAATCTGTCCGTGCACTTGATAGCTATCAATATCGTCAATTCGCAATTTCTATTCAAATTATCCGCGGAAATATTTCTTTAAATATTCAGGAAGATGTCTTTTATGCCGGGGTATAATTTATAATGTGACAAAGATGCTATAAAAATATGAAGATATATTTTCTATTTTAACATGTTAAATTGATCATTTTCAAAAGTTGCTAAGTACAGAAAGAAATATAAAACTTTCGTTAGACGTGTTTATTTGCCATTGGAATGAATGGGGTGGCTAGCTCAGTGGTATGAAGTCGGCCTGTGGATCCTAAGAACCCTGGTTCGATTCCCACAGGCAACAAACAATTTTCATAATTTCAAAAAACTACCCCTGTGGCTCCCCCACCACTAACATCTTTGGGGGCCGTGATTTGACGACTGATAACCGCACTTCACGCGTAAAATATATCGCTTACAGAGATCTGCTTCGGCAGAGTGCCACATCCAGTAATGGGTAGAAGGCGTGATGATATATTTATTTATTTTATTATTTATTGCGATGAATGGCAAGTTGTAAATAGAATACAACTGATATTACAATTACACAAGATGTAACATTACTGGGTGTGACACTCTGCCGAAGCAGATCTCGGTAAATGATATATTTTTGCGCGTGAAGTGCGGTTACCAGTCGTAAAATCACGGCCTCCAAAGATGTTAGTGATGGAGGAGCCACAGGGGTAGTTTTTGAAATTATGAAAATTGTTTGTCGTCTGTGGGAATCGAACCAGGGTTCTCAAGATCCACAGGCCGACCTCATACCATTGAGCTAGCCACCCTACACAATTACACAGGATGTAACATAAATAAACAAATATATCACCACGCCTTCTACCCATTACTGGGTGTGGCACTCTGCCGAAGCAGATCTCGGTAAGTGATATATTTTGCGCGTGAAGTCGTCAAATCACGGCCCTCAAAGATGTTAGTGGTGGAGGAACCACAGGGGTAGTTTTTGAAATGATGAAAATTGTTTGTCGCCTGTGGGAATCGAATCTAGGGTACCAGGGTTCTCAGAATCCACAGGCCGACTTCATACCACTAAGCTAGCCACCCCATCATAATTGATGCTGGTCAATCGGTCTCTGTTTATTTATGTAGTATGACCATTACCTAACGGATGTGCGGTTAGCTTATGTTAATAAAAATTTAAAAAGCGATACTCTCCAGAATATAACTTCACAACAACGACGAGAAACAGTGGAAGAGTTGGTCGTCGCTCGATTCGAACCCGGAAAGGGGGGAAACACACAAAAGTACGAAGAGCATCAGCAGTAGCACCAGCACCGCTCTCTGAATATCACACAATATCGGGCTGCTCAAATCCACTGTCGCTTCTATGCGATATATAAGTTTGGTTTTTGGCGGAGCCCTAATACAGGATCTGCATATTCATGCAGACGACTACGAAGCCGACGAAGACAGCATCAGCGACAAGACTACGTGTGCGAGAGAGACGCCATCACAGCTTGGATCAAAATGTCGCCAGTGAATTTCTAATCCACTGTCCGAATCTCTAAACCCCTCGTGTTGTCCTTGTCTCACTGCGAATGAATTTGATGTTCAGTTTTCCCGACTCCGGGGACTTGAAGTGCGGGGTGGCGGGAGGGATAAAGGGGTATTGTAGGGACCTGTCAACCGGAAGGAATGGATTGAAAAATCATTGAGAGGGCGCGAATGACCCAGCATTGTTAGCACATCGTGTTTAATATTTTTTACATTTTTTTCTGCAGCCTTCTTACTATTGTCTGTTTGGTAAGAAATTGCAGTGTGGTTGTATAGAACATATTTATTTTGATTATAATTGATTAACTTCACCACATTAATATAGTGGTATCGAGTCGACCTGTAGATCCTGAGAACCCTGGTTCGATTCCCACTAGGGTTGTTGATTTTACGAATATTCGGGACTTCGATTGTTCGGATTTATTGAACTTTCGAATTTAGATTCGAACTTTAGAATTTTTTAATATTCCGAATGTTCGAATTTTCAAATTATTCGAATTGTGAATCTGGATCCTAATGTGGACACGGCATGTTGATATGAATTATTTTCAGAATAAACTCATGTGCAGAGTTTTGTATTAATTTGTAAGTAATTATTATTAATTATTATTATTTGCCAAATTAATTCAATTTAGACTTAAAATTTCGCTACACTGTCAAAAACGTTTTAATTAAGACGTTTTTGTATCCTTTTTATTGTCATTTTAAATCGTCTTACTAAAAGTCCATAACATTTAGACGGGTGGTACGAGTAGATGACTTAATTAAGACGACTAAAGTTGCAGAGTTTTTGCAGGATACTTCGCCGAGTTTATTATTTAATTTGTGACTGACTTTTCGCGAATTATGTGTGAGCGTATTTGGAGATGACGTTAATTCAATGGCAAAAAAATCGAGAATTCGAAGCTTCGCAAAATTCGAAAATTCGTAAATTCGAAGCTTCAAGAAATTCGAAACTTCGAACGTTCAGAAATTCAAATTTCGGTGGAAATCAACGACCCTAATTTCCACAGCCGACAAATATTTTCACCGCATCAAAATTATCCCTGTGGCTCCTCTTCCACTAATATTTTTGGGAGCCATGATTTGATGGCTGGTAACAGCACTTCACGTGAAAAATATATCACTTACTGAGATCTGCTTCGGCAGTGTGTCACACCGAGTAATGGATAAAAGGCGTGATGGTATATTTATTTATTTTTATTTATTGATTAAAAGTATATCTTCTTCTGCCGCCTGATATTTCTTTGAGAAATATTATCAAATATGAATATTTCAATAAGTCTAAATTCACTTGGGATTTGAAATTGAGAAATATAGCTGTTCAAAAATCAATCAACACGATGTTGCTATAGAAACGCGTTAAGAAAGGACCATTAAAGATATTATCTGCTGTCTATAATGTCTGGGGAATATACTAAAAGTATCTATAATTCAAGACGAGAAATATTTGCAAATGTAATCTAAATGTCGATCACAAGTCTCCTGAGAAAATATCAGGAATTAAATTTTAAAATTCCGATGAATTTACTGATGGAAAGTTGGCAGCACTAACAGACATTGATATTTTCTTAAATTTTCATTTATGTTGATCAGTACATTAAACTAATTCGATATTCTAACCCCAGTCGTACGGCACTGGGTTTGCCGCAAGTCTCATGCATCAGCTCAACGTTAAATCATACACTACGGAATAATTCTACATGACTGGTTTTTTCAACTCAATTGAACCAGAAACAGTAAATTTTATTTTAGTCTTTTGTTTCACAATCCATTTATTCTTCGCTTTTTTCCTCTGCCATCGCAGCAATCCTTGATCAACAGTATCGTATCTTGCCAAAATAAAATAAAAAACAAAGGACTGTGCACGTGGTCAGTTATTGTAAAATTTTACGAGCAATCGCACGACCCTCGACTGTTTTGTGGATTTTTTCAATGGACTCGCTTCAGTTGTTCACGCGAGGGTGAGATTTTACACAGTGGGCTCTGATTCTGCGGCGGCTTTTATTGAATATTAACACACGCCTACTTCGATACTACCATTACCAACTTTAATGGTTATTGTGATTCTTCTAGATTATGTTTTACACTGATATTGTATTCACCTCATCTCATAAAAGATAATACTGTTCTTTAATCTTTATATTATTTTACGACAATTATATACCACATGAAAAACAATTATCTAAATATATAAGGCCATGGGAAGTCAACTGAAGCTATGGTATAAAAGAAACAGACTAAAGGGGTAAAATTCCAACTTATTTTTAGTATCGCCCATACTTTTTTTTTTGTATATGTAATGTTTACAACTGGTAATAAGTTTACTGAAAACGTTATAAAGATCGACTGATGTCATCCACCCTGATAAAACTTAAAAAAACTGGTGCCAAATATATCTCGGTAAGTGAATTTATATATGCGCGGGAAGTACGGTTACCAGCCGTTAAATCACGTCCCCCAAAGATGTTAGTGGTGAGGGATCCACAGGGGTAATTTTTAATTTGGTGCAAATTGTTTGTCAGCTGTGGGAATCGAACCGAGGTTCTCAGGATCCACAGTCCGACTTGATACAACCAAGCCAACAATCCCAGTTTTAATCAATAAATAAAAATAAATAAATTTGTCATCACGCCTTTTATCCATTACTGGGTGTGGTACTCTGCCAAGCAGATCTCGGTAAGTGATATATTTATGTGCGTGAAGTGCGGTTACCAGCCGTCATATCACGGCATCCAAAGATGTTAGTGCTGAGGGACCCACAGTGGTAATTTTTAATTTGGTGAAAATTGTTTGTCGGGTGTGGGAATCGAACCGAGGTTCTCAGAATCCACAGTCCGACTTGGTACCACTGAGCCACCAATCCCAGTTTTAATCAATAAATAAAAATAAATTAATTTTTCATCACGCCTTTTATACATTACTGGGTGTAGCATTCTGCCAAACAGATCTCGGTAAGTGATATATTCATGCGAGTGAAGTGAGGTTACTACCCGTTAAATCACGGCCCCCAAAGATGTTAGTGGTGGGGAGCCACAGGGATTATTTTAATATGGTGATATTAGACATTAGAATAATCATATTTTGAGATGTCTGCTCATTTAATGGAGAAAGTTAGAATTAAAAAAGTACAAGAGCCTCGGGAAAATACAAAAACTGATGTGGTAAAAAATTCAACAGCTCCGGAGTCTGTATCTTAAAAACTAAACTAGTTATAAAGATGCGTTCATCAACAATGAATTCTGCATATCCGATTTAATTTGCTTTCCTGTTACATAATATAATGTTTTTAAATCGATTAAGCCAAATTAATTATATTTCTACCATAGGTAATGAATGGACCCAATTAAATTTCAGGTGTTAATTAGCCTGAAATGAGGTGTCCTGGCGACTTAAATTCATAATGAACTTCAATACTTGACGGCGTCTAAACTGATCTACAAACAACGGTTAATCAATTATTCGAGAATCAAGCTCCTTTGCAAACTCAAGTATCGAATCTTTGTGAATTCTCAATTATTAAGTTACAGCTTCAAAGGAATTTAGTTCTAACCAAATTTCAAAGCGTCTGATGGAGTTTACTTATGCATTATTGTCTGCAGTTGCACTGAAATTGTGCACCGGATTAGATAATTTGTTTTACTTCGATCAAGCTGTGATTGTGAGACGATGGCGTCAAATTTAATCACTGTTCAAGTGTGAAGAGTTTGTTACTTCCAAATTTATACAGACTTTGTAATACTACACCATCTGTAAAAAATGTTTATTGAGTGTGGCACTCTGTAGCAGCAGATCTTAAGGTAGTACTAGCGTGAACATTTTTTTTGCAGATCTGAATGAAATTTGGCGCACGTAAACATTGGATAGTCATACGCATCCTGTTAAAATATGAAACACATTCATCGTCTATGAACAAATATATTTGCTTGTAAAGTTGAGTTCTTATACACGGGGCTTATGGCGATCATCACTCAGAATCGCACATATTTGGTTTGTGTACCTCTAAAATTTTGCAGTTTCATTTGAAAAACTAGTATGATGTTCTAGAACTATCCATGTATATTGTATCAGAAGGAGAAAGTTTTTTATCGTTTAGTAATGGATATATAGCCATGCAAAGCATTGTTTTTAACGAAAAATTAAGAATCCCAATTTATAACAGCAACACCACACTAGACCAACAACCTGTTAACAATTCATGATATTCAAATCATAATAGATATAAAACACTTATTTTATTTAATTTTTAGATTTTTTTTGAGCGTCAGTTTTGCCACTCGACAACCGATGGCGCTACCGTCACACTTGTACTACGTTTAGGTGATATACCAGGGCATATTTTGATGTTATTTACAAAAACAAAAAAGCAATGATGTCAAACTAGTATAGTAAAGAACTAGTTTCATAAAGTAATCTGTTAACGCACGAGTCTAAGTTTTACAAAGGACGAGTGCGATAACAGGCCGCATGAAACGTGTTCTGTATACTATTTTTTTTCTATTGCGGTAATTTTATAATTCTGTTGTGCCTGTTTTGCACTGTTGCAACAAGTTGAAACAATATTATATAAATAAATAAATAAATATATCATCACGCCTTCTACCCATTACTGGGTGTGGCACTCTGCCGAAGCATATCTCGGTAAGTGATACATTTTGTGCGTGAAGTGCGGTTACCAGCTGTCAAATCACGGCTTTCAAAGATGTTAGTAGTTGTGGAGAGGTAGTTTTTGAAATTATGAAAATTGTTTGTCGCCTGTGGGAATCGAACCAGGGTTCACAGGATCCACAGGCCGACTTCAAACAACTGCGCTAGCCACCCCATTAAAAAAATTTAAGTTGAAAAATATTTTATATTACTGATATATATTTTTTTCATGACTAGGTAGATAACAAAAATACGCCCTCGTATTTAATCGTATAAAATGCGAGTACCAGCCGTCAAATTATAGTCTTCAAAGATGTAATTTTAATTGTCATTTCTGGTACCAACCCTTTTCTACACATGTTAAAAATGAGACTCTTTTATTTATTCAAATTTTGCGGTTGTGGTAGTGTCAATACTGGGCATCCCCTGGCCTTGTGTAACGATTTCCCAACCCCTGTCTGCACCACCCCCTGCCGCGTCTATAACGCATTACATTGCTACCGAAATATCACCCCCACCCTTCCACGACTGACTCGCCACCGAAAAAAAATGCTTAATGTCACAACGGCATAAGCCGCTTGGAAAAATGCTTGGCTGTATTCAAATACGACATTTCAGACCACAAATCATATGTCAGCCGCGTGAGACTTGACAACCAGTGGCGTACGTCAGCGGGGACCACATCCCTTATATTCACTACGATATTTCTGATAGATATGTATTCATGAACGAATAGCCCAGTGGCGAACCATTGGTAAAATTTATTTATTTATTTGTTCTACTCCGTGGAACAGGAACTTAAGTATAGTACAGGGTCCGAACTCTCTGAGCCATAGTGTAGTGTGATAGTTCATATATATTTATCTTGAGTGGGGTTCGAACTCGGGATTACCGAATTCGAATGCCGTCACTCTATCCACACCACCGTACTGCCGGACACCTATATATACTTATCTGTTGAAGTTGCGATTTTTAAATTTTAATATTTTGTTGTAATAGAATATCCAGAAGAAAATATTACAATCTTTCATGTGACTTTTGTATACAAATTTTTCAATATTGTTGAAAAAAACGATTCATGAATAGAATGCATTTTATTTACTTTACTATATCGTATATGGGGTAAAATGGCTCAGTGGTATCCGAGTCGGCCTGTGGATCCTAAGAACCCTGGTTCAATTCCCAAACCGACAAAACATTTTCACCAATTTAAAATTACCCCTGTGGCTCCTCCACCACTACCATCTTTCGGGGCCGTGATATAACGGCTGGTAACCGCACTTTACGCGAATAAATATATCACTTACCGAGATCTGTTTCGGCAGAGTGCCACACTCAGTAATGAAAAAAAGGCGTGATGATATATTTATTTATTTTATTTATATCGTAAATAACTTAATCTTAAACGTTTTTTTAATTCATTTATTGTACCAACAATAAATATATCATCACGCCTTTTATCCATTACTCGGTGTGGTACTCTGCCGAAGCAAATCTCGGTAAGTGATTTATTTATGCGCGTGAAGTGCGGTTACCAGTTTTCAAATCACGGCCCCCCAAAGATGTTAGTGGTGAGGGAGCCACAGAGGTAATTTTAATGTGGTGCAAATTGTTTGTCGGCTGTGGGAATCGAACCCAGATTCTTAAATCTACAGTCCTACTCGATACCACCGAATCACCTATCTCCTTTCGAAGATGTAGAACTGTCGTGACTATAGCTGTATTCCATTCGCCACTTGGTTCACTTAAATCATTCCAGATAAATTAGACACATGACTAAGGATCAGTTTTTCAATCATTGATTAATGTTAATCATGATTAAATAATAATGGTAACTATGGTTTCCATTATTATTTAATCATTATTAACATTAATCGAGTGTAAACCGGTGATTGAAAAACTGGCCCTAAATGAATTGAATTAAACAAACTGATGCACTTATTGAGGTGAATTACTTTAAAGTAAATTATAATATTTAAATCTAGTACTAGAAATAAAGTCAGCGAAGTAATCTAGCGAAATAAATAAGTGATCTGGATCAGTAAATGTAAGTTAAATCTGATCTACATGGCAAATGGAATATGCCTTATTTCTAAGTGGCAACAAGTTTGAGACAGACACCGTAGAATTATTTTCTAATTTATCGAATTCTCGAATAATATTTAAATAGATTATTTTTTATTTTTACGGGGTAATGGCTCAGTGGTCTTAAGTCGTCCTATGGTTCCTAAGAACCCTGGTTCGATCCCCACAGCCGACAAAAAATTTTCACTAATTTAAAATTACCCTTGTGGCTCTCCCACCACTAACATCTTTGGGGGCCGTGATTTTTTGGCTTGTAACCGCACTTCACGTACATAAATATATCACTTACCGAGATCTGGTTCGGCAGAGTGCCACACCCAGTAATGGATAAAAGGCGTGATGATATATTTATATTTATTTATTTTATATTAGTTTTTGACTCATAGTTTTAATTCAAACAGGGGAAACGCACTCACGTAGCAATAAATAAAATATGTTATTGGTTTAAAAACATTTCAAATAATAATCATCCAAATTTATTTTAATGGTTAAGTCCGGCCTGTAAATGAATGTAACATTACAATTTTGTTAAAAATATTGTCAACTTTTAGCGAAAAGTTTTGTTATGAATAAGTTCTAGGAGTTATTGAATTTAAATTTATAAATAATTATAGAATGCACAGAAAAATGCCATGTCTCCGTCACTGACAGAAAGTGTGACAGTGTGTAGATGGGGTATGCAAAATATAACTCCCACTTTTCATATGGCTCTCGCCGTTCGGCGATGCCCCCCTTCCATGGGAGAAGTGCCGTGCCTCCTACCGGGCTCGCCGAACACCGAACTTTTCAGATCGGCACACACATACAGACACACAAACAGACAAACTCGCGGTGTGTGCTTTGGATATACGACCTCTTATACATGGTGTCACTTGGGTTTTCACGAGAAAGAAACTTTCAGTTTTTTAGCACCACTCATCTAACTATAAAAAGGGGATAACGCATTAAAATTAGTAGTATAAGAAAGTCGAAATCAAGTTTATAGTTAGAGAGCTAAGGTGCAAAATGATGTCTCATTTTTTCCAGTGACAGAAATGGATTTTTTAATAGATTATGTCACCCGTTCCCAAATCTAATTTTCTTGTTTTCATGTTTATCATGACATAATCTATTAAAAAAATCCATTTCTGTCACTAGAATAAATGAGACATCATTTTGCACCCTAGCTCACTAACTATAATCTTGCAGTGATCTTGAAACCATGCGAATTGATTCGCCAAGCTACGTAAACGAAATAATTTTTGATATTCTTAATATAAATAAATATAATATATAAATAAGTCGGCCTGTGGATCCTAAGAACTCTGGTTCGATTCACACAGGCGACAAACAATTTTCACCATTTTAAAAACTACTCCTGTGGCTCCCCTAGCAGTAACATCTGTGGGAGCCGTGATTCGATGGCAGGTAACCGCACTTCACGCGCAAAATATATCACTTACCGACATCTGCTTCGGCAGAGTACCACACACCCAGTAATGGGTAGAAAGCGTGATGATATATTTATTTATTTTATTTTATAAATATATCTCACGTCTTTTACCTATTACTGAATGTGACACTCTTCCGAAGCAAATCTCGGTAAGTGATATATTTATGTACGTGTAGTGCGATTATCAGCCGTCAAATAACGGACTTTAAAGATGTTAGTGGTGGGGGAGCCACAGTACTGGATGTGGTACTCTGCCGAAGCAGATCTCGGTAACTGTTATATTTATGCGCGTGTAGTGCGATTATCAGCCGTGAAATCACGGCCTTTAAAGATGTTAGTGGTGGGGGAGCCACAGAGGTAATTTTAATGTGGTGAAAATGTTTTTCGGCTGTGAAAATCGAACCAGGATTCTCAGGATCCACTGGCCGACTCGATACCACTGAGTCACCTACCCCATATTGCTATTTGCTTTTCTTGACACTTCAAAATTAATTCACATGCGAATTTTACCGTGTGAAATTGTTCGAAAAATAATTCCGCATGTGAAATTTAATTTGGACAGTAGGTAATATTTTAATTACATAACAAAGTAATACAAAGGGACAAATGTCCAGTAATCCGGACAAATCGATAATTCGAATCTATCCCGTGCCTTAATTAAAGAGGCTGTTTTGTATTTCTTATAAAAACTTTTCCAACAATTTCTCTAACACTTAGTATACCCTGCCACATCGCACATATATACGGAAGCACGAATCTACCATATAGAGATACAGTTGAAGGATATTAATGCGTGTGGAAATATTCAGAGTCCCTCGTCCTGTTTCTGCACCCCTCGCTACCCCTTGCCCACGATCGCACATCGAGCGGGAACGTGTACCTCAGACTGGTCACGTGATCGCGAAATATTGGCGGGTATTGTCTTACACTGTTTCCAGACCTGTCATATTGTATGAAATGAAAAGCGTCATTTTTTAGAACAAGAATGCATTCGTATATTATAATATAATTTCCATTTCTCTTTTACTAGTTTTGGAGTACCTATTTATTGTTGAAGTACACCGTTCTAAATGAAATATAAAATGGTAAAATTACAAAATTAATATAGTTGAACCTCTATAACTCACATATCAAGGAACCGCAAAATTTCAACATCTCAGTTTTTCGATTTTCTCGAGACCATATCTTAAAAACTACTATTTACATGTTTTCAAAGATTCATCCCGTTGCAAGCTTTATTTAAGTTTTAAGGATTAATAAAAATAAAAATATAATATATACTATTTATTTAGATTTATATATTTATTTATATTCAAGTCTGTTTCTGTTTACGGTTAATTTAATAAAATAGGAAACTAGATATGAAATTGGGGATTTCACCATTTTATTCCTCATATATTTTCACATATTTATGCATATTTTGATCCTTAATATATATTTTTTTAATCGCCGGAGTCGTGATCGCAAAAATGTCTATTAATGAAAATGCCAATTTTTTTGTTGATCCAGTTTAAAACTAGAATTTTTTAAAAATATAGTTCTATATAAATCAGACTACGAGAAGTTGAATGCCGTTGAGCGCATCTTCATATCTTTTTTAGTTCTCGAGTATTGGCGATTTATGACTTTTAAAAAATCTCAACTTTGAAGGCCTATATCTCGAAAACTAAAAGAGATATTGAAATTCGGTTTGAACGAGTGTATTTCTCGTGATCTAATTAACTTATACCGAGATTATGAAAATTTTGAAAATTTTACTATTTTTTATCAAATTTTTTTTACCCATATTTCAAAAAGTTGAAGTGATAATTAAAATCTGGGAAGACCACTGAATTCCTCTCGTAAAAGTACATAGGTATGCAAATTTTCAGCCAAAAATTCGGACAGATTAAGGTTTTATTACTAAAAAATGAAAAATCACTGTTTTTTAATTATTTTTGAAGGGGACACCTTAAGATTTTTACGAATTTTGGCCATTTTCAGTCTTTTTGCTCTAAAAATTGTATCCGTGGAGCAAAATTTCTAAAAATTTACATATCTATGTAGTTTTGCGAGAGGAATTCATTGGTGTTCCCAGATTTTTATTATCTCTTCAACTTTTTGAAATATGGGCAAAAAAAAATTGAAAAAGAATTGGAAAATTTTCAAAATTTTCAAAATTTCAGTATAAGTTAATTAAAGCACGAGAAATACATTCGTTTAAGCCGCGTTTCAATATCTCTTTTAGTTCTCGAGATATGGGCCTTCAAAGTTGAGATTTAAAAAAAGTCAAAAATCGCTGTAACTCGAAAACTAAAAAAGTTATGAAGATGCGCTCAACGACATTCAATTTCTCGTAGTCTGAATTATATAGAACCATATTTGAAAAATTTTGATTTTTATACTGGTACAACCAAAAAATTCGCATTCATTAACAGAAATTTTTACGATCACGACTCGGGCGATTAAAAATATATATATTGAAGATCAAAATATGCATAACTATATAGAAATATATGAGGAATTAAATGTTGAAATCCCCAATTTCATATTTAGTGTCATATTATTTTAAATTAATCCTTAAGGTGGTACTATCATGGAAGTATTTACGACAGATTTTAGTGAAATTTAAATATGTTATTTTTCATGAGTTTCTACATTAGTATGCAAATTTGTTTTTTTATGTACTATACATATAATTAAATACTTGTTTTTATAAACATTTTCGATTACCTATACTTTTATGAGACTGTTATAATAGAACCACCTTAATGAGAAATTTGTCCTATACTGATTTCTGAAATCGTTCTACGTTTGTAATGTACATTATTAAATCGGCCTTTTAGAAACTGCAATATTGATCACATAAAAAGTAAGAGGGTCGCGAAAGAATATATTTGTGATTTTTGACTTCAGAGAAGTCATGGCTCCGAAGAGTTTGAAAACTTTTGCAGTAACGAATAATCGACATTACCTTTGCAATAGAAACTCGTCCAGATCGACAAATTAAATAAATAAATAAATAAATATATCATTACGCCTTCTATCCATTACTGGGTGTGGCACTCAGCCGAAGCAGATCTCGGTAAGTGATATATTTTGCGCGTGAAGTGCGGTTACCAGTCGTCAAATCACGGCCTCCAAAGATGTTAGTGATGGAGGAGCCACAGGGGTAGCTTTTGAAATTATGAAAATTGTTTGTCGGCTGTGGGAATCGAATCTAGGGTACCAGGGTTCTCAGGATCCACAGGCCGACTTCATACCACTGAGCTAGCCACCCCATATTACAAATTAGATTGATAAAAAACACTGCCATTTCAATACATTTAGTTAGACGTTTGTATACATTATGTCTGTGGTCCTGGCCATTTACTCAATATTTCATTTTTATTAACACTTGTTAGAAAGTAATTAATCTAAAATTCCTATCGTGACAGATGGATATATTTTTTTATTCAGAATGAAAACAATGAGTGATTGGGATGTCGCGTTCAGGGGCAAGAGGGGGGGTATTTGATATCGCCAGAGGCGTACGTTGCTAGGGGTTGATTCCAAGGGGAGCTGAATGACATGACATATGTAATAACTGTCAACTGGAGGTGATCTTTGGTAAATGATGAAACGAAACACGATTGAAATGACACGTCAAAGATATTTTTCAAATTCAAACTGGAGAATTAATAAATGATACTGGGATTTTTTCCACACAAAAGTCACATGTTTGACATAACAGTTTTATTACAAAATAAGCCATTTCTTCTTGATTAAATTTTAAGTTTCAGACGACCACTTATAAAAATAACCATAACAACATTATAAACTACTACGGAAAGTTGAAAATAACATAGACTGATATGTTATTGTAATGCACACTTCTAATATATCAGGTGAAGTTCCACTCATTGACAAAAGATGGCGTTACGATGAAAGAAAATAATAAAATATATGAAAGAATTTGTATTATTATTTAATTCGAAGTTTTGGCAGATTTTTCAACACATTTGCACAGATAAATATTATTTTTTCAATTAATAATTACTTATTTACAAATATTTTAGCATTATTTAATATTTTGATATTACGGTTAGTACAGTTGGTATCACCACACTTTAACGTTAACGTTTACCTTCAAAAACTTATCAGCTGTCAAAGTGTAACAATATTGCTCTTGTAAACTTTGAAGTATTTACTCTGCTCGTGTACTTAAATCACTCGGCACTACGCGCCTCGTTTTTCAATTTGTACACTCGCACATTATCTTACACTTTCGATGCTTGTTATGTAATATACTATTGTGACAGTTCCACAACCAAAAATAAATAATTGTTTCTAAAAAATAATAAATATAAATATATCACTACGCCTTTTATCCTGGGTGTGGAACTCTGCCGAATCAGATCTCGGTAGGTGATATATTTATGCGCCTGCAGTGCGGTTACGAGCCGTTAAATCATGGCCTCCAAAGGTGTTAGTGGTGAGGGAGCCATAGGGGTAATTTTAATGTTGTGGAAATACCACTGAATCACCTACCCTATAATAATAATTGTTATTACTTTATTTCTACTTAATTTTACAACATATTCACAATACACTGAAACTAATCTCCTCCAAAAGAAAAGAAAAATATTGAGGTACATAAAGAGGTCAACTAGATAGAAAAATGGGTCCAATTCAACCCGGAATGCTTCGAACTCGATTCCGGGGAATGGACACGCGCTCCAGGAAAGCGGGGGACCGGAATCTGTGTCGGTGACAAACTGAGGTTATTTCTATGTGGATGACTCCTCTACGTTTTGTCTATATGGCCTTTGAACGCACACGGAAAGGCTATAAGTCAGCCTGTAGATTTCTTTCAATACACTGGACTAGAAACTATTAAGAGGAACTTGAGATTCCTTCTTTAGATAAATCTTAGATAATTTGAAGAGTATTCACTGCTTAGACGATAAATATTTTTCTACTATAGTATATAAATACTGTCAAATTAATTAATAAGATGCTAAATACAACGAGAAGTACATGCATATAACATAATTTTCTTTAGTTGTTATAAATAAAAATATATATAAAAACAACATATATATATATATATCATCACGCCTTCTACCCATTACTGGGTGTGGCACTCTGCCGAAGCAGATCTCGGTAAGTGATATATTTTACGCGTGAAGTGCAGTTACCAGTCGTCAAATCACGGCCCTCAAAGATGTTAGTGGTGGAGGAGCCACAAAGGTAGCTTTTGAAATTATGAAAATTGTTTGTAGCCTATGGGAATCGAACCAAGGTTCTCAGGATCCACAGATCGACTTCATACCACTGAGCTAGCCATCCCATATATTATTATGAAAAACGTATATTACAATGACCAATTGTAGCATTTGTTTTTCAGTATACTGTTGTAAATTTGTTTCTCTCACAGTGATTGGTTATAAGACAGCCTTACAAGTATCTTTCAACTGCATGCGTACGAGGAATAGAGTCTACATATATTCACAATATACAAGAGTACGAAAAACCTGACGGTAGCCCTCAAACTCCTTGGATTTTATAAAGTGAATAAATAATATATCAATAAATAAAAATGATGGTAACTCTAAATGCGGCATTAGTTAGTCTTTGTTAAAATGGTGAAAATTGCCTGGTTCGATTTTGTTAATCGATGGAAACATCTGAGCATCTTTCCCAGCTAATAGTCTCCCCGCTTTCCCTCCAAACCCCCCCGGATGTCTAGCGATCGTACACGATTGATTCTCCCTATCTGCTAAGTGACAGGTGGTCATTCTTTTCATTGTTAGAAGTTGTTTTCCTTTGTTGGAGAAAATTGAGCATCGTCTCGTGTCCTTCTTCCTCCCAGTTCGTTTTTTCATTCTTCTCCTCACTTCGTCGCCCTGCACCCCTCGATGCGGCCCTGCAAGATGTCATCAATGGAAGAGGCTTTTCTTCTTCGCTCGACAATCGTTAGTGGCAGACGACAATTTATTATAAGGCTTCTAATCAGTTATGACATGCGAATGTATCTTTCTTTTATTGGTGAAAAATTATCTTAATGCCTCCGCGACAGATGGAACGTATTGGAGATGTCTTTCTTGCCAGAGCTCACTATCCATCTAGGATTCCAGACATCAGCTTTTTCCAGTTTTCAAGGAAATTGCTCATCAACAACTATGATCTAAAATAAATTCTATAATACAGTGCTTCCCAACTGGTGTGTTGCGACAATGTAAGTGTGTCCCGTTTGTATTAAAGTGTGCCGTGAAAAGTGCGGCAATAAGAAATAAAATAAATAAAAATAACGAGAATTTAATAATGGTACCAATAGCTATTTACATAACAAATGCGCGAAAACATACTTTGCGAATGGTGCAAATGACGTCTTCGCGCACGAGTTTTGTACAATGCTTTTTGTAACGAGCAAAAAATATATAACCGACAATGAGGCAAGTTATTAAATTTGAAGTGTGAATTTATATTGACATTTGTTATTTGAAAACAAATTGTTAATTTTTTTTCGTAAAGTTTATTAAAATATGTCTGTTTAATGTTATAAGCTAATGTCTCTATTTCTTTTATACCTTAAAATGTGTGTATATAAGTACAATTTGCGTTTTAATGGTCAAAATTTAAAATAATAAAAAATGTTTTTAAAATTACGCTAGTGTGCAAAATCAATCTTTTCATCGGTATTGAAGGTAATGTAAACCTTATTTGAAAACATAACATACATTGATATGTTATTATAACGCACACTTGTACCATATCAGGTGAAGTTCCACTGATTGACAACAGATGACTTAGAAAGAAAATAATAAATGAAAAGAATTTGTATTATTATTTGGATCGAAGTTTTGGCAGATTTTTAAACACATTTGCACAGATAAATCTTATTTTTAAAATTAATAATAACTTATTTACTAATATTTTAGCATTATTTAATATTTTAATATTACGGTTAGTACAGTTGGTATCACCACACCTAACCTCTAACGTCAAACGTTAACGCTTACCTACAAAAACGCATCAGCTGTCAAAGTATAACAACATTGCTCTTGTAAACTTTGAAATATTTTGTGATCGTCTGAAAAATAGTGTACATATCTCGCTCGAAAGTGTGATAACTGTGCTCGTGTACTTAAATCACTGGGCGCTACGCGCCTCGTTTTTAAATTTGTACATTCGCACGTTATCTTACACTTTCAATGTTTGTTATATAATATACTACAGGGTGATCAAAAGGAATTGTTATAGTTGGCAATACAATTCCAGAGATCTTTTTATTCCACAGTTGGCGGAAATGCTATTTGACATATCTAATAAATACAAATAGGTTATGTCAGGAGTCTGACAGCTAATAGAATTTTGACTTTTTAAGTAATAGAAATACTTTAGAAATAAATGTAATAATAAATGTACTTAAATTTGAATTTTAAATTTTATATGTCACTGTCAACAATAGGAAATGAATGTATGTGTCAGGCTTACCAATTTCAAGTAGTTTTTTTTATTGCCAACTGTAACAATTCCTTTTGATCACTCTGTATTAAACTTGTATACACATGGAGGGCAAATAAATTAGGAGTGAAAATAATCCATTGTAGAAATTTCCAGTGGTAGATATTTTGATCGCGGAAAAGTGCGTACTAAAAACACGATAAAACCTTTAATATAAATTAAATCCTTTACCCTTCAACTAATCCATTTGTAAATCAATTCAAACGTATTCACAGCGTACCGCGATTATATCGGAGATGTATTTAAACTTTGATTATTCAGAAATCTCATCCAAGTTAGCACTCACACCAATACATGTACCAGCACAAATTTCAGACATTTTAACAGTTCGAGAACTGAACATGAAATTGATTATTCACACGCCATTGACTCGATATCTCGTCCCGGATTACGAATATATAAACGTACGCGAACGTACGATAATGTGCGCTTCATCTACCGTATATCTGTGTGTACGTGGTTACTATGAATTTACGATTATTATTACTGCATTATACATGATGAGCGTGCGTGGTACTGAGCAGAATTTCAGCTGTCTTATGATTGAAACGTCAAATATTCGACAACATATGTTGATCACAATTTATAGGTTTTGAAATAATCATATATTAAAGAACGAGTTTCATAATTGTCATTGTAAAATAGGGGTAGGTGGCTGAGTGGTATCGAGTCTGTGGATTTGAGAACCCGAGTTTGATTCCCACAGTCGACAAACAATTTTCAGTAATAATAGAGTAAACAAGAGAGTGAGAATAAATTGAAAATGATAGATCTTTCGAAAACTTGTTGTCAGGCAATAGTTATGAAAGGCTGTAGAGCTTGAGTGGCTATTGCCAAATGCCAACAAGTTTGAAAAGGATACTGGAGAATTATTTTCTAATTTATCCAACTCTCCAGTTATATTTAATTAGATTATTTTTTGACTTAGCTATTGAGGTCGATTCATCCAACTTAAAAGATTTTGAACTGGGTCCATTTCGATAGATTACTTATTAATGTATTCTTGGAAGTTGTTTCCAAAATTTGTTGGTGTATTTCTGTATCTGAAATACAACTAAAACGATTTTTTCCACACATTTTACTTGACGCGTTGACTGTTTTAAATAATTATTTGACAACTACCTATCATTTGTCTCAAACAAAAAAGCACCTACAGAGATTATTCCCGGTAATAATCACAAGAGCTTTATTCTCAGTATAATAATGACAGGATTGGTTAAAACGCAGACACGTGACACACAATGAAGCATTTCGTTAGTTTTGAGAAACGTCAAAAAATAATCACCATATTAAAACTACCCCTGTGGCTCTCCCACCACTTTTGGAACGTTATTTGAAGGCTGGTAACCATTTTTACAAACGAACATAAATAATATGATAGTGAAAGTAACAGACTTCATGTAAATATTGATAAGTGTTGCATAGTCTCTTACACACGTCGTTTAACATCTATTGACTTTCCTTATCATATACATGGTACACCTCTATGCAAAAAACTCTCAGTAAAGGATTTAGGTGTCACTTTTTGTTCTAATTTTAACTCTTCTGAACACATTCACAATGTCTGCATGTCAGCAAGTAAAACCCTTGGTTTCGTTATAAGAGTATGTAAAATGTTTAGTGACATAACTGTTTTAAAATCTTTATACTTTGCTTTCGTCGTCAGCAAACTCGAATATGCCAATTTAGTATGGTATCCTTACTATAATTATAAATGTCTTGCTTTAGAGAGGATACATCGTAGATTCTTGAAATATCTGTCTTTCAAAATTGATCAAAATTATCCAGAAAGAGGAACTGATCAAAATTTACTTCTTTTGCGTCATGCAATGCCTTCATTAACATCTAGAAGGGAAACGTTCAGTGCTAGGTTTCTTTGAATGTTGTTACATAACCATATTGATGCACCTTATTTACTTTCATGCATAAATTTTCATGTTCCACGTTTGGCATCCAGGTTTACCATGACTTTCCATCCACCAGCTGGTCATTCCGACATTATTCGGCGCTCACCCATCCATACGATGTGTCGAAATGCTGATAATCGTTATGAAGACATCTTTATTTAATTTATTTATATTAATTTTTTTCTATAATTTATATATAATTTATATTATATTCGTTATTGTTTGTATTTTCTTGAATATTTAAATTTAAAATTGTTTTGTATTTTGTCCTATAATTGGATTTATCTGTTGGGCAATAAATATATATTATTATTATTATTATTATATCTGTCACTGGAATAAATGAGACATCATTTTGCACCCTCTAGCTCTCTAACTATTAACTACAACCAAAAATAAAATAGCGTGAAAATAGTAAAAATTCTAGTACACCACTAGAGCTCTAAGTCTCCTGTATTTGAAATGAATTTCGTATAATAAATAAATAAATATTAGTGAACCTAATATGATGGCTGTCAAAATGACATAAAATTTTTGTTAATTTTGCCACTGAACGCGTTCACAGCAACTCCATCAAGCATCAAGTGCCTCACGTTGGCAGCAATGGCTAATTTACGGCTACTCTCATCGTCCATCCTCGCGAATAATTCACCAGAGTTTGACGGATCGAAGATGACGATTTTGAAATTGATACGCCAATATCTATTCATGATCAACGCGGGCCATAACACTGAATGCGATATAAGGCCTCGGGTTGGCTTCGCGCTCAGCTTGATAACTGTGACGTCACGGAGTAATCAACGCTCTCTGTGATTCCCTATGAATCAATAATTTTTATATCAGGTGAATGTGCGAAATGTTGTACCACGCGACTGTGCGATCATTGTATATATGTGTGTGAACGAAGGGAGAAGGTATTTGGATTTTTTCGGGTTGTTTGAATCATTGACCTGATTTCAACCCTCTCTCTTATTGAGGATTGATGCTAATTGTGGTATCAAATTTTAGTTGAATGGTTGTGTATTTGAGGACCTTGGTTCGATTGCCACAACCGACAATTTTTACCAAATGAAAATTATCAGTAATAATATAAAAATAGAGTGAGAATAAATTGAAAATAATTTGACAGATCTTCCGAAAACTTGTTGCCAGGCAATAGTCACGAAAGCCCGTAGGACTTGAGTAGCTATTGCCAAATGACAACAAGTTTGAGAAAGACACTGGAGAATTATTTTATAATTTATCCAACTCTCCAGTTATATTTAATTAGATTA
Organism: Pterostichus madidus; assembly: GCA_911728475.2. Taxonomy (NCBI): domain Eukaryota; kingdom Metazoa; phylum Arthropoda; class Insecta; order Coleoptera; family Carabidae; genus Pterostichus; species Pterostichus madidus. The sequence goes on from OU452315.1 coordinate 9,791,175, forward strand.
TTTTTTGGCTTAGCTGTTGAAGTCGATTCATCCAACTTAAAAGATTTTGAACTGGGTTCATATCGATTGATTACTTATTAATGTATTCTTGGAAGTTGTTTCCAAAATTTCTTCGTATATTTCTGTACCTGAAATGCAACTAAATCTATTGTTTTCACACATCTAATTCACTCGTTGATAGTTTTAAATAATTATTAGACAACTATCTTTCATTTGTCACAAACAAAAGCACCTACAGAGATTATTCCCGGGTATAATCACAAGAGCTTTATTCTCAGTATAATAATGACAGGATTGGTTAAAACGTAGATACGTGACATACAATGAAGCATTTCATTGGTTTTGAGAAACGTTAAAAAATAATCTCTGTGGTTCTCTCTACTAACATCTTTGTTTTCTATCTGTTTCTAATCAACTTGTGTTTCTTGTTATCCATTTTGAATTGGTGGCCTCACAATTTGTATTTAAGCAGATGTCACTTAGAATGTGTATTCAGATTTTGAATGTGTCTCTAATTTTTACAACTGACATTCAGGGCCATCTAAGGGCCCTTAGGTACAGAGTTTGGGATGGTTTAGAAAGTAAAAAAAAATGTGAATGAAAATATTAGTATGTAGTTTTATTTAGTGACTTTATTGGTTATTATGGTTAGCTTTATATGGGGTGGCTAGCTCAGTGGTATGAAGTCGGCCTGTGGATCCTGAGAACCCTGGTACCCTAGATTCGATTTCCACAGACGACAAACAATATTCATAATTTCAAAAACTACCCCTGTGGCTCCTCCACCACTAACATCTTTGGGGGCCGTGATTTGACGACTGGTAACCGCACTTCACGCGCAAAATATATCACATACCGAGATCTGCTTCGGCAGAGTGCTACATCCAGTAATGGGTAGAAGGCGTGATGATATATTTATTTATTTTTATTTCTTTATACGAATCAAATATAAGTGAAGTGATTACTACTCGTATTTTGAGAATTGGACTTACGTTAATGATGATAGTTTCTTTCGGAATTTATCTTGCGCAAAATCCTCTTCTTCTATTATGTTCTTTGAAATATTTTAAAGTTATTTTAATATTTGTATACATTTTATAGGATTAATTAAGAAATTTTAAGTTATATATTTTTTTGATTTAGTAAAAAAAAAATTCCCTGTTTAAAAAATATTTAGAAATCTCATCTGGTTTACAATATACATTTAAATATTAAAATTTGAACGGAAATTTTTAGCAAAATTGTACTAAAATTTGAGCTCCTCTATTTTCCGAATAAACGACAATCTCGACATTTTGAGGCCCTCATCAAGCCATGGGCCCTGGGCTTGTACTCCATGTGCCTTTATTGAAAAGACGGAACTACTGACACTAGATTATGGCGAAGTTATAACTAAATTTAACATTTTTGTCTTGCTTGTATTGATTCGAAACTATACCTTAAGTGAAGACAATCTATTGCCTGTAGTCTGCGCGAATCTTTTATTTGTAGTGCACAGACATAAATACGTAGCTAAACCTAGTGAACGCTTACTCCTTAAGGGTTAATTTATCGCAAATCTGATTAAAGTTAGCCATGCACGCTTACTCACACTCGGCCACAAAGCCACGTGTACACAATTGGCTGGCTACCAAATTTCAACAGCGTGTAACAATCTCCAAGTTCCGAACTTGTTTCGGTTATTCCAAATCTATTAACTGAACGTATCGCACGACGACTGGTATCGCGCGCGCACCAACACACACACACACACACGGGGTGGAATGTTCGTCCGATTAGAATTAACTGCAGCGGAATTGCTCGGGTACCGGAAGTGAATTATCGAATGGCGACTGTAAGGTATTGCCGATGTGCCCGATAGCGGAAACTTGCAGCAGAAATACGCTACTGTTTTGTTTTAATCAACGGTTAAGGATTTACCTGCTGATTCGATTCAATCATTAACAGCACAATTCTTGAAAAAGGTTTAGCTTATCATGAATTTTAGATTCGTCAAACTGTAAATGTAGGTGACTTGTAGATTTGAGAAACAATTTTCATCTCATTAAAATTACCCCTGTGGCTTACAGTCTACTAACATCTTTGGAGGTCGTGATTTGACGACTAGTATCCGCACGTCAGGTGCAAAATATATCGGGAGAGTGCCATACCCAGTAATGGGTAGAAGGATTGATAATATATTTATTTTTTAAATTGTAGTTGAAATTGAGGTAAGTGGCACAATGATATCACGTCGGCCTGTGAATTTGAGAACCCAGGTTTGATTCCCACATCCAATAAACAATTTTCACCACATTAAAACTACCCCTGTGGCTTACCGTCAACTAACATCTTTGGAGGTCGTGATTTGACGACTAGTATCCGCACGTCAGGTGCAAAATATATCAGGAGAGTACCATACCCAGTAATGGGTAAAAGGATTGATAAGATATTTATTTTTTAAATTGTAATAGTAATTGGGGTAGATGGCTCAATGATACCACGGCTGCCTGTGAATTTGAGAACCCAGGTTTGATTCCCACAGCCGAAAAACAATTTTCACCACAATAAAATTACTCCTGTGGCTTACCGTCTACTAAAATCTTTGGAGATCGTAATTTGACGACTGGTAACTGAATTTTAGGTGCAAAATATATCAGGAGAGTACTATACCTAGTAATGGGTAGAAGGATTGATAAGATATTTATTTTTTTAATTGTAATAGTAATTGGGGTACGTGGCTCAATGATATCACGTCGGCCTGTGAATTTGAGAACCCAGGTTTGATTCCCACATCCAACAAACAATTTTCACCACATTAAAACTACCCCTGTGGCTTACCGTCAACTAACATCTTTGGAGGTCGTGATTTGACGACTGGTAACTGAATTTTAGGTGCAAAATATATCAGGAGAGTGCCATACCCAGTATTGGGTAGAAGGCTTGATGAGATATTTATTTTTAAATTTTAATTGTAATTGGAGTAGGTGGTTCAATGATATCACGTCGGCCTGTGGTTTTGAGAACCCAGGTTTGATTCCCACAGTTAACAAATAATTTTTCACTACATTAAAACTACCCCTGTGGCTCTCCCTCCACTCACATCTTTGGTAGCCGCGATTTGAAGGCTGGTAACCGCATTTCACACGCATAAACATGTCACTAACCGATATCTGCTCCGGCAGAGTGCCACATCCAGTAATGGGTGAAAGGCGTGATGATTTATATATTTATTTATTTAATTTGAAATAATCAATCATTGCACCTCGTGCTAATAACATATCAAGGCTCAGAAATGCTAATTTCACCCGTGGTGCAAACAATATTTTAGCGCAACAAAAGAACAATTAATTTTAAATAATTAAAATAGGTTCATTTATATATCAAAACTATTATTTTGCAAAATCAAGTTTTTTGGGTAGCTAGCTCAGTGGTATCAAGTCCAGAGAACCCTGGTTCAATTCCTATAGGTGACAAACAATTTTCACCATTTTTAAAACTACCCCTGTGGCTCCTCCACCACTAACATCTTTGGAGGCTATGATTTAACGGCTGGTAACCGCAATTCACGTGCAAAATATATCACTTACCGAGAACTGCTTCGGCAGAGTGCCACACCTAGTAATGAGTAGAAGGCGTGATTATATATTTATTTTATTTTAAAGTTTTATAATAAACAAAAGTCGTCCATAGGATGTAATTTTATTATGGCCTTAGGACCTAGTTCGCTTTCTACGGTTGAAACACATGAATTTTGTCCGATTGTGCATAAAATATATGTTTTCATGTATGAAAAACCACAAATTTCGTGTGTTCATAGCGAAGTAAAAATGTCGTTTGTTTTTAACAGTTACCTATATAAAAATAAAAAAATTAAATGTATCACATCACGCCTTCTACCCATTACTGGGTGTGGCACTCTGCCGAAGCAGATCTTGGTAAGTGATATATTTTGCACGTGAAGTGCGGTTACCATCTTCAATCACGGCCCCCAAAGATGCTAGTGGTGGAGGAGCCACAGGGATAGCTTTTGAAATTATGAAAATTGTTTGTTGCCTGTGGTAATCGAAGCAGGATTCTCAGGATCCACAGGCCGCCTTCTTACCACTGAGCTAGCCACCCCATAGTTATAGAAAAATAATATTTAGAAATCTCTACTACAGTATACAAATTACTACAGGGTGATCAAAAGGAATTGTTATAGTTGGCAATACAATTCCAGAGATCTTTTTATTACACACTTGGCACTACGTCAGATAAAGATGGACATGCTATTTGACATTTCTAATAAATACAAATAGGTTATGTCAGGAGTCTGACAGCTAATAGAATTTTGACTTTTTAAGTAATAGAGATACTTTAAAAATAAATGTAATAATAAATGTACTCAAATTTAAATTTGTCAACAACAGGAAATGAATTGATGTATCAGGCTTACCAATTTCAAGTAGTTTTTTTATCGCCAACTGTAACAATTCCTTTTGATCATCCTGTATTTAGATCTCAAATTTAGATCAAAATTTGACAGTTATTCAAACCCTTACAATGAATCCTTACATGTATTTGATACAAGGAATACTAATAATATATAAAACTAATTCTTACTTTTTGACTCAAGGAGCGTTCGCTCCTATTGTAATTACGTTTTAACTAACTTTAAAATAAACTTGTAATGTAGAATATTATTTGAATGGACTTGATATTAAATCGAAATTAAATTGAAAACGTCGTCTTCTTCAGTAATTATTATTAAAGCCATTTTATTATCCTTAACAAATCATGTTCTTAAGAATGAACAAACATCAATATTTTTCTCTAATAAGATTTGTGTCGTGATCTCATCTCGTTCGTATGAGACCGAACCATCGTATTTTCCAAAGCTCGTTATCTATTTTGCGATCATCCCTTGTCTTGCCCTTACGGGGCGCTGACGGGGTGTGGGGAGACACAGAGCACCTAAAATATTGATGGCTTCTATTAGCCATTACGGAACGCGGTTCGCTACCCCTTTTATTAAGGGATGTTTTGCATACACACCCGAAGAGCGAAGACTTTTGATATATCGACATTCATCAGGGCTCCATTGTGCGCTCGGTAGATACATGTTTCTGCATTACCAATTCTATATGTATAATGGCGTTCGTTGCGAGGGAGACAGTGGCGTCCGTGCCGGCGGCGAGGGGGACACTAATAATTCACTATTTCTGCGGTGCTGCTGATATTATTCGGACGAAAGATTATGGCCGTTAAGGGGACTGGAAATTGAACATTTGTTTTGCATACAACGACGACTTTGATTCTCTTTGCTCTTCACTATTCTCATTTACGCACGACGTTCAATCTTTTCCTGAATTTACTGCATTTCATTTTCTTTCCAATTTTGTATTCTTCAGTTACACCATAAACGAATTTTTAAATTTTGTTATCTTGCATCGCGCGGTAGCTTCTAATGTGTTTTGTTTCTCAATCTTTATAATAACTTTTTAAATTATTACTTAAAGTTTCTTCTTGCAATTTTTACATTATCGACATTCGTTGCAAAATCTTGAGCCGCCAACAGAACCAAACAAAAATGCCTCACTTATCACTTAAAATTTGTGATTCAAATTACAATTAATACAGAGTGATCAAAAGGAATTGTTACAGTTGGCAATAAAAAAAATTACTTGAAATTGGTAAGCCTGATACATAAATTCATTTCCTGTTGTTGACAGTGACATTTAAAACTTAAATTTGAACACATTTATTATTACATTTATTTCTAAAGTATTTCTATTAAAAAGTCAAAATTCTATTAGCTGTCAGACTCCTGACATAACCTATTTGTATTTATTAGAAATGTCAAATAGCATTTCCACCTTTATCTGACGTTGTGCCAACTGTGGAATAAAAAGATCTCTGGAATTGTATTGCCAACTGTAACAATTTCTTTTGATCGGCCTGTAGCACAAACCATAAATAAATTAATGAGAAATGACATTTGTAGAGAATTAAAAAAAAAACAAATAAACAGACAAAATATCATCTACAAATATCGGAATCTTTTACTTTGAACTACTTTATTTATCAACTTTTCTAAATATATCTAAAAATAATTGTGGCAGTCTGCTACACCAAATCTCGATAAAAGATGTATTTATGCTCGTGAAGTACAATTACCAGACGTCAAATCAGGGCCCCCGAATATGTGAGTAGAGGGAGAGCCTCAGGAATAATTTTATAAATATATATATATATATATATATATATATATAAATATATCACAACGCCTTCAACCCATTACTGGATGTGGCACTCTGCCGAAGCAGATCCCGGTAAGTGATATATTTAGGCGCGTGAAATGCGGTTACCAGCCGTTAAATCACGGCTCCCAAAGATGTTAGTAGTGGAGGAGGAGCCACAGGGGTAATTTTAATGTGGTGAAAATGTTTTGTTTGTTTCCAAGGCAGTAAGTTATGTTTACAAATTTCTGATTAGTAAGTAATTACTTATTGATTATCTAATCCTTTGCACACTAGAACTTAATAATTTTCAAATAGTACCAAATTTTAATTTTGTTGTAGAATCTATCATGCAAAAAAAAGTAATAAGCACTGCGGTCAGTAAGTATTCTACCGGAATCATTGACTGCCTTTACTACTTAAGTAACAATTTTGTAATAGTATAAATTAAATTATGGGGTGGCTAGCTCAGTGGTATGAAGTCGGCCTGTGGATCCTGAGAACTCTGGTTCGATTCCCAAAGGCGACAAACAATTTTCATAATTTCAAAAACCTACTCCTGTGGCTCCTCCACCAATTACATCTTTGGGAGCCGTGATTTGACGACTAGTAACCGCACTTCATGCGCTAAATATATCACTTACCGCGATCTGCTTTGGCAGAGTACCCCACCCAGTAATGGGTAGAATGCGTGATGATATATTTATATTTTTTTATTATTTAATAAACGAGTGTCTAGTTTGAATGGGGTTGGTGGCTCAGTGGTATCAAGTCGGCCTGTGGATCCTGAGAACCTCGGATCAATTCCCACAATCGACAAACAATTTTCACCACATTAAAATTACCCCTGTAGCTTCCCCTCCACTAACATCTTTGAGAGCTTACCGAGATCTGCTCCGGCAGAGTGCCACACTTGGGTAAAAGGCGTGATGATATATTTATTTATTTATTTTATTTAGTTTGAATTATTTTCAAACGGCAGTGGATGCGAAAGTTTTCTAACAATCCTTGAAAGAATTGATTTCTGATAAAATTCCAGTTGTGCTTAACAAACTCAAGTTGTCGAGTGAGTTATCATCGGTTTATCAGTTTTTGCTGAAGTTGGTTGGCTTTTCCAGCGTGCAGTCGCTAGCAGCAACAACTTTCCATGCAAGTGGACTGCATGCTGCATTGTTGACAACTTAACGCGAGCAAAAAGCCCCGCACAATAAGGTTGGTATCGTGGCGAAGGACATTCTTTGCCGGCGCGTGCAAGTTGCGCCGATAAGCGCTTCGCAAGTGGGAATGCTGCCTTTGTTTATTGTCGAGTGAACACCACAAAACATTCGGTTATTTTGATAGTGATAATAGTATTAGTTGCTGCCAGGTACGCTGAAATTATTTACTACTACTTGGACTTGCTAAACTACGGTACAACTACTATTGTGGATTGTTCTCGCACTGCACTGTGAGGTACTACTATTTTTCTTGCATTGTTCTCTCGCCTTAAAAGGCCATTCACAAAAATATTATACTTTGTTGTTTAAACAAACCTTCATGGGATCAACGAATTCTCAATACAACCTCTAGACAATTTAAAATTTTTACTTTTTCCTGCGTATAACAGGATATTTTCTACCCTGGTAACTAAAAAATAAATCTGGTGTGGTCACCACACGACTTTCTTATACACAGCATATTTAATATTTGGAATATATGAATGTTATATAATATTAATAAACACGTATGTCGCAATCTCGAATATAAAATAATATAACAATCTATCCACTTCTGATAATTGTCGCAGAAATACAATGTAACTTTTTCTGGATTGATACTGCTTCTTCTGCACTTCTCTATTCATGTATTTGTCAGGATAAAATCATAGACGAAGTACAGTGAATATGAATATCAATTTTATTTAATAAACATTTAGAATAATAATTACTTTCAACCTCTCTCGTCTAACACCGGATACACACTATCTTAAAACTATCTACAAAGTTACCATGCACCCTTAACCATTTACACACGTCTCTTCATCCCTCACCTATTCCAACATGCTCCCACATCTGGCATCACTCAAACAGACCCAGACATACTTGACCGTAATTTATTGGTTTGAAAAACATAAACACAACCCCAAGCGTTCCATTCTCACAATACTTAATATTTTCTAAAACCAATAACCATAAATTAACTAAAACGAGTAAAACTAAACACATCATTTAACAATAACAGACTAAATTACAAATATTGCCATACGTTTTTCAGTAATTCAGCATTTATCTGTTTGAAACATATAAAATATCAAATTTGTTTACGTGAAGTGCGGTTACCAGCCCTCAAATCACGGCCCCCAAAGATGTTAGTGGTGGAGAAGCCACAGGGGTAGTTTTTGAAATTATGAAAATTGTTTGTCGCCTGTGTTAATCGAATCTAGGGTACCAGGGTTCTCAGGATCCACAGACCGACTTCATACCACTGAGCTAGCCACCCCATATTTTGTTTGAAACATATAAAATATCAAATTTGTTTACGTATAATTTTTTACTAATGTTGACTACTTTATATCTAACTTTACTGATGAGGCATATACAGGATGTCCGTTTTTCAAGCCTAACCCTTGGTATCTCAAGAACCGTGAGATACGAAGTCGATTAAATTGAGGCGAAGTTACCAAATTAGTTGACCATTTTAATGAGGTATTTGTTTTTTCGAAAAAAGACATAGGTAACTAGATAAAGCGAAAATTAAAATTTATGTTTTTTGTTTCTATTGCTACTATGATTATTGAAATATATTATTAAACATACAAATTCGTTTTTCTCTAAATTAGACGCATATACAGGAAAATTGCAAATAACATTTTATGTTCCAAATATTTTTACCAACATCTTTTATTTGAAACTTTTTTTCGTAACTGATTCCATTTTTGAAATAAATGGAATTTATTGTTTTGTACGTACCCAAGGTTTCAACAAAAATAACAGTAAGGTAAAATCTTTACAAGACTGTTTTGTACTTTACTAGACTGTTATTTTTGTTGTAGCCTTGGATACGTACTTTACTTGACTGTTTTAGTAAAAACCTACTTTCCATACTAAAATTGGTCAAAAAAGTAGCCGCTTTTTTGCCGGTTTCAGAAAAAACATATTTATAGAATGTTGGGCACCCCTCGTTATTAATTCGTGTCCTCCACCAAATTTTGAGTACCGCCGATGAGTACCGTCATTTCATTTACATCGATAATTCCTTAGCCAGAATATCCTGTCGAAACGATTCCCTCTCGCATCCCTCCCTATCAGACTGTGACGTACCTACATTACACCCTCTGCTACCCTTTCACAGTCTAACCGTCAAATACTCCTCTTATAACTAAGTTTGTAGTGATGTGCTGGTTCCAACGACGTCATATAGATTTATTTATGCATTGATATATATTTTCGATGCAAATCAATGGAGGCTCTGCTTCGGTTATTTAATTATAGAATATTATCAGCCTGCTACGATCGAGGGTTGGAGATTTGCATATGGAGACTGGATTAGTTTTGTTAGCGAGTTTTGGTGGAGTGTTTTCTTTTTAGGGTTTCACTGAGAGGATGAGGACTATTCAATTTTTGACAAATGGTATTTGATATTAAACATACGTATAGATTTACAGGAATATATTAATTTATAAACAAATATAAAACTGATAATAAATATGGGGTGGTTAGCTCAGTGGTATGAAGTCGGCCTGTGGATCCTGAGAACCCTGGTACCCTAGATTCGATTCCCACAGGCGACAAACAATTTTTATAATTTCAAAATCTATCCCTGTGGCTCCTCCACCACTAACATCTTTGTGGGCCGTGATTTGACGACTGGTAACTTCACGCGCAAAATATATCACTTACCGAAATCTGCTTCGGCAGAGTGTCACACCCAGTAATGGGTAGAAGGCGTGATGATATATTTATTTTATTTTTATATAATAAATATACCATATGTCCCACGTAATGTTGGCATAAACAATTAACTTGTAATAATATATTACATAATAAATCAGGAAAGTGATATTTTACTTGACGAAGCGGTTGTTTTGATTTTAATTTTAATTCGCTGAGTCAAGTAAAAACACTTTCCTGACGTATTATGTATATTGAAACCGTTTAATTTAATCAATAATTAATCATAAATAATTCAAATTTTTTAATTTTCTTAATATGAATTGTACTGACAGCAAACTACGTATCCAAGGTTACAACAACAAAAAAAACCAGTCTGGTAAAATCTTTACCAGACTGTTTTGTACTTTACCAGACTGTTATTTTTGTTGTAGCCTTGGATACGTACTTTACTTGACTGTTTTGGTAAAAAAACTAATTTCCATACTAAAATTGTTCAGGAAAGTAGGCACTTTCTAGCCGGTTTCAGGAAAATTCATTTACAGATACAAATATTTTATCATTTTTTACTTTCTTATACACAGTACATCTTGTATATGCCTCATCAGTAAAGTTAGACATAAAGTAGTCAACATGACTAAAAAAATTATACGTAAATAAATTTGATATTTTATATGTTTCAAACAGATAAATGCTGAATTACTGAAAATCTAAATTTAATTTAATAATATTTTATATTCTGAATATTAAATATGCTGTGTATAAGAAAGTCGTGTGGTGACTACACCAGATTTTTTTTATGAAGTTTTCAATGTATGGGGACCCTAAGCAACTGCGTATTTTGCTTATACGTAAATCCGGTCTTAATTGAGGGAAAATCATGGACCAGTTCTTACTTTTAGTTTCCTTAAGATTAGTAATCCTCGATTTTATATAATTTCTGTATATCTTGCTTATTTGCAACTGCAATGAAGATTGTTGAGTATAGTATTAATCACAATTAGCTGTTGTCGACCACATCGAGTTCTCCAGGACGCGCGATATGTCTATGGTCGGTGCTCGTACTTAGTTAAGGGATTATCCAAGGCCGTGTTTGCACAAATAGACACACGCCAACTTGGAATGACACTATATTAATTGATATCATTTAGTAGTGAAGCCTGAGGCACTAAACATGAACGGGTGGAGGCTGACAAGCGCCAGATTTCCTCAATCTGTTTCTTCATTCGTTTCGAAGAACTCACACTTATGTATTCGAATTTTTGTTAATAAGTAATAGGTATTTGAGTTCCTAGTGCGCGAAGTGATAATTTTTTTTTAATAAAACGTTAACATAAGGATATAATGAAATGCAAGATTGTATGTAGTTACTATCTATTTAAAAATTTGAAGTATTGTTATTAAACGATAAATTTCATCAACACAATTTTATACAATTTTTTCTGAATGTATACATGAATGACATTCCATAATTTTTTTTCCTAGAACTGTGCGATTTCTTTGTTATTACGTAACTATTATTGCCTTGATTACGTATGGAAAGTAGACAAATGCAGACCAAGTGCGTTTCTGTAAGCAAAGAATCACTCGTGCGGAAAGTACTTTGTTACGCAACTGTCAAAAGAAAGTTGTACTGAGAGCGATTTAAATTTCGCGCCGAGCGCGGAATTCATATTTTGTACTGTCTAAAGAAACATTGATTTCTTCCGTACCTGTTCATATTATTAACAATAATATTATTGACTACAATTTCGGAGGCTTTAGATGTACCAGCAGCAGGTTGATTGTCATTGTCGAAAATAGATCCAACTTAGCATGATCTGGGGCTTCAATTATCTTTGGAGGTATTTATGATAAAGAAGAATTACTCACTATAGTATTCCAATCTAGACGATTTTGAAGAAATTATCTTGAAGTTAGTGAAATATTTTTAAATAACGTAGAACAATGTGCAAGCAATCAACAAACAAACCATAGCAACGCCGTAAAACATCGTTCTCGTGTAATATCATTAATATTTTATAAACTTTGATAATATTTTAGTAATTTTATAAATCGCACAGTTGTAGGAAAAATGATGTTTATAACACGTGCCGAAAAGGTTACGTGCTCGTGCAGATATCCGCACTCGGCAAGCCTCGTGAGTTAAATTCTGCACTTGAACGTAACGGCAGTACGGTGGGGTGGGTAACGTTACGGAATTCGAATCCGGAGATCCCAAGTTCGATTCCCACTCAAGCTAGAAATTATAATTACAACCACTCTGCGGCTCGGTGAGTCCGGGCACCCTGTACTGTAATTGGAAATCAATTCCTGTTGTATAAATAAATAAATAAACAAGCCTTTTTCGGCACTTGTTATAAAAATAACAATTTTTTTTAATCTCTTAATTCTAGTCGCACATTTACAAGTGTGGCTTTACAAAGGGTGGTACAAAGTTTTAAATTAAGATTGTCAATTCATAATTAATCAAATAATTGGTCTACCTAAAGCTTGTCACCCATTTTCCGAACAACCTGTATTTTAATGCACCCAGCGACTTTACTATTTACAACTGGATGTCTTTCTTGTGATGTGATGTTGAGAAGTCAGTAAGAAGGAATATGAGACTAGTAAACAGACTCATATATCATCAATGCATGAGAGAGAATTTGTTCTTACGGGGAGAAGTGTGGAAGATGTGACGAATTGCAGGTGCGTAATTATTCCTAATGCTGAATAATGTGTGAAGGGTTGTCAGTGTTCCGAATTCTCCATAAAAATCTCGAGATGAAAGCAAACGAGGCGTCTCGCTACTATAACGTAACGTAAGTAAGAATGAATAGCTAAGAGCTTAGCATTACCATTAGCAGAAAACTTAAGTTTAGCTATTCCGTTTCGGAATAAGGGCTGCCAACTTGACAATCGCACCTCAGGAACTTTCTTACTTCCTTGTTATGTTGGTAACGCGTGTGATAATAAAGGCACATTAGTAGCAAGACGGAGATGCTTTGATGTTCCGCGCATCTAACTAACATATTTCCACATTACGACGCATTAAGACGAAGATGCAACTAATGGACGACGTAGGCGCTGGAAAAAGATAGCACTATGTTCAAGGACAACTGACACAGACTAGAAAAAGATGGCGGATGAATAATTCTGTTTGTGGAACCGAGACAACCAGCACATGTTATTCTTATGTATTCTCTATGTTACAACCAAACTTCATATACTTTCTTTTACCCTTAATCCCTTTAGTGCACCCTACGCTAATTATTCATTTTACGGAATTATTTTGCATCTTAAACACATACGTATAGCACTCGCTGAAACTCAAATCTAACTAAATTAAGATATGTTAACGAAACTTTATCAAACCTATCTTTAACTCCCAATTATTTATTATTATATATATATCATCACGCCTTTTATCTATTACTGGGTGTGGAACTCTGCCGAAGCAGATCTCGGTAAGTGATATATTTATGCGCGTGAAGTGCGGTTACCAGCCATCAAATCACGGCCCCCAAAGATGTTAGTGGAGGGAGAGCCACAGTGGTAGTTTAAAATTGGTGAAAATAATTTGTCGGCTGTGGGGATCGAACCAGGGTTCTTAGGATCCACAGGCGTGATACCACTGAGCCATTACCCCATTTATTTATCAATGATCGACGTATATTCAGTTAGACAATTTTTTGAAGTAATTCAATCATTATTTTCATAATTAAATCTTGGAATTGACAGTTGAAACAATATTAATTAAATGTCAAACCTAGTTTTGTTACCTAGCAACAAAAATGACATAAATGATCATTGAATATTACTGATTTTTTTTAAGCTCACCAGTGTTTTAAATTTTAAAATATGATTCTATATAAATCAGACTACGAAAAATTGAATGCCGTTGAGCACATCTTCGTATCTATTTTTGTTTTCGAGTTAAGGAGATTTTTAACTTAGCTGAAAATCTCAACTTTGAAGGTCCATATCTCGAAAACTAAACGAGATATTGAAATGCGGTTTGAACGAGTGTATTCTTCGTGCTCTAATTAACTTATACTGAAATTTTGAAAATTTTTTTTTCAAAATTTTCATTTCTCAATATTTCAAAAAATTTAAAAGATAATAAAAATCTGTGAGCACCAGTGAATTTCTCTCGTAAAAATACATAGGTATGCAAAATTTCAGGTAAAAATTCGCACAGATTATTACAAAATAACGAAAAATTACTGGTTTTTAATTATTTCTTAAGGGGTTTAAGAATTTTATGAATTTTGGCCATTTTTAGTCTTTTTGTTATAAAAATTGTATTCGTGGAGCAAACATTCTGAAATTTTACAAACCTATGTACTTTTTTACGAGGAATTCACTGGTTTCTATAGATTTTCATTTCCTCTTCAACTTTTTGAAATATGGGCAAAAGAAAATTTTGAAAAAAATAGTAAAATTTTCAAAATTTTTAAAATTTCGTTATAAGTTAACTAGATCACGAGAAATACACTCGTTCAAACCGCATTCCAATATTATTTATTTATTTATTTATTTCAATATATTTTAAGATTCTGTAACCAGTCTTAAAGACTGTTATCCAGAACCTTATATAACAGTATACAGGCAGATATATAATCGAAAACAAAATAAATTTAAGTAAAACTTAGTTTTCGAGATATAGGCCTTCAAAGTTGAGATTTAAAAAAAGCCAAAAATCGCCGTATTTCGAAAACTAAAAAAGATACGAAGATGCGCTCTACGGCATTCAATTCTTCGTAAATATAGAACCAATTTTTTTTTAAAATGATCGTATAAAATTTCAAATCCCATCCCCAGCAATCCAGTTACTGTAGCAGGCCAGTAACAGCGTCTCAACTTGACAATTCTAAATGTGTTGAGCTAAAATATAATTAATATAATTCCGTTGTTCCCACACATTCACATGTATGGTGTCCTACTCCCTCTCGCCCCCTGCACCCCCTACCCTCATGTCGTAGCCCCGCGTGTCTAATATGATAATGCCGTGAACACGGTCCTACTGAGTAGTCCGCGCTGTTGCTAATTATGTAATGAGTCGAGTTTCTGACATCCTGACACGCGGATTGTGACTTTGTTTTTAGTATGATGGTTTTTATTTTGGGGGGTGTGAGGCAGAAAAATGTGTGGCACTCGTAAATAAATTATATGAAGGTATTCTATAAGTCGATCATTATTTGTTAATGATCATGTAAAAGAATTGAATGGCAATGACAATCAAAGATCTCAATATTTTTTTCATGCAATTGTTTTAATTTTAGCGATTCATTAACTTTGTAGGACCATTAACTATAGAGTCAATAAATAATTTATTGAACAGTTTTCATGCAACACATCATCAGAATACTGAAATTGTGAACATTTGCAAAATAACTATGAAATATAAAACTTATCATTAACTTATCGAACATTAAGGGCCAGTTTTTCAATCACCGATTAATGTTAAGCATGATTAAATAATAACGGAAACTATGGTTATTATTATTATTGAATCATGATTAACATTAATCGAGAGTAAACCGGCGATTGAAAAACTAGCCCTAAGAGATAATGATCCAGTTACAGAATATGGTGGATATTGGATTTTATAATTACGTCATTTTTTTAACCGTGACGTACTACACAAGCTGTTTTTACTTATACGTTCTATAATAATGATTGTTTTTATTTGCAGAATCTTTCGGAAATATCGAGAATATTGGCGGTCTTCGATTTTCGGAAAGGTAAGATTTTTTTATAAGGATAATAGTAGCTATGTTACTGGGTTTAAATCTCGTTCATGATAATTTAGTACTAAAATATTCTACTGTATATTACATGTATTACAGAAAGATTACTTTCTGCTCTAAGTATACAAAAATAATTATTGTTGTAGCAGGTTCTCATCGAAAATTTGACATTTCGTTAGATTATTTACAATTAACTTTTTCTTATATTTAGCGTATTTTATAAAAGAAAATTTTAAACCGTGTCAATTTAGGGAAATTTGTAAATGAAATAGTGTGATTGGTAACTGTTATTGACATTTATGCAATTTTCGAATTTTGAAATTGTTTCTATTATTATAGTTAGATTTTTTGTATATATGATGGAAATTTTTTTGAGGTTATATTGTAACTTTGATGTTCAGCTTGACAGTTACAGTATGTCATCCAGTACTACCAATCGTCTAAAAAAATCATTATTATCGCTCTTTCGGTGCGCAGCAGGATTTCATAATGACTTTCTTATGAACATAAAATATTAAAAAGTGTTTGTAAAATTGCAATCGGTGCTATTTCAATCACTACAGTGAAAGTAATAATTTTCTCCTTATATTGTTATTACACTTAAAGACATCTTAGAGCTAAATTTTAGATGAAAATTTCACAGTTATTTTCTAAAAACATTTGATATATGAAAATAAAATTGTTCTTTTGCTACGGAACTGTTGTTCAAATTGGCATTATGTCGTTAATTTATGCTTTATTTATATACTCTTAGATAGATCTTAAAATTAATGATCTTACCTATTTTAGTATATATTTTTTTAAATTTGTACATATGAGTAAGTAAAATATCTTGTTAATTTTAGAATTCCTTTTAATTAATAATGAAGAATAAAATTTTTAGAAAATACATTTCGTAATTAGATATTTACGAGGTAAAAGAAGAATTTTTAAATTATTTTGTTGCGTGCACATTGTGAGATTATAAATTAGATTAATTATTAACGTGTTCATTATGATTTAATTGAAATAATTTGAGTGAAAAGGAATATAGTACATAAGTTTATTTTGCAATGATTTTGTAGACAAATGAAACGAGTGTTCTCGGACAAAGCAGTCAGTGCAAATAAATAACAAATGAAGAAGAGCAAACATGCATGAATAATAACGGATAAATAAGAGTATTGTATAAATTTCATGTCAGCTAGTGTATATTAAAATTAACAAAAATATCCTTTTCATGCCGTACAAATTGTAATAATTCATAATTATGAGCAGAATGGGAAAAGCAGGCGACTACAGACTTCGGGTTGCCGCTAAAAATAAAAAAACTGAAAAAAGCAAAAATCCGTGCGACAAATAAATTAATTCTCTCAGTGCTACCACCATTGTGCACGCAAAACTCCCTACGTCCTGAGTAATTAAAAATGCCGGAAAAAATACACAACTCACAAATTACATTCAGTGTATGAAAAACCCGAGGCAGCCGGCCTTACCCATTTAAAAACTTAGTTTTTCAAATAAATAAATTTGATAATTTGTGATTCGCGGAGCGCTTTAATGTAGTGTGGCGCGACTCGCACCTTAGACCTTAGTGGTGGGGATGCCTTATCCCCGACCCGCCCCTTGCCACAGTCGTCACTCCGGAAGGGGTAATAATTAATTGTGAATTATGCCCTGTTACACTAGGCGACTTCGCAGTTAAGGGATGAGGGAATTTATGAAGCGTATTACGAAATTTTTTAACAACAATGTCGCAAATGTGACTAATGTTGTTATGTTCATTATACCTTGTGTGCGGCGTGGCGCACGGACCCTGATTTTTCATTCTTCTCCTTTTTACTCGCTTTATTCGCTGCTAGAAGTCAAGCGCCTTCCACCACTTTGTCACAATGCTTTCAAACACTGAAGATCTCCTTTGTTTCTAAATGACGGTTAATGTCATTTTGTACTTACCTATTGCACAACTGTAGTTTTATCCCTTATTTAAAATCGTCAAAAATAGAAATTCATTACACCGAAAAATTATTAAATGTTTCAATTTAGAGGTGAGAAAATGTTACCCTACATTCAAATTTCCATAAAAATAATTAATATTTTTTTCCTACAACTGTGCGATTTTTTTGTTATTATGTAACTATTATTGCCTTGGTGCAGACAAATGCAGACCAGGTGCATTTCTGTAAGCAAAGAAAAACTAGTGCGGAAAGTAATTCATTACGCAACTGTAAAAATTTGTATTGAGAGCGATTTAAATTTCGCGCCGAGCGCGGAATTCATATTTTGGGCACAGACGTTTATGGAAGAAGAAGATGCAGTGAGCGAGCGCTAGTAAATATGCAGTAGTATATTTTGACGTCTATAAACATAACCTTAAATTGCAGTATATATAATCTGTACATAATTAGAAAAAGAACCGAACAAAGTAAAATATATCGATAAATGGTTGTATTTTAAGAATAAGTGAAATACATAATATTTATTGTTTGTGTATATTATTAACATAGTTGTTACAGTTGCTTATATTGACATAATGTGAAGTGGAAACTTTTGTACTGTCTAAAGAAACATTGATTTCTTCCGTACATATTCATATTATTAAATTATTGAGAACAATTTCGGAAGCTTTAGAAGTACCAGCAGCAGGTTGATTGTCATTGTCGAAAATAGATGCAACAGAGCATGATATAGGGCTTCAATTATCTTTGGAGGTGTTTATGATAATGAATCACTCACTGTACTATTCCAGTCTAGATGATTTTGAACAAATTGTCTTGAAATAAAAAAAACGAGGTCCTCAGGATCCACAGCCCAACTCGAAACCACTGAGCCATTACCCCATTAAATTAATAAACATAAATAAATAATTGTAATTGAGACAAAGTATAGGTGGAGAACTTTTTTACCATTGGATGGCATATTTAAATTAGGCAGTAATAAAGGAATTTCTTATGTTTTCCTATGCTATTCTATGCTGTGTATGCTCTCTAAAACCAGCTTTACTGCTTCTCGATTTATTGAACTTTCCCTTCAAGAAGAGTCTTTCTTCAAAACTGATTTGCAAAAGAATACTTTAAGATGAACAAGCAGCACCAGTATACTTGCAAGGATAATTTATTATTAAATAAAATATTAGTCAATTTATTTCGGCATACAATAATCAAAGCAGACACCTCGCTTTCAAAAATCTTCTGTATCAGATGTCTGAAAGACTTTCAGTGCCTTCTCTGATTTCTTATTAGCGAGTGATTGAACAGAGAGCTGCTGGGATGAGATGATGGCTGATTACACAAAGACGCCACCGGAAGATGAAACTTAGGGGTGTGAAGGGGTTGAAGTCGAGATTCGCACCCTCGCCGAGCCGCTGTTTGGTTTCCAACGCCTTCTAGGACCCTTCAAGAGGTTTCACTCGCGCTAAGTGGAAGGAGGATAGATACACTGATGCTCTTTTCTCTCTTCTGAAATACTTCCTTGTATCGTTTACTTTCACTGTTATGAAGAATTTAAATAATTACTAATGCTGAATATAAAATAAATAAATAAATATATCATCACGCCTTCTACCCATTACTGGATGTGGCACTCTGCTGAAGCAGATCTCGGTAAGTGATATATTTTGCGCATGAAGTGCGGTTACCAGTCGTAAAATCACGGTCTCCAAAGATGTTAGTGGTGGAGGAGCCACAGGGGTAGCTTTTGAAATTATGAAAATTGTTTGTCGCCTGTGGGAATCGAATCTAGGGTACCAGGGTTCTCAGGATCCACAGGCCGACTTCATATGACGATTATATTATATATTAAATATTTTGCAATGATATTGTACTTAGGGTAGGTTCTTCCATATCTAGATTTTCCCATATATTCTATAATTTAATCTCTCCTCTATATTCTGTACTTGTATCATTTTCTCGTAATGATCAATAAGTTAATGACAACTTTTATTTTCCATGATTCCTTTAAAGAATATTATAATTTTAGCATTCTGTGGTCAGATAAATTTACTGTGGTATTTTAAAATAACCCCTGTGGCTTCTCCTCTACTAATATCTTCGGGGCAATGATTTGACGGCTGGTAACCGCACTTCACGTGAAAATATATCTCTTACCGAGATCTGCTATTGGGTAGAAGGCGTGATGACATATTTATTATTTTTTTTTTGTGGCTTCTTTGGCGGACCAACTACCAAGGTCATATGCCGCCATTACGCCCTGATCTGCGTTTTAGGTGTTATGGTCAACAGCAACGCGAGTTTTCTCTAGACGGTCACCCATCCAAATACTACCGCGCACAACGTTACTTAACTCGCGTTATCGCTTAGATCAGTACCAACGAACGCAGCCATGGCTGTTGACATATATTTATTTATTTTTAAACATATTAAGCAGTTAATAAACCTAACTTTCCTTTCAACTTTCTTCAAGTTGTAGGAAAGATAACTCCAGTCTTCACTGTATCAAAATCCCACCCGTTGTTAGTTTGTTCATTGCAGACGAGTTCTCCCCCTAATGTCTGCCATCGTGCCATCGCACCATCTACAAGACATTGACAAGTACTATGCATGCAATAAGATATCGCAAAGTATGTGCGTCTATCCCTTTCTCTCCTGCCATGTAAGATAATTAAATTTCATTAGCGCCCCTCGCCGCACTCCACCCCGCTCGAGCTGTAAGTTGCGAGATATGTCGGATCAAGTGATCGGTGATGTTGGAGGATTGGAATATTTGAAAGTTAAGGCGTTGAATGACGCCTGAAGCTCCGAGCGTATGGGTTTATGTTACACCTTGGTGTTTGGAGTTTCTTGCTCTAATAAATTAACGTTTCTACGTCCGGAATTCTGCCTTCTACCCTTCGAAATAGGACTATGAACGACGCAGTTACTTTAAAACATACACTCTTTACTTAATTATGACATGAAAAAAAACACTTACATCCGTTATGTAAATATTAATTTATTTAAATTTTACACTATCTAAACATTTATGGGGTGGATGGCTCAGTTGTATCGAGTCGGCCTGTGGATCCTAAGAACCCTGGTTCGATCCCCACAACCGACAAACATATTCACCACATTCAAATTACTGCATACTCTTAGTAATTTTTATATTTCTATCAACATGTAAACTCAACGTAAATTTATTTTTTATGTTTTATTTCTTCTTGTAAATAACCACATGTGGTTATTAGTGGACTTGATAATGAACATAGACTAGTGTTCGAAACGTCGTCATTATTATTTAATTAATAATTTAACTTCTTCAATAAAGCCATTTATCCAATACTCCTGGATCATTTATTTGATTCCTTTTTTAAAAAAACAGTCATGTAAAGTACGTATCCAAGGCTACAACAAAAATAACAGTCTGGTAAAGTACAAAACAGTCTGGAAAAGATTTTACCAGACTGTTACTTTTGTTCTAACGTTGGATACATAGTCTGCTGTCTGTACAATTTAAACATATTGATTTATTTATGATTGAATATTGATTAAATTAAACAGTTTCAGAAAAAATAGTATACATAATACGTTAGGAAAGAAAATATCACTTTCCTGACTTATTATAAATAAATATATCATCACGCCTTTTACCTATTACTGGGTGTGGCACTCTGCCGAAGCAGATCTCGGTAAGTAATATCCAGTAATAGGTAAAAGGCGTGATGATATACAGGCTGGTGAACGCAACTCTCGAACATAGGGATTTAACATGTAAAATCACAATTTTGTAATTTCCTGCTCCCTAATTATTTTAAGCAAAAAAGCTTCGAATAATAGTTTTAGGGCATAAAATTCTGCATCTAATCCAAGAAACAAAATTAACTTTGCATGCTTCGTAACGGCACAAATTAGATCTGAAAATGACAAAAATAGCCTCAAAACTATCGATAGCCATGAAATTGAAACAAAATTAAACAAATGTTTGACGTATAATCTGTCAAAATAATTTCTTTATTTATTATGTCATTTATTTTGACAGATAAAACGACAAACATTTGTTTAATTTTGTTTTAGTTCCATGGCTATCAATAGTTTTCAGGCTATTTTCGTTATTTTCAGATGAAATTTGTGCCGTTTCGAAGCATGCAAAATTAAGTTTGTTTATTGTATTAGATGCAGAATTTTATTCCCTAAAACTTTTATTTGAAGCTTTTTTGCTTAAAATAATTAGGGAAGCAGGAAATTACAAAATTGTGATTTTACATGTTAAATCCCTATGTTCGAGAGTTGCGTTCACCACCCTGTATTTATGATGTTAGTGGTGGGGAAGCCACAAGGATAATTTTAATATGGTGAACATGTTGGTCGGTTATGGGGATCGAACCAGGGTTCTTAGGATCCACAGGCCGACTCGATACCACTGAGCCACTACTCCATACTATATAGATGTCATCAAGTAATACCAAAAAGTAAAATATATTTATTAGTATCCAACTTTTAATTACTGTAATAAAAGTTAATTTAATAATGAAAAGTAAAGTATATAAAAAGTTGAGTAAATTATCAACAGTTTAAAATGTTTAAATGCTTGGCTGCTCCTCTCATCCGACTGTCTGCTGTTTCCCTCACACGCTTGCCTCTTGCACCCTCTGCCCCGTCTCTGCAACGGGGCGCAGTCATTTCGAAATGAATTTTCGTAATTTTGTTTCGCAAACACGTCGTACAACTTGGATTCAGTCATCCTGGAAAAATCTCCTAGTGCATGTCGGTGACAGAAAGCTCCGCAATGAGCTTCACGCGCACGTAAGCTCGAGTGAAGAGTGAACCCGCCCCCACCTCCGGGATGGAGACTTCGCGGGGTGCTTGGCACAGTAGCGCACTTAAGACCTTAGGAGTATTCCACTTGTCATTTGGATCAGATCTAACTTACATTTACTGAACCAGATCACTTATTTATTTTGCTGGATTACTTCACTGACTTTAATTCCAGTACTAGAATTACCTACTCTAATTTACTTTGAAGTAATTCACTCTAACAAGTGCATTAGTTTGTTTTATTCAGTTACTTTAGGCATTACTCAAATTTATCTGAACTGATTTAAGTGAACCAAGTGGCAAATGGAATACAGCTCTTATCAGACTGTTTTCTACCCTACCTAACCTTGGATACATAGTCCGCTGTCAATAGGATTCTTATCAAAATATTTAAACATTTTGAATTATTTACGATTACATATTGATTAATTTAAACAGTTTCAAAAAAAAAAAATAGTATGCATGATAGAAAAGTGTTTTTACTTGGCCTGCGGTTTCGTATTTCAAACAACCACTTCGTCAAATAAAACATCACTTTTCTAACTTATTATACATACATACATATCTTCACGCGATATCCCAACAAATGGGGTAGCACGAACCCTAAAATCACTCATAAAACATTCACTCATCAAACAATCAGCCCTCGTCAAACATTATCATCCAAACAAACCACCCTCACTTCAACCACATTCATAGATCACTCCATATAAACTCATTCATTTCTTACACTCGAAATCACACAACCAACCTTCAATCACATCATTCCTATTCACTTATCATTCATTTTCTTTCTTCAACGTACATAATATATGCATAAAACATCTCAAATTACTCACATTTACTCCTAACAACGAATCTAATAACGAAACTAACAACGAATCTACAAGATTAGAAAAGATGAAAGCGATAGCCTGCACTTGTATATGAAAGAAAAGTCCACACAATGCAGTAACTGAAAATGAAACAAAAAGATAAGAAAGAGAGGGAGCGTCGCTCTTTTTTTTTAAAGTAAATTTCACACAATTGCAGTTAAACACTCTACGTAAGAACTGAAAACGAATTAAAAGATAAGAAAGGAAGGGAGTGTCGCTCTACGCTTGTTTGAAAGCGAATTTCACATAATAGCAGTTAAACACTCAATATAAGATCAGAAAATAATTCTACAAGATTAGAAAAGATGAAATATACTAATGCATTTTTGTTTTGTTTGTATTGTTTTCCTAGTTACCTATATTCAACATTTTTATGAATCACAATTAAAAATCGATTAATCTTAATTTACAATTGTAGAAAAAATGTTGCGGACATCTTTTGTGGAAAATATTTTTCCAGACCTCGACTAGTCGCAGCGCATGCTAAAACCTCTAGCGTCGGTGGGAAAATAGCTACTTTCTATAACTGATTAATTATTAATAAATAAGAAAAAATAGGAAAAAAATTTTCATCACTTGTCTCATTCCACAGAGGTTTTACAGCACGTTTGCATCAACTTCTCAGGTCATCAACAAACGGCTGGTCAGTTCAGCTTTAACCATAGACGCGTTTCGTCCTTTCCTATTTTTTCTTATTTATTAAGACTCAATTCCACATCGCAATAGACATTTTGTCTTTTGTTTTATTTGAATAGCTGTCAAGCAGTTTGCGATTTTGTCGGTAGATGGCACCACGAGTGGCTCCATAGCTCTCATGTCATGTTACCGTTGTAGATAGGTTAACATCAGTCAGTTCAGCTAAGTCGGTATCACAATCCACTATTTCCTAGTTGATCTAGTTGGATATATGATCGCACCATACTGATGAGTCCGGAAGGATGAAACGCGTCTATGGTTAAAGCTGAACTGACCAGCCGTTGGTTGATGACCTGAGAAGTTGATGCAAACGTGCTGTAAAACCTCTGTGGAATTATGAGACAAGTGATGGAAATTTTTTTCCTATTTTTTCTTATTTATTAAGACTCAATTCCACATCGCAATAGACATTTTGTCTTTTGTTTTAGATTAATTATTAGGTAAATTTTTCTTGAGGGTAAATTATAATTCCTGTGAGGACGGCACTGCCCGGAGTCTCTCGGCAGCACGCCACACGGTGACTTGTATCTCTGGCAGTGTCATTCAGCTAAATATTTTCAACGCATTTAACCTTTAAACCGTCGGAGTACAACGTTCACAGCCCGGCGTATGACTTGACAACATGTTCACGTTATGGTCCCGCTTCCCGCATCCACGGGCACGCGAGCGAAAACTGCAGTGTTCGCGACGTGTTTAAATATTGTGTCTGTGAATTTGTCTCGCGCGAGGAGCTGAGCAGCGCGCAGCAGCACCCTTCCGTTTCCGTTTCGATTTCGGCTGAAGCTGAATTGGAATCATACACCTACTTAGCTTGAAATCATTTCACACAACAATAACTTGAACTGATATGCATTGGCATGAACCAGACGCGGGGTAATTTGTAATTATGAACAAAGTGTGACGGCGAAATGAATGACTACAATTTGGAGAATCGCAATAACAATTTTTAGAAAATTTCTATTTCAATTTAAATGTATTTTGTAGGGATGTCGATTTTGAAAAAAAATTGTTGATCGAATATTCGTATTCGGATAATTCGGATATTCGTTAGTTTCCATATTGGTTATTCGGATATTTGAGTTTGAAATTTAACTTTTCCGGAGGGTATATCTTAAAAACTAAACAAGATATGAAAATGCGCTCAACGGCATTGAATTCCTCGTGTCCAAATTGACTTATAAACATATTTTCAGCGTTTTTGATTTTTTGAAAAGGGGTACCCCTTGGATTTTTTTCGATTTTAGGCTATTTTCAGACTGTTTGTTCTAAAATTCTTCCTCGTACGAATATTTTAACTAAAATTTACAAACATATGTATTTTGATCCGCTGAATCCAATGGTAAAATCCCCAAGTGCATATGTCTTCTAGTTTTTGAGATATTGTACAAAAACTGCTCGATGAGATAATTTTGGTGATTATTTTTTGACGTTTCTCAAAACTAATGAAATGCTTCATTGTATGTCACGTGTCTGCATTTTAACCAATCCTGTCAATATTATACTGAGAATAAAGCTCTTGTGATTATTCCTGGGAATAATCTCGGTAGTGTTTTTTTGTTTGTCGCAAATGATAGGTAGTTGTCAATAATTATTTAAAACTGTCAACGCGTCAAGTAAAATAAATAAATATAAATATATCATTACGCCTTCTACCCATTACTGGGTATGGCACTCTGCCGAAGCAGATCTCGGTAAGTGATATATTTTGCTCGAGAAGTGCGGTTACCAGCCGTGAAAAAGAATCGATACACCAACAAATTTTGGAAACAACTTCCAAGAATACATTAATAAGTAATCAATCGATATGAACCCAGTTCAAAATCTTTTAAGTTGGATGAATCGACCTCAACAGCTAAGACAAAAAATAATCTAATTAAATGTAACTCGAGAGTTGGATAAATTAGGAAATAATTCTCCAGTATCTTTGTCAAACTTGTTGTCATTTGGCAATAGCCACTCAAGCCCTACGGGCTTTCGTGACTATTGCCTCGCAACAAGTTTTCGAAAAAACTATCAAATTATTTTCAATTTATTCTCACTCTCTTCTTATATTATTACTGATTATTTTTTGACGTTTCTCAAAATCAATGAAATGCTTCATTGTAAGTCACGGTTTGTACTCAATGAATTGTTGTACTCAGTATATTTTTGTAATTTAGAAAATGTCATGATGAAATAGGAAGTAGAAAAATGGTTCATTATTAATTATTATTATTTTACTGTTACTAAATCAGTAAATAGCATAAAATTAATTTGTGGTTATTGGTGTTCAAATGTCATCGAATATCAAATTAATTATCGTGATATTACCGACAGGAAACCATAATGAAACATTTATTTATTTATGAATAGTTCCCGTGAATGACTGGTGGTACAATCAATTTTCAGGTTTAATTATGAGTAATCCTCGCAACGAAAAAACTTGTTAAAAAAGCAATCAATACTGATTTCCCCACTCGGTGGTTGTCATCGCTCCCTACCCTGAAAACATCAACACTTTATTCCACGTGGTTATATTCCAGTTGTCTGATAACAATTTGTATTAATGTATATTTATATACGCATATCAATGGGTCCCTGGATCACAATTTTAGCAAACCGAAATTTACCCAACTCTGCATTTGTCTCTTTCTAGCGCGGTACTCGCCAGAGGACGTTTCTGTCTCGCAGCATAAAGCTGCTTATTACAAGGCCGAGTCTCTTTTACACGATTTTCGCGCTCGTCGTGGCCAACTTGACTCGCTTAATTTCTAATAATAACCGACAGACACCTCTGCATTTTAAAGGTGTCTGCTAATTCGACTGGGTGCGCTGTGCTACGGACGCTGCCTCACTTACAATGAAATGGCTGTTGTAATCTAGTTGCGGAGGAAATAAAATACTACCGACCAAACGTTCACCTGTTTGCTGTTTGCTCTTTGCCACTCTCAAGTGTTTCATAGCAGTCCTGATGTTCAAGTTAGCGCAGATTCAGACGTTTGATATTTAAAATAATGCTGGCAGAACAACAGATATCGTCAATATTACCGGTGGAGGGGCACTTACTACACTTAAAAAATATCATACTAATAATATGAAAAATCATAAATGAATGCAGAACAAGAAATTAATTTGAATAGGTTTTTTTTATGGGGGGCTAGCTCAGTGGTATGAAGTCGGCCTGTGGATCCTGAGAACCTTGGTTCGATTCCCACAGGCGACAAACAATTTTCATAATTTCAAAAACTACCCCTGTGGCTCCTCCACCACTAACATATTTGGGGGCCGTAATTTGACTGCTGGCAACGCGCATAAATATATCACTTACCGAGATCTGCTTCGGCAGAGTGCCACACCCAGTAATGGGTAAAAGGCGTGATGATATATATATATATATATAATAAAAAAAAAATCATCACGCCTTCTACCCATTACTGGGTGTGGCACTCTGCTAAAGCAGATCTCGGTAAGTGATATATTTTGCGCGTGAAGTGCGGTTACCAGTCGTCAAATCACGGCCCCCAAACATGTTAGTGGTGGAGGAGCCACAGGGATAGCTTTTTCAAATTATGAAAATTTGTCGCTTGTGGGAATCGAACCAGGGACCTCAGGATATATATATATATATATATATATATATATATATTATAAACAAATTCCCAGCGGACTTATAAGGTTTGTTCCAGCTGAAAATCCTGAACTGGTTCTAATTCCGATCTAGTTACTAGTAGTTCGATTCTATTATGATCATTTTCTCAATGATGTCTGTGTGTGTGTGGATGGATGGATGTGTGTCCGAGTGTGCAATATCTCATGAACGAGATAAGATTTGTTAACGAAACTTGGTAATTATAAGTTCCATGAAAATACGAAGGGCTGAGTTGATTTTGAATGAAATTGAAAAACCGGAAGAGAAAGTTTACTGGACACACAAAACAATAAATTCCGTTTATTTCAAAAAAGGAATCAGTTACGAAAAAAGTTTCAAATAAAATATGTTGGCATGGAACATAAAATGTTATTAGCAATTTTCCTGTATATGCGTCTAATTTTGAGAAAAACTAATTTTTATATTTAATAATATATTCCAATAATCATAGTAGCAATAGAAACAAAAAACTTGAACATGTTTAACATTTATATGTCAAATAATAATTGTCAAACGCAAGGAGCAAGTCATAAGTGTTCAATTCAGCGTTTTTGATGCTATATCAATTTCATTGATCAAATAGTAAGTAATTTTAAATCGCTAGCGCAGTGGTATGAAGTCGGCCTGTGAATCCTGAGAACCCTGGTTCGATTCCCACAGGCGACAAACAATTTTCATAATTTCAAAAGCTACCCCTGTGGCTCCTCCACCACTAACATCTTTGGGGGCCGTGATTTGACGACTGGTAACCGCATTCCACGCGCAAAATATATCACTTATCGAGATCTGCTTCGGCAGAGTGCCACATCCAGTAATGGGTAGAAGGCGTGATGATATATTTATATATTTTTTATTTGTGTATCTTACAAAATAAATATTGTTTATATTATTTTTGGAAATAGCGCCTCTTGAGACAAATTTTAGCCGTTTATTTTAAAATGAAATACAACGAACGAATATAATATTATAATAACGTGTAAATGAAAAATTTGTATGTACGTAATATTTAAAATAATTAACAGATTTCAAAAACAGTGCTACCTACATATTGAAATAAAATTATTTTGTTAAAATGAGATGTACGACTTAAATGCAAAAATATATTATATATTTTTCAGGCGTTCTTCATAACATAAAATATTACCCTTTGAAATTATATAAAAATTCAACTGAAAAAAAGAAAACCGTGGAAACAAAACACTCAAACCGTAAACCGCAG
Source organism: Pterostichus madidus (assembly GCA_911728475.2). Classification (NCBI taxonomy): domain Eukaryota; kingdom Metazoa; phylum Arthropoda; class Insecta; order Coleoptera; family Carabidae; genus Pterostichus; species Pterostichus madidus. Next base: position 9,820,131 of record OU452315.1, read on the forward strand.
CGAATATATTAATTAAATTTCACTTTTAATTATAATTTAACATAAACAAATACAAATTAATCCAGGAGGCAAGCAAGAAAATGCGTTTTCCAAAAAAAATTCAAGGCACTGAATATTAATTTTCGTCAGATATTGCGAAGCTTTTTTTAAGAAACTCAATTCCCTGGAACATAACGGAATGCTTAAAAGTTTAGATTGAGCTTGTACGTCGTGAGCGTACTGCGGGGTGGTTACGGGGACACTCATCCCCGATGTAGGGGCAACAATCGTGTTAGTTTCTTGGATTATAAAAATAAATGGGTTGTTTTTATTTCTTCCTCACATTCCGAAGAAGAAAACCGAAATTAATCCGGAAATGTATTTTACCTATTCCTGCTAAATTATTTTCAATGTTTATTCATTATCACAAATATAAAATATATAAATATATCATCACGCCTTTTGCCCATGACTGAGTGTGGCACTCTGCCGAAACAGATCTCAGTAAGTGATATATTTATGTGCGTGAAGTGCGGTTATCAGTCGTCAAATCACGGCCTCCAAAGATGTTAGTGGTGAGGGAGCCACAGGGGTAGTTTTTGAAATTATGAAAATTGTTTGTCGCCTGTGGGAAACGAACCAGGGTTCTCAGGATCCACAGACCGACTTCATACCACTGAGCTAGCCACCCCATAGAATATATACTTTGAATTATGGGGTAGATGACTCAGTAGTATCAAGTCAGCTTTGAATTCCTAAAGTCGACAAACAATTTTCACCAAATTACACTTACACCCGTGGCTCTCCCTCCATTATTATATTTGGGGCCGTGATTTGACTGCTGGTAATCGCACTTCACACACATAAATATAGCACTTACCAAGATATGTTACGGCATGGCAGAGTGTCACACCCAGTAATAGGTAAAGACGTGATGATATATCATTTTGTTACCATTAAATATTGCAATAACTATTTTGTAATTTGCATAAGATAACTTCACACTACAAAAATGTAAAGAATTTAGTTTTGCTTTAAAATAAATAGTCACCCTCGTAAATATTTCGGTCCAGTAAATACTGAATTTTGAAAAGGAAAGTTTGTGAAATGTATAATTAAAAATTTATAATCGTGGATATAAAATTAAAATTCTGCCTCGAATGTTAAATGAAAAATAACCCCAAACCGACAAAATGATAAGAGAGTATAAGAAAATTTTAATTACGGCGGGGGTAGGTCGCACCCCCTTGCGCCGCCGCTGTCCTTATCGGAAACTAATCTCTCGCGCTTCTTACACACTTTCAATTATTTATAGTTATTTTAGCCGCGGCCAACCGAGATGAAAAATAAACTAAGATGGAACGCCACCGCTTGCTGGGATCGTCGCTAATTTTTAATTTCTGGCCTTGCTTAATTACATCTTGAAATTTATTACCCCTCTGCGATAAGGGTGGTGAAAAATGTCGCCCGGTTCGCTCGACCCGAACAGCCACCCTCTGCACCCCTGAGACGGGCGCCACTGATGAGATGTGCATACACTGATACGGTGAATTTTTAATGTGATTAAAATGATATTTTGTAATCAATTTTTTTCTTCTGGGTTTTTAATTTTTATGTAGTGGTACCTCTTGCACTAATTTAATTCCCCCAATGCCTTCGAGGTGGTTTCTATCACTTCACATCACTGGCTTTATTTATTTTTATTAAATTGGTATTTTAATACACTTTTTAAATATTATCATTTTTTTCTCAAAAAAAAAAATAAAATGGGGTGGCTAGCCCATTAGTATGAAGTCGGCTTGTGGATCCTGAGAACTCTGGTTCGATTCCCATAATTTCAAAAACTACCCCTGTGGCTCCTCCACCAAAAACATCTTTGGGGCCCGTGATTTGACTGGTAACCGAACTTCACGCGCAAAATATATCACTTACCGAGATCTGCTTCGGCAGAGTGCCACACTCAGTAATGGGTAGAAGGCGTGATGATTTATTTATTTACATTTTTCTCAGTGGTAATCTCGAGAATAATTTCTGTAGATGCTTTTGTTTGTGACAAATGATAGGTAGTTTTCAAATAATTATTTAAAACTGTTGACGCGTCAAGTAAAATATGTGAAAAAAATCGATTTAGTTCCATTTCAGATACAGAAATACACCAATAAAATTTGGAAACAACTTCCAAGAATACATTAATAAGTAAACAATCGAAATGGACCCAGTTCAAAATCTTTTAAATTGGATGAATCGACCTCAACAGCTAAGTCAAAAAATAATCTAATTAAATATAACTCGAGAATTGGAGAAATTAGAAAATAATTCTTCAGTATCTTTCTCAAACTTGTTGCCATTTGGCAATAGCCACTCAAGCCCTACGGGCTTTCGTGACTATTGCCTGACAACAAGTTTTCGAAAGATCTGTTAAATTATTTTCAATTTATTCTCACTCTCTTGTTATATTATTACTGACGAGAACTGATGAGTGAATGTTTTGTGAATGATTCTGGGATTCATACTACCCCCTTTTACTGGGATGTAGCGTGATATTATGTATCGTAGATAAGCAATCAAAGATCTTAAATACTCTATATTCGGTGAAAGATCGTAAGGTGAAAATGTAAAAAATATCGTGACAATAATTAAGCAATATTAATATTTTGTAATTAATAAATATTGCAAGTAGAAAGTGTGCGCTGAATATTAAAAGTGGTGGTAAGGCAGGGTAATAATGAAGGAAGATTTAATTATGCAGGGTGATCGATAAATATCGTCTTCCGTAGCGTTTCCGCCATTAAAATTAAAATCGTTAAAAGGCAATAATTCGGCGCCTTAATTTCCGATGGTGTCTCTCCCTTCGTTAAGTGTGCTCGTTCTTATTAACGATCGAAGTCGTCGGTGGAATCAAACGACAGTCGGTGGTGCGCCCTGCGCCGGTGATGCCATCATTGCCATCGCATCGCAGAGTGCCTTGGAAAAAACAAAATTTACGATATTAAAGAATTTTTCAAACTGATAACAACTGACGGTGGTCGCCGCTAACTCGACCGAACCGTAATTGCGTTTTGAATTCGCGCGGGAAAAAAGTTTTTCCCGATCCGGTATTTTTAATTAGTCTTATCGGTGACTCGGTGCGCTTAAATTTAAAATTATGGTTTCCGCTTTGAATGTTGGCAAGACTTTATCAAAGAAATGGCGAAATGGGATTCTGCTGGCCACTCGTACAACTCGCACCCTCTACCGTCAGCTTCAACGCTTACCACGATTCCAAATTTATATTCAAATCGCTTCATTATTTTCTTCAATTCACAATGTCGAATTATTCAATTTATTTTTTGTAATGATTAATGATTATGGGGTGGCTAGCTCAGTGGTATGAAGTCGGCCTGTGGATCCTGAGAACCCTGGTTCGATTCCCACAGGCGACAAACAATTTTCATAATTTCAAAAAATTACCCCTGTGGATCCTCCACCACTTACATATTTGGAGGCCGTGATTTGACGACAGGTAACCGTAATTCATGCGCAAAATATATCACTTACCGAGATCTGCTTCGGGAAAATGCCACATCCAATAATTGGTAGAAGGCGTGATGATATATTTATTTATTTTATTTTTCTTAATAATTATTCATTTTGAAACAAGTTTGTATACAATGAAATAACTTAATTGTAAACAAAAAATTTCTCTAAAATTTATATAAATAAAATAATTAAATATATCATCACGTCTTATACCCATTACAGGGCGTGGCACTCTGCCGTAGCAGATCTTGGTAAGTGATATATTTACGCGCGTGATATTCGCTTACAAGCCGTCAAATCACGGCTTCCAAAGATGCTAGTTGAGGTGGAGCCACAGGAGTAGTTTTAAAGTGGTGAAAATTATTTGTCGCCTTTGGGAATCGAACCAGGGTTCTCAGGATCCACAGGCCGACTTCATACCACTGTGCCACCTACTCCATAAAATAAATAAATAAATAAATATATCATCACGCCTTCTACCCATTACTGGGTGTGGCACTATGCCGAAGCAGATCTCCATAGGAGATATATTTTACGCGTGAAATGCGGTTACCAGTCGTCAAATCACAGCCCAAAAAGATGTTAGTGGAAGAGGAGCCACTGGATTGGTGATGTGGTGAAAATGTTTGTCGGTAGTGGAAATCGAACCAGGGTACTTAAGATCCACAAGCCGACACGATATCAATGTACCATCTACTCCATCATCAGCTGAAGAAAAACAAACATGCCGTATTTAAAGTTGTGAAAACCCCTAACGGAATATTTATTTATTTAAAGTTCAATGACAAGTTGTTGTCAAGGATCTCTTAGTAAAAATGCGAATGCGTCTTTGTTGTGCCGATGCGATATGATTTGGTTCGGAAGAGGCCGCTTTAAATAAATAACCCATAAATCAAAGAATACGACTAAATGTAGCATGGAGGAATCGGCTATATTTCAGTGCGTGTTTTTCGTCGTTGGATGACAAGTGTCATCGCGTCATTTCCCTAACGTTCTGGAGTCTAAGTGCCGCCATATAAACGTCACACCGTGTGTCACGTGACGATGTACGAAGCAATAAGGAGCGATAGTTAATGTCGCGGGAAATATGGATGATGATGCAGACGAACCCTTCATAGCTCTAAGCCGTGCGTTGCTATTTACGTATTATAATCTGTATGGTATTTACTAAAAATTAGCTATTTTGATTTATTCATAGATTGTTGTTTTTTATTATAAATTTTGGAAGGAGATATCTGAGAGAATGAGCTTTATTATTGCCATGAGAACCTTGGTTCGACCCCCACAACTGACAAACATTTTCATGAAATTAAAATTACCCCTGTGGCTCCTCCACCATTAACATCTTTGGAGGCCGTGATTTGAGGGCTGGTAACGCGCATAAATATATCAATTACCGAGATCTGCTTCGACAGAGTGCCACATCCAGTAATGGGTAGAAGACGTGATGATATATTTATTTATTTATTTTACAATAAACTAAAATTGTCATTTTATTTAAGGAATGATTTTTGTATGGCCCTAGGGCCAAAATGAAGTGTTTAAGTCCGCTTTTTATGGCTAAAATACATGAATTTCGGCCCAGTTGTGCATAAAATTTATTACAAATAATACTTAAAAAAAGAAAACCAAAAAGAAATATAAAAGATTTTCGAAACAAAATACGGTTTTTGTTTTCCATCCCTCTAACAAAAAAAAATACTTCGAAAATATAATTAATTACATAGCATAAATTAAATCTAAGTTCCTCTATTTTAAGACGATCTGATTCTTATAAAGTTGAAGGGAGAGTACGGCATCCAAATGTCACTGGGAAATAATAAATATTGTAATTCTGATTCATTGTGGTCTGGGCATATTAAATAGTTCTTTTCGGGCGGTGTTCGCGTATCAGCTTAATATTAATGATGATTACAATATCCAAACAGATATAATAAAATTGTAACCAAAATAAATGACAATAAAAATTACACTCGTTTATTTTCATTCTAATGCGCCATCGGATCTTGGCACTTTTACCGCATACAACTTGGTTAAATCACTAGAAATTTTACATGGAAAATTGTAGTTCGTCATTTTAAAATATTTGTCCTGGAAATTTGTTTACAAATCAAATAAATAAATATATCATCACGCCTTCTACTCATTACTGGGTGTGGCACTCTGTCATAGCAGATATTGGTAAATGATATATTTATACACGTGAAGTGTAGCTACCAACCGTCAAATCACGGCCTCCAAAGATGTTAGTGGAGGAAGAGCCACAGGAGTAATTTTTTATTGTGGTGAAAATTTTTTATATTTGTTTATAGATTGATAAAAGTGTAAAAGCTCTTAAAAGAATTGTTGAATATGTAAGACAATAAAAAAAATTTCTTTTATTTATTTATTTATTTTGTTACTCTGCACAACAGGAAGTAAATCCCAATTATAGTACAGGGGACCTACAGCTTATAGTGGAATCCGAACCACTCAGACACAATCGTATTTTTTGGATGAGTGTAAAATAAATAAATAAATATATTATTAATTTATTTACATATTTATTACGCACATAAATATATAACAGTAATGGATTAAAGGAATAATGATATACGTATTTGAATGATACTAAAACATGTTCACGTGATGTGACAACATCCAGCGAACGCACATCAACTCGTACCGAGACGTGGCCTGCTCTGATGCCGATGCAAATATTTTTAAAAGCTACGAGACCACAACCACAATATTAAATGGCGTGTGGTAATATTAAAATTCTGATATAAATGAGTAGTAATTTATCCGGTGTACAGAGTTACCCCCGCCACCGCGCGATCCGGGCGACTCCGGGAACAATCCGGGTATTTTTATACTCGTGTAGCGAAGGAGGCTGAACGTGGACCGGCGGAGAAATAGATTTCGTCGTGGAGGGTGGGGGGAGGCTTTATCTACCCCTGATAATATTTCCGTTTGCTTTGAAATATATCGCTAGCTACGAGTTGATGAAGTATTACTAACTATACGGAAGAATACACATTAAACGAATTTTTTCATATACTATCGTCATAATAATTAAACTGAGTTGTTTCTTTTAATATTTGAGATAAAGAAACAATTTTAAGTTATGCCCCGTACACACGGGTTTTCTGAAAATCGTTTTAGAAAGAAGAAGAAGTCAAGAAAGTTTCTTGTAAATTATAGGTGCGTCTCTATCGCGAGAAAGATTTTGTGGAAAGTAAGTAACTTCATGCTTATAGCATAGTAGTTTACTCATTTCATATCAAAGAGTAACTGACAGATTTCCAAGAAACTTTTTTGACTTCTTTCTTAAAAGTTTACCCATGTGCACGGGACATTATCGTTATCATCTGTCTAATAGTTAGTATATAATAAAATCACGGCCCCCAAAGATGTTAGTGGTGGGGCTCCCCTCCACTAGCATTTTTAAGGGCTGTAATTTGACAGCTAGTAACTGCACTTCACTTACCGAGATCTGCTTCGGCAGAGTGTCACAACCAGTAATGGGTAGAAGGTGTGATGATATTTTTATTTATTTAATTTTTATTTGTAATTACGATTAATTTCCTTTTGGTAACTTTCACGATACCAATAGCAGATATTATAGTTACCCCCAAAAATATGAAAAGAACCGTATGTTCAATAAAATATAAAGTAACACATTATACGATATTTTTTATTAGCGCGGTTGTGAAAGACGACGTTGAAAATGTTTCCAATGAATTTCATAGATCATTTAATTTTTGACAAATGCATTCAAATGTATTTCAAGGGGTAGCATCCCTTCGTCGCGCTCCTTCCGCGGTATTCGGCAATAAAAAGGCGGCGAGCGCCTACGAACGTCGAGCTATCGGAAACGGATAAATGGAGCCGCCGAAGAAGAAGAAAAGACATAACCACGCAGTGGTGATATTATAGATGGCTTTGTGTTGTTCGCGCTTATTTTATTACACCCCTTCACGTTTTATATATTTTTTAATGTTGCGATGTTTAGAGATAAACATAAAGATTGCGAATACTGAAAATAGAACCTCCAACGGTATTCTCTTTATCAATAATCGAAAAACTTTCCTCTGAACCAATTCACCATTATACAAAATGGTGACTATGGCTTTAATAAATAAAATCAAATTATTCTTTCATCATTTATTGCTTCCCTAATTATTATTTCAGACAAAAAAAACCAAATGTAAGTTTTGGAGCATAAAACTCAGATTCTAAGTCAATAAATAAAATTAATTTTGTATGTTTTGAAATTGAAACAGCGCTGTCGTCGGCGCTTTGATGAACTTAACTGACAATTGTACAGTTGCTACTTAACAATTTAAAAAAACAATCTTTGTTTAATTATTTACTTAATTTCAATCATTTTATATTCATGATTATAATTTAATTAATTAATAACTTTTTTTTATTATCATAAACATAATCACTAATCAATAATGTAATAATCACATTATATATCATTATAACTCTCACTTAGTTGTATTTTTATTTATATTATTATTATTTATTTAAATAAATAAATAAATAAATAAATAAATATATCATCACGCCTTTTACTCATTACTGGGTGTGGCACTCTGCCGAAGCAGGTCTCAGTAAGTGATATTTGTATGCGCGTGAAGTGCGGTTACTAGCCGTCAAATCACGGTCCCAAAAGATGTTAGTGATGGAGGAGCCACAGGGGTAATTTGAAATTGGTGAAAATGTAGGCTATGGGGATCGAACCAGGGTTCTCAGGATTCTCAGACCGACTTGATACCACTGACAAATCATGTATTCAATTATAAATCCATTGTTACTTTTAATACCAACCTTCAGTAATCAGAGTTAATCTTAAAACAATCATCAACCACTAACTCAATTCTCGGCTCACTATAAACAGATAAAACAAATCATCAAACCTCCTTCATAATTGACATTCCCTCCCCTGCTGACCACGCTGAGAGGCTCCCCTCATAACCCATATATCTTGTAAGATGACCGGTGGTCAGCGGGACTCCAGGGTAAGTCCGGAGTCCGGCAGGTTCCGGGGTCGAGGGCGCCAGGCTAATTTGCTTGCACTTAGCGAGCTGTTACTGACCGCGCCACTATTTATGAATGCTGATTCTCTATTACGGGGTCATTTCGGCCACCTGTTAGTTACGGGAATTGATGGGCGACCCGTGCTGTGAGAGCATGGCAACTGTGATGTTGCATTGGTTGTGGTTGAAGAGCGATTTGTAGCTGTTGTGCAGAGGAGGTTGTTTATTGGTGGTATTAATTGTGTTTCTTGGTTACAGGATGCGTGTGAACTGAAAGGATCCTCAGTAGAACAACAAAATTGTAAGTTTGCATTTTTTTTTTAATTTTCTGCGGTGTATTACTTAATTAAATACTGTATGGACTATTTAACTGTCGATTTACATCACACTCGTCAAATATTGAAATGGATAATTTTATTTTCTTGTAAAAAGTTTTCATCAATAATCATAGTTAACAATAGATAATAAAGAGAAAGAAGAAGAAGAGTGTAATTGAACAATTTGGAATATACAAATATTTCAGTTAGTACTACAAAATAAATTAATTGATTTCCTTAGTTAATGTATGTAAATTAACAAATTCAAAACGATGTTATTAATTTTATGGCATGTTAAAAGTTCGACTATCATTTCAATGATTAAATTTTATTTACTGTATGAGTAATACAGGGTGATCAAAAGGAATTGTTATAGTTGGCAATACAATTCCAGAGATCTTTTTATTCCACAGTTGGCACAACGTCAGATAAAGGCGGAAATGCTATTTGACATTTCTAATAAATACAAATAGGTTATGTCAGGAGTTTGACTGCTAATAGAATTTTGACTTTTAGAGTAATAGAAAGACTTTAGAAATAAATGTAATAATAAATGTACTCAAATTTAAATTTTCAAATGTCACTGTCAATAACAGGAAATGAATTTATGTATCAGGCTTACCAATTTTTATTTTGTATTGTGAGGGTACTAAACTTTATAGTCGTTGAATTCAGAAAAAAAGTGAATCGAACAAGCAAATAGGTTCCTATTTAAAATAAGAAAGTTGCACCATGTATTTTTAGAACCACTGGTCGAAAAAATAGTTTTGTAATACACTTAGAAAATTTTATTTATTTGGTAATTTAACCAACCTTGTAGCTCTTATAGTTCTCGAGATAGCACAACTAAATTTAACATCGTGTATAACATCACGTTATATCCCAACAAATAGGTTAGCACTATTCATCAAGCAATTATTCTCATTTTTGAAACACCATCTTTGCTTCAACCACATTCAGGTTTTCTCCAAACAATTTATTTATTCCTCACATTCGCAATCTTTCATCACACAATAAACCTTCAATTACATTCACCCATTCATCTCTAAACACCTGTATAAATTATGAGAATATATTAAAAGAAAATTGTAGGAATCCAAATTCAAATAAAATATAAAAATAATAGAGGAACATGCGATAGATATAACTCGTAACAGTATTAATTACTAGTGTAATTTGTACAGGGTGTTTGTAAAGTTCCAAACAATTGAATCGGTAGTAAGCGAATAATATTCGCATTATCGAATCGCCGGGTTCAATAAATATCCACCAATATCAGATTACGAGTCTAATTAACCTCCGACTCCGGTTAAAAACCGGTCCTCGCTAATTTTCAAAAGATGGCCGCCGGTTTTAAACGGAAAGTAATTGTTCCGTTTGCGTCGGAAATTCGCAATGACTTTCCGGGTTCGGTTTGCATTTTGGTCCATTAATTTCTTGCAATTTAACACTACACAAATTGTTTCGGCCGGCCTCTCTGCGTGGACACGGGGCAGGGGCGGAGGCATGAACAGGGATGAGAAGGCGGGCCGGAATACATTACAAAGTTAGGTTAGGTTTGTGTTACGCCTCGCGAGTCGGACTTACGACGATACGCCGGACAATTCGCCCTCCGAACACGGCTACCGCGATATCTCACATTGGACTCCGTGAAACTGCTGGAAGCCACTTATCGGACCTTACTACACACTTTCGCGTTTTACATTCATTGCTAGTTGTTGCCAATGTAATACCTACTTCTAGATTTGATTTTTTATACAATAAACTATTATATTTATGGGGTGGCTAGCTCAGTGGTATGAAGTCGGCCTGTGGATCCTGAGAACTCTGGTTTGATTCTCACAGGCGACAAACAATTTTCGTAATTTACAAAAAACTACCCCTGTAGCTCCTCCACCACTAAAATCTTTGGGGGCCGTGATTTGACGACTGGTAACCGCACTTCACGCGCAAAATATATCACCAGTAATGGGTAGAAGGTGGGATATTAAACACTCGACCTTCGGTCTCGTGTTTAAACTTTTCTTCCGTGTTTTATATACCTAATAAAACACTTGTATAATAAATAACTATTATTTATTATTTTTTTCTAACAGATAAAATGTCAAATATTTGTTTAATTTTGTTTCAATTCCATTGCTATCGATAGTTTTAAAGCAATTTTCGTCAGTTTCTAATCTAATTCATGCCGTAATAAAGCAAGCAAAATTAATTTTGTTTCTTGATTTAGATGCAGAATTTCATGCTCTAATACTTTTATTTGAAGCTTATTATATGGGGTGGCTAGCTCAGTGACATGAAGTCGGCCTGCGGATCCTGACAACCCTGGTTTGATTCAAACAGGCGACATACAATTTTCATAATTCATAATAAAAACTACCCCTGTGGCTCCTCCACCACTAACATCTTTGGGAGCCGTGATTTGACGACTGATAACCGCACTTCACGCGCAATATATATCACTTACCGAGATCTGCTTCGATAGAGTGCCACACCCAGTCATGGTTAAAAGGCATGATGATATATTTATATTTATTTAATTTATATATTTTATGGGGTAGCTAGCTTAGTGGTATCAAGTCGGCCTGTGGATCCTGAGAACATCGGTTCGATCCCCACAGCCGACAAAACATTTTCACCAATTTAAAATTACCTTCCACTAACATCTTTGGGGGCCGTGATTTGACGACTGATAACCGCACTTCACGCGCAATATATATCACTTACCGAGATCTGCTTCGATAGAGTGCCACACCCAGTAATGGGTAGAAGGCGTGATGATATATTTATTTATTTATTTTATTTTATTAAATTAATTAGGGAAGCAGGGAATTACAAAATTATGTTTTTATGTTCGTGAATCGCGGTCACCATTCTGTATATATTTGAAGAGTTTCTCGCTGCCACCAAATTCCGCACTTAAAATCTTGCAAGGTACACGCACATAAATATTATAGTATGGGGTAAAATTTCGTCAATTTCTCATGTTGCAATATTGCTAAAAAAGAGCGAAACAAGAAAATTCCTCATAAAATCTAATCACAACTTGGTGTTGCTCCCTCCCTCCCCTCACCCTCCCACCACTCATCGCTTCGTCACAGCTGCAAACTTTGCTTTTGATCAAGCTCAGTCTCTCATATAGTATTGATGTATTAAAACTAAATAACAAACTGGAAAAGTTTGACGAATTTTCCGAAAGATATTAAACTCGGAGCCGAGAAACTTCTTCACTCATCATTTTGCCTATGCATATTCATAGAGTAAATGTCATTTATACTCGCCCAGAGAGAAGCGAAACGAAGGGTTACTGGTTATAGAGAGCTCGTCCTTATCTCCACCCCCTGACAGTGGCGCCACGGATGGGGCAGTCGGTGAAATACTTCCGCCCTTCATTATAATCGCACTTCGAAACATACCAGGAAATTATTACTTAGAAATTTTAAGTTCTAACTTTTCTATACCCATTTTAAGATAGAATAATTTTTTTTTCTATTTCGGTGTTCTTATAGCTCTATTACAGGCAATCGTAGCTCAGTGGATAAAAGCGAGGTAAAACTTGCGTTTATTAATTAGCAAGCAAGAGGTCGTGCGTTCAAATCTCGCTGACTTCTACTTATATTCAAAAAATACGATTGTGTCTGAGTGGTTCGGATTCCACTATAAGCTGTAGTCCCTCTGTACTGTAATTGGAATTAACTTCCTGTTGTGCAGAGTAACAAAATAAATAAATAAATAAACAAATGCACTGTAAACACGTCATCAAGGCAAGAAGTTATAAGGAGAAAGCAATATAATTTGTCAATGGGCCCGGGGATTGTCTCCAGTTGGGAGGAGGAAGAATAGCATGGTGGCCATCTTGTTGTGACCATATTTTACACAAGGAAGATACGTAAACGATTTGAAACAGATAAAAAATATATGATTCTAATAATAATAACAAAAAAATAACTTATTTTATTTCAATATTATATAAAGATATGGGGTGGCGAGCTCAGTGGTATGAAGTCGGCCTGTGGATCCTGAGAACCCTGGTTCGATTCCCACAGGCGACAAACAATTTTCATAATTTCAAAAGCTACCCCTATGGCTCCTCCACCACTAACATCTGTGGGGACCGTGATTTAACGACTGGTAACCGCACTTCACGCGCAAAATATATCACTTAACGAGATTTGCTTCGGCAGAGTGCCACACCCAGTAATGGGTAGAAGGCGTGATGATATATTTTATTTATTTATAAAGATGCAAGTCAAAAGCCCTTAAATAAGGTTAATTTATTATAGGAATGTCTAATTGACTCACTTTTGTCATTAGATTTTTTGGCATGAAGACTTATTTTAAGATAATAATTTGTTACTGATTTTATTAACAATATTTGATGATTATCTAAGAAATTCTGATTATTAGTATGTTCATTTAAATTATCAAACAAATTACTATCATCAGGCAAAAAAACCAATTTCTTACCAATTGGTATCAAAAACCTACATGGTCCGGTCGTTATTTGAATTTTAATTCTTATTATCCTTTAAAATATAAAAGAGCTGTAGTACATAATTTAGTAGACAGAGCCTTTCGTTTATCTCATAAAAACTATTTTATGTTTAACAATATTAAAATTATTAAATCCACTTTATTAAAAAATAATTATCCACTTACATTTTTGAATAAAACAATTAAAAATAGATTAGTAGTACTTTCTAATACCAATAATTCTAATTTTCCAGCAAACCAACCTAGAAAAAAATATATATCACTACCATATTATAAACACTTAGATAGAATATTGAGATCAATTACCAGTGAATTAAATTTAGAAATTGCCTACAAATCTTCTTCCAACACTAGTGATTTATCAACCAAGTTGAAATCCAGAATTAACAAGGACAAATTAAGTAATTTAGTTTATAGAGTTCATTGTTTAGATTGTAACCATAGTTATATAGGTGAAACTAAACATTATATAAGTAGTAGAATGAAACAGCATCAATATAACCTAAAAACAGGACATATTAATCATAGTGCCATAGTTGAACATGCCTTCTCTAACAATCATAGAATTGATTTTGACAATTTTAAAATTTTACATTCAGAAAGTAATAAATACAAACGGCTTTTCCTTGAGAGTTGTTACATTAATCTAGATGACAATTCTGTTAACATTAAATCAGACTACCAAGTTTCCAATCTTCAGTATAAATCTATTCTCCATCATTTCGAATTATGATTTGACATGTTATTGTTTAATTGACCTTCAATTGTTTTGTTGTTTAGTTTATAATTTAGCCGTCAGATGGACGTTGTGGTACATGTTGGTACTGATAGTTTTATTTTTAATTATTAACAAAAAATTGTGAGTTGTTCTTTGTACATTGTTGACCATTGAGATGTTCATCTCAAGAATTTTTGTTTCACAAAGTGGTTCTTGAACCATGTTTTAAATTTATTGTACTATGTAACTTCAGTTTTACTCTTGTTTTTTCGGTAAGTTTGATTACATATTAACTGTTCAAATAAAATTTACGGTTTTTTATATTGTTTTAGCTTGATAATGGCCAGAATTGTGGCCGAAACGTCGCTTCTTAATAAAAGAATGTTTTAAAAAAATTGTGTTTCACATTTTTTACTTCTTTTCAACAAATTTTAAGCCTGTAATCCTTTTAATCTATTATAAAATTAAATTAATATCTCCATATCTCATTAAAAATAATACATTTGTTAGATAGAAATTGGTAAATTTTTTATTTATATATTTCACACCAGTTTCATTTAATACATTCCTAACTAGTACTTTGCATTTTTTACATGTTGAAATAACATGATATGACGGAAAAATTAAACCAGCTCTTGATTTTTGTAATATTAAACTATAAGTTTCGGAATCTGGTTCTTCTACTTCTAATAAATCAACAATTTCTTCACATTTTTATCCTTGTTGTTTCGAAGTTTTATTTATTTTGATAGAAGTCAAATCGTGTTTATAATATCGGTATTTACAATTTGCTGTGCGGTGAATCCGAAATCTTATTTTCCACATCTATAGGTTCTGTAATAGCTGTTGAAGCTTTGGGCCGTTGTTTTTCAACAGACCAGCGGTTCCAAGGCCCTCTGGGATAACCGCTCACTATCCCGTCACTGTTTCCTCACTCCTCGTGCTACCCTGACGAAATTCCCCCTTATACTACTGCAATACATCTGCCCTCGGTGAAATACCGTATTCTAGAATACCTATTCATATTAGTTGCTTTTTCTTTTCTTCTTATAATAACAAAGCAAAATCTTTTTATTCTAAATGAATACATACTTTTTTTTAAAGTAACCACAATATCATTTTTTATTTACTTCCATATATAATAATATATGTAGTGGCTAGCTCAATGGTATGAAGTAGGCCTGTGGATCCTGAAAACCCAGGTTCGATTCCGACAGGCGACAAGCAATTTTCATAATTTCAAAAGCTACCCCTGTGGCTCCTCCATCACTAACATCTTTGAGGGCCGTGATTTGACGACTGGTAACCGCACTTCACGCGCAAAATATATCACTTACCGAGATCTGCTTCGGCAGAATGCCACACCCAGTAATGGGTAGAAGGCGTGATGATATATTTGAATTATTTATTTAGTAAATAATCTTTCGTTAGAATATTTTAATCAAGTGTATTTTTGTAATTCCTCTCTAATTTTCTTTTCTGTTTTGTATGAGTTTATCTAAGAAATAGTTGCATTCAATTCAATGAGCAAGCGATAAAATAAAACGATTTCTTTTAGTATAGAAGAAGGGCTCTCTATCAGGCATTAATCTCGAAAGAATTATTTATCCTAGGGACCAATTAGGATTTAAGGACAAGATTTGTATCAATGAGACAACTTTATTTCTTTCTATTAAAGCCTCTTTCCAATTGAATTACTAGTGTGTGCTTTCTTAATTCTTCTTCTTTCTTAGTAGAAATTGTGGGGTAAGAACACTCAATGGTCAATTTTTACAATTTTACATGCCAACTAAAATAGTTATTTGTATGGCAAGCGTTGAAATATTTTTTGCAAAGGTTGTTTTGATCTTGTATTAATTCAGCATACATTCATCCAAGAGGGAGGAATGCAGAGGGCAAATGAATGATGAAGTGTCATCTTTACGGGCGTTACAATTTATTTTTGAACGTCTGTTATTTGGTTTGAGTCCCAGAGCACCGCAAGTCTTTAGTTTTGGAGATGAAGCCGATGATACACGGCGCGGCGGGCGTCCGGGGACGCGATGCGCGACTGTCACGCTGGATGCTGCCGCATTGGGCGCATACATTGCCTATCGGGAAAGTCATGAAAATTTTATATACTTTTACATTTACTAGCTCAGTGGTATGAAGTCGGCCTGTGGATCCTGAGAACCATGGTTCGTTTCCCACAGACGACAAACAATTTTCATAATTTCTAAAACTACCCCTGTGGCTCCTCTACCACTAACATCTTTGGTGGCTGTGATTTGACGACTGGTAACCGCAAAATATATCACTTACCGAGATCTGCTTCGGCAGAGTGCCACATCCAGTAATGGGTAGAAGTATTATAAATTAAATGGCTCAGTGGTATGGAGTCGAACTGTGATTTGAGAACCTCGGTTCGATTCCCACAACAGACAAACAATTTTCTCTACAATAAAACTATCCCTGTGGCTCTTCCTCTACCAACATCTTTGGGGGGCCGTAATTTTACGGCTGGTAACCGCACTTCACACGTATAGTTATATCATTTACTGAGATCTGCTCCGGCAGAGTGTCACATCTAGTAATGGGTAAAAGGTGTGATGATATATTTATTTATAAGTAAAAATAATGCAAAATTTACAAACAGATCAAAAACTTGCTTTTAAACAATGCGAAACTTCAAAATTATCAAAATATTTGTTATTTTGTTGTAACGCTAGTAAATTGTATTTTTTTTTATGGGGTTATGGCACTGTGGTATTAAGTCGGTCTGTGTATCCAAAGAACCCTGGTACGATCCCCACAGCCGACAAAACATTTTCACTAATTTCAAATTACCCCTGTGGCTCCCCCACCACTAACATCTTTGGGGGCCGTGATTTGACTGCTGGTAACGCGCATAAATATATCACTTACCGAGATCTGCTTCGGCAGAGTGCCACACTCAGTAATAAGTAAAACGCGTAATGATATATTTATTTTATTTTAAATTGTAATTTTGCAAATTTTAATATTTAATTTCTACCGTTATAAAATACAAAAAATAAATATAGTTTATTGTTTTAAATGTAGAATTTTAAACTCCACAAATTTTATTTCTAGTTTTGTTGATTAAAATTATTTGGAAAACAATGCGCAAGGAAATGTACAATGAGGTACATTGTTGACCATTGAGATGTTCATCTCAAGAATTTTTGTTTCACAAAGTGGTTCGTGAACCATGTTTTAAATTTATTGTACTATGTAACTTCAGTTTTACTCTTGTTTTTTCGCTTGATAATGGCCAGAATGGGCCTTTCAAGACTTTTTTGAATTTTTTATATGTTAATCTACGTAATAAAATAATTATACCCAAATTTTTATTTTTTATTTTAAACTTGTATAAAGCATGATAAAAATATTTAAACTTTCGAAACATACTATTATGACGTAGTTGCATCTTAGCTTAAAGAGAGACAGATAAGACAGAGATAAATAACACGAACTTGTCGTTGTCAGTAGAATCCTCAGACAAAACATAACTAGACGGATAACATCGGCGTTTGTTGAGAAGCAGAAAGGGATAAAATAACAGGTGGGTGAGGCGGATGCGCGGCAAGGAGCAACTTGCATAACATCAAAGTGTACTCGCTCCTTGCCGCGCACCCGGCGGACCATCAAGTTATTCCATTCATATCTGCTTCACAACACTACATTGACTAATTCGTCTAGTATTATAAGTCATTGGTAGAATCGTAGAATGCTGAATGCTTATTTCTTCTTCGTCTTCTTGAGCACCGACAAACGTTTCAGACAAAGTTCTGTGATTGGCTTAATGCAACTACGTCATTGCAATATGGCAGTGCGAACGTTTTAAATGATTCAACTTACACTTTCATATTTCAGCAATAAAGATATCATTTATGGTATGATTTTATATTGTATTAAATATGATGTACGGTCAAGAATTTATTTTAATAAATATATATTAAAAAGCTCTACCTCTTGAATCCCCCATTGTGGCCGAAACGTCGCTTCTTAATAAAAGAATGTTTTAAAAAAATTGTGTTTCAAATTTTTTACTTCTTTTCAACAAATTTTAAGCCTGTAATCCTTTTAATCTATTATAAAAATAAATTTATATCCTTTCGGCTTATTTAAAATAATTCTATAAATATTTAGTTTTTGTTCTTTTCAAAAGTATACTTTTTTCAGTCGATATGATATTAAATAAAGTATTTGCATATAAAATATGAAAAAAGTCCGATATATAAAACGATTGCCCTCTTTTAACATAATAGATATAGATGTAAAGCACCAATAACTTTTCTAAATAATAACCAAGCTTTCAATATGGTACTTAGTCGAACCATTACACACACCATGAACAAATGGTACTTAGGCGCACAAATGGCCAATATGAATAAGTAACCATCCATTTGTGATAAGCGTCAATTCAATTCGATCAACCGATATATGCATTTGATAATTTTTGAATAAATTATGAAGCATTTCATTTGTTATTGAGGCAATATTGGATAATTGCCTATCAGAGAGTGTATACACAAATATATCAGCCATTTAATCAGCCACCGTTCATCAGATACTGTCCCCTGTCGATCGCGTGATCGGTGCCATTGGCGAAGTAGCAGGGGCAAGAGAGGGGGCACTAGGAAACAGTAATAGTTCCAATCAGGCAATCACTAAATGAAATGGATGAAATGCTTTTATTTTTTGTGAGTGTTATAGAAATTGGATGATGACGATTGAATGAATATATGATATCTAGCGTGGTGTAAATAATAGATTTATTGATTCTGCTATTAAATATGACACGGAAATGTGTGCCAGTCTACTTTGATCGTTAGTATAAATAGAAATGATTATCTTGAAATTACAGGCATTTTATTACTACATATGAATCCATAACACAAAAATTATTAGTTTTGTTACTTTTTATCACACTCAAATTAGAATATGGGGTAGATGCTCAGTAGTATCAAATCGGCCTATGGGTCCTGAGAACCCTGATTCGATTCCCACAGCCGACAAACAATTTCACTATATTAAAATTACCCCTGTGGCTCACCCACCACTAAAATCTTTGAGAGCCATGATTTGACTGCTGGTAACGCGTATAAATATATCAATTACCGAGATCTGCTTCAGCAGAGTGCCACACCCAGTAATGGGTAAAAGACGAGATGATGATATATTTATTTTATTTTATTACTACATGTGAATCCATACCTTACACATTATTAGTTTTATTACTTTTTATCACACTTTGGGCCAGTTTTTCAACCATCGATTAATATTAATCATAATTAAATAATAATGGAAACCATGGTTACCATTATTATTTATAAAATAAAGACAAAAAGTCAAATACGATGTGGAACTGAGTCTTAATAAATAAGAAAATTAGGAAAAACCTTTCCATCACTTGTCACAAGTTCCAAAAATTAACAGCACGTTTGAATGAACTTATCAGGTCATCATCAAACGGATGGTCAGTTCAGCTTTAACCATAGACGCGTTTCGTCCTTCCGGACTCATCAGTATGGTGTGATCATTTATCCAACTAGACCAACTGGGGAATAGTGGATTGTGATACCGTCTTAGCTGAACTGACTGATATTAAATTCTGTCGGTAGATGGCACCACGGGTTTCTTCTTAGCTCTCATGTCATGTCTACCGGCGTAGTTACTTTTTAACATCAGTCAGTTCAGCTAAGACGGTATCACAATCCACTATTCCCCAGTTGGTCTAGTTGGATAAATGATCACATCATACTGATGAGTCCGGAAGGACGAAACGCGTCTATGGTTAAAGCTGAACTGACTAGCCGTTTGATGATGACCTGATAAGTTGATTCAAACGTGCTGTTAATTTTTGGAACTTGTGACAAGTGATGGAAAGGTTTTTCTAATTTTCTTATTCATTATTATTTAATCATGATTAACGTTAATCGAGAGTAAACCGGTGACTAAAAAACTGGCCCTAAATTGGAACATGGTGTAGATGTCTCAGTGGTTTTGAGTCGGCTTGTGGATCCTGAGAACCAGCCGACAAACAATTTCACTTTATTAAAATTACCCCTGTAGCTCACCTACCACTAAAATCTTTGGAAGCCGTAATTTTGACTGCTGGTAACACGTATAAATATATCACTTACCGAGATCTGCTTCGGCAGAGTG
The DNA here is from genome assembly GCA_911728475.2 of Pterostichus madidus. Taxonomy (NCBI): domain Eukaryota; kingdom Metazoa; phylum Arthropoda; class Insecta; order Coleoptera; family Carabidae; genus Pterostichus; species Pterostichus madidus. The sequence goes on from OU452315.1 coordinate 9,840,353, forward strand.
CCATATCCAGTAATGGGTAAAAGGTGTGATGATATATTTATATTTATTTTATTTTTAAAATTAGAATTAAGAAGATTTAAATATTACAGAAATAAAACAGGGAACCTCAAAAAGGAATCTTGGATTGAATCAGCACTCGTCATTAACTTATTGATGGTCTTTAGCATCCTTTTTTTAATTAGTATATTATTTTATAAATTCTTTTTTTCATTATTTTAAATTTATTTAGACTTTTGACCGTTGTTCTCGAATGTCTCATGTCCTACTTTAGCATTAGTAAGACTAAATACAGTTAAAATGATAATAATTATAAATTATACATTTTGATCATTGTTCTGCGCAGTTTATTCTTCTTAAAATTACGTATTTCCTAGTAACCGAATACAGTAAAGTTAGGGTTGACTGATTATAAAAATTCCGTACAAAGAGTCATAAGATATGAGTATTTGTTAAAGATGTACTGTGTGCAGTGGTGATGCAATGTATTTTCTCTTTTGTTGGCGATACGCGATGCGCAGATATCATATTCGTTGTTTTTTGTTTAATTGTTACGCTTTTGTTTCCGATGCGGCTTTGATTCAGGTGTCAATATCAGACAGATGATAGGAGTGCTTTTGTTTCATGCAGAAATTGTTTTGCAATATCTAGGTGACTATACTTCATTTTTTCTAAAGTCTTTTTCAGAGTTTAAAATAAAATAAATAAATATATCATCACGCGTTGTACTCATTACAGGGCGTGACTAGCCGTCAAATCACGGCCTCTAAAAATGTTAGTGGACGGGGAGCCACAGGGGTAGTTATGGTGAAAATTGACTTGATACTTTTGAGTCACCTACCCCACTAAGTAGCTGTTTCAAGCGTTTTTAAATGGTCATAGAAAAAGTATTTGTTGTACTCGTATCGTTTAAAATAAGGTTTACTAAAGTAAAGTTTGATTTTGCGCACTAGTGCTTCAATGTAATTGAAAAAAACACCCATTTTTATGGTTCTACATTTTTGCTATTAAAACGCTAATTCTACTTATATACACACATTTTAAGAATTTATAAAAGAAATAGAGACATTAGCTTATAACGCCATTAATCAGACATATTTTAACAAACTTTACGAGAAAAAATAATCAATTTGCTTTCAAATTACAAATGTCAATTCATGGCATACTAAACTGTTATAATATAAATTCACGCTTCAAATTTAATAACTTTTTTTACTATCGGTTATATAATTTTTGCTTGTCACAAAAAGTATTTTATAAAACTCTTGCAAGAAGACGTAATTTGCACCATTCGCGTAAATTAATGCACTCGCTTAACTCGTTCTTTAAAATTGCGCTCATGTGCAAAGTATGTCTTCGTGCACTTGTTATATACTATTACATAATAAGTCAGGAAAGTAATATTTTACTTGACTTAGCCGATTAAAATACTCGGCCTGCGGCCTCGTATTTCAAACAACCGCTTCGTCAAGTAAAAACACTTTCCTGACGTATTATGTATACTATTTTTTCTGAAACCGTTTAATTTAATCAGTATTTAATCAGTATTTAATAATATAAAAATAATTCAAAATGATTAAATTTTTTGATATGAATTGTATTGACAGCAGACTATGTATCCAAGGTTACAACAAAAATAACAGTCAGGTAAAATCTTTACCAGACTGTTTTGTACTTTACCAGACTATTATTTTTGTTGTAGCCTTGGAAACGTACTTTACTTGCCTATTTCTGTAAAAACCTACTTTCCATACTAAAATTGATTAGGAAAGTAGGCACTTTCTTGCCTGTTTCAGAAAAATAGTTATTTATGTACTTCGAGGAGAAAGTGTCCTTGTCGTTCTTGTAAGGTTGTTGCTCTCGGCTATCCCTCGATAATCAGTCCCCATGCATGAGCAGCAATAGACTGCTTTCTGCTCTAGCTACACAAATAATAATTATTTAAAACTTTTTTGTGAAAGCTTATAACTTTGATTATAAGGGTAGTGCAATATGTTAGTATGACATGTCATTGATATGTCAGCGTATGATTCAGAACCCTAATCGCGATGAGATATCAACTGTACGTGTTTGAATTAGGGCAAATGGGGAGAAGGCGATTGTTTCTTTGAGGTATTAGTCGCGGGGGTGCAAACTTTGGCCACTTGTAGGGGGTGTACAAAGTACCGGGCAGCCCAAACCCTAACGCAAACTCAAAAGGTACTCAGAACAATTCAAGTTTTCAATTGTACAGTATATCTAGACCGTATACCAACACAATGCCTTTAGAAACTGACCATTGAATGACCGTTGCTTTTCAGCAGCACTGTAGCCAACTTTCCCGAGTTAAGAGTGTCGAGAAGTCGCGTATCAGTAGCCTGCCCCCCTCCGGCCACCCCTTTCTCGCCGCCAGTGGATCTCGTATTGTGCGCAATTGAAAGCGAATAGATTTATTTAGGACGCTGTGACTGGACATGCTTTACTGTTCGCTGTTCGAAGTTATTTCGGATTGTTTAAGCGCTTGAATAATTGATTGTTGTAGTTGATTAAGCGACTGGACTTGGTATTGTTGCCTTGGACTTAACAATGTGCTTGTGCGATGCAAATGGCTGCTCTTAAGGGATGATTTTAAAGGAGCTTTGTTTACATTGCAAACTAAATACATTAGAGATGTATTTTTTAGTTTTCCTTCAACCATGTACGTAATATTATCTTCTAATTGCAGAAATCTTGGGTCTGGTTGCATAAAACGTTGTTTACTACACGAAAAAGTTGAACTAGAATAAGAAGTGCATGTGAGAAATGTCAAATTGTTCCTGTTTACAGTCAATATGAAACTAGATATGAAATTGGGAATTCCACCATTTAATTCCTCATATATTTATACATAATTATGCATATTTTGATCCGCAATATATGTTTGTTTAAACGACGCAGTCTTGATTGTAAAAATTTCGGTTAATGAAAAATGCCAATTTTTGGTTGAACCAGTTTAAAATAGAAAATTTTTAAAATATGGTTCTATATAATTCAGACTACAAGAAATCGAATGCCGAAGAGCGCATCTTCGTATCTTTTTTTGTTTTCGAGTTACAGCGATTTTTGACTTTTTTTAAATCACAACTTTGAAGGCCCATATCTCGAAAACTAAAAGAGATATTGAAATGCGGTTTGAACGAGAGTATTTCTCGTGCACTAATTAACCTATACCGAAATTTTGAAAATTTTGAAATTTTTAATATTTTTTGCAAAATTTTCATGTCTCAATATTTCGAAAAATTTAAAAGATAATGAAAATCTGTGAACACCAATGATTTCCTCTCGCAAAAGTACATAGGTATGCAAAATTTCAGGCAAAAATTCGTACAGATAAAGCTTTTATTACAAAAAAACGAAAAATCACTGTTTTTTAATTATTTTTTAGGGGGTACCCCTTAAGATTTTAATTAATTTTGGCCATTTTTAGTTTTTTTGCTTTAAAAATTGCATCCGTGGAGCAAAAGTTCTGAAAATTTACATACATACATATGTACTTTTACGAGAGGAATTCACTGGTGTTCACAGATATTCATTAACTTTTAAATTTTTTGAAATATTGAGAAATGAAAATTTTGAAAAAAATACTAAAATTTTCAAAATTTTCAAAACTCCGGTATAAGTTAATTAGCGCACGAGAAATACACTCAAACCGCATTTCAATATCTCTTTTAGTTTTCGAGATATGAGCCTTCAAAGTTGAGATTTTTAAAAAGTCAAAAATCGTTGTAACTCGAAAACTAAAAAAGATACGAAGATGCGCTCTGCGGCATTCGATTTCTCGTAGTCTGAATTATATAGAACCATATTTTAAAAAATTCGATTTTTAAACTGGTTCAACCAAAAAAATTGGCATTTTTTTATGAACCGAAATTTTAGCCATCATGATTCCTGCGATTAAAGAAATATATATTGAGGATCAAAATATGAATAATTATGCAGAAATATACTAGGAATTAAATGATGAGTTCCCCAATTTCATATTTACTTTCATATTATTTTAAATTAACCGTAAATGAATTGTATCTTTATTAGCGGTCGGCCTAAATGATACTCGTACTACAGGGTGATCAAAAGGAATTGTTATAGTTGGCAGTACAATTCCAAAGATCTTTTTATTCCACAGTTGGCACAACGTCAGATAAAGGCGGAAATGCTATTTGACATTTCTAATAAATACAAATAGGTTATGTCAGGAGTCTGACAGCTAATAGAATTTTGACTTTTTGAATAATAGAAATACTTTAGAAATAAATGTAATAATAAGTGTATTTAAATTTAAATTTTCAAATGACACTGTCAACAACAGGAAATGAATTTATATATCAGGCTTACCAATTTCAAGTAGTTTTTTTTATTGCCAACTATAACAATTCATTTTGATCACTCTGTATAATAATAACATGATTGATTGAATAATTAAAACATTTTAATGGTGTTAAGAAACCTCAAAAATCATCTATTAATAAAAATGCAAACTTTTAAAGTGGTAAATATGCAGTAATGAAAGAAAAAAGTGTTCATATGTACAAGAAAAGATAAAATAAATGAATCATTGGTATTTATTTTTTTCCAAATGACACCTGCATGTTAACATTTGTAAATATGTAATTAATTGGTGATTATATGCTGTGATTCTTGTGTTAAAAGCAAATTAGTATTCCAAATTTGCTCCGGTAAACAGCATTAAACAAAAGCCATACAAAAAATGACAGAAGCCAAACGAGGGAGGGACATTCATTTATTTCATTGCATCAATTCATCAACACAGCACCCCTTTATTGCTTTCAATTCACAGATGCATTTATTCATCAAAAACGCTCAACACGGTTCGGAAAATCACACACGACTGCACACTCTCACACAGGAGTGATATCCATTGCAGGTACGTTGCAATTTTGATCCTGCAGTGGTCCTGCTTCATTCCTGCTGATGAGCTGAGAGTGGCTGCTGATCAGAACAGGCGCTGGTCGGCTGCAAACAAACGCGGGCGCGAATCGGTAACCGCTAACCGTAACCGCGGTTAATATGTTTAACACCTACCCTTGATAGTTCGCTTCGATGTAATACGGATACGGTACGTTAGGGAAATATGGCAGGAATGCTGATTGGAACATGGTTTTTAGTTTTGTTAGTTTTTCCTACGGAAACTTTCAAATTGGATTGAATAATTTTCCTTTTATCATGGCCGTCGACAGATTTTTTTCAAAGTTGGTGCAAATTAGATGTAATATTTAAATATTATATAAATACAATTAAAACCTATTTGGGCTAATATAAGTCAAAATAAAATGATAGAAATATTGCGTTTGCTACAATTTTAAAGTCCTTATTTTAAATATTTTAAAATTGCCGGATGTACAATATTTGTTTGTTTTAAAAGCGAGTGAAACAACGAGTAAGTTCGGAAGGAAGCATATTCGTTGTAATTAAATTTAATAACAATATAAGAAGAAATTTATACCCATATTTAGTATGTATTTTGTAACCACAAATCATATATGAGGTGTGGCTATTAAATGATTAAATAACGAGACCTATTTACTTATTATCACTTTCAATATACACCCCTCCTCTATCCCTACAATGCTCCATGCGAATCTTCCATTGTTCAAAACAGTGCTGAAAGTCTTCTTCTGTCAGCTCGTTCAAAACGCGTGCTGATTTTTCTTTCAAAACTCTAATCTTGTTGCTATTAAGGCAAATTTCACCTTAGGAAACAGATAGAAGTCGCAACGGTGCAAGATCTGGCAAATAAGGCGGATGGTCCAACACTGGGATGCTGTACTTGACTAGAAATCTCTTGACAGACATTGCGGAATGAGCCAGCGCATTGTTTTGATGGAGAAACCATGACTTGTCCTTCCACAATTCGGGTACTTTTTTCAATATACGTTTCAGTAGTAGCCAAGTTTCATGTGAAATTTCACAACAATTCGTTGCTCTAATGTTGCACTTGACATTTTTTTAGCGAAACAAAAAACAACTCTAATTAGAACGAATGCTACGCCTATACGGATTTGTTTACAGAAGCAAGAGGTACTGCATTCGAAAGACAAAGCTTTACGCTAAAAAGCTGACGGTCGCTGGTATTTGGCGCATGCGTACTTCGTCTGTAGCAGCGTCAGTCTCGTTATTTAATAGCCACGCCTCTTATCTATACGAAAATAATATTATTCAAGTAAAGAGTAAATGATCTTGGGAAAAAATCTACTGCTTTTTTCTAATATTACGTGAGTAAAAACATATATACAATTTTTCTACAAATGTGAAGACATCCAAGAATTGGAATACTTGCACAATACTTAATTTCATAGTCAAAATTGGCGAAACGAGCTCTACATAAACATATGTATTTTAATGTAAACAAACCATTTATCCTACTAAATAAAGCTAGGCGAACGCAGCGCCTCTATAGTTGATTTGAGTTGTCAATATTGGAGTTTATTTAAACTTTTTTGTGACTATGTTTTATATTAAATCGGCCTGTGGATCCTGAGAACCCTGGTTTGATTCCCACAGGCGACAAACAATTTTCATAATTTCAAAAACCATCCCTGTGGCCCCCCCCCCCACCACTATCATCTTTGGGGACCGTAATTTGACGACTAGTAACCGCACTTCACGCGCAAAATATATCACTTACCGAGATCTGCTTCGGAAGAGTGCCACACCCAGTAATGGGTTAAAGGCGTGATGATATATTTATTTATTTTATTTTTATGTTTTATTTGACTAATATAAAATTGAGGAATAACTACAACCCCCTTAATAATTTATCTGTTAATAATTCAATATTATAGAACTAATTAATCCTTCAAATTTTTGTAAGGCATTAAATATTTCTTACCCAGAAGCTAATACACTACACCATTTAGCTAATTATCAGCAACATACCTCCACCTTCATCACTCATTCACCATCCTGCATCTCTTGCCTCCCGCCCTTCCCTCCCACTGCAGGGCAACATACTCGTCCACTTGATATACACCCGCACCAGGCAACAATCGAGAGCACGGCATAGTAGACTAGTGTTGACAATGGTACAGTGTTAAGTTCGACATACCACGCGGCTCCGGAGGACCGGAGGATTGGAGTCCGGCTCCGGAGCCGGGGACACGCGAATTGCAGCGTCCGGACTACAAACGGAATAGCTTCAGCGTGCTATTATCGTGCAGAGGTGTATTAGGGAGAATTGAATATGAGAAAAGGAAATTATTTTTTTATCTATATGAAAGTAGTTTGAAATACCAGTACAGGGTGTTCAATTTAGTTGTGCCACCATTGCTATCTCGAGAACTATAAGAGCTACAAGGCGATCGTCAGCTTTTTAGCCTGAAGCTTTCTCTTTTGAATGCAGTACCTTTCGCTTTTGTAAGCAAATTCGTATAACCGTAGCATTCGTTATGTAGTTACTAGGCGTCAAATCACGGCCCCCAAAATATGTTAGTGGATGGGGAGCTACAGGAGTAAATTTAATGTGGTGAAAATTGTTTGTCGGCTGTGGGAATCGAACCGAGGTTCCCAGGACCACAGGCCGACTCGATACCACTGAGCTAGCTACCCCAATTATTATTCTACGAGGTGTGGCTATTAAATAACGAGACTGACGTTGCTACAGACGAAGTACGCATGCGCCAAACACCAGTGACTATCAGCTTTATAGCGTGAAGCTTTCACTTTCGAATACAGTACCTCTCGCTTCTGCAAACAAATCCGTATAGCTGTAGCATTCGTTCTAATTAGAGTTGTTTGTTTCGCCGAAAAAATGTTAAGTAACATTAGAGCAACGAATTGTTATAAAATTTCACATGAAACTTGGCAAAACTGCTACTGAAACTTATAATTTATTGAAAAAAGTACCCGAATTGTGGAAGGACAAATTATGGTTTCTCCATCAATGCGCTGGCTCATTCCGCAATGTCTGTCAAGAGGTTTCTAGCCAAATACAGTATCCCAGTGTTGGACCATCCGCCTTATTCGCCAGATCTTGCACCGTGCGACTTCTATCTGTTTCCTAAGGTGAAATTTGCCTTAATAGCAACAAGATTTGAGGTTTGAAAGAGAAATCGGCACGCGTTCTGAAGGAGCTGATAGAAGAAAACTTCCAGCACTGTTTCGAACAATGGAAGATTCGCATGGAGCATTATGGGATAGAGGAGGGGTATAGATTGAAAGTGATAATAAGTAAATATGTATGGAATCAAAATTAAATGTTAAAACAGCATCAGTGCTCCACTTAAAATAAACATCCCCTGTATAGTTATTTAGACAGAGTCCCTGCAAATTACAATTTCATAACTGCACTCAAATTTCCCTAATACGTTCCTGGATCCACTACACAAATTCACCCGCTTCATACATCCATGTATCCAGCGATGTCGGGGGGTGGGGCGCCACCGGGCGCAGTCCTGCAATCAGGATATTATCTCTAATTACACCTGTCCACGGACATCAGTCACAGATGGCAGCACGTGCGCTCCGCGCGTACACTGACGTCATAATTCATAACTCTGCGCCCTGTTCAACGCCCCGCGCCCCCGCTCATGTCGTCCCATTGTTGCAAATTGTTGTGTTATTGTGTAGAAATTGATTACTGCATACGGTGATTGGGTTAGATTGCGCTCTCTCTCTCTAACACTAGGAGAGATGTTGTAGTGAATGCAATAGAAAGAGATGCATGATGCGTATGGATGATAGTTTCAATAAAAATTTATATTACGTTTTAATCATTACATATTATATGACCTGCTCGCGAATGCATTGATTGCGGAATAAATTGCTAGTTAGTAAATGGCATATAGAGTGCGGTAAAATCAAATGTGGATATATGGTATTTCGAAATTGGCTTTGATTTCTGGTTATTTTAATATGTAACTAGGAACTTGAATTATATTTTCTTGCATTACTTTTAATCGTTTATATATAAAATTATTCTACATGTTTTTCTATCATATTTAAAAAAAATTCTAGTACATTAATTACATAAAATAACAATTTTTTAATATCCATCTTAAAATATCTTTTCCGTTGAACCGTTCATTAATGGATATTATTAATGTACGAGTACATAAATTAATGACCCCTGTTAATTAATGATTTTTTATTAATGAACGATTTTTTTGGTTGCATAGAATACACATAATACGAGGTGTGGCTATTAAATAACGATACTGATGCTGCTACAGAAAAAGTGCGCATGCACCAAAAGCCAGCGACCATCATCTTTTTAGCGTGAAGCTTTCTCTTTCGAATGCAGCACCTCTCGCTTCTGTAAACAAATCCGTATAGCCGTAGTTTTCGTTCTCATTAGAGTTGTTTTTTGGTTTTGCCGGAAAAATGTTAAGTGCAACATTAGAGCAACGAATTGTTATGAAATTTCACATGAAACTTAGCAAACTACTGAAACTGAAAGAAGTACCTGAATTGTGGAAGGACAAGTCATGGTTTCTCCTTCAAAACAATGCGCTAGCTCATTCCGAAATGTCTGTCAAGAGATTTTTAGCCAAGTACAGCATCCCAGTGTTGGACCATCCACCTTATTTGCCAGATCTTGCACCGTGCGACTTCTATCTGTTTCCTAAGGTGAAATTTGCCTTAATAGCAACAAGATTTGAGCTTTGAAAGAGAAATCGGCACGCGTTCTGAAGGAGCTGACAGAAGAAGACTTCCAGCACTATTTCGAACAATGGAAGATTCGTATGGAGCATTGTAGAGATAGAGGAGGGGTGTATATTGAAAGTGATAATAGGTAAATAGGTATGGAATCAAAATATGATGTTAAAATAGTATCAGTCTCGTTATTTAATAGCCACACTTCGTATAAGTAAAAACTGGCAAAAAACAAATATTGAGATGTGAGATGTTTCGCGCTCTTGTTAAAAGCCAAAAGAGATTTCTAAATATTTTTTTAAACAGTGAACAAAATTTTACTTAATCTAAAAAAATCAAAAGAACAGAATACATAACGAAAATTTCTTAATTAAACTTATAAAATGTATACAAATATAATATAATAAGATTTTACACAACAAAAATCCTGAAAGAAACTGTCATCATTAATGTAAGTCCAATTCTCAAAATACGAATAGTAATCACTTCACTTATATTTGATTTGTATAAAGCTAACCATAATAACAAATAAAGTCACTAAATAAAATTACAAATTGACTGATGTTTTCATTCACAGTTTTTTTGACTTTCTAGAAGTGTCCCAAACTCTGTGTGCCCAAGAAGGCCCTGCCAATAATATCAATAACTACCTCACTAATATTGTGAACAACAGTATGCACAACACCAATGCTAATTATAACTATTAATTTTGTATTTTGAATGAGGCATATATGTTTCTGTTTCTTGAAAGATCCCCAAAAATAAATCTCAACATAGATAGCTAACATTTCTTTTTCAAATAAACAGCTCGCATTGAATCAGTTCCCAGATAAAGAAACCAATAAATCAAAGGGTGAGTTGTTATGTTAGGGCATCCGAGTGTCAATGTTTTGAACTACCTAAAGTGTTGAATCCATACAGATGCTATTCGCAGAGATCGGTCAAAATGTATCATCCACATATAGTCTTCACTCCCGAAATCCTTCCTCAGTACTTGAGTAGTTCTTCATCGACTGAAAATTCACAATATCCTCGGCGGAAACTCGAGATCTAGCGGCAAGTATCCGGGTAAAAAATAAGAGAAATGCGCTTTTTCATCCCTTAAATTCACTCTATTTTATTCGGTCCATCTGTCAGGGGCGGCTATTGGCGGATATTTATCGTGACTGGGGTGAAGACGCACCCTCCCAGATCAATTGGGGTGACAGGGTGTTCACCCGTGTAAGAGGCTATCTGTCTTCACGGTGGTTTTGGTGCGACACTGAGGTAAAGAACTAATTGGATATCAATGTTTCTGATACGCGCGATTTATGGATACTTGAAGAACTTGAGAAATCACCAGAAAATGAGGTTCGTTACTTGCAAATTTGCGAATTATTTGAGAATAGACTATATCACAAAAATTTTAATATATTTTCTGTTAATACCAGAGCTGAGCAGTAGCTAGCTACTTTTGTAGCTTAGCTACATTTACCTTAGCTGTAGCTGTAGCTTAGCTAACTGTGAAAAAATATAGCAGTAATTTGTAGCTAGCTACTTTTTTTATCTATTAGCTTAAAAATAACAACTGAAGCTACTTTTAAAACTACTTTTTGTAGCTTCAAGCTACTTTTTAAGCAGAAGGTTAACAAAGTACGCATGCGTACAAGCTAAACCCACACAAAATAATTATTTGTTGCCGGTTCTAACTGGCTCTAATACGCAAAAATACACAGTAGGTGCCAGATGGTATTTGTTATTTTTGATATTTATGTACGTAATAGTAAATTAACAGTCATTATAACAAAATACTGATCATATGACAATGGCAAATTTAATTGTTTCACAATAATTTAAAAAAGTAGCTTTAAAATTTAACAGCTACTTTAACGAAAGCTTTTAGCTGCAGCTTAGCTATATTTTACAAAATATATCTTATAGCTGTAGCTTAGCTACTTTTTTAAAGAATAGCTGTAGCTGTAGCTTAGCTACTTTTTTTAAGTAGCTTGCCCAGCTCTGATTATGACGTACTTAAGTCTTGGTGACAAAGATAGCATTTCCTTTTTGAGAGAGATACCATTTGTATTTAAATTAAAAATTTTTAACGTAGTTCTTAGTAAAATTGCACTAAAAATTGAGCTCCTCTATTTTTCTTGTAAACGAGGATCTCGGCCTTGAGTTCGTACCCCATGTGCCCTTTTAGAAAAGACGGAACTGATTATAGGTAACGTAAAATACTGTTTTTAATAATATAAACACTAGTGTAATAAAAAATAAAAATGAAATAATCATTTGTAGGGGTAGAACAAGAATTTATTGTTAGCTTTAATATATTGCTTTTTAGAGTAATAAATGATATTTATGATGTATTACTGTAACTATTCACTAATTTTTAATAAATAGTAATAAAAATCTCTGTTGTGCGTGTGGTTCAACGTGAGAGTTTCTGAGCGCGATTTGTGTAAGGGAATGTACAGCAAGGCCCCAAAGACGCCGACATTTACGACTTAATAAAAATCATAGTGCGCTCTTGCACCTTTCGGCGCGTTATTTGTTTATCATGGTTCGAATCCCGAATCCCGGCCAGACGGGTGGTTTATTGTAGCGGCCCTTTTGATGATAACTTCACAGCGGGTTGGATAGGAAGTCGACGTTCACGTTCATCAGATCTTTACACTCCATGAAATACATCCAATACAAATATAAATATATCATCACGCTTTCTACCCATTACTGGGTGTGGCACTCTGCCGAAGCAGATCTCGGTAAGTGATATATTCTGCGCGATTACCAACCGTCAAATCACGGCCCCCAAAGATGTTAGTGGTGGAGAAACCACAGGGGTAGTTTATGAAATTATGAAAATTGTTTGTCGGCTGTGGGAATCGAACCAGGGTTCTCAGGATCCACAGACCGACTTCATACCACTAGCCATCCCATATATAATAACTATATTTCTCCTTGGGACGCCGTGAAAAAATCTGATTCTCTAATGCTGGGTTGCAAGAAAAAAATAAAGAGCTCTTTAGTAACAGTATCAATGGCAATTTTCTGAAATTTATTGAACCGTTAGTTGCTAATGAACCGATAAAACTTTCATGCAACCCAGCGTAAGTGCGATATAAACGAAAAAAGTTTGGGTACCCCTGGCTTATTCAGAGTTATCATCCGATGAACATGTATTCGAGTGATATGAAAACATATGTACATATTACTCCAAATAAAATAGTTGAGCATCAGGTGAATTATAATTGGACAGGAAGTTACTCACAACTCACTATGGTTTCTTTCGATTGTTGTATTATCAAGTAGGCGAAGTACAAGAGGTTTTCAGTGTTCAGAGAATATTTTCCCCAGGAAACGACTTTGGGTCGTAAATTCTTCTAGAAGATATTTACAATGTTTATGGTATCGCTTTAACGTTTATAAAATATTTTAGATGGGGACAAAAAAAATCACTGTCTGGGCTTGTGTTTGGTTTGTTGTTAAAACATCATAAAAGCTACCCTGATTTTTATGTTTTATTAATTTTAAAATAAACACAGACTGACGACGTTATCTAACACACAAATCAAAGTAGTACAATTTTTCATCAAGAAATATTTCATTATTATACAAGGTAAAATAAGTAATAATAATATGGGGTAGCTAGCTTAGTGGTATCAAGTCTGTCTGTGGATCCTGAGAACCCTGGTTCGATTCGCACAGGTGACAAACAATTTTCACTATTTTAAAAACTACCTCTGTGGCTCTCCCACGACTAACATCTTTGGGGGCCGTGATTTGACGCCTGGTAACTGCACTTCACGTGCTAAAATATATCACTTACCGAGATCTGCTTCGGCAGAGTGCCACGCCCAGTAATAGGTAGAAGGCATGATGATATATTTATTTTTTTTATTTTATAATAAATAATGACTCAGTGGTATCGAGTCGGTCTTTGGATCCTGAGAACTCTGGCTACGACCAAGATGAACAAATCATAATATTTGGGGTGGCTAGCTCAGTGGTATGAAGTCGGCCTGTGGATCCTGAGAACTCTGGTTCGATTCCCACAGGCGACAAATAATTTTCATAATTTCAAAAACTACCCCTGTGTCTCCTCCATCACTAACATCTTTGGGAGCCGTGATTCGACGACTTGTAACCGCACTTCACGCGCAAATATATATCACTTACCGAGATCTGCTTCGGCAGAGTGCCACACTCAGTAATAGGTAGAAGGCGTGATGATATATTTATTTATTTTATTTTAAAATAAGTATGTTTTTGAGATATGGGCAAAAAAACTCTCAGATATACATAAATTTTTAAAATATTTTTTTTACATAACATAAATACAAATACACATAACAAATAGATAAAAAAATATTTGAATTTGTCAATTAAATTACTAGTCTTTGTCGTCTGGGTTTGAATTGAAGAGGACGGACAATTTTCTAATAACTCTTTCATAAATTGACACCATTTCTTCAATAAATTCCGATGTAGCAGTTTTACCGTTTTTATTTTCTAATATTTTGTGTCTGTGTATACTTAATAAACTTAGATTACGATAGGGAACATGTCGCTAGCTGGCCATAAGAATATTGCTGAAAATTCAGTTTCAGCTTGAATTTATTATCTTTAAACTTATATTTTAATTTTTATTTTATTATGGATGGTGACCGCGACTCTCGAACATAGAACTTTAACATGTAAAATCATATTGTTTTAATTTCCTGTTTCGTAATTATTTGTACCGGCACAAATTAGATCTGAAAATGACTAAAATTGTCTCAAAACTATCAATAGCTATGAAATTGAAACAAAATTAAACAAATGTTTGACGTTTAATCTATCAGAAACTGTCAAAATAAATTATTTATTATTTCATTTATTTTGACAGATGAAACGTCAAACATTTGTTTAATTCTGTTTCAATTTCATGCCTATCGATAGTTTTGAGCCAATTTTCGTCATTTTCAGAGCTAATTTGTGTCGTTACAAAGTATATAAAATTAGTTTTATTTATTGGTTCAGATGCAGAATTTTATACCCTAAAACTTTTATTTCAAGCTTTTTTATTTAAAATATTTAGGGAAGCAGGAAATTACAAAATTATAATTTTACATGTTAAATTCCTATGGTCGAGAGTCGTGGTCACCACCCTAGCTAAAATCCAGGGGAGGCGAGCGCCCCTGTTTGCCCCTCTGCGGACGCCCATACCTGTATATAAAAATATAGACATCCACTATATGAGCCACTTCCGTCAAAAAATTCTAGATCCGTCGCTCCCTGAGTCACAAGTTTTAGGCTTGGGTTGCATGAAAGTTTTATCGGTTCATTAGCAACTAACGATTCAATAAATTTCAGAAAATCGCTATTGATACTGTTGCCAGATAAACAGTTCTTTAACTAAAGAACTCTTTATTTTTTTCTTGCAACCCAGCATGAGTCTTACCCAGTAAAACAGTGATTACATCCCCCGCAACTCGCAAATTGAATGAGACATATCATCCCTGGTATATTTGTCAGTATAACCATGGCTACATGACTCCGTGACGTCTAATGTACAGGGCTAATAATCGCACATTATCGACGTGATTGAGTGCTGGTGCCAGATGAACCTGCAACAGATCATCTGTATCGGATGGTGTGTGTCGCGTCGCGTCGCCGCTATAATCTGCATATGTGTCGTGGCTGTACACACACACGGACACACGGACACGGACATGGACAGCATATAGCACAGCACACTAGACGTGGACACACTGCAGTTCTGACCGATGTTAATGGATATGTGACCGTTTCACTAATTGTAGTAGTAGGCTCGGGTGAAAGGGGTGGGTACAGGGTGGCAGGTAGTGCTGGTGGTGCCAGTGACGGGGATCATTTTAACTATTTTGCTACCTACTTCTTTACTTTATATAAAATTAATATATCATCATGCCTTTTTACCCATTACTGAGTGTGGCACTCTGCCGAAGCAGATCTCGGTAAGTGATATATTTTGCGCGTGAAATGCGGTTACCACTCGTCAAATCACGGCCCCCAAAGATGTTAGTGGTGGAGGAGCCACAGGGGTAGTTTTTGAAATTATAAAAACTGTTTGTCGCCTGTGGGAATCGAACCAGGGTTCTCAGGATCCACAGGCCGACTTCATATCACTAAGCTAGCCACCTCAAAATAAATATATCATTATGCCTTTTTACCCATTACTGGGTGTGACACTCTGCCGAAGTAGGCCTCGGTAAGTGATATATTTATGCGCATGCAGTGCGGTTATCAGCTGTCAAATCACGGAAAGATGTTAGTGGTGGACACAAGGGGAATTTTAAATTGGCGAAAATGTTTTGTCGATTGTGGGGATCGAACCAAGTTTTTTTGGATCCACAGGCCGATTTGATACTACTGAGCCATTACTTTATGTTATAATAATAAATAATAAAAGTGGTGATCGAAAAATTTACGAATAGTGACGCAGACGTCAAATGTATAATTATTTAGTAAACTTTTAATTTTTCTGCTTGACATTTTTAAATTACTAGTGAAATCCAATTTTTAAGCATTTGTTTATCAAACAACAACTTTAATGGTCTCCAAGCAATTAAACATTAGTTTATAAGGCCAAATTGAATAAAATAATAAATTGGGGTAATAAGTAAAAGACAATTTTAGGAAGCGCGGACAAGAATTTTAATAATCATCACAATATGCTTTTAATTATACAAATAAATGTTAAATCATTCTACTGATTTGTACTTCATGTTCTAATTTTATTAATAATATTAGTAGTGGTAGTAAAATAATCATAAAATTTGTCAAATAAATTATTTAGTACTCAGTAAATTCTCATTTTAAAAGCTAATTAAATATCATTTTTAAATTTTATACATATAAACATAATTAATTTTTATGCGTGTACAATAAATTACAATTATTTCTTGGAAAAATAAATAAATACAAGTAGGCTGTAAGAAGTTAGTGATACATCGATACTTAGCATAAATCATGTCTGGAATCATTTCAGTATTTTTAAATTTATTAAATGCCTACTTACCTATTATTGTGTATAAAATAAATAGAAATATATCATCACGCCTTCTACGCATTACTGTGTGTGGCACTCTGCCGAAGCAGATCTCGGTATATATGTGATATATTCTTGCGCGTGAAGTGCGGTTACTAGCCGTCAAATCACGGCCCCCAAAGGTGTTAGTGGAGGGGAAACCACAGGAGTAGTAATGGTGAAAATGTTTGTCGCCAGTGGGAATAAATTTGATAAAAACTACTAACTTTATATGTTTCTCATTTACAGTCATAATTATTGACTAGTTTGCAGTTTTATCCATCTTCCTTTTAATTTGCATTACCAGTGTATCTGTGTAAACCAGCTTGTAACTTTGGTAGTTGGTAAAAAAAATAAATTATTTTGGAAAATATATAATTGTTAAGTTTGATTTATTTAAATATATTAATGGCTCAGTGATATCGAGTCGGCCTGTGGATCCTAAGAAGTCCGGTTCTATTCCCACACCCGATAAACAGTTTTCACCAAATTAAAATTTCTGCCCATTCAAATTATCGCGTCTTGGAGATGTTGCCAAAATGGCTACCAATCTCAAGATGACTAGAATACGTTCCATGAACATCGACAAGAGTGTTGCTATTTCTTAAATATTTATACTGTGATAGAAGTGTAGACCTGTTTTAAAAAAATAAATAGTTTCACACAATTTTGACTAAAAACTGAAGCCATTTTAAAAACTGAATGTAAAGTTAAGAATTACTGTTTGGTGTTTACGGTTGCTGACCAGATCATATCAGTTAGAGTTTGACATCCACCCCTTGTTGACAGCGCGCCATCACCATGTTTGCAGAGTGTCTTACAGCAACCCTAGTGTCTCCACCACTGGTGACCATACATCACTCGCCCTTTGAATTGATATTGACATGTATATTGCGTCCAGTCTCGAAGCTGTCGGGATTACCGCCATCCCGACTGAGTGATTTACGCGCGATATTCTGTAATTATTGATTCTGATTAAGTCTGTTGTTTATCGGTTCCGGCATCGTACCGTTTGTGTGGCTGTGTGTGTGTGTCGAGCAACAATTGAATTATACGCGTAAGCCGGGATACGCCAAACACTATGATGACGATAGGATTATTCGGAAGATTTAAATGATGGACAGGGACAGCCTGCTCTCTGTTTATTTTACTACTTTATTATTTAATCAATTGGGACCTTATGCCATCTATTATCCACTCGACCATTTATTTACACTGATAATAAAACATGAGAGTTGAAAATAATTTGACAGATTTTACAAAAGTTCTTGTTTGGGAAAGAAACTGGCGAAGTATTTGCAGTAATAATATAACGAGTGAGAATAAATTGAAATTTGACAGACCTTTCGAAAACTTGTTGCAAGGCAATAGTCACGAAAGCCCGTAGGGCTTGAGTGGCTATTGCCAAATGCCAACAAGTTTGAGAAAGATACTGGAGAATTATTTTCTAATTTATCCAACTCTCGAGTTATATTTAATTAGATTATTTTTTGACTTAGCTGTTGAGGTCGATTCATCCAACTTAAAAGATTTTGAACTGGGTTCATATCGATTGATTACTTATTAATGTATTCTTGGAAGTTGTTTCCAAAATTTGTTGGTGTATTTCTGTATCTGAAATGCAACTAAGTCGACTTTTTTTACACATTAACCTTGACAGTTTTATATAATTATTTGATCTCATTTATTTGTCACAAACAAGAAAGCACCTACAGAGATTATTCCCAGAAATAATCACAAGAGCTTTATTCTTAGTATAATAATGACAGGATTGGTTCAAACGAAGACACGTGACATACAATGAAGCATTTCATTGGTTTTAAGGAACGTCAAAAAATAATTTATTGAACTATTTCACATCTTTTATTTTACGCTATAATTCGATAGATTTTGATTCGAAAATTTATTGCCAGGCAATTGTCATCAACATCTGAAGATCTCGACTCGCTAATTTGTTTTCAAATAATAAGCGTATTCTATTTGTCATTTGGATCAAATCTAACTTACATTTACTGAACCAGATCACTTATGTATTTCGCTGGATTACTTCGCTGACCTTATTTCTAGTACTAGAATGACAGATTCTAATTTACTTTGAAGTAATTCACCCCAATAAGTGCAAATGTTTGCCGAATTCAATTCATTTAGTCATGTGTCAAATTTATCTGAACTGATTTAAGTGATCCAAGTGTTAATGGAATACAGCTAATGTCAATTCATTGCATACTAAACTGTCACGCTTCAAATTTAATAACTTTACTCACTATCGGTTACATAATTTTTGCTCATTACAAAAAGCATTGTACAAAACTTATGCACGAAGACCTCATTTGCATCATTTGCGCACTTGTTACTTGACTAGCTATTTCAACTCTCAAAATCTAAAATTTGTCTACATTTCTTCATCTTCTAAAAAAAAAAAAGGCAAATGTATAATTTTATTATAAAGATTTATTAATGATTTTATCAGTGTGTAAGATACTGGAATTTTGTTTTGAAAACGTTGAAAAAAAAATTGAATCACAGTAGAGCATTACCATAAGAAGCGCATAAAATCTTGTAACATCGCTATTGACCGTGTTGTCCGTCCCAGGGGTTGGAAAATCGGACAAATTCAATATAAAAAATACAAGATTCAACCCTCGGATTTCCGTATAAATTTAAATCCCTTTGGGGTAGTTTCGCGGTGGTAGCGGTCAAGCAAACAACCCCAGTCTTGTTTAAACTACCCTGAAAATGCTACTCACTGGGGTGGACACATTTTTATAAGGGGTGCACCGTTTTACAACCAATCAATAAGATAAATTGTTATGATAGTTTTATTTTATAGCCCTTAAGAAATAGCCGTAGACATATAAGGGTTTGACGGATAAATTTATAGGAAAATGATTTTTTTCTGCGGGGGTAGATTGATTAAATTAGGGAAGAATGTAATACCAGTAACCCTCGGTGTACAAAAATCATAAATATTGTCAATATTATTAAAATATGTGGGTTTCATATCATTTGATAAATTAAATTAAAATATACAAAATTGGAATAAAGCCAGGATTAGAACCTGGGACCTATGAACTCCGGTCATAGTTTAAACTAAGCGACAGTTGCCCTAGATAAAAGTATTTTTTTTTTTTATTTTTCTCTCTAGTTTTTTACGTGTCATAGGTAGCAGTGGTATTGTTACAGGAGAATAAAAAAGAAAATTTTGAATAAAATTGTAAAATTTTCAAAAGTTCAGTTTTAAGTTAATTAGAGCACGAGAAGTACACTCGTTCAAACTGCATTTCAATATCTCTTTTAGTTTTCGAGATTTGGGTCTTCAACGTTGAGATTTGAAAAAAGTCAATAAATCGCTGTAACTCAAAAACTAAAAAAGATATGAAGATACGCTCAACGGCATTCAATTTCTCGTAGTCTAAATGATATAGAACCTATACTTTTATGAGACAGTCATCAAAAAACCACCTTTATGAGAAATTTTTCCTTTACTAATTTCAGAAATCCTGGTTCTATGTTTGTACTCGTAATGTACATTATTAAATCAGTCTTTTACAAACTGCAGTTTTAATCACATGGCTAGCTCAGTGGTATGAAATCGGCCTGTGAATCCTGAGAACCCTGGTACCCTAGATTCGATTCCTACAGGCGACAAACAATTTTTATAATTTAAAAAACTACCCCTGTGGCTCCTCTCCCACTAACATCTTTGGAGTCCGTGATTTAACGACTGGTAACCTTACTTCACGCGCAAAATATATCACTTACCGAGATCTGTTCGGCAGAGTGCCACACCCAGTAATGGGTAGAAGGCGTGATGGTATATTTATTTATTTATTTTTGTCACGATAGAGTGCCACACCCAGTAATGGGCAAAAAGCATGATTATATATTTAATTTGATAAAGATATAGTAAAGAGGATCAGTCGAGGACAATATATAACTTCATATTAGGGTGTATTTCAAGTAAATTTCTTATGTGTTTGTGTTAGTGTAGGTAGAAATTTCGCATATTAAATATGAAAGTTATTTCCGATATTTCCTCGCGATAGAAAGAGAGGGGTAGATGGAAGATTTCGCGAGTGGTGGTAAGTGACACTGACAGATACACAAATGAAGGGTGGCTGTGACGAGGACGAGAGGGTTGGGGGTGACACGAGATATTGTTCAGTCTCAGTGTGCCATGGATGCTGCTCACTTTTCAATAATGTCTAATGGAAACGACGCGATGCATTCGTTCATGGAAAATTTCAGCCGGGTTTACACTAGCGCTTTAACCCTTATAACAAAGTAAACATAAATATTATATGAGCATATTTTATACAACAATGTTCGTCTGTTTTAAATTACTTAATTAAATAGTAGTATTATTTGGATTGAAGTTTTAGCAGATTTTTCAACTCATTTGCACAGATAAATCTTATTTTTTTAAATTAATAATTACTTATTTACTAATATTTTAGCATTATTTAATATTTTGGCATTATGGTTAGTACAGTTGCACAATACCTAACCTCAAACGTCAATCAACGCTCATCTACAAAAACGCATCAGATGTCAAAGTGTAACAACATTGCTCTTGTAAACTTTGAAATATTTTGTGGTCGTCTAAAAAATAGTGTACATAACTCGCTCGAAAGTGCTCGAGTACTTAAATCACTCGGCGCTGCGCGCCTCCTTTCCCAATTTGTACAATCGCACGTTATCTTACACAGGGGTAATTTTAATATTTTATTGGGGTGAAATTGTTTGTCGGCTGTGGTAATCGAACCAAGAACCAAAGTTCTTAGGATCTACAAGCCGACTCGATACCACTGAGCCACCTACCACTAATGGGTTAATTAGTTATTCCTGTTAGTCACGTGATGTGTGAAAATATTTGAATATTTGTTGGGTGTAAATGGGACTGCGGTAGCACGTACCTTACTTGAGATATCAGTCTCTTTGTATTTCAGGCGATACGTTTCGTTCACGTTTTGTAATCAATAATTCTTGATTCATTACCGAAATGGAGATCTGCAAACGAATATCTGTCTCTCCCTTCATTTCTTCTCTCTTTATCGTGCGCTTTGATTCTCTTCAGTTTTCAGTCTTCATACGTTATTACAGCATCGCGTTTTACTTGTCATTTCTTCTTCTTCTATCTTGTTTCAACTCGTGTGACAAGATGTTGGATTGAATGTCCTTGTCTTGTTGCCATCTTGTATTGATTCAGTCTGTTTTTAATGGATGTTTAATAATTAATCCATTACTTGCAAACACATTTAGGTGGATTATTGTGAATAATCTGTTTATGTTGGTTCGATTTTCATTTTAAATTAGTGTTTATTTATGTATGGGGTGGCTAGCTCAGTGGTATGAAGTCGGCCTGTGGATCCTGAGAACCCTGGTACCCTAGATTCGATTCCCACAGGCGACGAACAATTTTCATAATTTCAAAAAACTACCTCTGTGGCTCCTCCACCACTAACATCTTTGGGAGCCGTGATTTGACGACTGGTAACCGCACTTTACGCACAAAATATATCACTTACTGAGATCTGCTTCGGCAGAGTGCCACACTCAGTAATGGGTAGAAGGCGTGATGATATATTTTATATTTATTTTTATTTTGTTTATTTATGTCATTAATACATTGATAATGTTTAATATCAATCACGGATGAATGGACAAACAAAATTTGTATGGAACAAAAACAGAAAACGAATTAAAATTTATGAAAAACAAAAATAATCACCTTACAAATTTTGATTGGAATCTTTCGGTATCTTGTGATAATCTCCGAGCATATGTTTAGTACGCTGATGGCAGTAAACGTGTAGCATAATCCCCACAAATTATTCACATCGGCTATTAATACAAAATCGAACAACATAATTAATAATTAATGTCATATCGTAATTAAAAATATGTAGACCACCATGGAACCGAACTAGCCTTATCAAAATATTTACGGCGTCATAAAATCGGCTACGGTTTGCATTAAATTAATAAAAAAGACTTTAATATCATGTAATAATTCTCGTGGAATTTCGTCCTTATGCACACAGGAGTTTAGGTTGATTTGCATCATCTTCTCCGCAGGGTTAAAAGGATCTTTAGTATTTTAATTATTGTTTTAATTGCATTGTAAATTATCGAAATTCTTTGTGTGCTTAGCTATTTTTAAAACGTGCCTATGAGGGAACTATATACAAAAAAATCCTCGATATATTAAAGTCCATATTTCACGATTAACTTGGAAAAATATTGTTCAATAAACTTCAAATTATATGTTTACTGTAATATGAGAATATTAGATCATAATGTACTGTACAGTATGAATTTATGTAATATGGTACACATTACTTTTTCTATTTAAGTATTCTACTGGTAATCTACCGTAACTAGTTCAAGATTTAAAAACATATGAGCTTTGAATGTTAATATATCAGTAATAATAAAATTTAATAGATGCACTAAAAAGTTATAAAGATCGACTGACTTAGCCATCTTGAGAAAACTTAAGAAAATCATAAGAAACTGGTGCAATATCCTTTACTAAGAAATAGTTTTGGGAAACTAGCCAAAATTAATTCGATTTTATTTTGTTTCAGGATGATGCGCTGATATGACATACGAATCCATTGTTTCAAGATACACATGAACTTCTCAACTACTGGTGAGTTTAATAAAAACAATTATTTCGACAACAATAATTATTAGTATACGTTATAAAGATCGACTAACGTCATTCATCCTGATAAAATTAATAAAATCATAAGAAACTGGTTAAATGACAATTAAAAAAAAAATGGCATTGAAACACAAATCTGATATAAGAATATTGAATAATAGCTATATTTACTATCGATTCATGTATTGAAAATAATTATTTTATATTTTTAACAATTATTTTATATTTTACACGTTAACATGATACATAATTTCTGTCTGTATCGAGTTGTCATTGATCTGACAGATTCATGATCGTTTCCAACATAAAAAAATCTGTTTAAAGTCTTTGACTTTCACCTACATTAGTTTTTAAATGCTCTAAACAATGCCGAAGGAAGAAATTTGTCAAAGAAATGTCAATTGCTGATTCTTCATTTAATAATTTATTTTGAATAAGAATATACAACTAGTGGACCGCTTTTACCCCTAAGGTGGTGTACGAGAGGTAAATTAGTATATATGTCATTAATTTACAACTTATTAGAAAGTACTGGATACTAAAAGTATTTGAAATATCTGCAAAGTCGAAGAAACATGTAGTCTTGTCGTCTCCAAAGAAGCAACGCGAAATACAGTTTAAAATTGGGAACATGTAAACGTAGAAGCATCCTATGTCATTCATCTAGTTATATTTTTTGATTTATTCTCACTCTCTTGTTATATTATTACTGATAATTTTTTTGAGCTCTCGATTGTTTATGTTTCTCAGAGCAAAAAGCGAGAAAAAGTTTTCTGTGAATATTCAGTGCACGTGTTATATTCGGTAAGAATATTGCCCCACGAAAACAAACATAATATATTCATTTCTTCATTATTTGTCAAAAACCTAGTTGTTAGGTAAATAAAATTTGAGTAATGCTGAGTTTTATGAAAGTTTTATTGTTTCATCAGCAAGTAATGGTATAATAAGTTCCAGAAAATCGCTATTGATACTGTTGCTAGATCAACAATTCTTTAACTAAAGAACTCTTTATTTTTTTCTTGCATCCCAGCATAAGTTTAATAAAATTTGCATACAAGTCAATTCGGACACGAGGAATCCAATGTCGCTGAACGCATCTTCATATCTTTGTTGGGATTTTAATAAAAAGTTTAATTTTCAAAAAACTCTGTCAGATTTTTCAAGCCTATATTTCAAAAATTAAGCGGGTTATGAAAATGCAGTCAGCTTGTTTCATAATCTTAACACTAATCATACATCAACAAATTATATTGTAAGTTTAACTATATCTATAAAATCGAACATACATATATATAAATTTAATTTATTCCATATAATCGCCTATCGACAATATATAAACTAAAATAAAGCTTGTGTCTAAAATAAGTCCTTTTTTTGGAAGAAAATGATGTGGAAAATAAATGGCAATACTGACAGAATATATCGATTGGACCGCAAATAAATAACATACGATCCATTTGAGAATAAAAGCACATAAATTCACGGCTTACCGATTGACAGTCAAAACGGAACCGTATTATCCGCTAAAATATCCGGTGACAACAGTAGAATGCTAATATATCACATATAAGATTCTATTCCAGTCATATTGAGAAAGAATCGCCATGTGTTATATCCTTCGCATGGTTCTGAATATGACGCACGGCGATTCTACTAGTGAATGGACACGTAAGTATAGAATATAGAGCCTTAATCTTGCCCGTATAATTTATCAGTATTTTGACTTGAGACGAACTTTAAGAAACAGAATATAAAATGTATATAAGGTTTAAATAATACCGTATGAGGTATGTGCATATCCCGGTATATGTAAGATGCTTGGCTCTGGATCAGAACGTTTTAAGTGCTGCTCGTTGTATCCTGCCAACGGTATGCACTTATACACCTGCAACTTATTAATTAACATATTTTTACAAATGTTACTTCTTTAATAATTAGAACGATTTGAAAGAAGCACATCTTTCACTATGATGTTGTTATAACTAAATTGAAGATACACATTCCTAACATGGGCGTCTACAGGGGGGGTGGGGGCAAGAAGGAGCGTCCTCCATCCCTGGATATTAACTAGGGTGGTGACCACGACTCTCGAACATAAAACTATAATTTTGTAATTTCCAGCTTCCTTAATTATTTTAAGCAAAAAAGCTTGAAATAAAAGTTTTAGAGCATAAAATTCTGCATCTGAACCAATAAACAAAATAAATTTTGCATGCTTTGTAACGACACAAATTAAATTTGAAAATTGCCTCAAAACTATCGATAGGTATGAAATTGAAACAAAATTAAACAAATATTTAAAATAAAAAAATAAATATATCATCACGCCTTCTACCCATTGCTGGGTGTGGCACTCTGCCGAAGCAGATCTCGGTAAGTGATATATTTTGTGCGTGAAGTGCGGTTACCAGTCGTCAAATCACGGCCCTCAAAGATGTTAGTGGTGGAGGAGCCACAGGGATAGCTTTTTAAATTATGAAAATTGTTTGTCGCCTGTGGGAATCGAACCAGGGTTCTCAGGATCCACAAGCCGAGTTGATACCACTGAGCTAGCCACCCCATATTAGAAATATTAGAAAATAAAAACTGTAAAATTGCTAAATCGGAATTTATTGAAGAAATGGCGTCAATTTATGGAAGAGTTATTCGAAAATTGTCCTTCCTCTTCAATTCGAACCTAGACGACAAAGTCTAGTAATTTATTTCACAAATTTCAATATTTTTTCATTTGTTATGTGTATTTGTATTTATGTTATATAAAAAAAATATTTTACAAATTTATGTATATCTGAGAGTTTTTTGCGACTCGCCCCTCCTGGAAAAATGTCTGTGGCCGCCCATGATACCTAGCTTTGTATTAATACTTATTTAACTAAATAATGTGTTAATAGGGATGATAAGTAATCGAGACATTTTAACGCGAGAGCTTAGGGAGTAGGTTAATTATTGATTGCCGATTAACACATATCAAATACTTTTAGTAAAATAAATATAATATATCATCACGTCTTCTACCCATTACTGGGTGTGGCACTCTGCTGAAGCAGATCTCGGTAAGTGATATATTTTGCGCGTGAAGTGCGGTTACCAGTCGTCAAATCACGACCCCCAAACATGTTAGTGGTGGAGGAGCCACAGGGATAGCTTTTTCAAATTATGAAAATTTGTCGCCTGTGGGAATCGAACCAGGGACCTCAGGATCCACAGGCCGACTTCATACCACTGAGCCAGCCATCCCATTAAATACTTTTAGTGTTCGCGGTATTTGAGTATTCGCGGGTGGTATTCAACCATCTCTATAAAAAATGAAATGTTGCCTAAAAAGTGAGTCCATATGCACATTGTGAATAAATGAGTTGTATGAAATGCAGAATACATCCCGGTGTCAGTTTACGGTGGTACGTATCTCACACATATAAATCACACATTCCTGTAGCTGGGATAGAAGGCGCTGGTCGTGAGGCGAGAATGCACTCCGGGATCTTCCCTCTTTGTCCCACATGTCGCGTGAAATGTATAAATCAGTCTCAGTCTTTATAGAGACCCGATACGAAATCCTCGATAAATTATAATATTGTCAGCGCGATTCAGCTTGGTGAGACGCTCAAGCACCATCATTCCATGGCTCACTGAGACTACAAATCGAGCGATTCGGTCCGGTAAGTCCTGGATTTCCATCATGTGTGCTGTGCATAGCATTAGCTGCTACAACTGTTTATCAGAAACAACACACGCGCGATGTTTATATGTATTTGCAAATAGAACGAAGTTTTAAAGATCTGTCAAACCAAAAATATTAAATATAATTTGTTTTATGCACAACCGGCCCGAAATTCATGTGTTTTATCCCTAATAAGCGGGCTAAAACGCTACTTTTTGACCCTAGGGCCATAAAATTCCTATGGATACATAAATAAAATGACAATTTTTGTTTATTTGAATGGAGTAGGTGGCTCAGTGGTATCAGTTAGTGGATTCTGAGAACCCTGGTTCGATTCCCATTGTCGACAAACATTTTCAACACATTAATACTATTCCTATGACGGTTAGTAACCGCACATCACGCACAAAACCGAGATCTGCTTCGCTATAGTGCCATACCCATTAATGGGTAGAAGGCGTGATGATATATTTATTTCATTTAAGTTGCTGTGTACAACCAATAAAATAATTATTGATATACCAAGGGTAAAATAGGCATTTCTGGCTCATGGCACCTCATGCTAATAACATGCTCAGGTGCAGAAACACTAATTTCACCCGTGGTACATACAATATTTTATGCACAACAAAATAACATTTAATTATATGTTCAAAAGATTAAAATATGTACATAGGTTGTATGTCAAAATGACTTTTTGCAGAATCAAGTATTCACAATAAACAAAAATTGTCATTTTATTTATGTATCCATAAGAATGATTTCTTTTTAACCCATGGACCAAAAAGAAGTACTTAAGCCCGCTTTTTAGGGCAAAAAAGGGTGTTCGGCACGGTTGTGCATAAAATAATTTAACTTATTCTCTACTAATAGTATATTACATAATAAGGGCCAGTTTTTCAATTACTGATTAATGTTAATCATGATTAAATAATATTAGAAACTATGATTTCCATTATTACTTAATCATGATTAACATTAATCGAGAGTAAACCGGCGATTGAAAAACTGGCCCTGTCAGAAAAGCGATGTTTTATTTGACGAAGCAGTTGTTTGAAATACAAGACCGTAGGCCAAGTATTTTAATCCACCCAGTCGTAAGTTAAAACACTTTTCTGTCCTATTATGCATACTATTTTTTTCTAAAACCGTTAAAATATATTATTCTTATGTTTTTTACTACAACATTTGATTTTTGGCACATCATTGTATTTAGAATTTAAAGTAGAATTAAAAAATGAAAAATATACAAAAAGTTGATGCCGCTTCCGGTTAAAAACGATATGATATGTTTATTGTTTATACTTAAAAATTGTGTCACATATGTTATGTTTGCACATATAAATTTTCAATTAGATATCTTTATAAATAAAGAAATTAATAAGGGTGTTTCACTTTCTGTGGACACGCGGTATATAAACTACCCCACTACGGCTCGATGAATCCCTGTATAGTAATTGGGATTAAGTTCCAGTTGTACATACTATCATAAATAAAGAAATAAGTATGGAAGACATTTTATACCTACATACATTTTTGGTTGAATCTTCTGCTGACAATTTTACAAAAGTCTAAAAAAGTTACTTCGTATAAATGATAATCAAGTCACCAATTATCACGGGTACCATCTCGATATTCAAGTGTTTCCATAATTCACGTAACTTAATAATATTTTACGTGTTTCCAAGAAACCGAAATTCGTGTACGATAATTTATTTTTATGTTTCCGACGGCTTGAGCTTTTGATGAGATCATTTCCATCTGATCGTTGTGATGCATAGTGGCCTGTGACAAACACGTGCTCACTGATCGGGCGGTTTGATAACAAGGGGTGACGAAGTCTTAAATGTTGTGCCGTACCTGTCCAGGACTCTCTGACACTCTGACATTGTGATATTCGAGTAACGGGTTTATTTATAACAACTTCATTCTTTGCGTCTTCTGCAGGGAATTGAATAAACTTTATTGTCCTGATGGTGAATCGAATCCACAAATATTTTTTAGCTTCGTACAGATCGTTTAAGATAGTACTAGCGTGAACATTTTTTTTGCAGATCTGAATGAAATTTCGCGCACTTAAACATTGGATAGTCATACGTATCGTGTTAAAATATGAAACACATTCATTGTCTGTGAACAAATATATTCGCTTGTAAAGTTGAGTTCTTATACACGGGGCTTATGGCGATCATCACTCAGAATCGCACATATTTGGTTTGTGTACCTCTAAAATTTTGCAGTCTCATTTGAAAAACTAGTATTATGTTCTAGAACTATCCATGTATATTGTATCAGAAGGAGAAAGTTTTTTATCGTTTAGTAATGGATATATAGCCATGCAAAGCCATGTTTTTAACGAAAAATTAAGAATCCTAATTTATAATGGCAACACCACACGGTGGTATGGTATTTGAAATTCACTAGACCAACAACCTGTTAACAATTCATGATATTCAAATCATAATAGATATAAAACACTTATTTTATTCAATTTTTATATTTTTTTGGGCGTCAGTTTCGCCACTCGTCACACTAGTACTACCTTAATATAGACAGTTTTTATACTTCAAACATTTTTTCTTCTAGGGGGTTGAGGGGGCTGGAAGGGGAGTAATATAAGATGAAAATCGCATGCACAATTGATTGAACAATATTTTATCAATGATACTGTGCGTACCGTATAAGAAAACGAATATCAATAACTTATCAATTTATTATTAGTATCTCAATCCGACATCTTGTAAAACAACATTGTTAATGTAGAAAACAGAAAACAGTTGAAATTTGATATTCGGTGTCTGTTCACAGTTCACTACGATTGAAACGGCAGGTTAAGATTAACTCTATTACTACCACTTTTCACAGGCTTGTATTTACATGATTCTCTTCTATACTTTACTCGTAAAATCCAAACCACTTACATAGATAATAAATTTATAGAACTATAACTGAAATAATCTAATCGGCTTTTTTAAAATAGCCGATTTATACAGTTTTTAAGTATGATTATGATAAAGTTTAAAATACATTTTGTATTTTATTTCGGCTAAGATTGTGGCCATTATCAAGCAAAATATAAATACAAATAAATTAATAAATATATCATCACGCCTTCTACCTATTACTGGGTGGGGTACTCTGCCGTAACAGATCTCGGTAAGTGATATATTTATGCGCGTGAAATGCGGTTACCAGTCATCAAATCATGGCCCCTCAAGGATGATAGTGGTACGGAGCCACAGGGGTAGTTTTAATATAGTTGTTTGTCGGCTGTGGAAATCGAGCCGAGATTCTCAGGATTCACAGGCCGACTTGATACAACTGAGCCACCTACCTCAAAAAAGTTAAATACAACATATTTAAATGTTATAACATATTATTGTTTAAATTTAAAGTTTATGACAGAAAAATTCGAGAGACGCCCGGACTCGAACCGAGGACCTTCAGCTTGCCGGGCTGATGCTTTAACCACTAAGCCACGGCTCCCCTGAACGAATAGGCGTCAACCGAATTTATCTGTCACAGTGTCTAACACAGCATCGATCCCAAGACTCCTATGTCTCACGACACAATCTGATTTTATAAGGAAATCATACCACAAAGTAAATTTAAAGAATTTAAGTCATATGGATGACTTTGAAGTCCTCGGTTCGAGTCCGGGCGTCTCTCGAATTTTTCTGTCATAAACTTTAAATTTAACAAACTTCAAAGTCATCCATATGACTTAAATTCTTTAAATATTATTGTTTAATTATTGAATTTTTAAATTCGACAATATTAAAATAAAATACATAGTAACTATTTAAGTTACTATATTTTCTACTTATCAACAAATATTGGTGTGAGTTTGTTTCTTATTTAAATATACAAAATTGCATTAGTAAAATTACTCTACAGATTTCAGAAGTAGTGTAACAAATGCCACAATCGTCCAGAAATATATCACTTTTCGTACCAGTTTGTAACAATTAGTATTAAACAGTTAAAAAGGGGTGTAATTGTGAATGTCAGTGGATACGGTCCTGCAGACAACAATATTATTTACAGAAATCGGTTGATTCTACGAATCGCGGTCCGGAGTGGTTCCAGGGTCAACTAGAGGAGTGCGGAGTGCGGGACGCCACATCTCCGTACACGGACGATGGCTTATCACAAAGTGAGAATCAAAACGAGGACAGCATTTGAAATGGCGGACGAATAAAACCGCTCATAATTGAATAATTCTGTGCCTCGTCACGTACCAGCCATGCCAGCATTGCCAGCCTCTATCGTATTTTATTGTGTATCACTCATTTCGTTAGATGCCCCGACGTTGTGTCTTAGCTGTACACATATGCTCAAAAGAGTTGACAACTAGCATATTTAAACAGCATATAGGCTTCAAATTGATCCCTATTATACGAGGGCAGGGTGAAAAGTCCCTGAAAAATGAAACAAGAAATGATTTATTTTGTCAAAACATATTTTATTTCTCAACATAATCTCCTTGTAGCTCGATACACATCGTCCAACGTTTTTCTAATTTTTCGATCTCTTCCAAATAATACGATTTTAGCAATCCTTCAAAATAGGCGTTTGTCTCAGCGATGACCTCATCGTTGGAGCCATAACTCTTTCCGCCGAGCCATTTCTTCAAGTTTGGAAATAGATAAAAATCACAGGGGACCAAAAAGTCCTTCTTATTGCGCTTGAACATCGCCAAACACTCCTTTGAACTTGTCATACGGTCGCGCTTGTTGTCAACAGAGAGCAAATGCGGCACCCATCTGGCAGATAGCTTTCTCATATCCAAAAATTTATGCAAAATGTTCCGTACCTGTTCGGTTGAGATGCTCATAGCCTCAGCAATTACGTGCACTTTAACTCGCCGATCGTCCAATGTCATACCAAGGATTTTATCGACGGTTTACATAATATGTGAATATGTAAAATATCACTTTCCTGACTTATTATGTAATATACAGGGTGATCAAAAGGAATTGTTACAGTTGGCAATACAATTCCAGAGATCTTTTTATTCCACAGTTGGCATAACGTCAGATAAAGGCGGGAATGCTATTTGACATTTCTAATAAATACAAATAGGTTATGTCAGGAGTTTGACACCTAATAGAAATTAGACTTTTTAAGTAATAGAAATACTTTAGAATTAAATGTAATAATAAATGTACTCAAATTTAAATTTTAAATGTCACTGTCAACAACAGGAAATGAATTTATGTATCAGGCTTACCAATTTCAAGTAGTTTTTTTTATTGCCAACTGTAACAATCCCTTTTGATCACTCTGTACCATTACTTTCCTGACTTATTGTGTAATGTACTATTATTCGACCACTTCGTCAAGTAAAATAACACGTTCCTCACTTATTATGTAATATACTATTTCTATTTTGCGTTTAGAAAAGAGCTATTACAGCACCTAAAATAGTTCGTTAATAGCTTATTCGAGAACTGTAACATCGCAGTACCCTTAATATTTTAAAGGTTGGTAGCTCTGCTTAAATATCATAATTATATTATCGTAGGATAATAGCGAGGTTAAACCTGCGTTTCTTAATTAGCAAGCAAGAGGTCGTGCGGTCAAATCTCACTGACTTCTACTTATATCAAAAAAATACGATTGTGTCTGAGGATATCCTGTAATGTAGTATTTCATAAAAAGATGAACCATTGTCAATATTTTTGAGAAGCAGTGTATTCAAGAATAAAGTTAGTTCAGTTATCTGCCGGTTGGAGAGCATGGCGCAGTAAACAATGCTGTTTGTTTATGTTGCGTTACTATGGGAACACGTGTATATTTTCTATTTCTATGCTTATGAATTCTTCTGTTTAGTGATCTAGATTGAAATGTCTCCATACTTAACAACATGACTAAAACGTGAAAATATTTCATTCAATTCTCGAAATCGCATTCGAGAAATCTACTACGTTGAGTAACATTTCATTAATGTCTTACTGAAAAACGAACATAGAATAACAATTTGTCAGTTTAATGTAATTTTTATCGTTTGTTTTCTGGGGGTAAAATTGCAATTTTATTAATAATAAGCCCTAATAAAAACTTCGGAAACGAAAGATTGCGGAAGACATGAAGATGAAGTGAGAAAAAATATAATAAAGTATCTCTTATACGTGAGTAAAAACACAGTCGCAACAGAAGGAAACATTCGATTGTAGGCAATAAATAATCGGCCCCGGACATAAATCCCCTTCAGACGGTCCTGAGGATATGAAATACGGCCGAAATGTGAAAATTATTGATATTACTACGTTCAATAACAGACCAGAAAAATGTTCTTGCTTTCATTCCCTAATTACATGAAATATTAAATATCTCCAAAATTTTATAACCCAACAGCTTTTAATAAAAGTGTAACAGTTTACCCAATTCTGGGGGTTAAGTGTAGCACTTCATCAAATTGCAGTAATCGTAGCCTAGTAACTCTCAAATCAGTCATTTAATTTTGTTCCAAAAATATAGAAACACAATTATTTATTTAATTCAGTTTAAAGTCTGTATTTGAATATTTGACTAACTTAATGTTCTTAATGACAATATTATACATACATATAACATCACACTACATCTCATCAAATGGGGAAGCATGCACTCTAAAATAATTCATAAAATATTTACTCATCAGATTCATTAAATAATCAGTTTTCGTTGTTATAAAATAAATAAATAAATATAAATATATCATCACGCTTTCTACCTATTACTGGGTGTGGCACTCTGTTGAGCAGCCGTCAAATCACGGTTCCCAAAGCTGTTAGTGGTGGGGGAGCCACAGGGGTATTTTTTTTTAAATGGTGAAAATTGTTTGTCGCCTGTGGGAATCGAACCAGAGTTTTCAGGATCCACTGTCCGACTTGATACCACTGAGGTAGCTACATCATTCTCGTTGTTATGGTTATTATAAATGAAATACAGGGTGGTCAGAAGACACTATTTCAGTTGGTAATAATGTACCATAATGAAGTATGACTTATTAGGTTGATAATAGTATACAGCGTACCAACATAATATCAGTAAAAATTTTCTTGTAGTGCCTTTTCCAAGCCGACCGTTTGATCCAAATCCTTGTTTCATTTCCATCACGTTCCAGTGAGTGATGTGTGGCGTTCGCACGGGTTAGTCACACATTTGCTATTTTTCGTTTCCGGTTGGGTGGCTCCGGGCTCCCGGATCTCGCTCCGGTTGCTCCGGGTGGAACATTCGCCCGTCGATTTACGTACAACTCCCGGGTGCAATAAAGACATTACCGCTCGTGCCGTGTTAAGAATATGCCATATGTGCGAGAGTATTGCTTGTGTACAGATGTCACTGCGGTCGCTATGCGGCGGCGCAGGACCGTATCCGACTATTTTTCTTGGGTATTGAGAAAATGAGATGGCTTGGTTATTGCGTTGTTATGGCCGGTGATTTATTTTCAGGATTCAAAGTTTTCTACTGTTATTGTATATTTAGTTTGTGTAGCATAAATAGCCGAGCACTTTAAGGTAGTACTAGTGTGACGGTGGCGCCATCGGTTGTCGAGTGGCGAAACTGACGCTCAAATAAATATAAAAATTGAATAAAATAAGTGTTTTATACCTATTATGATTTGAATATCATGAATTATTAACAGGTTGTTGGTCTAGTGAATTTTCAAATACCATATCACCATGTGGTGTTGCCATTATAAATTGGGATTCTTAATTTTTTGTTAAAAACAAGGCTTTGCATGGCTATATATCCATTACTAAACGATAAAAAACTTACTCCTTCTGATAAAATATGCATGGATAGTTCTAGAACATCATACTAGTTTTTCAAATGAAGCTGCAAAATTTTAGAGGTACACAAATCAAATATGTGTGATTCTGAGTGATGATCGCCATAAACCCCGTGTATAAGAACTCAACTTTACAAGCGAATATATTTGTTCACAGACGATGAATGTGTTTCATATTTTAACAGGATGCGTATGACTATCCAATGTTTACGTGCGCCAAATTTCATTCAGATTGCAAAAATTTTTTTCACGCTAGTACTACCATAAGGAACTAATTCAAAATACTATCATAAAAAATATATCTTTACATTTAAAATAATATTACTGAAATCGATTATTTATTTATTTTATTCATAATAATAATTATTGTTTGTAGTAATCCCAAATTTTTAACGTTGTTTTGGAATTGTTGATAAATAAATATATCATCGCGCCTTCTACCCATTACTGGATGTGGCACTCTGCCGAAGCAGATCTCGGTAAGTGATATATTTTACGCGTGAAGTGCGGTTGCCAGCAGTAAAATCACGGCCCGAAAGATGTTAGTTGTTGGGGAGCCACAGGGGTAATTTTAAATTGATGAAAATGTTTTGTAGGCTGTGGGAATCGAACCAGGGCTCTTAGGATGTACAGGCCGACTTGATACCACTGAGCCATTACCCCATTAAAAGTTAAGTTGTTGACAAAATCCAAAAATTCTCCTGGATTTTATTGCAGTGGTCATAGTTTTTTTTTTTAAATATTGACAATAACGTTTTCGTTTGGTGGAATATAAAAAGGTGAACTATAAAGATATCATCAAAACTGGAAAAGTTTGAGCACATTAGAAGATGTGCTGTGATACTAAGGGTGGTTTAGATGCCCCGTGGGAGAAATTATCGCGATAATAACTCCTGAATACACCCCTGCGTCGAGCCATGTCACAAAATTTGTAAAATATTTATGAGCGAAAATATGTTAAAATCAAAATATATAATATGACGCGCTTTGACAAGCTAGGCACTCTAAATTTTTTGAACTGTCTATAGTTATTTTAGTGATTTTCAAACGATTTTTTTCATTATTTCTGGCTTTTTTCATTTGTCACTTTTTTTAGAGAATACTTACAATGAAATAAATAAATAAATATATCATCACGCCTTTTATCCATTACTAGGTGTGGCATTCTGCTGAAGCAGATCTCGGTAAGTGATATATTTATGCGCGTGAAGTGCGGTTACCAGCCGTCAAATCACGGCCTCCAAAGATGTTAATGATGGAGGAGCCTCAAGGGTAATTTTAAATTGGTGAAAATGTTTTGTCGGCTGTAGGGATCGAACTAGGGTTTTTAGGATCCACAGGCCGACTTGATACCACTAAGTTATTTAATCAATAATTAATCATGAATAATTCAAACTATTTAAATTTTTAAACTGTTATTTTTGTTGTAGCCTTGACTACGTACTTTACTTAACTGCTGTGGAAAAAATCTACTTTAAAATTGATCAGGAAAGTAGGTATTTTCTTGTCAGTTTCAGAAAAAATTGTTTGTACATAAATTTCAATTTTCGACAATTGGATACAAACACCAAATTCTCATTTCCGTAGTCTGTTGCATTACTACACAACTATTTATGCCAAAAACCTATCAACTAGATCTAGAAAGACAAATGAAATCATAAAACAAAGGAACACATAAAATGGCGTACCTATTCATTTATATGATTTTATAGAACATATTTCTCTCAAAGTTGTTATTATTTCCATATTCGAGAACGGAATCTACGTAGGCATACAACATATGACGCTAATATTATTTCATATTCATGGATAAGATCTAATCTGTAAGAAATATCATACAAAACTTCAAAAGTTAACTCGATGACAACTGCTATATTAATTAAAATTTATTATTCTGCCCGTTGAAAAATCAAGCATATCAATACAAGAATCGTGATTCGTCAGAAAGAAATAACATTTGAATATCTTTGAAGTAAGCGATTTGTCCAGTTGTCCAAAGAGTGATTCTTCGTTTAATGGCGGGCTAAGTTGATGATTTAGTTGGACTTGATGGAAATATGACAAGTCCTTGAGTAGCAAGACATATGCCGCGTTATTATTTATATTTGTTCATGTTTTACCTCTTGGGTCAAAAACGAATGTGGAATAATTTGTTTTTATTGCTTTCAACATCTTATGACAACTGTTTGGTGCGTTCTGTGGAAACATTTCAACAGGCCGTTTCCTAAATTTAGTGCTGTACCTTTCAAAATAGTTGGTTATTACTTTGACTTAGTCAAGAAGAAAACAATAATTGTTATTTTTGTACTTGTCATTCAAAATAAGGTTTAAATTACCTAGGAAACTGATGGAAAGTTTGATTTAATTGAAAAAAAAACACCCATTTTTATGGTTCTAAATTTTAGGACCCGGATTCAAACTTTTGGTTTAAATAATAATAATGGGGTGACTAGCTCAGTGGTATAAAGTCGGCCTGTGGATCCTGAGAACCCTGGTTCGATTCCCACAGGCGACAAACAGTTTTCATAATTTGAAAAAGCTATCCCTGTGGCTCCTCCACCACTAACATCTTTGGGGGCCGTGATTTGACGACTGGTAACCGCACTTCACGCGCAAAAATATATCACTAACCGAGATCTGCTTCGGCAGAGTGCCACGCCCAGTAATGGGTAGAAGGCGTGATGATATATTTTTTATTTATTTTTTTTTTAAACGCTAATTAATAAAATAAAATTAATAAATATATTCAAAATTACACTCATGTGCAAAGAATGTTTTCACGCACTTGTTTTTAAATAGCTATTGTAACACTAAACCGAAGACTTTAGTTTTTCTGCGAGCATATTTGACAGGTTGAGGCTTGCAAATTGCGAGAACTCGCCCCCTACCCATTACTGAATGTATCACTCTAAATAAATAAATAAATATATCATCACGCCTTCGACCCATTACTGGGTGTGGCACTCTGCCGAAGCAGATCTCGGTAAGTGACGTATTTTTGCGCGTGAAGTGCGGTTACTAGTCGTCAAATCACGGCCCCCAAAGATGTTAGTGGAGCAGGAGCCACAGGAGTAGTATTAATGTGGTGAAAATGTTTGTCGGTAGTAGGAATCGAACCAGGGTTCTCAAGATCCACAGACAGGATGTAGCACTATGCCGTAGAAAATTTCGGTAATATATTTTGTGCGTGAAGTGCGGTCTTCAGCCGTCAAATCATAGCCCCTAAGGATGTTAGTGGACGGAGAACCATAGGGGTAACTTTTAATGTGGTGAAAATTGTTTGTCGACTGTGGGAATCAAACTTGGATTCTCAAATCTACAGGCTGAGTCGATACCACTAAGCTATCTACCCATATTCCTTATACCCATAGGTGGGTGTTGGATAACTTCTCTTTGAAGTTAAGTTTTTATCTTTTCTTTCCATTCATTCTTAGTCTTTGCCATCTTTTTCCTTTCTTTTAAATTTTTCTTTCGCTTTTTCTTTTTCTGTTATTCTTACTTCCCATGTTTTTCTCGCTTACCCGATTTTCTTTCTTTTATACTCCATTCTTTTTTGTAACCATATTCTCAAAAAAGCATAAATAAATTCTAATATAACAATTTGGTTTTCGGTATCTTCGAAAGGATTTCAGGATCACAGTTCAATTTATAATAAAATTGTAAGTTTAAACTTTGAAGTCCGCTCTTATTAAATTGTGAATAGCACTGCGCGATCACTGCCAGACAATATAAAAATATTTTTTTTAAAACTGTGAGAATAAGTTCAGTTTATATCCAACAATAATTTTATTACAAAGTAAAGAAACATTTTATTTCAAGCATAACATACGTGCGTCATTATACATGATTCATTGTTATTATCTACTTCAAGATTCTAGATTAATAGATTCATTCGGCTCATTATCTTGAAGATATAGTGCTTACTTGCGTATTATTATCTGATACACTATTGTTCTAAGTCACTAACCTTTTAAAAAAAACTATACTACCGCTACAACGGTTTCATTTTAATATTATAAAACAGTTGAAATAATTAAACAAATTTAAATGCTTATACTAGAGAGTGATCAGAAGTAAGTGTTTCAGTTGGCAATACAATTCTGGGGATCTTTTTATTCCACAGTTGGAACAACGCCTGGTAAAGGCGGAAATACTATTTGACATGTCATTTTTATAATAAATACAAATAGATTGAGTGATAGAAATGCAGAGTGAACAAAAGGAATTGTTTGAGTTGGCAATACAATTCCGGAAATCTTTTTATTCCACAGTTGGCACAACGCCATGTAAAGCCGGAAATGCTATTTGACATTTCTAATAAATACAAATAGGTTATGTCAGGAGTCTGACAGCTAATAGGATTTTGACTTTTTAAGTAATAGAAATACTTTCGAAATAAATGTAATAATAAATGTACTCAAATTTAAATTTAAATTTGCAAATGTCACTGTCAATAACAGGAAATGAATTTATGTATCAGGCTTACCAATTTCAAGTATTTTATTTTATTGCCAACTGTAACAATTCATTTTGATCACTCTGTACTTTAGATGATTGCTCTGTGAGTAATGTTAAGAAATAAAAAAATGTGGGTAAGGAAAACAATGATTTTTATTGATTTAAATTTTTTAATCTGGGGTTGCTAGCTTAGTGGTATGAAGTCGGCCTGTGGATCCTGAGAACCCTGGTTCGATTCCCACAGGCGACAAACAATTTTCATAATTTCAAAAACTATCCCTGTGACTCCTCCGCCACTAACGTCTTTGGGGGGCGTGATTTGACGGCTGTTAACCGTACTTCACTCGCAGAATACATCACTTACCGAGATCTGCTTCGGCAGAGTGCCACACCCAGTAATGGGCAGAAGGCGTGATGATATATTTATTTTCTTTATTTTAATAACTTAAAATATTAGCTTTTGAATCATGTACAAAATTTAATTATGTTTTTCACAGTATAGCTAAAAATGAGCCAATTAAAATATTATGCAAATAACCTAAAATTTAGTTTATTTAAAACCACATTTAAACTGACAATAGTCATAGACAATTTCGTGAGAATATAGAGCATGCATATGTTACAAATAATTTAAATATTTCCTCAAAGTACTAATTACATTATAACCACATTCATTAATTTAACCTCACATATAAAATTCTAGGAAACATATTCAGATGAATATCTCTTGTTATTGAAGAAAATTATTATAAGTATTTCCCAGAAAATCCATCGTATCAACTTCATTAAAATCCATTTACATTCCAAGATATTGAAAGATGCCTTGATTGCATGTTCCACGGAAATTGAATCTCTGAAAATTACCATCAATACTTGAATACCCTCAATTAAAGAAAAATATTTCCAGATAAAAAAGAAATCGACAAACAAGCCTTCATCTTACATAATAATCGACTGATCAACTGTCTTGATTGAAACAAGTGCTAATTTGAAAGTGCGCTGCTTGTGAATGTCTGCTGATTGGCGAGGAAGAATTATAGGGAGGGGGTAAGGTCCACGATGACCCTATAAATAACCCTTAATCTGTGCCAGTCAAAGGGCAGTAGACGACGAAGCCGGGGCGTCTTTTAATCTTATAATTTAGGTTCGTCTATGCGTGCGGATTATTTGCAATCACTAGTGCCTGGAGCCCGAGGAATCCTTCCACGTTTTCTATAATCTCTTCAGGGCCCTGAATTACCGACGTGATACATTCAATTATAAATGAAACTACAAGATACGCGCCCTTAATTAGATATATGTCCATATATATACATTATTTTATTCATAATTATGATTTTATCACTATTATTTTACTATAAATAAATAAATATGTCATCACGCCTTCTACCCATTACTGGGTGTGGCACTCTGCCGAAGCAGATCTCGGTAAGTGATATAGTTTGCGCGTGAAATGCGATTACCAGTCGTCAAATCACGGCCTCCAAAGATGTTAGTGGTGGAGGAGCCACAGGGGTAGTTTTTTTTTTAAATTATGAAAATTTTTTGTCGCCTGTGGGCATCGAAACATGGTTCACAGGATCCACAGGCCGACTTCATACCACTGAGCTAGCCATCCCATATTATTATTATTATTTTAATTATTCTTATTAATTTTCCATACAGGGTATAACATAAGTAAGGAATATTGATATTGTCTCCTGAAATAATCATTTAATTTATATAATTAATTAATCGTTTTGAGGGTTTATGATGACAGATATTTTGGCGAGAATAGATATTTTTTATCGATAGTTATTTTTTCACAGTCAAGAGGACAGTATTTTTTTTTTTAAATGGCTTGCTATAATTTTATTGATTTCATTAGAAAGAGTAATTTTTTTCTCTAACATATAAAAATAATCATAATTTATTTAAAAAATCGTGTTGAATATATGCAATTTTACTGATTTTTACCGGGAAATGGATTTTAGTTATTCTCGAGAATGACAGCCGTCTCTGTTTTTTTTTAATTTCTCGAGAAATTTAATACTGTTGAGCGCATCTTTATTATTCCCGGGAATAGGTGCTTTTGTTTGTGACAAATGAAAGGTAGTTGTCAAATAATTATTTAAAACT
Source organism: Pterostichus madidus (assembly GCA_911728475.2). Taxonomy (NCBI): domain Eukaryota; kingdom Metazoa; phylum Arthropoda; class Insecta; order Coleoptera; family Carabidae; genus Pterostichus; species Pterostichus madidus. The sequence continues at coordinate 9,881,697 of OU452315.1, forward strand.
ATCACCACGTCAAGTAAAATGAGTGAAAAAAATCGATTTAGTTCCATTTCGGATACTGAAATACACCAACAAATTTTGGAAACAACTTCCAAGAATACATTAATAAGTAATCAACCGATATGGACCCAGTTCAAAATCTTTTAAGTTGGATGAATCGACCTCAACAGCTGAGTCAAAAAATAATCTAATTAAATATAACTCGAGAGTTGGATAAATTAGAAAATAATTCTCCAGTATCTGTCTCAAACTTGTTGCTATTTGGCAATAGCCACTCAAGCCCTACGGGCTTTCGTGACTATTGCCTGGCAACAAGTTTTCGAAAAGTTAAATTATTTTCAATTTATTCTCACTCTCTTGTTATATTATTACTGAATTTTTTTGGAAATATATAAATTGCTGTAAATTATTTATAATCTAAGCACGAGAAATTCATTGTCGTTGATTACATTACTTCAAATATTTATTAAACTGATTATTTTTTGACGTTTCTCAAAACCAATAAAATGCTTCATTGTATATCACGTGTTTGGGTTTTAGCCAATCCTGTCATTATTATACTTAAAATAAAGCTCTTGTGAATATTCCCGGGAATAATCTCTGTAGGTGCTTTTTTGTATGTAACATATGATAGGTAGTTGTCAAATAATTATTTAAAACTGTCAAGGCGTCAAGTAAAATGTGAAAAAAATCGATTTAGTTCCATTTCAGATACAGAAATATACCAACAAATTTTGGAAACAACTTCTAAGAATACATTAATAAGTAATCAATCGATTTGTACCTAGTTCAAAATCTTTTAAGTTGGATGAATCGACCTCAACAGCTAAGTCAAAAAATAATCTAATTAAATATAACTCGAGAGTTGGATAAATTAGAAAATAATTCTCCAGTATCTTTCTCAAACTTGTTGCTATTTGGCAATAGCCACTCAAGCCCTACGGGCTTTCGTGACTATTGCCTGGCAACAAGTTTTCGAAAAGTTAAATTATTTTCAATTTATTCTCACTCTCTTGTTATATTATTACTGAATTTTTTTGGAAATATATAAATTGCTGTAAATTATTTATAATCTAAGCACGAGAAATTCATTGTCGTTGAGCGCATCTTCATATATTGTTTAGTTTTTAATATACAGCCCGAATATACTTCAAATACCTATACTTGTAGCAAATTTCAGTAATGTTTAGTATTATTTAAGTGTTTTATGGTGCAACTGAGCAATAATAATTTAAAAACATTAGATTGTCATTTAATTCACACATTTCTTGAAACTTCAAACTATCATCAACCTCAGTTGCCGATGTTTATTCATCTTTTATACATTATTATTATTAATGGGGTGGCTAGCTCAGTGGTATGAAGTCGTCCTGTGGATCCTGAGAACTCTGGTTCGATTCCCAAAGGCGACAAACAATTTTCATAATTTCAAAAACCACCCCTGTGGCTCCTCCACCACTAACATCTTTGGGAACCGCATTTCACCGCACTTTACGGGCAAAATATATCACTTACCGAGATCTGCTTCGGCAGAGTGCCACATCCAGTAATGGGTAGAAGGCGTGATGATATATTTATTTATTTATTTTATATACATTATCATAATCCCAGAGATATCAATACTCCTTCACCATGCTGTAAGAAAAAAACGCTCTTTCCAAATGTTTGCTTATTTTGTTTTGTAGATAAACAAATAATAATGACTGCAATTATAGTGATCAAAATTGTTTGTTATTAGATGAAAACATTGAGGAGGAAGGAGGGAATATTTCCTCCTTCCTCCTCGAGTATGTTTGTAGAATCAGCTCCGCGGTAAATCACCTTAACCCCAGAGCTTGTTCGGCTTCCATTATCAACAATAACAAAACGGCAAAGTTGGCGCTCGCTCAGCCGTCTGCGGATTGCTAAATTGACAATATTTCATCGCGGGGGTGTGCGATAATCTTAATACAGTTTGGATAGTTGATAATTAGCGCTAGAAGAACACGGTGCGCTGCTCTACACGTTGCTGAACAAACAGCCGGAGTTAATCTGTTTGCTCACCTGATCATGAGCTAATGGATTGCTGGATTTTTAGCCGAACTTTACGTCTTGCGCGGTGCTGTTTGACTTGGGATTTGCGCGTAACCCTTCTTACCTTTACCACCAAATTATGCACTCTCGCATTTATCCTGTTACGCAGATACTTTCACACGATCTACTAACTTTTATCTAATGCCTATGTACATCTACACTATCACTAACTAATTATCAAAGGATTTTTTTATAATGATTTGTGTTTTTGCAAATTATTACGTCACATTTTCGCGAGTCAAAATGTTCGTTCCAAAAACTACGAGATTAAAGGTCGAATGGTATTTGTGACATTTGTAATAATTTGTATTGAAACAAAAAAAAATATCAGTAATAATATAACAAGAGAGTGAGAATAAATTGACTGTAATTTGACAGATCTTTCGAAAACTTGTTGTCAGGCAATAGTCACTATAGTCATTGATTTCACCCAAGTTTGAATTTCTGAACATTCGAATGTTTTGAACTTCGTCAGAAAAACTTTGATGCTTCGGACTTTCGAATTTTTTGAAGCTTCGAATTTACGAATTTTCGAATTTTTTGAAGCTACGAATTTTCGAATTTTTAGAATTCTCGAATTCTCGAATTTTTTGCCACTAAATTAACGCCATCTGTCATCTCCAAACACGCTCACGCAGAATTCGCGAAAAGTCGGCCACGAATTAAATAATAAACTCGGCGAAGTATCCTGCATAAACTCTGCAAGGTTAGGCGTCTTAATTAAGCTCTTACAGCCTATCTAAATGCTATGGCCTTTTAGTAAGACGCTTAAAAATGACAATAAAAAGGATACAAAAATTTCTCAATTAAGACGTTTTTGACAGTGTAGCGAAATTTTAAGTCTAAATTGAATTAATTTGGCAAATAATAATAATTAATAATAATTACTTCCGAATTAATACAACACTCTGCACATGAGTTTATTCTGAAAATAATTCATAACAACATGTCGTGTTCACGTTAGGATCCAAATTCACAATTAGAATAATTCGAAAATTCAAAAATTCGGAATATTCAAAAATTCGAAAGTTCGAATCTAAATTCGAAGGTTCAATAAATCCGAACAATCGAAGCCTCGAATATTCGTAAAATCAACAATTTTATAACCGATAGTGAGAAAAGTTATTAAATTTGAAGCGTGAATTTATATTGATAGTTTAGTATCCCATGAATTGACATTTGTTATTTAAAAACAAATTGTTTATTTTTTCTCGTAAAGCTTGTTAAAATATATTTGATCGATGCCTCTACTTCTTTTACATATTCCATAAAATGTGTGTAAATAAGTACAATTAGCGTTTTAATTTAGAACCAAAAAAATGGGTGTTTTTTCAAATACTTTGAAGCACTAGTCCACAAAATCAAACTGTACGAGTACATCAGTGGTATCCGAGTCGGCCTATGGATTCTAAGAGCCCTGGTTCGATCCCCACAATCGACAAAACTTTTTCACCAATTTATATTACCCCTGTGGCTTCCCCACCACTTACATCTTTGGGAACCGTGAGTTGATGGCTGGTAATCGCACTTCACGCGCATAAATACATCACTTACCGAGATCTGCTTCGACAGAGTGCCACACCCAGTAATGGGTAAAGGGCGTGATGATATATTTATTTATAATAAGTCAGGAAAGTGATATTTTCTTTCCTAACGTAATATGTATACTATTTTTTCTGAAACTGTTTAATTTAATCAATATTCAATCATAAATAAATCAATATGTTTAAATTGTACAGACAGCAGACTATGTATCCAACGTTAGAACAAATAAAACAGTCAGGTAAAATCTTTACCAGACTGTTTTGTACTTTACCAGACTGTTATTTTTGTTGTAGCCTTGGATACGTACTTTACTTGACTGTTTTTGTAAAAACCTACTTTCCATACTAAAATTCATATTTTGAATGATGCAAGTACAAAAATTATTGAATATATTTGAAGGACTGGGAGTACAGGTCACCTTAACACTGACAAAACCTCATACAATTTGAGTCTACCACTAAATAAAAGTCCAATCTCTAATTAAAAGTAGAAGTAAACAAGGCATTATTATTAACAGAATCCTAAACGAAGTGCGAAACTAAATATTGCATAAATAAGACAGTGAACGTAACATAACCTAAGTTTCAATGCTAAGACATCTTGGTTGAGCAGAGAACGGGCGCGATTCAACTTCATACACCAAACGCCAAGCATTTGTAGCAACTAGCGATGTTATCAGCTCGGTAATGCAGCGAGAATCCCACACAGAAACGTTATTAACAATAAAGTTTTAACATCGGTATTAAATACGTGTATTTATTACAGCCGTTTTTATTCCTATTCTTAAATTTAATTCCTCTATAAAATCAAGACGTGAAGACAGGTTCCCTGACTAAAAAAATCACTTTTATAAAACTCACAGTTTTTGATAATATCTACAAATAATACCTGGCTACCGGACACAGCTCCGCCGATGAATTTGGTTACTATAGCCTGATCAATAAAGATTATGAGATAAATTTTTGGAATTAATAATAATAATAAAGTGTTTTTTAGAGTTCTGGTAGTTTTGGAACTATTTTTATTGTTAGATTCAACCTGTCGATATCTAATATCAGGGACGTACTTAGAATTTTTACAAAATCACAGCCCCCAAGGATGTTAGTGGAGCGGTAGTCATAGTGGTAATTTTAATGTGGTGAAAATTGTTTGTCGGCTGTAGAAATCGAACCAGGATACTCAAAACCACAGGCTGACTCGATACCACTGAGCCACTACCTAGAACACTTGCCGCCCAGGGCGGTGTCCATTTTGCCGCCCTTTCTAAGTCAATCAAATGGTGGTTTTTATAAATTAATAAACATAAATATAAAATAAATATATCATCACGACTTTTACCCATTACTGGGTGTGGCACTCTGCCGAAGCAGATCTCGGTAAGTGATATATTTATGTACGTGAAATGCGGTTACCAGCCGTAAAATCATGATGCCCAAAGATCTTAGTGGTGCGGGAGCCACAGGGGTAATTTTAATTTGGTGAAAATTATTTATTGGGTATGGATATCGAACCTGGGTCCTCAGGATCCACAGGCTAACTCAGAACCACTGAGCCATTACCCCATTAAATTAATAAACATAAATAAATAATTGTAATTGAGACAAACTATAGGTGGGGAACTTTTTTACCAATGGATATTGCATATTTAAATTAGGCAGTAATAAAGTAACCAGTCCTCAAATCACGGCCCCCAAAGATGTTAGTGGTGGAGGAGCCACAGGGGTAGCTTTTGAAATTATGTAAATTGTTTGTCACCTGTGGGAATCGAATCAGGGTTCTCAGGATCCACAGGCCGACTTCATACTACTGAGCTAGCCATAAGTAAAACTAAATACTATTAATTCTGTTTTTGCTTTCGCCTCTTCGATCATAAGTCCTCTTATGCCTAATTAACATGTAAAAATGTAACATTGTTTCTTCTATGCGTAATATAAAAAGCGATCTTGTATAATTTATAATATGTTAGTTCATTATTTCCCAATACTTCTTCCCATAATAATAAAAGCAACACAACTCCGTAAGCACTTCGTCAGAAACCAATCAACAACCCAATACTCATTGAAACCAGCAAACGATACAAGTTCCTGAGTATCCCTATATTCCCTGTATCCCGTTTAATGTCCCGACATCCACAAAAATGTCCGTCGGTTGCGTGTAACACTAATTGTCCTGCTCTAGTGCTCCTGCTGGCCGCTAGTGCAGGACGCTGGGGTTGTAGTGTCCAGGACATTAAATGTAACCAATCTGCCTTTCGCACCCGCCCGTTTACTGCCCTATTGACCCAATCGGTAATCAAGTAGATACTGTCCATACTTTTGGACACACATTAGAAGACAGTTTTGAGGATTTCGTTACTAAGTTTATTTTTTACAATTCAGTTACGAAATGTCAACATTTTAATATATTATTTTAGTTATGAAAAGTGGTCCATTTCATAACTTGTTATAAAAAGTGACAGTATTTTATAGAAAAAATAATAAATATATCATCACGCCTTCTACCCAGTACCTTGGTTTGATTCTCACAGCCGATAAACAATTTTCATCATTACCCTTGTGGCTCCTCCGCCACTAACATCTTTAGGGGCTGTGATTTGACTGCTGGTAACCGCACTTCACGCGCATAAATTTATCACTTACCGAGATCTGCTACGGCAAAGTGCCACACCCAGTAATGGATAAAAGGCGTAATGATGTTATTTATTTTTTAAATATCTGTAAGAGTTTTTTTTAGTTTTGTTTATTTTGCATATAAATAAATATATCATCACGCCTTTTACCTATTACTGAATGTGGCAATCTGCCGTAGCAGATCTCGGTAAGTGATATATTGTATGTACGTGAAACGCGGTTACCAGCCGTCAAACCACGGTCGTTAAATTTGGTATTTAAGGGTGAATCATAAAGGTAATTTTAAATAAAATAAAATAAATAAATATATCTTCACGCCTTTTACCCATTACTGGATGTAGCGCTCTGCCAAAGCAGATCTCGGTAAGTGATATATTGTATGCACGTGAAACGCGGTTACCAGCCGTCAAACCGCGGTCGTTAAATTTGGTATTTAAGGGTGAATCATAAAGGTAATTTTAAATAAAATAAAATAAATAAATATATCATCACGCCTTTTACCCATTACTGGATGTAGACTCTGCCAAAGCAGATCTCGGTAAGTGATATATTGCATGCACGTGAAACGCGGTTACCAGCCGTAAAATCACGGTCCTTAAATTTGGTATTTAAGGGTGAATCATAAAGGTAATTTTAAATAAAATAAATAAATATATCATCACGCCTTTTACCCATTACTGGGTGTGGCACTCTGCCAAAGCAGATCTCGGTAAGTGATATATTTATGCGCGTGAAGTGCGGTCAAATCACGGCCCTCAAAGATGTTAGTGGTGGGGTAGCCACAGGGGTAATTTTTAAATTGGTGAAAATGTTTTGTCGGCTATGGGGATCGAATCAACGTTCTTAGGATCCACGGGCCGACTCAGATACCACTGAGCCATTAAAGGTAATTTTAATGTGGTGAAAATTGTTTGTCGGCCATGGGAATCGAACCAATGTTCTTAAATTCACAGGCCGACTCGATACCACTGAATCACTTAACCCATAAATAAAGTACGAACAAAAGCAATCAGCTCCAGAGGATATACTCGTTATACTACTGTAATTTTCGCAACAAAGATAGGTCCAGGTTAGAGAATCAAACCTGGTTTCCTTGAGCGGTAAAAACCGCTGCGAACATTAAGTAACCATCACCAAACAGAATGTTCGGCAATATCAATCCGCAACAACTTTTAAGGGCTGGTCGGAACGGCCTCCACTTTATCGCGAAGTACGGGTTTGGGGCGGTGCGGGGGCTTGTTTAGGAGGTCCTTAATGTCTGGCGCCCGATCAGGAATTGACCGGCCGCATGGTCATTCCACGCTGATTGTCCGTTCGCTGTTAAACGAAATTGGCGTGGACTTACGGCAAATTGAAACGAGCACTTGATGGCCTGGTGTTGGATTGTTTGGATATAGATACGACCACGGACAGTGCTAGACTTCATCACTGGCTACTAAGTCGTCAATTTTTTTGCTGCTTCTAATAATGGAAAATATCGTTACTGTTTTTCTTAAAAGTGTACTTGTGCACGGAAGAAATAAACTTTGTTTTAGATGTTTAGAAAATTAAGTTATTTATATTTTTTATTACGAAGAATTTTTCCTTAAATTAATTTGCGTATGTTTGACAGCAGGAATATACGAGGTGTTCTATATGAGTAAAAACTGCATGGTGGGCCAATAGCACGGTAAATACATTTTTCCGTAAATCGGCAAAAAAGTGCCTATTTTTCTGACCAATTTAGTATGGAAAGAATATTTTTACCAAAATATTAATGTGGTGAAAATGTTTTGTCGGCATTGAGAATCAAACCAGGGTTCTCAGGATTCACAAGCCGACTTGATATCACTGTGCCACCTACTCCATAGAATGGAAAGTAGGTTTTTACAAAAACAGTCAAGTAAAGTACCTATCCAAGGTTACAACATAAATAACAGTCTGTTAAAGATTTTACCTGACTTTTTTGTGTTTCATTTGACTGTTTTTTTTTATTGTAACCTTAGATATATAGCCTGCTGTCAAAAAATTAACATTATGAATTATTTATGATTAATTATTAAAATAAAAAATAAATAAATATATCATCACACCTTCTACCCATTACTGGGTGTGGCAATCTGCCGAAGCAGATCTCGGTAGGTGATATATATTGCACGTAAAGTGCGGTTACCAGTCGTCAAATCACGGCCCCCAAATATGTTAGTGGTGAGGGAGCCACAGGGGTAGTTCTAAAATTGTGAAAATTGTTTGTCGCCTGTGGAAATCGAACCAGGGTTCTCAGGATCCACAGGCCGACTTGATACCAGTAAGCTAGCTACCCCATGATTAATTATTGATTAAATTAAAGGGTTTTAGAAAAAATTGTATACATAATACATCAGAAAAGTAATTTTTTCTGAAACCGGCAAGAAAGTCCCTACTTTCCTGACCAATTTTAGTATGGAAAGTAGGTTTTTACTAAAACAGTCAAGTAAAGTACGTATCCAAGGCTACAACAAAAATAACAGTCTGGTAAAGTACAAAACAGTCTGGTAAAGATTTTACCTGACTGTTATTTTTGTTGTAACCTTGGATACGTAGTCTGCTGTCAATACAATTCATATTAAAGAATTTAAACATTTTGAATTACATATGATTAAATATTGAATAAATTAAACGGTTTCAGAAAAAATAATATACATAATATGTCAGGAAAGTGTTTTTACTTTTTTTTTTTATGTGGTGGCTAGCTCAGTGGTATGAAGTCGGCCTGTGGTTCCTGAGAACCCTGGTTCGATTCCCACAGGCGACAAACAATTTTCATAATTTTAAAGCTACCTCTGTGGCTCCTCCACCACTAACATCTTTGGAGGCCGTGATTTGACGACTGGTAACCGTACTTCACGCGCAAAATATATCATTTACCGAGATCTGCTTCGGCAGAGTGCCACACCCAATAATCGGTAGAAGGCGTGATGATATATTTATTTATTTATCATACAAAATTTGAAAAGAAAGATGTTAATATTTTGATTATTTAAATTATTAGGTTATAATTTATCAAATTGCACTATCGTTTAATTATGAATATTGTAATCATAATGACAGGAAAGGGTATAAGAATATGTGATGAGTGTTTTAGCGTGCGAGAAACAAAGCAAAGTATGTATGGGTCGTCGTCGGTCAAATGAAATATATGAGACTTTCAGTAGAAGCTAAAAGGTATTCGGTGAAACGTTTTCCGGCCGAGTTAAGAATGCGTTTATTTATTCCGGAGCCGGAGCCGAGTCCGGAGTGCATTTACTCCTATTTCCGGTCGGCTCCCGGAGGAAGCTCTGCGGATTCGAACCCTTCAATGATTTACATGGCCACTTAACGCAGGCGCTGTGACTTGACTTAGCTGAGTTGAGTGACTGCGTTTCTGTTGTATGTTTTGTATTCATTAGTCGCGTTTCGCGTTTCACCGTTTCACGTGTTCGGGTAATGAGCGAACGGAGAACGAACCGGTACCGGTACTGGTTATAATAGGATGCGGTCGCGGTTACGCGCGGTTGTGGCTACCGCTAACTTAACCGCTACCGGTGATACGTCTTAATGACGTCCGAAACGGTAAAAAACATACACTGAAATTTTAATTTATTCCACCAATAGGATTAATTTTTTACAAATATTTACGTTCTGAAATGATTTTTACACAAAAATATTGTTTATAAAAATAAATATATCATCACGCCTTCTACCCATTACTGGGTGTGGCACTCTGCCAAAACAGATCTCGGTAAGTGATATATTTATGCGCGTGAAGTCCGATTACCAGTCGTCAAATCACGGTCCCCAAAGATGTTAGTTGTGGAGGAGCCACAGGGTAGTTTTTGAAATTATGAAAATTGTTTGTCGCCTGTGGGAATCGAACCAGGGTTCTCAGGATCCACAGGCCGACTTCATACCACTGAGTTAGCCACTCCATTAAATATTGTTTATAAGATAATAAGTAAATAAATATATCATCACGCCTTTTACCCAAAACTGCGTGTGGCACTCTGCCGAAGCAGATCTCGGTAGGTGATATATTTAGGCGCGTGAAGTGCGATTACCATCCGTTAAATCACGGCCCCCCAAAGATGTTAGTGGTGGGGGAGCCGCAGGGGTAATTTAAAAATTGGTGAAAATGTTTTGTCGACTGTGGGGATCGAACCAGGTTCGCACCGGGCGGCACATATTTTGGGGCGGCATTTTTTATATTTAGTTTTAGTTGTAAAAAACAACTTGTTCACTTCATAAATTTACTATTCAATTTCTACGAATTATGAATTATTATATGATTTCGATTATTTTTCTTCATCAATGTAGGGTTGAAAATATTAACTCGAAAAATTCCTTTATTACTGCCTAATTTAAATATGCCATCCAATGGTAAAAAAGTAATTCTATAGTTTGTCTGAATTATAATTATTTATTTATGTTTATTAATTTAATAGGGTAATGGCTCATTGATTTCGAGTTTGGCTGTGGACCTTGAGCACCACGGTTCGATTCCTTCATCCGACAATTTTCACCAAATTAAAATTACTCCTGTGGCTCCGTAATCGCACTTCACGTACATAAATATATCACTTACCGAAATATGCTTCGGCAGAGTACCGCACCCAGTAATGGGTAATAGTTGTGATGATATATTTATTTTATATTTATTTTTTATTTTATAAAAACCACCATTTGTTTGACTTAGATAGAGCGCCAAATTGGAGACCGCCCTGCGCGGCAAAAGTTCTAGGTACGCCACTGTATATATTTAGTACCACTAGCTTTAGAATTTTAATGTCAACTTGCTTTGTCTAATTCTTGCTTTATAGTTCTTTATATTAAATTTATTTTATGCATTGACTCGACCACTAGAGATTGGGGTTAAAACTTGTCAATAATCAGTTTCGTTCAGGATGCAGACGCTACTAAGCACATTTTTGTAGCAAATTTTTATATCAGCTTACAAGAAACATTAGTAGTCATTTGATATGCGATGAGAAAACATATAATACTGTGTATATATTATAGTAGTGTGATTATATTTCATAGATAAACTATATTATTAACTCTTAGTGATAGGTTATAAATTTGTACAGTGGGTTCAAAGTGATTATTTGTTGCAGTTCGGGAATTGATCATTTACAAGTGGATGACTGGAATTCTGAAGACTTCAAATAAGGTAGGATGCATTAACCAATTTTTATTTTTAAGTCAAACATTAAACAAGACATAGCTGATGTAATCAAATATTACCTATATGCCGGGTAGTGACCGCGACTCTCGAATATAGGGATTTAACATGTAAAATCACAATTTTGTAATTTCCTGCTCCCCTAATTATTTTAAACAAAAAATCTTCGAATAAAAGTTTCAGGGCCTTAAATTCTGCATCTAAGGCCGTAAACAAAATTAATTTTGCATGCTTCGTAACGGCTCAAATTCGATCTGAAAATAAATAGCCTCAAAACTATCGATAGCTATGGAATTGAAACAAAATTAAACAAATGTTTAACGTTTAATCTGTCAAAATAATTTCTTTATTTATTATGTCATTTATTTTGACAGATCAAACGTCAAAAATTTGTTTAATTTTGAAATTGGTGAGCCTGATACATAAATTCATTTCCTGTTGCTGTCAGTGACTTTTGAAAATTAAAAATTAAATTTGAGCACATTTAGTTCTTATATGAAATCGACCTGTGGATCCTGAGAACCCTGGTACCCTAGATTCGATTCCCACAGGCGACAAACAATTTCATAATTTCAAAAACTACCCCTGTGGCTCCTCCACCACTAACATCTTTGGAGGCCATGATTTGACGACTGGTAACCGCAGTTCACGTGCAAAATATATCATTTATCGAGATCTGCTTCGGCAGAGTGCCACACCCAGTAATGGGTAGAAGGCGTGATGATATATTTATTAATTTGTATAAATGAAGGTAAAATAAAGTTAGGTAATTAAATTACAATTATATTTTATTTGACATATTTAACAGTCAGGTGTACCAACATAAAATATATAGGTATTACACGGAAAAAAATGACTTGTTTGGTGCAACTAAAAAAAATTACTTGCATTACTTTTTGCTATGCCTACTAATTTAATATGTTCTATACATCAATTTTAAAATATACTTATTACGCAGAACATAATTAAATTTGCAGAGGTAACAATAAAATATAGCTGAATCGTTTTTGTTACGATCGCTGATTAATTTTGTATCCAGAACAAATCTTTTAATGGTTAGCAATGCATTTAGTTAGAGCAAGAATTTATTATTTGCAGCGGCAACATATCAGTTTTTGTAACAAACAAAAAATGCGCTGCAACTACTTATTTTTGTCACCGTAACAATTTTTTTTGTTGCAACTAGAGTTTATTGATGCGCACTGCGTTACTGCGCATATTCTAATCTGATTCGGCATACGGCGTACGCCATTGCGCGCTGAACACATGCTAACTTGTTGTGAGACTCTTGGTTTTGTGTACGGGACATATTTTTTTATTGTTAGTTTTGTGCACAGTGTTTGCTACACAATAAGTGTTGTCATTTAAGAAAGACAATAACAATACTTTTGTTAATGGCAATGGAGTACGAGTATGAAAAAAGGTTAAAGGAATGGGGACTATCAAAATACGTGGATGTGTTCAAAGGTAAGTGAATTATTTGCAGTTTAAATATGATTGGTGACATTCAGTGGGCCCCATATAAAGGTATTATTTCACTAAGTTAAGTTGTTGATTACCAAAGAAATTAATAGGATTGTATTAAACGTTGATTTATTTAGGTTAACAAGACGCGCCATTTTATATAATGTAGGTCGCGAACTGAAGTTGATGCACAGCTGTCAGAGTTTCTCCCTTCACTCCCTTCATCATCCACATACTTTCAGGCTTTGACAGCGAACTAGGTTATATTAGAGTTTCGTTCTATTTTTCGTGTGTGTTGTTGTTATTGAATTAGTTGTATATTGTTGTGTTAGTTGTTTGCAACTAGGCATTAATAAAACGAACTTACAGGTACCTGCTAGTACACCATTGCTAATCGAAGAGACTCCAGTGTCAGAAGCAGTGCTAGAAGTAGTACATGACTCCTTCTAGCGATGTGTACAGAAAAATAAGTACTACTTGTTTAGAAGAATTGGCGGCGGCTATTGAAAAAACCGTTTCAACTGAAAATAAAGAAACCTATTTTGTACAAATTGGAAATAAAGATAAAAAAATTGCGCGTGGCAAACTATTTTCCAAATATTATAATTTACGGCGTCAATTCAAAAATGTTGGGTTAATTACTTCAAAGAAAGCATGCATTTCTGAACAAGAGAGTGAGGATGATAATATTGAAAGGGGTAAGATTTTCCTCTTTCTTATTTAAATTTTTGCAGAAATAAATATTTTTATTTCAGATAATGATTTGGAAGATTTGATAACCTGGTTAAAGAATAGTCGGAGTCCTTGGACAACAGTAACGGACTACTGGAACAAGACATTTGACGTAAGAAAAAAAAAACTGAGGAGTACTACTGAAATAGTCAGCATCAAATCATATTTAGATACATTTCCGGTTCTCAAAGAAAATTAAGGTTATACATTGGTAAGTAATGATTATATTTCTTTGTTATTCTGACTGTGGTTTTAACTCACGATATTCGATTTTAGATCTTTAAATTCAAAATATAAGAATTTAGTTAAAGTTTTACTTGATATTGAAGATAGTGCAACATCAACTGAAAAACAAATCCGCACTTTGCTGTTACTTCCCCATCTGTGTCCGCCAGTAACAATAGCAAAAACAATAATAAACAGCAGTGGAAGCCGTCTAAATTAGAATGTTGCGACGCTTTTATCTTACATATATCGGTAAGAATTTATTTGAAAAATAATGATTTAAGTTACAAATGTAATAACATTATAGGAAATAAGTAAACTCGAAGAAAACATAGAGAGACGTGTTGAAAAACTTAGTAATTTTAATTTAAAATTACAACCTTTTGTTCTAATTGTTGGACCGACATTGGGTGAAGTAAACAAATATTATGTACATATAGAAGGCATCTTATATTCCGTGGAAACTTTCTTAAAAGCTGTGGATGTCTGCTTCAAGTGTTTCTTCGCTCTCCATATCAGTTATCCACCAGAAGCTGAGCAACTGTGGATGATTATACAATTAGCGATTTACAGTATTAATACTAGTTGGGACAGAAAGCTGGTCAATGTAAGTACATTGGTTTCTGATATCGCAAGGTTTATGTAAGTACCTATTCAAAATGCCGAAATGTTCAGTATGTAAAAGTTCTATAAAATCCATACCTGGTTTAATATTACACCTTAAAATATCGCATCGTTTTACTGCAAATAGTTCTTTTACGTGTATGGAAAATCGTTGCTTTCGAAATTTTAATAATATTTCATCGTTTACTAAACACATGAAACGAAAGCATTTCGCGAATAATTTACCCGATTTTGAATTTAAAAATGAAACACATGCAAATAATAAATCTGAAAATGTAATGTTAAATCTGAATGTAATTAACGAGAAAAATAATGAAATTCTTGGTACCTTTAATAATATAAATTTAGAAAAATTTAAAAGTATTCTTCATAATGAAACTGAGTCTCTAATTGCCAAATTTTATTGTATGCCTTCCGTTGCAAGGAGTGTAGTTCAAAATATAATTAGCGCAATATCAGATTATTTGGGTGGAGGTTTTTTGCATTTACTACGTTCTTTAATAAAAAGTAAATTAGAAGAAAATTCTTATAATTTAGATTTTATTGAGCAAATTAATTCTATGTTTGAAATATTAATAAACCCATTCGAAAAATTTCCATCCGAATATTTGAGGCTAAAATATTTCCAAGAACAAGATTGTTTAATAAAACCGGTTACATATAATATAAGTAAGAAACAAACTGAAAAATCGTTAAAATCTCAAATTCTAATGCAAATGACGGATATTACAATGCAAGTAATACCACTTAGATTAGTTTTGAAACGACTATTTGAATTGCCTAATTTTTTTCATACCGTGTACTCTTATATTCAGTCATTAAAAAATAATGAATGTTTTGAGAATTTTATTCAAGGTGAATTATGGAAAAAGAAAATATCTAACGTAACGTTGGACTAATTCCAAATATTTTCAATGGACCTTCAGTTTTTGATTATAAAGCTAAACTAGATTTTTATTATAAAAATAAATTAAATGTCCCTACTTTCGATGAACACACCATTTTTATAAAGTGGATTAACATAAACGGGACTGAATATAAACCAGGTATGGTTTTGAATACACATACTGAAAATTTGGCACCACATTTTGGTTTAATTGAAGGAATTTTTATAAATAAAAAGTCAGATATATATATTATTTTTTTTCTCTCAAAAATGTTAATTTTGACATTCACGTGCAGTGTTATCACGTAAAACAAAAAATGAATATGTTTTGTATTTCTTTTGCTGATTTATTTTATTATAATCCATGTGCAACAGTTCCAATTAAGGAAAATGTTTATTTTGTTTTTGTTAGGTAATTTTATTGTAATTAATTATATCTGTATGTGATTCCTGGGATAGAATTCTGTAACTCGTGCGATAGTTATCGGTATGGAAACATATTTCTCATAAGATGATTGGCATATTCACGTTATAATTGTCAAATAAAATGTAATTTTGTATGTATCCATAGTGATAACGGTACCGATAACTATCGTACGAGTTACAGAAATCCACTCCTGGCCATAGTTAAAAAAAACAGAACTTAATTCTTTTGTTTCGAATTCTTAAATGTAATTTGGCATAGTACAAATACTGTAAATATAAAACTGTATTTCTTTTTAGAGAAATAAATTTTTTTAAAAGCTATAATAACTATATTTTTTAATATTATTCCTACATCCAGCTAAAAATATTTGGTTGAGACAGCAATTTTATTTTATAAATACAGCAAATCTATTTTAGCTAAGGTTACTAATGCTAATTACTTACATGTCAGTGATCTGAATAGTTGGTGGTACATGTAAGAATTGTTTCCTTTCACTCATTTACTTTTGCTATGACAACTAATTTACTTTTACTATGACAACTAATTTACTTTTACTAAAAAAAATTGTTGTCACTGCAAACTTTTTTGCTGTCCAAATTTTCACTGAAAATATTTGCTGTAGCTACTAAAATTTTGGTATACGCAACAAATCCTTTTTTACCGTGTACTAAAAAAGCATTTCTAGTCACCCAGTATCACTACGCTTTCTATACATTACTGGGTGAGGCATCTCGATAAGAGACATATTTATGCGCGTGAAGTATGGTTAGCAACCGTCAAATTACGGCCCCCAAAGATGTTAGTGTAGTGCTTATTGATTATTGTTACTTTTTATTTTCCACTCAAAAATTGTAACTAACAACAAAATTTTATTTTTTATCGAAGCCTACTTTTTCTTTTGTTTTTATGCATTCAAAATAAATTACTAATAATTAATAAGCACTACATTAGTGAAGGGGTAGCCACAGGAGTAATTTTAATCTAGTGAAAACTGTTTGTCGACTGTGAGAATCAAACCCGGCTTCCCAAATTCACATTCCAAATCGATACCACTAAACTATCTACTAGTATATGGGGTGTAAATAGCTAAATGTTCTTATGTTAAGCGACAGATGTTTATAAGTTAAAGATGCAGTTCATGTTCGTCATAATAGATGGCATATGGAATAATATATGTAAGGATTTATCAGAGAATCTTATTGAATATTAACGATACTTTATGACAAATTAAAGATCACAGCATGCTAGTCTCAGGCTCTAAATCACAGCTACTATGACTGAGCATCGAACAAAACAACAGACAGTCCAGTCAAACAAGTAAAAAACCCAACCATCCCTGTGTATGTAATTTCCATAATACAATAGGAAAGAATACATATTACGATATGTAACAATACGGCGGCTAATAGAGGTGGCTGTGTCCGGTGACAAATGAGCAAACTGCTACTGCGAGTGCGAGTGCGCGTGCTCAAGCGACTTGGGAGGCCCGAACCCCCACGGATAAGACTGATCGCGGCCCATACCGACCCTGAATGGACATTTTTAATTTTGTCATTGCCTGGATTGCCGTAGATTAATTATATCCACGTATGAGGATGGTGCTGGTACCTATACATCCGCTGGCTTGGCCTTCGGACACGGGTTAACCCTTTCTTAAGCGCGCGCCCTCGAATTTCAGATATTAATATTCTTTGTAGTCAGTACAATTCTTATAAAAAAATTAAATATTTTGAATTATTTATTATTAAATATTGCTTGAATTAAACGGTTTCAGAAAAAATAGTTTATATAATACGTCAGGAAAGTGTTTTACTTGACTCAGCAGGTTAAAATACCCGGTCTGCGGCCTTGTATTTCAAACAACCGCTTTGTTAAGTAAAATATCACTCCCCTGACTTATTATGTAATATACTATTATTTTAACATTTATTAGTTAGGTTAGAGTTCAAATTCATAATTATTTAGGAGTAATGACTCAGTGGTATCAAGTCGACCTGTGGATCCTAAGAACCCTGGTTCGATCCCCACAGCCGACAAACATTTTCACCAAATTAAAATTACCCCTGTGGCTCCCTCACCACTAACATTTTTGTAGACCGTGATTTGAAGGCTGGTAACCGCACTTCACGCGCATAAATATATCACTTACCAAGATCTGTTTCGGCAGAATGCTACACCCAGTAATGAGTAAAAGGCGTGATGATATATTTATTTATTACTAATATGGGGTAGTGGCTTAGTGGTATCGAGTCGGCCTGCGGATCCTAAGAACCCTGGTTCGATCCCCACAGCCGACAAACATTTTCACCAATTTAAAATTACCCCTGTGGCTCCCTCACCACTAACATCTTTGTAGACCGTGATTTGAAGGCTGGTAACCGCACTTTACGCTCCTAAATATATCACTTATCGAGATCTGTTTCGGCAGAGTGCCACACCCAGTAATGGGTAAAAGACGTGATGATATATTTATTTATTTATTTATATTATGAAACAAAATAGATTTAATTTTAAAAAGATAAGTGTTTTGTATTTTAGTGTAATTATTTTATTACAACAAAAATTGTAATAATTTATTAATTGAGCAATGACAGCTACAGTGATAGATTTATGTTTGACATTTTTACAACTAGACAACTCAACAACTTCTATAAAAATATCTCCAAAAACAGTTGCACAAAATTCACTTTGTAAACCGTAATATAGAAACAAAAATATTATGTAGATCTCGTCCATGAAATATATGTCATTCTTTGATACTTGAAACACTTATGTCATAGATCTAGGTGAAAACTAATTATTAATAATGAATTTAATCGAACTAAAACCTTTATCATTTTTACAAGAATATAACTGAGGTCAATAATAAAATTTTACACCTACTATTCACATAATATTACTAACATAAATTTGATTCAGTTAATAATAAAAATCGCTTTTACGATCAGCAGAGCCCATGCCTCGTTCTCATGGCTATATTTACGTATTTATGAGCAATGTTATGCATATGGTAGAGTACAACATATTGGGTCCATCCAAAGCCGTACCACAGCTTACTGTATGCTAATATCATACCGTCTCAATAGTCGATATGGATCTAATAATATCAATCTATTGTTTACATTGAACAATAAATAAATTAATAAATAATCGAGTATCGTCGAAGCAGGCCCTGGAACAATGGACTGGATTTGAATATCAGCTATCGGGTTGTTAATAATATCAGATGTTTATAAATGATCATATAAATATTACAGGTCTGGACGGTTTGGAATTTGAGCTCTATAGGATGCGGGCACTGACATTGTGACGTTTTTGTGACGTAAAAACAGCTGCTCCGGGAAAGATCACTGCGCCACCTACTAAAATGAACTATTTTTTGGGACGAGATTTGAAAAGCATCGGTTCTTTTCAAATCTCGTCCCAAAAAATAGTTCATTTTTTAGGTGGCGCAGTGATATTTCCCGGAGCAGCTGTTTTTACGTCACAAAGTCACGTGAGTGCCCGCATCCTATAGTATAGTCTACGTAAATGTGTAGATACAGAACCGTACTCGCAGGAATTTGCAGGGGTCTTTCTGATTTTTTGGGGTAAAAAAAGGAGCTTTTAAATTATTTTTTATATTTAAATCAAAACCATTTCTTAAATAGCAACTTTAAGGTATATAAAAACAAAATTCTCTTTAATTTCCTTGATATTAGGCTATACGTGCGTGCTCAAAAATAATCTAAAAGAAAAAAAAAACCGTATTAAGAACAAAAAACAACAGTTGTGGAATGTGTTGTATATCAGTTTGATAGTGGGCTGAACTAAACTCAGTGTCGATTTGTGCGAGTTGACAGGTGATTCGGGTCGGTGGATATCGGATCACCTCCCGCTGATCCGGGTTCGATCCCCGCGGTCGACCAACAAGTCACCGGCTACTAGCTTCGCTCGCTACGGGATAGCGACATTCACCCGATCGGAATTGAAGTACGTTAACCATAACAGAAAGATTTTTTTTTTCTTCTATTAGCCCGATTCTTAAAAGTGTTTTAGCTAATCCTAAATTTTTGATTGGTTAAATTAAGCTAGACCATATTCTCAAAAATGTTTACATAAACTGTAATATTATAAAAATAAATAAATATATCATCACGCTTTCTATCCGTTACTGGGTGTGGCACTCTGCCGAAGCAGATCTCGGTAAGTGATATATTTTGCGCGTGAAGTGCGGTTACCAGACGTCAAATCACGGCCCTCAAAGATGTTAGTGGTGGAGGAGCCACAGGGGTAGCTTTTGAAATTATGAAAATTGTTTGTCGCCTGTGGGAATCGAACCAGGGTTCTCAGGATTCACAGGCCGACTTCATACCACTGAGCTAGCCACTCCATAACATAAATTGTAATATTATAAAAATAAATAAATAAATATATTGTCACGCCTTCTGCCCGTTACTGGGTGTGGGACTCTGTCGTAGGAGATCTCGGTAAGTGATATATTTTGCGCGTGATGTGCGATTACCAGCCGTTAAATCACGGCTCCAAAGATGTCAGCTGTGGAAATCGAACCAGGGTTCTTTACTAGACTATTTTGTACTTTATTAGATTGTTATTTTTATTATAGGCTTGGATACGTACTTTACTTGACTGTTTTTGTAAAAACCTACTTTCCATACTAAAATTGGTCAGGAAAGTAGGCACTTTCTTGCCGGTTTCAGAACAAAAATATTATTTTATATGTTCGTAGACTCTAGTGGGCCCTGTATCATTGATACAGCAGATATGTCGGTTGCTAGGACACTGAATGTAAAAAATAACTGAAAAAATTGTATAAAACTTGCATTTGCAATTTATCCTTTGCCGATTACACATCTTCATCGTACTGATGAACATATTATGAACAATACTAGAAAGTATAATTTCCTGTTATGTATTCTATCTTGACTAACACCATCCATCGAATTGGTTCCATCCAAAATCCTTCACTCGTCGAATATAGGGTCAGTGGCAAGGCAGTTCTGTTTGACACATGAAATTAGGCAGGTCAGGTCGCTATAACACGCGCGTCAATCACACTCGGACATCACCACACCGCCCTCATTCCTCCCCTTGCCCCTCTTTACCTTCCCTCATCGGTGACGTCATACAGAGGGCCTCACTTCGAGCTGCTCATGGTTTTAATTAGGTGTGAATTTCGTGATCACTCACGTAAACTGCTTGAGCGAATCGATTAGTCGTTTAATATGTAATGGAATTTGGGACTTGTTACTTTCTAACCTATAATTTCTAATCGAAAAAGTAATCGTGTGGTTGCTTGTTCGGAATAATTATGTATCAAATTTATAGAGGAAAAAATCGATTCGTTTTGATAGTGGTGTTAATTAAAAGTCAAAAGTGAACATTTGAACTTTTGAGGTGTTAAGGTGATGATATTTGTTCGTAGGTTTCTCACGGTTCTCAGTTGTTTTTTATGATAAATTTATCGACTTCCTTTACAGAGAAATATTGCTTATTAACTCTTGATTGAGGTTGTGAAATACATTAATTATCAATTCAAGGACAATAAAGATTCATTCACGAAATTAGTGTTAGTATTATGTTTTACGTGTTTGTTTTAACAATCTTTTAGCCATATTATCTTTTGCAGCCATTCACAAATCAGTTTTGTTTTAACACAAAAATTTACTCCAAACTAATAGTTTTTGTTTTATACTTAGAAATTGACCAATAGGAAAAGGCGTAGTATAATGTAACGATATATAGTTACATTTATCCCGCACTATTTATTTATAGGCCTATTCCATTTGCCAATTAGATCAGGTCTAATTTACATTTACTGAACCAGATCACTTATTTATTTCGGTGGAATACTTCACTGACTTTATTTCCAGTACTAGAATTACTGATTCGAATTTACTTTAGAGTAATTCACTTCAAAAAGTGCATCAGTTTGCTTAATTCAGTTCATTCAGTCATGTTGTCTAATTTATCTGATTAATTTAAGTGACCTAAGTGACAAAATTAATATAGATATTAATAAAATTAATATTTTGATGTTTCTCAAAACCAATGAAATGCTTCATTGTTTGTCAGGTGTCTGCGTTTTAACCAATCCTGTCATTATTATACTGAGAATAAAGCTCTCGTGATTATTCCCGGGAATAATCTCTGTAGATGCTTTTTTGTTTGTGTCAAATGATAGGTAGTCAAATAATTATTTAAAACTGTCAACGCGTCGAGTAAAATGTGTGAAAAAATCGGTTTAGTTCCATTTCAGATTCAGAAATACACCAACAAATTTTGGAAACAACTTCCAACATTAACAAGTAATCAATCGATTTGTACCTAGTTCAAAATCTTTTAAGTTGGATGAATCGAGCTCAACAGCTAAGTCAAAAAATAATCTAATTAAATATAACTGGAGAGTTGGATAAATTAGAAAATAATTCTCCAGTATCTTTCTAAAACTTGTTGCCATTTGGCAATAGCCACTCAAGCCCTAGGGGCTTTCGTGACTATTTTCTATGTTCTGCCGGAACAGGTCTCGGTAAGTGATATATTTATGCGCGTGAAGTGCGTTTACCAGGCCTCAAATCACGGCCCTCAAAGATGTTAGTGGAAGGGAAGCCACAAGAGTAATTTTAATGTGGTAAAAATGTTTGGCGCCTGTGGCAATCGAACCAAGGTTCTCAGGATCCACAGGCCGACTCGATACCACTAAGCTACCTACCCCATTAAATATAATATAAAATAAATTATTAAAGTTGATATAAAAAGTTAAAATGTAAACAAAAAAGTATTGATGAAATGAAATATTCCTCATAGAATTCAACAAAACGTAATTTCTATCAGTTTAACGTAATCTGGAAGTCCTCTAAAACAAAGGCAGCAATTACATGACAGAGAACAAGACAACACAAATTCTTGCTCCAAGATCAGGTAGCAAATATCTGAACGGCTGTTCGTTTCCCCAGATTCCTTAAATCTTTCCCCTACGTCATTCTAACGCACCTGGTGTCCAGCTGAAGACCACGACTTTGGTTGGAATTCCTTGATACTGTTACTGTTTCAATACTATGAAGATTTAATATAATAGTCTCGGAAAACTTATGGTTTGGTATCGACTTATGCATCTGAGTTTTAGTGCCTATGCGTGGCTGGAGATTTTGTCTTAGAAAGAATTTCACATAATGGAAGAAAGTTAGATTATGCGATTGACAGTATATGTCTTTAGAGGTTTAGATAGCATGTGAACTTGAATATTTCTAAGATCATATACTGCCAATATGATAATACAGTCTTATTAAATTTATATGGGATGGCTAGCTCAGTGGTATGAAGTCGGCCTGTGGATCCTGAGGTCCCTGGTTCGATTCCCACAGGCGACAAATTTTCATAATTTGAAAAAAGCTATCCCTGTGGCTCCTCCATCACTAACATGTTTGGGGGTCGTGATTTGACGACTGGTAACCGCACTTCACGCGCAAAATATATCACTTACCGAGATCTGCTTCAGCAGAGTGCCACACCCAGTAATGGGTAGAAGGCGTGATGATATATTTATTTTATTTTATTAAATTTATACGAGGGCAGGGTGAAAAGTCCCTGAAAAATGAAACAAGAAATGATTTATTTGGTCAAAACATATTTTATTTCTTAACATAATCTCCTTGTAGCTCGATACACTTTGTCCAACGTTTTTCTAATTTTTCGATCCCTTCCAAATAATACGATTTTGGCAATCCGTCAAAATAGGCGTTTGTCTCAGCGATGACCTCATCGTTGGAGTCAAATATCTTTCCGCCGAGCCATTTCTTCAAGTTTGGAAATAGATAAAAATCACAGGAGGCCAAAAAGTCCTTATTGCGGTTGAACATCGCCAAACACTCCTTTGCACTTGTCATACGGTCGCGCTTGTTGTCAACAGAGAGCAAATGCGGCACCCATCTGGCAGATAGCTTTCTTATATCCAAAAATTTATGCTCATAACCTTAGCAAGCTCGTGCACTTTAACTGGCCGATCGTCCAATATCATACCATCGATTTTATCGACGATTTCTGGCGTTGTAACCTCAATTGGACGACCAGAACGTTCGGAGTCCTTTGTGGTCATACTACCACAACGAAAATCAGTAAACCAGTTGTGAATCGTTCCAATCGATGGTGAGGAGTCCCCATAATGCACATCACCGTACTGCCAGACAATAAGATGAAGTGTGATACTATCTTCTTCTAAATATCGAGTGATATAGTAACATTAAGTTTCTTCCACTATAATATGTGATATATTCCACGGGCGGTCATATTTCCTGCCTTGACGTCACAGTTCGCCATTCGTCTCGACGTGGCATTCCGTCGGGCATATTACAATGTTTATGGGCTTCAAATATTCCAATTTATTCGCGCCAGTGTGAATTTATCGTCTTATTTTCATCCCTTCACGCGGTATGGCGGCGCGGCGTCGGCGTCGGCGTCGTGACCTGCTTATTTAAATCGGATATTAGGTTTTTACGAGATCATTAGTTTTATTGACGAATTTTATTGCGATTCTGTGATGGTCTGCACGTGACCAAACCGCCATATGAATAGCAAATCATCAAATCTACCCCCATCATACAGAAATCATAAAGAAATCTTCGTAGCAGTTACTGCATGGGTTATATGGGAATATTAATTTATTTTACTGGATTCATATACGAGGTGTTTATCAGTGGCGTACCTAGAAGAGGGCGGGGCGGTGGGTGCGGTCCGCACCGGGCGGCACATATTTTGGAGCGGCATTTTTTTATATTTAGTTTTAGTTGTAAAAACAATTTGTTCACTTCATAAGTTTACTATTCGATATCTATGAATTCTGAATTACTATATGATTTAGAATATTTTTCTTCATCGTCAAGTCAATGTAGGGTTGAAAATATTATCTCGAAAAATTCCTTTATTACTGCTTAATTTAAATATGCCATCCAATGGTAAAAAAGTTCCCCACCTATAGTTTGTCTCAATTACAATTATTTATTTATGTTTATTAATTTAATGGGGTAACGGCTCAGTGGTTTCGAGTTGGCCTGTGGATCTTGAGGACCCCGGTTCGATTCCCACAGCCAACAAACAATTTTCATCAAATTAAAATTACCCCTGTGGCTCCCCCACCACTAACATCTTAGGAGGCCGTGATTTGATGGCTGATAACTGCACTTCACGTACATAAATATATCGCTTACCGAGACCTGCTTCGGCAGAGTGCCACACCCAATAATGGATAAAAGTCGTGATGATATATTTATTATATATTTATTTTTTTAATTATACCTAAGGGCGGCAAATTGGAGACCGCCCTGGGCGGCAAAAGATCTAGGTACGACACTGGTGCTGGGTTTCAAGAAAAAAGTAAAGAGCTCTTTAGTTAAAGAATTGTTTATCTAGCAACAGTATCAATTGCGATTTTCTGAAATTTATTGAACCATTAGTTGCTAATGAACCGATAAAACTTTCATGCAACCCAGCATGGGTGTTATACATAGCTATAGTCCAATTCATTTCGGAAAACTAGTACGTCATAACGTTATTTAGTAATTTTATGGTATCTAATGAGGTAGGTGGCTTCGAGAATCTGGATTCGATTCCCACAACTAACAAACATTAATTAATCACTAATCATCGATATTAGCGCTGCAATACAGACTGGTTCAGAACTACAAAAGTCATAGATTAAAAAAGAATCCGCCATTTGAATACAATAGATATATTTTGTCTGTACTAATCTTCATCTCAGGACCTAAATATACAAAATAACTATGAAATTACATTACTTTTATTGATGTAAACTTAATATTTTGTAGAATTTAAATATGAATAGTTTTAAATGTCAATCATTTCTGTGGTGCGTATATATTTATCTTCTTTCTCTGTTTCTTATAAGTTTGGGGGCGTGTCCTAGGTGGATATCGGTTGATCAAAGGCGGTCATGACGGGCCCGTGCCGTGAATGTTTAATCACAGCAAGCCGGGAGATCACGGATGACGTGGTGTTTTGTTTTCTGCACAACCAACATCCAACTAAACATATCTTCAACATACCATAGATATTCACTGATAACCACAATAATTAGTCTCGCATAGAAAAATGTACATTCTTGAATATATAATTCTTTCATTAATAAATATTCATGATATTGTTGTATCAGAGGATTTCTTCTCAAATTAATAATGAAACATACATACGTATCTTCACGCTATATCCCAACAAATGGGGTAGCACAAACCCTAAAATCACTCATGAAACATTCCCTGATCACACTCATCAAACAATCAGCCCTCGTCAAACATTATCATCCAAACACATCACCCTCACTTCAACCACATTCATAGATCACTCCATATAAATTCATTCATTTATTACACTCGAAATCATTTATCACACAACAAACCTTCAATCACATCATTCCTATTCACTTATCATTCATCTTCGTTCTTCAACGTACATAACATATGCATAAAACATCTCAAATTACTCACGCTTACTCCTAACAACGAATCTAATAACAAAACTAATATATGAAAGTCCACACAATGCAGTAACTGAAAATGAAACAAAAAGATAAGAAAGAGAGGGAGTGTCGTCCTGTGCATATTTTTGAAAGCGAATTTCACACAATTGCAGTTAAACACCTCTACGTAAGAACTGAAAACGAATTAACAGATACGAAAGGAAGGGTGTGTCGCTAAACGATAAAGAAAAATTCCTAATTGCATATTCAACTTCAAACATGCATAACTCTGTGCCAGATCATCATAGGAACTTCGTTCTTTACGTCCTTTGCAAGGAATTGAGCTAACTTTATTGCCCTGATGGTGAATCTAGTCCACAAATTTTCCTTAGTTCCGTATAGATCGTCAAATATGGACATGTTTTCCACTAAAAATATTTTTTTCTTCTAGACGTTATGAGGGGGTGCAAGGAGTTAACCCTAAAATCGCTTATATCCCCTTAAAGTAGACACATTCAACTTTTTCGCCCTTGAAAATTCGTTCAAATTAGCTTTAAATTTGCCAAGTTATGACAGTTTGAAAATTAGAAAAATTTCACTCATTTCAAGTGTTTCTTTTTTTTTATCACTAGAATATATTGTAATCAATTTTAATAAAGTATCTAAAAGTGAAAAGGAAATTTGGCTGCATTCTACTAGTTTCCTTTCGCCTTCCTGTTGTATGTTAATAAGTGATTCCATGATTTAAAACTGCTTCGGCGTTCGCGTTGATATTGTGTTTTATATCGCATTAATAATGATAAAGATTGTGGTTAGATACGAAGAGGAAATATTAGGGATGATATAGTATCGGTGTTTGTGATATTTGCGGCTCTCGATGATTCCCGCGTGCGAGCAGGGTTTACAGTAATCTCCCAATAAAATTTTACAACTTTCTTCCGGCAATATTAAAAACCAAAAAACCCCAAACGAAACCCGCAGCGCAAAGACGCGCACCATATTTACGTATTTTACAACGAATTTAAATATTTATCGCTCGTAACCGGTGGTGAGACGCGGGGGGTACGGGGGAAATACATCGCGATGAGAAGTTTTCACTCCTGCAAGCCACGCTACCGAATTCTTGCTGTTTATATTTCATGAGATGAATTGAAGAATCACAATTATCAGTTATAATATAACTAGTGCATTGAATATTATCGATAATTTTTTTGAGCTCACGAGTACTTTTGTTTTTTGAGCAACAAAAGCAAATTTGAGATAAATGAAACATTTCATTGATTTTGAGAAACGTCAAAAAATAATCTTTGAAATAATTCACGAGAATAACAACAATTTTTTTTCTAAGACTGTTTTCGGACAATATGTTAAAAACTAGAAGGCATATGCACTTGAGGATTTGACCATTATATTCAGCGGATCAAAATACATATGTATGAAAATTTTCGTTACAATAGTCCAGTGGTTTTCAATCTTTTCGGATCCATGACCCCCTTGGAAGCAAAAATCAGAAATATATTCTGCGAATTTTTTTCTGTTGAACCAATAGAATATAGAAAATTTTAAAATATGGTTCTATATAATTCAGACTACGAGAAATCGAATGCCGCAGAGCGCATCTTCGTATCTTTTTTCGTTTTCAAGATACAGCGATTTTTGACTTTTTTAAAATATAAACTTTGAAGGCTCATATCTCAAAAACTAAAAGAGATATTAAAATGCGGTTTGAACG
Source organism: Pterostichus madidus (assembly GCA_911728475.2). Classification (NCBI taxonomy): domain Eukaryota; kingdom Metazoa; phylum Arthropoda; class Insecta; order Coleoptera; family Carabidae; genus Pterostichus; species Pterostichus madidus. The sequence continues at coordinate 9,909,676 of OU452315.1, forward strand.
AGTGTATTTCTCGTGCTCCAGTTAACTTATACTGAAATTTAGAAAATTTTGAAAATTTTTAAATTTTTTTCAAAATTTTCTTTTGTCCATATTTCAAAAATTTGACGAGATAATAAAAATCTGTGAAAACCAGTGAATTCCTCTCGTGAAAGTACATGTGTATGTAAAATTTCAGAATTTTTTCTCCACGGATACAATTGTTAGAACAAAAAAACTAAAAATGACCAAAATTCGTAAAATTCTTAAGGGGTACCCTTTCAAAAATAATTAAAAAACAGTGATTTTTCGTTTTTTTGCAATAAAAACTCGATCTGTGCGAATTTTTACCTGAAATTTTGCATACCTATGTATTTTTATAAGAGGAATTCACTGGTGTTCATAGATTTTTATTATCTTTTAAATTTTTTTAAATATTAAAAAATTAAAATTTTGTAAAAAATTTTAAAATTTTCTAAATTTTCTAAATTTTAGTATAAGTTAATTAGAACACGAGAAATACACTCGTCCAAACCGCATTTCAATATCTCTTTTAGTTTTCGAGATATGGGCCTTCAAAGTTGAGCTTTTCAAAAAGTCAAAAATCGCTGTAACTTGAAAACGAAAAAAGATATGAAGATGCGCTCAACGGCATTCGATTTCTCGTAGTCTGAATTATATAGAACCATATTAAAAAATAAACAATTTTTAAACTGGTTCAACCAAAAAATGGCATTTTCATTAACAGACCCATCTTTTCAAATTAGCGCCCTAAGCACCTCTCCATATCTTATTTAGTTTTTGAGATATAGCATCCGGAATTGTTGAACTTTCAAAAAAATTCATCACCTCACTTTCTCGACTTTCTCAAGTCTAAGAAAAAATATATGTCCCCTGTATAAATATTTAATATTTCATTAAGTGAATCCTCCACCTAGTGACAATTCAGAGCAGTGTGTTGCCAATACACCCAGTGGCGTCTCGTCGGCTCGCGGATGGCGGGGCACGCGGCAACGTGTATATATATTCTAATATGAGGTGATATTCGGCACTCGTAAAGCAGTAACGGCCCGACGCGCGCGTCGACCGGTAAGGAATGTGACGATATTACCGACTGATAGTGTACAGTCAAGGGTGTTTATTAAATTCTAAATTCAGCCAGCAGTCATTGTCTTAACACTGCGTCTTACCACCCTTACCAACCCCCGTGCCTCGTCAAACTCCATCCCCTGAAATATTCTGTCCGTCTATAGACTATGTTCAACAATATACCAGCATGATGCTACCAGATTTATTTTGAATTTATTAACATTATTAATGGGGTAATGGCTCAGTGGTATCAAGTCGGCGTGTGGATCCAAAGAACTCTGGTTCGATCCCCACAGCCGACAAAACATTTTCACCAGTCCTCCATTTTCTAACTCCAGCGCAAAATAATCATTAAGAGCACAAACGCATTTCTGCATTTGATTACCTAAAATTTTTCTAGCCATTTCTTATTTCTCAGTCTGTATTTATGTATCAAAAATGTCACAAACTTAGTAATGACAGGCGAGAAAATAACAAAATCATGACCATAGGTCTCTATTTTTATTTCATAAACAAATGTTAACAAAGCTAATATAAACTCCAGCGCAAAATAATCATTAAGAGCACAAACGCATTTCTGCATTTGATTACCTAAAATTTTTCTAGCCATTTCTTATTTCTCAGTCTGTATTTATGTATCAAAAATGTCACAAACTTAGAAATGACAGGCGAGAAAATAACAAAATCATGACCATAGGTCTCTATTTTTATTTCATAAACAAATGTTAACAAAGCTAATATAAATATTCGTATTAGTAAAAGTTTTCAATCAAATAATAAATGTGATAGAATGTGAAAAAACATTAAACGTGTGTCTTTACTTATTAAGACATACGTTAATGCCATTCGCATAGGTACGAATAATATTAATAAAAAAGATAGCTATATTTCATCGTAACTATGATAACTTCGTCCACATATGACGTAATCATTTTCATACAGGGAATAAAGTTTATCACACTACTACTCAGTGAGTTCGGACTCTATACTGTAATTGGGATTAAGGTAGTACTAGCGTGAAAAAAAATTTTGCAGATCTGAATGAAATTTGGCGCACGTAAACATTGGATAGTCATACGCATCCTGTTAAAATATGAAACACATTCATCGTCTGTGAACAAATATATTCGCTTGTAAAGTTGAGTTCTTATACACGGGGCTTATAGCGATCATCACTCAGAATCGCACATATTTGGTTTGTGTACCTCTAAAATTTTGCAGTTTCATTTGAAAAACTAGTATGATGTTCTAGAACTATCCATGTATATTGTATCAGAAGGAGAAAGTTTTTTATCGGTTAGTAATGGATATATAGCCATGCAAAGCCTTGTTTTTAACGAAAAATTAAGAATCACAATTTATAATGGCAACACCACACGGTGGTATGGTATTTGAAAATTCACTAGACCAACAACCTATTAACAATTCATGATATTCAAATCATAATAGGTATAAAACACTTAGTTTATTCAATTTTTATATTTTTTTGAGCGTCAGTTTCGCCACTCGACAACCGATGGCGCCACAGTCACACTAGTACTACCTTAAGTTCCTGTCGTACAGAGTAGAAGAAATAAATGTATAGAAAATGTTTTAATTGCGTTCCAGAGCTAATACATATTTCAATATTTCCGTTGTCATTGTCTTGAAGTAAATTGCTAAAAGAGGAAAAACAATTTTCAATAAATATTTTCTCGTTCAATCAAAATTCATTTCGTTCAAAACAATTTTAACACAATTATTCGAACAATTCAATTTCTAAGATTGAAGCTCGTAGCATTTCCCCACCCCTCGCAGGTGGTGGAGCCGTGGGGGGTTAAAAGCAGGCCAGGGGAAGGCGAAGCTCCGATAATAATTTATTTTCATTTCCAGAGCCAACTTTGAAATTAATTCTTCGCGAAAACTTTCGGAATATTTTTTAACCGGGTTTCAATTTTACCTTAAGATTGATGTTTAATGAGATATCGGGGTTTGGATATTCTGCTTGCAAAACCCCCCGAGCAAATTCAAATTATTATTTTCTGTTTTTTGCTGCTTTTTACGGAGTTGGCATTGCTCTTAGTTCTTCGAATCTGTTCCTTACAATCTGAAAATAAAATGTACAATTTCGTCTAATTAAATTGTAGAATTAATTAACTCTTAATTAATTATCAATTAGTTTTATTTATTTTCATGTTCAATTAGTAGAAAAACTTAAAAATTAACAATAGAAGATTAAAGTGACAGGATCTGATGAACGTAGTAATTTGAAAATGGATGTATTGGCTATAATGAGAATATAAGTGACTCGCATATTTGAGAATTCTACAAAATTGGAAAATAATTCGATATTAATGTCTACTCAATTTAAATTTGAAAAGTTGCAAATAACAAAAAATCGGAATAAACCTCTCATTACAAAATATTCTCTTTTAATTCCATTCTAATGGGGTGGCTAGCTCAGTGGTATGAAGTCGGCTTGTGGATCCTGAGGACCCTGGTTCGTTTCCCACAGGCCACAAACAATTTTCACCATTTTAAAAACTACGCCTGCGGTTCCCTCACCACTAACATCTTTGCGGGCCGTGATTTGACGACTGGTAATCACACTTCACGCGCAAAATATATCACTTACCGAGATCTGCTTCGGCAGAGTGCCACACCTAGTAATGGGTAGAAGGCGTGATGATATATTTATTTATTTATTTTTTTAATTATGAGAGTAGATGTCTTAATTAAGATGCCTAACCTTGCAGAGTTTTTGCAGGAAACTTCGCCGAGTTTATTATTTAATTCGTGGCCGACTTTTCGCGAATTATGCGTGAGCGTGTTTGGAGATGACAAAATGGCGTTAATTCGAGAATTCGAAGCTTCGAAAAATTCAAAAATTCTAATTGTTCTATTCGAAGCATCGAAGTTTTTCTGACGAAGTTAAAAACATTCGAATGTTCGAATGTTCAGAAATTCGATGGAAATTAACGACCCTATTCCATTCACATGTTGCAACAAAAATTTCTTCTCGTGCGAATATATCAATCAACTTTCATGGATTTTTGTTACCTCATTGATTTATTAAAGTTCTCAATGACCGAGTTCTTTGGACTGAAATTTATTGTCAAAAAAATCTGTGATCCGCGACAACTTGACAAACACAATACAGGTAGCAAGATTTAGAAATCTAGCAAGCGTGGGATTTGTCCAGTCGTGTGTGTGTCGATCGGATCAATACGACATAGGGTTGACAATCCAATGATTTCACAACCAGTGGCCAACAAACTTGTCATAAATAAGTAATCTATCGATATGGACTTAGTTCAAAATCTTTTAAGTTGGATGAATCGACCTCAACAGCTAAGTCAAAAAATAATCTAATTAAATATAGCTCGAGAGTTGGATAAATTAGAAAATAATTCTCCAGTATCTTTCTCAAACTTGTTGCCATTTGGCAATAGCCACTCATGCCCTACGGGCTTTCGTGACTATTGCCTGGCAACAAGTTTTCGAAAGATCTGTCAAATTATTTTCAATTTATTCTCACTCTCTTGTTGTATTATTACTGAAAACTATTCTAGATAAATCTTTATAGATTCGGGGATTTCCTGAACTATTTCTACGAATTTTGTAGCAAGGAAAAATGTTGGAAACTGCTGGTGTAATGAAAGAAAAAGGAACAGAGACACAAATCATACAAGCTGAGACTATTCGTAGCAAACTTAAAAAAATTATGATGGTTTGCCGATAAGCTATAGATTATAATACTTAAAGATATTTCAGAAAAAAACTCCTTTCAATTTTTTCATCTTGTAAAAAACCTTATGACAGGTTATTGAGAAAAGAAATCCAGGTGTTCTGATACGGTAGTAGATCTCGACCGATTCAACCATAATAATGTGGGTGACACCTTAGATCTTATACACACTAGATTTCTTCCAAATTTTACTCGATTAAATTAAATTTTTTTTATTATTAAGCCGTAAAAATTGATTTTTAAAAATGGAATCAAAAGAGCCAGGGTTCTTGGATGAAGGTTCTTATGAATTTATTACAATAAAATAGTTATTTATTTCAATTCTAAAAGACGACGTTTCGAACACTTGTTCGTGTTCATCTTCAGGTCAAAAACTTGACCACGACGTGGTTATTATACAATTCAAAATGACAAATTTTAACTAACCTCCGAATCAAAACGGCGACTGAGTTTTTTTTTAAACATGTAAACTTAGTTTAAATTTTTCATTGTATAATAACCACGTCGTGGTCAAATAAAACTTGTCTTTCGCTTATCGATCATTAACAGATAATGATCCAGGTTTACGGATCTATGGAATCCACTATTCAATGAATAGATCTATAATTTTAGAAGTCTAGGGTAATACGATTTACAAAAAAAAAATCATTCCTTTCAAGCAGTTTGATTTAGAGCATGTCTTTTCTTTCCAATAAAGAAAAATTGAAGGGTCCAGTTTTTTAACTTTAAGAATTTGCTGTCACTTTCATCTTTAGTTCCATTCACTTCCAAAAATCGTTACATTCGACATAAAGAGATTTTCCACGTTTTAGTTATGGCTTCCATCCAAACAAATACTTTCGCACAGATGTGCTATAAATTTAAAAAGATAGCGGAACTGAAACCCTACACTGAAATTTAGGTTGAAATTAATAAATATATTAAATATCTCTCTAGCTATTTTCGAGAATTAGAGGTAGGTGGGTCAGTGATATCTAGTCTGTCTGTGGATTTGAGAACTTCGGTTCGATTCTCACTGTCGACAAACATTTTCACCACATTAATACTAGAGTTGTAACTATATTAAAGCTACCCCTGTGGCTCCCCCTCCACTATAATCTTTAAGGGTTGTGATATTACAGCTGGTAACCGCACTTCACGCGCAAAATAAATCACTTACCGAGATCTGCTACAGCAGAGTGCGACGCCCAGGAATGAGTTACAAGCGTGATGATATATTAATTAATTTATTTATTTATCATTAGAAAAATATGGGCTGGCTAGCTCAGTGGTATGAAGTCGGCCTGTGGATCCTGAGAACCCTGGTGCCTTAGATTCGATTCCCACAGGCGACAAACAATTTTCATAATTTCAAAAGCTACCCCTGTGGCTCCTCCACCACTAACATCTTTGGTGGCCGTGATATTACAGCTGGTAATTGCACTCCACGCGCAAAATATATCACTTACCGAGATCTGCTTCGGCAGAGTGCCACGCCCAGTAATGAGTTACAAGCGCGATGATATATTAATTAATTAATTTATTTATCATTAGAAAATTAGAATTATGGGGTGGCTAGCTTAGTGGTATGAAGTCGGCCTGTGGATCCTGAGAACCCTGGTGCCCTAGATTCCATTCCCACAGGCGACAAACAATTTTCATAATTTCAAAAGCTACCCCTGTGGCTCCTCCACCACTAACATCTTTGGTGGCCGTGATATTACAGCTGGTAATTGCACTCCACGCGCAAAATATATCACTTACCGAGATCTGCTTCGGCAGAGTGCCACGCCCAGTAATGAGTTACAAGCGCGATGATATATTAATTAATTAATTTATTTATCATTAGAAAATTAGAATTATGGGGTGGCTAGCTTAGTGGTATGAAGTCGGCCTGTGGATCCTGAGAACCCTGGTGCCCTAGATTCCATTCCCACAGGCGACAAACAATTTTCATAATTTCAAAAGCTACCCCTGTGGCTCCTCCACCACTAACAACTTTGGGGGCCGTGATATTACAGCTGGTAATTGCACTCCACGCGCAAAATATATCACTTACCGAGATCTGCTTCGGCAGAGTGCCACGCCCAGTAATGAGTTACAAGCGCGATGATATATTAATTAATTAATTTATTTATCATTAGAAAATTAGAATTATGGGGTGGCTAGCTTAGTGGTATGAAGTCGGCCTGTGGATCCTGAGAACCCTGGTGCCCTAGATTCCATTCCCACAGGCGACAAACAATTTTCATAATTTCAAAAGCTACCCCTGTGGCTCCTCCACCACTAACAACTTTGGGGGCCGTGATATTACAGCTGGTAATTGCACTCCACGCGCAAAATATATCACTTACCGAGATCTGCTTCGGCAGAGTGCCACGCCCAGTAATGAGTTACAAGCGCGATGATATATTAATTAATTAATTTATTTATCATTAGAAAATTAGAATTATGGGGTGGCTAGCTTAGTGGTATGAAGTCGGCCTGTGGATCCTGAGAACCCTGGTGCCCTAGATTCCATTCCCACAGGCGACAAACAATTTTCATAATTTCAAAAGCTACCCCTGTGGCTCCTCCACCACTAACAACTTTGGAGGCCGTGATTTGACGACTGGTAACCGCACTTCACGCGCAAAAATATATCACTTACCGAGATCTGCTTCGGCAGAGTGCTACACCCAGTAATGGGTAGAAGGCGTGATGATATATTTATTTATTTAGAAAATTAGAATTTTTTTCTAAATACATAAGTTTGTTACAAAGTAAATCAGCGTTGGTTGAAATAAGTGAAGAAGTTGAGTGTGATACCATACCGCAAAAGCCAATAAATAATCTGTTAATGAAATTCAAGACTCCACGTCAAGTCTGCCATGACTTCGGACACGCCTACAGCTAGCTTCGATGCTGAGATGCATCTAATTATTAACCTGCCATTCAAATATTTCATAGTGTTTGACAAGCAGCATCAGAAGACGAGAGTCCCAGCTCAGATCGACTAAAAAGACCGAAGCGTTTACGTATACGAGATATCAAAGTAGGCATTTGATTATCTGCTTGTAAACAGATTGTTAACTTCAATGTCTCGACGTTCAAGTTTTTTTATTGTCTGATCCTTTTGTTTTTAGCTTATTTTAATTTTATTCTTCATCTGTTTTGTACTTTTGTTTTGTTTTAAACACAATAACCCTTGTTCAGAGGTTCGGACTAAATTAAATACATTTTTCACTAAAAGCCAGCCCGTCTATACATCTCGGGATATAGTTACTGATAACTTTTCTCCAAAATAAATTAAAATATTGCATTCTGATATGCAAAAGAGCACCGGGAATGCACTTTTATTATCATTATTTTATTAATTGTTGACGTCTAATTGAATAAAAGTTAAAGGGAAACGAAATCATTTCTGCCATTAGATTTAAGATTCTTATATTTATATTTATTCTTATATTTTTATATTTATGGGGTGGCTAGCTCAGTGGTATGAAGTCGGCCTGTGGATCCTGAGAACCCTGGTACCCTAGATTCGATTCCCACATGCGACAAACAATTTTCATAATTTCAAAAGCTACCCCTGTGGCTCCTCCACCACTAACATCTTTGGGGGCCGTGATTTGACGACTGGTAACCGCACTTCACGCGCAAAATATATCACTTGCCGAAATCTGCTTCGACAGAGTACCACACCCAGTAATGCGTAGAAGGCGTGATGATATATTTATTTTATTTATTTTAGTATTACAATTTTAATTCAAATTTGAATATTACATTTATTGTAACTACTAGATTTTTCCCTGAGTGTAAAAAAACTTGTGCTATTGAGGTTTGAATAATTCTTTCTTAAAGCACAATGGGAAAAAAATGTGTATCTGTGACTTATGGCCTTAGTTTGGAATTCATAGGTCTTAGGTTCAAATCCTGTTGGTCTCTCTATAATTCAATTTATTTTATGGGGTAGGTGGCTCAGTGGTATCGAATCGGCCTGTAGCTTTGAGAATACAGGTTCGATTCCCACAACCTACAAATAATTTTCACCCCATTCAAACTACCACTACATCATCACTTACCAAGATCTGCTACGGCAGAGTGGCCACACCCAGTAATGGATATATTAATTTTATAATTGAAGTATGTACTTAAAAAAATATTAATTTAATTACAATGAATTAACTTTTCCAAACATTCAAACAATTAAGACAAATAGAAAAAATATTGAAGGAAATATTTTATTGTAAAGCACGTTAATAATTTGTCTTTATCCTCCAGATTATGCACGATTTCCGAATGAATATATAAAATATGCATTTCACGAAAAGACAATGAAATATAAATCAAAAACTTCTAAATCTTCGAATAATTCCGGATTTCAACTCAAAGAAAACAGAAGAAAGTATAGTCAACAATATCTCTTAGTTCGTATCACCCACTGGCTAAAATCCGCTCAATATTTCCTTCCTCGACGACAGAGAACACCTGCGTTTCAATCATCAATACGCGAGGATTTCAGCTCTCATTCATATTCAAATGCTGCTGAAGTTTAAACCGAACTAAGTTGGTCCAGATCCGCTGAACCGTATTGAATGGCACGCGGCGTGATATAATACTGCTTTCGGCGACGTTGATTTAAGATAATAAAATGGCGTAGTGAAAGAAAAGTCTGTGGATGGTTTGTGTATTTGTGTGCTGTGCTATTGTATGCGGATGTCCGATTTGGATTTGAACAATCGAGTAGGTTGGGAGATTATATCTCATTTGTTTGGAGGACGAAACAACGAACTAGACTACCGCCTAATTCGAAATAAATAAGGGTAGTTTTTGTTTAGTGTATTTGTGCTTGTATGGTTGTTTTTGTCAGAAATAGTGCTTCAAAATTTAGTTTTGTACAACTGTTTTTGATGATATTTTTTGTGGAGTTGTTGAGTTATCTAGTTGTAAAAATGTCAAACAAATAATAAATAATTTAAATGGGCTTTAATTTCTGCTTATACAGGATATAAGGCCCAAAATAATCTTTTTTGTAATGTTAATATTGAAAATCTATTGTATTTTTTTAAACAAATATACAAAATTATACTAAAGACATGTGAAATAAAGACAAAAAGTCAAATACGATGTGGAACTGAGTCTTAATAAATAAGAAAATTAGGAAAAACCTTTCCATCACTTGTCACAAGTTCCAAGACAGTATCACAATCCACTATTCCCTAGTTGGTCTAGTTGGATAAATGATCACACCATACTGATGAGTCCGGAAGGACGAAACGCGTCTATGGTTAAAGCTGAACTGACCAGCCGTTTGATGATGACCTGATAAGTTGATTCAAACGTGCTGTTAATTTTTGGAACTTGTGAAAAGTGATGGAAAGGTTTTTTCTAATTTTCTTATTTACTAACGACATGTTCTTAAACATATTATAAATACAAATATTGTTATCATTTTGCATGTTGAATGAATTGTAATAAATTATTCGTTAGGTGGGCCTTACTGTAATTTTGAGTAAATTGCTACTGTTCACAGTAACAATAAAATACTAAAAACGAAAACGAATATTGTTTGTGTGAAACCACTAACAAATTCAACGATCCAATCGTATTTTCATCTGTAGTGAAGGATATAAAACAAGAGAGAATCATGTAATGTTGTTGGCGGGTAAAGGAGTGTCGGTAGAATCCATCGGCATCGAATCTAGTTGACAGACAATTAAAAAGCGTTTAAGTTAGGCCTGTCTCGGTCCGCGGTCCAGCGAGTAATTATCGCGTCTCCACTCATCCAAGGGTTTAATTAGCGTGGTTTGTGGGCGATGGCGATACCTGCCTGGCTCACCGACAGGGTGTCAGGGTGGCGCGGACGCAGACACCGGTGATTGGCGCGGACCACCTGCTCAACCAGAACTCCGCAGAATTACAATAAATGGATTGAAGATATAAGTAATTGCATCGAAGAATCAAAAAATATATCGTCACGCCTTCTACCCATTACTGGGTGTGGCACTCTACCGAAGCAGATCTCGGTAAGTGATACATTTTGCGCGTGAAGTGCGGTTACCAGTCGTCAAATCACGGCCCCCAAAGATGTTAGTGGTGAAGGAGCCACAGGGGTAGCTTTTGAAATTATGAAAATTGTTTGTCGCCTGTGGGAATCGAACCAGGGTTCTCAGGATCCACAGGCCGACTTCATACCACTGAGCTAGCCACCCCATTAAATTTATTAATAAACTTAACAAGCAATATTTTGTCTTAAAAAAATGCAATCGTAGTCCAATGAGAACTCTGGTTCGATTCCCACAGGTGACAAACAATTTTCATAATTTCAAAACTACCCCTGAGGCTCTCCCACCACTAACATCTTTGGGGGCCATGATTTGACAGCATTTCACGCGAGATCTGCTTCGGCAGGTGCCACATCCAGTCATGGGTAAAAGGTGTGATGATATATTTATATTTATTGTATCAGTGGCATCAAGTCGGCCTGTGGATCCTGAAAACTCTGGTTCGATATCCACAGCCGACAAACATTTTCATCAAATTAAAATTACCCCTGTGGCTCCCCCATCACTAACCTCATTGCGTGCCGTGATTTGATGACTGGTAACCGCACTTCACGTGCATAAATATATCACTTACCAAGATCTGCTTCGGTGCTGCATCTAGTAATGGGTAGAAGGCGTGATGATATATTTATATATTTATTTATTTATAACACGGGAATACTGTATTTCAGATATGTTTGTATTCTACGAGAATAGAATGATAATTCATTTTGCATTGTCAATAAATCCAAAAATTATTTATTTTCTCGTTCACAAAGTCCATAAACACAAATATCACGGTTAGTAATTGGCGAAACGGCATTGAAGTTTTGCCTTTTGTAAATATGCAACGAATTATGTTGACTTTTATTTACAACAAAAAAATTCTACCAAATATGGTTGCAATATGACTTGCAGAAGTTAAGATTTAAACAGATTTGTCATTTCTCAGAGTGTGGACAGCTGCATAAAGAAACCATAAACTGTTTTTGTAACATTCGATTTGTCAGGATAAACGAACAACACTACCGAAGCGAAAATATTTTTGTTGTGAACAAATTTAATAATTTCTTTATATCGGCACGAATTTTTAAATCATTATGGAATGCTAAAAAGATCTGTTTATAAAAATAAAATATATATTTGTCAATATTCAAGTCTTTTTATCAGAATAAGCAGGACATGTAGTTCTCTATGTCTTTAGACGTGAATCCTACGCATTCCTCATGTATTCATGATCTGCAGAATCGACAGGATCTTATATCAGTGACATTATTTTTATTACACATTATATAATGTCAATTCTCTTAGCTTTGCATTATTATTACTTTTTCTGAAATTGACCAGGAGTATACAGAATACAGAATAATAATATAGAATAATAATAGTAATAATACTTATTTTAAAATCCTAGCAGAGAAATGACAATTAATCAATAGCTTACAGAAAATTATGAGATATTACAAATTCTTATGCTACAGTTTTTCTGAATGACGATTTTGCTCAAAATTATCTTATTAGTTTTGAGGAACGAACCAATGACATGCTTTGTATTTGTGTGTAAGAGTAAGAGAAATAGATAGAATGGTACAGGCGATAGAGAAAGTGAGAGGAAATCAAACTAACATGCGTCGTACGCAAATACGAATATGTTACATTGTGTCGTGGTCCTGTGTTACTACGTTGTGCTTGTACTACCTCTAAACGAGGGGTGCAAGCACTATACAGGTGAGGATTCACATAAATTCTACCCTTAATACATACTACTACACGTTGTATATTTATTTCTATAAATTAATTTCGTTTTCTTGGACTTGCAACTTCTATAAAATATGATTTTCAACATATTCAAATTATTTGTCAAGAATTCAATCGTATATTATTTGCACTCTTTGAACGAAACAAATTAAGCCTGGGCGTCCGCAGGAGGGGGTAAGTCGGGGCGTGTGCCGGCCCGGTTATTATCTAGGATGGTGACCACGACTCTCGAACACAGGACTTTGATATGTAAAATTATGATTTTGTAATTTCCTGCTTCCCTAAATATTTTAAGCAAAAACGCTTGAAATAAAAGTTTTAGGGCATAAAATTCTGCATCTGAACCAATAAACAAAATTAATTTTGTATACTTTGTACCGACACAAATTAGATTTGAAAATGACGAAAATTGCCTTAAAACTATCGATAGGCATGAGATTGAAACAAAATTAAACAGATGTTTGACGTCTTATTTGTCGAAATAAATGAAATAATTAATAAAGAATTTATTCTGACAGTTTTGACAGATTGAACGTCAAACATTTGTTTAATTTTGTTTCAACTTCATAGCTACCGATAGATTTGAGACAATTTTAGTCATTTTCAGAACTAATTTGTGCCGATACAAAGCATGCAAAATTTATTTCGTATTTTATGCCCTAATGCTTTTATTTGAAGGTTTTTTCTTTTAAATAATTAGGAAGCAGGAAATTAAAACAATATGATTTTACATGCTAAAGTCCTATGTTCGAGATTCGTGGCCATCATCCTGTATATAAATTAAATAAAAATTAAATTATAAGTTTAAAGATAATAAATTCAAGCTGAAACTGAATTTCCAGTAGTATTCTTATAGCCAGCTAGCGACATGTTCCCTATCGTAACGAGTGAGTAATCTTAGTTTATTAAGTATACACGGACACAAAATATTAGAAAATAAAAACTGTAAAACTGCTAAATCAGAATTTATTGAAGAAATGGTGTCAATTTATGGAAGAGTTATTAGAAAATTGTCCTTCCTCTTCAATTCAAACCCAGACGACAAAGATTAGTAATTTATTTGACAAATTTAAATATTAGAAATTTCTGTACCTATATCTGAGAGTTTTTTGCCACTCGCCTCCTCCTGAAAAAATGTCTGTGGCCGCCCATGAAGTTATGTACCACTGAACCGAACATGGGACGTCCAATGCAAAACTTTTAAAAATCATATCTCTTGTAATATAAAGAATCTTCAATCCGCATTTTCACTGATCGTCATAGTTTATCATGTAGTTTTATAAAAAAAATAGATACAGGAGCCAATTGGGATTCATTTCACACAAATAGTTAAAGCCAGTTTTATCACCCCCGAGATAAAATTTGAATTTTCCTCCGAAGAATCCGAACAATGCCGGATCTGTTTCGATGGTATCATCTTAAACATATGCAAATGCACATCAGGCAAGACAGTGGAATCGACAAGCAAGTAGTGGGGGTATCTTCACCCTTTGCCACCGCTAACACAAACATCCCCTTCCCCCTTCTGACCCTGCGGAGCTACCTTACAGATGTCGGCGGTGGAGTACTACACTCTCACTGTTTGGATTTGATTACCTGAGCAACAACTCAGTGTGTCTCTGTCTGCCGATGATGTTGTCTTTCTCTAGTGTGTTGGTATGGCTGGGAGGGTATTGTTGTTTCTTGTTGTGAGGTTGTTATTGCTATTTCGATGCTTAGCAATTCAGTAGCTATTGTTTAGATCGATGTTTTATTGCTGCTGAACAACAGAAGGTATTGAAATCCTACTAATTTGTTCAAAATAACATTTTCAAGTTTAGATTTAATATTGCTACTGGAGTAGGTGGCATAGTGGTATCGTGTCTGCCTGTGGATCCTAAGAACCCTGGTTCGATTTCTACTGCCGATAACATTTTCACCAAATTATTACTACTTCTGTGGCTCCCCCTCCACTAACATCTTTGGGGGCCGTGATTTCACGCGCAAAAAAATATATCACTTACTGAAATCTGCTATGGCAGAGTGCCACACTCAGTAATGGGTAGCTAATGTTTGTTGCCTTTGTAATGTGAAAATATAACATAAAAATTTTGAGCACTTCATTATCATTGGTCAAATTTAATATATTTTGTACAGAATCAAACGAAATTATACTTTAGTTCACATATTTTCCGAGGTGCACTCTTTTTTGATGGCTCAGTAGTTTTCGGACTGTGGATTTGAGAACTAGGGTTCGATTCTTATATCCAACAAACAATTTATACTACCCACAGGCTGACACGATTCCACTGTGTCATCTATTCCATTATTTAAAATAAATATATCATCACGCCTTCTACTCATTACTAGGTTTGGCACTCTGCCGAAGCAGATCTCGGTAAGTGATATATTTATGCGCGTGAAGTGCGGTTGCCAGTCGTCAAATCACGGCCCCCAAAGATGTTAGTGGTGGAGGAGCCACAGGGGTAGCTTTAGAAATTATGAAAATTGTTTGTCGGCTGTGGGAATCGAACCAGGGTTCTCAGGAACCCCAGACCGACTTCATACCACTGAGCTAGCCACCCCATTATTTGATATATCAATTATCATACTTAACTGGTAGGAAGCAATTACTATTCTTAATACTTAAATAATTATTGTTTCATAAATATTATAAGTTGTCAGTCAATTCCATTAAAATTTACATTTGCAAATTTTGAACAATTGATTCAAATATACTATAATTCATTAGTTTTAGTTTAATTTACTGTTGTGAGTGAGTTCATAAATTAGAAATACTTAAAATATCATTAATACTTCGAAATATGACATTTGGTGTTTGCTGTAATTATGTGGGTACTTGAGTAAATATTACTGATTGCTACCCTCATGTAAAGAATACATTCATTAATAAATATACACGTATTTACTTTTCTGAATTCTCATATAATACTTATTTATTTGTTGGTCTTTGACCTAAAAAGAAAATAAACAGATTTCAACAAATGTTTATTAAATACGCATTTTCGAAGTTTATAACCAATGGCTGATATCGGGAGCGCAATTTGACGTATTTTTATATTTGTTTTTGTTATGAGAAGCGCTACCAACACAAATGATAAAAAACATCAACTTATATTTTTGACAAGTCGCAGACTTTTAAATCTAACAGAATTATAAAATTACCTCAATAGAAAAAGTAGTATAAAGAACACCTTTCGTAAGGTCTGTTATCGCACTCGTCCTTTGTAAAACTTGGACTCGTACGTTAACAGATTGTCTTTTGAAACTAAGGGCGGATTTACAGAGGGAACCATGGAGGCCATGGTCCCCCTCCTTGGGCTTGTTAATTTTTGTTTTAGTTTTTTATAAGTGTTATTATTATTCGAGTTTGATAACCCTTAGAAATAAAATCGCTGAAAAACTTTGTAATACACTGAAACAACTTTGAAAAGCTTTCAAAAATTGGTGTTTCAGACATTTTCCGAGTTTTTCAAACTGTTTAAAATTGAAAAACTAAGAACAGAATACAAAATACATACAAATATATATTCCACACAAAAATTACAGAATTGTTTGTCAGTGTTATATGTTTTCCTTAAGCCCCTGACACATATAGCGTCAAGACTCCGAGTCTGCTACAAACTGCTGAAAAACTGAGAGTCACGTCCAAAACGGGTGTCACATATAGAGTCGGTGTTTCTGACAGTCAGAAATAAATATTTGTTAATTTTAACGTGTTATTTGTTAATTTGTATTATTTAAAATATTTATCGACTATTAAGAAATATAAAAACTGTAAACTACGAAATATAAAACAAAAAATTAAATTAAAAAAAAAATTACATGAACTATAAATGAAATATAAAAACTTAAATGTATTATTTAAAATATTTGTCGACTATTAAGAAATATAAAAACTATAAACTAGAATATATAAAACAAAAAATTTAATTAAAAAAAATTGACATGAACTATAAATGAAATATGAAAACGTATAAGTATCTAACTATGTATAAAGTAACTGAATTTAACTATAAAAATGTACAAAATATCAAACAAAATCATAAACAATAATAATTCATACGTTAAACAACAAAGGAAGATAGCGAAAAAACCAGCATCGCAATGAAGTTGGTTTTCGGCAGTCGTGACTGCTGAAAATAGAGGCGTTTCTATTTTTGGCAGTCAAATGGCAGACTCGGAGTCTTGACGCTATATGTGCCAGGGGCTTTAGAAAAAGGCAAAATCCCCCTCCCCTTGAACATTGTCTAGATCCGCCCTTGCCCTGTACTGTAATTTGAATTAAGTTCCTGTTATGCAGAGTAGCATAAATAAATAAATAAATGTGTAAGTTTTGTTGTCTATCTCTAGTTAAAAATTCCACTAGAAAACAAAATGCTCCTCCCCCGCCCCCTGATAATTTTCTAGATCTGCCCTTGTATGAAACTAGTTCTTTAATATACTATTTTAAGAACTTATTTATTGGGGTAGTGCACTAATAATATTCGTAATTAATAAATTAAATAGAATATTGTTCCTAAGCACATAATATTATTCTATCAACTAAAAAAATCTTTGCGCAGTATGTGTTCTATTTCTAATAAACCTCATGCGGTGAATAGAAACATATACATGTATAATTACTCCAGAGTACAGAGTAAAATCTAATTTACTAAACACAACATTTCTAAACACAATAATTTCCCAATTACGAAGAAATAAAAACCGATTGTCACAACAATACCACACACGCTGCAATAAGCAAACATAATAAGCTATTCATAATAACAAACATAATAAGCGTGGTTCGTTCACAATAATAACATATCGGCAGTCAGTAGCGCCGCACGCGGGGCAAAGCACAGGCAAAGTCTGCACGATCAACCAATATGATGATTAACAATAATAACCTCGGGCCAACAATTTGCCAAACACCTGTTGGCGGCAACGAAAACCCCGCGCAGGGGGGGCGGAGGAACTTCGAGATAATTAGTGAAGCGTAATTAACAAGTTAACCCTTCGTTGGTGTGTGTGCGTGTGTGATAGCTATGGGAGCGATATTGGTTATAATAATACGAAATTATTGATTGGAATATTGGTAGTGGCGTCAGCATTGATATTAATCTAATTGATTTCTTTTAGATATTGTAAAAGGTACTAATAATAACAAATGGGGTTGAACTATGACGTGAAATAATATTTGATTATAAGCGTGTATATGTTTAACAACGAAATTCGATTATGCTGTATAATTACTCAATTAGGGGTAGGTGGCTCAGAGGTATCAAGTCGGCCTGTGGATCCAAAGAACCCTGGATCGATCCCCACAGCTGATAAAACATATTCACCAATTTAAAATTACCCTTGTGGCGCACCCACTACTAACATCTTTGAGGGCCGTGATTTGATGGCTGGTAACCGCACTTCACGCGCATAAATATATCACTTACCGAGATCTGCTTCCGCAGAGTGCCACACCCAGTAATGGATAAAAGGCGTGATGATATTTATATATTTTATTTATTTTATTACTCAATTAGTTATTTTGATTTTGTAACAGAAATTTCGACGGTATAATAAAAAATAAATAGAAGAAGAAATATTGTAAATTATTTGACAATATTAATGGAGTAGGTGGCTTTGTGGTATCGAGTCGCCCTGTAGATTTGAGAACCCTGGTTCAATTCCCACAGACAAACATTTTCACCATATTAAAATTACCCCTGTGGCTCTCCCACCACTAACATCTTTGCGGGGCGTGATTTGATGGCTGGTAACCGCACTTCACGCGCATAAATATATCACTTACCGAGATCTGCTTCGGCAGAGTGCCAGACCTAATCATGGATAATATTTATTTTTTATTTTTTTATTTGGCAATAAAAGTGTTACAAAGTTCAACTTTGCACAACTATTTTTGGGGATATTTTTGAGTGAAGTGGCCAAGTTATCTAGTTGTAAAAATATCAATCATAATTCTTTCAGTTTATATTGAAAATTTACCACGTATATGTGAGAACCAATGGAATCATGGATTACTTTGAAAATTAACCAATGAAATGAAAGATATTTTGATAATTTTTCACTAGTGAAATTAATAAGTGATAATTCCTCTCTGTAATAAAATTTCCTTGGTTACCAATAAAATAATAGTATATTATGTACCATGAACTGTAAGTGACAGTTTTTAGGTCAAGAATATAGTTTGAGTAATCGAGGCTCGAAGGGTAGAGATTTCCTAAACATACGCGATTTTAAAAAAATCACGTTCAGTTCGAGGTTTGTAAGTTACTTTTTACAATACTTGCACAAATAGAAGGAAAAGAAAAATAGGATTCAAAATTGACAGCTGTCAAATTGTTGTCAAAGTAAACAGGACTTTGATATGTAATATTTACTTACTGTTCACGGTGGATAGTAAGTAAATATTATAGTCCTGATATAACCATGGAAACCACTGTGCAATAAAAGTTCCACTTACAGGTCTATTCTGTAAGCATTCGTTAAGTCATAACGTCTCGTTATTTAACGAAAAATCGTTATTATAACGAAGTTCGTAACAGATCTATTCCGTAAGCATTCGTTAAGTCATAACGTTTCGTTATTTAACGAAAAATCGTTATAACGAAATTCGTTTAAATGGTATTCAGTAACTTAAAATTCGTTATTTTATAACAAAAGTTATAACGAATTTCGTTAAGATCATCAATAAAATAACGAATGCAAAAATCATTCGTTACGATATTTTCTCACATGTTAGGTACGTCACTGTGAATTAAAAAATGGATAATCATCGCGATTT
The DNA here is from genome assembly GCA_911728475.2 of Pterostichus madidus. NCBI lineage: Eukaryota > Metazoa > Arthropoda > Insecta > Coleoptera > Carabidae > Pterostichus > Pterostichus madidus. The sequence goes on from OU452315.1 coordinate 9,929,015, forward strand.
AATTTTATTTCTTTATTATCTTGAAGAAAATAATGATAGGTAAAATTATACTTTAACAAATAGATATTGAACATGTATAATCTTAAATTATTTGCTTTAAGACGAAATTTGAGAAATTTATATACATATTTACGCGACATAAGTGATCCTTTTTCAATACCGGAAGAAAACTTCCGTAAATTATTTCGATTATCAAGAGAAGCTGGACGAGATTTTTTGCATGAATTATTGCCAGTGATGGAACAAAATAGACGATCTACTACAATATCCGCTGTTTTAAAAGTAAATAATCTTCAAAATTTTATATGTTTTGTTGGAGATAAAAAACAACATTATTTATTTCTGGTCCTCCAAGTGAATTTAAATCTTAAAGCTTTGTCTACTTGTTTCGGATTTTCTGGAGTAATTTTATTAGTTCTCAAGACTTCATCAGTTTTGAAAAAATCTACATAGGATTTATATTGCTCCCTTGTAGTTTCTCCCGTGCTATGGTTTTTCTCCATTTTTTTAATATATTAGGTACTACATAAATAATACAAAAACAAAATGTCAATTGCGATGTGGAACTGAGTCTTAATAAATAAGAAAAATAGGGAAAAAAATTCCTACACTTGTCAAAGTTCCACAAAAATGTTTGAACTATTTATAATATTACGTACTGCAACTTTTATATTTATTAGCTGCCGGTTTTATTAATTTTGACAGATTCTTATCTCCTATGGTTGCTATGATAACAAATAAACACTGCTGTCATTTGAATAAAATAATACACATGATGTTATCAAATTATAATAAATATAATTGCCAACATAAATTCATGTGTCAAAAATAATAACGAATTCGTTAGAAAAAATTATAACGATTATCTAATAACGAATGATGTTACAGAATAGAAAAATAACGAATATCGTTACAATGTGATAACGAAATCAAATATAACGAAAATCGTTATAATAACGATCTGTTATAAAAATATTTTACAGAATAGGCCTGTTACTGTGTTTAAATTTGTTTATTAATAGTTAACTTACAGTACAAGTATTATAAAAATGTAATTTTTATATATGCCAATTTGAAAATAATCTATCGAAATGTCAAATTCTCGATTTGACCCTGCTTCTTTTTTTTTTTCTTTATCTTGAACTAATTTTGCGATCCCTTTATATTTGAGTTATAGAGGTTCGACAGTAAGTAGTCAAAGTGAATACTCCTGATTCACTTACTGCCACCCACTTGTCGACAAATCAAATAATCAAATTAATACGAAATTAAAACAGTCGACAGTTCATACCCAGAGTTGAGGGGTTTACAACGGGGCATGGGGTACGTAAAGGGTTAAACGGAAGCAGCTAATCAAATCCCGGCAAATCACGAGACGCAAAACCCGTAAAAAAATCACCGCCACTAGAATACGTTCGTTAATTTCAGCAAATAGCGGCGCCGCGGTCTGCTGTGCCACGCCGCCGTCGCCGTCACCGCGACAACCCGACGTTACTTTTTAGACAAACAGTGAGGAGCGCTCGTACAGGGCGTCGCGAAACTCTACCCCTTTCATAGCCAAATAGTTCATCATGTAAAGACAGATAATACATTTGAAAATTGGTTTTATTTTTAGTTTGAGGGCCTATTCACCAATACTGGCATAACTTATTGGCAGTGTTGCCAGGTCAAAAAATTAATCTCTAAATACTGCGCCAAAAAGTTACTAGATCTTTACTAGATTTTAAAATTTTACTGGATTCAAATGTAAACTTAAATATTCATTTATTTACTACAATTACCAATTTTTTCTTTGTAAATAATTGGGGTAAGCAAATAAGATGACATTAATTCAATTTAATTTAATAGATACTTACAAAAAAATACTAATTATTGCAAAAAACATCACATTCTTAATAATGTTGAATTTAATTAAACCGTATTGGTAATTGTATTTAAGCGAAACAATAGTATATTACATAATAAGTCAGGAAAGTGATATTTTACTTGACGAAGCGGTTGTTTGAAGTACGAGGCCGCAGGGCGCATTAATTAATCCGCTGAGTCAAGTAAAAACACTTTGCTGACTTGCATACTATTTTTTCTGAAACTGTTCAATTAAATCAATAATTAATCATAAATAATTTTAAATGTTTAAAATTTTTGATATGAATTGACAATAGACTATGTATCCACAGATACAAAAAAAAACCCAGATGTTTATTTATTTATTTATGTTATTCTGTACAACAGGAATTGAATCCCAATTACAGTACAGGGTCTGGACTCACTGAGCCGTAGACTTGTTGTTCTTATAATTTCTAGCTTCGAATTCCGAAATATTGAATCTATAGAATGTCTTGAGAGGCTGGAATGATGCAGTAACGCACCTAGTGTGTTTTTATGCAATTATTTGACAAGTGTTAAATTTGAAAATTTTATCATGATTTACAGTGCAATAAAAAAAATTATCTTTAAATTTATAAATAAAAATATAAAATATATCATCACGCCTTCTACCCATTACTGGGTGTGGCACTCTGCTGAAGCAGATCTCGGTAAGTGATATATTTTGCGCGTGAAGTGCGGTTACCAGTCGTCAAATCACGGCCCCCAAACATGTTAGTGGTGGAGGAGCCACAGGGATAGCTTTTTTAAATTATGAACATTTGTCGCCTGTGGGAATCGAACCAGGGACCTCAGGATTCACAATATCAATAAAAATATGTATATTTATGCAGAAAATTATGGGGAATACAATGGTGCATTTGCCAGGCCCGTATCTAGGCTAGTTTTTGTCATATAGGGCAGTTAGCGACAAATGATCAAAACGAGATGAATTTTGAGCAAAATTTTACTTTTCCGGAGGCTGTAACTCAAAAACTAAACAAGATATAAAAATGCGCTCAACGGCATTGAATTTCTCGTATTTAAATTGACTTATAAACATATTTTCAGCGATTTTGATTTTTTGACAATTTCTTAAGGGGTACCCCTTAAGAATTTTTCGATTTTAAGCCATTTTCAGACTTATTGCTCTAACAATCTTCCTCATTTGAATATGATACTAAAAATTTACATACATACGTATTTCGATGCGCTGAATCCAAAGGATAAATCCTCGAGTTCGTATCTCTTTTAGTTTTGAAGATATTCGCATTAGAAATTTGTGTATATCGACAATGTTGGTCAAAATAACAAAAATAAAAAAATTGCTGAAAATATGTGTACAAGTTAATTCGGACACGAGGAATCCAATGCCGTTGAGCGCATCTTCATATCTTGCTTAGTTTTTGATATATAATCTCTGGAAGAGTAGATTTTTCCAAATTTTACGCCATTTCACATTTTACACAATATTTGTATATTACATAATAAGTCAGGAGAGTAAAAACTCTTTCCTGACGTATTATGTATACTATTAATTTCTGAAACCGTTTAATTTAATCAATAAATTAATCCTAAATAATTCCAAACGTTTAATTTTTTTGATATTAATTGTATTAACAGCTAATTACGTATCTAATTTTATTTTATTTAACAATTCAATATGATGACGTTTCGATCCTTTGGTTGGCACTATTATCATGTCTAAATTAGAGTTATATACATTAACTGAACAAAGTTAACTAATAAAGTTAAAGTAACATCATTGCGCCTAGGTTTCAAATATATAACAAAAACTAAAAACAAGGAAAAAAGAAACAAATCTATTTATTTTTAGAAAAACAATGATGTTACAAAAAAAAACTAGATATATAGATTTTCATAAAAGTTTTCACTAAATCACCAGAGTGACTGTAAAATCACTAGATTTGTGGATTTGAGAACCCGAGTTCGATTCCTAGAGCCGACAAATAATTTTCACTACATTAAAAATACCCCTATGGCTCCTTCACTACTAGCATCTTGGGGGCTGTGATTTGACGGCCAGTAACTGCCCTTAACGCACAAAACATAAGTGCCACATCCAGTAATATGTAGCAGGAAAATGATGACATGAATTGTGACAATCGCATTCGCATTCTGGAACAACTGTATGTTGGGGGCAGGCCGTGTGGCAGTGGCAGTGGCAGTGGTGTTAGAAGGTGGTTAGAGGACGTTAGGACGAAAAGAGACAGACGGGTAACGTAATGAAGGCTTGCGATGCGGAGCGACTTCAAGTCAATGAATATTCAATAGTGCCAACACAAGAGTCGCAAACGAGCATCGGAACACAGTATTGACTGCCGCATCTACGCCACCCCTTGTGCCCGACGCCTCCGCCGCCACTGCGACATGTTTGCCATCCGGAAAGAACAAAAGTAACTAACCAGCTACTATACACACCCTCATCAACATACACACACACAAACACACACACAGACATTTTGAAGTAAAGATGTGAATTTGTTCGGTGATGTTGCAGTACTGTACTTTACCAAAATTAAATAAATATAAATATATCATCACGCCTTTTACCCATTACTGAGTGTGGCACTTTGCCGAAGCAGATCTCGGTAAGTGATATATTTATACGCGCGAAGTGCGGTTACCAGCTATCAAATTACGGCCCCCAAAGATGTTAGTGGTGAGGGAGCCACAGGGGTAATTTTAATTTGGTGAAAATTGTTTGTCGGCTATGGTAATCGAACCGGGGTTCTCAAACATTTTCACCAAATTAAAAATTACCCCTGTGGCTCCCTCACCACTAACATCTTTGGGGGCCGTAATTTGATAGCTGGTAACCGCACTTCGCGCGTATAAATATATCACTTACCGAGATCTGCTTCGGCAGGGTGCCACATCCAGTAAAAGATATAAAGCGTGATGATATATTTATTTATTTTAAAATTATTCCTGTGGAACCCCCTCCACTAACATCTTTGGGGGCCGTGATTTGATGGCTGGTAACCGCACTTCGCGCGTGTAAATATATCACTTACCGAGATTTGCTTCGGTAGAGTGCCACATCCAGTATAGGATATAAGGCGTGATGATATATTTATTTATTTTAAAATTACTCTTGTGGATTCCCCTCCACTAACATCTTTAAGGGCCGTAATTTGATGGCTGGTAACCGCACTTCGCGCGTATAAATATATCACTTACCGAGATCTGCTTCGGCAGAGTTCCACACTCAGTAATTGATAAAAGGCGTGATGATATATTTATTTTTATTTTATTAAATTATATGTTTAGAAAAATATTTGCATGTTTGTTATTTTATTACATCGTTATATTGCTTACTAAAACCATAAGGAAACTGGGTTTAAGATTTAATCCACTTGGTCACGCTTCAAATTTGCGAGAACATAATTTATGTGTATTATATTTTCGCAAAATTAGGTGTTTGACAATCCAGATAAATTTCTAACATTTTTCTCAGAAAATATGTTAGTTGGTCAGGAAACCATAACGTACAATTTAAGATAGACTTCCCTTATCCTTCTCTTCCATCTCTCTCTCTCATTTAGTCTGAAAGAGGTGCAACAATAATTCAAATCTTGTTACCATTTTCAATGAAAAGAAAACTAAGAGTCAGAATTGGCTGTATTTTAAAATAAATAATGATCAAGCAGGCTTCCCGTCTGGAGGTTAACAATGCGTTCTTTTGTTACCATTGTGTGGCTGGTTCACCTACGCGTAATGTGAGACAGGCTGACAGATATATGTACCACATCTCTCACTCGATGTAGCCATCTCTCTTTTTCCTGTTGCTAAAACTTTAAACTTGTTCTATCAAATTGATAAAATATTTAGTATGTGGTTCGGTTCTTTGATGTTTCCATCACTGCTAACTGGATTGTCACTTTATCTCCAAAGCTTCTTCGATCTTAACTTGGTAAGGTTTCTTTCGTCGAAAAGTGTAGAGATTACTGAGCGATCTTTGATTTGATATATCGTGTTATCTATGACACCGCCATCTCAACGCGTTATGAGTGCGATTTCTTTTCATCGCTTATTATGAAATCTGCTCACCCTCGCCTGCAAACGGATACAACATCATATACCGTGTATCTCAAGAAAACGTACAATAGGCGAATAAAATGGGAATTTTTTTTTCTTACCATTACTTTTCTAGTTACATTCTCTGAAAAAGTTTCAAATAAAAGTAATAAATTTTTAATGGGGTAGCTAGCTAAGTGGTATCAAGTCAGCCTGTGGATCCTGAGAACCCTAGTTTGATTCCCACAGGCGTCAAACAATTTTCACCATTTAAAAAACTAGCCCTGTGGCTCCCTCACCACTAACATCTATGGAGCCCGTGATGGCTGGTAACCGCACTTCACGTGCATAAATATATCACTTACCGAGATCTGCTGCGGCAGAGTGCCACACCCAGTAATGGATAGAAGGCGTGATGATATATTTATTTTTTATTTTTTATAATCAAATTTAAATAGTTTATGTACTTAGAGCAGAATGGCTTAGTGGTATCAAGTCAGCCTGTTGATCAAAAGAACCCTGGTTCCATCCCCACGGCCGACAAAACATTTTCATCAATTTAAAAAAATTACCCCTGTGGCTCCCCTACCACTAACATCTTTGGGGGCAGTCATTTGATGGCTGGTAATCGCACTTCACGTGCATAAATATATCACTTATCGAGATCTGCTTCGGCAGTGTGCCACACCCAGTAATGGGTAGAAGGCGTGATGATATATTTATTTATTTTTTATAATCAAATTTAAATAGTTTATGTACTTAGAGCAGAATGGCTTAGTGGTATCAAGTCAGCCTGTTGATCAAAAGAACCCTGGTTCGATCCCCACAGCCGACAAAACATTTTCGCCAGTAATATTTATATTTATTTTAATTTTATTTATAATATCAGTTTTTGATCATTTTTATTTTGTTTTAAATAATAATTAATTTTAATTTCATTCCCCAAACTGCCTCCAAAATAATAATCATAATAATCAATTTTTGTGTAAAATTATTTTTTGTTCATATTATACATCTCGTTTTTGAAACATTTTATTGTAATGGTAAGTGATAACTAATGTCGTATGTTAATCACCCATGGTGAAATATTCATGGGACATTCAGTATGCGCTTTTGTGAAAAATATAGTCGTTTGAAAGTACCGTTGTCAGGTTAGAAGTGGAAGAAGTAATAGTAGATTGCAAACATATGTGGAAGGAAGTGCATGTAGTGACGTAGAACTGACAAAGACGCATCGAGTACTCCCTAGTGTTGCCCAAGGGGAAGCCACCCTCCTGTTCAATTAATGACCCTTCGATATATTGATCTACACAGAAACTGAACCTGTAATAACACCACTTTCAGATCGTATCGAAAATGGGGATTACGGATAAATTACAATTTTCTGCGTTGATCCAGGCGATATAACGAATCGAAAAAGAACGCTCAACTTAGTGTGTCGTCGCTGGAAGCCATAAAACCAACTGAAATAATATTTTTCGCACTTTCTGGAGCAAATCACCCACTTTAGTCTTCTTTTTAGAGGACTGAAGTGTCACTTTTTAATCCTGGAGGGATTAAAATTAAAATTTAATACCGCCGGGGTTAAATTGACAAGTAACAAGCATTACTATAGCAACAAGTATAACGAGGTGTGGCTATTAAGTATTAAATAACGAGACTGATGCTGTCTTAACATTATATTTTGATTCCATACCTATTTACTTATTATCACTTTCAATATACACCCCTCCTCTATCCCTACAATGCTCCATGCGAAACTTCCATTGTTCGAAACAGTGCTGGAAGTTTTCTTCAGTCAGCTCCTTCAGAACGCATGCCGATTTCTCTTTCAAAGCTCAAATCTTGTTGCTATTAAGGCAAATTTCACCTTAGGAAACAGATAGAAGTCGCACGGTGCAAGATCTGGCGAATAAGGCGGATGGTCCAACACTGGGATCCTGTACTTAACAGAAATTGCGAGCCAGCGCATTGTTTTGATGGAGAAACCATGACTTGTCCTACAATTCGGGTACTTTTTCAATAAATTATAAGTTTCAGTAGCTGTTTTGCCAAGTTTCATGTGTTCACAACAATTCGTTGCTCTAATACCGACGTATTACATATACTATTTTTTTTTAACTGTTTAATTTAATCAATATTTAATCATAAATAGTTCAAAATGTTTAAATTTTTTGATACGAATTGTACTGACAGCAGGCTACGTATCCAAGGTTCCAACAAAAATAACAGTCTGGTAAAATCTTTACCAGACTGTTTTGTACTTTACCAGACTGTTATTTTTGTTGTAGCCTTGGATACGTACTTTACTTGATTGTTTTTGTAGAAACCTACTTTCCATACTAAAATTGGTCAGGAAAGTAGGCACTTTCTTGCCGGTTTCATAAAAATTACCTTTACAATTGTACGAAACTAATTTTAAATTTCTTAAGTATTATCAGTACGCTATGGTAAATGTTTTTTGTTTTATTTAAGAAATTATTTTGACATTTACTTGTATTATTTGTTTCTAAATGTATTTAACTGCTTTGAATTTAAGAAGTATAATTCGCACATAGATTTTTAGAAACAAGTAATACAGCAAATAAACGTTAAAATATTTTTTCCTACAACTGTGCGATTTCTTTGTTATTACGTAACTATAATTGCCTTGGTTACGTATGGAAAGTAGATGAATGCAGACCAAGTGCGTTTCCGAAAGCAAAGAAACACTAGTGCGGAAAGTGCTTCATTACGTAACTGTCAAAAGAAAATTGTTTTGACAGCGATTTAAATTTCGCGCCGAGCGCGGAATTCATATTTTGCCCACAGACGCTTATGGAAGAAGAAGATAAGGTGAACCAGCGCTAAAAAATATGCAGTAGTATATTTTGACGTTTATAATATATATATATAAGGTGGCTTAACACCCCCTGTGGGGTTGCGCCGCTTCTTGGAAGCTCTCTAGATCTTTTCGTTTTGGAGTAGATCAGTCTCCTCTTCTCTTTCATTGTATCATATTGATTCAATTACCTTTCTCCATCCCTTCCTGTCTCTTGTTTTCTTCTTCCAGTTACTAATACCTGATTTTTTTAAATCTTCTTCTACTTCCCGTAACCATGTCGATTTAGGTCTTCCCCTGCTTCTTCCTCTTCCTGGGTTCCATTCTACTATTGCCCTTATTACATTTGTTTCTTCTGTCCTCCATATATGCCCCAGCCACCTTACTCTCTGTCGTTTTATCCTCTTCACTATGTCTTCTCCACCCATCACCCGTTCTATTTCGTAATTCATTCTTGGTCTGTATTCATTTTCTGCCGTTTTTATTGGTCCTAGTATTGTTCTTATAATCTTTCTTTCCATCACTCTCAAATTTTCCTGCTCCTTCTTCGTCATCGTCATTGTTTCTGCAGCATACAGTGTTATCGGTCTTATAATTGTATTATATATTTTTATTTTTGTCTTATATGAGAGTATCTTACTATTTAGCAATTTTTTGTTGGCATAGAATGCTCTATTTGTAGCCATTATTTTATCTTTAATTTCCATCTCTCCTTCCCCTTTATTTGTTATTGTTATTCCTAGGTATTTAAATTTATCCACCTGTTCGAACTTAAACCTCCCTACCTCTATTTCATTTCTCTCGATTTTTTTTCCTAATATCATTATTTTGGTTTTGGCTTCGTTTAGTTTTAGTCCTATTTTCTCTCCTTCCTCTACTATTTTTCTCAAAGTTTCTTCCATTATTTCCCGACTCTTTGTTATTACTGCAATGTCATCAGCGTAGGCAACTATTTGTCCTCCTCTTGTTCGTAGCGTCCCTTCTTTGTTTATTTCTCTCATTACATATTCTAGAGCCAGGTTGAATAATGTTGCTGATAATGCGTCTCCTTGTCTGATTCCTTTATTTACTTCAAACTCTTCCGTCTCACCTTTTTGTGTTTTTATGGTCATTTTTGTCTTATTCATTGTCATTAATATTAGTTTCCTTAATTTTCCTGTAATTCCCAGTTCTTTCAGCGCTATCATCAGTTTTCCTCTGTTAATGGAGTCAAAGGCTTGCTTGAAGTCTATAAAAAGGATTTCTGTGTTTATGTTGTATTCGATGCTTTTTTCAACTATTTGCTTTACTACGTGTATTGCATCTACCGTCGATCTGCCTCGTGTGAAACCACATTGATATGATCCCACAATACGCCCTGTTTCTTCCGCTATTCTTCTTTGTATTACCGATGATAGGATTTTATACGCTGTGTTCAATAGTGTTATACCTCTATAATTCTCACATATTTGTTTATTCCCTTTTTTATGTATCACTACTATTTGTCCTACTTCCCATTCTCTTGGCATCTTTTCCTCCCGCCATATTTTCTTAATTAATTCGTGTATATGGTTCTGCAGTTCTTCTCCTCCATATTTTATTAATTCATTATTAATCCCGTCTTTTCCTGATGTCTTCCCATTTCGACTCTTTCCTATTACTTCTTTAATTTCCTCTATCGTTGGTTCTGTTATATTTCCGTCCTCCCTCGCTTCTTGCTCCTCTATCTCATTACTCTGCTGTGCTTCTGTAAGCAGTTCTGTAAAATGTTCTTTCCATGCCTGTTTATATTCTGTATCGTTTTCTGCTAACTTATTATTTTTGTCTCTCACACCGCATGATTTCGCCTTGCGTGTTCTATTTTGTTCATTGACTTTTTGATAAAATTGCTTTGTGTTTTTTTTGTGGCTTTCCTCCTCTATATCTTCTATTTTACTGTCTATCCAGTCTCTCTTGTGTTTTCTTATAATTTTATTGCATTCTCCTCTCCTTTTTTCATACTCCTCTTTATTTGCTTCTATATTTGCTCTCATCCATCTCATTCTTGCTTCATTCTTTCTTTTTACTGCTCCATGACACTCTTCGTCAAACCATTCCTTTTTTATTCTATATTCCTCTCTTCCTACCCATTGTTCTGTCGCCTCTTGTATGCATTTTCTAATATTCTGCCACTTCTCCTCTATTTCTTTCTTCTCGTGCCCATTTTTACTAAGTCTCTTGTCTAATTCTTCTGCGTATCTTTCTCTTGTCTTTTTATCTTTTAGCTTCTCTATATTCCATTTCACTCGTGTGTTTTGACCTTTGTTTTCCTTCTTTATTTTATGTCTTAATGTCGCTGTGACCATATAGTGATCCGACTCCGCACATGCTCCTCTATATGTTCTGACATCTAGTATCGATGATTGTTTCCTTTTTGCTATCAATATGTGGTCTATTTGTGTTTGATGCTTCTGATCTGCTGTTGTCCATGTCACTTTGTGTACTTTTGGATGTTCGTGTTTTGTACTACTTATGATTAAATTCATCCTAGCTGCCATTCTACAAAGCCTCTGCCCATTATCATTAGTTTTTTCGTGTATTGTGTGTTTTCCTGCAACGTGTCGTATATAATTCTCCTTTCCTACCTGCGCATTAAAGTCTCCTAGTATAATTGTTGTGTCTTCCTTTGGTATTCTTTCTATTTCTAATTCTAGTTTCTCATAAAATATGTCTTTCTCTTCCGCAGTTGCTGTTTCTGTTGGAGCATACACATTTAGTATAGATAATTTGAGTGGTTTCGTATTGATCCTGCAGTAGTTCATTCTCTCATTTATTGGTCTAGATTCAATTATTTCGTTCTTTAGCTCTGTCATAATAAATAGTGCTACTCCATATTGTCCTTGCTTCTTGTTTCCCGAATAATGTACATCATATTCTTTTTTATTTATAATTCCTTCTCCTCCCCATCTGGTTTCTTGGATTGCTGCAACATTTATTTTGTATCTCATCATTTCTGATGCGATTTCCTGCATTTTGCCTGGTTGCAACATGGTCCTTACGTTCCATGTGCTTATTCTAATCTTCTTTCCTTTCTTCCTTCTCCTACCGTTTATCTTTTGTTTTGGCTGTACTTCCTTCAGTTTATTTTCGTCATTTTTTTGTCTGCTTTCGCTCTCATTTCTTTTTTCATCAATATTCTCATAACCTGTTTCATGCCGTTCGTCATCATTTTCGTTTTCCCCGTTGTTGGCTTTTAATCGTTTTTTGGCGGTGCGTGTGTTGCGAGCTCTTGCTGATCATTTTTTGCTTCTTGTCGTTTTACTAATTTTCCATTGTTTGTATTCCATTCGATCCATTCACCTCCAATTTTTATTTTTCTATATCCTATTTTAACTTCATTTCTTTTCTCTTTTTCTTCCTTATATATTTTTAATATTTCTTTTTGTATTCTCATGTCTTCCCTTGTAAGATCACTTTCTATATATATTTGCGTTCCGATTAACCTGTTTTTTTTCTTCATGATTTCCATTTTATTTTCAAAAGTATCTATTGTTGCCACGGTGTGTTGTTTGTCATCCACTCTTCCTATTTTATATGTGTTTATCACTTTTATTTCAATTCCTAATTTGTTCTTTATGAATTCTTCTATCTCTTTAATGTTGTTTTCTAGTTTTGCTCCTTTAATGATAATATTGTTTCTTTTTGTTATTTTTTCCCTTCTTTCTTCTGCCTTTGTCAACTCACCAATCCTGTTTTCTAGCTTCTGTATCATTGTATTATTTTCCTTTATCATATCAAGATTCCTTTCTGCTCCCCCTCTTGTTGTATTAGATTCTGCTTTTTCTTTGCGCCATTCTTCTGACATTCTGTTTAGCTCAGCTTTGGTTTGTTGCAGGTCATCTCTGTTTTCTTTTATTTCCCCTTTCATACTTTGTATTTCTTTCTTCATTTCTTTTATGTCTTTTTTTATTTCCTCCTTAATTGCGTTCATATCAGTTTTTATGTTCTGTCTTAGATTTTCTAACATGCTTTGAAACTCCTCCATGTTTATACTTCCTTTTTTGTCTGGTGTGCGTGGTGTGATCTTACTTCTCTGTGCAGCTCTTATTTCTTCTGGTGATTGGCTATTGCTATCTCTATTTCTTTTTTGCCCTTGTTCTGTTTCCATTTAACTTAAACTTTATCTTAATCCCGCTTAGTTGTACTCTTATGCACTACTGACCTATCTTACTAACTTAATTACTTAATTACTAATAGTCTGTAACTTATAATCTATAACTGTCTTTCTTTGGAAATGTATGTTGTTTTTCTGCGGCTCCGGATCACCTCTGCAGCATTTCTTCTTTTCGAAACACTTAAAAGGATATCGTATCTGTCTCCTTCAGTTTCCTCTTGTTTTACTTTTAAATTGTAAGTTTCCCTCGTAATCCGGTTTTGTGCATGAAACAAAGATTTGGAGGTTATCTCCTGAAAAATTTTATTGACGTTTATAAACGTAACCTTAATTTGCAGTATATCTAATCTGTACACAATTAATAAAAAGAACCGAACAAAGTAAAATATATCGATAAATGGTTTTATTTAAAGAGTAAGTGAAATACTTCATATTTATTGTTTGTGTATATTATTAATACAGTTGTTACAGTTGCTTATATTGACATAATGTAAAGTGAAAACTTTTGTGTCTAAAGAAACATTGATTTCTTCCGTACCTGTTCATATTATTACAAGTAATATTATTGGTAACAATTTCGGAAGCTTCAGAAGTACCAGCAGCAGGTTGATTGTCATTGTCGAAAATAGATCCAACATAGTATGATCCGGAGCTTCAATTATCTTTGGAGGTGTTAATGATAAAGAAGAATCATTCACTGTTCTATTCCAATCAAGATGATTTTGAAGAAATTATTTTGACGTTAGTGAAATATTTTTAAATAACGTAGAACAATGTGCAAGCAATCAACAAACAAACCATAGCAACGCCGTAAAACATCGTTCTCATGTAATATCATTAAAATTTTATAAATTTTAATAATATTTTAGTGATTTACTAAATCGCACAGTTGTAGGAAAAATGTTGTTTATAACAAATTCTGCACTTGCACGTAACGAGCCTTTTTCGGCACTTGTTATAAAAATAACTATTTTAACCAAAACTCACTAATGAGGCGTCGTGCCTAAACTTTTTCTTTCGGAACTAATACAACACATTCCATAACTAGTACAATAAGTTATTCATTTTCTGTAACTCGAAATTTCTATAACTTGAAATAATTTTGCGGTCCCTTGACATTCTAGTTATAGAGGTTCGACGAAATTAGCTATTTGTCCCTGTTTTTTAAATCAACCAGTAGATGGCTCCGGTAAACTGTCATATATTTATAGATTTGCTTATTGTGCAACATTTAGCTGCTCTTAAATCCGTCACTGTACGTATAAAGCATTTCATACATGAGGAATGGAAGACAAGTGATGTGAATAAAACGTTAAAGATGAGTTTTCCCATCAGTGGCCACAAACACGAATCTTAGAGGTCGGTATATGTCATAATTGTATTAGTTTGCTGTTGCGTGTAGTGATGTAGGTACACAATGTCCCGTAGCCCGAGGTCTGCTAACCCATTACCTCGGTACAAAGACGAAATTTTAAATTAAATTTTAAACTGAAATCACTAATTACGAATTAGCGAGCAGTGCTCAGCAATTACGATTACACGACTGAGCAGCGACTGAGAAACGATTCGAGCCGCCCCCGCGTTCCTGCCGCCCTTTGCGCGCCTTGCTGCCGACGACGCTGTTACGCCGATTTAGTTTATAATATTAAACACAAATTAATATTTGTACAGTCAATTAAACGTCGTACTTTGTGCCATTCCGAAACAGGCTGATTGCGTTTTGAGAAAATTGCGCTACCTACTGTTCTTACCCCTTTCTTGAGCTACAAGATTTGCAGTCTTTCTCCACGATGTGAAATTACGTAAGAAAAAATACTACTTTACTAAATAAATATATCATCACGCCTTCTACCCATTAGTACGTGTGGCACTCTGCCGAAGCAGATCTCGGTAAGTGATATATTTTGCGCGTGAAGTGCAGATATTAGTCGTCAAATCACGGCCCCCAAAGATGTTATTGGTGAAGGAGCCACAGGGGTAGTTTTTGAAATTATGAAAATTGTTCGCCGCCTGTGGGAATCGAACCAAGGTTCTCAGGATCCACAGGCAGACTTCATACCACTAAGCTAGCCACCCCATTATTTATTTATTTATTTATACTACTATGCACAACAGGAACTTAATCCCAATTACAGTACAGGGTCCGAACTCACCGAGCCACAGGGTACTAGATCATATGTATATTTATCTTGAGTGGGATACAAACTTGGGATCGCCGGATTCGAATACCATAACGGTACCCACACTACCGTATTGCAATAATTAGTATTTCCTACTGGATTTTTAGTAAATTTACAACGAATTAATTTTTTGAAAATTTCTTCTTTTTTTTCGATTTTAGGCCAATTTTAGACTGCTTGCTTTAAAATCCCTTCTCGTACAAATATTGTGATGATTATTTTTTGATGTTTTTCAAAACCAATGAAATGCTTCATTGTATGTCTCGTGTGTGCGTTTTAACCAATCTTGTCATTATTATACTGAGAATAAAGCTCTAGTGATTATTCTCGGGAATAATCTCTGTAGGTGCTTTTTTGTTTGTAACAAATGATAGGTAGTTGTCAAATAATTATTTAAAACTGTCAACGCGTCAAGTAAAATGTAAAATCGATTAAGTTGCATTTCAGATACAGAAATACACCAACAAATTTTGGAAACAACTTCCAAGAATACCTTAATAAGTAATCAATTGATATGGACCCAGTTCAAGATATTTTAAGTTGGATGAATCGACCTCAGCAGCTAAGTCAAAAAATAATCTAATTAAGTATAACTCGAGAGTTGGATAAATTAGAAAATAATTCCCCAGTACCTTTCTCAAACTTGTTGCCATTTGGCAATAATAAATATATAAATTACCAAAAATTATTTATAAGCTAATGGAAGCATGAGAAATTCGTTGCCGTTGAGCGCATCTTCTTATTTTATTTAGTTTTTAATATATACCCTCAATTTACTTCAAATATGGGGTAATGGCTCAGTGGTATCAAGTCGGCCTGTTGATCCTGAGAACATTGGTTCGATCCCCACAGCCGACAAAACATTTTCACTAATTTAAAATTACCCCTGTGGCTCCTCCACCACTAACATATTTGAGGGCCGTGATTTGAAGGCTGGTAACCGCACTTCACGCGCAGAAATATATCACTTACCGAGATCTGCTTCGGCAGAGTGCCACACTCAGTACTAGGTAAAAGGCGTGATGATATATTTATTTATTTACTTTAAATATACCTGAAGTAAATATACCTAAAGTAATGTTTAGTATTATTTAAGTGTTTTGTGGTGCAACTGGCCATTAATCATTTAAAATCATTAGATTGTAATTCCCACATATTTTGAAACTTCAAACTATCATCAAACTCAGTTGCTGATGTTTACTCATATTCATTATCTTATTCCCCGAGACATCAATTCCCTCCACCATTTATCACAAGCACAAAGAGACAGTACTCGACTTCGTATCGATTAAATCCATGTATGTTTGGCATTTCCTGTTTGCCCTTCCTGAGCTTAGAGCATACACATTTCCTTCTGTCGCCGGTGACATCATGTGACCATCAATTATCGGTACGTAGCCATTTGTCTTGCGTCTGCGTCGCGATTCGTAGCTCGCGGCCCAGCGATATCCTGATATTGTGTTTAACGAACAACCCCTTCCTTTCAAGATTAATACAGTGGACCAGATCAGCTAGCATTAGTAATGGCCATGGTATGTTTCGAAAAGGGGTGGGGGATAGTCAGTGATAAGATAGTAGATGATGTTGAAGTACTGGTAAAGTAAAAATAAATAAATAAATATATCATCACGCCTTCTACAAGCTACATTTTGTAAAATATAGCTAAGCTACAGTTAAAAGCTTTCGTTAAAGTAGCTGTTAAATTTTAAAGCTCCATTTTTCAATTATTGTGAATCATTAAATTTGCCATTGTCATATGATCAGTTGATCAGTCTTTTATTATAATAACTGTTAATAAATATAAAAAATCGCAAATGGACAAATGTACTGTTAATTTGTTATACTATAATTCTTATTTATATCGGAATAAATTAACAGTCACATTAACAGAAGACTCCTAAACAGTCAATGTCTAGTTCATCTAATATTTAATACAAAAGTAGGATAGGTAAGAACAAGTGAAAAATTAAATATGTTAATAGATTTTACACTATATAATAACTTGTTAACCTACAGTTTAGAAAACAATAAAGAAGGTACAATTCAAATACTAAACAAAAATTAATAGGTATTTCTTAAGGTAGTACTAGTGTGACGGTGGCGCCATCGGTTGTCGAGTGGCGAAACTGACTCTCAAAAAAATATAAAAATTTAATAAAATAAGTGTTTTATACCTATTATGATTTGAATATCATGAATTGTTAACAGGTTGTTGGTCAAGTGAATTTTCAAATACCATACCACCGTGTGGTGTTGCCATTATAAATTGGGATTCTTAGTTTTTCGTTAAAAACAAGGCTTTGCATGTCTATATATCCATTACTAAACGATAAAAAACTTTCTCCTTCTGATACAATATACATGGATAGTTCTAGAACATCATACTAGTTTTTCAAATGAAACTGCAAAATTTTAGAGGTACACAAACCAAATATGTGCGATTCTGAGTGATGATCGCCATAAGCCCCGTGTATAAGAACTCAACTTTACAAGCGAATCTATTTGTTCACAGACGATGAATGTGTTTCATATTTTAACAGGATGCGTATAACTATCCAATGTTTACGAGCGCCAAATTTCATTCGGGTCTGCAAAAAAAATTTTCACGCTAGTACTACCTTAATGAACAGTGGTAGCTTTAAGCTACAGGAAGTAGCTTTGGACTACAAAAAGTAGCTTTAAGCTACAAAAAGTAGCTTCAAAAGTAGCTTCAGTTGTTATAACAATATTTTTAAGCTAATAGAAATAAAACATAGGTCGCTACAAGCTACAGCTATATTTTTTCACATTTAGCTAAGCTACAGCTAAGGTAAATGTAGCTAAGCTAGTAGCTAAGCTACAAAAGTAGCTAGCTACTGCCCGGCTCTGATATTTAGTACCTCTCGCTTTATAATGTTTATTGTCAACTTGCTTTGTCTAATTCTAGCTTTATAGTTCTTTATATTACAATTATTTTATGCATTGACTCGACGACTAGAGATTGGTGTTAAAACTTGTCAATAATCAGTTTCGTTCAGGTTGCAGACGCTACTAAGCACATTTTTGTAGCAAATTTTTATATCAGCTTACAAGAAACATTAGTAGTCATTTGATATGCGATGAGAAAACATATAATACTGTATGTATATTATAGTAGTGTGATTATATTTCATAGATAAACTATATTATTAACTCTTAGTGATAGGTTATATTGTGCAGTGGCTTCAAAGTGATTATTTGTTGCAGTTCGGGAATTGATCATTTACAAGTGGATAACTGGAATTCTGAAGACTTCAAATAAGGTAGGATTAATTTACTAATTTTTATTTTAAAGTCAGGCATAGCTGATGTCAGAGTTGGGCAGTAGCTAGCTACTTTTGTAGCTTAGCTACTAGCTTAGCTACATTTACCTTAGCTGTAGCTGTAGCTTAGCTAACTGTGAAAAAATATAGCTGTAGCTTGTAGCTAGCTACTTTTTTTTCTATTAGCTTAAAAATAACAACTGAAGCTACTTTTAAAGCTATTTTTTGTAGCTTAAAGCTACTGTTTGTAGCTTCAAGCTACTTTTTAAGCAGAAGGTCAGCAAAGTACGCATGCGTACAAGCTAAACCCACACAAAATAATTATTTGTTGCCGGTTCTAACTGGCTCTAATACGCAAAAATACACAGTAGGTGCCAGATGATATTTGCTATTTTTCATATTTATGTACATAATAGTAAATTAACAGTCATTATAACAAAAGATTGATCATATGACAATGGCCAATTTAATTATTTCACAATAATTTAAAAAAGTAGCTTTAAAATTTAACAGCTACTTTAACGAAAGCTTTTAGCTGTAGCTTAGCTATATTTTACAAAATATAGCTTATAGCTGTAGCTTAGCTACTTTTTTAAAGAATAGCTGTAGCTGTAGCTTAGCTACTTTTTTTAAGTAGCTTGCCCAGCTCTGGCTGATGTAATCAAATATAACATAGTGCTACATGCTTGCTTGTCTGTCCATCCTGTATATATTTAGTCTGTGGTACGATACATTAGGAGCCCTGACCGTCCTGGGTTCTGCAATAAGAAACAATAATTTATAGGTTCAAATCTTGCAAACTTCATATTAATTAAAAATATACCATTTTTATATTATAACTAAAAATGGTTATTAATTAATTTAGTGTACTTTTTCGGACCAGGGTGTATATTTTTCAGATGTGTTTGTACTTTGCGTCCGGAAATTGGTCGTGATTATGCGCTGTATTCAAATGAGCGACTGTAATGATCTTGTGCGTAATTAATGACTTCTAAAATAAAGACGAAGACAAAATGTGCTGATCCTTAGGAGGCTGTGTCCTCGCATACGATTACAGGATTTATATAAAAATTCATCGCCGATGTATCGTAATCGTCGCGCCTCATCCTTCATTAACATTTTCAATTAATTAAAAAAGAAACATGGTTATTAATTAAAATATGCGCAATAAAAGGATCGCGTAACCAAATATATCATAGTCGTGCCCTCATTTTTTTTCTTGGGGATAAAAAGAGACCTATATTTTTTCTATATCACGTTTACAAAGTTAATTTTATGCAACAGTTTTTGTCAAAAACAATTATAAAATTCAATTTTGTACAACTGTTTTTGAGCATATTTTTGTAAAGGTTGTTGAGTTGTCTAGTTATAAAAATGATGACCTAATTAATACATGTCAAAATAAATTAAATTTCAAATGATTGTTAAATCTGTCAGTATTAGCCCTTTAAATTTTATTATTATTATTTGATAAAAAAATTTGAATAAAAGTAAATGATATATAGCAAAAATAGTATGAGAAACACATGTTTAATAAGACGAATGATGAATTCAAAAAAGAAACGTGGATTATTCGTTGTATAAAATTTTGTAGACTAGGTAATGAATGCAATTTTCGGCCAAAAGTCGTCAATTTCAAAGAACATCTTTCCAGTAATAATATAACAAGAGAGTGAGAATAAATTGAAAATAATTTGATAGATCTTTCGAAAACTTGTTGGCAGGCAATAGTCACGAAAGCCCGTAGGGCTTGAGTGGCTATTGCCAAATTGCAACAAGTTTGAGAAAGATACTGGAGAATTATTTTCAATTTACTCTCACTCTCTTGTTATATTTAATTAGATTATTTTTTGACTTAGCTGTTGAGGTCGATTCATCCAACTTAAAAGATTTTGAACTAGGTACAAATCGATTGATTACTTATTAATGTATTCTTAGAAGTTGTTTCCAAAATTTGTTGGTATATTTCTGTATCTGAAATGGAACTAAATCGATTTTTTTCACATTTTACTTGACGCGTTGACAGTTTTAAATAACTACCTATCATTTGTCACAAACAAAAAAGCACCTACAGAGATTATTCCCGGGAATAATCACAAGAGCTTTATTTTAAGTATAATAATGACAGGATTGGCTAAAACCCAAACACGTGATATACAATGAAGCATTTTATTGGTTTTGAGAAACGTCAAAAAATAATCAGTTAAATAAATATTTGAAGTAATGTAATCAATTTTGCTTTCTTGAAACTCAAGTCTGTTACGTATTGGATGCCATTCTTTGACAGCCGAATCTTATAAAAGTCAACCGTGCAAAGAAAGTGAGTACAAGTACATAGTCTTTATAATGTTCTTTCTCTCGTTGTCGTTGGCGTGTGTCCGTGAATGTGTGGCGTGTATGTAGAGTCACAAACGCATCTCCGCTAATTACCACTGATTATCAGAGGCGACTAGACGGCCGCGACAGATGTGTCAATCCGTGACGTCACATCCTGTCAATGATCCGCTGTTAAGCTATTGACGCCCGCCCTCATTACTAACATTTCTAATTATGAATAATAGTTAACGGCTCATATAGCATATTCGTCGTGTACGACATGCTATACTCCCTTTCTTACGAAAATGCCACCAGACACCACTATTATTACAAAACATTCATTTACACGTTTCACTTTCAGTCTTATAATAAATTTATTTTTACATCATATTACAACAATATCTTGATCACAACAATACTTCGATCACAACAATATATTGATTACTACAGTATACTGAATACAATAATGTATGGGTTGCAACAATGTACTGATTACAACACTGCTGATAACAATAATGTACGTATTGCAATAATGTATTGATTATAACAATATAAATAGTCGTTTCAATTTTTAAAATCGAATATTCTTGTTTTCGAATTTGCTTTTCGTTTCGCCTCGATGACTGTTTTTCCAAGATTTATATATAGATTGACTTAGCAATATATTAACACTAACATCTTTGGGGGCCGTGACTTGTAACCGCACTTCACACGCATAAATATATCACTTACCGAGATCTGCTTCGGCAGAGTGACACATTCAGTAATGGTTAAAAGGAATGAGTATAAGGCATGATGATATATTTATTTATTTTTATTTGTGTATATTATTAACACATTGTTACAGTTGCTTATATTGACATAATGTGAAGTGGAAACTTTTGTACTGTCTAAAGAAACATTGATTTCTTCCGTACCTGTTCATATTATTACCAGTAATATTATCGAGAACAATTTCGGAGGCTTTAGAAGTACCAGCAGCAGGTTGATTGTTATTGTCGAAAATAGATCCAACTTAGCATGATTTGGGGCTTCAATTATCTTTGGAGGTGTTTATGATAAAGAAGAATCACTCACTGTACTATCCAATCTAGAAGATTTTGAAAAAATTACCTTGAAATTAGTGAATTATTTTTAAGTAACGTAGAACAATGTGCAAGCAACCAACAAACAAACCATAGCAACGCCGTAAAACATCGTTCTCGTGTAATATCATTAAAATTTTTTTTTTTGTTAATAATTTAGTGATTTTCTAAATCGCACAGTTGTAGGAAAAATTTTGTTTATAACATATGCTGAAAAAGGTTATGTGCTCATGCAGATTTCCGCACTCGGCAAACCTCGTGCGTTTAATTCTGCACTTGCACGTAACAAGCCTTTTTCGGCACTTGTTTTAAAAATAACTATTAATATAATACAGCTTCGTATTACTAAACAAAATGCATGAAAATAACATTAAAATGTCCGGGTAAAATATTCTGGTCTCAGAATACCAAAATTGTGATAATCTGTAAAATAACAATGAAAAATAAAAATTGTCATTAACTTATCGATCATTAACAGATAATGACACAACTACAGAATATAGGGGTGGCTAGCTCAGTGGTATGAAGTCGGCCTTTGGATCCTGAGAACCCTGGTACCCTAGATTCGATTCCCACAGGCGACAAACAATTTTCATAATTTCAAAAGCTACCCCTGTGGCTCCTCCACCACTAACATCTTTGGAGGCCGTGATTTGACGGCTGTTAACCGCACTTCACGCGCAAAATACATCACTTACCGAGATCTGCTTCGGCAGAGTGCCACACCTAGTAATAGGTAAAAGGCGTGATGATATATATTTTTTTTATTTTAGGGGATTGTCTTCAGCATAACGTATACATCAGCTAAACTTTATAGAACTATACAAACACTAGTAAATTGCTATCACACGTCCAAAGACAGTACGAGTATAGTCAGAGAACGATCTCTAACTCCTGCCAATTTAGGCGGGAAGGCACGTTAGTGTCGTGGCTAACAGTGTGATTAGTCCGTGAATATGGCGTTTAGTGCGTGGTCGGTTCGATGCACTTTACACACTTCAGTTCTTCGAGTTTTATTCCTCGTTTTACGGCGTAAACGATGCGCTCCCAGAATGATGATTATTGCTACTGTTATTTCATTTGCTGTAATGTGTGTCCGCTTGCTTACTTGTACGTACATACGATTGTCTACCGCCCGACTGTGTAATGTGTGCTCACGCACACTTGAGATGCTTGTTCTTTTCAAGGATTTAATTGATTTTAACACGGTGATCGCTATCTATCAGAAACACAACACAAAGAATACTTTCATGGAGAGAAACACTACAGAATATCAAGTATATTTCATCAAATATTCTTATGAAGTTTGACAGATCTTTCGAAAACTTGTTGCCAGGCAATAGTCACGAAAGCCCGTAAGGCTTGAGTGGCTATTGCCAAATGGCAACAAGTTTGAGAAAATCACTAGAGAATTATTTCCTAATTTGTCCAACTCTCGATTTATATTTAATTAGATTATTTTTTGATTTAGCTGTTGAAGTCGATTCATCCAACTTAAAAGATTTTGAACTGGGTTCATATCGATTGATTACTTATTAATGTATTCTTTCTATAATTTGTTGGTGTAGATTTTTTGACACATTTTACTTGACGCGTTGACAGTTTTAAATAATTATTTGACAACTACCTGTCATTTGTCACAAACAAAAAAGCACCTACAGAGATTATTCCCGGGAATAATCACAAGAACTTTATTCTCAGTATAATAATGACAGGATTGGTTAAAACGCAGGCACGTGACTTACAATTTGCGCCTCGTGCTAATAATCATGCCTCGAACCAGAAACGCTTATTTTCACCCTTGGTACATAAATAACTATTTAGTTAGTATTCGATCTAGGGATTTAGTGTAGTTTATTTATGTTACTCTGTACAACGGGAACTTAATCTGAATTACAGTACTAGGTTCAGACTCACTGACCTGCAGTGTGCTAGTTCATATATTTTTAGTTTGAATGGGAGTCGAACTGGGAATCTTTCGATTCGAATGCTGTAATACTAACCATATTACCGTAAAGTCAGATATTGTAAATTCTGTAAAACATTGTAACATATTTCTTTGGCGAGAACCGTAAGACTTATTCTGGCTGCTACTACTCGTAACAAACTGGGGTTTTATAATTTATTTATTTTTTGACATGTAACTTGTTTTATGATGTAGTTACTTAGCGTAGTTTATTTTAAACATGGTGATGTTTACTTCATTACTGATATTCGTACGGTTTAAATGTCATTTAGGAGGAAATAAGTACTCGGGCGCTTTAAACGAATTGAGATTGCTATTTACTAGCAAATAATAAAATAACGTAAATAATTTAGTAGAATGTATAAAATAAATGAACAAATAAATATATAATCACTCATTACTGGATGTGTCATTCTACCGAAGCAGATCTCTGTAAGTGCACGAGAAATGCGGATACTAGCCGTAAAGTCACCTCAAAGATGTTAGTGGAGAAAAAGCCACAGGGGTAATTTTAATTTGGTGGAAATGTTTGTCGGCTGTGAGAATCGAATCGGGGTTCTCAGGATGACTCGATACCATTGAACCACCTACTCCATAAAATGTATAATTATAACAAAAATGCAGAGTAAATTATTTGGTCACATAATACTAAAATTATGATAATCTGCAAGTTAATAAAATTAACTTATCGATTATTAACAGATAATGATACAGCTACAAAATATAAGGGTTTGTCTAGATTACTCATTATTATTGATCAAATTTAACATATTTTGGAGAGAGCTTTTGGTTCATATATTTGCCAGGTTTGACTTCTCATCTATATATAGTGCATATATCACAAGTAAATTTTGGAAAGTAATATTTTAGGGTTGTAATATACTAGAAATATGTAGCGATTTGGATAAAAGGTTTGAGAAATAAGAAGTTGCATTTATTGGCTCCACTTCATGAAAAATGAAATCTCCAGAAACTGAAAAGTATAAATAAATGATGGCCCAGCATACATTGTGTCCTATCGCGTATCGCATTGTTTTTTATATTTCCGTAGTCATTTACGAGGTACGTTTTTACGACGGGTCGCGTGCGCCTCAAACCACGACATACGTGCGCATATTTAGCATTCATTTCTCCACGAGAACCGTGCCATTTCCATACAGAGCCACCTATGTGTTCGTAAAACTGACGACTTGAAATGATTGCTGAAGCGCCGCGATGCTTCACTTC
Organism: Pterostichus madidus; assembly: GCA_911728475.2. Lineage (NCBI taxonomy): Eukaryota > Metazoa > Arthropoda > Insecta > Coleoptera > Carabidae > Pterostichus > Pterostichus madidus. Next base: position 9,953,930 of record OU452315.1, read on the forward strand.
GGCGTCCATAAACGTCATGCGACGCCGCCGTTTGAATATTTGAGATACATGAACATGTACGAGACGCATCTATATGCGGGATACTTTGATACACCAGCCTGTATCAACTTGGGAAGACGGGAAAACTGGAACTCTGTTTACGAACCAGTGGGGTGCATACTACAAATGTCATTTTTTTACATTTTTGTTCTGTACTGTTTTCCTAGTTATCTATATTCAAAAATTTTATTAATTACAATTAAAAATCAATCATCCCTGTGGCTCCTCCACCACTAACATCTTTGGGGGCCGTGATTTGACGACTGGTAACCGCACTTCACGCGCATAAATATATTACTTACCAAGATCTGCTTCGGCAGAGTGCCACACCCAGTAATGGGTAGAAGGCGTGATGATATATTTATTTTATTTATTTTAAAAATCAATGGTTCAGTGGTATCGAGTCGGCCTGTGGATCCTGAGAACCCCGGTTCGATTCCCAGAGCCGACACACAATTTTCACCAAATTAAAATTACCCTTGAGACTCCTCCACCACTTACATCTTTGGGGGCTGTGATTTGACGGCTATAAACTGCACTTCACACGCATAAATATAAAACTTACCTAGATCTGCTTCGGCAGAGTGCCACACCCGATATCGGGTAAAATACGTGATGATGTATTTATTTATTTATTTAATTTAAAAATAAATAATTCCTATGGATACATAAATGACAATTTTAGTTTATTGTGAATACTTGTTTTTGCAAAATGTCATTTTGACATATAACGTATGTACATATTTAAATCTTTTGAACATATAATTAAATGTTATTTTGTTGTGCATAAAATATTGTATGTACCATGGGTGAAATTAGCGTTTCTAACCCTGAGTATGTTATTAACCCTCGACGCTTTGCGCCTCGTGCTAATAATCATGCCACAGACCAGAAATTGTTGTTGTGATGTTAACAAACTGTCAATGTGTTTTATTTAAAAGTGGTTTGCAAACATTAGCTGTATTCCATTTGCCACTTGGTTCACTTAAATCAGTTCAGTTAAATTAGACAACATGACAAAATTAACTGAACTAAGCAAACTGATGCATTATTGGAGTAAATTACTTCAAAGTAAATTAGAATCAGTAATTCTAGTACTAGAAATAAAGTCAGCGAAGTGATCTAGCGAAATAAATATGTAAACTGGTTCAGTAAATGTAAGTTAGATCTGATCCAAATGGAAAATTGAATACGCCTATTGGTAGACCGTTGCTATTAGCAACGGTCTGAAAGTAAATTAGGTCTGCAAATGTCAACTTTCTGTCAATAAATGAAGGCTGGAAAATATATTTTTTATGAGTATGAAAAAGATATAATAAATTCGAAAAACTTGAATGATAATCCTTCTCAAAACTTCGATTCCGCCGTCTCTGCTAACCACACATATATTATGTTAATACTTTACCCCATAAGAGGAATTTGCGAAGCACCCAGAGTGTGGGGTTGGAAATCGCGTCTTCGCGAAGGTTTTTGAAGCCCCAGCCGGCTTCTTTAGCGGCTGATATTGAATAATTCTCGCGGTAGGCGGCGTCGTATGCCACACCGCACTTGTTTTATTCATGACGATCTTCGGGGCGGGGACACAGGGAGGTTTGATGTTCGAATGTCACAACTATTTTTATAACGCTACTGGTAAAGGGTGATTATTATTTTATGTGAGACGTAGGTATGTTTTAGTGTATGCTGAACTTTGCATTTCAAATGAGGAATATTTTCTTTCAGGTTTTCATTTTTTTCTATTTACTCGTTCCAAATTAAAAATCGAAAAATTTTAAAATATGGTTCTATATAATTCAAAATACGAGAAATCGATTGCCGTTGTGTGCATCGTCATATCTGTTTTAGTTTTTAAGATACAGCGATTTTTGACTTTTTAAAGATCTCAACTTTGAAGGCCCATATCTCGAAAACTAAATAGATATTGAAATTCGGTTTGAACGAGTGTATTTCTCGTGCTCCAATTAACTTATACTGATATTTTGAAAATTTTAAAATTTTTGACAAAATTTTCTTCTGCTCATATTTAAAAAAATTGACGAGATAATAAAAATCTGTAAAAACCAGTGGATTCCTCGCAAAAAAGTACATATGTATGTAATATTTCAGAATTTTGCTCCACGGATACAATTTTTAGAGCGAGAAAATTAAAAACGGCTAAAAATCGTAAAATTCTTAAGGGGTACCCCTTCAAAAATAATTAAAAAACAGTGATTTTTAGTTTTTTTCTAATAAAAACTTTATCTGTGCGAATTTTTGTCTGAAATTTTGCGTACCTATGTACTTTTACGAGAGGAATTCATTGGTGTTCACAGATTTTCATTCTTTTAAATTTTTTGAAATATGGAGAAACGAAAATTTTGAAAAAAATCATGAAATTTTCAAAATTTTCAAAATTTTTGTATAAGTTAATTGGAGCACGAGAAATATACTCGTTCAAACCGCATTTCAATATCTCTTATAGTTCTCGAGATATGGGCCTTCAAAGTTGAGTTTTTCAAAAAGTCAAAAATCGCTGTAACTTAAAAACTAAAAAAGATATGTAGATGCGCTCAACGGCATTCAATTTCTCGTAGTCTGGTTTACATAAACCCATATTTTAAACTGGTTCAACCAAAAAATTGGCATTATCATTAACCGAAATTATTGCGATATATTTCTGCATAATTATTCATATTTTGATCCTCAATATATATTTCTTTAATCGCAGGAATCATGATGGCTAAAATTTCGGTTCATAAAAAAATGCCAATTTTTTTGGTTGAACCAGTTTAAAAATAGAATTTTTTAAAATATGGTTCTATATAATTCAGACTACGTGAAATCGAATGCCGCAGAGCGCATCTTCGTATCTTTTTTAGTTATCGAGTTACAGCGATTTTTGACTTTTTAAAAATCTCAAATTTGAAGGCTCATATCTCGAAAACTAAAAGAGATATTGAAATGCGGTTTGAACGAGTGTATTTCTCGTGCGCTAATTAACTTATACCGGAGTTTTGAAAATTTTGAAAATTTTAGTATTTTTTTCAAAATTTTCATTTCTCAATATTTCAAAAAATTTAAAAGTTAATGAAAATCTGTGAACACCAGTGAATTCCTCTTGTAAAAGTACATATGTATGTAAATTTTCAGAATTTTTGCTCCTCGGATGCAATTTTTAAAGCAAAAAAACTAAAAATGGCCAAAATTAATTAAAATCTTAAGGGGTACCCCCTTAAGAAATAATTAAAAAACAGTGATTTTTCGTTTTCTTGTAATAAAAACTTTATCTGTGCGAATTGCTGCCTGAAATTTTGCATACCTATGTACTTTTACGAGAGAAATTCATTGGTGTACACAGATTTTTATTATCTTTCCAATTTTTTGAAATATTGACAAATGAAAATTTTGGAAAAAATTTAAAAATTTTCAAAATTTTAAATATTTCGGTATAAGTTAATTAGAGCACGACAAATACACTCGTTCAAACCGCATTTCAATATCTCTTTTAGTTTTCGAGATATGAGCCTTCTTAAAAACTAAAACAGATATGACGATGCACTCAACGGCATTCGATTTCTCGTAGTCTGAATTATATAGAACCATATTTTAAAATTTTCGATTTTTTATACTGGATCAACCAAAATAAAATCAGATTTACATTTATAACTAAAAAATGTTACCTGCATACAAGTACATATTTGGTAGCATAGAAAAAAAGCTATTTTCACCTTTTATTTAATTTTATTATATCAAAATAGTGATGCGTAAAATTGTGCTTCTTAGTTATTCATATATGAGCGTTGCTGTGCCACAATTTTTTAGATTAAAAGTCCTTAAAATGTTTCTGAGTCCTGCCACATGCAAAACAAAAGTTTTCCATAGAAAAATCAAAGCTATCTTGTACTATCAAGCCACCCCAGTCTATGGGGTATTTTGTGTATTAGTCGAGATTTCTTATTTGTTTGTAGATTTGTGGGTTGTGTGTTTATTATAAATATAATTCGTTTGAGCTGACGACTGCGCCAGTAAAGAAGTCTTTAATATATATTATTATTTTAGCAGAGAACTAATCTGTAAACGTTGACAAAAACAAAAGTATGCAGAGAACGCCTTTAGTAGTAACGTCACAAAAAAGGAACAAGTCACACATGGCTCTTCTAATTAGCACGTATCATAAGCACTCGTGTCACAGAAGTTTTCATACGGCCCTTTGTGCATCAAAATATTTTATTATAATATATGTAATGTCTGTGAAATGCCCGCGACATCGCAGTTGGCATATTTCGTTTTTTGTTTTTTTCGCCATGTCGACCGCAAAAACTCGCAACTGTCTTTTTACGTTTCTATGGCAACACCCGGTAGAACAGTCGCAAAATGGATGATACAATGAGACTGGAATAAAATTTAAAAAAACGAATATAAAATAATGATTCGTTAAATAGAGATAAAGAGGCTTGGGCACACAACATACGACTATGTCCCATACTTCTCCTCCCTCCCTCTCGTTTCACTCACCCACCCCCCACCACTTACTAACGCTGCGGTACGGGTCTGCACACACATTTCATACATTCATTTATTAATTTTATTACATATATTTCAGACTGTATTATACAAATATAATTAACAAATAAATTGTATACATCTCTATTTTCTGACTCACAAAAAATACACTTCAACTGAAGTTGTCAACAGTCATTCTATAGTCATCTGTCATTTGTCTGACTGTAAGATGGGGTGGATAGCGTAACGGCATTCGAATCCGGAGATCCCGTGTTCGAATCCCACTCAAGGTAAATACGTATGAACTAGCGCACTGCAACTCGATGAGACTAGACCCTATACTATAATAGGCTATTTCAACAGTACGGCATTTAAAGAAATATTTAACTCATATCTATTATTAATTATAGTATATTACATAACAATTTTCATAATTTCAAAAACTACCCCTGTGGCCCTACCACTGACATCTTTGGAGGCCGTGATTTGACGACTGGTAACCGCACTTCACGCGCAAAATATATCACCGAGATTTGCTTCGGCAGAGTGCCACACCCAGTGATGGGTAGAAGGCGTGATGATATATTTTTTTTAACGTAACAAGCACTAAAAGTATAAGATAACGTGCGAGTGTACAAATTGAAAAACGAGGCGCGCAGCGCCGAGTGATGTAAGTACACGAGCACAGTTATCACACTTTCGAACGAGTTATGTACACTATTTTTCAGACGACCACAAAATATTTCAAGGTTTACAAGAGCAATGTTGTTACACTTTGCCAGCTGATGACTTTTTGTAGGTAAGCATTGACGTTTGACGCTTGAGTTTAGGTATTGTGATACCAACTGTACTAACCGTAATATCAAAATATTAAATAGTGCTAAAATATTAGTAAATAAGTAATTATAATTTAAAAAATCAGATTTATCTGTGCAAATGTGTTAAAAAATTTGCCAAAACTTCGATTTATATAATAATACAAATTCTTTTCATTTATTTTATTATTTTCTTTCATCGTAACGCCATCTGTTGTCAATTAGTGGAACTTTACCTGATATGTTAGAAGTGTGCGTTATACTAACATATCAGTGTATGCTATTTTCAACTTTCCGTAGTAGTTTATGATGTTGTTATGGTTACTTTCATAAGTGGTCGTCTGAAAATGTAATTTATGGGAGCTGTATTCCATTTGCCAATTGGTTCACTTAAATCAGTTCAGATAAATTAGACATGTGATTAAATAAAAGAAATTAAGCAAACTGATGCACTTTTTGTGGTGAATTATTTCAAAGTAAATTAGAATAAGTAATTCTAGTACTGGAAATAAAGTCAGCGAAACAATCCAGCGAAATAAATAAGTGATCTGGTTCAGTAAATGTAAGTTAGATCTGATTCAAATGGCAAATGGAATACGCCTGGGATAGGTAGCCCAGTGATATCGAGTCGGCCTGTGGATCCTGAGAACCATGGTTCGATTTCCACAGTCGACAAACATTTTCACCACATTAAAATTACTCCTGTGGCTCCCCCTCCACTAACATCTTTGGGGGCCGTGATTTGACGGCTGGTAACCGCACTTCACACGCATAAATATATCACTTACCGAGATCTGCTTCGGCAGAGTGCCACACCCAGTAATGGGTAAAAGGCATGATGATATATTTATTTTTTTATATAAGCTTGTAGGAACTTTTTATCGTATTTTATGGGGTGGCTAGCTCAGTGGTATGAAGTCGGCCTGTGGATCCTGAGAACCCTGGTTCGATTCCCACAGGCGACAGCTACCCGTGTGGCTCCTTCACCACTAACATCTTTGGTAACCGCAAAATATATCACTTACCGAGATCTGCTTCGGCAGAGTGCCACACCCAGTAATGGGAAGAAGGCGTGATGATATATTTATTTATTTATTTATTTTATTTTATTGAAACTATACACCCTAAAAAAATCCCATTTTCTCATTAATATCCTGTACAATGATTGTTATAGAATAAGAGAACGTGAAAGTGTATCTTCTTAAAATTGAATAAGTTATTCTGGAACAAAAACTTGAAGAGATCGTGTAGGAAGCTGACATTTGCAGTGAGTCTCCTCTGAATGATTTCCCAGCGAACAGTGTCGAGTATAGTATACAGCAGATATTTTTCTTTAATTTTTCGCAATGGCAACGAAGCGTGCAGGCCGGATGGTTAATTAACATTTTGATTTTGTTATCTTAGCCAAGGCAATTAAAAAATGTCCTGATAACATACGCCTCTGCGCTATCCACTGTGCACAGAAAAAGGCAAATTAAATAAAAGCGTGGACAGAAGAGAAGGGGTGCGGGGTGTCCAGGACAGGGCAGAGAGGAAAGGGTTTCTTTAAACAAACACGGCGCTAAATTAGAAGGAATTGAATCGTGAATGGGAAATAAGAGAAAAAATAAAAAACTCCGTCAGTTCTTTGAAATACTTCATTACCTGGGCACCGAGTATTGTTTCTTCATTTTTCATTTCTCTTTACGCTGTTTTCACCCTCTCTGTCTCCACCCTTTGAACTTGTGCACGGCCTCCTACGAACGTCGTCGGCAAATTGTGTTTGATTATGAAATGTAATTAATAGACTACGAGTCAGTAAATAGATTGTTTTGGACTTGCAATCAGAAAAAACATTAATCAGGTATTGCACAATTATTTTTCGACAGATAAATTTGTTTGTTTTATTTTAACAATGGCTATAAAATAAAATTCCTGTTGTGCAGTAAATAAATAAACAGGATAATTACATTAGTAAATAATAGCTATTTACATAACAAGTACGGGAAGATATACTGTGTGCGAATGATGCAAATGACCTCTTCGTGGACGAATTTTGTACAACCGATAGTGAGGAAAGTTATTAAATTTAAAGCGTGAATTTATATTGACAGTTAAGTATGCCAAGAATTGACATTTGTTATTTGAAAACAATGTTTATTTTTTCTCCTAAAGTTTGTTAAAATATGTCTGATGGCGTTATAAGCTAATGTGTCTATTTCTTTTATAAATCCTTAAAATGTGTGTATGTAGCGTTGTAATAGTCAAATTTTAAATAAATAAAATAAATATATCATCACGCCTTTTACCCATTACTGGGTGTTGCACTTTGCCGAAGCAGATCTCGGTAAGTGATATATTTATGCCCATGAAGTGCGGTTACCAGCCATCAAATCACGGCCCCCAAAGATGTTAGTGGCGGAGGAGCCACAGGGGTAATTTTAAATTGGTGAAAATGTTTTGTCGGTTGTGGGGATCGAACCAAGTTTCTTAGGATCCACAGGCCGACTCGGATACCACTGAGCCATTACCCCATATATTAGAACCATAAAAATGGGTGTTTTTTCATTTATTCTTTTCATCGGTTTACATTACCTTGGAAACCGATGGAACCGCAAAGTAATTGAAAAACTCCCGTTTTGACTATTAAAATGGTACATACATATATACATATCTTCACGCTATATCCCATCAAATAGAGTAGCACGAACCCTAAAATCACTCATAAAATATTAACTCATTACATTCATCAAATAATCAGTCCTCGTCAAACATTCTCATCCGAACACACCACCCTCACTTTAACCACATTCATAGATCACTCCATATAAACTCATTTATTTATTACACTCGAAATCATTTATCACACAACAAACCTTCAATCACATATATCCAATCACTCTTATTCACTTATCATTCATCTTGTTTATTCTTAAAATGGTAATTGTACTTCAACAAGTATACACATTTTAATGATTTTATATAAGAAATAGAGACCTTTGCTTATAACGCCATCAAACAGACATATTTTAACAAACTTTACGAGTAAAAATAAATAATTTTTTTTCAAATAACAAATGTCAATTCATGGCATACTTAACTGTCAATATAAATCCACGCTTCAAATTTAATAAATTTCCTCATTGTCGATTATATAATTTATGCTCGTTACAAAAAGCATTGTACAAAACTTGTGCACCAAGATGTAATTTGCACCATTTGCGCAAATTAAAGCTCTCGCTTCGCTCGTGTGTTAAAATTGTGCAAAACATGTCTTCGCGTACTTGTTATGTAAATAGTTATTTCCGTCTCATCAATATATCGAACATCTCTGAGTTCTCTACGTGTGTTGATTTCCAATCACTTAATGAACTCACCTGTGCATGAGCTTCGTGAGGGTAGGGGCAGCAGGATCCGATGAAAGCCGAGAACAGCCGAATGCTTGACGAACGATTCGCTTGCTTTACAACAATCGCAAGACGTTTAACACTTGAGCGATTTACACAGCATAAACAATCCTGCGAACTCGGGCGTATGAGCGTCGACATCTGTGCTGCTGCACCCTCTACCCCTCGGCAGGGATACCGCCCACCACCGCGGAGTACGTGCAAGACGTTTGCAGACAGTGGCGTACGTGAATGAGAATTAGAATTATCCACTGAGTTGAATACATACAACACTGAATCTATTAGATTTTGCTAGTTTATACGATAAATAATACATGATAAATAAAATAAATATATCATCACGTCTTTTACCCATTACTGAGTGTGGCACTCTGCCGAAGCAGATCTCGGTAAGTGATATTTTTTGCGCTTGAAGTGCGGTTACTAGCCATCAAATCACGACCCCCAATGATTTTAGTGGTGGAGGAGCCACAGGGGTAGTTTTTGAAATTATGAAAATTGTTTATCGCCTGTGGGAATCGAACCAGGGTTCTCACGATCCATAGGCCGACTTCATACCACTGAGCTAGCCATCCCATATAAATAAAACATGATAAATAAAATAAATATATCATCACGCCTTTTACCCATTACTGAGTGTGGCACTCTGCCGAAGCAGATCTCGGTAAATGATATATTTTGTGCGTGAAGTGCGGTTACTAGTCATCAAATCACAGTCCCCAAAGATGTTAGTGGTGGAGGAGCCACAGAGGTGGTTTTTAAAATGGTGAATGGAACCAGTGTTCTCAGGACCAGCCGACTTGATACCACTGAGCTAGCTACCCCATAAAACATGATGACAACAAAAATATTATAAATAATCAAAGGTAATACCAGGTGACATTTTTTAATTATTTTTTTGTGTTTTTACAAATTATTACGTCAAAATGTTGCGATTCAAAAACACCACGAGACTGTACGCTGCCAGTGGTATTAAGTCTGTGGATTTGTCAACCCGGGTTTGATTCCCACAGCTGACAAACAATTTTCAACACATTATAACTATTTATTTCATTATTACTTTGAAAGCAACGATATATCAAATTAATGGGGCGTGCAAATTTTATTCTGATATGCATTTAAAAATACCCTGTTTATATTTATATCAGATGTACATATTGCTGTTTTTTAAATTCTTTAAATGACAAAATAAGAAATAATTATAACAATTTTTGGACTATCGTGCATTCTATATTTTTATTTAAAATTAGACGGTTCAGGAAATAAATAATAAATAAACAAAACGTAAAAAAAGACTAGTAACTTAGTGACCAAAATAAGTAAATACGAAATTAAGTAATAAGTAAGGGGTAAAACAAGCAATTATAATTATAAGATTAAATTTTAAATATATCATCATGCCTTCTACCCATTATTGGGCCGAAGCAGATCTCGGCAAGTGATATATTTTTTCGTGTGAAATGCGGTTACCAGTCGTCAAATCATGGCCCTCAAACATGTTAGTTGTGAAGGAGCCACAGGGGTAGCTTTTTAAAATTATGAAAATTGTTTGTCGCCTGTGGGAATCGAACCAGGATTCTCAGGATCCACAGGCCGACTTCATACCACTGAGCAAGCCACCCCATAAGATTAAATTTTAATATGTACAAATCGTTACTACGCTTAAATATATGAATGGCCGATTGATAAATAAATGTAAATAAATATATAATCAGCACGTCTTCTACCCATTATTGGGTGTGGCATTCTGCTGTAGCAGATCTCGATAAGTAGTATAATTTTCGCGTAAAATGTGGTTACCATCCGTCATATCACGGCTCCCAAAGTTGTTAGTGGAGAGAGAGCAACAAAGTTTTTTCTTTTTAACTTTGGTGAAAATTGTTTGTCGGTTGTGGGAGTCGAACCAGTGTTTTCAGGATCCACCAGCCGACTCGGTACCACTGAGCCATCTACCCCATAATATCTACTAAAAATACAGAACTTAAAAAATTGTTTTAATTATTGTAACAATGAGTTTTTAAAACTTTTTCCAAATGACAAAATATGAAGTATCCATTGGGGTAGTGATTTAGTTCCGATTGTGAATGGTGGTGGTTTAAAGGTTAATAATTTGCGTTCTCCGTCACTGGGGGTCGTTCCTCGCGCATCCCTTAATCAGAGAAGTCGCGAGCCGCGTTAAGGAAACGACGACAAACTAAGATCGGAAGCTCTAAGTCAATAGTATTTGAATACAATGCTCCCGCATATATGCCATATCCATATGGAATAGACAACTATTATCACATGACGATTTCAATGGACTCCTCGCCTGCACGGATTGAGCGTCTTGTCTTATTCCCCCCGCCCCCACCGCGCCTGTCTCTGCGTGTGTGTTAAATCTAAACTCTAACGCGAATCAAGTGGCTTTGAAGATGACAAGTTGATTGTTGGCGAAGATTCGTGGGGCTGGCGTGGAACTAGCTTTGTCTCCCTGTTCGATCTTCCTTCCACTCAATTTCTGATCTGTTGTCTTCGCGAATTGACGTTTTGTTCCGTAACTTCGCTTTAGCCAATCCCATCTCGCCCACATAGATTAGAAAATTCTACAATGGGATATTTGTCTACAATTTGTGATTAATGGTCAGACAATCTTTCAAGTTGCAAGGCAACATTCAAATTTTAGTCATTTGTTTATTTATTTATTTATTTGTATTATTCTGTATAACAAGAACTTAATCCTTTCCTGACTTATTATGTAATATACTACAAGAGTAGGGTGAAAATTCCCCAAAAAATAAAACAAGAAATTATTTATTTGATCAAAACATATTTTATTTCTCAACATAATCTCCTTGTAGCTCGATACACTTCGTCCAACGTTTTTATAATTTTTCGATCCCTTCCAAATAATACGATTTTGGCAATCCTTCAAAATAGGCGTTTTCTCAGCGATGACCTCATCGTTGGAGCCAAATCTCTTTCCGGTGAGCCATTTCTTCAAGTTTGGAAATCGCAGAGGGGCAAATCTGGAGAAAAAAGTCTTTCTTTTTGCGCTTGAACATCGCCAAACACTCCTTTGAACTTGTCACACGGTTGCGCTTGTTGTCAACAGAGAGCAAATGCGGCACCCATCTGGCATATCCAAAAATTTATGCAAAATGTTCCGTACCCGTTCGGTTGAAATGCTCATAGCCTTAGAAATCTCGTGCACTTTAACTCACCGATCGTCCAATATCATACCATATATTTTTTCGACGACTTCTGGCGTTGTAACCTCAATTGGACGACCAGAACGTGCGGCGTCCTTTGTGGTCATACTACCACAACGAAAATCAGTAAACCACTTGTGAATCGTTCCAATCGATGGTGAGGAGTCCCCATAATGTTTAACAAGCGATGCTTTGGTTTGCGTAATGTTTTTTCCACGCAAGAAATAATGTTTAATCACGACGCGAAATTCACTTTTTTCCATGTTTTCAAAAATCTTCAAGGTTGCTTGCTTTCGATGGGTATCAAAACAGAACTGAATGACATATCAGTCTGAAAATTTTAATGCGTTCTATTTAAAGATGGTACATCACAAATGTCACATGAGATTTGCGATTGTGATGCCATCTGTTTTATTTTTCAGGGACTTTTCACCCTGCCCTCGTATATTTTAAGTTAGTTTCTCGTTAGTTATGGTTATTTTCCGAATGACGATATGTTTTCGTTGAGCGCGAATTGAGCTGTGTGTGCTCCTGCGCGCTCCGTTTGCTCGCTCGGAATATTTTGCTAATTTCAAGCCCAAGTTAACGTGTTATTGTGTAAGAAACAGGGGATATTAAGATGTTCAGTATTTCAATCAAGATGCTTATTACACAATTTAATTTCGCAATCTACAATCGTATAAGCATGCACCCAGTGCCTCGGATGAAAATTAATGTGTAACATTGTTTCCCACTAAGATTATAATTAGGCCCTTTATATTTTGGAGTTTGCGACCGAGCTGCCGAGCCGTACTACAACTTGTGCGCTACTTCTAAACAATACGCTTCTCTAAGCCTACTATTCTCTCTCTGTTTTACTACTACCACTAAAAATTCATAGTATTTCATCTTGTAAATAAATATATCATCACGCCTTCTACCCATTACTGTGTGTGGCACTCTGCCGAACCAGGGTTCTCAGGATCCACAGGCCAACTTCATACCACTGAGCTAGCCACCATGGTACATCATGAACTGGTTGCTAAGTAACAAGTTGTTTACAGTGTTTTATGGAATATAAAACACTAGTGTTTATGAGCCATATAATTCAACTGAAATCAGTGTAATAATGCCTTTATTATATTTGAGTTGTTGATAAATACTTTTTTTTTTTTAAATGTAGAAATAGCGTGTTGAATAAATGCAATTTTTTCTTTACCGGAAATGGATTTTAGTTGTCATAGATATATTAGTGAAAAATAAACAGAAACCATAGAGACGACTGCCAGTCTCGAGAATAATAGCCGTCTAGAGGGTTTTTATTAATTAAAAATTAAAATTAAAGTGTCCCCCATATAATATGCGATAATAATATTTGTCTATTTCGTGTCAAGTCTTAAATTTTAAAATGGGAAAGTTGTCTGAGAAACTACTGTGCTATAAACATGAAGTTAGTTACTTTCCACAAATTTTTTTCGGGATAGACGCACCGCTTAATTTTCAAGAAACTTTCTTAACTTCTTCTTCTTTCTTAAAAGTTTCTCAGAAAACTTTTGTTATGTGCACCAAGTATTAATTTTACTATCTAATTTTAATATATAATAAATTCCAATTAATAATAAAGTTAGAGAAAGAACCACATTTGTGTTAAGTTAAACAATTTGTATTTCTACACCCTTACACTTAAAGAAGTGAGTGTACAAAACCGATCTAGTTCATTCAGTTTCCCTCACCCTGAAAAATGATCTCATCATCTGAACGGCGTGTTGTTTCAACCCTTGGATAAATATTTTAAGGTTCAACAGACACACGAACATACACACACATAAACCCTTGCATCGGGAACGACCGCGAGTTGTGTGAACTTCGACGATGCTAAATTTTAATATTAAATGGTTCTCCCTCTTCCCTTCACGGTTTTGATTATATGCAAAGAGATCAGAGTAGGCTATGCATATGCCGAAGAGTCCAGTGGACCAGATAAGTCTTCATGACAAGTCGTGATACCTAACAAGGAAGATTTGATTGGGAAACTATAAACCCTCAAAAATATCATATAGTCAATTACTGATTCCCTTTTGCATTATATTCTGGTATTGGGTTTGAATACCAGTGACGGAGAAGAATATTCTTCTTTCAAATTGAAACCAACTAGAAATAAATATATCATCACGCCTTCTACCCATTACTGGATGTGGCATTCTGCTGTAACAGATCTCGGTAAGTGATATAATTTTGTTCGTGAAGTGTGGTTACTAGCTGTAAAGTCACGGCCCCCAAAGATGTTAGTTAGTCACAGAGAAAGTTTTAAAAATAAAAAAAATAAATATATCTTCACGCCTTCTACTCATTATTGGTTGTGGCACTCTGCCGAAGCAGATCTCGGTAAGTGATATATTTTGCGCGTGAAGTGCGGTTACCAATCGTCAAATCACGGCCCCCAAAGATGTTAGTGGAGGGGGAGTCACAAAGAAAGTTTTAAAAATAAAAAATATATATATATATATCATCACGCCTTCTACCCATTACTGGGTGTGGCACTCTGCCGAAGCAGATCTCGGTAAGTGATATATTTTGTGCGTGAAGTGCGGTTACTAGTCGACAAATCACGGCCCCCAAAGATGTCAGTGGTAGAGGAGCGACAGGGGTAGTTTTTGAAATTATGAAAATAGTTTGTCGCCTGTGGGAATCGAATCAGTGTTCTTAGGATCCACAGGCCGACTGCATACCACTGAGCTAGCCACCCCATAGAAAGAAAAAGTTTTAATGTGGTGAAAATTGTTTATCGGTTGTGAGAATCGAAGCCGGGTTCTAAAATATACAGGCAGACTCGATACCACTGAGCCACTTACTAAATAAAAATAATTAATGCTTATTAATAGCTATTTACATAACAAGTGTGCGAAGGCATACTTTGCACACGAGCGCAATTTTAAAGCACGAGCGAAGCGAGTGTTTTAATTTGCGCGGTTGGTGCAAATGACGTCTTCGTGCAAGAGTTTTATACAATGCTTTTTGTAACGAGCAAAAATTATATAACCGATAGTGAGAAAAGTTATTAAATTTGAAGCATGAATTTATATTGACAGTTTAGTATGCCTTGAACTAACATTTGTTATTCGAAAAGAAATTGTTTATTATCGTAAAGTTTGTTAAAATATGTCTAATAATGTCTCTATATCTTTTATAAAATCCTAAAAATGTGTGTATATAAGTACAATTAGTGTTATAATAGACAAAATTTAGAACCATAAAATGGGTGGTTTTTTAATTACTTTGCGCCCTATTGTGCAAAATAAACTTTCCATCGGTTTTCAAGGTTGCATGAACCTTATTTTGAATGATGCGAGTATAAAAAAGTAATAATAAGTTGTTTTAGAGCATGCAACATAATTGGTTAATTAAAAATAATTATAATTGTTTGTTTCGTATTGGGGGTAAAGATTTCTCGTCGTTCTCCTTGCTGTGACGGGCGTCACTGGCCAGCTAGCGTATGAAAGATTTCGCCCGAGGGACGTTCGGCAACAGGGGGCTGTAAAACAGTGGCGTAGAGGGGTACAGAGGAATAGATTTTAATAAGTAATAAAAACGAGCATAGGTATGGCAGCACCTTAGTAGGGGGAGAGATAAAGATGCAGCATGCATTGAGTAGCTCTTTCCTTCTCGCTGATCCGTCGCGTATTTGGGGTGTCTTACCCCCACATTCACAGCCTATTCTGTTTCTTGTTTGCATGCATATTGATCTGGGTACAGTCGCGAAAAACACCAATCATTGTTTATCAACACGATCTGATTAGCACAATTTAATTCAACTCATTTACAATATTTTACAAAATTTTAAATCGTTTAAATTTTCACAAAATTAAATACCTTAATTATTTATTTAATTAAACAATTGACATCATAAATGCAATATATTGAATTCGGCGCTCATAATTAGTTTATTGATTGTCTCTAATAAGAATGAAAACATCTAATATCTTAAAATTAATTTATCGTTTCGTATGTCTTTCTTTTTATTCTTATTTTTATGGGGTGGCTAGCTTAGTGGTATGAAGTCGGCCTGCGGATACTGAGAATGAATCTGCATGTTTATTAATTATATATTTTTGGAAACCTTACATTTCTATTTACAACAACATCGTAATTCTTTTGACATATATTTCATTACAATCCACGTATACAATAACGTGTACATCTAATATGTTGTATATTCTCCTGCAAAGTTTGTAAAAATGGTGTATAATATTTCATATTTTGAGGATTCCAAGGAAAATTCATAGAAATAAATTTAAAAATTCCAGTTTTTCTTGGTACTAGCGTAATAAAAATAATATCCCGGCTGGACAAATGTTTGAAACATTACTGTCAATGTGGTATTTCAATATGTCCAACTGTTAGGCATGGAATGTCCCCAGTGGTCAGTGCGGCAATCCAATAAAATGTCCACTGAAAAGTAATATATTTCTCTTGTATATTTCCTAGGACAAGAATTCTTGCATATTTTAAAGGAGTCGCATTTCTCGTGTCAATATACGCGATCTTTACGCAATCTTCGAATTCTACGAATATTTTAATTATTACACTAGAATCAATCTACCTTAGGAAATTGCAAATCTGCCACTGTCACACCAGTCTTTGGGGTAATTTATCAAGAATTCAAAAACAATTTAAGTCATAGTTTACGGAAATTTTAATTTCTTCATGTATTTTTAAATGTATTTATATTACCGGTAGTCCAGTTCAGTACCACTGAACCACCTAACCATTAATATAATTAATTATATATATATATATAGTTGAGGTATGGGGTCGCTAGCTCAGTGGTATGAAAAGTCAGCCTGTGAATCCTGAGAACCCTGGTTCGATTCCTACAGGCAACAAACAATTTTCATAATTTCAAAAATTACCCATGTGGTTCCTCCACCACTAACATCTTTGTGAGCCGTGATTTGACGACTGGTAACCGCACTTCACGCACAAAATATATCACTTACCGAGATCTGCTTCGGCAGAGTGCCACACCTAGTAATGGGTAGAAGGTGTGATGATATATTTATTTTTTTTATTTTATATTTGAGGTATGGGGTGGTTAGCTCAGTGGTATGAAAAGTCGGCCTGTGGATCCTGAGAACCCTGGTTCGATTCCCACAGGCGACAAACAATTTTCATAATTTCAAAAACTACCCCTGTGGCTCCTCAACTACTAACATCTTTGTGGGCCGTGATTTCACGACTGGTAACCGCACTTCACGCACAAAATATATCACTTACCGAGATCTGCTTCGGCAGAGTGCCGCACCTAGTAATGGGTAGAAGGCGTGATGATATATTTATATTTATTTAAGTTGTTACCGAAGTTAGCTAAAATAACATTTTAAGTAGAACCGATTTTAGTTTCTAGGATTGGTCCATGTAACCATATATTCATTGACGTAGGGCATGGTACGGTATACCAAACACAAATCCCCGTTTGTGATATTGTAAGTGTTCCAATATCGAAATGAAAACTTCATACGAAAAGTGCTTTTAATTTTCCTCACAGCGTCTTTTGTTTTCCTTCTTATGCATTCATCTTTGTTCGCGCCTGCACAAAGCCATCTATCTATCTCTGTCTGCCGCTCATTCGCGATATGCATCTCGTATTGAACAATTGAAAGTTTTTTAATTTCAAAGATTGCTTGGTTATTCACTTCTTTCGATACGGAACAGGTTGGCTTGTACTTCTGCTTTTTCGGCTGTTGTTCTTTGATTGTTTCTTCAAAAGGACGACAGGAGAATGAAGGATTTTGTATAAGTGGTTTATTTTTAATATTCCTTAATGGATGGATCAGTTTTACTCTATCAGTCGGTGAAATACCGAACCTGCAAAAGTAATTGGAAAGAAATTTATATTCTCTTCTTAGTAGAACCGCAGTGATTGATTTTGTATTTTCCTGGAGTAGCAAAGCAACCAAGTTTTATAATTTTACGTTTTAATTGAATGAAAATTTGTTCGATGAAACCTTGAATGCCGTTGAGCGCATCTTCATATATTTTTTAGTTTATAATTTGCAGCGTTTTTTGACTTTTTGAAAAGCTCAACTTTCAAGGCCCATATCTCGAAAACTAAAAGAGATATTGAAATGCGGTTTGAACGAGTGTATTTCTCGTACTCTAATTAACTTATACCGAAATTTTGAAAATTTTACTATTTTTTCAAAATTTTCATTTCTCAATATTTCAAAAAATTTAACAGATAATAAAAATCTGTGAACACCAATGAATTCCTCTCGTAAAAGTACATAGGTATGCAAAATTTCAGGTAAAAATTCGCACAGATAAAGTTTTAATTGCAAAAAAACGAAAAATCACTGTTTTTAAATTATTTTTGAAGGGGTACCCCTTCAGAATTTTACGAATTTTGCCCATTTTTAGTTTTTTTGCTTTAAAAGTTGTATCTGTTGAGCAAAAATTCTGAAATTTTACATACTTATGTATTTTTTTGCCGGAAATTCACTGGTTTTTACAGATTTTTATTATCTCTTCAACTTTTTGAAATATGAGTAAAAGAAAATTTTGCAAAAAATGTTAAAATTTTCAAAATTTTGAAAATGTCTGTATAAGTTAATTAGAGCACGAGAAATACACTCGTTCAAACCGCATTTCAATATCTCTTTTAGTTTCCGAGATATGGACCTTTAAAGTTGAGATTTTTAAAAAGTCAAAAATCGCTGTAACTCAAAAACTAAAAAAGATATGAAGATGCGCTCAACGGCATTCGATTTCTCGTAGTCTGAATTATATAGAACCATATTTTAAAATTTTTCGATTTCAACTAGTTCGACAAAAAAATCGCATTTTCATTAAACGATTTTTTTGCGATCATCACTCCGCCGATTAAAAATAATTCTTGTGAGAATCAAAATATGTATATCTACACAGAAATATATGTGGAATCGAACGGTGAAATCCTCAATTTCATAACTAGTGTTATATTATTTTAAATTAATGCTTAAGGTGGTACTATCATTTACGACAGATTTGAATGAAATTTAAAAATGTTATTTTTCATGAATTTCTACATTAGCATGAAAATTTGTTGTTTTGTTTATAACTTATACCATATACATAAAATGAAATACTTGTTTTTATAAACTTTTTCGGTTACCTATACTTTTATGAGACAGTCATGATAGAACCACCTTAATGAGAAATTTTTCCTTTACTAATTTCTGAAATTGTACTTCTATATATGTAGTGTACATGATTAAATGAGCCTTAGACAAACTGCAGTTTTAATCACATAAAAAGAAAAGGGGTCGTGATAGAATATATTTGTGATTTTTGCTACCAAGGGGGTCATGACTCCGAAAAGTTTAAAAGCTACTGGTTTAAATATTCAAGTATACTTTTATTTTTATTATACCTATTATTTGATTGAGTATTACATGTCACTATAACTATTTAAAAAAAAAAACAATAAACAAATTTCAATATTCATATGTTTTATTCACAGCACGCTGATTCCTTTACGATTTTTGAATTAAATTTTTACATTGAGCCCAATTAAGTCGGACAAAATCCAATTAGAATCCCAACCAATAAAACATTTGAACCCTGTTCGTCGCGATACCAACAATCTTTTTTATTCATTATTTACAAAAAAAGAAAGTATTCATTGGAGTGTTCAGGGGCGGCGCAACAAGGGAGGACGTCGAACGGGAAGGGTAAATTCAGTTAATGAACACCAGGAATAAGAATCCTTGTCATCAGCTCTGTCGCCAACACACAAGAAAAAGTAATTAACTCCACTGTATAATTAAGAATAGAAGAATAAGAACACGGTTCGGTAACTGGTAGCAGGGTTGCGGAGGGGTGAAGGGCGGTGTACTCAGATACGGAAAGATGACTTCTTTTTATTAGAAATCGTACGGTGTACCAAGTTCATATTGTTGGATTGTTCAACTGGCGCCTGAAATACGTTCCATGAGTATTGTCACTGAAAATGAAGCTACTTGATAATTTAATTCAGAGGGTTACTTAAATATAATATTAATTCAATCTAGTGCCTTTTAAATATCTGAATAGTGCTGGAAAAAATTAACTTTTATAATGCATGTAGATGACAGGAAACAAATGAAAAACATACAAGATGTAACATAAATAAGGATTATTAAATAAATATATTATAAAATAAATATATCATCACGCCTTCTACCCATTACTAGGTGTGGCACTCTGCCGAAGCAGATCTCGGTAAGTGATATATTTTGCGCATGAAGTGCGGTTACCAGTCGTCAAATCACGGCCCCAAAGATATTAGTGGTGGAGGAGCCACAGGGGTAGTTTTTCAAATTATGAAAATTGTTTGTCGGCTGTGGGAATCGAACCAGGGTTCTCAGAATCCACAGGCCGATTGCATACTACTGGGCTAGCCAGCCCATAAAATAAAATAAGGATTATTAATATAATTAAATAAATAAATATATCATCAAGCCTTATAAGCCATTACTGGGTGTTGCATTCTGCCGAAGCAGATCTTGGTAATATATTTTTGCGCGTGAAGTGCGGTTACCAGCCTTCAAATTACGGCCCTCAAAGATGTTAGTGGTGGGAGAGCCACAGGAGTAATTTTAATATGGTGGAACTGTCTGCTGTGGGAATTGAACCAGGGTTCTCAAGATCCATAGGCCAATTCGATACCATTGAGCCATCTACTCCTAAAATAATTATATAATCTAAATACTTTAAAAAAGTTTCGAGGGTGTATGATTGCGAATATTTTAGCAATACCAGATTTTTTGTTTAAGTTCTGTATTTTTATTAGATAGATAGGTAGATGACCGAGTGGTATCGAGTCGGCCTGTGGAACCTGATAACACTGGTTCTATTTCCACAGCCGACAAACAAAAAACCTTGTTGCTCTCCCTATCTTTGAAGGCCGTGATTTGACAGCTAGTAACTACACTTCACGCGCTAAATATATCACTTACTACGATTAGCTTCGACAGAGTGTCACACCCAGTAATGGGTAGAAGGCGTGATGATACACACTCGTGACTAAGAGACATGTTTATAACTTGTTTCACCTTAATTGGTCGTGTTAATTTTTTTCGAGAGAAAACACCCGACGAACGGAATATTGAGGGTGTCGGTAACATAGTGAACTGTAAACAATCGGTGCGACCGCAAGGAGTAGAGCTTTAATTAATATCAGCATAGGCCACTTGATCTGTCAAAGGAAAGAACAGGGAAAGACGTTGTAAACAGACGCGCTTTTTTCCGCCAAGAAGAGGCCGGAACACCGCCCAAATTCCTCAATTAATTACGTCGCCTTGATGGCCGATTGTCAGACTTATTGGCTCCTTTGATTGTCTTCTGTCCCCTTTCCATGTCACCCTATTGACTTTCAAAGTTGGAAAGAACATTGCTTTATTACAAGGAAATTCTCACACGAAAAAATGCACTTCCTTTTGAAAATTCACCGTGATTTGAATCGCTCTTTTTGTTTGTGTTTGACTTTAATATTATTTTGTCGTACCTCCCTTCGTAGGTATGTTTCCAATGCCATTCTATAATTTTGAATTAAGACTATAAATAAATAAATAAATATATCATCACGCCTTCTACCCATTACTGAGTGTTGTACTCTGCCGAAGCAGATCTCGCTAAATGATATATTTTGCGCGTGAAGTGCGGTTACCAGTCGTCAAATCACGGCCCCCAAAGATGTTAGTTGTGGAGGAACCACAGGGGTAGTTTATGAAATTATGAAAATTGTTTGTCGCCTGTGGGAATCGAACCAGGGTTCTCAGGATCCACAGGCCGACTTCATACCACTGAGATAGCTACCCCATACTCAAGACTTTATGAACGAAATAATAGACAATTTTTCGATTATAATTTGATATTTAACTAACCAAAACCTTCTACTTAGCAATGAGCAATTGTTTTTTCAAAAAACAAGTAATATTTTGCATGTAATAAAACTGAACAATTTTGTTATATTCCACCCTATTCTGTAACTTATCAGTATCTGTTAATGATCGATAAGTTAATAACAACCCCTATTTTTCATGATTACTGTATAGATTAACACCACTTCGATTTTCTGAGGCTAAAATAATTTATTCTATTCGTTCTATTTTACCTTCATTAATTTGAATCTCGAATGAAACTGCCAATATAAATATTTTTACTTTTTAACCCCACTTTTTACGTAACTGTCATTACATTCATTTTTATAATAACAGCTTCGCATACAAATAAGAAATAGTATATTACGTACCATGAGCTGCAAGTGACAGTTTTTAGGTTAAGAATCTAGTTTGGGAAATCAAGGCCTCAAGGGTCGAGATTTCCTAAGCATTGCAATCTCACTTACAGTGCGAGGTTAGTAATCTATTTTTTACAATACTTGCACAAATAGAAGAAGAAAAATATAAATAAATAAATAAATATATCATCACGCCTTCTACCCATTACTGGACGTGGCACTCTGCCGAAGCAGAGCTGGGTAAGTGATATATTTACGCGCGTGAAGTGCGGTTACCAGTCGTCAAATCACGATCCCCAAAGATATAAGTGATGCGGGAGGGAATTTTAAATTAGTGAAAATGTTTTGTCGGCTGTGGGAATCGTCATTTTATTTATTGAAAATTTTCAGCAAAAAATACAAAAAACAGAAGAAGAAAATTTCAGTGATGAAATTACTTCTATAAACTTACATAAATATATGAGTATAAAAATATCGACAGTGACATAAAGAACAAAGATAAGATCCCCTAACATATCGTATATCCACATTCAAAAAAATCACGTTTTCGAAGAAAACATTTGAAAATCTACTTGTGAAGCTTCCTGGGTTGCCACCGCACCGGAAACATTCAACATCAATTCCTTTTATTTATTTTCTCTTCCAATTTGTATATCAATTCCCGTTTCGTGCTTGTGCGTCGTTACCCGCCGTTTGGAACGTTCAAGTGGGTTTTTATTGAAAAGAAAAATAAATCAGATATGTTTCAATAAAAGAACATCTCCCCTGTCAAGTGGCCTGTGCATATCGTTGACAAAATTTGCGTGGAAGCATCAGCTATCTTTGATTTTCTACCAAAATGGAAAACAGGTTTGATAAAATCGACATAATGGAAAAATAAATAATTAAATTTGAATTTATTATACTGTGAATTAGAAAATTTAACCCCACTCCCCATATTACAGAAGATCTACACAGCTCTTAGTAGGTTTTTGTTTCGCCGAAAAAATATTAAGTGCAACATTAGAGCAACGAATTGTGAAATTTCAAATGAAACTTGGCAAAACTGCAACTGAAACTTATAATTTCTTGAAAAAAGTACCCGAATTGTGGAAGGACAAGTCATGGTTTCTCCATCAAAACAATACGCTGGCTCATTCCGCTATGTCTGTCAAGAGATTTCTAGCCAAGTACAGCATCCCAGTGTTGAACCATCCGCCTTATTCGCCAGATCCTGCACCGTGCGACTTCTATCTGTTTCCTAAGGTGAAATTTGCCTTAATAGCAACAAGATTTGAGATTTGAAAGAGAAATCGATACGCATTCTGAAGGAGCTGACAGAAGAAGATTTCCAGCACTGTTTCGAACAATGGAAGATTCGCATTGTAGGGATAGAGGAGGGAGGTATATTGAAAATGATAATAAGTAAATAGGTATGGAATCAAAATAAAATGTTAAAACAGCATCAGTCTCGTTATTTAATAGCCACATAAATTTCAGATGTGTAATTGTCAAATATTTATTTACATTTTTCAACACGTAAAGTACATTGGTGACAAAAAAAAACGAAACTCTTGATATTCGTGAAATTTTCTCAATTTTCAAACAGTCATAACTTGGTGAGTTTGTAGCTAATTTGAACGAATTTTCAAGGACGAAAAAGTTTAAAGTGTCTATTTTAAAGTGATACATGCGATTTTAGGATTAACCCCTTCTGCCTACCCTCAACCCCTTAGAAGAAAAAAATGTAATCTATTAATATAAAAGCATGTTGACTGTGGCCTTCCAATTATACTAGTATTTCTTACTACAAAAATGTGTTTGAATGACTAGTAGGTATATTAGGTGCAATGCTGATTAAATTAATGAATACCTAAATATCTTGAAGTATGTAGCACAGCACCATATCTATACTGAAACTGCCTTCCGTTTGGAAATGGATTTAATGAACGTACTAGCAACGACTACAGACTACAGCGCGTCATTTGCGGACACTTGAAACATTTTCACAGAAAATACGTCACCAATTACAAGCGAACATCATAGTGACGTCGAAAAAACATCCGCTCTCAATTAAAAAACTGTGAAAAGGTAATTGAACCATCTGTAAAGTGCATTAAAAGTAATTACATCCAAAAGAGACATATATCACACCTGCAACGAACTGACATTGAGACTGGCGACATGATGCAATATCTATGTTACAACGCTGATTTGAGCATTGCCTACGTTGATTCAAACTCAAGTGATATGTGTTTTATTTTAATTGGAATTATGAGAATGACAGTGCGGACTATGTTTTGAATTTTAATTGATTTTTTACCTACTGATTTATTTTAAATATCGACTGTTCTCTTGTTAATGTTAATTAAAGAAAGTAACTATACTTGATCTATTTTAACTATAAAATATATGTAATGGCTCAGTGGTATCCGAGTCGGCCTGTGGATCCTAAGAACCCTGGTTCGATCCCCACAGCCGACAAAACATTTCACCAATTTAAAAATTACCCCTGTGGCTCCTCCACCACTAACATCTTTGTGGGGGCCGTGATTTGACGGCTGATAACCGTACTACACGCGCATAAATATATCACTTACCGAGATCTGCTTCGGCAGAGTGCCACACCCAGTAATGGGTAAAAGGCATGATGATATATTTATTTATTTCTTAGTGTTAATTACATTTTTAAAGAAAAAGAATGATGTGATTTTGGGTTCGTATATTGAATACAATAATTCCCTCTATTCTGAACTGGATCATTATATGTTAATGATTGATCAATTAATGACAACTTTTATTTGTCATGATTACTGTATAGATTAATATAAGTTTGATGTTCTATGACCAGAATAATTTACTCTGGCATTTTAATGTTATTTTAGTACATTTTTACAATACTTGTACTGTAAGTTACCTATACACCCCCTCCCCATCCCTCAACCATCCCTTGTATAAATAGTTAGTCGTCCAGTGGTGTACGTTACAAACAAATCAAATAAATAATATATCATCTGGCTTGTTACCTATTATTCGGTGTGGGTAATGACAAAATTTAAATACAGTAAGCGCAATTTTTCTTGCACAGTGGTTTCCATGGTTATATCAAGACTTTAATATTTAGTAATGGGTAGAAGGTGTGATGATATATTTATTTTATTTAAAATTCCCTCCCGCATCACTAATACCTTTGGGGGCCGTGATTTGACTGCTGGTAATCGCGTTTCACGCGCGTAAATATATCACTTACCGAGATCTGTTTTGGGAGAGTACCACACCCAGTAATGGGTAGAAGGTGTGATGATATATTTATTTATTTATTCTAATAATAGTCCGGTTATTTGGAAATCACGAGCAGCATTTATCACGTGATACACACGGCAACTATCAAATGTTTCCGCCATCTATCGTATAGATCTATAGGTATAAGTATAAAATATAGTGTGTACGTTTGTTGAAATGTAGCAAGGGCCGTATCCATTGATTTTCCTCCTCCCACTAAACCTTCTCATTCATCACGCGTTTCTTTCGTGGCGCTGCCGGCTATACGTCATCCCAATTACGACATGTACTATCCTACTTGCAAACATCAGTCCATCACATTTATAGACGCGGATATTATTAGTGTATAGATAAAGCAATTATCACGTTTGTAGATCGCTAATAAATATAATGTACTGATCGCGATACCAGCGACGCACTGACGATCCAAGCAGGCGTGTGTGTATTTGTGTCTGTGTGCGAGATACAATGTTCTATGTTATAGTGTTTATACATGCAACACTAGATTACATATATTGTTGATAATGATATCACGGAAAGTCATTTGACATATTGTTGGCTTCGATGTATGCGTTTAATGTACGAGATGTGTGTGTGTGTGTACGTGTGTTTGTAAAGTCGATATTAAGGATAATTAGAGCCTAAATAATGAGGAACGTTTTTGAGGTTTAAAGAAATTAGGTTATTTCTGATATTAAATAAAATGTTTTATTTTCTTGCCAAAAATAATAATATAATTTCTTCATTTTCTCTTGTAACTCATACTAAGAATTTTTTGGTGGCAGCGAATATAATATTTTTAATAGACTACAGTACAGTGTATTTGTTTGATTTTTTAAAACAAGGAAATGTTTATTTTCAGATAACTGTCAAACAAAATTAGTTCAGATGCTTTTAATTAAAAAATAATCTAAAAAAAAATATAAATATATCATCACGCCTTCTACCCATTACTGAGTGTGGCACTCTGCCGAAGCAGATCTCGGTAAGTGATATATTTATATGCGTGAAGTGCGGTTATCAGCCGTCCAATCACGGCCTCCAAAGATGTTAGTGGTGGAGGAGCCACAGGGGTAGTTTTTGAAATTATGAAAAATGTTTGTCGTCTGTGGGAATCGAACCAGGGTTCTTAGGATCCACAGGCCGACTTCATACCACAGAGCTAGCACCCCATAAAAAATAATATAATTAAATATAACTCGAGACTTGGATAAATTAGAAAATAATCTCCAGTATCTTTCTCAAACTTGTTGCCATTTGGTATTAGCCACTCAAGCCCTACGGGCTTTCATGACTATTGCCTGGCAACAAGTTTTCGAAGGATCTGTCAAATTATTTTCAATTTATTCTCACTCTCTTGTTATATTATTACTGAAAATTTCTTGAAATTTAAAAATTGCTGAAAATTTATTTATAAGATAATTTAAATAAATAAATATATCATCACGCCTTCTACCCATTACTGGGTGTAGCACTCTACCGAAGCAGATCTCGGTAAGTGATATATTTTGCGCGTGAAGTGCGGTTATCAGTCGTCAAATCACGGCCTCAAAAGATGTTAGTGGTGGAGGAGGCACAGGGATAGTTTTTGAAATTATGAAAATTGTTTGTCGTCTGTGGGAATCGAACCAGGGTTCTCAGGATCCACAGGCCGACTTCATACCATTGAGATAGCTAATTTAAATAAAAATAAATATTAATATATCATCACGTCTTCTACTCATTACTGGGTGTGGCACTCTGCAGAAGCAGATCTCAGTAAGTGATATATTTATGCGCGAGAAGTACGGTTATCAGCCGTCAAATCACAGTCCCCAAAGATATAAGTTGTAGGGGAGCCACACTGGTAATTTTAATGTGGTGAAAATGCTTATCGGCTGTGGGAATCGAACCAGGGTTGTCAAGATCCACAGATTGACTCAAAATATTCTTTATTACATTAGAAAGATTAACGAACAGTACAGTAAATTATTCCAAAAGAACTATTCTTCTTGAAGTTGTTGATATAATAATACAGAAAGTGTGGATGTATATCGAAGAAACAGCAGAAGGTGGAATCGTCCAAAGCCTGCTCAGATATGGATTTCATCTGGGACATACGCGACTACTAGTTCGTTCCATACCGTATACACATTTATAAGTTTGCCGAGATATAAACTTTATATTACGAAGAGCTGTAGTCAAACTTCAAAAGACAGAAATGCTCTGACAAATATCTGTACATGTACGATCTAACACCATGGCGAAACTCGAACACTTCGGGAAACATCGACGACTTTCGGTTACCGATATTTATGTCTATCTCATTACGTAATTGATAATAATTTGTAAAAGAAAAATTTAAGATAACTACACTAATTGTTATGATAATTACATTGTACTTAGACATTTTTTTGTAATAAATTCACGTAACATTACAAGATATTAATATAGTAATTTGTGAAATAATTAACATCTTTTTTAACTAGCTACATATGTTAATTATTATTTACGTTTGGGTAAAACAATGATTATTCCAACAGTTAATTACAATGAAAAGAGAATGTCTTATTAACTACCATATTTCCAACCTAAAAATTATTTTGGTTTTATTTTGTTTTTAAAAGTTGTTTACATTTTTAATACAGTACTTGAATTAGTGTATGAAACAGACGTTCGTAGCTCAGTGGTTTATATCTATCAAACAAAAGTTGTAGGGTGCAAATCTTTTTAAATATAGGGTTGAGTTTAATGGCCAGTAGCACCAACTTAAAATTTAAACTTGGTTTAAATTAAGGTAGTACTAGTGTGACGGTGGCGGCAGAGGCGAAACTGACGCTCAAAAAAATATAAAAATTTAATAAAATAAGTGTTTTATACCTATGATTTGAATATCATAAATTGTTAACAGGGTGTTGGTCTAGTGAATTTTCAAATACCATACCACCGTGTGGTGTTGCCATTTTAAATTGGGATTCTTAATTTTTCGTTAAAAACAAGGCTTTGCATGGCTATATATCCATTACTAAACGATAAAAAACTTTCTACTTCTGATACAATATACATGGATAGTTCAAGAACATCATACTAGTTTTTCAAATGAAACTGCATAATTTTAGAGGTACACAAACCAAATATGTGCGATTCTGAGTGATGATCGCCATAAGCCCTGTGTATAAGAACTCAACTTTACAAGCGAATATATTTGTTCACAGACGATGAATGTGTTTCATATTTTAATAGGATGCGTATGACTATCCAATGTTTACGTACGCCAAATTTCATTCAGATCTGCAAAATTTCACGCTAGTACTACCTTAATATATGATGCCGATTATGGCATGTAAAAATATAGCTCTCTCACTAATACGACATATCTCTTTTTGTTCCCATTTTTAAATGTATAACCCCTCATTGAGATAAATTCTTGTTAATAAATCTTGCGAAATTTGTGTGAAAGTGTGATCTTAGATTGGTAGATTTTGCGCATCCGTTGAATATCAATATCATCTTCTATACTTTATTGCTTTTAATATGTACACAATATAAAGTTTGACAAGTCGGTTGCTCTGCTCGGAAATTCATTTCGGATATTGAGAATTTTACACGGCTTCGCTGGAAGTGTTACGCTACACTGAGTTACTCAGAGCATTCGTTGCACTCCTCGCACCCCGTACAACCCCTCCCTGCAACAGAGAAATTGCATCTTCCTTCTCTCTTCATGCAAACTTATTGAATGTTGCACATTAGTTTCATTATGTGAGGATAGAGTTAATATTGAGTTCGTGATAAGTGTGGAAGTTTAAAAATACATATGGATTTTTTTTGTCAAGTTGCTGTTGATGAAATGTGAGGAATTATATTTTGTGCGCTGATTATAATGGTTTGAGTTTGTATAAGAATTAATTGGTAAAAATGCGGGTGAAGCGAACCCTATCAAAAATTAAACTATAATTTTTATTGACATATTACGAGGGTAGGGTGAAAAGTCCTTAAAAAATTAAACAAGAAATGATTTATTTGGTCAAAACATATTTTATTTCTCAACATAATCTCCTTGTAGGTCGATATACTTTGTCCAACGTTTTTCTAATTTTTCGGTCCCTTCCAAATAATACGATTTTGGCAATCCTTCAAAATAGGCGTTTGTCTCAGCGATGACCTCATCGTTGGAGCCAAATCTCTTTCCACTAAGCCATTTCTTCAAGTTTGGAAATAGATAAAAATCGCAGGGGGGCAAATCTGGAGAAAAAAAGTCCTCCTTATTGCGCTTGAACATCGCCAAACACTCCTTTGAACTTGTCACACGGTCGTGCTTGTTATCAACAGAGAGCAAATGCGGCACCCATCTGGCAGATATCTTTCTCATATCCAAAAATTTATGCAAAATGTTCCGTACCCGTTCGCTTGAGATGCTCATAGTCTCAGCACCTCGTGCACTTTAACTCGCCGATCATCCAATATCATACCATGGATTTTATCGACGATTTCTGGCGTTGTAACCTCAATTGGACGACCAGAACGTTCGGCGTCCTTTCTGGTCATACTACCACAACGAAAATCAGTAAACTACTTGTGAACCGTTCCAATCGATGGTGAGGAGTCCCCATAATGTTTAACAAGCGATGCTTTGGTTTGCGTAATGTTTTTTCCAAGCAAGAAATAATGTTTAATCAAGACGCGAAATTCACTTTTTTCCATGTTTTCAAAAATCTTCAAGGTTGCTTGCTTTTGATGGGTGTCAAAACAGAACTGAATGACATATCAGTCTGAAATTTTTAATGCGTTCTAGTTAAAGATGGTACATCATAAATGTCACATGAGATTTGCGATTGTGGCGTCATCTGTTTTATTTTTCAGGGACTTTTCATCCTGCCCTCATATTTTTCTACTATCGAGTCTTAACATTTATAAAAATTTTACTACATGTTTATTATCTTGGATTTTATAAATAAGTTTATGTTTTTTTGATGTCGAAGAAATAAATATCGAAACAGAAACGACTGAAAATGTAATTCTCGGGAAAATATCTGATGAAAGGAATAAAATTCGACGATCAATAGTTTAATACATTACACTTGTTCGTCAGAGTGTAGCATTTCTCTTCTGAAAGCTTTGGTTCTGCAAGAGTCGCAGAATAATGGAACCAACCCACTACTATCGGTTTTCAATGATATCTCGACGCGAAAGACATTTTCAAGTGAAATGGATCAGAAATTATACAGTTCGAACTTTTCAACGCTACGCCGCCTCCGAACGCACTTAATGGAGTCTGAAGACCAAGGTGGGGGGTGGAGAACGGTGCCGGGGGTGGAATATCGGCTGCTACTTCGCCAGGGTTTTAACGCGAGATGCCAGATTACCACAGGAATCCATTCAATATTTTACAAGGAATTCGCTGATACGCTAATATATTTACATCGTTAATTCTTATTATACGACATTACTGCTTTTCTTTATGATTTTTCTCTGTGATTTTCAGTTACATAAACCAAATTAATTTTTGCTACATGTTCAAATATATCAGAAAATATTTTGAAATACTCCTTTATTTATTTAATACTCTGCCCCAGCAAAGAATGAAGTAGATCGCGCTGCAATCAAAATTGTGCCAAAGTGACACTTAAGTACTCATCAATTGTTTTTTCATAAGTTATTAAAAACAGCAAATTTAAACTTTAGAGCAGAGAATTCTAATAAAAGATCAAAATAGTTATTTTTGTATTAAGTTCGCGAATTGGCTGTTTTTTTTTGTTGATTTGTTGCGCGTAAGAATATCACTTTTAGTCAACATAAAATAGCTATTTACATAACTAGTGGGCGAAGACATATTCTGCAAATGGCGTCTTTACGCACGCGTTTAGTACAATGCTTTTTGTAACGAGCAAAAATTATATTTTATTTATTTTTATTTATTTCAATATATTTTAAGATTCTGTAACCAGTCTTGAAGACTGTTATCCAGAACCTTATATAACAGTATACAGGCAGATATATAATCGAAAACAAAATAAATTTAAGTAAAACTTAATAAAAATATAGAACATTAACATCAAATATTAACACAATATATATATATATACATACATACATACATGTACATACATATACACAACATAATTATATATGGCTACAATAATTTAATATGATGGATAATGATGAAATTTATTAAATTTGAAGCGTGAATTTATATTGAACGTTTAGTAATATTTATTTGAAAGCAAAATGTTAATTTTTTCTCGTAAAGTTTGTTAAAACATGTCTGTTTGATAGCGTTATAAATTAATGTCTCTACTTCTTTTATAAATTCCTTAAAATGTGTGTATATAAATAAGTACAAATAGCGTTTTAATGTCAAAATTTAGAATCATATAAAATGGGTGTTTTTTCAATTACTTTGCGCACTAGTGCACAAAATCAAACTTTCCATCGTTTTCCAAAGTTATGTAAACATTATTTTGAATGCAGCGAGTACAAAAATGTCATTCGAACGCGCCAAATAAACACGAATTTCACCCACGAAATACAAACAATGTTTTTTATACAACTACTGACAGTAATTATTAATTTATTTAAGTAAAGTGAAGAAAAAAAATTAAAATGATGTGAATTGGTACTATTGATTTGTCGTAACCACGGGAACGTGAACATGTTTGATGAATAAATTAAAAAAGTAGCAATGAATTTAAATTTTGAATTACTAATAAAAATATTTTATTATATACCAACTATTAAATCCCTCAGGAATAAATTATGCACTTTAATCCTGTGGTAAATACACCACTTTTCGCACTTCCAGCTATACATTTAAAATTAATGATTAATTTTTATATTGACTTGACGTTTAAAATCAGCGCATTCACATCGGCGCCATCTATAGTTGCCACCCGTTCCCAAATCTAATTTTCTTTTTTACATGTTTATCATGACATAATCTATTTTTAAAAAACCATTTCTGTCACTATGAGACATCATTTTGCACCCTAGCTCTCTAACTATACTGTAACTAAAATTAACTTCCTGTTGTACAGAGTAACAAATAAATAAATAAAATGACACTTCCATTAGTATAAGAATCAAACATACCATCAGTCCTCTTCAAGAGTGAGATATCAAGCACGTATATATTCCACTAAGAGACAATAAGACATCCCACAAAATTGACAATCGATAAAACAGCGATTTATTCCGTCTTGATGTCTAAAACATTTCTGATAGCACGTTCTGGGGGTGCACAACACACGGAAGGGTGGGAATCACCATATTGAGCAAGGGATGCAGTGTTCTTTAAGCGATTTCCTCCCTGATCTGTTACAGATGTCGAACGCGGTTTACAAATGCTGAAAGCGAATATCTAATGCCTTGTGTGAGTTAACCGAACGAGATATTTAGACTTCAGGGAAATAACAACGATTTGATAGGTGAACAAGGCACCACAAATGGATCAAGTTGTTTGCATCTTAAATTTAAACAAAGGATATAGGAGGATTCATCTTTGTTTGACGTGATATAAAATAAATATAAATATATCATCACGCCTTCTGTTAATTACAGACTGTGGTACTCTGCCGTATCAGATCTCGGTGATATATTTTTCTCATGCGGTTACCAGCCGTCAATTGACGGCCCTTAAAGATGTTAGTGGAGGGGTAGCTACCCCGGGTAGTTTTAAAAAATAAATATAAATATATCATCACGCCTTTCACCCATTACTGGGTGTGTCACTCTAGCAGATCTCGGTAAGTGATATATTTATACGCGTGAAATGCGGTTACCAATCGTCAAACCACGGCCCCCAAAGATGTTATTGGTGGCGGAGCCACAGAGGTAATTTTTTTAATTGGTGAAAATGTTTGTCGGTTGTGGGGATCGAACCAGGGTTGTTAGGATCCACAGGCCGACACGATACCACTGTGCCATTACCCCATAATACAGAGTGATCAAAAGGAATTGTTTCAGTTGGTAGTACAATTCTGGCGATCTTTTTATTCCACAGTTGGCACAACGCCAGGTAACGACGGAAATACTATTTGACATGTCTAATAAATACAAATAGATACTCTGACATCTAATAGGATTTTGACATTTTATATAATTATAAATGTATTCAAATTTAAATTTAAATTTTCAAATGTCACTGTCAACAACAGGAAATGAATTTATGTATCAGGCATACCAATTTCAAGTTAGTTTTTTTATTGCCAACTGTAATAATTCCTTTTGATCACTCGGTATTATAATTTTCATAATTTAAACTATGATTTCGATGCGATATTTTTTTATTTGACTAAAATAAATAAATAAATATATCATCACGCCTTCTACCCATTACTGGGTGTGACACTCTGCTGAAGCAGATCTCGGTAAGTGATATATTTTGCGCGTGAAGTGCGGTTACCAGTCGTCAAATCACGGCCCCCAAACATGTTAGTGGTGGAGGAGCCACAGGGATAGCTTTTTCAAATTATGAAAATTTGTCGCCTGTGAGAATCGAACCAGGGACCTCAGGATCCACAGGCCGACTTCATACCACTGAGCTAGCCATCCCAATGACTAATAAAATTATTAGGAACTTTTTAGGAAATTAAAATACCAACCCTTAATATTTAATTGTTTTTGAATTTAATGCCGATTCGATATTATTCACCTAATTTAAATAAGGCAACCAGATATAAGATTAATAAATATTTAATAAACAGTCAATTTAAATAATCATGCATTAATATTATATCTTAAGTGTAGCAGACATACTAAAAGTAGACGATATGTATTGATGTCTGCATGACAATACTAATCATTTAATTTACTATCGAATAGAAAACAGTTCAGCATGTTCCATTTATTGTTGATTCTAATGATTAGTCGCTTATACATCATCAATTAATTCAACGTTAGCATTTTTTTTAATTAACAATACATTTCACATTGGTTTTATCATCGGCTATTTCAAGAAATGATCAACACTGTACAAATATCTGGAAAGCATTATTGGCTTATTTAGTAATTTAATTCATTCATCCATCTTTGGTTTATATCAAAACTTAATTCTGTTTACAGTATTGAATTAGTGGTTACTGTAACACATATTCCGATGTTTGCAGGTCTTCAATTGACCTGGGTCAAATAAGTGACCGCAATTTGACCTCGGTTAATCAAATAGCGCCATGTGTTTAATCAACTATTTGTAGATCGGTTCAATGGGAAATTTTCTATTTATAGATGCGGCAAATGATCAGCAGTCTATATTTAAACTTGTGAACTAATAATTTAATAAGTAAAAAAAAATAAATAAATATATCATCACGCCTTCTACCCATTGCTGGGTGTGGCACTCTGCTGAAGCAGATCTCAGTAAGTGATATATTTTGCGCGTGAATTGCGGTTATCAGTCGTCAAATCACGGCCCCCAAACATGTTAGTGGTGGAGGAGCCACAGGGGTAGCTTTTGAAATTATGAAAATTGTTTGTCGCTTCTGGGAATCGAACCTGGGTTCTCAGGATCCACAGGCCGACTTCATACCACTGAGCTAGCCACCCCATATTTAAAAAGTAATATGTTAAATCGGGATATTTACCTAATACTGAATGCAAATAATGATAAATAATTTGAGACAAAAATCACAAATATATTATTTCGCGACCCCCTTTCTTTTTATGTGATCAAAATTGTAGTTTGTAAAAGGCTGATATTTAATCATGTACATTACAAACTTAGAACCATGATTTCAGAAATTAGTAAAGGAAAAATTCTCATTACGGTGGTTCTGTCATGACTGTCTGTCTCATAACAGTATAGGTAAGCGAAAAGTTTATAGAACAAGTATTTAATATTATGTATAAGTTATAAACAAAACAACAAATTTGCATAGTAATGTAGAAACTCATGAAAAAATAACATATTTAAATTTCATTATAATCTGTCGTAAATGCTTTCGTGATAGTACCACCTTAAGGATTAATTTAAAATAATGACACTAGATATGAATTTGAGGATTTCACTATTAGATTCCGCATATATTTCTGCGTAGATATACATATTTTGATCCTCCAAAAAATTTCTTTAATCGCCGGAGTCGTGATCTCAAAAAAATTGTTTAATGAAAATGCGATTTTTTTTTTTTGGTGAACTAGTTCAAAAATCGAAAAATTTTAAAATATGTTTCTACGTAATTCAGACTACGAGAAATAGAATGCCGTTGAGCGCATCTTCATATCTTCTTTAGTTCTGGAGTTACAGCGATTTTTGACTTTTTTAAAAGCTCAACTTTGAAGGCCCATATCTCGAAAACTAAAAGAGATATCGAAATGCGGTTTGAACGAGTGTATTTCTCGTGCTCTAATTAACTTATACAGAAATTTTGAAAATTTTGAAAATTTTACATTATTTTACAAAATTTTCTTTTGCCCATATTTCAAAAATTTGAGGAGATAATGAAAATCTGTAAAAACCAGTGGATTCCAGACAAAAAAGTACATATGTATGTAAAATTTCAGAATGTTATCTCCACGGATACAATTTTTAGAGCAGAAAAACTAAAAATGGCCAAAAATCTCAAAAATAATTAAAAAACAGTGATTTTTCGTTTTTTTGCAATAAAAACTTTATCTGTGCGTATTTTTACCTGAAATTTTGTATACCTATGTACTTTTACGAGAGGAATTCACTGGTGTTTACAGATTTTTATTGTCTTTTAAATTTTTTGAAATATTGAGAAATAAAAATTTTGATAAAAATTGTAAAATTTTCAAAATTTTCAAAATTTCGGTATAAGTTAATTGGAGCACGAGAAATACACTCGTTCAAACCGCATTTCAATATCTCATTTAGTTTTCGAGATATGGGCCTTCAAAGTTGAGCTTTAAAAAAAGTAAAAAATCGCTGTAACTTAAAAACTAAAAAAGATATGAAGATGCGCTCAACGGCATTCAATTTCTCGTAGTCTGAATTATATAGAACCACATTTTAAAATATTCGATTTTTAAACTGGTTCAACCAAAAAAATTACGTTTTCATTAACAGACATTTTTGTGATCACGACTCCAGCGATTAAAAAAATATATATTGAGGATCAAAATATGCATAATTATGTAGAAATATATGAGGAATTAAGTGAATGAAATCTCCAATTTCATATCTAGTTTCATATTTTTTTTAATTAACCATAAACAGGAACAAACGTGAATATAAACATCTAAATAAATAGTATATATTATATTTTTCATTTCATTAATCCTTACAATTTAAATAAAAGTTTGCAACGGGATGAATCTTTGGAAACATGTATTTTAACCCCCAAGGGTTGCAACCCCCACTTTGAAATCCACTGTTATACAGAGTAGCATAAATAAATATAAAGCAATTTGTGTGGCGTTTTGCAAATGGTTGAAAGTTCCAAATGATCTGGTCGATATAGGGTAAATTTGTAGTAATTCTTATGCTCAGGGGCTCTAAGAAATTTACGCTAAAATTCACCGTTAAATTAATCCTCCTAAAGGACGAGAAGGATAACAAATTAGAAGGAAAATTACAATCAATGATTTGGAAATACTCGAATGACTACAGTCTCAACTGAAAATAAATTTTCTTTACCCCTTTACTCGCGGTGGGGTGAATGAGAGCGTCTTTAGTGGTGGTTTTGCTTCTCTCGATTTGTTCCTCCCACCCTGCACAAGTTCTCGAGCACGTATTTTGGAAGACATTGCTTCGAAGAGGTTCCTACGCTGAATTGTAAATATGGTAAAATTAATGTTACTCCAATATGGAACAAGTAATGTATACAAATATCTGTATTTCGCTTTATGACTGTTTCCTCAACTCGCATTTAGTATCTACAGAATTCTATTCAACGTTCATTACTCAAAATCTACATTCATCTTTAAGGGAACTTCGTTCTGATAGATGCATTGTGGGATTTTAAAATGTAAATACCCTAATAGTGGAGAAAATTGCAACTAGAACAAAGGTATAATTTGCTACTCACCTAATAATTATGTAGTTAAAAAATAAATAATTATGAATGATAATTGAACTAATATTTTCAATAAAGAGGAAGTAAATTATTCTTTGTCACTAGCGTACGGTAAGTGCAACGCGAGCTGAAGGCAAGATGAGTAAAGTCATTTTATGTTGAAGATATATACATAATTTTTCCTTAAGGTGGTTCTATCATGACAGTCTCATACAAAAGTATAGATAACCTAAAAAGTTTATAAAAATAATTATTACATTTTTGTATGGTATACGTTATTAACAGAATTAACATTTCGCTGCAAATATCGTATAATAAACAATAACATTGAATATATTAAGTAAAACTATTTAACTAGTTTATGAAATTCAGTAATATAACAAAATTTTTGGAAGTGAATATTTCATGCCAACCAATAGCAGTGTAAGATTTTAAACAGCAGAAGCTATGACAACAAGGCGAGAACTACAAGCAGCATGATATTACCAGTCGGTACGAAACGTGACTGTATTATCGATACATCCTGTTGACAGTTCATAAGAAAAATGCACTAAAGCAATTATTATCAACTGTAACAACAAATAAATAAATATAAAATGCTGTAATTTTTTTTTGTATTAAAATTAATATATTTTACTGATCGAAATAATAACTTTCATAGTTCTTGCTTTGTCCATTCGTGCGACCATCTCTGTCTACCCGTGCAACGTTTCCAAGCATTTCTAACAGTTTCATTGATTACCATAGAATATCCATCTTTCATCGCCAATTTCTTTGAAACTAATCTGGTAAGACATGGATTTTTTAATTTTACATGATGTACTGTATGTTTGTTTTTTGTTAAAAAATAACTACAATATATGAATTTATTACTCAGTAAGCTGCCTCATGAGGTACAGTTCCTATAACGCCAATGCATTTTTGGTCGACTTTAACTTTACATTACTCAGCTCAACAACGATAAACTTTTTAAAAAATATTGCATATTAGTGTAGAAACACATGAAAAATAACATATTTACATTTCATTAAAATCCGGGTTAAATGCTTCCATTATAGTACCACCATTTAATGTACTATTTAAAAATATAAAATGTACTTGTAATTCGTCAAATGTTTTGAAATACTAAAAACAAATATTTTCCGTTTTTGCAACAATTGACTGTTAGTCCATGGCTCATTTGATATCCATGAAAGGAAACATATAACAGCAGCCGTATGCCAAGCGGAAGTATTCGATCCAGAATCGTCGTTTGCGTATCTAAATGCTAAACATGTCGTTGCCATTCCTCGTTGTCGATTGGAACACAGCCATTCGTTCGCAAAGACAAAACCGTTAAACACTGAACATTTAGTAGACGCTGTCGGTGGCACCTCGGAGGAGTGCGGCGTGAGGGACACAAGGAAGAGTAGTAAATGAGGTGGGAGGAGGAAGAGAGCGCCGGAGAAATAAAGCTATATCATGCATAAAGTAATATCGCAAAGTGTGGAGAGGATGACGGCTTATTGAAATTTGTATCTATGCGTTCCCGTTCTTCTGTTGCTTCGTAGTACATATATTTCATTCCGTTTTGCTTTTAATGTCGCGAGTAACTTTGATACGAATCTGGAATTAATAGTCGATACTTGTTAACGTTCTCACTTCATTTACCTTTTGTCTTTGTTGCTTACAATGGACTTCGATTAAACTTAAAACCAATTTCATTCCATTATAGTATTATATTTATATTTAAATTCATCCATGTTGTACGAGGGCAGGGTGAAAAGTCCCTGAAAAATAAAACAAATGGCGCCACAATCGCAAATCTCATGTGACATTTGTAATGTACCATCTTTAACTAGAACGCATTAAAATTTTCAGACTGATATGTCATTCTGTTCTGTTTTGACACCAATCGAAAGCAAGCAACCTTGAAGATTTTTGAAAACATGGAAAAAAGTGAATTTCGTGTCTTGATTAACATTATTTCTTGCGTGAAAAAGTCATTACGCAAACCAAAGCATCGCTTGTTAAATATTATGGGGACTCCTCACCATCGATTGGAACGATTCACAAGTGGTTTACTGATTTTCGTTGTGGTAGTATGACTACAAAGGACGCCGAACGTTCTGATCGTCCAATTGAGGTTACAACGCCAGAAATCGTCGATAAAATCCATGGTATGATATTGGACGATCGGCGAGTTAAAGTGCACGAGCTTGCTGAGGCTATGAGCATATCAATCGAACGGGTACGGAACATTTTGCATAAATTTTTGGATATGAGAAAGCTATCTACCAGATGGGTGCCGCATTTGCTCTCTGTTGACAACAAGCGCGACCGTGTGACAAGGAGTGTTTGGCGATGTTCAAGCGTAATAAGAAGGACTTTTTGCTTCAGATTTGACCCCCTGCGATTTTTATCTATTTCCAAACTTGAAGAAATGGCTCGGCGGAAAAAGATTTGGCTCCAACGATGAGGTCATTGCTGAGACAAACGCTTATTTTGAAGGATTGCTAAAATCGTATTATTTGGAAGGGATCTAAAAATTAGAAAAACGTAGCACGAAGTGTATCGAGCTACAAGGAGATTATGTTGAGAAATAAAATATGTTTTGACCAAATAAATCATTTTTTGTTTCATTTTTCAAGGACTTTTCATCCTGCCCTCGTATATAGTGACAATCGTGTAATTAAATTAAATATAAAAGAGAGAGTTATTTTGTGTTTTATAATATTAAAGTGCGATTTAAGTTTCGTAGTTTTAAAACGTCAAAAATCTATCCTGGATACACTAGTTCACCAAGTGTTCTAGATGGCGCAGCGATCTTAATTTTATTTGAAAAAATGAGACATTATTTTGCACCCTAGCTCTCTAAATATAAGTCAATTGTATCATATTGATAAGTTTGAACCAACTAAATTAAATAAATAGAATAGTTGATTAGTATAAAACGAAGTAAAGCTGATTGATTTCTAATTCAAATGACATTTGTTAAAGTGGTGTAGAAGTAAATTTCATCGAATTGAACCTTCGTTAAGCAGGTTAAACAAATGAGTGAATCGGTGAATTAGTCGATCCTCCATCAAGTGCTGAAGGGAGGCTCTCAATCGGTAAATTACCGGCTGACCGTAACAGATGTCCAGCGCCTGTAAACAATTGCTAAATGATCCGAAAGATGTCCTTTAACAAGGTGTTAAGGTCGAAGGCAGATCGGCGTAAGTATCTCATACCTAATTCATGACATCGATTGGAAGGGATCGGCGGCTTTTACGACCCTTTCACCAACGGCCACTTAGTCAACTCCTAGTGCTAACTTACTGACCAACCCCTTACTGATATCATCCCTGATGAATTCCAACTAACGTTTGCTTGTAGTAAATTGCGGAGACAATTCGTTTGTTCCGGTCGGCTGAGAATTTAAACGGAAACTATCGAAGCAAATCTAATCTTTTTAAAAATCGATGTTCCTTAACCGAAGTGTCTCTCGGAGTAAAAAACTTTGGATTTACGATTGTTTCTTATTTGCTGGGGTAAAAATTAAGCTTTTTTAAACCCCTGGATGCCGTCGATGCCAATACGCAAGCCAGATGCACACCCACAAATCTTCTGACGCTGCCACCAATTTATTTTCGCGAGAATAATTTCTATTTTTACATCATTAACTTAATAATTAGCAAACATGTCACTATTGCTCAGTATTTATTCAACTGTTATATTTCTGTTATCATTATCTGCCTGTTAAATATAGAGGATAAATACCATACAAACAATTTTCGTAACTTCAAAAACTACCCCTGTGGCTCCTCCACCACTAACATCTTTGGGGGCTGTGATTTAAAGACTGGTAACCACACTTCACGCGCAAAATATATCACTTACCAAAATCTGCTTCGGCAGAGTGCCACACCCAGTAATCGGTAGAAGGCGTGATGATATATTTATTTATTTTATACCATTTATTTTATTTTGCCATCATAAACTTGTTTTGTGCACAACCGGGCCGAAATTCATGTTTTAGCCCTAAAAGTGGGTTTAAACACTTATTTTTGGCCCTAGGGCCATAAAACAATAATTCCTATGGATATATAAATAAAATGATTATTTGATTATGTTATGAGTGAATTTTTATGAGTGGTTTTAGGGTTCATGCTACCCCATTTGATGGGATATAGCGTGAAGATATGTATGTATGTATGTATGTGAATACTTGCTTTTACAAAATGTCATTTTGACATATAACCTATGTACATTTTAATCTTTTGAACATATAATTAAATGTTATTTCG
Source organism: Pterostichus madidus (assembly GCA_911728475.2). Taxonomy (NCBI): domain Eukaryota; kingdom Metazoa; phylum Arthropoda; class Insecta; order Coleoptera; family Carabidae; genus Pterostichus; species Pterostichus madidus. The sequence continues at coordinate 9,995,554 of OU452315.1, forward strand.
TAGTGCATAAAATATTATATGTACCACGGGTGAAATTAGCGTTTCTGATAATACAACAAATTCTTATTTTCTTTTCGTAAAGCTCTTTTGACTTCTGTGGTACTAATTTTCCCTGTGCACACTCAAATTCATCCAATATTTCTTTGGACTAATTATTGATACTTTCAATTTTTATTTGACAATAGATTAAAAAATATGTTCGTAAACAAACAATATATGTACATACATAGAAACCACAATATATGATTTAACTAGTAACCGTACTTCATGTGTACAATAAATTTGCTACAGAATCTGCCACACCCAATAATTGGTAAAAAAGCGTGATTAAAAATAAATAAACAAATATATCATTACGCCTTCTACCCATTTCTGATTATGGCACTCGGTAAATGATATATTTTGCACGTGAAGTACGGTTACCAGTTGTCAAATCACAGCCCTCAAAGATGTTAGTAGAGAGGAATCCACAGGGGTATTTATTTTGTGGTAAAAATATTTTGCCGGCTGTAGTAATCGAATCCAGATTCTCAAATCCACTGAGCCAATATATTTATTTTTATTAAGATTAATTTTGTAATGAGCACAAGTATTCGGTAAACTGTCTGAAAGAATCGCTACCCAGTGTGATTGTGTCTTGAAGACGAAGAGAAAAAACTTCGCAAAGATAAAGGAAATTGGTGTTTGTCGCGTTTGAAAAGAATTGCCCTGGAGTGAGCATCGTTGGTCTCGCTGCAAGTGGCTCCGTGGTTCGTGTCAGCCTCCAGCAGGGCGGGGGTGGTTAGGGGGTGGAGAGAACATTCGATCTACAATCACATTCAAATTGAAGTGAGATAGTATCACCCTTACACGACGCATGAATGTGCCGATCTGGAATTGGTCGCATGGAATTTTTTATGCTTGTTTCTTTAACTGTATTGTCGAAGTTTAACTTGGGTATAAAAGGAAACGATTGGTAGGGTGGAAATTTGGTTTGATTGACAAGACAGGAAGTTTTCTTTGGCATTCGCGTTTATGCTGTGTATATTTAGTTTGTTAAAAATAGTATATTACGTATTATGAACTGCAAGTGACAGTTTTTAGGTCAAGACTATAGTTTGGGAAATCGAAGCCCGAAGGGTTGAGATTTCCAAAACATTGACGACCTAAAAAATCACTTACAGTTCAAAATTAGTAAGCTATATTTTACAATACTTGCACAAATAGAAGGAAAAGAAAAGTTGGTTTAAAAATTGACAGCTGCCAAATTGTTGTCAAGATAAACAGGGCCTTGATATGTAATATTTACTTACAGTTCACGGTGAACAGTAAGTAAATATTAAAGTCCTATTATAACCATGGAAAACACTGTGCAACAAAAGTTGGTCTTACAGTGTTTAAATTTTGTCTTTAATAGATACAGTACAAGAATTGTAAAAAAGAAGGTTTTTTGATGTTGTTAGGTGAAAAAGTGAACAATAATTGCAGAAGAAGGCTATTTGCAAATTATTGTTATTGGATATTCAAGTGCTAAGAAATGTCGTTGATTACGATATGTCAAATTTAAGTTTACCATTGCTTTCAATTGTATCACTTTCTTTTTTTCTTTTATTTAATTACAATTAAAAATTGATTAATTTTAATCCACTTCCAAAGTATTTCTTAAATGAAGGAAAACTTAAAAATAATTATTCCTTTACTAAGTAATAGTTTTAGAAAACTAATCATAATTAAATCAATTTTTTTTGTTCCAGGATGATGTGCTGATCTAGAATTCGAATCTATCGTTTCAAAATACACATGGACTTCTCAGCTACTGGTAAGTTTAATAAAAACATTTTTGTACTTGTACATTCAAAATAAGGTTTACATTACTTTGGAAACCAATGAAAAGTTTTATTTTGCACACTAGTGCGCAAAGTAATTGAAAAAAAATCATCCATTTTTTATTATTCTAAATTTTGACTATTAAAACGCTAATTGTACTTAAAAATTGGGGAAACAATTTAGGAATTAATGGACATAACTGAGTGATTAATATTCAAGACGAATTTAACAAATAAATGTTTAATAATGTTCTACAATATAAATAATTTAATTTCTTACATAGTAAATAGGTGTGTAATAGATCGCATTTCTTGTTAGTTACTCGTTGTAGTTATGGTTTCTGTGGTTGGTAAAAGTCCTCGTCCAACTAGCAGCAATTAAAACTCGTCGGTAAAGGCATCGATGTTCACGACATGAAAAAGGCGCGCGTGCGTTTATTGAGAGTATCCGATGTGTGAGAAATTAATTGAAGTCATTCGGCGCGCCTCAAACGAGCAAACGAGACGAAACGAACACGATGTCGCTGCTGCGATTTTGTTTTCTTCTTTGCCATTTGATGTTTGCATGTCGCAGGTGCCTGCTGCCGCGACGGCCCTTCAGTTTATAGTCGGTCGCGCTCTTCAGCGTCGCGACGCCGAACCCTTTTCCTTCTCGCTTGAACCTTGAAGTATTAGTGTCTCGCTTCCACGTACTGTTGGGAGGTCTTCCTCTTCGACTGCATCATCAAAGAGTGATTTTTACTGGATATTGAATTGTAAATCCGACTGATTTAGAAATATGTGTTTTAGCCCTAAAAATGAGAACCCTGGTTCTCATAGCCGACAAACATTTTTACCACATTAAAATTACCCCTGTGGCTCCTCCACCACTAACATCATTGATGGCAGTGATTTGACGCACTGGTGACCGTACTTCACGCGCATAAATATATCACTTAGCGAGATCTGCTCCGGCAGAGTGCCACATCCAGTAATGGGTAAAAGACGGAATGATATATTTATTTATTTATTTATTTATAAAATGGACAATGGCTCAGTGGTATCATGTCGGCCTGTGAATCCAAAGAACCCTGGTTCGATCCCCACAGTCGACAAAAATTTTCACCAATTTAAAATTACCCCTATGGTTACCCCACCACTAACATCTTTGCTGGCAGTAATTTGACGGCTGGTGACCGTACTTCACGAGCATAAATGTATCACTTACCGAGATCTGCTTCGGCAGAGTGCCACATCCAATAATGGGTAAAAGGCGGAATGATATATTTATATATTTATATATAAATTATTTATGGAGTAGGTAGCTGAGAACCCTGGTTCGATTCCTACTACCAATAAAACATTTTCACCACATTAATACTACTCCTGTGTCTCCTCCTCCACTACTATATTTGAGGGCCGTGATTTGATGACTGGTAACAGCACTTCACGAGCAAAAATATATCACTTATCGAGATCTGCTGCGGCAGAGTGCCACATCCAGCAATGGGTAAAATGCAGGATGATATATTTATTTATTTATTTATAAAATTGTTTGTCGTCTGTACGTCTGAGCCACCTACCACTTAAAAAAAAATCATATTTTATAAAAACATTGTAATCTCTACAATCACCAATTTTCAAAGGCAAGTCATGTGAGTTTCGGTCTTAGTGTAATTTCCAAATATCCCGGAAGAGTTTCCAGCTCTAGCTGATGAATAATTAGCGCTAAGAGGAAGTATTTAAAATGGGTAGAATGGTGTTGGTAAAAGGTTTAAACAAATCGTTGAGGCGTGTTGGGGTAGGACCTCCGCGGAGCGAGAGGAAGGATCAGTATCCACCGGTCACTAGATCCTCGATCCTCGACATATACATGTCTGTATGTATGTGTGATGCCGGCCGGTGTAATAAGGGCTTAATGTCCTGATATCCTATGAGAGGTACATGCAGGATTAGTGTCTTATTGGATTTCCTTTTGGGTCACTCGTTCGAATCCCGGACCGGCATTTAATCCTTGTACTTGATAAAGGATATATATCTCACCCCCTTCACTTGTGTCCGGTTGGCGTTGCTGGGTCTTCCACGCCAACCTACAGGGTGGACGAAATACAGGGAAATTGTTCGACTTCCTTTACCTTTAAGCCAGACTAATTGTCTTTAATTTCAACGGAAGAATTTATCATTATTATTTTATTGGGTACTTTTATATATTTCTGTGAATGATTAATTATGGTTGGTATTTTCATTTTTACTTTCTTATAGACAGTATAAGGAGGTAGTGGAATCGTGGAAAAAATCGTTGACGAGATTTTCGCGCAAATACGTGTTTTGAGGTTCACTCAATCCGTTTTGATCGTTTTCTCAATGATATCTGTGTGTGTGTGTGTGTGTGTGTGTGTGTGTGTGTGTGTGTGTGTGTGTGGATGGATGGATGGATGGATGGATGTGTGTCCGAGAGTGCAATATCTCATGAACGAGATAAGATTTGTTATCGAATTTGGTAATTATAAGTTTGATGAAAATGGGATGGCTAGCACAGTGGTATGAAGTCGGCCTGTGGATCCTGAGGTCCCTGGTTCGATTCCCACAGGCGACAAATTTTCATAATTTGAAAAAGCTATCCCTGTGGCTCCTCCACCACTAACATGTTTGGGGGCCGTGATTTGACGACTGGTAACCGCACTTCACATAAAATGTTATTTGTAATTTTTCTGCATATACGTCTAATTTTGAGAAAAACTAATTTATATATTTAATAATATATTCCAATAATCATAGTAGCAAGAGAAACAAAAAACATAAACATGTGTGGTATCAAGTCGGCCTGTGGATTCTGAGAGCCCTGGTTCGATTCCCACAGGCGACAAATAATTTTCACCATCTTAAAACTACCCTTGTGGCTCCTCCACCACTAACATTTTTGGGGGCCGTGATTTGAGTGCTGGTAACCGCACGCGTATAAATATATCACAAACCGAGATCTGCTTCGGCAGAGTGCCACACCCAGTAATGGGTAGAAGGCGTGATAATATATTTATTATTTTATTTTTTACTTTTTGCTCCACCTAATCAAGTCATGGTAAAAAAATAGCGCTTCTGACTATTAGAAAACAATTGCCTATCAATCCGTGGCTATTTCATTTAACTTTATCTTTCAGAAACCTTTGATTAGAATTGAAAAAGGTATATTTTTTATAAATGTAAATAGTAAATTGAATTTAATTTTAAATAGAGTACAAAGGATAATTCTTGAATGTATTTATAGTAAAACTCCATTAATCCTTTGTAGTAGATATCAGGAGTGCATGAGGAAATAAGTATTAATTATATTTGGACCAGAGATTCCATAATCCTTGCGCTGTGTAGCAAGTTGGATTACGTCCTTGCTGTATTCTCCGTCCTGTCCAGCATGTCTCCCCCCACCCCGTTGTGAGGTAGAAAACAACCGGTAGTGGCCAATTCGAAGCCCACTTCCATCTAGTATTAAGTTGATATAGTATCTCCCGCTCGCACTGTTAATTATAAATCTAATAATTACTGATTAAATAGCAATTAAGAGGTATTAAAATTTACTACGGTATTGAGACCGGGTGCATTAGACCAGGTGACTCCAGCTTCATTTGTATCGATCGAGTTTCCTCCACCTCCGAACGACGAAGAATTTCGGCGGGGGATTATTAGGGATTTGTTTAGATGTGCCAGAAAGGCTCTTGGCAAATATTCGATGCGTAAATGATTATAACGCAACAGGCGAGACCCTGATTGAAAAATATTAAAATCACCCCCTGCTAAAGTCTTCCTCATAAATTAATTGAAAAAATACCAGTGGAATAAATTTTCACCTGCGGCTCACCCTACTTTTTCAACCCCAAACATCACAGGGATTTGACAGATTTTATAGCCATGAATGATAATGTATTCGTAATACTATTTTTAATTAGTATTATCGAACAGATTCTATTTGATCCTAAATATTTCTAATTATTTATTTATTTTGCTGCACAACAGAAATTTAACTGTAATTACAGAAAAAGTATGTAGATAAAGGGTTTCTATAATTTATAGTATTATACAATCGTATTGGGGTGGCTAGCTCAGTGGTATGAAGTCGGCCTGTGGATCCTGAGAACCCTGGTTCGATTCCCACAGGCGACAAACAATTTTCATAATTTCAAAAGATACCCCTGTGGCTCCTCCACCACTAACATCTTTTGGGGCCGTGATTTGACGACTGATAACCGCACTTCACGCGCAAAATATATCACTTACCGAGATCTGCTTCGACAGAGTGCCACACCCAGTAAAGCGTAGAAGGCGTGATGATATATTTATTTATTTATTTTATACAATCGTAATGGTTCAGTGGTATCAAGTCGGCCTGTGGATTCAAAGAACCCTGGTCCGATCCCCACAGTCGACAAAGCATTTTTACCAATTTAAAATTACCCCTTTGGCTCCCCCTCTACTAACATCTATGGGGACCGTGATTTGATGGCTGGTAACCGCACTTCACGCGCAAAATATATCACTTACCGAGATCTGCTTCGGTAGAGTGCCACACCCAGTAATGGATAAAAGGCGTGATGATATATTATTTATTTTTCTTTTTATTTCGAATTACCTCTGTGGCTTCCCCTCTACTAACATCTTTGGGGGGCGCGATTTGACGGCTGGTAACCGCACTTCACGCGCATAAATATATCATTTACCGCGATCTGCCTCGGTAGAGTGCCACACTTAGTAATGGGTAGAAGGCGTGATGATATATTTATTTATTTATATTTAAAATTATCCCTGTGGCTCCCCCTCTACTAACATCTTTGGGGACCGTGATTTGATGGCTGGTAACCGCACTTCACGTCCATAAATATATCACTTACCGAGATCTGCTTCTGTAGAGTGCAACACTCAGTAATGGATAGAAGGCGTGATGATATATTTATTTATTTATTTATATTAAAATTTGTAATTTTTTTAAAAAATTATTGTTATTTAATTTCAAATGGTGTCTTTTTATCTAAGATTCATGAGTTGGCAATCTTAACCCTATATTATTATAAATATGTCATTACAGGGTTGAAAAACTAGTGTCGATATGTTTATTTCATTTTGTACCTTGTTACCCGTGTGAAATTTTCTCTTCGAGAAGATTTTGGCGAGTTATCGAGAACTTAATTACAAATACCTATCTGCAGAGGTTGATAAAATATTTTTATCCAATCATTTGTTCTGGTACAAAACTCGTAATTCTTCTTTCAAGTTACTCCAGAAATTCGAAACAGCCGGTACAAAAGGAGCATCAAGACAGCCAAGGAATACACAACAAAAACAAAAGCATTTGAACAAAAACGCATATAGAACATCTGAGTGGTGATGAGTGCAGTAGCAGCAAACGGTGAACGGCGTGTATTGATGCCTCGGCAGTCTGTAGCTCCAGATCGCAGTGGCCTTTGATCTGGCCGCTGTGCCGCCGTCAGCCGTTTATTAAAATTAAAAAATATCGAAGCACTAAACAAGCGAGAGAGGGAAAAAATAAGAACATTTAAAATTCCTAATTGGTGCGTTCTGGGAACGTAAGTAGTGCGCAATTTCGAGAATTCTGATTGGCTAATTGATTATTTGAAGCGTCTGTCTGAGTTGTACTCTGTTGGTGTGTCAGTGCTCTTCACTAACACACACACAAGCTGCATACACTGCATGCATTTGTATGAGAAAGAACGGGTTCCGATATAAAAGATCCTTTGATTAATTGAATTTCTGTGCTTATAAATGAGAACCGTGCGTTTTTGTACCTCTCTTCTTCTTTGATTTCGTATACACAACTTTATGAGAATACCGACCTTAATTTGTTTATAATACTGATTGATTCTATGTACAGTGTCTCCATAGTTACTAGACAGACAAGTTGGGCAACTTGTACTGTCCAATAGGTCAGTTTTAGTCCTCTTAATCTTCCTATTATCTCGTAGTGGATATTATCATTTGGTGATTCGGTCAGATTGGCCCAGACTAAAATTTTCGTATTTTTTTAAGTCATTGTAATGGAGTGGCTAGCTCAGTGGTATGTTGTCGGCATGTGGATCCTGAGAACCCTGGTTCCATTCCCACAGCTTTTGAAATTATGAAAAATGTTTGTCGCCTGTGGGAATCGAACCAGGGTTCTCAGGATCCACAAGCCGACATCATACCACTGAGCTAGCCACCCCATTATTTTGAAAAATCTATCACACTATTAAAATAGTCTTTTAAAATGGCACTTTCACAAATTTGAAATCTCAATTCAATTATGTAATTTATTTTAAATAAATTTTAAAACAGTAAATTCTCTTGTCTTAAAGCAATTGACAAATTATTTAATAAATTTGATATTCGAAACTCCATTAATAATATTCAATGTCTAATATTGATACAACACGTCACGTCTCGAACAGCAATGTAAGACTATAGATTTCCTTTGTTTTTCCATGTTCACCCCATTTTCATGGGTGTCACGACCCCTCGATCTATATTCCAAAGCACATATTAAACGCGACATCTTAATATCAAGCAACGGGAACCAATCTCTCTTGTCTCATATAAAAAACTTGACAAAACCGGAAGGAACAATCAATCAGTCACGGCAGTGCGTAGATCGTTCGTGCCGTGATATCGAGCTCGTTTCCATCCCCTTACCATCTCACCCCCTTGCGATGTCCTTATCAGTTTTATGTAAAATGGATTTGTCAATGGATTGACGTTGCGCGGCGTCTGATAGCGATCACGGCTGATCAAAGTGGATGGCTGCTTGAAGGCAGACGCCAGGCGGAAGTGTCTGTCACGTGATGCCGAGCACCGAACGCTCGCAACGCCACCTGCGATACAGGGTGCCGCGGAAATTACGACACCTACTTACTACAACCAAATTACCATCTACTGATGTAATCAACCCTTTTGCTACGAAGATTATTATTGATCTTGAAGCTAATGCATTCATATTGATATCGGAAAACTTAGAACGCGTTTTCATCAGTTTTTAGTGGATAAACAGGAAAGAGAACTGTTTTAAAATGGATACACTTTTATCTCTGTTTCGGCATTAGAATAATATATTCTCACACCCATAGTGAAGCTAGAATTGAGCTTTATTCTTAAATTGACTGTATTAAATACACAAAATATCTAGGTAACGGACAAAATAAAATACACACATTTTATAAATTAACCTAGGCAACGGACAAATGTAAATCAGTCACCAATTTAAATATTCTACCAAAAATGAAAATACGAAAAGCTGAGTTGATTTTGAATAAAATTGAAAAACTGGAAGAGGAAGTTTATTGGACACACAAAACAATAAATTCCATTAAAAAATAAAAGATGTTAGCAAAAATATTTGGAACATAAAATGTTATTTTCCTGTATATGCGTCTAATTTTGAGAAAAACTAATTTATATATTTAATAATGTATTCCAATAATCATAGTAGCAATAGAAACAAAAAACATAAACATGTTTAACATTTAAAAAAATAAACAATAAAATATATCATCACGCCTTCTACCCATTACTGGGTGTGGCACTCTGCCGGAGCAGATCTCGGTAAGTGATATATTTTGCGCGTGAAGTGCGGTTACCAGTCGTCAAATCACGGCCTCCAAAGATGTTAGTGGTGGAGGAGCCACAGGTGTAGCTTTTGAAATTATGAAAATTGTTTGTTGCCTGTGGGAATCGAACCAAGGTTCTCAGGATCCACAAACCGACTTAATACCACTGAGGTAGCCACCCCATAACATTTATATGTCAAATAATAATTGTCAAACGCAAGGACCAAGGCATAAGTGTTAAATTCAGCGTTTTTGATGCTATATCAATTTCATTGATCAAATAGTAATTAATTTTAAATCGACTAACGTTTTAATTATCGCTTTATCTAGTTATCTATGTCTTTTTTCGGAAAAACAAATACATCATTAAAATGGTCAACTAATTCGGTAACTTTGCCTCAATTTAATCGACTTCGTATCTCACGGTTCTTGAGATACCAATGGGTAGGCTCGAAAAACGAACTTCCTGTATATGCGCCTCATCAGTAAAGTTAGACATCAAGTAATCAACATTACTAAAAAATTATACGTAAACAAATTTGATATTTTATATGTTCCAAACATTCATATATTCTAAATATCAAATATGCTGTGTATAAGAAAGTCGTGTGGTACCCACACCAGATTTTTAAAATATAAATACCTATATTATTTTCACAAAATAAATGGCGTGGCTAGCTCAGTGGTATGAAGTTGGCCTGTGAATCCTGAGAACCCTGGTTAGATTCCCACAGGCGATAAATAATTCTGATAATTTCGGCTCCCTCACCACTAACATCTTTGGGGGCCGTGATTTGACTACTGGTCACCGCACTTCACGCGCAAAATATATCACATACCGAGATCTGCTTCGGCAGAATGCCACACCCAGTAATGGTTAAAAGTCGTGATGATATATTTATATTTTTATTTTCACAAAAAAGTCCTGCACCGGAGAATAAATAAAGTAATCTAGAAATACCAGTTAATGACTATCTCTTGCAATATTTTCTCCCATCTTCTGTTAGGCTATTTTGAAATTATATCTTCAATAATGGGTTTTTTTTCGTTTAAATCATGATGAAGCCTCAAATAAAAATTAAGATCTCTCCATAAAAATTAACGATAATTTTCAATAAAATCTTGGTCCCCCATTTTCCGCTCGATGTATTCTTTCTCCCAGAGGAAAGTTTCTCGGGGCTGCATCGAATTTTAATTTCTGCATAAAAATCCTGATATCAATTTGCAGGCATCAGGCCATAGCGGCTCGATTACAAGCATTCCGTCTTACATCTTGGATCGGCTAATCGCTTCTCGAGTTTTTCCATCAGTATAACGTCGGTAGAGGGTGCATTTTTATGTCCCTAAGGCTAATTCCATTTGAAATATGGGCTGGTTACTGAAATAAGTTTTTACTCAACGTTCAAAAGGTCGAATAATTGGTATTACTATCGTTGAATAAGGATAAAATACGATCTTATTTTTTGTTTCCTTAATTATTTTGCAAGAAAATAAAACCTAGTTTTAATTATAAGTTATAACACTGACAAAATACAGAGTGATCAAAAGGAATTGTTACAGTTGGCAATAAAAAAAACTACTTCAAATTGGTAAACCTGATACATAAAGTCATTTCCTGTTGTTGACAGTGACATTTGAAAATTAAATTTAAATTTGAGTACATTTATTATTACATTAATTTCTAAAATATTTCTTTTACTGAAAAGGCAAAATTCTATTAGCTGTCAGACTCCTAACATAACCTATTTGTATTTATTAGAAATGTCAAATAGTATTTCCGCCTTTACCTAGCCTTGTGCCAACTTTGGAATAAAAAGATCTCCGGAATTGTATTGCCAACTGTAACAATTCCTTTTGATCACTCAGTATTTATGTCTTACTTAATTTGTTCAAATGGCAGTGTTTTTACAATCACATTTATGCACAACCAGGCCGAAAAGCATTATTCCTTTGGATACATAAATAAAATGACAATTTTTGTTTATTGTGAATACTTGATTCTGCAAATTGTCAATTTGACATATTACCTATGTACATATTTGAATCTTTTGAACATATAATTAAATATTATTTTGTTGTGCATAAAATATTGTATGCACCACGGGTGGCATTAGCATTTCAGACCCTGAGTATGTTATTAGCCTTCGGCGCTTTGCTCCTCGTGCTAATAATCATGGCACGAACCAGAAACGCCTGGTTTCACCCTTGATACATAAATAACTATTATAGTTTTGGACGAATCTATATTGTAGTGGTAATGTCGACTTAGTTCTTCGACAACGAATTAAGGCACTGAAAATATAGAAATTGTAATTCAGTTCTAAATAAATATATAAATATATCATCACGCCTTTTACCCATTACTAGGTGTGGCACTCTGCCGAAGCAGATCTCGGTAAGTGATATATTTATGCGCATGAAGTGCGGTTACCAGCCATCAAATCACGGCCCCCAAAGATGTTAGTGGTGGCCACAGAGGTAATTTGATTATGATGAAAATGTTTGTCGCCTATGGGAATCAAACCAGAGTTCTCAGGACCCACAGGCCGACTCGATACCACTGAGCTATTACCCCATAAAATTCACTTTTAAAGGAACTAATTCCGCATTGCCAGACGTGGCGACACTTTTGTAAATAAGCATCTGCCTCTTTAATGACTTTGATAGACGATAATTTTTAAATATTTCAAAGTTTAGCAAGTGAGTTAATAATAAGAATTTTCGCAATTATAGGTAAGGCTAGAAATGTTCACTAATGACCTTATTAAGAAAACATCAGTGAATTTCCCATACACAAAGCATGTAATTCCAGTTCATTTTTCTGCAAAATAGTTCCAAGGAGATACAACAAATTTTAATCTTTCAATAAATTAATATCCGCGTGGCACGAAAACCATCTAAAACTTATAAAATGAACACATTAAACCTTAGTTCTGTTGGAAATCTGTAAAATATAATTATTCCATCCCGTATTTATGGCAAAATTAATGATTTTTCTTAATTAGTATCGTGCATAGCGGCCGGTAAGGTTTACATTCGTGTGCTGGTAACTAGAATTTCCGTCTTTATCGACTCGCTTCAGTCTGCTTGCATGCAATATACCAATCTGTCAAAGAATGCTATTTGACAGTCCGTAAAACAGAAGATATCTGATAATACGCTCAACGGATATTGTCACTCTACGACCTTCAAAATCATCCAACCGTTCTATAGATTTTACACATAACCTTCAAGTACATCCTCAACCAAAATCATTTGCTAATCAATAGCGTACATTAAACAGAAAATAATCAATAATGGGTTAATTATTGATAATTTGTTTACATAATAATGATATACTTGTGGCAGATAATAATAGATAACAGATAATACCAGGGTAGATATTTTTTCTTGGAATAGTACGTATGTATAATAAGAAATATAACAACACGATTATGATTGGTTACTTATTTAATTACACCAATCTATCACTAACTGTCGGCGAGTGTTGACTTTGACCGATTGGTCCTTCCACCCCCTCACTTCCCCCTTTTCACGTCCTTGTATCCAGTCAAATATCCTGATAGTACACACTTATTATTTTTAACAGATATTAACACATTCGACTTTTTTGCAATTTTAACAAGATTACTAAACTAATTTGCAGCGATTTTAGCAATTATTATCATTTCCTTGACCTTGAAATAGTCTTAAATATTTACATTTACAAGATTTTTACCACTAAATTGTAAAGATATAAGCCATTTTTATCATTCGTGATGCGTCAAACATTTCTAAACAACTTTGAAGAAAAATACATCAAATAAAAGATATGATACGAGGTGTGGCTATTAAATAACGAGACTGATGCTGTTTTAACATTTTATTTTGATTCCATACCTATTTACTTATTATCACCTTCAATATATACGCCTCCTCTATCCCTACAATGCTTCATTCGAATCTTCCATTGTTCAAAACAGTGCTGGAAGTCTTGTTCTATCAGCTTCTTCTGAACGCGTGCCGATTTCTCTTTCAAAGCTCAAATCTTGTTGCTATTAAAGCAAATTTCACCTTAGGAAACAGATAGAACTCGCACGGTGCAAGATCTGGCGAATAAGGCGGATGGTCCAACACTGGGATGCTGTACTTGACTAGAAATCTCTTGACAGACATTGCGGAATGAGTCAGCGCATTGTTTTGATGGAGAAACCATGATTTCCACAATTCGGGTACTTTTTCCAATAAATTATAAGTTTCAGTAGCAGTTTTGCCAAGTTTCATAAGAAATTTCTCAACAATTCGTTGCTCTAATGTTGCACTTTTCATTTTTTCGGCGAAATAAAAAAACCACTCTAATTAGAACAAATGCTACGGCTATACGGATTTGTTTACAGAAGCGAGAGGTACTGCATTCCAAAGAGAAAGCTTCACGCTTAAAAACTGACAGTCGCTGGTGTTTGGCGCACTTCGTCTGTAGCAGCGTCAGTCTCGTTATTTAATAGCCACACCTCGTATATATATATATATATATCCATATTCACCCAAAAAGCACTTCGAATTAATGTGCAAGAAAGTTATGGAAGGGTTAAAAGAGCTCTTTCCCCTAATTATCGGGGATTATTCTAAGAAATATTTCGGGAAATGATAACCAATGATGGATGAGTTAAGAAAATAGTCCTGGAATATAAATGATCATCTCTGATTCGAAGAAGCAGGATATAACGTCATTAATATCCACAGCACGACTGCAGATCTGTTTCCGGAGTCGAGTTTTAAAGGGAAACCAATAGCGGAAAGGGAAAATGAATTGGAATTTTCTTTTAACCAGCCGGAAAATCTGTCTTCGGATTTTCCTTTGCATACCAACGTAAAAGAGATTCGGCTTCTTTGCATTTCTAAGCAAGGCACAAAAAGAGGGTTTTTATCGGCCACTTATCGCAGATATCTCTCTTATAATTAAGAAGTTGTTAAATTTTTAAATTTTTTTGATGATTTTTAAATAAATTAAATAAATATATCATCACACCTTTTACCCATTACTGGGTGTGGCACTCTGCCGAAGTAGATCTCGGTAAGTGATATATTTATGCGCGTGAAGTGCGGTTACCAGCCGTCAAATAACGACCCCCAAAGATGTTAGTGGTGGAGGAGCCACAGGGGTAATTTTAAATTGGTGAAAATGTTTGTCGGCTGTGGGGATCGAACCAGAGTTCTAAGGATCCACAGGCTGACTTCATACCACTGAGCTATTACCCCATTTAGTGATTTATAAGTAACAATTACAAATAGTGGTTGGAAACTAATATTTTGTAGCTATAGAATAAATTATTTTGGTCACAAATTGCCAAAATATTGGTAAACTATAAATAATAAAATAAATATATTATCACGCCTTGTACCCATTACTGAGTGTGGCACTCTGCCTAAGCAGATCTCGGTAAGTGATATATTTATGCGAGTGAAGTTCGGTTACCAGCTGTCAAATCACGGCCTCCAAAGATGTTAGTAGTGCGGGAGCCACAGGGGTAATTTTAATGTGGTAAAAATATTTGTTGGCTGTGGAAATCGAACCAGGGTTCTCAGGATCTCCAGGTCGGCTCGATACCACTGAGCCACCTACCCTATAAAAAAATAAGGCTTATAAAAATAAAATAAATAAATATATCATCACGCCTTCTACCCATTACTGGGTGTGGCACTCTGTCGAAGCAGATCTCGGTAAGTGATATATTTTGCGCGTGAAGTGCGGTTACCAGCCGTCAAATCACGGCCCCCAAAGATGTTAGTAGTGAAGGAGCCACAGAGGTAGTTTTAGAAATTATGAAAATTGTTTGTCGCCTGTGGGAATCGAACCAGGGTTCTCAGGATCCACAGGCCGACTTCATACCATTGAGCTAGCCACCCCATGAGGTTTAGCATTAACTAGTAATGATTGTAACAGATAATGATTAAGTTAAATAATACGGGGGATAGTAATTAAAAGTCAGTTTTACGCAGGGTCTTAGATACATTTTTTCTTTGAGCTTCGGGCTGTAGAAGAGTACTACAATCTATTGCAGTTTATAACTTGTTATCAAATAAACTAAAGACAAAAACAAAAACAAAATATTCGTGGTTGGTGGTAATCATAGTGAGCTGTGACTGCAGCATCTTGGCAGCAATCCCATCCGCTACCGTTCGCTTCTGCGGCGTCCGTGGAAGACATTTTTAATATATTCCACGTCTGACGCCGATATTCCGCATCGCCAATGATTCATTGATGACTTAATTTACGCGTTACCATAGCAACGCTTCCTGCATCTTTCTCTCACTCACAATCCTTCCGTTGATGTCATCTCTGTCGCGCGGACGGGCATGTCGCTGAGATGAATATTCACAAGTTATTAAATCTGAACACGATGAAGTTGAGTTGTGCGGATGGCTAGGCGAGGGAGGGGTAGATCGAACGATTCTTCCTCCCCCTTGTGTCTTCACCCTTGATGTCGCAGCTTCTTCTGCTTCTGCTACTTCTGATGCCGGGCTGGGGACCGCTGAGGCTGTGGTCTGGGTCTTTGCTGAAAGGATTAGATACATTCGCCGGGGAAATAAAATTACTTTATCTGGTTTCGGGTTCTTCGACAATGCCAGAGCAAATTTGATTTGTTATCAAATTCCTCTATTATCGGATTATTGGCAGGATGACTCTGTAATCGTTATTTGATTAGAAATACTGCTTTTTGCAGGACCAAATATTAAGCAGTCAATTTCAGAATAGTTATTTATGTATCAAGGATGAAAATAGGCGTTTCTGGCTCGTGATTATTAGCACGAGGTACAAAGCGCCGAGGACTTATAACATGTTCAGAGTCAGAAACGCTAATTTCACCCGTGGTACATACAATATTTTATGCATAACAAAATAACATTTAATTATATGTTCAAAAGATTAAAATATATACATAGGTTAAATGTCAAAATGACTTTTTGCAGAATCAAGTATTCACAAATAAACAAAAATTGTCATTTTATTTATGTATCCATTGGAATTACTTCTTTTATGGCCCTAGGGGTAAAAACAAGTGTTTAAACACATTAATTTCGGGGTGGCTAGCTCAGTGGTATGAAGTCGGCCTGTGGATCCTGGGAACCCTGGTTCGATTCCCACAGGTGACAAACAATTTTCACCATTTTAAAAAACTACCCATGTGGCTCCCACACCACTAACATCTTTGGAGGCCGTGATTTGATGACTGGTAACCGCACTTCACGCGCAAAATATATCACTTACCGAGATCTGCTTCGGCAGAGTGCCACAACCAGTAATGGATAGAAGGCGTGATGATATATTTATTTATTTATTTAATTTCGGCCCGATTGTGCGTAAACATTTTTAATGCTTCCTTAATTAATATGATTTGTACTTGCATTTGTTTCATTATTATCTTTTATTTGTTTAGAAACGTAGTATACAGTATTTTGTACTTCGGGAAAAAAGTACTAACATAGTGATCGTAGAACAAAAAAGAGTTTATTTAAAATTTGTAAAATTAAGAGTGGTTTATCTTAATTAAACATTTTTAGTACTACTGGTTTGATGGATATTTCTAATATGCTAATAATTAAATTATAATTATAAACACTACAATAGGGTAGCTAGCTTAGTGATATATAGTCGGCCTTTGGACCCTGGGAACCCTGGTTCGATTCCCACAGGTGACAAACAATTTTCACCATTTTAAAAAACTACCCATGTGGCTCCCTCACCACTAACATCTTTGGAAGCCGTGATTTGACGGCTGGTAACCGCACTTCACGCACATAAATATATCACTTACCGAGATCTGCTTCAGCAGAGTGCCACACCCTGTAATGGGTAGAAGCCGTGATGATATATTTATTTTTTATTTATTTAACACTACAATAGTTAGTTTATTCATTAGACATCAGATAAATGTTTATTTGTGGTGTCAACTCAAAATGTTCATTTCAAATTCAAGTTCTTAATTATGATATTTTAAAAAAAATATGTTTTACAGGTTGTTTAAAGTGTGTCACTATTGCTATCTTAAGACGTATAAGATCTTCAAGGTTGGTTAAATTATCAAAAAATACCATTTTCCAAGTCGGTTACAAAACTATTCACAATTTTTTTTTTCGACCAATGATCCTTCTAATATCTTACTTAACTTTTTTTTTAATTGAGAACATATATTTTTTCATTTGTTTGTTCTGAAGGAAATTTTGTTCTGAATTTAAGGAACACAAAGTTCCGTATCCTTACATTACAATTTTTTTGGGAAAAATGCCTTCAAAAAAAGTATCTATCTACGCCACTGCAAGAATCTTAAAACAAACTATACTTTATTAAATCAGTCAAAGATTTAAAGAAAAGAGAATAATTTAAACCGTGTCACAATTTCACCCTCCTTCTTCCTCATCTTGTTATAGTTCGATCTAGAGAAACTTCCATCATTGTATCCTTGTCTACATCAAATCTTCCAATAATTCAGTTAGGAATTCCCGGCAAGTTCTAAGGCTGACTCAGTACACCTGTCATTCCCTTCAACCCTCGTACTCTGCACTATCCGACACCCGCAACTTAAATCAATCAATTCATCTAATAACACATTCCTCACGTCCGTATCGAGACGCCTCCGTCTACTTGATCAGAATTCTGAACGCGGTGTCAAGACAGTGGGGAAAATCAGAATTAGATCTTTGGGAAATAATATTTTGAAGACACGAGAACAACTATTGGGTGTTGTAATAGATATTATTTAATACCAACAACAATAAATAACACTTATAGCATTTAAAATTAAAGTTAACATAGTTTCACTTTAATTTTTAAAATAATTATGAGAAATAAAATAAAAATAAATATATCATCACGCCTTTTACCCATTACTGGGTGTGGCACTCTGCCGAAGCAGATCTCGGTAAGTGATATATTTATGCGCGTGAAGGACGGTTACCAGTCGTCAAACTACGGCCTCCAAAGATGTTAGTGGTGGAAGAACCACAGGGATAATTTTAAATTGGTGAAAATGTTTTGTCGGCTGTGGGGATCGAACCAGGGTTCTTAGGCTCTACAGGCCGTCTCGATACCACTGAGCCACTACCCCATAAGTGTCAATTAAAAATTATTTTTTCTATTTCGGTGTTCTTATAGCTCTATAAACGCACTGTAAACACGTTGCTAAGGAGATCTATAAGCGCACTGTTTTTGGCGATTTTTATTTTGTGGAACTACAGGGTGATCAAAAGGAATTGTTATAGTTGGCAATACAATTCCAGAGATCTTTTTATGTCACAGTTGGCACAATGTCAGATAAAGGCGGAAATGCTATTTGATATTTCTAATAAATACAAATAGGTTATGTCAGGAGTCTGACAGATAATAGAATTTGAACTTTTTAAGTAATAGAAATACTTTAGAAATAAATGTACTCAAATTTAAATTTTAAATGTCACTGTCAACAACAGGAAATGAATTTATGTATCAGGCTTACCAATTTCAAGTAGTTTTTTTTATTGCCAACTGTAACAATTCCTTTTGATCACTCTGTAGTATAAATGATCTCAAATCTGACAGATGAATGAGATATAACTTCAAAATTGAAAATTTTCGGTGTTGAAATATTACTAACAGAATATGCTAGAATCAAACAAAATTCAAAACATTCACAATACAGACAAAAATATTGATTAATTGTCAAAAATATGATATTTCAATTGTCTGTGTTATGAGAATCGCTACCAATACGAATGATAAAAAACACCAACTTATATTTTTGACAAGTCGCAGTTTTTAAAATCTAACAGAATTATAAAATTACCTCGATGGAAAAAATAGTATAAAGAACATGTTTCATAAGACCAATACGTTTTAACAGTATTTTTTAGCCTATATTGGAACTTATATTTTGTATAAGCAAATAAGTGAGTAAGATGAAAGTCTTACTGAAAGGATGTGTTATGTGATCTGATGAAAGAGATGCCAGTGCAGATGATAGTGACGTCACACTCGCCGCCATCTTTGCGATGGGTTCATCAATAAT
Source organism: Pterostichus madidus (assembly GCA_911728475.2). Taxonomy (NCBI): domain Eukaryota; kingdom Metazoa; phylum Arthropoda; class Insecta; order Coleoptera; family Carabidae; genus Pterostichus; species Pterostichus madidus. The sequence goes on from OU452315.1 coordinate 10,014,943, forward strand.
AATCAGATCTATTGATAATTATTCTCGCGTCACCCTGGTAACAGACAACAATTAGTATAAATTAGGGGGAAGACCTGAAGCTTTCGGCGCAGCTAGAAACGCGACGCCTCACCGACAGAAAGGGTGCACGCAGGGTTGTATCCACCAAATATTACCCTTTTTTCATATAGTTATTAAAATATTTTCCACAGCCGACAAATAATTTTCAGTAATAATATAACAAGAGAGTGAGAATAAATTGAAACTAATTTGACATCTTTCGAAAACTTGTTGCCAGGTAATAGTCACGAAAGCTCGTAGGGCTTGAGTGGCTATTGCCAAATGCCAACAAGTTAGAGAAAGATACTGGAGAATTATTTTCTAATTTATCCAACTCTCGAGTTATATTTAATTAGATTATTTTTTGACTTAGCTGTTGAGGTCGATTCATCCAACTTAAAAGATTTTTAACTGGGTTCATATCGATTGATTTCTTATTAATGTATTCTTGGAAGTTGTTTCCAAAATTTGTTTGTGCATTTCTGTATCTGAAATACAACTAAATCGATTTTTTTCACACTTTTTACTTGACGCGTTGACAGTTTTATATAATTATTTGACTACCTATCATTTGTCACAAACAAAAAAGCATCTACAGATATTATTCCCGGGAATAATCACAAGAGCTTTATTCTCAGTATAATAATGACACACGTGACATACAATTAAGCATTTCATTGGTTTTGAGAAACGTCAAAAAATAATCACTCTAATAAAATTATCCCTATGGCTCTCCTTCTATTAACATCTTTGGGGGCCGTGGTTTGACATCACTACACACAACACAATATATCACTTACCGAGATCTGCTATGCCACAGAACATTAAAAAAATGGAATGAAATAAAAAATTAAAGAATAAATAACATATACATGATTCATGGGGTGGCTAGCTCAGTGGTATGAAGTCGGCCTGTGGATCCTGAGAACCCTAATTCGATTCCCACAGGCGACAAACAATTTTCATAATTTCAAAAACTACCCCTGTAGCTCCTCCACCACTAACATCTTTGGAGGACGTGGTTTGAAGACTGGTAACCGCACTTCACGCGCAAAATATATCACTTACCGAGATCTGCTTCGGCAGAGTGCCACACCCAGTAATGGATAGAAGGCGTGATGATATATTTATTTATTTTTTATAATTAAAGATCAAACAAAATTACAAATTTTGCATACACACTTTACATATTATATTGGAACACTCCAAGCAAGTAGGTGCAAAGCAGGGTGACGTATTTCCAAATGCTAAATTTATTGTAAAACAGGAAACTATCGTCAAAGATAAACAAACAACCAAGGTTATGGATCAACTGAAGCATAGCTGGAAGAAGGAGGTTTGAAACCAACAGTTAGCGACAATTAACGTAAAAAGTTTAAAACTATCCCACAGATGGATATTTTCATTTCCGGGTTAAAATAGCCCGGTACGGTCCTGTGAAATATAGGCAGATCCAGTATAAAGTTCGATCCATTTTGAAACAGCGAACAAGAACGATGAAAGCGAAAGGAAGCAACGAAAGGGTATCTTCCTCTAGTGTAGTAACGCAGCACGCGCTTTGTTTCTCCACCCTTCACCCTCACCGCGTCGTCTTCGCGGTAAGATCGTCGCTGGCGTCGTGTTATTAATATATATTGGTCCCTTTTGTACACGGACGCCTCTGCCGGATGTCGTCCTCCGCACCCCTTGCTTGCCTACGCTTCTTCTTCTTTACATTCCGATTAGGTGTTAATGTAGTGCTGAATTATTTAACGTGTTGACTTATAGTTGCGAAGGATGAAGGGAGATTGGATATTTTAGAAGGTTCTTTCAATTAGCTATGCAGGAAGATGGAATATGCTTTCGTGCTATCCTCTACGAACATATTGGAAATTATGCCAATTATTTACTACTTATTTATGTTTATGGGGTAGGTGGCTCAGTGGTATCGAGTCAGCTTGTGTATCCTGAGAATCCTGGTTCAATTCTCACAGTCGACAAACATTTTCACCACATTCAAACTAGTCCTGTTATTTCCTCTGCAATAACATCTTCGGGAGGCGTGATTTGACGACTAGTAACTGCACTTCACGCGCATAAATATATCACTTACCGAGATCTGCTTTGGTAGAGCGCCACACCCAGTAATGGATAAAAAGTGTGATTATATATATATATATATATATATATATATATATATATATATATACACACAGTATGTCCCAAAAAGAACGAAACTTTTAATTTAAATCATAGAACACGTAGCGCAATCTATTGAACATATACATTGTTAGAAAGATACATCTTTCCTCTTTCGAACGCACACAACTTCATGCAATCAGGTGACAGTTTAAAAATTTACGCGCATTTTAATGTCAATAGTTTTTGTGTTTACGTTGTAAAAATACAATGGAACTACGAGCAAATATTAAATTTTGTGTTAAACTTGAAAAAAAAATTGCTGAGACATACGAATTGATGAAAAAAGTTTATGGTGATAATCGTTTATTTCGTTCACAAGTTTATAAATGGTTTGCAAAATTTAAAAATGATCCTGAAGATTTGAATGATCTGGACGTCCAAAAGCCGGAAATTGTACTGAATTAGTCGAAAAAGTGGATGAAATCATTGCTGTCGATACGAATTTTACTGTTAGAATGTTGGGTGAAGAATTAAATACGAGTAAAAATATTATTTGGAGAGTTCTAACTGAAGAATTGGGTAAAATAAAGGTTTGTTCACGTTTTGTTCCACATGAATTAAATGAAGACCAAAAAGTCGCTAGAAAAGTCAACGAATTTTTGATGAAAAAACATATTTGTGTCATCGACCACCCTCCGTATTCGCCTGATCTATCACCAAAACTGAAAATTGCCATAAATATATCTCTTACCGAAATCTGCTTCGGCAGAGTGCCACATCCAGTATTGGGTAAAAGGCGTGATGATATATTTATTTATTTATTTATCTATTATCCTGCCAAAAAATGGTTATTAAGCAAATTGTGAAAACTAATTATTATAGTTATCCAGTATAAAAATGCCCTTATTCTTCCTTACAATTCCATTTGCATGTGTTCGTTTGTGTGTCGGGGGTGGTAAACCGCAGAGGCAGCAGGCGTTCGTGTCGAAGGGTGCGGGGGCGGTATCGAACAACGTACTGAACAGTATTGTCATTTGTATCGATGTCGATGCGCTTGGCATGTGGCGATGCGGTGTGTACAGCCGTACAGATTATTCGAACACATTACACGGCATTACACACTTCAACGCACATGTCGATATGTTACAACTAACTAGTGTGATTGGGGATGTAACAACCAGCGATAATTCATGCACAAATGCAAGCGATAAATCTTTTCATCTTTTATATGGTTACATTCATCCTTATTCTGTATTTGAATCATTATCTGTATTCTGTCGATAATTATTGGTTACAGAGTTTCAAATTGGTAGTAATCTATAGGAGTTTTTTTATGGGGTAGGTGGCTTAGTGATATCAAGTCGGCCTGTGTATCCCGAGAACCCAGGTTCGATTCCCACAGGCGACAAACATTTTCGCCACATTAAAACCCCCTATGGGTCCTACACCATTAACATCTTTGGGGGTCGTGTTTTGACGGCTTGTATCCGCACTTCACGCGCATGAATATATCAATTACCGAGATCCGCTTCGGCAGAGTGCCATATCCAGTAGGGTCGTTGATTTCCACCGAAGTTTGAATTTCTGAACGTTCGAACATTCGAATGGTTTGAAGTTCGTTAGAAAAACTTCGAAACTTCGAACTTTCGAATTTTTTGAAGTTTTGAACTTCGTTAGAAAAACTTCGAAACTTCGAACTTTCGAATTTTTTGAAGCTTTGAATTTACGAATTTTCGAATTTTTCTAAGCTTCGAATTCTCGAATTTTTTGCCACTGAATTAACGCCATCTATCATCTCCAAACACACTCACGCATAATTCGCGAAAACTCGGCCAGGAATTAAATAATATACTCGGCAAAGTATCCTGCAAAAACTCTGCAAGTTTAGGCGTCTTAATTAAGACATCTATTCTCTTACCGCCCATCTAAATGCTATGGACTTTTAGTAAAACGTTTTAAAATGACAATAAAAACGATACAAAAACGTCTTAATCAAAATGTTTTTGACAGTGCAGCGAAATTATAAGTCTAAATTGAATTAATTTGACAAATAATAATAATAATCATTATTGGTTTGACTATTGATCGTTACCACCTTTTTTAAAATGTCGTATTTATAGTTTAATTAAGTCTTTAACCTTGGACTATAATTTCCATACGGAATTATGCTGTTATTGTAATTTGTTATGTATAATTAGTCTACTTATTGTTGAGTTGATAATGGGACCAACCCTCAGTCTCGAAACGTCGTTAGTTGTAATTATTTTGTTAAATTGTTATTACAAAAAAAGCCAAGTAATCCAAGCATTGAGGAGTATTTTTCCAACCTTTCTACTCCTAACTGTTCAATAATAATAATAATTACTTACGAATTAATACAAAACTCTGCAAATGAGTTTATTCTGAAAATAATTCATATCAACATGCCGTGTTCACGTTAGGATCCAGATTCACCATTCGAATAATTCGAAAATTCGAAAATTCGAAAGTTCGAATCCAAATTCGAAGGTTCAATAAATCCAAACAATCGAAGTCTCGAATATTCGAAAAATCAACAACCCTAATATCCAGTAATGGGTAAAAGACTTGATGATATATTTATTTATTTATATATTATCCTGCCAAACTCTCAACAAATAATAAAAATCCTCCCACGCAAACATTTGTATACACTGACCACCAACCCTTCCCGTACCAACCCCTAAACATAAACTCTTTGAAGCTCTCCCCTCGAGAATCGAGTCCTTCCAAACCTTTCCTGGTCGTGACCACCGATCGGCCACACAAGACAACCCGAAGCCGAGTTGATTTCCGTTTCCGTGCCGGTTCATAAAATCCTGTAAAGGGCGGAAGGGTCCGCGGGATATCGGCGCGATATCGGAGGATATCCTAGCAGAGCGTGGTGGTTGTGGTAGTCAATTTGTAGCGCGCTTGTTAAATCACTTCGGACCGTTTGGTTTCGCGCTCAAATAGCCTCGCTGATAGACTGTTACGTCTCTATCCTGTTAGTGGCCATCGGCAAAGGGTTGCTACTTATTGGCGGAGATTTGAGACTTGTGAGTGATTTTTCATGCGAAGGAAACTAATTTGGAAGTCATAATTGGAGAAATACACATGATTATTTTTTGACGTTTCTCAAAATCAATTATGGGATGGCTAGCACAGTGGTATGAAGTCGGCCTGTGGATCCTGAGGTCCCTGGTTCGATTCCCACAGGCGACAAATTTTCATAATTTGAAAAAGCTATCCCTGTGGCTCCTCCACCACTAACATGTTTGGGGGCCGTGATTTGACGACTGGTAACCGCACTTCACGCGCAAAATATATCACTTACTGAGATCTGCTTCAGCAGAGTGCCACACCCAGTAATGGGTAGAAGGCGTGATGATATATTTATTTATTTTATTTTCAAAATCAATGAAATGCTTCATTGTATGTCACGTGTCTGCGTTTTAACCAATCCTGTCATTATTATACTGAGAATAATGCTCTTGTGACTATTCTCGGGAATAATCTCTGTAGGTGATTTTGTTTGTGACAAATGATAGGTAGTTGTCAAATAATTGTTTAAAACTGGGTCCATATCGATTGATTACTCATTAATGTATTCTTGGAAGTTGTTTCCAAAATATGTTGGTGCATTTCTGTATCTGAAATACAACTAAAACGATTTTTTTTCACACTTTTTACTTGACGCGTTGACAGTTTTAAATAATTTGACAACTACCTATCATTACAAACAAAAAAGCACCTACAGAGATTATTCCCAGGAATAATCACAAGAGCTTTATTCTCAGTATAATAATGACAGGATTGGTTAAAACGCAGACACGTGACATACAATGAAGCATTTCATTCGTTTTGAGAAACGTCAAAAAATCTAAAAAATAATTTATCTATGTGAAACAAAATTGTCAATACATCTCAAATATTTTCACAAAAAATTGAGTTATTAATATTTGTAGATCGTAGTAATAAGGAAGAAGAACAGAGGATATAAATATATGAATGCGTAGGGGGATTTTTTGCGTTGGCAGTACTGTGCATACATGTAGCATGCATGCGACTGTCTCTCATCCTTAAACCCCAAACACATTATAAAAATTAGCCCCTTGTTTTATGAAAAATATCACTGTTTTATGCCAACTAATCTCCCTTATAGATTAATCTTACTTTCAGAACACATTTTCCATTTTTATGATTTTATTTTGGCGGGATAATCCATCCCTTCTGCCTGCCGCCTCTTCTCCATCTCATCCTCCTGATCCTTGTTTATAGATTTCAGCTTTGCGTGGATTTTTTTCACCTCTTCCATCACTGCGAATCTAATAATTGAATTTTTCTGGCTGCGACTCAGGGTGGGGGCGACGCTGAGAAATGGTGGGGGTACCGACGGAGACTCGGATTGTGTGTTTACACACGGAAATCTGAACAAAGTAAAGCAGAAATACACGCGTCTCTTTGTGCAGATAAAAACATTACGCCCTCTCTTAATTACAGCGGTACTGCAAATGTTTCATTCTACACTCGTTCCTCTAATTCATAATCACCGGCTCTAATTGACTACCCAACATTATTTAACCTTCAACCCTTACACAGACATACTTACAAAACTTACATTTATAGGAAATTTTCGACATGATATTGTAATACAAAATAATTATATCTAAACGTTTTTTAGTTACGAGCGTGTAAAAAACGAGTATATTATACTTCTTCTATTATTTATAGTTTTATTACATACATACATACATATCTGCATGCTATATCCCAAGAAATGGGGTAGCACGAACCCTGAAATCACCCATAAAACATTCACTCATCACACTCATCAAACAATCAACCCTCGTCAAACATTCACATTCAAACACACCACCCTCACTTCAACCACATTCATAGATCACTCCATATAAACTCATTCATTTATTACACTCGAAATCATTTATCACACAACAAACACAACAAATCTTCTTTCTTCTTTCTTCAACGTACATAACATATGCAAAAAACATCTCAAATTACTCACGCTTACTCCTAACAACGAATATAATAACGAAACTAACAACGAATCTACAAAGATTATAAAAGATGAAAGCAATACTTGTATATGAAAGAAAAGTCTACACAATGCAGTAACTGATAATGAAACAAAAAGATAAGAAATGGAGGGAGTGTCGCCCTGCGCTTGTTTTTGTAAGTTTTATTAATTATTTGAAATGTAAGTTACATAGCCAAATGCAAGAAAATAACTTCACTAGATGCTTAATGTGTAAGTGTTAACGCTGTGATTATATCTATTGACATAAGTGCGCGAATTGTGCAAATTACGTCTTCGTGCACGTGTTTTGTACAATGCTTTTTGTAACGAACAAAAATTATATAATCGACAATGAGGAAATTTATTAAATTTGAAGCGTGAATTTATATTGACAGTTAAGACCGTTTTGTTTGGGAACTTTGGGTTCAACTCTGAACTGACCTAGAACTAACTCGTGTTACTTCCAAATAAATGATGCATCTCAAGTGTCGGTTGTAAACATTGGCGGTAAATTTAAAATCTGAATGCATGTTCGAAGCGACATCTGCTTAGTTTTGTTTGTGTGTTAAACTGCGCTTTTAATTGGATGTTTTAAGTCATCTTTATATTTTTTAGATGTAGTCAAAAAGCAAATAATAATTTCGTCATCAGCAGTATCAATATAATTTATTTCGGAATCGCAATTATGTGCCGTAAGAAACACACCAAGGTTCGTCAGTTCAAATCCGCCTGTCGACAAAGTATGATTTGTCGTTAAAATAAAAAATACAGTTACTTGTATTAATCATACTCGGGCGCTATAAGCTAGTCACTTATACATATGCCTTAAATAAGTAACATTGACTCAGAAAACCGGCAGTACGGCAGCGTAAAAACTGCGGCTCGGTGTGCCCGGTAGGCCCAGGCCCGACACGGGCTGTAGCGCCAGTAAAGAAGAAGAAGAAGAAACACATACTGCATATTGCTCTTCCATCACCTGCACAAATAATAGTTTTGTATATTTTTTAATTTAATTACTTATGGGGTGGCTAGCCTCGTGGTATGAAGTCGGCCTGTGGATCCTGAGAACCCTGGTACCCTAGATTCGATTCCCACAGGAGACAAACAATTTTCATAATTTCAAAAACTACCCCTGTAGCTCCTCCACTAACATCTTTGGGGGCCATGATTTGACGACTGATAACCGCACTTCACGCGCAAAATATATCACTTACCGAGATCTGCTTCAGCAGAGTGCCACATCCAGTAATGTGTAGAAGGCGTGATGATATATTTATTTATATTTATTTATTTAAATTACTTACATTTTTAGGGTTTTTGTTTCTAATTGATTTATCTTTTTCCAATAATATTATCTATCCCCACTCATTAAATTCTCAATAGAAAATAATAGCAGAGTCAATCAAAATTGTCAAAACTTTAAATATCTTAAAAGAGATGATAACCTTGTAGACGAAAATTTTGAGAGACATGTGGCGTCCGTATGTGTTTTATATACAATTAAAATAATTACCATATAAGGTAATATGAGGGAGACCGAGGTAACACGTAGGGAAAGGGACTCAAGTTCCGAGGGTTGGTCGAACGTCGTGCGCGCATCCCTTGCCGCTAGAAACGCTCGAGACTGCGTTCCGCGGGTCTGCTCACTGGCATTTTTAAAGCTACCACTAATTATATAATACTGAAAGCGGCACACAAGTACGGAAGGTTTTTCAGAATTACATTTTGTCATATTTGTTTATTCATATGTGTTTTCGGACTGCGACGGATGGCCTAAGTTGTTGAGATATTCCGAGTTAGATGTTGCTGATTAATACGTATGTGTTTATCAGGGTTAATGTCAATGGGGGTGATAAGAATGTTTTGTGTTTTATGTTCAAGATGAGCAGTTTGACACTACTATTTTTGTAAGGATTCAGATTGAGAACAACTACTTTCAGTATGACCCGTGCACACGAGAAAAGTTTTGTGAGAAACTTTTTAGAAAGACGAAGAAGTCAAAAAAGTTGATCGGAAATCTATTAGTTACTAAGTACTTGCCATAAGCATGAAGTTACTTTCCACAAAGTCCTTCTCGCGAAAGAGGCGCCGCTATAATTTTCCATAAAAAATAGTTATTTGTTTCATTAGCACTAAAAATACTAGTCTGGAAATATTATTAGATTCAAAATAGTATTTTTAGTCTTACAGTAACATATTATTTTTTTATCCACTTACTTAGAAAATTAAAAAGGAATAAATTGACACTTTTGTTTTTATCATCATAGTAAGAATGCTTTTTTTTATTCTAGGACCTAAAAAAACTATCGTACCCATGGTAGCGTAAACATTCTTGAAATAGTGTTTTTATTACTGAAAAAGTTGAAATAATAGTGTCATATTCAAGTGGGTGAAACGAAAATAATTTTATCAATTTCAACCCCCTTCCAGGGCCTGTAAAGGGGTGGTAGAGGGTGTCCCGGGAGTAAAAAATGTTTTTCATAGCCATATTCGTTCTCAGCACCACAAAAAAACAGGGGAATCCATATACATCTCGATTTTTCATAAAATTTCAAATTTCAACCCCCTTACAGAGCCTTTAAAGGGGTGGTAGGTAGTGTCCCGAGGGTAAAAATTGTTTTTCATATCCATATTCGTTCTGAGCACCACAAAAAAACATGGGAATCCATATACATCTCGGTTTTTCATAAAATTTCAAATTTCAACCCTCTTACAGAGCCTGTAAAGGGATGATAAAGGATGTCCCGGGGTAAAAATTGTTTTTCATAGCCACATTCGTTCTGAGCACCCCAAGAAACATGAGAACCATATACATCTCGATTTTTCATAAAATTTCTAATTTCAACCCCCTTACAGAGCCTGTAAAGGGGTGGTAGGGAGTGTCCCGAGGGTAAAAACTGTTTTTCATAGCCATATTTGTTCTCAGCTCCCCAAAAAACATGAGAATCTGTATATATCTCGACTTTTAACCAGAAATTAAATGCCACCCGCTCCTACTCCCAATAAGGGGTAGCTTGGGGGATTGGAGGTCATATTTGGTTTCAGCCCCTCAAAATACTTAGGAATATAGGGGTTTCCTTTTTGAATCGCGACAATTATTATTTTTTGTGTACCTTGGTTCTTGTCCTTTCCAAAGTTCTTCATTCCCCAATTCGCACACTTTTCTCAGCGTTGTTTCTTTTTCGCAGTCCTGGATAGCTTTATTTGAAAACGGCGTCTTTTCAGTACGGATTTTAATTTCCGAAATACGAAAAATCGCTAGGGGAAGGCTGAGGAAGGACAATAATCAGATTTTTGACACAAAACTGACGAATTGACGAACCTGAGTGTGCAGGCGCATTATGAGTTGTCTCGTCACAGCTCTTGTCTATTTTTGCGGATTTTTTTACGTAACCTTTGTAAAACACTTTAAAGTGCGTTTACCAGGAATCAAATCACGCCCCCAAATATATTAGTGGTGAGGGAGTTACAGGGATAATTTTAATGTGGTGAAAAATATTTGTCGGCTGTGAGAATCGACCTAGGATTTTCAGAATTTGTGAATCGATACCACTGAATGATATACATACCTCATATTGAAAATATATGAAATCATTCAAATATAACAAAGTATGTTGTGAAGTAGATGATAGTCCTTTAGAGTTTGCAGGAGTTGTTTAGCAGGCTGAAGGATCTTGTTGGCAGCCGGTATCTTTTTGTCCATTGTCGCGTTGATTCAGTTAGGCCGGCGCTAATTATTTTATTAAAACGCGGTGTTTCTTCAGTCGGATTTTAAAATTCCGTCCGTCGCGTTGTCTAGCGGACGGTCACACACTCGTACATACAACATGAAGGGGTGAGGGGTTGCAGGGTAAAGACAAGCGCGGAATATCACTGTTTTAATTTGTTTTTGCGCCGTGGCCTTCTTTGATTTATATTTTTAGCTGTCTCCCTTCGTTGTGCTGCGGTCATCTTGTGTGGCGCCCAAGTCACGTACGTCCATGATAGAGGAGTCAGGGTGGGGGAGATTTATTGTCACTTTGTTGCGGTAATTATGTATTCTGGTTTTGTTAAAGAAGGAATGTGGATTTTTTGAAGCGCACCGAATTTGTTTATTTTTGCAATTTAGATACCAGCACCTTTGCATATTACCACTGGACTCCAAATTTATACTATTCATTCTTGTCACATAGTTCGCACAAATTTCTAATATTAAAATTTCTTTTATAAATTCACAAACTATCATGCAATCATGCATTTCCTTCACACAAAAGTATGCTTATTTTACTTTTATCACTCTTATAAATAAACATAAAATAAATAAATATATCATAACGCCTTCTACCCATTACTGGGTGTGGCACTCTGCCGAAGCAGATCTCGGTAAGTGATATATTTTGGCGTGAAGTGCAGTTACCAGCCGTCAAGTCAAGATGTTAGTGGTGGAGGAGCCACAGAGGTAGTTTTTTTTGAAATGGTGAAAATTGTTTGTCACTTGTGGAAATCGAACCAGGGTTTTTAGGATCCACAGGCCAAGTTGATACCACTGAGCTAGCTACCCCATCAAATAAACATAAATGATTGAAATTGAAGCTACGACATAGGTAATGATTCAGTGATATCAAGTCGGCCTGTGGATCCAAAGAACCCTGGTTCGATTTCCACAGCCGATAAAACATTTTCACTCATTTAAAATTACCAAGAGAGTGAGAATAAATTTAAAATAATTTAACATATCTTTCGAAAACTTGTTGCCAGGCAATAGTCACGAAAGCCCGTAGGGCTTGAGTGGCTATTACCAAATGCCAAAGTTTGAGAAGCATACTGGAGAATTATTTTCTAATTTATACAACTCTCGAGTTATATTTAATTAGATTATTTTTTGACTTAGCTGTTGAGGTCGATTCATCCAACTTAAAAAATTTTGAACTGGATTCATATCGATTGATTACTTATTAATGTATTCTTGGAAGTTGTTTCCAAAATTTCTTCATGTACTTCTGTATCTGAAATGCAACTAAATCTATTTTTTCCACACATTTTACTTGACGCGTTGACTGTTTTAAATAATTATTTGACAACTACCTCTCATTTGTCACAAACAAAAAAGCACCTACAGAGATTATTCCCTGGAATAATCACAAGAGCTTTATTCTCAGTATAATAATGACAGGACTAGTTAAAATGCAGACACGTGACACACAATGAAGCATTTCATTGGTTTTGAGAAACGTAAAACAATAATCGTAATTATTTTTTTTAAATTCCTCGCCTCGTTTATTATTTTCTTTAATCTAGTTGCCCTTATTCGGAACAACAAAAATAAAATAAAAACTTCAAAATCTTTGTTAAGGACTAGTTTTAAAGATCTACGCATATTAATTTAAATTCTTTTGTTCCAGGATGGTGTGCCAATATGGAATTCGAATTCATAGTTCAAGATACACATGAACTTCTCATCTACTGGTAAGTTTAAAATCAATTACTATTATTAGTTGTTATACGAATCGGTTCTATAATTAAAAATAAATATATCATTTTCTTCTACTCATTACTGAATGTGGTTGGTACTCTGCCGTAGCAGATCTCGGTAAATAATATATTTTATGCACAATAATAATCATGCTACGGGCCAGAAACGCCTGTATTCAGCCTTGATACATAAACAACTATTTAGTTAATTGATATTACAAATAAAATAAATAAATATATCATCACGCCTTCTACCCATTACTGGGTGTGGCACTCTGCTAAAGCAGATCTCGGTAAGTGATATATTCTGCGCGTGAAGTGCGGTTACCAGTCGTCAAATCACGGCCCCCAAACATGTTAGTGGTCGAGGAGCCACAGGGGTAGTTTTTGAAATTATGAAAATTTGTCGCCTGTGGGAATCGAACCAGGGACCTCAGGATCCACAGGCCGACTTCATACCACTGAGCTAGCCATCCCATATTGATATTACCTTACACCTATAATCAAATTATTCTGAAAATGCGAATAAGGTGTAAAGTCACTTCTCAAATATTCGTTGAAATGAACAACAAATCGGGTAAATGAATTTGTACGTCAAATCCGTGGCAAAAATAAATAAATTTAGCTGATATGAATAACTGAAAAATCCATGTGTCGAGTGATGGTAATCCAATTAAGCGAGGCTTCGAATCTTTCACCTCATCGGTCAGATCAAACATAAACATAGGTCGCTGCGGGGGTGAAACACACAGTGCTACCAACCTCACAAATCAATATCACCCGCGGGTGACAGCTACCACCACTCTCGTCCAAAAAACTCTGCTAACCCAGTGTGAACGCGTGAAAATGTCATTTAGTTTGTTTACCGCAATGTTGTCCGCACTGATTTACATCGGTTTTAGGTTGGCGGCCCTGCGTCGCTGTAATAATGTAATTATTGTTTCGCCCTGGGGGAAGGTTCGCTCAACACGTGGTGATTTTTTTTTGTGCAAGTGGCAAGCGTGTGCCGTGGAGGTGTCGAGAGTTACGAGTCCATTGAGAAAATTAAAAAATATTTTCGAATGACGCCACACCAGTTTTAGCTTTGTTTTTGCTGTTGTTGGTTAATGATATTGAAAATGGATATGCTTGGCGAGATTCGTACTTTGAGAACTCTGGAATTTTTTCATCGCTTCATTATGCATTTCTTTTTTTTTAGTTTAAATTCATTATTAGTTTTATGTCAAAATTTGAAAAAAGAAAGTGAAAACTAATGTGCTTCAACTTTAACCTACCTCAATGGTGAGGGGGTGTGGTCCGCACCGGGCGGCACTTATTTTGGGGCGGCATTTTTTATATTTAGTTTCAGTTCTAAAAAACAACTTGTTCACTTCATAAGTTTACTATTCGATTTCTACAAATTATGAATTACTGTATGATTTCGAATATTTTTCTTCATCGTGAAATCAATGTAGGGTTGAAAATATTATCTCGAAAAATTCCTTTATTACTGCCTAATTTAAATATGCCATCCAATGGTAAAACAGTTCCCCACCTATAGTTTGTCTCAATTACAATTATTTATTTATGTTTATTAATTTAATGGGGTAATGGCTCAGTGGTTTCGAGTTTGCCTGTGGATCCTGAGGACCCTGGTTCGATTTCCACAGCCGTTAAACCATTTTTCTTCAAATTAAAATTACTCTTGTGGCTCCCCCAGCACTAACATCTTTGAGGGCCATAATTTGACGGCTGGTAATCGCACTTCACGTACATAAATATATCACTTACCGAAATCTGCTTCGGCAGAGTGCCACACCCAGTAATGGGTAGAAGTGATGATATATTTATTTTATATTTATTTGTTTAATTTATAAAAACCACCATGGGGCGGCAAATTGGAGACCGTCCCGGGCAGCAAAAGTTCTAGATACGCCACTGCGTGATAATATATTTATTTATTTGTTTTTATTCTTCAAATCTGCAAAGTATCGTTTTACAGCACTTTCCTGTCCAGTAATTAGAAGGACACTTATTCCGTGTACAAGTTTTTCCTGAAAAGACAATGTTAAACTGAAAAATTATTACTCATTCAGTGAATAATATTCTAGTGAAATGTAAATTTTTTCATGTTGCTGAATAATCCGTTACGTCGATAGAGAATTAATAATGAATCACTGGTCCCAGTAGGCTGAACTCGTTTTTATTAGAATCGCGAAAAACGGTTGACACTTATAAAAAATTAATTGGCGTACAACGGTAACTTACAGAACGAGTTTATTATGGAACGTATTTCCCTTAGGACGCAGCGTGGACATTCATAATTTTTATTTCTTTCTCTACACTGTTAAAAATGACACCGAACGCTTTGAGGGGGTGAAAAAATGGGGAAAAAAGTTATACGATTGCTTCTGAAATAGTATACTTCATTTTATGGGATAGGTAGCTCAGTAGTATCGATTCCTATAGACGATAAACAATTTTCACCACATTAAAATTACCCCCGTGGTTCCCCCTCCACTAACATCTTTGAAAGCTGTGATTTGACGGCTGGTACCTGCACTGCACGCACACAAATATATCAATTACTGAGATCTTCTACGGCAGAGTGCCACACTTACTGATGGGTAAAAGGTGTGATGATATATTTATTTTTCTGTAACAATTCACAACTACACAAAAAAAAGTCGTGATCCTGGGTACTGACATTGGTATCCTTCGATGCTGAATTTGAATCTGAGGTCAGAATTTGCCTAGCACCCTCAGATTTTGCCCCACCGGCCCCAACACCCTCCCAAAGGGTCAAAATTTCTAAATTGAAAATGACTATCTTATCCTACGTTTTTCGGTGTGCCAAAAACGAATATGAAGTCAGAATTTACTCATTGCCCACATATTTCACCCCAGCAACACCCCAGAACCCCCAATATTCCACCCAAAGGGTCAAAATTTCTAAATTCAAAATGACTATCGTATCCTACGTTTTTTGGTGCGCCAAAAACAAATATGAAGTCAGAATTTACTCATCGCCCACATATTTCACCTCAGCAACCCTCCAGAACCCCCAATCTTCCCCCCAAAGGGTCAAAATTTCAGAATGTATTGAAATTCATATTGTATATCAAATTAAGTGTTTTTCTTGCATTCGACTATCATCATGGCAAAAAATTTTAATTTTAAGGGTGAAAATCGAGTAAAACAGGGGTTGAAGGGAGTGCAAAAATTTTTATTATATAATTTTTTTTTTGTGGCTTCTTTGGCGGATCAACTACTTAGGTTATATGCCGCCATTACGCCCTGATCTGCGTTTTAGGTATTATGGTCAACAGCAACGCGGGTTTTCTCTGAATGTTCACCCATCCAAGTACTACCCAGAGCTGGGCAAGCTACTTAAAAAAAGTAGCTAAGCTACAGCTACAGCTATTCTTTAAAAAAGTAGCTAAGCTACAGCTATAAGCTATATTTTGTAAAATATAGCTAAGCTACAGCTAAAAGCTTTCGTTAAAGTAGCTGTTAAATTTTAAAGCTACTTTTTTAAATTATTGTGAAATAATTAAATTTGCCATTGTCATATGATCAGTCTTTTGTTATAATGACTGTTAATTTACTATTACGTACATAAATATCAAAAATAGCAAATACCATCTGGCACCTACTGTGTATTTTTGCGTATTAGAGCCAGTTAGAACCGGCAACAAATAATTATTTTGTGTGGGTTTAGCTTGTACGCATGCGTACTTTGTTGACCTTCTGCTTAAAAAGTAGCTTTAAGCTACAAAAAGTAGCTTGAAGATACAAAAAGTAGCTTGAAGCTACAAAAAGTAGCTTTAAAAGTAGCTTCAGTTGTTATTTTTAAGCTAATAGAAAAAAAGTAGCTAGCTACAAGCTACATCTATATTTTTTCACAGTTAGCTAAGCTACAGTTACAACTAAGGTAAATGTAGCTAAGCTAGTAGCTAAGCTACAAAAGTAGCTAGCTACTGCCCAGCTCTGGTATTAACCGCGCGCAACGTTACTTAACTCGCGTTATCGCTTAGATCAGTTCCAACGAGTGCAGCCATGTCCGTTGACATTATATAATTTATAGAATGTAGAATTTTTAGTTCATTTATTATGAATTTTTAAGGGTTGGCTATTAGAATTAGGGATAGTACATATATGTAAGAGATAGAGATGAATGTGTGCATTATTCTTAACAGTGTAGTGATATAGTCTACGCTGGTAGAAAGAACGGCAGCGGGGTATTCTTAAAAATTGCACATTTCTGAGTCGGGCAAATAACAGACGGGAACTAATTAAGCCTGCTAATTGTAGAGGACTCATCAAATATATACGTTTGCTTTTTTTAATTCGGAAGAAAAATTGGCCCCAATCTAATCAAAAAAAGTCCCAGCCATGACGCATAAATTCCTAATTAGAATTGCATTTTGAATTATTAATTGCAATCTCTCCATTCTTCGTAGCCACGACTGAGCAGGCTCTGCAGGAATCTGCGTTACCGACACTCCATTGTTTACCATCGACATTCGAATCTTCGATTTTTAACATAGGTACCAAATTTCACCACACAAGTAATTTTTTTTTTCATTTTTGCGTATATTGAACAAACCGACTTGAGATATTATTATTTTAGTCCGTTTTTAAAATAAATATAAATATATCATCACGCCTTCTATCCATTACTGGGTGTGGCATTCTGCCGAAGCAGATCTCGGTAAGTGATATATTTTTGCGCGTGAAGTGCGTTTTCTAGTCGTCAAATTATGTTAGTGGTGGAGGAGCCACAGGGGTAGTATTAATATGGTGAAAATGTTTGTCGGTAGTGGGAAACGATCCAGGGTTCTTAGGATCCACAGGCTGACACGATACCACTGTGCCACCTACTTCATTATTTTTACAATTAATCAATACAAAATAAAAAGCGCCAAAAACAGTGTGCTTATAGACGTGTTTACAGTGCGTTTATAGACTTGTAAGACGACCGAAATAGAGAAACATATTTTAATTCCATTAGCAAATATGACGTACGAAAAGGTACCTCAATACCTTTCACAGAATACTCAAATCGATTACAAATAATCTTCGTACTTACGAAAATCCTCGTACATTAGAACAACAGACCTTCATGTAGACTTATCATATATTTATGAAAATACCATAGACAGTAGCGGCGCGTTGCGGTTTCCAAATGAAATAACAAGCGTCCGGTCGCGTCGCAAAGCTCTCTCTCCTACCTTCATTTCTCTCCATCGTTCTTTCTCGCTCGCTCGCGCGTCGCTCCGTTTTAATTATATTTTTAGTCTTTGTACATTTGCACTCACATGCATGCATATATCGTTTAATACGTAGCTTCCTGCTACCGCGCGAGTTCTAGATGCGATATTGTATTTCTACAATTTTTAGAAAAAACGTGGATGGAATTACTGAACGAATGAAAGATAAGGTGGCTGAGGGAGGGCGATGTTTCGTTGTTTTTACTCCCTCTCATTTATTTCTTTTTCTCTTGTCTGTAAAGTATAGCGTTACAAATTATTCATCCTGCCAAATCTAACCTATTATTCTTATCATTCTCACATCTTAATTAAATGATTAAGTAGATTTATTTATTTAATATGATGCATAACTTGAAATTAATTTTCATTGCGGATCATTTGATTATATTATATTTTTGGTCGAGAATCAATAATGGGCATAGCCCTTCGGTTGATAATCATTTATTGAAGATGTGTAGACAACGTTTCGGTTAAGGTTATAGCCATCTTTAGGTCTAAATATAAAGCAATATCGTAACAATTAAAGAATTGTTGGTCACTAAATAATTGAACAGTTAATTCACCAAGAATGTAGATGTTAATAACAAAGAACATAATAAAAAATTGTAAATCGACGTTCAGGGTAAACACGTGAAAAATGAAAAAAGTAATGAAGCTAAAACGTAGCAAAAAGCTTCACTACTTTTTTCATTTTTTCATTTTTCAAGGGTGAAAACAGGCTTTTCTGGCCCGTGACATGATTATTAGCACGAGGCGCAAAGTGATTAAAATATGTACATAGGTTATATGTGAAAACGACATTTTGCAGAATCAAGTCTGCCTGTTGATCCTGAGAACCCTGGTTCGATTCCCACAGGCGACAAACAATTTTTATTATTTCAAAAACTACCCTTGTGGCTCCTCCACCACTAACATCTTTGGAAGCCGTGATTTGATGGCTGGAACTGCACTTCACGCGCAAAATATATCACTTACCGGGATCTGCTTCAGCAGAGTGCCACACCCAGTAATGGGTAGAAGGCGTGATGATATATTTATTTAGAGTGTTATCACAGACGATCGTAGCATGGTGGCTAAAATTTGTGTCTACCAACCAAGAAGTCGTGCGATCAAATCTCACTTATTTCGATCTGTGTATATCCAAAAAATTACGAGTGCGTCTGAGTGGTTCGAATTTCATTATAAACTACTATGTACAGAGTGGCAAATCAATAAACTTGGTCAAAATATTTTACAAATAATGAGAAACCTAGGTTAGTGTTAAAAACACTAAAATATTGACAGACTTGGTTCTATAAACTGTCACTTTTGTTTCATTTCTTCATTTATACATTAAACTAAAAATAGTAGCAAATAATAAACCAATTACTATCGTTTACTAATATTCTATATTTTAAATATATACAATTATTTTATATAAAACAAAAACAATGTTTATTGAATTTTTCTGAGAATACTATACCTACCACACAGATTTGTTTAGCAAAGTGAAACGTTAAACAAAGAATAAATATTTATATCAAGAAATGAAGAATATTGATATAATCTTTAAATTAATTATATAAATTAAAATCGGAATGAAAATCTGCTGTATTATCTTTCATTTTAAAAACATTACGCAGATTATAGAATTATATTTTATTTTCAATAAAAGTATACGTAGTCATAATTAAAAGATAAAAATAATACGAGGTTGTACTCCAGCAGAGATTGAAGTAGATAAGTTTTTTAATTTCGCATGGGATCGTCTTTGATACAGGGTGATATAAAAATTGTTAAAATACCAATAAATAATTAATTCAGCGTGTAAAAACGCAATAAACGTCAGCAGGGTTAGCGGGGCGAAGGGTCGCTGATCTTCGAGCGATTTTTTAATATGTTTTGAAGTTCCAATTACGTCCGTCGGCGGCGCCGTGGTGCTTTGACATCGCCCGATACATCCGGCATTTTCATCAGCTTGCTGGTGGATTTCTTGTTTTTCTTTTTTATTTAGCTCCCTAGGGAATTTAATAATATCGTTTGGCAACAATGCTGATGAACAATAATTAATAATTTTACGGAAAAACGATCAGGTTCAAAGAGGAAAACCGAACCGGAACTAGAGTGGGGAGTCAAAGGATTCGCGATGATTGAAAGCTCTGCGGTTTTGCATGTCGATCTTTGGCTAACCACTGAGCTTTTACCTCTTTTTATAGGCTTTGATTTATCGTTATTAATTCATCGTTGTTACAGCTTCTCCATCAGCTTTTGACGGCACCACACTTTTTCAGACAATGGTCAATATATTCGTTTTATGTTTTGTATTTCTGTACAATCAAAATTGAATGTTTATAACTTATCACATATCCAAAGAAAGGTTTGTTTCTTTCAACCATTAACTTGAAAAATATGTACAATGCATATCCATAATATAAAAAGTAAATAAATACATATATCATCACGCCTTCTACCCATTACTGGGTGTGGCACTCTGCCGAATCAGATCTCGGTAAGTGATATATTTTGCGCGTGAAATGCGGTTATCAGTCGTTAAATCACGGCCCCCATAGATGTTAGTTGTGGAGGAGCAACAGGGGTAGCTTTTGAAATTATGAAAATTGTTTGTCGCCTGTGGGAATCGAACCAGGGTTCTCAGGATCCACAGGCCGACTTCATACCATTGAGCTAGCCACCCTATAAAAATATGTACAATACCCGTAATATGTTTTTATTTAAATAAATAAATCATCACGCCTTCTATCCATTACTGGGTATACAGCACTCTGCCGTAGCAGATATTGATAAGTGATATACGTAGTGTAGCTATTAAATAACGAGACTGATACTGTTTTAACATTTTATTTTGATTCCATACCTATTTACTTATTATCACTTTCAATATACACCCCTCCTCTATCCCTACAATGCTCCATGCGAATCTACCATTGTTCGAAACAGTGCTGGAAGTCTTCTTCTGTCAGCTGCTTCAGAACGCGTGCCCATTTCTCTTTCAAAGCTCAAATCTTGTTGCTATTAAGGCAAATTTTACCTTAGGAAACAGATAGAAGTCGCACGGTGCAAGATCTGGCGAATAAGGCGTATGGTCCAACACTGGGATGCTGTACTTGGCTAGAAATCTCTTGACAGACATTGCGGAATGAGCCAGCGCATTGTTTTGATGGAGAAACCATGACTTGTGGTGGAGGAGCCACAGGGGTAGTTTTAGAAATTATTAAAATTGTTTGTCGCCTGTGGAAATCGAACCAGGTTTCTCAGGATCCACAGGCCGACTGAGCTAGCCATCCCATACTAAAATAAAAAGCATCATTTTTTTACTCATTTGATTGATTAAAATTCGTTAAACATGTATTGATAGTTGTACAAATAAATAAATAGAGTGGTATCGAGTCGGCTTGTAGATCTTGAGAACCCCGGTTCGATCCCCACAACCGACAAACATTTTTCACCAAATTTAAATTACCCTTGACTTGTCCTTCCACAATTCGGGTAATTTTTCAATAAATTATAAGTTTCAGTAGCAGTTTTGCCAAGTTGCATGTGAAATTTCACAACAATTCGTTGTTCTAATTTTGCACTTAACAACTCTAATTAGAACGAATGCTACGGCTATACGGATTTGTTTACAGAAGCGAGAGGTACTGCATTCGAAAGAGAAAGCTTCACGCTAAAAAGCTGATAGTCGCTGGTGTTTGGCGCATATGTACTTCGTCAGTATCAGCGTCAGTCCTTTATCGTAGTTCCATTTTTCGCCACTATGAGCACATTCTGATTTTTGAATCCCATGTTGCTAAAAAAACATGATCATCCCTTCTGCTATCTATCAGCCAGAAGCACCCTTTTAAAAAAACACCACATATCGAAACTGATTCCCATTTAAATATGTACATATGTGTTCTTGTATCTTCTCGCCCGCGGAGAAAATGCACCTATACACCAAGGCTATCGCGATCAGGACTGGTTTACAACTATTGGATTTTCTTCCAGCGCTAGCTACGATAGCTACGGCTGGTTCTTAGATTATGTCGCCTTGCGTCCCTCACCATCTTATGGTGGAGTTATGGTACCCTGGCGAACTGCTATTGCTTTAGAACAATGCGAGACGAGAACTAGTTCCAGGGGTGTTTTTTGTGTATTGTATCGTAAATAGTAATTGTTAGTCTATCTTACATGTAAACAGGATAAAATAGGCGCGATTTGGATGAACTGTGTGGAAAGAAAAGAGGGCCAGAATGAAATGAAAATTCATAACCATATATTTAAATTACTAATGCACTTACTATCTATATACTGCTAATACTAGAACCCTGGTTCGATTCCTACAGGCGACAAACAACTTTCATAATTTCAAAAACTTCCCCTGTGGATCCTCCACCACTAACATATTTGGGGGCCGTGATTTGATGACTGGTAACCGCACTTCACGCGTATAAATATATCAATTACCGAGATCTGCTTTGCAGAGTGCCACACCCAGTAATGGATAAAAGGCGTGATGATATATTTATTTATTTATTTTATCTTTTTCGTGACTAGCTCAGTTTTATGATGTTGGCCTGTGGATCCTGAGAACCCTGGTTGGATTCACACAGGCGACAAACAATTTTCATAATTTCAAAAGCTATCCCTGTGGCTCCTCGACCACTAACATCTTTGGAGGCTGTGATTTGACGACTGGTAACCGCACTTTACGCGCAAAATATATCACTTACCGAGATCTGCTGTGGCAGAGAGCCACACCCAGTAATGAGTAAAAGGCGTGATGATATATTTATTTATTTATTTTATCTTTTTCGTGAAATTGCTCTGCACCCTCCAAAAATTTTTGGGGGAGGGGTGCACAGTTAACTTGACATAAATATATGAGTTATGTCTGCTATGGCAGAGTTCCACGCCCAGTAATGAGTATTTCTTTTATTTTACTTACTTACTTATTTAAACTATAAAATAAATAGGTTTATTTGGAATGTATTAATAACATAGCGTTGGAGCATCAACGCAGGATTCCCTATCATCGAAAACTCAAGTGTAGATATACAGCAAAACAGAACTGAACAGGGTATAAAAGAGATAGGGTCTGTTATCAGTCGGGCCGCGAGTCCAACCCTGATAAGGTGACGGCATCAAGCATCGAACCGGATACACTTCCCACTTCCGGTCAGCATAACCCCATCATCCGTGACGTCACTGATCACAACATACTGATAAATATACCAATCAATGCCGTTGTATCCAGGCCTTCTTCACTCCAGTGGTAGAGAATGCCGCATGTGTGCCTTTGAGGCTCAAATGAGCCGCTTGTGATTCGCTAGTATGATTACCCGGAGGCATATGGTCGCAGTAGGCTGCCACACATGTCGATATTCATAAAAACACTATTCACTCACTTGTCTTCAGCCGCCATCTTTCTATCTGAACTAAAACCAATGTACCGTGAGTAAAGCGATGTAATGACTCGGCATAGGCGGCTTTGAAACACCCCGCAACCGATGCCTGCTGTTTCTTTTTTAATTAAGTGCATCAGGACGTTGCTATGATTCTTAAGTTCAATGATTTTTGTATGGAAACAAACTCAAGCCGTTCAACTCGTTTCTTTTAACCCAAAATTTATTTATTTATTTGTGCTGGTCTGTACAACAGGAACTTAATCTCAATTACAGTCATGGGCGTCCACAGACATTTTTCCAGAGGGGAAGAGGGTCGCAAAAAAGTTTCAGATATGTGTACATAGATTTCTAAAAGATTTTTTTTTTACATAACATAAATACAATACACATAACAAATAGATAAAAAAATATTTAAATTTGTGAAATAAATTACTAGTCTTTGTCATCCGGATTTGAATTGAAGGGGTAGGACAATCTTCGAATAACTCTTCCATAAATTGACACCATTTCTTCAATAAATTCTGATTTAGCAGTTTTACCGTTTTTATTTGCTAATATTTTGTGTCTGTCTATACTTAATAAACTTAGATTACTCAATCGTTACGTTAGGAAACATGTCGCTAGCTGGCCATAAGAATACTGCTGGAAATTCAGTTTCAGCTTGAATTTATTATCTTTAAACTTATAATTTAATTTTTATTTTATTATATATACATATACAGGATGGTGACCGCGACTCTCGAACATAGAACTTTAACGTAAAATCATATTGTTTTAATTTCCTGCTTCCCTAATTATTTAAAACAAAAAAGCTTCAAATAAAAGTTTTAGGGCATAAAATACGAAATTAATTTTGCAAGCTTTGTATCGGCACAAATTAGATCTGAAAATGACTAAAATTGTCTCAAAACTATCGATAGCTATGAAAATGAAACAAAATTAAAGAAATGTTTGACGTTCAATCTGTCAAAACTGTCAAAATAAAATCTTTATTTATTATTATTATTATTTATAAACGGGATTGGGGTAACGACACAGTGGTAGCAAGTCAGCCTGTGGATCCAAAGAACCCTGGTTCGATCCCTACAGCCGACAAAACATTTTCACCAATTTAAAATTATCCCTGTGGCTCCCCCACTACTCACGCGCATAAATATATCACTTACCGAGATCTGCTTCGGCAGAGTGCCACACTCAGTAATGGGTAGAAGGCGTGATGATATATTTATTTATTTTATTCTATAATAACATTTATGGGATGGCTAGCACAGTGGTATGAAGTCGGCCTGTGGATCCTGAGGTCCCTGGTTCGATTCCCACAGGCGACAAATTTTCATAATTTGAAAAAGCTATCCCTGTGGTTCATCCACCACTAACATGTTTGGGGGCCGTGATTTGACGACTGGTAACCGCACTTCACGCGCAAAATATATCACTTACCGAGATCTGCTTTAGCAGAGTGCCACACCCAGAAATGGGTAGAAGGCGTGATGATATTTTTTTTTTTTTTTTTTTATAATAACATTTAAAACAAAACTGCTGATTTCAAGTCACAATCAAACATATGCACCACAATTTTAGTCATCTATTTACGCCACCAATACCACAGCTTCCAATGCATTAAAAGCACAAATATCGTTCCAACCATCCCGAAGGTATATTGGAGTTCTCCCCGGACGAGCGTCCGGCGACTCCGGTCGTTCCGGGCCGTGAACGAAGTCCGGAGTCCGGGGCACGGCGGCGGAGGACACTAATAAAACACTGGTTTTATGTGACTTGCTAGCTTTGCTGTGTCGCACAATATCTTCCGTGGTCAATACTTGACCGGCCACAAGCTATTAGTTGTCATCGGTTATTGAAAGTTATGTTTTTGAACGGATCGCGAACATCCTTGATCTTGCAGGGGTGGACAACGAGAAAGACGATAACACCGCAGGAGATATTTTCCAGATTGCAAAAAAGATACAATAGTGTATTGAAAAATAAGTGTTATAATTGAACACTGTAATATTGTAATACTATTACTTTTATTGTAAATTTTTCATTAAACATAATATAAATAAATATATCATCACGCCTTCTACCCATTAGCAGAGCTGGGCAAACTACTTAAAAAAAGTAGCTAAGCTACAGCTACAGCTATTCTTAAAAAAGTAGCTAAGCTACAGCTATAAGCTATATTTTGTAAAATATAGCTAAGCTACAGCTAAAAGCTTTCGTTAAAGTAGCTATTAAATTTTAAAGCTACTTTTTAAAATTATTGTGAAATAATTAAATTTGCCATTGTCATATGATCAGTCTTTTGTTATAATGACTGTTAATTTACTATTATGTACATAAATATCAAAAATAGCAAATACCATCTGGCACCTACTGTGTATTTTTGCGTATTAGAGCCAGTTAGAACCGGCAACAAATTATTATTTTGTGTGGTTTTAGCTTGTACGCATGCGTACTTTGTTGATCTTCTGCTTAAAAAGTAGCTTTAAGCTACAAAAAGTAGCTTTAAAAGTAGCTTCAGTTGTTATTTTTAAGCTAATAGAAAAAAAAGTAGCTAGCTACAAGCTACAGCTATATTTTTTCATAGTTAGCTAAGCTACAGCTACAGCTAAGGTAAATGTAGCTAAGCTAGTTGCTAAGCTACAAAAGTAGCTAGCTACTGCCCAGCTCTGCCCATTACTGGATGTGGCATTCTGCCGAAGCAGATCTCGATAAGTGATATATTTATGCACGTGAAGTGCGGTTACTAACCGTCAAATCACGGCTCCCAAAGATGTTAGTGGAGGAGAAGCCACAGGAGTAATATGAATGTAGTGAAAATGTTTATCGGTAGTGGGAATCGAACCAGGGTTCTCAGGATCCACAGGTCGACACGATACCACTGTGCCACCTACCCCACATTAAAAATAATAATAATAAAATTTCAAAGTGGGCTATATAGGACACATATTTTTTGGCCCGGTTGTGCATAAAAGTGTTTTTTACCGTGCGCGAGTAATAAAGAATCACTTTACGTTCTCAACACAAAAAAACTATTTTATCTAGATAAATTTGCACGCTGTGCGATAAACAATCACTTTTTGCACTGAAAATGAATACATAATGACTTACTTTTCGCACGATCGTAAGAAAAAGTAAATATTACATTCTTATTGGTTGAATTTTTTTATCTCCTTAGGGATCATTTAAAATTTAACATCAAACTATCAAAATTTTTAATTTTATACTGCGTAAAATAAATCTCACATCAATATAAAATAAAATAAATAAATATATCATCACGCCTTCTATCCATTACTGGGTGTGGCACTCTGCCACAGCAGATCTCGGTAAGTGATATATTTATGTGCGTGAAGTGCGGTTATCAGTCGTCAAATCACGGCCCCCAAAGATGTTAGTGGTGGAGGAGCCACAGGGGTAGTTTTAGAAATTATTAAAATTGTTTGTCGCCTATGGGAATCGAACCAGATTTCTCAGGATCCACAGGCCAACTGAGCTAGCCATCCCAT
Source organism: Pterostichus madidus (assembly GCA_911728475.2). Lineage (NCBI taxonomy): Eukaryota > Metazoa > Arthropoda > Insecta > Coleoptera > Carabidae > Pterostichus > Pterostichus madidus. The sequence continues at coordinate 10,041,737 of OU452315.1, forward strand.
ACTAAAATAAAAAAGCATCATTTTTTTACTCATTTGATTGATTAAAATTCGTTAAACATGTATTGATAGTTGTACAAATAACTAAATAGAGTGGTATCGAGTCGGCTTGTAGATCTTGAGAACCCCGGTTCGATCCCCACAACCGACAAACATTTTTCACCAAATTTAAATTACCCATGCAGCTCCCCCTCACCACTAATATCTTTAGGGACCGTAATTTGACGACTGGTAACCGCACTTACATTACTTACCGATATCTGCTTCGTCAGAGTGTCACACCCAGTAATAGGTAAAAGGCGTGATGATATATTTATATTTATTTTTCAAATAACTAATGCCGAGTGACAAAATTAAATAACGCCAAAAATCTTCTGCTTCTTGCACTATCCACCGCATTTCCTTTGTTTGTCGATGACCACTTCCGTGGTGGTTGTGTTCTGGACACCCCTCGCGAAACCGTAAATGTAATAAGCCAATATGAGCGGCATATACAGGGCAGTAAGTTATAATTTGGGCGCGCGTTACAGTGCCATTGATGGCGCGGCCACGAAAGTCTTTGATGATATTTCGGTAATGGTTCGGGCCGATAACGACGACTTAGGAGGACATTAGGAGCTGCTGTCGGGGTGGTTGAGTGCACCACCCTTATCGAATGATGCCTGACAGGATGTACATCGGATGTGGACAAAGTTTTTGCTTGTTTTGATCTGATAAGTGTGGTGCGACTGATGATTTGCCAGTAATAACTAATTTGTTGGTGATTTTATATTATTCTTGATAATTATAACTAAAGAGGGGATGGGGTAGATTGCTCAGTGGTATCGAGTCGACCTGTGGGTTGGATTCTCACTACCGACAAGCACGTTTCAACACATAAAATTATTTCGGTGGCTCACCCTCCACTAACAAATTAGTATATCACTTATCTAGATCTGTTATGGTAGAGTACTAAACCCAGTAACGGGTATAAGGCATGATGATATATTTTTTTTTTCTGGCTTCTTTGGCGGACCAACTACTCAGGTCATATGCCGCCATTACGCCCTGATCTGCGTTTTAGTTGTTATTGTCAACAGCAACGCGAGTTTTCTCTGGACGGTCACCCATCCAAATACTACCCGCGCGCAACGTTGCTTAACTCGCGTTATCGCTTAGATCAGTACCAACGAGCGCAGCCATGGCCGTTGACAAAATGATATATTTATTTATTTATTTATTTTATGGGGTGGCTAGTGGTATGAAGCCGGCCTGCGGATCCTGAGAACCCTGGTTCGATTAACACAAGCGACAAACAATTTTCATAATTTCAAAAGCTACCCCTGTGGCTCCTCCACCACTAACATCTTTGGGGGCCGTGATTTGACTTCACGCGCATAAATATATCACTTACCGAGATCTGCTTCGGCAGAGTACCACATCCTGTAATGGATTAAAGGCGTAATGATATATTTATTTATATGTAAATAAAATAAATATATCATCACGCCTTCTACCTAAATGATTCATTATCGTTGATCAAATTTGACATATTTTATAAAGAGACAGACAAAATTGTATTTTAGTGCACATTTTTACCGGGGTTAATTTCCCGTTAGTTGTATAGTACATGTAGATTTAAAAAGACACAGAAATATTTTATTTTATACTAGATTAACTTGAAAATATAATAGTCGACAGTTCCAAAACACATTTTTATATTTAATGTAATAGACTATAACAAGTTTTAAGTAAATAAAAATGAATTTTGCAAATCATAAAAATATTTCGCTTATGGTTTCCTGTTCAACTGTAACATTATATTTATTTTTTTTATTCTTAGAATTTTAAAAGAACTTGGTATGTTATAAAATATTTTTATTGTGGCTTGAAATGAAATAAAATAGTACAGGTTTTTGAATCTACTGTATCAAAATGCATAGTTCAAAATTTTTGAAGATTTAATATAAATAAATAAATATAAATATATCATCACGCCTTCTACCCATTACTGGGTGTGGCACTCTGCCAAAGCAGATCTCGGTAAGTGATATATTTTGCGTGTGAAGTGCGTTTACCAGTCGTCAAATCACGGCTTCCAAAGATGTTAGTGGTGGAGCAGCCACAGGGGTAGTTTTTGAAATTATTAAAATTGTTTGTCACCTGTGGGAATCGAACCAGGGTACTCAGGATCCACAGACCGACTTCATACCACTGAGCTAGCCACCCCATTATTTAATATTAATAATAATAATATAAATGGGGTAGGTGGTTCAGTGGTATCAAGTTGGTTTGTGAATTTGAGAACCTCGGTTCGATTTTCAAAGTCGACAAACAAATTTCAACAACATTAAAATTACCCCTGTGGCTCTACCTCCATTAGCATCTTTGAGGGTCGTGATTCGACGTCTGGTAACTCCAATTCATAAAAATAAGAAAATATATAAAATGTTGTGTCAGCCATCTTGACTATTAACTTTAAACAAGCTGTTAGCTAACAAAATAGTTAATATAACTTTTGTATAAATGTGAACTAAAATGATAAAAATTTGATGATAATTATGACAGTAATATGGTATCTTTATGACAAATTAGCGTCAGAAATAAAAGCTCCATCTTCTAGGTTGGTAACAATGCTATGATTAATATGTCCCCGATAAGCCATTACCAAGTTTGGCGGACGAAAAGTAACCAATTTTTGCGGCATTAAGCCTCCACGCGGCATTAACTTTATAGATTGTTTTACGAGCGGTTCGAACGTTGGCCAGCCTGCGTCGGGCACTTTGGCGCGTGTGTTGTGTGTGTTGGTAGCCCTGGCGGTCACATATAGGCCGGATCGGTCACTATTCGGCTTATAAAATCTTCCACCCTTACTTCTTCGGCTATTACATGTCCAATGTCGGTCTGCCAATGCTGCTCTGACGTCACTGATGCTGTTAAAAGCTTACTACTGATACATCGCACTTCTTACACGACTTATATTCATTCACTACGTTTTATTTTTCAATATACTTTAACTGAAGAAATGTTATGTTTTTGTTATCATGGTAAAATGATTACATATAAAATAAAGTAAAACAAGATTGGAAGTGATAAATCTACTGTAACAATAAAATTAGTGTACTCAACGTCATATATACGATTAAACTGTAACAATATTGACCAAATTGAAGATAATCACATACAACAGAAGACATCCCTTCACTTGAAATTATGTCTATTTCTGAAAACAATTCTACAAAATTTGATCTGATACAAGATGATATATCAACTATTAGAACCGAAATTAATTGTATAAATTCTTCTTTAAAATCATGAGGACAGAATCAAGAAATTGGAAGATTTAGTGACAGAAATTAAACTAGATAACAGTAAGATGTAGAAGATCATCAAAGAAAAAAAATTAATAATTTAGCGGCGTAGAAGATTCCGAAAGTGAGACAGATTTGTCCTGGACAACTAACTACATACATAGCACTACATATTCAATTTTACTTACACAATCCGGAGAAATAATGATTAAACTCGGAACCCGGAGATAACTCACTGAAACCCGGAGTCTCCGGGTCAAACCCGGAGAGGTGGCAAGCCTAATTGTACCAAATAAAGAACACTTGACTAATAAAAATTTAATATTTATTTATTTGTTATATAACAAAAAGAATAGAAAACCCCATGTTTTTCTAAAACATTAATAGTATTATTTCTTATTAAATATTTTAATATTTACTGTATGTAATTATATGTTTCATTGTCACAGTAATTAATATTATGTATAGTCAGTGATCACATAATTGGCGAATTGTTTATATTTTACCAACGTGAAAAACAAACTTATTAAATAGTCATTATTGTATATTTCACATTAAATTACATTTAAATGAGTAATATAACGAATTTCAAATCATTCCTCATTACAAAGTTTTTTTAATGCTAACCTTCGTACAATAATTTAACAACTGCATTTTGTATATATAAAAAATATACCATCACGCCTTTTACCCATTACTGAGTGTAGCACTCTGTCGAAGCAGATCTCGATAAGTGATATATATTTTGCGCATGAAGTGCGGTTGCCAGTTGTCAAATCACGGCCCCCAAAGATGTTAGTAGTGGAGGAGCCACAGAGATAATTTTAAATTAGTGAAAATGTTTGTCGGCTGTGGGGATCGAACCAGGGTTTACAGAAACCACAAGTCGACTTCATACCACTGAGCTTTAAAATAAAATATAAATATATCATCACGCCTTCTACCCATTACTGGGTGTGGCACTCTGCCGAAGCAGATCTCGGTAAGTGATATATTTTACGCATGAAGTGCGGTTACCAGTCGTCAAATCACGGCACCCAAAGATGTTAGTGGTGGGAAAGCCACAGGGAGAGTTTTTTTTAAATTATGAAAATTGTTTGTCGTCTGTGGGAATCGAACCAGGGTTCTCAGGATCCACAGGCCGACTTGATACCACTGAGCTTTGATTCACAAAATTTGTAAATTAACAAACCTGTCTATAATTCCAAAACACATTAACAGCAACTTCACCCCACAGAAATTTCAATTGTAAATCACGTAAATTTACATCAATACAAATTCAAACAGCTTGCAAATCAGTGTAGAACCACAGTTCTACCGCGCCGGAGTAGTGCTCTGTAAACGTGGTGTTTGTCAATAAGCCACCGATACTGGGATTAGGGACATTCTTATAGCGGCCAGTGTGATTTCAGCGAACGGAAGGGATTCCAGCACGTAATGTAAGGGTAGATAAGGGTGGGTTTGCTATGACAAGAGGGTGAAGTCACGAAATGACACCCCGCGGATGTCCCCGGCAGTAAAGAGGTTTATTGCTGTCTATTGGTTATCTTCTGGACAACATCAGACTCGGGAAAAACAACAATATATGAAATATCATCTCGTGGTTCTTCTTCTTAATATAACGTTACTGGAACGTTGTTGGCTATTGTGAGGCAGCCGGATTTTATTAATTAAAATAAATATAAATATATCATCACGCCTTTTACCTATTACTGGGTGTGGCACTCTACCGAAGCAGATCACGGTAAGTGATATATTTGAGGGCCGTGATTTGTCGACTGGTAACCGCACTTCACGCGCATAAATATATCACTTACCGAGATCTGCTTCGGCAGAGTGCCACACTCAGTAATGGATTTATTTTATGCACAACTGGGCCGAAATTCAAGTGTTTTAGCCCTAAAAAGCAGGCATCAACACTTCATTCCGGCCCATGAGCCATAAAAAAATAATTTCTATGGATACATAAATAAAATGATAATTTTAGTTTATTCTGAATACTTGATTTTACAAAATGTCATTTTGACATATAATCTATGTACAAATTTTAATCTTTTGAACATATAATTACATGTCATTTTGTTGTGCATAAAATATTGTATGTACCACGAGTGAAATTAGCGTTTCTGACCCTGAGCATGTTATTACCACGAGGCGCGGGCCAGAAACGCCTGTTTTCACCCTTGGTACATAAATAACTATTATGCACAACTGGGCCGAAAAGCATGTGTTTTAGCCCTAAAAAGCGGGCTTAAACACTTTTTTTTGGCCCATGGGCCATAAAAAAATAATTCCTGTGGATACATAAATAAAATGATAATTTTTGTGCCACACCCAGTAATGGGTAGAAGGCGTGATGATATATTTATTTATTTTATTTATTATGAATCTGGTCCAGAATACTATAAATAAATAAATCTTAGAATTCGTAAAGCGAAGTAAGGAACCAATTTTATATATTTTAATAATAATACAAGGCATGTAAGTGGAAGCAGTTATTGTAGTTTAATTGTAATTTTAGCGTTAAAAAAGTGTTTATAAATAAGCAAATTTTTTATGCAAATGAGTTGCTGCTCGTAGAGTAGGAAATGCTGGAGAGGAAATAATGGGTTTTGAGTAAGAAATAATGCATAGCATATAGAAATTATAATTTTCCATTATTTCGTATGAATAACCCGAGTGAACCTATAGTTATTTGTACCAGAAGCAGACAAAGTCCATATTTAATTAATATGTTTCAGTTAGTGTAAACAGTGCGATAGTATTGTTGCCAACACAACAAAATAAAAAAAAATACTAGAAAGAGCTTACAAGGGGCTTAGCGTTCACAAATCCAGGGAAATTTTAAATATAAAATATTCTCCTCTCCGTAATTTTTCGCAGGAGCCCTTTTTAATCTTTTTACTTTAGTTAATATAAATGCAACATTCGCTGGACGCACTAATGTGTATTTCTAACAAACGATTAAGAGATTTTTAAAAAGGTTTTCACCTCTACGCGAATCTCACCCTTACATAGGGGTAGTTATGGTTCAGCTGACCGCTCCACCGGCTTCCCTAGAAACATACGAGCGCAATAAATAATGTATTTTTAAGTTAAAGTAATGTATGAACTAAGGGTTGCACGAGCCAGCGACTAATTTGCCAGATTTTATAGTCTTTGCCTGCGGTACATTCCTGCGTGATGCATAGAGTTATCGGAATTATGGTACAAAGTACAGAACGAAACTGAACTTTAAGACAAATAAAAAAAATAAATATATCATCACGCCTTCTACCCATTACTAGGTGTGGCACTCTGCCGAAGCAGATCTCGGTAAGTGATATATTTTGCGCGTGAAGTGCAGTTACCAGTCGTCAAATCACGGCCCCCAAAGATGTTAGTGGTAGAGGAGCCACAGGGGTAGTTTTTGAAATTATGAAAATTGTTTGTCGCCTGTGGGAATCGAATCTAGGGTACCAGGGTTCTCAGGATCCACAGGCCGACTTCATACCACTGAGCTAGCCACCCCATAAAGACTCTTTAAGACAGCTGCTATAATTTCAAACAATTTCAGTTTTTATGCAGAACCGGGTCGAAATTCATGTGTTTTAGCCCTAAAAAGCGGGCTTAAACACTTCTTTTTGGCCCTAGGGCCTTAAAAAAATAATTCCTATGGGTACAAAAATGATAATTTTTGTTTATTGTGAGTACTTGATTCTGCAAAATGTCATTTTGACATATAACCTATGTACATATTTTAATCATTTGAACATATAATTAAATGTTATTTTGTTGTGCATAAAATATTGTATGTACCACGGGCGAAATTAGCATTTCTGACCCTGAGCACGTTATTAGCCCTCGGAGCTTTGCGCCTCGTGCTAATAATCATGCCGCGTGCCAGAAACACCTGTTTTCACCCTTGGTACATAAATATAGGTATATAAAACATGCAAGAAAAGTATAAACACGAGACCGAAGGTTGAGTGTTTAATACTCTTAAGTATATATTTATTTATTTATTTGGCTAGCTCAGTGGTATGATGAAGTCGGCCTGTGGATCCTGAAAACCCTGGTTCGATACCCACAGGCGACAAACAATTTTCATAATTTCAAAAACTACCTCTGTGGCTCCTCTACCACTAACATCTTTGGGAGCCGTGATTTGACGACTGGTAACCGCACTTCACGCGCAAAATATATCACTTACCGAGAACTGCTTCGGTAGAGTGCTACACCCAGTAATGGGTAGAAGGCGTGATGATGATATATTTATTTATATTTTATATTTATACCAATAATATACATGTGTAATTCAAAATTTTATCCACAACTCATAATTATAGGTATCGAAGAAGATTGGTCGTAACGTTTAACGTTGATTCAGTTATATATAGTTTCTCAAAATACGGTAGATCATGAAGCGGTTGCTAAGTAACAAGTTGTTTACAGTATTTTATGGAATATAAAACACTAGTGTTTTATGAGCCACATAATTCAACTGAAATCAGTGTAATAATGTCTTTATTATATATGAGTTGTGGATAAAAATATTGATTAATTGTCTAAAAAATTTCAATTGTTTGTGTTATGAGAAGCGCTACCAATACAACTAATAAAAAATACTCTGCCGTAACACATCTCGTTAAGTGATATATTTTGCGTGTGAAGTGAAAAAGACTTGTATGAGATGTTACCTAATATAATATTTTATTCAATTTAAAAAAATGGGGTGGCTAGCTCAGTGGTATGAAGTCGGCCTGTGGATCCTGAGGTCCCTGGTTCGATTCCCACAGGCGACAAATTTTAATAATCTGAAAAAGCTATCCCTGTGACTCCTCCACCACTAACATGTTTGGGGGCCGTGATTTGACGACTGGTAACCGCACTTCACGCGCAAAATATATCACTTACCGAGATCTGCTTCAGCAGAGTGCCACACCCAGTAAAGGGTAGAACGCGTGATGATATATTTATTATTTATTTTATTTATAAAAAAAAAACAATATTGTGTACGCGCCTTTCTTCGAAGATTTTTTTTTTGTAAAATATAATTTTATATGACTTTGTAATTAGTTATTCAAACTGTTAAAATACCAACTATATTCTACGATATTAATTACATTATTTTTATGTTTACAGAATCATCTTGAAAGCTGCAATCATCTCTTGCGGTCTTAGCATCATCGTGCAGTAGGTGGTGTTCTAACCTCCATGATTCTGAAGCCGATCTGAAGCACGAAAAACGTCTTGAAGCCGCTGAGGTCATCAATAGCGTCGGCACTTTCTGCAGAATCAGCATCGTCGACTGGATTATTCAAAGTTCTAGCAGACTCACCGGTGCCGAAATCAGAAGCCACCCAGCATGTAATGTATTATATTTTACTTGTAATGTAGATTTATTACTTATCCAGCATCCCTTAAAAAAATTATGAATCGTTTCCAGATAGTTCTGTGCCCTAAAAAAATTCTTGAGTTATTTATAACGCATCTAGCATCCCTAAAAAATTTCTAAATCGTTTTCAGATAGTCATTCTACCAAAAAAATATTTTTGACTTATCCAGAATTCTTTAAAAAATCTTGAATCGTTTCCAGGTAGTTATGTTGCTAAAAAAATTCATAAGATATTTATGACTCATCCAGCGTCCCTTAAAAAAGTCATGAATCGTTTTCAGATAGTTATGTTTCCAAAAAATAGTTCCTATGATATTTATAACTTATCCAAAAAGTCTTAAAAAATTCTTAAATCGAAAAAAAAATTCAAAGTTGTTTATAATTCATCCAGCATCCCTTAAAAATTCCTGAATTGTTTCCAGATAGTGTTATGTTCCCAAAATAAAAATAATAATAATTATAATTAATAAAATAATCGTACATTTACGAGATTTTTTATATTTTTGCTATAATTCTCACAGTTTACGACATAATATTTTAATATTATTTGCTATTATATTATAGTTTATTTACTTGATATAGTTTCAATTAAATTTTGAACTTGGTTTAAATAAATAATTTGTATCTTTTACTTTTAAAAGTAATTTGTTAAATACTGGTAACACATGTAATTATTTTATGAATTCTATAAAATGCTTAATATTTGCAGTTGGTTTAAATATATACATTTATTTTTGTCATACGCGGTCATGGAATATCTTCCGTACATCTGTGTCTTACGTAAAAGCCATTTAATTTACTTTATAATTTGGCCTAAATGATGAAATATTCTTTTATGTAAAGTATTTTTGATATGATAAATATTTATTTCACGTGTTTAAAGTAAATGCTAATTATTGAGACGTTATAATTTAAACTTTTTATTAGAAATTTGTTTAAAAACAAACAATAACAATAATAAAATTATTATTTATAATAATATCAAAAGTAAAATGATAAATATTGTATTTGCAGTGTATATTTTTATTCTTTATCGTTCAAGGTAACATTTATAAACTGTAGTTAGAACTAATTAATCCGGACGAAACCTGCAAACCCGGCACTTTGCTACTGCTCGCTGTACATTCTAGCCATAAGTCTGTCTCTCTCTAGCACATTGTAATCAATGGAATGGTTGCGCAAGCTCGTTCACTTTGCCAAGAACTCGTTGATGTGTTCAGACGTAGCATCGCGCTCCGTACATTTGCTGCCTTTCAGAAGGCCATCATATCAAACAATTGTCCTCCGAACACGCTAGTGCCTTCACGTGGGGGCCCAACATACTTTCTACATACTTTCTACATATAAGGCAAGTTTAATAAGCGTATCGCGAGCCGGGTGGGACGAGTCCCTCGAGACCAAGGTCGTAGTTTGGTGTGTAGGCGGGTCGCCCAGCTAGAGAGTATCTCTGCCGATGACTGCGTGGTCGGGGTCGCCAAATCCCCTCGTTAGAGGTGGCCTTTGGATTTCCGGGCAAGTACATAGAGGCTTCTCTTGCCACGAGCACTGTGGAATACTCTCCCTACGACTCGGGTAGGTTTTGTAGGCGTAAACCGAGAGATCGGGGCTACGGAATATAGTCCACGTCTTTGCATTAAGTACAAGCACACTTCCGGCTGCTTGTCGTAGATTCATTACTGCGCCACTTAAAATTAGCTATTCGTACACAGAAACTTAGGTAGGGATAAGGCAAGAACAGAAGTGAAGATAGAACAAAGAAATCAACATTGAAGACAACGTGAAGATCAAGAAATGTATAAATGGGATGTTATGGGATGAATGGAATGTGTGGTATGAATGGTGTATGCTGCATGCTGCACGCTGATTTACCATAACTTTGTCTATTATTCTATTTTATTGCATTTTGTTCTGAGTTTCTGTTTCAGGTTCAACAATCATCAAATGTCTCTATGTATGTTTTTTCTAATGTTTCCAACTATTCTGTGTTACTAATACATTGTTTTTATGTTTCTAGGGACATGACGGGACCTGCAAGCATCTCCTGCGCCCTCAGAATCATCGTAGAGCAGCTGGTGTTCGAACCAGCGACACCGGAGCTGCCGCCATCGTGGACAACGTTGCCGGAGCTTATAATCATCATCGTAGAGCAGCTGGTGTTCGAACCAGCGTCACCGCAGCCTGTATCATCGTGGACAACATCACCTGAGTCAACATTTCTTCAACTATGTCAGAAGTTGGCTGCAGTATCAGCCAGTCATCGCAGAATGTCGTCCGCAGCTCGCAGCAACAATTGTAAGAACATAATTATTTTTTAAAATGGCTTGTATTTAACCGAATCAAAATATTAATATTTGCTGTAGCAAACTGAAAATAAATATTCGGCACAATATACAGGCTGTAAAATAAGTACGGAATATTGAAATGATTTCCTGAAATAATCTTTTAATCTAAATAATTAAAAAAAAAACGTTTCGAAACGTTTTATAAATTATTTAGATTAAATGATTATTTCAGGAGATAATTTCAATATTCTCTTTACTTATTTTAAACCCTTTATTGCCATTTAATTTTTCTGGAAAGCGTATTTACTATTCTTGGCTTTCAACAATTACTTTTAAAGGTCGTTTAGTATTTTTTGTGCTCAATTATTATTTTTAGTCTTTATTTAATTATTTCTGGTAGCAGTAATTTATTATTATTGATAAAATTATTTCGTTGCTCATTTAAATTATTCCCTTTTATAGTTTCTTACATTACTAGCAGAGTAAAACAGTTTTTACTGTTAAAAGGAGGAATTGACTCCTTGATGCAGTAAAAATAATTACTTTGCGTGTATTGTACAAAATATTATTTGTTCCTCATTAGTAAACAAATTTAAAAATAATAATTAAATTCTGTCAGTTGTGTTAAAAATTGTTTTAAATTATTTGAAAGTATAACTTGTTAACTAAATAAATATATCATCACGCCTTTTACCCATTACTGGGTGTGGCACTCTGCCGTAGCAGATCTTGGTAAGTGATATATATATATATATATATGCACGTATCAGCCATCACATTTTGAATATATAATTACGCCTTCTACCTATTATTAGGTGTGGCAGCACACTGCTTTCGTAGATCTTGATAAATGATATTTTTATGTGTGTACCAGTCGCCGAATCATAGCCCCCCAAATATTTTAGTGAAGGAGAAGTCACAGGAGTAATTTTAAATAAAGAAAATAAATATATCATCATGCCTTTTACCCATTACTGGGTGTGGCACTCTGTTGTATTGATTTATTTATATTTTAAATTACCCTTGTGTCTTTGCTCTCCACTATCATCTTTGGGAGCTTTGATTTGACGGCTGATACGCACATAATTATATCACTTATCAAGATTTGCGACGGCAGTGTGCTGCCACACCCAATAATAGGTAACAGGTGTTATAATATACTTATATTTATTTAAAATTGATAGCTGAGCTGTTTGAATAAATAATGTTTACAAATGAGCAATTAATAAAATAAGCTTTGTATATTTGTAATGATGATGATATTATTTGTGCAGACTAGTAATGATTTGTTTGTTTATTTGCAGACGCAGTTGTGTGCAGCCGCGACGAAGCCAGTCTTCTGCCAAGAGTTTTCACTCAGGAGTTGTCCTCTTGGTGCTGACAGCGAATGCTGGCGAGACGAGATCAGCGACTTGCCTCTGAACATCACCAGGTCACTCATCCAGGCTTTATACCAACCAACAACATTGTATTCACCAAATAAATAAAATAATTGCAATAAATATTGTATTCACATATAAATAAAATGATTGTAATAAATATTGTAATCATATATAAATTAAACAATTGTAATAAATATTGTAATCACCAAATAAATAAAATGATTGTAATTTAATATGTTTGTTGTTTGCGAAAACATACATCCTATTACTTTCCTTATTCTTCAAGAATAAATAAGTGTTAAAGCGAGTTATTGTAAGTTATCAATTTGAAACATACCTTTTTATTGTTTAAAACAAATAAATTGTACTTGTAATAATAATTTCAATATAGAATACTAGTATCTGTTGTATTCAACTTTGAAATAATAATAAATATATTTAAAATGACATGTCTTTATTTTATTTAGAAATATAATATCCTATAGCATAAATTCGTCCCAAATAAGTTTAAATATATTCAGTTTTAAGTCATATGGATTCATTTAATACCTGTTGATTAATTCCTCAACTACAATCGTCACCGACGCCGCCGCCACGGCACAGCCACCGCCGATACGCCACCGCCACGCCACAGCCTCCGCCGATACGCCACCGCCACGCGACATTTCTAGGGCCTAAAAAATCGCTAAATAAAATTAGCTTACACACACACATACACTTCTACTCACACAGATATAAATCTCACAAAATCAGTTAGTGGCGCCCTCAGTACATGCGGCAAAAGTTTGAACTAATATCGCATTTATAAATAATTGATTTCTGCCAAAACTAGACGTTATTTATAAAAGTTTTTCAAATAAAAGTTGCTTAAAATTTCATTCTCTACAGTTTCTATTTGAAACTTTTTTCTCTACGACCCTTAACTTCGGAGATACAAATAACCACCCTTAAAGTTGAATATCTCCCCTACCAATGCAAATTTGGGGTCGTTTCTCAGCGCCGCACTCAGTATTAGGGCCGTGAACCTGTATGCAAAATTTCAGCGTGATCAAAAATACTTTAAAATAGTCAACGAAAAAATCTTAATATATTCCAGATCGCTCAAATTTTGCAGGCGTCTTCCAGGGCCTAATACTGCATGCGCTGTGCTCGGACGACCCCAAAATTTACATTAGTCATTGAGAAAATCGCTGAATAAAAGTAGCTCACACACACACATACATTTCTACTCACACAGATATAAATCTCACAAAATCAGTTAGTGGCGCCCTCATTGCATGCGGCAAAAGTTTGAACTAATTTCGCATTTATAAATAATTGATTTCTGCCAAAACTAGACGTTATTTACATAAGTTTTTTAAATAAAAGTTTGAATAAATATTATAAATAAAAGAGTATAAGTTATTTTAAATTCATTTATTAGCATTTTGAAACTGTATACATCAGACATTTATATTACAAGTACAATTTAATACAATATATGATGGGTGAAAATATTGTTTGGGGCTCGTATTTTCGTTTTGGGAGTCTTCCTGTTCTGTTATCTTGTGAGAAATCTAGAAGATGATGTTGACTATAAAATTTCTGCAACGGTGATGATGTTATTGTTGACATCACCGATTCCAAGACGAGTTCGTGCTTCAAGTCTGCTGCAAAGATGAGTCCAGGTCTTTTGAGGCTTTATAAACATAAAGACAAAGTATTAGATAAATGTTTGAATAAGGTACAGGTTTTTTTTTAAAAGAAGATGGCTGTCTTATGAATGTTATAGGATTTTTTGGGGAAATATGGGTGTCTTATACATGTTCTAGGATTTTTTTAATGGTAGAAAACTGCCATTAGGGTATACAAGTTTTTTAAAGGAAAGATGGTTGTCTTACAAATATTTTATGAAGGCATTGCTGATGTTGCTACCAAGATTCTGTGATGTTTCAAGAGAAGACGACGACTTAGGTGACGATGTCCACGATGATAACAGTTCCGATGACGCTGATAAGAATTTCTACTGCTCCCAGATGATGATGCAAGCTTTGTTGACAATTTCTACGATGGTGTGGCAGCTCCGGTGGCGCTGGTTTGAACACCAGCTGCTTCACGATGATAATACAGGCACCGTTGACGCTGGTTAGACCACCAGCTGCTCTACGATGATGCTGAGGCCGCAGGAGATGCTTCCAGATCCCGTGATGTCCCTATAAACATAAAAACAATGTATTAGTAACATAGAATAGCTGGAAACATTAGTAAAAACATACACAAAGACAAATAATTCCTATGGATACATAAATGACAATTTTTGTTTATTGTGAATACTTGATTCTGCAAAATGTCATTTTCACATATAACCTATGTACATATTTTAATCTTTTGAACATATAATTAAATGTTATTTTGTTGTGCATAAAATATTGAAATTAGCGTTTCTGATCCTAAGCATGTTATTAGTCCTCGGCGTTTTGCGTCTCGTGCTAATAACGGACCAGAAACGCCTCTTTCCACCCTTGGTACATAAATAACTATTAATATACAGGTATGACATCGCTACGTATTACGTGTAACATTCAGGGTATGTTTTCTACTATTTAGTTTAAAAATAACTCGTGACGTTTCTAACAGCGCGTGTACCAGGTCGTTTTTTTTTGGAAAGATGATGGATAAAAAAAAATTAAGAATTTTTATTGGAAGGATGTGTCTTCGAAGGATTTCAGGTTTTTGTTTTTGAAGATAACCCATTTCTAGGTGTGGCTCTATGTTAGGACGAATTAATGTCAGAATATACAATCAATAAATAATTATTTTTTCTTGAAACCGACAGAAAAAGTGACAACTTCTCCTAACTAATTTTAGTATGGAAAGTAAATTTTTACTAAAACTGCCGAGTAAAGTCCGTATCCAAGCTTATAACAAAAATAATAGTCTGGTAAAGAACAACACAGTCTGGTGAAGACTTTACCGAACTGTTTTCGTATTTCATACAACCGCTTTGTCAAATAAAACATCACTTTCCTGACTTATTTTGTAACATATTATTTTTATTCATTTAAGTTAAATATAAAAGTAGATAGATATACGCTATTTACAATTGTTTTAAAGGGGTGGCTAGCTCAGTGGTTTGAAGTCGGCCTGTGGATCCTGAGAACTCTGGTTCGATTCCCACAGGCGACAAACAATTTTCATAATTTCAAAAACTACCCCTGTGGCTCCTCCTCCAATAACATCTGTGGGGGCCGTGATTAGACGACTGGTTACCGTACTTCACGCGCAAAATATATCACTTACCAAGATCTGCTTCGGCAGAGTGCCACACCCAGTAATAGGTAGAAGGCGTGATGATATATTTATTTATTTAATAACTATCCCTGTGGCTCCTCCACCACTAACATCTTTGGGGGCCGTGATTAGACGACTGGTTACCGTACTTCACGCGCAAAATATATCACTTACCGAGATCTGCTTCGGCAGAGTGCCACACCCAGTAATAGGTAGAAGGCGTGATGATATATTTATTTATTTAATAACTATCCCTGTGGCTCCTCCACCACTAACATCTTTGGGGGCCGTGATTAGACGACTGGTAACCGTACTTCACGCGCAAAATATATCACTTACCAAGATCTGCTTCGGCAGAGTGCCACACCCAGTAATAGGTAGAAGGCGTGATGATATATTTATTTATTTAATAACTACCCCTGTGGCTCCTCCACCACTAACATCTTTGGGGGCCGTGATTAGACGACTGGTAACCGTACTTCACGCGCAAAATATATCACTTACCGAGATCTGCTTCGGCAGAGTGCCACACCCAGTAATGGATAGAAAGCGTGATGATATATTTATTTATTTTATTTTACAATTTCTTTTTAATGTCGAGCAATACATTATCAAAATAACTTCAATATGATTAAACTGCTTGTCCAAAACAATGTTTCAATACAATAAAACAAATACCAAAACAAAGACAATTAACCCTGGCGTATAGCGAGGCACAGGGAACAAGGAGAACAGTTGAACATCAACAGGAAACGGATGTGACACTATCGGTGTTTGACACCCCGACGGGAGCGCGATATATCGGTAATATCGAGAACAACAGAACGACCGGGCCGGCAACATCTGACAATAATTACTCGATGCATGTATCACAGCTTGCTGCGACGCGCCCGCTTGGATCCAATGATGCATCGCTTGAATCCAAACAAGATTGATCTCTTCACGCGGACAAACCAACGTACACACGGAAAGCGAAACAGAAACTGTATCAAACCTTATCAAAGAATGGCGCGTATGACAGGGATGTTATTTATTTTTATATTGGGTGGAAGATACTGGGAATATATTGGCAATGGGGTAGGTTGAGGGAAAATAAAAATTGATAAAGGATTGAAAAAGATTCATGTTGGTACCTTAATATGCCTGATATTATATTATATTTAAAATTTAAAGGCAAAACTTATACTAAAATACAGAATGATCACAAATAAGTTGGCAATACAATTCTGGAGATCTATTTAATCTACAGTTGGCCCAATTTTTATAATAAATACAAACCGTGATTTCACGACTGGTAACCGCACTTCACGCGCAAAATATATAACTTACCGAGATCTGCTTCTGCAGAGTGCCACACCCAGTAATGGGTAGAAGGCGTGATGATATATTTATTTAATTTATGAAATTTTCAAATTCAGTACAGTTCAAATCCATAATTATTTAGGCTAAAGTGATAGATTTATGTTTGACATTTTTACAACTAGACAACTCAACAAATTCACACAAAAATATTCCTAAAAATAGTTGTATCTTTAAACGCTTTAATAACTTTATCAAATGGGATATGGAGTAGGTGGCATAGTGGTGTCGTGTCGGCCTATGTATCCTGAGAACCCTGAGAGCCGGCAAACATTTTCACATATACTACACATCTTTGGGAGGCGTGATTTGACGGTTGGTAACTGCAAAATATATCACTTATCGAGATCTGCTACGGCAGACTGCCACACTCAGTAATGGGTAGAAGACGTGATGATATATTTATTTATTTATTTTATCAAGATACAAAAAAAAATAACTTGCATTCCACCCTGCACCAGGTTCAATAACGTAATGACGCGCATATAATATTGACATGTGTGTATACGCGGTGTGGCTCGGTTGAAACAATTCACGCACGATTTCAACAGCAACGTGATCGCGTTGAGTGAACACGTGCTAGCGCTGGTGTCGCGGTGCGTGACGCGTGCTAAGCGTGTCACGCGCATCATTGAGCGTGATCGTGATCGGTTGCACGGCCCTGATGGATTTATTGGCGTGAACACGAGAGCTGATGTTGGTGGTTCTATCAATCTGTCTCACGTGAGGGTGTGTTTGTGGTGATATGAAAATGGGTAGTTGTTTGATTTTTGATGTTCTTTTGTTTTACTTAAAAGGGTATGAATAGATTTTTTACAAGATGTTTTACCTAGGTTTTTTTTGTTTCTAATAATTTTTTTGTACGCGAGAAAAATACGACAGTACGCTGCACAATGGGGCAAATTGGGATTTTACTTTTCAAAAATCGGTGGAGACTTTAATATCCGTCAGATCTGGATATTATTTTTTTTTTAATTAAAGGTAATTAAATGCCCTACACATCTGTCGAGGCAGATTTTGAAATGATTTTGTCAAATTTTATTAATTACATAATAAACTGTCAAAAAATTGTAAAAAATATGACACATTTAAATAAAAGAAATAAATAAATAAATATATCATCACGCCTTCTACCCATTAGAGGGTGTGGCACTCTGCCGAAGCAGATCTCGGTAAGTGATATATTTTGCGCGTGAAGTGCGGTTACCAGTCGTCAAATCACGGCCGCTAAAGATGTTACTGGTGGAGGAGCCACAGAGGTAGCTTTTGAAATTATAAAAATTGTTTGTCACCTGTGGGAATCGAATCAGGGTTCTCAGGATCCACAGGTCGACTTGATACCACTGAACTAGCTACCCCATCTTATTTTTAAAAATAAATAAAATAAATATATCATCACGCCTTCTACCCATTACTGGGTGTGGCACTCTGCCGAAGCAGATCTGGGTAAGTGATATATTTTGCACGTGAAATGCGGTTACCAGTCTTCAAATCACGGCCCCCAAAGATATTAGTGGTGGAGGAGCTACAGGGGTAGCTTTTGAAATTATGAAAATTGTTTGTCGCCTGTGGAAATCGAACCAAGGTTCTCAGGATTCACAGGCCGACTTCATACCACTGAGCTAGCCACCCCATAAATTAAATTTATAAATACAAATATTAAATATCTACAGAACAAAACAGTTTACATTTGTAATTCCACAAAATCCAAAGAAACAAAACTCGAAGATTTAAGTATAAAAGAACAATCAAAATTAATACAGAAACCAGTTATCCTTCTTTCACAGCAGAAATGAAAAAGTTATTACGAACGCTTATAAAATTTTAGGTGAATTAGGGTTGAAAACTGCAGTCGTCAAACAGAAATTACATAAATATGAAATACCTGTCACCCAATTTTATTTCCATGCAGCAACCAGTTAAAAAATCGCACCATTCGTAGAACCCAATTAAAAAATAAAGAGAAATATCCGAAAACAATAACCAGTGCAAAACTCTCGCTAACAAACTCAAAAATATCAAACCTTTCTTCCACTGTTGACACTCACTGCACCAATTATACCACAAATTTATTTCACACCATGAATGACTGAAAATTGATAGCACATACATTTACACTCCAGAGTGAGAGAGATTAAAACACAGGTTACAGGTCGAATGCAATTGACATCTTTCGCAGATTTACACTCGGGGGCTTCTCACGCGGTTTACACCCCAGTGTCGGCCAGTTTAGGGGTGGAAATCGCGTGAAGTGTAGCGCCGAAGTATGGCATGATTGTTCCACGTATCGACTTGTTCAGAGGCTTCGCTGTATATGAAATGATGTGCACTCGAAAATTGAAACATCGCGTGGAATAAAGTTTTACCAGCAGGCTATGTGCAGCATGGCCAACTGCGAGTCATTTCGTATTTCACACAAGCGTAATAGAACTTGACTTTTATACGATTACTGAGAAATTAAATCAATTATCTACAATGCTTCATATGTTTGTTACTCTTTTAAAAAATTATTACAAAATTAAACTACAATTTTTACTAATTTTTACTTTGAAATATTCAAATTACAGTTATTTTCCTGAAACCAGCATGAAAGTGCCTACTTTCTTGACCAATTTTAGTATGGAAAGTTGATTTTTACTAAAACAGTCAGGTAAAATACGTATTCAAGGTTACAACAACAAAAAACATTCAGGTAAAGTACAAAACAGTCTGGCAAAGACTTTATCTGACGATTTTGTATTTTACCTGACTGTTTTTTTATTACCTGACTGTTTTTTTTATACCTTAGATACGTAATGTCTCAGTGGTATGAAGCCTGTGGATCCTGAGAATCCTGGTTTGATCCCCACAGCCGACAAACATTTTCACCAATTTAAAAATGATCCCTGTGGCTTCTCCACTATTAACATCTTTGGGGGCAGTGATTTGACGGCTGGTAATCGCACTTTATGCACATAAATATATCACTTACCGAGATCTGCTTCGGCAGAATGCCACACCCAGTAATGGGGAAAAGGCGTGATGATATATATTTTTTGTTAGATACGTAGTCTGCTTTCAATATGATTCTTATCAAAAAAAATTCAACATTTTGAATGATTTATGATTATTTATTGATTAAATTAAACAGTTCCTGAAAAATAGTATACATAATACATCAGAGTAGCTAGTTACATAACAAATGCGCAAAGACAAACGGTGCAAATGAGGTCTTCGTGAACGAGTTTTGTACAATGCTTTTTGTAATGAGCAAAAATTATATAATCGACAATGAGGAAATTTATTAAATTTGAAGCGTGAATTTATATTGACAAGTATGCCATGAATTGACATTTGTTATTTGAAAACAAATTGTATATTTTTTCTCCTAATTTTTTTTTAAATATGTCTGATTGACGGCGTTATAAGCTAATGTCTTTATTTCTTTTATAAATCTCTTAAAATGTGCATGTATAAGTACAATTCATGTTTTAATAGTCAAAATTTAGAATAATAAAAAAGGGGTGTACTTTCAATTACTTTGCGCACTAGTGCGCAAAATCAAACTTTTCATCGGTGAATGATGCGAGTACAAAAAATAATATCAAAGGTTGCTGCTGAAATATCACAAATAAACTGATCACCATGGAAACAATCATTTTATAATATTTTGCAATTTTGGTGCTGAGTTGCATGAAAGTTTTATCGGTTCATTAGCAACTAACGGTACAATAAATTTCAGAAAATCGCTATTGATACTGTTGCTAGATAAACAATTCTTTAACTAAAGAGCTCTTTATTTTTTTCTTGCAACCCAGTATGGGACTGGTAATTTGAGAACCCTGGTTGTATTACCACAGGCATCAATCAATTTTCATAACATTAAAATTACCCCTCCACTAATATATTTAAGGGCGTGATTTGACGGCTGGTAACCGCACTTCACGCACATAAATATATAACTTACCGAGATCTACTAAGCAGAGTATCACAGCCAGTAATGGGTAAAAGGCGTGATGATATATTAATTTTTATTTTATTTATTTTAAATCAACATTATCTTGTACTGAACTAAGTTATAAATACTCACTAATTATTTTTAAATATGTTGTATTTGTAGGGGTATATATATATAACATGGTTATTTCCTATACCGCTCAATATTGTGTTCCCCGCGAAACACACGTTATTTAGTAGCTAAATGTGGTAATAGCTATCAAATACAGATACAAAATGGAACGATTCGTTTTTGGAAAATATTGTACAATGTTTATAGGTGCTTCTAACTGTTTTATTGGTTGATAATTGGTCACGTGATTTATGTTCACGAATCAAAAATTAACATGCGACCGAACTGAAAAATCATTACAAATATTTTATGAAATATTCAGGAATAAACAGCAAGCGTAATAAAATAACAGTTATTGATTTGTTATTTGTGTTTGTCACGGAAATTGTTTCTATGGGTTTCAAATTAGCATGCAATATGCATCTGAACTTCTCGAACAAAAATTCTTTACATTCTTTTGACAATAACGTGCAGTTAAATAAAATTGTATGTATTTGTAATTGGTCACGAATATAGAAAATTAAATGAATTAAAAACTAAATATTTTATAATTATACAAATTCTACAAATACGAGCGCAGGGTAAAAAGTCCCTGAAAAATAAAACAGATGGTGCCACAATCGCAAATCTCATGTGACATTTGTGATGTACCATCTTTAACTAGAACGCATTAAAATTTTCAGACTGATATGTCATTCAGTTCTGTTTTGACACCCATCGAAAGCAAGCAACCTTGAAGATTTTTGAAAACATGGAAAAAGTGAATTTCGCGTCTTGATTAAACATTATTTCTTGCGCGGAAAAAACATTACACAAACCAAAGCATCGCTTGTTAAACATTATGGGGACTCCTCACCATCGATTGGAACGATTCACAAGTGGTTTACTGATTTTCGTTGTGGTAGTATGACCACAAAGGACGCCGAACGTTCTGGTCGTCCAATTGAGGTTACAACGCCAGAAATCGTCGATATAATCCATGGTATGATATTGGATGATCGACGAGTTAAAGTACACGAGGTTGCTGAGGCTATGAGCATGAGCAAGAGATCGAAAAATTAGAAAAACGTTGGACGAAGTGTAACGTGCTACAAGGAGATTATGTTGAGAAATAAAATATGTTTTGACCAAATAAATCATTTCTTGTTTAATTTTTCAGGGACTTTTCACCCTATCCTCGTATCTAGATGATTGAGCTTCGTTAAAAAATAGTTTGTGTATCAAGGATGAAATAGATAAAAAATAATTCATTAATTTTGCTCCAATTTTCACCAACCACAGTTGAAATTTTAATCTAATGAAAATTGTTAATCGATTGTGATAATCA
The DNA here is from genome assembly GCA_911728475.2 of Pterostichus madidus. Taxonomy (NCBI): domain Eukaryota; kingdom Metazoa; phylum Arthropoda; class Insecta; order Coleoptera; family Carabidae; genus Pterostichus; species Pterostichus madidus. Next base: position 10,064,069 of record OU452315.1, read on the forward strand.
AACACAAGTTTTAAATTTACAGTCCAACTCTATACCACTGAGCTATTTACCTCATTTTATTATTTTTAAATGAAGCATTCAAGATTTTATTATTGTTATAAGGTGAATTTATGTAGTTTTATAAAATATAGTGTGTTATTTCGTCCGTATTGTGAATTATAGAAGCTTGCAATATGTTGGCGAGGAAAGATACGATTAACCACGAACATTTCCGTAACATTGGCCACATTTCTTCACCCGAGTAGCAATTATTCATCAATGAAGTGCCACAAATAGCGAAGAGACGAAGAGAGCATTAGCGAAAAATTCCATCGTGTATTTGTGCAATAATTATATATCTTAACAGCAGCTCCCTCGCCGGTCCATTAGTACATTAGTTAGACGCTTGGTGGCGCCGCGATCGGTCGTCTGATGAACGACCACCCTCCTCCACCTCCGGAGTCCGGAGCTTCTTCATAACGCCGCCGCCCCTGATATTTATTGCAGAAAACATATTTTATTTGGCCATGTGCAGACTGTGGTTATTTTTACGGCCATTTTAGCTCGTCAATTACTTCTTGTAACGATCTACAATTAAGAAAAAGGAGATGGTTCTTCCGCTTGCCAAATTATTGCTGATTTACAACCACTTACGCTGTATAGTTACAATTAATTCATTTATTTCAATTGGAAACTGTCTAGATTTTGAAATATTTTTGTTGTTGCTTATAGTCGGTTCTATTGCCAAAAGTTAAAGTTTAAACTTAGTTTAAATAAATAAATAAAAGCAATATTTGATTTTATTTATATCAAATTTCTGGGAATATTCAATGCACGTGTTAAATTCGATAAGAACATTGTCCCACCAAAACAATCAAAAAAATTAGAAAATTAATATTTTGACATGCTTATAATAATATATTCATTTGATCATTATGGGGTGGCTAGCTCAGTGGTATGAAGTCGGTCTGTGGATCCTGAGAACCTTGGTTCAATTCCCACAGGCGACAAACAATTTTCATAATTTAAAAAGCTACCCCTGTGGCTCCTCCACCACTAACATCTTTGGAGGCCGTGATTTGACGGCTAGTAACCGCATTTCACGCACAAAATGCTTCGGCAGAGTGCCACACCCAGTAATGGGTAGAAGGCGTGATGATATATTTATTTATTTATTTATTTAAAGGGAAAAAGGAAACAATGATTTTATTTATAGATATTTAAGAAAAACTAAAAACAAATAAGAACTAAATGTACTAGAATTTAATTTTAAATTTTCAAATGTCACTGTCAACAACAGGAAATGAATTTATGTATCAGGCTCACCAATTTTAAGTAGATTTTTGTATTGCCTACAGTAACAATTCCTTTTGATCATTCGGTATAACTAGTGCATGAATATTAACGATTACTTTTATGAGCTCACGAGTACTTTTGTTGCTATGGAAGTATTTGACGCGAGCAATTTTTCAAATGACCAGTCAAATACTAGGTCAATTGAACGAAGAGTATTTGACCAGTGAATTTTAATTCCTACGACTGTGTGAATCGAACTCGAATTCTCAAATCCACAGACCGTCTCAATGTCATTGATGCGTGATGTATTCTTTGCGACATTTCATATATTGTGATGTTTACTTCCCGTGTTCGTTAGCCGCGTCTAAAGACCTATGAGTAAAATTACCTCATCCTCCTCTTTCAAAAACACCTCATAACGTAACCTGCTCAAAGCAGTGAACACTCTTCTTCATCAGCTGTTGAGAGGCAATGAAAGAATTAGCCGCCACCGTTTGGCCCCGAGTGTTTCACATCACACCCGCAGGGTGGGGGTGGAACCACGGGGCGGCAACGAGCCTGGCGCGAAGCGATGTCGACTTTGATCAAGGATTAGCAGGTCGCAAGCTTTGAGTCCCCAGCTATGATTCCATGAAATATTAATGGATCGAAAGGTAATGGAATAAATTAATTTCTGAAAGCGATATTTCGCGAACACCCGGATTAGGATGCATCGAAACAGGATATTAAAGAGAATAGTTAATCAACAGGACGAACGGGAAGAGATAAAGAGTACGGACGGACGCACGGTCCAGAGCGGATAAAATTGATTCGAGAAGCAATGTACGTTCGTTAAGAGTGAAATTGAGTTTGGTTTTCGTGCCGTACCAGCCTTTTTTTTAATGATTTTAATTTTGTGTTTCAGGAGCATTTAGGTTCAATTTTCTTGCAGATTAGGGAAATTCATCCGTGGAAAAATATTTTCCCTCGAACAAATTTTATTATTAAATTTCTTCAAGGATGTAAATCCTTCCAATTTGATCGTATATTCACTTTTTTAATTGCACTACTTCATTCGTCATCAGTCCTAATGAAATTAACTCACCTGATCCCTCATAGAATATTTTCTATTGTACTTCTACTAAATTATCTCTGATTGAGAATGTGCAAATACTATTTTCAGACAACCACTTATGAAAGTAACCATAACAACATCAAAAATTACTACGGAAAGTTAAAAATAACATACACTGATATGTTAGTATAACATACACTTCTAACATATCAGGTGAAGTTCCACTGATTGACAACAGATGATGTTACGATGAAAGATAATAATAAAATAAATGAAAAGAGTTTGTATTATTATTTAAAGCGAAGTTTTGGCAGATTTTTCAACACATTTGCACAGATAAATCTTATTTTTAAAATTAATAATTACTTATTTACTAATATTTTAGCATTATTTCATATTTTGACATTACGGTTACTACAGTTGGTATCACCACACTTAACTTAAAACGTCAAAAGTCAAGGCTTACCTTCAAAAACGCATCATCTGTCAAAGTTTAACAACATTGCTCTTGTAAACTTTTTTTAGAAATATTTTGTGGTCGTCTGACAAATAGTGTACTTACATAACTCGCTTGAAAGTGTGATAACTGTGCTCGTGTACTTAAATCACTCGGCGCTACGCGCCTCGTTTTTCAATTTGTACACTCGCAAGTTATCTTACACTGTCGATGCTTGTTATGTAATATACTATTATTTATTTTATTTTAAGTATATATGGGGTGGCTAGCTCAGTGGTATGAAGTCGGCCTGTGGATCCTGAGAACCCTGGTTCGATTCCCACAGGCGACATACAATTTTCATAATTTCAAAAGATATCCCTGTGGCTCCTCCACCACTAACATCTTTGGGGGCCGTGATTTGACTACTGGTAACTGCACTTCACGCGCAAAATATATCACTTATCGAGATTTGCTTCGGCAGAGTGCCACACCCAGTAATGGGTCGAAGGTGTAATGATATATATTTTTTTTAAGTATAAAAATAATTACAGGATCATATTTCAATAATTCTAAAGCAATTGCAGAAATACTTGTACTTATAAACTTTTATTAAAAGTTCGAAATTCCATTGAATTTTTCAAGTGTCAGACGTTTAGAAAAGATTGAAAAACGAATCTCTCGTTTTTCAATTGAACGTGAAACATGCGGCAAGCATAACAATCAGTTTAAAGGTGTTATATTTAATGATCGTTTTGCAGGGGTTCGAACCGCGAACAGAAAATGCAGCCCCTTCACACCTATTAACTCAATAAACAGTGTCCCGATAAGCGTTCCCCTCGCGACCTCTTTACCGGAAAAAATCAGAAATTCACTGAACGGAACCGGCAAATTATCACTTCGCGTTCGCCCCATTTCTCGAAGATTTGTCGAGCGATCGACTACGACTTTGGAATTTTTAACAAGGCAAACAGACTTTTAGAATAATAAATCTGAAATAATTCCTTCATCGACGTGGTGAAAGACAGCTCCAATTGACTGTTTACTGATGATGACACATTCTTCTTGAGGGTTTTCTAGGAAGCGAAGGGCGCAGGGCAGGTTTAGGAGAAATTCCGCGGTGTTCCACATTAGGGGCATGTCACCACGTCACCACGTCAGTCGGTAAAGCAGTCGGTCGGTTGGTCGATATGTCAATCTGGTTCGCGTACAGGATAAGGGTGATTTTATACGCAGGTATTTCAGAAATTGAACGCTGGAATGCTAGAGGGAAATTCTTTGGTTTCCGTGGAAAATGCGATTTTCCAGCTTCCGTTTTCGTGTTTACAAATAACAACAAACGACTATCGCATGCAATCAATAAACGCAAAAGTGCACACGTAAATCGCACAACAATAACAAATATAAACATTCCTTCTCTACTAACTCTAACTTTTCTTCAATCTAGAAACTTAATATTTTAATAAACGTATCAACATGTAAACTGTATTTAAATTATCTTGAGATACATCCCTATTTAGGAACTAAAAAATTAAGTTATCGTTCGATAAGGTAATGGCAACCTTTATTTTTTAATTGGTTATAGTTTTGAAAGTAAATCAATATGTTTTAAATTATTCGTACATTTATTTATGGAGTAAATAGTTCAGTGATATCGAGTCGATCTGTATATTTGAGAACCTCGATTCGATTCCCACAGCCGACAAACAATTTTCACCACATTAAAATTACAATTATTTGTTGATTAACTGCAACAATTTATTAACTACAACAATATATTCAGCACAACAGTATATGAGATATATCAAATTTTTGTGTAGATTTAACAATATATAATATAGTATAACAATATATTGAATACCACATTATATACTGGTTACAACAATATATTGATTATAACAATATACTGATTGCAACAATATACTGATTACAACAATGATTACAACAATATAATGAATACAACAATACATTGATTATAAGAAAATACTGTTGCAACAATATATTGAATATAATAATGCTATTTTTCTATTTCGGTGTTTTTATAGCTCTATAAACGCACAGTAAACATGTTGCTAAGGAGATCTATAAGCGCACTGTTTTTAGCGCTTTTTATTTTGTAGGAGTGGTACGAATGATCTTAAATCTGACAGATGAACGACACATAACCTCAAAATTGTAAATTGTCGATGTTTAAATATTACTAACATAATAAGCTATAATCAGAGAAAGTTCAAAACATTCACAAAACGGAAAAAATATTGATTAATTGTCAAAATGTTATAAAATATCATTGATTTATTGTAAGATAATATTATAATTATGAAGGAGTAAAACACGCTCAAAACTTGTTTCTGTTCTTTTGACGGAGCTTTTATCACAGGACGCTTTATTCATCGACTCATCCAAGCCCAGACAAATATTCCTTAATCTTAATAAATGATGCTAGATCCGTCCGACTCAATACGAAATCAGGTAGCCATTGGTTTTCGTCACATCCTGTGTATTGTGCTGCCGGCGGCTCACAAACGAACTAATACCCGCTTTGACGGCCGCTCGAACTCCCTATCAACTTATTCATCGCGATCAACGCGATTCAATACAGACATTAAAAAGAACACCAAGAAAAACAACCCACATTAGTCATATTTCAATACGTTTATATATAGAAGCATTTTTTGTGATTGGAAATTGTGGTAGCAACAAATTTTAATATTCTTCAGCGTTATTCGAAGCTTTATATCATTTTAAATTATTTATGATTAAATATTGATTAAATTAAACAGTTTCAGAAAAAATACGAGGTGTGGCTATTAAATAACGAGACTGACGCTGCTACAGACAAAGTACGCATGCGCCAAACACCATCGACCATCAGCTATTTAACGTGAAGCTTTCTATTTCGAATGCAGGACCTCTTTCTTCTGTAAAAAAATCCGTATAGCCGTAGCATTCGTTCTAATTAGAGTTTTTTTTTTTGTTTCGCCGTTAAGTGCAACATTAGAGCAACGAATTGTTGTGAAATTTCACATGAAACTTGGCAAAACTGCTACTGAAACTTATAATTTATTGAAAAAAGTACCCGAATTGTGGAAGGACAAGTCATGGTTTCTCCATCAATGCGCTGGCTCATTCAGCAATGTCTGTCAAGAGGTTTTTAGCCAAATATAGCATCCCAGTGTTGGATCATCCGCCTTATTCGCCAGATCTTGCACCGTGCGACTTCTATCTGTTTTCTAAGGTGAAATTAGCCTTAATAGCAACAAGATTTGAGCTGTGAAAGAGAAACACGCGTTCTGAAGGAGTTGATAGAAGAAGACTTCCAGCATTGTTTCGAACAATGGATGATTCGCATGGAGCTTTGTAGAGATAGAGGAGGGGTATATATTGAAAGTGATAATAAGTAAATAGGCATGGAATGAAAATAAAATGTTAAAACATCATCAGTCTCGTTATTTAATAGCCATACCTCGTAGTATACATAATACGTCAGGAAAGTGTTTTTACTTGACTAATGCTGGGTTGCATGAAAGTTTTATCGGTTCATTAGCAACTAACGGTTCAATAAATTTCAGAAAATCGCCATTGATACTGTTGCTAGATAAACAGTTCTTTAACTAAAGAGCTCTTTATTTTTTTCTTGCAACCCAGCATCAGCGGATTAAAATATTTCAAACAACCGCTTCGTCAAGTAAAACATCACTTTCCTGACTTATTATGTAATATACTATTACTCTGCACAACAGGAACTTAATCCCAATTACAGTACAGGGTATAGTGTGGTAGTTCATATATATTTAGCTTGAGTGGGATTCAAACTCAGGATCTCCGGATTCGAATTCCGTAATGCTATCCACACCACCGTATTACCGGACATTAATACATTAATGCATAAATTTTATCGTATTGCCCGACTTGCTTGTAATAGATTAGGCCGATAAAATAGAAGTAAAAGAACTTCTTGTTTATTCACAATGAGATATTCTTATAAGAAATATATTTCTGAGCAGCTAAGATGAAATTCCATTATTCTCCTTCCTCGGAAACAATTTCAGGAAGAGATGTTGGTAGTTCAATATCACTTTTCTGGTGAGTATCTCACGGATCTAGAGCTCTGGTTAGGTTACCTGGGCCCTAAAAACTTTACGTTGGTTTTACGGCCAACAAAACGTCACCAATACACGAAAAAATCCTCCCCTAAACTAGCAATATGTACATTTTGTCCCTAATACAAGTCGGCCATCTAAAACAAATAAAAACCTGTCTTCTCACTCTGATCTTTGCTATTGTTCCCGACCGTGGAAAACCAACGATGTCCCATACTTGACAGCAGTGACGGTTTATAAGCGGATAACAAAGATTGTAGTATCAATCGAAATATATCATTTTTCTGAATCCAACTATATAAAATACATTACCTTTTAGTAGTAATTTGACTCCGTAAATTAATTTTTAAATTTTGAAAATCCACAGATTTATTCAATTTTTATCGAAAATAAATATCGTTACCTATGACTCTTTTGTTTTGATTCAAGCGATTTATTTGACGTTTCTGACATTTGAAAGAAATAAAAACAAAATAGTCATAGGTAGCGATATTTATTCTCGATAAAAATTGAATAAATCGTAGAATTTTCAAAATTTAAAAATTAATTTACGGAATCAAATTACAACTAAAAGGTAATGTATTTTTGGTATATGCAGCATTCAAAATAATGTTTATATAACCTTGAAAACCGATGGACAGTTTGATTTTGTGCACTAGTGCGCAAAGTAATTGAAAAAAACACCCATTTTTTATGATTCTAAATTTTTACTTTTAAAACGTTATTTGTACTTACGTATCTATATACATTTTAAGGAATTTATAAAAGAAGTAGAGACATTAGCTTATAACGCCATCAAACAGACATGTTTTAACTTGACAAGAAAAATAAACAATTTGTTTTCAAATAACAAATGTCACTTCATGGTATACTTAACTGTCAATATAAATTCAAGCTTCAAATTAAATAATTTTCCTCATTGTCAATAATATAATTTTTGCTCGTTACAAAAAACATTGTACAAAACTCGTGCACGAAGACGTCATTTGCATCATTCGCGCAAATTAAAGCACGAGCGAAGCGAGTGCTTTAAAATTGCCCTCATGTGCAAAATATGTCTTCGCGCACTTGTTATATAAATAGCTATTATATCGTTGGATTCAGAAAAGTAACATCACGTCTTTTACCCATTACTGGGTGTAGCACTCTGCCGAAGCAGATCTTTATGCGCATAAAGTGGAGTTACCAGCCGTCAAATCACAGCCCCCAAAGATGTTAGTGACTGCGAAGCCACAGGGGTAATTTTAATTTGGTGAAAATGTTTGTCGATTGAGGGGATCGAACCAGCGTTCTCAGGATCTACAGGCGGACTCGATACCACTGAACCATTACCCCATTTTTTTGTAATAATATATATATATATATATATATATATACATCACGGCTTCTATCCATTACTGGGTGTGGCCCTCTGCAGAAGTAGATCTCGGTAAGTGATATATTTTTCGCGTGAAGTGCGGTTAACCAGCCGTCAAGTCACGGCCCCCAAAGATGTTACAACCCGACTCGATACCACTGATCCATTACCTCATTTTTTTGTATTTATCTATAAATATATTATAAATGTAATTGCATTATATGGTGACTTAGTTTCAGATTTTTTTAATTTGGGAAACATCTTGATTTTGATGGTAAACCGGTCCTGTTGGAAGGCACCGCGAACGGGCAACACGTAAGTGCGACGAACTGGGGAGAATACCACGTATAGAAATAATCTAAGGACAATAAAAGCGAAGTATGAGAGACGTGATTGGTGGAATGATTGATGTCTAACGCGGAAGAAAGTCTTGATATACTAGAAGTGATTGGTTAATGTAGGAAATCGGAGAAAGCGTGCTAAATCTTTCTTCTCTTGTGGGTTATATGACACATTGAAGGCATGTGTGCTGAATACACTGAAACAATAAAAATCTTGCCGTCCCTTTTAGGGCCTTTTTCACAGTTCTTAAGTAAACATTTTCGTGAAATATAGTTCGGGTTTTGGCCACCGATGCGCTGCTGTCACGACGCGGGGTTTTTATGTGTTTATCGTAGCGTGTTCGAGAATGTACGTATTAAAATTTGTTTAGATTTTCGAATTTATGAACGGTGAACGACGTGTAAATATTTTCATATTGGATTCATGTTTATATTTTCAAGTTTTTGTGATGGAGAATTATTATTATTAACTTGTTATTGCCATTATTCTGGTTCTGGTACTGGGAATCTGTTTACAAATTTTAATGCTTCTGAAAAAACATTGTTCAGACATAAAAATTATTATTATCTTTGTATTATTTCGTTTTATATTGTAAGCTTTCTTTCATATTAATTCAATTTTCTATTAAGGATGTTTACATTTTCAACACATGCATAACCCAAAATAGAATAACTTTCACCCCCTAAGCCTTAAAATGTAAAAAGATAATTCTAAATATATATTTCGAGAATTAAATAGAACTGATTTTGTAATAGTTAAAAGGATAACAGGCTTAAATTTTGTTGAAAAGAAGTAAAAAAATTGATACACAATTTTTTTTAAACCATTCTTTTATTAAGAAGCGACGTTTCGGCCACAATTCTGGCCATTATCAAGCTAAAACAATATAACAAACCGTGAATTTTAATTTGAACAGTTAATATGTAATCAAACTTACCGAAAAACAAGAGTGAAACTGAAGTTACATATTACAATAAAATAAAATAAAACATGGTTCAAGAACCACTTTGTGAAACAAAAATAAAAATACTTGAGATGAACATCTCAATGGTCTACAATGTACAAGAGTACAACTCACAAATTTTTTGTTAATAACTAAAAATAATTAAAAATTAAACTATCAGTACCAACATGTACCACAACGTCCATCTGACGGCTAAATTACAAACTAAAACAACAAAACAAATTGAAGGTCAAATAAACAATAACATGTCAAATCATAATTCGAAATGATGGAGAATAGATTTATATTGAAGATTGGAAACTTGGTAGTCTGATTTAATGTTATCCTTTTAACTATTACAAAATTAAATTTATATCTTTTCGGCTTATTTAAAATATTTCTATAAATAGAACTGACTTGTAGCAGAGAATACCTAATTGTATTATTACCACAGACAAAATAATATACAGACATCTAATTAAATGCATCAATGAAATTTATAGTTCTGGACGAGTCTGTATTTCAGCATTAATTAATGTCGATTTAGTTAATGGACAATGAATTAGGACTTTGTACACAATGTGCCAGAAGACTTAAATAAAAAATAAATAAATATATCATCACGCCTTCTACCCATTACTGGGTGTGGCACTCTGTCGAAGCAGATCTCGGTATGTGATATATTTGCGTGTGAAGTGCGGTTACCAGTGGTCAAATCACGGCCTCCAAAGATGCTAGTGGTGGAGGAGCCACAGGGGTAGCTTTTTGAAATTATGAAAATTGTTTGTCGCCTGTGGGAATCGAATTAGGGTTCTCAGGATCCACAGGCCGACTTCATATCACTGAGCTAGCCCCCCCCCCCCCCCGTAATAAATACTTAAATATTGATAAATATATATTTTATATTTATAAGTTATAAATAATTTAAATGGGCTTTAATATCTGCTTATACAGGCCCAAAATAGTTTTTTTTATTAAATGTTGATTTATAAAATCTGTTGTATTTTTTTCAACAAATATATGAAATTATACTAAAGAAATGTTCTTAAAATTATTGTAAATATAAATATTGTTATAATTTTGCATGTTGAATGAATTATAAAAAATTAATCGTTAGGTGGGCCTTATTACCTTTAACGTATGTATCCGAAGTTATGAAACATTCTGTATAATATAGTTCCTGAATAAAAAGGAGGTATCAATTTTTCATTCTCCATACATTATACATGAGTAAACCAACTCATCTGACTCACTTCCACAAAAAATAAATTTGCAAATTTTCCAATATTTCTTAAAGAAATCCACCCTTATCGTCAGTCACAATCACTAACTGTCAAACAACAAATCTTGCCATCTTGTGTTTGGTTCGTCAAACCACGATGTGTATGACATATCAGTGCGGGATCAGAACCCAAACAGGAAACGCAATATCCTCTGACAGGAAGAGACCAGTGGCGTCCGACGGGGCAAGCAGAAGGGGCAAGCGAGAGTTTGGAGAACACGTGTGGCCGTGTTTAAAAGATGAAAACTACAAGCCAGATTATTAATATAACATAATAACTGTGTATACGAATGGGATGAATATATGAGCTTACAGAGAAGGACTCAGATTAAATCTGATGCTAATTAACTGCCTTAATTCAAGGTTAACTTTAAATTCTATTTTTAGTTTCTAAAACAATATTTTTGAATTAAAATAAAAGTTCTATTTTTAAATAATAATTATTAAAGAATAATTAATTTTGAACAAAAAAATTATGAAAATATAATAATTTCCATTAATAAATTTAATAAAAACAATTCGCGGGGTTCAATGTAACGTCATAACTGCAAAAGTTTGTATAATTCCAAAGAAAAGAATATGATGATCACGCCTTTTACCCATGACTGAGTTTGTCACTCTGCCGAAGCAGATCTCGGTAAGTGATATATTTATGCGCGTGAAGTGCGGTTACTAGCCGTCAAATCACGGCCCTCAAAGATATTAGTAGTGGGGAGCCACAGGGGTAATTTTAAATTGGGGTAAATGTTTGTCGGCTGTGGAGAACGAACCAGGGTTCTTAGGATCCGTAGGCCGACTTGATACCACTGAGCCATTGCCCCATTAAAAAAAACAAATAGATTGGGCGTTAGAAATACTTTAGATTATTGCTCTGTGAGTAAGGTTAACAAAATAAAAGGATGTAGAGAAGAGAGATTTTTATTGATTTAAATTTTAAAATATAAAATAAATAAATAAATATATCATCACGCCTTCTACCCATTACTGTGTGTGGCACTCTGCCGAAGCAGATCTCGGTAAGTGATATATTTATGCGCGTAAAGTGCGGTTACCAGTCGTCAAATCACGGCCCCCAAAGATGTTAGTGTTGGAGGAGTCAAAGGGATAGTTTTTGAAATTATGAAAATTGTTTGTCGCCTGTGGGAATCGAATCTAGGGTACCAGGGTTCTCAGGATCCACAGGCCGACTTCATACCACTGAGCTAGCCACCCCATTTTCAAATATCACTATCAATAACAGGAAATAAGTGTATGTATCAGTCTTACCAATTTCAAGTACTTTTTTATTGCCAACTGAAACACTTTCTTCTGATCAATCCGTATTAGCTTGAGTGGGATTCGACTTCGGCATTTTCTGATTCGAAAACAGTAACGCTGAGCATATCACCATTTTCCAAAGAAAAAGTTCATTCACTAGACGTTAGATTACAAGTGACATTAGGGGTGAAAATTTGAGGTACAGTACTGAAAGCTCTGAGCTTAATATCTCCGCTACCGTTGATCTATAAATACCGGCGGAACGTCTAAGTCAGTTTGTCAGATGCGTATCGAGATCTCGTAATAAAATCCCATAATATCACGGGGACCACCCATGGTGACCGAAAAAACTTACAGATCATTAAGCTACTTACAAGCGCCTAGGCCATATGGCGTCAGAACAAACAAACATTCATACACTTAGGAATCTTTCAGATATTCGCAAATATATACACTCAATCATGTCTGTCATCCTAAACTTCATATACACTTGTAAGAAAATAAATATTCACGCGATGTCTTTTGCAATTTACACGGGAATAATTTCACTGCTGTGAATAGTTTGTTAAAAATAAATAAATATATGTCATTAATCGTAGCTCAGTGGATAAAAGCGAGGTAAAACATGCTTTTCTTAATTAGCAAGCAAGAGATCGTGGTTTGAAGATTTTTTTTCTAAAATAATTTAGAAAAATTTGATAGCAGAAGACCAAGGCAAATATTTTTGTCCATAAATTTGTCTTTTCTTTGTTTTAGTTAACCTAAATTCTATGAATTAAAACTCAAAAATTACACAACATTTTTAAAAACTCTAGTTAGGCAGTTTACTATAAAATATAAATAAATATATCATCACGCCTTCTACCCATTACTGGGTGTGGCACTCTGTCGAAGCAGATCTCGGTAAGTGATATATTTTGCGCGTGAAGTGCGGTTACCAGTCGTCAAATCACGGCCCCTAAAGATGTTAGTGGTGGAGGAGCCACAGGGGTGAAAATTGTTTGTTGCCTGTGGGAATCGAACCAGGGTTCTAAGGATCCACAGGCCGACTTTCATACCACTGAGCTAGCCATCCCATTTATTATATTAGATGTGGGCGAATATCATATTTTTCGAATTCAAATATTAAGCAGATCTCAAATATTCGAATAGGTACTTTGAATATTCGACCAAAAATGAGTAAGTAATAGTGTATTACGTAATAAGTCAACAAAGTGACATTTTCATCACATTAAATACTACTTTATGGGGTGGCTAGCTCAGTGGTATGAAGTCGGCCTCTAGATCCTGAGAACCCTGGTTTCGATTCCCACAGGCAACAAACAAATTTCACCATTTCAAAACTACCCCTGTGGCTCCTCCACCACTAACATCTTTGGGGGCCGTGATTTGATGACTGGTAACCGCAATTCACGCGCAAAATATATCACTTAACAAGATCTGCTTCTCAGGATCCACAGGCCAACTTCATACTACTGAGCTAGCCACCCTAATTCTCAATTTTTTTGTTTTTGCAGGACATCGTGCGTAGCTGAATGTGTAATATTCTCCGAGGACAAAGTAAGTGTTTTTGTTTTTATTTTCATGCAATTATCGAAAAACTTTGTTTAATTTTCCTATTATGGGGTAGTTGGTTTTGTAGCATCGAGTCCTGTAAATTTGAGAACCTCGATCCGATTCTCACAGTAGATAAACAATTTTCATCATATTAAAATTACTCCTATTGGGTAAAGGCTCAGTGGTATCGAGTCGGCCTGTAGATCCTGAGGACCCTAATTCGATCCCCACAGTCGACAAACATTTTCATATTTTGATAAAAACATCAGTTTAAAGTACTTTTGCATAAAAAAGAATTGTTTGTTCTATGCGGAAAAAAAGTAATAAAATTAATGTTGTTTATACAAAACAATTATGTAATACATTTTCAGTTAGAGTTCATAGTAGGCTTATCACTTTTCCAATCTTGTAGTTGTGCAGTAAAAATATTAATCTGCGTGATATCAAGTAGGCGTAGAAAAAAAATGACGATGAAAATAAAACAAAACAAAAAAATGCAACGAAGTAATGGATGCATACATATTTTAATTATAATTTCCATAGGCTACTTGACCGAACCCATTCCAAGGTGCGCCATGCTTCATTTGCAGATATGAATATTTTTTTAGTATTATTCACACCCCATGCGACAAAGGGGCGGATCGGGCAGGTGTCGGGAGGGGGCGGGGGAGTGGTGCAGCAGGACCTATTAGTCACCGTTAATTAATTATTGCAATGCGGAAACAGCGACGCAATTTTAATTGAGTTATTTCATGTTCTCTCGATGGATTTATTAATGTATTTTTATTATTGCGGCAGATTAACATAGTATTATTGACAACTCATTTCTGTAAAAGCGTGAAGTCATTCAATTATGCGACGCCTAGTGTAAAAATATACATGAACTGTCACACAGTTGTTAGAAAAACATTCAATTATAGAATTACGTAGAATATTGCTCCACAACTAATAGTGTTTCTTTATTTGACAACGTTGTCATGGAAATGAGTGAATTAGTGGTAATTTGAGAAAAATTTGTAGATGAAATTATTATCAATAATAATATAACAAGAGAGTGAGAATAAATTGAAAATACTTTAACAGATCTTCCGAAAACTTGTTGCCAGGCAATAGTCATGAAAACCCGTAGAGCTTGAGTAGCTATTGCCAAATGGCAACAAGTTTGAGAAAGATACTGAAGAATTATTTTCTAATTTATGCCCCCCAAAGATGTTAGTGAAGGGAGAACCACAGGAGTAGTATTTAAATAAATAAATATATCATCACGCCTTCTACCCATTACTGGGTGTAGCACTCTGCCGAAGCAGATCTCGGTAAGTGATATATTTTGCGCGTGAAGTGCGGTTACCAGTCGTCAAATAATGACCCCCAAAGATGTTAGTGGTGGGGGAGCCACAGGGGTAGTTTTGAAATGGTGAAATTTGTTTGTTGCCTGTGGGAATCGAACCAGGGGATCTAGAGGCCGACTTCATACCACTGAGCTAGCCACCCCATAAAGTAGTATTTAATGTGGTGAAAATATCACTTTCTTGACTTATTACGTAATATACTATTACTTACTTATTTTTTGTCGAATATTCAAAGTATTCGAATATTTGAGATCTGATTAATATTCGAATTCGAAAAATATGATATTCGCCCACATCTAATATAATAAATGGGGTGGCTAGCTCAGTGGTATGAAAGTCGGCCTGTGGGAGAACCCTGGTTCGATTTCCACAGGCAAAAAACAATTTTCATAATTTCAAAAACTACCCCTGTGGCTCCTCCACCACTAACATCTTTGGGGGCCGTGATTTGACGACTGGTAATCGCACGTCACGCGCAAAATATATCACTTACCGAGATCTGCTTCGGCAGAGTACCACACTCAGTAATGAGTAGAAGGCGTGATGATATATTTTTTTAATACAAAATCATAAGTTTCTTTGCGATTTTGTTCATCACAGATTTACGTATATACAAAACTTATAGATTCACTTCAAATCCCACTATAAATATTTTATAATAATATTAAAACACCAACCAATGAAAATATTCAAAGTAATATGATACAGATGTAATTAAGATTCCGTGGTAGTTCCATCGTGGGAGAACAAAAAGAAGTGGAGAAGTAGATGACGAGATACAAGCAACAATCATTTGTTCTGAAGCCTTCGGCAAATCACTGGAAAAACAGTAGCCTTCCTCCACGCTATATATATATACATATAGATATATAAGAAGGAAGCATCATTCCAATTAGTCTAAGAGGTGTCTCCACTATCGTTCCATGTGGGTAATGCAGATCCCTGCGTCAGCCAGCGTGCAGCCGAGGGCGATATTAAAACAAGCGAGCTCTGATCAAGCAGAAAAGGACGCACTTACCCAACACGTCCACGGCAAACAAGGACACCACCACATGAAATCCCTCAAGTCTTCTCCATCTCTCTCTTATTATTAGTAAGGAAAGGTAGACTGTTAACATATTTCTACGATCATTTCTTGAAAATTAAAAACGCCGAGGGCACGTATCATTTTCATTTCAGTGTTGGTGAATGCGCTGTTCAAGAAGGCGGGGTGCGCGGGGAAACGTAATTTAAAAATCGCAATTTGTGTTTTTTGTCATTATCTTTAACGTTGATTCAGTTCAGCTTGGTGCCCAAGGCGAAACCCGCACGAGACGACTCTGAACTGTGGATCATCGCTGTATTTCCATACCATCTTATCTCGGATTACTTGTCGAATGATCATGCCGAGTTTTGTCTCTGTTGTATATTTCATAATTTCACTTGTGTAATTAGACATTGTTACATTCAATGTTTGTTAAATTATTTCTTGGAAAAGAGCAGCCTTGAGCGAAAAATGAAATATTAAAATTTCAGTCTATATTTTTACAAAAATATCTATGGACAACCTCCCTCCAACTTTATTATATACATTTATTTACTTATTTATTTATTTATTTATTTATATATCGGGTAGCTAGCTCAGTGGTATCAAGTCGGCCTATAGATCCTGAGAACCCTGGTTCGATTCCCACAGCCGACAAACAATTTTCACCATTTTAAAACTACTCCTGTGGCTCCCTCACCACTAACATGTTTGGGGGCCGTGATTAGAGGACTGGTAACCGCACTTCACGGGCAAAACTTACCGAGATCTGCTTCGGCAGAGTGCCACACTCAGTAATGGGTAGAAGGCGTGAAGATATATTTATTTATTTTATTTTTTATGGAGTGGCTAGCTCAGTGGTATGAAGTCGGCCTGTGCATCCTGAGAACCTAGATTCGATTCTCACAGGCGACAAACAATTTTCATAATTTCAAAAAAAAAAAGCTACCCTGTGGCTCTTCCACCACTAACATCTTTGGGGGCCGTGATTTGACGACTGGTAACCGCACTTCACGCGCAAAATATATCACTTACCGAGATCTGCTTCTGCAGAGTGCCACACCCAGTAATGGGTAGAAGGCGTGATGATATATTTATTTATTTTATTTATTCTCGAGACAGTTCAGATTTGACATTCTTGAGTTGAACGAACTAAAATACCAATTCAGATATGAGTATAGTGCAGTTGAACCAAAGGGTAGAAAATCACGAAATAGAATAATAATTCAGGGCCTAGGACATGTGTCGCCACGCGTGGCTAACTCGCGAATTAACATTACTTGCTCGGCTGGGCCGCCATTTGCAGCCACAGCGCCGTCTCCAGCGGCCGTCGCGCGAACTACACTCCACACATCGGGAGAAATTCGTAATTATTACATGGCTACTAGGCGGGGGGGGCGGGCAAAAATGTCACTCATTTTCATGTGCAGCGCGCCGGTAAATCTAGCCACACAGTTTTAATTGTAGCTTGACTCTTTCGCTTCTCGCTTGTTTTGGTTTGTGAAATTAGTTGCGAGCTTCTGATTGGCTGGCGATGACGTTCGGGTCTGGCCACGTGTTTCCGGCATGTTGGACGGAAGGAATCAACTAATTGTAATTGTGCAAAGATTCAATTAGTCTTCATGCAAAAATGCCATCATCAGTTTATGACAATCTATTACTCGTAAATCGGTTGCACATATATGATCACACAAACATACTATCCAGAACCAGAACTTCTGTTTGAAACTTTACTACACGTTAGTTCATTCTCACTCGCAGTCTAACTTCTAATACCTACGTTTGTAAAATTTCTAATGGAGATTTATTCATTACGTATGGACATACGGAACTTTTTATTTTAGCTCACCGGTTCTCAAAGTACCTATACAGGCTGTTCAATTTAAATGTGCTATCATTACTATCTGGAAAACTTAAGGGCTACAAGGTAGGTTAAATTAGCAAATAATAGTTATTTTTATAACAAATGTCGAAAAAGGCTCGTTACGTGCAAGTGCAGAATTTAACGGAAATCTGCACGAGCACGTAACCTTTTTCTGCACGTTGTTAGGAGTAAGCGTGAGTAATTTGAGATGTTTTATAAATAAATAAATAAATAAATATATCATCACGCCTTCTACCCATTACTGGGTGTGGCACTCTGCTAAAGCAGATCTCGGTAAGTGATATATTTTGCGCGTGAAGTGCGGTTACCAGTCATCAAATCACGGCCCCCAAACATGTTAGTGGTGGAGGAACCACAGGGATAGCTTTTTAAAATTATGAAAATTTGTCGCCACAATAATAATCGAATAACTAAATAAATAAATATATCATCACGCCTTTTACCCATTACTGGGTGTGACACTCTGCCGCAGCAGATCTCGGTAAGTGATATATTTTTGCGCGTGAAGTGCGGTTACCAGTCGTCAAATCACGGCCTCCAAAGATGTTAGTGGTGGAGGAGCCACAGGGGTAGCTTTTGAAATTATGAAAATTGTTTGTCACCTGTGGGAATCTAACCAGGGTTCTAAGGATCCACAGGCCGACTTCATACCACTGAGCTAGCCACCCCATTTATGTATTATGTTATGTACGTTGAAGAAAGAAGATGAATGATAAGTGAATAGGAATGATTGGATAGATGTGATTGAAGGTTTGTTGTGTGATTTCGAGTGTAATAAATAACTGAGTTTATATGGAGTGATCTATGAATGTGGTTGAAGTGAGGGTAGTGTGTTTGGATGATAATGTTTGACGAGGGCTGATTGTTTGATGAGTGTGATGAGTGAATGTTTTATGAGTGATTTTAGGGTTCGTGCTACCCCATTTGTTGGGATATAGCGTGAAGATATGTATATGTATGTATGTATGTTTGACTAATTGTTGCCAAATTTACATTTCTTTTAAGTAGCTTGTGTGGCTTTCCGAAGGGTCGTAAACAAAAATATGAATTAGTATTGTCAACTCATATTTAATCAAAGAATCGTTCTACCTAAAGCTTGCCACTTACAAGTGGTATTACTGAAGAATATGGCGATTATAATGAGTAATGTTGTCGACATGAAAGTATGCCAAGCTCAAAAAAGTAAAATTATTGTAGGATCTGTATAAAGCGGTACTGCGATTATAAATATTTTACGTAATATATGAATCACTCTGTCGACCAATACTAACTGCAATAGACCAGTGGAATAAATCCATTTTCACAGTCAATTACTCTCTTTTACCCCGTTGGTATTCTCTCTTGGCAACGACATTACTTATATAATAATTAATTACTTTGTATAAAGTAAGTAGTAATCTAGATTTAATATGCAAAGCAAGGTTAGTTAAAAGTTGCTCACATAATGAATATTTAATATTTTCCTTGCACTGTTTATTATTTAAATGTTCCTAAGCACTATAATTAAAACCTAATTCCGTCAATCGAAGCATGAAGATAAATGTATAAAAATAAGATCACAAAGAGTGGCCGAGGCCTACTAGATGTCGACGACGTCCACGTCACAGTCGTAGTCTATTGTTCGCTATTCACATAGCATTACGTTCCCATGAAGCATGAACAGCAAGTTATCTCTAAATCGAAGGCGGCGGTGAACAGTTAACGCTGCGAAATTAATGTTACTGATTAAAATAAATAAGCGCGAAGCGATGCGTTTCCCTGATTCCGTGGATCCAAGACAGCGGGGGCCTTCCGCCCGCAATTGTTCTCTATAAACAGTTGAATCGTGCAAGAAAAATCGGACGGAGTCCATGCTTTTACTAGGCACTTCCTAATTCGGCCCCGTTAGTACAAATATCGCCATTATGCAGTGGCGTACCTAAAACTTTTGCCGCCCAGGGCGGTCTCCAATTTGCCGCCCTTTCTAAGTCAAACAAATGGTGGTTTTTATAAAGTAAAAAATAAATATATCATCACGATTTTTACCCATTATTAGGTGTGGCACTCTGCCGAAGCAGATCTCGATAAGTGATATATTTATGTATGTATGTGAAGTGCCGTTACCATCCGCCAAATCACGGCTTCCAAAGATGTTAGTGGTGGTGGAGTCACAGGGGTCATTTTAATTTGTTGAAAATTGTTTGTCGGCTGTGGGAATCGAACCGGGGTCCTCAGGATCCACAGGCCAACTCGAAACCACTGAGCCATTATCCCATTGTATTAATATATATAAATAAATAATTGTAATTGAGACAAACTATAGGTGGGAAACTTCTTTACCATTGGATGGCATATTTAAATTAGGCAGTAATAAAGGAATTTTTCGAGATAATATTTTCAACCCTACATTGACTTGACGATGAAGAAAAATATTCGAAATCATATAGTAATTCATAATTCGTTGTTTTTTTTACAACTAAAACTAAATATAAAAAATACCGCCCCAAAATATGTGCCGCCCGGTGGGGACCGCGCCCACCGCTCCTCTCTAGGTACGCCACTGCCATTATGATATTAATTGAGATGTATACTATGTCTCACCATAACTTTTTAGTAGACTGATTTACACAGCTAAAAATTATTATAGACATTTTATAATTCATACAAGCTTCATTCTCAAATCGAATTTAATTTTGGGTTTTAATTTTTTCAATTTTTTAAATAAAAAGTAGTCTGATGACGCTAAATCAGGGCTTTAAGATTAACTCTATGAAAACCACATACTGTCGTTGCCAAGAGAGAATGCCAAAAGGGGTAAGTGTGAGTAATTCACTTAATTAATAATGGCTCAGTGGTATCCGAGTTGGCCTGTGGATTCTAAGAACCCTGGTTCGAACCCCACAGCCGACAAATCACCAAATTAAAATTACCTCTGTGGCTCCTCCACCACTAAAATCTTTGAGGGCCGTGATTTGTCGGCTGGTAACTGCACTTCACGCGCATAAATATATCACTTACCGAGATCTGCTTTGGCAGAGTGCCACACCCAGTAATGGCTAAAAGGCGTGATGATATATATTATTTGTATTGTTTTAATATGCAAGGTAGAATTGAGAATGGACGTAATGAAGTGCTTTCCGCTAGTAGAAATTCAAACGCAATTGATATAAATAAATTCACGCCTCACTTTGCCCCTTCCATATATCTGTAGATGGTTGATGTGCCATTGTTTCGTGAGCAGCCGTGGCTAACTTTGATGAGTGTGGGAGAATTAAGTTTATTTTATTTATAATTGCAATCATGATGAGATTTTAATTGTATACTTGGTTGTATCGTCTTGTTTATATGAAAATTATTATTTCGTATGATATATCTCGGCTTCCGGTTGATATTAACTACAGATTTATATTTTTTCTCTTGCTTTAATTGTTTATTTTTGACATAATTACCAGGAATTATTATTTGCGGTAGCAGGAAATTGCTGTCATATTAAAATTTCTACTCTATACATCAACCTAGCTACTCAATAACGCTATAACAATGCAATTTAGAAAACAATTACAAATACTTTATAACATAAATATTCATTAAGTCAAGTTTAGTTTTTTGATAATTGCATTTTGTAATTACTTTTCTGATCAAACTGCGCCCTCTACCTTATCAAATCTATATTTATGCGCTGAAGTGCGGTTACCAGCTGTCAAACAACAACAAGGCATGTCGATTCATTCTAAAAAAAATCAATCTTCGATTCGATACGAATCGAACGCACTAGAATCGATTCTCGATTAAGTCGAGCTTTAAAAGATCGATTCTCGATTAAATCGAGCATTAAAAGATAGATTCTCGATTAATCGAATCATAGCAGATCTCAATAAGTGATATATTTTTGTGCGTGAAGTGCGGTTACCAGCCGTCAAATCACGGATCTCAATGAATGAAAAATACTTATATTTCAAGTTGAATTTAATAGTAACTATACTCTGTTTTTTAACCAAGAGGAGTAAATGCATAAGTCAGATTTACACTATAGAAAGTTACCAAAGAAAGTTACTAGATTTTTGATGGCGCGAAATACAAAAATTTCTTACACATCTGCACTGATTAATGCTGGGTTGCAAGAAAAGAATAAAGAGCTTATTAGTTAAAGAATTGTTTATCTAGCAACAGTATCAATGGCGATCTTCTGAAATTTATTGAACCGTTAGTTGCTAATGAACCGATAAAACTTTCATGCAACCCAGTATAAGTCTCATGGAATTTATTTTAAAATACAAATGACATTACGAACTTTAATTTGTCACTCCGTATATTATTAGTTCTTAAAAGAACTGATTTATGTTAATGTCACAGCAATGCAAAAAACCAACAAGAAAACAGATAACCTCAAAACTTATGACAGCTCTAATATATCAAATGTAAAATCTATGTACAGTGTAAACTGGATGAAGCACTAGCCAATCAGAAGCGTTAGTTTTAGCGGTTAAAGTTTAAATTGCTCCTCCTGGTTAAAAAACAGAGTATACGAAGATATTATTGCAAATCTTTAACACAACAAATCCAGTAAGGTATCTAATGATACTTTTCTTTGTTTATTTCCATAGCAAATGAAAGTTATCTAGTGAAACAAATGCTGCAGTAAAGAAGAAAACCAAATGTAGGTATTTTATCCTTACGGGCACGAAAACAGATTTAAATCCTCGTAAAAACAAACTAACCAAATTCCATCGACAAAATCTGTTTTCCAAACATAAAGTCGCCCTTCCGATCGCATATAAATTCAATAACGTTCAACAGGTTGCCGGGGGTAGGCGAGAGGCGACGAAGCCAACGACGTTGTTTGAGGTATAAAGAACTTATTTTTAAGGGATTCTTTCGGCCGATCGCTTCGACAAGCCCTGGGACAAGGGAGGAAGGGATGAAAGGGCGGCGAAGTGAAGGTTCACCCCTGAATACACAGCTAACAGAGTGTTTCCGATCAAACGGGGTTTTTAGATGAAGTGTGGTTCTACCATTACGATCAAGAGTTGCTCAGGAGTGTTTGCTTAAAAGCAATTGTGTTTTTTATATTGCCTTGTGGGTTGTTATGAAAATATATCTGACATTACGAACATTCTGAACCCTGTACTGTAATTGGGGGAAAGTTACTGTTGTACAGATTAATTAACGACCTAAGAATACATTGATGAATATGGTTTGTTTGGTGAATGAAAGATTTCGAGTATACTTCATTCCCTGTATGAAAACTATTACGTCACATTCGGTACTAGTGTGATTCAAGATTTTGTACTTAAAACGTTTACATTGGTTTTGGATTGACATTTTTAAAACATTACTTAAAATTTAAATGTCAGATTAAAATATTTATAACTTTAATAAAATTTATTTAGTTTATAAATGAAACCAAATTCTGCACATATTAAATAAAAAGTAAATATAAATTTATCTTATCGCACGAAAAATATTACCTACCTTATTGAAATATGTAATTTTGTAAAATAAAACTCAAAGGAATATATGTATTATTATTATATATAAATAAATAATATATAAAAAAATTAAATAAATAAATACATCATCACGCCTTCTACCCATTACTAGGTGTGGCACTCTGCTGAAGCAGATCTCGGTTAGTGATATATTTATGCGCGTGAAGTGCGATTACCAGCCATCAAATCACGGCCCCCAAAGATGTTAGTAGTGGAGGAGCCACAGGGGTAGTTTTTTTGAAATTATAAAAAATTGTTTGTCGCCTGTGGGAATCGAACCAGGGTTCTCAGGATCCATAGGCCGACTTCATAAATAATATATGAAAATACAAAATGCAATACACATTACATTTTGTACTACAGTTAAATTAATTAAAGATCCTTCATTCTCTAACTCCAGTGCAAAATAATAATTTCTGCATTTAATTACCCAAAATTTTTATAGCCATTTCTTATTTCTCAGTCTGTATTTATGTATCAGAAATGGCACAAACTTAGGAATGACAGTCGAGAAAATAACAAAATTGAATGACAAAAACAGTATATTGAAACAAATATTCAATGTCCCAAAAATCATCTGTATTACACCATGAATGATTCCACAGGTAGTTTAGAGCGTATGAAAGGCCTAGCAATGCTTGATTGAAATGGTACAACCACACCAATCTGGTATTGCCTCTCACACCTCTGTTATCAGAATCTCCAACAAGCTCCCGAATCGATCTGACCAATTTCGGTTCCATTCACTTCAGTTCTACAGCAACAGGTTGCCGATCCCTCCGATCCAATACCCGGATATCTCTGAACGGGATGCGAACCTACTACTATAGCTTCCTCGTCTTTCCCTCCCACAGCTACGGAACAAATGCAGCTCGCGAACCGTATCGCGAGCACCTCTGATCAGATAATTATTATAATATATTATAAACGTAATCCGAGATCCGCTGCTAAAACTATAATTACTCGACCATGTTCATGGTGGGTATTGTATGGTAATGTGCCGTCGGTAAAACAGTTGATTACGTTACCGACTGATGGACGAGCCTAGGCGTTAGGTGCAAGCTGCCTAACTTGTGTTGTGTTCACGTTAACGTCAATGTTGCGTTGGATTCTTGGTCTTGGATTTTGCTACAATCGTGTGAATTTCTTTTTTTTTTAGTTGTGGATTTCAATGGGTTATTCAACAGATTTCAGATTCATTAGTGCACAATGCTTTATGCGTACACTTATTTCTTAAGATGGCTAAGCTAAATTAATTTTTAATTTTAACTGTTGTAGAAATATTAATGTCTTTTTCCTTCACTGAAAGGATTTTACAAAACAATGCCAATATTCTTTTTTGTGTGATTTAAATTTGTTTGTTTTGTAAATTGGGATTTTTAAATAAGAATGCACTTATAATGGGGTAGCTAGCTCAGTGGTATCAAGTCAGCCTGTGGACCTTGAGATCCCCACAGCCGACAAACAATTTTCACCATTTTAAAAACTACCCCTGTGGCTCCCCCACCACTAACATCTTTGGAGGCCGTGATTTGATGGCTGGTAACCGCACTACACTATATCACTTACCGAGATCTGCTTGGGCAGAGTGCCACATCCAATAATGGGTAGAAGGCGTGATGATATATTTATCGTTAATGATTGCTTCTAATAAAATAAATAAATATAAATAAATATATCACGCCTTCTACTCATTACTGGGTGTGACATTCTGCCGAGGCAGATCTCGTTATGTGATATATATTGCGCATGAAGTGCGGTTACCAGTCGTGAAATCACGGCCCCCAAAGATGTTAGTGGTGGGGGAGCCACAGGGGTAGTTTTAAAATGGTGAAAATTGTTTGTCACCTATGGGAATCGAACCAGGGTTCTCAGGATCCATAGGCCGACTTGATACCACTGAGCTTCTAATAAAATAAATATATCATCACGCCTTCTACTCATTACTGGGTGTAGCACTCTGCAGAAGCAGATCTCGTTATGTGATATATATATATATATATATATATATATATATATATATATATATATATATATATATATATATATATATATGTAGCGCGTGAAGTGCGGTTATCAGTCGTCAAATCTCGGCCCCTAAAGATGTTAGTGGTGGGGGAGCCACAGGGGTAGTTTTAAAATGGTGAAAATTGTTTGTCACCTATGAGAATTGAACCAGAGTTCTCAGGTTCCATAGGTCGACTTGATACCACTGAGCTAGTTACCAATAAGCCCGAATCGATAAATAGTTTTATTATATATTTTTTGTTTATTAAATTTTGTCAAACTGCATCAAATATTAGATTATTTCCAGTGTTTTAAAAAGTTTCATCAAGTGCCTACAGCCTAAACCTTTGAATATAAACTTATCTTTACAACTTATAATAAATTATTGCTGAAATTGTTGTCATTACGTTTATTATACTATTTGACATATAATATTGCATCAATCTCTGTTGAGTTTGAAACCAATTGTAAAATAGCAACAAAATGAACAAATCGGCCAATGCAACGCCACCTAATCTCCATTGTTGTGGATGTTGAATCACCGCACGTTAAGGTTTGACGAACGGCGATATTCAGAAACACAGCGCTAATATGATTATAATGATAAGTTACGCCACATATTATTGATAGCTATCGTGATCAGTTGATCGTTAACAATAATCAATCAAGCATACACCAGCAACGCCTCTCCCGGTAGAAATGGGAACTAAACGCCATGTCGGCCAGAAAAAACTTCCTAGAGATGCTTTATTTAATGCGCAGTTCTCACAATTTGTTACCCTAGTTTAGGGCGGCGAACGTGAACTACCTTCTTTATTAATTACTAACGCTCCACTCTCAACACTATTTTAAAAACTACGCACAAATTTTCATTTTACTACTAATCATTTACTCTAAATACTAGCCATAGTTTTGTTAGTTACGAGGGCAGGGTGAAGAGTCCCTGAAAAATGAAACAAGAAATGATTTATTTGGTCAAACCATATTTTATTTCTCAACATAGTCTCTTTGTAGCTCGATACACTTCGTCCAACGTTTTTCAAATTTTTCAATCCCTTCCAAATAATACGATTTTGGCAATCCTTCAAAATAGGCGTTTGTCTCAGCGATGACCTCATCGTTGGAGCCAAATCTCTTTCCGCCGAGCCATTTCTTCAAGTTTGGAAATAGATAAAAATCGCAGGGGGTCAAATCTCGAGAAAAAAGTCCTTATTGCGCTTGAACATTGCCAAACACTCCTTTGAACTTGTCACACGGTCGCGCTTGTTGTCAACAGAAAGCAAATGCGGCACCCATCTGGCAGATAGCTTTCTCATATGCAAAATGTTCCGTATCCGTTCGGTTGAGATGCTCATAGCCTCAGCCAGCTCGTGCACTTTAACTCGCCGATCGTCCAATATCATACCATGGATTTTATCGACGTTTTCTGGCGTTGTAACCTCAATTGGACGACCAGAACGTTCGGCGTCCTTTGTGGTCATACTACCACAACGAAAATCAGTAGACCACTTATGAATCGTTCAAATCGATGGAGAGGAGTCCCCATAATGTTTAACAAGCGATGCTTTGGTTTGCGTAATGTTTTTTCCACGCAAGAAATAATGTTTAATCAAGACGCGAAATTCACTTTTTTCCATGTTTTCAAAAATCTTCAAGGTTGCTTGCTTTCGATGGTTGTCAAAACAGAACTGAATGACATATCAGTCTGAAAATTTTAATGCGTTCTAGTTAAAGATGGTACATTACAAATGTCACATGAGATTTGCTATTGTGGCGCCATCTGTTTTATTTTTCAGGGACTATTCACCCTGCCCTCGTACGTGTTACTTAATCTCAGTGACAGTAGCTTATAGTAAAATCCGAACCACTCGGACACATTCGTATTTTTAAGGGACTAGTACCTATTAAAACACACACTTGGTTTTGAAAGTCAGCCATTTTTTTCTTTTACCTGCGGTCTTGTATTCAAACAACCGCTTCGTCAAGTAAAATATCACTTTTCTGACTTTTTATGTAATATACTATAAAAATACAACGCTCTAAACTAAAGTACTAACAGATAAACATAAAATTATAATTATATTATAAAATAAATTTTAATGTATCCTGCATCGGCGTCCAACACCCAACTGAAATGATATTAATTTTAATTACAACACATGTGCGTCTTCATAATTTAATAACCTTTGTTTGAATTCCAAATTCTCCGTAAAGGTAAAGAACCTATTATTACCACGGTGACTTTAGTCTGCAGGTCATCGAATTAGAATATTCGAGGTTTAATGCAGAAATAATACCCAATCATTTAGAATATCAAAATTACTTGCTGGTTCTGAGTAGGCAGATGTTTTTGAAACAGAGAGAACCATCGTCATTATTAGTGTATTAACGGGCTGATCACCATCTTCGATATACTCGCTGCGCGTATGTATTGGAACATCCGGAATACAGGCATTCGTTTTCACTGAAGCTACATACATATGTGTAGAATATTAGATTTTTATTCAAATAAATATTATTACTCTAATATTAATAATAATAATATAATATATCATCACGCCTTTTACCCATTGCTGAGTGTGGCACTCTACCGAAACAGATCTAGGTAAATGGTATATTTATGCGTGTGAAATGCGGTTACCAGCCGTAAAATCATGGCTCCGAAAGATGTTAGTGGTGGAGGAGCCACAGGGGTAATGTTAATGAGGTGAAAATGTTTGGCGGCTGTGGGAATCGAACTAGGGTTCTAAGGATCCACAGATCGACTCGATACCACTGAGCTATTACCCCATTAATATAATGAAATATATCATCACGTATTTTACCCATTGCTGGGTGTGGCACTCTGCCGAAGCAGATCTCGGTAAATGATATATTTATGCGCATGAAGTGCGGTTACCAGTAGTCAAATCACGGCCCCCAAAAATGTTAGTGGAGGGGGAGCCACAGGGATAATTGTAATGTGGTGAAAATGTTTGTCGGCTGTGGGAATCGAACCGAGATTCTCAGGTTCCATATGCCAACTTTATACCACGAAGCCATCTACCCCATCTCTAATATTAATGACACTTTTAATTAGAATATTAGGAAAGAATACTTTGTGTTTTCATTGGAAAAATTATGATATTAAATTCTGTATTACATGTATTCAACAGAGTCGGTTTTATATATTTTGAGTCCTGAATGTTTTTGAGACCTTTACTATAAATAAATAAATATAGTATTAAGTTGATAGTAACTATAACATCATAAATTACTACGGAAAGTTGAAAATAACATACACTGATATGTCAGTATAACGCACATTTCTAACATACCAGGTGAAGTGCCACTGATTGACAACAGATGGCGCTACGATGTAAGAAAATAATAAAATAAATGAAAAGAATTTGTATTATTATTTCAATCGAAGTTTCGGCAGATTTTTCAACACATTTGCACAGATAAATCTTATTTTTACATTAATAATTACTTATATATATATATATGGGATGGCTAGCACAGTGGTATGAAGTCGGTCTGTGGATCCTGAGGTCCCTGGTTCGATTCCCACAGGCGACAAATTTTCATAATTTGAAAAAGCTATCCCTGTGGCTCCTCCACCACTAACATGTTTGGGGGCCGTGATTTGACGACTGGTAACCGCACTTCACGCGCAAAATATATCACTTACCGAGATCTGCTTTAGCAGAGTGCCACACCCAGCAATGGGTAGAAGGCGTGATGATATATTTATTTATTTATTTAATAATTACTTATTTACTAATATTTTAACATGATTTATTATTTTGACATTACGGTTAGTAGGTATCACCACACCACACCTAACCTCAAACATCAAACGGCAATGCTTACCTACAAAAATGCATCAGCTGTCAAAGTGTAATAACATTACTCCTGGTAACATTTCTCTAGAAATATTTTGTGGTCGTCTGAAAAACAGTGTACATAACTCGCTCGAAAGCTCGTGTACTTAAACCACTCGGCGCTGCGCGCCTCGTTTTTCAATTTGTACACTCGCACGTTATCTTACACTTTCGATGCTTGTTATGTAATATACTAATTATATAATGAATAACATTAATAATGTATAAATATTTCACAGTTCGTTTCATTGACCCTTAAAGAACAATACATAATATTTTTCTGTATGAATCTAACATACTCGTATTATAAATTTTCTAATGTTCAACTATTATATTATTGTTCTATAAATATTTCAATTTAGTTGATTATTGAAACGGGACAAAAATTTATAAAATTCGTTACCTATCCTGCAAAAATCTGTAGACCTAGCCTATCCTACTCCTTAAAATCAATTAGCGAATGAATACATAATTTATGAGACAAATTTACTGCATTTCTGTCATTAGTTGACTAATAAATAACATAAAATAATTTATTGCTGTCTTCACAATGAAAACTATAAACAGTAATAGTAATAAGTGTCGACTTGACACCCAAGTAACAAAAAGCCGTCTGTCTAAGACATGTTTAATGATTCCTCGGTCCATTAGCGGACGAACACCGCGCCCAAATCTCAATCTATCGACAATAACCCATCACAAAACGCCGAAGATCATTAGCTGCCGCAAACACACTCAAAACTACCTTCCACGTTCAATTAAGTATTACAAATCTGTACTCCTCCCTAATATCAATCAGACTCTTATGTCATTAACAAAAACAAACCTGAAGGCACTATATCACAAATTGATGATTGTACCAAGAATGAAAACCAGTTTTGATAGCAGGATCCTTTGGAAATGAACGCTTTGTCGTGCTGCAAGTTATCGAAACTTGCTTCCCGACGGTAATGTGATTATAATTACAAAGTCTGATAATCTCAAATTCGAGTCTGAGACGCCCACAAAAATCAAAAATCCGAAGAGTTGCCGAGGCTTGATGATGTCTTAAGGGCATAAACTTTATAATAAATTGACAAAGAGATTTCTGTTTTACCAACCGATTCTCAACGGTAATGTGATTTTTAGATCCCCTCTTTGTATGCAGACGCAGAAAATGTATCAATGTATCCTTCAGTCATATGAGCACAAAGATGATTATTATTTATCTATTAGAAACCGTATGGGGTAGCTAGCTCAGTGGTATGAAGTCAGTCTGTGGGTCCTGAGAACCCGAGTTCGATCCCCACTGCCGAGAATTTAAAAAAATTACCCCTATGCCTCCCCCTCCACTAACATTTTTGGGGGTTGTGATAGGACGACTGGTAACCGTACTTTACGCACATAAATATATCACTTACCAAGATCTGCTTCGACAGAGTGCCGCACCCAGTAATGGGTAAAAGGCGTGATGATATATTTATATCTTTTATTATGTATAGAAGCCATAAAATTTCAATATATTAATAAGTATTTTATGCACAACCGGACCGAAATTTATGTGTTTTACCCTTAAAAAGCGGGCTTAAACACTTCTTTTTGGCCCTAGGGCCATAAAAAATAATTCCTATGAATACATAAATAAAATGACAATTTTTATTTATTGTGAATACTTGATTCTGCAAAATGTCATTTTGATATATAACCTATAATTGATTGAAAAAAGTACCCGAATTGTGGAAATCATGGTTTCTCCAAAATAATTCTCTAGCTCATTCCGCAACATCTGTCAAGAGCTTTGTAACCAAGTACAGCATCCCAATGTTGGACCATCCGCCTTATTCGCCAGATCTTGCACCGTACGACTTCTATCTGTTTCCTAAGGTGAAATTTGCCTTAATAGCAACAAGATTTGAGCTTTGAAAGAGAAATCGGCACGCGTTCTGAAGGAGCTGACAGAAGACTGTTTCGAACAATGGAAGATTCGTATGGAGCATTGTAGGGATAGAGGAGGGGTGTATATTGAAAGTGATAATAAATAAATAGGTATGGAATCAAAATAAGATGTGAAAACAGCATCAGTCTCGTTATTTAATAGCTACACCTCGTATTTGAAAAAAAAAACCGAAACTCTTGAAATTCTTGAAATTTTCTCAATTTTCAAACAGTCATAACTTGGTGAGTTTTTAGCTAATTTGAACGAATTTTCGAGGGCGAAAAAGTTTAAAGTGTCTATTTTAAGGGGATACATGTGATCGTAGGATTAACCCCTTCTGCCTACCCTCAACCCCTTAGAATAAAAAAATGTTTTAGTGGAAAAAACGTCCATCTTTAACGATCGGTACGGAGCTAAGAAAAATTTGTGGACTCAATTCACCATCAGGGCAATAAAGTTTATTCAATTCCCTGCAAAGGACGCGAAGAATTATATTCGTACGATGATTTGGCACAGAGTTATGCGTGTTTGAAGAAGAATTGAAACAATGTTTAAAATAATATGTATTCAATTTAATTTTCAATCATAATTTATTCTGAAAGTTTCTTTGTTACTTTATGTCTGACGAATGAAAGTAAGAAATAAATAATGCAGTAGGCATATCGATCAAGTGAAGATAAATTTCGAAGTAATAAACTCATAATTACTTGACAATCAGAGCGTGACGAATTGACGAAAACCTGCGTTGTTAAATATTAAGTTTGTCCACTTGCTGCTCTTTTTACTTCAAATAATAAACATTAACATACTTCTTTATATTATTAATTAAATTATCTTAATTTAAATTGATAATTAATCTCGTACACAAAGAAAAGTATTATTTATAATTTATTACATGATTTTATTTTAAAAATTAATATCACAGTTAAAATGGTAGTTTATGTATAAATTATCAAAAATAAAATTTACATGGAAGGACTATTAATTGGACAATAAAAAATATAGAAAAAATCGTTGAGAATTTATATGAATGATGTAGCAAATTTCAAGATTTTGTCAACAAGTCAAGTGACACGTCAAATGCTACTATTAAACACTTAAGCTTTAAAATCTTCCACCATTACTGCTGCAGACTAGACGCCAGGGCTGTACAAATTGGAAACAATCCCAAAAAAGACCCACAATCTTAATTATACCATTTTATTTCATTATTTATTCAATTTAAAGAATGCTGTACTTATAAACCGATCATGAAATGAATAAAAATAAAATAAATAAATAAATCAATATATCATCACGCCTTCTACCCATTACTGAGTGTGGCACTCTGCCGAAGCAGATCTCGGTAAGTGATATATTTATGCACGTGAAGTGCGGTTACCAGCAGTCAAATCACGGCCCCCAAAGATGTTAATGGTGGGGTAGCCACAGAGGTAATTTTAAAATGGTGAAAATGTTTTGTCGGCTGTGGGGATCGAACCAGGTTTCTTAGGATACACAGGCCGCTTCATACCACTGAGCTAGCCAACCCATTTATTTCCTAAATAAAATAAATAAATATATCATCACGCCATTTACCCATTACTGAGTGTGGCACTCTGCCGAAGCAGATCTCGGTAAGTGATATATTTATGCGCTTGAAGTGCGGTTACCAGCAGTCAAATCACGGCCCCCAAAGATGTTAATGGTGGGGTAGCCACAGAGGTAATTTTAAAATGGTGAAAATGTTTTGTCGGCTTTGGGGATCGAACCAGGTTTCTTAGGATACACAGGCCGACTTCATACCACTGAGTTAGCCAACCCATTTATTTCCTAAATAAAATAAATAAATATATCATCACGCCATTTATGCATTACTTGGTGTGGCACTCTGCCGAAGCAGATCTCGGTAAGTGATATATTTATGCGCTTGAAGTGCGGTTTCCAGCAGTCAAATCACGGCCCCCCCCAAAGATGTTAATGGTGACTACAGGGGTAATTTCAAATTGGTGAAAATATTTTGTCGGCTATGGGGATCGAACCAGGGTTCTTAGGATCCACAGGCCGACTTGATACCATTGAGCCATAACCCCATAATAACATGACATAATAGGCTATTTCCGAAATACCTTTTATATCGAAATAAGCACTAACACACAATTATTGAGTGATCAAAAGTAAGTGTTTCAGTTGGCATTACAATACTGGGAATCTTTTTATTCCACAGTTGGCACAACGCCAAATAAAAGCGGAAATACTATTTGACATATCATTTTTATAGTAAATACAAACAGATTGAGTGATAGAGATACTTGTATTGCTCTGTGAGTAATGTTGAGAAATAAAAGGATGTTGGTAAGGAGAAATTACGATTTTCAAATGTCACTATCAATATCAGGAAATAAAATTATACATCAGTCTTACCAATGGGGTGGCTAGCTCAGTGGTATATGAAGTCGGCCTGTGTATCCTGAGGAGCCTGGTTCGATTCCCACGGGCGACAAACAATTTTCATAATTTCAAAAGCTGCCCCTGTGGTTTCTCTACCACTAACATCTTTGGGAGCCGTGATTTGACGATTGATAACCGCACTTCACGCGCATAAATATATCACTTACCGAGATCTGCTTAGGCAGAGTGCCACATCCAGTAATGGGTAGAAGGTGTGATGATATATTTATTTATTTTATTCTTACCAATTTCAAGTATTTTAATTATTGCCAACTGAAACTCTTCCTTCTGATCAACCGGTATAAACATTCATGCAACTTACAGATGTTTTTCTTCCTTGTAGCAAATAAAAAATAAAAAATTATCTTGCTTGATTTTGGTCAACCCTAGTGTAGGTCTGTCGATTATAACATCCCTGCTTGTCATTCACTTTGATTGAATCATATTTAAGAGATCATAGGTGACTGATAACAATGATTAAGTTAATTTTCTACTTATAATTGTCATTAAAATACAAACGAAAAAACAAGACGACTTCTAGTTGTAGGTGGTCTTCGAGTCAGAAGCCCAAGCCTTCTTGGGACGCCTAGATAATTATTGTTTTCAACAAGTAGTAAATTGTCGTTCATTTGCCTATTATCATGATCATCGATTTTATAAATTATAGTCATTTCGATGAGACAAACAATAATTGGATTTTTAACTGGCGCCAAAAAAAAAAACTAAATTAAAAGTAAACATTTCATAGATTCGTTAAGTCACAGGTATTTTTGGGTGTTTTATATACGAGGGCAGGGTGAAAAGTCCCTGAAAAATGAAACAAGAAATGATTTATTTGGTCAAATCATATTTTATTTCTCCACATAATCTCCTTGTAGCTCGATACACTTCGTCCAACGTTTTTCTAATTTTTCGATCCCTACCAAATAATACGATTTTGGCAATCCTTCAAAATAGGCGTTTGTCTTAGCGATGACCTCATCGTTGGAGCCAAATCTCTTTCCGCCGAGCCATTTCTTCAAGTTTGGAAATAGATAAAAATCGCAGGGGGCCGAATCTGGGGAATATGGTGATGACGAACTAATTCGTAGCGCAATTCATGCAATTTTGCCATTGCGACTGCGGACCTATGCGCCGGTGCGTTGTCCACAATGTGGCACCCATCTGGCAGATAGCTTTCTCATATCCAACAATTTATGCAAAATGTTCCGTACCCATTCGGTTGAGATGCTCATAGCCTCAGCCATCTCGTGCACTTTAACTCGCCGATCATCCAATATCATACCATGGATTTTATCGACTATTTCTGGCGTTGTAACCTCAATTGGACGACCAGAACGTTCGGCGTCCTTTGTGGTCATACTACCACAACGAAAATCAGTAAACCACTTGTGAATCGTTCCAATCGATGTTGAGGAGTCCCCATAATGTTTAACAAGCGATGCTTTGGTTTGCGTAATGCGTTTTCCACGCAAGAAATAATGTTTAATCAAGACGCGAAATTCACTTATTCCATGTTTTCAAAAATCTTCAAGGTTGCTTGCTTTCGATGGGTGTCAAAACAGAACTGAGTGACATATCAGTCTGAAAATTTTAATGCGTTTTAGTGGCGCCATCTGTTTTATTTTTCAGGAACTTCTCACCCTGCTCTCGTAATTGTAAATTATTTTGTTCGTTGTGCGTCGTGATCCAACCTCCCTTCTCACAAACTAAAATGACAACTATGAAACTCGTACTTTAATATACAAATTTTTGTCAACATTTTCTATTGCCCTTTCCATGAATTTCCCTCATTCGACGACACTGATTGTAATGCGGTGTTGTCATAAACGAACCACATCAAACAAACAATAATTTGGCACCTGCGCATATATTTATTTCATTTATTCCTTTTGTTTAATAAAACAATTAAATATAATCATAAGGAAATGATCTTATTATCTGATGAATGAAAAGTGTAATCTGTATGAGTAAATTACGTAGCGTAACATACAATGCCGTAATTAAAAATACTGCCGAGATCACTGGCTATATGTGATTGCGCTCTGTAAACATTAAAACATATAGAACATGTTATTACAGGTCATTACTTTTATCTTGAAGTTGAGATTGAGAATATTTCAAATATAAATTAATGGTATACTGACTACCTCGATATTAATGCGATTAATATTTTGTTGCGCAGTTGTTTTTAACCCTTTCAACTGTGAAAAGTATTATAAAGAATTAAAAATTGCAAAATCATTTTCCATGGAGTCGGATCGCTTTCTAAGATTTACATAACTCTTTCTTCACTAGTTCTAGTAGCGGAAAAAATGGTTGTGCATTTATTTCTTTCTTTCAAGTTCTATAATTTAAACAAATATAAGCCAATGACTTATGTTCTTATTTTATTACTTAATCCTTAATCTTAATATAACAAAGTGACTGAGAAAAAAGCATGTTAATTTTATATGTATGTTATTTATATCTGGCTGAACAAAAGTGCTTTGGATAGAAAATAATTGAATATATTGTCCTGTATAACATTGTTTCATTGTTTGTTGTTAAATGTTACTACATGTTATTAGTTACCCATTAATGACAAAATTAAAACGAAGTAAATGGAACCTTTATTACACAGTTGGTTTCAATGGTTACATCAGAACTGTAATATTTACTTACCATCAACCGTGGACAGTAACTAAATATTATAGATCAAGGTCCTGTTTATTTTGACAGCCATGATTTTGAAAAATATGTTTCCTTTCTTTCTATTTGTGCAGGTATTGTAAAGAGTAGCTTACTAACCTCGAACTGTAAGTGATTTTTTAGGTCGCGAATGTTTAGGAAATCTCGACCCTACGAGCCTTGATTTCCCAAACTACTTCTTAACCTACAAACTGTCACTTTCAGTTCGTCGTACATAATATACTACTTTCAATGCTTTTATACTACAGAATGATCAAAAGGAATTGTTATAGTTGGCAATACAATTCCAGAGATCTTTTTATTCCACAGTTGGCACAACGCCAGGTAAAGGCGAAAATGATATTTGACATTTCTAAGTAATAAAAATAGGTTATGTCAGGAGTCTGACAGCTAATAGAATTTTGACTTTTTAAGTAATAGAAATACTTTATAAACAAATGTAATAATAAATGTACTCAAATTTAAATTTTAAATGTCACTGTCAATAACGGGAAATGAATTTATGTATCAGGCTTACCAATTTCAAGTAGTTTTTCTTTTTGCCAACTGTAACAATTCCATTTGATCACTCTGTAGTTAGTTGTAAACAGAAAAGTGAGTACTAAATTAGATGTTAATTTGTGTTTAAAATTAGATATCTTTTAAAAGCAATCTTCATTTTGATAAAGCGACTATTTCTCTGTACTCATTATAAAAAAAGCTAACACAGTGTTATAAAAAAATGATACCTCTGGATTTTTTGCGTGTGAGAAATTAGGTATAACATACACCACCCTTTTTATAAGACAAAAAAAGTTTCGAATCGAATTCAAATAAAAAAAAGACAAAGCATTTTTTATTTAATTTTAGGGGAGCAACCAATAATTTAATTTTTGAATTAGTTCAAAAAGGGGACAATTAATAATTGCATTAAAGCGTAAAGAAATCTATTGTCACGCATAGTCTTGAATTGCACATTACTATTCATACATTTATGTCGACATATATCTTTATTAGTTATAGTCCATGTAGAAAAAAAATTCATAATGACCGTCTTCTCCCCTTATAGCTAGAAATTATAATCAAGTTATCGTTGATTTGTTTGAAGCGAAACAAAAGACACTAACGTACCAAACATTTGAATAGTTTAACAAGTTTCATATTTTGGACAGATAGAAGAAGGGCAAGATTTTCAATCAGAGGTTGATTTAATAATAATGGAAACTATAAAATAAATAAATAAATATATCATCACGCCTTCTACCCATTACTGGGTGTGGCACTCTGCCGAAGCAGATCTATGATTACTCATAATTGATTAGTTTAACACGTCGTCAAGGAAATCTATAAGCGCACTGTTTTTGGCGCTTTTTATTTTTGTAGGAGTGGTATGAATGTCTTTAAAGCTGACGTATAACTTCAAAATAATAAATTGTTGGTGTCGAAATATTACTAAGAAAATATGCTATAATCGTACAAAATTCACTATACAGAAAAAAACATTGATTAATTATTATTAGATTTTTAAAATTATTTTTGTTATGGGGTGGCTAGCTCAGTGGTATGAAGTCGGCCTGTGGATCCTATGAACCCTGGATCGATTTCCACAGGCGACAAACAATTTCATAATTTCAAAAAAGCTACCCCTGTGGCTCCTCCACCACTAACATCTTTGGGGGCCGTGATTTGACTACTGGTAACCGCACTTCACGCGCAAAATATATCACTTACCGAGATATGCTTCCGCAGAGTGCCACACCCAGTAATGGGTAGAAGGCGTGGTGGTATATTTATTTTATTTTATTTATGAGAAGCGCTACCAACACAACTGATAAAAAATACCAACTTATAATTTTGACAAGTCGTAGTTTTTTAAATCTAACAGAATTATAAAATTACCACAATAAAAAAAATAGTATAATGAACACGTTTCATAAGACCTGTTATCGCACTCGTCCTTTGTAAAACTTGGAGTTTTTTAATATACTATTATAAAACATACTAATTAAGAACAACTTTGCACATGCAATTGTAAATATCAGAGCTATTTTATAACAATTTGTTAGACATCAATGCTTTTTTGTTTCATAACTAGCTATAATCTGTTTTTTAACCAGGAGGAGTAAATGCACAAGTCAGATTTACACTATAGAAAGTTACCAAAGAAAGTTACTAGATTTTTGTTGGCGCGAAATACAAAAATACACTGATTAAGTCTCATGGAATTTATTTTAAAATACAAATGACATTATAAACTCTAATTTGTCACTCCGTATATTATTAGTTCTTAAAAGAACTGATTTATGTTAATGTCACAGAAATGCAAAAAACCAACAAGAAAACAGATAACCTCAAAACTTATGACAGCTCTAATAAAATCTATGTACAGTGTAAACTGGACGAAGCATTAGTCAATCAGAAGCGTCAGTTTTAGCGGTTCAAATTTAAATTACTCCTCCTGGTTAAAAAACAGAGTATAGATAACATAAAAATACGCCTTCGTACATGCTCAATATTTTTCAATAAAACAAAAATGCATTTTAATCGTTAAATTATTCCCTGAACAGTAAATGGCAATATTTTTGTTGTGGAAAAGACGTTAAAAATCCTAATATATTTATTATTGTCCACATAAAATTTCTAACATATTGCAACATTCTCACTAATAATTATAACATAAAACGTTATTACAATATTTACTATTTCCCGTATATGTGTGCACACCCGGTAGAACACAGCAATGCACTATAATACGAACTGTTTGAATTCGAGTTAATAAAGTTGAAATTACAATTGTGCTGCGGGCATATGTTGACCATATGTCTTTGCTCTGTTGTAGGATGTTGTTTTAAACGATATGATATATCCGTTCTATTAAAATTGTTATGAATATAGGAGATTAAAGACGTGAAGATATCAAGAACAAAAAAATGACTCTTACTTTTTTTATTTCTTATTGTAACGACGATTATTATTACCACATTAATTCTTCGAAACCAACAAGAATAATTTTGTTGTTATATTTTATGTAAACATATGGCATTTCGCAAAAATGTTAGAAACAATTTTCATAATTTCAAAAAGCTACCCCTGTGGCTCCTCCACCACTAACATATTTGGGGGCCGTGATTTGACGACTGGTAACCGCACTTCACGCGCAAAATATATCACTTACCGAGATTTGCTTCAGCAGAGTGCCACACCCAGTAATGGGTAGAAGGCGTGATGATATATTTATTTATTTATTTATTTTTAGTTAGAAACAAACTAAAGTTTGGGACAGATAACTATTTATTGAGTTATTATGTCACATATTAAATTAATTTTATAAGTTCTAGTCGTAATTTACTCTTAATAAGATAATGATTCACATTTTATTGTTTAGTTAAACATGGTCTATTTGGTCATTTTAGGGAAAACAACAAAGAAAAATTCTCGGTAATAATATAACAAGAGAGTGAGAATAAATTGAAAATAATTTGACAGATCTTTCGAAAACTTGTTGCCAGGCAATAGTCACGAAAGCCCGTAGGACTTGAGTGGCTCTTGCCAAATGGCAACAAGTTTGAGAAAGATACTGGAGAATTATTTTCTAATTTATCCAACTCTCCAGTTATATTTAATTAGATTATTTTTTGACTTAGCTGTTGAGGTCGATTCATCCAACTTAAAAGATTTTTAACTGGGTTCATATCGATTGATTACTTATTAATGTATTCTTGGAAGTTGTTTACAAAATTTGTTGGTGTATTTCTGTATCTAAAATACAACTAAATCGATTCTTTTCATACATTTTACTTGACAAGTTGACAGTTTTAAATAATTATTTGACAACTAC
This sequence comes from Pterostichus madidus, assembly GCA_911728475.2. Lineage (NCBI taxonomy): Eukaryota > Metazoa > Arthropoda > Insecta > Coleoptera > Carabidae > Pterostichus > Pterostichus madidus. Next base: position 10,104,127 of record OU452315.1, read on the forward strand.
CTATCATTTGTCACAAACAAGAAACCACCTTCAGAGATTATTCCCGGGAATAATCTCAAGAGCTTTATTCTCAGTATAATAATGACAGGCTTGGTTAAAACGCAGACACGTTACATACAATGAAGCATTTCATTGGTTTTGTGAAACGTCAAAAAATAATCAGTAGTAATATAACAAGAGAGTGAGAATAAATTGAAAATAATTTGACAGATTTTTCGAAAACTTGTTGCCAGGCAATAGTCACGAAAGCCCATAGAGTTTGAGTGGCTATTGCCAAATGGAAATATTGAAGAATTATTTATATCGTGGTTTAAGTTGGATTAAATCTAAGACACCATGTAGATAATTATTTGTACACCCTTGTCATCATTTATTCGTACTATTCGTACAAGACAACTTTATAAAATTCTTTACTTAAGTAATGTTTTGCCTCTTCAAATACTATCTGGTAAAATAAATCTAACAAAAATGTGTAGGGGTGTAGTACCACGATTCTCTAAAATATCACGCACCCCTATTCAACCCCGGCCATCAAAGATATTCAAGACATAGCACGTACATTCATCACCGAAGTTCGTCACCTGCCCGGTATATGCAAATCAAGTAACCGATGCATTTAAACATATGCCTGTCGGTTCTCACATTCAATCACTGAATCTCAACCAGAGACAAAAAAATTAAACAACAAAGATACCACCTGGGTATTGTGATAAATATTGCTGTCTTTCTTTCACTTTTACTTCGGGTGATAGGTTTGTCTTTGTCTTGTCAACGGGCGTTTATTTTTTTTAGCGATAGTGGATTGTTGGGATCAACGGGTTCATTCATATTCGATAAATTTATTTGAATAACTGATTTTCTATCTTAAACAATTTAAAAATATATGTTCATTTTTTATATCATAGAAAGCTTAGTATAGATGAAAGTAGAAAATAGTTATTTATGTATCAAGGGTGGAAACAGGCGTTTCTGGCCCGCGACATGATTATTAGCACGAGGTGCAAAGCGCCGAGGGCTAATAACATGCTCAGGGTCAGACACGCTAATTTCACCCATGGTAAATACAATATTTTATGCACAACAAAATGACATTTAATTATATGTTCAAAAGATTAAAATATGTACATAGGTTATATGTCAAAATGACATTTTGTAAAATCAAGTATTCACAATAAACAAAAATTTTCATTTATGTTTCCATAGGAATTATTTCTTATGGCCCTAGGGCCAAAACCAAGTGTTTAAGCCCGCTTTTTATGACTAAAACCAGGGCCGGTTTTGCCATAAGGCGGATGAGGCGACCGCCTCAGGCCTCCGATTTTTACCGGCCTCATACAAATTAGAATTTTTATATATAAAAAATTAATATACAATTACTATGCAAATTAAAAATTTAATTTTATAAATACTATTTTCCGCAACGAATTGTTTTGTATTTTAGGTATATACTCGTATTATACCTAAGTACATGTGGCAGCACTGTGTAGTCGCGTTGTGGCAGTAGCAGTTGTACGTAGCATCTTCCCATAGCGCAAAGTGCATAGGCTACTCCACACAATCCCTCAATACCAGCGACGTTCAAGAAAAATATATATTGATTGTTAAAAATAGATTACAACCAACATTTCCAAATATAATGACTCTTCTACAAATATATTTAACGCATCCTTTATCAAATGCGTCCGCTGAACGATCTTTTTCATGTTTAAAAAGAGTAACAAATTATCTACGCTCGACCATGTCCCAAGAACGATTGCAATCATTAGCCATATTTAATATAGAGGCAGAAATTTTAAAATTCATTGATTGTAATGATATAATTTCAATGTTCGATGAAGAAAAATCAAGAAAAAAGAAATTGCATTAATGTCAATTTCGCATTTTATAATTAATTTTTAATTTGATGTTATGAGACCGTGATTTTAGCTTCATGCAGGTACCCTCTGACTGCATAATAATAATTTTTTGAATCCTGTGTAGGTGTAATTTTTTTAAATTTTTCCTTAGGTGACTATATGTATTTTATGATTTTTAAAATATAAATATACCATACATTATATTCACATTTATGTACTAATTTTTTTCTTCTGGATACCTTTATATGGCATATAAACTCCCCCCCGCCACTGGCCTCTAATTTCCTTCCGCCTTAGGCCTCCAAATTTGTAAAACCGGCACTGGCTAAAACACATTACTTTCGGCCCGATTGTGCATAAAAGTAATTTTAATATAGTTTATCACCCTAATAGGGTAGGTGGCACAGTAGTATCGAGTGCCTTGTGGATTTGAGAAACCGAGTTCGATTCCCACAGCCGACAAATAATTTTCACCATCCCTGTGGTTCCCTCTCCACTAACATCCTTGGGGGCCGTGATTTGACGACTAGTAACTGTATTTCATGCACAAAATATATCATTTATCAAGATCTGTTACGGCAGAGTGTTACAACCAGAAATGGATAGAAGCCGTAATTATATATTTATATTATTTATTTATTTGATAATATCTACTTTCTTGTTTGAAATAAGTAACCAAGTACGAAATAATTAAGACGGAAAAAATTTTCCAAAAGTAGTTTTCCGCCTTTATCTAGTGACATATAGAAATTTTTGATAAAACTAAAATCTTTTTTAAATGGCTCCTAATACGTGCACGAAAACTAAATGCGTAGCTTCATACTTTAGAAGATATTAATGATATCTCTTCAAAATTGAAACACCTTGTATATTGCTTCCAACTGTTTATAACAAAAATAATATACTGCTGATTACAACAATATATTGAAGGCAACAATATACTGATTACAACAATGCACGCAACAATATACTGATTACAACAATACATTGATTGCACTTCACCCGCATAAATATATCATTTTCCGAGATCTGCTTCGGCAGAGTGCCACTCTCAGTAATGGGTAAAAGGCGTGATGATATATTTATTTATTTTAATATATTGAATGCAACAATAAACTTATTACAACAATGTATACATTAATTCATTTCACTTTTTATAATAAGTCTTGCTTTTCTTTTTGCGTCCACAGCAAAGCTAGAATATTATTAATAAAAAGCGCTGCTATTTCAATATATTTAGTTAGACGTCTGGATATATTTTATTTTATATCCATTAGACAAAACATTAAAGTAATACTATCTCTACAAGTTTTAATTCGAATTTATAAATGTGGATTTAGTGAAATTGATATACCAATTTTTTTAGCGAAGATTAATTGTAGATCTATTGAATAAATGTTCAATGAATGGTTCAAGGGTTCGTTCTACCCTATTTGATAGGGTAAATATGTCAGGCCTGTTAAATTATAATTTTTAATATTTAAAGGAAACTGTTGTTATCTACAAAATCTATAATGTGCCAGCTAAGTGACATATTATGTTATCTAGAATCCAATACAGAGTTCAGTATAAAATATCCATTTAATATATTATATCGGCCGTTGTAAACCTTGTTCAAAATCAATTTAATGACTATGTGACTTTTGCACGCCATTACACATTCTTAATATTAATAATAATATTATAAAAAATACATAATTACAGTGCTTTTCAAAACATTATTATCAATTTCGATTTCACAACATGGACAACAAGAATTCCAGCAAGAACATTTCAAATATGAGGTATAACTAAAAAAGTTATAAAGATCGACAGACGTCATAATAAAATATAACTAGATGAATGACATAGGGTGTTGCTACGTTTACATGTAACCTATTTTAAATTGTATTACGCGTTGCTTCTTTGGAGATGACAAGATTTCATTTTTCTTCGACTTCGCAGATATTTCAGAAACTTTTAGTGCGTCCAGTACTCTTTAATAAATTGTAAATTAATGACATATATACTAATTTACCTCTCGTACAACACTTACGGGTGAAAGCAGTCCATTATTTATATATTCTTATTCAAAATAAATTATTAAATGAAGAATCAGCAATTGACATTTCTTTGACAATTGTCTTGTCTTCGGCATTGTTATAATATAGCTTTTAAAAACAAATGTAGGTGAAAGTCAAATACCTTAAACAGATTTTTTGATGTTTGAAACGATCATGAATCTAACAGATCAATAACAATTCGATATACACAGAAATTATGTGTCATGTTAATAGTTAAAGAGCTAGGGTGCAAAATGATGTCTCATTTATTCCAGTGATAGAAATGGATTTTTTAATGGATTATGTCATGATAAAAATGAAAAAAAAGGAAATTTGATTTGGGAACGGGTGGTACTATAGTTAGTGTGTATGCGCAGTTTTTAAGGATAGTTGTTGACATACTTTTTACAGGCTAATTTTCAGTTTACTTATATTATAGATTTTGGTATAATTAAGTAATAAAAATGGTAGACAGAAGTTTTGGCCGGTGACGCATGCGCGACAAAACCGGTCAAACTATGCAATTTTTATGGTGTCGTGTGACATATTACTACTTGTTCACGACGAATACATGACAAAAAAATTATTGACAGAAATTGTTGCTGGTTGCTCGTTGGTGACAGAAGCTCTGAAAGTGGACTGGTGTAGGGATCAACAACCACCCTTAAAATCTGCCCATTCGCACCGACGCCATCTATAGTTTTCTCTTTTTTATGTTTATCATGACATAATCTATTAAAAAATCCATTTCTGTCACTGAAATAAAATGAGACATCATTTTGCATCCTACCTCTCTAACTATAATGTGCAAAATATAAAATAATTATTAAAAATAAAAAATAAAATAAATAAATAAATATATCATCACGCCTTCTACTCATTACTGGGTGTGGCACTCTGCCGAAGCAGATCTCGGTAAGTGATATATTTTGCGCATGAAGTGCGGTTACCAGTCGTCAAATCACGGCCCCCAAAGATGTTAGTGGAGGGGGAGACACAGGAGTAGTTTTTGAAATTATGAAAATTGTTTGTTGCCAGTGGGAATCAAGCCATGGTTCTCAGGATCCACAGGCCGACTTCAAACCACTGAGCTAGCCACCCAATAAGAAAAATAATTATTTTCAATACATGAATCGACAGTAAATATAGCTATTATTCAATATACTTATTTAAAATTTGTGTTTCAATGCCGATTGTTTATTTTAAATTGTCATTTATATATTGCACCAGTTTCTTATAATTTTATTAAGTTCTATCAAGATGAATGAAGTCAGTCGATGTTTATAACGTTTTTAGTATATGTTAGTATATATTTCTGCGATAACAACGAGGGTAAAAACTGTTTGTACTGTTAGAAAAATATGTCTAATATCACAGCAAATGATCAATTGTGTTCGGATGCATGAAACGAGCACACATCGGGTGTATTTATTATTCCTAGGGTATAAAATGCAGTTTCGTGATCAGGGTATATTCACCGGTTTGATACGATAACAATGCTTTACGACAAGCGCTACACACATTATTCCTTTATTCACCGTCATAAATACAGTCCTAGTAAATTTATTAATAGGTTAATTGTTTTTCCTATAAAATATAACGGCAGCCGCGAGCTTTACAAGCACAAAGCTGCACTTTTATCGACGAGTTATGCGATTTTGATCCACCGATAGTTGGGGAAAGTTTACTACGCAGCAAATTGTTTGTGAATTAAATCTGCGAGATATATGATTTATGTTTACACGTTTCTTCAAAGATATAAAGGACCTTGTATGAGCGACAAATGTTCCTAAAACAATCGTAGTCCAGTGGATAAAAGCGAAGTAAAACTTGCGTTTTCTAATTTGCAAGTAAGGCGTTTAAATCTCACTGATTTCTACTTACAGAAAAAAAATAGGATTGTGTCTGAATGGTTCGGATTACACTAAAAACTGTAGGTTCCCTGTATTGTAATAGGAATTAAGATCCTGATGTGCAGAGAAACAAATAAATAAATTTACAAATAAATTATTTAAAAATTAAATTATGAAACAACAAAATATGAATTGCAATAATATATTGTTCACAACCAGTATGAGAAATTTAATGTCGTTCAGCGCAACATCATATCACGTTTAACTTTTAAGATATAACCTAGGAAAATTACAAAATCTGATAAGGTAAAATTTGGGAAAAATTGAACTATTTAAAATAAATATATCATCACGCCTTCTACCCATTGCTGGGTGTGGCACTCTGCTAAAGCAGATCTCGGTAAGTGATATATTTTGCGCGTGAAGTGCGGTTACCAGTCGTCAAATCACGGCCCCCAAACATGTTAGTGGTGGAGGAGCCACAGGGATAGCTTTTTCAAATTATGAAAATTTGTCGCCTGTGGGAATCGAACCAGGGACCTCAGGATCCACAGGCCGACTTCATACCACTGTGCTAGCCATCCCATATTGAACTATTTCAGAGGCTGTATCTTGAAAACTAAATAGGAATGAAGATGCTCGCAAAGGTAATAAACAAATATTTAACAAATTTTAAACGAATTATTATTTCGAAAGTTTCTTAGGTTTTTTCAGATTGTATGATCTAAAACGGTATTTGCAGCGCAAGCCGAAGGCACAAATCATAAAATTTTAGTGAAAATTTAATGAAAATATCGTAAATTAGTCTTTTTAAAATGTTTATTTGCTTGTTCCTTAGTAACTATCAACTTTACGTTGACTACTGAAAGCATAAATGTGAACTTTTCATATTAGCCGTTGAAAAATTTACAAACATATGTATTTTGATCCACTAATGCTGGGTTGCAAGAAAAAAATAAAGAGCTCTTTAGTTAAAGAATTGTTTATCTAGCAACAGTATCAATAGCGATTTTCTGAAATTTATTGAACCGTTAGTTGCTAATGAACCGATAAAACTTTCATGCAACTCAGCATAAATCTAACGATGAAGTCTCCAAGTGCATATGTTCTCTGAATTTAAGATATTATTCAAAAACTGTTTATGAGACAATTTGGGTGAAAAATAAATAAATAAATAAATAAATATATCATCACGCCTTCTACCCATTACTAGGTGTGGCACTCTGCTGAAGCAGATCTCGGTAAGTGATATATTTTGCGCGTGAAGTGCGGTTACCAGTCGTCAAATCACGGCCCCCAAAGATGTTAGTGGTGGAGGAGCCACAGGGATAGCTTTTCCAAATTATGAAAATTTGTCGCCTGTGGGAATCGAACCAGGGACCTCAAGATCCACAGGCCGACTTCATACCACTGAGCTAGCCATCCCATGGGTGAAAAATGTTGACATTAATTAGTTTCTTTCATATAATGTTAATTCCTACGCGATTTGAATTACATTAATGTAAATTTAATAAACATTTTAGTCAATAATTTCGTAATTTGAGGGTATTGAACTTTGTATTGCTTGAATTCAGAATAAAATATCCTTTAGCACAAAATTTTTTAAAAAAGAGAGTTGTGTTCAGAATTTGGGGAACCATTGGTTGAAAAAAAAATTTTAATAGTTTTGTAACAGACTTGTAAAACGGTATTATATAGGTATATATAGTTCTCGAGATAGCAATGGTGACACTCTTAAATTGAACATTCTATATAATAAAATTTAAAAATTAAGGATAAAATACGAACACATTTACCTAAAGGTGTGAGTGCTTCAAACAGACAGTAGCAAGTCATTATATTTAATATTTATTATTCTCAAAATATTTTTAATGTCTCAAATATATTAAATTAATTCTTACTTCTTTTATTGTCAGATATTTTCGTCGAAACAAAAACCATTTATTTTTATGATTAAGAAAGTAGTCACATGTGTCAAGAATTACATTTTGCAATGTGACGGTTCCAAAATTAAAGACTGGTTTGAGCAGTCCACTAAACTTAATGATATACAAGTAGATCGTTACAATACAGTCTGGTACGAAGTCTAACCCTTCGTATTCACAAACGGGAACTAGTTTAAATCGAGTTTTTAATCACACAGTAAAAATATGCAAATATATCGGTGATGAGCCTTTATCTATGTTATTAAATCGATACCGGGCGCCCGAATAGAAACGGTTAATTTTTCACAAATTAATTCAGCGAGGTTCGTACCTACGGGGTGAAGGGGGAATGAGGGAGAGTCAAGGGTCGACGTGGAATAAATTAAAGAAAAGGATTATAATGTTAAATCCGAAACCAAATTGAAATTAAGTCTGTGAAACGATAGCTTTCTTAAGCCCGGCCATAAATTTATTCTTGAGATTTAAATGCATGAGTATACAATTACTGAGATTGATTTTAGTCGGCCCGCTGCGTAAAATACTTTGGAGAGGACAGCAATGATGGCATTGCAGTCTTAAATTCGACTCAATTCCTTCAAATTTACTCTTAAGTCTACATTGATACACTGCAGTACTCGTAAAATTAAATTCACTGAAGAATTTTATTGCTAATGAATACTCTATACTTTTGTCAACAAATTATTGTTGTACGCAAAGAAATACTTTAATGATTGTAGAAATATATCTTACCTTACACCGTTTTTTTTTCTTTGGGATCATTTCACATCACGAAATCTGCAAAAAAGAAAAAAAACAATTAAATAAGTGTATATTACATAATAAGTTAGCAAAGTGTTTTCATGTATTATGTATACAATTTTTTTTGAAACCCTTTAATTTAATTAATTTAAAATGATCGCTTCGTCAAGTAAAAACACTTTCCTGACGTATTATGATTAGGGTTGTTGATTTTTCGAATATTCGAGACTTCGAATGCTCGGATTTATTAAACCTTCGAATTTAGTTTCGAACTTTAGAATTTTTGAATATTTCGTATTATCGAATTATTCGAATTGTGAATCTGGATCCTAACTTGAGCACGGCATGTTGATATGAATTATTTTCAGAATAAACTCATTTGCAGAGTTTTGTATAAATTCATAAGTAATTATTATTAATTATTATTATTTGCCAAATTAATTCAATTTAGACTTAAAATTTCGCTACACTGTCAAAAACGTTTTAATTAAGATGTTTTTGTATCCCTCTTAGTGTCATTTTAAAACGTTTTACTAAAAGTCCATAGCATTTAGATGGGCGGCAAGAGAATAGATGTCTTAATTAAAACGCCTAAACTTGCAGAGTTTTTGCAGGATACTTCACCGAGTTTATTATTTAATTCGTGGCCGACTTTTCGCGAATTATGCGTGTGCATGTTTGGAGATGACAGATGGCGTTAATTCAGTGGCAAAAAATTCGAGAATTCAAAGCTTCGAAAAATTCGAAAATTCGTAAATTCGAAGCTTCAAATAATTCGAAAATTCGAAAATGGGCCAGAATCGCATGTTTTCACCCTTGATACATAAATAACTATTTATCAAAATTTACCAATCATCAATATTTAACAATAGATTTTCATATTATTAGTAGGTAAGGTAGTCTTATTAAAACGAATCGTAAAAATTTGTAATAGCTTTTGTGTTAATCAAACTCTGTAACAAAAGTATATTCGCTAACGTCGCGCCGTCAAAGATTCAGTGTCACTGTAGAAAGCAAAGGAAACATTTATAAAGATGGGCTGTCGTGTTTTTAATTTGCCAGAGCAAGTTGAGCAATTTAAATCTCTAATTCAGAACAACAAATTCTCAATTTTTAAATATATCAGTTGTCGTAAGTTAAATTAAACGGCAACGAAGAAAGAAACGGTCGCCGGAAAGAAAACGCGAAATGAAATAAAGTTGTTTTCAATTATTTCGGCATCAATGCAAGTGACAGTTCGAATAATTGTTTTCCGTGACTGTGACGTCACGGGGGTGACACGCTGTCTGCGATGTTGATGCTGATGCGGATGCTGATCTCGCGTCGAACAGCGGAAATTGCCGAGTGTGACGGGGTTTCTGGAGATTGGCCGATATATCTCGACTCGATGCTGAGATTTTTTACCGTTTCCGCTTGTCCAATTACGTTGTGATATATCCCGAAATCGCGGCCAAGTCCGATGCTCCCTTAAAGATTATTGGACTCATTGAACGACAACGAAATTTCTCCTTGATGATTTTTCTTGCTAAGGGTTTTTTCTACCCCAGAATTCGCTGGAGCTATTGATGTCTATCACGTTGCATTATGGCCCTACTATTATTTTTCTTCGTCTTTTTTGCTACATATTATTTTTTATGTGACAGTAAATATCGATATTTCAGTCAATCATTAAATTATTATATTGGGTAGGTGGCTCAGTGGTATCGAGTCGGTAAGTGGGACTTTTATTGCACAGTTGTTTTTATAGTTACATCAGGACTATAATATTTACTTACCACCCACCGTGGACAGTAAGTAAATATTACAGATCAAGGTCCTGTTTATTTTGACAACAATTATTTTCCTTCTATTTGTGCAGGTATCGTAAAAATAGCTTACTAACGTCGAACTGTAAGTGATTTTTTAGATCGCGAATATTTAGGAAATCTTGATCCTATGGGTCTCGATTTCCAAAATTATATTCTTAACCTAAAAACTGTCCCTTACAGTTCATGATACGTAATATACTATTTCCAAATGTTTCTAAATGGTTGTATAAAAAAATTATGTATGCACCATGAGCAGAAAGTGTTTTTGCCGCTCTTGTCAACATTTTCCATCGAATTTCAAAAATTATTTTAATTCATTCTCCTCTAGGTATACAAATAACTATTTTCTGAAACTGGCCATAAAGTGCTTACTTTCCTGACTAATATTAGTACGGAAAGTAGGTTTTTACAAGAACAGTCAAGTAAAATACGTATCCAAGGCTACAACAAAAATAACAGTCTGGTAAAGTACAAAACAGTCTGGTAAAGATTTTACCTGACTGTTACTTTTGTTGTAACCTTGGATACGTAGTCTGCTGTCAGTACAATTCATATCAAAATTTTTTTAGATATTTTGAATTATTTATGATTAATGATTTATTAAATTAAAATAGTATACATAATACGTCAGGAAAGTGGTTTTACTTGACACAGCGGATTAAAATACTCGGCCTGCGGCCTCGTACTTCAAATAACCATTTCGTCAAGTAAAATATCACTTTACTGACTTGTTATGTAATATACTATTACAATACTTGTACTGTAAGTTACCCATTAATAATAAAATATAAACACAGTAAGTGGAACTTATATTGCACATTTGGTTTCCATGGTAATATCAGGACTATAATATTTACTTACCATCCACCGTGGACAGTAATAAATATTATAGATCGAGATCCTGTTTATTTTGACAACAATTTGATAGCTGTTACATTTAAAACCTATTTTTATTTTCCTTCTATTTGCGCAGATATTTAAAAAAAAATAGCTTACAAACCGCGAACTGTAAGAGATTTTTTTAGGTCGCGAATGTTTAGGAAATCTCGACCCTACTGACTTCGATTTCCTAAACTACATTCTTGACCTAAAAACTGTTGCTATATAGATCAAGGTTATGTTTATTTTGACAACAATTTGATAGCTGTTAAATTTAAAACCTATTTTTATTTCCCTTCTATTTGTGCAGGTATTTTAAAAAAAATAGCTTACAAACCTCAAACTGTAAGTGATTTTTTTAGGTCGCGAATGTTTAGGAAATCTCTATCCTACGGGCTTAGATTTCCCAAACTACATTCTTAACCTAAAAAATGTCACTTACGGTTCATGGTACGTAATATACTATTTACAAACGTTTCTAAATGGTCTATTGAATTTCAAAAATGAGTTTAGGTATGCAAATAACTTTTATTCACATGAATGCTGAATCTACTACACACTTATATACCTTTTCTTCTGTAGAAATATTTGAGAATATTAGTATTATTAATAATATTTATAGATTACTCGCACCATCGTATCTCCATGAGCAAGTTATGAGTTTCACCATCAAGACAGTCGTGTTTGGTTTGGCTGGTGCAAATTCTGATGACAGTTGTCGCTGGCGCGAATTTAAAGAAAGGGTCCAGCACTGACAGCCCGTGGCCGAACCATTAGTTATTCCGTCGCTTCGGCGGCGAACGACGGCCATTCAGCTCCGCCGCCGCGCAAGCCGTTTCTAATAATTAATCATTTCCTTAATATATCATATATAGGTTTATATAGATACGCGTGCCATGAACATCGCTATGGATGTATATGTATGGTTGTGCGATGTGTTGTATAGACCAGATTCAGTAGCGTCACATCGGACAGAATAAAGGAACTGCCGTGCATTTCCGCCTAGCGAAAATGTCATCATTCATGACTTTTACATGCTTAGTATTTAAATTATATATGCATAACATACCTACGATGTTCAGTTTCTGTCCAAAGAAGAGTTGAAGCATTTTCGTATTTCAAATTTACCATCACCCATTCAAGACGTACAAAAATCGTTTTTTTTTTACTCCCTCCCTTTCTTCAGACAATTTTGTACCCCAATAGTGTGTACGTATTTCTTGAATGACCTTTTATGTTCTTGTTATTATTCTTAACTTTATACGTTTTGATCTGAAGATGGCCATAACCTTGGTCTTAACGTAGTCCAATTTCTTCAATAAAGAATTTTGATAATTTAAACCTCTGTCCACTATTTATTTCTAGCGAAGACAAACTAAGTTGAAATGGACTAATTTTGAGGTTATCTTATATCCTATTTGACTTTTTAAAGCATATTATTGTCTTAAGGATATATTTTACTGATTGTCTTTTGACGTTTCTCAAAACCTATGAAATGCTTCATTGTATATCACGTATCTGTGTTTTAACCAATCCTGTCATTATTATACTGAGAATAAAGCTCTTGTGATTATTTCCGGGAATAATATCTGTAGGTGCTTTTTTGTTTGTGACAAATGAAAGGTAGTTGTCACATAATTATTTAAAACTGTCAACGCGTCAAGTAAAATGTGTGAACAAAAAATTGATTTAGTTGTATTTTAGATATAGAAATATACACCAACAAATTTTGGAAACAACTTCCAATAATACATTAATAAGTAATCAATCGATATGAACCCAGTTCAAAATCTTTTAAGTTGGATGAATCGACCTCAACAGCTAAGTCAAAAAATAATCTAATTAAATATAACTCGAGAGTTGGATAAATTAGAAAATAATTCTCCAGTATCTTTCTCAAACTTGTTGCTATTTGGTAATAACCACTCAAGTCCTATGGACTTTCGTGACTATTACCTGGCAACAAGTTTTCGAAAGATCTGTCAAATTATTTTCAATTTATTCTCACTCTCTTGTTATATTATTACTGATAAAAACGCTGTCATATTTGAATACATTAAGCCACAGGAGTTGCATTAATGTGGTGTAAATGTTTGTCGCCAATGGGAATCGAACTAGGGTTCTTAGGATCTACACCACTGTGCCACCTACCTCAATAAATATATATTAATATTTATTTGTAGTACATAAAATTATGGGGTGGCTAGCTCTGTGGTATGAAGTCGGCCTGCGGATCCTAAAAACCCTGGTTCGACTCCCACAGGCGATAAACAATTTTCATAATTTCAAAAGCTACCCCTGTGGCTCCTCCACCACAGTTCACGCGCAAAATATATCACTTACCGAGATCTGCTTCGGCAGAGTGCCACACCCAGGAATGGGTAGAAGGCGTGAGGATATATTTATTTTATTTTTTATTAATATATTAATATTTATTAGTAGTACAGAAAAATACTACTCAATAATAAACCATGCCTGACAACTTTGTCTCATGACATTCTTTTAAATTTTAGTCCAATTTTTATTCTGTCCAAACTCCAAACAAATAAATACAAATATTACATTTTACTGTTGAAATTGAAGAACTTGCAATTTATCCAATAATATCCGATTTGTTTTTATTACTGAAATATCAAATGCATGCGATCCTTCAAGGAGAAAGTATATCTCCGCCACTGGGCCAGTCCGCTAATCTAAGAAATGACATTGACGGGCCGTAAGTCCCGTTGGATTACTGGCACGTCACTGCAGCTATTTGTAATACGCCACGTCGGTTTGGCCGACGCCGTCCTGAAATTGAGGGTACTTTACAATTCGGACATCGCGCTACATGACGAGATTAAGAATACCAACGACAGGGGTAGTTTTAGGCATTGTGCAGGGGAGGGAGGCAGCTGGAAAATCATAGTTTTGTTGTTTTGTCCTCCAGGAGAATTAAATCATATCCCTTGGATGACGTACACCTTCATCAGTGGATAGGAACACTTCTTATTACTAATGAGTCGTGGCTTATTTCGTAAGGTCCCAGATTCAAATCCCAATTTTTCTCAGTAATAATATAACAAGAGAAATAAAATAAAAAATAAATAAATATATCATCACACCTTGTACCCATTACTGGGTGTGGCACTCTACCGAAACAGATCTTGGTAAGTGATATATTTATGCGGTTACTAACAGTCAAATTACGGCTCCCAAAGATATGGAGCCACAGGGGTAATTTTAAATTGGTGAAAATGTTTTGTCTGCTGTGGGGAGCCATTACCCCATACATAACAAGAGAGTGAGAATAAATTGAAAATGACTGATCTTTTGAAAACTTGTTGGCAGGCAATAGTCACGAAAGCCCGTAGGGCTTGAGTGGCTATTGCCAAATGGCAACAAGTTTGAGAAAGATACTAGAGAATTATTTTCTAATTTATCCAACTCTCGAGTTATATTTAATTAGATTATTTTTTATCCACAAATTTGTTTCAAATAACGGAATCAGACTGTCATGTTATTATAACGCCATCTACTGTCGTAATTAACTAGCTTAGTATGGCACTAAATCTATCTTTTTCGCTCATTTTTTATTTTTGTTGATGATAGCTATCTGATAATTGACATTTATCAGTAAAAACAAAAGCTACAGAGATTATTCCCGGGAATAATCACAAGAGCTTTATTCTCAGTATAATAATGACAGGATTGGTTCAAACGCAGATACGTGATATACAATGAAGCATTTCATTGGTTTTGTGAAACGTCAAAAAATAATCTTTTAAATTTAATTTACCCAAGGATGGTTTCATCAAGAAAAGTGAAATTTTATTCATGGTTTAAATAAATAAAAGCAAATCGAATGTATGACAGCATTGTTAATAATTCCATTTGACATGTAATTTTGATTCGCTTTTATTTAGCTCAGTGGTATGAAGTCGGCCTGTGGATCCTGAGAACCCTGGTTCGATTCTCACAGGCGCAAACAATTTTCATAATTTCAAAAGCTAGCCCTTGTGGCTCCTCCACCACTAACATCTTTGTGGGCCGTGATTTGGCGACTGGTAGCCGCACTTCACGCGCAAAATATATCATTTACCGAGATCTGCTTCGGCAGAGTGCCACACCCAGTAATGTGTAGAAGGCGTGATGATATACTTATTTAAAATTTAACTTTTATTGGTGAAACCGGTCATTAGAGAATAACAATTAAATAACAATATTATTCTGAACTAGTAATTCTTGTAGTAGTATTCCTCTTAAAATCATTCTTAACTGGCCAGAAGCAAAAAATCATGTTATTAGCAATATAACCATCAGCATTAATTTACAAATACATAAATTACATGTTCACAACAATTTATACGATACACGATACATATAATAAATTCATCAAAGTAACTTTCGCTTCTGGCGTTGATATAGAATCTATCAAACCTATCAACATTTTTCCCCATACACTCTGAATGCTGATGAGCAACCCAAAATTAAATCACGGCGCTCTTCCTACCCCAAGGCGAGGCCTCCCAAGATTTTCAATAAAGCAATAACAATTATCTCTATCTCTATCGAAGGCTGGTCCGAGATGCTGAGTGAATTTCGCCGATAATAAAGCTCGCTAACCTGTACTTACCGACCGTGCAGCATCCGCCAATCGAGCTACTGGTCTACGCGGCGGCGAGAAAATTACAGGCCGTAGAATCGATCATTCTCCAATCAACCGTGGTTTACTTGATTTAATCACGCAGGATTGAATTCCAATCTTTGATTATCTTAGGGAATACTGATATAGATAGCGCATTGAATAAATAATCTTCTGGTGGTGCTTACAAATTTCAGTAATAAACAAAATTAATGCTCCTAAATACATGTTTTTTAGGATTTCATTATTTTTATATTAATTGTATCAATAGTATATTACATCACAAGCATCGAAAGTGTAAGATAATATGCGAGTGTATATACTGAAAAATGAGAGGCGTAGCGCCGAGTGATTTAAGTACACGAGCACAGTTATCACACTTTCGAGCAAGTTATGTACACTATTTTTCAGACGACCACAAAATATGTCAAAGTTTATAAGAGCAATGTTGTTACATTTTGACAGCTAATGCGTTTTTGAAGGTAAGCGTTGACGTTTGACGTTTAAGGTTAAGTGTGGTGATACCAACTGGACTAACCGTAATTGCAAAATATTAAATAATGCTAAAATATTAGTAAATAAGTAATTATTAATTTTTAAAAATAAGATATATTTGTGTAAATGTGTTGAAAAATCACCAAAACTTCGATTTAAATAATAATACCATTTCTATTCATTTATTTTATTATTTTCTTTCATCGTAACGCCATCTATTGTTTATCAGTAGAACGTCACCTGATATGTTAGGAGTGTGCGTTATAATAACATATCAATGTACGTTATTATCAGCTTTCCGTAGTAATTTATGATGTTATGGTTACTTTCACAAGTGCTCGTCTGAAAATACATTTAAGAAATACTTTCAAAGAGATTGAATAACTGTCTTACTTGATAAGTTTTTCAAGTTTTTAAGTTTATTTCGTAAAATTCATAATAACTAAAATAGCCCCAAAATTTGATTTAAAATAATTTTTGCTTAAAAAACTAATTTAATAATTTTATTTTGTGAGAATGGAGTGCAGCGGTGCTGGCCAACCCTTCGAACAAAATAATCGACAATTATGAAATACATTTTTTTCTATTTTGCATCTTTTATAGTCTTTTTTAATTAAAAAATCGTACTTTCAAAATTTATAGAATTTTTTATGAATAGTTGATGACGATTGCAAATTTAATAGTTTGTACGAGTATTATAAATTGTCAACTTGCTTAAAATAAAAATGAGTGTCGGGGATTTTTCTTGTACCTTTTCTGAAATACATGAAATTACTGAAAATGCCATTCCTAAAAAAGCCCATCTTTTCTGACATTATGATATTTCAGCAGAGTTACAAATCTTAAGCGATTGTCATTCGTTTTTTCAAAATTTGTTCAAATTAAGCTGTGCTTAGCATCAAACTATAATTTCCTTTTATTATTAGTGTCAGCTATTGTTACTGGACAAAAATTTAAATGCGCGTAAAAAATAAGAGTCAGTTACAGAATACGCTTATAAAAACAGGTGTATCTTAGCAACCCAGATAACAGCGAAGCTTAAAATTGTTTTAATCTCGTTGTCAAGCACTTATCAAAATTTTTAAAACAGTTGCACTGTCGAATGATTAACTGGTATTTCTTCTTCTGCGTGTGGCATTTTTAAATCGTCATGTAACATGATGTATGTTTAAATAATCTTTTGCAGTTTTAAATTCGTTGCGAGAACAGTGTGTAGACAAGGTGAGGCGATTACAAAATGTAATAAATAATTTTAACGCATCGCCCATACAGAACCAAGGCATTCTTCGATCTAAAACTGGATCTCTCGACCAATGGGCAAGACTAACTGCAACGTCTGAACATGTCTGACTCGACACCTGCTGGAAATAAGTTTAGAATCTGTTGTCACATGAGTGCTCAATACTTTCTTCCTTGCATCAAAACTGCAGTTACTAGATAAATGAAGTGACTTATACCATAGACAAAATAGCTAATTGTATTCAAATGGGGTAATGGCTCAGTGGTATCAAGCCTGTGGATCCTAAGAATCCTGGTTCGATCCTCACAGCCGGCAAAACATTTTCACTAATTACACCTGTGGCTCCCCCATCACTAACACCTTTGGGAGCCGTAATTTGATGGCTGGTAACCGCATTTCACGCGTATAAATATATTACTTACCGAGATCTGCTTCGGCAGAGTGCCACATCTAGTAATGAGTAAAAGGCGTGATGATATATTTATTTATTTATTTTGTATTCAAATGGCAACGCTTTTAATAAATGACACTTGTAGTTCTGGACGAGTCTGTATTGTAGCGCTAATGTCGATTTAGTTCAAGGATAATTAATTAGAGCACTAAAACTGAATAATTCACAAAATACAATTGATAAAAAGCACTATCATTTAGTTAGTTACACAACTAATCAATGTTTAGTAACCGATCAAATCCTACCAACAAACTAAATAGCTATTTACATAACAAGTGTGCGAAGGCATACAATACTTTTTGTAACGAGCAAAAATTATATAATCGACAATGAGATAATTTATTAAATTTGAAGCGTGAATTTATATTGACAGTTAAGTATGCCAAGAATTGATATGTGTTATAGTTGTTCTCATAAACCTTGTTAAAATATGTCTGATTGATAGCGTTCTCAAGCGAATGTCTCTATTTAATTTATAAATTTCTTAAAATGTGTGTATATAAGTACAATATGGGGTGGCTAGCTGAGCGGAATGAAGTCGGCCTGTGGATTCTGAGAACCCTGGTTCGATTCCCACAGTTGACAAACAATTTTCATAATTTCAAAAGCTACCCCTGTGGCTCCTTCACCACTTACATCTTTGGGGGCCGTGATTTGACGGCGGGTAACGCGCAAAATATATCACTTACCGAGAACTGCTTCGGCAGAGTGCCACATCCAGTAATAGGTAGAAGGCGTGATGATATATTTATTTATTTAGCTATAAGTACAATTAGCGTTTTAATAGTCAAAATTTAGAATCATAAAAATGGGTATTTTTTAATTAATCAAACTTTCCATCGGTTTCCAAGGTAATGTAAAGCTTATTTTGAATGATGCGATTACAAAAATATATTTAAATTTGAAGATGCTCGAGCTTGTAAGGAAGAAAGTATGAATATAGTTGAAGCAAGGATAATATGTTAGGATGAGAATGTTTGACGAAGATTACTTATTTGTTGAATCTGACGAGTGAGGGCTCTATGATTGATTGATCCAAGGGTTCGTGCTACCCCATTTGATGGGATATAGCGTGATGTTATGTTATGTATGTATGTATGTACGAAGATAAAACCTGATGAATCAGCTTAGAATTTTATTATTAAAAGCAAGTAATACTGCAATAGATTTATTATTTTGATAAATATACTGTTTTCAATTTATTTCAGTTTAGTTGAATTTTAATTTCACTACTAGAGGTGATTTCATACAAAGATAACGTTTGGTGTTACCTTTTCTTCACCCCTCGTGTGTTCGAGGGGTGTCCAGTCTACAACCCTTACTCACACGATCACGCAACGGTTTAAACAGGTATATGCCTTTACCGGCCACCACAATCGCTAAACGGCTCATACACAGTTTTTTTTTTACCGACCGTAATTAATCGATAACTGTAGATTACGACTCTTTAGACACTGGGAATCATTTGTTAGGAACAAGGCTTGTCAGAATGATTTATCCTGAAGAAATTAAGGGTAAGATACAAAAAGAACTTTGACAATAAGAATGATTTGGGTATATATAACATATAGCTGCAAGTCTTACAATATTTAATTTCTTTATAATCATTTATAACGGTAGATATTAAAGTAAAACAAGCGTCTAATTTGGCCTGAAGATGGCATTTGTATATACAGGGTGTTTCAATTCTCAGGGAAAAATAAATGGCAGCACGGAAAGTGAAACATACGTGTTTAACATGGGAAATCAGCTTTTCCGTGCGCATTGCTCTTCTAATTATTTGAGACAAAATATTTCAAATGGATGTTGTAAAGCATATATTTCTACATCCGAATCAATAAAAAAAAAATTTTGGCTACTTAATAACTGCTGAAAATTCACGGAATTACAATTTTATAGTATTAGCCATGGAATTAGAAACAAGACACGAACAAAAGAGTAACGTTTTATACGTAAAATTATTAGTATTTATTTTGACAAATTGTGATAATAAGTCGATGTAATTTAAGAATATTTTTAGTTTATTGTTGTTCATATTGAATTTAATTTGTTACATTAATTAGTGTTATATTATTTTATTTTATTAATCATAAACAATAAATCTAATTAAACCTTTTGCTTTATTATTAATACTATTAAATTTCTATTTAGAAAATTTATATTTACTATATGGTGTAATGGCTCAGTGGTATCCGAGTCGGCCTTGTAGATCCTAAAAACCCTGGTTCGATCCCCACAGCCGGCAAAACATTTTCACCAATTTAAAATTACCCCTGTGGCTCCTCCACCACTAACATCTTTGGAGGCCGTGATTTGACGACTGGTAACCGCACTTCACGCGCATAAATATATCACTTACCGAGATCTGCTTCAGGAGAGTGCCACGCCCAGTAATTGGTAAAAGGCGTGATGATATATTTATTGTATTTAAATAATATAATTTTTGCTAGAAATTTGAGAATGTAATAAAGCATGACAAAAAGAGAATTATAAAGTTGAATTAATTTTTGTGATCACCCAGAGTGATATATTGAAGCAAAAAGGTGTAAAAGAATTGAAGAGAATATGGCAAACATTTCAGATTTTTTGACAAGTCCAATTAGTAAGTTTCATTATGACCGCAGCAGTTGTTCATCCAAGTTAGCCATGATGTAAACTCAAACGCAATAAATTTTGAAATTACAGGCGAGGACCAATCATGAAATATCGGCTGGCACAAAAAATAGTTCATCTTGAAACTCTGCTTATTTCCCAGTCATCTTTGTTTGAGCCGAGATGAAATATGTTCGTTATTTCAAAACGTTTATCAAACAGTATCGCCCTATTAATTATTAGTTTATAATTTGAAATCCGTATATAATTGGTATAAATACCAATCTTTATATAAATTGGTTATCTGTAGTTTCATATGGAAAATGCATTTACAATAACAGTCCGTATAAACTATCCTCTACCCGAAGAGTATGTTTATTTCTGTCTTGTGTGTTGAAAAGCATATGTCTGTTCTTGTTGCTCCAATGTCTCCGGGTGTAGGATAAGAAGGATAACGTGTAAAGCCACGTCAATTTCCTGGACAGTGGCCCCCCACAGTGGCGTTCGTCGCAGGGGGCACCCGATATAAATCAAAAGCTACTGATAATATGAACACACTGGTTGCAATTATGAATGCGTCAAACATGAATTTATGTGGCTGGTTCACAACCGGCACCCCGTCGATACTGAATCAGTCTTGAGTGTTACGCTGCGTTTTAGCGGTTAAATGTTTAGCGTTAAGACGCGACGCGACCACATTTTTACCCTGTCTGCGATTTATGGGTAATACGTGCTAGATTAATTGAAATTATACCAAGCGTTATTACGCACATCTCGCCAATTACATGTGCTTCCTAAGGAACACACTTCAACAGGCTTCAGTCAATGTTTACTCCTTTATTTTAAATATTACCACAAACATTCATTTATTATTAAATAGAATATTAGAAATAATTTTGTATTCATAGCATTTTCAGACCACCAGAAGTGAAGATGTAGTCCTACTGGTCAGTTTTTCTACTATTTTTCTCATCATATTTTAAATTAATCAAAATGCTTTAGTTTTTGAGGAAACCGGGTACAGAAATGACTATTTGGGTAGCTAAAGTATATCTCTAGTAACATTAAATCATACTTTCACAAATTTACTAGATTGTTGGTTGGTTTTTAAACTTTCCGGAGCCATGACCCCGTGGAGTAAATAATCACAAATATATTCTTTCGCGACCCCCTTACTTTTTATGTGATCAAAATTGCAGTTTGTTAAAGGTTGATTTAATAATGTACATTACAAACGTAGAACAACGATTTCAGAAATTAGTAAAGGAAAAATTTCTCATTAAGGTGGTTCTATCATGACTGTCTCATAAAAGTATAGGTAACCGAAAAAGTTTATTAAAATAAGTATTTCATTATATAAAAAATAAATTAAATAAATATATTATCACGCCTTCTACCCATTACTGGGTGTGGCACTCTGCCGAAGCAGATCTCGGTAAGTGATATATTTTACGCGTGAAGTGCGGTTACCAGTCGTCAAATCACGGCCCCCAAAGATTTTAGTATTGGAGGAGCCACAGAGGCAGTTTTTGAAATTATGAAAATTGTATGTCGCCTGTGGGAATCGAACCAGGGTTCTCAGGATCACTGAGCTAACCATCCCATATATATGTATAGTAAATAAAACAACAAATGTGTATACTAATGTGGAAACTCATGAAAAATAACATATTTAAATTTCATTAAAAACTGTCGTAAATACTTCCATGATAGTACCACCTTAAGGATTAATTTAAAATATTATGACACTAGATATGGATTGGGGATATCACCATGTAATTTCTCATATATTTCTAGCTAATTATGCATATTTTGATCCTCAATATATAAGTATTTTTTTAATCGCCGGAGTAGAGATCGGAAATATTTTTGTTAATGAATGCGAATTTTTTGGTTGATCCAGTTTAAAAATTAAACAAAAATTAAATATGGTTCTATATAATTCAGACTACGAGAAATGGAATGCCGTTGAGCGCATCTTCATATCTTTTTTAGTTTTTAGTTCAGGCGATTTTTGACTTTTTTAAAAGCTCAACTTTGAAGGCCCATATCTCGAAAACTAAAAGAGATATTGAAATGCGGTTTGAACGAGTGTATTTCTGGTGCTCTAATTAACTTATATCGAAATTTGGAAAATTTTGAAAATTTTACTATATTTCTTCAAGATTTTTTTTGCCCATATTTCAAAAAGTTGAAGAGATAATAAAAATCTGGGAACAGTAGTGAATTCCTCTCGTAAAAATACGTAGGTATGTAAATTTTAAGAATTTTTGCTCCACAGATAAAATTTTTAGAGTAAAGAAACGAAAAATGGCAAAAATCGTAAAATTCTTAAGGGGTACCCCTACAAAAATAATTAAAAAACAGTGATTTTTTGTTTTTTTGTAATAAAAAATGTATCCTTGCGAATTTTTGTTTAAAATTTTACATACCTATGTATTTTTACGAGAGGAATTCACTGGTTGGCACAGATTTTCATTATCTTTTCAATATTTTAAAATATTGACAAACGAAAATTTTGAAAAAAATTGTAAAATTATCAAAATTTTCAAAATTTCGGTATAAGTTAACTAAAGCACGAGAAATACACTCGTTCAAACCGCATTTCAATATCTCTTTTAGTTTTCGAGATATGGGCCTTCAAATTTGAGCTTTTCAAAAAGTCAAAAATCGCTGTAACTTAAAAACTAAAAAAGATATGGAGATGCGCTCAACGGCATTCAATTTCTCGTAATATGAATTATATAGAATCGTATTTTAAAGTTTTACTGGTTCAACAAAAAATTGGCATTTTCATTAATAAACATTTTTGCAATAATTTTAGCATTGAAAATCGCTTTCGTATTTCAGCTCGAGTAAATGGCATTTCTACAATGAAACAAATCAACAAATCTGACGAGATGATGAATGTGTAAGCCCATAAAATTGTTTCTTGTTGCCGTTCAGGTGAAACGATGACGCCGAAGAAGTAATAAGTAAAGATATTAATTAAAATATTTGAAGAAGGATGATATAAACCATGAAAGTCTTTTATTGGAAAGTAAAAATAAAAATCGAGTCGTTTTTATAACAGGCCACATCGTTAAATTTAATATCGAAGTCTCGTAAAAACAAAAAAGGTGCTTATAATTTTATAACGCGCCGTTAAGGTGGATGTATTGATGTATTTTTAATGACTGAAAAATTTTAGAACCCGATTGGATTGCATTGCCTCGGTTTTCCCATTACATTGCTACAGCAACAAAGGCAATAATTTCGTTATATGGATTCGACGTTTATCTCTATAGCAGCCGTTTCGTAGCAGGCGATCTGACTGGCACCAAATTATATTATTCACAAGAATTTTACCTGACCGAACGGACTTCTCACACGAAGTCAATCATGGGACACGAAAATATTTTCTTATTTTAATTCATTTATTCTTCACCCTTTTTTTATTCTGAGAGTCTGGATCCTGTTCTTCACAGTACAATAAATAAATAATAGTGTATTACGAACCATGAACAGTAAGTGACAGTTTTTAGGTCAAGAATGTAGTTTGGGAATCCTGAACATTTGCGGCCTAAAAAATCACATACAGTTCGAGGTTAGTAAGCTATATTTACAAAACTTGCACAAATAGAAATAAAATAAATAAATAAATATTTCATCACGCCTTCTACCCATTACTGGGTGTGGCACTCTGCCGAAGCAGATCTCGGTAAGTGATATATTTTTGCGCGTGAAGTGCGGTTACCATTCGTCAAATCACGGCCCCCAAACATGTCAGTGGTGGAGTAGCCATATGGGTAGCTTTTGAAATTATGAAAATTGTTTGTCGCCTGTGGGAATCGAACCAGGGTTCTCAGGATCCACAGGCCGACTTCATACCACTGAGCTAGCCACCCCACAAATAGAAGGAAAAGAAAAATAGGTTTCAAAATATACAGCTGTCAAATTGTGACCCCTATTCACTACTTTTGAAACGAAACTAAAAATAAATATTAAACGTTTAGCTAAGGAAAGAGAGACATCATCTTAGTAAGAAAGACAGTCAAGGGAAGTATCTTCAAGTTAATGTCTTAATTTTGTTGACCGCTGACTGCTGACGTTCACTTGTTTCTTAGAAGCACAGTAGCTGTACCTGGTGACCAGGTGGAGAAGGGGAGGTCGAAGTCACGGTCAAAGGTCACAGTTAACAGGTGCATACTAGCCTGGGAAGTAACAGCTGCCGATGACATTAAAAGAATTCATATTTGTTATATTCTGGTTACTTATTATGTAACTTTACACTTTTCTCTAATTAGAAGAATTTTAATTGTAATTAAGTAACATGTATTTTGATATGACTTATGTGTGGTTAACAAGTGATGGATATACGGGGTTGGATGAGTACAGGTGAATGTTTTTAAGATTTTTTGCTGGATTGAAATACGATATTTTTATCCCCTTCCTGCATATTGTTTGTTTCTAGTTACTATTTCTATTTATATTTATATTTGTTATGCCTATCCGAAACGTAAAATAACTAGACCTGTGGTTCCAATTATTTTTAAAATTATAAATAAATAAATAAATAAATATATCTTCATGCCTTTGATTCCTTACTGGACGTGGCACTTTGCACGCAGCAGAATTCGATAATTCATACGTTTTTTTTCAAGTGCGGTTACTTACCGTCAACTCAAGAATGTTATTCGAAGCGAAGCCATAAGAAAAATTTTAATAACAGGATGATATATTACTTGGGGTGTTATCGAATTATTCCCGTCATCTTTAGAGAAATGTTAATTTTTCTTTGTATATAATTTGTTAGTTTCGTTATTAGATTCGTTGTTAGGAGTAAGCGAGAGTAATTTGAGATGTTTTATGCATATGTTATGTACGTTGAAGAAAGAAAATAATGATAAGTGAATAGGAATGATGTGATTGAAGGATTGTTGTGCGATAATGATTTCGAGTGTAATAAATGAATGAGTTTATATGGAGTGATCTATAAATGTGGTTGAAGTGAGGGTGGTGTGTTTGGATGAAAATGTTTGACGAGGGCTGATTGTGTGATGAGTGTGATGAGTGAAAGTTTTATGTAATGGGTTCTCCATCAAAACAATGCGTTGGCTCATTCCGCAATGTCTGTCAAGAGGTTTCTAGCCAAGTACAGCATTCCAGTGTTGAACCATCCACCTTATTCGCCGGATCTTGTATCGTGCGACTTCTATCTGTTTCCTAAGGTGAAATTTGCCTTAAAAGGAACAAGATTTGTGCTGTGGAAGAGAAATCGGCACGCGTTCTGAAGGAGCTGACAGAAGAAGACTTCCAGCACTGTTTGGAACACAGGAAGATTCGCATGGAGCGTTGTAGGAATAGAGGAGGAGTGTATATTGAAGGTGATAATAAGTAAATAGGTATGGAATCAAAATAAAATGTTAAAACAGCGTCAGTCTCGTTATTTAATATCCACACCTGGTATAGTCAATATTTAGACGACCCGTCCCGCTAAAAATCTAATTTTAAAGATGGTTTAAATAAAAGCAATGCATTTAAACAATATATTTGTTTAAATTTATTTAAACTAACTTTTGCCGCAACAATTGTTTTAAGGTAGTACTAGTGTGACGGTAGCGCCATCGGTTGTCGAGTGGCGAAACTGACACTCAAAAAAATATAAAAATTGAATAAAATAAGTGTTTTATACCTATTATGATTTAAATATCATGAATTGTTAACAGGTTATTGGTCTAGTGAATTTTCAAATACCATACCACCGTGTGGTGTTGCCATTATAAATTGGGATTCTTAATTTTTCGTTAAAAACAAGGCTTTGCATGGCTATATATCCATTACTAAACGATAAAAAACTTTCTCCTTCTGATACAATATACATGGATAGTTCTAGAACATCATACTAGTTTTTCAAATGAAACTGCAAAATTTTAGAGGTACACAAACCAAATATGTGCGATTCTGAGTGATGATCGCCATAAACCCCGTGTATAAGAACTCAACTTTACAAGCAAATATATTTGTTCACAGACGATGAATGTGTTTCATATTTTAACAGGATGCGTATGACTATCCAATGTTTACGTGCGCCAAATTTCATTCGGATCTGCAAAAAAATGTTCACGCTAGTACTACCTTAAAATTGATTGTAGTTACAATGATTATGAAAACATATTATCCAGGTAGAATTCTTGTGCGAAGTAACGAGTTTTTCCTAAGATCATATTATTGCTTGGCAACTAATTAATATTTAAATGCAAAATTTACTTTAACAACAAAATTACATATTCCAAGTTGGTATCAAGTTCTGTGCAAAAACAATGATTTTCCATCATGAGTAATAACAACATATTTTAATGATTATTGTGGAATGGTGAAGATCTCCTGGAAGCTTCTGGAAGCGGGCCAGACGGGGGCCGGCGGCATTCAAGAAGCAATTCTGATATATTGTAAGCGCGAACGAAGGAACAGCTCCGAGTTAAAGATAATATAAGTTTCATAAACAGAGCCAATGAATATGTAAGATGTCGGGATTTGAACCTGGGGCGTTTGCTCGTCTCGCTGTGCGCAGTGACGCGCTGTCTCCCCGGGCCACCCCACGCGATAATGGTTTGTTTTAATCAACCCCCATTCGCGCTCTTCTTACCCCCTACATGCAAATAGTTTCCTTCATTTTCATTGCAATTTAACTGTCTTGTATCTGTATAGGTACCTACTTAATAACTAACTATCGTAGATGCACTTTCAAAACTTTATAAGATTTCTAGAGCACAGAAATTTATACTGAATCAACGAAAAACATATTCGGTCATAATTCTTAAATATTAAAAATTCAACATCTAAAGTAATATAAGAAGTTTACTTTTCAATAAATTTTTATTTGTAAGTTGTAGAGCAATAGTTTTCAAAGTGTGGGTCGCGATGTCTCGGGGGGTCGGGACGATATTGGGGGGGGGGGGTCGTTGGATGCTATTTACAAATTTTAAAATACATGTTTTAAAGATTAATGAAAAGAAAAATATAATATATACTATTTATTTAGATATTTATATTCAAGTTTGTTTTTATTTATGGTTAATTTAAAAAAATATGAAACTAGATATGAAATTGGGGATTTCACCATTTAATTCCTCATATATTTTTACATAATTATGCGTATTTTGATCCTCTATATATATTTTTTTAATCGCCGGAGTCGTGATCGGAAAAATGTCTGATAATAAAAATGCCTATTTTTTGTTGATCCAGTTTAAAACTCGATTTTTTTCTAATATAGTTCTACATAATTGAGACTACGAGAAATTGAATGCCGTTGAGCGCATCTTAATATCTTTTTTAGTTTTTAAGATACAGCGATTTTTGACTTTTTTAAAATCTCAACTTTGAAGGCCCATATCTCGAAAACTAAAAGAGATATTGAAATTCGGTTTGAACGAGTGTATTTCTCGTGCTCCAGTTAACTTGCACAGAAATTTTGAAAATTTTGAAAATTTTACAAGTTTTTTCAAAATTTTCATTTTTTAATATTTTAAAAAAATTGAAAAGATAATAGAAATCTGTGGCCACCAATGAATTCCCCTCGTAAAAGTACATAGGTATGCAAAATTTGAGGCAAAAATTCGCACAGATAAAGGTTTTATTACGAAAAAACAAAAAATCACTGTTTTTTAATTATTTTTGAAGGGGTACCCCTTAAGAATTTTACGATTTTTGGCCATTTTTCGTTTTTTTGCTCTAAAAATTGTATCTGTGTAGCAAAAATTCTAAAATTATACAAACGTATCTACTTTTTTGCGAGAAATCCACTGGTGTTTACAGATTTTCATTATCTTGCCAAGTTTTTGAAATATGAGCAAAAGAATATTTTGCAAAAAATTCTAAAGTTTTCAAAATTTTCAAAAATTCAGTTTAAGTTAACTAAAGCACGAGAAATACACTCGTTCAAACCGCGTTTCAATATCTCTTTTAGTTTTCGAGATATGGGACTTCAAAGTTGAGATTTTTAAAAAGTCAAAAATCGCTGTAACTCACAAACTAAAACAGATATGAAGATGCGCTCAACGGCATTCGATTTCTTGTAGTCTAAATGATATAGAACCATATTTTAAAATTTTCTATTTTCAAATGGTTTAACAAGAAAATTCGCATTTTCATTAACCGATTTTTTTGCAATCATGACTTCGGCGATATACTTATTTCTAAAATAGTGGTTCTATGTTTGTAATGTACATTATTAAGTCACAGAAAATGTGGTCATGGCTCCGAAAAGCCATCATCCCATAATATTTTAATGTTTTAAGTACTCACAAAATAAGAAATTATTCTCTTCGTTTGCAACTTTGCAATTTTATGTTACATTACAATAATTATTAGTCAAGTTCGTATGTTAAAAATACCTTTACTAAGCTAGAAATAACACCAACAGCGTAGTAAATACCTCCACATAAAACTAATATGTAATTAAATATTTGATCAGGCGTCGAAGGTTCATAAAACCGCGGGTAACAAGCATATAGTGGCTTGTTTATATAACGAAGTGCGCGAAGCCCGCGTGGATAGCCGATACCGGTCATCGTCGCTTCACTTGCGGACATTGTGCTACGGCGAACTGCGGACTTGCATCGACGCTTGGAATCGGATGGTTTATATTGTAGTATTACTTACAAAATGGCCAACATGCTGGGTTAAAAGAGAATATGTGAGGATGTGTTTGTTTATTGAGAGATTATCGCAGTGAATATAAACTATTTGCATGTAATTTCTTCAGTTAATCGTTGTTTGAATTTTAGTTTTCTTTTTATTATCTCATGTTTCAGTTTTGAATATTATGAATGTAAAGTATATAAATACATTGTATATACAACCGATAAGTAATGGGGTAATGGTTCAGTGGTACCAAGTCGGCCTGCGGATCCTAATAGTTCGAGAGGTAGGGTGCAAAATGATAAAATGGTTTTTTAAATAATATGATAAACATGAAAAAAATAAAATTAGATTTGGGAACGGTTGACAAATATAGATGGCGTCGGTGTGCATGCGCCGATTTTAAGGGTAGTTGTTGACATAGTTTTTATAGGGTAAGTTTTAGTTTATATTATAGACTTTGGTATAATTAAGTAATAAAAATGATAGACAGAAGTTTTGGCCGGTAACGTCAAAGTAAGGAATTTTTATGGTGTCGTGTGACATTATTACTTGTTCACGACGAATACATGACAAAAAAATTAATGACAGAAATTATTGCTGGTTCCTTGTTGGTGACAAAAGCTCTGAAAGTGGACTGGTGTAGGGATCAACAACTACTCTTAAAATCGGCGCATTCACATCGACGCCATCTATAGTTCCACCCGTTCCCAAATCTAATTTTCTTTTTTCCATGTTTATCATAACATAATCTATTGCAAAATCCATTTCTGTCACTGGAATAAATGAGACATCATTTTGCACCCTAGCTCTCTAACTATAAGAACCCTGGTTCTTGCACCATTTTAAAACTATCCCTGTGGTTCCCCCACTACTAACATTTATTGGTGCCGTGATTTCCCGGCTGGTAACCGCACTTCACGCGCAAAATATATTACTTACCAAGATCTGCTTCGGCAGAGTGCCACATCCAGTAATGGGTAGAAGGCGTGATGATATATTTATTCATTTATTTATTTACATATTTCAATAAGATAGGTAATATATTTCGTGGGTGAAGATAAATTTATATTTGGTTATTATTTAATATATGCAGAATTTGGTTTCATTTATAAACTAACTAGCTATTACCCGCGACTTCGTTCGCGTGGTCTACAATTTAATGCGAGTATCCCGCATGCGTTTCATTGCAACTCAAAGAAAGTGTTTGTGTTCAGCTGTCCATGTGAGAAGCATGGATTTTCCAAGTTTAGTCCACACACTTGTAGCGACTGTCCCAGTGCTTTGTTGACGGTCATTGCAAATGCGAGTCGTACCGGAAACTGCAAACGTCTGAATTCGAATGGCATAGGACTGAAGCTTTATTATACCTATATGTTAAGATTAGTTCTCGTCTGTACCTATACCAAATTTAAATCGAATCAGTGCAGTACTTTTTAGGATAGCTAGCGGCCATTTTGTTTCAAGGCGGCGGATTGAAGCTTTATTATACCTATATGTTAAGATTGGTTCCCGTCTATGCTTACACCAAATTTGAATCGAATCAGTATAGTACTTTTCAGGATAGCTAGTGGCCCATTTTGTTTTAAGATGGCGGACTGAAGTTTTATTATACCTATATATTAAGATTGGTTCCTGTCTATGTCTGTACAAAATAAGAATCGAATCAGTACAGTACTTTTCAGGATAGCTAGCAGCCATTTTGTTTTAAGATGGCGGACTGAAGGTATATTATACCTATATATTAAGATTGGTTCCCGTCTATGTCCGTACAAAATAAGAATCGAATCAGTGCAGTACTTTTCAAGATAGCTAGCGGCCATTTTATTTAAAGATGGCGAAATTAAGCTTTATTATACCAATATGTTAAGATTGGTTTCGTTCTATGTCTATACCAAATTTGAATCGAATCAGTGCAGTACTTTTCAGGATAGCTAGCGGCCATTTTGTTTCAAGATGGCGGCCTGAAGCTTTATTATACCAATATGTTAAGATTGGTTCCCGTCTATGTCTATACCAAATTTGAATTCAATCAGTGCAGTAGTTTTCAGAATAGCTAGCGGCCATTTTGTTTCAAGATGGTAGACTGAAGCTTTATTATACCAATATGTTAAGATTGGTTCCCGTCTATGTTTATACCAAATTTGAATCCAATCAGTGCCGTAGTTTTCAGAATAGCTAGCTGCCATTTTGTTTCAAGATGGTAGACTGAAGCTTTATTATACCAATATGTTAAGATTGGTTCCCGTCTATGTCTATACCAAATTTGAATCCAATCAGTGCAGTAGTTTTCAGAATAGCTAGCGGCCATTTTGTTTCAAGATTGTAGACTGAAGCTTTATTATACCAATATGTTAAGATTGGTTCCCGTCTATGTCTATACCAAATTTGAATCCAATCAGTGCAGTAGTTTTCAAAATAGCTAGCGGCCATTTTGTTTCAAGATGGTAGACTGAAGCTTTATTATACCAATATGTTAAGATTGGTTCCCGTCTATGTCTATACCAAATTTGAATCCAATCAGTGCAGTAGTTTTCAGAATAGCTAGCGGCCATTTTGTTTCAAGATGGTAGAGTGAAGCTTTATTATACCTATATGTTAAGATTGGTTCCCGTCTATGTCTATACCAAATTTGAATCCAATCAGTGCAGTAGTTTTCAGAATAGCTGGCGGCCATTTTGTTTCAAGATGGCGGACTGAAGTTTTATTAGACCTATATGTTAAGATTTGTTCCCGTCTATGTCTATACCAAATTTGAATCTA
This sequence comes from Pterostichus madidus, assembly GCA_911728475.2. NCBI lineage: Eukaryota > Metazoa > Arthropoda > Insecta > Coleoptera > Carabidae > Pterostichus > Pterostichus madidus. The sequence goes on from OU452315.1 coordinate 10,136,039, forward strand.
ATCAGTGCAGTAGTTTTCAGAATAGCTAGCGGCCATTTTGTTTCAAGATGGCGGATTGAATATTTATTATGCCTATATGTTAAAGTTGATTCCCGTCTATGTCTATACCAAATTTGAATCGAATCAGTGTAGTACTTTTCAAGATAGCTAGCGGCCATTTTGTTTCAAGATGGCGGATTGAATATTTATTATGCCTATATGTTAAAGTTGATTCCCGTCTATGTCTATACCAAATTTGAATCGAATCAGTGTAGTACTTTTCAAGATAGCTAGCGGCCATTTTGTTTCAAGATGGCGGATTGGACTTGTGCTAAGTCAGAAACCTTCTCGGGGGTGTACACAACAACTTAGCAAAGTTTCATCGCAATCGGATGAATGATATAGGAACGCATAAGGGACAAACAAACAAACAGACAAACAAACATTAATTTTTATATATATAGATTAAATTTTGTAGAGTAATAAATACATTAATCTGACATTTAAATTTTAGGTTGTTTTTAAAAATGTCAATCCAATACCAATGTAAACGTTTTAAATACAAAATCTTGAATCACATGGATACTGAATGTGACGTAATCGTTTTCATACAGAGAATGAAGTTTATTTGTCACTAAGGGCAATTTTTGGTAAACAGTGATTTCCAATTGATTTTCTAATGTATAAATTTATATTTTCGGTCGATTTATGTATTGGAATAATTATTTTGAATTGTTCGTAATTATTTTATAATTATTTTATATATTATTTTATGGGATGGCTAGCTCAGTGGTATGAAGTCGGCCTGTGGATCCTGAGAACCCTGGTTCGATTCCCACAGGCGACAAACAATTTTCATAATTTCAAAAGCTACCCCTGTGGTTTCTTCCCCACTACCATCTTTGGGGGCCGTGATTTGACGACTGGTAACTGCACTTCACGCACAAAATATATCACTTACCGAGATCTGCTTCAGCAGAGTGCCACACCCCAGTAATGGGTAGAAGGCGTGATGATATATATTGTGTTTCTTTATTTTGTCAGTTGCCTAGATATTTGTTGCATTTAATACAGTTATACCAATCTATGATAACGATATGTCACCATAAATCGTTTAAGAATGAAGCTCATTCTAGCATGCGTGCGAGAATGTATTATTCTATTGTCGAAACAGAGAAAAATTATTCTAGCATAAAAATATAATAAAATTACAAGTTACCTAGCATAATATTGATGACAAGAATCTAAGATCCAAGTTTAGGGGGAAGAAAAAATGCAACAACTTAATGTATGATGTAGCAGATATTTAGTGAGTAATTGTCGGAAGTCGGTGGTGATTAGCAGGGTGAATTAAAGGCGCACGTAACGTTTTAAGCCCATTGTAAGCGGTGAGGCGGGGATGTGAGGGCAGGGACGAAGCTGAGGCTCAGCGTTAGCGAAACACAAGATGCCAAAAGCAATTTTCTTACAGATTTCTGTTTTACCGGTACCGGCGCTACGTCACGCTCGTTAACAGCCACGTGATGGATGGCTAATTAATAAACAATCAAAATTCAACACACATTCACGCGCGCACCCAACGACAGCGACTCTAAAACATAATCAAAATCGGAAAATATTGATATTCACAAACTTTGATAGTCCTTCTTTGTTTGTAACTGGTTTTAGAAATGAAGAGACAAATTCAAAATTAATTGAGTGGTAAATAAATAAATATATCATCACGCCTTCTATCCATTACTGGGTGTGGCACTCTGCCGAAGCAGATCTCGGTAAGTGATATATTTATGCGCGTGAAGTACGGTTACCAACCGTCAAATCGCGGCCTCCAGAGATGTTAGTGGTGGAGTATATAATTTTGGATATTGAAGATTTTTGTTTCCACCTAAAACAAAATATCTTAACTAGTGTGAGGGTGTGTGTGTGAATTGTTGAAAACTGCAGGAAGAAAAAAAAGCAAGCGATTGAGCGATTTAATAATCAAATAAACATACATACATACATCTGCCTAAGCCGAAAATTGAATCGACATTTTTTGGGGTAAAGGTTAACATATTTTCTACATGCATATATAGGGTAGCACGAACCCCAAAATCATTCATAAAATATTCACACATTAAATTCATCATATAATCAGTCCTCGTCAAACATTTTCATCCAAACACACCACCCTCACTTTATTATTTATACTAGTAAAATTTCGGTTTTATTTATTGGATAAAGTTTTTTTATTTATTTTTTATATACATTTTGGGGTGGCTAGCTCAGTGGTATGAAGTCGGCCTGTGGATCCTAAGAACCCTGGTTCGATTCCCACAGACGACAAACAATTTTCATAATTTCAAAAGCTACCCCTGTGGCTCCTCCACCACTAACATCTTTGGAGGCCGTGATTTGACGACTGGTAACTGCACTTCACGCGCAAAATATATCACTTACCGAGATCTGTTTCGGCAGAGTGCCACACTCAGTAATGGGTAGAAGGCGTGATGATATATTTATTTATTTTTTATATTTTTCTTCTTCTTCTATTTGTGTATGCATTATAAGAATTAGCTTGCTAACCTCGAACTGTAAGTGATTTTTTAGGTCGCGAATGTTTAGAAAATCTTTCAGTTAAAGCATTTTTGTGTAAAATAATTTGAAGAATTGTTTGTGTACGTCCTGTTTTTTTGTGATACACTCAGTATATGCGAATGAAACTTCAAATACTTATATTTGTAGATTTGTAGATTGTCTCAGTGTTAAATGAATAAAAGTTAACTGTTCTCGATAGAGGGTTGTTTGCGCCACCGTTTGGTAATCACACCCCACCGTCAACTGTTCACTACCAAAACCTCACAGAATATTTTAATATCAGAGCCGCAGAAAACACACACTGAACACTAACACCACACCGCGCTATCTTCTGATGTTGATTGATTGCAATTATCCGGGCGGCACGCACCGCACGGGGGCGGCAGGTAACGCGGGGAGCCGCAATTAACCCCAAGAAACCGCTGCTGACAGCGACGCTGATCGCTGACTTATTTTCTTAGATCGTAGAGTGCGGTTGTGGCTTCGTTGTTAGCGCGGGTTATGATGTGAGTTTGAGGGTGAATGAGGGTGAAAAGTGATGAGTATTTTCTGAAGAGGTTGAGACTTGAAGTTGAAGTTACTTCAGAATTTTCTTATATGTTATAGGTAGCCTCTAGCTGTTTTCATTTACAAGGTACGTAGGTGACTAATGCAGAAATTGTAAAGCAATCTTAAGTTTTATTCATCGTTGCTGAAATAATTATTATTTTCGCTCATATATCTCAAAATCGTTCGGAAACTATTTGTTTACAGAACGCCGTCTCGTAAAAACTGGGAACTTGTGTAATGTTAGCATTGGTATCACTGACTGTCAGTGTCAATGAGTGCTTAAAGATAAGAAACTTTTATCAAGTATCATACATATACCTAGTTAGAGAGCTAGGGTGCAAAATGATGTCTCATTTTTCCAGTAACAGAAATGGATTTTTTAATAGATTATATGCAGCATGAAAAAAAGAAAATTAGATTTGGGAACGGGTGGCAACTATAGACGCGCCGATATGAATGCGCCGATTTTAAAGGTGGTTGTTGACATATTTTTTACAGGCTAAGTTTCAGTTTAAATTATAGACTTTGGTATAATTAAGTAATAAAAATGGTAGACAGAAGTTTTGGTCGATGACGCATGTACGACAAAACCGGTCAAAGTAGGCAGTTTTTATGGAGTCGTGTGACATATTACTACTTGTTCACAATGAATACATGACAGAAATTATTGCTGGTTGCTCATTGGTGACAGAAGCTCTGAAAGTGGACTGGTGTAGCGATCAACAACTACCCTTAAAATCGACGCATTCACATCGGCGCCATCTATAGGTCCACCCGTTCCCAAATCTGATTTTATTTTTTTCAAGTTTATCATGACATTAGCTATTACTTAGTTCACTTAAATCAGTTTAAATAAATTAGACAACATGACTAAATGAATTGAATTAAGCAAACTGATGCACTTCTTGGAGTGAATTACTTCAAAATATATTAGGATCAATAATTCTAGTACTGGAAATAAAGTCAGCGAAGTAATCCAGCGAAATAAATAAGTGATCTGGTTCAGTAAATGTAAGTTAGATCTGATCCAAATGGCAAATGGAATTCGCCTATAATCTATTTAAAAATACATATCTGTCACTGAAAAAATGAGACATCTTTTGCATCCTAGCTAACACTATAATTCATTTCTAGTAAAAATCAGTAAAATGCATTTAACGAACAGAATTTTTCTCAATTTTTAATTAATGTATTATTATTATTATTTGATATGTTTGTATAGAGAAATAAATACTCTTTCGAATAGGAACAAATTATAGTACGTTATTAAATTATTATTTCTGGAGATAATATCAATATTCCTTACTTATTTTACACCCTGTATAGTGTCAATTTTTAGCACCAGATGTTATATTAAAATATGTCACAGGTAAATAGATATTAAGCTATTTTTAATTTCTCAATCCGGTTCCTACTTCGTAGAAAATGTTACAATGTGACTATCCGTAAAATCAGAAGCACTTGTAAGTTAATAAAATAATTATTTACATATAATTACAAGACGAGAAATGTAGTTGAGGAAATAATATTAAACATAAAATACGTAAAATGAGTAAACAAAATGATAAAATTTCAAAATCCCATGATGGAATCTCACTAACTATACAAAACTTGATTCGGAATGTAATCCCAGATCTTCCAGTCTTTCGATTTAATATCCTTGTAACTTTATAACCCGGTTGCACGGACAGGTCGCGGTTGTAACCGAAGCGGCCATAAACCGCATTGGTTACTGCTTTTGGTTGCTGTAAATCGCGCTCATCGATATGTATCGATGATGAGCGCGAGTGTATCGAAGATACCATGACTTGGTGTGACTTTAGAACAGTTGAAGTGCGATTGGAGACGTTATTATCCAAGGCTGGGCTGATGCTGGTAGTGGTAGCTGATTGTCTGTCAGTCAATGGCTTCAACATTGGTTACAAATGATGGTTCACCTCTGCGAGCGGTCGACATGCATGCAGGACCGTATTCGTGAAAAAATATCAAATGTATTTTACAAGAAACGTATTCAAAGTGTTTTTACCTGCTTCTTCTTTTGAAGGCTTTCTTTATAAATAACTAAAAAGAAATATATATATATCTTGTAAGTATAGAAAAAACACAATTTTTATTTCTAATTTTAACTCCACTTCTAACTCAGAAAGTTATATGATTATTTTTGACGTTTCTCAAAACCAATGAAATGCTTCATTGTATATCACGAGTCTGCGTTTTAACCAATCCTGTCATTATTATACTGAGAATAAAGCTCTTGTGATTATTCCCGGGAATAATCTCTGTAGGTCCTTTTTTGTTTGTGACAGTGGCGATTTAGTTATATTTCAAATACAGAAATACACCAACAAATTTTGGAAACAACTTCCAAGAATACATTAATAACTAATCAATCGGTATGGACCCAGTTAAAAATCTTTTAAGTTGGATGAATCGACTTCAACAGCTAAGCCAAAAAACAATCTAATTAAATATAACTCGAGAGTTGGATAAATTAGAAAATAATTCTCCAGTATCTTTCTCAAACTTGTTGCCAGGCAATAGTCACGAAAGCCCGTAGGCGACAAACAATTTTCACCAATTTAAAACTACCCCTGTGGCTCTCCCGCCACTAACGTCTTTGGGGGCCGTGATTGACACTTCACGCGTAAAATATATCACTTACAGAGATCTGCTTCAGCAGAATGCCACACCCATGAATGGGTAGAAGGCGTGATGATATATTTATATTTATTTAATTTGAAATTAATGGTAGATACAATTATAAATGATTTACAATCGAGATTACTTTATTCTTTGAATAAATACTAATTTTCTTGGAGGGGAGGATATATCAGCCTATAGTACTTCAAATTAATGAACTTCCGAAGGAGTCTTCTAATTATAATTGTTAAAAGGACAATTTCAAATCCTCTCGTCCAAACATAAATCGAATATCCCAAGCAGAACAACGCACGTATAGAAACTTATCTCCCGCCTGGTGTAAAATCCCGTAAATCCGGTCCTGAGGCATCTTGGTGGGCCGTCGGCCGAGCAGCTACCGTTCGACACACAACAATGATCTTCACATGATGTATAGACAGATAACTCGGTACGAATGTCAGCACTCGGTATTGTGAGCTCCTGACGATGACTAGACTCTTTTTTATTTTCAATTTTGATATCTCGGTTGAGGCTCGAGGCTTCTGTACCCGGTGGCAAGTTTTGGACAGAATAATGACGTCTGCATATTTTAGACGCAGCCACAATGCGAGCTCTGATTGTTGTGAACCAGTGTTTGTCTCGAGATACGATTCACTTTTTAACTCGACTGGAAATCAGTTCTTGATCGCACGATAAACAAAATAGGACTGAGGACCATTTATTTTTTATCGCTGTAGAGATGAAGAATGAGTTTGATTTAAATTGAATAATTGCTTCATTTATATTGTCAGAAATTCATTTTCAATCATTATTAAAGTTTAGGCTTCACGGACTTTTGAACACATCAATAAACAACACTTTGTTACTGAACATAATTTCTCTGCGTTTAAGACATTCCAAAAATGTTCATTAGTCTATCAAATTAATTAATGATTTATTCATTTATTTATTAGATATACACATACGAGTAGTTGTCCAAGAAAATTGCATCAAGGTTTACTTTATTACAATAATTTACGGATGAAGGTTTCAAATAAAAGCTGTAAACAACCAAATTCTATATCTAAATTAACACATTTCATTACTGGGATAATGGCTCAGTGGTATCAGAGCTGGGCAAGCTACTTAAAAAAAGTAGCTAAGCTACAGCTACAGCTATTCTTTAAAAAAGTAACTAAGCTACAGCTATAAGCTATATTTTGTAAAATATAGCTAAGCTACAGCTAAAAGCTTTCGTTAAAGTAGCTGTTAAATTTTAAAGCTAATTTTTTAAATTATTGTGTAATAATTAAATTTGCCATTGTCATATGATCAGTCTTTTGTTATAATGACTGTTAATTTACTATTACGTACATAAATATCAAAAATAGCAAATACCATCTGGCACCTACTGTGTATTTTTGCGTATTAGAGCCAGTTAGAACCGGCAACAAATAATTATTTTGTGTGAGTTTAGCTTGTACGCATGCGTACTTTGTTGACCTTCTGCTTAAAAAGTAGCTTGATGCTATAAAAAGTAGGTTGAAGATACAAAAAGATTCAGTTGTTATTTTTAAGCTAATAGAAAAAAAAGTAGCTATCTACAAGCTACAGCTATATTTTTTCACAGTTAGCTAAGCTACAGCTACAGCTAAGGTAAATGTAGCTAAGCTAGTAGCTAGCTACTGCCCAGCTCTGAGTGGTATCAAGTCGGCCTGTGGATCCAAAGAACCCTGGTTCGATCCCCACAGCTGACAAAACATTTTCACCAATTTAAAATTATCCCTGTGGCGCCCCCACCACTAATATCTTTGGGGGCCGTGATTTGAGGGCTGGTAACCGCCCTTCACGCACATATCGCTTACCGAGATCTGCTTCGGCAGAGTGCCACACCTAGTAATGGGTAAAAAGCGTGATGATATATTTATTTAAATGTCTAGACTGATGTAGATGCAGCATTTCGTATAACTTTAAACATTGTCCTCTAAGATAATCAGAAAAGCAATGATAGAGAAAATAATTGTATCCGCACATTTTTCAGAAACACTAGATTGTTCCTATATTTGTGCGATTTTTTTGTTATTACCCAACTATTATTGCCTTGGTTAGGGGTGGAAAGGAAACAAATGCAGAATAAATCCTTTTCTATAAGCGTAAAGCGCAAGTGTGTTTCGTTTATGCAAAATCAAATTTAACTGACAGCGATTTAAAATTCGCAGTTTCGTACGGAGCGCGAAAGTTCATATTTTAGCTATTAGTAAATAACAGCAATGTCTGTTTTAACTGTTGCAAATATCGAAGATATAATAATATATCGATAAATGCTTTTATTTAAAGAATAAGTGAAGTACATAATATTTATTATTTGTGTATATTAATAAATACAGTTGTTACAGATGCTTATACGATTATTGACATAATGTGAAGTGGAAACTATTGTACTGTCTAAACAAACATTGATTTCTTCCGTACCTATTCATATTTTCACCAATACTATTATTGATAACAATTCCCGAGGTTTTAGAAGTACCAGCAGAGCAGAAGGTTGATTGTCATTACTAAGAATAGATCTAACGTAGCTTGGCCTGGGGCTTCAATTATCTCTGGAGGTGTACATGATTAAGAAGAATCACTCGTTGTATTATTCAAATCAAGACGATTTTTACGATATTATCTTCAAATTAGTGAAATATTTCTAAATAACGTAGAACAATGAAGCTATCAACAAACAAACCCTAGCAAAAATGTAACACATCGTTCTATTATAATATCATTGAAATGTTATAAATCCTGACAATATTTTAGTGATTTACTAAATTATAAGTTATAGGAAAAATGTTGTTTATAAATTTCTGCATTCAGCAAATCTTGTACGCTAAACTCTACATTTTCATGTAACGAATCTCTTTTACAAAATCGCAACATAATTCATGATTTCATGAAATATTTTCTACTTATCAACAAATATTGGTGCGATTTTGTTCATTATTTACAAACTTACGATTCTTTTCTATTCTTTGTAGATTCGTTGTTAGATTCGTTATTAGATTAGTGAGTAATTTGAGATGTTTTACGCATATGTTATGTATGTTGAAGAAAGAAGATGAATGATAAGTGAATAGGAGTGATTGGATAGATGTGATTGAAGGTTTACTGTGTGATAAATGATTTCGAGTGTAATAAATAAATGAGTTTATATGGAGTGATCTATGAATGTGGTTAAAGTGAGGGTGGTGTGTTTGGAGGAAAATGTTTGACGAGGACTGTTTATTTGATGAATGTAATGAGTGAATATTTAATGAATAATTTTAGGGTTCGTGCTACCCCAACTTAAAGATTTACAGAATTCTTCAATTAATAATAGAACTAAAAGTTATAGTAAAAAAGAACTGTCGATTTTGAGTTGCATTAGATTATTCCTCAAATAATATCAAATGTTTTTCTTTATCTTAAATTTAATAGTTTTTTACTAGTAGCGGCCATTAGAAATTAATTACTAAGCATATGCAGACATTCGTTCGTAGATAATAAAAAATAAATAAAATATAATTAAATAAACATTTGTTAATTACAAGTCCAGCGTTAAAAAGGTTTTGTTCTTATTGTTTTTTTTATTATAATTGATTTAAAAGCTTTGAGAGCCGGTGCGTTATATAACCGAGTGTAAAAAGCAGTGAGATAAACCGAGAAAGGTTGTAAAAAGTCGCCGGGTAAAAATTCCGATCATCTGTTTATAAATGTCACAGATAATCTCGTACAATGTGTGACCAATTGGATCTATTATAGGGATTAATCTACCGGATAAGAAATAAATCGTAATTACGTTTGCTAAGAATTATAAATGAGTTTCAAATGACACCAGGTATATAAATCAATAACGGCTGTGTATTTTTTACCAAAGTTAATTAAATCATTGTGAATACGAGTGCTATATTAGTGTATGAGTAAGTACATTCCCTTCTGCAAATAACGTTGCAATTCATCAGATTTATTTTGTGAATGTACTTTTAATAATATTTTTATTATTTATCTTTCTGTAAAACTGTCTTAAAATATATATATAAAGCGATAGAACGTAAATCTTCAGACGCTCTGCTAGAATTGATAGTTATTTATTAAAATTAATTAATTAATAAAATATATTTAAAAGTTATCTAATAATAAGGAACAGTTAAAAACATAATTTAGTATAATTCAAGTAGTCAATGTTGATCTTATTTAGTTTTTAAGTAATAGATTTTGTACTTCACCGAGGCTATATCTCAAAAATTGAACGAGATATGAAGATGCGTCCAACGGCATTGAATTTCTCGTGCTTCAATTAACACATAAGTAAATTACACAGATCAACAAAAAAAAAAAATTGTCTGTTTCCTGTGATTTTTTTTTTGTTTCTATCTCAAATTGACGCGTATTTTTTAAATATGGCAACAATTTTTCTCTAACAGCTTTTGTTTTTGAGTTATAGCTAACTACCCTCATTTACTATTTTTACTTAGATTTTCGTTTTTTATTGGACAGGAAAATATATTTTGTTTTATTTTTAAATATGGCTTCGTCAAGAAGATGTTGTGTGCTTAATCCCGATTGTTTTTGCTACATTTGTGGTGAATATATATTTGCAAAATATCGAAAACCTATATCGGACTTTGTGAAAACTGCGTATCATCAATACTTTAAAATAAAATTGTGTAATCAGAACAAGCCATGGGTTCCTCATATTGTATACCAGAAATGTGTGGATTGTCTACGGTTATGGTCCAGTGGAAAAATAGATGCAATAATGTTCGTAACACCCATGATTTGGCGAGAACCTCGAAACCATCATGACGATTGCTACTTCTGCGTTGTGAAAATAAACGGAATTAACCGTGAAAATCGAAGTAAGTGGTCATATCCTAACTTATCTTCTGCTCAACGAACTCAATTAAAATCACAAGAGGTACAACTCAGCACATCTAAATCTTCTGATGATCCAAATCTCTGTGAACCCGAACGAAATACATCAAATGAAGACTCTGATTCAGACTTCAAATGTAGCTATCGAACTGGCAAGAGCTAGGTATCAACATGAGCATAAAAATACACTTCCTGTACTCGCATTTAGACCGATTTCCACAAAATCTGGGTGATTTTAGTGAGGAGCAGGGTGAAAAATTTCATCAGGATCTTCGGACAATAGAAGAGCGTTATCAGGAGCGGTGGGGCTCACATATGATGGCAGACTACTGCTGGAGTTTGCAACGAGATCTACCTAAAGTCGTTCATTCAAGGAAATCTTATAAAAGATCATTTCAATATAAATTTTGTTAACATAATGTATTTTTTTTTGTCAAAATAATAAAACAGTATATTTCAAAAGGTAAAGCTGTTAGCAATCTCCCAGTATTTTTTTCATAGTCAGGGCCATAGAAATACCCAATAACAGAAAAAAAAAATAAAGGAAACAAGACTTGTGTTGACCAGTGTTATCAGTAATAATATAATAAGAGAGTGAGAATAAATTGAAAATAATTTGACAGATCTTTCGAAAACTTGTTGCCAGGCAATAGTCATGAAAGCCCGTATGGCTTGAGTGGCTATTGCCAAAATTTGTCAAAAATTTGTTTATAGTAAGTAAGGTTGTGGATTTCCACCGAATTTCGAATTTCTGAACATTCGAACATTCGAATTTTTTGAACTTCGTCAAAAAAACTTCGAATCTTCGAATTTTTGAATTTTTTGAACTTTTCGAATTTTCGAATTTACGAATTTTTTGAACTTTTCGAATTTTTGAATTTTCCGAAGCTTCGAATTTTCGAAGTTTTTGCCAATTAATTAACGCCATCTGTCATCTCCAAGTACGCTCACGCATAATTCGTGAAAAGTCGGACACGAATTAAATAATAAATTCGGCGAAGTATTCTGCAAAAACTCTGTAAGGTTAGGCGTCTTAATTAAGCCATCTACTCTCTTAACCGCCCATCTAAATGCTATGGATTTTTAATAAAACGTTTTAAAATGACAATAAAAAGAATACAAAAACGTCTTAAATATAACGTTTTTGACAGTGTAACGAAATTTTAAATTTAAATTGAATTAATTTGGCAAACAATAATAATTAATAGAAATTACTTACGAATTAATACAAAACTCTGCAATTGAGTTTATTCTGAAAATAATTCATACCACGTTATGATCTAAAACATTTCAAATAATTCGCAAAATTCGAAATATTCGAAAAATTCGAAAATTCGAATATTCAAAAAATTCAAAACTTCAAAAAATTCGCAAATTCGAAATATTCGAAAGTTCGAATTCTCGAATATTCGTAAAATCAACAACCCTAATAGTAAGAATGTAATGCCGTTGACAATATCTTAATATCTTGTTTACTTTTAAAGATATAAAATCTAGAAAAGTTGATTTTTCTACAGAGCTGTAAATTTTTAGACTTGTGAAAAAAGCGATAACAATACGTCTCTATATAGGTTGACGAAGAAAAAATAGCAGCGGCAAAAAACAAGGCAACAAATCAAGGATAACTAGATCACATTCCTCACAATTTTTCACACGATATCGTAAACTGGAGAGTTAAATTCCAGGAGCGTGTGAGACATTCTCCAGGATTCTCCAGGACTACGCTCTGCCATAATGCGGACAAATTACATCGCGCTTCCATACACAAATAAATACAAACTGATTTACTGTAGCAATTTACTAGATTATTTCTGCACATCACATCCAGCAGTGTCAACGCCAGCGCCACCCTAGCCTCGCGGCGGGTTGCCCAACTATACTAGAGGTAATGATTTTTATCAGACAATCATCTTAACTTCTCAGTGATCCAAATAAAGTGCTCTAGCGAGAGAAATATGTTTTTCCAGCGCAATAAAAACTTGGATACATTAAATAATTCAAAAATGTAAAACAATTTGTTTTTTAATTCTGAGAAGGCTGGGGTATTTTTAAGAGAGATGTCACAATTTGTCTCATACCCTTTTTAACTTAGTTTCGAGATCTCGGTATCGATAGAGGGTATGCGTCAACCGTAGCGATGGGATCAGCGAACGGATCTGAATACAAAGTACTCATTACGGCTCTGACCACTCAACAAAGGATTCTATTTTTCTGGGCATCGTTATGAAAGGGAACAGTTTTTCACTTTTACTGTCATCAGCTTTAATCTTGTTTCATTCTTTCACGTAGTTTTGAAATACATAACTCTTATTTACCTGAACAATAAAATTTTCTCATAATGCTCATAAAACTACGCTCCTGACAAAATAGAAAGAAATATTTCCCAGAGATAAAAATAATAAGTTTCTAAGTTATAATCTTTTGTTAATAACTGGAGATATCTATTTTTATTCTGCTATTTTTACTTCATTTATTTATTTATTTACTATGTCGGGTGGCTAGCTCAGTGGTATGAAGTCGTCCTGTGGATCCTGAGAACCCTGGTTCGATTCCCACAGGCGACAAACAATTTTCATAATTTCAAAAGCTACCCCTGTGGTTCCTCCACCACTAACATCTTTGGGGGCCGTGATTTAACGACTGGTAACCGCACTTCACGCGCAAAATATATCACTTACCGAGATATGCTTTGACAGAGTGGCACACTCAGTAGTGGATAAAAGGCGTGATGATGTATTTTTTTTTTTTTAAATTTATTTCTTTACTATTTACCGATAGTTTATTTCAAGGATTTTTTAATGGAGTAGGTGTTTCAGTAGTATCGAGTCGGCCTGTGGATCCTGAGAACCCTGGTTTGATTTCTACAGCCGGACAAACATTTTCACCACATTAAAATAACCTTTGTGGCTCCCCTATCACTAACACCTTTGGGGGGTGTGATTCCACTTCAAGCATATAAATATATCACTTACTGAGATCTGCTTCCGCAGAGTACCACATTCAGTAATGGGTAATAGTCGTGATGATATATTTATTTAAAATAAAAATAAAATAAATATATCATCACGCCTTCTACCTACTTACCCATTACTGGGTGTGGCATTATGCCGAAGCAGATCTCGGTAAGTGATATATTTTGCGCGTGAAGTTCGGTTATCAGTCGTCAAATCACAGCTCCCAAAGATGTTAGTGGTGGGGGAGCCACAAAGTTAATTTTGATGTGGTGAAAATTGTTTGTCGCCTGTGGGAAACGAACCAGGGTTCTCAGGATCCACAGGCCGACTTCATACCACTGAGCTAGCCACCCCATTTATTCTTTCCAAATTTGTCACCATCGCTATTCCCCACATCATCTCATTTTAATCAGTCATCACCCGGTACCACTCATCCGCACATCTCGCTGCACTGGGTGTCAGCAGCACGCGCGTGTTTGTCGCACGTGCGTGCTCAGCGTGGCGGGGTGAAGTGCGAGGAGCCTCGCGGTGTCCGAGCCCTGTGATCTTGCCCACTAATAGCATCATTATAGCGCGCCGGCCACCGGCCGAGCCGCTGACCACACGCAGCCAAAGAGCTACGATGCCGCTGTACCAAACCAGCCAGCGGATGTGATGAAAGGAGGATGGTGCTACTGGACTTGGTGGACTTCCGTTTCCGATGGAGGTGTTGAAGATGTTGAAGGTTTGGAGATGGTTGGATGTGTAGGTGGTTGGAAAAATGTGTTGAAAATGTTATTTATGCACAACTGGACTGAAATTTATATGTTTTAGCCCTAAAATTCACGCTTTAAATTTAATAATTTCCTCAGTGGCGTACCTAGAACTTTTACCGCCCAGGGCGGTCTCCAAATTGTTGCCCTTTTTAAGTCAATCAAATGGTGGTTTTTATAAATTAAAAAAATAAATATAAAATAAATACATTATCACGACTTTTACCCATTACTGGGTGTGGCACTCTGCCGAAGCATATCTCGATAAGTGATATATTTATTTACGTAAAGTGCGGTTACCAGCCGTCAAATCACGCCCCCTAAAGATGTTAGTGCTGTGGGAATCGAACAGGGGTCCTCAGGATCCAAAGGCCAACTCGAAACCACTGAACCATTACCCCATTAAATAAATAATTGTAATTGAGACAAACTATAGGTGGGGATATATTTATTTTATTTATTTTTTTATTAATAGGTTATACTTTATAAAGAACATTTCAATATTATTGACATATATGATGATTGGTTACTGGGGTATTATATGTTATTATCTGTAATAAACATATATTAGCTATATACCTAGCATTACAGTCACTTCAAAATTAGTGGAACTTGTTTCTGTAAACACAGATTATTTTGTGCACGCATGATCAAATATGCAAAACTACTGTATTTCAGAAGTGGGATCAAGTATCATTACAATTCCCCTTATTCGGTAACTCAATCATTATTTGTTACTGATCGATAAGTTAATAACAACCATTATTCATTATGATTACTATATAGATTACTGTCATTGCAGTATTCTGTAACCAAAATTATACTTTTGTGGTTTTTATTCTCGTACGGATTTGCCACTACATAAAATATAACTTTTTTACAATCCTTGTACTGTAAGTTACCTGTTATTAATGACAAAATTTAAACACAGTAAGGGCCAGTTTTTCAATCACCGATTAATGTTAATCATGATTAAATAATAATGGAAACTATGGTTTCAATTATTATTTAATCAAGATTAACACTAATCAAGAGTAAACCGGTGATTGAAAAACTGGCCCTAAGTGTAACTTTTACTGCATAGTGGTTTCCATGGTTATATCAGGACTTTAATATATGCTTACTATCAACCGTGAATAGTAAGAAAATATTACATATCAAGGTCCTGTTTATCTTGACTACTATTTGACAGCTGTCAATTTTGAAACCTATTTGTCTTTGTCTTATTTGTGCAAGTAGGTAAGTAAGTAAAAAATAGCTTGTTAACCTCGAACTGTAAGTGATTTTAATACAAAAGACAAAATGTCTATTGCGATGTAGAATTGAGTCTTAAAAATAAGAAAACGCGTCTATGGTTAAAGCTGAACTGACCAACCGTTTGTTGATGACCTGATAAGTTGATGCAAACGAGCTGTAAAAACTTTTGTGGAATTTTGATACAAGTGATGGAAAATTTTCTTATCATTTTTTTTTTTTATAAATGATTTTTTTGGTTACTTAAGTTGCCACGTAATATACTATTTAACGGGTGAAATTAGCATTTCTGACCCTGAGCAAATTATTAATTAGCCCTCGATGATTTGTGCCTCGTGCTAATAATCTTACCACGGGCTAGAAACGCGTTTTCGCCCTTGGTACAAATAAATGAAAAATTTGTAATAATTTTGTGTTTTCGTGAACGATATATCTGATGTGGCATTCGAATTTGGAAATCCCGAGTTCCAATCCTACTAAATCTAAAAATATATTTGAACTAGCACACTACGGCTTGGTGAGTCCGTACCCTGAACTGTAATTGAGATTAAAACCAAGTATCATAAATTAATAAATAATGTATTAATTATGTATATCGTGCGCGCATAAAATTCATTATTGGCGATTGTATAATTAAGAAATAATTATTATACTCGCCGTTGAAGTGTTTCGGATGAAATGGCGGCTTCTGCTTGCTGCAATTGCAACCGAAAAACAACGATTTTAAAATAAAGTCCTCGTGGAAAACCATGAAATATAACTTACTACGAAGTAGATGCCAACAAAATTACTCTATAAAACTTAATCTCTATTTCCAATTATTGCTGATATCATGAAAGCAATATAGGAGAAATCAAGCGACTTTTAATAAACGAAAATTGCCGAAATGCTTCCGTTTGCGCCATAAAAACTCCATAATTTTCAATCAGGAAGTAGCTCAATGGAAAGTGATCCTTAAGTGATCTAAGCGTAAGAAGCATGATCTAGAGTAGCTAGTGGCGGCATAGGCCAATAAAGAATCAATTACGGTATCAGTTAATCTATAATTAAACTAATTGGTATTGATGACCGGGTTGTCTGGGCAACCAATAGCCGCAGGGATGACCAAACTATGCCTCGTCACTTTAATTTAGGACGTGTCGATATGTAATAAAAGAAAAATTTATCTTTTCAGCCGATCTCGATATAATAACGTCTTAATATCGAGGGTGCCTTCTACGTTCACTCATATAGTGATAGTATTAATTGATAATTTTAGGAGCTTAATTTATTACCAGACTAATGTATCCTATCTATATCTGAGCTACTAAAAGATATAATTATATAATTAATTGTTATTTCAATTTTATTATAACAAATTTATAAATATGCTTTGCCCATATTTTGTAACTACAGTCTGTTTTACTGTAATTTCATTGTAGACCAATTTACCCATCGACACAGCTATGTAAAATATAAAATAAAGATAAATATATCATCACACCTTCTACTCATTACTGGGTGTGGCACTCTGCCGAAGCAGATCTCGCGTGAAGTGCGGTTACCAGCCGTTAAATCAGGGCCCTCAACGATGTTAGTGGAGGAGGAGTCACAGGGAAGTATTAATGTGGTGAAAATGTTTGTCGGCAGTGGGAATCGAACCAGGGTTCTCAGGATCCACAGGCCGACACGATATCACTGTGTCATCTACTTCATAAAAAGTGTAGTTAAATCAGTAGAGTACCTAGAGGGAGGCGGTGGGTGCGGTCCGTTTAATTTTAAAAAGTAACTTGTTCACATCATAAATTTACTATTCGATTTTTACGAATTATGAATTACTATATAATTTCGAATATTTTTCTCCATCAAGTCAATGTAGGGTTGAAAATATTATCTTGAAAAATTCCTTTATTACTGCCTAATTTAAATATGCCATCCAATGGTAAAAAAGTTCCCCACCTATAGTTTGTCTCAAGTACAAATATTTATTTATGTTTATTAATTTAATGGGGTAATGGTTCAGTGGTTTCGACTTGGCCTGTGGATCCAAAGAACCCTGGTTCGATTCCCACAGCCGACAAACAATTTTCACCAAATTAAAATTACCTCTGTGGCACCCCCAACACTAACATCTTTGGGGGACGTGATTTAACGGCTGGTAACCGCACTTCACGTACATAAATATATCACTTATCGAGCTCTGCTTCGGCGGAATGCCACACTCAGTAATTGGTAAAACTCATAATGATATATATTTTTTTTAATTAATAAAACCACCATTTGATTGGCTTAGAAAGGGCGGCAAATTGGAGACCACCCTGGACGGCAAAAGTTCTAGGTACACCACTGTATATAAGTAGAAGTCAATTAGGTATAAGTTTCACTTTAACAGCCAAATGTGAGGTTAAATAAAACATATCGTAAAGAAATATAAAATATCTTAGATAGATATTTGTGTACCCTATGACAAATAACCCACTCATAGTGAATAGTCGTCGCTGGTTGAAAATTAGTCAAACTTTAGTTGTAAATCTAAACCAGTTAAAGAATCCAACATCGGTATGCACATCTTCCCCTACTGAATCAAACAAGGATTCCACCCTGGGCATATATCAAAGCAACAAACGTAAAGACAATAATAATAAATAAAACAGTAAGAATAATAACACTGCTGTGGGACACTTCTTAAATTTCTGAGTTACGGTCTGTCCGACTCCTGGTGTGCTGTCGCTGGCTGTGTGTCCGGTTGTCGTTTCGCAGCGGCTGCCGATTATCTTTCGATACATCTCGGATCCACACCTATCGATCAACGTGTCGCCGTCCTTGTCGCACGCATGGCTGCAGCAGCCCCTGCCCCCACAAGACAAGGATGGGGAGTGACACCCAGGGAATGGAAATGCGATGGTGGTAAGGTTCACATGGGCAGTGACTGCGGATTGGGTTTACTTTTTAATAATTAAAGGACTTTTTTTAAGCCTTCTTCTCTGAGGGGTCTATTAGAGATCTAACAATAAAAAAAAATAAATAAATATATCATCACGCCTTCTACCCATTACTGGATGTGGCACTCTGCTGATGCAGATCTCGGTAAGTGATATATTTTGCGCGTGAAGTGCGATTACCAGTCGTCAAATCACGGCCTCCAAAGATGTTAGTGGTGGAGGAGCCACAGGGGTAGTTTTTGAAATTATGAAAGCGGTTTGTCGCCTGTGAGAATCGAATCTAGGGTACCAGGGTTCTCAGGATCCACAGGCCGACTTCATACCACTGAGCTAGCCACCCCATAAAATTGAAATACATTATTTATTTTATGCACAACCGGGCTTAAATTCATGTGTTTTACCCATGAAAAGCAGGCTTAAACATTTCTTTTTAGCCCTAGAGTCTTAATAAAATAATTTCCTATGGATACATAAACAAAATGATAATTTTTGTTTATTGTGAATACTTGATTTTACAAAATGTTACTTTGACATATACATATATCATCACGCCTTCTACCCATTACTGGGTGTGGCACTCTGCCCATGCAGATCTCGGTGAGTGATATATATTGCGCGTGAAGTGCGGTTACCAGTCGTCAAATCACGGCCTCCAAAGAAGTTAGTGGTGGAGGAGCCACAGGGGTAGTTTTTGAAATTATGAAAGTGGTTTATCGCCTGTGGGAATCGAAGCAGGGTTCTCAGGATCCACAGGCCGACTTCATACCACTGAGCTAGCCACTCCATAATCATACCTTCATTTTTAAATATCTTTCATATGCAGTAAGTGGCTCAGTGATATTAATAAATTACACCAATGGCCCCTCCTCTACTAACATTTTTAGCGACCGTGATTTGACGACTGGTAACCGCACTTTACGTGTGTAAATATATCACTTACCAAGATCTTCTACGGAAGAATACACCCCCCCCATATTGTACAATAATTTGTTAACGGATTTCATGTACCCCTTTAAAATGTAATCACCTTCCGCATAACTGCGCTCTTGTGAACGCAGCATCTACAGATCACCCTCCCTGACCGGTACCACGGGTGCTGTTGTCGCGAGTGACTTATGGTCGAATGTTGGTTTATGTTGCGCGAGGTTCCGAGCCCAGGTTCTCAGCTCCTCAGGTTCGGTGTTCGTTTGTTTATTTATAGAGCCGCTGCCCAAGCGGTAATCGGTTTGACACGTTAGCTTGCTGGACCTAACTTTGGACGAAGGTATTGGAAGATAGGGAAGATGATTGGTGGTTGATGAACACAATTGTTAAAAAATGTAAACAAAAATATAGCTATGTGCACAGGCGGACTTTTGCTTAGGCTAAAGAGGCAATGGCCTAGGGCCCAAAAATTTTAGGGCCCGGATTCAAACTTTTAGTTTAAATAATAGAAATATATAATTTTGTTCCCTTATAATGTATGAGTTGGTTAGCTCAGTGGTATGAAGTCGGCCTGTGGATCCTGAGAACCCTGGTTCGATTCCACAGGCGACAAAAAATTTTCATAATTTCAAAAGCTACCCCTGTGGCTCCTCCACCACTAACATCTTTGGGGGCCGTGATTTGACGACTGGTAACCGCATTTCACGCGCAAAATATATCACTTACCGAGCTCTGCGTCGGTAGAGTGCCGCACCCAGTAATGGGTAGAAGGCGTGATGATACATTTATTTATTTTATTTATAATGTATATATATATATATAGGGTGGGGAAAAAGTTTCGGGACGGTTAAATATCTTGCGAAATACATATTGGATCGAAAAACGACAAAATACGTGTCAAATATTTATCAAAAATCAATCCAATGATTGTATTTCGCGAGATATCCCCTTTCTCAAAATGTTTTCTCCCATTCCCATTTATGGCGATCACAGCGCCATCTGTGAACAAAAATAACTTGAACCGTAGATCAAATTAATGTAAAATTTTCTGAAGATTCCAAATCTGTAATAAAAAATTAGGGTTCCCATTTAAGATTACAAAGTTGTCCCTCACCCCACCCCCTGGAGGCGGGGGTGGGAGGTCAAGTTTAGTATCATTGGATACATTTTTGAATAATATTTGACATGTATTTTGTCGTTTTTTGATCCAATATGTATTTCGCAAGATATTTAACCGTCCCGGAATTTTTCCCAAATAATAACATCTTAGATAGAATTTTTTGACAGTTGATTAGAAAATCATTTACCCACATTAACAGTGGCAAATAAATCATGATAAATGTATCAACATCTTTTGAAAATCCTATAGAACCAGCGATACTGGATTAAGCCTATTAATATATACGTTTTTCTAATAATTAGCGATTTTAAATATTTATTTAATTTCAAAACTATGCAGGATCTATTAAAATAATTATAACCAGTCTTACCGTTATATTAATGAATATATTTATGTTAATATGTCAGAATAATAGCTAATAAATCAGCAACTAATGTTTCAAGATTATAATAGATAAATAATATCCAAACTCCTCAAAAGAATTAATTGATTCCTCGGTAATAAAAACGCGTCAAATTCCAGAAACTTCAACCCACGCGTAATAAAGCAACAAAGCCGTCAATAAATTATAAATCAATGTAGCATTTTGCCGATGATATCACGACACCTATAACGAAATATCACTTTGTATAAACAGCCATAACACTTAATATTCAGAATTATTGCTGCAATAAAGTTAGAGATATTTCCAATTCAGAATGGCGTTTATACGCGGAGATATTGTTAATAAGAAGTGTCATATGACATGACGGCGACACACGTCATCGGCGGGAGACGATAACTCAAATATCTGTGACTGTTGTTTCAATATTGGGCCCACGGAGACGCCCACACGGGATAAGATACACGGTGTTTAATATTATCTACAACATACTGACTCATGAACTGTTTTGTTTCGTACGCGACACTTTCTTTCCAATATGTTTTGTTTCAGTTATTCTTAGAATACTTTCTTATTTTGTTTTTGATTCTCGAACTTCGCGAGTTATACTTCTTGGGTTCAAATCTCGCTGGCTTCAACTAATAACATTATCAAGGTTACAATATAAGTAGTATGGGCTGTAGTACTATAATTTGGATAAATTCTGGACGTGCAGCGTAGTACATAAATTAAAAAATGAAATAAATAAATATTCTATCCATTACTGGGTGTGGCACTCTGCTATAGCAGATCTCGGTGATATATTTTGCGCGTGAAGTACGGTTACCTGTAATTAAACCACGGCCCCCAAAGATGTTAGTGGAGGAGGAACCTCAGGGGTAGTTTTAAATTAAATAAAATAAATATATCATCACGCCATTTACTCATTACTGGATGTGGTACTCTACCGAAGCAAATCTTGGTAAGAGATATATTTATGCGCGTGAAGTGCGGTTACCAGTCATTAAACAACGGCCCCCAAAGATGTTAGTGGAGGAGGAACCTCAGGGGTAGTTTTAAATAAAATAAAATAAATATATCATCACGCCATTTACTCATTACTGGATGTGGCACTCTACCGAAGCAGATCTCAGTAAGAGATATATTTATGCGCGTGAAGTGTTGGTTACCAACCTTCAAATTACGGCCCCAAAATATGTTAGTGGAGGAAGAACCTCAGGGGTAGTTTTAAATAAAATAAAATAAATATATCATCACGCCATTTACCCATTACTGGGTGTGGCACTCTACCGAAGCAGATCTCGGTAAGAGATATATTTATGCGCGTGAAGTGCGGTTACCAATCTTCAAATCACGGCCCCCAAATATGTTAGTGGTGGGGGAGCCACAGGAGTAATTTTTAAATTAGTGAAAATGGCGGCTGTGGGGATTGAACCAGGGTTCTTAGGATCGACAGGCCGACACGATACTACTGTGCCGTTACGCCATTAAAATAAAAGACATTTGCCCTTAAGAGAATTTTTTTGTAGAATAGTTACGTTGGTGACAATAAGATGCAGGCACTCACGTGATACTGTGACGTTTTGTGACGGGCAAAGATCACTGCGCCACCTACAAAATGAACTATTTTTTATGGGACGAGATTTGAAAAGAACCATCCTTTTCAAATCTCGCCACAAAAAAATAGTTCATTTTGTAGGTGGCGCAGTGATCGCAGCCCAACAAGATTTGAAAAGAATCGTTCTTTTCAAATCTCGTCCCAAAAAAATTGTTCACTTTGTAGATGGCGCAGTAATCTATACCCGAACAGCTGTTTTTACGTCACAAATCGTCACAGTGTCCGCATCCTATTGATTTTGTCAGTTGCCTAGATATTTTGAAATGCAGTTATACCAATTTATAATAACAACATGTCAAAAATCATTTAAGAATGAAGCTTATTGTAGCATCAATATGCGTCTGAGAATATATTATTCTAATGCCGAAACAGAGAAATATTTTTAAATTAAAATGAAAGGTGGAATATTCCGATATATTTTTCTGTCAAGTGTTATTTGCAAACATGGGTTTAAAACCGTGTTGGAAGAAGAAGAAGTAGCAGCGCGAAATCAGTGAGTAATTCGCAATTTTCATGATGTTCAGTAAAGACAAGTAAGCATGTCTTTAAGTCATTAAAAACTTGTTGAAGTAAACTGTGCAGTCACCAGTTAGCCAGCATACTAGTAGGCGACCATGAATACCGGTTATAAATTAATTTTTGACTGGACCTGTGGGCCGAATTTTCGTTTTGAGTTACGGCTGAACGAAAGTCCAACAATGGGACGTCAAAAATTATGTCCCATTTGTTATAATCAATGTGAACAAATGTGTTGGCTCGAGAGCAGAGGTGTGGTCGCTATATAAATACACAGGGTGGCGCGTCCTGCCACGGTCCCGGGGGCGAGAGGCGATCAAGTGGCTTGAGCACGGGACGCTTGCTGTTGTTGTTGTCGATGTTGATTATAATATAAAATGTGCTGACTGTGGGAGGCATACTCATATGATATATTTCACTTCAAGGGAAAAATCTTAAATATTTACTTCTTATAAATATTGAGTCGGCCTGTGGGTCCTGAGAATCCTGGTTCGATTTTCACTGCCGACAAATATTTTCACCAAATTAAAATTACCCTTGTGGCTGGGGGAGTTGTGGGGGACAACTAATATTATTGGGGGCAGAGATTTAACGGCTGGTAACTGCACCTCACGCGCACAAATATATTCCTTACCGAGATCTACTTCGGTAGAGTGCCACACCTAGTACTGGGTAAAAGGCGTGATGATATATTTATTTATTTATAATACTGGATTATTTATTAAAAAAATTATTATTTTGAATTTGAGTACAAAGATTGCTTGCATAGTTAACATAACGCTATATTACATCAAATGGGTCGCACTAACGTAAAATACATAAAAATATATCATCACGCCTCCCTACCCATTACTGTGTGTGGCACCCTGCCGAAGCTGATCTGGGTAAGTGATATATTTATGTACGTGAAGTGAGATTACCAGCTGTCAAGTCACGGCCTCCAAGGATGTTAGTAGAGGGAGATTCGATAAGTTTTTGTTTTTCGATTTTAGTCTAATTTCAGACTGCTTCCTCTAAAATTTATATTCATATGTAATTTGACCCGCTAAATGGTACATTGTATGTCATGTGTCTGCGTTTTAACCAATCCTCTCATTATTATACTGAGAATAAAGCTCTTGTGATTATTCTCGGAAATAATCTCTGTAGGTGCTTTTTTGTTTGTGTCAAATGATAGGTAGTTGTCAAATTATTTAAAACTGTCAACGCGTCAAGTAAAATGTGTGAAACAAATCGATTTAGTTCCATTTCAGATATAGAAAGACACCAACAAATTTTGTAAACAACTTCCAAGAATACATTAATAAGTAATCAATCGATATGGATCCAGTTCAAAATCTTTTAAGTTGGATGAATCGACCTCAACAGCTAAGTCAAAAAATAATCTAATTAAATATAACTCGAGAGTTGGATAAATTAGAAAATAATTCTCCAGTATCTTTCTCAAACTTGTTGCAATTTGGCAATAGCCACTCAAGCCCTACGGGCTTTCGTGACTATTGCCTGGCAACAAGTTTTCGAAAGATCTGTCAAATTATTTTCAATTTATTCTCACTCTCTTATGCTGGGTTGCAAGAAAAAATAAAGAGTTCTTTAGTTAAAGAATTGTGTATCTAGCAACAGTATCAATAGCGATTTTCTGAAATTTATTGAGCCGTTAGTTGCTAATGAACCGATAAAACTTTCATGCAATCCAGCATTATTATATTACATATTAATGAACATTTTTTAAATATAAAAATTGCTGAAAATTTCTTTATAAGTTAATTGGAGCACGAGAAATTCAATCCCATTGAGCGCATCTTCATATCTCCTTTAGTTCTTGAAGGGAACAAAATCTAATGAAGTAATTATTATTATTATTTTAAGGTTCATTAACATTTAAAATAAAATATATATATACCTAATGCGTTTTCTTTAATTTTGACTGAGATCTGCCACAATAAATGGAAAACTAAAATATTACCAAGTAATTTTAGCTGTAGGTAAATTTAAAATATATAAATATAAAAATTTAGAGCAAAATCTGTCATTTTGAAGATTGATGACCACTTTTTCACAAGTCATACTTTTCAATAATAAATTTATTTAGGTCAAGTATGTCTATATCTTTTAGTTTTTGGCATCTTCAACCTACCTTCAAACGATTAAGATATTTTAAAAGCTGAGAATTCAATCTTAAAATGAATTAGCTAGATCAGCGTTTCCCAAACAGTGGTTTGCAGACGTCTCTATAAAAATCTTCGAAACTTTTATCTCGTATTCAATATTTAAATAGTGCATAGTAAGTCTACTTGACAAAACAGTTGTTTCAAATACGAGTCCACAGGCGAGATTTAAATTAAGTACAAATAAATAAATATAAATATATCATCACGCCTTTTATCCATTACTGGGTGTGGACTCTACCAAAGCGGATCTCGGTAAGTAATATATTCTTTCCACATTTCATTTACTTATTTAGTTACTGCTAAATTCACGTTTAAATATGTATATGACAGAAACGTTATAATTTGTTTGCATTTGTTTCAATTTCATAATTAACTAAATAAATAATATTAGATTTTGACAACTTTTAAAATTAATTTTAGCAGTAATATATCATCACGCCTTTTACCCGTTACTGGGTGTAGCACTCTGCCAAAGCGAATCTCGGTAAGTGATAAATTTATGCGTGTGAAGTGCGTTTATGAGTCATCTAATCACGGTCCCCAAAGATCTAAGTGGTAGGGGAGCCACAGGGGTAATTTTAGTGTGGTGAAAATGTTTGTCGGCT
The DNA here is from genome assembly GCA_911728475.2 of Pterostichus madidus. Classification (NCBI taxonomy): domain Eukaryota; kingdom Metazoa; phylum Arthropoda; class Insecta; order Coleoptera; family Carabidae; genus Pterostichus; species Pterostichus madidus. Next base: position 10,161,879 of record OU452315.1, read on the forward strand.
GTGGGAATCGAACCAGGGTTCCACAGGCCGACTCGACACCAGTGAGCAACCTACTCTATATATATTTATATTTTATACCTTATTTAGACTTTTTCCACTGGGCTACGATCCCACAGTAATCATTTTAAATATCTGCCCGATAAGAAATTAAAATGAAACCGGACGTAATATCTCAAATTAAAATCCCAATCCCAAACCACCGTTGAAGTAATATCAAGATAAATCGATTTCAATCAATTCATCTATTAAGAAAAATTCGTTTGTCTTTGTGGCTCTGTAGGCAGGTAAATCAAGCCTCGATTACAGCTTCCTCCTACACTACCTCAAGCACGCGTGAGGGACAGAGAGGTCGTGATAGTGAGTGAGAAAGCACCAGCAGCTCAAGGCATATCGAAGTGGCGGCGATCAGTCAGTCAACAGATAACAGATCTTTGATTCGGTGGACGCGACGGGTGGTCGATCAGGTCTCGGTAGGCGATGCTTGTGTCCGAACAGCTGACAGTCGTGGTGTTCTAACTTCTCATAGAGTTCGATGGATTCCTTAGTTGCTAGACATCACTTTCTTCTGGATTTCTTATGCCTCAGTGGTATCGAGTTGGCATGTGGATTTGAGAACCCCCCTAGCCGACAAATAATTTTCATCATATTTAAATTACCACTAACATCTTTGGGGGCCGTGATTTAACGGCATATTTATATCACTTATCGAGATCTGCTATGACATCAAAACCTATCATGTTCTGTATTAAATGAAAAGTCTTTTGAAGGGTTTACGTGCAGACTTGTAATTTTTCCGATCAGCAATTCTTTTAGTGAAAGTGGTTCAAAACCTATCGTGATTGGTATCAAATAAATGGTCTTTTGAAGAACACGCGTACAAAATTGAATTTTTTCGATATATTTATGCATATTTTGATCTTCAATATATTTTTTTTTTAATCGCCGGAGTTATGATCGCAAAAATTTCGGTTAATGAAAATGCCAATTTTTTTGTTGAACCTGTTTAAAAATCGAAAGTTTAAAATATGGTTCTATGTAAACCAGGCTACGAGAAATTGAATGCCGTTGAGCGCATCTACATATCTTTTTTAGTTTTGAAGTTACAGCGATTTTAGACTTTTTGAAAAGCTCAACTTTGAAGGCCCATATCTCGAAAACTAAAAGAGATATTGAAATGCGGTTTGAACGAGTGAATTTTTCGTGCTCCAGTTAACTTATACTGATATTTTGAAAATATTGAAAATTTTGCAATTTTTTTTCAAAATTTTCTTTTACCCATATTTCAAAATCTTGACAAGATAATAAAAATCTGTAAATACCAGTGAATTTCTCTCGTAAAAGTACATAAGTATGTAAAATTTCAGAATTTTTGCTCCACGGATACAATTTTTAGAGGAAAAAAACTAAAAATGGCTAAAGTTCGTAAAAATCTTCAAAAAGAATTAAAAAACAGTGAATTTTAGTTTTTTTGTAATAAAAACCATATCTGTGCGAATTGTTGACTGAAAATTTGCAGACCTATGTATTTTTACGAGAGGAATTCACTGGTGTTCACAGATTTTTATTATCTTTTCAAATTTTTAAAATATGGGCAAAAGAAAATTTTGAAAAAAATTACAAAATTTTCGAAATTTTCAAAATATCAGTATAAGTTAGTTTTAGAGATATGGACCTTCAAAGTTGAGATTTTAAAAAAGTTTAAATCGCTGTAACTCGAAAACTAAAAAAGATATGAAGATGCACTCAACGGCATTCGATTTCTCGTAAGCTGAATTATATAGAACCATATTTTAATTTTTTTACATTTTTAAACTGGATCAACCAAAAAATTCGCATTCTCATTAACCGATTGTTTTTTTGCGATCATACTAAAACCCATAGGTGCATATCTATATATATATATATATTTGTATCAGGCTAGTATTATTCTATTATTGCACATACGAGTTGTCTTTTTAAACAAAAAATCGTTTTCTCAGTTCATTGAAAGGTGTGAAGTTACGGTCAACCTCCATTTCTTGCCAAATGTTAAATATAAATATAATATATCATCACGCCTTCTACCTATTACTGGGTGTAGCACTCTGCCGAAGCAGATCTCGGTAAGTGATATATTTTGCGCGTGAAGTGCGGTTACTAGTCGTCAAATCACGGCCTCCAAAGATGTTAGTGGAGGAGGAGCCACAGGGATAGTTTTTGAAATTATGAAAATTGTTTGTCGCCTTTGGGAATCGAACCAGGGTTCTTAGGATCCACAGGCCGACTTCATATCACTGAGCTAGCCACTCCATGTTAAATATAAAAACATTTAATCTAGTGACCAGTAAAATCAGATTATATATATATATTTATTACTACTGTAAACTAGTTTTTAGGTTTAGGATTAAAAAATAAAATATTTACACATGTCACGACCTCTTCCTTGTAAATTTGTAATCCCAAGTTTTACCTCGATTTTATCCACTGCCTCATAATTACTTACTTCGTATATTTCATCTGAATAATATAAAAATGCTTAAAAAACGTACCATTATTATTTACAAATTACTATTTGAAATAGTTATTAGTTTTATTTTAAAAGAAACTATTTTTTACGCAAGCTTCCGATGGGTCATAATCGTGTATTTGTCGAACACTGATCAAGAAAAGGCAAAAAGAGACAACTTCATCCCCATAGGCTATTAGGGCGAATCGTGACGTCATTGATTGATAGGTCATCATCAAGTTGATGACTTGAGGCGTCCGTTGGCTGTCCAGTGCACACTTGATTAATAATCCAATGAAGGTGCATCGAAAAACGCATTTAGCTGCAGCCAGGTTATTTATTATCAATGACTATTGGTTTTGTTCCCCTCTACCCTGGATTCCTCAAAGTCTTGTTGTTGCAAGAAGTGTCAATGTTACTTAAACAAAGAACAGTACTTCTTTGCTCATTTTTTCACCTGATGCAGTTGGACACAGGGTAAGCAGACAACGGAACGTGGTAGTAATGTGGGCTTGGATGGGTCATTAGCGTGTGTGGGTCGTACACCGGTGCCAGGTTACAGTGAATGAGAGTCGAATCGGCTATCAAAGTGTTCGGAGCCGATAGCCTAAAGCTTGATGCGTTCACTAATGATTATTACCTCTGCCTCTGAGATAAAAGAAACTTAACAACGGCCTCGAATCGTCTTTAATGGCGCTCAAATACAAAAAAATACACGTTTTATACCATGTAGCTATTTGTTTTAACGAAAATTTATCGAAACAAAATTAAATAGACTTTCGCTTTGTACAATCATTTTTTTCTTCTTCTGGGGTTCGGAAATACAACAAGGCACTTATTTTTCGAACAGATTTTACGTACTTGTGGTAGCTAGCTCAGTGGTATGAAGTCGGCATGTGGATCCTGAGAACCCTGGTTCGATTCCCACAGGCGACAAACAATTTTCATAATTTCAAAAGCTACTCCTGTGGCTCCTCCACCATTAACATCTTTGGGGACCGTGATTTGACGACTGGTAAAATATATCACTTACCGAGATCTGCTTCGGCAGAGTGCCACACCCAGTAATGGGTAGAAGGCGTGATGATATATTTATTTATTTATTTTTTCCTATATTACTTTTTTTTCAAAATTTCACGGTGGGTTTAAGAATCCTAATTTGATTCCAGCAACCGACAAACTTAATTCCAAATTAAAATTACCCCTGTAGCTTCCCCACCACTAAAATCATTTAAAACAAATTGTTACAGTATTTTTTTACCCTTTTTAGTCGGACTGTGGATTTGAGAACCCGAATTCGAAGCCCACAACTGGAAATAATTTTCACTATATTAAAATTACCCCTGTGGATTCTCAATCACAAACATCTTTGGGGGCCGTAATTTGATGATTGGTAACCGCACTTCACGCGTAAAAATATATCACTTACCGAGATCTGCTTCGGCAGAGTGCCACACTCAGTAATGGATAGAAGGCGTGATGATATATTTATTTTTATTTATTGTATATAACAGAATATTAATAACTAATACTTATTTAACTCTAACTAGTGTGTTTATGTAGGCGATTAATAATCGAGACTTTATAACGCGAGAGCGTAGCGAACACGTGAATTCTTGAATACTATGAACTGTAACTGACAGTTTTTAGGTTGAAAATGTAGTTCAGGAAATCGAGGCCTGTAGGTTCGATAATTTCCTAAACATTCACAACCAAAAAAATTACTTACAGTTCGAGGTTAGTAAGCTATTTTTTACAATACTTGCACAAATAGAAGGAAAAGAAAAATATATTTCAAAATTGACTGCTATCAAATTGTTGTCTGTAATACTTACTTACTGTCCACATACCTAGAACTTTTGCCGCCCAGGGCGGTTTTCAATTTGCCGCCCTTTCTAACTCAATCAAATGGTGGTTTTTATAAATTAAAAAAATAAATATAAAATAAATATATCATCACGACTCTTATCCATTACTGGGTGTGGCGCTCTGCCGAAGCAGATCTCGGTAAGTGATATATTTATGTACGTGAAGTGCGGTTACCAGCTGTCAAATCACGCCCCCAAAGATGTTAGTGTTGGAGGAGCCATAGGGGTAATTTTAATTTGATGAAAATGGTTTGTCGGCTGTGGGAATCGAACCGGGGTCCTCAGGATCCACAGGCCAACTCTAAACCACTGAGCTATTACCCCATTAAATTAATAAACATAAATAAATAATTGTAATTGAGACAAACTATAGGTGGGGAACTTTTTTACCATTGGATGGCATATTTAAATTAGGCAGTAATAAAGGAATTTTTCGAGATAATATTTTCAATCCTATATTGACTTGACGATGAAGAAAAATATTCGAAATCATATAGTAATACATAATTCGTAGAAATCGAATAGTAAACTTATGAAGTGAACAAGTTGTTTTTTACAACTAAAACTAAATATAAAAAATGCCGCCCCAAAATATGTGCCGCGCGGTGCGGACCGCACCCACCACCCCCCTAGGTACCAGCTCTATTTGCAAAGAGGAGAATCAGGAGGAAAGAAAAGGAGAAAGAAAAATATTCCCGGGAAAAGAAGGGTTATTTTAGTAGAAAGTATTGCCTGGAATATTTTAATTATAACGAAAATCCACTTTATATTTTTCCGTTTACAAATAAAAAGAAAAATTAATTAGTATCTAATAATTTCCACGTTGTATTTTAAATTAAAATATTTAAATATAAAACGCTACAAACGAGTTTCTTTCATCAGAGCGGCCGTTTTCATATTAATAGAGAATAATTACGAAGCTGACGCGAAATACGCCGAATGAGGAATGAATTCAAAGGCAATCTGTCAACCCTTCGAGTCGGCTAATTGTATCGTCATGAGACAATCGAAGCAGGTGCCTCAGCAAATAAAAATATAAGGACAATGAACGGACATTAAGTCACACATCTGTTTCCTGTTTTTATTTCAATGCCAACATAATCCATTATTTTCTTATCGGCGCCTCGGAATTTCGATAAATAATGTCTTTGCCCCATACTCCATTATTTACCATGACCATTTGCTAAAATCGAACTAATTTTGCCACTTTCCATTTGCCATAGCAACGGAAACTAATGGCTTCTCCATGCAGAATATTATCACCTAATTCAGTACGACGAAGGGACCATTACGGAATTCGAATCCAGAGATCCCGAGTTTGAATCCCACTCAAGCTAAAAGTATATAACACACTGCTGCTCGGTGAGCCCGAACCCTGTACTATAATTGGGATATATTTTCTGTTGTACACACTAACATAAATAAATAATAAAAATTCTACAATTAAATGGGGTAATGGCTCAGTGGTATCAAGTCGGCCTGTGGATCCAAAGAACCCTGGTTTGATTCCCATAGACGACAAAAAAATTTCACCAATGTAAAATTACCCCTGTGGCTCTCCCACCACTAACATCTTTGGGGGCCGTGATTTGACTGCTGGTAACCGCACTTCACGTGCATAAATATATCTGCTTCGGCAGAGTGCCACATCCAGTAATGGGTAAAAGGCGTGGTGATATATTTATATTTATCAGAGCTGGGCAAGCTACTTGAAAAAACTAGCTAAGCTACAGCTACAGCTATTCTTTAAAAAACTAGCTGATCTACAGCTATAAGCTACATTTTGTAAAATATAGCTAAGCTACAGCTAAAAGCTTTCGTTAAAGTAGCTGTTAAATTTTAAAGCTACTTTTTTCTATTTTTGTGAATTATTAAATTTGCCATTGTCATATGATCAGTTGATCAGTCTTTTATTATAATGACTGTTAGTAAATGTAAAAAAATCCCAAATGGACAAATGTACTGTTAATTTCTTATTTATATCGGAATAAATTAACAATCACATTAACAGAAGACTCCTAAACAGTCAATGTTTAGTTAATCTAATATACAATAGTAGGATAGGTTAAGAACAAATGAAAAATATAATATGTTAATAGATTTTACACTATATAATAACTTGTTATCCTACAGTTATAGAAAACAATAAAGAAGGTACAATTCAAATACAAAACAAAAATTAATAGGTATTTCTTAGCTTTAAGTTACAAACAGTAGCTTTAGGCTACAAAAAGAAGCTTTAAGCTTCAAAAAGTACCTTTAAAAGTAGCTTCAGTGGTTATAACAATATTTTTAAGTAAATGAAAAAAACAGCTCGCTACAAGCTACAGCTATATTTTTTCCCATTTAGCTAAGCTACAGCTACAGCTAAGGTAAACGTAGCTAAGCTAATAGTTAAGCTACAAAAGTAGCTAGCTACTGCTCAGCTCTGATATTTATTTATATTTATATTAAGAATATTTCGTAGTTGAATGCATACTCATAAGTAAAAGCACAAGTGGTATGAGTGTGAGAAAAAAAGTCGTTTCCCGTCAATAAAACAATTCACACATCTGGTATCTACATCAAACAGAGGCCTAGCATCGACGCTAGTGCCCTTTCGGCATGCACGGCCAACTTGAAACAGGTGCTTCGCGTGTATCCAAACACACTCACCTCTGTTCAAATCAAACGCCAATATCACATAGTAAGCCTTGGAATTGGGCGGAGCCAACTCGCTGTCGGCGAGAGATCAAAGGCTGCCGTGATATCCATAGCCAACTTTGTGTTATGTTTGTCGAACACAAGAATGGCATTCTTACCGATCTTAGCGCACAACGACAAGACAACCGCGGTGAGGAGCGGACAGAGACGAAGACAAGAATAAATATCTCTGATTTTAAGAAACGTCGATATTTTGCTGGATTCTTTCCTCGTTGCTTGATTGGCAATACAATCTTTTTTCTAGTGTGTGTTGATTGAATTTTAATTGGGTTAATTAGCGAAGAATTCTACAATAATTATTGGTTATCTGCGAGATGTTTATTTTTTCGAGGAAAAGTGTCCAATTTGTTTTGTGTTAATAAACAGTGAAATAATTTCTTTTGCCGCGTGCTTTTATTTCAACTCTTTTCACATTTTCCGACATCAATTTCTTGATTTAATTTTCCTTTATTTTCTCGAAGGAAAATATAAATTGTTAAACTTTCCATCAAGGCGATTTTTTGCAGCATTTTCTTAAGAAATTCGAAAAAAGAAATTAAATTTTAAACTCAATTACTTTTCAGACCACGACTGGTTCTCTTCTTTCTTTTTCACCAAATTGAGACTTGTCGATGTGACCCCGCCCGGCCCCAAAGGGATGGATTCTTCAACCCTTTTTTGCATATTTGAATTAGCTCTCAGCGCACGTTGATGCCAAGGCTTCATTATCAGATTTTAAATTTCTCATCCGAATAAAAATTAAATGGGTTCTCACCTCCCACCCTCGCGCATTTATATGCCCATCGCCCTTTCTATTCTTCAGAAAATCAATTTCTATATTTATCAAGAAAGAATATGTTTCATTTCCTTTAGAATACTCTTTAGAATTTACGTCGCAACAACATAAGTTATAAAATTGATAAAACAGGGATTTTCACACTTATAAATAAATTAAGAAAAATGTGATGTCACTTCAAACACTTTGATTAAATACTCTAAATAGAAACGTTTCTTATTCTATTAATATTTTGATTTGATTTTAAAGTTTAACAGATTGAATCAACACAATTAAACTTTAGAATGCTTTAGATAAAAGTTAATTGTAAAATTCAAAAACACGTTTTACAATTATATTGATTTGCGATGTATCAATCAACGGTTATGATAAATTTTTTAACCCTCTTATATAGAAAATATCGCAGATTTATTCAAATTAAGTGAAACAATTGCAGTAAAAATGCAATTTTTTGTCCTAGGATCAAAACAATAACGTAGGTATCCAGGGAAACATAAACAATCTTGAAATAGCGTTCTTTTAAAATTACAAAAAGTTGACATAATAGTGATATATTCAAGTGGGTGAAAAAAATATAAATATAATATATCATCACACCTTTTACCCATTACTGGGTGTGGCACTCTACCAAAGCAGATTTCGGAAAGTAATATATTTATGGGATGGCTAGCTCAGTGGTATGAAGTCGGCCTGCGGATCCCTGGTTCGATTTCCACAGGCGACAAACAATTTTCATAATTTCAAAAAGCTACCCCTGTGGCTCCTCCACAACTAACATCTTTGGGGGCCGTGATTTGACAACTGGTAACCGCACTTCAAGCGCAAAATATATCACTTACCAAGATCTGCTTTGGCAGAGTGCCACACCCAGTAATAGGTAGAAGGCGTGATGATATATTTATTTTATTTTTATTTATATATTTATGCGCTTGAAGTGTGGTTACCAGCCGTCCAAAGAAGTGGCGGGGGAGTCACAGGGGTAATTTTAATGTGGTGAAAATGTTTGTCCGCTGTAGGAATCGAACCAGGATTCTCAGGATCCACAGGCCGACTCGATACCACTGATAAAAAAATATAATTATTATATTTTGCTTCATATTTTCATTGTGAAAAATTAATACTGACTATGTCCCGCGTCACTTATCGATCTAATTTACTGGCCCTTTGCTGCATTTAAGTTTGCGACCCCTGATTTAAATCAATAAATAAAATAAAAGTTTAAATTTTGTAACCAGATTTTAGTAGAATTTACAATTTATGATTAATTTGGGTTTATAGTAGTAAAGATGAAAATAAAATAATATCTCATTAATAGAAATATATGTTAAAACATTTCTGTTTAATGTCTTTTCTTGGAAATAAAAATCCCCGTTCGTAAAATCGGATTCCCAAGTATTCCGATACAGGTGTTCAGATGTTAGATAAGCTCCCAGTGCTGCAACATAGCTCATAAATCCCTAAACATGTCACTAGAACAGGGTGTTTGACAGTGGTACCAACCCTTGAGCCGAACATTCAATCTCGGATATTTTTTACAAGATTTCGAAGGGCGATATTATTAGTCGATTTTTATCTTTGAGAAAATTTAAGGTTGTCTGACTTATAGCCTTACAAATTTTTCGAATTTTTGTAAGTTTGTAGTCGTATATCTTGTTTTATTGCTCGACGTTTAAGCGGCATTAGACGAGTATTAAAATTTAAACTGTTATAAAAATGGCACTAAAACTGAATACACTGATTATAAACTTTTGATAATTTACATTTACTTAAATTGACGCGTCCTTAAAATTTAATTTATTATATTTTAGAACACATAAATGCATATTATATCGTCACATCTTCTCGTTCCTCCATCATTTTACGGACTGTACTTATCCATATACCACTGTACCACTCCAAGAATACTCAATTTACTGAAATAAATAAAATTTGAAATGCCCCACAAAAACATAACATTTATATAGTTTCTTCAAAATGATATTACATTCTTCATATTTTATATATTGACTGGGATAATTTAAATATAAATATAAAATAAAATAAATATATCATCACGCCTTCTACCCATTACTGAGTGTGGCACTCTGCCGAAGCAGATCTCGGTAAGTGATATATTTTGCGCATGAAGTGCGGTTACCAGTAGTCAAATCACGGCCCCCAAAGATGTTAGTGGTGGAGGAGCCACAGGGGTAGCTTTTGAAATAATGAAAATTGTTTGTCGCCTGTGGGAATCGAATCAGGGTTCTCAGGATCCACAGGCCAACTTCATACCACTGAGCTAGCCACCCCATTAAATATAAATATAGGATAATTAAAAAGGGAAGAAAATAGCGTCATTGTTCTTGCGTTGTCATAATTGATGACGTAACAGTAAACATAATGTTCAATTTAAATTTACCATCATTGCTATCTCGAGAACTATAAGAGCTACAGAGTTGCTTAGCAACTTTAAAACACGTGTTTTAATGTTGCCTTTTCGCACTCATTTTAGTTTGTTAAACAAGTATTATTGCACATGTATAATAAATAGTATATTACGTACCATACACTGTAAATGAGAGTTTTTAGGTCAAGAATGTAGTTTAAGAAATAAATAAACATTCGCAACCAACTATACAATGAAAGTCCTACTTAGGGCCAGTTTTTCAACATTGGCGCACCTAGAACTTTTGCCGCCAAGGGCGGTCTCCAATTTGCCGCCCTTTCTAACTCAAAGGCCTGTTATCGTGATAATATAGTTATTTTATGCACAACCGAGCCGAAAAGCATGTGTTTTAGCCCAGAAAAGCAGGCTTAATCATTTGTTTTTGGCCCTATGACTATAAAAAAAAATAATTCCTATGGATACATAAATAAAATGGCAATTTTTGTTTATTGTGAATACTTGATTCTGCAAAATGTCATTATGACATATAACCTATGTACATATTTTAATCTTTTGAACATATAATTAAATGTTATTTTGTTGTGCATAAAATATTGTATGTACCACGGGTGAAATTAGCGTTTTTGACCCTGAGCATGTTATTAACCCTCAGCGCTTTGCGCCCCATGCTAATAATCATGCTAAGGACGAGAAACGCCTTTTTCACCCACTATTTTAGCTTATAAAAATGTGGTAATGGCACAGTGGTTATCGTGTCGTCATGTAGATCCAAAGAACCCTGATTCGATCCCCACAGCCGACAAAACATTTTCACCAATTTAAAATTACCCCTGTGGCTCCTCCACCACTAACATCTTTGGAGGCCGTGATTTGACGACTGGTAACCGCACTTCAGGCGCATAAATATATAACTTACCGAGATCTGCTTCGACAGAGTGCCACACCCAGTAATGGATAAAAGGCGTGATGATATATTTTTTATATATTTTTTTTAAATTCGCTACAAAGTGCCTCAATATTTATTTCTTATTCATTTATCTTTAAATATCTATAGTAAAAATTTAAATAACAAGTTTAAAAAACTCATGTCTAAATGAATTTGTTTTCTTTAACTATAATTTAAAAAACCACTAATCCTTTCTTTATTAACAAATCCTAAACCGTTAAATTTTGTGGTTAGTGTGTAAACACTTGTTTCAATCTAAACCAAAACGTTCCTGAAACCATGGAATCACTTACTCCCATCTGTCGTGCCATCACGTCTCAGCGCAGATCGTGCGTCAGCCAACAGGTAGAACACGGTACACACACGCTCGCAAAGAACTTTAAACAACTATATTTATTTTACAAATTTATTGTCCTTAGATCGGATCTCTTTCGCAATTATATGTGATGAATGCTGCGTCCCAGGAATGACAGGTATAAGAATATGCCACCTGAATATATTACTGGCTGGACAACGATGTGAAAGATGGGAGGGGGGAGATACAGATTCAATCTTGTGTGGTGGTGGTTAGTGGTTTTGTTTTTTAGATGAATTATTGTTATTAAAAATTATACAGTGTGATGGAATTTATATATTTATTTATTTATTCTACTCTGTACAACAATTACAGTATACAGTCAGTGGCGTACCTAAGGGGGGGCAGTGGGTACGGTCTGCACCGGGCGGCAGATATTTTAGAGCGGCATTTTTATATTGTTTACTTCATAAGTTTACTATTCGATTTCTACGAATTATGAATGAATATGACTTCGAATATATTTCTTCATCATCAAGTCAATGTAGGGTTGAAAAATTCCTTTATTACTGCCTAATTTAAATATGCCATCCAATGGTAAAAAAAATTCCCCACCTCTAATTGTTTCAATTACAATTATTTATTTATGTTTATTAATTTTATGGGATGGCTAGCTCAGTGGTATGAAGTCGGCCTGTGGATCCTGAGAACCCTGGTTCGATTCCCACAGGCGACAAACAATTTTCATAATTTCAAAAATTAGCCCTGTGGCTCCTCCACCACTAACATCTTTGGAGGCCGTGATTTGACGGCTGGTAGCCGCATTTCACGCGCAAAATATATCACTTACCGAGATCTGTTTCGACAGAGTTCCACACCTAGTAATGGGTAGAAGGCGTGATGATATATATATATATATTTTTAAATTTAATTTAATGGGGTAATGGCTCAGTGGTTTCGAGTTGGCCTGTGGATCCTGAGAACTCTGGTTTGATTCCCACAGCCGACAAACATTTTCACCAAATTAAAATTACCCTTGTGGCTGCCCCACCACTAACATCTTTGGGGCCGTGATTTGACGGCTGGTAGCCGCACTTCACGCGCAAGATATATCACTTACCGAGATCTGCTTCAGCAGAGTGCCACACCCAGTAATGGGTAGAAGGCGTGATGATATATTTATTTTTTTAATTTAATTTAATGGGGTAATGGCTCAGTGGTTTCGAGTTGGCCTGTGGATCCTGAAAACTCTGGTTTGATTCCCACTGCCGACAAACATTTTCACCAAATTAAAATTACCCTTGTGGCTGCCCCACCACTAACATCTTTGGGGCCGTGATTTGCTGGTAACCGCACTTTACGTACATAAATATATCACTTACCGATATCTGCTTCGGCAGAGTGCCACACCCAGTAATGGGTAAAAGTTTTTATACAAATTTTGAAAAAAAAAAATGTTATGATCAATTTAACACTTGTTTTTCAATATACTATTCCTGAAGATGCGTCTTAGTTAGAACGTTCTAAGACCAAAAAACATTAGAATACCAAATTTAATCAAAATCGTTAATGACGATTGCGACATCGTCGACAAACACACAGGACAAGAATTATTCGTTTAGAGTACAATATTTATCAAGAGGTCCTATATCATATAATGGAATTATATCGACTCAAATACAGCCCTAACTTTTTATGTTGAAGTCAGCGAGGTTTGAATCCGGGAACTCTCACTTCTATAGCGATTGTAGCTGAAATTGCTCATGTATATTTACGATTATAGAAGTGTAGTATTATTTCTAATAAAAAACAGAAGAAACTTTTCAAAGTGTCCGTGTTAATGAGGTATTATTCTGTAGAGATCCCGAGGCGTCAAAGTTACTCCGTCACCGACATTTGAAAAATAGTTTTCATCTAAGATCATGATCTCTAGGATCTAAGGTTGGATCGATATAAATGTATCGGTAAATATCAATTACATGCGAAAATTGATTTTACAGTCTCGCTGTTATACCACCTACGTAGATAATTTCTTTCGAGCGATATTCATCTTAAGATGACCGTTTGTAAAGTCGAGTTTCGCTTGAAGCGATCTCGGCCGTGACTATAAATTAACAATTCTTCATGCTCACAGCTAATGATCGAGTAATATCGATTAAGTATTGGTTTGATTGAGCCTGATTCGAACCTGTGTCAGAAATGGTATGATCTTTTTTTAATTACGGTACTGGATATAAAATCGATTTTATGGGCATGTAATAGCGCTTTTGTTTATATTAAAAATTTAACGTTACTACTTTGTAACCTGTCGCGCTCAATTTTCACAGATAAATTTAATTTTAATTTTTGTAAATGGAATTAAAATACTGGTCTATAGAAATCAAGATTATTAATGAGATTAAAATATTGCTAATTATTTTTTGGTTGGAATATTTTATTGACGAGTGTTTTTTGTTAGCAGATGTTCTTTTTTTATATGTCGGCAAATCGAAAGGACTCGGAACAGATGTAGAAAATAAAATAAAATTAATTTAATTGAGATAATATAAAAGACCTTCAGTATCAATAGAGCGAATTTTTGATCGAAAATAAACGATTCGTTTCACAGTCAGACTATTCTACAACTGACTCTATATACAGCGTGTGACACAAATCACGGTAATTATTTTTTCGGTATTTTCGATTTCCATGTGGTAGGTGGCTCTGTGGTATCAAATCGGCCTGTGGATTTGAGAACTCGGATTTCAATCCCGCAGCAGACAAACAATTTTCAGTAATAATATAACAAGAGAGTGAGAATAAATTGCAAATAATTTGACAGATCTTTCGAAAACTTGTTGCCAGGCAATAGTCACGAAAGCCCATAGGGCTTGAGTGACTATTGCCAAATGGCAACAAGTTTGAGAAAGATACTGGAGAATTATTTTCTAATTTATCGAACTCTCGAGTTATATTTAATTAGATTTTTTTTTGACTTAGCTGTTGAGGCCGATTCATCCAACTTAAAAGATTTTGAACTGTGTCCATATCGGTTGATTACTTATTAATGTGGCTTCCCTACAACTAACATCTTTGGGGGCCGTGATTTGACGACTGCTAACCGCACTTCACGCGCATAAATATATCACTTACCGAGATCTGCTTCGGCAGAGTGCCACATCCAGTAATGAGGAAAAGGCGTGATGATATATTTATATTTAGATTTTTTTTATATATTGTGAGAAAAATGCAGTTACCAGCCGTCACATAACGATCTCCAGGATGTTATTGGTAATGGTGAAAATCAGTTTATGAGAATCGAACTCAGATTCTCAAATCCACAATCCAACGCGTAATGAGCTACTTAATATAATAAACTCAATCAATCCAAAATTAATTAAATAATTTACTGTAATAAATGGATATTAGATTGACATTTGAAAACTAGTATAATAAGTAAAGTTATTTAATTTGGCATACCAGAAATATTTATTCACTAATAATTAGCAATAAATTAATAATTATTAAATGTCATTTAAATTAAAATAGGTAACACAAATGTCATAATTATTATTTATTAATCTATTAGTGTTAAGATAGAAAGTTTATTCTGAGACACCTATATAATTTGAAATATATTAATGCTTAAATAAATTGTATTTTAAAATAAAATAAATGGTAGTAATTTGAGTTTGTTGTATATTTGAAGAAATAAAACGAGAATGAACTATTTTAGATGAAAGACAAAATTTGAATTTGACAAACACATATGTTAGAGTTTATGCTTACGCTTGAGACAAAAATTAAAACTGTAACTGGGTACGGTTTGACAGATCAAACATTTCAAGGTCACGACAAACGACAAAAACAGTGACTATGTTAAGAAGTGTGAAGCATAATGTGCAAATCAGGCTTCAATTAATATTTAATTATGTATTTATCTTTACTAAGCTCACTGCTTGCAATTTCAATCTATGACACTGCTGCGACTTCTGTCACACACTGTATATGATCAGAGTGATCAAACTATATCAAACAGTAGACAATCAGTGGCTATAGGTAATCAAAGTCACCCCAGGAGTTCAGGGCGACCGCTGAGTGCTGAGCTGTTGAGTCTCGTAAATGCTGCAACATCCCGTATCATTAACTATATACCCTATACCGGGTGGATCGCTACACACGGTCGCATCCTTTATCATCTTCGGCTGATTGACATAGGATAGGACTCCAACTGTTGCTGACACTATGACGGGATTTATAGACAAACTGTTCCAACTTTTGCTATTAAATCTGCAAATTTTTTTCTCTGTTATTTATACAGAAGTGTGTCAATCAAATAAGTAAAAAAGTACGCTTTCGATTCCCATAGCCGATAAACAATTTTCACCACATTAAAATTATATTTGTGGTAAAATATATCACATGCCGAGATCTGCTATGGTAGAGTGACACTGACACACTCAGTAATGGGTGCAAAACGTGATGATATATTTATTTTATTTTTTCTCTTGTCGATTATATAATTTTTGATTGTAACAAAAAGCATTGTACAAACCTCATGCACGAATACGTCATTTGCACCATAAAATACGCGCTTTGTTTGTCCTTTTAAAATTGCGCTCATGTTAAAATTATGTCTTCGCGCATTTATTATGGAAAAAGCTTTTTTATAAATTGTTTCTATATTCTTAAATTTGTTAAAAAAATATATTCTAGTAGTTTTAGTTATTTATTTGTTAGTCTGCACAACAGGAACTTAATTCCATTTACAGTAGCTTATAGTGAAAGCTGAACCACTTAGACACAATCGTATTTTTTTGATATAAGTAGAAGTCAGTGAGATTTGAACGAACGACCTCTGGCTTGCTAATTAAGAATAGTAAGTTTTACCTCTCTTTTATGGGCTACGATTGCTTATTATCGTGTTATTTAAATTGATCCAACAAATTCAATTCAACCGAGGACATTTACTCTTGATACTTGTTACTCTTAACATTAATCAAAATATGACACTTCTCAACAGTAACAATCTCAGCAAACTATGGATTCCCGGTAAGCGGGGGTGTAAGGAGAAGGGATGTTAGTTGGTGGTTGGTGACTGAGGGATGACTGCGTTACGCCACACCACGTGACATGATGTATGTAGCCCGTCAACGGCCGCTTGTAAGTGTTAATAAAGCATTAATATGATGCATCGCTGTTCGCCGTGCTTGCTGCTCGGTTCGTCTTGCCGTCCGCAGGAACCAAACGGGGAAATTAGGATCAGGGACGGGGGTGGAGGAATCACCACATTTCCCTGGTTCGTAGCAGGGCCTGACAGGGTCTATTTGAGCAGGAATCTTTACGAGAAAAGTACAAAAGTACAAGAAAAACTTAATCGAACTGATGGCAGCATTTGGTTGTTTACTTGATTCTTGAGGAAGGGAGGAGCAATTAGCTATCAAATGTTTTTAAATTTTTAGTTTATACCTTATACAGTGGCGTACTTAGGAGGGGCGTTGGGTGCGGTGTGTGCGGTCCACACCGGGCGGCACATATTTTGGGGCAACATTCTTTAATATTTAGTTTTAGTTGTAAAATCAACTTGCTCACTTCATAAGTTTACTATTCTATTTCTACGAATTATGAATTACTATATGATTTCGAATATTTTTTTTCATCGTCAAGTCAATGTGGGGTTGAAAATATTTTCTCGAAAAATTCCTTTATTATGCCATCCAATGGTAAAAAAGTTCCCCACCTATAGTTTGTCTCTATTACAATTATTTATTTATGTTTATTAATTTAATGGGCTAATGGCTCAGTGGTTTCGAGTTGGCCTGTGGATCCCGAGGACTCCGGTTCGATTCTCACAACCGACAAACAATTTTCATCAAATTACAATTACCTCTGTGGATCCCCCTCCAATACCTACTTTGGTAGTCGTGATTTGACAGCAGGTAAGCGCACTTCATACGCATAAATATATCACTTACCGAGATCTGCTACGGCAGAGTGCCACATCCAGTAATGGGTAAAAGGTATGATGATATATTTTATTTATTTTTTTTTGTATAATAAAAATGCATATCATAGGTTCTATTTATTATTTCGTAGTTAGTTAGCAACCACTAGTTTACGTGTGTGGTTTCTTGTTCGCGAAAGCATGTCTGAATTTCCAGAGTGTCCTGTCCAGGTGTGTCACGTGACAGCGGACGTACGTGCCATGGGCGCACGTTGTAGGGGTACACCCTCCTCTCTTCCCTACCCGAACGAATTATTTATATGCGACGTCACGAATAACCGGTATATGTTATATGTATATTACCAATTTAGTAGATTATAGTTCGTCGCAGTACGGCACATATAGGTTATAATATGTTAACACAAAATGGCCGAGTACTCAGTGTGTCGAAAGTGGCCGTGAGTTGGAGTTGACAGGTTCATTTATGTCCTGCTAGGTTGGCTACACTGCTTGCGTTTTGTTTATTAATGGTGCCTTAAACCTTCCCTCGCTGCTGCCTCCCTCACCAACAAACTTAACACATCCTCCTCCTGGAGTTTCTGTATGAATATGAATTCGAAAGTTTGCAGACATTTACTTTATGCATTTCTGCTTATCTGCAAATTGTTATTCGGAATATAACAATACTATACATATAGTAGATTGTAGAAGGAAAAGGTAAAAGAGGATGAGGAAGATGGTAGAGGGTCCTGAAAGAAGGAAGAAGAGGGTGGTTAAAGTTAAAGAGGGCGTTTAGGACCTGTCTCAAGAGGATAACTATTGATGACAGATGAGGAAGTGTCTCCTCGGTCTCTTTGATCGAATGGACGACTAAACTACAGAATTCAAAATTAAATCTTCTTAAAATTATTCGTTAGGTGAGCCTTATTACCATCAGAAACCTGAACATATAATTTAGTGGATAGTAATTTTATTTATAACTGATTTAAAAACAATGGAAAACATATTTATAATTCAAATGATAGTTCATAGAAACAAAATCTGTCAGTTGGTTACTTATTATTATTGGTACAATTTGACATATTTTGTAAAAAAACTAATTTCTTTACTCCTAAATACAAATTAATTTAATTTTAAAATAAAATAAAATAAATATATCATCGTGCCTATTACCCATTACTGGGTGTGGCAGATCTCAATAATGTTGGGTTGCAAGAAAAAATAAAGAGTTCTTTAGTTAGATATGTTTATCTAGCAACAGTATCAATAGCGATTTTCTGAAATTTACTTCACCATTAGTTGCTAATGAACCGATAAAACTTTCATGCAACCCATCATAAGTGATATATTTTATGCGCGTGAAATGCGGTTACCAGTCTTCAAAAGACAGTCCCCAAAGATGTTAGTGGAGAGGGAGCCACAGAGGCAGTTTTTAATGTGGTGTCGGCTATGGGAATCAAACCCAAGTTCTCAAATCCACAGTTCGACTCGATATCACTGAATCACCTACTCCATAAATAAAATAAATAAATAAATATATCATCACGCCTTTTACTCATTACTGGGTGTGGCAATCTGCCGAAGCAGATCTCGATAAGTGATATATTTATGCGCGCGAAGTGCGGTTGCCAGCCGTCAAATCACGGCCCCCAAAGATGTTAGTGGAGGGGGAGCCACAGGGGTAATTTTAAATTGGTGAAAATGTTTTGTCTGCTGTGGGGATCGTACCAGGGTTCTTTGGGTCCACAGGCCGACTTGCTACCTATGCCATTACCCCTACTCCATGTTATAACTAAAATAGTTTCAAATCTGTTGTACAATGCCAATAAAAAATATTCCTGGTAAGAAATTCGCGGTTCTTATTAGCAATAAAAGACAATTCTTGAAGAAGTTTGTCCGTTCGTTATTCATATGTTTTCGCGCCACCCAAAATCACAGTGTGCGTGTCCACGCATATGTCGCACATCATACAATTTCCCTGCAACAATGGAGCATCGGCGGCGCGCGGTGCGACAAAAGAGCATCTGAGCTTCGGAGCCGGTTTAGACTTTTGATTTCAGCCGGACGCTGGACCAACAACACAGGTGTGCTCTTTCGTCCGATAATTCATTCACTGTCATTAACGGACTACGAATGAAAGGAACACGCATTTTTTATTATTCCGTTTTATGTCTTCACAGCTCTGCGCTTATTATTTTCATTGATTTATTTTAGTTAAAAATGTGTTTGCTATTGAATGCTCTGACCGCCCACACTGAATCATGTTGGATTAATAGCTAAGGGAATATTTAATTAATTATGAATTACTCAACATTTTTCAAGTAAAATACCGACCATCAGTTTCACTGCTTGCAAGAAATAGTTATTTTTATAACAAGTGCCGAAAAAGGATTGTTACGTGCAAGTGCAGAATTTAACGCAAGTGGCTTGCCGAGTGCGGAAATCTGCACGAGCACGTAACCTTTCTCGGCACGTGTTATAAACAACATTTTTCCTACAACTGTGCGATTTAGAAAATCACTAAAATATAAAGAGTTCTTTAGTTAAAGAATTGATTATATTGAAACAGTATCAATAGCGATTTTATGAATCTAATTATTTTTTTTGGTTAACCAGTTTAAAAATCGAAAAATTTTAAAACATATTTCTATATAACTCAGAATATGAGAAATCGAATGCCGTAGAGCGCATCTTCATATCTTTTTTAGTTTCTGAGTTACAGCGATTTTTGTCTTTTTTTAAATCTCAACTTTTAAGGCTCATATCTCGAAAATTAAAAAAGATATTGAAACGCGGTTTAAACGAGTGTATTTCTCGTGCACTAATTAACTTATACTGATATTTTAAAAATTTTGAAAAATTTAATATTTTTTTCGAAATTTTCTGTTACCCATATTTCATAAACATGAGGAGATAATGAAAATCTGTAAAATCCAGTGAATTTCTCTCGTAAAAATACATAGGTATACAAATTTTCAGCTAAAAATTCGGAAAGGTAAAGTTTTTATTACAAAAAAACTAAAAATCACTGTTTTTTAAGAATTTAACGAATTTTGACCATTTTAAGTTTTTTTGTTCTAAAAGGTTTATCCGTCGAGCAAATATTCTGAAATTTTACATACTTACATACTTTTAGGAGAGGAATTCACTGGTTTTTACAGATTTTCATTATCTCTTCAACTTTTTGAAATATGGCCAAAAGAAAATTTTGATAAAAATACCAAAATTTTCAAAATGTTAATAAAAGTTAATTAGTGCACGATAAATACACTCGTTCAAACAGCGTTTCAATATCTCTCTTAGTTTTCGAGATATGGGTCTTCAAAGTTGAGATTTTAAAAAAGACAAAAATCGATGTAACTCGGAGACTAAAAAAGATATGAAGATGCGCTCAACGGCATTTGATTTCCCATATTCTGAGTTATATAGAAATATGTTTTAAAAATTATTCGATTTTTAAACTGGTTCAACTAAAAAATTTAATAAGATTCATAAAATAAATAAATATATCATCACGCCTTCTACCCATTACTGGATGTGGCACTCTGCCAAAGCAGATCTCGGTAAGCGATATATGTTTGGGCGTGAAGTGCGGTTACCAGTCGTCAAATCACGGCCCTCAAATATGTTAGTGGTGGAGGAGCCACAAGGCTAACTTTTTGAAATTATGAAATTTATTTATCGCCTGCGGAAATCGAATCAGGGTTCTCAGGATCGCTATTGATACTGTTTCCATATAAACAATTCTTTAACTAAAGAACTCTTTATTTTTTCTTGCAACCCAGCATGATATTGTAGAAAAAAATAGGCGTACTAATAGTACTAACCATATTCGCTTTTAAAAACTGACTGATTTCATTTATTCAGCATTCGTATTCAAGTCGTTTCAGTATTATACCATTTGCCAGAGGCCGTTAATACAGAATAGGGAAGTTTTTATCGAGAAATAAAATGGCAGATAAGAAAAGGAATTACAGTCGATACATTGTCGCCAGTTGAGTACAAGATCGCAATAAAGAAAAAAGATACGAACCCTTTTTTCCGCTCCGGATTGTCGCTGAATACCAGCTTAATTTATATATTTTATCCTGTACAAATATTAAAACTTTTTTCATCATTTATCCTTGGAGTATCTACGGCAAGCTTTTCAGTCGGCAACTCTTAATTAGAATCCTGGCGTTACAAAAGGAATTGATAGATTTTATCCCGACATCCCATAAGAGAAGACTCTCACTCCGAAAATATTTTCTCATAATATTAAAGCGCACCAAAATAATAATATAATATTGATTGACTAATGATATTTAAGAATTTTCCTTAGATACCACGTATAGATATACGATTATACCTTTGACAATAGGCGTATTCCATTTGCCATTTTAATGAGGTCTATCTAACATTTACTGAACCAGACCACTTATTTATTTCGCTGGATTACTTTGCTAACTTTATTTCAAGTACTAGTAATACTTATTCTAATTTACTTTGAAGTAATTTACTTTGAAGTAATTCACTTCATTCATCTTATATTGAGTGTTTAATTGCAATTGTGTGGAATTCACTTTCAAAAACAAGCGTAGAGCGACACTCCTTAACTTTCTTATCTTTTAATTCGTTTTCAGTTTTTACGTAGAGTGTTTAACTGCAATTGTGTGAAATTCACTTTCAAAAACAAGCGCAGAGCGACACTCTCTTCCTTTCTTATCTTTTTGTGTAATTTTCAGTTGTTGCATTGTGTGGACTTTTCTTTCATATACAAGTGCAGGCACATTTATTATTTTAATGAAAACGTATCACAATTCTTACTAATACGAAAATTTATATTTACTTTGTTCACATTTGTTTATAAAATAAAAATAGAGACCTATGGTCAAGAGTTTGTTATTTTCTCGCCTGTCATTTCTAAGTTTGTGACATTTTTGTTACATAAATACAGACTGAGAAATATGAAATGGCTGGAAAAATTTTGGATAATAAAATGTAGAAATGCGTTTGTCATCTTCATGATTATTTTGCGCTGGAGTTAGAGAGAATCGAGGATCTTTAATTAATTTAACTGTAGTACAAGGGGTATTGTACAATATATTTTGTAGTTTCATATATTATTTATTTATATATAATAATAATACATATATGATGTATATTCTTTTGAGTTTTATTTTTTAAAATTAAATATTTCAATCATGTAGGTAATATTTTTCATGGGTTAAGATAAATTTATATTTAGTTTTTATTTAATATATTGCAGAATTTGGTTATTAAATTTTATAAAGTAATAAATATTTTAATCTGACATTTAAATTTTAGGTTATGTTTTAAAAATGTCAATCTAATACCAATGTAAACGTTTTAAGCACAAAATCTTGAATCACATGGATACCGAATGTGACGTAATAGTTTTCATACAGGGAATGAAGTATACAACAAAAGTAATCTTAATTAAATTAAATATAACCTACTAAGGGCCGAGATATCCACCTCCTAATAAAGTAGCTAATAGTTATTAGCAAAATAAATTATTTATTAGGAAGATATTTATTTTGTAGATATCCAGTTCAATTTATTCGTCTACTTGTTATTAGGTACCTAATAAATAAATAAGTCAAAATTGCAACACTGTTCATCTTTTAGAGAGAGAGAATATTATGAAAAGCATTAGTTAGAAAGAAATACAAATTTTTTTTATGACGTTTAATAAATATATGATTGTAATTTTGTTTCTACCTCCTTGATTTTGTTATAACTGTGAAAATGTCAGGAGAACGCGCATGATCTGTATTTTTTCCAACATGTACCATTGTGAGGGTATCTAATATTAATTATTTCCAAATTCTCCATTTCATAAAAAGAATACATTATATCATCACGCATTTTATCCATTACTGGGTGTAGCGTCTTGCCGTAGTAGATCTCGGTAAGTTATATATCTATGCACGTGAAGTGAGGTTTCCAACCTGTTAAACACGGCCTCCAAATATGATAGTGGTGGAGGAGCCACAGGGATAATTTTAATGTGGTGAGAATTGTTTTTTGACTGCGGAAATCGAATCGAGGTTCTCAAATTCACAGGCCACACCATTTCTTGTCTCTCTGTAATTTCATCCAATTCATCAAGAATTATCTAAAATATCAATGATAACCCTATATAAATATATTATTTGCAAGCATACCTTTTTAATAAGAAATTAATACAGTATTAAAAATTATATTTTTATTTTATGTATAAACTGACATGACAATTGAATCTTTTGTTTTTTATTAGGAGGTTTGTGTAGCTAATAAAATATGTAGCTAATAAATGTATTTATTAGGTAAATAAAATTTATAAGGTAGTGGATATCTGCAAAATATATTTATTAGCTAAATAAATTTATTAGGAACTTTATTAGGAGGTGGATATCTCGGCCCTAAATGTGACATACACTTGGAGACCAGTGACAATAAAACAATAGTCCATTTGTATATTTTAGATTTAAAATTATGTTCTATTAAAACCGAATATAACGTCTCAAGTTTATGATAGCGTGAGTTCTGTATTTTCAATATTTATTAGTACTGAAAGATATCTGACAATGTTAAAAGTAATATTTTTACTTACTTTGAGCTGAAACCATCTACTGGGCACGTCCGACGTTATCCGCTATCAAATCAGCTCGCCCTGGGATTCTATGAGGTCCATCCAATCTATTTCACAACACTACCACTCACATATTAACATTTATTTTATACATCACACACTAATACGCACAATAACGTATAATACAAGTCAATTTACGCATTAAAACATAGCCAAATATTCAATATAACAGAAGATATTGCGATCACTACGGCAGCCCGCACTCGACTATCCGAACTTGAATAAACGTACCAGCTTGAAAACTAATTGGTAAATTAGGTTCGAGCTTGTTCGGCAATGTTAAAATATTTTTATTTATCTTGCAAAATCTATACTTGTACCTACTAAATGTAATATAAGGTACCCCAGCTCTCGGATTATTACGATAATGAACGAATGATTCCGATTTGCAATTTTTAAATATCGTGACGTGCTAATATTGTGTTAGCTATGGAGCTACGATTCTAGTTGAATTAGAAAGTTTAATTAATTGTTAAATGTCAGTATAGTTATTTCGCGAAAAAAAAAAAATAAATTTTGAAATTCAATTGTTTCTTTCATAGCACACTGATTCCTATGCATTTTGAATTAAAATGATTATCATAAGAATTTGTTGAATGACAATTTGTCTGTTGGTAATTATTAGAAATAATTTTTGAAAGAGCAATGAGCGTTCGCCGGGATTTGAACCCAGAACCTTTCATTCGCCGAGTGTTTGTAGCTCAATTGTTTAGAGCAGTCATCATGCGAATGAAAGGTTCTGGGTTCAAATCCCGGCGAACGCTCATTGCTTTTTCAAAAATTATTTCTAATAATTACCAACAGACAAATTGTCATTCAACAAATTCTTATAATAATTTCACTCAGGGAATTCACCCAACGCATACTAGATTGTTGACTTGTAACGAATTGACGCAACCCATGTCACTTCACATTTCTTCAACTAAATATTGCACGAAAAAGCATGAGTATTCGCCGAGTGTTTGTAGCTCAATTGGTTAGAGCAGTCATCATGCGAATGAAAGGTTCTGGGTTCAAATCCCGGCGAACGCTCATTGCTTTTTCAAAAATTATTTCTAAAATGATTATCAATTGAATTTCCATTTTTCTCAAAAAATTGTAATGTTGGGGTATTGAACTATATATTCGTTTAATTCAGAAAAATAACTCCCTTCGGTACAGAAAAAATTCAGAAATATCTTTTCATTTAAAATAAGAAAATGAAAATAAAATAAATAAATTTATCATCACGCCTTTTACTCATTACTGGGTGTAGCATTCTGCCGAAACAGATCTCGGTAAGTAATATGTTTATGCGCGTGAAGTGCGGTTACCAGCCGTCAAATCACGGCCCCCAAATATGTTAGTAGAGGGAGAGCCACAGGGGTAATTTTAATTTGGTGGATCTCGTACAGATATATTTTTCGCTAACAACATTTTTGGAAGCAATGATTAAACTAATTACTTTTCAAATTCATTCAATTTTGCCAACTTCGAAACATCTCGGTGTATATATTGGAATTTCCCCGAAAGGAAAATTTTAGGACATTTCTAATTCGGAGAGAAGAAATACATCTTGAAGCCGATAAAAGATATTGTAACCCTTCCATTGTTTCAAGTTGAAATTCTTCCAAATTCAAGAGCGATATTTTACAAAGTCCAATAATTAAATTAGTTGATTAATTAGAAAGTAAGTTGCTCTCTCGATCTGATCGTCCTCGAAGCGCCCTTCACCTCTTCGTACCCTTATGCACCCTTCTCGTCTGTGTAATTGAATATTTTTTCCCTTTCGACTACGTAAAAATTAATTAAGTCTCAGCATTTGAATGAATCTGTATCCGAAAGCTATGTTTAAATTGAATCGAAGAGAAGGCAAGAAACCGCGTCTGATTGTTTGATTTCTGCTCTTATTAAAAATTTATACCACTTCATTAAATCGACTTTGAATTCAGTGCCTTTGACGCATCGGAAGTGGAACGGTTTTTTTGATGTGGTTACTTTTTAAGCACAAAAGGAGGGTTTAGTTCCTGTACAAATTGAAATAAGTACGGGGTAAGCCATGCGAAGAGAAAGATATTTTAAAAGTATTTAAAAGCATTCGCAATGATCGTAACGATAACTTTTTTAAACTTATGATAAAAGTAACCAATAGAAAGTGAATCGTATAAAGATGTCAAATTTAAAATATGATAATGCGCAGAGCTGGGCAGTAGCTAGTTACTATTGTAGCTTAGCTACTAGCTTAGCTACGTTTACCTTAGCTGTAGTTGTAGCTTAGCTAAATGTGAATATAGCTGTAGCTTGTAGCGAGCTATGTATTTTTTTCTATTAGCTTAAAAATATTGTTATAACAACTGAAGCTACTTTTAAAGCTACTTTTTGTAGCTTAAAGCTACCACTGTTCATTATGAAATACCTATTAATTTTTGTTTTATATTTGAATTGTACCTTCATAGTGTAAAATCTATTAACATATTTTATTTTTTAGTTGTTGTTAACCTATCCTAGTTTTGTATTAAATATTAGATGAACTAAACATTGACTGTTTAGGAGTCTTCTGTTAATGTGACTGTTAATTTATTCCGATATAAATAAGAATTATAGCATAACAAATTAACAGTACATTTGTCCATTTGCGATTTTTTATATTTATTAACAATCATTATACTCGTAATAAAAGACTGATCAACTGATCATATAACAATGGCAAATTTAATAATTCACATTAATTGAAAAAGTAGCTTTAAAATTTAACAGCTACTTTAATGAAAGCTTTTTGCTGTAGCTTAGCTATATTTTACAAAATGTAGCTTATAGCTGTAGCTCAGCTACTTTTTTAAAGAATAGCTGTAGCTGTAGCTTAGCTACTTTTTTTAAGTAGCTTGCCCAGCTATGATAATGCGTAACCCTGGTACCATAGGAAACAACAAAGTGCAGACTGATTTTGTTTTTATAACTAAATAAATAAATATATCATCACGCCTTTTACCTATTACTACGTGTGGCACTCTACCAAAGCAGATCTCAGTAAGTAATATATTTATGTGCGTGAAGTGCGGTTACCAGCCGTTAAATCACGGCTCCCTAAGATGTAAGGAATGGAGAAGACACAGGAGTGATTTTAATGTGGTGAAAATGTTAGAACAAATTTGTTTATTATAAACTAAAATGTAAAACTTATTTATATTCAGTTTACAATTGAAGTATCTTTAATAAAAATATTTATTACGTACTAGCAATTACCCGCGACTTCGTTTGCGTGGTCTACAATTTAATTGCGAGTACCCGACATGCGTTGCATTGCAACTCAAAGAAAGAAAGTGTTTGTGTTTAATTATGTTTATTGAATTTCGGATACACAATATTTTTTGTTTTTCTCTTTGGGATGTACACGAATAAATCAGAAGGTTTTCGGACGCGTGAGCATGCCACATACAGCTGTCCATCTGAGAAGCATGGATTTTCCAAATTTAGTCCACACACTTGTAGCGATTGTTCCTGTGCTTTGTTGATGGTCATTGCAAATGCGAGTCGTACCGGAAACTGCAAACGTTTCAATTCGAATGGCATAGGACTGAAGCTTTATTATATCTATACGTTAAGATTGGTTCTCGTCTATGCCTATACCAAATTTGAATCGAATCAGTGCAATACTTTTCCGTATAGCAAGCGGCCATTTTGTTTTCAGATGGCGGACTGAAGCTTTATTATATCTATATGTTAAGATTGGTTCTCGTCTATACCTGTACCAAATTTGAATCGAATCAGTGCAGTACTTTTCAGAATAGCTACCGGCCATTTTGTTTCAAGATGGCGGACTGAAGCTTTATTATATCTATATGTTAAGATTGGTTCTCGTCTATGCCTACACTAAATCCTCAGAGCATAGAGAGCATCATCGAAAGAAATAAACTATTGTCTCTCACACATACAAGCGTACACACATCCTCACGCTATCCTTGCGAATCGACCAAGGATCCGGATCCAGTGTCGGCGTGTAACAATACAGCTAATTAGTTGCGAAGACGCCCGCGGCGTCCTCAACTTCTCGGTGCCCTTTGGTCGCGGTTTTTGACGTCACAAAGCGTCGGTCAGCCCTTTGATGATCTGCTCTCCAAGATATATCAACCGGCAAGCAGCCAACTAGAGCTATGTAGGCAGCTGTGATCTTCACTGTTCACCTATACCCAACAATTTCACTAACCTCCCCTCGCCGAACCAACCCCGAGGATTCTCTTCTCACAGGAGAACTTTGAGGGTATGTTAGTGATGTTCACTTGTTTGTAAATACCGATACTATCACTAGAAAATATAGTATTATACTGATTATTTTTTGACGTTTCTCAAAACCAATGAAATGTTTTATTGTATGTCACGTGTCTGAGTTTTAACCAATCCTGTCATTATTATACTGAGAATAAAGCTCTTGTGATTATTCTCGGGAATAATCTCTATAGATGTTTTTTTGTTTGTGACAAATGATAGGTAGTTGTCAAATAATTATTTAAAACTGTCAACGCTTGAAGTAAAATGTGTGAGAAAATCGATTTAATTCCATTTCAGATACAGAAATATACCAACAAATTTTGGAAACAACTTCCAAGAATACATTAATAAGTAATCCATCGATATGAACCCAATTTAAAATCTTTTAAGTTGGATGAATCGACCTTAACAGATAAGTCAAAAAATAATCTAATTAAATATAACTCGAGAATTGGATAATGAGAAAATAATTCTCCAGTATCTTTCTCAAACTCAAGCCCTACGGACTTTCGTGACTATTGCCAAATGGCAACAAGTTTGAGAAAGATACTGGAGAATTATTTTCTAATTTATCCAACTCTCGAGTTATATTTAATTAGATTATTTTTTGACTTAGCTGTTGAGGTCGATTCATCCAACTTAAAAGATTTTAAACTGGGTCCATATCGATTCATTACTTATTAGTGTATTCTTGGAAGTTGTTTACAAAATTTGTTGATGTATTTCTAAATCTGAAATGGAACTAAATCGATTTGTTTCACACATTTTACTTGACGCGTTGACAGTTTTAAATAATTTGATAACTACCTATCATTTGACACAAACAAAAAAGCACCTACAGAGATTATTCCCGGGAATAATCACAAGAGTGGACTGTTGTAACGATCAACAATCAGCCTTAAAATCGGCGCATTCACATCGGCGCCATCTATAGTTTCCACCCGTTCCCAAATCTAATTTTCTCTTTTTCATGTTTATCATGACATAATCTATTAAAAATTCATTTCTGGCTCTGGAAAAAATGAGACATCATTTTGCACCCTAGCTCTCTAACTAAAAACAATATTCAATCAACATACATCTCAAACTTAGCAAGAATCACTTTCAGTTTCGGTGGCACAGATTGCATACCTAACCCTTCCATGTTTACTCACACACACTTATCGTATCCATGTGTGTCTCGCGGGAGCTACGCCTCCCCGCGGGGGGACCACCGTGCGGGCCACAAATCCCGGGCCCACGGGGGGGCATGTTCACTTCGGACATTGTAAACTATACACGATCGACGTACACGGCGCCAAACCGCTTGCTTATTTATAACTTGCTTCCTCCGGAGGAGCACGCATGCAGCGTGGTTTTGACTTTCTGTTGCTAAAGTGGTTTGAACTACCGGATAAACCGGAAATCGTCAGCTGCCCATCAACGCTACTGATATACACGTCAGTGGAGATGAGCAGAGTATAGATAGATTGAACGTTGACTGTTTTAACTTTAATGTTGCCAACTAGGATTTTTGGATCTTCTGTCCAGGATAACTAATTTTTAAATAATTATTTGATATTTATTATTTAAGGCATAATGGCTCAGTGGTATCAAGTCGGCCTGTGGATCCTAACAACCCAGATTCGATCCCCACAGCCAATAAAACATTTTCAGCAATTAAAAAATTAACCCTGCGGCTCCCCCACCACTAACATATCTGCGGGCCGTGATCTGACGGCTGGTAACCGCACTTCACGTGCATAAAAATATCACATACCAAGATCTGCTTCGGCAGAGTGTCACACCCAGTAATGGATAATAGGATGATAATATATTTATACACAACCGAGCCCTAAAAAGCAGGCTTAAACACTTCTTTTTTGGCCCTAGGGCCATATAAAATAATTCCTATGGATACATAAATAAAATTACAAGTTCTGTTTATTGTGAATACTTGATTCTGCAAAATGTCATTTTGACATCTATGAACATATTTTAATCTTTTGAACATATAATTAAATGTTATTTTGTTGTGCATAAAATATTGTATGTACCACGGGTGAAATTAGCGTTTCTGACCCTGAGCATGTTATTAGCCCTCGGCGCTTTGCGCCTCGTGGTAATAATCATGCCTCGGGCCAAAAACGCCTGTTTTCACCCTTGGTACATAAATAACTATTATTTTTATTTTAAAAATGTAAAAAATAATCACAACAATTGCTCTCATTAGTTGTTACCAAGTAGGCTCGTTCTCATAAATAAAAATGTTTCCAAGAAAATATAAACCTTATTGTCTATTAGTTAGTTCATCTTTTGGCCGAGGAATACCTATTCTTATTAAGAAACATCTCAAGTTTATATTCTCAATATTTTCCAGAATAAGGAGTACTATATGAATGATGCTCTTTGTCTTAATATAGTGATACATGTCATAATAGAACATGAAAAATAAAATATGCGTGTGGTAGAAAGGAATTGAAGTTTAATTACACGAAATCAAACATGTGCGTGTGTGTTTGTGTGAGTGTCCAGCCAGGTGAGTCGCGGGTCGGAATCCCACTCAGTGTGAGGTACACAGCACAGTCAGTTGTTTATAAAAAACATGCACGGCCAACTTGGACCCATAAGTCAACCATCAGGCACCCCGCAAAGTAAGCTCAGATCGATAGCGTTGCATTACTGATTTACAATGTGTTTTGCCACGTTAAATAGTTTTTATACTTAGATTTATCGACTGCATCCCAGGCAGCCGCGACATCCACATGCATCAGACAAAGACACCACTATCTCACTCGACAGAGACAACCTCTGCAGAGACACTGCTCACAGGACGTATTGTTGATATGCATATATGCAATTTGTGTGATGTTGTTTTGTCCAGCCGTATAATGTTACCGATGCTCAGATGGCCATGAATCAAAGGATTATTTTTAACTCGAAGACTGCGGGCTTGATAACAGTTTTATCTGACCACTCGTACGGCCAAATCGAGAAATTATTTTTTTCTCTATTTTGTGAATTATCGAATCCAAGGTAAACAGAAACAAAATCCAAATATACAGAAACATATGATTACGTTTTCCATGTTTATATTTATTTCTCATCTTGGGAGGTGCAACGCGTGATAGATTTATTGTCAAGGGTAATATAACAAGTGAAATGATTATCATTGATGATATTTTCAAGTGGAACAGGACACATATTTCACGAATGAAATGTGGTGCTTTAGTTGCATGAGCAATATCTTCGATTATTAATTATATCATGAGCTTATATTTAATTAGAGAATATAATGAATAGTACTCGTTTATTATAAAGTATAAATATTTTTCTGACAAATTTTATTATGGAAAGTAGATTTTTATAAAAACAGTCATGTAAAGTACGTATCCAAGGCTACAACAAACAGAACAGTCTGGTAAAGTACAAAACAGTCTGGTATAGTTATTTTTATAACAAGTGCCGAGAAAGGCTCGTTACGTGCAAGTGCAGAATTTAACGCACGTGGTTTGCCGAGTGCGGAAATCTGCACGAGCACGTAACCTTTTTCGGCACGTATTATAACAAAAATTTTCCTACAACTGTGCGATTTAGAAAATCACTAAAATATTGTCAAAATTTATAAAATCTTAACGATATTACACGAGAACGATGTTTTTTGATTGCTTGTTGATTGCTTGCATATTGTTCTACGGTATTTAAAAATATTTCACTAACTTCAAGAAAATTTCTTCAAAATCGTCTACATTGGAATACTACAGTGAGTGATTCTTCTTTCTCATAAACACCTCCAAAGATAATTGAAGTCCCAGATCATGCTGCTGGTACTTCTAAAGCCTCCGAAAATGTTGTCAATAATATTACTGTTAATAATATGAACAGGTACAAAAGTTTTAACTTTACATTATGTCAATATAAGCAACTGTAACAACTGTGTTAATAATATACACAAACAATAAATATTATGTATTTCACTTACTCTTTAAATAACACCATTTATCGATATATTTTACTTTGTTCGATTCTTTTTATTAATTGTGTACAGATTAGATATACTGCAGACTTACAACAAAAATAACAGTCAGGTAAAATCTTTACCAGACTCTTTTGTACTTTACTAGCCTGTTATTTTTGTTATAGCCTTGGATACGTACTTTACATGACTGTTTTGGTAAAAATCTCCTTTCCATACTAAAATTGGTCAGAAAAGGCACTTTCTTGTCGGTTTCAGAATATAATTATTTATTGTGAAGGGGATTGAAAATTAGAACGCACCCTAAGTTTACTGAAAACAACCCATCGCTTGCACGAATCTACAATTTAATGTATTAAACTAGATATTTTTATGAAATTACAAAATTAGCTATCAATTAAGAAAAATTATCCTTAGCGGACCAAAACAAGGTAATAATTTCATTTAACTTGTATCACCGCTGCTGGTAAATAACAAAAATTGTTTTTCAGGGTTACAATGTAATTAAATTTTAGCGGAACGGAATTTCTATATTTGCGATTTGTTTTTGAACACCTGACCGTTTCATCAGCAGCTAATATCACATTAATAATAAATCTATCAAGTACAGAGCAGGAATTGGTGCCAAAAACATTGCAAACTAAAATATCCCTAATGCACAATCGTAAATTACCTCACAAATATATTACCAACATAAGAACATAACTCGTTACTGTATATATCGCACGATCAATTTATTCCCCTAGATTTTAGTGCCAAATATTTGTTTTCAGTTCGGTTGATGTACGTTCTCAGCACGAACATTCAGATAAATGCACTAGTTTGTCAGTTGATGCATTACTTGAAAACTTCTTACACCTCGCCAAATGTTTTTCGTTTCTGCTTGATTTATCCCGTACTTATTTCAATTTGTTCAGAAGCGTCCCCTTCTCATTTTTCCGTGAATGATATCTGTGTTGCTGCTATAAACAGAATCCATGGCTTCTACATGTAAATAATCAAATGTTACAGATCAGGGTTTCCGGTACAATAATTTTATTTATAAATAAATAAATAAATAAATATATCATCACGCCTTCTACCCATTACTGGGTGTGGCACTCTGCCGAAGCAGATCTCGGTAAGTGATATATTTATGCGCGTGAAGTGCGGTTACCAGGCATCAAATCACGGCCCTCAAAGATGTTAGTGTTGGAGGAGCCACAGGGGTAGTATTAATGTGGTGAAAATGATTGTCGTCGGTGGGAATCGAACCAGAGTTCTCAGGATCCACAGGCCGACACGATAATTCATATTAATCGTCACGAGTCGCAAAATTATAAACACATAAATTTCGGCCCGGTTGTGCATAAAATACTTATTAATACTATTGAAATTTTATGGCTTCCAAAATAAAAGATATAAATATATCATCAGGCCTTTTACCCATTACTGGGTGTGGCACTCTGCCGAAGCAGATCTCGGTAAGTGATATATTTTGCGCGTGAAGTCCGGTTACCAGCCGTAAAATCACGGCCCCCAAAGATATTAGTGATGTAGGAGCCACAGGGGTAGTTTAGAAATGATGAAAATTGTTTGTCGCCTGTGGGAATCGAACCAGGGTTCTCAGGAGCCACAGGCCGACTTGATACCACTGAGCTAGCTACAATTACGGGTTGTGTATAAAATAAATTATGATCTTCTAATAATAATTCTGGTTTAGTTTTTCGAAGAAGATTTAAAAATGTATTCACAAAAAATATTCTGGTTTGTCTACCTATGCCATCAACTATTTTATTAAAATTTCGTCTCCCAGTTTGACTTCTTCAAAATTAATATATTTTCGGTGAAAGTATTATTCAATATTTCATTAAGTGGCTAATAAATATATATATAATGTAGTCGATAATTAATAATATCCTGTAATTAACAAACTTGGAAGTTAATTATTTGACCACCCAAATCGTAGAGTTGTGGAATCCAAATGGTTCAATAAAAATTCCCAACCCAAATGCAATCATGCATGAACCAAAACTTACAAAATTTTATTTATTCTTCTGACGGTCAAATATTTGGTCGGATTTTTCTAATTAAGATATTTGTTTATCTTTTTCTTTATAATATATAATTACGAATTTTTCGGAAGGTGGTAATAAAGATAACTAAATAAGACATTGAATTGTTTCCGACATTTTTTAGTTTCTTTTTTTAATTAGTTATCTTAATTGATTCTTGTTTAGTTTACATCAACAACAGGTAAATGAATGATTTAAATATTGAGTTTACTACAGGGGTATATTATATATATATTATCTGGTGGATAATGACAGAATTACAGAGCAAGTTGCACAAATTTTATGAATTTTGATTCAATAATATTTTACTTATCTGCGAAATAAGTTAATTGCTCTGATAAAAAAATCTTCGACACATATTTCAAATTTGAGAATAATTCAATTTTCCGGAGTCTATATCTTAAAAACTAAACAAGATATGAAGTTGCGCTCAAAGCTATAGAATTTCTCGAATCCAAATTGACTTGTAAGCAAATTTCTTAAGCAGTACCCCTAGGGTTTTTTTTCGATTTTAGACCAATTTTAGACTGTTTGCTCTAATATTATTTCTCGTACGAATATTGTAACAAAAATTTATATACATGTGTATTTTGACCCGTTAAATATAATGGTCTTCTAGTTTTTGAGATATTGTTAAAAATAACTGTTTTCTGAGAAAATTTTGGTTAAAAGTTTTGGGGATATAAAAATTTATTTACAAGTTATTTGAAGCACGAAAAATTCAACGCTGTTGAGCGCATCTTCGTATCTCGTTTAGTTTTTGACATATAGCCTCGGGAAAAGTATAAAATCTGATGAAGTAAAATTTAGAAAAATATTCTACTTTTCCCTAATCTATATCTTAAAAACTTATCAAAATATAAAGATGGGCTCAACGGCATTGGTTTGTGTACGAATTGACTTATAACTTATATACGAGGTGTGGCTATTAAATAACGAGACTGACGCTGTTACAAACGAAGTACGCATGCACTAAACACCATCGACCGTTAGCTTTTTAGCGTGAAGCTTTCTCTTTCGAATGCAGTACCTCTCACTTCTATAAACAAATC
Organism: Pterostichus madidus; assembly: GCA_911728475.2. Lineage (NCBI taxonomy): Eukaryota > Metazoa > Arthropoda > Insecta > Coleoptera > Carabidae > Pterostichus > Pterostichus madidus. The sequence goes on from OU452315.1 coordinate 10,197,203, forward strand.
CGTATAGCCTTAGCTCTCGTTTTCATTAAAGTTGTTTTTTCGTTTCACCAAAAAATGTTAAGTGCAATATTAGAGCAACGAATTGTTGTGAAATTTCACATGAAACTTGGCAAAACTGCTACTGAAACTTATAATTTATTGAAAGAAGTACCCGAATTGTGGAAGGACAAGTCATGGTTTCTCCATCAAAACAATGCGCTGTCTCATTCCGCAATATCTGTCAAGAGGTGTTGGACCATCCGCCTTATTCACCAGATCTTGCACCGTGCGACTTCTGTCTATTTCCTAAGGTGAAATTTGCCTTAAAAGGAACAAGATTTGAGCTGTGGCACGCGTTCTGAAGGAGCTGACAGAAGAAGACTTCCAGCACTGTTTCGAACAAAGGAAGATTCTTATGGAGCGTTGTAGGGATAGAGGAGGGGTATATATTGAAGGTGATAATAAGTACATAGGTATGAAATTTAAATAAAATGTTAAAACAGCGTCAGTTTCGTTATTTAATAGCCACACATCGTATACTAAAATTGTTTCTCCTACGAATATTGTAACGAAAATTCTTAAACGTTGTTCAAAATATGTGGAGTTTGATAAAGCTCTTAGACGTGGAATTCTAGTAAAAGTTATTGTCAATTGTTTCTCAAAAATTGGTATTAATTTGGTCAAGTTTATCTGAACTTACAATCAGAAAATTATATATTTTTTTATAGCACAGTGGTATGAAGTCGGCCTGTGGATCCTGAGAACCCTGGTTCGATTCCCACAGGCGACAAACAATTTTCATAATTTCAAAAGTTACCCCTGTGGCTCCTCCACCACTTACATCTTTGGGGGCCGTGATTTGACGACTGGTAACCGCACTTCACGCGTAAAATATATCACTTACCGAGATCTGCTTTGGCAGAGTGCCACTCTCAGTAATGGGTAGAAGGCGTAATGATATATTTATTTATATTTTTTTAGTTCAGTCCTATTTCTGTGTAAGACTAATGTAATACACGTCTTAAATTATAAGGGTGTAAAAATTAATTTGCATTTCTAAAAATCTTTAATAAACAGGCCATAAATCCTCGCAAAATTAAAAATATATCATTTCCAGTCAATTACGTTGGCGAAAAGGGTTGAAGCGCGAGTCAATATAAAAACCCACCAGCCCTTTCAGGAATAACAAATCAAATTATCAAACGAGTTAAAAAGGGGCAAAGAAGAAACCGCTGAGGGAGGAAACGAGGCAAACGCCCCAGCCAAGAAAGGCGTCAGCACGGAGTAATTAAAAAATATACTATCGAATACAAATTGAATTATGGGTGTAATTTCGAAGTTTAAACAAGACACAGGTCTGCGGAGAATTTTTTCCTCCCCCGGAATATTTTGAAAGGGAAATTTAACGTGGAAAATTTGTATAAATCATGAAGTAAGGAGAAAGGGTTGTGATTAAAAAAGGGGAGACTGAATAATAAATAAAAGAATGGACAATAAAAAAGTTGCCAACTCGAATTATTGACAGACGGTAAGTGTTGCTCAAGGACTAATGACGCAAGGGTTCAGACGTAAAAAATACTATTAAAATTTAATTTTAATTAGGAATTTACATCCCCTACCTACAATTCTACCCAGAATTACGACTTCAGTCCACTTCTTACAAACATTCTTTTAAATATCTTTTTTTTCTAAATAAATGAACTTATATGGAAACCACTACGTGTGTGATTGAAGCCAGGGTATACATATAACATTTAGCGAGATCTGCTACGGCAGAGTGCCACACCCAGTTATGGGTAGTTGACAATGTAAAGTATGAACGAAACGAGCTTTCCCAAAAATGCTTTTCACATAATTGATGTGTTTTTCATTGATCTCTACCTATACAGTTGTAACACTTTTTTATCAAATATTTGATTAATGAAGAACTAAATAAATGTAAATAATTATAGAAATGTTTATTTTTTATTTGACTGGAGATTAAAATAAAAGTGATAATTATATATTTAGATGTTGGTATATATGAAATATATTCAATGGTTGGTTGCACTGTATAGAAATCGTTCTCAACCCAAGCTCTTATAAGTCTGACCAGCTCATTGTTAATATGTGACATTGGTTATTAATTTCGTACAAATGTCGACCTGGATCCTAGTAGGTGGTGGATGAATGACCACGGATTCCAGGGTGGAACTAGTACGACATGATACGATGTTACAGATCTGAATATATTATACTCAGGAATGTGATTTCAAACAGAACAGAAGCTTATAAACTTGATATATTATTGTTCGGTTCTCACAATCATTTCTTTTTAATATGTTTGCAAAAATTTGATTACAACAATATAATGATTGCAACAATATAATGATTGCAACAATATATTCGTAACAACAATGTAAAAATATGTGTTACAACAATAGGAAATTGATTGCAACTATGAATTTTATATAGACTTTTCGTGGTTTTCGGTGATTGGTCAAATTGACTATTATTACAAAAGAAATTATTGTGAAAAGATTTGCTATTGTAATACTTTGAGATCTCATTTAAAATAATTTTTGAGCCAACAGTTTAACTAAGATCTCGGTAAGTGATATATTTATGAACGTAAAGTGCAGTTATCAGCTGTCAAATCACGGCCCCCAAAGATGTTCGTGATGGGGAACCACAGGACTGATTTTACTGTGGTGAAAATGTTTGACGGCTGTGGAAATCGAACTAGGGTTCTCAAATCCAAAGGCCAACTTGATACCACTGAGCCACCTACCCTATATAAATAATTATCTATTATTGAAACTATTTTGACTATGAGCCTGCTAATAAAATATATGTTGCGGATTATTATCAGAAATTTGTCGCTCCAGTAGGTCAAAGTTCAAATTTCATATACATATACATACATACCATTTAATTTAATCAATAAATAAATAAATAATAAATCATTCAAAATGTTTAAATTTTTTTATATGAATTGTATTGACAGCAGACTACGTATTCAAGGTTACAACAAAAATAACAGTCAGGTAAAATCTTTACCAGACTGTTTTGTACTTTACCAGACTGTTATTTTTGTTGTAGCCTTGGATACGTACTTTACTTGAGTGTTTTTGTAAAAACCTACTTTCCATACTAAAATTTATCAGGAAAGCAGGCACTTTTTTGCCGGTTTCAGAAAAAATATCGTATCGGAAGTCTTAACACAAATGATAAAACTTTTAGCGTGATATTTTCATTTATTTCGCTTATAGTTAGCGAGAACTTTATCCAGAGATGGAAATACCGATCCTAATTCTACTTACTGATAAATTTGTAAAAAACAGACGAATAATCAACCTAATTGAATAAATTTGTCACGGTGGCTTGTTAGGGCAGAATAATAAAGATATCTCATTATTGATTGAGTGTCAGCTGTCGATCCCAATCAAAACAAAACCGTTTTTAGTCGATGTTCACACAGCGTAGAACGATTTTTCATCATGATTATCCGTCCGCGTCGCCGAAAATGAACCGTAAAATTTCCATTTTCTTCGGAAACATTGAAGCGTGCAGTCTGCCATCATTAGTTCAAAGTGACGCCTCTCTATTTGTTATCGATGATTTATTAGCCACTCTCGACGCTCTGTTCCTCGAGAAAGGGGGTAAACAAGTGCGCAAAAAATCCTGCACCAACCCCCCACCCTCCAGCGTCAACTGTGAGCAGGAGAGTGCGGTATCGAGAGTGTATAGAATTGCTTTGCTTGAGTGGAAAGCTTTGGATTGAGATCTGAGTAGGTGTGGCCTTCGCTTGTCTTTTCTTACGCTTTTCTTCTTTTTCCTAGGCTTTGTATGTGTTAATGGTGATCTGTGCAAACTCGAGAGCTTGTCAAACTTTTTCCTCAGTTGCACGTATCCACAAGAGGACTTGATCCGTATTTCCTGCAGTAAATTTATTGATTTCCTTTCTTTTTACGAGGGCAGGGTGAAAAGTCCCTGAAAAATTATACAAGAAATAATTTATTTGGTCAAAACATATTTTATTTCTCAAGATAATCTCCTTGTAGCTCGATACACTTCATCCAACGTTTTTCTAATTTGTCGATCCCTTCCAAATAATACGATTTTGGCAATCCTTCAAAATAGGCGTTTGTCTCAGCGATGACCTCATCGTTGGATCCAAATCTCTTTCCGCCGAGCCATTTCTTCAAGTTTGTAAATAGATAAAAATCGCACGGGGGCAAATCTGGAGAAAAAAGTCCTTCTTATGGCGCATGAATATCGTCAAACACTCCTTTGAACTTGTCACACGGTCGCGCTTGTTATCAACAGAGAGCAAATGCGGTACCCATCTGGCAGATAGCTTTCTATAAATAAATAAATATATCATCACGCCTTCTACCCATTACTGGGTGTGGCACTCTGCTGAAGCAGATCTCGGTAAGTGATATATAGATAGCTTTCTAATATCCAAAAATTTATGCAAAATGTTCCCGTTCGGTTGAGATGCTCATAGCCTCAATCAGCTCGTGCACTTTAACTCGCCGATCGTCCAATAACATACCATGGATTTTATCGACGATTTCTGGTGTTGTAACCTCAATTGGACGACCAGAACGTTCGGCGTCCTTTGTGGTCATACTACCACAACGAAAATCAGTAGTCCACTTGTGAATCGTTCCAATCGACGGTTAGGAGTTCCCATAATGTTTAACAAGCGATGCTTTGGTTTGCGTAATGTTTTTTCCACGCAAGAAATAATGTTTAATCAAGACGCGAATTTTTTTCCATGTTTTCAAAAATCTTCAAGGTTGCTTGTTTTCGATGGGTGTCAAAACAGAACTGAATGACATATCAGTCTGAAAATTTTAATGCGTTCTAGTTAAAGATAGTACATCACAAATGTCACATGAGATTTGCTATTGTGGCGCCATCTGTTTTATTTTTCATTGACTTTTCTCCCTTTCCTCGTAGTTAACGAAAGTATGTTCGCATTTTCGACATCGTATATTTTTTATAGTTATAGATTTCTAAATGATAAATAAATAAAATAAATATATCATCATGCCTTTTACCCCTTACTGAGTGTGGCAATCTGTCGTAGCAGATTTCGGTTCACGTGAAATACGGTTACCAGTCGTCCAATCACGACCCGAAGAGATTTTAGTGGAGGGGGAGTTTTAATGCGGTGAAAATGTTTAACCAAATGTCTGCATAATTGCAACATTTAGTTTGTTTGTACTTGCCCCTTATTAGCACCGATCGGAACACAATCACATGACACAGTCGTCTCTCTGTTTCCGGACAATCATGTCCCCCTGCGAAGTGCCGGAGCGAGACCCGGAGACTAGTTCGGGCGCGGTGTGTTCTACACGCTTTGCGGCTTGTACTAGCATGCCACAAACACTCTTCTTGTCCCTTCTACCCGCCTACGATTTCACCCTATTGTGGTACGTTCCGTAGTAGGGCACTAGTGCATCTTAGTAGAAGGTGAAGTACTTGAAGTACTATACTATCTTAAAAAATGTATTTCAAAACTTGTGTTTGATTTCAACAGCCGATAACATCTTTGAGGGGGAGAGCGTTCAACATGTGAAACTAGGGATGAAACTAACTGTCAATTTCATACTTGGAGATTATAAATTATACCAATTTTTACCAAATTGGGGTAGGTGGCACAGTGGTATCGACATAGGCTTGTGGATCCTAAAACCCTGGCTCGAATCCACAGCGACAAACATTTTCACCACATTAAAATTAATGGGGTGGCTAGCTCAGTGGTATGAAGTCGGCCTGTGGATCCTGAGAACCCTGGTACCCTAGATTCGATTCCCACAGACGACAAACAATTTTCATAATTTCAAAAGTTACCCCTGTGGCTCCTTCACCACTAACATCTTTGGGAGCCGTGATTTGACGACTGGTAACCGCACTTCACGCACAAAATATATCACTTACCGAGATCTGCTTCGACAGAGTGCCACACCCAGTAATGGGTAGAAGGCGTGATGATATATTTATTTATTTATTTATTAAAATTACCTCTGTAGCTCCCTCACCACTAAAATCTTTGGGGGACGTGATTTGTCGGCTGGTAATCGTATAAATATATCACATACCAAAATCGTCTTCGGCAGAATACCACGCCTAGTAATGGGTAAAAGACCTGATGATATATTTATTTATTTATTAAACAAAGTTGGAGACTACATTAAACTATTCAACAATATTTTTATTGTTTCTGAAATCTTTCGATATAAATTTGAATCAACCACTTTAACAACCAGTTATTATAATCCTAACTGAAATTACTTTATAACTATATCGTCTAAAATTTGTTGTCCTGTCGGACCATTCATAAATACATACAGATAGAAGTTTGAAATCCTTAGAACTAATTCTAATTAATTAGTAATGAATCCATAGCCAACTCGAAACACGATTGTTCCATTGTTTCGGACAAGTCAGAACATGCAACAAGCCTGAATGGTGTAAGGTTGCACCGTTGAAACCGTACAAAAAATAAGTTGAATCACAGTGCATAATTAGTATATGTGCCCTTCCTTCCTGTCGCTGCCTGCGCCACTGGTTGCCAATTACACAACTGAACTGCACATCGAAGTACGCATTGCACTAATTAATAGTGCGCTTCTAATTGAAATTAACGTGGTTGCAACTAGTTCTATATTAAACGAATACTTCGCAAACATGTTGGATATTTTCAAATAGATATAGTTACCTTGTGATACCTATGGCATCTTTCTCGCTCTTGCGATGCGTTTCTCTATTCATTTGGTTTGAAGTTTATTTACGTGTAGTTCTATCAAATGTTTCACTAATTATTTATATTTAATTACTATTTGCTGCCTTAAAATTACAAATTGGCAATATTTATATTAATGTGTTTTAGCCCTAAAACGCGGGCGTATACTCTTCTTTTTGGCCCTATAGATGCATAAATAAAATGACAATTTTTGTTCATTGTAAATACTTTATTTTACAAAATGTCATTTTGACAAATACTCTTTTTACATATTTTAATCTTTTGAACATATAAATAAATGTTATTTTGTTGTGCATAAAATATTATATGCACCACGGGTGAAATTAGCGTTTCTGACCCTGAGCATGTTATTATCCCTCGGCGTTTTGCGCCTCGTGCTAATAATCATGCCACGGACCAGAAACGCCTGTTTTCACCCTTGATACATAAATAACTATTAAATTTTTATTTAAGCGTTTCTAAATGGTCGTGGAAAAAATATTGTGTGCACCTTGAGCCAGTGGCGTCCCTAGAACTTTTGCCGCCCAGGGCGGTCTCCAATTTGCCGCCCTTTCTAAGTCAATTAAATGGTGGTTAATATACATTAAAAAAATAAATATATTATCACGACTTTTACCCATTACTGGCTGTGGCACTCTGCCGAAGCAGATCGGTAAGTGTCAAATCACGGCCTCCAAAGATGTTAGTGGTGGGGGAGCTACAGGGGTAATTTTAATTTGGTGAAAATTGTTTGTCGGCTGTGGGAATCTAACCGAGGTCGTCAGGATCCACAGGCCAACTCGAAACCACTAAGTCATTACCCCATTAAATTAATAAGCATAAATAAATAATTGCAATTGAGACAAACTATAGGTGGGGAACTTTTTTACCATGGATGGCATATTTAAATTAGGCAGTAATAAAGGATTTTTTTGAGATAATATTTTCTGCCCTACATTGACTTGACGACGAAGAAAAATATTCGAAATCATATATTAATTCATAATTCGTAGAAATCGAATAGTAATCTTATGAAGTGAACAAGTTGTTTTTTACAACTAAAACTAAATATAAAAATGCCGCCCCAAAATATGTACCGCCCGGTGCCCCCCTTCCCCCCCCCTAGGTACACCACTGCCTTCAGAAGAAAATGTCATTGCCGCTCTTGCATGCTTGTAGCTGTCGATAAACAATCTTCATGCGCGAGCGGTAATAGACTACTTTCTGCACTAGGTTCATAAATATCTACTGTAATATGTCCCGCAAGCAAATTCAATGACTAAGGGCCAGTTTTTCAATCACCGATTAGTGTTAATCACGATTAAATAATAATGGAAACCATAGTTTCCATTATTATTTAATCATGATTAACACTAACCGAGAGTAAACCGGGTATTGAAAAACTGGTCCTTAATGACTTTCAGCACATTTATCAGTAAATTCTATTGCAATTCCATAACTTATTGTACGTCATTTAAACCACAAAATATCAACAGTTACAAGCAATCAGATAACAATTAATACCTTATCAAGTCCCTTCATTGTTACGTCACGAAATCTATTCCCATCCAAGGCACCAGACACGCAAGACATCCCTTCTCCCGCCGTCGTTCAGGCCTAGACTCGTCGCGCGATTGTAATAACATTAATTGCAGATTTGCCAAGAGTAAATGTCGATTGTTTGTGCAAAGCATTGAACACAAGGCAATCTCATTGAAAGCAATTGGGTGAATAAAGTCTCTCTCGCGGTGTGCAGAGAGAGGAGGAGAAACGGAGAGGAGCAGGCAAGATGGCGGATGTTGTCGTTTCGCTCCGATATCGCGTACTTCGGCGTTGGCAAACACTGAATTATTACAGATTTGATTTAGTTCTCGGTCTTCGGTTTGGTTTATGGAGTATTCAATCGGATATACACGGATTTTACGGAACTTAAGTTGATCTATTGAAATTACTAATTATTATTAAGTTAGCATTTCAGTGGAACTCAAATTTTAGAATTTTACTCTAAAGATAAGAACAAATATTGAAATAATTGATTACATCGCTTGGGTTTTGTTAATTAAATGATACTTTTAATGTCACTGCTAAAATTTCATTTTGATATTGTTGAAGGGTTGATCTGAAAGTAATACCTCCACTTTTTACTTTCTTATACACAGTATAAGGAAGTATTGGAATCGTGAAAAAAATCGTTGACGAGATTTTCGCGGAAATATGTGTTTTGAGGTCCACTGAATCCGTTTTCATCATTTTATCAATAATGTCTGTGTGTGTGTGTGGGGTGGGGGGATGGATGGATGTGTGTCCGAATGTGCAATATCTCATAAACGATATAAGATTTGTTAATGAAACTTGGTAATTATAAGTTTCATGGAAATATGAAGAGCTGAGTTGATTTTTAATGAAATTGAAAAACCGGAAGAGGAAGTTTACTAGACATACAAAACAATAAATTCCATTTATTTCAAAAATGGAATCAGTTACGAAAAAAAGGTTCAAAAAACAAGGAAATTTATTATTTCCTAACACTCATGTTAGCAAAATGGAACGTAAAATGTTATTTGCAATTTTCTTGTATATGCGTCTAATTTTGAGAAAAACTAATTTATATATTTAATAATATATTTTTAATAATTATAATAGCAATAGAAACAAAAAACATAAATTTTAATTTTCGCTTTATCTAGTTATCTATGTCTTTTTTTGGAAAAACAAATACATCAATAAAATGGTCAACTAATTTGGCAACTTTGCCTCAATTTAATTGACTTCGTATCTCACTGTTCTTGAGATACCAAGGGTTAGGCTCGAAAAACGGACAGCCTGTATATGCCTCATCAGTAAAGTTAGACATAAAGTAGTCAACATGACTAAAAATTATACGTAAACAAATTTGATATTTTATATGTTTCAAACAGATAAATGCTGAATTACTGAAATACGAAATTACATGTTTAATAATATTATATAACATTCATATATTCTAAATATTAAATATGCTGTGTATAAGAAAGTCGAGTGCTGCCACACCAGATTTTTTATTCATGTGCTAGTAAGGGTGTTTTTATCAATATATACAAAGTGATCAAATGGATGTGTTTCAATTGGCAATACAATTCTGGGGATCTTTTTATTCCACAGTTGGCACAACGTCAGGTAAAGGTGGAAGTACTATTTGGCATGTCATTTTTATAATAAATACAAATAGGTTGAGTGATAGAAATACTTTAGATTATTGCTCTGTGAGTAATGTTAAGAATTTTATTTCCTTTTATGGATGTGGGAAAGGGAAAAAACGATATTTATTAATTGAAATTTTCAAATGTTACTGTCAACAACAGCATATAAATTTATGTATCAGTATTACCAATTTCCAGTAGTTTTTCTATTGCCAAATGAAACAGTTACCTCTGATCATCGTATTTAGAACAAAGTAACAGATAACTTGTCTATCAAATAATTCATGAAATAACACATTAAATTTATAATTCAATTTATTTGTTTTTTATGGGGTAGGTAGCTCAATGGTATTGAATTGGACTGTGGTTCGATTCCCACAGCCAACAAACAATTCTCAGTAATAATATAACAAGAGAGTGAGAATAAATTGAAAATAATTTGACAGATCTTTCGAAAACTTGTTGCCAGGCAATAGTCACGAAAGCCTGTAAGGCTTGAGTGGCTATTGCCAAATGCCAACAAGTTTGAGAAAGATACTGGACAATTATTGTCTAATTTATCCAACTCTCGAGTTATATTTAATTAGATTATGTTTTGACTTAACTGTTGAGATCGATTCATCCAACTTAAAAGATTTTGAACTGGGTCCATTTCGATTGATTACTTATTAATATATTCTTGGAAGTTGTTTACAAAATTTGTTGGTGTATTTCTGTATCTGAAATGCAACTAAATCTTTTTTTTTACACATTTTACTTGACGCGTTGACAGTTTTAAATAATTATTTGACAACTACCTATCATTTGTCGCAAACAAAAGCACCTACAGAGATTATTCCAGGGAATAATTAGAAGAGCATTATTCTCAATATAATAATGACAGGATTGGTTAAAACGCAGACACATGACATGCAATGAAGCATTTCGTTGGTTTTGAGAAACGTCCAAAAATAATCACCACTCTAAAATTATTCCTTTGGTAGCCGTGATTTAATGGATGGTAACTGCACTTCTTGTGCATAAGATCTTGTTACGTGATCTATTTTGCACGTGAAGTGCGGTTACCAGCCGTCAAATCCCGGCCCTCAATGATGTTAGTGATGGGGAAATCACAGGACTAATTTTACTGTGGTGAAAATGTTTGTCGGCTGTGGGAATCGAACTAGGGTCCTCAAATCCACTGAACCACCTACCCCATACAAATAATTATTGAAATTATTTTGACTATGAGCCCATATGCGCCACAAAATAAAATGTTGCACACATCCGGTTCAAACAGAGTTCTAATGAACCCCTTGATGTTCAATGAGATTTCACAACGACGCACAAATTACGCGTTAAGATAACATCCAATTTAAATCACGAAAATCGAATTGATATTTCACATTCGACTTGTCTCACACAGAGGCAATCAGAACCAGCAGCAGAGCCAGCCCTTTGGGGCCGCACAAAGCGCCGGACAAAGCCCAGGAAATTTGACGGGGCCCTCCAATGTTCCTCAAAGACCGGCGTTGCCCCGAGGCTCGCTCGTTCGCGCTAAGTAATTGTTGCTACTATCTGGACGAAGAGATGGCCAGTTCCCACTGCTAGTGTTCTCTGTTCCACATTTGTATTGAGATCATGAACTTGTCTTTGAAGCATGGTTTGCGCGTCTTGTTGTGATAGGAACTCAAACCTGACGGTGACTAGTCATATGTTGCTAAAGGTAAACTAACTTTGGTTATTAAAGTTTATACTAAAAATTTGGCAGTTCATGGTTGTAGGGCAACATATTACTTTACTAGGTTTGCTATCAAGTTACTACTTAGTTGAAGTATAAAAATTATGGAAATAAAATGATGTACAGAGTTTGCATTTAAATTTTATAATAGTTATTTTTAGACGACAGTAACCATAACATCATAAACTACTACGGGAAGTTGAAAATAACATACACTGATATGTTATTATAATGCACACTTCTAACATATCAGGTGAAGTTCCACTAACTGATAACAGATGGCGTTACGATGAAAACAATAAAATAAATGAAAAGAAAAAAACTTATTTTTCTAATGCCAATGGCACACTGGTCGAAGAGCTTGAATGAGCGTCGAGGAACTCATCGACGAAACAACAGAACGCACCCTGACTGATAAAATAAACAAACACGAAAAAATAGCACAAAGCAAAACCAAAATGACAGCCCACGCTAACATGAAATGAGACACAATAATACGTGTGAAATGAGACACAATCGTTTCATCGAGGAACTCTTCGATGGAAATAGAGACGCCTCTATTTTTCATCGATGACGGGTGCGTTCTGTTGTTTCATCGATGAGTTCCTAGACGCTCATTCATGCTCCTCGACCAGTGTGCCATTGGCATTAGGAACTGTAGTGAAAACTACTTACTATACATTTGTTAAATATGATCAATTAAATATTTATTACTCACGCTACGCGAACTGCTAATGCTAATATTTTAAAGGATTATCAGTAAGTTTTATCATGAACAGTAAAATAAAGTATAAGAAATAAAAGTATCAATAATTATTATCGTAAAGTTGTCTTAATAAATAAATAAAATTATCAAACTTGATGAAACGATATGTGTAAATAAAGGGACTTTTTCATTCCAACATGAAACATATCATGCATATAAATATGCTTTTCAATTGATATATTGCAGTACAATATATTGTTATTATACAAATAAATATTATAACAAAAAAAAGGACGATTTAAAAATAAATATTTATCAACTAAACAATTAATAAAAATATTTGAAAAGATAAATTTTTCTTATCTTATCAAGTGTTACATAAAAATTTCCATTGTTCGATTTAACTAAAATAAAATTAGAACTTAACCACTGAATTAAAACAAAATAATAAATAATGTACATTAAATTTTCCAGTCTCAAATTTAATCCTGATTAATACGATTTAATTATATGTAATTCTTATTTGCATAATTTTCTATTTTACAGAAACTTCAATGTGTCAAAATATTTCAGAAAATTTTACAATCATAATTTTTTTTTTTTGGATTAGATTTTCACCACATTATAATTATCCCTGTGGCTTCCCTTCCACTGACATCACGCCTTCTACCCATTACTGGGTGTGGCACTCTACCGCAGAAGATCTTGGTAAGTAATGTTTTTATGCGTGTGAAGTGCGGTTACCAGTCATCAAATCACGGCCCCCAAAAGTTGTTAATGGTAGGAGAGCCACAGGGGTGAAAATTGCTTGTCGTTCGTTTAAATTAAACCCGGGTTTTCAACTATACCCCATAAGGTGTAAACTAAAAATTTAAAAACATTTGATAGCTAATTGCACTACTCTCCCTCAAGAATCAAGTAAACAAACAAATGCTGCCATCAGTTCGATTCAGTTGGCAATATAAATCTAGGGACCTTCTTATTCCACAATTGGCCAAGCAAGGTAATGATAGAAATACTATTTGACATGTCTTCTAAACTAAATACAAATAGGTTGAACTAGTCTAGACTATTGCTCTGTAAGTAACGTTAAGAAATATAAGGATATAGGTAAGGGAAACAATGATTTTTATTAATTTAAGTTTTCAAATGTCACTGTCAACAACAGAAAATCAGTTTATGTATCAGTCTTACCAATTTGACGTATTTTATTTTATTGCCAAAATGAAACAATTACTTTTAATATATAAAATAAAATAAATATATCATCACGCCTTCTACCCATTACTGAATGTGGCACTCTGCCGAAGCAGATCTCGGTAAGTGATTTTTTTTCGCATGAAGTGCGGTTATCAGCTGTCAAATCACGCCTCTCAAAGATGTTAGTGGTGAGGGAGCCACAAGGGTAGTTTTTTTTAAATGGTGAAAATTGTTTGTCGCCTGTGGGAAGCGAACCAGAGTTCTCTGGATCCACAAGCCGACTTCATACCACTGAGCTAGCCACCCCATATATATATATATATATATATATATATATATATATATATATATATATATATATATATATATATATATATATATATATATATATATATATATATATATATATATATATATGTCATCACGCCTTCTACCCATTAGCAGATCTCGGTAAGTGATATATTTTGCGCGTGAAGTGCGGTTACCACTTACCAGCCGTCAAATCACGCCCCTCAAAGATGTTAGTGGTGGGGGAGCCACAAGGGTAGTTTTTTTTTAAATGGTGAAAATTGTTTGTCGCCTGTGGGAATCAAACCAGGGTTCTCAGGATCCACACACTGATTTGATACCACTGAGCTAGCTACCCCATGATGATGGGATTACTTTTAATCACCCTGTATCTATAAATACATAGAGAAATTAAAATTTTAAAAACCCTTTTAATAATAATTTATGTTTTAATTGTATGGAGTAAATGGTATCGAGCGAATTTAAGACCCCAGGTTCGATTCTCACAGCCGACAATCCATTTTCACCACATTATAATTAAGCCTGGTGGTTCTCCCTCCACTACCATCTTTGAAGGCATTAATTTGACGGCTGGTATTCACGCTTCATGAGCATAAAATTACCGAGATCTGCATCGGCAGAGTGCTACATCTAGTAATGGATAAAAGGCGTGATTGACGATATATTTAATTTTTGATTGAAAAACATGATGTGAGATTTAGTGCAAAAATGTAGGTTTCATTCCTTACGATCACGAAATATTATCCACAGACAATATACATCATGTGCAAAGAACACATGCAAACCGGAGTCCGAATGAATACCTATCCTATATCAAAGAAAGCTTCGCCGACTCGGCAAACGAATTTCACGGGGAAAAGTAAATTTTCTGGCCGTGCAGTTTCGACCGCAAGAGTAAACACGAACAAAGCTACATGCGAAATTACTAATTACGAAATGAAATACAATAATTATAATTTGTTTTGTTGGTCGTAGTGTGCCGTGGACGGCGGCCGCTGCTCAAATATTTGAAGAGCACTCGGCGGCGGAACAAGGAAATTTATTATTTCCTAACACTAAACAATTCACAGCCGCCCGGAATAAAATGAAATGTTTAAATATTATTGTTATGTGTGGTGTGATGTGGCCAGCGAGCTAGCGAGCTAGCGAGCCCAAACCACTTTATAACTGTAATTCTAATTCTACAAACGCTACATACTTACCTATATAATTCATTATAGGTACCTACATACATTTGTTCAACATATTTCATTCATTCTAATTTGATTTATTCATTATTACAGTCTAAACATTGTTTTCAACATTATTAGGAACTATTATTTTAGAGCTGATGTACATTTGAGTGCCGGTCATCATTTCTAAGATCGTGGAATGTATAATTGGTTCAACAAAATGTAAATTGTAATAATATTTTGATTACAACTAATTATATTGACAAAAATATACAGGATGTTTAATTATTTAAGTGTGGCACTATTGCTACCTCGAGAACTATAAGAGCTACAAGGTTGGTTAAATTAGCAAAAAAATACCATTTTCAAATTGTATTATAAAATTATTAACAAATTTTTTTTTCGACCAGTGGTTCTTAAAATACGTGGTGCAACTTTCTTATTATAATGGGAACCTATTTTTTTTATTTGCTTATTCGATTCAGTATCTTTTTCTGAATTCAAGGACTATAAATTTTCGTACCCTCACATTATAGTTTTTTTTTTGACCAAAAATGTATTTTAAATTAATATTAATTTAATTAAGGGGTCTTTCTGTTTTTTTTTGGGGTAAAAAAGGAGCTTTTATAGTTATTTTTATAACAAGTGCCGAAAAAGGCTCGCTACGTGCAAGTGCAGAATTTAACGCACGAGGCTTGCCGAGTGCGGAAATCTGCACGAGCATGTAACCTTTTTCGGCACGTGTTATAAACAACATTTTTCCTACAACTGTGCGATTTAGTAAATCACTAAAATATTATTCAAATTTATAAAATTTATAAAATTGTAATGATATTACATGACAACGATGTTTTACGGCGTTGCTATGGTTTGTTTGTTGATTGCTTGCACATTGTTCTACGTTATTTAAAAATATTTCACTAACGTCAAAATAATTTCTTCAAAATCATCTTGATTGGAATAGTACAGTGAGTGATTCTTCTTTATCATTAACACCTCCAAAGATAATTGAAGCTCCGGATCATACTATGTTGGATCTATTTTCGACAATGACAATCAACCTGCTGCTGGTACTTCTGAAGCTTCCGAAATTGTTACCAATAATATTATTGGTAATAATATGAACAGGTACGGAAGAAATCAATGTTACTTTAGACACAAAAGTTTCCACTTTACATTATGTCAATATAAGCAACTGTAACAACTGTATTAATAATATACACAAACAATAAATATGAAGTATTTCACTTACTCTTTAAATAAAACCATTTATCGATATATTTTACTTTGCTCGGTTCTTTTTATTAATTGTCTACAGATCAGATATACTGCAAATTAAGGTTACGTTTATAAACGTCAAAATATACTACTGCATATTTACTAGCGCTGGTTCACCGTATCTTCTTCTTCCATAAGCGTCTGTGGTCAAAATATGAATTTCGCGCTCGGCGCGAAATTTAAATCGCTGTCAAAACAATATTCTTTTGACAGTTACGTAATGAAGCACTTTCCGCACTAGTGTTTCTTTGCTTTCGGAAACGCACTTGGTCTACATTCATCTACTTTCCATACGTAACCAAGGCAATTATAGTTACGTAATAACAAAGAAATCGCACAGTTGTAGGAAAAAGAATTTTTCATATTTAAATCAAAACCATTTATTAGATAGCAATTTTTTATAGACGTTAATATATACTTTAAGGAATATACAAAAAAATCTCCGTAATTTCCTTTGATATTAGAACCTATGTGCGTGCTCAAAAATGATCTAAAAGAAAAAAAAAGCGCTCTGTGGTGCCCACGATTGCTCCTCATTGGTTCATCTTAAAGAAAAAACCAAACGGCATTTGAAAATATATATTTATATCTTCTTTGTCATCGGCGGAAAAGTTTTGAAAGCAATCATTAAAAAAATTAGAGTTGTTTGAAAAATGTGTGCTGATCTTGAATTTTGAAAAAAAAAGTGGACTTTTAAACAAATTGTTTAAACAACAGTAATTTTTAAAATGTGTACTTTTCCGTAGAAAATATATATTTAGATAGCTACAAAAGCACACGAGAGCTCACAAAAATATTGGTTATATTCAATGCATTAGTTATATTATAAGCTCCGCCCCAGTTCATACTTCCTCGAATATTATAATGCACTTTCATTCCTTGTAGCTTAAATAACTATTTTCTATTTCGATGTTCTTATAGCTCTATAAACGCACTGTTTGTCGTCAAGGAGATCTATAAGTGCACTGTTTTTGGCGCTTTTTATTTTGTAAGAGTGGTATGAATGCTGTTAAATCTAACAGATGAATGACATATAACCTCAAAATTATAAAGTGTCGGTATCAAAATATTTCTAAAAGAATATGCTCTAATCATCCAAAATTCACAACATTTACAATACAGAAAAAAACATTGATTAATTGTCAACAAATTTGGATTTGATTATTGGTTTTGTTAAGAAAAGCGCTACCAACACAACTGATAAAAAACCCCAAATTATATTTTTGCCAAATCGCAGTTTTTGAATCTAACAGGACTTTAAATTACCTCAATAGAAAAAATAGTATAAAGAACACGTTTCATGCGGCCTGTAATCGAACTCGTCCTTTGAAAAACTTGGACTCGTGCGGTAACAGATTGTCTTATGAAACTAGTTCTTTAATATACTATTAATTACATAGAATATATTAAGGACCAAATGATCTTATAACAAGTAGTAAACATTTTGTAAGTAATCAGCATAAATTCTTTGGCGCCTAAAATTAAAAAATAACAACTCAATATCTTTGAAAACATGAAAAACCAATGTCCAAACAGTATCCTCACAACAGGCAGTAGGCGCTGGAAACAATCTAAAAATCTATTGATGCATTGTTGGCGTTTTTACCTTAGAGCGTAGTTTGGTTCCCAACAAAGCAAAGAGCACCGATAGCAAAGATTCCTGGGGCTCTGTCGGTAATAAACAGTAATAACTGTCCGGTGGTTGCGCCGCCCCTCACTTCACCTTCCCCGTATACAATGCCGAGCACAGGCTACTACGATCACCTATATTATATATTTATGATTTTTTCGAAATTCAACCTACCCGAATGTTTTTTGTTTCTTCGCTTGTTTTTTTCTTTCACATCATTTTGTTTTTGATGGGCTATTCTTAAAATGTGTGTGATAGGTCTTTTTACTTTTACACTGTAAGTTCTTTCACGAGTTTTTCCTTCTGCTTTTACCCTAAAACGGTAATCTCTCATCTTAGGGGTACTTTATAAGGATACTGGTAACAACAAGGTGGCTGTCATTTGATTTAATGTACAGATCAAAGGGACAATGTCGCCATATTGGGATAAATGTGAAATTTGACAAATGAAAGTGAGGAAACAGCAAAATATCGACAGAATTTGTTTTTCTGAAATGTAATTTTTATTGTGAATCATGTATTTTTTGCTCTTAAATAAGTTGCTTTTATATTTTGCGTTTACAAAAAAATTAATACAATACGCAAAGTTAATAACTTTAATAATTCATTTCATTGGTGTAATAAATAAATAAATAAATAAATAAATATATCATCACGCCTTCTACCCATTACTGGGTGTGGCACTCTGCTGAAGCAGATCTCGGTAAGTGATATATTTTGCGCGTGAAGTGCGGTTACCAGTCGTCAAATCACGGCCCCCCAAACGTGTTAGTGGTGGAGGAGCCACAGGGATAGCTTTTTCAAATTATGAAAATTTGTCGCCTGTGGGAATCGAACCAGGGACCTCAGGATCCACAGGCCGACTTCATACTACTGAGTTAGCCATCCCATATTGTTGTAATAGTGCAGTACAATTAATATTTTTAAGATTGGTAACCCCGATAAAATATCATAATGTCAAAAATAAATGGAACTTGCTAGGAAGTAAACTTTTATTTCTAAATTTTTTATTAAAAATAATAATAATAAAATTTAAGGACGATAATACTGACTGATTCAATAAACATTAAAATTAATACATATAATTTATTTTGAAATTTATTAGTAACGCTAGAGTTCAATTTCATAATTATCTAGTTTATGTTCAAAAACAAAATACCTTTAATTTTTAATAAAAAAGTATTTTTTTAGTTTCAAGTAATTATTGTGGATCCTGAGAACCCTGGTTCGATTCCCACAAACGACAAACAATTTTCATAATTTCAAAAACTACCCCTGTGGATCCTTCACCACTAACGTCTTTGGGGACCGTGATTTGATGACTGGTAACCGCACTTCACGCGCAAAATATATCACTTGCCGAGATTTGCTTCGGCAGAGTGCCACATCCAGTAATGGGTAGAAGGCGTGATGATATATTTATATATTTTTTTTAATGGAGCGGTTAGCTCGCTTGTTTCAAATCGGCCAGTGAATCCTGAGAACCCTGGTTCGATTCCCACAGGCGACAAACAATTTTCTCCATTTTAAAACTATCCCTGTGGCTCCCCCTGCACTAACATCTTTGAGGGCCGTGATTTGACGACTGATAACTATACTTCACGCGCAAAATATATCACTTACCGAGATCTGCTTCGGCAGAGATCCACACCCAGTAATGTGTAGAATACGTGATGATATATTTATATTTATTTATTTAAATAAATCAATAATTATTGTATTATTCTTTTTTGACAGTTGCAGAAAAAATATTGTTTGTATTTCGTAGGCGAAATTCGTGTTTTTTTGGCGCGTTCGAATGGCATTTTTGTCTCAATCTGACGGTTGAGAGCAAAAATGACATTCTCACGCGCAACAAAATACAAAATAACTATTTTATTACAGTTATTGTGATAAATAACATTCCTGATAGACTTCGTTTACTGTAGAAAAATGTAAAATAATATTGTCACATTGAAGTGGGTGACAAAAAAAAATTTAGTATATTTAATATTTATTTGCATAATATAAATAACTTGTGAAAGTTCTGAACATCAATAAAATTTAGATAAAACCGCTTATAATTAAAACAAAATTTCTTAATTTCTTATACGAGAACATACAAACTTCACCTTTCAGAATAACAGTGTAGCAGGCTTAATAATATGATAATGATAGCATATTAATTCTAGAATTATTGTATTTTATGAATATAACGTCTGTTTTTATAGTTATTTATATGTTACATATGATTGGTTACTATGGTTATTGTTACCGCGGGAAACTGGCCTCTAAGACAAGTGGGCATAAGGTCGTTCGGTAATGCATTTAGCTGTAATTACATGCGTTATTTGTAGGCATGGAATTAACATTTAAGAAATCGAATCTCGTTCGTATCGTGAATGTCCCCGCCACAAAGGTATTTGGATTCATAAATTCCAATATATGTACTTGGAGATTTCTAAATGCATATAAGAATCTGATCTTTGATTATGGGATTACGGTTTGGTATAAAACTGATTTGCACACTTATTTTTCAACAGCAGGTGCTGCTAAATTATTTTATTATTATAATTACTTTTTATAATTGGAGTTTCTACCTTCGGTATCTATAAATGGTTTCATCGAAAACAATAACAATAATAAACGTATTAATTTGATAATTTATATTCTGACATTTTTTTCATAGTGTTAATTTTTGTATTCTATTATTTTATTGTCAATTTAATTATCTATAATTTATTTTTAATAGTATTGCAGATATTATTTTGTCATACTCTTTTATCGTAACCATCAGGCAGTCAGGTTTTGACATTTTTATCATACGAGGGCAGGGTGAAAAGTCCCTGAAACATGAAACAAGAAATGATTTATTTGATCAAAACATATTTTATTTCTCAACATAATCTCTTTGTAGCTCGATACACTTCGTCCAACGTTTTTCTAATTTTTCGATCCCTTCCAAATAATACGATTTTGGCAATCCTTCAAAATAGGCGTTTGTCTCAGCGATCACCTCATTGTTGGAGCCCTTTCCGCCGAGCCATTTCTTCAAGTTTGGAAATAGATTAAAATCGCAGGGGGCCAAATCTGGAGAATATGGTCCTTCTTATTACGCTTGAACATCGCCAAACACTCCTTTGAACTTGTCACACAGTCGCGCTTGTTGTCAACAGAGAGCAAATGCGGCACTCATCTGGCAAATAACTTTCTCATATCCAAAAATTTATGCAAAATGTTCCGTAACCGTTCGGTTGAGATGCTCATAGCCTCAGCCAGCTCGTGCACTTTAACTCGCCGATCGTCCAATATCATACTATTTTATCGACGATTTCTGGCGTTGTAACCTCAATTAGATGACCAGAACGTTCGGTGTCCTTTGTGGTTATACTACCACAACGAAAATCAGTAAACCACTTGTGAATCGTTCCAATCGATGGTGAGGAGTCCCCATAATGTTTAATCAAGACGCGAAATTCACTTTTTTCCATGTTTTCAAAAATCTTCAAGGTTGCTTGCTTTCGATGGGTGTCAAAACAGAACTGAATGACATATCAGTCTGAAAATTTTAATGCATTCTAGTTAAAGATGGTACATCACATGAATGAACGTTTCTAGGATTCGTGCTACCCCATTTGATGGGATATAGCATGATGTTTGTATGTGTGAAAGAAGAAACAAAAATAGCGTGAATGTAGACTAGGTTCATTTGTTTATTTTGCGTAAAATAATTAGCAGTAGCAGAACACGATAGTTGTCAATGCGTGAGAAAGTCTGGGTAATAAATGGTGGAAAATCTATTAAACTTGAGGAAAACTAATTCTCTAAGGGCCGGCGTTTAGTCGTTTAGCGCTTGTTTTGTGCATAACTCATCGCGTGTCAACTTTTACTCACGGATAACTAGATATTTTGTCGGTGATGCGTCGGGCAATTTATATCTATAATAGTATTTTTCGGGTTCGGGGTGCAATTATTGTCTTTTCGGACGTTTCAATTATCTTCAGGTTGGCTAGCGTGTTAACGGGAAACGAGCTGCCAACTGTCAGCAATCAATTTTCACCAGAACACTACGATCTTTACACGGAAATTAACAAAGAAAAATTTATATTATTTATTAACTTAATATACTTTATCTACTTTTTATATAAACTAAATTTCTTTTGCAATTTCTACATTGATATTTTATTAGTATTATATTTTCACCATTTTAAAATCTACCCCTGTGGCTTCCTCACCACTAACATCCATGGGGGCCGTGGTAACCGCACTTCACGCGCAAAATATATCACTTACCGAGATCTGCTTCGGCAGAGTGCCACACACAGTAATGGATAGAAGGCGTGATGATATATTTATTTATTTATTTTATATTTAATTGATGTATTTTAAGATCCGTATTCTGCCATTACTTGAAAATGTATATATTGAACATTTAAAAGCAAAAGTATTTATTTTGCAAATAAAATGAAATATGTATCATTAAACTTTTTACCCATGACTAAGTACTAGTGTGACGGTGGCGCCATCGGTTGTCGAGTGGCGAAACTGACGCTCAAAAAAATATAAAAATTGAATGAAATAAGTGTGTTATACCTATTATGAGTTGAATATCATGAATTGTTAACAGGTTGTTGGTCTAGTAAATTTTCAAATAACATACCACCGTGTAGTGTTGCCATTATAAATTGGGATTCTTAATTTTTCGTTAAAAACAAGGCTTTGCATGGCTATATATCCATTACTAAACGATAAAAAACTTTCTCCTTCTGATATAATATATATGGATAGTTCTAAAACATCATACTAGTTTTTCAAATGAAACTGCAAAATTTTAGAGGTACACAAACCAAATATGTGCGATTCTGAGTGATGATCGCTATAAGCCCCGTGTATAAGAACTCAACTTTACAAGCGAATATATTTGTTCACAGAAGATGAATGTGTTTCATATTTTAACAGGATGCGTATGACTATCCAATGTTTACGTGCGCCAAATTTCATTCAGATCTGCAAAATTATTTTACACGCTAGTACTACCTTAAGATCACTTTGCATTGTTTAATTCGAAAACAGAGGTCTGGCAGTTTAAGATCTCGAATATATGAACACAACAGCGTGTAAAGAAAAAGTAAAGCGGTAATCAGAGTAGCATTTCCCGCGGCACAACTGGATACAACTGGAAATAACCAGAAATTAAACAAAAGATTTTTAAATGCGGGTTCGTCTTTTGAGTGGAGCAACGAAGATGAGACTATGAAGACAGGGGTGCGTTGAAGAGAGACACCGCGTCGGTGGTTTTTAGAAATTAATGAAAATAAACAATTCCACATAGCCTGGGAGCCGTTTGATCGTTACTCTCAGGAAAATACCCTTTCATCTGATAATTCGTAATATTTCATCATCAGACGTTGTTAAAAGCTATGGATATTTCAGTCGGAGAGAGATCCATCCTCCCTTTGCCGTTTCATTCATTTCTGAATTCATGGGCGTGCAGCACTCACTCGAAACTGCAAATCTATTAAGGGTTACTAACAAAAACTACAAATCCACCCTTAATTATGAGGTAGATGGCTCAATGCTAGTATAGTACAACTAGAATATGAAAACTGACGTTCAAATTATACTGTGATTGTAGTTTATTTCTAAAGAAACCAGGGGATTGTTTTCAGGTACTCAGTCAAATGTACCGGTTTACGATTATCTCCAATTTTTATTAAAAATTAATGTTAAACTTCATTCCCTGTATGAAAACGCTTACATCATATATGCACCAAGTTATCATAAGCTGTATTCCATTTGCCACTTGGTTCATTTAAATAAATAAATAAATATATCATCACGCCTTCTACCCATTACTGGGTGTGGCACTCTGCCGAAGCAGATCTCGGTAAGTGATATATTTATGAGCGTGAAGTGCGGTTACGAGTCATCAAATCACGGCCTCCAAAGATGTTAGTGGTGGAGGAGCCACAGGGGTAGTTTTTGAAATTATGAAAATTGTTTGTCGCCTGTGGGAATCGAACCAGGGTTCTCAGGATCCACAGGCCGACTTCATACCACTGAGCTAGACACCCCATTCATTTAAATCAGTTCAGATAAATTTAACAACATGACAAAATGAACTGAACTAAGCAAACTGATGCACTTATTAGGGTGAGTTACTTCAAAGTAAAGTAGAATAAGTAATTCTAGAACTAGAAATAAAGTCAGCGAAGTAATCCAGCAAAATAAATAAGTGAACTGGCTCAGTAAATGTAAGTTAGATCTGATCCAAATGACAAATGGAATACGCCTATAGATACAATGAAATATAGCTATTTTTTTTATTAATATTATTCGGACCTGTGCGAATGACATTGACGTATGTCTTAATAAGAAAAGACACACGTTTTTTCTTACGTTCTATTTCATTGTGTATTCTTTTATTGAAAACGTATAACAGTTCTAACTAATACGAAAATTTATATTAATTTCATTTACATTTGTTTATAAAATAAAAATAAAGACATATGGTTATGGTTTTGATACTTTCGCGCCTGTCATTTTTAAGTTTGTGACTTTTATTTTTGATACAAAAATAAAGACTGAACAAATAAGAAATGGCTAGAAAAATGTTGTCTAGTCATATGCAAAACCAATGAAATGCTTCATTGTAGGTCACGTGTTTGCGTTTTAACTAATCCTGCCATTATTATACTAAGAATAAAGCTCTTGTGATTATTCCCGGGAATAATCTGCGTAGGTGTTTTTTTGTTTGTGCCAAATGACAGGTAGTTGTCAAATAATTATTTAAAACTGTCAACGCGTCAAGTAAAATGTGTGGAAAAAATCGATTTAGTTGTATTTTAGATACAGAAATACACCAACAAATTTTGGAAAACAACTTTCAAGAATACATTAATAACTAATCAATCGATATGAACCCAATTCAAAATCTTTTAAGTTGGATGAATCGACCTCAACAGCTAAGTCAAAAAATAATCTAATTAAATATAACTCGAGAGTTGGATAAATTAGAAAATAATTCTCCAGTATCTTTCTCAAACTTGTTGGCATTTGGCAATAGCCACTCAAGCCCTACGGGCTTTCGTGACTATTGCCTGGCAACAAGTTTTCGAAAGATCTGCCAAATTATTTTCAATTTATTCTCACTCTCTTGTTATATTATTACTGAAAATATATATTTCAATAATGCAGGTAATAGTTTTGATCCGTTAAGACAAATTTAAATTTGGTTTTCATTTAATATATTGCAGAACTTGGTTTCATTTAAAAACTTTTGTAAAGTACTAAATATTTTAATCTAACATCTATATTTTGAGTTATGTTTTAAAGGTGTCAATCCAATACAATATAAACGTTTTAAATAATAAATCTTGAATCACATGGATACCGGATATGTCGTAATAGTTTTCATACAGGGAATGAAGTATACTCTGTTGTTTTACAAAGAAAACAGGATTATTTTGTCCCCATGTGCAGTTTTTCCGCGCACGTCACTGGTAATGTATAGATGTATCTCAGTGTACTTTTGAATATTTTCCCGAATGTCTATGTCTATATCCTGTGTCCTTTGTGGTGGATCCTGCAGGCTTTGCGAACTTGCCGGTCGCGTCCTCGCCCGCGTCTCTCCTGCAGCGCCGTCAACAGCCCCCGTCTTACCCCCGCCAACCCCACAAACGCTTTTCGAACTGTGAAAGGGTAGTTGTACTTGTATTGTGGATGCTACTCTATTTTTTATCGATGTACTATTTTATTTTATTTTCTATGTACAACAGTAATTTTTTTTCTGTCTGGCTTTTGTAAATGAATACATCTTTCTGTTTATAGCTGTATTTTCTATAAATTAGTTAGATGGCTTTGATAAAATAAATGCTTATTACAACTTTGTTTCGTAGATACAAAAACAACGAAAACAAATCTGGTGATGTTTTCAATAATTACAAATAATACTTGTTTAATAAAATATTTGAGCGCAGAAAATGGTAATTATTAATTACAAGAAATACGATCAGATGGTAACAAGATTAATCCGCCTATTCCACCATTATTTTTTATGATTAATCTGCAGATTACCACCATTTCAGCATTCTATGACTAAAATCATTTATTCTGTTACTACTATTTTACTTTTATGCATTTTGCTCTTGTACAAAACGGGCAGTAAAAAGAAATATTATTTTTTACCACTATTTTACGGAACTGTCAGTGTGTTATCATTATATTATTTTTTATAATAACAGCTAGGTATATTAGTAAACAAAATCCATGAATATGACATAAAAATGCCAGGGTAAAGTGATGTTTTATTTCAAGTAAAAACACTTTCCTGACGTATTATTATTTCTGAAACCGTTTAATTTAATCTATAATTAATTATAAATAATTAAAAATGTATGGGGAGGCTAGCTCAGTGGTATGAAGTCGGCCTGTGAATCCTGAGAACCCTGGTTCGATTCCCACAGGCGACAAAACAATTTTCATAATTTCAAAAAACTACCCCTGTGGCTCCTCCACCACTAACATCTTTGGGGGCCGTGATTTGACGAATGGTAACCGCACTTCACGCGCAAAATATATCACTTACCGAGATCTGCTTCGGCAGAGTACCACACCCTGTAATGGGTAGAAGGCGTGATGATATATTTATTTTATTTTTTGTTTCTTTCATGGATGGAGAACATACAGACCAAATAAGTAAGTATAGAATTGTAATCAGAAGTAAATTTCTGTTGTGCAAGAACAGTCACCACCTGTTACTATATTAATATAATTATTAATAAAATGTTGAAGGATTTCCGGGTAGAAAATTCCACCTCCCCGGAGAATCAAAGACGCCAGTGAGATTTTGTTTTGTGTTTGGGATTTTTCGGCTTCGTTCGAAAAATGCTTTACGTAGTTTGGCGCGCTTGGCACGCTTTGCCGAGCGCCCTTTGCACGCCCGCATTCCAGGGTTGGCACCGGGGCGGCCAAGGGGGCACAAATTCCCGATTGCGTTAATCACAAGGTTAAGGGTTTAATTTTTCATAATCTGGCTACTGGGCTCTTTGAAGTTGGGGCAGATATGCGCCACCCCGCGGTATATTAAATCGTTTGGCTTTAAGTATTCGTCTGAACCACGGTATGAACCCTCTGCTCTCTCTTACGCCAGCCATGTGAAGGTGTAAGGGATGGAAGGGGTGCCGAAGACTCAACGAAGCAAAGGGAGGTTTTAATAGTTCGAATTGACATGCATACGAGGTCCATAGGGGTGTATTTATAAACAAACCTGGACTTCTTTTAATTAATACTTTTTTATCTCTATTTTTTTTTTCATCCACAAAGAAATATTTCTGTTTGATGTGGCTTACTGTTAGTTATTTTTATTTCTTATACACTCGTATGGCAATATGATATTTCATATATTGTTGAATTTAATTAAAGGATAGCTAGCTCAGTTGTATCAAGCAGAGCTGAGCAGTAGCTAGCTACTTTTGTAGCTTAGCTACTAGCTTAACTACATTTACCTTAGCTGTAGCTGTAGCTTCGCTAACTGTGAAAAAATATAGCTGTAGCTTATAGCTAGCTACTTTTTTTGCTATTAGCTTAAAAATAACAATTGAAGCTACTTTTAAAGCTACTTTTTGTAGCTTCAAGCTACTTTTTGTAACTTAAAGCTACTTTTTAAGCAGAAGATCAACAAAGTACGCATGCGTACAAACTAAACCCACACAAAATAATTATTTGTTGCCGGTTCTAACTGGCTCTAATACGCAAAAATACACAGTAGGTGCCAGATGGTATTTGCTATTTTTGATATTTATGTACATAATAGTAAATTAACAGTCATTATAACAAAAGACTGATCATATGACAATGGCAAATTTAATTATTTCACAATAATTTAAAAAAAGTAGCTTTAAAATTTTACAGTTACTTTAACGAAAGCTTTTAGCTGTAGTTTAGCTATATTTTACAAAATATAGCTTGTAGCTGTAGCTTAGCTAATTTTTTAAAGAATAGCTGTAGCTGTAGCTTAGCTACTTTTTTTAAGTAGCTTGCCCAGCTCTGGTATCAAGTAGATCCTGAGAACCCTGGTTCGATTCCCACAGCCGACAAACAATTACAAAACTACCCCTGTGGCTCCCCCACCACTAACATCTTTGGGGGCCGTAATTTTACGGCTGGTAACTGCACTTCACGCGCAAAATATATCACTTACCGAGATCTGCTTCGGCAGAGTGCCACATTCAGTAATAGGTAGAAGGCGTGATGATATATTTATTTTAATATTTGATTCATGTACCTTTTAAAAAGAGTTAAAATTCTTTTTGACTCCGTCAGAGTCCTTGAACAAAAAGTCGAAATAAATGCTAAGAATTCGTCACAGTTACTTCAGAAAACGAAATATTAATGACAGCTCATCTATAACAAGTTAGGCTCATATCGAGATCCATATTGAAAAAAATCGCCAAGTATGTTACAAATTGCAGACGATTTATTAAAAAGTCCGACATGTCAATTAGGTCACGAAGATATTATAACCATCTCTCTCACATATATACAAACATACACACACACACACACTAAGACAGTACATAGCGAGTAACCCTGTGTATGTTACAGTGCAGTGTGATGCAAAGAAAATAGCAAAAAGCTGATTGCCAAAATTTCTCCTTTGTCGGCAACGATGCCGCTTAATGAGAGCCGAGCATATGTCTCGCAACGAAATTTGAAGAATTCGAACTGAAAAGATACCTATTTTATCGACTTTGTGTAATTAATGACGCGACAGACAAGAAGGCTGCGGCTGGAATTCTTTGTTTTGCTACCCAGCTGCGGTTGTTTTGTTTTTCATTGCAAACTAGCTAAATCAATGATAATTTCTTGCAAATTGCAAAACATTGGTTTCTAATTAAAATTAAAAAAAAGTTTACATTTGTACTTACAGATTTTGTTTATTTATAAGATTGTTAATGGCATGATAGACGCATCCGAAATATTGGAACAATTAAATTTTTCCGTGCGTCCTTGTAATACAAGAAATTCTTCTACTTTTCGATTTAGTTCCATTTTAGATACAGAAATACACCAACAAATTTTGGAAACAACTTCCAAGAATACATTAATAAGTAATCAATCGATATGAACCCAGTACAAAATCTTTTAAGTTGGATAAATCGATCTCAACAGCTAAGTCAAAAAATAATCTAATTAAATATAACTCGAGAGTTGGATAAATTAGAAAATAATTCTCCAGTATCTTTCTCAAACTTGTTACCATTTGGCAATAGCCACTCAAGCCCTACGGGCTTTCGTGACTATTGCCTGACAACAAGTTTTCGAAAGATCTGTCAAATTATTTTCAATTTATTCTCACTCTCTTGTTATATTATTACTGAAAAGAATTACACGCTATCATATTTCACAAATTTAAATTCAACTTTTGACACTGAATGTCCCGCAATAGTAGCGATCTCCAAAGACACATCTCTCCGGGTTTCTATTCTAGTTAATCTAGTACAGTTGAGTAAATATTTATTATTAAAAGCCTGACTAAAGAGAGCGCCATCCAAAGAAGCTGAACAAGCATATAATTTCGCAATGTATGTGGCACGCTAATAACATTTAATATTCTTTATTCCGGACCTGCATGATGTCTTGACTGCTGTGAACATATCGTTGCAACATGGACGTATAATACTTTGTCTTGTATTGTCGCTCAGATCTGAAAACAATGCTCGCATTCAAAGACGGACATTATCCTACTGGAAAGACATTAAAATACTATTAACTCGACGCAAATTATATTATTCACGGGACTAACATGCACTTTTCTAACCGAACGTTAATGTCGCATCCCGGATACGGATACACTGCAACCCAGAAATGAACGTACTTTGACTAATCGGAAGGCAAAGAATAAACAATAGACTACAAGACAAGCATAGTTTACATAAAACTATGCAAATGGCAAATATTTATTTCAAGTATTTAGTATGGTAGTGTGGTTAATGTTATGATAATCGTATCTGGAGATCATGAATTAGAATACATGCTCAGATTAAAAATATATGAATTACCACACTGCGATTCGTTGAGTCCAAACCCTGTTCTATAATTGTTATTAAGTTCCTGTTGTACAGAGTCAAATTAATATTAGATATCTGCGATATAAGTATTGAATATATTATATAATTATCATTATGGGGTAATGGCTCAGTGGTATCGAGTCGGCCTGTAGATCCTGAGAACCCTGATTCGATTCCCACAGCCGACAAATATTTTTACCAAATTAAAATTACCCCTGTGGCTTCCCCGCCTCTAACATCTTTGGAGACCGTGATTTAACAAATGGTAACCGCACTTCACGCGCATAAATATATCACTTACCGAGATCTGCTTCGGCAGAGTGCCACACCCTTAATGGGTAAAAGGCATGATGATTTATTTATTTTATTTATTCATTAACCTATTTTACCTATAATTGATAGTATTTGTTTAATAGAAGAAGAAAAATGCCATTAATATATTAAAGAAATACATGTTTTGCCTTTCCTGCAAATGGCGGCATTCTCCCACCACTTATCTCACTTGTACACATAAGTAAGCTATCCACGGGTCATAAGAAATCCTTGTAAATAATATAATTTTTACTTTCTTATACGTAGTAAAAGGAAGTATTGGAATCGTGAAAAAAATCGTTGACGAGATGTTTTCAGGTCCACTGAATCTGTTTTGATCATTTTCTCAATGATGTCTGTGTGTGTGGATGGATGGATGGATGGATGGATGGATGTGTGTCCGATCGTGCAATATCTCATGAACGAGATAAGATTTGTTAACGAAACTTGGTAATTATAAGATTCATGAAAATACGAAGAGCTGACTTGATTTTGAATGAAATTGAAAAACCGGAAGAGGAAGTTTACTCGACACACAAAACAATAAATTCCATTTATTTCAAAAATGGAATCAGTTACGAAAAAAAGTTTCAAATAAAAGATGTTAGCAAAAATATTTGGAACATAAAATGTTATTTGCAATTTTCCTGTATATGCGTCTAATTTTGAGAAAAACTAATTTATATATTTAATAATATATTTCAATAATCATAGTAGCAATAGAAACAAAAAACAAAAACATGTTTAACATTTATATGTCAAATAATAATTGTCAAACGCAAGGAGCAAGTCATAAGTGTTCAATTCAGCGTTTTTAATATGAAATATGCTGTGTATAAGAAAGTCGTGTGGTGCCCACACCAGATTTTTACATTTGGTATTCTGTACTTAGGAAATTTAGAATAAAATGCGAGTAGTATACAATAGAATTTCTCGAAGATTTCTAATTAATACAATGTTAATATTTGGTTGAACCTTGAGAAAATAAAAAAGTGTTAGGGTAAGAATTGAAGCATGACTGATAGAGCTAATAATTCGTTTTTTATCTGACTACTGTGATGTCATGCAGTACATTTCTTTTTCCATAAAACAGTTCCTGTAACATTAATGGTATAAAAGAATAAGTCCGACGAATTCATGTGCGTACGTATATTTCTTTTCTCACGACCTTACGTACACAGAGGTCCCCAACAGGTGACCCGTAATGACCATAATTAATACGTGAAATGAGTGACATGTCAAACAATCCGAGCAGCGGAAGTGGTCGTCAGTAATGCCAACTCAACAAAACAATCACTGCAACTCCACTCAACTGTACACAAATACTGGATACAGTGGATTTTTTCCACGCATTGATACATTCTACGATATATGCAACAGTTTGCAATGAAAAATATAAATATTTATATTAATAAGAAATAAATTCAACTAATTCATACTGAGGATTTTAAAATTGCAGGAAAGACAAAACATGTATTGCTTTAATATATTAATGGCATTTTTCTTGTTTTCTATTAAACAAATACTATCAATTATAGGTAAAATAGATTAAAGAATAAATAAAATAAATATATCATCACGTCTTTTACCTATTACTGGATGTGGCACTCTGCCGAAGCAAATCTCGGTAAGTGATATATTTTACATGTGAAGTGCGGTTACCAGCCATCAAATCACGGCCCCCAAAGATGTTAGTTGTAGGGAAGCCACAGGGGTAGTTTTTAAAATGGTGAAAATTGTTTGCCGCCTGTGGGAATCGAACCAGGGTTCTCAGGATCCACAGGCCGACTTAATACCACTGTGCTAGCTACCCCTAATAAATAGATTAATGAATATATAATATAAACATTGTTGACCATAGGTGCACTTTGGTAATTTAATATTTACAATTACATGAATTAGAGTTGATCAAAACTAATAAATTGAATCATGCCATAATTATTATAAATAAATATAAATATATCATCACGCCTTTTACCTATTACTGGATGTGGCACTCTGCCGAAGCAGATCTCGGTAAGTGATATATTTATGCGCGTGAAGTGCGGTTACCAGCCATCAAATCACGGCTCCCAAAGATGTTAGTGATAGAGGAGAAACAGGGATAATTTTAAATTGGTGAAAATGTTTGTCAGCTGTGGGGATCGAACTAGGGTTCTTAGGATCCATAGGCCAACTCCATACCACTGAGCCACTATCCCATATTTATTAAACTAGTTAAACATTTGTTTAACTCCAATAAAACAAATATTTAACTTGTTTATTTTATTTGTAGTGGCATTCAGAAATTTATTTAATATTATTAATTTTATTTAGGCTCTTTCTCGAGAATGAAATCTTGTGTTGAGTGGTTCGGATTCCATTATAAGCTGTAGGTCCCCTGTACTTTAATTGGGATTAAGTTCCTGTTGTGCAGATTAACAAATAAATAAATAAACTAGTACAGCACACAATTATTTTATTAAAATGATGCACAATTAAAATTTGAATCTTATCTACATAATATTTCTGATGGTATAGTCATTCGAAGAAGGACTTTTTTCAATGATTTTCGATACCACTGAACCACCTAACCCATGGAAATCGTAAATAAATATATCATCACGCCTTCTACCCATTACTGGGTGTGGCACTCTGCTGAAGCAGATCTCGGTAAGTGATATATTTTGCGCGTGAAGTGCGGTTACCAGCCATCAAATCACAGCCCCCAAAGATGTTAGTGATGAGGTAGCCACAAGGGTAGTTTTTGAAATGGTGAAAATTGTTTGTCATCTGTGGGAATCGAACCAGGGTTCTCAGGACAGACCTACATAATATTTCTGATGGAACAGTCATTCGAAGATGGACTTTTTTCGATGGTTGGTTACGTGCTCAAAACTGGCATTGACCTAAATATTTATTCAAGTATTTAAAGCACACATGATGAATGATGTCTAAAGTGTTGTTTGGCGAAAATCCGTTGAGAAACGCGATCAGCAGCAACTCTAACACAACAGGTTTGCCACTACACCATGAATATATCAGATAGGTATCAGATACGATCGAAGCATGTAGTAGGTACATCAAATGATCTTTTTGGAAATATGATCTACGTATCGTACAATGATCTACATCCGGCGGAAATGATACACACGAACACACACACACTACGTCACATACTATGTCATTACTAACGGATACGTTAGCCTCCCCTGATGTACAGGGAAAAATTTTATGTCACTTTTTATGCGTTTGGATTATTATTGCGATGTATGCCACTTTGTTGCTTCTTGTTAACATCTCTTAATACTTACATATTAACTACAATTTATCATTTTTTACTGTCTTATACACAGTATAAGGAAGTATTGGAATCGTGACAAAAATCGTTGAGGAGATTTTCGCGGAAATACGTGTATTGAGGTCCACTGAATCCATTTTGATCATTTTCTCAATGATGTCTCTGTGTGCGTGTGTGGTTGGATGGATATGTGTCCGAGTGTGCAATATCTCATGAACGAGATAAGATTTGTTAACGAAATTTGGTAATTATAAGTTTCATGAAAATATAAAGAGCTGAGTTGATTTTGAATGAAATTGAAAAACCGGAAG
Organism: Pterostichus madidus; assembly: GCA_911728475.2. Lineage (NCBI taxonomy): Eukaryota > Metazoa > Arthropoda > Insecta > Coleoptera > Carabidae > Pterostichus > Pterostichus madidus. The sequence continues at coordinate 10,231,068 of OU452315.1, forward strand.
AGGAAGTTTACTGGACACCCAAAACAATAAATTCCATTTATGTCAAAAATGGAATCAGTTACGAAAAAAAGTTTCAAATAAAAGATGTTGGTAAAAATATTTGGAACATAAAATGTGTGAGGGTGTGTGTGTGTAACTTTGGGGGCTGTGATTTGACGGCTGACAACCGCATTTCACGCGCATAAAATATATAATTTTTGTATTCGCATCATTCAAAATAAGGTTTACATTACCTTGGAAACCAATTAAAAGTATGATTTTGCGCACTATTGCGCAAAGTAATTGAAAGAACACCCATTTTTATGGTTCTAAATTGCTAATTGTACTTATGTAGGTACAAACATTTTAAGGAATTTATAAAAGAAGTAGAGACATTAGCTTATAACGCCATCAAACAGACATATTTTAACAAACTTTACGAGAAAAAAATGAACAATTTGTTTTCAAATAACAAATGTCAATTCATGGCATACTTAACTGTCAATATAAATTCACGCTTCAAATTTAATAACTTTTCTCACTAACTGTTATATAATTTTTGCTCGTTACAAATAACATTGTAGAAAACTCGTGCACGAAGACGTCATTTGCACCATTTCTGCACTTGTTATGTAAATAGCTATTACCAAAATCTGCTACGACAGAGTGCCACACCCAATAATGGGTAAAAGGCGTGATGATATATTTATATTTTAGTTATTTTTCTTAAATAAACTAAAAAAAAATAAAATATATCATTACGTCTTTTACCCATTACTGGCTTTGGCACTCTGTCGAAGCAGATCTCGGTAAGTGATATATTTTAGCGCGTGAAGTAGGGTTACCAGTCGTCAAATCACGGCCCCCAAAGATGTTAGTGGAGGGGGAGAGCCAGAGGAGTAGTATTAATGTGATGAAAATGTTTGTCGCCAGTGGGAATCGAACCAGGGTTCTCATGATCCACTGGCTGACACGATAACCACTGTGCCACCTACTCCATAAATAAATAAAAAATAAATAAAAAATTATTAAAACATTACTTTCAACTTCTTTAAAATAAAATTGTATAATAATACTGAGTCAAGATGTCAAAAATAAATCTTTTGCTATCAGTCCCAAATAAATAAAAAAAAGTTAAAATGCATTTCATCGAGTTTGCAAAGTGTATAATATGTTTAATATATTTTATACAGCCGAACTATTTGTTGAAAAATTCGTTGAGCGACCTTGAAGATCCAAACATGCTGTGTCTTTAATGAGGAATAAATTGCCTGGGTACCCCGCGCACCCCTCAAGAACTGCGAATTCAACCGCAGCGAAATTCTTAAGCGAATGCTTCTCAATAATTGATTACGATCGATTTTGGAAACCGATTGCGAATTCGCCGACCAATTTTGTCTCAGGTTGTTGCTTTTTTGAATCAAATTTTCAATTCTTTGTTATCTTAGGAATTTATTTACGAATATTTGAGAACAGCTGCAGTAGCAATGAACTCTGTCACTATTCTGCAGTAGATTTTGCTTGAAATATTTCATCGCAATAAATGCAACAATATGCTTAGTTTAGTTACTTAAGGCGTGTTTCTTTGGATTGTGATTGTGATTTTCTAAATCATGATTCCTTTGATCGTGATTGCGTTGAATCATGATTAAATATGATACTGAAGAAAACATCGAACAGGAATAATGATTCAAATCCAGCCCGATCGACGCGATCCTATAGTATGAACGTTAAAATAACTGCAAATGTCAAATACACAAACTAACCTATTTTAAAATTTCATAAATGAGTGTCCATGTAAGCAATTTAAAAATTCTTCCAGAAGCAGCCAATTTCCCTTAATTCCACAAATAGAGCACATAAATTTATCATCAGACGCCATTTTTAATCCTTCGATGTTAATCAGTCAACATGAATCATAGAAAAAGTATGATTCAGAAGGGTAGGGGGATTGTCGTTTCGTGATCACAAAATGAAAGAGTAGGGATAACGAATAACGAACGAAGAAACATGATTCTTCATGATCATGTTAAGTTTAATCACTTTGATTACGAATCACAGTCCAAAGAAACACGCCTTTAGACGTGTAAGCATACGTATGTACTTTTACGAGAGGAATTCACTAGTTTCACAGATTTTCGTTATCTTTTCAAGTTTTGGAAATATAGGCAAAAGAAAATTTTGTAGAAAATAAATAAATATATCATCACGCCTTCTACCCATTACTGGGTGTGGCACTCTGCCGAAGCAAATCTCGGTCAATGATATATTTTACGCGTGAAGTGCGGTTACTAGTCGTGAAATCACGGCCCCCAAATATGGTGGTGGAGGAGCCACAGGGGTAGCTTATGAAATTATGAAAATAGTTTGTCGCCTGTGGGAATCGAACCAGGGTTCTCAGGATCCACAGGCCGACTTCATACCACTTAGCTAGTCACCCCATAATGAATGCGTATAATAAATAAATAAATAAATAAATAAATATATCATCACGCCTTCTACCCATTACTGGATGTGGTACTCTGCCGAAGCAGATCTCGGTAAGTGATATATTTTTGCGCGTGAAGTGCGGTTACCAGCCGTAAAATCACGGCCCCCAAAGAAGTAAGTGGAGTGGGAGCCACAGAAGTAGTATTAATGTGGTGTAAATTTTTGTCGGCTGTGGGAATCGAACCAGAGTTCTTAGGATCCACAGGCAGACACGATAACCCCTGTGGCACCTTCTCCATAAAATACTTGAATATAAGTATTATCATTTTCTTTACAAATATTAATGAGAAATGATCAACGTATGTTTTTTTGTTGTACATCTAAATAAATGTCTTCGATTGACATCTGAAAGTTACAATTAACTTTTTATTTATCGATGAAGTACTGGTCCTGAATGATTGATTTTCAGTATAAAATTAATCAATTAACGATAACAAAACACAGCAGACACGCGATGAAAGAATAACAAAACATCAGAACATCGTAAACCTGAAATAAACAAACAAAGAGACACAATAAGAGCAGAGACATATTATATTCCACAGCCGTTACCATTATTACCTAAGAAAGTAATTATTATTGTATATTAAAAAGTCACGAGTTATCTGCCCGATCTTCTGCTTCGAAATATCGGCCAAGCGAAACAAATGACTTCTGGGACATGATGCGTGTTGTTCAGTGGTGGCTCGTGAGACGAGGGGCAAGGGGTTGGGCGTCTGTAAGCTATGGAGATCTCGAGTGACAGATAGTGAGATACGCCTCAGCGATTTTCAGTTATTTTTTGTTTAACTGCGACAAATAATTGCTTGCCTGCACTTCCTACTGTTTCCGTTCATTAACAGACTAATTATCATCTTATTATCTCTAAATGGAGGCTTTGGGTTCGATCTACTCACATGAGAAAATTCACGAATTATAACAATATGAAATTAATCAAAATATGGAGTAGATGCCTCGGTGGTATCATGTCGTACTGTAGATTTAAGAACCCGGGTTCGATACCCACAAACGACAAACAATTTTCACCACATTAAAACTATCCCTGTGGCTCCCTTTCCACTAACATCTTTGGAAGCCGTGATTTGATGACTAGTAACCGCACTTCACACGCATAAATATATCACTTACCAAGATCTGCTGTGGCAGGGTGCCACACCCAGTAATGGGTAGAAGATAGTTTTTATTTGCATTAAACTCAATGCTGGATTATATCATAAGCTGACTTAGCTATAGTTTAGGGCCCCATACATTGGGGGCCCCGCGGAAACTGTAAAAAATGTATACTATTTATTTAGATGCTTATATTTGTTTCTGTTTACAATTAATTTTAAATAATATGATACTAGATATGAAATTAAGGATTTCACCATGTAATTCCTCATATATTTCTACATAATTATGCATACTTTGATGCTCAAAATATATATTTTTTAATCGCCGGAGTCGTGATCGCAAGAATGTATGTTAATGAAAATGCAATTTTTTTTTGTTGGCCCAGTTTAAAAATCGAAAAATTTGAAAATATGGTTCTATATAAATCAGACTATGAGAAATCGAATGCCGTTGAGCGCATCTTCATATCTTTTTCAGTTACCGAGTTACGGCAATTTTTGTCTTTTTAAAAATCTCAACTTTGAAGGCCCATATCTCGAAAACTAAAAGAGATATTGATACGCGGTTTAAACGAGTGTATTTCCCGTGTTCTAATTAACTTATACTGACATTTTGAAAATTTTGAATATTTTACAATTTTTTTACAAATATTTTTTTGCCTATATTTCAAAAACTTGACGAGATAATGAAAATCTGTGAAAATCAGTGAATTAGTCTCGTAAAAGTACATAGGAATGTAAAATTTCAGGCAAAAATTCGGAGAGGTAAAGTTTTTATTACAAAAAAACGAAAAATCACTGTTTTTTATTATTTTTGAAGGGGTACCCCTTAAGAATTTTACGAATTTAGGCCATTTTTAGTTTTTTTGCTCTAAAAGTTTTATCCGTACTGCAAAGATTTTGTAATTTTACATACATATGTACTTTTACAAGAGGAATTCACTGGTTTCCACAGATTTTCATTATCTCCTCCAGCTTTTGAAATATGGAAAAAAGAAAATTTTTAAAAAAATTGCAAAATTTTCAAAATTTTCAAAATATCAGTATAAGTTAATTAGAACACGAGAAATACACTCGTTTAAACCGCGTTTCAATATCTCTTTTAGTTTTCGAGATATGGGCCTTCAAAATTAAAATTTTGTACAAAGTCAAAAATCGTCTTAACTCGAAAACTAAAAAAGATATGAAGATGCGCTCAACAGCATTCGATTTCTCGTAATCTGATTTACATAGAAAGCGTTTAATTAGATCAATAATAATCATAAATCATTCAAATTTTTTTATATGAATTGTACTGACAGCAGACTACGTATCCAAGGTTACAACAACAAAAAACAGTCAGGTAAAATCTTTACCAGACTGTTTTGTACTTTACCAGACGGTTATTTTAGTTGTAGCCATGGATATGAACTTTACTTGACTGTTTTGATAAATACCTACTTTCCATACTCAAATTGGTGAGGAAATTAAGCACTTTCTTGCCGGTTTCAGAAAAAAATCGTTTCATTTTGACAGAAGGAAATATTATTAACGAATCAAGAGAACGCTGTGAGAACAATCGAACAGCACTAAACAGTCGAATCCATTAGTGACATTATGAAGTAAGTCTCCGCGTTGATTTATTCGGATCCATTCTTTCAGATCATCAGGCGTGACCGATGGTCACTCCGTTCTCGACAACTTCTGACCGCCGTGGTCGTGGCCGGGGAGTGGCGCGGTGGTAGAGGAACAGACGCACAGTTCCCGTCTTTTGTTGTCCACTCTCATATGCGACTTGATGATTGAAAGGGGTTGGCTATTCTGGTTTTACTGGGCTATAGATTGCTGTTTTGTTTCGTTGTTTTTTTATTGTTGTTGCTAACCAACGGATTTAATCAATGAAAGAATTGACTTGAAACTAGATATACACTTATTCGCAGCTGAATATACAATGGGTTTGGTTTTGCTTTCCTATAGGTTAAGTTTCACATTAGGTTTTGATCATTTGATCTGTGTTTTAAAATAAAATAAAACTACTTATGTTTACGCAATATAAAAAGATAAACAATGAGAATTAGTTGTCACTTTCTTTTCTTCTCTATTGAAATTGTAATATTTACATTACCTAACAAATATAAAAGAACTGAAAGAATCAACTCATAATCTTTAAAAGTTTTAAGAACAATTTTAGTTTTTTAAGTAGAAAATATGAGATACAAATTTAAATAATATAATAAAGAACTTTACTCTGTTTTTTAACCAGGAGGAGTAATTTAAATTTTAATCGCTAAAACTGACGCTTCTGATTTGCTAATGCTTCGTCCAGTTTACACTGTACATAGATTTTATTAGAGCTGTCATAAGTTTTGAGGTTATCTGTTTTCTTGTTGGTTTTTTGCATTTCTGTGACATTAAAATAAATCAGTTCTTTTAAGAACTAATAATATACGGAGTGACAAATTAGAGTTTATAATGTCATTTATATATCATCGAGATCAGTGCAGATGTGTAAGAAATTTTTGTATTTCGCGCGAACAAAAATCTAGTAACTTTCTTTGGTAACTTTCTATAGTGTAAATCTGACTTATGCATTTACTCCTCCTGGTTAAAAAACAGACTATAGTTTCATAAGGCAATCTGTTAACGCACGAGTCCAAATTTGGAAAACGAGTCGCCCTGAGGCGAGTTTTATAAAGGACGAGCGCTACCAACATGACTGATAAAAAACACCAACTTATATTTTAGTCGCAGTTTTTTAAATCGAACAGAATTATAAATTTACCTCAAAAGAAAAAATAGTATAAAGAACATGTTTCATTCCATGATTTTCAAATCAAAATTAAAAAAAATTAACTATTAAATATTAATTATTAAACCTATATCTGTCAAACTCAAACAATAAGTCTGTTTCAATTGTGTTTTGTTTCCAAGGCATTCTGTTAACAGCTTAAAGACCTTACGTTATCGCATGACAGGATAGTATATCACTAAATTTAGACACATTCGATGCAGTTTTCAGGTCTAAACATTTTTTATTTACACTTTTCTTTACCTACAGGAAAATTGTACCATTATTTTTTCTATGGTACATAAAAAAATACACCTAGTATATATGTAATTATAAATATTTCTGACCTTTTGTAGATTCTTTTAAGGTGGATCTCACTGCATTTTTGATGTCTCCACCTGCAAAAAAAAATATATTAAAATTTACAATTGAACAAAATTGAAAACTAAGAATTTATTTACTTATTTATTCTACTTAAGTAATATGATACCAGCCGCCAAATCACGGCCCTCAAAGATGTTAGTGGAGGAAAGCCACAGAAGTAATTTTAATGGGATGAAAATTGTTTATCGGTTGTGGGAGTCGAACTCAGGTTCTCAAATCCACATGCCGACTTGATACCACTGAGTCATCTACCACATAATTTAATAAAGATTATATCGTGTCGGCCTGTGGATCCTGAGAACCCTGGTTCGATTCCTACAGCCGACAAACATTTTCATTACTCCTATGGCGTCCCCACTACTAACATCTTTGGGGCACTACTAACATCTTTGGGAGCCGTGATTTTATGACTGATAACCGCATAAATATACCACTTACCGATATCTGCTTCAGCAGAATGCTACACCCAGTAATGGGTAAAATGCGTGATGATATATTTATTTATTTTTAATTTTTTTTAATAGATTACTTTGATATCTATGTTACTTTAATTCCTTTCGCACATCTGATGTCTCACCCCGCGTTAATTTAAATATCCTCTGAATTTATCACGTCACCTAGCACTTGTTCCTAGGTTGGGTGACTTGATCGTATCGTTCGAAGACGAACGACAAACGACGATGTGAGCACAGTCCGTGAAGGGACACTGCACAGCCTACTGCTGCACTTATGTTCCTGCTCTGTGGAATATAGTGTCACTTAGACCGTGAACAAATTATAGTTTTTATTTTTATGCCGAGTCATCTCATACACTTTGAGGATGAGGATGAGGATGAGATACTGGAGTGCGAAACCACTGCACTTTACAGATCTACGACAAATTATACTGTGACGTCGATCTGATAAGTCGAGCATTCTTTACTTTGTACAAAGTAATTATTTAATTGTTACGTATCCGGTAGATGGCTCAGTGGTATTGGCAAACAATTTTCACAACAATAAAATTACCCCTGTGGCTTCCTCACCACTAATATCTTTGCGGGACGTGATTTGACGACTGGCAACCGTACTTCACGCGCATAAATATATCACTTACCGAGATCTGCTTTGGCAGAGTGCCACACCTAGTAATGGGTAGAAGGCGTAATGGCATATTTATTTATTTTATTTACTAAAATTCTTGAAAGTAATGGGTAAAGGGCATGACGATATATTTATTTTATTTGATAATTACTTTCTTATAACTTATCTCAAATTTTGTTCACACAACAAATTTTCAGTTATAACAAGAGAATAAAAATAAATTGAAAATAATTTGACACATCTTTCGAAAACTTGTTGCCAGGCAATAATATTTAGACTACTAGATTAACGAGAATAGAAACTGCCGGTGTAGAGTAGAGCTTGACAAACTAAAGTAAAACCATGAGAGGTGTGTCTTCGGAGGTCGTAACTATCGCGGGACATTCAGTGTCAAAAATTGAATTTAAATTTGTGAAATATGATGGCGTGTAATACTTTTCAGTAATAATATATCAAGATAGTGAGAATATGTTGAAAATAATTTGATAGATCTTTCGAAAACTTGTTGCCAGGCAATAGTCACGAAAGCCCGTAGGGCTTGAGTGGCTATTGCCAAATGGCAACAAGTTTGAGAAAGATACTGGAGAATTATTTTCTAATTTATCCAACTCTCGAGTTATATTTAATTAGATTATTTTTTGGCTTAGCTGTTGACGTCGATTCATCCAATTTAAAAGATTTTGAACTAGGTCCATATCGATTGATTACTTATTAATGTATTCTTGGAAGTTATTTCCAAAATTTGTTGGTGTATTTCTGTATCTGAAATGGAACTAAATCGATTTGTTTCACACATTTTACTTGACGCTTTGACAGTTTTAAATAATTATTTGACTACCTATCATTTGTCACAAACAAAAAAGCACCTACAGAGATTATTCCCAGGAATAATCACTAGAGCTTTATTCTCAGTATAATAATGACAAGATTGGTTAAGACGCAGCCACATGACATACAATGAAGCATTTCATTGGTTTTGAGAAACGTCAAAAAATAAAATAAATAAATATATCATCACGCTTTCTACCCATTACTGGGTGTGGCACTCTGCCGAAGCCGATCTCGGTAAGTGATATATTTTGCGCGTGAAGTGCGGTAACCAGTCATCAAATTACGGCCTCCAAAGATATTAGTGGTGGAGGAGCCACAGGGATAGTTTATCAAATTATGAAAATTGTTTGTCGCCTGTGGGAATCGCACCAGGGTTCTCAGGATCCACAGGCCGACTTCATACCACTGAGCTAGCCGTCCCATGAAAAATAATCAGTGCAAATTGTAAGATGTAAATTCCTTGTAAATAAATAAATAAATATATCATCACGCCTTCTACCTATTACTGGGTGTGGCACTCTGCCGAAGCAGATCTCGGTAAGTGATATATTTTGCGCGTGAAGTGCGGTAACCAGTCATCAAATTACGGCCTCTAAAGATGTTAGTGGTGGAGGAGCCACAGGGATAGTTTTTGAAATTATGAAAATTGTTTGTCGCCTGTGGGAATCGAATCTAGGGTACCAGGGTTCTCAGGATCCACAGGCCGACTTCATACCACTGAGCTAGCCGTCCCATGAAAAATAATCAGTGCAAATTGTAAGATGTAAATTCCTTGTAAATAAATAAATAAATATATCATCACGCCTTCTACCTATTACTGGGTGTGGCACTCTGCCGAAGCAGATCTCGGTAAGTGATATATTTTGCGCGTGAAGTGCGGTAACCAGTCATCAAATTACGGCCTCCAAAGATGTTAGTGATAGAGGAGCCACAGGGATAGTTTTTGAAATGATGAAAATTGTTTGTCGTCTGTGGGAATCGAATCTAGGGTACCAGGGTTTTCAGGATCCACAGGCCGACTTCATACCACTGAGCTAGCCACCCCATAAAAAATAATCAGTGCAAATTGTAAGATGTGAATTCTTTGTAATGTTATATAAGTTGTTCATATGGAGCATATTCACTGTTTTGGATAATTTAGTATGTACGATTGTATAAGCACGTTAAAGTCCACCATGGCCCTAATCTGTAGTGTTTAATGACGATGACACTGGCTCAGTCATGCCGTCACTTATTCACTGCCCGACATAATTTGTTCTTTTTTCCGTGAATTTTTTGTCAACTGTGCAAGACGAATGGTAGGCAAAGCACATTATATAGTTCGGTTAGCATAGTAATGTCTTTTAATATGACTTGCCATTAAAAAATAATTATTACGCTCGCGGGATATGAAGTTATGGCTAGAAACCAGTGCCTCCAAAAATGCTCATTCATTACACCGGCTGGTAATTAAATCATTTCTAAAATGAACGGTATTTCGCCTATTACTAAGCGTGGAGAGCTTCTTTCACATTAAAATGTACTTTAAAATATCTTATAATCTTCTTTTCTACATTTATGGACTATGAATAAAGTAAATAATTTTGTTAATATACTCGTAAATGTCACAGATGAAAGCACGTTCTAAGATTTAAATAATAGCTTTCAAAACTGTAACACTCGTAGATTTATTTTATTTACTAGTAGAAAGTTTACTTTAAAATATTTTTTTTTTTTATTCATATTAATTTTGTAGTCATTGATAATTTTTCTACAGATAAACCAACAAGAAGTAAATCTTTGGGCCTTTTAGATCGGAGATTTAATTGTGTTTCTACTTTATTTACAAAATGTTAGAAAACAGTATAACATATATTTTAGTAGTTACTTTTCTATTTATTACTAACTAATTTAGCACCGGAACAAACGCTATCCCACATATTAAACGAATGTCCGTCTAGAAAATTTCAGGGGAATCAAGACGAATTTCTCTACCCTACGCCAGCAACAATCGACTGGCTAAGCTCCCTGGACATACAGCTGTAATTGACACACATAGTAAACAAATACATACTCACTCAAACAAATAACACACGATCTAATGTCTTAACTTATTACCTTCATAGGCTTAATTAAATGACAAATGTTTTTATAATATAATTAAGTAAAAATCTGTAGATTGCCATACGATAAATAAATAAATTTAGAAGGAATAGAAGAAGACATGGTTTTACAATTCAAATGATAGTTCATAGAATCTGTCGAAAGATTGCTGTGGCCAACGCAACGTAGGTTATCGTAAACAGTAGCCGTATTCCATTTGCCACTGTGTGGCAAATGGCAATCTCTAATTTTAGTTCCGAAAATAAAGTCAGCAATGTAATCCAGCGAAATAAATAAGTGATCTGATTCAGTAAATATAAGTTAGATCTGATCCAAATGGCAAATGGAATACACTTTAAGCTGTATTCCATTTGCCACTTGGTTCATTTAAATCAGTTCAGATAAATTAGACAGCATGACTAAATGAACTGAATTAAACATTCTGATGCTCTTATTTGGGTGAATTACTTCAAAGTAAATTAGAATCGGTAATTCTAGTACTGAAAATAAAGCCAGCGAAGTAATCCAGCGAAATAAATAAGTGATCTGGATCAATAGATGTAAGTTAGATCTGATCCAAGTGGCAAATGGAATACGCTTTAGTTCACTTAAATCAGTTCAGATAAATTAGACAACCTGATTAAAAGAACTAAATTAAGCAAACTGACGCATTTATTGGAATGAATTACTTCAAAGTAAATTAGAATAAGTAATCCTAGTATTGGAAATGAAGTGAGCAAAGTAATCCAGCGAAATAAATAAGTAATCTGGTTCAGTTAATGTAAGTTAGATCTGATCCAAATGGCAAATAAAATATGCCTGTTATCATTGGTGAAATTTGTCAAACAAAGATTTTTATGAATTTAAATTTTCAAATGTCAATTACCAATTCTAAATAGTTTTTTTTATTGCCAACTGAAACACTTATTTCTGATCACTCTGTATTTTCGCCTTTATTTGGCGTTGTACCAACTGTCGAATAAAAAGATCCCCAGAATTGTATTGTCAACTGAACTGAATCCTAATGACAGTACAAGATCTGAATTCATCGAACCGCATTGTAGTAGGTTATATATTTTTAGCTTGAGTGGGAATTGAACTCGGTATCTCCGAATTTAACTGTCCGTTGGTTGTATATGGTATTTATTAAAGTTTAATCCCATGAAAACTACTCCTATGGTTCCGTCTCCACTAACATCCTTTGGGAGCTGTAATTTGACGGCTGGTAACCGTACAATATATCACTTACCAATACCTGTTACCCCAGAATGTTATACCCAGTAATGGGTAGAAGACGTAATAAATAAATCTAACCAAGGCAACTACAGGATGATCAAAAGGAATTGTTATAGTTGGCAATACAATTCCAGAGATCTTTTTATTCCACAGTTGGCACAACGTCAGATAAAGGCGGAAATGCTATTTGACATTTCTAATAAATACAAATAGGTTATGTCAGGAGTCTGACAGCTAATAGAATTATGACTTTTTAAGTAATAGAAATATTTTAGAAATAAATATAATAATAAATGTACTTGTCAACGGCCATGGCTGCACTCGTTGGAACTGATCTAAGCGATAACGCGAGTTAAGTAACGTTGCGCGCGGGTAGTATTTGGATGGGTGACCGTCCAAAGAAAACTCGCGTTGCTGTTGACCATAACACCTAAAACGCAGATCAGGGCGTAATGGCGGCATATGACCCTGGTAGTTGGTCCGCCAAAGAAGACACAAAAAAAAAATATACTTAAATTTAAATTTTAAATGTCACTGTCAACAACAGGAAATGAATTCATGTATCAGGCTTATTAATTTCAAGTAGTTTTTTTTATTGTCAACTGTAACAATTCCTTTTGATCACTCTGTATTATTATTTTAATTTCTTGAACAAATAACTATTGTTCCAATTAATTAATTAGCAAATATTCGTCCAACCTACAATATTAAGGACTATCTACTTAAGTATCCTAGTTTGTGATTTGTGATTTCGTTCCCGTTTCATTGAAATTAAAAACCTGTGAGTGATTTTCCCGCGACAATTTCATTAATAAGCGGCGTGTGCCATCATCCCTTACAAATACACGTCCGGCGGTTCCGTATCCGGCGCCATCCACCATCCCGAGCTTAAGTTTCGCGGCTCGATCTCAGACCCGTTATCAATCACTGCCGAACCCTTCCGTCTGCCACCCACCCCCCTACCCTTCATATCCGCTGAGATGTGTTCCGAATTTGCGAATACAACCATTTGCTCCACGGAGGAGAGAAGTCACTCCCACCGCAATATATTGCCATGAGGTGACTTTCTTTATTATATGGAAGGAGGGAGGTGTAATCAAATCAAGAAGTGAGGCTTGATTACTAAGATGCTCTTAGATGATCAATCTTAAGATGGATGAATTAAAACTGGTCATTGCTTCTTTAGTTAAATAATGGGGTAGTTGGCTCAGTGGTATATCGAGTCGGCCTGTAGGTTTTGAGAACCCTGGTTTGATTTCCACAGCCGACAAAATATTTTCACGATTAAAATTACCCCTGTTACTCTCTCATTACTAACATCTTTGGGGGCTGTCATTTCACGGCTGATAACCGTGCTTTACGTTCATAAATCTATTACTTACCGAGATCTGGTTCGGTATAGTGCCACACCCAGTAATGAATAAAGGGCTTGATGATATATTTATATTTATTTAATAAATAGTTTTTTGCATAGTTACTTGTTGGAGTGATTGGGTAACTATTATTCCCCTGTTGTCAATAGCGTATCATTCCTGCGGATTATACACAATTTAAAGTGTATATAGTCCCACTAGAGCAGTAGATTTTAAAGTGTGGGTCGCGTCCCCTTGAGGGGTTTATATTCACGTTTGTTTCTGTTTACGGTTAATTTACAAAAATATAAAACTATATATGAAATTGGGAAGTTCATCATTTAATTCGTCATATATTTTTACATAATTATGCATATTTTGATCCTCAATATATATTTTTTAATCGCCGGAGTTGTGATCGCAAAAATGTCTATTAATGAAAATGCCAATTTTTTGGTTGAACAAGTTTAAAAACTGAAAAATTTTAAAATATGGTTCTATATAATTCAGACTACGAGAAATAGAATGCCGTTGAGCGCATTTTTATATCTTTTTTAGTTTTTGAGTTACAGCGATTTTTGACTTATTAAAAATCTCTACTTTGAAGGCCTATATCTCAAAAACTAAAAGAGATATTGAAATGCGGTTTGAACGAGTGTATTTCTCGTGCTTTAATTAACTTATACTGATATTTTGAAAATTTTTAAAATTTTTCACTTTTTTGCCAAATTTTCATTTCTTAATATTTCAAAAAATTGAAAAGATAATGAAAATTTGTGGCCGCCAATGAATTCCTCTCGTAAAAGTACATAGGTATGCAAAATTTCAGGCAAAAATTCAAACAGATTAAGTTTTTATTACAAAAAAACAAAAAATCACTGTTTTTTAATTATTTTTGAAGAATTTAGGCCATTTTTAGTTTTTTGCTCTAAAAATTGTATCCGTGGAGCAAAAATTCTGAAATTTTACATACACATGTACTTTTATGCGACAAATCCACTGGTTTTTACAGATTTTCATTATCCCTTAAAAAAACTAAAAAAGATATGAATGATATAGAACCATATTTTAAAATTTTTCGATATCCAAGTGGTTCACAAAGAAAATCGCATTTTCATTATCAGAATTTTTTGGATTCATTACTTCGGCAATTAATTTTTTTTGTGGATCAGTGGATAAAAGCAATTTAAGACTTGCGTTTCTTAATTAGTAAGCTAGCGGTCGTGCGTTCAAATCTCAATGACTTCTACTTATATAAAAAAAATATGATTGTGTCTGAGTGGTTCGGATTCCACTATAAACTATAGGCCCCCTGTACTGTAATTGGGATTTACTTCCTGTTGTGCAAAGTAACAAATAAATAAATATTATGTATGTATATGCACAAAAGTAAATTTAGAAACAAAAATATGTTTGTTTGTCTCTCCCAAATCACATGATGATCGATTGTCCTTCTCCATCTCCAAGTTCAGAAGGGTTCACAATGCTACCCTTGTCCCCACCAACCCCTGCCGCTCGGCGAGATCCTGCTCCCGGTTCGTATTATTAAAGATAGTATGGTTATTAGTCACTGACTTATTGTGATTCGGATCTGTCAGGACTGCGATGGCGCGACGCTCGCCGATGATATATGGACGCCGGCGTCATCTATTAGCCACCGTCGGAACCGTGCCAACCTACCCCCGGACTCACGATTGTACATGTGGAATGTAAGGGGTTCCATTGCGGGATTAAATACTCGATATGAGAAATTCAGAATCATGTTTTGTGTATGGAATTAGTTAGGAGATGAGCTGTTGTATCATAAATAAATATATCATCACGCCTTTTATCCATTACTGAGTGTGGCACTCTGCCGAAGCAGATCTCGGTAAGTGATATATTTATGCGCGTGAAGTGCGGTTACCAGTCGTCAAATCACGGCCTTCAAAGATGTTAGTGGTGGGGGAGCCACAGGGGTAATTTTAAATTGGTGAAAATGTTTTTTGTCGGCTTTGGGAATCGAACCAGGGTTCTAAGGATCCACAGGCCGACTCGATACCACTGAGCCACCTATCTCATAAAAAAAATCAGGAACTGCATATTTACTATTCATAAACACAACTTTATTTTAAATTTCTAACTTATATTTTATAAAAACGAGAATTTAATATTGAATATAAAAAAAATAAATAAATATATCATCACGCCTTCTATCCATTACTGAGTGTGGCACTCTGCCGAAGCAGATCTCGGTAAGTGATATATTTTGCGCGTGCAGTGCGGTTACCAGTCGTCAAATCTTAGTGGTGGAGGAGCCACATGGGTAGCTTTTGAAATTATGAAAATTGTTTGTCGCCTTTGAGAATCGAACCAGGGTTCCACAGGCCGACTTCATACCACTGTGCTAACCACTCCATTATTGAATATTAAATATAATTAATATATATTAATATTGAATATTACATTTATTAAATTAGTAATTAGCAAGATTAAGCATATCAACAATTATCCAACAACTCTCCTAAATCGTCTCTCATTCCTATATGACAAAGACAGACTCAGTGCCTGCAGCAGGGGTGGAAATCACCCCTTCCACATGGCATCTCATCGGCGTGCTCGTCCTCCGTCTCCACATTCGGATATTTGTATTCACGCAGCAGCGGACTGTCAGATGACGTGACGTCTACATCTCCTCCCCGGTTACCCCCGCGCCACCCTTCGCGGAAAAGGGTTGCGCGGCAGATTTGTCACTGTACGCCTCTTGAATTGACCAACAACGGAATTCTAGCTACGGGGGAGAGAAATGCCTGTCGTTGATATTCGTCAAGAGCGGTTTTTGACGTTTTGTTAAAACAATGGTTTCGTTTTAATTCGACCATGATTTTTTTGTGATTTGTGTCACCCTGACTAACCGCCCTGAAATTTCAAATTAAATAATTGGTGTTATTGCTAACGAGCGGAACATACACAAACCGTAACGTTCAAATCATAATTTTTAACTGGTTTCTTAGAACTTCGTGTTTTGATTTCTACCAAGTGCAGTTGAACCATTACACAAAATAAATAAATAAATAAATATATCATCACGCCGTCTACCCATTACTGGGTGTGGCACTCTGCCAAAGCAGATCTCGGTAAGTGATATATTTGGCGCGTGAAGTGCGGTTATCAGTCGTCAAATCACGGCCCCCAAAGATGTTAGTGGTGGAGGAGCCATAGGGGTAGCTTTTGAAATTATGAAAATTGTTTGTCGCCTGTGGGAATCGAACCAGGGTTCTCAGGATCCACAGGCCGGCTTCATACAACTGTGCTAGCCACCCCATAAAAAAATGTGTTTATGAATAGTTAATATGCAGGTCCTGTTTCCTAGATTCGATTCCCACAGGCGACAAATAATTTTCATAATTTACAAAACTACCTCTGTGGCTCCTTCTCCACTAACATCTTTAGGGGCCGTGATTTAACGACTAGTAACCGCACTTCAAGCGCAAAATATATTACTTACCGAGATCTGCTTCGGCAGAGTGCCACACCCAGTAATGGTTAGAAGGCGTGATGATATATTTATTTATTTATTTTAATTTTATTTTAAATTTCTAACTTTATGTCTAGCGTTATATTTATCTGATTAATTTCAAAGAACTAATAACTATTCTTACTACTTGATGAATATTTAATGACGATATTGGACGTGGTAGTATCAGCTAGAGTTATCTATACGTTAGTATAATGCAGGTAGTTTATGTTCACGATTGTTGGTTCGTTGGTTGATCGCAGCTCGGAAACAAATACTCCATAAATAGTTTATTTGTGGAAAACGCGCCATTTCATATTGTCAAGCGTCAACCACGGGAGAATTATGACTATCCACACGAGCAATTATTACTGTGAATAATTTTATTTTTATTTATTAAATGCTGGAAGCCCCTTCATTTTAAAAAGATTTTATCAAACGTAAAAGCGAGCAGAAAAATTATTGCAGCTCCGTTTTTATAAATAATTGAATTTATGGCTACGGTAAAATTGAAGATAACGTGAACACTTGAAAAATTGCTGAAGATAAAGTTGAAACATTTATAATGTTGGAAATAATAAATAATATTTTGATTAGAATTTCTGCGCAGTGGTTGAAGTATATTAATCGGTTGAAAAATTGCCTCGGAGAAAGAATTTCCTACAGTAACCTTAGCTACCAGAGAAAAATATAAACTTTCAATTCAACAAATAAGTGTCGAGCGGCACATTTTCTATCTGTATATCTTCATCGCATATTTTAAATATATCAAACTATTCATGAAATTCGTTTGTTGTTCACATTATAGTTCTTTTTCTAAAAGAATTCTGTGCGACAAAGATAAAATATGTTCATCTTTATTCTCTGATTGGTTAAAATCGGGGACAAGTACTTTATTTATATCGGGTGGTGAATTGATTTATTCAATATAGGATAGACAACAATAAAAAACAGTCAGGTTAAATCTTTAGTAGACTGTTTTGTACTTTAGCAGACCTTAAAAACGTACTTTACTTGACTATTTTCCTTTAGTACTATACTATTTATTTAGATGCACTAGTACTGTATATTTATATTTAATCTTGTTACATTTTTATGGGGTGGTTAGCTCAGTGGTATGAAGTATAAACCCTGGTTCGATTCCTATAGGCGACAAACAGTTTTCATAATTTCAAAAGCTACCCGTGTGGCTCCTCCACCACTAACATATTTGCAGGCCGTGATTTGACGACTGGTAACCGCACTTCACGCGCAAAATATATCACTTACCGAGATCTGCTTCAGCAGAGTGCCACACCCAGTAATGGGTAGAAGGCTTGATGATATATTTATTTTATTTATTTATTTTCTTGTTTCTGTTTACGGTTAATTTAAACTAGATACGAAATTGGAGATTTCACCATTTATTTCCTCATATATTTTTAGATAATTGTGCATATTTTGATCCACTATATATATTTCTTTAATCGCCAGAGTCATGATCGCAAAAATTTCGGGATAATGAAAATGCCAATTTTTTGGTTGAATCAGTTTAAAAATCGAAAAATTTTAAAATATTGTTCTATATAATTCAGACTACGAGAAATTGAATGCCGTTGAGCGCATCTTCATATTTTTTTTAGTTTTAGAGAAACAGTGCTTTTTTACTTTATAAAATTTCAGATTTGAAGGCCCATATCTCTAAAACTAAAAGGGATATTGAAATTCGGTTTGAACGAGTGTATTTCTAGTACTCTAATTAACTTATATAGAAATTTGTATTTCTCAATTATTCCAAAAATTTAAAGGTAAACACCAATGAATTCTTCTCGTAAAAATACATAGGTATGTGAAATTTGAAACAAAAATTCGCAAGGATAAATTTTTTATTACAAAAAAAAAACAAAATCGCTGTTTTTTGAAGATTTTTAAACGGGTTTATCACATGATTTTTATGGATTTTGGCCATGGAATACCAACCAACATCACCCTTTCTTTTAAATATATAGGACTATATAACGGCACCTAATTAATTCAATAATTAAATAATATAAGTAAACTAGAAAAATATTCCATGTAAAACACAACAAAAATGTACCAGGGTTCAAGTAACCTTGTAGTTGAAGAACCCATCTAAATATATTTTTTCTGATCATAATTTAGTGTTATATTGTTCCTCTAGCTGTACTTTTAATAATCAATAATACCTTAATTAGAAATGCAAGGGTTAAAATATCCTCGTAAAAATTAATTGCTGTTTTCTGTTGAAAATAAATCTCTTAGATAACAAACCAATTAATCTGTTTCACTGTTCCAACTATTGAATAAACATTGGTTCGTGATACTAGAAGGCAAGACGTGCGATCGTACGAAAAACCCGCGTTGGCCATTTGGGGTTCCAGCGCCAGCACCAGCTGTCAAAAACCCTAAAACGAGTTAAATATTCACAAAATCCCGTCACTAATTGCGCTACCTCACGCAACATCCTAATTATAAATACATACAATTACCAAAACGGCTGTAGGTACCGAAATTAAATGTAGTCAACAAATCAAAATATATTTTTAGTTCCGGTGAATTCGAAACAGGCCCCCGAAAATTTATTATAAAGCGAAAACAAAGAAAAATATCACATAAATATTTCAAGCAATAAAATTTATAAATTTTTCTCCACAATAAATTATTTAACACTACACAACGTGGTATTAATTATGCATTTGGGGCACTTATAAACCATGTAAATAGAATTGTGAGTGGGGGGCTGGGGCAGGGGTGTATTAAGTGTTCATTTTGCGTGCGTTTGGTTGATTTATTAAGTAGATTTATTATCCTTTCGACTTGAAGATATATGCGTTTGACAAATATTCAAGATATAACATTTTCAACGTTTTCCCGCTTGAAAGAGTTAGCAGCTAATCCATAAGTAATTAGTGCGTGAAGTATACCGGGTATTATGTGACAACCCCCGCTCCCCTTGAGCTATACCGGATGTCTCGGAAAGCTCTGCGTGCCGATGCAATCACTATTAAGCTTTTTAACGCAACAAGCTTAGATATACTGCTGTTGTTAACAATATTAGAACTTAATTAGTAGAAAAATGAAATATATATACTACAAAATGGACTATTTCGTCTTGAAATAATACAATACTAATCACTGTGGTCGAAACCTAATTTAAATTTATAAAATAAATAAATAAATAAATAAATATATCATCACGCCTTCTACCCATTACTGGATGTGGCACTCTGCCGAAGCAGATCTCGGTAAGTGATATATTTTTGCGCGTAAAGTGCAGTTACTAGTCGTCAAATTACGGCCTCCAAAGATGTTAGTGGTGGAGGAACCACAGGGGTAGTTTTTGAAATTATGAACATTGATTGTATTTATTTTTATACTCGTATTTGAATGCAGATGAATGACATATAACCTCAAAATAGTAAATTGTTGATGTCGAAATATTACTTTTAATTATGGATCTTTTATCCTTTCTCCAGGAGATCGAACTAAAATAGTATATTAAAGAACTAGTTTCATAAGACAATCTGTTAACGCACGAGTCCAAGTTTTACAAAGGACGAGTGCAATAACAGGCCGCATCAAACGTGTTCTTTATACTATTTTTCTATTGAGATAATTTTATAATTTTATTAGATTTTTAAAAACTGCGACTTGTCAAAAGTATATAAATAAATATAAATAAATATATCATCACGCCTTCTACCCATTACTGGGTGTGGCACTCTGCTGAAGCAGATCTCGGTAAGTGATATATTTTGCGCGTGAAGTGCGGTTACCAGTCGTCAAATCACGGCCCCCAAACATGTTAGTGGTGGAGGAGCCACAGGGATAGCTTTTTCAAATTATGAAAATTTGTCGCCTGTGGGAATCGAACCAGGGACCTCAGGATCCACAGGCCGACTTCATACCACTGAGCTAGCCACCCCATATACTATGTATAATCAAACAAAATTCACAACATTCAAAATACAGAAAAAATATTGATTAATTCTCAAAAAAAAAAATTGTTTGTGCTATGAGAAGTGTGAGAACTAATAAAAAATACCAAGTTATATTTTTGACAAGTCGCATTTTTTAAAACTAACAGAATTATAAAATTACCTCAATAGAAAATATATATATATATATATATATATATATATATATATATAAAGAACTCGTTACATAAGGCCTGTTACCGTGATGATATATTTATTTTAGAGCCAGTTTTTCAATCACCGATTAATGTTAATCATGATCAAATAATAATAGAAACTATGGTTTCCATTATTAATTAATCATGATTAACGCTAATCAAGAGTAAACCGGTGATTGAAAAACTGGTCCTAAATGTATTTAAGTAAATCAACATTTTGAAATAATTAATTAATTTTTAATTATTATTTGAGCATAAATAATTATGTTTATTGCAATACCTTTAACTTTTAAAATATGTACAATACATAATATATTTCATTTCGCAATAATATCTGGATGGAAAAACTTAATTTGTTAACTTCAAATTCATTTCACTTTAACTTAAAAGCTGCATTTTGTCGGCTGGAAAAAGCAGGTCATGCTTAAAACTATATCGTTTATTTTTATATTATTTGAATAAAGATTCCTGCCGTTCTATTTAAAATACAAGTACCTTTGTTGATAGAAATTTCAAACATATTAGCAAACGATGTTCAAACTTGCATGTTCGGCAAGATCTTGAATTTATTAGTCATTATTTTAGTAGTGCTTCAGATGTGGACAGTTCTAGATGCTATTGTGTGTTGTTCTATATATCTATGTGCTTGTGTTAGAGTCAAACTAATGGAACTTTTAAAGAAACAGAAGCAAAGTACAGGTATTTATTATTTCTCATTTGTTTAATAAATATAATACTATTGTACCTACTTATAAAAAAAATATATATCAGCAAGCTTTTACTAAATGTAGTGCATCAGTGGTTTTCAAACTTTTCGGAACCATAAGCTAGAAATTATAATTATAACCACTCTGCGGCTCGGTGAGTCCGGACCCTGTACTGTAATTGGGAATCAATTCCTGTTGTGCAGAGTAACAGAAATAAATAAATAAATAAATAACCTCCTTGGAGGCAAAAATCACAAATATATTCTTTCGCAACCTCGTTTCTTTTTATGTGATCAAAATTGCAGTTTGTAAAAGACTGATTAAAATCATGTACATTACAAACATAGAACCATGATTTCAGAAATGAGTAAAGGAAAAATTTCTTATTAAGGTGGTTCTATCATGACTGTCTCATAAAAGTATAGGTAACCGAAAAAGTTTATAAAAACAAGTACTTAATTTTATGGCTGGTAAATAAAACAACAAATTTGTATACTAATGTAGAAACTCATAAAAAATAACATATTTAAATTTCATTATGATCTGGCGTAAATGCTTCCATGATAGTACCACCTTAAGGATTAATTTAAAATAATATAACACTAGCTCAGTGGTATGAAGTCGGCCTGTGGATCCTGAGGTCCCTGGTTCGATTCCCGCAAGCGACAAATTTTCATAATTTGAAAAAGCTATCCCTGTGGTTCCTCCACCACTAAATTGTTTGGGGGCCGTGATTTGACGACTGGTAACCGCACTTCACGCGCAAAATATATCACTTACCGAGATCCGCTTCAGCAGAGTGCCACATCCAGTAATGGGTAGAAGGCGTGATGATATATTTATTTATTTATTTTTTTATCTTTCGATTCCACTTATATTTGGGTAGAAGGCGTGATGATATATTTATTTATTTATTTTACAATACTTATATCATAATTAACTATTGCATATTTTAAAAAATATTCTTTTTCACGGTCCCTACAATGAAATAATGTAAATAGGTAGCTAATTCACATTAATATCATTAAAGTTAAACTTAACAATTCCGCAAATGAAACTCTCCCATCCGCTATAAAATAATCTGGGGTTGTGTAGGGATTTTTCGCCACAGTTTCTTTTATCGGCAAGTAACGCGTAAAACCACTTTGACCGCGGCTTACCCCTGAAACCATCGGCATCAATGAAACCAATGGGCTGGATCGTTTGACCTGCGATACGATAGTCCACAGCGGCTGAAAAAATCCACCCCTCAACCACTGCCATACATAAAACACCCCATAAAATCGGAATAAAACCTGGCGATGATGTAAAAAATCGGCTGGACACCTAGTCACCCCCTACATGATCAGCGTAAGCACCGGACTCACATTTTTTCAACCTTGAAGAATTTCATTTATTTATTTGTTTCCCTACAAATTTTTGTAATTAAATGTAGTTATAAATAAATAAATATATCATCACGCCTTCTACCCATTATTGGGTGTGGCACTCTACCGAAGCAGATCTCGGTAAGTGATATATTTTTGCGCATGAAGTGCGGTTACCGGCCGTCAAATCACGGCCCCCAAAGATGTTAGTGGAGGGGAGCCACAGGAGTAGTATTAATGTGGTGAAAATGTTTGTCGCTAG
Organism: Pterostichus madidus; assembly: GCA_911728475.2. Taxonomy (NCBI): domain Eukaryota; kingdom Metazoa; phylum Arthropoda; class Insecta; order Coleoptera; family Carabidae; genus Pterostichus; species Pterostichus madidus. Next base: position 10,254,351 of record OU452315.1, read on the forward strand.
TGCGTATCGAACCAGGGTTCTCAGGATCCACAAGCCGACACGATAATAATTGTAGTTATAATAATCATTATTAAATTATGGGGTAGGTGACTCAGTGGTATGAAGTCGGCCTGTGGATCCTGAGAACCCTGGTTCGATTCCCAGAGGCGACAAACAATTTTCATCATTTCAAAAACTACTACTGTGGCTCCTCCACCACTAACATCTTTGGAGGCCGTGATTTCATGCGCAAAATATATCACTTACCGAGATCTGCTTCGGCAGAGTGCCACACCCAGTAATGGGTAGAAGGTATGATGATATATTTATTTTATATTTTATTGTGCATAAAATATTGTATATACCACGGGTGAAATTAGCGTTTCTAACCCTGAGCATGTTATTAGCCCTCGGCGCTTTGCGCCTCATGCTGATAATCATGCCGCGGGACAAAAACACCTGTTTTCACCCTTGATACATACATAACTATTTTAATAATTTTTTTGATTGTAAAAATTCGTGGGTCCGTTCCTGTTTGCATGTAGCAATGTAATGTAGCAAAGGGTGTATTTTTTCATCCCTTGTTAACAGGGCGCATCGTTCACGTGCAACAGGTCGCTATTGATATTCGTTTATTGGAAAATGGGGGTTTTCACGTCGCCGTTGTCAGCCCGTCGCCAGCTACCGCGATGTTTATTTACAATTTGTCATTTTGTCAGGATTCCACAGCCTACTGTGTTTTTCACTCCGCTCGCCTCTCATTTGTCATCGAATTTTGGTTTTTTATGCGCGTTTGATTTGGTGATAACTTCACGCTTTACGTCACAGCTATCGGCTTTGGCGATTCGTTCGGCGCGAAGTGATTGATTGGAAACGAACCGTGATTTGTTGGGCTCTTTTTTTCGGTGAGGTTTTGATTGACTTAATGACAGGAATATTAATACGCGATTCATTTATCATTTGGGAATATTTATTGTCTTGTTGACTGCCATGTATATTAGGGAATTTGTCATAAATATTGGTTTTGTATTAATCGGCTTGCATTTGAATAAAAATACCATTAATAACTTTCATCTTAAATGACGGATAAGTCAACATATTTACTCAATAACAGACATATCAGTTAAGGGATCTTTCTGGTTTTTTGGGGTAAAAACGGGAGCTTTTAAATTATTTTTTCTACGACTGCTATGAAAAGTTGACATTTATGCTTGCATTTGTCATCGTAAAGTTGATGGTTACCGAGTAACGAATAATAAAATACTTTACCGCGCGTCTCATATAGCAACAAGCGGTAAAGTACTTTACCGCTCGCTTAGAAAAATAAAAATTGTTGCTGAAATCTTAATTTATTGAAACAATACTTACTAAATCTAAAATATAGGTTAGATTCATTTTGACACTTTTATACATATTATACATGAAGTTTGCTGCGCTATGATTTGAAGTTGAACCTGAACGTAGCTGGGCAGCAGTGCCAACTTCATGAGGATGAGGTATGTTAAGATTGAAAGTGCAATTTTGACAGTTTTGTATATTTATTTCGGAACTTGAAATGGTGTTTGATAAATTTGAGGATAAATTAGATTCTATGATATTGTCATTAGAATTTTCAGTTAGTACGCCAATACTTTGATTTTTTAGAATATTATACATGAAGTTTGCTGCGCTATGATTTGAAGTTGAACCTGAACTTTCCTAATATCAATATCATTCTTAACTGCTAGTGTTGATATTATCATTGAATAAATGAATCAAAGAGAAGACGATTTCATTACTTTAGATTTTTCCAAAAAGTAAGCAAGTATAACATTTTCGCTATAAGTCTTGTTTTTTTTATCTTACAGCATGTGATGAAGAGGTTATAATTTTTTTTGTATAATGCTCTTGATTTTGCGGTAATAAACTCAAGGTAGCATTTTGCGCTGTTTCAAATATATCTGGAAGAATGCAGGTAAAATCACTTTTATCATTATTTTCTGAGATTATTGAGCACATTTTTTATTTTTGTGTCAAAATTTATCACAAACAATGATTGTTGAGAATGGATACTGATATCGTCATGGTTACATACAATACAGAAATTGGTGGAACGTGAATTGAACTAGCTCCATATTATTTGTAAAATTTTTTTTGTAAGTAAAGTCGTAGAAAAAATTATTTGTGTGTCTCTAGCGTAAAGTATCTTTATTTTATATTTAAATTAAAACCATTTATTAAATAGCAATTTTTTTATAGACATTAATATATAATTTAAGGAATATAAAAAGAAATATACGATCTTAGAAAAATAGAAATATAAAATACAAGGAAGAATCTATCATAACAGTTGTTAACATTTTAAATAGATTTCTTAAATATGTTTATGATTATAATTTCAATAAAACGTATTTTCTATTTCGTAAGAAATTCCAAGGCCAGTTTAAAATAACATTTAACAAAATATCAATGCAATCGCAATTAATATTAGTGCATCGAAATGTAACTTTTGCCAATTTCACGAAGTAGCAATGTTCAATTAACAGTTGGTATGCGACGCTTGCAATCGTTCCACGGCGTTCGCGGGGGTGGGTGGAGCATGGTGCTGGCGTGGCGGCCAGAAGCCAAGCACTATTGGCGGTAAAACGGCCTGATAAAAGGCATTACACCCCAAGTATATATGCAAACCCTTTTCTTGTAATTTACAGAAATAAACATTAACGCTACTAACGGCAATAAAATAAATCAAGTCGACTGCGCAAACATTGTCTACACTGTTCGCGAAAACGATGCACACCCCACCAATATTCTTTCATTTTATTCTTTTACAATTAATCTTAGATTCACGTACATAACTTCACGCTATATCCTACAAAATAGGGTAGCATGACTCATTTAAATATCAATCGATCATTATTTCATCAGTTTTGTTTTCAACCACTTTTACATCATCTATATCTTAGATTTACCATGGCTTTAAATAAAAATAAATAAAAATATCATCACGCCTTCTACCCATTACTGAGTGTGGCACTCTGCCGAAGCAGGTCTCGGTAAGTGATATATTTTACGCGTAAAGTGCGGTTAGCAGTCGTCAAATTACGGCCCCCAAAGATGTAGCTTTTTTTTTGAAATTATGAAAATTGTTTGTCGCCTGTGGGAATCGAACCAGGGTCCACAGGACGAATTCATACCAATGAGCTAGCCACCCTGGTTTTGTGTAGACTAATTTAAACACCACAGTATAAAAATTAATAAATATATCATCACGCCTTTTACCCATTACTGGGTGTGAAACTCTGACAAAAAAAAATTAAACATTTTTAATGTTTGATGATTAAATATTGATTAAATTGAACGGTTTAAAAAAAAATAGTATACATAACACGTCAGGAGAGTGTTTTTACTTGACTCAGCGGATTAAAATGCTTCGTTAAGTAAAATATCACTTTCCTGACTTATTATGTAATATCCTATTATATGTTGTCAATTTAACACTTTATTATAACATTATTATGGGGTGGCTAGCTCAGTGGTATGAAGTCGACCTATGGATCCTGAGAACCCTGGTTCGATTCCCACAGGCGGCAATTTTCATAATTTCAAAAAGCTACCCCTGTGGCTCCTCCACCACTAACATCTTAGGAGGCCGTGATTGGACGACTGGTAACCGCACTTCATGCGCAAAATATATCACTTACTAAGATCTGCTTCGGCAGAGTGCCACACCCAGTAATGGGTAGAAGGTGTGATGATATATATAACACTATTATTTCCTTTTCCTTTTCCAATAGCAAAAGCACGCTATTTCAGGAATATTTACGTTATAGTTTTTGATAACATCATTGTGAAAATCTTTAAAAAACTTGTAGTTTCAATATTCCATTTACTGCGACTCGGTAAATCCGGACCTTGTACTGTAATTGGGATTAAGTTCCTATTATACAGACTACTATAAATAAATAAATCTGGCCAAGTTGTATTACCGCATAGTAACAAAAAATATAAATATTAATTTACTTTTCTATCCAATAAATTTAAAATAATTGAGGTCAAGAAAATTATTGTGTTGACAGCCAAGTTTTATTTGTCATTACAAATGTCAGATTTATTTAAATTTCCTCGTATAATAGCCTGTTTACTATTCTCTTTATACGAGTATGTTTATGTAAAGTATTGAGCATAAACTGTCACAGTAAAAGTAACAACTATATATAGTCCCACTAGAGTATGAAAGTTGACGTTTAAATTATTATATGGTTGTGGATTCTTTTCAAAGGAACCAAGGGTCCGGATGCCCAGACGAATGTTTCATTTGAAAATTCCAGAAAAACATTAGCATGTCTGGCTTAAAATAGATGGGTCACTGCAGTACAGTTATAATCTCCGAATAACAACACAGGGATGTATTTAAAATTTTCATACTGTAAAGTACCTAATTAGTAATAATCAATAATTTCTTGGAACTACTATCAAATATAGTATAAAAGCTAAACTACTGCAATATAATTATCATTTCGTCAAAGTGGTAACTTGTGACAAATATTTGAGGAATTTTTCGTAAAATATTTAACTAATGTGAGTAGGGGAGTTCACCAACTAATAATAAATTTAAACGCAGACGATTCTGGTAGTGACGATTCTGAATAGATGTATATATGTTATTTTTTTTGTACTCGTATATACATATGATTTAAAAATGTAAAATATTATATCTCAAAAATTTTATCAAAATTTAAAATACACCCCTGTGTTGTTATTTGAATATTTTGCAACTAGTACTTAGGTTTTCTTACAAGTCTAGTTCTTCGTAGCAAAATACTTTAAGGTTATATTTCTTTCAAACTTTTTTCGTAGGCAAAAATAATTAAATATATCATCACGCCTGCTACCCATTACTAGGTGTGGCACTTTGCCGTAGCAGATCTCAGTAAGTAAGGTTACCAGTCGTCAAATCAAGGTTTCCAAAGATGTTAGTGGAGGACGTACCACAGGGGTAGTTTCATCGTGGTGATTATTTTTTGACGTTTCTCAAAACCAATGAAATGCTTCATTGTATATCACGTGTCTGCGTTTTAACCAATCTTGTCATTATTATACTGAGAATAAAGCTCTTGTGATTATTCCTGGGAATAATCTCTATAGATGCTTTTTTGTTTATGTCAAATGATAGGTAGTAGTCAAATAATTATTTAAAACTGGCAACGCGTCATGTAAAATGTGTGAAATCGATTTAGTTCCATTTCTGATACATAAATACACCAATAAATTTTGGAAACAACTTACAAAAATACATTAATACGTAATCAATCGATATGGACCCAGTTCAAAATCTTTTAAGTTGGATGAATCGACTTCAACAGCTACGTGAAAAAATAATCTAATTAAATATAGCTCGAGAGTTGGATAAATTAGAAAATAATTCTCCAGTATCTTTCTCAAACTTGTTGCCATTTGGCAATAGCCACTCAAGCCTTACGGGCTTTCGTGATTATTGCCTGGCAACAAGTTTTCGAAAGATCTGTCAAATTATTTTCAATTTATTCTCACTCTCAAATAAATATAAATATATCATCACGCCTTTTACCCATTACTGGGTGTGGCACTCTACCGAAGCAGATCTCGGTAAGTGATATATTTATGCGCGTGAAGTGCGGTTACCAGACATCAAATCATGGCCCCCAAAGACGTTAGTGGTGGAGGAGCCACAGGGGTAATTTTAAATTGGTGAAAATGTTTTATCGGCTGTGGGGATCGAACCAGGGTTCTTTAGATCCACAGGCCGACTTACTACCACTGTGCCATTCTCACTCTCTTGTTATATTATTACTGATAATTGTTTGTTCGCCTTAGGAATAATACGGAAACTTATAAAAGGAAACCACAACCATATAACAATTTGAACATCAGCTTTCATACTCCACTAGGACTATATACCTCCACTACAAAGTCTAGTAAACATCATTGAAGAAACAGAAAGGGTTAAACAACAGTGTAGCTCGATATAAAGGGTATTGGTTCATGGAGAAAGACACCAACATCTTACCTCTGTCTAGCAGAGAGAGACAGCAAGAACATTAGGTATTTTTAAGCGTCCAATGCAAATGGCAACACGTTGTGCAGGAAGACTTCGCAACGATTCTGCTAGTATACTCGTATCTTCTACCACGTCTTCATTCGGTGTTTTTGTCAGCGAAGATCAATGCTTCAGTTAATTTGTGGCATGTGCGAGAGAGATAGAGATACTGTTGATTATCCGCGCGAATCAGCCTGCCAACTGCTGGTGAAATAGTGGCGCGCTAACGGCTCTGAATACCGAATTCGATTATACACTTCCGTCGAAGATAACACGAGCAAGCAGTGTGATGCTGGATGCTTAAGTTCAAATGCAGGCAAATATTGGTATTAAATAAATAAATATATCATGTCTTTTACCCATTACTGGGTGTGGCAATCTGCCGAAGCAGATCTCGGTAAGTGATATATGTATGTGCGTGAAATCCGGTTATCAGCCGTCAAATCACGGCTCTCAAAGATGTTAGTGGTGGAGGAGCTACAGCGGTAATTTTTTAATGGGTGAAAATGTTTGTCGGCTGTGGGGATCGAACCAGGGTTCTTAGTTCACATTATTTTAAATTTCTTTTTGGGCTTGAAATAGCAAAACAAGTGAGGTCGTCGTCAAATTGCAATTTCTTTACATATTATGAAAATAAATATGATGAAAATAAAATGTGGGATTCGTATCCGGATTCTCGGTTTACTAGTCCGGCACGTTTATCTTAAGCTATTATTATAAAATAGTGGAAGACAATAAGACAACGGTGTTAAGGGCGTTTTTATGTGCAGATGCTGCAATGAACAAAATCTATATCAGGGCTCTTAAATACATTTAAAACAAGATAATCATTACAAGAGAATAAGCAGACCAACAAAAAAACCCTTGGCAGTAAAGTAAACGACAATAAGTACTCATTTCGTTCGTTGAAGGGTTGCAGAACTCTTATATGAAAATATACGATCTGTGGGCCCTAGTGGATCTCTAGTGTTAATGTCCCTATTTAAAGTGTACATTTAAAACAAAGGGCTGCACGTTGGGCACATGTGTCGAGGAAAACCCTTGAAAAAGCCCTGCGCTATCGATAATTCACCGGAATTATTTTAGGGGATGATTCTCTAAGAACAATGGGGATGGCGGTATCGGCTCGGGGAAGATACCGCCACCGACGCTTAAAAAGGGTTGAAATGTGAGTTTCGACCCTTGATTAGGATAGGGGTAGGTAGGGGACAACGTAATGCCACTCACAGATCAATAATGCTACTTCAGATCTTTGCCTAACACTTGCTAGATAAACGAACTCTATACCTGCATACCACAATTAAACCGTCAGAAAAATTAATCAATATTACAAAGAGATTGAAAATATTATTTTATATAAAGAAATTTAAAATCTTTATAATTGGTGTACCAAATAAGACTCTTTACCTTGTTTTCAACCAAAGATTTATTTATTGGTACTCTGCATAACAGGAACTTAACCAAAATTACAGAACATGTTCCGTACTCACGCGCGGTAGTAAGTAAAATATTTTTAGCTTCGTGTGGGATTCGAACTCGGGATCTCCGAATTCAAATGCTGTAACGCTACCCACACCATCTACTGCCGGATAATTGAAAATTTTAAAACTAATTCAATAAACATAGTTTTATTTAGACAGATAAAATCCCATTACTAAATAAATGTGATTTTGTCTCTACTCAAAAATGGACGTTTTTTCCTCTAAAAACATTTTTTTTCTTCTAGGGGGGTTGAAAGGGGAAGGAGTTAACCCTAACATTCTATCCCTTAAAATAGACACTATAAACTTTTTCGCCCTCAAAATTTCATCCAAATTAACTAAAAATTCGCCTTATTATGACGATTTGAAAATTAGGAAAATTACACAATTTTCAAGTGTTTCGCTTTTTTTGTCACCAGTTTTATGTTGGTATATCTGACTATCAAATTAAAATTATATTTTAATGTGATTACTAGTCATTGTAAAACTTTATTTCACCTGTATTTATAATAGTTATTTATGTATCAAGGGTGAAAACAGGCGTTTCTGGCCCGCGGCATGATTATTAGCACGAGGCGCAAAACGCCGAGGGCTAATACTGAGTATCAGAAACGCTAATTTCACCCGTGGTACATACAATATTTTATGCACAACAAAATAACATTTAATTATATGCTCAAAAGATTAAAATATGTACATAGGTTATATGTCAAAATGACATTTTGTAAAATCAAGTATTCACAATAGACAAAAATTGTCATTTTATTTATGTATCCATAGGAATTATTTCTTTCCTAGGGTCAAAAAGAAGTGTTTAAGCCCGCTTTTTAGGGCTATAACACATAAATTTTAGTCCGATTGCACATAAAAATGATTATTTACAATAACACTAAAATGGGAAAACTTTAACCTGAAAAATTAACAATGAGATGTCATATTGACAGTGACGAGGCTTGCCATCTAAACAGTATAGCCAACTGCTACATATTTATTTATTAAGCATTATTTGCAATATCTCTTTCGGCGGTGATTAACAATAACGAGAAATTAGTGCAGTGTACGTTCCCGTCGGTTTCTCAGATCAGAAATCGCATTCGCTAATGGTCTCCTCCAGGCCCATAAAGTACTGCGCCATCTTCCGTTGTTGCAGTTAATTTCAGCGCCTGGTGAACGCTGAAAACCGTTAAGATCGTCCGCGCCGTGCCGCGCCACGCTCACACTCGCAGATATCGCATCGCCCCTTGTAAAATATTGCAATTTGAAAACTCCGCTCTCTAACTAACGAACAATTCCCAAATGGGAGTTCGCACGTCTATATATCTTAACGAACCGGTAAAGCGCGCCCATATTGTACCGGTTGGAGCTGGAGAGCGTTAACATCTTACCGGTGAGCGAAATGCCGTGTTTCCTCTTCCTTCAATTCATATACAGGGCGATTGAAAATAAAAATAAATAAATAAATATATCATCATGCCTTCTACCCATTACTGAGTGTGGCACTCTGCCGAAGCAGATCTCGGTAAGTGATATATATTACGCGTGAAGTGCGGTTACCAGCCATCAAATCACGGCCCTCAAAGATGTTAGTGGTGGAGGAGCCACAATGGTGAAAATTGTTTGTCGCCTGTGGGAATCAAACCAGGGTTCTCAGGATTCACAGGCCGACTTATATAATTTCAAATATAGACTTACAAAATAGTATTTCTTTGTTAATTTAACCTACCTTGTAACTGTTATAGTTATAGTATTTTTGTATTGTTTTATTTTGTAAATAACCCTTATAACCTATTTCTCGAGGAAAATGGAATCGTACATTAAAACAGTTGTAAAAATTTGGTGTTATCAAGACCAAATTTGAATAAACCCAATGAACATAAAAACGTAAAATCATATTCAAGATCTTTTTCACATATTCAGTAAAGTTGAACATTTTTTGAGGCGACAAACGACAACGATAAAATATATGTCAACCAGGTCGAGCAATTTAAAACAACACATAAAAAATTGACGTTCAACAAGACGCTACAACAAAATTTATTCCCAAGAAATAATCGACTTGAACTTTATTCCTCACACTGAAAGAAGAGTAGAGAACAGGTAGTGAATTCTCAGAAATTGAAGAATTTATAATTTCATTCCGTAATATATTTCATCGTATTCTTCATCCGAGGAACTAGTAAGCTTTCATAGAGTTGGCTAAAACAATTTACAACCCTGAGTGGAGTGTCTTCTAATGTCGTCGGTACATTCACAGTAAAAAGTTGGATTAAAAAAATGGCGGTTTATTTAAATAAAAAAATTAAATAAATATATCATCACACCTTCTACTCATTACTGGGTGTGGCACTCTACTGAAGCAGATCTCGGTAAGTGATATATTTTTGCGCATGAAGTGCGGTTGCCAGTCGTCAAATCACGGCCTCCAAAGATGTTAGTGGTGGAGGAGCAACAGGGGTAGTTTTTTGAAATTATGAAAATTGTTTGTCGCCTATGGGAATCGAACCAGGGTTCTCAGGATCCACAGATCGACTTCATACCACTGAGCTAGCCACCTCGGTTTATTATTTAAAATAAATATATCATCACACCTTCTATGCATTACTGGATGTGGCACTCTGCCGTAATAGATCTCGGTAAGTGATATATTTTGCGCTAACTAGCCGTCAAATTATAACCCCCAAGGAAAAGATAATTATTATAAATAAATAAATATAAATATATCATCACACCTTTTACCCATTACTTAGGTGTGGCACTCTACCAATGCAGATCTCGGTAAGTGATATATTTATGTGCGTGAAGTGCGGTTACCACCTATCAAATCACGGCCCCCAAAGATGTTAGTGATGAGGGAGCCACAGGGGTAATTTGAAATTGGTGAAAATGTTTGTCGGCTGTGAGGATCGAACCAGGGTTCTTAGGATCCACAGGCCGACTTCATACCACTGAGCCATTACCCCATAATTATTATAAATAAATAAATATAAATATATCATCACGCCTTTTACCCATTACTAGGTGTGGCATTCTACCAAAGCAGATCTTGGTAAGTGATATATTTATGTGCGTGAAGTGCGGTTATCAGCCATCAAATCACGGCCCTCATAGATGTTAGGGGTGAGGGAGCCACAGGGGTAATTTTAAATTGGTGAAAATGTTTATCGGCTGTGGGGATCGAACCAGAGGTCTTAGGATCCACAAGCCGACTTGATACCACTGAGCCATTACCCCAAAATAATAATTACGGTGGCGTAATATTAAATAAATATGTAATTAATAAATAAAATAAATAAATATGCCATCACGCCTTCTACCCATTACTGAATGTAGCACTCTATCGTCAAATCACAGCCCTCAAGGATGTTAGTGGAGGGGTTGCCGCAGAGATAGTTTTAATGTGGTGAAAATTGTTTGTCGACTGTATGAATCAAACCCGTATTCTCAAATCTACAGGCTAACTCGGTACCACTAAACCCCAATCATTAATAAATTTGCATAAATGCACATATCGTATATATTGCGGCGGTCAGCGGTATTTCACTTTCGCGCCAAAGTAGAGCCACGCCATTCGTTATTTACTCGAATCGAGTTAAAGTGCATTCCAGACACGGTTTAACTTTAGTTTGTCGAGCTCTACTGACTAAAATCCTGGTGCAGTAAGTGACTGCTTTTCTTGCGCAGCGTATAAGATACAATAAAAAATCTCAGGTAGCTGTGAGCGTAAGGTCAGGTGAGAATTCAACATGTAAACATTCATGAGAATATTTTATACATTTCGTTCTGTTACATTGGTAATTATAAAAAATGTTATGTTGGTAGAATGTCTATTGCTGGTTTTATTTCATGAATTATTGGTGGAACTTTAACGTTTTATTAGCACCAGTTTTGACGCCATTTTGTCCTTATCTCATGTTTAAATTGTTCTATCTTTATCTTAGTCTATAGGAACTTGAAAGTGTCTTGTAATAAATTGATGCAAATGTAAATGTAATGCAACAATATTTCTCGATTAAACAAATTTATTGCTAAGTGCTTATATTCTAAACTTACTTATAATAAATTTGACAAAGTTAGGAAATACATACCTACTGGTATAAGCATTACTAATAACATATTTTACGCAGTAGTTCTGTACTCAATTATTATCTGTTTCCAATCGACAAATTACTTACAACCCTGTTTTTTTATGAATATTATAGATTACCACTATTTCGACATTCTGGAACTAAAATTATTTGTTTCGTTATTTCAGTTTTATTTTTATACATTTTACTTTTGTATTATATGGGGTGGCTAGCTCAGTGGTATGAAGTCGGCCTGTGGATCCTGAGAACCCTGGTACCCTAGATTCGATTCCCACAGGCGACAAACAATTTTCATTATTTCAATAACTACCCCTATGGCTTCTCCACCACTAACATCTTTGGGGGCCGTGATTTGACGACTGGTAACCGCACTTCAAGCGCAAAATATATCATTTCCCGAGATCTGCTTCGGTATAGTGCCACATCCAGTAATGGGTAGAAGGCGTGATGATATATTTATTTATATTTATTTATTTTTGTACTGTTAAATAGTTATTTTTCTGAAACCGGCAAGAAAGTCCCTACTTTCCTGTCTAATGTTGGGTTGCATGAAAGTTTTATCGGTTCATTAGCAACTAACGGTTCAATAAATTTCAGAAAATCGTTATTGATACTGTTGCTAGATAAATAATTCTTTAACTAAAGAGCTCTTTATTTTTTTCTTGCAACCCAGCATTAGTCATCTTTTATTAATGAAAATTCGTGCAGAAAAGCACATATTTTTTCAATTATTAAAAAAGTCGTGAAAATAATGTAAATATTACATTATAAAATAAAAAATATCATCGCAATGGCGAAACAAAGTTAAGTAAAATCGTGTTGAATAAATGCAATTTTACTGATTTTTACAGAAAATGGACTTTAGTTGCCATATATATATTAGTGATAAAATAAACAAAAACCATAGAGACGGCTATTATTCTCAGTAATAATATAGGTAACAAGAGAGTGAGAATAAATTGAAAATAATTTGATAGATCTTTCGAAAACTTGTTTCCAGCCAATAGTTTGAGAAAGATACTGGAGAATTATTTTCTAATTTATCCAACTCTCGAGTTATATTTAATTAGAATATTTTTTGACTTAACTGTTGAGAACGATAATAATAAAAGGATTGGTTAAAATGCAGGCACGTGACATACAATGAGGCATTTCATTGGTTTTGAGAAACTTCAAAAAATAATCGAGAAAATAAACAAAAACCGTCATTCTAAATTTTTTCAAATAAAATTTTACATTATGTTTTGATATGTTTGTATAAAGACAAATATATATATATATATATATATATATATATATATATATATATATATATATATATATATATATATATATATATATATATATATATATATATATATATTCAAATGAGATCACAAAAATTAAAAGATGCCATTTAAACAAATGCCGTCCCCTTCACTGTAAAAAAAAATGACTATCGATAAAAAATATTTAATCTTGCCAAAATATCCGCAATCATTACCCTTCGAAACTTTTTTATTTATTTATATAGATTAAATGATTACTTCAGAAGATATGAAGTAACCGGTATGAAGTATCACACTGCGGCTCGGTGAGTCCGAATCCTGTACTATAATTGATATTAAGTTCCGTTTGTACAGAGTAGCATAAAAACTAGAATCATTTGAGTTTTATAGAAGTAATATCTTAATTCGTGTGCAGTAGCGTAGTAGAAGGAAAATAACGCGATTAGGCCAACACATCGCATAATAAACGGTTTCTAAAAATGGGTCTAGTTACCCGCTTATTAACAATTTACGCGCACTGCAAAAACTGCTAAATGCAGTCGACGCGTGTCTACTATTCAAAGACAGTAATTACATTTTAAAACATCAACGTAGCTCTTGTCTAATAACGTGTTTATTCATATATGTTTAATATCGGACTTGTGCCTCAAGGGCTTTCAGCTAACCGCATATTAGTGAGGTATTACACCAGCGACTCAGCTCTCGAATCCCAGATTACACTAAAGCGCGCTTCTGCAGATCATACCACATCCGGATTACATCCGGTAAAAATGCTTATTCTTCTCTTCGTTCAGTTCTCACAATGTTCAACAGATCTTTCAAATTACTAAATGTTTAAATAAATATAAATATATCATCACGCCTTTTACCCCTTACTGGTTGTGGCACTCTGCCGAAGCAGATCTCGGTAAATGATATATTTATGCGCGTGAAGTGCGGTTACCAGTCGTCAAATCACGGCCCTCAAAGATGTTAGTGGTGGAGGAGCCACAGGGGTAATTTTAAATTGGTGAAAATGTTTGTCGGTTGGGGGGATCGAACCAAGGTTCTCAGGATTCACTGGCCGACTTCATACCACTGAGCTAGCCACCCCATACTAAATATTTAAATAAATATAAATATATAATCACGCCTTTTACCCCTTACTGGGTGTGCCACTTTGTCGAAGCAGATCTCGGTAAGTGATATATTTATGCGCGTGAAGTACGATTACCAGTCGTAAAATCACGGCCTTCAAAGATGTTAGAGGTGGAGGAGCCACAGGGATAATTTTAAATTGGTGAAAATGTTTGTCGGTTGGGGGGATCGAACCAAGGTTCTCAGGATTCACAGGCCGACTTCATACCACTGAGCTAGCCACCCCATACTAAATATTTAAATAAATATAAATATATAATCACGCCTTTTACCCCTTACTGGGTGTGCCACTTTGTCGAAGCAGATCTCGGTAAGTGATATATTTATGCGCGTGAAGTACGATTACCAGTCGTAAAATCACGGCCTTCAAAGATGTTAGTGGTGGAGGAGCCACAGGGGTAATTTTAAATTGGTGAAAATGTTTGTCGGTTGGGGGGATCGAACCAAGGTTCTCAGGATTCACAGGCCGACTTCATACCACTGAGCTAGCCACCCCATACTAAATATTTAAATAAATATAAATATATAATCACGCCTTTTACCCCTTACTGGGTGTGCCACTTTGTCGAAGCAGATCTCGGTAAGTGATATATTTATGCGCGTGAAGTACGATTACCAGTCGTAAAATCACGGCCTTCAAAGATGTTAGTGGTGGAGGAGCCACAGGGGTAATTTTAAATTGGTGAAAATGTTTGTCGGTTGGGGGGATCGAACCAAGGTTCTCTGGATTCACTGGCCGACTTCATACCACTGAGCTAGCCACCCCATACTAAATATTTAAATAAATATAAATATATAATCACGCCTTTTACCCCTTACTGGGTGTGTACTTTGTCGAAGCAGATCTCGGTAAGTGATATATTTATGCGCGTGAAGTACGATTACCAGTCGTAAAATCACGGCCCTCAAAGATGTTAGAGGTGGAGGAGCCACAGGGGCAGTTTTAGAAATTATTAAAATTGTTTGTCGCCTGTGGGAATCGAACCAGAGTTCTCAGGATCCATAGGCCGACCCCATAAATTTCTAAATGTTTAAATAAATATAAATATATCATCACGCCTTTTAGCCCTTACTGGATGTGGCACTCTGTCGAAGCAGATCTCGGTAAGTGATATATTTATGCGCGTGAAGTGCAGTTACCAGTCGTCAAATCACAGCCCTCAAAGATGCTAGTGGTGGAGGAGCTACAGGAGTTATTTTAAATTGGTGAAAATGTTTGTCGGCTGTGAGAATCGAACCAGGGTTCTTAGGACTCGATACCATGGAGCCATTACCCCATAAATAAATATATAACAACAAGAAATTAGGTATCGAGTCGGCCTGTGGATCCTTAGAACCTGGTTCGATACCCACAGCCGACAAACATTTTCAACAATTTAAAATTATACACCTGTGGCTCCTCCACCACTAACATCTTTGGAGATCGTGATTTGACTGCTGGTAACTGCACTTCACGCGCATAAATATATCACTTACCGAGATCTGCTCCGGCATCATGCCACATCCAGTAATGAATAAAAGGCATGATTCTATATTTATGCCTTTCTTGCAAATGGCGGCATACCTTCACCATTTGCCTCATCTATACGCGTAAATTTGCTAACCTGTGTCCATATATAATTCTTGAAATAAATAAATAAGACCATTTTAAAAATTGACAATTAATAAGTTTTCGCGTAACTGCTCAGAAAATTTGCACCAGAAAATCTGTCTTTACCAATTTAAATTGGAAAGTACGACCAGAAGGATCAGTAAAATTTGCCGATCTCTAAAAAAATTAATGTTTCCTTGGTAATTAGTTTATTTATTTTCCTTATTCGTGTGTAAAATCATGAATAATTTGTCATTGATGATCACAAAGTATATTGTACATAATATACCCTGAAAGTGTCTTTACTAAGCTCTCAAGCTTCCAAAGCTCGCCTACAACTCACAATATGTATCCTTACTATTTTATCCGATCGGTCACAAATGACCAACAAAAATATCTCATAACGTTTTATATAATTGTATTAAAAAATTCAACATGCAATTTAATAGGAATTAATTAAAATGTGTATATGCAATATGGCACGCATAAATTTTCTATCGTAGAGATAAAATCTGCAACAAATTTGTCATGCTAAACGTCTGTCGCAACAGACATCTGCTATAGATATTTTAAATTTTATTCGCAAAAAAAAAAATATATATATCATCAGGCCTTCTACCCATTACTGGGTGTGGCACTCTGCCGAAGCAGATCTCGGTAAGTGATATATTTTGCGCGTGAAGTGCGGTTACCAGTCGTCAAATCACGGCCTCCAAAGATGTTAGTGGTGGAGGAGCCACAGGGGTAGCTTTTGAAATTATGAAAATTGTTTGTCGCCTGTGGGAATCGAACCAGGGTTCTCAGGATCCACAGGCCGACTTCATACCACTGAGCTAGCCATCCCAATATAAGTTGTATTCCATTTGCCACTTGGTTCACTTAAATCAGTTCAGATAAATTAGACAACATAACTAAAAGAAGTGAATTTAGAAAACTGATGCATTTATTGAGATGAATTACTTATGGGATAATGACTCAATGGTATCAAGTCGGCCTGTGGATCCTAAGAACCCTGGTTCGAACCCCACAGCCGACAAAACATTTTCACCAATTTAAAATTATTCCTGTGGCTCCCCCTCTCCACTTACATCTTTGGAGGCCGTGATTAATAACCGCACTTCACGCGTATAAATATATCACTTACCGAGATCTGCTTCGGCAGAGTGCCACACCCAGTAATGGGTAAAAGGCGTGACGATATATTTATATTTATTTTTATTTTAGATTTAAAAATCCAAAGTATACATTATTAGTGACAGTGAGTACTTAGATTTTTGCAATTTTAAAATTAATTTGTTTATTATAAATTCAAATGTAAATAATTATAATTCAATTCTAAGCACTCAATTTATTTATTTATTTATTTATTTGTTACTCTGCACAACAGGAAGTAAATCCCAATTACAGTACAGTGGGCCTACAGCTTATAGTGGAATCCGAACCATTCAGACACAACTGTATTTTTTTGATATAAGTAGAAGTCAGTGAGATTTGAACGCATGACCTCTTGCTTGCTAATTAAGAAACGCAAGTTTTACCTCGCTTTTATCCACTGAGCTACGATTGCCTGACACTAACAGCCTGTGATGCCAATACTAACATTACAAATCTCCCTAATTTTTACCGAACAGCGTTCGGTAAATACATGGTTTCCAAATGATTATGAGATATATTGTTAATGTCGGACGGAATTCAAAATACAATAAGTATATTTATACAAATCAAAAATTAATAATGATTGTTCACATTAGGTACGTTCTGCATATCAACCAATAAACAAATGAAAGGGCATAAACAAACAGTACAAGAAGTTAGTTATTTACACAGTGTTGGGTACATTAGGGCCACAAAGAGTAGAAAGGATCCAATAGCTCTTGACTCCATTGTATCACACACACCGTAGCTAATAATTCATAAATTCCACAATTGCGGTTAGGTAAATTCCCCCCTACCCCTCTCGCGATTCTTACAGCAACGAGCAGCGCCTACCGCGACTGTATAATGTAATAATTACGTTTATTTTCTATTACTGTACTCTGGGGGTGGTCAAGCTATGTATTAATAATTTAATTGGACCATAAGAGAGCAAGTCAAATTCAACAATAGTTGTGCGGCTCGCCGGAGCGGTCCGGGCGGAGTGACCGGAGTCCCGGACTCGGAGTTTCTCTCCCTTAGCCGCGGTAGGTACCCCTTACCCCGCGATAGAGCTCCGGTGCACGCCAAGCTGGAAACTTCACTACATGAGCGCCGAAATGCAACTATTTTTTATTCACAAAACGGATTAGCGCTAACACCGTTTTTAATATTATCTATAACTCTGTTTCAAATTAAAACAGATTAAAGAAATAAACTAAATTTGATGCTACTTAACTCTATGTTTAACTCAAGTTAAAATAAACTTGTTTCATACATTGAAAAGCGAGTTAAAAATGAAATAAAAAATGGTGTTAGCGCTAATCCGCTTTATGGATCTACCTGTAAGATTTAAGTTTCTATAACCATTTACAAAAATATAAAAATAAATAAATATATCATCACGCCTTCTATCCATTACTGAGTGTGGCACTCTGCCGTAGCAGATCTCGGTAAGTGATATATTTATGCACGTGAAGTGCAGTTACCAGCTATCAAATCACGGCCTCCAAAGATATTAGTGGAGGAAGAGCCACAGTGATAGTTTTTACGTGGTGAAAAATGTTTGTCGGCTGTGGGAATCGAATCCGGGTTCTCAAATCCACACTCCGACTCGATACCACTGAACCACCTATCCCATCGCTCGTGCAGCAGAAAACTTTGAGATATAATATGCCCTTATAATCCCTTATGACGCAATATACTATACCATACTACAGGGTGATCAAAAGGAATTGTTATAGTTGGCAATACAATTCTAGAGATCTTTTTATTCCACAATTGGCACAACGCCTGGTAAAGGCGGAAATGCTATTTAACATTTCTAATAAATACAAATAGGTTATGTCAGGAGTCTGACCAGCTAATAGAATTTTGACTTTTTAAGTAATAGAAATACTTTAGAAATAAATGTAATAATAAATGTACTCAAATTTAAATTTAAATTTTCAAATGTCACTGTCCACAACAGGAAATGAATTTATGTATCAGGCTTACCAATTTCAAATAGTTTTTTTTATTGCCAACTGTAACAATTCCTTTTGATCACTCTGTAGTATTGTAATATATTATTACAAATAAAATATTTTGTAAATTTTTTATTATATTCTACTTGAGCAAGAATTTTTCTGTACGCCCAATAAGAAAAAGGAGAAGACTACGTCACTGGCAAAAGGTAAATAATTTGTATGGTGGACCTAGGTACCGAGCGCTTTAGTTAAATTAAGTTTCACTCCTATACAGAATGCGAATATTGTTACCTCGCTTTTATAATATACTTAGGCATCGCTGCGTCCTTAACGAACGACTGAACGTCCCTAACGTACACACTCACACACACACACACACACACTCCCTCGCACGTATGAGTGTTTGTGTTCACAAGTATATGTGAACGTCCACCGACGCACAATGCGTCAGTATTAAATTTAAAACAAATGTAGAAACGAAAGGCTACATGATTGACACAATTATTCTTCTTTCACGAAATTATTTTATTACCTGTTAATTTTATAACAAGGGTTAAATATAAGATAAAGAGCAAACATTAATTCTAAAATAACCCTTAAGTTAAACAATCTAAAACTATAGGTATTTAATTAAAATAAATAAATAAATAAATAAATATATAATCACGCCTTTTAACTATTACTGAGTGTGGCACTCTGCCGAAGCAGATCTCGGTAAGTGATATATTTATGCGCGTGAAGTGTGGTTACCAGTCGTCAAATCACGTCCATAAAGATGTTAGTAGGGGAAGTCACAGGAGTAGTATTTATGTGGTGAAAATGATTGTCAGCAGTGGAAATTGAACCAGGGTTCTCAGGATCCATAGGCCGATACGATACCACTGTGCCACCTACTTCATTTAGATAAATAAAATAAATAATTATATAATTACGCCTTTTACCCATTACTGGGTGTGGCACTTTGCTGAAGCAGATCTCGGTAAGTATTATTTTATGCGCGTGAAGTGCGGTTACCAGTCGTCAAATCTCGTCCACAAAGATGTTAGTAGGAAGAGCCACAGGGGTAGTATTTAATGTGGTGAAAATGATTGTCGGCAGTGGGAATCGAATCAGGGTCTCAGGATACATAAGCCGATACGATACCACTGTGCCACCTACTTCATTTAGATAAATAAAATTAATAAATATATAATTACGCCTTTTCCCCATTATTGGGTGTGGCACTCTGCTGAAGCAGATCTCGGTAAGTGATATATTTATGCGCGTGAAGTGTGGTTACCAGTCGTCAAATCACGCCCACAAAGATGTTAGTAGGGGGGGGGGGGAGCACAGGAGTAGTATTTAATATGGTGAAAATGATTGTCGGCAGTGGGAATCGAACCAGGGTTCTCAGAATCTATAAGCAGACACGATAGCTCTGTGCCATCTACTCCATTTAAATATAATAAATAAATAAATAAATATATAATCACGCCTTTTAAAAATTACTGTGTGTGGCACTCTGCTGAAGCAGATCTCGGTAAGTGATATATTTATGCGCGTGAAGTGCAGTTACCAGCCATGAAATCACAGCCTCCAAAGATGTTAGTGGAGAAGGAAAAACAGAGCTACTTTCAATATGGTGAAAATTGTTTGTCGGCTGTGGAAATGCAACTCAGGTTATCAAATCCGCAGACCAACTTGATATCACTGAGCCACATTTTCTATTATTATTTATTAGGTATTTATCTCTAAAAAATAATTAAAATAATTTTATGGGGTAGGAGGCTTAGTGTATCGAGTTGGCCTGTGGATTGGACAACCCGGATTCGATTCCCATAGCCGACAAACAATTTTCACTACATTAAAATTACCCCTGTAGTTCTCCCTCCATTAATATCCTGCCGTGATTTGACAGCTAGTAACCGCACTTCACGTGCATAAATGTATCACTTACCGAGATCTGCTACAGCAGAGTGCCACACCCAGTAATGAGTAAAAGGCGTGATGATATATTTATTTATTTATTATAAAATCAAGTTTAGATCTTTTATGTGAAAGATAAATATAAAAGTGAGAACAGTTTTGGTATCACTGGTTTGGTTGAAGAGTGTGAAAAATCCTTCAAAACAAGTACACATTAGATCCAGCAGTAAAATATAAATATCTTCAAATCCGGTTTTTCTAAAGAAATAAAACAATTTTGAAACGTCTTCTGGTCTTGATAAATTACTCTTAACTTTGTTTTATCCCCCTGCACCGTCCCTGGCCACGGTAGAGACACTATAAAGTGTTATGGTAGCAGGTTCGTGTCCAATTCTTCGAATTTCGAACAAGAAAATTGAGATTTTTCTACATTTGTCAGCGAGATGTTCTCAACATAAATTTCGAATAATTACGAATGTTGAAATGTTGATGGTCTTTTACTTTTTCGTGTGCCCACTTGATTCTCAGAATTTTTATTGATTAAAGATAATTTATTAATATTATTTTTAACCAAAAATTTATTAATATTCATTGCGTCTTTGGTTTTACACATTATAAATTTTATAATAACAATAAATTAATATATACTTTCATTGGGTAAATAAATAAATCATAAAATATTATTAAAATGTCACACTTAACATTTTAATAAATCATTGAATATTTTATTACTTTTTACATAAAAACTTGTAAAAATTTTAATAAATCACCACAGGGGTAATTTCAAATAAAATAAAATAATTATATCATCACGCCATTTACTCATAACTAGTGTGCGACAATCTGTCGTAGCAAATCTCAATAAGCGATATGTTTATGGGCGTACCAGCTGTCAAAACACTGCCCCCAAAAATGTTAATGGAAGGAAAACTACATTAGCAATTTTTTTAAATTATATCATCACGCCTTCTACCCATTACTGGGTGTGGCACTCTACCGAAGTAGATCTCGGTAAGTGATATATTTTGCGCGTGAAGTGCGATTACCAGTCGTCAAATCACGGCCCCCAAAGATGTTAGTGGTGGAGGAGCCACAGGGGTAGTTTTTGAAATTATGAAACTTGTTTGCCGCTTGTGAGAATCGAACCAGGGTTCCCAGGATCCACAGGCCGACTTCATACCACTGAGCTAGCCACCCCATACTGGTAATTTTAAGGTGCTGAAAATTGTTTGTCGGTTGTGAGAATCGAACCGAGGTTCTCAAATCCACAGGCCGACTTGATACCACTAAGCCACCTACCCCATAAAAAATAAACAAAATTGTTGGTTGTGAAAACTGAACTTGGTGAAACTTGTAGTCAGACTTGATACCACCTACCCCTTAATTTTAATGTAAAGAAAATCAATTTGATAAATAATTAAATATATATAATCACGCCTTCTACCCATTACTAGGTGTGTCATTCTGCCGTAGCAAATCTCAGTAAGTGTTTATACAGGTATCAGCTGTCAAGGCACCCTTAAAATACTAGTGGAGGAGAAGTCACAAGGGTCATTTTAATGTGGTGAAAATTGTTTGTCAAACCGGGGTTCTAAAATCAATTGATCGATTCGATCACTGAGCCAACTATTCGATAAAAAATAAAATTGTTTATTGGTTGTGAAAATTGAACTACCCCATAATTTTAATGTAAAAATAAATAAATAAATATATCATCACGCCTTCTACCCATTACTGGATGTAGCACTCTGCCGAAGCAGATCTCGGTAAGTGATATATTTTTGCGCGTGAAGTGCGGTTACCATTCGTCAAATCACGGCCTCCAAAGATGTTAGTGGTGGAAGAGCCACAAGGGTAGCTTTTGAAATTATGAAAATTGTTTGTCGCCTGTGGGAATCGAACCAGGATTCTCAGGATCCGCAGGCCGACTTCATACCACTGAGCTAGCCACCCCATAATTTTAATGTAAAGTAAATAATTAAATATATCACGCATTTTACCCTTTACTGGGTGTAGCACTCTACAGCAGCAGGTCTCGCTAAGTGATATATTTATGCGCGTACTAGCTGTCAAGTCAAGGCCCCCAAAAATGTTAGTGAAGGGGAGACCACAGGGGTAATATTAATATGGTGCAAATTGTTTGTCAGCTGTGAGAATCGAACCCAGTTTCTCAAATCCACAGCATGACGCATTGCTATATTTTCAATATTTTATAATTTGTAGTGTTTCACGTATGTGTGAAGATGTTAATTCATGGCCTTCTCAGCATCCTGTGCAGACATCAGACAAAACACTACACTAGCAGTAACCCATGATTAATTTCTCACAATTTTATTTTCTGTTTCTGAATATGGCCGGATATGATACAATGCCCACCCACTTAAATAAGAGGATGTAATCAATAGAGTTCTGCTAAATTGACGCTTAAAACATCACTAAAAAACAAGTTAACACTAATTACTAAATCCCAAATTGGGAGAAAAATTTATCTTTTATTGACGGACACAAAAAATTCTCAGAGTGAGTAATATCCTAAAATCATTGTTCGAGTTAAATAAATATTTAACACTTTCCTGTAACATATAATTTTAAATTTCTGTTTACACTATTTTTAGATGCTTAGCTTAGATTCCAGATAAATTTAATTCTACTTTATCAGCCCAATTCACAATAGAGTTTTAACTAGAATATAGCTAATCCTGAATTTTGTATTTGTCATATTAAGCTAAACCATATTCTCAAAAAAAGTTTAAATAATCTTTTAATATAATCTTCTTACAATACTTGATTCTGCAAAATGTCATTTTGATATATAATCTATGTACATATTTGAATCATATGAACATATAATTAAATGTTATTTTGTTATGCATAAAATATTGTATGTACCACGGGTGAAATTAGCGTTTCTGACCCTGAGCATGTTATTAGCCTTCAGCGCTTTGCGCCTCGTGCTAATAATCATGCCGCGGGCCAGAAACACTTATTTTCACCCTTGATACATAAATAACTATTATATTTTATATCGCAATATGAAAAAAATCTGGTGTGGGCACCACACGACTTTCTTATACTATTAATAGTATTAAACATGTAATTTAGTTTTTCAGTAATTCAGCATTTACCTGTTTGAAACATATAAAATATCAAACTTGTATACCTCCTCTTCCGGTTTTTCAATTTCATTCAAAATCAACTCAGCTCTTCATATTTTCATGACACTTACCAAGTTTCGTTAACAAATCTTATCTCGTTCATGAGATATTGCACACTCGGACACACATCCATCCATCCATCCATCCACACACACAGACATCATTGAGAAAATGATCAAAACGGATTCAGTGGACCTCAAAACACGTATTTCCGCGAAAATCTCGTCAACGATTTTTTTCACGATACCAATACTTCCTTATACTGCGTATAAGAAAGTAAAAAGAGTGACGACACTCCCTTCCTTTCTTATCTTTTTGTTTCATTTTCAGTTACTACAATGTGTGGACTTTTCTTTCATATACAAGTGCAGGCTATCGCTTTCATCTTTTCTAATTTTTGTAGATTCGTTGTTAGATTCTTTATTAGATTCGTTGTTAGGAATAAGCGTGAGTAATTTGAGATGTTTTATGCATATGTTATGTACGTCGAAGAAAGAAGATGAATGATAAGTGAATAGGAGTGATTGGATAGATATGATTGAAGGTTTGTTATATGATAAATGATGTCGAGTGTAATAAATGAGTTTATATATGGAGTGATCTATGAATGTGGTTGAAGTGAGGGTAGTGTGTTTGGATAAGACTGTTTGCTGAGGGCTGATTATTTGATGAATGTTATGAGTGTATATTTTATAAGTAATTTAGGGTTCATGCTACCCCATTTGATGGGAAACAGTGTGAAGATATGTATGTATTTTTTTCTGAAATCGTTTAATTTAATCAATAATTAATCATAAATAATTATAAGAAAGTAAAAATAACATTGTATTTCTTATATTACATAAATTAATTCATCAACCGGTATATGTATCTATTTATGTATGTATGTATATTGAAAATTGAAACCATGATGACTAAAATTTTGTTTACACGATATGTTAAAATAAGAAAAAAACGAATACGACAAAAAAATAAATGTTTTTATTTAGAGTATTTGATCAAATTGTATAAAATGACGTAACATTTTTATGTTTGGTATACAAATAACATACGAGTATATCGATTAAAGATATCCTAAAGTTTATACAGTAAAACTGTGTCATGTAGTTACAATATTAATAATTATTATAGTAAGCTTATAATTTTGTGAACACGTTAAGTTTAAAATTGTTATAATATGAGTATTATTTTAGTAAGAATTACTCGGTTAAGTTAAGCACTAAATGATAGCAACGAGGTAAACGAACTTAAACAGTTGTCACATAAACTCATGCGCAGCAATTGTTTCTCCCGGAAACATCCTTCCCAACGAACCTATCACACGCGTTTGGTTAAATCGCTCGATCACTTGTTTCGCAAACCCGAAAATAAATTCGGGCAAACCGCGTGAGAATCAGAGCCACCTTGTATTTTATTTTAAAAAAGATGAGTCACATTAGCGAGGAAGTGCTTACTGAATCACCCGCCACTAGCGCGCGACTAACGCGTATTTAAATATAATGATCTACTATTATAGACACGTCTTACAGAAAAACACAAAACAAAAAATATCGTCAGGAAATCCGAATTATTTTTGCCCATGGGAAGTGTACGCCCCTGCATTGTTAAAATGCTTAAGACAATTTGTTAACGGAAATCTAAATCACTAGGTTTGGTAGAAATGGTTAAATATAAGAAGGAATTGTTGGTACAACGTGTGAATTTTTGCGGATATAATATTGTCGATAGTAAGACATTTTTTGTTCGTTTATGACTATTTTAACAGGAAATTGTTCATAGTAAAGACAATTCTAAATTATTTTCACGTGTGACTTTCCTTCTTCATACTAAGATATTTTTTGCTTATTTAGGTTTAGGTTCAGGATATTTTTAGCAGGATATCCGATTGTATCTATGATGATGAGGGAAATGACCAGTTTTTATTTCTATTTCTTAGTTTTTGAGTCATTCTTGTTTACTGTTCTATAGACGAAACAATAACATGTTTTATGCCTACCTATTATTATGAATGCTTCCATGTTATAATGATAGAAATACTAAAAATACTGCATATAAATCGATAAACATATTTTATTTTTCAGAACTAATATATAGTTAGAGAGCTAGGGTGCAAAATGATGTCTCATTTATTCCAGTGACAGAAAGGGATTTTTTAATAGATTATGTCATGATAAACATGAAAAAAAAAAATTAGATTTGGGAATGGGTGGCAACTATAGATGGCGCCGATGTGAATGCGCCGAGCTACGGGCTTGAGTGGCTATTGCCAAATGGCAACAAGTTTGAGAAAGATACTGGATAATTATTTTCTAATTTATCCAACTCTCGAGTTATATTTAATTAGATTATTTTTTGGCTTAGCTGTTGAGATCGATTCATCCAACTTAAAAGATTTTCAACTGGGTTCATATCGATTGATTACTTATTAACGTATTCTTGGAAGTTGTTTCCAAAATTTCTTGGTGTATTTCTGTGTCTGAAATGGAACTAAATCGATTTTTTCCTTGACGCGTTAACAGTTCTAAATAATTATTTGACAACTACCTATAATTTGTCACAAACAAAAAAGCATCTACATAGATAATTCCCGGGAATGATCACAAGAGCTTTATTCTCAGTATAATAATGACAGGATTGGCTAAAACGCAGACCCGTGACATACAATGAAGCATTTCATTGGTTTTGAGAATCGTCAAAAAATAATCATCCTAATTCTCCATTCTCGCTTCAATTACATTCATAGCTCATTTACTCATCATTCATCACGCAAAAAATCTTCAATAAAATTCATCTAATCACTCCTATATACTTACATGAATATTTCAAAATTATTTATACAAAAAATAAATTTCTATTTTATAAAGAATAGTTATTTACATAACAAGTGTAGGTACTTTTCACATGAGCGCAATTTTAAAAGTACGAAGCGAGTGCTTTAATTTGCTCGAATGGTGCAAATGACGTCTTTGTACATGAGGTTTATACAATGCTTTTTGTAGCGAGCAAAAATTATATAACCGGCAATAAGGAAATTTATTAAATTTGAAGCGTGAATTTATATAGACAGTTAAGTATGCCACAAATTGACATTTGTTATTTGAAAACAAATTGTTTATTTTTTCTCGTAAAGCTTGCTAAAATATGTCTGTTTGATGGCGTTATAAGCTAATGTTTCTATTTCTTTTATAAATTCCTTAAAATGTATGTATATACGTACAATTAGCGTTTTAATAATCAAAATTTAGAACCATAAAAAATGGGTGTTTTTCAAATACTTTGCACACTAGTGCGCAAAATCAAACTTTTCATCGGTTTCCAAGGTAATGAAAACCTGATTTTGAATGATGCGAATACAAAAATGTAATTTTATATCTAGAATGTATATTTTTATTGATAATTGTACGGCCATGAACGACAGCAGCCAGTAATAATTTAGTGTTATTGGTGTCTCAGTGGACAATAAGTTGTGTTTTGAACTAATTAAAACATGATGATGAATGCTTAATTAAATTCCTGGCTGATTATCGTGTCTCGTCGCGGCCGGTCGATGATGTCATATATAAAATTGGATGAAAGAAATAATAATTACGTTAGAGTTCACACATCTGTCGCGAGAGGCGCTGTTGCGACCGCTTGGGCGTCTATTTTAATCAATTAATTAATGCATATTCTATGATATGGGAGTCGTTTGGGACGCACAGCAAATGGGTGGCAGATGTACTCAGCGGAAACGAAAATAAATATATAAATACAATAACATCGCATACTCCTACAACTACATCACAGTTAATGAAACACCGCGCTGCTCTTGATGCCAGTGTTGGTGTTAACATCCTTTCTGTTCATTCGCTTAATTAACGCGCCAATTAATACACTCAAATATATATTAGTATTTCTATAATATTCATTACTATACTGGCTACTCGTAATTGATTCAGTTTTTTTTATAGAAATGACTACACTGTTTTTAAAATGTAAAATAAAATTAGGATTAATTTAGAAATAACCTATTTAAATTAGAAAGCATTTAGGTTAACTGAATATTAGAGTTTTATCTCGTATATTGTCCCACCTTAATGTCTTGAAACATTTATTTATTGATAAATAAATAAATATATCATCACGCCTTCTACCCATTACTGAGTGTGGCACTCTGCCGAAGCAGATATCGGTAAGTGATATATTTTGCGCGTGAAGTGCGATTACCAGCCGTCAAATCACGTCTTTCAAAGATGTTAGAGGTGCAGGAGCCACAGGGGTAGTTTTTGAAATTATGAAAATTGTTTGTCGTCTGTGGGAATCGAACTAGGGTTCTCAGGATCAACAATAATATATTAGTTTCAACAATAGTATATTAAAGAAATAGTTTCGTAAGGCAATCTGTTAACGCACGAGTTCAAATTTGGAAAATGAGCTGCCCTGCGACGAGTTTTACAAAGGACGAGTGCGTTAACATAAAACGTGTTCTTTATACTATGTTTTCTATTGAGGTAATTTTATAATTCTGTTAGATTTAAAAAACTACGATTTGTCAAAAATATAAGTTAGTGTTTTTTATCAGTTGTGCTGGTAGCGCTAACAAAAACAATAAAAAAATTTTTTTTTTTGATTATTTTTTGACGTTTTTCAAAACCAATAAAATGCTTCATTTCGTGTCTGCGTTTTAACCAATCCTGTCATTATTATATTGAGAATAAAGGCTCTTTTGATTATTCCCGGGAATAATCTCCGTCAACGCGTCAAGTAAAATGTGTGAAAAAAATAGATTTAGTTGTATTTTAGATACAGAAATACACCAACAAGTTTTGGAAACAACTTCCAAGACTACATTAATAAGTAATCAATCGATATGAACCCAGTTCAAAATCTTTTAAGTTGGATGAATCGACCTCAACAGCTAAGTCAGAAAATAATCTAATTAAATATAACTGGAGGGTTGGATAAATTAGAAAATAATTCTCCAGTATCTTTCTCAAACTTGTTGGCATTTGGCAATAGCCACTTAAGCCCTACGGGCTTTCGTTACTATTGCCTGGCAACACGTTTTCGAAAAATCTGTGAAATTATTTTCAATTTATTCTCACTTTCTTGTTATATTATTATTGAGAATTAATCAATTTTTTTTTTGTATTGTGAATATTGTGAATTTTGTATGATCATAGCATATTTTTTTAGTTATATTTCAACACCGACAATTTACAATTTACAAATTAACTGTGCAATAAAAGTTTCACTTACTGTGTTTACATTTTGTCATTAATGGGTAATTTACAGTACAGGTATTGTAAAAATGAATATTTAAGTTTACTTTGGCAATTTTAAAATCTACTTTTTAGCTAGTAATTATTTTTTTGATCTGGCAACACGTCTCAATTTTCTCAATCTTACAGTCGTTCTAGTCTAGCATATTATAATTAGTTATTTGTAAATCACCGTCCATCATTCTTGTTTCTAGAAACAATATAATAGCTGTATTCCATTTGCCACTTGGTTCACTTAAATCAGTTCAGATAAATAAGACAACATGAATAAATGAACTGAATGAAGTAAATTGATGCACTTATTGGAGTGAATTACTTCAAAGTAAATTAGTATCAGTAATTCTAGTACTGGAAATAAAGTCAGCGAAGTAATCTAGCGAAATAAATAAATGATCTGGCTCAGTAAATGTAAGTTAGATCTGATCCAAAAGGCAAATGGAATAGGCCTAATAATTGGTGAAAAGTGCATGAATTCCATCATTCAGATGTTTGTTGATTTGTTGGAAATATCGTTGGTGACTAGATGTTTCTGCAAATTGCTGCGTATGTTAGCGTTTAAATACAATTGTCGATGATGTGTGCGTGCGCTGCAAAGTGCTATAATCTGTTATACGTGTAGCTATGTATTATGGCAGACTTTGTAAGTGTATTTATTGCAATTAATGATAGTAAAACATGTGTGTTAAGTGTAAAATAGCATAATACAGGCATCGAGTCATACAGGAAACGTTCAATTAGTCGGCTACAAAAACGACGCGTTAGGCGCTACACATTATATGTATACGCCAGATAGAGTTAGATGAAGTCCAACCAAGCATTGATCTATTTTACACGCACTTTCAAATCTTTGTCTTCTACCAATGCTACACTAAATTAAAGATATTTCAACGTTTATACTGATTCTTTTTAATTTCTTATACACAGTATAAGAAAGTATTGGGAGTCGTGAAAAAAATCGTTGACGAGATTTTCGCGGAAATACGTGTTTTGAGGTCCACTGAATCCGTTTTGATCATTTACTCAATGATGTCTGTGTGTGTGTGGATGGATGGATGTGTGTCCAAGTGTGCAATATCTCATAAACGAGATAAAATTTGTTAATGAAACTTGGCAATTATAAGTTTCATGAAAATACGAAGAGTTGAGTTGATTTTTAATGAAATTGAAAAACCGGAAGAGGAGGTTTACTGGACACACAAAACAATAAATTCCATTTATTACTTTCTTATACACAGTATAAGAAAGTATTGAAATCGTGAATAAAATCGATGACGAGATTTTCGCGGAAATACGTGTTTTGAGGTCCACTGAATCCGTTTTCATCATTTTCTCATTGATGGCTGTGTGTGTGTGTGTCCGTGTGTGCAATATCTCACGAACGGGATAACATTTGTTAACGAAACTTGGTAATTATAAGTTTTATGAAAATACGAAGAGTTGAGTTGATTTTGAATGAAATTGAAAAACCGGAAGAGGAGGTTTACTGGACACACAAAACAATAAATTCCATTTATTTCAAAAATGGAATCAGTTACGAAAAAAAGTTTCAAATAAAAAATGTTATGTTTGGAACATAAAATGTTATTTGAAATTTTCCTGTATATGCGTCTAATTTTGAGAAAAACTAATTTATATATTTAATAATATATTCCAATAATCATAGTAGCAATAGAAACAAAAAACAAACATGTTTAACATTTATCAGGCAGATTCATAAAACGGATTAGCGCTAACACCTTTTTTAATATTATCTATAACTCTGTTTCAAATTAAAACAGATTAAAGAAATGAACTAAATTTGATGCTAATTAACTTTCTTTTTAACTCAAGTTAAAATAAACTTGTTTCGTACATTGAAAAGAGAGTTAAAAACGAAATAAAAATTGGTGTTAGCGCTAATCCGCTTTATGAATCTGCCTGTAAATGTCAAATAATAATTGTAAAACGCAAGGAGCAAGTTATAAGTGTTCAATTCAGCGTTTTTGCTGTAATATAAATTTCATTGATCAAATAGTAAATAATTTTATATTTCTATTTCTATTAATATTAGTTTATTTATATAAAATGATCCAGGTGTCCATGTCATCATATCACTCAAAATAATTTGCAATGACTGACAGGTGCGATGATTACAGTAAGCAAAATCTGTAAGTAATTATTTGCATTGCAATTAAAAGTTATTAATTAATATTAAAATGCAGAGGCAATTAAGTGACGCAATAATTCCGTATTCATATAATTACGAACAGTCTATATATCATTCGCGGTGACAATTTTTCTACTCGGCTGCTATGGCGTTTATGGTCATATTCACAAAGATAATTAAAATGTAGTGTAGTGCTACCGTATTCAGAGAGGTTAATAAACTCTTTGTTCGCACACAAATTCACTCATTTAACAGCAGACTTGACTGCTTAATCGTACAACTTACTAAAAATGCTCAAATGCCCATATACATATGTCACTTCAATTTCTCAGCGGAATCATGAATTCTCTGAAGAAATGTTTATTGTTAGACAGGTATTTCACTCACTTCGTACGTGGTTTTTAATTAATTATAATTGTTTTACTAACTTAAAAACATGCACAATGACAAGAATTTTAACTGGAATGATTTATAATTTAGAATGAAGAAACATTTTATTTTTCAAACTCACACTTTTGACGAATATGGAAACATGCTTTTCTATATTATAACTGTAGTTTTCTACTCATAAAATATTAAACTTAAATATGTATTACTATGACCCGTATAACTTAATATTTAGAAATTTCAGAATTTTTTTTTTAAATGGTATTTTTTTTGTAGTCCGTAATATCCTTACATTTCTTCATATTTATCTACTTCCTAAATTATTGCATTGTCTAAATTTTTTATTTATGTTCCCGCCGTGGATTTAAATACTCGGCCTGTGGCCTCAAAAACTAAACTAGATATAAAAATGCGCTCAACGGCACTGAATTTCTCGTGTTTGAATTGACTTATAAACATATTTTCAGCGACCCTTAAGAATTTTTCGATTTTAAGCCATTTTCAGACTTATTGCTCTAACAATCTTCCTCATTCGAATATTGTACTAAAAATTTACATACATACGTATTTCAACGCGCAGAATCCAATGCTCTGAGTTCGTATTTTTTTTAGTTTTGAAGATATTGGCCTTAGAATTTTGTGTACATCGAAAATTTTGGACAAAATAACAAAAATAAAAAAATTGCTAAAAATATACGTACAAGTCGGCCAGGAAGAATCCAATGCCGTTGAGCACATCTTCATATTGAGATATAACCTCTGGAAAAGCAGATTTTTCTAAATTTTACGCCATTTCACATATTATACAAATAAATATAAATATATCATCACGCCTTTTACCCATTACTGAGCGTGAAGTGCTGTTACCAACCGTCTAATCACTGCCCTCAAAGATGTTAATGGTGGGGGGGCACAGGAGTAATTTTAAATTGGTCAAAATATTTTGTCGGCTGTGGGGATCAAACCAGGGTTCTTTGGATCCACAGGCCGACTTGCTAATAAAATAAGTACATAAATTATTAGTTTTCAATTTTGTTCAATTGTAAATTATATATATATATATACTTTTTTTTTTCAGATGGAGAAATCAACAATTCAGTGGGATCCACCTAAAAAAAATCTTCAAAAGGTCAGATTTATAATATTATGTATCAACTATATCATAAATAGGGTGATGGCTCAATGGTATCAAGTCGGCTAGTGGACCCTAAGAACCCCGATTAGATTCCCACAGCCGACAAACAATTTTCACCAAATTAAAAAATGTGGCTCCCCTACCACTAACAACTTTGGAGGCCGTGATTTGACGTCTGGTAACGGCACTTCACAAGCATAAATATATCACTTACCGAGATCTGCTTCGGCAGAGTGCCACACCCAGTAATAAAAGGCGTGATGATATATTTATATTTATAATTTTTAACTATAAAATAAAATTTCAAAGTTGCGGTTTGCATGTTACCCGCTCGCTAGCGATACCTTCTCCTTCCATTCTTTCTCTCTTCCTCTTTCGTCGGAAACGGAAGTTCACAACCTTAGAATTCAATACAATTAACAGCGCTTATTAAATAAACAAAAAACTATCGAAATAAAAATAGTAAGATCGCGTTTCGTTCCCACAAGCTCTAATACCGAACTCTACATCTTTACTTGTAACCAAGAGAACAATAACTTTGAAATATAACGATGTTCGCACCGGTTCACACACAATACTCTAATTGGTTCGTAGCCTTCTGACATCCGCTGGAAATTGTAAATGAACATGGAAGAATCATTGCAACGAATTATTTAACGTGAATTTGACCGGAAACAATCCGAAAACAGCTTTTAATTACGCCCGCGCCCGTACGATGCCTCCCCACCCTTCTTTGCAAATAATTGAACATGAAAAATTGTATCATCGTTATTTTTACTAATTGATGATGGGATGTTTTTACAATGAAAAAGACATTTGTATATTCGATTCAAACGATCTCATATTTTTATTACATTTTATGTCTACCGTTTGTAATTACTTCATTTAGGCGTAAATACCACTTCCGGATCATTTATTTACAATCACATTATGACGTAATTATGGAGAAAATTTTAAGTATTTCTTAAAATAAATTTGACGACTGTTTTTTTTTCTAAACACGCTTTCTCAATAAACCTAGTTTTGCGGAATACGGAGTGATCAAAAGGAATTATTTCAGTTGGCAATACAATTCCGAAGATCTTTTTATTCCACAGTTGGCACAACGCCAGGTAATAGTTAGAGAGCTAGGGTGCAAAATGATATCTCATTTATTCCAGTGACAGAAATGGATTTTTTAATAGATTATGTCATGATAAACATAAAAAAAAGAAAATTATTAGATTTGGGGGCGGGTGGCAACTATAGATGACGCCGATGTGAATGCGCCGATTTTAAGGGTGGTTGTCCGAGTGTGCAATATCTCATGAACGAAATATGATTTGTTAACGAAACTTGGTAATTATAAGTTTCATGAAAATACGAAGAGCTGAGTTGATTTTGAATGAAATTGAAAAACCGGAAGAAGAAGTTTACTGGACACACATAACAATAAATTCCATTTATTTCAAAAATGGAATCAGTTACGAAAAAAAGTTATAAATAAAAGATGTTAGCAAAAATATTTTGAACGTAAAATGTTATTTGAAATTTTCCTGTATATGCGTCTAATTTTGAGAAAAACTCATTTTTATATTTAACAATATATTTTAATAATCATAGTAGCATTAGACACAGAAAACATAAACATGTTTAACATTTATATGTCAAATAATAATTGCCAAACGCAAGGAGCAAGTTCAATTCAGTATTTTTGATATTAAATATGCTGTGTATAAGAAAGATTTTTTTTTTAGTTACAAAACAGGAGTCTAGAATCTGTTATTTTTATTCAAAAGGTACTTAAATAAAAATTTATAATTAAGGTAAACAATAATTTAGAAATTAAGGCATCCGGGTCTATTTATTATTCTCAGAATTAGAAATACACAAAAACATTAAAAAGATTTCCTTAGAAGATGAATGATCTTCCAGATCTCCCAGACTTTGAATCAAAAAAATCTCGTACCTTCTTGAGAAAAAAAACCAATCCTCAAATATTGTTTAAAATCTAATGATATTATAATAGCATCACTATAACTTTTTTCAGCAAAAAAACTCGACATTTAAATTGATTCAGTAGTCTGTGACATAAGAAGGAAGAAATTCTAATTTCTTTGTCGTGATGATTCCGTGTGATATAAAATAATAACGTTGATAGAACTAAAAAAAGTTAATCGTTAGAATTGTATATATGTCTGATCGTGGGATTCTCTGATTCAAGAGCTACGTTGTCACCTGAAAAAGTTGAGTGAGTTTTAATAGTCACTTGTCATGCGTTTCCCCTTCGATAGTTCATTGTTTCTCCACCGTTTCACTCACTGAAATATAAATAATAATGGGAAAGCTGATGTAGCTATTTACATAAAAAGCGCGAATACTTACTTTGCACATAAAAATAATAAATATATCATCACGCCTTTTACCCTTCACTGGGTGCGGGCTCTCTGCCGATGCAGATCTCCGTAAGTGATATATTTATGCGCGTGAAGTGCGGTTACCAGCCGTAAAATCACAGCCCCCAAAGATGTTAGTGGAGGGTGAGCCACAGGAGTAATTTTAAATTGGTGAAAATATTTTGTCGGCTGTGGGGATTGAACCAGGGTTCTTTGGGTCCACAGGCCGACTTGCTACCACGGTGCCATTACCCCATAAATAAATAAATAAGTACATAAATTATCAGTTTTAATTTTATTCAATTGTAAATTCTAATTTTTTTTCAGAAGCAGAAATCAGCATTTCAGTGGTATCCACCTTAAAAGAATCTGCAAAAGGTCAGAATTATAATATTATGTATCAATTATATAATAAATAGGGTGATGGCTCAGTGGTATCAAGTCGGCCTGTGGGCCCTGAGAACCCCGGTTCGATTCCCACAGCCGACAAACAATTTTCACTAAATTAAAAATTACCCTGTGACTCCCCTACCACTAACAACTTTCGGAGCCGTTATTTGACGCCTGGTAACCGCACTTCACGGGCATAAATATATCACTATCCGAGTTCTGCTTCGGCAGAGTGCCACACTCAGTAATGGGTAAAAGACGTGATGATATATTTATATTTATTTATATAAAATGTGAAATGGCGTAAAATTTTGAAAAATCTGCTTTTCCAGAGGTTATATCTCAAAAATTAGGCAAGATATGAAGATGCGCTCAACGGCATTGGATTCCTCGTGTCCGAATTGACTTGTACATATATTTTCAACAATATTTTTATTTTTTATATTTTGTCCAAAATTTTCGATATACACAAAATTGTAAGGCCAATATCTTCAAAACTAAAAGAGATACGAACTTAGGAATATCACCATTGGATTCTGCGCGTTGAAATACGTATGTATGTAAATTTTTAGTCTAATATTCGAATGAGGAAGATTTTTAGAGCAATAAGTCTGAAAATGGCTTAAAATCGAAAAATTCTAAAGGGTACCCCTTAAGAAATTTTCAAAAAATCAAAATCGCTGAAAATATGTTTATAAGGCAATTCGAATACGAGAAATTCAATGCCGTTGAGCGCATTTTTATATCTTGTTTAGTTTTTGAGTTACAGCCTCCGGAAAAGTAAAATTTTGCTCAAAATTCATCTCGTTTCAACCATTTTCCGCTAACTGCCCTATATATCAAAAATTAGCCTAGATACGGGCCTAGAAAATGCACCATTGTATTCCTCATAATATTCTACATAAATTCACATATTTTTATTGATATAAATTGAGAGTTAGTTTTTTTTTGCAAAGTAAGCATAGTGAAATTTTCAAATTTAAAACTATTAAAAATATTGTTACTTACTCAAATCAGCTCAGCCTTGGGATCCTTGAAGATCCATCTAGTCCACTTCATTACACTACTACTCATTTATCAACGTTTCTTTTATATATCACACACTCAGACGCACAATAACGCATAATTTAAGCCAATTTACGCATTAAAATATCGTTAAATATTCAATAAAACACTCACAAAACAAGGGAAACACAGCGAACACTACAGAAGCCCGCACTCGACTATCCGAACTTGAATAAACATAAATCGTTTTAAACTAATTGGCGAAATATGCTCGAACTTGCTCGGCAATGTTAAGATTTTATTTATTCTTAAATATCAATATACATAGCTTAAATATAATGTACAGATTTTCTACGCTCAATTTTTGCCGATAATAAACGAATTAACCCGAATGACGATTTTGAATAATCTTGACGCGGCAACATATATTTTTTCTTACATCTCGTTTACAAAGTGAATTTTATACAACTGTTTTTGGGGATATTTTTGTGAAGTTGTTGAGTTGTTTAGTTTTAAAAATGCAAATATAAATCTATCACTTTAGTTGTCATTGTTCAGCTCATGCAATATTATTACAATTAATATTATTATTATTATGGGGTGGCTAGCTCAGTGGTATGAAGTCGGCCTGTGGATCCTGAGAACCCTGGTTCGATTTCCACAGGCGACAAACAATTTCATAATTTCAAAAAGTACACCTGTGGCTTCTCCACCACTAACATCTTTGGGGGCCGTGACTTGACGACTGGTAACCGCACTTCACGCGCAAAATATATCACTTACCGAGATCTGCTTCGGCAGAGTGTCACACCCAGTAATGGGTAGAGGGCGTGATAATATATTTATTTAATATTATATAATAAAATATTTATTTAATATTATATAAAAAAATATATATATATATATATATATATATATATATATATATATATATATATATATATATATATATATATATGGGATGGCTAGCACAGTGGTATGAAGTCGGCCTGTGGATCCTGAGGTCCCTGGTTCGATTCCCACAGGCGACAAATTTTCATAATTTGAAAAAGCTATCCCTGTGGCTCCTCCACCACTAACATGTTTGGGGGCCGTGATTTGACGACTGGTAACCGCACTTCACGCGCAAAAATATATCACTTACCGAGATCTGCTTTAGCAGAGTGCCACACCCAGCAATGGGTAGAAGGCGTGATGATATATTTATTTATTTATTTATTAATAAAATATATATTTTCCGGTTTAATGTAATTTAAACTATAAAACATTTCTGTATTAAAAATTAATAGTATATTACATAATAAGTCAGGAAAGTGATATTTTACTTGACGAAGCAGTTGTTTGATATACAAGGCCGCAGGCCGAGTATTTTAATCTGCTGAGTCAAGTAAAAACACTTTCCTGACGTATTATGTGTACTATTTTTTCTGAAACCGTTTAATTTAATCAATATTTAATAATAAATAATTCAAAATGTTTCTGTTTTTTTCATATAAATTGTACTGACAGCAGACTACGTATCCAAGGTTACAACAAAAATAACAGTCAGGTAAAATCTTTACCAGACTGTTTTGTACTTTACCAGACTGTTATTTTTCTTGTAGCCTTGGATACGTACTTTACTTGACCGTTTTGGTAAAAATCTACTTTCCCTACGAAAATTGGTCAGGAGGCACTTTTTTGTCGGTTTCAGAAAAGGGTATTTTTTTATAGCATAACATAGATAATTATGAACTGAACTCTAACCTAACTAATAATAAATAAATAAATAAATATATCAGCACGCCTTCTACCCATTACTGGGTGTGGCACTCTGCCGAAGCAGATCTCGGTAAGTGATATATTTTGCGCGTGAAGTGCGGTTACCAGTCGTCAAATCACGGCCCCAAAGATGTTAGTGGTGGAGGAGCCACAGGGGTAGCTTTTGAAATTATGAAAATTGTTTGTCGTCTGTGGGAATCGAATCAGGGTTCTCAGGACCCACAGGCCGACTTCATACCACTGAGCTAGCCACCCCATCCTAACTAATAAATGTCAAAATTAATGTTTATTGCATTTGTCGTATCAGTATTATCAACTTGATGTTGTATTATTATTTCGGCAGTATAAACTGTTTTGTAAACTACTATTACCTGACTTTTTGTAACCTTTGATACATACTTTACCTGACTGTTTTAGCAACAACCTACTTTCCATACTAAAATTGTTCAGGAAAGTAGGCACTTTCCTGCTGATTCCAGGAAAATTTTTAGTTGGCTGTTTCCAATTTGTAAAATGACAGTTTAATAACAAAATTTTATAACTCACGGGTTGTCCAACAACGAGTGTAAAAATATACTATCATATAGAATCAGAATTCCCTACTTCTAGCTCAGTGACTCGACTACACTGTCGGTAATACAGGTAACTGACACTTAACGCTGCACTTTGCGATGTTATTAAACTTTTAAGTATTTTTGGAATCTTTTTACTTCCTATTTAGCGCTAAAACAATGAGATATTAAAATAACGAAAATTTTTAGAATCGTTTTGTTTATGAGAAAACAATGTAGAAATGCTAATTTTTTGGTAATGGTTGAGTGAACGCGTAGTTTTTAAAATAATAATATATTTTTTATTTTATTTTCCACATTAAATCGACCTAAAGAAAATTGAGTTTAATCACCCTTTGTTGTCATTGTTCATTCATTTATTATTATTTGTTGCTATGCAACCAAATTTTAATACATATACAGTTGAACTTCCGTAACTCAAATTTCTATAACTCTAATTACTTTCTAAATCAATTAATAGTATTTACTACCATTTGATATTCTCAAAAAATGACAGTCGTCTCTACGGTTTCTGTTTATTTTATCATTAATTTATCTATGGCAACTAAAATCAATTTCAAGTCAAAATCAGGAAAATTGCATTCATTCAACACGATTTTTCTCAATTTTTCAGTAATAATATAAGAAGAGAGTGAGAATAAATTGAAAATAATTTGATAGATCTTTCGAAAACTTGTTGCCAGGCAATAGTCACGAAAGCCCGTAGGGCTTGAATGGCTATTGCCAAATGGCAACAAGTTTGAGAAAGATACTGGAGAATTATTTTCTACTTTATCCAACTCTCGAGTTATATTTAATTAGATTATTTTTTTACTTAGCTGTTGAGGTCGATTCATCCAACTTAAAAGATTTTGAACTGGGTTCATATCGATTGATTACTTATTAATGTATTCTTGGAAGTTGTTTCCAAAATTTGTTGGTGTATTTCTGTATCTGAAATACAACTAAATCGATTTATTTTCACACATTTTACTTGACGCGTTGATAGTTTTAAATAATTATTTGACAACTACATATCATTTGTCACAAACCTACACCTACAGAGGTTATTCCAGGGAATAATCACAAGAGCTTTATTCTCAGTATAATAATGACAGGATTGGTTAAAACACAGACACATGACATACAATGAAGCATTTTATTGGTTTTGAGAAACATAAATAAATAATCAAATAAAGTATTATTATTTTTTGATATGTTTGTATAAACAAAAAAAAAAAAAACTCTTTTCAATAGGAAACAAAAAATTATAGTATGCCATTTAAAAAAAAATGCCGTCCCCTTTACTGTGAAAAAATGACTATCGATAAGAAATAACCACTATCATAAACTTTCGAAATATTTTTTTAATTATTTTGATTATATGATTATTTCAGGAGATAATATCAATAGTCCTTACTTATTATACATCCTGTATGTAGTTTTTATTAATATTATTATTAGACAATATAAGATTTAATTTAGTTATTTTTTAATTTCTTTCTCCAAATTCGACTTAGGTGATTTTTTTTATATATTGAAATCTCAATGTCAACTGTCGGGTTGGATGAAGCAAGTTTCGTCTCGGTTTTATTCCACGTGACGATTAACTTAAATTTGATGATGCTCAGATATTTGGAATAGCGTTAAAGGATGCAATCATTAAGTATATTTTAAATGTGGTGTACGAGGAAAGGCACAGATTCTTTAGGGGCAATTTGCCGGTTACTTGAAGCGTTCATGGGCGCGCGTGTCGTTGGGGGCTCGCATCCATAGCCGTCCGTTAGGCGGGTACAGGAGGGGACGGAATTCAACAGTAAATAGAAGCGCATATGTGACATACCGAAAGTAAATGGAAAATTCTCTAACTCTGACCGAAATATATACGAATTATATGAACTCTGCCTTGGACATATCTCTGCCTCTCTTGCTCTCACGCTTTGACACATCTGTGCCGTTCGTCCAAAGTCATTTGAATATTGAAATACGCCGCGGAAATATTTCAAATATAACCAAATTAAAATTCGTCGCCAACAAAGA
This sequence comes from Pterostichus madidus, assembly GCA_911728475.2. NCBI lineage: Eukaryota > Metazoa > Arthropoda > Insecta > Coleoptera > Carabidae > Pterostichus > Pterostichus madidus. The sequence continues at coordinate 10,295,159 of OU452315.1, forward strand.
AATTATAATTCTAATATTAGTACGAGTCCTTTGTTTGTTACTAATTCACTTGTTTGGTTGTTATGTTACCTCATCATATATCGAGTGAGCTACGACAAAACAAAAGCAAAACGATTTTCTTCATGTTGTTTTTTCTAATAAAAACAGTGACATGTATAACACAGAACGGAACACTGAAATTATTCACTTCCTTACATTAAAAAAGTATTTGTTATAAAAACAATATTTTCTCTTTCTGTCAGTTTTGTGACGCGTTTGTTTAACGTGAATACTTCTTCGAGTGGAACCGGTGCATTGTGCACAGATTCCGTAAGTTCATATCATTCAAACTTAGAATACTTTTTGTAAAAATTGTACTGCAAAATTCAACTTTGTGCAACTGTTTTTAGGGATATTTTTGTTAAGTTGTTGAGTTGTTTAGTTGTAAATCAATTTAGCTGTCATTGCTCGCCTTATGTAAAATTATTTCAATTGTTTTTTTAGTTGTAAAATATTACTTTAAACTGCAGAACGCTTATTTATATAGAATTAATAGTATATGGGGTGGTTAGCCCAGTGGTATGAAGTCGGCCTGTGGATCCTGTGAACCCTGGTTCAATTCCCACAGGCGACAAACAATTTTCACCATTTTAAAACTACCCCTGAGGTTTCCCAACAACTAATATCTATAGGAGCCGTGATTTAACGGCTGGTAACCGCACTTCACGCCCAAAATATATCACTTACCGATATCTGCTTCGTCAGAGTGCCACAGCCAGTAACGGGTAAAAGGCGTGATGATATATTTATTTAATTTATTTTAATTAATAGTATATTACGTACCATAAATTGTAAGTGACAGTTTTGAGGTCTAGAATGTAGTTTGGGAAATCAAGGTTCGAAGGGTCGAGATTTCTTATACATTCGCGACCTACAAAAATCACTGATGCGTGCTACCCCATTTGATGGGATATAGCGTGAAGATATGTATGTATACATTCTTCCTATAAGCAGCAAATTATATTTAATAATTCTTCGCATTAGGCACGAGAAATAACCATTTAAAATCTGCGTTAGTAGTCTAAGTTCGGTCCTGGACAATCGCAGATAAGTCCATGACAATGTAACGCTTGCGATCTTTAAGTAACGTATCGTTAAAGCAGATAATTACTCTGTGGGTGACGCGGGTTCACGGGGGTTTTCACGCATGCGCGCGAGCCTAATGCACATGAAACAATAATAAATATTATAAATAATCACCAGCACAGCACCGCTGACGTGCCTGCTTCGCCAAGCGTAAGCGTTTTTCAAAAGGAATAATTGTCATTCGCATTACGGTTAAAGTAGCTTTGAACGCTTCCGCCGCGCACGCTAGAGATCTGCATCTTCTGCTAGATTGCTAGATAATGCCATACTCACTTGTTCCACTTCCACTTTTAGGAAATGGACAACAGTAATGATTAATGATCTATTTTTGAAGGATTTCTGTGTGGACAAGATAAAACACATTTGTCCATCTCATTTTCACCAAATATGGGGTAATGGCTCAGTGGTATCCGAGTCGGCCTGTGGATCCTAAGAACCCTGGTTCGATCCCCACAGCCGACAAAACATTTTCACCAAATTAAAATTTATCCCTGTGGCTCCTCCACCATTAACATCTTTGGAGGCTGTGATTTGACGGCTGGTAACCGCACTTCACGCGCATAAATTTCACTTACCGAGATCTGCTTCGGCAGAGTGCCACACTCAGTAATGGGTAAAAGGAGTGATGATATATTATATATATATTTTCACCAAATTAAAATTACCCCTGTGGCTCCCCTTCCACTAACATCTTTGAGAGCCGTGATTTGACGGCTGGTAACCGCACTAAACGCGCATAAATATATCACTTATCGAGATCTGTTTTGGCAGAGTGCCACATCCAGTAATTGGTAAAATGTGTGATGATATATTTATTTATATTTAATTTTTACTTTTTTATATTTATCTCTCTCGTTTAACCGTTTAAGGATTTAGTAAAAATAAATATAAATAAATATATCATCACGTCTTTTATCTATTACTAGGTGTGGCACTCTGCCGAAGCAGATCTCGGTAAGTGATATATTTATATGCATGAAGTGCGGTTACCAGGCGTGATTTGATAATCACAGCCCCCAAAGATGTTAGTGGTAGGAGCGGGGGTAATTTTAAATTGGTGAAAATGTTTGTCGGCTGTGGGGATTGAACCAGGGTTTTTAGGATCCACAAGCCGATTCGAAACCACTGAGCCACTACCCCATTAATTAAGAATTTAGTAAAGTTAGTAAATTATATATTGAGAATTTACCACGTATATGTGGGAACCAATCACGAATTTATCTGAAAATAAACCAATGAAATAATAGTTACTTATGTACCAAGGATGAAAACAGGCCCGTGGCATGATTATTAGTACGAGGCGCAAAGCGCCGAGGGCTAATAACATGCTCAGGGTCAGAAACGGTTATTTCACCCGTGGTACATACATTTTATGTAGAACAAAATAACATTTAATTATATATACCGTAGCTTAGTTGGTTTAAAGCTTATGACCGGAGTTCAAATGCCACAGCTTCAAATCCTGGCAGTACCACAATGTTTCTCATAATCCAGTATGATATCATCAATTGTTGTATTTACTTAAATATAATAATTAAATTTAGTAAATTTAATCACTATTCAGGTTAATAAAAAGTAAAATATTTTAATAAGCGACCTAAGAAATAAAACACCTATACATCTTCTTATTCTTTAAAATCGTCCTTAGAACATAATACCACTTTCCGCTACTTCTCAATTTAGGAAATTTATTAGAGCCAGTACCCAAGGAGTAATAAGAACATGACCACCTTCTTACCTGTTAGGAAAATTATAATATATAGTAAAATTTTAATTAGGCGTTGACATTTGACTCAAAAAGTTTCAGATTCGATCCCAGAAAGCTCATATTCTAATGATATCCTTGCATATCGTAAAGTACCGGCAGTACGGTGGTGACTCTGTGGTATCGAGTCAGCCTGTGGATCCTGAGAACCGCGGTTCGATTTCCACAGCCGACAAACAATTTTCACGAAATTAAAATTACTCCTGTGACTCCCTCACCACTAACATCTTTGGGCGCCGTGATTTGATGGCTGATAACCGCACTTCACGCGCATAAATATATCACTTACCGAGATCTGCTTTGGCAGAGTGCCACACTCAGTAATGGATAAAAGGCGTGATGATATATTTATTTATTTTACAATTTTATTGTTCTGCGATGTTTTGCCCAAAAGTTATAGTTATTATCAAGTATTTTTAAGTTTTAATTTTATGACAAAAAAATTTGGGAGACGCTTGGATTCGAACCGGGGACCTTCAGCTTGCCGGGTCGATGTCTTAACCACTAGACGAAATCCCACCTGTACGATGCAGGCGTCAACCAAATTCTTCTGTCATAGTGTTTAATACAGCATCGATCCCACGACTCCTATGTATCATAGGTATTGACAACGGGTTTCGTCTGTAGCGACACATATTTGATTTTAAAGGAAATCATACCACGAAGTAAATTTTTGTCATATGAATGACATTGAAGTACAATGACAATGATAATTTTTAAATTTTAATTTTATGACAGAAAAATTTGGGAGACGCCCGGATTCGGACCGGGGACTTTCAGCTTGCCGAGCCGATGTCTTAACCACTAAACTACATCCCACCTATGATACATAGGAGTCTTGGGATCGATGCTGTGTTAGACACTATGACAGAGGAATTTGGTTGATGCCTGTATCGAACAGGTGGGATGTGGTCTAGTGATTAAGACATCGGCCCGGCAAGCTGAAGGTCCTCGGTTCGAATCCGGGCGTCTTCCAAATTTTTCTGTCATAAAATTAAAATTTAAAAATTATCATTGTCAGTGTACTTCAATGTCATTCATATGACAAAAATTTACTAGTATCAAACATAAATAATATTATGGGGTGGCTAGCTCAGTGGTATGAAGTCGGCCTGTGGATTCTGAGAACCCTGGTTCGATTCCCACAGACGACAACCAATTTTCATAATTTCAAAAAAAAGCTACCCCTGTGGCTCCTTCACCACTAACATCTTTGGGGGCCGTGATATGACGACTGGTAACAGCACTTCACGCGCAAAATATATCACTTACCGAGATCTGCTTCGGCAGCGTGCCACACCCAATAATGGGTAGAAGGTGTGATGATATATATATATTTTTTTAAATAATGTTCGAAAAGTCTAATTTTTTATTGATCATAGGAAAAATTATATTACCTCGGAATTCTGTATTTTATACAAATAAATCTCTATTCATTATAAGTATTCAATTGTAGTAAGGTTTTGTGTAACTTAATGTTTGAGGTAAATAGAAGATAAATATTTGTTGTACAACATTGAGAGTTTATTGTTGAAAACTTATGAAAATTATTTTAATTGCAAACTATAATTTCAGAGTAGTAAAAGCGCATCCAAAAAGCGTCGTCCGTTTGCTATAAAACCAACAAATTAAGTAAAATTAATCTCAAGCGAGCGGCACACAAGTAAACCGCTCTGAAAGAACCCCATCCGTACTACCCACCTACAAAATACAAAATAAATGATCGCTTCAATCATGTCGGTGAAAAAGGTTAAAGAAAACTGCACATACATAAAAGCTTGGTCGGCCGCTTGGCGGCGCCACGGGCGATGGGTGGGGGTGAGTGGGGGTTGGTGGGGGATGACTTGCCGCAGGCAGCGCGCCGGTCAGATATCCGATATCCTGGACAGCGAGGCCGCGACAGATAGATACCGATATCGGGACTTCTCTTTTCCTTGTGGCTTTTTCTGTGCCGCTGTACGCTACCACTGGGAACGACAGTGCGTTGAGATGCGGACCATGGGGATGAAGGACCCTCACTGATACTGCACTTCTTTCTAAGCCTTTTTTTTAGGTCAAACCTGCGCCTTATTCGAACTGAAGTTAGAATCTGGATATTCATCTTTATCGGATTTTTTTTTAACTATGTCGAATAATATAAAATAAAAGAAATAAATATATCATCACGCCTTTGAATGAAATTGAAAAACCGGAAGAGGAAGCTTACTGGATACATAATACAATAAATTCCATTTATTTCAAAAATGGAATCAGTTACGAAAAAAAGTTTCAAATAAAAAATGTTAGCAAAAATATTTGGAACATAAAATATATGCGTCTAATTTTGAGAAACACTAATTTATATATTTAATAATATATTTCAATAATCATAGTAGCAATAGAAACAAAAAACATAGATTTTAATTTTCGCTTTATCTAGTTATCTATGTCTTTTTTCGGAAAAACAAATACATCATTAAAATGGTCAACTAATTTGGCAACTTTGCCTCAATTTAATCAACTTCATATCTCACGGTTCTTGAGATACCAAGGGTTAGGCTTGAAAAGCGGACACCCTATATATGCCTCATCAGTAAAGTTAGTCATAAAGTAGTCAACATTACTAAAAAATTATACGTAAACAAATTTGATATTTTATATGTTTCAAACAGATAAATGCTGAATTACTGAAAAACTAAATTACATGTTTAATAATATTATATAACATTCATATATTCTACAGGGTGATCAAAAGGAATTGTTATAGTTGGCAATACAATTTCAGAGATCTTTTTATTCCACAGTTGGCACAACGTCAGATAAAGGCGGAAATGCTATTTGACATTTCTATACAAATAAGTTGTCAGGAGTCTGACAGCTAATAGAATTTTGACTTTTTAAGTAATAGAAATACTTTAGAAATAAATGTAATAATAAATGTACTCAAATTTAAATTTTAAATGTCACTGTCAACAACAGGAAATGAATTTATGTATCAGGCTTACCAATTTCAAGTAGTTTTTTTTATTGCCAACTGTAACAATTCCTTTTGATCACTCTGTAAATATTAAATATGCTGTGTATAAGAAAGTCGTATATAAGTCAGCGAGATTTGAACGCACGACCTCTTGCTTGTAAATTCATGGAGATCAGCACCATCTCTTGATAACTTGATGTCCAATATTTTAAATTTTTCAATCGTGATCTTTCTCGTTTGAAACAAACAAGTGTTCTATCCATCAAATCGTCTCTCCTCATTTATTTACTACTATTCAAATCGAATTCAAATAATTTTGGTATATTTTAGAAGAAAAGTAAAGGGTTATCATCTTCTGCGAAAGTAGTTCTTAAGCATATGTCATACGTCCTCGAATCCTGATTCCGGGGACGCAGTCCTTGCTCTCAGTCCGCATCTGTATGTGATAAAGAGTGTATGTGCGTACAGGAGAGACAGAGATCAGCAGTCAGCCGCCACGGGTCTGTCTCCATCCCTCTTGTACTCACACTGCCTCCTAGGCTCCCGCTGCCGTCCTTGTCCCTCGCGCCGATCAATACAAGTATGAGAAAACCTCCATAAAGCTAAACAAGTCCACGGGTGCTCCTCTGCCGGGCCCTGCGCCCCCACTCTCGCGACCACCCCCGATCTGCCAACGCGGAACCGAACACATGAGGTGGAGAAAGAGGAAGATGCCACTCTCGCCGATTGGGAGGTACGGTAATTGGGATCATACTGTATTGATTCGATGGGATCAAACAGATGGAGTAAAACTTACCTCAAATTTCCTTTAATTGTAATTCGTTTTTATTTTTTTTTGGAGTGGATGGTTTAGTGGTATCGAGTCGGTCTGTGGATCCTGTGAACCCTGGTTCGATTCCCACAGTTGACAAACAATTTTCACCACATTAAAATTAATAAAGTCAATATATGTCAACTTTCGGTTGAAATTATTTACAGTTTACTCAAAACTTAACACGTCCCTCCACTAACATCTTTGGGAGCCGTGATTTGGCGGCTGGTAACCGCATTAATATATCACTTACCGAGATCTGCTCCGGCAGAGTGCTACATCCAGTAATGGGTAAAAGGCGTGATGTTATTTTTTCTTTTTTATTCACATATGAATGTAGCAGAGGTGTACTTATGACGATGCCTTATCACTAATCATTGTGAGTGAAACTCAATTTAAATTTGCAAAATAATTTTTCTTATATCGCGTTTACAAAGTGAACTTTATACAACTGTTTTTGTCAAAACAGTGCAACAAAATTCAATTCGTTGTTTTTGGGGATATTGTTTATGAAGTTGTTGAGTTGTCTAGTTGTAAAAATGTCAGACATAAATCTATCACTTTAGCTGTGATTGGTCAACTAATGTAGATTTATTGTAATTATTTGTTTTTTAAGGGTGGCTAGCTCAGTGGTATGAAGTCGGCCTGTGGATCCTGAGAATCCTGGTTCGATTTCCACAGGCGACAAACAATTTTCACCATTTTAAAAAACTACCCCTGTGGCTCTCCCACTACTAACATCTTTAAGGACCGTGATTTGGCGGCTGGTAACCGCACTTCACGCGCAAAATATATTACTTACCGAGACCTGCTTCAGCAGTGTGCCACATCCAGTAATGGGTAGAAGGCGCGATGATATATTTATATTTATTTATTGTTAAAGGAAATGTTACGTTAGTATTATTTAGCCAGAAGTGTAAAAATTATTTCGTTTAATTCAGTTTAGCACAGAGGTTTTCAAACTTTTTGAAGTCATGACCCACTTGGAGGCAAAAAAACTACCCCTGCGGCTCTCCCACTACTAACATCTTGGGGAGCCGTGATTTAACGGCTGGTACCGTACTTCACGCGCAAAATATATCACTTACCGAGATTTGCTTCAGCAGTTTGCCACATCCAGTAATGGGTAGAAGGCGTGATGATATATTTATATTTATTTATTGTTAAAGGAAATGTTACGTTAGTATTATTTAGCCAGAAGTGTAAAAATTATTTCGTTTAATTCTGTTTTGCACAGAGGTTTTCAAACTTTTTGAAGTCATGACCCACTTGGAGGCAAAAATCACAAATAAAATCTTTCGCAGCCACTTTACTTTTTATGTGATTAAAGTGGCAGTTTCTAAAAGGCTGATTTAATAATTTACTTTACAAATACAGAACTACGATTTCAGAAATTAGTTGTATAGTAGTTTTTTAGGAAGCTTGATATGATATAAGAATTAATTGTAATTTACTATAAAGTTTTATGGGATGGCTAGCACAGTGGTATGAAGTCGGCCTGTGGATCCTGAGGTCCCTGGTTCGATTCTCACAGGCGACAAATTTTCATAATTTGAAAAAGCTATCCCTGTGGCTCCTCCACCACTAACATGTTTGGGGGCCGTGATTTGACGACTGGTAACCGCACTTCACGCGCAAAATATATCACTTACCGAGATCTGCTTTAGCAGAGTGCCACACCCAGTAATGGGTAGAAGGCGTGATGATATATTTATTTATATTTTATTTATTTACTATAAAGTTTGTAATAAATTCTTTGATGGTGAGTTTTTATAATAATAATATATAATTTTATAGAAGAAAGAAAATCGTGCATTAACCCTTTCACTGCTCTGGACGTATATATATATATATATATATATATATATATATATATATATATATATATATATATATATATATATATATATATATATATATATACGTTTATCGTTTTCCTGCTCTGGACGTGTATATATATATATATATATATATATACGGAAGACAGTACAAAATTGCGCAGCGATGGGTTGTATAAAGTTAATGCGCAGTGAAAGGATTAATTAATATAGGGGTCATTAATAATTACAAAGACAAAATTATTGTTGAGCTTAGACAAATTTTGTCCTATTATTTTTTTATTTTAGGGGCCTTTAATGTATGATTTTGTAAAAATTTATGAATCCCATTAATAAATGATCAACAGAAAAATGTATTAAACAATTTGATATTCTAATGAAATAGATAAATATTACATGCTCATCATTATAATTAATTACCGTGCCGCACCGCCTTCGACTGCAAATGAACCAACCACCAAATATTTGCAAAGCATACAGCACTAGTTCCACAGCACAGACACCTGACCCTTAGTCAGTAATTCATTACATCTTGCGAGCACCTTAACTCGCTCCATAATTCCTATCCGATACACCATTAAGATCCAGTAGCCATCTTAAGACGGCGAAGGAAGACGACACTATCCGCTATCTCGTGCTACTGACAGAGACAGCGAGTTTGTTCTCGCACGCCGCCATAATTTAAACACACCGTATTCTAGTCGTAACCAGTATATATGTGTTGCGGTCGCGTAGAACGTCTTCGCCGAAGGAAAAAGCCCAAGATGGACGATCTTGGTCAGGATCTTAGCAGGAATCGGTTGGCCTCACTCCTGCTGTGATTTATTTCGACCGAACTTGGGCGATCTGACCCGAATTCACCCGATTGTGTTCAATTTTAATCAGCCTTCATCATGTTTATTACTAGTTTGGACAGTTATTTGGAAAATAGCCAGATGGATTATCTTTATCACCTACACAAATTTTTTCATTAATATTATTGCAGATACTATCATAATCTAATTGTTTCTTAATTTTATTTCAAATAAATATACCTGAAACCTATATTTTTTAGAAATTATATATGACTGCTAATAGTTATTCGTATAAGTAATAAGAGATGGCGTTGATCACGATATGTGAAACTTAAGACAAAGGTATACTGCAGTGGCGTACCTAGAGGGGGGCGATGGGTGCAGTCCGCACTGGGCGGCATTTTTTATATTTAGTTTTAGTTGTAAAAAACAACTTGTTCACTTCATAAGTTTACTATTCAATTTCTAGGAATTATGAATTACTATATGATTTTATGGGATGGCTAACTCAGTGGTATGAAGTCGGCCTGTGGATCCTGAGGTCCCTGGTTCGATTCCCACAGGCGACAAATTTTCATAATTTGAAAAAGCTATCCCTGACTAACATGTTTGGGGGCCGTGATTTGACGACTGGTAACCGCACTTCACGCGCAAAATATATCACTTACCGAGATCTGCTTCAGCAGAGTGCCACACCCAGTAATGGGTAAGAAGGCGTGATGATATATTTATTTATTTATTTATATGATTTCGAATATTTTTCTTCATCGTCAAGTCAATGTAGGATTGAAAATATTATCTCGAAAAATTCCTTTATTACTGCCTAATTTAAATATGCCATCCAATGGTAAAAAAGTTCCCCATCTATAGTTTATCTTAATTAGAATTATTTATTTATGTTTATGAATTTAATGGGGTAATGGCTCAGTGGTTTCAAGTTGGTCTGTGGATCCTGAGGACCCTAGTTCTATTCCCACAGCCGACAAACAATTTGCACCAAATTGAAATTACCCTTGTGGCTCCCCCACCACTAACATCTTTGTGGGGCGTGATTTGACGGCTGGTAATTGTACTTCACGCGCATAAATATATCACTTATTGAGATCTGCTTCGGCAGAGTGTCACAACCAGTAATGGGTAAAAGTCGTGAAAAAATTCAGAAGAATTACTTGTTAAAATTACTTTTTTATGGAGTAGGTTGTTCAGTGGTATCGAATCGGCCTGTGGATTTGAGAACTTCGGTTCGATTCCCACACCAATTTAAAATTACCCCTGTGGCTTCTCCACCACTCACATCTTCTCCACTTTACGTGCAAAATATATCACTTACCGAGATCTGCTTCGGCAGAGTGCCATACCCAGTAATGGGTAAAAGACATGATGATATATTTATTTATTTTTTATTTGTTATACTTTTATTACTTCCTTTATTGTAAATATTCTATAACCATTCATTTTTATATTAATAGTCATAAACAAAATTGCAACGAAATTTATGACTTTGTGAATTATTTTCTAGTTACCAACAAATATTCATGTGATTTTGTTCATTATTTACAAATTTACAGCTCTATAAATATATAGAGTTGAAACAGCATTTCACCATAAAGTCTAGACATACTTCTAGTAATATCTGCCACGGTAGACGAGCGGTTAACGTTGCAGTTTCTTGACGTCGCAGTCCGTAATTCGCGAGTTCAAATCCCACCTAGAGTTTGTGATGCCTTTGTAAGGGTTACGTGAAAGAACATCCCTTAGCTGAACTTCGCCCTTGACCTAAATAAATAAATAAATATTTTTAGATCAAAGTTGAACGTGCGATGTGTTGTATAATAAATTCCAATTTATAACCAGATAAACAATAATTTTTAATTCCTCAAAACACAATTTTGTAATAATCTCGTTTTTGTCAAGTTTGTAATAAAAATTATGATAATATGGCAATTTTATATAGAGATAAAATATATTTGAGGATTAAATACAAAACGTAGGTAGTCAGAAATCTGGCTTAGGCAAATAAATAAAATGATTGGATATACGAAACCACATAAAGTCGAATGATTTATTTTTAATTAACCCAGCCAAATTGATATTACCCGAACGCAGCAACTCTCGCACACACACACACATAGAAGTAATCCTTTCTCCGTTTCATTTTAACGATTTTCCTTCACTCGAACCGGGACCTCGACCGGGAAAAAATCGCAAAACTCCAATCGTTCGTCGCCGGAGAGAAGATACAATTTTTTCAAGCGGGACATTCAGGACATGCGTCGTCGGGGTTTAGTCTTTCAGGAAAGGGTTGCAAGGGCGAGAATCCCTTATCGACGTTATCAGCGCGAAGTATAGGTATTGCTGGTAGCCTATAGTTCCAATCGCGCTTCGATCAGTAACCACCCACCGAGCGTTCTGATTGGTGCGCACAGCGCGCAGAATCGATCCGATGCCTCCCATTGCTATAGATAGCACACCTATAACCAATCTGTACGTTATGCCGACCTACTGATCAGTGCTCTATATACTCACTACGTCATCAAATACCCGCTGCGAACATACACTTGCACCTGGGAACGAAGAACACCTCATCATAACCAATAACTTACATATCTTATACATATTCTTCAATATCACCCATTGTTTCTTATACATTACATATATTTGACCGCATTTTATCCCAAAGATAAGGGTATTATTATAATATATCTCGAAAAATTTGTTGAACTTGGTTGTAACGAACTCGTTATAAACGTTTCTCCTTTGAAGTTATTACATTTGTAACAAATTATTCGCAGCTTTAAGCAGAATCATTATTTTTTGACTAAAACGACTTTTTAATATTTAAAAAAATAGAATAATATTGGTTTTTCTGAATCCGGCAAGAAAGTGCTTACTTTCCTCACCAATTTTAGTATGGAAAGTAGATTTTTATTAGAACAGTCAAGTAAAGTACGTATCCAAGGCTACAACAAAAATAACAGTCTGGTAAAGAATTTACCGGACTGTTATTTTTATTGTATGAAGTCGGCCTGTGGATTCTGAGAACCCAGGTTTGATTCCCACAGGCGACAAATAATTCTCATAATATCAAAAGCCTGTGGCACCTCCATCACTAACATCTTTGAGGGCCGTGATTTGACGACTGGTAACCGCACTACACGCGCAAAATATATCACTTTCCAAGATCTACTACGGCAGAGTGCCACACTTAATAATGAGTAAAATAAATAAAAATAAATAAATATATCATCACACCTTCTACCCATTACTGGGTGTGGCAGTCTACCGAAGCAGATCTTGGTAAGTGATATATTTTGCACGTGAAGTGTCGTCAAATCACGGCCCCCAAAGATGTTAGTGGTGGGAGAGCCACAGGGGTAGTTTTAAAATGGTGAAAATTGTTTGTCGCCTGTGGGAGTCGAACCAGCGTTCTCAGAATCCACAGGTCGACTTGATACCACAGAGCTAGCTACCTCATAAAATACCTGATTATATTTAAAAAACTATTTAAAAAATCATTAATCATATTATTATCTTAGCAAGATGTTTTATGTTTCAAACTCGGATACAGCGAGACAATTATAACCGATATTTATAATATAAATAAATAAAATATATATCATCACGCCTTCTACCCATTACTGGGTGTGGCACTCGTCAAATCACGGCCTCCAAAGATGTTAGTGGTGGAGGAGCCACAGGAGTAGTTTTTAAAATTATGAAAATTGTTTGTCGCCTGTGGGAACCGAACCAGGGTTCTCAGGATCCACAGGCCGACTTCATACCACTGAGCTAGCCGATAATAATTTACCAGCCGTTATAATATTTATAAATAGAAGTTAATTAAGTAATTAGTTTAATATTTAAATTTGTAAAGGTTTTTATAACTAATATTCTTTCAATATGAACAGGTTTTTATCTTTATAAATGTTACGTGAAATTAGTTATATCTAAACTTGTTACAAAAGTTAATTCTGCAATTGCAGACCAACAGTATACCTACAAAACTGCGACCGAATTCTGAATGATAACCATCGAATAACGCACTTAGCTACCCTTTATCACCAGCCGCTAAAATAGTAATCGTATATGACCTAATTAACCGAAATGAAAAATTATTATTTGCTATAAGCACCAAAATTATAATCATGAAGATAGTATAAAGTATCTAATTAAGCTTGCTAATGAGTGATGGGTAATTATTATTAAGTTCTTGTGGAATTAATTTGAAGACAATTTAAGATAGTTGATGTGTAAGTTAGCTGCAAAAATGTTGTTCATCTTTTACAGGACGAATTCTGAAACGAGCAAGTTCAGAAATCAATACAAAGTTTCAGTTTCAAAGATGCGGCACAAACGTACCCTGCTCTGTTGAAATAAAATTTTACAGTTGCCACTGGGAGCTGTATCTACAGAATTTCACGGTTCTCATCCATATTTTCACGATATTCTTCCCAGAAATATTACCGAAAAACAACAATCATCTTTTATTACCTCATTTGTTAAAATAACTTCTAAAAAAATTAAAAAATTTAAAATCATAGCTAGTATTGATAATTACCTATTAAGCTAATTATTATTGGGGTAGGTGACTAATAGCCGATTTCACCAACGATTCCTAAATCAATACCTAACTAGGAATTACTTAAAATTAGGAAATGCTTAAACATATTTTTGTTTTCACCATGCAAAGTAATTCTTAACTAGGCATTTCTTTGTTGGGCAATGGTTTCCTAGTAACTTTTGGATGTAAGGTTATATTTCCGAAACAAATTTGACGTGTGTCATAAAAAATATGTCAAAATTGAATCGTTTTTTACATTTTTCACAACAATAATAAAATAAAATTAATCGTATCCGACTATTATAAACCAAAAACAGATGGTGCAACAAAAATATTAAATGATAATCGATGGAAAATATTAACAAAGAATTATAATCCCATATCAAAACACCGAGGTACCTACATTACAAATATAACAAGACAGTAATTTGAAAAATATCCCTTTCTGTTTCTAAACAATAAATTTTAGTCTTGTATGTAGAGAAACGAATAGAAATCAGACTGAATAAGGAATAAGGTGAATGTACAACATATCTTTGAAACTACCCGAACTTCATAAATGTATATCTCGGAGAGATTTTATTGTATAGATGGGTAAAAGAAAAATTTCATAGCTGTTTTTTTAAAAGTTATTTACGAAAAACCGTTTTCCCTTCCACCCATAAAACCCCCTTGCATGGGGTTGTGTTTTGGAGCTTATTTTTACTGTACTACTCATAATATCATTGGTGAAACTGAAGCATTTCTGAAGAAATTCTATTTACTAACACGAAAACTTCGTTTAAAATCAACTTTATCATACTTATCAATATTATCAAGGAATTAAACAATTTTTATTCTGTCAAAATAGAACTGTCATATGCGATAAGTAATACCTAGCAATTTAAGATGCCGAAAAACTGAGACCTAAATTAAGAAGTACTTAAATGCTCTTAAGTATTACCTAGGTACTGGTGAAATCTAAAATTGACTTAGGCAATTCCTAGTGAACACTAGGAATTACCTAAGATTAAGTATCTGTTGGTGAAACCGGCCATAAGTGGTAATCGAGTCGACCTGTAGATTTGAGAGGCCGGGTTCGATTTCCACAGCTGACAAACAATTTTCATCACATTAAAACCACCTCCGTGGCCCTCCTCCTCACTAACATCTTTGAGAACTGTGATTTATAGTGGAATTATGTGCAAATCTATAAGTTTTGTAGATCCATAAATCTGTAAATGATAAACAAAATCGCATTCCATTTGCCATTTGGGTCAGATCTAACTTACCTTTACCAAACCAGATGACTTATTTTTTTCGTTGAATAACTTCGCTGACTTTATATCCAATACTAGATTTACTTATTTTAATTTACTTTGAAGTACTTCTCTCCAATAAGTGCATCAGTTTGCTTAATCCAGTTCATTTAGTCATGTTGTCTAATTTATCTAAGTTGGTTTAAATGATCTAAGTGGCAAATGGAATACAGGTTTTATGAAATATTTTACACTTATCAACAAATATTAATGCGATCTTGTTAAATATTTATTTACAGATTTATGGATCTATATTTATCATAAAATTCCACAATTATTTGCCATGGCATAGTTTTATTGTTTTTAAAGAAAACTAAATTCTAAATGGGGTGGCTAGCTCAGTGGTATGAAGTCGGACTGTGGATCCTGAGAACCCTGGTTCGATTCCCACAGGCGACAAACAATTTTCATAATTTCAAATACTACCCCTGTGGCTCCTCCACCACTAACATCTTTGGAGGTCGTGATTTGACGACTGGTAACCGCATTTCACGCGCAAAGTATATCACTTACCGAGATCTGCTTCGGCAGAGTGCCACACCCAGTAATGGGTAGAAGGCGTGATGATATATTTATTTATTTTACTAAATTCTAACTCTTTGATTACATACTGATAAATTTTTGTACACTACTGACATAAATATATATTATTAAACGAGTAAAGTGCGGAAACAAATGTTTATTAATAAAGAAAATTTCGTTGTTGATTTTCTGCTTCGGGTATCCTCTTTAACTTGAGTGAATAAATTTTTAAAATATTAAAGTTTACTTTTGCATTTTTGCCGATATTTTTCGTTTAGAAACATTTGAGTTCATTTGGCATTTGTTATTTTTAAAGCGGTAAACAGGACAAGGTACCAGTGCGTCCGTTTGTTTCGCTGTGTAATAATTAAAAAACGATGATCTTGTTTCGAGATGAAATATGAAAGAACATATCCGCTTTAACCTTATCGAAACGGTAGATGTTTGCGAAGAAATTAGCTAAGGGTTTTATTTTCAATTTAATGTTTTATCGTCAAACTGAAGTTGTATGTATTGAAAACTAGGTTAATTACAAGTTATATAATTTTTTAAAGATATACTCGACATTTACCTGGTAGATTTTAAGGTCATCGTTACTTAATAAATGGCAGCCAAAGCTGCTGACTTCATTTCTCTAGATTTTTTATATTTTAACACTCAAATTATACGCTTTTATCTTTTCTAATCTTTGTAGATTCGTTGTTAGTTTCGTTATTAGATTCGTTGTTAGGAGTAAACGTGAGTAATTTGAGATGTTTTATGCATATGTTATGTGTGTTGAAGAAAGAAAATGAATGATAAGTGAATAGGAATGATGTGATTGAAGGTTTGTTGTATGATAATGATTTCGAGTGTAATAAATGAATGAGTTTATATGGAGTGATCTATGAATGTGGTTGAAGTGAGGGTGGTTTGTTTGGATGAAAATGTTTGACGAGGGCTGTTTGTTTGATGAGTGTGATGAGAGAATGTTTTATGAATGATTTTAGGGTTCGTACTACCCCATTTGTTGGGATATAGCGTGAAGATATGTATGTATGTATGTAAGTTATACGAAAAAAGTTACTTTTTTATATTGTAGCCCGCATATTTATTTAATAAATAATGACTTAGTGGTATCGAGGCCTGTGGATCCTGAGAACCTCGGTTCAATCCTCACAGCCGACAAACAATTTTCATCAAATTAAAATTACCCCTGTGGCTCTCCACCACTAACATCTTTGAGGGCTGTGGTAACCGCTCTTCACGTGCATAAATATATCATTTACCGAGATCTGCTTCGGCAGAATACCACACTAATGAGTAAAAGGCGTGATGATATATTTATTTATTTATTTCTTTATATTTATTTACTATTTGCAGAATAGGAAATTGGTATAAATTAGAGTGCGAGAAACAGTTGCAGTTTATATTATAAGTTAAGTTAGCGAATTTTGAACTAATGAACTCTTTTTTATGATGTCATAAGTTCAGAGCTTGTTTAAAGTAAAGTACGCAAGTGTACTTAACATATCAATATCTGTGACGTCACTCATCTTTTATAAGCAACTCTGGATATCGGACATAGTATTGAATTCGTGATTTGTCGCTTGTGAAGCGAGAGTGCTATCAATAGAACAACATCCTTTTTACGAGAAAGAATGTTGATCAATGAAATAAACAAGTTTTTGTACTTCCGCGAGTAAATAACCTATTTAATTCTTCCTTTTCGAAGATTGAAGTGTCATTTTTAAACCCGGAGGAAATAAATTTCAAATTTAATCCCGTCGGCTGTGGGAGTCGAACTCAGGTTCTCAAATTCGTAGGACGACGTGATTTTACTGAGCTATCTGTTCTGTAAATAATATAGATATATAAAAACGTTATAATGATCGACTGATGTCACTTATCCTGATAAAACTTAATAAAATCATAAGAAACTGATGCAATATTAAAATGATTATTTTTTGACGTTTCTCAAAACCAATGAAATGCTTCATTGTATGTCACATGTCTGCGTTTTAACCAATTCTGTCATTACTGAGAATTAAGCTCTTGTGATTATTCCCGGGAATTATCTCTGTAGATGCTTTCTTATTTGTGACAAATGACAGGTAGTTGTCAAATAATTATTTAAATAATAATAAAATAATTATTTAAAACTGTCAAGTAAAATGTGTGAATAAAATCGATTTAGTTGTATTGTAGATACAGAAATACACCAACAAATTTTGGAAACAACTTCCAAGAATACATTAATAAATAATCAACCGATATGAACCCAGTTCAAAATCTTTTAAGTCGGATGAATCGACCTCAACAGTCAAAAAAAAATCTAATTAAATATAACTCGAGAGTTGGATAAATTAGAAAATAATTCTCCAGTATCTTTCTCAAACTTGTTGGCATTTGGCTAGCCACTCAAGCCCTACGGGCTTTCGTGACTATTGCCTGGCAACAAGTTTTCGAAAGATCTGTCAAATTATTTTCAATTTATTCTCACTCTCTTGTTATATTATTACTGACAATTTCTAAAAATGAAAGGGCATTGAAACACAAATTTTATATAAGAATATTGCATATTAGCTATATTTACTATAGATTCATGTATTGAAAATAATTATTTTTCATTTTTAATAATTATTCTATATTTTGCACATTAACATGACACATAATTTCTATGTATATAGAATTGTCATTGATCTGTCAGATTCATGATCGTTTCAAACATCAAAAAATCTGTTTAAGGTCTTTGACTTTCACCTACTATAGTTATGAAATGCTATAACAATGCCGAAGAGAAGAAATTTGTCAAAGAATTGTCAACTGCTTTTTCTTCATTTAAGAATTTATTATGAATATAGAAATAATGGATCGCTTTTACCCCTGTAGTGCTGTACGAGAGGTAAATTAGTATATGTGTCATTAATTTTTATTATTAACTTACAATTCATTAGCGAGCACAGGACGCACTAAAAGTTTCTAAAATATCCATGAAGACGAAGAAAAATGAAATCTTGTCATCTCCTGAAAAGCCTGTGGATCCTGAGAACCCTGGTTCGATTCCCACATGCGACAAACAATTTTCATAATTTCAAAAACTACCCCTGTGGCTCCTCCACAACTAACATGTTTGGGGGCTGTGATTTGACGACTGGTAATCGCACTTCACGCGCAAAATATATCACTTACCGAGATCTGCTTCGGCAGAGTGCCACACCCCTCCACTCATATCTTTGGGGGCTTTGATTTGACGGCTGGTAATTACTCTTCACGCGCATAAATATCTCACTTACCGAGATCTACAGCAGATTGTCACACCCTGTAATGGGTAAAAGGCGAGATGATGCATTTATTTTATTTATTTTATGGAGTAATGGCTCAGTGGTATCAAATCGGCTTGTAGATACTAAGAACCCTGGTTCGATTCCCACAGCCGACAAACATTTTCACCAATTTAAAAATTATCCCTGTGGTTCTCCCATCACTAACAGCTTTGAGGGCCGTGATTTGATGGCTGGTAACCGCACTTCACGCGCATAAATATATCACTTACCGAGATCTGCAATAGCAGAATGCCACACCCAGTAATGGGTAAAAGGCGAGATGATACATTTATTTTATTTATTTTATGGGGTAATGGCTCAGTGGTATCAAGTCGGCTTGTGGATCCTAAGAACCCTTGTTCGATTCCCACCGCCGACAAAGATTTTCACCAATTTAAAAATTATCCCTGTGGTTCCTCCACCACTAACATCTTTGAGGGCCGTGACTTGACGGCTGGTAACCGCACTTCAACTGCAAAAATATATCACTTACCGAGATCTGCTTCTGCAGAGTGTCACACCCAGTAATGAGTAGAAGGCGTGATGATATATTTATTACACCTTATGTCATTCATCTAGTTATATTTTTTGATGACGTCAGTCGTTGTTTATAACGTTTCCAGTGTACCAATATTTTGTGCTTATTGAGACCAAGAGAGACTTTCCAAAATAATTATTGAAGTGCAAAATTCCGATACCCAGCCCACTTGGCATGAGCCAATAAAAGTAGGAGTTTCCGATACACGTTATCGGTAGCAGGCGATTGGCCAATCGGTAAAAAACCGATTCGCCGATTCGTCGGTATCGGTGACCTGCCCGCGCGACCCCTGACCCCGCGTCGCCGCCGCCGCCACCGCCACCGTCGTATCTTCGCTCCGTGCGCAACTTATAGATGTTCGATTTTTGCGGACGCAGTCGCATGAGCTGGGTGACGCCCTAGCCCTATATATATATATACGTCGATTTCAACTTTGCGATGCCAGAAAAAAGCTACCGAATGGGTACATACGCTCTCTTGGTCTCCTCTCACTCTCCGAGAGCGGAAAATTGGCATCGGTTCGATTGAGGAGCGCCTCTCAGTCTCTCTGCGTTTGCTGGTCGCTCCTCTCCTTCCGAGATGATTTTCTCTCTTTTTCGACGAGGATTCTTCTTGTTTTTATTTAGGATTCGGTTTCTTCTCACTCACTCCTTCGTCCTAGTTCCGGTATTTCTCTCTCGGTTTTACTCCACTCTTTGGTACGTCGTTTCGTTCTTGTTCGATCTGTTTTTTTTTTGCAGTTTTTTGTCTTTTTATCTTCGTTATGTTATTTGTAATTTTGTTGTAGTTTAGTTAGCTTTGCGATTTTCAATATTGCGACTGGATGTATGTTTTACAGTCACTCATTTATTTTTTGCAGTAAATTATGTTTTTACTATTTATTTGATACTGAATCTACTATTACATTTATTAATTCAACGTTCTAAAAATTTTATTTTTTTATTTACATACAGTCAATATTTTCATTTCACAAAAATATCTGTTTTTTAATCTCTACATTCAAAAATGTACCTACAAAATTTATCCAGATTTAATAATAAGCTGTAATAATATTTAAATTTTTAATATTATCCTTTTAAACTGCCTTTATAAACACAAAACCTATTTGTCACCATCAGATAACTTTTCAACGAAAGACTAAACGAAATAAGTTGATTTTCTGCAACTTACTGAAGATGCATACGACAGAAAGACTGGGTTGAAATCTGCACTCGTCTTTAGCTAAAGAAGCTTATTTAAAAATAAATATAAACCAATACAACATAAATATAAATAAATATAAATATATCATCACGCCTTCTACCCATTACTGAGTGTGGCACTCTGCCGAAGCAGATCTCGGTAAGTGATATTTATGCGCGTGAAGTGCGGTTAACAGTCATCAAAACACGGCCCTCAAAGATGTTAGTGGTGGGGGAACCACAGGGATAATTTTTAAATTGGTGAAAATGTTTGTCGGCTGTGGGAATCGAACCAGGATTCTTAGGATCCACAAGCCGACTTGATACCACTGAGCCATCAAATAAATAAAATTTATGCATCATCTCGCCTTTTGCCCATTACTGGGTGTGGCACTCTGTCATGGCAGATCTCGGTAAGTGATATATGTATGCGCGTGAAGTGCGGTTACCAGCCATCAAATCACGGTCCTCAATGATGTTAGTGGTGGGGGAACCACAGGGGTAATTCTTAAATTGGAGAAAATATTTTGTCGGCTGTGGAAATCAAACCAGGGTTCTTAGGATCCACAAGCCGAGTTGATACCACTGAGCCATTATCCCATAAAATAAATCAAATAAATGCTTAAGCTCGCCTGTTACCCATTACTGGGTGTGGCATTCTGCTATTGCAGATCTCGGTAAGTGATATATTTATGCGCGTGAAGTGCGGTTACCAGCCATAAAATCACGGCCCTCAAAGCTGTTAGTGGTGGGGGAACCACAGGGGTAATTTTTAAATTGGTGAAAATGTTTGTCGGCTCTGGGAATTGAACCAGGGTTCTTAGGATCCACAAGCCGACTTGATATCACTGAACCATTACTCCATAAAATAAATAAAATAAATGCATCATCTCCGCTTTTACCCATTACAGGGTGTGACAATCTGCTGTAGATCTCAGTAAGTGATATATTTATGCGCGTGCAGAGTAATTACCTGCCGTCAAATCAAGGCCCCCAAAGATATGAGTGGAGAGGATGTTACTGGGCTAATTTGCATGTGGTGAAAATTGTTTGTCACCGGTAGGAATCGAACCCGAGTTCTCAAATCCATCACTGAGCCACCTACCCCACTAATATGTACCCTTAATTTTTTTCCCTAACTATAAAGACATTCTCTGCATTGTAATACTTTATTTTCTATTTATACAACTGGGAAAAATTGCAATAACCCCATCAATATATTTTCCGGTTGGCAAAATTGAATTAATTTGAAAAGTAACTAATTATGCTACTGGTAACTATAATTAATTTAATTCTAACAAACAAAAAATATATGTTACCGCGTTAATATTATTAAAAATCGTCACTCGGATTCATTCGTTTGTTATCGGCAAAATTCGTTTATTGTAGAATCTTTACATTATATTTAGTTAGCGATATTTAATGATAAATAAAATCTTAACATGGCCGAGCAAGTTCGAGCATATTGTACCAATTAGTTTAAAACGGTTTCTGTTTATTCAAGTTCGGATAGTCGAGTGCGGGCTTCTGTAGTGTTCGCTGTGTTTTCCTTGTTTTGTGAGTGTTTTATTGACTATTTAATGATATTTTAATGCGTAAATTAGCATCAATTGTGCGTTATTGTGCGTATGAGTGTGTGATATTTAAGAAAAACGTCGATATATGAGTGGTAGTGATGTAAAATAGACTGGATGGACCTCATAGAATCCCAAGCCTAAGCCGATTTGACAGTACACAACATGGGACGTGATCGGTAGCTGATTCCTGCTCAAAGTATGTAACAATATTTTTAATAACATTTTTAAAAATCTATGAGAGCTTTGAAAATACACTTTAAGGAAAAATATCACAAAATTGATAAGTTGTTGAAACTAATTTCTAGAAAAAATATTAAATTTTTTTAGCGACCGCTATTTTTTTAGAATTTAAAAAAATAAAATAAATATATCATCACGCCTTCTACCCATTACTGAGTGTGGTACTCTGCCGAAGCAGATCTCGGTAAGTGATATATAATGCGCGTGAAGTGCGGTTACCAGTCGTCAAATCACGGCCCCCAAAGATGTTAGTAGTGGAGGAGCCACAGGGGTAGTTTTTTTTTAAATTATGAAAATTGCTTGTTGCCTGTGGGAATCGAACCAGGTTTCTCAGGATCCACAGGCCGACTTCATACCACTGAGCTAGCCACCCCATATATATATATATTTTTTGCAAAATGTTTAAACTGAAGAATAAAGCGATCTTTACATATCTCTAGTAGAACGCTAAAGCTACAAATAGACAAAAAAGGTATATAAAATAAAAATAAATATATGATTACGCCTTTTACCCATTACTGAATGTGGCACTCTGCCGAAGCAAATCTCGGTAAGTGATATATTTATGCGCGTGAAGTGCAGTTACCAGCCGTCAAATCACGGTCCCTAAAGATGTTAGTGGTATATAACAAATAGTATTATTGAATTTATAGGTTTTAATTTATAGTCATTCGTAAATACAAAAAATATTCGGAATTAAAAACTTTAAAAAATACTAATCTAATTTTAAAATATGGCTTAGTGACATTAAATATTAGTATTAACTATAATTTATGTGGTCTTTCTTTCATTTCTTTCTTTTTTATATGGGGTAAATGCTCAGTGGTATCGAGTCGGCATGTGGATCCTAAGAACCCTGGTTCGATCCCCATAGCCGACAAACATTTTCACCAATTTAAAATTGGTGTGGCTCCCCCACAACAAACATCTTTTAGGGCCGTGACTTGACGACTGGTAACCGCACTTCACGCGCATAAATATTTCATTTACCGAGATCTGCCTTAGCAGAGTGCCACACCCAGTAATGGGTAGAAGGCGTGATGATGCATTAGTTTTATTTATTTGTGCAGTATATTTATTTTTTACCTATTACTATTCCTAATTTTATCAGAAAAGAAAAATAGTTTTCAAAATTAACAGCTCTCAAATGAACAAGCCCTTAGTCTGTAATATTTACTTACGGTCCACGGTGGATGATAAGTAAATGTTATAGTTCCACTGTGTTTAAATTTTTTCATTAATGGATAACTTACTGTACTTATTTTGTAAAAATATGTTTATCAACAACTATTGTAGTAAACAAACATAGGTACATATATAATTGAAATTCGTTACGTACAAAGACTTTTATCACAAATAGCGTGTATGTGAGTTTATATTTTAATTCGCGATAAACTAAATTGACAAAGTAAAATGCCCCTAGTCAGTGAGGCTGATCCAATTCAGCGCAGAGAAAAAACAATCTCGTTTAATGTTTAATTGTAATGTTTATTGCCAATTGACTTTTATGTGTAATTCTCATTTTCATTTAGTGGAGGGGTGAGTGAAGTCGCTTGTCGTTGTAGTGGTAACAATGCCTGCACTGGGGTGGCATGCAAAATTATATTTAGTTTTGAAATGGCGATTGCTCAGACAATGTGATTGAGATTTATGTAATTATAAGAATTTTTCATCTTGTTGGTTCTGAAAACCATTAAAAAATAATTTAAGGAAGAGAGAACAGGGTATGTAGATGCAATCAGGATATTAAGATTTAGGTTTTAAGAGGTTTCAAAACCTTATTTGTTATAAATACAGCATAATCAAGTAAACCCTGGAAAATACCAGACGACTATAAATGACTGACATTGTTTTTTTTAGTGTTTTATGTTGGTATATCTGATTGTTAAGTTCAAATATGATACATAAAATATAATAATAATAAAATAAATACATGTATCTTCACGCCTTCTATCCATTACTGGATGTGGCACTCTGCCAAAGCAGATCTCGGTAAGTGATATATTTATGCGCATGAAGTGCGGTTACAAGCCGTCAAATCACGGCCACCAAAGGCGTTAGTGGTGGGAAAGCCACAGGGGTAATTTTAAATTGGTGAAAATGTTTTGTCGGCTGTGGGGATCGAACCAAGGTTCTTAGGATCCGCAGGCCGACTCGGATACCACCATTACCCCATGTATATCAGACCCAATAAAGGTCACGATACACCTTAAGAGTAAAATGAGTAAAATGTTGGTAGTAAAATTCATTTTGAGAGCAATTCGTACACATAGGTGTGTAATATTTCGCGAAAAGCAAATCGCGTAAACAATAGTTGTCGGGACGTCGCTTGGGTGAAAAACGGGCGCTTCTGTCGTGGCGCCCTCGCAGTGGAAAAATCGCCTTCGCCGTCTTCTTCGCAAGCGGACGAATCTTTCACAAATGAATTATCCCCGAAAGCTCCTCACAAATTCTTGCATTTGTCACACGCTCTCACACCGCCGTTTACTATATTATTTATGTGTTTAGATTGGGCTCTAAGTAATGCATGGTAATGGAATAACATTTCTTTCTATCTGTTCTCGGCCAGGTCTGAGGTACGTACGTCTTATATGTCACCCGAAAATAATTAATTTTTCCTGTGATTTATACGCCATTGTTGTAAATAGCTTAACGTTCGCTAAATGTACGAAGCTATTTTAAAATAAAAATAAATATATCATCACGCCTTTTATCCATTACTTGGTGTGGCATTCTGTCGTAGCAGATCTTGGGAAGTGATATATTTTGTGCGTGAAGTGTGATTACCAGCTGTTAAATCACGACACCTAAAGATGTTTGTGGAGAGAGAACCACAGGGATAGTTTTAATGTAATACAATTTGTTTATCGACTGTGTGAATCAAATCCAGGATCTCAAATGCATATATGTATCTTTAAAGAAGTTCTTATACTAAATTAAATAGTTAAGTAATATTTATATTACTCGTCTGGTTTAGGCACAATTTTAAAATTGCTATTTACATATTAAGTGCGCGATTTTACACAATTTTAAAGCACTCGCTTCGCTTGTACTTTAATTTGCGCGAATGGTGCAAATCACGTCTTTGTGCATGAGTTTCGTACAATGCTTTTTGTAACGAGCAAAAATTATATAACCGATAGTGAGAAAAGTTATTAAATTTGAAGCGTGAATTTATATTGACAGTTTAGTATGTCATGAATTGACATTTGTTATACAAATGAGCTACTAAGTCAATTCGGATCCGGGGAATTCAACACCGTTGAGCGCAACTTCGTATCACGTCTAGTTTTTAAGACAGAGCATCTGAAAGTATTGAATTATCAAAAAAAAATTACACCTTAATTTTTCGACTTTCCAGAGGCCATATCTCAAAAACTGAACGAGATATGAAGATGCACTCAACGGCATTGGATTTCTCATGCTTCAATTGACTTGTATACAAATTTTTAGCGATTTTTAAAATTTTCCAAAATTTTTGCCTTTTAATTTTTTCTAAACAGTTTTTGGACGATATCTTAAAAACTAGAAGGTGTACGCAGTTGGGGTTTTCACCATTGGATTTCGATACGTATTTTAATTCAAAGTACAATAATCGTACGAGAAATAGTTCTAGAGCAAAATGTTTAAAAATCATAAAAAACCTAAAGAGTACCAATTGGAAAAATAATAAAAAAATTCAAAAAACTAAAAACGCTTCAAATGGGCTAAAATTTTGCTAATAAGTCAATTCGGTCCCGGGGAATTCAATGCCGTTGAGCGCAACTTCGTATCACGTTTAGTTTCTCGTAAAGTTTGTTAAAACATGTCTGTTTGATGGCGTTATAAGCTAATGTCTCTACTTCTTTTATAAATTCCTTAAAATGTGTGAGTATAAAATCTGTCAGTATTACCACCTTTAAATTTTATTATTATTTTTGATTAAAATTTTAATACAAAAGTAAATAAATGCGATATAGGAAAAATAGTATGAGAAGCACATGTTACAATGGCCTAGCGGTCTATTCTACTTGACATAGCCACTGTGGCAACTGGCAACGGTAGCCACGTCGCTAAAACAACAAGGATCCACCTGGTGGTATAAATAAAAAAGTCATCGATGACGTCAAAATTTAGCCACATCGCAAATTTATAGCGGGAGCTGGATAGGTCCCGCTATAGTCGTAGCCACACTCACTGTCATTCGATGTTTAATTTAATAATTATCCCTGTGGCTCCCACACCACTAAACATCTTTGGACTTGACGACTTGTAACCGCACTTCACGCTCATAAATATATCACTTATCGAGATTTACTTCGGCAGAGTGCCACAACCAGTAATGGGTAAAAGGCGTGTTGATATATTTTATGATATATCCCTATTCTTAACAGCAAAGTCACAAAAATTCATGATATTTTTTTCTTCTTTTGGTATCCATGAAATTCGTGAATATCTTCCGACTGATATATTCCTAGTGTCGTTCCGGAGGTCTGAGAATAGTCCCCGTTGGCTCACACCTTGCGCGTCGCGCAGCAATCCTTCAAAAAAGAATTACAACAGTTTTCGAGTGGCAAAAATTATACTGAAACCTATAAATTCCGAGGCAGGCCATGCATCAAGCCAGAGCGCCGGGCGACAACGCAGGAAATAAAAATACATATAATTTATTTAAGTTGTTGTCGCAAGTGCGAACAAGACGCGATTTTAAGGAAAGCTATCATCTTAAGTACGAGAATATTTCATATCGCGAGCATTAGGGGTGGCTGGGTTTGTACGGCGGCGGCGGCGACGGCGACGGCGATGGCGATGGCGGTGGTGGAAATAGGGGGTGGGAGAGTTATAGCGCCCCCACAACCCCAGAAGGGACGCCCATGTAGTTTGCAGTTTGTTCCAGTATTGTTATTATTCCGCTATGACTGAATGTTGAACTTGTACTTTGCAGATTTAAAACAAGCTTTTAATTGATGTTACCACTCTTAATAAACTCTTTTATTACTACTTTGTTAACAGTTTACTTACTACTGTAATACTCATTTGCTCTGGTTTCATTTTGTAATATTTCATTTTTCTGAACTTCTAACATCGCATTACTTCTCTCGTTAAAACGTTAAAAGTATTTTTAAATGAATGCTAATGGAAATAAAATAAAATAAATGCCAAGCGTAATTAGCAATTTTGAGCAACAATAAAAATTATTTATGTATGTCTTTTAATAAAATTTAAATTAAAGAAATAGGAATTTACAGAACGAGTTTGGGAAGACATACTTTTTACATGGGCGCTTTTTTTTAGCATTGGCGAAGCGATTTGAAAAACAAGACATGATTAAGTGTTACAATTTAACAGAAATTTAGAAATTAATTTTTGTACTGGCACAGAGCTGGGCAAGCTACTTTAAAAAAGTAGCTAAGCTACAGCTATAAGCTATATTTTGTAAAATATAGCTAAGCTACAACTAAAAGCTTTCGTTAAAGTAGCTGTTAAATTTTAAAGCTACTTTTTTTAAATTAGTGTGAAATAATTAAATTTACCATTGTCATATGATCAGTCTTTTGTTATAATGACTGTTAATTTACTATTACGTACATAAATATCAAAAATAGCAAATATCATCTGGCGTATCAGAGCCAGTTAGAACCGGCAACAAATAATTACTTTGTGTGGGCTTAGCTTGTACGCATGCGTACTTTGTTGACCTTCTGCTTAAAAAGTAGCTTGAAGCTACAAAAACTAGCTTGAAGCTTCAAAAAGTAGCTTTAAAAGTAGCTTCAGTTGTTATTTTTAAGGTAATAGAAAAAAAAGTAGCTAGCTACAAGCTACAGCTATATTTTTTCACAGTTAGCTAAGCTACAGCTACAACTAAGGTAAATGTAGCTAAGCTAAGCTACAAAAGTAGCTAGCTACTGCCCAGTTCTGTACTCGCATCATTCAAAATAAGGTTTTTGTTACCCTGGACATTAAAGTGATTATTTTGCGCATTAGTGCATCAAAGCAGTGGTGTACTTAAAACTTTGCCGCCCAGGGCGGTCTTCAATTTGCCGCCCTTTCTAAGTCAATCAAATGGTGGTTTTTATAAAATAAAAAAATAAATATAAAATAAATATATCATCACGACTTTTACCCAGTACTGCGTGTGGCATATTCGAATGAGCTATTACCCCATTAAATTAATAAACATAAATAAATAATTGTAATTGAGACAAACTATAGGTGGCGAACTTTTTTACCATCGTATGGCATATTTAAATTAAGCAGTAATAAAGGAATTTTTCGAGATAATATTTTCAACCATACATTGACTTGACGATGAAGAAAAGTATTCGAAATCATATAGTAATTCATAATTCGTAGAAATCGAATAGTAAACTTATGAAGTGAACAAGTTGTTTTTTACAACTAAAACTAAATATAACAAATGCCGCCCCTAAATATGTGCCGCCCGCTGTGGCCCGGAACCTTTTCCCCTAGGTACGCCACTGCTTCAAAGTAATTGAAAAAACACCCATTTTTATGGCTCTCAATTTCGACTATTAAAATACTGATAGAGTTTAATCATAATTATATAGGTTATGTTATAAAACAAAATATCTTTAATTTTTAATAAAGAAGTGTTTTGTAATTTAATTGAATTATTTAATTATAAAAAAATAATAAATAAATAAATATATCATCACGCCTTCTACCCATTACTGGATGTGGCATTCTGCTGAAGCAGATCTCGATAAGTGATATATTTTGCGCGTGAAGTGCTGTGACCAGTCGTCAAATCACGGCCCCCAAAGATGTTAGTGGTGAACGAGCCACAGAGGTAGTTTTTGAAATTATGAAAATTGTTGCCTGTGGGAATCGAATCAGGGTTCTCAGGATCCACAGGCCGACTTCATACCACTGAGCTACTCACCACATATAAAAAATAATAATAATAATAATTGCAATAATTTTATATGAGCTACGCTCTACGCAATGACAGCTAAAGTGATAGATTTATGTTTGACATTTTTACAACTAGACAACTCAACATCTTCACACAAAAATATCCCTAAAACAAATTGTATTTATTATAATAACTGTATTATTAGAAAAATAATAAGAACAAACATTATAATAAAAGAACCTTCCACTAATTAAAAGTTTTAATAACTAAAATATGCTTTTTAATCATGCAAAAAATTTTCTTTTCTTGACATTTTATCGTAAACACAAAAATAAGATTTTTTCCTCTTATAAATTCAATTCGTAGACCTACAGTATAATGAGATAACAATGAGAGTATTTATAAAATTATTGAGGGATGAGGAGGGCTAATTTTGTACTTAGGGGCCCCGCTACACCTAAATCCGGTCCTGGTAAAAAGTTAATTTTAAATTTAAGCTAAAAGATAATATTGGAACAAATCATGATTAACCCTGATAGATTGAAGAGAAAGTCTTTCATTTTGCTTTTGTCTTATTGTGCATGTCACCAGTCAAAGAGAATTACCTCCTCATTTCGAAATCTGCGCGGTCGAGAGATTATTTAAAGGTACGCTGAAGGTAGAAACGAGAACAAAAATATTGTGAAATATTTAGCGAAAAATATCTAAATATGATTCCGCTTTGTCCGATTCGACAGGCAATTGCCAGGACGAGTTTTTGACCCCGTTCTACTACCCATGCCAAGAACATTACACCTAGCGTACATATTTATAGTGTATATGTCCAATTTGAAATTTATACTCCTCACAGAATAAGTGGAAGATTTACTAACGGTATGCAACATTTTTACAGACAGATCCTAGGTGTATTTTTGGCGTCATTCGCTTATTACTAGCGCCGTCTCATTCGGATAGAGTTTCTCTCTCGCTCGTGTACTTGTGTGCGGTCTTACACTCTCAATTTTAGCGGGTTTAAATAACCTGCGATATGACTGCTTCGACATCGTCTCTGGCGCGACAATGGCATGTGTGACTCCGTATATCATACGATATTATTACCCGAAACATGCGTGAAATTCTATATTAAATTTACATATTGTTATTTACAATTTAAAATATAAAATATGAATATATCATTACGCCTTTTACCCATTACTGGGTGTGGCATCCTGCAGAAGCAGATCTCGGTAAGTGATATATATATGCGCGTGAAATTCCGTCAAATCGACGAGTCGTGATCGCAAAAATGTGTTAATGAAAATGCCAATTTTTTGTGGAACCAGTTAAAAAATCGAATTTTTTAAATATGGTTCTACATAAATCAGACTACGAGAAACCGAATGTCGTTGAGCGCATCTTCATATCTTTTTTGGATTTCGAGTAACGGCGATTTTTAACTTTTTTTAAATCTCAACTTTGAACGCCCATATCTCGAAAACTAAAAGAGATATTGAAACGCGGTTTGAACGAGTGTATTTCTCGTGTTCCAATTAACTTATACTTAAATTTTGAAAATTTTGATAATTTTAGAATATTTTTCGAAATTTTCTTTTGCCCATAATTAAAAAACTTGAAGAGATAATGAAAATCTGTAAAAACCAGTGTATTTCTCTCGTGAAAGTACATATGTATGTAAAATTTTAGATTTTTTGCAGCACGGATAAAATTTGTAGAGCAAAAAACTAAAAATGGCTAAAATTCGTAAAATTCTTAAGGGGTACCCCTTCAAAAATAATTAAAAAACAGTGATTTTTCGTTTTTTTGCTCTAAATATTTTATCTGTCGAGCAAAAATTCTGAAATTTTACATACATATGTACTTTTACGAGAGAAATACACTGGTTTTTACAGATTTTCATTATCTCTTCAAAATTTTGAAATATGGGCATATGAAAATTTCCAAAAAAATAGTAAAATTTTCAAAAATTTCAAAATATCAGTATAAGTTAAATGGAGCACGTGAAATACACTCGTTCAAACCGCGTTTCAATATCTCTTTTAGTTTTCTAGATATGGGCCTTCAAAGTTGAGATTTTTAAAAAGTTAAAAATCGCATTAACTCGAAATCTAAAAAAGATACGAAGATGCGCTCAACGGCATTCGATTTCTAGTACTCTGATTTATATAGACTCGTATTAAAAAGAATGGAGATTTAAACTGGTTCAACAAAAAAAAAATTACATTTTCATTACCAGATCTTTTTGCGATCAAGACTCCGGCGATTAAAAAAATATATTTGAGGATCAAAATATGCATATCTACGCAAAACTATGCAAGGAATCGAATGGTGAAATTCTCAGAAAGACCTCTTAAATATAAAAGAAGTTAATCTAACAAAAGAAGTGATGATGAAGGCATACAAAGTGAAGAGAAAAGGAGTTATATATAGTGAAGTTGCGGTGGTACTCACACGAAAAGAACAGGCAAATTCAGATCATTAAATCATTCGAATCCTGCAGCAGTTGGAAGCGGAAACTATCATAACAACAAATCATAAAAAAGTGGCAAACAGCACATAAAGTCCCATACATCGCGGGTAGCGCCCTCTACGCACAGGGCGCGCTGCCTCCTTGCCGTATCGCGCTTTATTGCTTGTTAAACCTCGACCCATACATCGTTGTAATTCCGCCGCGGATTCGAACGTAACACGTTCAACTCAGCGCCAAGAACCTCAACCGCCCGAAACACAATAATTTATATTTTATTTTATTGCCTATCTCTTGCTCTCCTATATCGAGAATTATTATTTTTTCGTGATCTTCCCTCGTTTAATTTTACGCTAAAATAGTTCCCTTTTACGATGTGGTTGTAAATTCTCCAGAAAACATCTAAGTAAAATCTTCTTTTCCCCTACGAGAAAACTCTTTCAAAACAAAAATTCTGATAAAGTTTCTAGCTACATAGTAATCAATAAATAAATAAATGTGGATCCATGCGTTATATCTCCCATTTTTTTAACCTATACACAAAGATTTTATGTATCAAAATATTTAAAAGGACGATTTACCAATAAATGCTGCGCCTTTTACAGGCACGGGTTAATAACATCTAACAAATCAGGAGGGTTCGAAAATTAAAAAAAACATACCAAAACGATGAAACGTAGATAAAAAAATCTCGTTAAAAATTACAAATTTCATTGATTATTTTTTGACGTTTCTCAAAACTAATGAAATGCTTCATTGTATGTCACGTCTTTGCGTTTTAACCAATCCTGTCATTATTATACTGAGAATAAAGCTCTTGTGACTGGGAATAATCTCTGTAGGTGCCATTATTTGTGACAAATGATAAGTAGTTATCAAATAATTATTAAAAACTGTCAACGTGTCAAGTAAAATGTGTGAAAAACGTAGATTAAGTTCCACTTCAGATACAGAAATACAGCAACAAATTTTGGAAACAACTTCCAAGAATACCTTAATAAGTAATCAATCGATATGGACCCAGTTCAAAATCTTTTAAGTTGGATGAATCGACCTCAACAGCTAAGTCAAAAAATAATCTAATTAAATATAACTCGAGAGTTGGATAAATTAGAAAATAATTCTCCAGTATCTTTCTCTAACTTGTTGGCATTTGGCAATAGCCACTCAAGCCCTACGGGCTTTCGTGACTATTGCCTGGCAACAAGTTTTCGAAAGATCTATCAAATTATTTTCAATTTATTCTCACTCTCTTGTTATATTATTACTGATAAAAAGCACTGCAATATGAATACATGTAGTTAGATATATCTATGGGGTAGGTCAGTGGTATCAAGTATCAAGTCGGCCTGTGCATCCTGAGAACTCTGGTTCGATTCTCATAGGCGACAAACAATTTTCACCATTTTAAAATACTACCCTTGTGTCTCTCTCACCACTAACATCTATGGGGGCCATTATTTGACGGCTGGTAACCGCATTCACGCGCAAAATATATCACTTACCAAGATCTGCTTCGGCAGAGTGCCACATCCAGTAATGGGTAGAAGGCGTGATGATATATTTATTTTATTTTATTTATTTTATGGGGTGGCTAGTTCAGTGGTATGAAGTCGGCCTGTAGATCCTAAGAACCCTGGTTCGATTCTCACAGGCGACAAACAATTTTCACCATTTTAAAATACTATCCCTGTGGCTTCCTCACCACTAACATCTATGAGGGCCGTGATTTGACGGTAACCGTACTTCACGCGCAAAATATATCACTTACCAAGATCTGCTTCGGCAGAGTGCCACATCCAGTAATGGGTAGAAGGCGTGATGATATATTTACTTTATTTATTTATAGTTAGATATCTGTATATATTTTGTCTGTGCCTATACTAAAACTATGAAGCGTAGATGAACGATAGGATTCAATAAAGCCGCGAAATTATTTCCATATAATATCAGAGGGTTTGTAAAAGTGTACGGCATTAGCATCAATTAGTAGCGGTCGTCTAGACGGAGTTGTATCGATTGTTCTGGAGAAGGCAGCAATTAAAAATAGTTGAGCAAAAGAAATATCTTATTAGCATATCGCTACCGTTGTGTTCCATGAAAATACACCATTCACCATTAAAAATTTCCATAAACCAATAAATAGGTGCGCGAAATGAGCGCGAATAAATAACGTTCATAAAAACGCAGGGGACGCAGAGCAGGGAATTAATATTTTACTCATATATTTTGCATATAACTGCAATTCCACTGCCCGATTTGCGTTATCTTAGAAATTAAAACGGTCTTGCCGTTCTGCCCCCGAGCCACCCCTGGCCCACATATTCCTACCCCTGTGACGTCTTACATCAGTTATCTCTGTCTAGCACTCAGGGACGGCGCCATCATTTTTTTCACTTCGATAAATTGAGACATTTGTTAGTATAATCAGTCAGTACAAGAAAGCAAATGTCATAGCAATTATTTCATAATGTTCATTGCAAATGGTTTAAATCCAACTAGGAAAATATCTAAATATGAGATCTATATTTTATTAACAAAGAATTGTTTAAAGATACTCAGTGTTGTGATGAGATTAGCTGCAGATAATGGGAAGTCGAACTGTTCATAATAATAAAATATCTGCATTTCACGCAGAATATCATATAAATGTAGCGTAATCTAGTAATATGATGAATATTTGATAAGTCGAAAGGATAAATTTGTTAAAAAATATGGATTACTGGCTTAATAAAGTCTTTATTAGAAAGACGACGTTTCGACTTTGGATAGAGTCAAATTTTTCCAGACTTAAAAATGACTATTCAGAGTCGAAACGTCGTCATTCTAATAAAGACTTTATTAAAGCCAGGAATCCATATTTTTAACTAATCTAGTAATAGTTATTCATGTATCAAAGGTGAAAATAGGCGTTTCTGGCCCGCGGTGTGATTATTAGCACGAGGCGCAAAATTCCGAGGGCTAATAACATGCTCAGGGGCAGAAACACTAATTTCACCCGTGGTACATACAATATTTTATGCACAACAAAATAACATTTAATTATATGTTCAAAAGATTCAAATATGTACATGACATTTTGTAAAATCAAGTATTCACAATGGACAAAAATTGTCATTTTATTTATGTACCCATAGGAATTTTTTTTATGGCCCTAGGGCCAAAAATAATGTTTAAGCCTGCTTTTTAAGCCTAAAACACGTGAATTTTGATCCAGTTGTACATAAAATTTATTAATGACCAATTTTAATTACAATTTAAGTATTTCTGAAGAAAAATTGTAATTCAATGCCGTTGAACACATCTTCAACCTTTTTGGAGTCCATATCTTGCATTGCATTGCATTCGCCGTGTCCGAATTAACTTATAAGCAATTTTTGTTTTATTAGAAAATTTTAGAAACAATTCTTTGAAATATTACTCTAAATTTGTATGTAAGTTAATTGAAAGGAAAAGAGTAGAAATCCATAAGATTTAAATAGAAATTATCATTTTTAAAGTTTATGACAGAAAAATCCGGGGGACGCCCGGACTCGAACCGAGGACCTTCAGCTTGCCGGGCTGATACTTAAACTCTTGAAAGAAATTATCAATATTCAAACGTCATATTAATAGCCTAGTATTTTATATATATATATATATATATATATGTATATATCTTTGGTGAATTCAGTACGCTTTGATTATAGTCGTAAGGGTTTGGAGAAGTATCCTTTCTTTGAGGAGTGCAATACAGACCTAAGTCTGTAGCAGGAAAAAGTATTTAACCAATACTGAAGCGGATATCGCTTCTCCTACTCTTTACGATGAGCGTTCTCGTTGCTTCGCTCCGCACCCCGCTAGCAGGGCGGTTAAGCGACCGAACGGTGGTGTTTCTATCGTCTTACATTACCTATTATCGTTCATCATGAACGCCGTTCCAGCCCGAGGAAGAATAAAAAGAATAAGACGAAGTAATAAGTATGGATTATCAAAGAAAGAGACCTGAAAAACTGGCCTGATACTTTTCTATAGAGGCGACATTTGTTTCCCTGTCTACCTTAAATGAGACGCTATTTTTACTTCTTCTTCTTTTTCGGTCATTTTTCAATTAGCTCTAAGCGCTTCCCGCAAAAAACACCGTCATTAAACCTATAAATTAACCCACATTTTCCGATCAATCCCTACAGGATAAACACTCCTCCTAAGATGTTTATTATCTACATGCATTAGGGTTGTTCATATTTTACCCACCCAGAAAAACCCATCTGGGTTTTTTTTAATAAAACCCACCTAAAAAACCTCAAATAAACTCATTAAAAAACCCGTTTGGTTGATTTGGTGAAAATACATCCAGGGTGAATTTTAAGATAGAGTTAAATATCGGAACTACATACATACATACATACATATCTTAACGCTATATCCCAACAAATGGGGTAGCACGAACCCTAAAATCAATCATAAAATAATCACTCATTACATTCATAAGATAATCAGTCCTCGTCAAACATTCTCATCCAAACACACCACCCTCACTCCCACCCACATTCATAGATCACTCCATATAAACTCATTTATTTATTACACTCGAAATCATTCATCACACAACAAACCTTCAATCACATCTATCCAATCATTCCTATTCACTTATCATTCATTTTCTTTCTTCGACATACATAACATATGCATAAAACAACTCAAATTACTCACTCTTACTCCTAACAACGAATCTAATAACGAATCTAACAACGAATCTACAAAGATT
Source organism: Pterostichus madidus (assembly GCA_911728475.2). Classification (NCBI taxonomy): domain Eukaryota; kingdom Metazoa; phylum Arthropoda; class Insecta; order Coleoptera; family Carabidae; genus Pterostichus; species Pterostichus madidus. The sequence continues at coordinate 10,331,737 of OU452315.1, forward strand.
AGAAAAGATGAAAGCGATAGCCTGCACTTGTATATGAAATAAAAGTCAGTTTTCGTAATCTCATATTAGGACGCACTCATTTTATGTGCAGCTGCACTGCGGGCGAAAGATGCTTACAGATTTCCGATTATTCACTCACGCGGCATCGCTAATTTAGTGTCCGAGTGAGACAGACGCCTAGGTGGTGCAACAAGGACAACCGATGGCTATTTTCGTGGAATACATTGGTGACAACGCACACACAAACGTTGTTCTGTTTTAGCATTGAAAGATACTCGACTTTGTTCAAAGGACTAAAAATTAAGCCTGGTGTAGTATTTTTCTTGAAATCAAAACATGTGTAGTATATTTCTTTTCCTTCTATTCTCAGAATTATCTAAATTAAGATTTTAAATCTTATAAAAATAAATTGTTCTAATAGTTTTATTTGTCACGCCATTTCTATAATTAAATACCTAACTGATTTATGAATAATTAACTCAAATAATTGTCTACTTATTACAGAATTTTCTACTATTGTTATTTAAGTAATAGGGTAGCTAGTTCAGATGTATCGAGTCGGCCTGTGGATCCTGAGAACCTCGGTTCGATTACCACAATCGGCAAACAATTTTCACCGTATTAAAATTATCCCTGTAGCTCCTCCTCCACTAACATCTTTGGGAATCATGATTTGGCGACTGGTAACCGCATAAATATATCACTTTGCCGAGATCTACTTCGACAGAATGCCACACCCAGTAGTGGGTAAAAGGAGCGATGATATATTTATTTTATTTTAAGTAAATGACTTTTCAGATATGAAAAATAATGTTTGAAAAAGTGGATGAATCTTAGCACTTCATTTAGAATTATGTAAAGATATCTCAATGACTCAACTTCTACAAGTTGTTAATCAAAGTGTTTAGCTTTTAACAGGTTATAAATAAACTTGTTCCTATCGCAATCAAACGCAAATATATCATCACACTTCATAAACAGATTTATTTAAATACCTGAAGTACTAAATCTTTTATTTCATATCCAATATTGATTTTGACATGAATTTTAATTTTAATTGTATTAAATGTATGATTTTTGCTAAATAATGCCATGTGTAAATAATGGGGTGGTTAGCTCAGTGGTATGAAGTTCCTGAGAACCCTGGTTCGATTCCCACAGGCGACAAACAATTTTCATAATTTCAAAAAGCTACCTCTGTGGCTCCGCCACCACTAACATCTTTGGGGGCCGTGATTTGATGACTGGTAACCGCACTTCACGCGCAAAATATATCACATACCGAGATCTGCTTCGGCAGAGTGCCACACTCAGTAATGGGTAGAAGGCGTGATGATATATTTATATTTATTTAGAATGGAGTAGGTGGCAGAGTGGTATCATGTCTGCCTGTGGATCCAGAGAACCCTAGTTCGATTCTCTCTGCCGACAAACATTTTCACCACATTAATACTATTTCTGTGGCTCCCCCTTCACTAACATCTTTGGGGGCCATGATTTACCGGCTGGTAACCGCACTTCACGCGCATAAATATATCACTTACCAAGATCTGCTTCGACAGAGTGCCACACCCAGTAATGGATAAAAGGCATGATGATATATTTATATTTATTTAGAATGGAGTAGCTAGCACAGTGGTATCGTATCGGCCTGTGCATCCTGAGAACCCTAGTTCGATTCCCACTGCCGACAAACATTTTCACCACATTAATACTAGTCCTGTGGCTACCCCTCCACTAACATCTTTGGGGGCCGTGATATGACGACTGGTAACTGAATTTCACGCGCAAAAATATATCACTTACCGAGATCTGCTTCGGCAGAGTGCCACACTCAGTAATGGGTAGAAGGCGTGATGATATATTTATTAATTTTTTTATTATCTTCTGCCTGGAAGCAATTTAGCTTAATATTTAATTTACTATAAATGTTTAATCTTAAAGTGGTAAGTTACAATCTGTAATATTAAATATTGATTTTAGCTAAGGGTGTCAAAAATTGAAAGCCCAATAATTTTTAATTTCAAGCAAAATTGAGTCATTAATATTAGCGTAATCCAATTAATTTTTCACGCGTTGAAACCCCGAAAATGGAAAATCGACGTTAGACATATTTTCCCATTTTCCACCCTCATTCCTTATAGAATATCGAGCCCTTTAAAGCAGCTTTTTATAAATAAACCTTAATTAATCAATCGCTGTTTGTTACTTGCAGTAATTAACTTGTATCTTAATCAAACTGCCAAGGCATGGGCGTGCAACTGGGTGGGGAGGTAGGGGCACGCTACTGCACACTCGTCTTTTTGGTATCGAAGTTATTTATAAGTGAGGATCGCAGTTGCCTATGCGTTAATCATTGCCGCGACCGGTAATTAAGACTGTTTGTTAGACGTTTCTGCATGCCTATACCAACAGTGCTTCTGTCGCTCTTAAATACGAATTTCATCGTTCTGGCTACAATGTTGCATGTGTTGTTTGCTATTTGTCTATTTGTTGTTTGTTTATGAGGTGCTGATTCTAATTATGATCATCATTTATTATTTATTTATAGTTTAAACAACAGAATAGACATTTCTCGATGATCTGAAATATTTATAAAAATATTTATTGGTGTTTATTTTATAATAAATTTGTTCCATTTGCGAACCTTGATTGTTATTGGATAATAAAATGAAGACACATTTATACAGTATAAAAATCTTTGACAGAAGTTTGACACCGTTGCATTAATTTCAAAAAGATAGTTAATGCAAATGCGAATTTTTTGGTTGATCAAGTTTAAAAATTGAAAAATTTTAAAATATGGTTCTATATAACTCAGACTACGAGAAATCGAGTGCCGTTGAGCGCATCTTCATATCTTTTTTAGTTGTCGAGTTACAGTGATGTTTGACTTTTTTAAAATCCCAATTTTGAGAGCTCATATCTCGAAAACTAAAAGAGATATTGAAATGCGGTTTTAACGAGTGTATTTCTCGTGCTTCAGTTAACTTATACTGACATTTTGAAAATTTTGTAAATTTGATTATTTTTTTCAAATTTTTTTTTTGCCATATTTTAAAAACTTGAAGAGAAATCTGTGAAAACCAGTGAATTCCTCTCGTAAAAGTAGATATTTATGTAAAATTTCAGAATTATTGCTCTACGGATAAAAATTTTAGAGCAAAAAAACTAAAAATGGCCAAAATTCGTAAAAATCTTAAGGGGTAACCCTTCAAAAATAATTAAAAAACAGTGATTTCTCGTTTTTTCGTAATAAAAACTTTATCTGTGCGAATTTTTGCCTGAAATTTTGCATACCTATGTACTTTTACGAGAGGAATTCATTGTCATTATCTTTTCAATTTTTTAAATATTGATTAATGAAAATTTTGAAAAAATAGTAAAATTTTCAAAATTTTCAAAATTCCAGTATAAGTTAAATAGAACACGATTAATACACTCGTTCAAACCGCATTTCAATATCTCTTTTAGTTTTCGAGATATGTGCCTTCAAAGTTTAAATTTTTTAAAAGTCAAAAATCGTTGTAACTCTTGAACTAAGATGCGTTCAAGGCATTCAATTTCTCAAAGTCTGAATTATATACAACCATATTTAAATTTTTTTCTATTTTTAAACTGGTTCAACAAAAAAATTGACAATTAATTGAATTATTGCCGATCTAAAACTTTTCAGTTCTACACGCCTGTCCTTCTAAAGACCTTTTAATTGATACCAAACACAATAGGCTTCGAAGCTCTTTTCCTAAAATATTGAAGGTTTGTTGGGTGATAAATGATTTCGAGTTTAATAAATGAATGAGTTTATATGGAGTGATCTATGAATGTGGTTAAAGTGAAGGTGGTGTGTTTGGATGAGAATGTTTGACGAGGGCTGATTATTTGGTGAATGTAATGAGTGAATATTTTATGAATGATTTTAGGGTTCGTGCTACCCCGTTTGTTGGGATATAGCGTGAAGATATGTATGTATGTATGTGTGTTAATTATAATATCAGTTATTGTAATTGTAATTGTAATTGAATTTGGTTAAAGTGAGGGTGGTGTGTTTGGATAAGAATGTTTGACGAGAGCTGATTATTTGATGAATGTAATGAGTGAATATTTTATGAGTGATTTTAGGGTTCGTGCTACCCCATCTGGTGGGATATAGCGTGAAGATATGTGTGTATGTATGTTAATTATAATATCAATTATTATAATTGTTATTCTTTTTACTATGTAGACTTGCCAAAACGTTGTATTATCTTTTTATTAAAACTGTACAACAATTGAAACCCTTTCTCCATTATTGTTTTCCAACAAACATTCCTATGGAGTGTCTATATTGTATGGTCGAAGCTATGAACCTATTTATCTAGTTTACATCGTTTTCGTAAGTCCTCTTTCAAGTTCTTCAACGTACAGAAAAAAATTAGTGAGATTTCGTTGGTTAAAATTTACGCGATTTAAATACCACAAATCTAAAGCCATGATTCACTGTTATAGACATCGCAATTTCTATCCGAGTCCTGCCTTGCTGCGCACCTGTCTGCCAGTGTTTCATCCAAGTGTCGGTAACGTAGCTCTCAATCTGACCGGCTCACTCAACAGTAATCGTCTATACGAATCATCAAAGCCAACTATTCTATATTTACAATCTTCACTGCGTCCTTTCCTCCACCGCCCCCGCGTTCATCGGCACGCGGGAAAAACGCCACCCGCTAGGCACTGTAACGCGTGGATCGCTACACTGTTCATAAGAAAGCTGGGGACATTTCAGATTAGCACGATTTTTTTATGAATTTATTTTTATATCTTTAACAATTCTCTAGTTATTTGTTTATGATCACTCTGAAATATATATATATATATATGGTATCCGAGTCGGCTTGTGGATCCTAAGAACCCTAGTTCGATCCCTACAGCCAACAAAACATTTTCACCAATTTAAAATTATCCTTGTGGCTCCTCCACCACTAACATATTTGAGGGCCGTGATTTAACGCCTGGTAATCGCACTTCACGCGCATAAATATAACACTTACCGAGATCTGCTTCGGCAGAGTGCCACACTCAGTAATGGGTAAAAGGCGTGATGATATATTTTATTTTTTTACTAAATTTAAATAAATTAAAGCGAAGCGAAGTTACATGTCATGTGCAATTATTTGCTGTCAAACATTCATAATTTGTATTAAAGATTTCGCTTTTTATAGTAACCTTTTTTCAATCAACTAATTCACGACAACATGAATATTAGCTGTATTCCATTTGCCATTTGGTTCACTTAAATCAGTTCAGATAAATTAGACAACTTGAATAAATGAACTGAATGAAGCAAACTGATGCACTTATTGGAGTGAATTACTTCAAAGTAAATTAGAATCTGTAATTCTAGTACAGGGAATAAAGTCAGCGAAGTAATCCAGCGAAATAAATTAGTGATCTGGTTCAGTAAATGTAAGTTCTGATCCAAATGGCAAATGGAATACGCCTATTATTGCCAAACTCAAAAAACTGATGTAATTTTCTTACATATTTACAGTTTTTCATTTCAGTATTTATAGACTGCGCAAAATTCCATTATTATATATAAACTGTTTCCTATACAACAGTCCAACAAGACCAGTGGCACCTGACAAGGTTCTTGGCACTTTAAATCTTGGGAACAACCGAACAAGCATGAGCAACAATGTTTTCAGTAGCCATAGTGACGCCAAAAGAACCAACGTCAACAAACGTATATAACAGTGGCGTATCCAAGCACGTGAGGCTCCTCCATTCGTGAATTTGAGTGTGTGTGAGTGCGATGATGAGTAATGCTCTCTAGAGAGGCAGAGAGGAGTAGGGAGGGACTAACCGTGCGGCTAAATATACTAACTTCGACCGGTAATCTTGGTCGACCTGAAGAGAAAGACTAGATATGCGACGGCGGAATGATTGACAAATTTTTTAAAGGAGTTTGATGATCTCTTTGTTAATTGAGGAGTGATTTTTGATTATTTGAGTAACTGTAGAGTTTATCGAGATTTGTGTTTATAAAAAGTGTGAGAGGTTATTTTGAAACGGAGCGAAGTTGACCTAGGTCAAGTTGGTAACCGAAATAGTTTCTGCTCACACTTATTTTAAAAAGTTTAGGGAAAGTGTAGATTAATTTGCTACTTTTATACCAGTGATTCTCAAACTTTTCCTCTAGGTAATAGAAAAAAAATAGTAGATACGCACCCATACTTTCAGACTATTAATTGGACAAATTTCTATTAGTAATATTATACATATATATATATATATAAATAAATAAATATAAATATATCATCACGCCTTCTACCCATTACTGGGTGTAGATCTCGGTAAGTGATATATTTTGCGCGTGAAGTGCGGTTACCAGTCGTCAAATCACGGCCCCCAAACATGTTAGTGATGGAGGAGCCACAGGGATAGCTTTTTCAAATTATGAAAATTTGTCGCCTGTGGGAATCCAACCAGGGACCTCAGGATCCAAAGGCCGACTTCATACCACTGTGCTAGCCATCCCATATATATATATATATATATATATATATATATATAAACCTCCGAAAGGACTTTTTAAAATAATTATTTCAGGAGATAATATTACATACATACATACATATCTTCACGCTATATCCCAACAAATGGGGTAGCACGAACCCTAAAATCACTCATAAAACATTTACTCATCACACTCATCAAACAATCAGCCCTTGTCAAACATTTTCATCCAAACAAACCACCCTCACTTCAATCACATTCATAGATCACTTCATATAAACTCATTCATTTATTACACTCGAAATCATTTATCACACAACAAACCTTCAATCACATCATTCCTATTCACTTATCATTCATCTTCTTTCTTCAACGTACATAACATATGCATAAAACATCCCAAATTATCCACGCTTACTCCTAACAACGAATCTAATAACGAATCTAACATCGAATCTACAAAGATTAGAAAAGATGAAAGTGATAGCCTGCACTTGTATATGAAAGAAAAATCCACACGATGCAGTAACTGATAATGAAACAGAAAGAGATAATATTAATATTCCTTATTTATTTTGCATCCTCTACTTAGTTTAGCTTAAGTATTGTCTTTAAAGTTTTCAAATATACGCTTTTTATTTGTAAAAATTCTAAAAAAAACAATTAAATTAAAATTAATTACTTATAACACATCAATAACAAATTTAATTATAATTTAATATACTTTTATAAAGTTCATGTTTCTTTTCTTATATATATATTTTTAATTTGTTATGTAGATCAATTTAGGTTTTATTGGTGAAACACCAATCAAATACTTATAGAAAATGAACCATTCAAAATTAGACCACTGGCTTTCATTCTCTGGTTTCGTTGTTTCGTTATGTTGGTACCAAAATAACGTATTGTGTTTGGCCATAGTCACTACATATCATGAATAGTACAGCTCATCTTCGAGTATTACAAACAGATACATAAATATATCATCACGTCGTCTGCATATCCAATTCTGAGTGGCAGATCTATAAATGTCAACTTCGGTTGATTTTAATTTTGATATCATATGTCAAAACACTGAGTTCACACCCATTAATTAGGTGGTGGGTGAGTGAAAGGATGATTTTTAATATAGATAATTCATTTAATTAGGGTTAAAAAAACTTATTAATTCGCTATATTTCCCATGGCTACGTAATCAAATAATGAAACGCTATTGGTTGTTTAAATTCGTGAGATAATATTAATAACTAATGATATGATAATTGCCGATAATATTTTGTTATTAATTATCCTATTTCCTAGAGGGGGGCGGTGGGTGCGGTCCGCATCGGGCGGCACATATTTTGGGGCGGCATTTTTTATATTTAGTTTTAATTGTAAAAAACAACTTGTTCACTTCATAAGTTTACTATTCGATTTCTACGAATTATGAATTACTATATGATTTCGAATATTTTTCTTCATCGTCAAGTCAATGTAGGGTTGAAAATATTATCTCGAAAAATTCCTTTATTACTGCCTAATTTAAATATGCCATCCAATAGTAAAAAAGTTCCCCACCTATAGTTTGTCTCAATTACAATTATTTATTTATGTTTATTAATTTAATGGGGTAATGGCTCAATGGTTTCGAGTTGGCCTGTGGATCCTGAGGACCCCGGTTCAATTTAAAAAGCCAACAAACAATTTTCACTAAATTAAAATTACTCCTGTGGCTCCTCCACCACTAACCGTGATTTGACGACTGGTAACCGCACTTCACGCGCAAAATATATCACTTACCGAGATCTGCTTTGGCAGAGTGCCACACCCAGTAATGGGTAGAAGACGTGATGATATATTATTATTATTATATTTAGCCATGTTATCTAAATTATGGAGAATTTTTGTTATATATATATATATATATATATATATATATATATATATATATATATATATATATATATATATATATATTCCTTGAAGTATATATTAATGTCTACAAAATATTGTTATTTAATTTAATGGTTTTAATTTAAATATAAAAAATAATTTGAAAGCCCCTTTTTATCCCCAAAAAAACCAAAAAGACTCCTTAAGTATAAATGGAATTGATAAGTGAAAATTCGTTTAATTTTGAAGCTGTGGCTGACCGTTTATTCATGATTAATTTCTTGTGCTGCATAATAAAAAACTGTGAATAAAGGATGTTAATTTATGTATGTAAGAGTGTATGATTTGAGATAAATGTAGCAATTATAGTAAAGTATTTGGTGAAACAAATGATTGTGCTAGTTTTTTCTAATTCATTTCGCCACAATGTAAAGTATTTTTGTATCGTCTTCCGGTGACCGTTGCCAACAAAAATAGCATCTCGTCAAGAATGCCATGCATCGGCCAGGTAACTTCATTTCAACTTCACGGCTTCCCAACTTCACCCTCCCAATTCTGCTCAATTTAATTCTTCGTAAATCGTCCTTAGCACCTTATGATACATCGCTTCAATTTCGTCTTTGTAATGCTATTTAGAACACAGTTGTACTCCGCGACTAAAAATATCCCCGTGGAGTTATTTTAAAATATCGACAAACAAAAACATGTCAGTAAATAAATGAGAGTGTAAAGTGTTTTCATGTTTTTTGGCTGCTTGGTTTTTTGTGTTGTTAGTCAGATGTTTTGATTGGAAGCTACCGATATTTATTTTGTTTTCATGTCGCGACCTAGATGACAATAATCTGAACTGTTTGTGTATAAATAATTTTATACACTGTAAATCTGTATGGTTAACGATACTTCGACTTTATTACTAATCTCTCTCTTTGAACCTGAAGCAGTCAAAGCTAATACTCGAAGCGTTACATCGTAATTTTGTTACGGATTGAACGAAAGCTAAAAATGTCGAACGTACTTACATGCACTAATTTCTTTATGCTTATATTTCTCTCTGAAATACTTATACAGTTTATTTTTGATTTTTTTCTGTTTATTTAATTTATTTTGTACCTATTTTCCTTTCAAGAGTCCAATTAATATATCTGTCAATTAATGTTACTTTTTAGATTTTTCTTTTGGCTTCGTTAATAGATTATACAGTTTTTTATAGAACATAGCATATTTCAAATAGTTAAAAATATATATAAATAAATATATCATCACGCCTTCTACCCATTATTGGGTGTGGTACTCTACGAAAGCAGATCTCGGTAAGTGATATATTTTTGCGGTTATCGGCCGTCAAATCACGGCCCCCAAAGATGTTAGAGAAAGCCATAGGAGTAGTATTAATGTGGTGAAAAATGTTTGTCGCCAGTGGGAATCGAACCAGGGTTCTCAAGATCCACAGGCCGACTTCATACCACTGAGCTAGCCACCCCATAGAACATGGCATATTTCAAATAGTTAAAAATAAATATAAATAAATATATCATCACGCCTTCTACCCATTATTGGGTGTGGCACTCTGCCGAAGCAGATCTCGGTAAGTGATATATTTTTGAGCGTGAAGTGCGATTAAAAGACGTCAAATCACGGCCCCCAAAGATGTTAGTGGAAGGGGAGCCACAGGAGTAGTATTAATATGGTGAAAAATGTTTGTCGCCAGTGGGAATCGAACCAGGGTTTTCAGGAACCACAGGCCGACACGATAACCATTGTACCACCTGCTCCACAAATTTCAAATAGTTTAGTATATTTATTTATTTATGCTACAATAGCAAATTATATGGGGTAATGGCACAGTGGTATCAAGTTGGCTTGTGGATCATAAGAACCGTGGTTCGATCCCACTGGGTGGGTACAAATAAAATCGGCAACACATATTTTTGCTTCAAATAAGTTAAATTCAAACAATTGAATTTTCATACGTCACCAACTAACACAAAATTCCCTACATTTTACCACTACAATTATAGAAAAAAATAGTATAAAGAACTTATTTCATAATTGTCTACTATTTCCTTCCAAGGATTGGGTCCCTTCTCACAAACTAAAAAAAATAGTACAAAGAACTCATTTCATAATTGTCGATTATTTTGCTCAAGGGGTTCAGTACCCTTCTCACAATATAAAATGACAATTACGAAATCCCGTTCTTTAATATACTATTATTGGTAAGCAAACTGATAATTTTTGTTGCACTGTACAACCAAATACCAACTTATAGCCTCAAGCTAAACACTCTATATTTGAATCGTTCTGAATGTGAATCATGAGTACTCACATTGTATGTATGTATGTATGTATGTATGGGTGAGAAGTCATGACAAACGTAGATAGGTAAGTTTAAGAGGCCCTCGACTAGAGACAATTGTAGAGCCCTCAGTCGCGGATCGGAGAGTGCGCCCTAATGAGCAACACCCGCGGGCCGGCCACCCTTAGCGAGCTATCAGCATCAGCTCTTCGCAGGAAATATGGAAATATCAATATGACGTGTTGGAGAAAAATTCTGAATTCAATATTTGTTGTAAATGAGGACGAATTCCCTTGAATTTAACAGTCTTTGAAAATAAATAAATATAAATATATGATGACGCCTTCCACCCATTACTAGGTGTGGCACTCTGCCGAAGCAGATCTCGGTAAGTGATATATTGAGCGCGTGAAGTGCGGTTACTAGTCGTCAAATCACGGCCCTCAAAGATGTTAGTGGTGGAGGAGCCACAGGGGTAGTTTTTGAAATTATGAAAATTGTTTGTTGCCTGTGGGAATCGAATCTAGGGTACCAGGGTTCTCAGGATTCACAGGCCGACTTCATACCACTGAGCTAGCCACTCATTTATAAGCAAAAAAAACGGATTTTTCTTGACATACCTTGTCAACTATCAAATTAATTATTGACTTGAGCTCGAAGAAGAATTACGAGCTGACTAGTCACAATATCATATTTAATTGCGATTTTAAAGTCGTTGTAAATTTGAGTCAAATGTTTATTTCAGAACTAGTTAGAAACAAGATTTTATTTCATTTCTTTCTCAGTAATAAAGTTGATTTCCAGTAATTGTCAGTTTATATTTATAGAATTTGGTACTAAATGCAAATACACAGGTTTTAGTTAAATATGATCTTCAAAAAAATTTAAACTTTCATAAAATAAAATATAAATTAATATATCATCACGCCTTCTACCCATTACTGAGTGTGGCATTCTACTGAAGCAGATCTCGGTAAGTGATATATTGTGCGCATGAAATGCGGTTACCAGTCGTCAAATCACGGCCCTCAAAGATGTTAGTGGTGGAGGAGCCACAGGGGTAGTTTTGAAATTATGAAAATTGTTTGTGGCCTGTGGGAATCGAACCAGGGTTCTCAGAATCCACAGGCCGACTTAAAATATTTCCATTAGTCAAATATACACTTGACTGTTTTTGTTAGTTTACCGGTAGTGTGGGTAACGTTTCTGAATTTGAATCCGGAGAACCAGAGTTCGAATCTCACTAAAAACTAAAAGCAAGAAATCATACCGCATTAAGTAACTCTCTTTCTTAAACTCGAATTAAGAAATAAATATGATTGATTATATCGGTTCCTTAGATAGACTCTTTACGATAATAATATGTGCTCACCCTGTATTCCTTCATTTCTTGTTTTCCGCCCTTAAGTGTCATCAGTCCGAGGGGGTGGGTAGAGGGTGGGGGGTAACATGAAGTGCCGACACTCAAATAATGAGACGTAGTTTTTAATTGGCGGATATGTGTCAAACGGAATACTCTATTCTCCAGTCATTATTTTCCTTCGTTTGTTTCATCTAGGCGTCATGACGTTGTTTTGTTATTGCTTGTTTTTTCTTTCTTTCTTCGCCTGTCACTTGTTCCTCTTGAGTGGTGCAGATTGCGAGTGGAAAATGGCGGCCTCTATTTTTTAGTTTTTGTCTAGATAAATTTTGCTAATAAAAGGACCATCAGCCTATATTTATTAACATACGTGCGTACTTATTTAACGTAAGTTTATTTTCGTGTTTGTAAAAAAACGGAACAAAACACTAAATGCAAACAAGCGTGGAGAAAAATCTGGAAACAAAGGAATCACGCTCTCGCTCCGGGCTTGGAACATCTGAAAAAGTGCTGAAACTCCGGTAGAGCGACGAGCAAGGCCCGCTATGACCATTTCGTTTCATCCTATTCTTGTAACATACTCAATATCTACAGTAAAGCTTTCTTATCATAATGAAAAATTGGCTAAGTTTATGTAGGTATATAACACAGGATTGTATCTAGAATTCTTTGATGTATGATGTGGGTGAGATTGAGAAGAATATTGTTAAAATAATAATAATAATAGTTATAAACATTTTTCCTACAACTGTGCGATTTAGAAAATCACTAAAATATTATCAGAATTTATAAAATTTTAATGATATTACACAAGAACGATGTTTTACGGCGTTGCTATGGTTTGTTTGTTGATTGCTTGCACATTGTTGTACGTTATTTAAAAATATTTCACTAATTTCAAGATAATTTCTTCAAAATCGTCTAGAAAGGAATACTACACTGAGCGATTCTTCTTTATCATATACACCTGCAAAGGTAATTGTTGGATCTATTCGTGACAATGAAAATTAACCTGCTGCTGGTACTTCTAAAACCTCCGAAATTGTTGTCAATAATATTACTGTTAATAATATGAAATAACGAGACTGACGCTGCTACAGACGAAGTACGCATGCGCCAAACACCAGCGACCGTCTGCTTTGTATCGTGAAGATTTCTCTTTCGAATGCAGTACTTCTCGCTTCTGTAAACAAGTCCGTATAGCCGTAGTATTCGTTTTAATTAGAGTTGCTTTTTTTGTTTCGCCGAAAAAATGTCAAGTGCAACATGAGAGCAACGAATTGTTGTGAAATTTCATATAAAATTTGGCAAAACTTATTGAGAAAAAGAACCCGAATTGTGGAAGGACAAGTCATGGTTTCTCCATCAAAATAATGCGCTGGCTCATTCCGCAATGTCTGTCAAGAGATTTCTAGTCAAGTACAGCATCCCAGTGTTGGACCATCCGTCTTATTCGCCAGATCTTGCACCGTGCGACTTTTATCTATTTCCTAAGGTGAAATTTGCCTTAATAGCAACAAGATTTGAGCTTTGATCGGCACGCGTTCTGAAGGAGCTGACAGAAGAAGACTTCCAGCACTGTTTCGAACAATGGAAGATTTGCATGGAGCATTGTAGGGATAGAGGAGGAGTGTATATTGAAAGTGATAATAATTAAATAGGTATGGAAAATAAAATGTTAAAACAGCATCAGTCTCGTTATTTAATAGCCACATCTCGTATCGTTCGAAATAACTAATTTAGACGAAGACATAATATTATTTGATTTATGCATATCAAATTATACCTATAATTAAACTTAATGTAGTAAATAAGTCACAGGTATCTATAAATATTATATCAGAACGAAATTACTAGCCATCATAACCACTGAAATAAACAAACAAACACACATCCCTCCGTTTCCATAGGAACAAATGCAAGTAGTGGTGGCCAGCAGCAGTAATTTTAATTATTTCGTTTAAATAAAGAACGTCGTTGGAGTGGTGACGTCACATACCTGGTCCACGGCGACGTCGTTTGTCGGGGGTGGACGGTAATGAGCGCCGGACCAGAAAACGCCGGACCACAATTAGTAAACGCAGCGAAAGAGTAAGCGAGACGGAGGATGGGGTAATGAGTGACTCGGAATTATTTTGCATATGTGCAAAGCGGAACTGAAGGAATCTTTACTATTTATTCTTGTTCCGCCGCCGCTTATGGGACTGTATTGCGCTGTAGGGGATGAGGACTCATTGTGTAATGTGTTCTTTCTGCTGGAAATCTCTGGCTTCTGGTTGCAATTACTTCCTACTAATTCCTTTCCGGCTTTTTTACTCTCATACGCAGAATATTGCTTAATAAAACTACGCTCTTTGTCATATTACGAATTTTAAGGAACTAGTTTCCACAGAACACATAAGACTGTAATTCAATTATTATACTATAGGAAAAATTAGGTTTTTATTACACAAAAGTTACTAGAAATGCGTCAAACAAACATTGTACAGGGTGGCTATAATTGACTGAATTGATAAAAAATGGTGAATGTAGGATACAAGTACAAAATTAATAATAAATAGTTATTTTTGTATTAAGTGCGCGAAGATATACTTTGCACATGAGCGCAATTTTAAAGCACAAGCAAAGCGAGTGCATTAATTTGTACGAATGGTGCAAATGACGTCGTCGTGCACGAGTTTTGTACAATACTTTTTGTAACGAGCAGAAATTATATAATCGCCATTGAGGAGATTTATTAAATTTGAAGTGTGAATATAGACAGTTAAGTATACCATGAATTGACATTTGTGATTTGAAAACAAATGATTTATTTTTGCTCGTAAAGTTTGTTAAAATTTATCTGATTATAAGCTAATATCTCTATTTCTTTTATAAATATCTTAAAATGTGTGTATATAAGTACATTTTAATAGTCAAAATTTAGAACCATAAAAAATGAGTATTTTTTCAATTACCTTGCGCACTAGTGCGCAAAATCAAACTTTCCATTGGTTACCAAAGTAATGTAAACCTGATTTTGAATAAAGCGAGTACAAAAAATAAACTATGGGGTGGCTAGCTCAGTAGTATGAAGTCGGCCTGTGGATCCTGAGAACCCTGGTTCGATTCCCACAGGCGACAAACAATTTTCATAATTTCAAAAACTACCGCTGTGGCTCCTCCACCACTAACATCTTTGTTGTTTAGCGATGTGGCTACCGTAGCCACAGTGGCTATGTCAATTAGAATAGACCCCCTGAACTCGAGTAATATAGTGTCTTAAGCTGTAGAAAATCTAGTTATAAAAATAGTATGATAAATGTTTGAGGAATGCGTGGTAAAAGCATAAAAACACCCTAAACTGCATATTCTCTGCGGTTTTAATTCCTCGCAACTTTCAGCGAATAAAAAACATTCCAGGCAAAGACAGCGCCGCGCGGCAGGAGCAGCAACTTTATTTTTATATTATAATATTTCGTCAAAAGAAGGAAGATTTTTCATGTCGCAGAATTCCAGAGGAGAATGTTTGCTGTATGTCCTCTCCTCGAAAGGCATGTGGCCTGCATGTAAAGCTTTTGTATTTAAATTCTTCAGTGTAATTTCTTTTATTGTGGTAACACTGTAGTGCTGCGGGATTACAATTATTAAATTTAACACAACCACGAGCTTTTAAAAAATGTTTCGTTATATTTTGTTGTTGTTTTTTGCTTTTAATTCTCGCATTTTTACTTTATTCTTATTTCCGTTGAATAAGAGAAAATAGTATTCAGATTAACACGCCCTATAAAGTACTAGAATAAAATGTTTATACCGTTTCTTATCACTCGAAAATCAGTTACAGCCTGATTCACAAAATAGTTATTTATGTATTAAGGGTGAATACAGTAATGCTGGGTTGCAAGAAAAAATAAAGAGCTCTTCAGCTAAAGAATTATTTATCTAGTAACAGTACCAATAGCGATTTTCTGAAATTTATTGAACCGTTAGTTGCTAATGAACCGATAAAACTTTCATACAACCCAGCATAAGTCTTTCTAAAACAGTTTATAACATGCTCAGGGTCAGAAACGCTAAATTCCCCCGTGGTTCAAATAATATTTTATACGCAAGAAAATAGTTATCTATGTACCAAGGGTGAAAACAGGAGTTTCTGGCCCTTGGCATATTTTGTGCACGACAAAATAACATTTAATTATATGTTCAAAAGATTAAAATATGTCAATAGGTAATATGTCAAAATAACATTTTGCAGAATCAAGTATTCACAATAAACAAAAATTGTTATTTTATTTATGTATCCATAGGATTTTTTTCTTTTTGGCCCAACTTTGTAGCTCTTATAGTTCTCGAGATAGCAATGGTAGCACAACTAAATTGAATATGCTGTATAACAATAAAAAAAATCTGGTGTGGTCACCACATGACTTTCTTATACACAGAATATTTAATATTTAGCATATAGATCAATAAAAGGTTTGTTGTGTGTTAAATGATTTCGAGTGTAATAAATTAATGAGTTTATATGGAGTGATCTATGAAAGTGGTTGAAGTGAGGGTGGATGAAAATGTTTGACGAGGGCTGAATGTTTGATGAGTGTGATGAGTGAATGTTTTATGAATGATTTTAGGGTTCGTGCTACCCCATTTGTTGGGATATAGCGTCAAGATATGTATGTATGTATCACCAAAATTGATATAGTATCAAAAACTCTGAATTGAGCACTTTTGACTTGCTCCTTGCGTTTGACAATTATTATTTGACATATAAATGTTAAACAGGAAAATTGCAAACAGCATCTTCTGTTCCAAATTTCAAATAACATTTTATGTTCCAAACATAACATTTTTTATTTGAAACTTTTTTTCGTAACTGATTCCATTTTTTAAATAAATGGAATTTATTGTTTTGTGTGTCCAGTAAACTTCCTTTTCCGGTTTTTCAATTTAATTCAAAATCAACTCAGCTCTTCGTATTTTCATGAAACTTATAATTATCAAGTTTCGTTAACAAATCTTATCTCGTTCATGAGATATTGCACACTCGGACACACATCCACCCACACACACACACACAAACCTCGAAACACGTATTTCCGCGAAAATCTCGTCAACGATTTTTTTCACGATTCCAATACTTCCTTATATTGTGTATAAGAAAGTAAAAAATAAATGTATCACGTCTTCTACCCATTACTGAGTGTGGCACTTCTTCTTCTTTCTAAAAAGTTTCTCAGAAAACTTTCCCTGAGTGCACTGGACATAATATTAAATTATAACCCCCCAGTCATTGAAAAAGATAATGAATAAATTCTAATAAAAATGTAATCTAATTATTTAATTAGAAACAAACAATGATACTTAAAGTAATCTCCTGCTTTTTCTGGTTCTTTTTAATGACTTGAAGAGCATTTATCCCTTAATAAAAACCCTTTACGTAGTTCGAAACTTATTGTTTCTGAAGAGGAGTCGAACATAAGCTTTCGAAAATCGAGCAAGAACACTAAAACAATTAAAACTCGAAGAGGGGGCATTTCAAAAAGAATTACATGATTTACATCGTGTACTTTACTTCGGGTTAGACTTTAGAAATCTTAGGGCAGGGATTCCTTAAGATGCTCTTACACTTGTCATCAAATTTACGGACTCTACACCCTTATACACAATCCCTCTTATTCTGTAACTGGATCATTATCTGTTACTAATCGATAAGTTAATGGCAATCCCTATTTTTCATTATTACCCTTTAGATTTATTTATTTATTTATATTGTGGTATACAAGAGGAACTTCAATCTCAATTGCAGTACAGTCGTTGACATGTAAGATTGCCAGAGGGGTAAAGGAATGTAATATACAAACAATTTTCACCACATTAAAACTACCCCTGTAGCTCTCCCTCCACTAACATCTTTGGAGGCCGTGATTTGACGTCTGGTAACCGCATTTCCGGCGCAAAATATATCATTTACCGAGATCTACAATGGCAGAGTGGTACATATACCATATATGAAGCTGTCAGTATAAAAATATTACTTTTTAAATACACTATTTTATGGTGTAATGGCTTAGTGGTATTAAGTCCAGTGGCGTACCTAGGAGAGCGCGGTGAGTGCGGTCTGCACCGGGCGGTTCATATTTTATGGCGGCTTTTTTTATATTTAGTTTTAGTTGTAAAAAATAACTTGTTCACTTCATAAGTTTACTATTCGATCTCTACAAATTATGAATTGCTATCGGCTGTATCATGTAACACATCGTTAATAATAAGCGACATCGATAACTTTTTTTAGCTTTGGCAACATCGGTTTTGTCTTGACGTTTGTCAAATTTGTATTTATATGAATAAAAATTTAACAAACGTCACTACAAATCGATGTTGTCAAAGCTAAAAAAAATTATCGACGTCGCTTATTATTAACGATGTGTTACATGATACAGCCGTATATGATTTTGAATATTTCTTTTCATCGTCAAGTCAATGTAGGGTTGAAAATATTATCTCGAAAAAATCCTTTATTACTGCCTAGTTTAAATATGCCATCCAATGGTAAAAAAGTTCCTCACCTATAATTTGTCTCAATTACAATTATTTATTTATTATTAATTTAATGGGAATCGAACCACAGGCGACAAACAATTTTCATAATTTCAAAAACTACCCCTGTATATATCACTTAACGAGATCTACTTCGACAGAGTGCCACACCAAGTAATGGGTAGAAGGCGTGATGATATATTTATTTATTTTTTTATAATTTAATGGGGTAATGGTTCAGTGGTTTAGAGTTGGCCTGTGGATCCTGAGGACTCCGGTTCGATTTCCACAGCCGACAAACAATTTTCATCAATTTAAAATTACCCCTGTGGCTCAGCATCATTGGGGGCCGTGACTTAACGGCTGGTAATCGCATATCACGTACATAAATATATCACTTACCGAGATCTGCTTCGGCAGAATGTCACACTCAATAATGAGTAGAAGGCGTGATGATATATTTATTTATTTTTTATAATTTAATGGAGTAATGGCTCAGTGATTTCGAGTTGGCCTGTGGATCCTGAGGACTCCGGTTCGATTTCCACAGCCGACAAACAATTTTCATCAATTTAAAATTACCCCTGTGGCTCAGCATCATTGGGGGCCGTGATTTAACGGCTGGTAATCGCACATCACGTACATAAATATATCACTTACCGAGATCTGCTTCGGCAGAGTGCCACACCCAGTAATTGGTAGAAGGCGTGATGATATATATATATATATATATATATATATATATATATATATATATATATATATATATATATATATATATATATATATTTATTTATTTATTTATTTATTTTACTAAATGAAATGTATAAGAACATTCAATTTATAATACAGCATAGGCTATTAGTAATATTTCGACACCGGCAATTTTCAATTTTGAGGTTATATGTCATTCATCTGTCAAATTAAAAAATTTTCATACCAAACAAAATCAAATGCCTCAAAAACAGTGTGCTTATAGATCTCCTTAACGACTTGTTTACAGTGCATTTATATAACTAATAAGAAGACCGAAATAGAAAAAATACATATATATATATATTTCTTGTCCAAAATATATAATTTATTTTTGGTGTGCGGTAGAATTTTACTAACTAGCATTAAGACAAAAAGGTTGAAAAACAGACGTACAATAGTATAATTTTTTTGTGTTAATATGGGGGTGAGACTAGAGTAAAGTACTCGATGTTGCTTAAGAGTTCGAGTAGTTGCAACCCTTGCCTTTTAAGAGTATCGCATCGCGTAAAGAACCAAGAACCACCACAGACGCGCTAATGATATCGAATGTTTTTGGGGAGAACGAAATGAAATTAGAATTCAGCGGAATAGCCAAAAGTCTTTGGTGAATTTTAACCGTTAATGTTTGGTCTGCGTTACGGAGGAGTGGCGAAGGAGGCACTGCGGGGCAAGGAGGCAAAAAACAACCGCCAAGCGGACGTTTGCGAGTAACCGTATTCAGAATTAGAGATAATAGAATTGTATCTTTGTATAATTTGATTATTCAAAGTGTGTGCATGACTGGGACTTGTATACACGTGTGTATGTGTGTGGATGTCGTCCATGTTCCACAGAGTTTCGTCCTTCTTTCCTGTCCTAATTGATAATTGCTTTACCGAATTAAAAATAATTATGAGACGGGAATACAACGAAAGAAGTGCCGCGGTATTTTGCTTAGCACATTGAGAATTGAGGTGCAAACAGTACAAAATGTTCTACACTAAATATTACTTCTCTCGCGGTTGCTCTACATTGTACTCATTCATTTACATGCAAGCACAAAATAAATTCTAAATTTTATTACTTTTATAAATAATTTACACTCATGGAGTTGTGTTGAATAAAATAGTAGAAATCAAGAAATCAACAATGAAAAATGGTAATCGTAACGCTGTGGAAAATACTGAAATAAAACGTGTATTCAGATCATCCTTAGTTCAACTTCTATCCCAAAATAGGATTGCATTGTTTTACTATAAGTTATAAGCTTCCTTTACTGTTGGGATTAAATTCCTGTTGTGCAAAGAAATAAATAATAAAAAAAAACAGTGTTCCTAAAGATAATCGTAAGAATTTGGGTGCTTTGTAGACGAACTTACTAACCAATTAAAACAACATTACACTTAATATTACCCCACTACTTTAAACAACCAATAGCGTTTCATTAATTGACCATGTTGTCATGGAAATGAGTGAATTAATAAATGGTAATTAGCACTAGTGTATTATCAGTAATAATTAAGGAGGAGAAATGGAATTAAAGCGATTTTTTCCACACATTTTACGTGACGCGTTGACAGTTTTAAATCATTATTTGACAACTACCTTTTATTTATCACAAACAAAAGCATCTACAGGGATTATTCCCGGGAATAATCACAAGAGCTTTATTCTCAATATAATAATGACAGGATTGGTTCAAACGCAGACACGAGACATACATTGGTTTTGAGAAACGTCAAAAAATAATCGTGATAATTTTCTGTATAAAAATTGACAGTTTTACTCTCAACTAGGTTATCTGACATACAATGATCAAATTAATATATTAGCCGTATTCCATTTGCCATTTGATTCACTTAAATCAGTTCTGATAAATTTGACAACATGACTAAATTATCTAAATGAAGCAAACTGATGCACTTATTTAGAAGAATTACTTCATGGGGTGGCTATCTCAGTGGTATGAAGTCGGCCTGTGGATCCTGAGAACCCTGGTTCGATTCCCACAGGCGACAAACAATTTTCATAATTTCAAAAACTACCCCTGTGGCTCCTCCTCCACTAACCGCACTTCACGCGCAAAATATATCACTTACCGAGATCTGCTTCGGCAGAGTGCCACATCCAGTAATGGGTAGAAGGCGTGATGATATATTTATTTATTTATTTTACTTCAAAGTAAAGTAGGATCAGTAATTCTAGAACTGGAAATAAATTTAAACAAAATTTAACAAACATTTGATGTTTTATTTGTGAAAACAGTCAAAATAATTTCGTCAAACATTTGTTTGTTCTTCCTGTAAGTCATAAACAAATTAAAACGAAAAGACTTAAGATTGCGTACATTCTTTAGGTTAAATCAGTCCACCTCGGGTGTGAAACAAAAGGTCAAAACTCTTGACCACAAGCTAGCAGCATCGAACCAAGTCTGTCCAATATCCTCACATCACATCCGCCTCATTTCACTCAGCCACCATGCAAATTGGTTCGGAGTGGGATCGGGACACTGACCGTACACGTACACCTCGCATATCTCATGATACATCGGATCGGTGAACGGATTTGACAGCTCGGCAGGGAACCCGGCTTCTTGATCGTAAATACGCTTCGATTGGGTTCGGACGCGCTGGCGATGCTGACTGACAGTCTACTACACATGTTGTTTCTGTAAATTCCTTTGATTTTTCTTTTTTTATCTTGAATTGAACTGTCAAATGGGATGTTAAACATAACTTACATGAGGTTCGATTTTCTGTTCAGTGGAATGTAATTTGCATGACAAAAGAGCAATATTCGTAAACTCAATTAGATTAAGAGATAAAATATTATTTCTGAAACCGGCAAGAAAGTGCCTGCTTTCCTGACCAATTTTAGTATGGAAAGTAGGTTTTTACAGAAACAGTCAAGTAAAGGACGTATTTAAGGTTACAACAAAAATAACAGTCTGGTAATGTACAAAACAGTCTGGTAAAGATTTTACCTGACTGTTATTTTTGTTGTAACTTTGGAGATACGTAGTCTGCTGTCAATACAAATCATATCAAAAAAATTAAACATTTTGAATTATTTATGATTAAATACTGATTAAATTAAACGGTTTCAGAAAAAATAGTATACAAAATACGTCAGGAAAGTGTTTTTACTTGACTTAGAGCCAGTTTTTCAATCACCGATTAATGTTAATCTTGATTAAATAATAATAGAAACTATGGTTACCATTATTATTTAATCATCGTTAATCGAGATGAAACCGGTGATTGAAAAACTGGCCCTTAGCGGATTAAAATACGAGGCTCCGCTTCGTCAGGCTAAAATATCACTCTCCGGACTTAGTATGTAATTTACTATTAATTATAAATAAATAAATATATCATCACGCCTTCTACTCATTACTGGGTGTGGCACTCTGCCGAAGCAGATCTCGGTAAGTGATATATTTTGCGCGTGAAATGCGGTTACCAGTCGTTAAATCACGGCCCCCAAAGATGTTATTGGTGGAGGAGCCACAGCGGTAGTTTTTTAAATTATGAAAATTGTTTGTCGCCTGTGGGAATCGAACCATGGTTCTCAGTATCCACAGGCCGACTTCATACCACTAAGCTAGCCACCCCACTAATGATAAATATAATATAAAAATAAATATATTATCACGCCTTTTATCCATTACTAGTGCGGCACTCTGCCGAAGCAGATCTCGGTAAGTGATATATTTTACGCGTGAAATGCGGTTACCAGCTGTCAAATCACGTCCTCCAAAGATATTAGTGAAGGAGGAGCCACAGGGGTATTTTTAATGTGGTGAAAATCGTTTGTCGGCTGTAGGATTTGAATCAGGGTTCTCAGGATTCACAGGACAACTCGACGTCTGTATCTAATTTTAAACTGATTTTTATCAATATTTTGTGATACACAGTCGAACATAAAAGTCAAGGAAAAATTAAATAAAAGTTCTGAGTAATCTGGAAAAGTCAGGGAAATTGGTTTTCCTCACAAAGTTTTAGGCATCCTGTTTTCTCTCACTCATTGACTAATGAAGGACATTATAATATCCGTATTTTGGTAGCACATACGTCTATATCAAATTCGTAAATGCTAAAATATTTATTCCATTTGTTACAGGTGTAAACGCAACAAAAAATGGGATTCAACCTAGACGTACGACATACAAAAGGTAGGAAATAATTTAAATTTCAATTGTAAAAATTTGTTTCACAATCTTTCAAATATTCGATCTAATGAATACAGAAAAATAATTGATTGAATAAACTTGTTATCGAAAGTATTAAATATGAAAGAGGGTTGAAGGAAGGGTGATAGGTGTCGATTGCTTCCGAATATAGCCGACTGGTGCCGAAGCCTCTTTTGGCTGTTTTAAAAACAGGTACACAAGAGCCCGCCATAAATTTCCGCGCAACAGAATTTAATTTTTCAGCCGATACGCAATATTTCAGGACTTAAAAATAGCACCTTCGCCCTGAAAGATTTATGAAAAATATCTCACGTGGTTGTATCTCCGGCTGTGCTCTCTTGGTTGTCTGTCTCTCTTTATTCGTATGTGTTCGCCTTGCTCGATATGCGTGTGAGAGAGACGGCGAACGATGCCTGGCAAAATGAAGACGTGCCTTGCAATATTTATTGTCACTCTGCGGAATTAGACTAAGAGATGGCGCTAGTGTCGTTTCCGGTTCTCCGAACGATGCACCCCTTCCTCCCCCCACTACCAACGCGACTTGTTTTTGTTTTTATGTTCACAATTAAAAGTCTGACATAGAAATCAAATTTCGCGTTTCAGCATCTGTCTGGTCATATTTTCTCCAGAACGGAACAGAAAATGAATTAGTTTCTTTTTTAGAAAACTGAATCATACTAAAATGTACTCATCGCGTTCATCTTTTATAAATGAAAGATTTCAAATCGTACTTAATACTATATTACTACAACATTAACCTAATTTATAATCTAACAACTATAGTAAAAATCTTTAAGGGATTAACTTACGCCATCAATCGCGAATAATACTTAGTAAAAACATTAAAACAAACTAGAACAATAAGTGAAAGAAAAAATGAACATAACTATTATAACTATTGAATAATAATTAAAATTGCCGTCGATACATGCGTTCCAAATAATTGTTTTTCTTTAAACATCAGAAAAAGATCATATTTCAGAACCCCAAGGAACAGATAAAATTTAACTTTTCTGACACATACTTTTTCTGACGCTCGTTAAAATCAAGTAGTTTTATTAGTGCACCAGTGCCAGAAAAAGTTTTTTCCACGGTCGTATTGAAAAGTGACTTTTTTTAAATCTCAACTTTGAAGGCCCATATCTCGAAAACTAAAAGAGATATTAAAAGGCGGTTTGAACGAGTGTATTTCTCGTGCTCCAATTAACTTATACCAAAATTTTTAAAATTTTTAAAATTTTAGTATTTTTTCAAAAATTTATTTTACCCCTATTTCAAAAACTTGAAGAGATCATGAAAATCTGTGAAAACCAGTGAATTCCCCTCATAAAAGTACATAGGTATGTAAAATTTGAGGCAAAAATTTGCATAGATAAAGTTTTTATTACAAAAAAACGAAAAATCACTGTTTTTAATTATTTTTGAAGGGGTACCCCTTAAGAATTTTACGACTTTCAGCCATTTTTAATTTGTTTGCTCTAAAAATTTTATCCCTCGAGCAAACATTCTGAAATTTTACATACGGATGTACTTTTACGAGAGGAATTGACTGGTTTTTACAGATTTTCATTATCTCTTCAACTTTTTGAAATATGGGCAAAAGAAAATGTTGACAAAAATAGCAAAATTTTCAAAATTTTTAAAATTTCAGTATAAGATAATTGGAGCACGAGAAATACACTCGTTCAAACCGCGTTTCAATATCTCTTTTAGTTTTAGAGATATGGGCCTTCAAAGTTGAGATTTTTTAAAAGTAAAAAATCGCTATATCTCCCAAACTAAAAAAGATATGAAGATGCGCTCAACGGCATTCAATTTCTCGTAGTCTGAATTATATTGAACCATATTTTAAAATTTTTCTATTTTTAAACTGGTTCAACCAAAAAAATTGCATTCATTAACAGAAATTTTTGCGACCAAACTCCGGCGATTAAAAAAATACGTATTGATGATTAAAATATGCATAATTATATAGAAATATATAAGGAATTACATGATGAAATCCTATTTTAAAATAATCCTTAAGGTGGTACTATCATAAAAGTATTTGTGACAATTTTTAATTAAATTTCAATATGTTATTTTTTTATTAGTTTCTACATATATTAGTATGCAAATTTATTGTTTTATTGACTATACATATAATTAAATACTTTTTTAATAAACATTTTCGGTTACCTATACTTTTATGAGACAGTCATGATAGAACCACCTTAATGAGAAATTTTTCCTTGACTAATTTCTGAAATCGTTGTTCCACGTTTGTAATGTACATTATTAAATCAGTCTTTTACAAACTGCAATTTTGATCACATAAAAAGTGAGGGAATTTTCGAACATCCTGTAGATAAACTACAAGATAATAGTAGTATAATTTTTTAGGTATTAAATAATTCTACACACGACGCATTGAAGACGATCTGCAAGTGAAAATGCGCTTACAAAACAACAAATTAATTCTGCGAGTTTCATTCTAATTTTCATGGTGTAATGAAATCATGTATTAAGTAGAGTTTAGAAGCGAACATTCCGAATCGGTTTCAGAGTGCCCGAAACGGTAATTCCAATAAGAATTATTAATAACAACAGCCCTAATTGACTCGGGGTGCGAGTAAAGCAATTCGGGGCTGCGGTGTAACATTTTCAGTTCTGTTAGAATTTAATTTTCTACTCGACTTGTTTTTATAGTAAAATTGGCCATTTTGTTAAACACACACATACACTGACGAATATGTGTGTGTTTGTGTGTATTAGGCAGCGATGGTGCTGCCGCCAGTCGGTAATTGCAATAATTGCGTATAGGATGCGCTACATTCAGTGAGATACTCTAATGTTCGTTGTGGCTGGCCCTAGCAACCGTTTGTTTATTGGTTGCCAGGCTTTGTTTCATGTTTTTAAGTATTATTTTGCATTTAACTTTCATGGAGAACAGGACATGTAATCTAGCTTACTCGGTTGATGAAATCAAGAAGTATTTCTCATGCTCAAAATAATTGTTATTTGTTACTGACGTATTTCGTTTGTAGTTTGCTTATACGAGGGCAGGGTGAAAAGTCCATGAAAAATGAAACAAGAAATGATTTATTTGTTCAAAACATATTTTATTTCTCAACATAATCTCCTTGTAGCTCGATACACTTCGTCCAACGTTTTTCTAATTTTTCGATCCCTTTCAAATAATACGATTTTGGCAATCCTTCAAAATATCAGTTTGTCTCATCGATGACCTCATCGTTGGAGCCAAATCTCTTTCCGCCGAGCCATTTCTTCAAGTTTGGAAATAGACAAAAATCGCAGGGGGCCAAATCTGGAGAATATGGTGGATGACGAACCAATTCGTAGCGCAATTCATGCAATTTTGCCATTGCGACTGCGGTCGCGGTTGTTGTCAACAGAGAGCAAATGCGGCACCCATCTGGCAGATAGCTTTCTCATATCCAAATATGTATGCAAAATGTTCCGTACCCGTTCGGTTGAGATGCTCATAGCCTCAGCAAGCTCGTGCACTTTAACTCGCCGATCGTCCAATATCATACCATGGATTTTATCGATGATTTCTAACGTTGTAACTTAAATTGGACGACCAGAACGTTCGGCGTCCTTTGTGGTCATACTACCACAACGAAAATCAGTAATCCACTTGTGAATCGTTCCAATCGTTGGTGAGGAGTCCCCATAATGTTTAACAAGCGATGCTTTGGTTTGCGTAATGTTTTTTCGACGCAAGAAATAATGTTTAATCAAGACGCGAAATTCACTTCTTTCCATATTTTCAAAAATCTTCAAGGTTTGCTTGCCTTCGATGGGTGTCAAAACAGAACTGAATGACATATCAGTCTGAAAATTTTAATGCGTTCTAGTTAAAGATGGTACTTCACAAATGTCACATGAGATTTGCGATTGTGGCGCCATCTGTCTTATTTTTCAGGGATTTTTCACCCTGCCCTCGTATAATGTCGTATAAGTCTCAAGTTTATCTATAATAATTTGCTCATTTTATTGCTGATATAGTGATCGACATTATATTTTAAACATGTTTAATTAATTTTTATGGAGGTAAAAATATATTAAATATTCATGCATGATTGAAGGATAACCTATAACATAGATAGTACCTCGAATGTTAATTAAAATATTGTACTTGTCATTTTATCCTTAATAAGTAGTGTTTAACTTTTATTACTATTTCAATATAGATTGATACTAGCAGATATTGTTAGTAATCAATAATTCTTTTCGGACACTTAGCAGTCAGACAAACATTTCTTAGAAAAAACACAAATAATAATAATATAAAAATACAATAAATATATCATAACGCCTTCTATCCATTACTGGGTGTGGCACTCTGCCGAAGCAGATCTCGGTAAGTGATATATTTTGCGCGTGAAGTGCGGTTATCAGTCGTAAAATCACGGCCCCCGAAGATGTTAGTGGTGGAGGAGCCACAGGGGTAGTTTTTTAAATTATGAAAATTGTTTGTGGCCTGTGGGAATCGAACCAGGGTTCTCAGGATCCATAGGCCGACTTCATACCACTGAGCTAGCCACCCCATTAAATAATAATAATAATAAATTCAAACCAGTGCCACTAAAAATGTGTAGGTACTTCAAGCGAAGTACAAAATTTTTTGCGATATTCTTTTTGCTTTGAGATCAATTTATCATTTAATTTTTTCTTGAAGTATACTTAAAATCAATTATATTAGCCAAGAAGGATACAACGGTATCGAGTCGGCCTGTGGATCCAGAGAACCTTGGTTCGATTCCCATAGCCGACAAACATTTTCCCTATATTAAAATTATCCCTGTGGCTTTTCCTTCACTAATATGTTTAGGGGCCGTGATATGACGGCTGATAACATCACTTGACGCGCAAAAGGGCCTTTACCCATTACTGAGTGTGGTACTCTGCCGAAGCAGATCTCGGTAAGTGATATATTTATGCGCGTGAAGTGCGGTTACCAACCATCAAGTCACGGCACCCAAATATGTTAGTGGGGAGGGAGCCACAGGGGTATCGAGTCGGCCTGTGGATCCAGAGAACCTTGGTTCGATTCCCATAGCCGACAAACATTTTCCCTATATTAAAATTATCCCTGTGGCTTTTCCTTCACTAATATGTTTAGGGGCCGTGATATGACGGCTGATAACATCACTTGACGCGCAAAAGGGCCTTTACCCATTACTGGGTGTGGCACTCTACCGAAGTAGATCACGGTAAGTGATATATTTATGCGCGTGAAGTGCGGTTATCAGCCTTCAAGTCACGGCCCCCAAAGATGTTAGTGGTAGGGGAACCACAGGGGTAATTTTAAATTGGTGAAAATATTTTGTCGGCTGTGGGATCGAACTAGGTTTCTTAGGATCTACAGACCGACTTGATACCACTGAGCCATTACTCCATAAATTATTAATGTTATTATTATAAAACAAACACGAATTTCTAAAAAAGAAAACTAATTTATATATGTTTTGTAACCCAACACTACACATAATTAATTCCCAAAATAAACGTAGCCCCCTTTTTCAGATCAGATCAAATATACTTCGAACCAAACAAAATTAATCAATGCGATCTATAAATATAGCTCTAACCTATATATGTGTCACCTAACACACAAATCGACAGTAGCATGTCACCACGTCATTGGAAACAAGTGTACACAGGCCAGTGGCGGGGGCCCAGGGGCATGGCAAGGGGCAGCAGGGGTTGAGATGTCCGTTAGATTATCGCGCGGTGATCTCCAATGGTCGAACAACTGTTATACATTAGCGCTAGATACGTAATCCGAGATAACACCACTGTATTGACTTCGAACCTGGGGTAATTACCACCGAGTTACGAGAGCGTATTTGAAACGAATTTGCTTGGGGTAGTTTTTTTTTTAAGGTTTGCACTGTTTTTAAATAATGCATTTTTATAAATAAATAAATAAAATATATCATCACGCCTTTTACCCATTACTGAGTGTGGCACTCTGCCGAAGCAGATCTCGGTAAGTGATATATTTATGCGCGTGAAGTGCGGTTACCTGCCATCAAGTCACGGCCCCCAAAGATGTTAGTTATAAGGGCGCCACAGGGGTAATTTTTAAATTGGTGAAAATGTTTGTCGGCTGTGGAGATCGAACCAGGGTTCTTAGGATCCACAGGCCGACTTCGTACCACTGTGCCGTTACCCCATAAAATTAAAAATTCTGCTAACTTATTGCATTTTTTTTACAAACATGTACTTGATTTTCAATATATCATCACGCCTTTTACCCATTACTGAGTGTGGTACTCTGCCGAAGCAGATCTCGGTAAGTGATATATTTATGCGCGTGAAGTGCGGTTACCAACCATCAAGTCACGGCACCCAAATATGTTAGTGGGGAGGGAGCCACAGGGGTAATTTTAAATTGGTGAAAATGTTTGTCGGCTGTGGGGATCGAACCAGGGTTCTTAGGATCCACAGGCCGACTTCGTACCACTGTGCCGTTACCCCATAAAATTAAAAATTCTGCTAACTTATTGCATTGTTTTTACAAACATGCACTTGTTTTTCAATGAAGATAAAGTTCATCCTATGACGTAATTGTCAAATTATTTTTCATGACTTGTCTACCTGTTTTATTATTGTGTTATTGAAGTTCTTCAAACAAGTACTTAATATTAATGATATTTTCTAAATATATGTTGAAATGAACGATGAAAATATAAAATGAAATATATGACAGCACACGGACTTCAAGTGACCTTTCATAAATAAAATATGATTTGATTTTAGCAATAAGTTACCAAAACTCCATTCACCAAATAAAATTATTAACAATAAAAATAATAATTATCTACAAAAACATGAATTTATGAATGTTATTTATTAATATCATATTTTTATTAAATTCATAGGTCATAATCTTGGAAACGATTTGTGTAGTTATTTTTTGTTTCGTGTAAAATGCAAATGTTTCTGACAAATGACAAATGTATTTTAAGTGGCGAATTAATTTAGATAATAATAAATTAAAGTTGAATTTGCTACGACTCAACATATCAAAACAATGATCTAAAAATAAATTTAAATAAAACAAACTTAAAACTAGTAAATTACTGTCTACTTGGATCAAATTGAAATTCAAAACATACTTTTAGCTCTTTAGCTGTAAAAGTCTACCTTTTGCCAAAATTATCCTCGGTAAATCCTCAAAAATGGAGTAGGTGGAACAGTGGTATCGTGTCGGCCTGTGGCTCCTGAGAACCCTGATTCGATTCCCACTGCTGACAAACATTCACCACATTAAATACTACAGCACTAGTGCGCAAAATCAAACTTTCCATCGGTTTCCAAGGTAATATAAACCTTGTTTTGAATGATGCGATTACAAAAATATTTTGCAGATTAATGAATTTATTTTATATAAAAAAAAATTACATGAGTTGAGCAAAGACAGCCAAACTGGAAGAATTATGTTTGACATTTTTACAACTAGACAACTTAACAACTTCAAACCTAAAGTATCCCCAAAAACAGTTGTACAAAGTTATGCTTTACAGCACAGTTTCACAAACTTCATTTTACCTAATTTCATAACATAATATCTACATTACAATATTAAAAAGCGTCTCATAATGAGTCCTATTACGATACACTTACAGTAAAGAATTTCTTTAAAGTCCGTGAGAATATTGCGTAAAAATTAACCCAATAGCTATGACGTTATTTAAATGAGTGTAATTATGCATTCCGTTCCATGATCGGTTAATATCTATAAATATGTAACAAGAATCAAATAAAATTAATCTAATTTCCATATCATAATCCAAGCAATCAGACGAGTTCTCACAATTAGAATCAAAGCAGCCGTTGAGGGACATTAAAAATGCATCCCGATCCCAAACAATCGAGCATCAAACAAGCGCTTGATATCTGAACATGATTTGCACAACCGGATATTCAAATGCGCCATTCTTTCAACAATTAATTCGCGTAACCCTACACTAAGCCTTCCTCCGCTCGGAGGGCCAAGGACCGATATCTTGGCCCTTGCATATTAAATACGAGCAGATGTGCAAGGTACGAACAAGTATAATATAGAGTATAGGTCGTCGTCGATCGCAGCAACGAGAATAATTAATGATTTGTGTTAGAACGGATAAGACAGGGTCGCATTTTTACATACTGTGATTGTTTACTGGTTCGGTTTGATTCTTCGAGGGTGAAGCTACGATGAAGACCAGGTAAAGAAGTGCTAGGGGTGGAAAAATGGAGCAGACGGAATGATTTGCGTTTTCTTTTGCCTTTCACGCACTTTTAATTATGTTTTGCATACTTGTTTGGTGGGAATGCATGGTGAAATTATAAATTACAGTTTACAGTCGGTTACATAAATATCTGGTCATTAGGTCAATGATATTTTATTAATTTTAATAACCTTTATTTGTAACGGTCACTTTCAAATTATTAGAAATACAGAGTGTTCAATTTAGTTATGTCACCATTGCTATCTCGAGAAATATATGAGCTACAAGGTTGGAGAAATTAGCAAAGAAAACCCATTTTCTAAGTATAATAGAACTATTAACAATATTTTTCTTTTGGTCAGTGGTTCTTAAAATATGGGGTGCAACTTTCTTATATTAAATGGGAACCTATTTTTTTATTTTTTTTTTCTGAATTGAATGATTATAAATTTCAGTACCATCATAAAACAAAAATGCATATTGCATTGCCATTAACTTAATTCAAATCGCATAGGAATCAGTGTGCTATGACAAAAACAAATGACTAATAAAATTTATTTGTTTTTCCACAAAATAGTTGTATTGACATATTAATAATAAAATAAATATATCATCACGCCTTCTACCTATTACTGGGTGTGGCACTCTGTCGAAACAGATCTCGGTAAGTGATATATTTTACGCGTGAAGTTCGGTTACCAGTCGTCAAATCATACCCTCATAGATATTAGTAGTGGGGGAGCCACAGGGGTAGTTTTAAAATGGTGAACCTGTGGATCCTGAGAACTTTGGTTCGATTTCCACAGCCGACAAACATTTTCACCACATTAAAATTACCCCTGTGGCTCCAGTACTTCACTAACATCTTTGGGAGCATAATTATGACGACTGGTAACTGCACTTCACGCGCAAAAATATATTACTTACAGAGATCTGCTTTGGCAGAATTCCACACCCAGTAATGGATAAAAGCCGTGATGATATATTTATTTATATTTATTTAAATAATATTTCAATATTTGCATAAAATTCACTAGTTTCTATTTATATAACTTCTGTAAATTTTATATAATTATAAATTTGCTTATGGCGTAAAATTTACGGAAATAAAAAAATTACCCAATCATATTTCGCCCCTCCTAAATCTGTCTCTGCTATACGCTAATACATAAATAAACAAATAGGTTTTCATGACGTACTTGTTCGCCTAAATGAAATGTACTCTACATAGTCTTAGAGAATTTGGTTCGACACATCAATAGTCTATAAAAATAACGATATCTTCTAATGGTATGTGACGAAACGATGGCGATTCGGTTGTGCGGAACAGGAACAAGTTTAATTGCGTTTTTGGTCTGATTAAACACAGTGCGGGAGCGCGGGGTAGCGGCGAGGATAACGTAATGAAGGGCCACAGACGAAAGCCACCAATTATTTTCGCGCCATTTGCACGCGGATGGCTTTACGCTACATACAAATAAACAACGCAATACATTAACAATTTTTTTCAGCAACTAATAGTTGCGTGCCCTCAAATTCTTAAAGGTGGAATGGTGGAAGGTTAACAGAGGACACATGGACAGCCCCGAACGAATTGAATTAATTTTAGGGTATTTTATCTACCGTGTTATTACGGAAACGCGGGAAATACAATCTTGTGCGATGCTGGTGGAAGGGATTGAGATGACCACCATCAACATTCTCTACATTTTATTACGTTGTTAGGTATTTACTATTATTACAATTATCTTATATTTTATTTAAGTAAAGTAAGTTTTAGAAGTAAATACTTAGCTGACAAAAATGTGGATCTATGATCTTCCAGTACATATCGATCAAACAAGGATAAAAAAATGCGATGTTCATCTATTTCAGACTCGACGAGCTAGAAACTTCAAAATGTGTGTGGAAAGTATCTCTTTGCAAAACTTAGTGCGGTATGATTTCTTGCGGCAAGACATCGTTTATGATGTTTCCAAGACAACTATTGTGGAACCTTTTTTTTATTTGAATTGTGAAATATAACAGTAAATAACAGATATCAAATATCGCTTCAAATATCGATTTAAAAAATTAATGTTTGTAATCGTAGAAACAATAGTATGCAACGGTCATTACAAAACTCGTAAGAAAGTTGGTAAGTGATATATTTTGCACGTGAAGTGCGGTTACCAGCAGTTAAAACACGGCCCCCATAGATGTTAGTGGTAAGGGAACCACAGGGGTAGTTTTAAAATGGTGAAAATAGTTTGTCGTCTGTGGGAATCAAACCAGGGTTCTCAGGATCCATAGGCCGACTTGATACCACTGACCAACTACTTCATTACATTAATTTACTCTTTATATATAAGCAATACTTATTCTTTTTTTCACTAGGAAAGTTTTAATATTTTAAATGTACATTTCGTCATCGTCAGTAGTACTACTGACGATGACTGCTTGGTAGTCGAAATGTACTTTTAGTATAATAAAACTTCCTTGGTGAAGAAAATAATATTGTGTTGTTTATAATCATTTATCTTCACAAAGCTCTAAACTATATATTAATTAATTTACTCATTACACAATTCCATTATTAGCATACATACATACATACATACATATCTTCACACTATATCCCAACAAATGGGGTAGCACGAACCCTAAAATCACTCATAAAACATTCACTCATCACACCCATCAAACAACCAGTCATCGTCAAACATTTTCATCCAAACATACCACCCTCACTTCAACCACATTCATAGATCACTCCATATAAACTCATTGATTTATTACACTCGAAATTATTATCACACAACAAACCTTCAATCACATCATTCCTTTTCACTTACCATTCATTTTCTTTCTTCAACGTACATAAAGTACGCATAAAAAAAAAAAATTATTAGCAGTTATTTATAAAAGATATTGTATCTAATTATTAAGTTTAACGTTACCATTCATCCAGTGGCGGTGGCAAGGAAAAAATTTTGACTGGGAACATGGAAATTAATTTTGTGATTAAAAAAAATATTTATTTTTGATTCGTAATCAGCATATCAAACAACATATACCCTTATCGTATGCACCCGAAGTTATGAAACATCCTGTATAAATTTGTGAACACAAAAATAAATATTTGATAAACTCTCACTTGTTTTATAATAGAAGGGATGTGATGGTCAATCCCAACCGCTTCACCCATTCTTAAGTATGTTCCCACTCGCTCAAAATTTGTTTCCTTTATTCTGAACAGGACAATAGACAGAATGCAGGACGACTTTTGAAATTTACGATCTTAGTGCTATTCTCAATTAGTGGTGTAATAGCGCTCGGGTGCTCTGCGCCCTAAATGAACTATTGCCCCGCCGCCCCAGCGTGAGGGGGGCGAGGAACGTGTATACGAGGATTGTCCAAGTTGTTTCGGTTTGGATTCGGTATGTGTATGTGTGACTGTTTATTACGGAACGTCGCGATGACATTAACATACCGAAATTCATGCGATGTGGGCCTGATGGCCTGATGTAGGCGATGTATCCAAACGCCACCGACGCCACCGACGCTGCCGCGTCTCTACGACGGTTCTAGAGAACCGGAACTAACGAGGATTTACTAAGGGATACACCGCTAAGAAGGATTTATCAACTATTACCTATTTGATTATATTTTTACAATTATTTTCTGTAATAATATAACAAGAGAGTGAGAATAAATGAAAATAATTTGACAGATCTTTCGAAAAATTGTTGCCAGGCAATAGGCACGAAAGCCCTACGGGCTTTCGTGCCTATTGCCAAATGGCAACTAGTTTGAGAAAGATACTGGAGAATTATTTTCTAATTTATCCAACTCTCGACTTATATTTAATTAGATTATATTTTGACTTAGATGTTGAGGTCAATTCATCAAACTTAAAAGATTTATAACTGGCTCCATATATCGATTGATTACTTAGTAATGTTTTCTTGGAAGTTGTTTCCAAAATTTGTTGGTGTATTTCTGTATCTGAAACTAAATCGGTTTTTTTCACACATTTTACTTGACGCGTTGACAGTTTTAAATAATTATTTGACAACTACCTATCATTCGTCACAAACAAAAGCACCTACGAAAGTTATTCCCGAGAATAATCACAAGAGCTCTTTATTCTCAGTATAAAAATGACAGGATTGATTAAAATGCAGACACGTGACATACAATGAAGCATTCAATTGGTTTTGAGAAACGTCAAAAAATAATCATTGAAACATTTACATATTACAATCTTAAATAAACTAAAATAAATAAATCACGCGTTTTACCCATTACTGGGTGTGATACTCTGCCGAAGCAGATCTCGGGAAGTGTTATATTTAAGCGCGTGAAGTGCGGTCGTCAAATCATATCCCAAAGATGTTAGAGGAGGAGGACCCACAGGGGTAATTTTAATGTGGTCAGCTGTGGGAATCGAACCTTGGTGCTCAGGATCCACAGGCCGACGCACATTTTCACCAATTTGAAATTTTTCTTTTATGAATTCAATTTAATTCAATTTGACACATATAATTTAGCAGTTTAAAAGAATGTTGCTAATCCATTTATAATAATAATAATATTATCTTGTTCACCCTCATTTAAAACTAACTAATTCCTCACAATTTCTAATCGAATTCATCGTATATTTCTCCACGACAATTCCGGAAGTACAAATGCCTCAACATTTTTCCCTTGACTGTACAGACCACCTGTTCCATGCGTATTGATGGATTCGAACATTTCCTGTGCCGTCTCGAAGACCGTTTAATATCTTTTTAAGTTCGATCCGTTGGCGTTTTTCTTCCGCGCAACTGGCAGCTTAACTGCTCGACTGTTGCTGTAGGGCTAAGGGCTAGGCAAGGGCCGATGCTCCCGTAATTATATGCATTAACGACACGGACAATGACATAGCGAAGCCCTAATCATTGCTTAGTTTTTTATCGGTTTTTAATTATATGTATAGTGGTGGGTGAAGAAGATGTATTTGTGGTTATTTTAGCGGAACTGAATGATTGGCAGTTGTCTATGCAAATCGTTTAACAGTTGCTAGGTTACAAAATATATATTTAATATATATTTTTGTATGGGGTTGGTGACGTAGTGGTATCGTGACGGTCTGTGGATCCTGAGAACTCTGGTTCGATCCCCACAACCGACAAATATTTTCACCGCATTAAAATTACTCATTTACTTATCACACTCGAATTCATTCATTACACAACAAACCTGGAATAAAATCTATCCAATCATTCATATTCACTTTTCATTCATCTTTCTTTGAATCAAACTTTATGACAGAATAATTGAAAAATTTACTTTCAAAATCAAATCAAGGCGACACTCCCTTCCTTTCTTATCATTTTGATGCGTTTTCAGGCAGTGACGTACCTAGGGTGGAGCGGCACATATTTTGGGGCGGCATTTTTTATATTTAGTTTTAGTTGTAAAAACCAACTTGTTCACTTCATAAGTTTACTATTCGCTTTCTACGAATTATGAATTACTAGATGATTTCGAATATTTTGCTTCTTCGTCAAGTCAATGTAGGGTTGAAAATATTATCTAGAAAAATTCCTTTATTACTGCCTAATTTAAATATGCCATCCAATGATAAAAAAAGTTCCCCACCTATAGTTTGTCTCAAATACAATTATTTATTTATGTTTATTAATTTAATGGGGTAATGACTCAGTGGTTTAGAGTTGGCGCCCGGTTCGATTCCCACAGCCGACAAACATTTTTCACCAAATTAAAATTACCTCTGTGGCTCTCCCACCACTAACATCTTTGGGGGCCGTGATTTGACGACTGGTAACCGCACTACACGCGCAAAAATATATGACTTATATCACTTATCGAGATCTGCTTCGGCAGAGTGCCATACCCAGTAATGGGTAAAAGTCGTGATGATATATTTATTTTATAATTAGTTTTTAATTTATAAAAACCACCATTTGTTTGACTTAGAAAGGGCGGCAAATTGGAGATCGCCCTGGGCGGCAAAAGTTCTAGGTACGCCACTGATTATGGGTAAAAGGCGTAATGATATATTTTTGTGGGTACCACTCGTCAAAGAGAAGCCACAGACCTACTACGGATATCGAACTCGGGATTTCAAATGCTCTCTACTTCATTGTTACTCATTATCAATTTTACGGGCATCACATTTAGTTTATTACGCTGAGATACTTTTCTTTTCTATCGTCATTGCATCTTTTCCTCTTTAATGCAATCATTGAAGAGACGATAAAATATATCCTGATTTATGGAACGCAAATAATTAAGTTCTAACGCACCAGATTGTGAAAATCCCAAAATCTAACATTTTGTGCATAGTCTGTGAGCAGGTATTGTCTCGGTCTTAGTTAGTCATCTGTTTTTTCATGGCCTTCCTTATTATAAATTTAAATTTGAGAGACAGTCCTTTTTACTTGGAATAATCATATTACATGTCGCCCCATTGTCTCAATCGGCTCAGACTACCTCATGTGTGAGCGCGTTCATATATATTGGTGGTCGTGCGTGCGTGTGTCTGTATGCATGTGACTATGTGGGCTGTTCTCCTTTGTATACGAAACAAAAATAAATATAGTTATTCTACCTGTC
This sequence comes from Pterostichus madidus, assembly GCA_911728475.2. Classification (NCBI taxonomy): domain Eukaryota; kingdom Metazoa; phylum Arthropoda; class Insecta; order Coleoptera; family Carabidae; genus Pterostichus; species Pterostichus madidus. The sequence continues at coordinate 10,370,034 of OU452315.1, forward strand.
CAGTTGTGCAGGCTAGTCTCTTTTATATTTATATACAAACGCTTGAATGGATGTATACATGTTAAATTGAAATTGAATTGTAGTATTAAAATGGACGGGTTTTCAAGAACATTTATCAAACATAATCAAACTCACAGGCAATATACTTATTATTATAAAATTATAATCCGTGTAGATGTGTAGAATTGTAAACATGTACTACAATATAACCTACTGCCCACTTTGCTCAAATTTAATTCAATTCAAAATTAGAAAAAGGTAGTCTAGGGTTTTGGGCCGTCGAATATCCCAGTTGATCAAAACTAGTAAAATAATATACAACCCAATTCAGAAAAGAATTTTGGCTATAATTTGGCTAATCCAAAATTTAGGATTAGTCAAATTATAACCAAAATTAAGCTAAGACATATTAATAAAATAGTTGTTTATCTATCAAGGGTGAAAACAGACGTTTCTGGTCCACGACATGATTATTAGCACGAAGTGCAAAGTGCCAGGGCTAATAACATGCTGTGGAGACCGATTCTAATTCGTAGCAACCAAATATTTAGTTGAATGACGTATTTTTGATGACGTCAGGCGACTTAGTTAAATTTCTAGGGAATTTATTTTCTACTGTTGGTTACAAAGATCAGACTATATATTTTGATGTGGTATTTCTGAAAAACTTGCCGCTTTTTGTGATTGTTTATTGTTAACAATTCCACTTTGTTGGTTGAAATTATAACTATGTTTCTATATTTAGTATAATTTATTAAAATAACCAAACTTTTGAAAACACGGCACTACAAAACATACGAATAGAATGTAGCGACTGAGTTAGCGACTGGTTCACAGCAGTTGCTAGCAGTAAGTCGCTACAAAATGTTTAGTCGCCAATAATGACGTCACACGTACGTTACATTTTATCCCGCAAGGTGGTTACACTATCGGTAACGACAATAAATGACGTCAAGCCAGTCGCTACAACTGGTTGCTACCAATTAGAATCGGTCTCCAGGGTCAGAAACGCTAATTTCACTCGTGGAATATACAATATTTGATGCACAACAAAATAACATTTAATTATATGTTCAAAAGATTAAAATATGTACATAGGTTATATGTCACAAAGAGATTTTGTAAAATCAAGTATTCACAATTAACAAAAATTGTAATTTTTTTTATTTTTTTATGGCCCTAGGGCTCAAAAGTAGTGTTAGGGCCCGCTTTTTAGGGCTAAAACATCTGAATTTCGGCCCGGTTGTGCAAATAAGTTTAAATAAACGTTAATACAATCTTCTTCTCATTTGGTTTTCAGAAAGTGAATTAAAGTTACAAAAACAACCTTAAAATATTTGAAAACTGAGGTTTATAGATCAAACAAAATATATTTAATGGAACTGGGTATTTTATTTATACATTCAATATTATTAAATATTATGACTAGTATTCTGAGCTTTCGACCAAAGTGACTAGCTAGCCAAGACTAAGTGAATTTCATTTGGCAACGTAGCATTATCTTTCACTACAAATAAATAATGCCGCTAGATTGTCTACCTATTTAAAAATTTTGAAGTGTTTATAGGTCAAAAGAAGGAAGTATTATTGAATTATTGGTGCCAACGATTAGTATTTTACTGTAAAGATCGTATGATAATAAATATACAATGACTAGGCTTGTTTTTAGGATTTTTTCAATCAATGCAAGCGGCAGTATTTTCAAATTTAGTTACGACGTATCTCGTTAGAGGCACTAGTTGACATGCCTGCTATGTAAATTTGAAACTAGGAATTTTAATTACATATGAAACGGCCATAATAAGCATAGCATAATTTAATGAAGTTGGCCATGGTGTAACACAGCATCGATCCCAAGACTCCTATGTGTCATAGTGACAACTAGTTTCGTCTGTAGCGACACAGTCTGATTTTAAAGAAAACCTCCTCCCAAAGTTTCGATTTCACTTCTTAAATCTTCAAATTTCAATGCTGTCTTCTTTATGTAGATATCTCGTATACCACATGTGAGTCTTACCTCACCGGTGAGGCTACCTGCCGCGGCATTAGGCCCTATTTACCTATCATCGCCTGCATGCTACTCAGATAACCCTTTCATATTCAAACCAAAACCCAAATCTTCTTCGATGCTTTGTCATTTCAAGGACATCTCACCGAACACCCTTTCTCTCAATACCGACCCAACCTATAATATATCATTGGTATTGAACCATATGTAGACTCAGTAAGCTTCTTATTCAAATAGCCTCGCTAGTGGAATACTAAAAAGTGCTCGGCTAGCCTGGAGGCGATATTTGCATATGGCCAGCTGGTTACTTCGATTCTAGAATAATTTGTTTATTTTGCGATTCGGGTCTTTTATTTCTGTGATTTATTGATATGTATCGGAATATTTAAGCAGTGTGAGAAAATAGTAGAGATATAAATTTTATCATATTGAAAGGGTTGGTTGATAATACTAAGGATTAGCATGAAGGAAATATTGCGAATTTATTTAGTTCTACACCCAAAGTGCCAGTGACTTTCTTAACGGTTTCTGACTCAACTTTCTGCTGGTGAAAACCTAGGGACATATATTATCTTCTTACGTTTCAATATTCAAATCATGTAACTACATTAAAATTTTATTTCTCTGTGGTAGAGAATCACAATTTTTTAAATGTTACTATAGTTTATTTGATTTTTAAAGTACGTTGAAGGTAAATAATTTAGAATTAGATATTTTCTATCATCTATGTAATTAAGGTTTAAAAAAATTAAATAAATAAATATATCATCACGCCTTTTACTCATTACTGGGTGTGGCACTCTGCCGAAGCAGATCTCGGTAAGTGATATATTTTGCGCGTTAAATGCGATTACCAGCCGTTAAATCACGGCCCCCGAAGATGTTAGTGGTGGGGGAGCCACAGGGGTATTTTTAAATTGGTAAATTTGACCTTGGTAAGTGATATATTTATGCGCGTTAAGTGCGGTTACTAGCCGACAAATCACGGACTTCAAAGATGGTAGCAGAGTGCCACACCCAGTAATGGGTAAAAGATGTGATGATATACACATATATATATATATATATATACCGTGTGTCCCAAGTAAATATTGGCATAGGCAGTTAACATGTAAAATCAGTTTTTTGGAAATAAAAAGTGTCCGGCGAAAAATAATGAGACCAACTTTTGTATTACAATTCTGCCAATATGCCTTCATCTTATTTAAAACAGATTATTTAATTTTGATAGCGTAATTTAATGATATTAATAAAAATATTTCCTAATTTTTCGCCTACTCTTTTATTGCTATTGACGCAAAATTTGAAATTATTTTTATTAATTTCATTAAATTAATAGGGTTGCTATCTCATTGGGTATGAAGTCGGCCTGTGGATCCTAAGAACCCTGGTTCGATTCCCACAGGCGACAAACAATTTTCATAATTTCAAAAACTACCCCTGTGGCTCTCCCACATCTTTGGGGGCCGTGATTTGACGGCTTCTAACCGCACTTCACGCGCAAAAAATATCACTTACCGAGATCTGCTTCGGCAGAGTGCCACACCTAGTAATGGGTTGAAGGCGTGATGATATATTTATTTATTTATTTATTTATATTTATTATTTATTTATTTTAAAAATGTTTGTCTCGATACCACTGAGTCAGCTACCCCATTGGTTAGTATATGGTTGTATTTATTAACTAGTACTATATTTTGGACAATGGAAAACAACTGAACTCTAGTGTGAAAAACAGCATACAATCAAGTAGTCAGTGAACCGATGTTCAGATGTTCCAATCATGTATTCGCGTAGCTGGTTTGTAATCGCGTAATTTTACCATTTTAAACAAAGAACATTAGAATTAAAAACAGTTTTTTTACTGGCGAGCAAAAGTTCATTCGACCGGTCATATCACAAGTAAAAATCGCGTTATTTCGCGAAATTCCAATCGTCCAGTTCAATACATTGGTTATTATCCCGCCTAATCTTCGAACAAACACTTGTGCAGCTTGAAAAATCACCCTACCGTGTCTTTATGGCTATACGTCTCATATCCGGTGTTAAAAGTGGTGCGCTTAACGCTTCTCTCTCTTGCACTTAATGCTGTTTCCGTTCGGTGGAAAGAGACAGAGAGATGGTAGTTTGTCTTGGTTAGCAGCGTGTGGAGACAAACAATGCAATTGATTTTAAGTACATGCCAGTTGGTAAATGATAATTAATTACTAATTTATTAATTTATGCCTCTCATTGTTTCGAACGGACCCATTCGTCCAAGTGATAACCGTTCCTGATAAGATTCGAACCAATTTTCGACATTTGGTGTCCAGTTTTTGGTAATTAATATGATTTACATAACCCATCAATACTATCTAACATGGGAAAACTTAATTAAGACGTTTAACAATAGAATTTTCTACGCAATGTTTTTCCCCTAAGTCTAGGGCAATAATCTGGATATTTAATTGTATAAAAACTCTAAATACAAAACGTCTCTCTTATCAGCTAGACATCGGATAAACAAAGAAAATAACTTTTTTGCAAATGGATAATAGTATATTATACAACGACGTTATAATGGATGCTATTATTCTTAACAATATAGTTTATTTAATTTCATAATTACCCTAAACGAAGTAAAATTATATTAATATTGCAATAGTTTGTGGTAGAAAAATGTCAAAATTTTTACATATTTATTTTTGTTTATTTGGTTTTTCATAGTTACTTATCGTTTAATTTAGTCAATAACTAATCATAAATAATTCGAAATAATTAAACCTACAACAAAAAACAATAGTTATAGCTAAGCCATAAAATCAGTTAGCTTTGGAAAGCCCAAGTTGTTTTTTTTTCTGCAATTCTTCTTCTTCCTTATTTATGTCTCTTTTATCCTTTCGAGGGTGAATTTCTGTAATTCAGTTATATTTAATTATGTAAATATGTTGAATCTATAGAATGTCTTGATAGGCTGGAATGATGCAATAGCGCACCTAGCGTATTTTTATGCAATTATTTGAAAAGTCTTAAATTTGTAAATTACACCGAAAGGTAGATAGGCAAAGGATTAAGTAAGTAAGTAAGTAAGTTTACATTGCAATAAAAAAAATTATCTTTAAATTTATATTAATAAAAATATGTATATTTTTGCAGAAAATTATGAAGAATACAATGGTGCATTTTCCAGGCCAGTATCCAGGCTAGTTTTTGACATATAGGGCAGTTAGCGGTCAAATGGTCAAAACGAGATGAATTTTGAACAAAATTTTACTTTTCCGGAGGCTGTAACTCAAAAACTAAACAAGATATAAAAATGCGCTCAACGGCATTGAATTTCTCGTGTTTGAATTGACTTATAAACATATTTTCAGCGACCCTTAAGAATTTTCCGATTTTAAGCCATTTTCAGACTTATTGCTCTAAAAATCTTGCTCATAGGAATATGTTACTAAAAATGTATATACATACGTATTTAAACGCGCAGAATCCAGTGGTGAAATCTCTGAGTTTGTATTTCTTTTAGTTTTGATGATATTGGCCTTAGAATTTTGTGTATATCGAAAATTTTGGACAAAATATCAAAAATAAAAAAATTGCTGAAAATATACGTACAAGTCAATTCGGCCACGAGGAATCCAATGTCGTTGAGCGCATCTTCATATCTGGCTTAGTTTTTGAGATATAAGCTCTGGAAAAGTAGATTTTTCCAAATTTTATGCCATTTCACGTTTTTCAATTTGTACACTCGCACATTATCTTACACTTTCGATGTTTGTTATGTAATATACTATAAAATTCAGTTATTATTTAAATGCTATTAAATATACGAATGGTGAAATAATTATTATAGATTACTTCTAATATTCCAGCAACTCAACTAATTCCTCAAAATCATTTCCGAGCTCAAGATATCAAGTATTTCACATTGTTGAATATATTTAAAAAGGGCAGGTTATAGAATGATTGATACCTTACACAAAATCGTCATCGGTATTCAAAAAACTTTTCCCATGGCCTTAATAGCATCTATCTTAGTATAAGAATAGCGGAGGGTGCATCGTGCCCTACTTTTCAACTTCCTTTATCCGTCCTTTCACTAAGGGCGAGAATCTTCAAGCACTCTTAAAAGGGTTGCTTATTACGCGTTGTATTTGGGTATCAATATTTTAATGTGTGTTTAGGATAAAAAATATGCGCATTTTTGGGCGACAATTTTTTAAGAGTTGGGAAGAGCGATGCGGTATTTTTAGAAGGCATTAGTGGTGCCAGTAAGTATCGTTAGATCTATTTGAATTGCGCAGGGACAATGGAAAGTTTTTATGGGGTGTAATTTGGGTATTAAAGGATTTGTCAATGGGTGAATTATTATTCTTCAGATTTATTTGTATATTTAGGGCAGATTAGAATATTGAATTGATAATATGTGAACTAGTGATTGCACGGCTCGCATAGAAGTCGGATCACTGGATCCCGGAATTCCGGATTCGAGAGAGAGTAATTTTCGGTAAAAATCGTATTCATTCGTCATATATTAGCAAAAATATAAAGTGCGCAATTAGTAATGTTGTAAAATTAACACAAGAAATAGTAAAATTTGGCTATATACGCATCGTTTAGTAAACTTTATTACTAGTCCCGAAAACTTATATTCTTATTCCGTTTGAAACATATTATTTTGTTAACACACTTATTTAGAAAATTTAGCAGATTTATTCAAATTAATATGGAACAAATTGATAACATTAATTTCGTCACCATGACAACTATAGTAAAAATGATTTAAGCTACATTCACAAATCGAAATTAGTTTTTGTTTTATGTTTTCCATTTTTGTTTTAATAACCTTGTAGACATGTTATCTTATGCAGCCATTCACAAATCAGTATTTAGTTTTGGTTTTAACACAAAAGATTGCAAACTCCAAACTTATGTTTTAGTTTTACGTTTTATACTTAGGAATAGACCAATAGGACGAAGCGTAGAATGATGTAGTGACATATACTTGTCTCTTTCTATCATCCTTCGCATTGACGGTAACCTTAGTTTGTTTTTATTCGAGTGTCAAAATGAATGAAAATAAAAACAAGATTTTAATACCTACTTTCTTATTATGATAATATTTACCTTGCTCTTCCAAAAAATATGAAAGTAAACAAATAACATATGAGAGCACGTGTAACTTCTGACACATCTGACAGTTACATTTACTGTATTACCGATCTTCTAAAATTTATGATAGATGTCACTACTAACTAAAATCGACAAAAGCAAAACTATTTGTGAATGACACCTAAAAACACACTAAAACATAAAGCATAAAACAAAAACTAATTTCGATTTGTGAATGTAGCTTTAGTCCTAAGACTAAAAAACGATGACGTACCCATGGTAACATAAACATTCCTGATGTACATATATGTATGTTTATGCATAACTGGGTTGAAATTCATGTGTTTTAGCCCTTAAAAGCGGGCTTAAACAATTTTTGTTGACCCAAGGGTCATAAAAGAAATAATTCCTATGGATACATAAATGACAATTTTTGTTTATTGTGAATACTTGATTTTACAAAATGTAACCTATGTACATATTTTAATCTTTTGAACATATAATTAAATGTTATTTTGTAGTGCATAAAATATTGTATGTACCACGGGTGAAATTAGCGTTTCTGACCCTGAGCATGTTATTAGCCCTCGGCGCTTTGCACCTCGTGCTAATAATCATGCCGCAGACCAGAAACACCTGTATTCACCCTTGATACATAATTATATTGCTCTATCATTACAAAGTATTAGTTTATATCATGATCCGGCCGGATTCTTTTCTGTCGTGCCGTCAAATCATGGCCCCCAAAGATTTTAGTGGAGGAGGAGTCACAGGGCTAGTTTTTACTTTTTAATATGATGAAAATTTATTGTCGGCTGTGGGAACGAACTTGTGTTCTCAAATTTACAAGTCATTGAGCCAACCCTTATTGTGCAAGATGAGAATTAGATAAATAAAGAAATAAATAACAACAACAAAAATAGTATCAATTATTTATTTATTTATTTGTTACTCTGCACAACAGGAATTAAATCACAATTACAGTACAGGGGGCCTACAGCTTATAGTGGAATCCCAACCACTTAGACATAATCGTATTTTTTTGATATAAGTAGAAGTCTGTTTTACCTCACTTTTATCCACTGAGCTACGATTGCCTGTAGATAATGGTTAATTTCAAAAAAGTTTAGCTAATCTTGATTAGCTAATTTTACTCGAAACTGATTTTAAAAGCTACTCCAAATCATATTCCAAAAACCAAATGATGACAAAATTATATTACAATTTCTTTTTAAAAATTTGAACATATATATATTGTTAATTTGCCTCTTTTGAAAATTTGTCTGTTTAGAATTAAAATATATTCTTTCTCCACACCCTGTTGTACTAATTTCCATTATCGGTATTCACAGTTGAATTTCCATATAAAACTGCTATAAAAAAGGACAGTTTTCATTATTAACATAACATAGTACCTATTTGTATAGAGAATAATTTCAATATAAAAACGAGATAAATAAACAAACCTACATTATGTGAATTATGTATAACTGGTGTATTAGGAACACAGAACAATGAAATTATCTCTATAATATTACATTATAAATTTCAGTAAATACGGTCGACTATAATTACTTAATTTGCATATGATAATAAAAAAACTATAACAATATGACTTTTATAATAATTAAACTATAGATATAGGTACTTCAAAAAGTAATTAGAAAAATATATGTTATATTTGGTAGGTGGTTCAAAGGTATCGAGTCGGCCTGTGGCTTTAAAAACCCGGGTCGATTCCCATAGCCGACTAACATTTTTCAACACTTTAATAGAAATACCCCTGTTGCTCCCTCTTCACTAACACCTTTGGGGAGATGATTTGACGGCTGGTAACTGCACTTCGCACATAAATATATCACTTACCGAGATCTGCTATAGCAGAATACCACACCCACTAATGGATAAAAGGCGTGATGATATATTTATTTATTTATTTATAACTACCCTTGTGGCTCCCTCTCCACTAACATCTTTGAGGACGTGATTTGATAGTTGGTAACCGCACTCCATGCGCATAAATATATCACTTACCGGGATCTGCTACGGCAGAATGCCACACCCAGTAATGGATAAAAGGCGTGATGATATATTTATTTATTTATTTATTTAAAACTGCCCCTGTGGCTCCCTCTCCACTAACATCTTTGGGGGCATGATTTGAAAATTGGTAATCGCACTCCATGCGCATAAATATATCACTTACCGAGATTTGTTACGGCAGAATGTTATACCTAGTGATGGGTATAAGGCGTGATGATATATTTATTTATTTTACTTATGTTTTTATTTAGTAGTTGGCCTGTGGATTTAAAAACCTGAGTTCAATACCCACAGTCGACAAACAATTTTCACCACGTTAAAACTACCCTTGTGGCTCCTCCACTAATATATTTTGAGGGCGTGATTTGACGACTTGTGACGCGCATAAATATATCACTTACCGAAATCTGTTACGGCAGAGTGCCACATCCAGTAATGGGTAGAAGGCGTGATGATATATTTATTTTATATTTGTTAAAATAATTTAGTTTGTTAATTGAAGTAACCACATAATTCTTTATAAATCTTTTGTTATAGAACACAACGCCTTTAAAGAATGAGCCCTACGTTAAAATGTGAACTAAGCAGTGAACAAAGGGCTTAAAAACATCCCTTATTTCGAAAAAGGGTTCGGCTTTCAATGCCTTACACCTATCTATTCCATTGTGAACAGCTCAGTGATAGAAAACATCCAAACCGCACATTTATTTGATAGCTATCTACAATAAACAAATAATATAAAAACTTAGAAGCGGAACACTTGTATTCCGCATTGTTGAAATATTTTCTAAATTTTGAGATAAGGAGAAAACAAATAGTAATTCGGCAAGAGAGCAATTAGTGTTTCATAATTTTTTGCAGAATTAACAAAAAATAATAGAAATTTTTAAACTGTTTAATTTGAATTCACTTGTTTATTTCTTATCACAGATTAATTCAGAGCTCATTTCAATATGTTTCTTTGTTTTAACGTTAAAATGTAAAGATAATTTCTCTTAGATAATACCAATTCCGCAATATTTAAACTTTAATTCACTTTTAATTGTTGCCTTTTGTTGAGAAATAGTCTTACTTATAATAATGGAAAATTATTTTTTTATTTTTTTTATCAGACTCGGCATCTTTTGTACATTCGTTTGTAAGTATGTGTTAAGAATATTTAAAAAGTGAAATAATTGTTATTCAAATTAACACCTGCTTACTTTAGACTTTAAAGGGAAATTTTGTCGGAAGACTGTTGTTTCATGTTTACACAACTTTTAAAAAATATGTTACTTTCGATCTGAACGGACAAATTGATATTTTATCGCATATATCATCAATCAAGTATAATTTCGTTCCTCTTTCATATAACACTTATACATACATACATACATATCTTCACGCTATATCCCAACAAATGGGGTAGCACGAACCCTAAAATCACTCATAAAACATTCACTCATCACACTCATCAAATAATCAGCCCTCGTCAAACATTATCATCCGAACACACCACCCTCACTCTAACCACATTGATAGATCACTCCATATAAACTCTTTTATTTATTACACTTGAAATCATTTATCACACAACAAACCTTCAATCACATCATTCTTATTCACTTACCATTCAACTCTTCTTTCTTCGACGTACATAACATATGCATAAAACATCTCAAATTACTCGCGCTTACTCCTAACAACGAAACTAATAACGAATCTAACAACGAATCTACAAAGATTAGAAAAGATTAAAGCGATAGCATGCATTTGTATATGAAAGAAAAGTCCACACAATGCAGTAACTGAAAATGAAACAAAAAGATAAGAAAGAAAGGGAGTATCGCTCTGCGCTTGTTTTTGAAAGGAATTCCACACAATTGCAGTTAAACACTCTATGTAAGATCAGAAAACGAATAAAAAAGATAAGAAACGAAGGGAGTGTCGCTCTGCGCTTGTTTTTGAAAGTGAATTCCACACAATTGCAGTTAAACACTCAATGTAAGATCAGAAAACGAATAAAAAAGATAAGAAACGAAGGGAGTGTCGTCCCTGCGCTTGTTTTTGAAAGTAAATTCCACACAATTGCAATTAAACACTCAATGTAAGATCAGAAAACGAATAAAAAAGATAAGAAACGAAGAGAGTATCGTCCCTGCGCTTGTTTTTGAAAGTGAATTTCACACAATTGCAGGTAAACACTCTAATGAAATTACTAAACAACAAAACTAAAATCAAAAATCCTACACTTTTCTTAAATAATTAATTTAACCTAATCCCTGTATCAATAAATCTATCAATAAAATCAATGAAGTGTAACTAAACTTCTCCATGATTTTTCCATCAAACACACCGAAATTATATGACAAACAAGCCTCGTTAAATACTTACTGAAACTGAGAAGTTCAGTGTTCCGAAAAAGCGTGAAGATGATTTGATGATGTCCAAGTGACGCCGGGTCGTCCCGCGCCCGCATTTCATGCACCCTCGGCCTCGATGCTCTTCTGTCGCATGCATCACATGTGACGAGGGGTGAACAAGGGCAGAGAGGAATGAGAGAGAGGACTCACATGCATACACACACCGGATTGACCCGCAAAATTTTATTATTATTGGAGGGTTAAATTTATCTGGAACTAAGTTTTGGATATTTACTTACTGATAAATATTTAGTACTAACTTGATCAATTTAGTTACTGATAAACTATCAATGTATCAATCAGGTTCAGAAACAACACAGTTTATAATTCCCTATTTTCTGTAGCTGTATCATTATATGTCAATGCTTCAAATGATCAAATAATCTCAATTTATTTATGTCCACTCCGCTAATAACAAATCTAAAACGATAAGAAACAAAGAAAGGGTTGTCAAACAATAATATTATTTTAATAAAATATAAGCATTTTAATAATTATTATAAAATAAATAAATAAATATATCATCACGCCTTCTACCCATTACTGGATGTGGCACTCTGCCGCAGCAGATCTCGATAAGTAATATATTTTGCGCGTGAAATGCGGTTACCAGTCGTCAAATCACGGCCTCCAAAGATGTTCGTGGTGAAGGAGCCACAGGGGTACTTTTTTAAATTATGAAAATTGTTTGTCGCCTGTGGGAATCGAATCTAGGGTACCTGGGTTCTAGGATCCACAGGCCAACTTCATACCACTGAACTAGCCACCCCATACAAACATTTTATAATATAGAATATAAATAAATATATCATCACGCCTTCTACCCATTACTGGGTGTGGCACTCTGCCGCAGCGGATCTCGGTAAGTAATATATTTTGCGCGTGAAATGCGGTTACCAGTCGTCAAATCACGGCCTCCAAAGATGTTAGTGGTGAAGGAGCCACAGGGGTAGTTTTTTAAATTATGAAAATTGTCGCCTGTGGGAATCGAATCTAGGATACCAGGGTTCTCAGGATCCACAGGCCGACTTCATACCACTAAGCTAGCCATCCCATAATAATTATTATATCACAGGTAAATAACATTTTTACCGTATATTGAATTTGGAAACTTAGAAATAGAAAATGTTATTTTTAAATGCTCTAAAATATGCTAAAATTAAAATAATTTTAATTGAGGAATCGCGTGATTGGACATCTCTTTTCGTTTTATATGATTGCAAAACTTTTCATTTCGATGTAACGATTTTATTTAGGTTAACTTAACACGACCACTACAATTATTATTTTAAAATTATATTCATCTGTTTTTATCGACAAGGCTAATCAATCAGTATCGATTATCCCCATATTTTGCAAGTGAATCATTATCTGGTAATGATCAATTATTAACAGATAATTACTTAGTAGATTTTGACAATTTCGGCATTCTATGAACAAAATGTTATATTTATTTTATATCTATACATTTATTAAAAAATATTACTTTTTACGTAGTTATCAGTGCCCTATCATTATATTACTTTTTATAAAGTAAACAAAATGCATGAAAATGAAATAAAAATGCCAGGGTAAATTATTGTTGTCACAAAATAATGATATTGTGGTATTTTGTAAAGTAATCTTGAAAAATGAACTTATCGATTTTTAACAGATAATTCCCTATTTTTATTTTTAATTGCTATCTTATAGATTATCACAATTTTGGTATTCTGAGACCAAAATAATTTACCCAGGTATTTTTATGTTATATTCATTCATTTGATCTAAAAAACTAATATAATGACAGCTCACTAACAGCTTCGTAAAAAGTGTTCTTAAGACTATTTTTTATGTCTGTTTTGTAAATACTAAAATGCATAAAACTAACTAGAAATAACAGAATAAATGATTTTAGTCACGGATTGTCGATATGGTGATAATCTATAGAGTAATCATGAAAAATAAGTGTTGTCATTAATTTATCAATCATTAACAGATAATGATTGAGTTACGGAATAGGGGGGGCAAGATTCAGTCGTATATATCATCACGCCTTTTACCCATTACTGGATGTGGCACTCTGCCGAAGCAGATCTCGGTAAGTGATATATTTTGCGCGTGAAGTGCGGTTACCAGTCGTCAAATCACGGCCTCCAAAGATTTTAGTGGTGGAGGAGCCACAGGGGTAGCTTTTGAAATTATGAAAGTTGTTTGGCGTCTGTGGGAATCGAACCAGGGTTCTTAGGATCCACAGGCCGACTTCATACCACTGACTAAAATGCATAAAAATAAAATAGAAATAACAGAGTAAATGATTTTAGTCACAAAATGCCGATAATCTATAGAGTAATCATGAAAAATAAGAGTTGTCATTAATTTATCAATCATTAACAGATAATGATTGAGGTACAGAATAGGGGGTGCAAGATCCAGTCTTGTACGGTACTAATTGGGTTTAAGTTCTTGTTGTACAGAGAAGGGTAAATAAATGAAGAAAGTTTGTAAAAAAGTGAGGTGTAAATAATAAGAATGAAGCAACTGATATGTGTTGAGGGATGCAGGGAGGAGATGCTGTTGTGGAGGAGATGTTGCCGTCGCGACGTCCGGCGTTGCAGTGGGTCCGAGGTGGCGGAGTGCCGCGCGCGACGCGTAGCGCATGCGCACAAAGCCAACCCTTACGTCTCATGTAAGAAAAAAAATCAGCAGCAAGAAGAAGGGGTGCCCCGGTTGCGCGCCGCTTCGATTTTTGGCTAACAAAAAGAATATATATCTTGCCCTTTAGTCTGGTATTGGCCGTGCCGATGCGGTTTAACAGTCCCGGAAAAAGGATGGAGCGATACCCCCCCTGGGCGCCAGAAAGGGAGGTCCGACGGTGGAATTTTGAGCGCGAGTCGCCAGTCGGCGCTTGTGATCGGCCCGTGGGGCGGAGACTAAGTCGCGAGTGAGAGAGACGCATGTAGATCGCGCGTAGTGCATTCACCACGAGTCTTTCAGTCCGTCAGTATCGGGGTGGGATGCCATCCGAGAGCACGTGTTTGCTACGGCTACGTTTCCGACAACACGCCAACTCAGCGTAATCACTAGCTGTGTTGTGAACCAGCGGCCGCGCGCATTCACACGACTTCTTCATATTACACGACGCAGTGCATATACGAGTGTGTTTGTTGTGTTGTGTGTTCTTGTCGCATGCGGCGGCGGACTTGTGACTCTCGGCTGCGGCCGGTGTTTGTGTTTGAGTGAGTGATGAGTGACGGCGCCTCCGTCTGAAGGAAGCGTGAAGCTGGAGCTCGCACCTGGCCCTATGCAGCCCTCTGCGGCGGCGGTCTTACCCCCGCCCTCCGCTCAGGACAACATGGACCTACAGGCCATGCAGTCCATGGACTGGCTTTTCAAAAAGGAACGGATTTATCTACTCGCCCAGTTTTGGCAGCAGGTATTCATTACTTTTATTTCATCCCACCGCAAAAACTTCACCAAAACTTTCTCATATTTTAAACAAAAATAGTGTTACAATATTTTTGTCAAAGCGGCGAAGATGTTCAGATTATGTTTAACAACAAAACTAAGTTTAATCAAACCTAAACATACTTATAAATTTCTTACAACTTATTCACAAAAATCCTGCCAAACAGTATTACAATATATATTTTTGTCAAATTTATAACTTTCTTACAAGTCAAACAAAAAATTCTAGCAAGAAGTGTCACAAAGTTTTTTAACAAAATGCAATGTATATTGAGAATATTTTAGACAAATAAAACGCATAATTTCTTGTAAACTAAAATTTGTAGTAAACAGATTATTGACAAGTCTTAAAATACAGAGTTGAAAATATTTTTGGCAAAGTCGAAAATGCAACAAAATTATGGGTGCAACATAAAATACCTAAAAACAGTACTGATGAAGTGACGATAAAAATAAAAACTAAAAATAGTCGTGTTTACAATTTATTCAAATTATATTAAGAAACGGTCTTCGTCTAAAAAGTACATACATTGTCAACACATGCAACATTTCAAATATATTTGTAACAATTTATGAGTGCAACAATTATTATATATATTTAAATGCAAGAAGGTAAAATTAAAATTATATTTGTTCATTTTGGCAATTATTAGCAATGATTAAAACTTGGTTACAATGTAAACAACCATTTTGTCCGTCAATTTACTATAAAATAAAACATTATTAAGGAAAACAACAACAATAAACTTTACGCCTAAAAACCAATTAACATATTTTTTAAAAACTATACTATTCGGCTGATTAAAAATGTTCAAGAAAACTTCATTATTATTTTAGGGAATTTTATAAATATAATTTTATAACTTTTGATATTTAGTTAATCGTAATTACCGCAGATATCATGTCTAAACCAAAATAAAATAACCGCATACGATAAAACCAAATATAAATAAAGCAAACTGTATGACGTACCAAAAAAATAGTTAAATTATTATTATAAACCTGTCAAAATGCAACAGTGTGCAATAAGTTCTAAGTGAAAAGTGAGGAGCATATTTTGTCTTAAGTAGAAAAAAATTCTTGTGGCATATCTTCGTTTTTTGTTCTTCAATGAATGATATTTTAGAGACAGAAACTATTTTTCGGGTTCCGATCCGGCGTGTTAAAATACTGTAGCTATATTTACATATTTACTAACCGCCAGTATTTTGCGGCTTCCAATATATTCTCGAAGAATTTCATACTTTGTGTTTGTTTCAGTAACATTTAGAAATTTTCAAATTATTTAAGAAGTAAAGTAGTTAATCTATTAAGTATATTAAAATATTTACATAATTTTACCCTACAGCTTTTGTATAAGATTTAATAATAAGTTTCGACCACAAAATGTTTGGAAAAGTATGTTGATAAACGTTCTATTTAAAAATTATTGTGTATTTTGTCATTTTATTTATTTATAAAAGAGCCCAGAGTAAATATTTAATTAATAAACAGTCAGGTAGAACGACAGACATGCAAAAACGCTGTACAAATATTTTTTGCTTTAGCTATATTGTTTTGCAGTGAAATATGACTTTAAAATATTGAAATACGATAGGCGGCAAATTGAACAACCATTTAAATATTTTTAAGTGGCCTGTAAAAAAAACCTACTTTTGTAAACAATACTACAGCTGTATATTACAAATTGTAACTTTTATACCGCTACTAAAATTTTATTTGAACGCATAAATGAGTTTAAAAACTGAAAAAGTATTCCCTTTTTATCTTTGCCTGTATTTAACGTTTAGATTCGAAACTGATCAAATTACAAACTTCCACAGCGCTTAATTGACAATGTGCCAATCATGTTTATTTTTCCACTAGAATACTTCAAATTGTCATTTTAAAAATTGCCTGGACATGTCATTTGCAACATATAAATTAAAATTAAATATTATAACTAATATCAAAACATTTTCATCTGTTGCAAATATACAATCATTTTATAATATAGAATATTAATAAATATATCATCACGCCTTCTACCCATTACTGAGTGTGGCATTCTGCCGAAGCAGATCTTGTTAAGTGATATATTTTGCGCGTGAAGTGCAGTTTCCAGTCGTCAAATCACGGCCTCCAAAGATGTTAGTAGTGGAGGAGCCAGAGGGATAGTTTTTGAAATTATGAAAATTGTTTGTCGCCTGTGGGAATCGAACCAGGATTCTCAGGATCCACAGGCCGACTTCATACCACTGACCCTATACAATCATTTTATAATATAGAATATAAATAAATATATCATCACGCCTTTTACCCATTATTTGGAGTGGCACTCTGCCGAAGCAGATCTTGTTAAGTGATATATTTTGCGCGTGAAGTGCGGTTTCCAGTCGTCAAATCACGGCCCCAAAAGATGTTAGTAGTGGAGGAGCCACAGAGGTAGTTTTTGAAATTATGAAAATTGTTTGTCGCCTGTGGGAATCGAACCTAGTGTACCAGGGTTCTCAGGATCTACAGGCCGACTTCATACCACTGAACTAGCCACCCCATACAATAATTTTATAATATAGAATATAAATAAATATATCATTACGCCTTTTACCCATTATTTGAGGTGGCACTCTGGCAGATCTCGATATCTGTTAGTTACCAACCGCCAAATTGCAGCCCCGAAAGAAGTCACAGGGTTAATTTTAATTCACAAGCCGATAACACTGTGCTACCCACTTCATTTTATTTTAATATTCTAAATAGTTTTAAATAAATGATTATTACAAACAGATAAAGTTAAAAACTGTCACGGTGTAATATTATCGGATAGAATGGAAAATCGTGTTGAGCTGCGGTAGGCTGTATTTTGTTTCTTGAGGTTCTAATAGCTTCTCTACCAAGCTACCGGTTGCCACACGGTAGCTCTCAAGCCCTCTTGGCATTTATAAAATAAAACGCAACACTTAAAAAATACTTCAACCAAAAAAAAATATATCTGAAGAATAATAACTCCGTTGTATTTAAAACGTTGTTTACAATTTTTGATAGTTTATTGTTTTGCAATGTTCTCAAATGAAAGTTTAATAATTTTGTGCAATTTAGATTGAATGAAATATTTGGGTCAGAATTATCATAACACAGTTTGATTCTAACTTTTTTTAAATAACTTAACTTTAGTGATTTTCTAAAATTGAAGTAGTCATTTATTTGAATTTTAAAGTTAGTTAAGGATGAAAATGGGACATATTTGTCTCATGATTTTGCTGTGCTAAGCATGTGTAAAGCAACCGCTTAAACAGAATTTAAGTTACGGCCTTTTCGCGGCTCGCTGATAAACTTAAGCGTTCTACTAAATCGGTATTCACAGTGCTGAACGCCTTCTTACCGACCATCAAGCTTACTGTATTAAAATGAACTGTTCCAATGGCATCCTACTACTTTTAGTGGCATACTAAATATTTAATCGTCACTTAGCAGTACGTTAGTGACGGTTTATTGGGCTGCTAAGGTCGTATAAGTTTTCATAAAATACGTTTTTGAATGTTGCTTTTAATATGCAGGTGTGTCTGAGTTTTATAATCACAATAATTTTATTAGTGTCTTTGCGTCGCCCATACTTAATTTTTATGTCATTTTTGTTCTTTTTTGTGACATTAAACAATGAAATTTAATCCAGCAATGCTAGGTATATTAGTGCGTCTTGAATCAGGATTGTGTACAAGTTTAGTTCAGCGTTTCGCCGCATGCGGCTGGCGGCAGCACTTGTCGCTTGTAAAGGACTGTTGAACACAGGGGTTGTAACATCCCCTAGCCTGAAGCATTCATCTTAAGTACCTGTCCAACAACAAATTAAACAACATAAAAATATAAAAACACTATCCTATTGCCAACTTGTTTGTTATTAGTTTAATTAGTTGGTAATAATTTGGTTAAATGAAGCAGTGTCGCCATTTGCAAAACCCAAATTTCACAACAATGCAATTAAACCATGTGCAGTTGACATCAATTAAATTTATTTGAGTTATTTGAGTACAACTTTCAAATTCCGTTTTCAAAGTGAAAACTAATTCGTTGGTTTCACTTAACGAAAATACGAAATTTAGTCGAAATTAATCAATAACAAGAAAATAACATTCAATTGTTTATTTAGTTGAAATTTGTGAACGATTCTCCTCCAAATGGCAATAAGGTTAGAATGTGTGAAAGCGAAATGAGTACGCGATTACAACTGGAAAATATCAATCCTTATTTCTAAAGTATTAGCATAAGTCTTAAATAGAGTACAGAAGCATTCCAT
The DNA here is from genome assembly GCA_911728475.2 of Pterostichus madidus. NCBI lineage: Eukaryota > Metazoa > Arthropoda > Insecta > Coleoptera > Carabidae > Pterostichus > Pterostichus madidus. The sequence continues at coordinate 10,389,298 of OU452315.1, forward strand.
TAACAACAGAGTGCAGAAGGTGTTGTTCTCTCTCTTCTACACTCTCATTTACATAATATCACTCTCTCTTTCTAACTGGTGAATTTTGCGACACATCCGACAATTTTGGAACTGCTAATTTTATTTCACCAATTAAAAGGATTAAAGTTTCTACGGTATATTCCTCTGCCAAGACAATCCTCTCCAACATTTTTATTTTCTATGGGTGGCTAGCTCAGTGGTATGAAGTCGGCCTGTGGATCCTGAGAACCCTGGTACCCTAGATTCGATTCCCACAGGCGACAAACAATTTTCATAATTTCAAAAACTACCCCTGTGGCTCCTCCACCACTAACATAATTGGGAGCCGTGATTTGACGACTGGTGACCGCACTTCACGCGCAAAATATATCACTTATCGAGATATGTTTCGGCAGAGTGCCACACCCAGTTATGGGTAGAAGGCGTGATGATATATTTATTTATTTATATTTTATAATTATTATATGAGGTGGCTAGCTCAGTGGTATGAAGTCGGCCTGTGGATCCTGAGAACCCTGGTTCGATTCTCACAGGCGACAAACAATTTTCATAATTTCAAAAACTATCCCTGTGGCTCCTCCACCACTAACATCATTGGGGGCCGTGATTTGACGACTGGTAACCGCACTTCACGCGCAAAATATATCACTTACCGAGATCTGTTTCGGCAGAGTGCCACACCCAGTTATGGGTAGAAGGAGTGATGATATATTTATTTATTTATATTTTATAATTATTATATGAGGTGGCTAGCTCAGTGGTATGAAGTCGGCCTGTGGATCCTGAGAACCCTGGTTCGATTCCCACAGGCGACAAACAATTTTCATAATTTCAAAAACTATCCCTGTGGCTCCTCCACCACTAACATCATTGGGGGCCGTGATTTGACGACTGGTAACCGCACTTCACGCGCAAAATATATCACTTACCGAGATCTGCTTCGGCAGAGTGCCACACCCAGTTATGGGTAGAAGGCGTGATGATATATTTATTTATTTATATTTTATAATTATTATATGAGGTGGCTAGCTCAGTGGTATGAAGTCGGCCTGTGGATCCTGAGAACCCTGGTTCGATTCCCACAGGCGACAAACAATTTTCATAATTTCAAAAACTATCCCTGTGGCTTCTCCCCCACTAACATCATTGGGGGCCGTGATTTGACGACTGGTAACCGCACTTCACGCGCAAAATATATCACTTACCGAGATCTGCTTCGGCAGAGTGCCACACCCAGTAATGGGTAGAAGGCGTGATGATGATGATATATATATATTATATTTTAAATAAAAAGCTATCAATATTTTTTCGGTTTTTTCTTTTGTCTTGTGGGAATAAATTAAATATTAATAATTGCGAATCAAACAGAGAATATTGTTTTGCGAATCACAGAGCATTACAAATGCTCAAACCGCTAACGAAATTAAAAGTCATATTGAAAGGGCATCGGAAATAAAAATAATCCCAGTTTTCTCCCCTCGTTGAAGAGGCTGACTACGAAAAAACATATTTTTTTGTTTTATTTGCTTAGAATGTTCGAATCCGTATTGAACTGAAAATCATATATGGCCTGAGAGAAGTCATAAGGCTTATAATTGCCAGTATGATGGTTGAAAAAACAGCCATAAGGCATACGATTCTGAAAATCGCTTCTCCGACGATTTAATATTTCAGATAATGTAATTCTAACCACCATACATTTCGAGCGGACAATTTTGTCCCTTTTCAATATTTTCTCACTTGAATACAATCTGATATAATCACTTTTATCACTTTAATTATTGAATATAATCAATAAATAATCAATCAATAGGCGTATTCCATTTGCCATTTGGATCAGATCTAACTTACATTTACTGAACCAGATCACTTATTTATTTCGCTGGATTACTTCGCTGACTTTATTTCTAGTACTAGAATTACAGATTCTAATTTACTTTGAAATTCAGCCCAATAAGTGCACCTGTTTGCTTAATTCTGTTCATTTAGTCATGTGTCAAATTTATCTGAACTGATTTTAATGAACCAATTGGTAAATGGAATACAGCTAAAGTTGACAGTTTTCGAACACAGAATAAATAATATATCATCAAGCCTTTTACCCATTACTGGGTGTGATACTCTGTCTTAGCAGATCTCAGTAACTGATATATTTATGCGCATGAAGTGCAGGTACTATCCGTCAAATCACGGCTCCCAAAGGTGTTAAAGGAGGGAGAACCATAGGGGTAAATTTAATGGGATGAAAATTGTTTGTCGGTTATGGGAATCAAACCCGGTTTCTCAACCACTTGATATCATTGATCCACCTACCCCATAGTCTTACTATAAACATATTATATTACAATAATAATTAAAAAAAAATTAATATAATCAATTCAAAGCAAATGGTCGTGCATTCAAATCTCGTTGAGTTATATTTAAAAAATATGATTGTGTCTAAGTGGTTTTCATTCTACTATAAGCTATTAAAATTGGAATTAAATTTCTTTTGTTCCGAGTAACAAATGAATGTTTGATTTTAGTTCATCTTTTGGTCGAGGGATGTCACTCTGATCGTGTTGTATCATGGCTAACTTCATTGAATTGCGCTACGCTTATTATGGCCGTTTCATATGTCATTAAAATTCCTAGTTTCAAATTTACAGGGCACGTCAACTAGCGCTATTGGCGAGAAACGTCGTAACTAAATTTGAAAATACTGTCGCTTACATGGATTAAAAAAAACCTAGTCATTCTTTATTTATTATCATACGAACTTTATAGTAAAATACTAACCGTTGGCACGAATAATTCGATAATACTTCCTTCTTTTGACCTATAAACACTTTTTAAATATTTTTAAATAGGTAGACAATATGGCGGCATTATTTACAGTGACAGATAATGCAACGTTGCCAAATGAAATTCACTTAGTCTACACTAATTAAGTCACTTTAATCGAAAGCTCAGAATACAAGTCCTAATATTTAATAATATTGAATATATGAAAAAAAAATATAAAAATTGAATAAAATAAGTGTTTTACACCTATTATGATTTGAATATCATGAATTGTTAACAGGTTGTTGGGATTGGGATTCTTAATTTTTCGTTAAAAACAAGGCTTTGCATGGCTATATATCCATTACTAAACGATTAAAAACTGTCTCCTTCTGATACAATATACATGGATAGTTCTAGAACATCCTACTAGTTTTTCAAATGAAACTGCAAAATTTTAGAGGTACACAAACCAAATATGTGCGATTCTGAGTGATGATCGCCATAAGCCGCCCCGTATATAAGAACTCAACTTTACAAGTGAATATATTTGTTCACAGATGTATGTGTTTCATATTTTAACAGGATGCGCATGACTATCTATTGTTTACGTGCGCCAAATTTCATTCAGATCTGCTTTTTTTTCACACTAGTACTACCTAAAAAAAAATTATAAAGAAGCAAATCCCTAGATATAATATTGAAATAAATTTAAAATAAAATTATGAAAACGATTGTTCTTGCTTGCTTTCGCTTTGACAGATTCAGATATTTCAGATGTTTTTTAACAATTCTCATTTGTTTCTGTAAGTCTCTTGGCATGTGTTGAGGGGTCAGGGGGTGCAGAAAAACAAGAAAATACGTGCCGTTGAAATAGCGTTACGGATTATTCAGCTCCAAATGCTTTTTATGTCGGAGATATAAACGCGAGTAACCTATGAGTAATTTCACCCCTTTCTGGCTTTGGAGTTTTTATTTTTTGCACCCTTCGGTCCTCCCCCTCCCCTGCACAAGCTGTGGTTTCTGGAGGGCCAATAACTCAAAGTATATTGCCGCAATTTGTTTCCAAACATATTTTGTTTAACTTGATCAAGTATTGTTTTGTTTATAATATTAAAAGAAATAATTGAAGAAAGCTTAGAGATGGTTGCTTAGGAGGAGAATATTGGAGGGGAATTTGAATGGCAAGCCACAGAGAAAGAGGGGAAGAGAATAAGGGTACGGAAAAGATGCACATTGAGAGAAGCGAAGTTAATCAATAATATTATACATGTATATGTATATATATATACACTCCTGTAGTAGAGATAAAGTACCCGGCTGGTGTCGTCCTTGTCTTACTCATGTGTGACTTTTAATCCTCGCGCGGAAGGAAGTTTAGATAATATTCGCGCCCTTGAAGGGACGTTTCGTTAATGAGCGGAGAACGCGGATTAGGGCTTTAGAAAATTTTCCCGTTTTTTTGCTAAAAGCGTTGCTTGTTTTTTGTTTCTTCCACAGCCAGACGAGATGTATTGGTTAGTTAGTGGTTTCTGATGGTTTTCCGACAACCATTCACAATTGTTGCCATGGTTTTACCAACTCGCATTTTCCACATCTTCAATTATATATGTTTTAAAATAAATAAATATAAATATATCATCACGCCTGCCGCCCATTACTGTGCGTGGCACTCTGCCGAAGCAGATCTCGGTAAGTGACATATTTTTCCGCGTGAAGTACAGTTACTTGCTGTCAAATGACGGCCTTCAAAGATGTTAGTGGAGCGGAGGCCACAGGAGTAGTATTAATGTGGAGAAAATGTTTGTCGGCAGTGGGAATCGAACCAGGGTTCTCAGGATCCACAGGCCGATACCATACCACTGTGCCATCTACTCCATAATATTTGTTTTAAAAATAAATAAATAAATAAATTTGTCATCATGCCTTTTACCCTTTACTGGGTGTGGCACTCTGCCGAAGCAGATCTCGGTAAGTGACAGATTTTTGCGCGTGAAGTGCAGTTACTAGTCGTCAAATCACGACCCTCAAAGATGTTGGTGGAGGGGAAGCCACAGGGATAATTTTAAATTGGTGAAAAATGTTTGTCGGTTGTGGAAATCGAACCAGAGTTCTTGGGATCCATAGGCCGACTTAATACCACTCAGCCATTACTTCATGCGTTTAAATATATTATTTACCGAGATATACTACGGCAGATTGCCAAATCCAGTAATGGGTAAAAGGCGTGATGATATATTATAAAATGTTTGTCGATAGTGGGAATCGAACCAGGGTTCTCAGGATCCACAGGCCGACACGATACCACTGTGCCGCCTACTCCATAATATTTGTTTAACAAATAAATAAATAAATAAATATATCATCACTCCTTTTACCCATTACTTGGTGTGACACTATGCCGAAGCAGATCTCGGTAAGTGATATATTTTGCGCGTGAAGTGTGGTTACCACTCGTCATATCACGGCCTTCAAAGTTGTTAGTGATGGGGGAGCCACAGGGATAGCTTTTGAAATTATCTAGGTAAGTGATATATTTATGTGCGTGAAGTGCGCTTATCAGCCGTCAAATTACGGCCCTCAAAGATGTTAGTGGAGGGGAGGCCATATGAGTAGTATTAATAAGGTGAAAATATTTGTCGGCAGTGGGACTCGAACCAGGGTTCTCAGGATCCGCAGGCCGATACGATACCACTGTGCCATCTACTCCATAATATTTATTTAAAAAATAAATAAATATATCATCACGCCTTTTACCCATTACTGGGTGTGGCACTCTGCCGAAGCAGATCCGGTAAGTGATATATTTATGCGCGTGAAGTGCGCTTATCAGCCGTCAAATCACGGCCCACAAAGATGTTAGTTGAGGGGAAGCCACAGGAGTAGTATTAATGTGGTGAAAATGTTTGTCGGCTGTGAGAATCGAACTAGGATTCTCAGGATCCACAGGCCGACACAATACCACTGTACCATCTACTCCATAATATATGTTTTGAATGCTTAATAAATAAATTTATGATTTGTTGATTTGTATGAAGCGGAACCCGTGCGTTCCGCATACCTCGCATGAATTCCGCGGAGCCAGCGCTACGCTATAGTTCAGGAGTAGTTTTTTGTGTAGTTTATATTTAGTTGAGAGTTCGTAAGGTTGTTAGCACTGTCGAACGGTGGCTTAATTATTTTTTGGCAATTAAGACAGGGAATGCCGAAAATTCGCATCCAGCAATTAAAACGTCAAAGATATTAATTCGATTGTTTTGTTTGGCAACATATTTCGCACAATTGATTCTTCTATCCAACCTTTGAGTATTTCGTAAACTGAGGAGTATTTTTAGAAGAATGATTCTTAGAGAATGACTAATTTTTTGGCAGAAGTCACCGATTCAGACTTAATATATTTCCAGTAAATTATTTTAAAATATAAACAAGGTGAGGAGTATTTATACTTCAGTCGCATATAAAATAATTCATCGGGTGACTCAGCGGATTTCATTTCCAATGATTTATGAAAACAATCAAATTTATCTAGTAAACTGGGCCTTAATTAATAAGTGACAATCATAAACGAATGGCAATCGATGGAGAACGACGAACGCTACTACCATGGGCGTCCACAGACATTTTTTCAGGGGGAAAGAGTGGGTTACAAAAAATCTCAGATATATAATTTCTAAAATATTTTTTTTATTTACATAACATAAATACAAATACATCTAACCAATAGACCAGTAGCGTACCTAGAGGGTGGTGGCGGGTGCGGTCCGCACCGGGCGGCACATATTTTGGGGCGGTATTTTATATATTTAGTTTTAGTTGTAAAAACAACTTGTTCACTTCATTTACTCTTCGATTTCTACGAAATATGATTTCAAATATTTTTCTTCATCGTCAAGTCAATGTAGGGTAGAAAAATATTATCTCGAAAAATTCCTGCCTAATTTAAATATGCCATCCAATAGTAAAAAAGTTCCCCACCTATAGTTTGTCTCAATATCATGAATTGTTGACAGGTTGTTGGTCTAGTGAATTTTTAAATACCATACCACAGTATAGTGTTGCCATTATAAATTGGGATTCTTAATTTTTCGTTAGAAACAAGGCTTTGCATGGCTATATATCCATTACTAAACGATAAAAAACTTTCTCCTTCTGATACAATATACATGAATAGTTCTAGAACATCATACTAGTTTGTCAAATGAAACTGCAAAATTTTAGAGGTACACAAACCAAATATGTGCGATTCTGAGTGATGATCGCCATTAGCCCCGTGTATAAGAACTCAATTTTACAAGCGAATATATTTGTTCACAGACGATGAATGTGTTTCATATTTTAACAGGATGTGTATGACTATCCAATGTTTACGTGCGCCAAATTTCCTTCAGAACTTCAAAAAAAATCATGCTAGTACTACCTTAAGAAGACTTATGATCGCAGTGGGGAACAAAAAGAGTGAATCAAAATAACTTAATTTTACGTCAATACGTCAGTTTGACATAAAAAGTGACTCTTTTTTTCTTTCACCACTTCGATCGTAAGTAAAATTGAATATAGTTTCTCCTTTGTGTAATATAGAAAAAAAAGACCCTGTCTATACATATTTATATTGTATTTGGTTTGGTTTGGTTAGTTAATAACCGGGGGGGGGGGGCAAGCGCCCCTCCTTGCCCCTTCTGTGGACGCCCATGGCTACTACTACCTGCCCTGAAAACATTACACGATGAGATACAATAATTAATAGATATTAATTAAACTTGTTACTGCTTATCGAAGTAAATAATGATATACAAGAATAGCTCATTTTGTATTTATTGCATTTACTGCCATCTGATATTAATCTTACAAATGAGAAATTACTCAGCGATCCCTTATTTGAAATGTGCCACGGCACAAAATAAAAACAACCCTTTTTATCTGAACTGGGTCAAAGAAAATAAAAACCTGCGGAATTTTCCTTCAGGAAAGACTGAAGTGAGAAGGAGTATGTCTACGAAGACATTTTCCTTGAGTTCCTTACAGGGATTCCCTTCACCGAGAGAGATAGCGCAAAACCGATCCCTTCTTTTCAATAAGTTGCTGATCGACGTCTACCAAAGGACGAAGGGGAAAGCAACAGGGTTCTCTGAAGGAAAAAGTACTTCAAACCCTCTTTTTAGCGGTTTTATCGTGTTCAGATGTTTCACCCTCGTAGATTTTTCTTGGGGGATGTTCGAAGATCGGGAATTGAGACGGAAATGACGTGATACTTTGTGGTGTGACAACCGGAAGTTGGGGTTTACTGCCACCAGTTTTGATTTTATTCTTGTTTGAAGACACCTCTGAATTTACGACCACGCTGTTACATCTTTGACGTTTATATTTTCACTCATATTTTTCAACATAATTTACTACCGACGATTTACTCACATGATGTTCCAAATAGAACTTATTTTGATCGAATGATTTATTTACTAGTCGCTGCGCTGCAAAATCACTATTACAATACAGGAGATCTACAGCTGAAAGCCGGGTTCACACAGCCAATGTTTACTTCACTCTTAAACTGCGCAATTATGTTTATAATATTTATTTATATACAGCGTGTTCCATTTAAATGGGGTGGCTAGCTCAGTGGTATGAAGTCGGCCTGTGGATCCCGAGAACCCTGGTTCGATTCCCACAGGCGACAAACAATTTACATAATTTCAAAAACTACCCCTGTGGCTCGTCCACCACTAACATTTTTGGGGGCCGTCATTTGACGACTGGTAACCGCACTTCACGCGCAAAATATATCACTTACCGAGATCTGCTTCGGCAGAGTGCCACACATCCAGTAATGGGTAGAAGGCGTGATGATATATTTATTTATTTACTTGTGTTCTATTTAAGAGTGCCACCATTGCTATCTCGAAATTAGCAAAGAACCACCATTTTACAAGACTATTGCAATTTTTTTGTCCAGTAGTTCCCAAAATACGGGTCACAACTTTCTTATTTTAAATGGGAACATATGTACTTTGCGCGTGAAGTGCGGTTAACAGTCGTCAAATCACGGCCCCCAAAGATGTTAGTCGTGGAGGAGCCACAGAGGTAGCTTTTGAAATTATGAAAATTGTTTGTCGCCTATGGGAATCGAACCAGGGTTCTCAGAATCTACAAATTGTTCATCATAAGTTTACTATTCGATTTCTACGAATTATGAATTACTATATGATTTTCTTCATCGTCAAGTCAAGTAGGGATGAAAATATTATCTCGAAAAATTCCTTTATTACTGCCTAATTTAAATATGCCATCCAATGGTAAAAATGTTCCGCACCTATAGTTTGTCTTAATTACAATTATTTATTTATGTTTATTAATATTTAATGGGGTAATGGCTCAGTGGTTTCGAGTTGGCCTGTGGATCCTGAGGACCCCAGTTCGATTCCTACAACCGACAAACAATTTTCACTCAATCAAAATTACCCTTGTGGCTCCGCCACCACTAACATGTTTGGGGGCCGTGATTTGACGGCTGGTAATCGCACTTCACGTACATAAATATATCACTCACCGAGATCTGCTTCGGCAGAGTGCCACACCCAGTAATGCGTAAAAGTCATGATGATATATTTATTTTTTTAATTTATAAAAACCACCATTTGATTGACTTAGAAAGGGCGGCAAATTGGAACCCAACCTGTGCGGCAAAAGCTCTAGGTACGCCACTGTTTTCAGGTTTTGCAATAAAGTATCCAACTGCAATTGTATGAAATTTACTTAAAAAAACAAGTAACAACCACTCGGACGCAATTTAACTTGATGTGTAGAATTCTTGAACTGTTAATATTTCATGTTGGAGGGGTGAGGTATCTTGAAGAAGTAAACGAAGGGGTTGTTTTTGCCTTGAGAAGACAGGAGTGTAATCGTGGACTGCGCTTAATTCGATTTAGCGCGAATTTCGCCAGTCGGTGTATTAAGAATGATGCGCATGAATTGCTAGCGTTTGTCTTCGAAACCGTTCCTCATCTCTTTTCTGCCATTAGCGATTCGCTCATGCACTGTTGGTCTTCCGGGGGTGGCAGGGAGCAGACGAGAACACCCGAACAATTCCGAGAGCAGCCTAGCGAAAGCTAACCGAAGATTTCGCTTGAAAATGTTTTGTTTGCTTAAACTGTTACACCCCTTTTCGTCGCTGATGTGAAACAAACCACCCCCTGCGTCTTGCTTCAACCCTTCGCAGCACTGAAATATCAAAATCAAACATCTTTAATTTGTAATTTTCTGACGTTTGGTTGTGAGGCGGCAGTCGCTCGTGAGCACTAATTCCAATCTTTTGCGTAGTATTTGACGTGGATTCATTGTCTGACAAATCCGATTTCCATTCTTTACTCAACGCAAATAATTTATTAAGTGTTTAGGGTCCTCGTTTATGCACACTCGCTCTAAGGATTATTGTAGAACACACCTTTTGTTCTACAGCAAAAATGTTGATTATTGTTAATGTTCGCATACAATGGTAGATTGAAAATTTGAAACTTGGAAGCTTCGGGCGTGTGCTTATATTATCTCCGCGCTTTTCACGTTCTACACTACTATATACCGGATATCCTGAAAAACGTACAGGTGGCAGGATATTCTTCATTTGCTAATTAATTATTTATTGATAGTTAATTAGGTACAAATTAATCTACAGTTATAAATGTGACATGTTTCTTCTGTTCTTTGACGAATAGATAAAATCTTCGTACAAATTGCAACATATCCTTGGGGCATGAAATACCTAGTATATTACTTTTATTTTCATTTCGCTTAAAGCAGTTTGAATATTTTATTACTTCATTATATTTACATACATACATACATACATATCTTCACGCTATATCCCAACAAATGGGGTAGCACGAACCCTAAAATCACTCATAAAACATTCACTCATCACATCCATCAAACAACCAGCCATCACCAAACATTTTAATCCAAACACACCACCCTCACTTCAACCACATTTATAGATCACTCCATATAAACTCATTCATCTATTACACTCGAAAACACTATCACACAACCAACCCTCAATCACATCATTCCTATTCTCTTACCATTCATTTTCCTTCCTCAACGTACATAACATATGCATAAAAAAAAAACAAATTACTCACGTTTACTCCTAACAACGAATCTAATAACGAAACTAACAACGAATCTACAAGATTAGAAAAGATGAAAGCGATAGTCTGCACTTGTATATGAAAGAAAAGACAACACAAAGCAGTCACAGAAAATGAAACAAAAAGATAAGAAAGGGAGGGAGCGTCGCCCTGCGCATGCTTTGAAAGTGAATTTCACACAAATTGCAGTCAAACACTCTACGTAACAACTGAAAACGAATTAAAAGACAAGAAAGGAAGGGAGTGTCGCTCTACGCTTGTTTTTGGAAGTGAATTCCACACAATTGTAGTTAAACACTCAATGTAAGATCAGAAAACGAATAAAAAAGATAAGAAACGAAGGGAGTGTCGTCCCTGAGCTTGTTTTTGAAAGTGAATTTCACACAATTACAGGTAAACACTCTAATGAAATTACTAAACAACGAAACTAAAATCTAAAACCCTGCGTTTTTCTGAAATCATCAGATTCATTCCGCAATTAATCTTCGCCAAACGTTTCTATCCTGACACACCACTTTTGCTTCATCCACATTCATAATTCCTTTCATACAAGCACGTTTGTTCCTCGTACTCGGAAACTTTCGTTCACGCAACAATTTTTCTATCATATTCATCCACTTATTCATAGGACGCCCACGCAATCGTTCACCTTCAATTTCACCAACATATACCTGTTTCACTAATCTCTCATTCGACATACGTTCAACATGCCCAAACCATCTCAACTGACTTATACCTACTTTTCTAACTACATTCTTCTCAATTTCACACTCATCATACACCAATGTATTCCGGACACGATCTCTTCTAGTATAACTACACACACCCCGCAAATACCTCATTTCCACAGCAGTTATACGACGTTCATGTTTCTTCATCCACACCCAACATTCACTACCATACATCAATGTAGGCACTAAAACACCATTATACACACTCAATCGAGCATCTCTGGATACATTCACATTTCGAGCAAAGGTTCCCAGAGCACCCAATACCTTGCAACCCGCAGATACTCTTCTTTCAATCTCACAATCAATACGTCCATCCCTCGAAAACACACTACCCAAATATAAAAACTCATTCACTTGACCCAATCTCACACCATTCACCGAAACATTGCAGTCGGTCACCAAATCACTCTTCTCAAACACTAACACTTTACATTTATCAACATTTAATAACAGATTTAAACCTTTTCCTACTTCATTTATACTTAGAATCATTCTTCTCAATTGCTCTTCAGATTCACCCATAACAACAACATCATCCGCATACGCTAACGCAGGCACTACACTACCACCAATATGTACACCATCCACCCCATTCAGCGCCGTTCGTAACAACACATCCATATACAAATTAAACAGCCACGGAGACATCCCACAACCTTGTTTCACACCAACATCTATACAAAACCAATCACTCAATCTACCATCAACTCTCACCGCAGCCTCACTACCTTCATACAGCGCACGAATTGCCCCCAACAAATTCCCGTTTATACCGTACTGTAGAAGTACATCCCACAAAGTCTCGCGATGAACACTATCATATGCTTTTTTAAGATCGAGAAAGCCACAGAACACCTTTTTGTTCTTAGCAAGTGACTTCTCAACAATCATACGAAGAGAAAATAATTGATCCACACACCCTCTCTCAGGCAAAAAACCACCTTGCATATCGCTTAACTTGGAGATTGTTAAGGTTCGTACCTTATGAATAAGAATCTTCCCGTACAACTTCCCTACCACACTCAGCAAACTTATCGCACGAAAATTAGTACATTCACTCGAACTACCTTTGCCTTTAAATAAAGGACAAATGACAGCACGTTTCCAATCATCAGGAGCCACACACCGTTTTAAACAAAATCTAAACAAATAAACTAACCAGTCAAATAACCTCTCACCTCCATATTTCAACATCTCATTCGATATACCATCCAAACCAGGAGCCTTACCATTCTTCAGACGCATCAATGCAAAACTAACATCACTCTCATCTATATCCCAATCATCACCACTAACATTTTCTCTAACATTTTCACTACTACCATTCCCTCCATTTATGCTACCATATAAAGCCCTAAAATACTCACACCATCTATTCCTAACATCTGACTCATTCCACAATAACTCACCATTAGCACTTTTAATCGCTTTCACTGCCCTTAAATTACCACCTCTCAATCTCTTCACACTCAACCAAAACATTCTTTTATTCATACTAAAATCATTTGTCAATCTTTCACTCATCAAGTCATCAAAACGTGCCTTACTTTCTCTCACTACTCTCTTAACACATTTATTTAACCTCTTGTATTCCAGCAAGCATTCATCACGTAAACTTCCAGGCACATCTTTTACATTTAGAAAACGCAAATATGCTCTCTTTTTCTCCTCAATTGCCTCTTTTACTTCATCATTCCACCATGCATTCTTTGGACAAGAGCCTAATATACATTCACCACAAACTTCTTTTGCACAATTAAGAACTGTATCCTTAAATTTCAACCAAACATCATTTATGCTGCATTCAAAATTAAGCTCACATACAGGCAAAGATTCATTAATTTTCTCAACAAACCTATCTCTAACATCCTCATTCTGCAGTACACTGGATTTCACACGAAACATTTTTTCGGTACCTTTCACCCTCATCCGCCAACATTTATACAGACGTATACGCGATACCACCAAATAATGGTCATTCGTACCCAATTCAGCACCACGCTTCACACGCGTATCTATAACTAAACTTCTCAATCGTTCATCGTACAAAATAAAATCAATTACACTTCGTCTATTCTCACGCATATTCTCCCATGTATACAAATGAGCTAATTTATGTTTAAAAACAGAGTTGGAAACAAAGAGATTACGCTCCAAACAGAAAGATACTATTTTCCTACCATTTTCATTCTCTCTCACATCACCAAACTTACCCAAAACATTTCCAGACATGCTTCTCTTTACTCCCACCCAACCATTTAAATCACCACATACGATAACTTTCTCACCTGAATCACACAAATCAGTCACACTATCTAACAAATTCCAAAACCGATCTTTTTCGAGATCATTTTCAGATTCAGTTGGGCCATAAACTGACACAACGAAGATTCTATGAAAGCCTACCTTTAATCTCAGCCAAAGAATTCTAGATGAAATACAGTTATAATCCCTTACAAACGGTTTCATTCTTTCACTAACAAGCACACCTACTCCATGCTTTGCACGTTCATTTTCAGCTACACCCGACCACAAGCAAAACATTCCATCCACCTCTTCCTCACTACAGCCTTTCCTCTTAGTCTCACTTACACACAAAACATCTACATTATACACACGCATTGCATTCATCAATTCAATTTCTTTCCCAGTTATACCACGAACATTCCATTGACCAAACTTACATTCATCAAATTTTTCCCATTTATTCCTCATTTAAACAAAAGATAGTAAAAGAAGGGTTCTCTCGGTAATAGGGTAGAAGTTAAGGTAGCTTACCAAACTTATCCTTAACTATAAAGGAAAATAGAAATAAAGAAATAAATAAATTACATTGACACCTGTCAACCGTCAATCATACAAGAACAAAACATAACTTAGCGTTTCTAAGTACGTAACTAATATAAACAAATAACGAAATGAAAAGAAAATATACTACAAAAATCTAAATTATTATAAAAAGAAAAGATAACACTTATCTTAGTAAAATGATATGCTAGCAATCCGGTGGAAAACAGTCTATATAAATCCAACTCCAAATAACCAGTCAAAAGACGAAATGAAACACAAATTTGACGGACGAGTGTTGTTTATTCTGTTGCTAACCAAACAATTCATTATATTATATTTGTTTCATCTTATTCATGTTTAATTAATATCGGAAGATCGGTACTTACTAGAATTAATTTCGATTTATTATTAACTTCCATTAATTTTTTTTAAATGGGGTAGCTAGCTCAGTGGTATGAAGTCGGCCTGTGGATCCTGAGAACCCTGGTACCCTAGATTCGATTCCCACAGGCGACAAACAATTTTCATAATTTCAAAAACTACCCCTGTGGCTCCCTCACCACTAACATCTTTGGGGGCCGTGATTTGACGACTGGTAACCGCACTTCACGCCTTCTACCCATTACTGGGTGTGGGACTCTGCCGAAGTAGATCTCGGTAAGTGATATATTTATGCGCGTGAAATGCGGTTATCAGTCGTCAAATCACGGCCCCCAAAGATGTTAGTGGTGGAGGAGCCACAGGGGTAGTTTTTGAAATTATGAAAATTGTTTGTCGCCTGTGGGAATCGAACCAGGGTTCTCAGGATCCACATGACGACTTCATACCACTGAGCTAGCCACCCTATATTTCAAAAAGTGTGGACTAAAAAATATAGATGTGTCGAGTTTATCTTATTATTCACTATCAGCCCAATTCGCAAAAGAGCTTTCGCTAATCCTGAATTTTGGATTAATCAAATTAAGCTGAACCATTTATTCAGTAGTTTATCTCGGCAAAATCTTGTTCATTTACGGAAAACTGATAAAAATTTAAGTAACGGCGGTGCAACTGACAATTAAAGAATTCATTACAAGTTTGATAGTAAAATATAATTAATTCTTTAAACAATTATACCAACATATCAAAAATTTCTAAGAAACTACACCAAATTTCTTAATGAGAAATTTTTTCTCCACTTATGTATGAAGTCGGCCTGTTGATCCTGAGAATCCTGGTTCGATTCCCACAGGCGACAAACAATTTTCATAATTTCAAAAGCTGCCCCTGTGGCTCCTCCACCACTAACATCTTTGGGAGCCGTGATTTGACGACTGGTAACTGCACTTCACGCGCAAAATATATCACTTACCGAGATCTGCTTCGGCAGAGTGCCACACCCAGTAATGGGTAGAAGGCGTGATGATATATTTATATTTTACTTATTTCTAAAATCTTGGTTCTATGTTTATAATGTACATTATTAAATCAGTCTTTTACAAACTGCAATTTTGATCACACAAAAAATAAGAATGTCGCGAAAGAATTTAATTGTAACTTATGTTTCCAAAAGGGTCATGTCTCCAAAAATTTTGCGAACCACTGTAGTAGTATAAATAAATAAAATACTTCCTCTTCTTTGTTTGTACACAAAGCTGAGACAGCAACAAAAATAATTAATCTTTTACAAAGACATCACATCAGTTTCCAATAAAGCTCGTAAAAAAACCTTACATACCAAGCGCGTTCAAAAATCTTTCACGTAGCCGCGTACCTCCGCGTAGGTCAATTAGGGCTCGCGGAGCAAAGGGGGCCCTGGAACAAGGTGTAACAGAACACAGACGACAGACGTACAGACAGACACACGGACCAGCAGCGAGCAAGGAAACGCGTTGTGCGAGCGAGAAGTGAAGCATTGTCTTAGAACACGAGGCTCAATTAGTTTGTGCACGCGCCGCGTGGCGCTACCGGCGCAGATGCAACACTTCCTTGAACCCTTCTACAGGGGCGCATTCAGCAGGATTCACTCCCTAATAGGGGACACTTGAAATAACTCAATAAGAAGAAGAATCTAGTGCCGAAATTTGAAACTATACATCATGAGATTTGAACGATACTGTTTCAATATTATATGTGTATTTATTTTAAATATGTTCGTGGAAAATTTTATTTAAATTTCATTCTTATACTTTCTTGCTTCTGTAAGTACAAATTAATTGTAATTATGTTGAATACTTAAATAAATATATAAATAAATATATCATCACGCCTTCTACCTATTACTGGGTGTGGCACTCTGCCGCAGCAGATCTCGGTAAGTGATATATTTTTGCGCGTGAAGTGCAGTTACCAGTCGTCAAATCACGGCCCCCAGAGATGTTAGTGGTGGAGGAGCCACAGGGGTAGCTTTTTAAATTATGAAAATTGTTTGTCGCCTGTGGGAATCGAACCAGGGTTCTCAGGATCTACAGGCCGACTTCATACCACAATCTTTGGAACATATAATTAAATGTTATTTTGTTGTACATAAAATATTGTATGTACCACGGCACCATGGGTAAAATTTGCGTTTCTGACACTAAGTATGTTATTAGCACGAGGCGCAACGCGGGACAGAAACGCCTGTTTTCACCCTTGTTACATAAATAACTATTTATCAAAATTTGTTGAACTTCTACGACATATTTAGTAATGATTTGAAAAAAAAACAAGTGCTTTATGTCACATCTCAAAAATCGGCAGCTTAATAAGTTCTATTTATTATGTAGTGTAAAGAGGGCTTTAGTATATACAATTTTTATTTAAAACTTTTTTCTATATCTGTCAATATATAACAATAAAAGTTGTTTTAAAGAATACTTATATTTTTACTAATATCTAGTGGGTTATGCATTTTCTTGGAAAAACAATGGCATAGTTAAATTGATCTACTATGGAGAAGTATCTATAAAACATTAGAATTGAACTTGAAATAGAAATACATACAAAATTCGGTTGTTTAAAATATGTATCATAAATTTTACATCTATAAAATTTATTGAAAATAAATCTGAATCATGTAATAGAAGGTTACTATTTATTACTAGTATTAACATTAGAACTTCCGTTGGACTCATCAAGTCCTGTTATTCAGCATTATTCATCATTTCTGGATCTTGTATTTTCCCAATCATTAATTTAATTCGTTTAAAAAATTATTATTCTACGAGTAAATCCTTGTTTAGACAAAAAACAAATATATGGTTTTTATCTGTATCACTAATGAATTACTTTCGTAAATTTAAGATAATACGTCCCTGGGTGACATTTCACCCGCGCGAGATGAGACACCTTCGATTGTTAAATTGTGTGTTCAACTGTTTCCTTCAAGGCTGACGCGATAGCATATCAACCAGTATGCTATAGGCTTGAATTTATCGTAATAATTATGCTTACAATATTTCACCACTTTCGCCAAAATCATTTCGGAAGTCAAATTAATAATTTTATAAATACAAGATAACGTTTGTCCGTAAATCTTCTAGATTTGATCTCATCCCTGTATCCAATTAAATACTTCATTAATATCTGGAAGAATGAGGTTTACTCGGGACACAACAGGGGATGGAAAATTAAAATGAAAAATATTATACCAAGAAATTGATAAAAAAAATCAATGACCAATAGATTTTAGTTTCAATCGATTACTTGGGTCAAAGTATATATATATATATATATATATATATATATATATATATATATATATATATATATATATATATATATATATAGGGTGGCTAGCTCAGTGGTATGAAGACGGCCTGTGGATCCTGAGAACTCTGGTTCGATTCCCACAGGCGACAAACAATTTTCATAATTTCAAAAGCTACCCCTGTAGCTCCTCCACCACTAACATCTTTGGAGGCCATGATTTGACGACTGGTAACCGCACTTCACGCGCAAAATATATCACTTACCGAGATCTGTTTCGACAGACTGCTACACCCAGTAATGGGTTGAAGGCGTGATGATATACTTATTTATTTTTTATTATCTAATTCAGTGGTTTTAAAACTTTTTAGAGGCATGGCCCCCTTGAAGGCAAAAATTAGAACTAAATTCATTCGCGACTCCATACTTTTTATGTAATCAAAATTTTACGAGAGATAAATTAGTATATATCATTAATTTTTATTATTAATTTACAATTTATTAGAGAGTACTGGATGCACTAAAAATCTACGAAGTCAAAGAAAAATGCAATGTTGTCATCTCCAAAGAAACAACGCGTAATACAATTTAAAATTGGTTACATGTAAAGATAGAAACACCCTATGTCATTCATCTAGTTATATTTTTTGATGACGTCAGTCGATGTTTATAGCGTTTTGAGAATACAAAACAGTGTGTTGTGTTGCTTAAGGTAGTACTAGCGTGAAAAAAAATTTGCAGATCAGAATGAAATTTGGCACACGTAAACATTGGATAGTCATACGCATCCTGTTAAAATATGAAACACATTCATCATCTGTGAACAAATATATTCGCTTGTAAAGTTGAGTTCTTATACACGGGGCTTATGGCGATCATCACTCAGAATCGCACATATTTGGTTTGTGTACCTCTAAAATTTTGCAGTTTCATTTGAAAAACTAGTATGATGTTCTAGAACTATCCATGCATATTGTATCAGAAGGAGAAAGTTTTTTATCGTTTAGTAATGGATATATAGCCATGCAAAGCCTTGTTTTTAACGAAAAATTATGAATCCCAATTTATAATGGCAACACCACACGGTGATATGGTATTTGAAAATTCACTAGACCAACAACCTGTTAACAATTCATGATATTCAAACCGTAATAGGTATAAAACACTTATTTTATTCAATTTTATATTTTTTTGAGCGTCAGTTTCGGCACTCGACAACCAATGGCGCCACCGTCACACTAGTACTACCTTAATTGGTAGAGTAGGCACATACAAATGTATAATTCAGGTCTGGTTATATTTGTAATAAAAATTTGTCCAATTTTGAAACATGCAAGAAAAGAAAAACGTATTACAAGCAAAGAATGAACTAATAACGGCTTGAAAAGTAAAATGTTTGCATTGGAACACATCATAAATTTGTCAAACCATTTCAGCCGAGTTCTTTGCAACACGCATGTCATATTGTTCACGTCTAATACACGAAACAAGTACGCTGTTACGAAAAAAGCAAATTTATTACAAGGAGAATCAAGTCAGCTATTGTCGTAACTTTCCTTTTTTTTGCAATCGACATAAATGAGGCAGATTTGTCATAAATTCAGTTTCGAAATCGGCCATTACTTGTCAACAGGTTTTAATTTTGTAGGACAGGTCGTCAAGTCGTATTCAAAGAGCGCTATTAGCCATTAGCCGTCGATCAACGTTTAATAGAATGCTCATTTTTATGGCTGCCGCCTATCTGCTCTGATGAAGCCGTTAAGGTGAACTGACACCTCGATACATAGTCGATTCATTCTCATTTTAATACTTGCTTATTTTATAACTCATACCGTATCACGGAAGTCGTATTATTTTCAGAAAATATTTAATTACAATCACATATTTTCTTCATTTAATTGTCTTTATTTTCAATTGCTTCTTGATCTTTCAACTGTGATTAAATTTACATTTTTATCTATAATTATTTTGCATATTTGATACTTTCTATTTGTGCAGTAGGTGGCACAGTGGTATTGGGTCGGCCTGTAGATCCTGATAACCCTGGTTCGATTCCTACTGCCGACAAACGTTTTCATCACATTAAATACTACTCCTGTGGCTCCCCCTCCACTAACTTCTTTGAGAGCCGTGATTTGACGACTGGTAACCGCACTCCATGCGCAAAAAAATATCACTTACCGAGATCTGCTTCGGCAGAGTGTCACACTCAGTAATGGGTAGAAGGCGTGATGATATATTTATTTATTTATTCTATTTGTTCAAAATTAATTAAAACCATTTTTAGATTCAATTCTGTAACAATTTATATTTAATTTTATAAAGTAGTATCAATCAATATTACAATACGAAAAAGTGTGTCGTAAAGAGTTCTATTACAATACAAGTGTTGTAATGAATTTTTACAGTAAAATAACAGTCTGATACAAACAAACAATGAGACCTAAATTTGATTGACTCACATCTCAAGTACAAACAAAACAGATAATTATCAGTATTAATATAACAAGAGAGTGAGAATAAATTGAAAATAATTTGGCAGATCCTTTGAAAACTTGTTGCCAGGTAATAGTCGCGAAAGCCCGTAGGACTTGAGTGGCTATTGCCAAATGGCAACAAGTTTGAGAAAGATACTGGAGAATTATTTTCTAATTTATCCAACTCTCGAGCTATATTTAATTAGATTATTTTTTGACTTAGCTGTTGAGGTCGATTCATCCAACTTAAAAGATTTTGAACTGGGTTGATATCGATTGATTACTTATTAATGTATTCTTGAAAGTTATTTCCAAAATTTGTTAGTGTATTTATGTATCTGAAATAGAACTAAATCGATTTTTTTCACACATTATACTTGACGCGTTGACAGTTTTAAATAATTATTTGACAACTACATATCATTTGTCACAAACAAAAAAGCATCTACAGAAATTATTTCCGGGAATAATCACAAGAGCTTTATTCTCAGTATAATAATGACAGGATTGGTTAAGACGCAGACACGTGACATACAATGAAGCATTTTATTGATTTGAAGAACGTCAAAAAATAATCAAATTAAAAAAGGACAATATTGCAATAATTTTTCTTATAATGTGAAAATATTGTAGTTGTGGGGGAGCTACAGGGGTAATTTTAATGTGGTGAAAATTATTTGTCCACTTTGGGAATCAAATCGAAGTTCTCAAATCCACAAACCGGCTAGTATCTGAGTTCAAATCCCACTCAAGCTAAAAATATATACCACACTGCAGCTGAGCTAGTCCTGTACTGTAATTGTGCTTAGGTTTCTGTTGAACACAGTAGCATAAATAAATAAATATTTTTTTAAATGGATATTATCAATTTGAATGAGATAACTGCCTCAAAATGACAGTAAATATTTAATCAAACCATAATGAAAATATGTTGACGTTTCTAGATGTTCTTTGTCCGTATAGCAATTGTTTTCGCGGCCTACTGTCTGCCCAATTGTGTATTAGCATTCGTTGAGTATGTAGCATACATCTCAAGTGTGGTCGATAATTCTATGAAGTGATTCATTGCCTGCTTGATTTAATAAATTGATTAAATCATCTCATCTATTGATGGTTCTGTTAAGTCAATTTCCATGTGGACATGGACATAACAGGAAATCACTATTGATTGACCGGGATTAGTTAGGACTGCATGTCACGTGATATAAAGTCTCACGGGGATCAAATAACCATACTCGGATACGAACCTGAGTCTGTTGGTACCTATTACCAACATTAAAATAAACTAATGTCTCTATTTCTTTTATAAATTCCTTAAAATGTGTGTAAGTATGTATGTAAATGGATGTTGTTTCAAATACTTTGCGCACTATCAAACTTTCCGTCGGTTTCTAAGCTAATATTAACCTTCTTTTGAATAATGCGAGTACAAAAATCTTGTTTACCTTTCTCTTAGCAACCCGATGAAAATTAAAGTCATTTGAATTATTTTATTTTAATGGCTCAGTGGTATCCGAGTCGGCCTGTGGATCCTAAGAATCCTGGTTCGATCCCCACAGCCGACCAAACATTTTCACCAATTTAAAATTACCCCTGTGGCTCCCCCACCACTAACATCTTTGGGGGCCGTGATTTAACGACTGGTAACCGCACTTCACGCGCATAAAAATATCACTTACCGAGATCTGCTTCGGCAGAGTGCCACATCCAGTAATGGGTAAAAGGTGTGATGATATATTTATATATTTATTTATTTGTATTTTAATGTCGTTATATTATCTTATCATTTCCTTCGGATATATTTCAGGTTAACATTTCTAACCTATTATATGATGGTTATTTAACTCGAAAAACTGTTTTAAAATAGAATAACTCGATCTCCAGTGTTGTAATTTTATTAAAACAGCTTTTCTTATCAAATTGCTAAAACAATAAATAGCTCTTATGAAATTATAGTTGAATAAAATATTAGTTAAGAGAACAGAGGTTTCAAAAACAAGCCTCAGAATATATAAAACCAGTCCTGTAAAAGATTTTAACGACATGTAGGTTGAAAAAATTCCGGGATATCAAGTCAATTGATTGGAAATTTCCCATTAATTCCAGCGAACGGTAAAATTGATTTGGAAGTCGGAAAATGAATGAGTCACAATTGAAAAATTGCGACGGATTCTTCGAATGTAGCGATTTATTTACTGCGAAGAATATTAGTTCAATTGATAGATATGTATCGCGTTCTGGGAAATCTAATACACTTACTCCAACAACAGTCCGTTTTGTCTTTCGATCGTTTTCCGCAAATATTAATAATTGCTTCTCATTAAATTTAAACACTTTTCCAACATTATTCATTGAATATACAGACTTCTTTTAATGTAATTAATTGCAAGAATCTAATATAATATTACGTTTATGTCTAGTTTGCGCTGAAATAAATAATAGCTATTTACATAACAAGTGCGCAAAAACATACTTTACACATGAGCGTAATTTATTGAAAAAATGACCCGAATTGTATATATACGAGGTGTGGCTATTAAATAACGAGACAGCTATAGACGAAGTATGCATGCGCCAAACACCAGCGACCGTCAGCTTTTTAGCGTGAAGCTTTCTCTTTCGAATGCAGTATTTCTCGCTTCTGTAAACAAATCCATATAGCTGTAGCATTCGTTCTAATTAGAGTTGTTTTTTTGTTTCACCGAAAAAATGTTAAGTGCAACATTAGAGCAACGAATTGTTGTGATCACATGAAACTTGACAAAACTGCTACTGAAACATATAATTTATTGAAAAAAGTACCCAAATTGTGGAAGGACAAGTCATGGTTTCTCCATGAAAACAATACGCTGACTCATTCCGCAATGTCTGTCAAGAGATTTCTAACCAAGTACAGCATCTCAGTGTTGGACCATCCGGCTTATTCGCCAGATCTTGCACCGTGCGACTTCTATCTGTTTCCTAAGGTGAAATTTTCCTCAATAGCAACAAGATTTGAGCTTTGAAAGAGAAATCGGCACGCGTTCTGAAGGAGCTGACAGAAGAAGACTTCCAGCACTGTTTCGAACAATGGAAGATTCGCATGGAGCATTGTATGGATAGAGGAGGGGTGTATATTGAAAGTGATAATAAGTAAATAGGTATGGAATCAAAATGTTAAAACAGCATCAGTCTCGTTATTTAATAGCCACACCTCGTAGTTTTAATACCAATTATTTCAATCCAAAAGTGAATCTGCCTGAAAATTTATCGATTATACCGATGTCTGACTCAGGAGGTCCTGATATTTGGGAGCCAACTCTCCCAAAAAAAAAGGAATTATTCAACAATATAAAATTAACCTAGCGAACAAATGTATTATTTATCGTCGACAGCAGATCGTATATCTATAGATAGTTGTTTTGTTTATTTATTTGTTGTTCCCACACAAGTAATAAGAAATCATCTGGCGACTTTCTCGACCGTAAAATCTATAGGAAAACAGTTATTAAAAACCAATAAAGGCTTATTAGTGATGAGACTTGTTGATTCCGGGAATCAGCGTTGTGTGTGTAGTTCGTTGTTGAAAGACCACGAGTATATGAGCGCCTCTGTCGAGTCAGTATAGCGTCACGGCCGCGACAGCTTCATTGGGACCGGATGTGACGTCATCAACAATTTTCTAATCATCAATCATTTATTTATAGGGACTGCAAGCAGTCAGCGAATTATCATCATTGATACTTAAATCGGTTCAATTTGTTCGACGTAGATAGCATTATTGGTACGCCTATATGCTTCATTCACGAGGATAAATACTTTTTTCCTCAGTACGTTCCTGGTATCTAAACAGGGGTGGACTGGCTCCCATAGCTACACTCACACTTCCGTAAGAAGATTGCAAATTACATCATACAAATATATTTTGCGCAACAGATAGTGCGTTCAAATCTATCTGAATTCAACTTAAAAAGTATGATTGTATATTTGAGTGGTTCGGATTCTATTATAAACTGTTGGTTACTTTTACAGTAACTGAGATTAATATTTTGTTGGGCAGAGTACTGATAAATTATGGTAGAATTCTGTGTAGATCCATTAATTTTATAGATTCGTAAATCTGTAAATGATGAACAAAATCGCAAAGAAACTTATGACAAATATTTTATGTCATATATATATATATATATATATATATATATATATCTACACATTTGTATTTTTAATTAAATTTTTCTAATCATTATTAATTATTTATTTATAAATGTTGTTCTAGAATTATAATTTATTTTGTCCTGAAGAAGACTAGCAGAGACAGTCGAAACGTCGACAAAATAAAAAAATAAAAAAACTAAAAAATTGACTGAATTCCGATTAATATTTTATCACTTTCAATTTAATCTACAGTCAAATAAAAAATATATCATTTCTTAAAATAAAATAAATATATCATCATCACCCATTACTGGGTGTGGCACTCTGCTGAAGCAGATCTCAGTAAGTGATATATTTTGCGCGTGAAGTGCGGTTACCAGTCGTCAAATCACGGCCCCCAAACATGTTAGTGGTGGAGGAGCCACAGGGAAAGCTTTTTTCAAATTATGAAAATTTGTCGCCTGTGGGAATCGAACCAGGGACCTCAGGATCCACAGGCCGACTTCATACCACTGAGCTAGCCATTCCATAATAATCTTAATAATAATAATAAACGAATAATTCGGACTGCGCTAAAAATCTGCTAATATGCCAATTCGGACACGGGGAATTCAATATCGTTAAGCGCATCTTCATATCTTGTTTAGTTTTTAATATATAGTCTCCGAAAAAGTTGAATTTTCCAAAAAAATTACCTCATCACATTTTCGAAACAAGATACGAAGATGCGCTCAACGGCAATGGATTTCTCAAGCTTCAATTGACTTGTAAACAGATTTTCAGCATTTTTTATTTTTCAAAAAGTTTTCACCAAAATTTTGTCATCAAGAAGTTTTTGAACAATATCTCAAAAACTAAAAGACATATGCACTTAGGGATTTTACCATTGGATTCAGTGGGTCAAAATACATATGTCTGTAAATTTTCGTTACAATATTCGTACGAGGATGAATTTTAGAGCAAACAGTCTGAAAATAGCCTCAAATCGAAAAAAATCCAAGGGTACCTTAAGAAATTTTCAAAAAATAAAAATCGTTAAAAAATTGCTTATAAGTCAATTCGGACGCGAGGAATTCAATGCCGTTGAGCGCATTTTCATATCTTGTTTAGTTTTTAAGATATAGCCTCCGGAAAAGTTTTCCAAAAAATTTCCTCATCATTTTTTCGACATTCTCGAGGCTATATCTTAAAAACTAAACAAGATATGAAGATGCGCTCAACACCATTGAGTTTCTCGTGCTTCAATATCTCAAAAACTAGACATATGAACGTTTTCACTTATATTATAAGGATTATTTAAATGAAAAATATCAAACCGAATGTTTGACAGCACGTTAAATAATTCAGTTTGTAGATTTTCTCGACAAAATCTTGTTCAATTAAGGAAAATTGATTGTAAAGATTTAAATATCTGGCCATCAATAAATTTATTACAAGCTTGATAGTAAAATACAATTCATTCTTCAAACAAGAAGTTTCTCCTTTACTAATTTCAGAAATCATGGTTTTATATTTGTAATGTACATTATGAAATTAATTTTTTACAAATTGCATTTTTTATTATTATTATCGCATAAGAAGTAAAAGGGTCCCGAAACAATTTATTTGTTATTTTTGCCATCAAATGGGTGGCTAGCTCAGTGGTATGAAGTCGGCCTGTGGATCCTGAGAACCCTGGTACCCTAGATTCGATTCCCACAGGTGACAAACAATTTTCATAATTTCTAAAGCTACCCCTGTGGCTCCTCCACCACAAACATCTTTGGGGGCCGTGATTTGACGACTGGTAACCGCACTTCACGCGCAAAATATATCACTTACCGAGATCTGCTTCGGCAGAGTGCCACACCCGGTAATGGGTAGAAGGCGTGATGATATATATATTTTTTTAAAGGGGTCATGGCTCCGAAATGGTTGAAAACCACTGTACTAGATTATTTAAGAGAAAATTATTTAAAACAAATTTAATATGAAATTAGAAATTGCATAAAACTAAATTTCATAGATATGTTTTAAAATATTCTTGAACGTAGAATTAAAATAATAAAATAGTTGTAACAGTATATGCCATAAAATTATGAAATTTATAAAAGTCTAATGGTATTAACTGTCAAAAATATATAATAAATTTATATTTGTAAAGAACTTTGACATATTAATTATTATTTATTGTATTTAAAATGAAAAGAAACGTAATAAAATATTGGCAGCAGATTATTCTTCGACAATATTGTAATATTTTAATTTGCAATTCCAAGAATGTGAAAAACTTGTCATGCAAAATACACATTAAATCAAAACAAGTAAAAAAAAATTAATATCGATTTCCAATGTATTTTTATATATCCGTTGCAATTTTGTTACCTAACGCTAGCTACAGAACCGTAATAAAAAATTCAGCTATTAAAAATCGATCAAAAAATCTTTCACAGCATGGGTCCTTCTAAAAAAATATTCTGTCAACTTTATCGGATGTTTCCGTAACAGCCGAAATTGTACGAAGGTGTCACAGTAGCTCATTTCTGGATTCTAACATATCTGGTGTTCAGTATTTGTTTGGATGACTCTAGTTCCGACATATGGTATGTAGTAGGCCAATTAGAATGTTTGTTATGTTTTCAAGCATTATGTTCAGATTCAGTTGCTATATTAACGTGGATTACAGCGACTGACAATTTTTGTATACATCGATTTTTATAAGATTTTTTTCGCCATTTTTTTATATCGTGCATATATACCTCCACTGTTAATTAGTTATGAGTAGTTAAACAATCTGCGGTCGTTTATCTTTTAATTGTGTAAGATTCCATGCGTTTTAACTAAACGTTCGCTAGTTATACGCTGTTCATGAATATGAAGTGTTATAAGCATTTTGTTGCATTTTCAACTACAAATATTCATAATTTTATTACTTGTTCATGATTTTATGGAAAGATTCTCATCAAATATACGAGACAAAAACGTTCAAACATTCAAAATTTAAAATAATTATTTTCTGGTATAGTTTTATTTCAATCTTTTGTTGTTCTGAGTGTGCATTTAATAAATATATGAGGAAGATATTCCAATAATAAAATGTTAAAATAATGCAGTACGTTAACACAATGGCTGGTTTATCTACAACCCTGGATCTAATAGGGTGGTTTAAGATTACTATATTATTTATTTATTGAAAAATATAAATAAAGAATTATTAATTAATATAATATGTATATATTTCCACCACTAACATCTTTGGGGGCCGTGATTTGACGACTGGTAACCGCACTTCACGCGCAAAATATATCACTTACCGAGATCTGCTTCGGCAGAGTGCCACACCCAGTAATCGGTAGAAGATGATATATTTATTTTATTTATTTATATTTTCAAATAATTCAAATAAATGGGATGAAATTGCAAATTAAATTGGAGCAGAAAAGAACTTTGAGAGGTATTTATGGGTATTTAGAAAAACTAGTTTTTATTGTTTATTAAACAAATTAATGTGTTTATCGTAACTATAGCAACTAAGTGAAAATTATGCTACTTGTAATGAATAACTTATTGGTTAATTTTAAAATATGTAGATGAAATAATTATCCAATCAAATGCACCCATATCTAATCACGTGTGCGAAATCAACCAATCAAAACCAAATTCCATTGATAATTTTTTAACGTTTCTCAAAACCAATGAAATGCTTCATTGTATATCACGTGTCTGCGTTTTAACCAATCCTGTCATTATTATACTGAGAATAAAGCTCTTGTGATTATTCCCGGGAATAATCTCTATAGGTGCTTTTGTTTGTGACAAATGATAGGTAGTTGTCAAATAATTATTTAAAACTGTCAACGCGTCAAGTATAATGTGTGAAAACATCGATTTAGTTCTATTTCAGAAATAGAAATACACCAACAAATTTTGGAAACAACTTCCAAGAATACATTAATAAGTAATCAATCGATATGAACCCAGTTCAAAATCTTTTAAGTTGGATGAATCGACCTCAACAGCTAAGTCAAAAAGTAATCTAATTAAATATAACTGGAGAGTTGGATAAATTAGAAAATAATTCTCAAACTTGTTGCCATTTGCCAATAGCCACTCAAGCCCTACGTGCTTTCGTGATTATTGCCTGGCAACAAGTTTTCGAAGGATCTATCAAATTATTTTCATTTTATTCTCACTCTCTTGTTATATTATTACTGAAAATTTTTAGGCGAACTTGCTAGCCATTCATTTCTAATCACATGTGTGAAATTAACCAATCAAAATAACATTACTAGTACACTCTTAATGTTCCGGGAAAATTATGACTTGCTTGTTGCTAGGCAACAAACAGTTTTTGATGTTTAACAAATTTATGGGGTAGGTGGCTCAATGGTATTGAGTAAAAATATGAATTTGAGAACCCTTTTAGGGAACCACCTTCCGCCTACGGTGTCGGAATGGAAACCAAGCAACGTGCTTTCGAAACTGTCAAAATTATTTCGTCAGTTGTCAATGACATTGGGATATTACTACCAAATATAATTATATAGTAAGAGTAGATTCAGTATGAAAATATACTTTTTACGCTTAGGCCAGATTGTCAGCTAATTATGTTGAAAGAAAAGCATCTAAGAAATATCAAAATTTTTGACAGTTCAATATTTAAAACGTCAATTTTTATATTATGCGTTAAACTACTAATTATCTGTTACAAATATTACTATTGCTATTTAACTATCAATAAGCATTTTAATGCATATATTACTTCATTACAAGATAAAAATCAGAAAATATGTAACATGTGCTGTCAGCCATCTTGGATTTTAACATGTTGTTAGCTAATAATATACTTAAAATTCATATTTTTCACATCAATGACCTTACCATTCGTATCTTTTAAAGTATTATAGTAACAATTAGAAAAAGAAAACTATGAAGTACCAACTGTCTATAATTGATTGACAAAAAAATTGAGTTGGCTACACGTTTAGTTGGCAAGCCTCACTGTCAACATGACATCTCTTGATTAAATTTTTAGGTTAATGTTTTTCCAATTTAGTGTTATTGTAAACTAGGGTCGTTGATTTCCACCGAAGTTTGAATTTCTGAACGTTCGAACATTCGAATATTTTGAACTTCGCCAAAAAAACTTCGAAGCTTCGAATTTACGAATTTTTGCCACTGAATTAACGCCATCTGTCATCTCCAAACATGCACACGCATAATTCACGAAAAGTCGGCCACGAATTAAATAATAAACTCGGCGAAATATCCTGCAAAAACTCTGCAAGTTTAGGCGTCTTAATGAAGACATCTATTCTCTTATTGCCCATCTAAATGCTATGGACTTTTAGTAAAACGTTTTAAAATTACAATAAAAAGGATACAAAAACGTCTTAATTATAACGTTTTTGACAGTGTAGCGAAATTTGAAGTCTAAATTGGATTAATTGGGCAAATAATAATAATTAATAATAATTACTTATGAATTAATACATAACTCTGCAAATGAGTTTATTTTGACAATAATTCATATCAACATACCGTGTTCATGTTAGGATCCAGATTCACAATTCGAATAATTCGAAAATTCGGAATATTCTAAAATTCAGAATATTCAAAAATTCGAAAGTTCGAATCTAAATTCGAAGGTTCAATACATCCGAACATTCGAAGTCTCGAATATTCAAAAATTCAACAACCCTATTGTAAATAACCATTGTTATAAATAAAGATGAAGTAAATTTTGACAATGATAGGTTATCAAATTATAATTATATTTTATTTGATATACTTAAATTTGACAATCAGGTATACCAACATAATCATCACACCAACACATACAAAAGAAAAGTCTGGTTCATACAACCGTAAAAATCTGAATAATCCTGTACGATTAACCAAAATATTAAAAGTAAATGGCACTAAAATGGGTACTTCATTGTCTTATCTTTTTTATTTGGTTATTGAAAATTTTATTGTCCGACAAAGAATTTAGTGAAAAACTAGAAACAATTAAAACATTCTCGCCAAGTCTTTTCAGCGATTAGCAATAATTAATGTTTTATATTATTTTTCCAAGAAATTCGCGGCACAAAATAATTAATAAAACTAACAAATTAAAAAAACATTTCAACAATTTCGTCAAGATAACAATTTTATTATATTCAATCAATATAACATTTGAAAACTTACAAAATTCAGATAAGTCATCTGCCCACACTTTGGCATCATCCTAACATACACTTTTTAGTTCGTTCACCCCTGAAATTTACACTTCTCGACCTCAAAACAAAAAACCATCAACATATTTTCCGCAAAAACCAAATACGGCATTACCAACATTTAAAAATAAATAGTTCATGGGACGTCCATGGTCCTATCAGTCAATCAACAATTTCATGTCTGCAACCGCGCTATATTTTCTTCCCTAAGACGCTAAGACGAACCCTAAGACATATGTTTTCAATATCTCATAGAAGGCGACTTGAAGAAACACATGTTACCGAAACCTAAATTATAAATGTCATTTCAAAAAAGTCGTGCTACTCATCAATTGATTTTTTATGCTTGGCGGGGTTTATTTTTGTATCCAGATGGGCTCCGATGCAACAAGAAAGACCAAACTCACACCAAATTATCATCAACTACTTTCTTTATCATCTCATCATTAAACTTCATCACATAAAGAATAAATTTCCGACTAACATATTTGCCATCACATATTTTTCTCTGTCTAAAACACATTTCAAATAAAAGAAATTAAATTTTTAGCTATTTCTTCTAAACTATTATGCCAATGGCACACTGGTCGAGGAGCATGAATGAGCGTCGAGGAACTCATCGATGAAACAACAGAACGCACCCTGACTGATAAAATAAACAAACACGAAAAAATAGCACAAAGCAAAACCAAAATGACAGCCCACGCTAACATGAAATGAGACACAATAATACGTGTGAAATGAGACACAATCGTTTCATCGAGGAACTCCTCGATGGAAATAGAGGCGCCACTATTATTCATCGATGACGGGTGCGTTCCGTTGTTTCATCGATGAGTACCTCGACGCTCATTTATGCTCCTCGGCCAGTGTGCCATTGCCATTATGGAGAAAATACTTTTTCTGAAACCGGCAAGAAAATGCCTACTTTCCTGACCAATTTTAGTATGGAAAGTAGATTTTTACCAGAACAGTTAAGTATCCAGGGTTACAACAAAAATTACAGTTTGCTAAAGTACAAAACAGTCTGGTAAATATTTTTTCTGAAACCGGCAAGAAAGTGCTTACATCCCTGACCAATTTTAGTATGGAAAGTAGGTTTTTACAAAAACAGTCAAGTAAAATACGTATCCAAGGCTACAACAAAAATAACAGTCTGGTAAAGTACAAAACAGTCTGGTAAAGATTTTTTCTGGAACCGGCAAAAAGTGCCTACTTTCCTGATCAATTTTAGTAGTATGGAAAGTAGGTTTTTACAAAACCAGGCAAGTAAAATACGTATCCAAGGCTACAACAAAAATAACAGGTAAAGTACAAAACAGTCTGGTAAAGATGTTACCTGACTGTTATTTTTGTTGTAACCTTGAATACATAGTCTGCTGTCAGTACAATTCATATCAAAAAATTTAAACATTCTGAAGTATTTATGATTAAATATTGATTAAATGAAACGGTTCTAGAAAAAATAGTATACATAATACGCCAGGAAAGTGTTTTTACTTGACTTAGCGGATTAAAATACTCGGCCTGCGACCGTATTTCAAACAACCGCTTCGTCAAGTAAAATATCACTTTCCTGACTTATTATGTAATATACTATACCTGATTGCTTTTTTGTTGTAATCTTAGATACGTAGTCTGCTGTCAATACTATATTTAAAATATTTTTCAAATATATCATCAAGTCTTTTGACCCATTACTGGGTGTGGCATGTTAGTAAGGAGGAGCATCAGCGGTAATTTTAAATAAAAATAAATATATCATCACGCCTTCTACCCATTACTAGGGGTGGCACTCTGCCGAAGCAGATCTCGGTAAGTGATATATTTATGCACGTGAAGTGCGGTTACAAGCCGTCAAATCACGGCTCCCAAAGATGTTAGTGGTACGAGAGCCACAGGAGTAGTTTTTAAAATTGTGTAAATTGTTTGTCGCTTGTGGGAATCGAACCAGAGTTCACAGGATCCACAGGCCGACTTGATACCATTGAGCTAGCTTTAATCTGGTGAAAATTGTTTATCGGCTGTGAGAATCGAACTCGGGTTCTTAAATCCAGCCCTGCTAACATACTTTTAATTTTATCTATATTGAGATTATTTTTATAGAATTAATTATGAGGTGGCTAGCTCAGTGGTATGAAGTCGGCCTGTGGATCCTGAGAACCCTGGTTCGATTCCCACAGGCGACAAACAATTTTCATAATTTCAAAAGCTACCCCTGTGGCTCCTCCACCACTAACATCTTTGGGGGCCGTGATTTGACGACTGGTAACCGCACTTCACGCGCAAAATATATCACTTACCAAGATTTGCTTCGGCAGAGTGCCACACCTAATGGGTAGAAGGCGTGATGATATATATTTATTTATTTTATTTTTTTATTATAGAATTAATATAAAAATATTTATCAGTTTACAAATATCTTTAAAATTAGAAAAATTGACGATTGAATTATGTTTCAAAAAGTTTGTAAGTATACTTATCTTGTGATTATTAATAATGAATTAAAGAAATATTTTAGACAAGTCTAGAAAAGTTTGTTTTAAAATATTTTGATGAACAATGAGTATATTTTGACCTGCCATGAACTCAATAGTAAAGTAATTTTTTATTGTAATAATATGTTTGTACTTCTTGCGTAAATTTTTTTATTACTAAAGTGAGGTTACATTTTTTATGTTGATAAACTTTGCATAGTATTTTACCGCAACTATTCGAGTTAATAATAACGTTAGTTACTTAATTATCGATGTAGCATCTTTTAGGGGATGTAAGCAAAAACTAGGGATGTCATTAGACAAACAAGTGTTGCAAACCGCGTGAAATTCAGGAATTCATGAGCAAAAATCATACATCGCAGACAGAACAAAACTATGAAAACAGCTTCGCTGTCGACAAAAAGTCGAAAGAGAAAAAAACAGTATCGGGGGGTATGGTGGGGGGGTCACGGCGAATCCACAGCATCCAATCGGTACAGACAGCGCCGCTCAGCGGTGAAAAAACGCTTCACATCGCTCGTATGTGCCTGGCGTTAAAAAACCAGTGTGGAAGGGGTAAAGGGTTATTGGAAAGAGGTGGAGTCTTCGATAGCACCTCCCACCGGCTCCGCCTACTTTATACACTAGTGTACACATCATATCTTGTACGATGCGTCTCGTACCATACCAGGTTGGGGGGAACAGCTACGATTGTAGATCTTCAACAAAGAAGACTAAGTCAGTCTTTTACCAGTTTCGTTTTTGTGACGACCGCGCGCGAGTCCCACCGAACTTGTTCGCTGGCTCGGTCGGTAACTGACCCGCGGTTGCGTTTGCGATTTTACCGGTTGTGCGATATGCCGGTTTGTGACTGTGATTCCCCCACACTGCACTCAACCTAAACATTTTTCAACTGTTTCAACTTTGTGTTTTGTTTCTATGCAACAATTTTATTTTGGGATTATTTGATCATGCTGCGGATTTGCAAACTATGACACGTGTAAGTAAACAAATATAAAAATATACCTGAATTTTTATTTTTTTATGTGTCTATTATTAAGTCAAAAAGGCTGGTTTTAATATACCTGGAATAAACATGAGGGTTCATTGTTATAGAATGACATCGAGTTTTAGTATAGCGATATTAAGTTAACACCTGATTTTAGGGGTGTGTTTGTGTGCGTGCGTGTGGCCATGGTGGGGGTGTAAACAACCCCTACGTGTCGTGATACCCGCCGCAACCAGCGGCGTCGCATTAGGAATTCTCAATTATTTACATTACTAATCTAACACAGTTTTTTTGTTCATTTATATTAAAATTTACTGAATTATTTATATTTTATACAATAATAAATATATTTTTAACTTCTTTGTATAGAATCGAATATTTAAATAGAATTACAATAATAATGAATTATACATATCTATTATTATCATAAAAAAAAACTGATTCAAATTTTAATGGATCTAAAAATTTAATAGTTAATAATTAACATAATTTCAATTAAATATGCATTATCCATTTTACTTTTAACGTATAATTACAGAAAACCATTTATTATTCATAAAATTATAACACATTACTAACCATTTTTATAATAATGTTACCAATAATCATACTTCACTTCTCTTGTCTACCAAGATCTGCAATTGCAGAGATGCGGATTAGCGTGTTTTAGACAAAATTTAACATTTGGATCCCATTTATACATTTTAGATAACAAATTATTACATATGAAAAACATATATTAAGAATTTTTTATTAATAAATATAAATAATTAACTATAGGATGCTGCTATTTAACGACCATTCATCACAATTCACTACATTTTCCTACCAAGATCTGCAATTTCAGAACTGCAGTACCGGATTAAGCTTTTGGCAAGATCCTAGACAAAATTGGCGTGTTTACGAATTCAATTTTCAGATTGTTGAAAACAAAAGAAAAATATATTTAGAACATACATACATACATATCGTCACGTTATATTCCATTAAATGGGGTAGCACGAACCCTAAAATCATTCATAAAATATTCAGAACAAATGTAATAATAGAAGGTTCAGTGGTATCAAGTCGGATTGTAGGTTTGAGAACTTAGGTTCTATTCTCACAGCCGACAAATAATTATCACCACATTAAAATTACCCCTGTGGCTCTCCCTCAACTAACATTTTTGGGGTCGAGATATGACGGCTGGTAACTGCACTTCAAACGCATTAATATATCACTTACCCAGATCTATCACGGCAGAGTGCCAAACCCAGTAATGGATAAAAGGCGTAATGATATATTTATTTTATAATTACAATAATTATTTAAGGAATAGGTAGCTCAGTGGTAATTCAGGTTCGATCCCATAACCAACAATTTTCACCACCTTAAAAAAGTACTTCTTTAGTTTCGCTCTCCTAACATCTTTTGGGGCCGTAATTTTACGGCTGGTAACTGCATTTTACTTGCATTAATATATCACCCAGATCTATTACGACAGAATGCCACACCCTATAATGGGTAAAAAGCGTAATATATTTATATTTATTTATTGTATAATGACAATCAATTTTGCTAATCTATTTTAATTTTTTTCGGGATCAAATTGGGCCCCTTTGAATTTTAAGCTCTAAATGTTCATCTTTTTTTTGTTAATCCGGACCTGCAAAGCTGAATCACAAAAACTATTAAAAATAAAGGGTTATTTATATCATTATTATGTATTAAAAGTATTTAATATTTAGAATTA
Organism: Pterostichus madidus; assembly: GCA_911728475.2. NCBI lineage: Eukaryota > Metazoa > Arthropoda > Insecta > Coleoptera > Carabidae > Pterostichus > Pterostichus madidus. The sequence goes on from OU452315.1 coordinate 10,425,445, forward strand.
GATTAGATATTTCGAAGCCCCTTTTTATGCCCTGTTGCGCCGCCACTGTGTTACCCTTGTTATTCACACATTGCCCCTAGCTTACACACTCACCGCAAGGGATGGTACAGTTTCTCAGCGCGAATAATCATCATTGTTCCTTCAACAAGTCACTTATACTGAACTGGGCTGCTACTTCTCCAGAAATAGGTTGTTTTTATCTTGATTTTAAGAATCTTACAAGAATTATCAAGTTTTCTTAGTAGTTCTACGCGTACTTTGACACAATTAGACACACTTTATACAGGAATACAGAAATAATATATGGAATAAAAAGGATTATGGAATCCTTGGTTAAATATTTTACGTTTATAATTGAACGTTTCGAGATGTAAAATCATTTTAGTTGTAAATAAATAATAGTTGCAACAAATTAAACAAAAATATTAGAAATTACTAACATTGGTAACAGTTTAAAATAGGTTATAAGAAAAACACATGTTAAATTAATATAAAAATAATGCTATATTTGTTAGTCTAGAAGTTGTAAAAATAAATTGGTGAATAATTTGCTATGACAGTTTATTTTATAAATAAACAAATCTATACATACATTTATTATTTTAAAATTTGCGATATGATAAATTAGAAGTAATAAAATTACATTAATGCTGGGTTGCAAGAAAAAATAAAGAGATCTTTAGTTAAAGAATTGTTTATCTAGCAACAGTATCAATAGCGATCTTCTGAAATTTATTGAACCGTTAGTTGCTAATGAACCGATAAAACTTTCATGCAACCCAGCATTAGTATATTATTTATTTATTAATGGGGTAATGGCTCAGTTGTATCAAATCGGCCTGTGGATCCTAAGAACCCTGGTTGGATCCCCATAGCCGATAAAACAGTTGCACCAATTAAAAATTATCCCTGTGGCTTCCCCAACACTAATATCTTCGGGGGCCGTGATTTAACGGCTGGTAATCGCACTTCACGGTCATAAATATATCACTTATCGAGATCTGCTTCGGCAGAGTGCTACATCCAGTAATGGGTAAAAGGCGTGATGATATATTTATTTATTTATTTATTTTAGTTATTAATAATATGGGGTAATGGCTCAGTGGTATCATGTCGGCCTGTGGATCCTTAGAACCATGGTTCGATCTCCATAGCATTTTCACCAATTTAAAATTTATCGCTGTGGCTCCACCAAATGCAAATTAAATTATTTTTGAATTTGTGTTGTTTTGTTTTGACCGAAATATACATTACGCATACATTGTTATTATAATAAATATTTTTTTATATAGTATTTTTATGAATCTTACAATTTCATCTTATTAGTAACCGATACATATAAAAAATAATAAAATATATAAATATATCATCACGCCTTGTACCCATTACTGGGTGTGGCACTCTGCCGTAGCAGATCTCAGTAAGTGATATATTTATGCGCATAAAGTGCGGTTATCAGCCGTCAAATCACGGCCTCTAAAGATGTTAGTGGTAAGGGAACCACAGGGGTAATTTTAATGTGGTGAAAATGTCAGCTGTGGGAATCAAACCAGGGTTCTCAGGATCCACAGGCCGACTCGATACCATTGCGCCACCTAACCCATATATTTGAACGCATGATATCTTACTTACGTTTCGATTGCTGGTATATATGATTATAATTACATAAAAAGCCGAATTATACACGTGCCCATTTCATTGAAAACACCTTACTTCCTTTCAGCGTGAAAGCCACAAACAGGTGTTAAACCTTTCATCGTTGAAAGCGTCAATCCACCTGTTTGCAATCGTGTGCTGTCAAACACCCCTCCTCCCTTTCTCGCATCCCTGCTGGCCACCCCTACCCGGATGTCAAAATCGCAAAATCTCTCGTTGGATTTCGACCATTCGACGGGCATCGGAAAACCGCGGCATCGTGTTATTGAATTTTTGTCACTGATCTGTCATGTGTCCGACATATCACCGATGCTCTTCTGTCACCCAGCCATGCGATGCTCTTTTTTTAATGTTTTCATTGTTTGATTGTTTCGGATGAATGGTCCCTTGACGGGTTGAATTCATAAATGATTGATCAGGATTTAAACGGTGCTGTGACTTTTTTCTGTTGGTCATCGTGATTTTTCACTTGTTCCTTCTGTTTATTTACAACTTTATTAATCGGATGTATATTTCATTTATTAAGAAACTTTTTAGAAAGAAGAAGTCAAGAATTTTTTTTAGTCATTAGTTGATCCTCTATTGCGAGAAATATTTTGTGGAACAGCTATTTACACAGCAAGTGCGCAAAGACATAGCACAATTTTAAAGTACGAGCGAAGCGAGTGCTTTAATTTGTGCGAATGGTGCAAATGACGTCTTCGTGCACGAGTTTTGTACAAAGTTTTTATAACGAGCAAAAATTATATAATCGACATTGAGGAAAATTATTTTTGAAGCGTGAATTTATATTGACAGTTAAATATGTCATGAAGTGACATTAGTTATTTGAAAACAAGTAGTTTTTTTTTTCTTATCAATTTTGTTAAAATATGTCTGTTTGATGGCGTTATAAGCAAATGTCTCTATTTCTTTTATGAATTCCTTAAAATGATGTATATACGTAAGTACAATTAGCGTTTTAATAGTCAAAATTTAGAATCATATAAAATGGGTGTTTTTTTCAAATCCTTTGCGCACTAGTGCACAAAATCAAACTTTCTCTCGATTTCCATCGGTTTCCAAGGTAAACATTATTTTGAATGCTGCGAGTACAAAAAGTAACTAACTTCATGATTATGACTCAGTAGTTAACTCATTTCATATCAAAAATAGATTTACAAGAAACTTTTTTGACTTCTTCTTTCTAAAAAGTTTTGCAGAAAACTTTCGTTTTAATTATTATAATAATTTTCTAATTTCAAACGTAAAAAATATTTATTTTGTGAGTTACGTAGTTAAGTTTGTTTTGTAACAACTATTTTATTATATTTCCTTTTTAAATAAAATAAAATAAATATATCATCACGCCTTCTACCCATTACTGGGTGTGGTACCCTGCCGTAGCAGATCTCAGTGATATATTTTACGCGAGAAGTACGGTCACCAATCGTCAAATCACATCCCCTAAAGATGTTAGTGGAGGGGAGGAGCCACAGGGGTAGTTTTAATAAGTGAAATTTGTTTATCAGCTGTAGGAATAGAACCCGCGTTATTAAATCTACAGGCCGACTCGATACCACTGAGCCACCTACAAGGGATTCTTTCAATGTGTTGAAAATTGTTTGTCAGCTGTGAGAATCGAACCCGGGTTCACACTGTGCGCTTTTCGCTCGATCGTAGAAAGAGGTGCTTTCTTGAACTTTGTCAAAGTAATATGTGTACAATAATGATGAATGTTGAGGGATAAAAATATGAATGTGCAAAGCTTGGGAAAAATGGTTTGAGGTACCTCCCAAGAAGCAATTGATAAAATAAATAAATAAATGAGTGAGTGAAGAGAGGTACCTCCTAATATTACTTTGGTGTGTGTAAGTAGGCACTTGAGTGGCACCAAATCGGTGGTAGTGGCGCGTGGGTCAACATTTTGGCGGTGGGCCACACCCAGTCTGGGGCTGAATGGCCCCCCTGTTCCCTCGCGAGCGACACCTACACGTGATTAACCGGAGACGACAATGGGGCTCTTATTTATTTTATTTGTTACACGTACCAGTTTTTATTTTCTGTTTTTTCTCGGCGTGTGGATGTTTTTTCACTGAACGTAGGTTGCTTTAAAGTGTCTGTTGTATTTAAAAAATTATAATGTGTAATATGCGTCTATGGCTTCTCACACAAAGGTCCGGGCCCAAGAAAAGGAGTGTTTTATTTTAAAATCCAGACTAAAATACGAGTCCTTTGACATTGTTTTCTGACAGGGTGGTCGACGATTGTTAATGAAGCGAGCTGAATTAATTTCTTACACCCATAACTTTATTAAATATGTAAATGTACATAGAGCAAGACAACAATTATTCTCATAAATTCTAACGCTACAAACAATCATAATTGAATCTTTTGTCTATTGATAAACTAGTTTACTACCTACTCACACATTCTGCAATTGCAGATCTTCATACATTTATTTCAGTGGCGTCCCTAAAACTTTTGCCGCCCAGGGCGGTCTCCAATTTGCCGCCCTTTCTAAGTCAATCAAATGGTGGTTTTCGTAAATTAAAAACATAAATATAAAATAAATATATCATCACGACTTTTACCCAATACTGGGTGTGGCACTCTGCCGAAGCAGATCTCGGTAAGTGATATATTTATGTACGTGAAGTGTAGGTACCAGGCGTCAAATCACGGCCCCCAAAGATGTTAGTGGTGAGGAAGCCATATGTGTAATTTTAATTTGGTGAAAATTGTTTGTCGGCTGTGGGGGGTCCTCAGGATCCACAGGCCAACTCGAAACCACTGAGCCATTACCTCATTAAATTAATAAACATAAATAAATAATTGTAATTGAGACAAACAATAGATGGGGAACTTTTTTACCATTGGATGGCATATTTAAATTAGGCAGTAATAAAGGATTTTTTCGAGATAATATTTTTAACCCTACATTGACTTGACGATGAAGAAAAATATTCGAAATCATATAGTAATTCATAATTCGTAGAAATCGAATAGTAAACTTATGAAGTGAACAAATATAAAAAATACCACCCCAAAATATGTGCCGCCCGGTGCGAACTGCACCCACCGCCCCTCCCTATGTACGCCACTGATTTATTTGTTTCATTTATTCCAATTATGGGGTAATGGCTCAGTGGTATCAAGTCGGCCTGTGGATCCTAAGAACCCTGGTTCGATCCCTACAGCCGACAAAACATTTTCACCAATTTAAAATTACCCCTGTGGCTCTCCCACCACTAACATCTTTGGGGGCCGTGATTTAACGGCTGGTAATCGCACTTCACGCGCATAAATATATCACTTACCGAGATCTGCTTCGGCAGAGTGCCACACCCAGTAATGGATAAAAGGCGTGATGATATTTTTATACTTATTTCTTTATGCAAAATGAAATATTCGTGCTGACTGTCTTACGCCAAACATCCTGTACACAAAAAATAGACACTCATCGGGGCTTTTTGGTTGAAACTTTGTGTCATTAAAGACAGTCAATCATTGAACAAAGTTGACATAAATTTCCGACACCTGTTTGTAAAATGCAGACATGTATAAAGATTTATATTTAGTGTTTCGGTATGTAAAGTTGGTATCTCTGAGAATGTTTATAGCTGCCAGACATCTAAGAACATAAATGCATCGATAATGTCATGTAAACAATTTTCAGCATCCTTCAAATGTTCAAACCCTTGAAAACATCGAAAGAATCTTGAAGAACCCGTGGGAAAATTAGTTCACCCTCTTGAGCGCCTGTAACGAAAACCATATGTTTATACTTAAAGACTTCCCCCACCCTTAACGAGGGAAGGAACTAGAAAGATACACTTCAAACTCTCAACTACATAAAAACAAAAAAATAGAATATTGCGCGTTATTACTTCATTGCCGTTAAAATTTATAGGAGCGATATGTCAATGTTATTATTTATTACTAATTATTATCACATGAAAGTGTTAACAAGATTAAATGAGAATACATGAAGTTTTAACAATTATTTTGAAAACTTCAGCAGTTTTGAAAGAATGCAATGAAACAACTAGAACTGCAGTGCTTGGTAAACAAAAATAGTTCTCACGAGTATACTGTGATACAAATGCAATAACGATACTATGTTTATCTTTAGTTCGCTTACACCGTGACGTATAGTCATCATTTCATTATATAGTACACTTTCCATGGGCGGAGAGATGGACACTGCACCGGAAATAGGGGGCACGTAAATTACATCATCTCTACACACACCATAATACAATTATTATCTTATGCTATATTATTATATTCTACAATTATAATAAAATAGTTTTCAGAAACTTACTCACAAAATATTTGTAAAGTTTTAAGGCATAAAATTTTGCATCTAAACCAATTGGGGTGGCTAGCTTAGTGGTATGAAGTCGGCCTGTGGATCCTGAGCACCCTGGTTCGATTCCCACAGACGACAAACAATTTTCATAATTTCAAAAGCTACCCCTGTGTCTCCTCCACCACTAACATCTTTGGGAGCCGTGCTTTGACGACTGGTAACCGCACTTCACGTGCAAAATATATCACTTACCGAGATCTGCTTCGGCAGAGTGCCACACGCAGTTATGGGTAAAAGGCGTAATGACATATTTATTTATTTATTTATTATATCTAAACCAATAAATAACATTAATTTTGCATGCTTTGTAACGACACAATTAGATCTGAAAATGACAAAAATTGCCTTAAAACTATCGATAGCCATGAAACTGAAACAAAATTAAACAAATGTTTGATGTTGTATAAATAAAAATAAATAAATATATCACCACGCCTTTTACCCATTACTGGATGAGGCACTCTGCCAAAGCAGGTCTCGGTAAGTGATATATTTATGCGCGTGAAGTGCGGTTACCAGCCATCAAATCACGGCCTCCAAAGATGTTAGTCGTGGGGAAGCCACAGGGGTAATTTTAAATTGGTGAAAATGTTTTGTCGGCTGTGGGGATCGAACTCGGGTTCTTTGGATCCACAGGGCGACACGATAACCACTGTGCAATTACCCCATGTCAAAATAAATGACATAATAAATAAAGAAATTATGTGTCACATCCTGTAAGGCAAAAGGCGTGATGGTAGAGACTAGATACCACTGAGCCACCTACCCCATAAGAAAATGTAATTTGAATGATTATATGTCGTTAAATTCGAGAAACCTACGGTGTCGTGATTTGATTCAAACAGTTTTGCCAGGTAACAATGTTTCAGGACAAAAATAAATTTATATAGGATAATATAAAGCTCTTGTGTAATTATAATTGAATAAATATTTTCATAAAATAAAATAAATAAATATATCATCACGCTTTCTACCCATTACTGGGTGTGGCACATGATATATTTTTTGCGCGTGAAGTGCGGTTACCAGTCGTTAAATCACGGCCTCCAAAGATGTTAGTGGTGGAGGAGCCACAGGGGTAGCTTTTTTGAAATTATGAAAATTGTTTGTCGCCTGTGGGAATCGAATCTAGGGTACCAGGGTCCTCAGGATCCACAGACCGACTTCATACCACTGAGCCATAGATATTTTCATAATTGAATTAATTTGTTAGATTAGTGTTCCTTCTGAACCGCCACTGATTATTATTGCACTTGCATTTTGCAATGCTATCACAGATGATATTTTATATATAGACGTAACTATTGACATAGCATTATATCAACTATAGCATACCACGTAGATGCAGTGTTGCATTCTTTCTGTACTTGTTTCATTCTGTTCTTATCAAGAATAATCCGAAGAATTATTTTTATTATGTCATTTAATCATATATTTAGAATTAAACATTTAATCAATATATTTATTTATTTATGGGGTAATGGCTCAGTGGTATTAAGTCGGCCTGTGGATCATATGAACCCTGGTTCGACCCCCATAGCCGACAAAACATTTTCACCAATTTAAAATTACTCCTATGGCTCCCCCACTACTAACATCTTTGAGGACCGTGATTTGACGGCTGGTAACCGTACTTCACGCGCATGAATATATCACTTACCGAGATCTGCTTCGGTAGAGTGTCACACCCAGTAATGGGTAAAAGGCATGATGATATATTTATTTATATTTATTTATTTATGGGATGATGGCTCAGTGGTATCAAGTCGGCCTGTGGATCATAAGAACCCTGGCTCGATCCCCACAGCCGACAAAACATTTTCACCAATTTAAAATTACCCCTGTGGCTCCCCCACCGCTAACATCTTTAAGTGCCGTGATTAGACGGCTGGTTACCGCACTTCACGCGTATATATATATCACTTACCGAGATCTGCTTCGGCAGAGTGCCACAACCAGTAATGGGTAAAAGGCGTGATGATATATTTATTTACATTTGTTCAAAAACTTGAAAAGATAACGAAAATCTGTGAATACCAGTGAATTCCTCTCGTAAAAGTACATAGGTATGCAAATTTTTAGCCAAAAATTCGGACAGATTAAGTTTTTGTTACAAAAAAACGAAAAATCACTGTTTTTTAAATATTTTTGAAGGGGTACCCTTTAAGAATTTTACGAATTTGGACCATTTCTAGTTTTGCTCTAAAATTTTCTCACCAATTTAAAATTAACCTTGTGGCTCCCCCACCACTAACATCTTTGTGGGCCGTGATTTGACGACTGGTAACTGCACTGCGCATACTTGTATCACTTACCAAGATCTGCTTCGGCAGAGTGCCACACCCAATAATAGGTAAAAGACGTGATAATATATTTATTTATATATATTTGTTTTCTCAGAAAACAACACTCGAAATTGATGTAAATATTTGGTCTAAATTGAAGTAAATTTGAATGTATTAATTTTAAACATAATGCATTGTTTTTATTCGTAATAAATAATTATCTTTTAATTAGTCATATTGTGATAATTAGTAACCGCATATTTCGATAAAAGATATTTAAGAGTTTTATCACACATGGAAAATTAATCAAATGTATTGTTGTATAAATATATTTGATTAGCTGTTTCCATGAAATAAACAAACAAAACAAAAGCATGCATGTCATAAAGGGGTGTCACAAATTCTCACATGCAGCGTCAGTGAAGGGTGTCAACGCAAACACTGAGCAAGCAGAAGGAAAAAATCCTTCTTTTATTTTTTCTCAAAACAAAACCGAAAAATTCGTTCAGTCCTTTAAATAGACGCAAACCGATCTTGGTCTCTAATCGCTCACACATCCTGTTTCCGTTTCGATTTCAGATTGTTTTATTTCAAATGAAAATGGCTGCTCATGGCTAGCATTGATTTGTACGCATCATTGTTTATGGGAGTCTTTGACGCGTATTATGTAAAATGCCATGCAAATTAGGGGATTTTTGTTTTAAAGAGTGGCTGTCAAATGTATACAATAGATGTCTCTTGACGCCCACGCATACAGTTTTTCACTTCTTTTTATGATCGTAGTAAGCGACGCCAGGCTTTGACGAGAGCACACAGCTCTGCTTTAAATAGTACGGGGGTAATTTGCATAGGGAATATTTTATTTTCAACTGGCCTCAATGAATAACAGCGCCTCAAAGCAAGCTCTGGACATTAATTGATTTAGAAATTTCAAACGTTTGCCCAACGGCAAATCACTTCTACCTACTACTAACCAGAGCTGGGCAAGCTACTTAAAAAAAGTAGCTAAGCTACAGCTACAGCTATTCTTTAAAAAAGTAGCCAAGGTACAGCTATAAGCTATATTTTGTAAAATATAGCTAAGCTACAGTTAAAAGCTTTCGTTAAAGTAGCTGTTAAATTTTAAAGCTACTTTTTAAAATGATTGTGAAATAATTAAATTTGCCATTGTCATATGATCAGTCTTTTGTTATCATTGTTAATTTTTGATGCTATATATCGAAATAAATTAACAATCACATTAACAAAAGACTCCTAAACAGTCAATGTTTAGTTCATTTAATATTTAATACAATAATACAGATACAATATTATAATAATTACTTACCGAAAACAACAATTCTTCAGTTTTATTATTTTAGATTAAAATTTACTATTATTTTTTCACATTTAGCTAAGCTACAGCCAGAGCTGGGCAGTAGCTAGCTACTTTTGTAGCTTAGCTACATTTACCTTAGCTGTAGCTGTAGCTTAGCTAACTGTGAAAAAATATAGCTGTAGCTTGTAGCTAGCTACTTTTTTTTCTATTAGCTTAAAAATAATAACTGAAGCTACTTTTAAAGCTACTTTTTGTGGCTTAAAGCTACTTTTTGTAGCTTAAAGCTACTTTTTATAGCTTAAAGCTACTTTTTAAGCAGAAGGTCAACAAAGGACGCATGCGTACAAGCTAAACCCACACAAAATAATTATTTGTTGCCGGTTCTAACTGGCTCTAATACGCAAAAATACACAGTAGGTGCCAGATGGTATTTGCTATTTTTGATATTTATGTATGTAATAGTAAATTAACAGTCATTATAACAAAAGACTGATCATATGACAATGGCAAATTTAAATGTTTCACAATAATTAAAAAAATTAGCTTTAAAATTTAACAGCTACTTTAACGAAAGCTTTTAGCTGTAGCTTAGCTATATTTTAGAAAATATAGCTTATAGCTGTAGCTTAGCTACTTTTTTAAAGACTAGCTGTAGCTGTAGCTTAGCTACTTTTTTTAAGTAGCTTGCCCAGCTCTGGCTACAGCTAAGGTAAATATAGCTAAGCTAGTAGCTAAGCTACAAAAGTAGCTAGCTACTGTCCAGCTCTACTACTAACCGTCAATTAAAACCAACCACCTTCCACTAAACTTGAAAAATAATAAATAATTATTCCAAATGTGAGTAAGATAATCCTGCAGAAACAATATATATTCAAATAGTCTGAGCCTTTAAAATGAAAAAATTCCTATTATGTTTTTTACAACCCCCTGCTTATAAGTTATGAATGTGACCGAGCGAGATGATAGCATCACTCTGTCTCTTTCTATCGCACCGCCACCCACCCCTTCCGAGGTGGTAGGTATAAGTTATTACACAGAAGTGTTAGGCAAGTTCAATTTTTCGCACCCCGAAGTCTTGTGCTTATTATGTGAAATATTCTTGTGGTTACCTTTCTATACGCAGGGCCGTATTTCACTGTTATTATAAAAAAAAACAATAGCGCGGCTAGGTTCGATGAGGACCCCATCGCCTCATCCCCACACCAGTGGCGGAACATCAAAATATTGCCCTGACTAACAACTTTTATATGTCTCATCAATAACGAATATTTACAAGTACGGTTTGAAATTGAGAAATATTTCAGTTTTATGTAAACATATTTCGGTTCATATTGTAAGAGGGGCAGTGGCGTACCTAGAGGGGGGCGGTGGGTGCGGTTTGCACCGGGCGGCACATATTTTGACTTTCTTATACACAGTATATACCAAGGGTTAGGTTCGAAAAACGGTCATTCTGTATATGCCTCATCAGTAAAGTTAGACATAAAGTAGTCAATATTACTAAAAAATTATACGTAAACAAATTTGATATTTTATATGTTTCAAACAGATAAATGCTGAATTACTGAAAAACCAAATTACATGTTTAATAATATTATATAACATTCATATATTCTAAATATTAAATATGCTGTGTATAAGAAAGTCGTGTGGTGCCCACACCAGATTTTTTATATTTAGTTTTAGTTGTAAAAAACAACCTATTCACTTCATAAGTTTCCTATTCGATTTCTATGAATTTCAATGTAGGGTTGAAAATACTATCTTGAAAAATTCCTTTATTACTGCCTAATTTAAATATTGTTAAAAAGTTCCCCACCTATAGTTTGTCTCAATTACAATTATTTATTTATGTTTATTAATTTAATGGGGTAATGGCTCAGTGGTTTCGAGTTGGCCTGTGGATCCTGAGGACCCCGGTTCGATTCCCACAGCCGACAAACAATTTTCACTAAATTAAAATTATCTCTGTGGCTCTCCCACCACTATCATCTTTGGGGGCCGTGATTTGACGGCTAGTAACCGTACTTCACGTACATAAATATATCACTTACCGTGATCTGCTTGGCAGAGTGCCACACCCTGTAATGGGTAAAAGTCGTTATAATATATTGATTTTATATTATGAATTACTATATAATTTCGAATATTTTTCTTCATCGTCAAATAGGGTTAAAAATATTATCTCGAAAAATTCCTTTATTACTGCCTAATTTAAATATGCCATCCAATGGTAAAAAAGTTCCCACCTATAGTTTGTCTCAATTACAATTATTTATTTATGTTTATTAATTTAATGGGGTACAGTGGTTTAGAGTTGGCCTGTGGATCCTGAGGACCCCGGTTCGATTCTCACAGCCGACAAACAATTTTCACCAAATTAAAATTACCCCTGTGGCTCCCCCATCACTATCATCTTTGGGGGCCGTGATTTGACAGCTAGTAACCGTACTTCACGTATATAAATATATCACTTACCGAGATCTGCTTCGGCAGAGTGCCACATCCAGTAATAGGTAAAAGTCATGATGATATATTTATTTTATATTTATTTTTTTAATTTATAAAAACCACCATTTGATTGACTTAGAAACGGCGGCAAATTGGAGACCGCCCTGGGCGGCAAAAGTTCTAGGTACGCCACTGAAGAGGGATGAAAATAAAGTAAAGATTTTGTAGAGACGCCACTGGAACGGAGCGGCACCTTATTAAAACTGCAAGGGATATATATGCTGTGCAATATATTTTGATTTTTAATTCAAACTCGTGAGACGCTTGGTTTTATGGTTTGCCACGCGATGGCACGGTTGTAGCCGACCGTAGCGCCTCCGCTGGTGAAATGAACAAGCAGAAAGATGGCTTATTGGAACCCCTGGGGATGGGGTGCCTAACACCATCAGATGCGCGAAATATGTAGATTCATCTTATAACATCATCAAACATAAAATCGAAAACCTTCAATTTCCACTGAAAACATTTCAAATAATTAGGCATTAGATGAAAAGAAATGTCACCTGGTTTAGGGGATGAACAGGAGAAACGGGATGGCAATAGATTACTTAACTTAATTAGCAATCTGATTGCTAATAAACTTATCGGTTTCCTTAAAAGGGATTACCTTTCAAAAAGTTTTTACTAATTAAACATCCCTGGCTTGATGGGGTGGTGTGCCCGTGTTCCCACCCCTCGGGACGCCTATCGGTGATTTTGTATAGCGACACGCGACACGAGGGATGAAAACAGAAAACTCGAACTTCACGGTGATGTGGTTGAGTCTTCCGCTATTGACAGGTCTCAGCGTTAATTAATGAAATTTTTAACGAATTCTGCAGATCAAAAAACGTTTCTAGGCTTGAGAATTCCTTTTACTTTTACCCTCAACTTGATACATTCAGAGACAAAAACTTTTTTATACTTTGTTTCAGTGATTTCAATGCTTTCATGAGCTTTTTTCAATAAAAACTAGAGTTCGGCAAATATTAATTTCTCGAATTCGAATATCGAATTCAAATATTAATCAAATCTTTTAATACCTCGAATATTCGAATTAGTTACTTATTTAAAAAGTAAATTATAATTGTAAATAATAATAAATTTAAAAAATATATATATTACTGGGTGTGGCACTCTGCCGAAGCAGATCTCGGTAAGTGATATATTTTGCGCGTGAAGTGCGGTTACCAGTCGTCAAATCACGGCCCCCAAAGATGTTGTGGTGGAGGAGCCACAGGGATAGTTTTTGAAATTATGAAAATTGTTTGTCGTCTGTGGGAATCGAACCAGGATTCTCAGGATCCACAGGCCGACTTCATACCACTGAGCCAGCCACCCCATAAAGTTAATTAATATTAATTAAATTATCAGTAATAATATAACAAGAGAGTAAGAATAAATTGAAAATAATTTGACAGATAGGCAATAGTCACGAAAGCCCGTAGGGCTTGAGTGGCTATTGCCAAATGGCAACAAGTTTGACAAAGATACTGGAGAATTATTTTCTAATTTATCCAACTCTCGAGTTATATTTAATTAGATTATTTTTTGACTTAGCTGTTGCGGTCGATTTTAAACTGGGTTCATATCGATTGATTACTTATTAATGTATTCTTGGAAGTTGTTTCTAAAATTTGTTGGTGTATTTCTGTATCTGAAATGGAACTACATAAATCGATTTTTTTCACATATTTTACTTGCGCGTTGACAGTTTTAAATAATTATTTGACAACTACCTATCATTTGACATAAACAAAAAAGCATCTACAGAGATTATTCCCAGGAATAATCACAAGAGCTTTATTCTCAGTATAATAATGATAGGACTAGTTAAAACGCTGACATGTGACATACAATGAAGCAAAGATGTTAGTGATGGAAAAGCCACAGGGATAGTTTTTGAAATTATGAAAATTGTTTGTCGCCTGTGGGAATCGGATCCACAGGCCGACTGAGCTAGCCATCCCATTAATTAATTCACTAATTCTCGTTTTCTTATTTCATCTGAGCAAAATAACTTAACTAAACTAAAATGAATAATGAAAAAATAATGTGCAAATTTTGTGGTGAAATAAAATGATTTGTATGGAGCGATTGTAATGCGTGCCGCACGGCTGAGACAATATTCGTATTGTGCGTACGACGCGTAATATTGTGTGTGTATGAAGAGAGAAATGAAATTGGGAAACAACCCTTTTCAGATATTTTCCTTGGGGGTAGAAAATCAATGGAAAGGATTACAAATTCGTGAAATGCAAAGGGTTTATAAAGGTTTTTCAGTTAATCAAAATCTCCAATAAATTCTCAGATACGATTAATTGTTAGGAATGTTATTGAGTTACGCAGTACATTCACATTTCCAAATAAAGGATTTGTAATTTATCTGCTCGGAAGATGTAAATTAATTAATTCACTTGATCGAGAAATTTTATAATTAATTTTTGATTTATTGTAAATATTTTCTCATGGTTGAGGCCTCGCCACTGGAGGCGAAACTCATAGAGTTCGTTACATTAGTATCTGAATATTTAAAATCATTCATATCAAAAAATATGGCACCCTTATTGCGCTTATATGCAAAACATACCCTTCTGATGCAGAGTCACTGATATACGCGCTACTTTGTTCCACCCTACATATGCAGAAGAGGGTAAAAATAACCCTTAGTGTCCCTTAAATCAAGAACGAGCCTCAATCCCTTTTATACGCGGTTTGTCTTGCATACAGACCAAAATTTATTGTTTTGCTGTCGTATCGCGTATCGCCCGGTTATATTTTTATACACCCCTGATGTCGCTGCATAAAAAAATATTTTTAATAACACTCCAAACAATCAAATCGATTCTCCAATATTTACAAAAAATTTAATTTGTAAATATAATATAAATAAATATAAATATGTCATCACGCCTTTTACCTATTACTGGTTGTGGCACTCTGCCGAAGCAGATCTCGGTAAGTGATATATTTATGGGAAGTGTGGTTAGCAGCTGTCAAATCATGGCCCGCAAAGATGTTAGTGGTGAAGGAGCCATAGGGGTAATTTTAATTTGGTGAAAATGTTTTGTCGGCTGTAGAGATCAGGGTTCTTAGGATCCACAGGCTGACTTGATACCACTGAGCCATTACCCCATATTCCTTATTATGTAATATACTATTATTTATTATTTTTTATAGCACTCTATTATATCAATGAGGCTCATTTAATGCAATTTTCAATTCTAAACAGCGTTTTGTACTTACATTTCTTTTCTAAAATTAATAGGGAAAAATCTATCGACAGTTGTATATTTTATCATTGTATCATCTATATATCTATATATATATATATATATATATATATATATATATATATATATATATATATATATATATATATATATATATATATATATATTTACAGGCAATCGTAGCTCAGTGGATAAAAGCGAGGTAAAACTTGCGTTTCTTAATTAGTAAGCAAGAGGTCGTGCGTTCAAATCTCACTGACTTCTACTTATATCCAAAAAATACGATTGTGTCTGAGTGGGTCGGATTCCACTATAAGCTATAGGCCCCCTGTACTGTAATTGGGATTTACTTCCTGTTGTGCAGAGTAACAAATAAATATAATAAAAGAAAAAGTAGTCACCCAGTTTAAGAGAAATTTATATTATTTTAGATTATTGTTTAATAATGGGGGTGACTAGCTCAGTGGTATGAAGTCGGCCTGTGGATCCTGAGAACCCTGGTTCGATTTCCACAGGCGACAAACAATTTTCATAATTTCAAAAACTACCCCTGTGGCTCCTCCACCATTAACACCTTTGGAGGCCGTGATTTGACGACTGGTAACCGCACTTCACACGCAAAATATATCATTTCCCGAGATCTGCTTCGGCAGAGTGCCTCGCCCAGTAATGGGTAGAAGGCGTGATGATATATTTATTTTATTTTATTGTTTATAAATGTGTCTGTCTATTTATATGAACGTTAACTGTCTTTAATGCGAGGTTAGGACCCCGAAAAATATCGCTGCTTCTGGCTTTGAAATAAGTAAAACTGGCATTAGCGCATACAGCAGAAAATTCAGTGCTTCTTGGCGACATCTTCGGCTGGAAATCAAACAGCTATAAATAGCGATTGGTGAGATTGTAAGTTTTTAGTGAGGGTGGAGCACGTTTAATTAATTCAACGTTAGAGAATTAGTTGAGCAAAAAAAGCAGCAATAATTCTTGCAGCATGTTTAATGTGTAGTATGGTTGGTGTGGGGCGATAGTTCGTTTGCAAAGTGAAAGGGTTAGTAACCTTTCTAATCGTGTCTTGTGCGGGTGTGAGAGCGAGGGCTGAGGGCGCCGTAAGGGTGGCAAACGTCATAGCCTAAGTATAAAAGGGTTAGCAATAGTAAAATAAGGGTAGGACAAGCGAGCGGGCTGTGCTAATTAGCAATCAAAGGGGTTGAAATAACGGGGAATTCTGTCGCGCCAGATGAGGGAATACGGAAAATAGATGGCTCTGTCGTCGCACTGCTGGGTGGGGGAGGAAGGGTGCAAGCCACCCGCGACCCGCGCGGCCACTGCTAAAGCCTTCTGTACATAAGGGTCGGTGTAAACAGACGGGGTGTTTTTTAAAATTGCTACGGAAGAAGTTCTGTCTTTCAACTTAATTAGTGTTTCGGAATTTACCCCCGGTGGTCAAAGGCTGTTTATAAATAAGGGATGTGCGACCTGTTTTTTGTACTCCATCCCACTGAATCTAGTTACCCACTTTACGATAAAATAACAATCAGACAAGACGTTCGTATACGAGAGTAGGGTGAAAAGTCCCTGAAAAATAAAATAGATGGCGCCACAATCGCAAATCTCATGTGATATTTGTGATGTACCATCTTTAACTAGAACGCATAAAAATTTTCAGTCTGATATGTCATTCAGTTCTGTTTTGACACCCATCGAAAGTAAGCAACCTTGAAGATTTTTGAAAATGGAAAAAAGTGAATTTCGCGTCTTGATTAAACATTATTTCTTGCGTGGAAAAAACATTACACAAACCAAAGCATCGCTTATTAAACATTATGGGGATTCCTCACCATTGACTGGAACGATTCACAAGTGGTTTACTGATTTTCGTTGTGGTAGTATGACCACAAAGGACGCCGAACGTTCTGGTCGTCAAATTGAGATTACAACGCCAGAAATCGTCGATAAAATCCATGGTATGATATTGGACGATCGGCGAGTTAAAGTGCACGAGCTGGCTGAGGCTATGAGTATTTCAACCGAACGGGTACGGAATATTTTGCATAAATTTTTGGATATGAGAAAGCTATCTGCCAGATGGGTGTCGCATTTGCTCTCTGTTGACAACAAGCGCGACCGTGTTGCAATGGCAAAATTGAATGAATTGCGCTACGAATTGGTTCGTCATCCACCATATTGGCCCCCTGCGATTTTTATCTATTTCCAAACTTGAAGAAATGGCTCGTCGGAAAGAGATTTGGCTCCAACGATGAGGTCATCGCTGAGACAAACGCCTATTTTGAAGGATTGCCAAAATCGTATTATTTGGAAGGGATCGAAAAATTAGAAAAACGTTGGACGAAGTGTATCGAGCTACAAGGAGATTATGTTGAGAAATAAAATATGTTTTGACCAAATAAATCATTTCTTGTTTCATTTTTCAGGGACTTTTCACCCTGCCCTCGTATTCTTGTATGTTAGTAGGTTGTGCGTGTTCTTGTTAATAGTTCCAGGCGATACAAACAAGTGACAATCATGAAAATAAAGCATTAAACAAAGCCTCTGGGAGAATTTACATCGCGAATTTGCGAAAAACTGTCAACGCTTACACGTTGAGATGAAACAAAATTCATAGAAAGGATTTTCGTGAAAATTAATCACTTCAAACAGACAGTCGTTCGTGACATGCACACGGACAAACTTACACACATTGATGCTCGGATGTCTCGAGCGGGCCGGGGCTCCTTCGGGCGTTCGGCGAGGCACATGCGTCAATATTTCGTACTGAAAAGACATCACAATATTCAAAGCTCTCTTTGATTTTAACTTGTCTGCTGATTATTCGTATAAATGTAAAGGATCTCGCGGGAATCGGTTCGGTTCCTATTCGTGCCACTGGGAAGTGTGTTGCGTTTCGAATTCAACGTCATATTAAAAGAGAATATCTGAAGTGAACGCTCAAAAGACTCACTTGTCTGGAAAACGTACGAAATTATTTCAATAACGGCTTTAATTAATTTTGACGTTCTATTGATATTCACCCGTTCATAATTCTAAGAACTATTTCACTACATGCTATACTATATACTTTTCACGTTTCGATCATATTCACGGCGCATCTTCCTTCACCTATCTATCTTTCACTCTGTATATTTTAACACTTACAGAATTACATTTACGTCTCTCATCAACTGGAAACATGGCTGCCGCCACTAGCCA
This sequence comes from Pterostichus madidus, assembly GCA_911728475.2. NCBI lineage: Eukaryota > Metazoa > Arthropoda > Insecta > Coleoptera > Carabidae > Pterostichus > Pterostichus madidus. The sequence goes on from OU452315.1 coordinate 10,443,988, forward strand.
TGCATCCGCATCACCTTTCATCCTTAAATATTTATTTCTTGATGGTTTTATGATAATTTATATTGACAACAATTATATGCTGACTACAACAATATATTGAGTACAACAATATATTAATTACAACAATGTATTCAGTACAACAATACAAAGTATTTAAGGTAGTACTAGCGTGAAAAAAAATTAATGAATAATTACGAATTTAAAATTATCCCTGTGGCTCCTCCTCTACTAACATCTTTGAGGGCTGTGATTTGAGGGCTGGTAACCGCACTACACGCGCTTAAATATATCACTTACCGAGATCTGCTTCGGCAGAGTGCCACGCCCAGTAATGGGTAAAAGGCGTGATGATATATTTATTTTATTTATTTATTTAGATGTTTATATTTACGTTTGTTTCTGCTTACGGTTAATTTAAAAAAAATTGATACTGAATATGAAATTGGGGATTTCACCATTTAATTCGTCATATATTTTTACATAATTATGCATATTTTGATCCTCAATATATATTTTTTTAATCACCGGAGTCGTGATCACAAAAATTTCTGATAATGAAAATTTAAATTTCTTAGTTGAACCAGTTTAAAACTTGATTTTTTTAATATGGTTCTATATAAATCAAATTACGAGAAATCGAATGCCGTTGAGCGCATCTTCATATCTTTTTTAGTTTTCTAATTACAGCGATTTTTGACTTTTTAAAAATCTCAACTTTGAAGGCCCATATCTCGAAAACTAAAAGAGATATTGAAATGCGGTTTGAACGAGTGCATTTCCGACAGATTTTAATGAAATTTAAATATGTTATTTTTCATGAGTTTCTACATTAGCATGAATATTTGTTGTTTTCTTTATTATATTATTGTAATGATTGCAATAATATATATGTCACGACAATATATTAAGTACAACAATAAATTCGTTACAACAATGTACTGATTACAATAATATATTTAGTACAACAATGTAGCAATCACAACAATATATCAATATCAATAATACATTTATTACAACAATATATTCATGCAACAATTGATCACAACAATGGACAGATTGCAATATTATATTGTTTGACGACATGCGCGAAAACCCAAATTTCTGGTCTTTTAGAGGAATTAAGGGAATGAAAATTGATGAGTGAAGGGTCCATGACACCATAATTGTTGGGAAGCAATTCGTGATGGCAAACTGATAAATTTGCAATTTTCTGAAGTGTAGTATTTTATTAATGTTAGAACGGTTCTGCGAGCGAAGTAATGTGAATGTCAAAGTAGTATAAGTGATATTAATGAATTTTCTCGTTATCCGACATCATCAATATTCTAGTCGCCGCATCCAGAACAAAATGGCGGATAATCAGTTTAAAATTTGCACATACGATAACCCTTTCCCTTTTCCAAATAGGAAAAGACATACCCGATACATACGAAAAGGGCCAACGTCACGACAATTACGGAATACAGAGGCGGCGAACTATGGCGGGGCACCGCGCAATACTAAAAATAAACTATTTTCTTTTCTATCAATTTTAAACCTCTAGTTATGGTGACCATACGTCCTTTATTATGAAGAACAGTCCGTTACTGTAGAGCGTTATCCTTTAGATTTATTTTTGTCTAAAAATCTATTTTTGTCCTTTATTCTTTGGTTTTCCAGTCTCTATCAGTTTGAATGAGTTGAAATTAAAGATGATTGAGCGACAATTACAGAAAAATAGTTATTTGTTTAACTAGGCAAAAAAGTAATAGATTTACTACCGCAGCTAGAGTTTCTAGTCAAAGCAATAAATATGCTTTTTTGCCATGTTGAGCAAATATTTAATTGGCGATTGTTTAAAAATAATATAAATTTTGTGATTATTTTTAATATTTTTATCCACAACTCATATATAATAAAGACATAATTACACTGGTTTCAGTTGAATTATATAGTTCATAAAACACTAGTGTTTTATGTTCTATAAAACACTGTAAACAACTTGTAACTTAGCAACCACTTCATGATCTACGACCAATCTTCTTCGATACCTATAATTATGAGTTGTGGATAAAATTTTGTATTACACTTGTGTTTTATTGGTATATAAAACACTTAAGAATATTAAACACTCGACCTTCGGTCTCGTGTTTAAACTTGCGTGTTTTACATACCTAATAAAATACTTGTATAATAAATAACTATTATCCACAATTCATATACAATAAAGACATAATTACACTGATTTCAGATGAATTATATAGTTCATAAAACACTAGTGTTTTATATTCTATAAAACACTGTAAACAACTTGTTACTTAGCAACCACTTCATGATCTACCGTATTTTGAGAAACTATATATAACTGAATCAACGTTAAACGTTACGACCAATCTTCTTCGATACCTATAATTATGAGTTGTGGATCAAATTGACAGCTGTAAAATTGTTGTCAAAATAAACAGGACCTTGATATGTAATATTTACTTACTGTCCACGGAGGACAGTAAGTAAATATTAAAGTTCTGATATAACCACTGTGCAATACAAGTTCCACTTACTGTGTTTAAATTTTGTCATTTTGAGATCTGCTTCGGCAGAGTGCCACACCCAGTAGTGGGTAGAAGGCGTGATGATATATTTATTTATTTATTTATTAATAGGTAACTTACAGCACAAGTATTGTAATAGTAACTATTTCAATTGCCTTGTATAGTAATAACGAATTCCCAGTCCATTGACATTATAATATGGCTTTCAAACTAATGTAAGATATTAATGTAGCAGAAAAACAAATACATTTCGCTGGAAGATTAATGGGTTGTAATTAATAGCAAACAAGAAACAAGGTTAAAAAAATTAAAGACAAATTATTTGTTGATAAATCACGTTTCAGTCCATACATGCACTGTAGGTAGTCGTACTAAATCAACAAGCAAGCATCGGCGCCCGACGTTCATGTGTCTTGGGCTGCTGAACACTCAGAAGGGGGGTTGGCAGAGACGTTTGACGTGGGGGTGGTTAAAAACTCCCAGAACAACCCTAAATATATGTACACTCCGTTCTAGCGCAACGGAGTTCCGAAAGGGAATGACTGGATTAATAAAATTAACAGATAGAATTACTTCAGTCAGATGCCAGCCTCTCTGCCTTCTACTTTCGCGATCCACTCTTCATCTCTTTCTTGCGCGTTGGTGGCGGCCGACGTGCGACAGAGACACGCAGATAATTTGCTTTAATGTTAAAGGAAAGTCGTTGTAATGGAATAAGCGAGGATCTGTGTAGTGGTGCGCACTATTCGTGCAGAGCGGACATCGCGCGAATCTCATTACCACTCACACTCGCTTCGCCCTTCACGTTTTAGTTTTAACTACTGTAATTGCGTTATCATATGTGTGATGATGGTTTTAAAATATACAGTGTGAGGTTATATAGATTTTGCGGCCAGGTATTGTTGACTTTTTTTCTTCCGTTAGTGTTAATGTTATTAAGACATTTCATTCAACACGACGAGCAAAACTGGGCAAGCTACTTAAAAAAAGTAGCTAAGCTACAGCTACAGCTATTCTTTAAAAAAGTAGCTCAGCTACAGCTATAAGCTACATTTTGTAAAATATAGCTAAGCTACAGTTAAAAGCTTTCGTTAAAATAGCTGTTAATTTAAAAAAGCTACTTTTTTCAATTATTGTGAATTAATTAAATTTGCTATTGTCATTTGATCAGTTGATCAGTCTTTTGTTATAATGACTGTAAAAATACTATTATGTACATAAAAATAAATAAATATATCATCACGCCTTCTACCCATTACTGGATGTGGCACTCTGCTGAAGCAGATCCGGTAAGTGATATATTTTTGCGCGTGAAATGTGGTTACCAGTCGTCAAATCACGGCTCCCAAATATGTTAGTGGTGGAGGAGCCACAGGGGTAGCTTTTTAAATTATGAAAATTGTTTGTCGCCTGTGGGAATCGAACCAGGGTTCTCAGGATCCACAGGCCGACTTCATACCACTGTGCCATTACCCCATTATGTACATAAATATAAAAAATCGCAAATGGACAAATGTACTGTTAATTTTTTATGCTATAATTTTTATTTATATCGGAATAAATTAACAGTCACATTAACAGAAGATTCCTAAACAGTCAATGTTTAGTTCATCTAATATTTAATACAAAAGTTAAGTTAAGAACAAGTGAAAAATAAAATATGTTAATAGATTTTAAACTATATAATAACTTGTTATCCTACAGTTATAGAAAACAATAAAGAAGGTACAATTCAAATACAAAACAAAAATTAATAGGTATTTCTTAATGAACAGTGGTAGCTTTAAGCTACAAAAAGTAGCTATAAGCTACAAAAAGTAGCTTTAAGCTACAAAAAAGTAGCTTTAAGCTACAAAAAGTAGCTTTAGAAGGAGCTTCAGTTGTTATAACAATATTTTTAAGCTAATAGAAAATAAAAATAGTTCGCTACAAGCTACAGCTATATTTTTTCATATTTAGCTAAGCTACAGTTACAGCTAAGGTAAACGTAGCTAAACTAGCTACAAACTAGCTAAGCTACCAAAGTAGCTAGCTAGTGCCCAGCTCTGACGACGAGCTCCAATGGCCACTACAAGTAAATATTTTTATTTTTATAGCACAGAAAAATTATTCTTCAACTGTAATGAACAAGTTATGCAGTGATGGTTATTCTTTTTGTGTAGACTCATTGATGCGTGTTGAAAAAATTCAGATAAGAATAGGCTTTAAAACCGGAAGTAGCTAAATATATGCCCTGTCCACTCGTAATCTGCATTCCCATTAATTTCTAGAATGACAGCCCGGTTCTTTCTACTAATTTATGACAAATGCCAGTCAAAAAAGCAAAAATAAAAGAATTTTCTTTTCTTCGAAATGTACATTCTTTTGTTCTTTCTGTAAAAAATGATCTTTTGTTATTGGTGATGTTCATTTTTTTCCGATTTTCTCCTTAAAACATCTGAAAACAATTCACTCAACTTTTTTGTTTTTTCCCCTCTTTGATCTCTTGATGGTGAAGGAAATCTATGATACAGTGGAAAACAAGGACTTATATTGTATTGTTAGTATAAGATTTATTTTGTCAGTACTTACCTCATCAGATTTTCTGGTTTCCCGAGACTATATCTCAAAAACTAAACGGCATGTTAAGATGCGCTCAACGGCATTGAATTTCTTATACAACAGTTTTTGAACAATTGAATTCATATGTATATAAATTGTCAGTAATAATATAACAAGAGAGTGAGAATAAATTCAAAGTAATTTGACAGATCTTTCGAAAACTTGTTGCCAGGCAATAGTTACAAAAGCCCGTAGGTGTGGCTATTGCGAAATGGCAACAAGTTTGAGAAAGATACTGGAGAATTATTTTCTAATTTATCCAACTCTCCAGTTATATCTAATTAGATTATTTTTTGACTTAGCTGTTGAGGTCGATTCATCCAACTTAAAAGATTTTGAACTGGGTCCATATCGATTGATTACTTATTAATGTATTCTTGGAAGTTGTTTCCAAAATTTGTTGGTGTAGTTCTGTATCTAAAATACAACTAAATTGATTTTTTTTACACATTTTACTTGACGCGTTGACAGTTTTAAATAATTATTTGACAACTACCTATAATTTATCACAAACAAAAGTACCTACAGAGATTATTCCCGGGAATAATCACAAGAGCTTTATTCTCAGTATAATATCGACAGGTTTGATTAAAACGCAGATACGTGACATGCAATGAAGTATTTGATTGGTTTTGAGAAACGTTAAAAAGTAATCGTTATAATATTTGTACGATAAAGAATTCTAGAGTTCACAGTCTGAAAATTGCTTAAAATCTTGAAAATCCTAAGGTGAAAATTTTGTTATAAGTCAACTCGGATATGAGGAATTCAATTCCGTAGAGCACATCTTCATATCTTCTTTAGTTTTTAAGATATAGCCCCCGGAAAAGTTAAATATTTCTTAAATCCTCATCAAAATTTGTACATTCTCGAGGCTAATGTTGGGTTGTAAGAAAAAAATAAAGAACTCTTTAGTTAAAGAATTGTTTATCTAGCAACAGTAACAATAGCGATTTTCTGAAATTTATTGAACCATTAGTTGCTAATGAACCGATAAAACTTTCATGCAACCCAGCATATATCTCAAAAACCAAACGATATTTGAAGATGCACAGAAACTTAACTCTTAAAAAATTTTCAGCAAACTAAATCATCAATTCGATCACGATAAATTCAATGTCATTTAGTTTTAATTTTTTTGCGAGACTCTCGTGAGACCTACAGGAGAATAAGCTAAAAGATAATTTTAGTGACAAAATATTTATGTTATAATTGACGGTTACATATTAAAATATTACTCGCGGTAAATAAAATAATATTTCCTGACAACAAGTGCAGTATTCCCGCCATTTTCTAACGACCTTGAAATCGGCCAAACACTTCTGCGCACTCTACCGAATCACGCACACATTATAGTCACGCGCACCCCCTCACACATACGTACATACAAGAGATAACATCGTAGGTATACATACAACGGGCAATATACGAATATAACGTATCGAATGATTTATGCCGTACATCCGGTAGCTGAGAAACGAGTCTAACCCCCTCCCGCACTTACCCCTTGCCGTGGCTAGTGCTGCGACAAACCGCCACCAGATGGTGCGCCAATCGAAGAAAAAATATTAGTCGAAGTTTCGATGGTATACGACAACCCCAAATGTGGACATTGCAACCATGTTTCAACTATTTTATGTAAATGGCTTTTCGATGGAAATTTATTAAGCGATATTTAAAATTAGTTTGATGAGTTTCGTGAACTGTAACTGAAATTATCGGCTGGATTCGAAAAAGTTTCAACGTTAATTTAATCTCAAAATACGGAATTATAAATCGATGATTCTTTAATGGCGTTAATAAATCCGAGCTTACGTATCGGACTGGCAAAATTAAAACATTATTATATCGTCATTAGCATCTTTAAGGATTGTGATTTGACATTTGATGTCAGTTCAGATGATAACATCTGCAGAAGAGCTTTAATTTGACACCAAAATCAGTATAATATGTACTTAAGGTAGTACTAGCGTGAAAATTTTTTTTGCAGATTTGAATGAAATTTGGCGCACGTAAACATTGGATAGTCATACGCATCCTGTTATAATATGAAACACATTCATCGTCTGTGAACAAATATATTCGCTTGTAAAGTTGAGTTCTTATACACGGGGCTTATGGCGATCATCACTCAGAATCGCACATATTTGCTTTGTGTACCTCTAAAATTTTGCAATTTCATTTGAAAAACTAGTATGATGTTCTAGAACTATACATTTATATTGTATCAGAAGGAGAAAGTTTTTTATCGTCGGAATCATGATCGCAATAATGTCGGTTAATGAAGAAAACGCGATTTCTTTGGTTGAACCAGTATAAAAATCGAAACAATTTAAAATATGGTTCTATATACTTCAGACGACGAGAAATCGAATGCCGTTGAGCGCATCTACATATCTTTTTTAGTTTTCGAGTTACAGCGATTTCTGACTTTTTTTAAATCTCAACTTTGAAGACCCATATCTCGAAAACTAAAAGAGATATTGAAATGCGGTTTGAACGAGTGTATTTCTCGTGCTCTAATTAACTTATAATGAAATTTAGAAAATATTGAAAATTTTACAATTTTTTTCAAAATTTTCTTTTGCCCATATTTTTAAACCTTGACGAAATAATCTATATAAACCAGTGGATTCCTCGCATAAAAATACATATGTATGTAAAACTTCAGAATTTTTTCTCTACGGATAAATTTTTTAGAGCAATTAAACTAAAAATGGCTAAAATTCGTAAAATTCTTAAGGGGTACCCCTTAAGAAATAATTAAAAAACAGTGATTTTTCAACTTATTGGAATAAAAACTTTATCTGTGCGAATTTTTGCCTGAAATTTTGCATACCTATGTACTTTTACGAAAGGAATTCACTGGTGTTCTCAAATTTTTATTATCTCTTCAAGTTTTTGAAATATGAGCAAAAAAAAATTTGAAAAAATGGTAAATTTTCAAAATTTTTAAAATTTCAGTATAAGTGAAATAGGACGAGAAATACACTCGTTCAAACCGCATTGCAATATCTCTTTTAATTTTCGAGATATGGGCCTTCAAAATTGGGATTTTTAAAGAAGTCAAAAATCGCTCAACAATTTCCCGTAATCTGATTTATATAGTACCATATTTATAAAAAGAAATATTTTTAAACTGGTACAACAAAAAAATTGGTATTTTTTTTAACAGAAATTTTTGCGATTACGACTATATATATATATTTAGTTAAACGAACAGTACTTGTTTAGTAATTTGATACTAATATTAATAATTGTGTTTTTATTTTAGCGTGCCACATTGGCGGAAAAAGAAGTGACGTCACTAAAAGAACAGCTGGCCAACTCAAACTCAAATCTGTCAATCAATGACCATAAAGACAATACAGGAGGAATGGACAGAAGTAATCTAGAAGCAGAACTACAAGCCAAAGATAAAGAAGTAAGTTATAAATTTATCATAACCCATCATCAAAATCAAATTAAAAAACTACTCCACAAATCCGTAAGACGATGTTTCGTTCGTCGCGTTTCAATTGTCTTTATCATACCGATCTTTCACCGTCAACTGTTTCTCAAAGGAATTCTTCAGATGTTTCAGCAATTTTTTATTTTAATTCGAAGACGAACCGTGTCTAAAATAGACGCGATCTATTTTTTGTTTTTAATTATTGGGATGTCGCTTGAAGGAAACACGGGTCTTTTTATTTTATTTCGACATTTTTCCGATATCTTGTCACCCGGTGTATTTGAGGGAGCTCAACTAGGCAACAGATTAAGCGATAATGCTGTTAAAAATCCCCAGAAAAGTGATTTATTTTGCCCCTAGACTCACTGTAATCGGTTTACGAAACAAGTGTATATTTTCGGTAAGCGACTCGTTTGAGGAAGGGGCCAGGACCTACTAAATATTATCTATGTTAACCGCAGTTATGACATAATTCTCGAAAATTCTAATGCAATATTATTTCTAAATAACTTATTTCCAAGATTAATAAATTACTAATAAATTAACTAAGTATTTTTACAAGCTTCTGAAATTCAGAACTATTTCGATACATATACTTAATTTTATTTATGTGAGGAGAAAATGAAACATATTTGATTGGTTAATCGATATTTATTTGACCATTTTAATGGGGTGGCTAGCTCAGTGGTATGAAGTCGGCCTGTGGATCCTGAGAACCCTGGTTCGATTTCCACAGGCGATAAACAATTTTCATAATTTCAAAAACTACCTCTGTGGCTCCTCCACCACTAACATCTGTGGGGGCCGTGATTTGACGACTGGTAACTGCACTTCACGCGCATAAATATATCACTTACCACGATCTGCTTCGGCAGAGTGCCACACCCCATAATGGGTAGAAGGCGTGATAATATATTTATTTTATTTTATTTATTTTTGTTGTAGCCTTGGATAAATAGTCTGCTGTCAGTACAATTAATATAAAAAAAATTAATCATTTTTGAATTATTTTTGATTAAATACTGATTAAATTAAACGGTTTTAGAAAAAATAGTATACATAATACGTAATGGGGTAATGGCTGAGTGGTATCCAAGTCGGCCTGTGGATCCTAAGAACCCTGGTTCAATCTCCAGAGCCGACAAAACATTTGCACCAATTTAAAATTACCCCTGTGGCTCCTCCACCACTAACATCTGTGGGGGCCGTGATTTGACGGCTGGTAACCCCACTGCACGCGCATAAATAAATATATCACTTACCGAGATCTGCTTCGGCAGAGTGACACACCCAGTAATGGGTAAAATGCGTGTTGATATATTTATTTATTTATTTTCATAATACGTCAGAAAAGTGTTTTGCTGGACTCAGCGAGCGGCAAAGAACTTTCTGTACTCAGTCATGGAAAAAATAATTTAACAATGTAATTGTATATATTGCAGTACGATACGTACCTTAGTAAAATTCTTTCTTCGACGGCACTGGTCTCTAAGACCACTTAATCCTTCTTAAGATGTTTTCAAGAAAAACGTATCGTTGTCTCTCTTCCTCTCAATGGAGAATCTATAGGCGATAAATCGGTGGCACAGAAACAAATTTTGATAATATCAGAACCCTCCGTTTAAAGAGATATTGTGAGTTTGGAGACTCAAATGTTTCTTCCGGAGTCAGATGTCGAATTTCCCATGGTTTATTGGTTATTGTCGTGTAATTTTTCGTTAAGTTTCCCTTGGAAAACTTTCGGATACTTTTCACCTTCTTGCTTGAAAGGGTAACTTTCAATAAAGATTATTTTTAAACCCTAAACGAGACAATTGGATCGTGTCTTTGTTTTAACTTATTGGAAATTTATAATTAATTAATTTATATTTCATTAAAGTTCTCACCAAAGCAAATTTATACAATACTTTGGGTTTTTGTCAATAAATGTATCCCTTTATCATCGTTAATTACAAAATTATGATCCTTTTAAAATACATTTTGTTACATGAATATTACAGATGTATTATAATAATTATAAATAATCGTACATTTACAACTACATAATCCCAAATATTTTACTCAGTTTTTTGACGTAGGTCTTGCTGTAATTAGAATAATAATGTAATGTAATTTTAAGGGGTGGCTAGCTCAGTGGTATGAAGTCGGCCTATGGATCCTGAGAACCCTGGTTCGATTTCCACAGGCGACAAACAATTTTCATAATTTCAAAAACTACCCCTGTGGCTCCTCCACCACTAACATCTTTGGGGGCCGTGATGTGACGACTGGTAACCGCACTTCACGCGCAAAATATATCACTTACCGAGATCTACTTCGGTAGAGTGCCTCACTCAGTAATGGGTAGAAGGCGTGATGATATATTTATTTATTTATTTGAACATATAATTAAATGTTATTTTATTGTGCATAAAATATTGTATGTGCTACAGGTGAAATTAGCGTTTCTGGCCCGTGGCATGATTATTAACACGAGGCGCAAAGCAAAATAACTATTTAATTTCTTTCAAATGTTTAACAACCGTTTCTAACTCTGAAGACAGTTATTAAACGAGAATATTTGATTCTTATACGAAATATGTTCGTCTGCTATAAAATCCTTGAAATTAATTATCCTGGCAGTGTCCTCCCCACCTCCTCAGTGTCACATCGCATCCAGGAAGCAACAACATGTCCTCAGCAAATCGCGATAACCTATCCTGCTGCATAGTTCTGTGGACAATTTATCGGTGCGGCGCAGGTATTTGGTGCATTTAGTCTTTGGCTGGCATTATCAGATGTCGCTAGTCGCGGGGACGTGGGGCACGCAGGACGGCGGTGGGGTCGGGGTGAAGGGGGCACCAAGCCTGATAAGGTAAACATAGAAATACGCGTGTTCTTTACTGCTATTTATTAGTGGTATTCCGTGTGTCTTTGCTGTACTATACAGCGACACTACGCTTTATGTGTTTGTATAAATAATCGCTGTGATATGCCAGTGACCCTCAAACTTTTATCCGCTGACGTACGTTAGAAATTGTATCCAATCTTTAATAAATATGGGTGTGAAAATTTGTTTATTGACACAATTGTCTGTTGGTAATTATTTGAAATAATTTTTGAAAAAGCAATGTGTGTTCTCCGGGATTTGAACCCAGAACAATCTACGTACATGCATAGAAACCAAAACATACCTAACATTAACAATGCCAGCAAAACTATAACGAAAACCTACTGACTGAATACTTTAATTTCGAGGACCAAAATAAAATAAAACGTTGTATGTACTACGTGCATAATCAAGATTATTATAGCATTCGAGAATATCTCCGTTACGCCCTTAATACATAAATAACTATTATCCAGAACTCATATATAATAAAGACATTATTACACTGATTATATGGCTCATAAAACACTAGTATTTTATATTCCAAAAAACACTGGAAACAACTTGTTACTTAGCAACCACTTCATGATCTACTGTACTTTGAGAAACTATATATAACTGAATCAACGTTAAACGTTAAGACCAATCTTCTTCGATACCTATAATTATAAGTTGTGGATAAAATTTTGTATTACACTTGAGTTTTATTGGTATATAAAATGCTTGTATAATAAATATAAAATAAAATATAACATTACGCCTTCTACCCATTCCTGGGTGTGGCACTCTGCCAAAGCAGATCTTAGTAAGTGATATATTTTGCGCGTGAAGTGCGGTTACCAGTCGTCAAATCACGGCCCTCATAGATGTGAGTGGTGGAGGAGCCACAGGAGTAGTTTTTTAAATTATGAAAATTGTTTGTCGCCTGTGGGAATCGAACCAGGGTTGTCAGGATCCACAGGCCGACTTCACACCACTGAGCTAGCCATCCCATAAATAACTATTCTAAATTCTTTATTAAACATTTCTAAATAAATAAATATATCATCACGCTTTTTACCCTTTACTGGATGTGGCATTCTGCCGTAGCAGATCTCGGTAAGTGATATATTTTGCAGGTAAAGTGCAGTTACAGCCATCAAATCACGGCCCTCAAAAATGTTAGAGGCGAGGGAGCCATAGGGGTAGTTTTAGTGTAGTATATCTTTTACAAAATAAGATATAATGATGTCAATAGTACGATGGCCGAGCGTGTTAATGCACATCTCTTAGCATACTGTGACGTCATCCGAACCAAGGTTCATCAGTTCGAATCCGCCTGTCGACAAAGTATGATTTGTCGGTAAATAAAAAATACAGTTACTTGTATTAATCATACTCGGGCGCTATAAGCTAGTCACTTATACATATGCCTTAAAAAAGTAACATCGACTACGGAAACCGGCAGTACGGCAGCGTAAAAACTGCGGCTCGGTGTGCCCGGTAGGCCCAGGCCCGATTCGGGCTGCAGCGCCATTGAAGAAGAAGATGTCAATAGTATATTAATTAAATTTGAAAAATTCAACTTGCCTCCGCCAGGATTTGAACCCAGACCTTCCACTAGGGCCGCGAACGTCCTACCAATTAGACCACAGAGGCTAATTGCTTGGCACTGACAAGCGATTTTTTCTATGTGTCGATCCTCTGTGGTCTAATTGGTAGGACGTTCGCGGCCCTAATGGAAGGTCTGGGTTCAAATCCTGGCGGAGGCAAGTTGATTTTTTCAAATTTAATTAACATTCAACGCATTTGTTATTTACAATTACAATTAAACAAAAATCAATAGTATACTGTTTAATTTTTGTTTCTATTCAATGTCGAAAGGGATTGCTTGTTTGAAGTGAATATGTACCTATAAGGGCCGTGATAAGTGACATGTTGAGTATCACTGTTGTCCAAGGCGATGAATGTATAATACAGGGGTAGTTCTCAGATCACGCGACCACCGCTTTACTTGTGTTTTATCATGCCAGATAACGCCTGAATATCGAATATACGTCAACATTCCGTCTCTTTTCCTCGCGTCTCACCTTGGTACCATACGACACCCGTCTTTCTTCTACCCCTGCAACATAACAAAAATACGACGCCGCATTTTGTTTATATCTGCGGCGAATATCATTCCATTGATTTTTTCGTTTTTACACGGTTTAGGATTTGCGTGAGTTATAACCAATCGTAAATCTCGGAGTTTTCAATTAATTGTTTATTTTACACAAGTTAGTCCATGAGAATTATTGGAGTTATTTCGATTTCTGTCCGAAGAAGATTTGTGTAATTTTAAATAGCTCACGGACAAAGAGAATACTTGTTTTTAATCATTAACGTCTCGTAACTCTTACGATGGGACAAAAATATCTTCAACTGTCTCTTAACTACTTCCAGATCACCAAACATTAACTGTACTTTTCTGAATATGAATCTTTATTACTGTATTAACTAGAGCTCGCCCAAGAATGCAAAGATTCACGTACTCAACAATATTTTATTGAAAACTTGAGTTTGATTCACATAACAAATTTTACCACATTAAAATTATTCCTTTGACCACTAACATCTTTGGGGGCTGTAATATGATGACTATTAACTGCAGTTCACGCGTATATACAGGATGGTGAACGCAACTCTCGAACATAGGGATTTAACATGTAAAATTACAATTTTGAAATTTCCTGCTTTCCTAATTATTTTAAGCAAAAAAGCTTCGAATAAAATTCTGCATCCAAGCCAATAAACAAAATTAAATTTGTATGCTTCGTAACGGCACAAATTAGATCTGAAAATGACAAAAATAGCCTCAAAACTATCGATAGCCATGGAATTGAAACAAAATTCCGCAATGTCTGTCAAGAGATTGCTAGTCAAGTACAGCATCCCAGTGTTGGACCATCCGCCTTATTCGCCAGATCTTGCACCGTGCGACTTCTATCTGTTTCCTAAGGTGAAATTTGTCGTAATAGCTTGAGCTTTGAAAAAGAAATCGGCACGCGTTCTGAAGGAGCTGACAGAAGAAGACTTCCAGCACTGTTTCGAACAATGGAAGATTCGCATGGAGCATTGTAGGGATAGAGGAGGGGTGTATATAGCATATTTTATATAAATATAGTGGAAAGAATTTATCTTGTCCACACTCTAACAATAATAATAAAAGAGTTTTATGCACGCTTGCAATATTTCGAAAAATATTTTCTTAATTTATCGCATTAATTAATGGAACGATATTCAAGCGAGGAATGTTTCTTGCGTCGCAAAAATACTGTTGATTGACTCGACCAAGCCCCGAATGCGAAAAATGTCTTTGGAGATAAATGTTCTTGTTTCGATCTTTGCCGCATCCAGATATTTTAAGTGTCCTGGGTTCAAATACCGATAATGTCGTAGACACCCGCTTGGAGTTGTTGTCTCCATGCACTACTGTACGCATGCGCACGTGCATTCAACACGTGCAGAAAATAGATCCAAATAACATGATATTATTATATCACACACTGTCATTATTGCTATTTTAATCATTGCATGATTGCTAGAGATATATCTTCGCTGAATTAAAATTGTTTTATTTGTGTTTAGTTGTTTCGACCGGCAGTTGTTCATCGTAGTAGGCGTAGAATTCCAGGACAATAACCTGACACAAAATTACAAATTCTGTAATACGATACTTTAGATCGCGAAGGTAGCCATTTTTATTTTGTTGAGAGAAATGTAGCTTTTGTAAACTAGGATGAAGTGTATATGGCGAAGACTATCACTTAATATGAATGTTTTATACATTGACATTTTATTAGAATTGCATCATCAAATGAATGAGATAGAGATAGACATAAAGTGCTTGCTTCCTTTCACTCACACATGTTGCTTGATCTGTATGTATATAGTTGTGCATGTGAATGTGGGGTTTTTGCCAGTGGCGTCGATATAAAAACATCTGCGCCGGATAATTATCTATTAACATAATAATATAATAACACGTTATAAATATTTGACATTTATTCAAATTGTACGCAAAAAATTAATCGTCTACACATTTGCCTAGTTGATTATTTATTTGTATCATTATTTATTTATGTGTGTAATCCATGGTTTCATATAAACACTGGATT
Source organism: Pterostichus madidus (assembly GCA_911728475.2). Classification (NCBI taxonomy): domain Eukaryota; kingdom Metazoa; phylum Arthropoda; class Insecta; order Coleoptera; family Carabidae; genus Pterostichus; species Pterostichus madidus. The sequence continues at coordinate 10,459,579 of OU452315.1, forward strand.
GATAACTTTATTTTATTGTATCTGTGAAGCAAGTTTGTTGACGGCGGCCATTTGCAGGGCAGGCATAAGTAGCGCTATATTTAAATTTATCATCAGCATAAATGTGTTTCAAAAACATTTTAAAATTTTATTAAATAAATATTTTAATTAAAAACTATATTATGCGTTATATTTATATGGTATGAAGTCGGCCTGTGGATCCTGAGAACCCTGGTTCGATTCCCACAGGCGACAAACAATTTTAATCATTTCAAAAACTACCCCTGTGGCTTCTCCACCACTAACATCTTTGGAGGCCGTGATTTGACGACTGGTAACCGCACTTCACGCGCAAAATATATCACTTACCGACATCTTCTTCGGCAGAGTGCACACCCAGTAATGGGTAGAAGGCGTGATGATATATTTATTTATTTTTTATTTAAAAATATAGTAGGTAATAATATAAACAAATAGCTAAAAAAAAAGTATATAAAAGATATTTTTATTGAAGTTGTGTTTTAAAAAATAAATAAATATATCATCACGCCTTTTACCCACTACTGGGTGTGGGTCTCTGCCGAAGCAGATCTCGGTAAGTGATATATTTGTGCGGTTACCAGCCCTCAAATCACGGCCCTCAAAGATGTTAGTGCTGAGGGAGCCACAGGAGTAATTTTAATATGGCGAAAATTGTTTGTCGCCTGTGGGGATCGAACCGAGGTTCTCAGAATCCACAGGCCGACTAGCTACCACCGAGCCATTACCCCATAATTTATATAATACAAAATATATTATGGAGTGGCTAGCTCAGTGTTATGAAGTCGGCCTATGGATCCTGAGAACCCTGGTTCGATTCCCACGGGCGACAAACAATTTTCATAATTTTAAAAACTAACTTATGGCTCCTCCACCACTAACATCTTTGAGCGCCGTGATTTGACGACTGGTAACCGCACTTCACGCGCAAAATATATCACTTACCGAGATCTGCTTCGGCAGAGTGCCACACCCAGTAATGGGTAGAAGGCGTGATGATATATTTATATTTATTTTATTTAAAATATATTCGAAACACAAAACTTTAGAAAATACTAATCTAATTTTAAAATTACTGATAGTAAATATTAAAAATATTGCGCAGTTTATTGCAAAAATATGCTGTAACTATAGTGAGATCTGCAAATGCAGACCTACCTCAATGAAAAATGTGTTAAAACCTAGATAATATAAATATTTTTCTTTATTTGTACATATGTTTCTTCCATTCATTATTATCTCGTACGCAATTTTTTTTTATTACTTTCTCCTACTGTCTGTTTGTATGAAGTGATTAATGTATACTCTATTTTAATTGGGAGACAAATACGTCATTGAATTTGTTTATGGTACAAGACATACATTACTCTTTTAGATTTTACCTCAACATATGTTAATTTTATTTCACCTTTATTTATAATTTTTATAATTTCAAAAACTACCCCTGTGGCTCCTCTACCACTAACATCTTTGAGCGCCGTGATTTGACGACTGGTAACCGCACTTCACGCGCAAAATATATCACTTACCGAGATCTGCTTCGGCAGAGTGCCACACCCATTAATGGGTAGAAGGCGTGATGATATATTTATTTATATATAAAAATAGTTCTTTGCAATCATACCAAATTGGAAGAACTTCAAGCTACAAAAATAATCAAGAGATATCATGTTGACAGTGACGAGCCTTGCCAACTAAACAGGGTAGCCAACTTAATTTTTTTTATCAATCAATTATTATCACCCGATACTATTCGCTTAAGATGGGGTGAATTATTTACTTGTATGTTGAGTCTAAAATAATTTCCTGTTTATGCTCTACATTAGTAAAATAAAAATAAATATATCATCACGCCTTCTACCCATTACTGGGTGTGGCACTCTGCCGAAGCAGATTTCGGTAAGTGATATATTTTGCACGTGAAGTGCGGTTACCAGTCGTCAAATCACGGCCCCCAAAGATGTTAGTGATGGAGGAGCCACAGTGGTAGTTTTTGAAATTATGAAAATTGTTTGTCGCCTGTGGGAATCGAACCAGGGTTCTCAGGATCCACAGGCCGACTTCATACCACTGAGCTAGCTCTACATTAGTAATATTTCAAAATCTAAATGTCAAATACTGTAGTAATAGTAATGTTTTATGTGCAAGAATGAATCATAAAAAAGTGTGTGAAATTTTTTGTGGCGCCACTGGTTAACGACTTTAACAAAAAAAAGTAGCATTAACCGCCAATTTAAATAGAAGGCGATCGCCAATAACCTCTGAACAAGGAGAAACAAATGTACCCCCTCCGATAAACGGCAAAGTGCGGACTGTCATTACTCGTAGAGTCCTTCCGGTCATATGTCTACAATTCCGTCAAGTAAGCGTAGAAAACAAAGAAACGGAACAAATAACAAAAAAACGCATCATGTGTCGATATCGGCGAATTATAAAAGACGATTTAAACGAAATGAAAACAAAAGCTAGTCGCGGTTCCTGTCGCTGTCGTTTGTTTGATAAGATAACTCGAGTGTTTCCGGTTTCCGTTCGGCAGTCTTCGACGAAATCGACGAACTGGATTGATAAAACCCGCGATTAATCTTATCGACGGAGTTCATTGGACTTCATGTAATTGATTAGAAGGGTATTTAAATACTTAGACTAAATAAGTCTGTCTGTGCCATTTTCATTTACTCCCACACCCTTTTACTACCACTGATACTACGAATTTATTATTTTTTTATCGGCTTCCTACGATTTTACTTTCTGTAAACTGATACGCGCTTTATCTGTCTTCCGATAAACCTTGAATAAATAAAAATAAATACAATACTTTGCCACCCATGTTTGCTCATACAAATTACATACAAAAGTATTTTCAGATGACAATAAATTTTACCCTATCTATTTTAGAAATAATCTCCCCTATTCTGTAACTCGAGCATTATCTGTTACTGATCGATAAGTTAATGACAACTCTTATTTTTCATGATTACTCTATTGATTATCACCATTTCCGCATTCTGTGACTAAAATCATTTATTCTATCGTTTCTGTTTATTTTTATGCATGTTAGTTTCAGACAAAACAGTTAGTGTATATAGAATAAATATTTTTTACAAAACTTGTACTGTAAGTTACCTATTAATGACAAAATTTAAACACTGCAAGTGCAACTTTGTTTGCACAGTGGTGTCCATGGTTGAATCAGGACTTTATATTTATTTATTGTGTGAACAGTAAGTAATTATTACATATCAAGGTCCTGTTTCTCTTGACTACAATTTGACAGCTGTCAATTTTGAAACTTATTTTTCTTTTTCTTCTATTTGTGCAAGTATTGTAAAAAATAGATTACTAACTTCGAAATGTTAGGTCGCGAATGTTTAGGAAATCTCGACCCTTCGCGCCCACGATTTCTCAACGTATATTCTTCACCTAAAAACTGTCACTTACAGTTCATGGTACTATTTAACTACATTATTTTCGAAGCTTAATACACCGATAAAATTTTAAGTCAATTGATACATACATCTTGGAATGACATTCATTAAAAGAGGAAGTAAACATTTCTGTATTAACTGAAACTTTTTCGTTTTATTCAAGAATTGTATAATATATAAAGTTTATTTTAAATAATAATTAACTTTAATTTCATCCGTCAAACTGCCTACAAGATAATTATCATGATAGACAATTTCTGTATTAAATTAGTTTAAAAAAAAAAAATCTATATATATATATCATCACGCCTTCTACCCATTACTCGGTGTGGCACTCTGCCGAAGTAGATCTCGGTAAGTGATATATTTTGCGTGTGAAGTGCGGTTACAAGTCGTCAAATCACGGCCCCCAAAGATGTTAGTGGTGAAGAAGCCACAGGGGTAATTTTTGAAATTATAAAAATTGTTTGTCGCCTGTGGGAATCGAACCAGGGTTCTCAGGATTCACAGGCCGAGTTCATACCACTGAGCTATTATTATTTTAATTGCTATTAATACAGCTATAGGTACGTTTTACATCTAAGATATATAAACATTAAATTTAGTTAAAAATGTTGACAATTAATTGCAGAATTTAGTAAATGTAGGATACCTTCGTTTTTATTACTTAAAATTTAATTTTTTTAAATAGTTTTTATGGGATAGGTGGCTTAGTGGTATCGAGTCGGCCTATGGATTTAAGAACTTTGGTTCGATTCCCGCAGCTCACATACAATTTTCACCACATGCAAATTACCCCTGTGGCACAACTAACATCTTTGGCGGTCTTGACTTGACGACTGGTAACCACAGGTCACGCGCATAAATATATCACTTACCGAGATCTGTTACGGCAGAGTGCCACAACCAGCAATTGATAAAAAACGTAGTCATTATATTTACATTTCTATTGAAATTTTTAATGAAAATAATTATGAGTCAAATGATGTGTTCTGGACTCATATAAATTTAAACGAATACCACAACAGATACTCGTGTGAAATACTTTTAATTTTGCTACACAGAAATGGATCTCTTACAAAAACCGCTGCGATTGCATTTAATTTTATTGTATTGGCATTCTGAGAAACTAGTGCTTGATCATAATTCTTATGTTATACTGATACCTCATTTATTCCAATAACAATTTCTCGGTAAAACAATAATACCACACATTCAATTAGCAATACTTTTTATCACCAAACTCAAACTTAACAAAACTAAAAAGTCACCATGATTGGTGACAAACAATAAAGTGAGAGAAAGACAATAAGAGCAGGAGTGAATTTCGCGAATGACGAATACAAATCCTGATCGATATCCTATCCTGGTGAAGCATCCGTATCCGTTCTCCCCCTTCCCTTAAGACCGGCGTAATAAAAACTAAAACTGTGACAGGCTCATCGTACAAGACAAAGAGGGAGTTATCTGCGAGACGGTGGGTGAAAGAGAGACCCAGGATTCACTAATGGCTGAATGCCATTATATTAATAATGACTAGTACCCTGCAACGATATCTGCGGTAAAGTACGTTTTGAAATACGAAATAGCTTCTGTACTGCGTTCTTTTACGCGGGACCTTCAGTGGTGGAAGTGACGGACGTTGTACCCTTAAATTCACCCTTATTCCACATTACATTCATTATTTATTTCATATTCTGCGCGACTGTACATTTTGAAGAACAAGCTCTTTGGATTGCGGATTAGAGAACCAGGGTTCGATTTCTATTGCCGATTAACTATTTTCACCATATTTAAACTACCCTTGTAGCTCCCCCATCACTAACACCTCTGGGGGGACGTGATTTGACGGCGGGTAACTGTACTTCATCCGCAAAATATATCACTTACCGAGATCTGATTCGGTAGGTTGCCCACACCCAAAGGCGTGATGACATATTTATATTTTATTTTACATTTATTTACTTTTTATTTTTTATGGGGTGGCTAGCTCAGTGGTTTGCAGTCGGCCTGTGGATCCTGAGAACTCTGGTTCGATTTCCACAGGCGACAAACAATTTTCATAATTTCAAAAGCTATCCCTGTGGCTCCTCCACCACTAACATCTTTGGGGGCCGTGATTTAACGATTGGTAACCGCACTTCACGCGCAAAATATATCACTTACCGAGATCTGATTCGGCGGAGTGCCACACCCAGTAATGGGTAGAAGGCGTGATGATATATTTATTTATTTTATTATTTATTTCATATGGGGTAGCTACCTCAGTGATATCGAATCGGCCTGTGGATCCTGAGAACTTCGGTTCGATTCCCACAGCCGACAAACAATTTTCACCACATTAAAATTACCTCTGTGGCTCCCTCACCACTAACATCTTTGGGGGGACGTAAATTGACGACTGGTAACTGCATTTCATGCGCATAAATATATCACTTACCGACATTTGATTCGGCAGAGTGCCACAACCGGTAATGGGTAAAAGGCCCCCCCTTGGGCTAATAATTTTTTTAAAGTTTATATAAGTTATTTTTATTTTAGTACGATAACCTTTATAGAAACAAAATTGCTGAAAAACTTTGTAATACATTTGAAACAACTCTGAAAAGCTATCAAAATTTGGATTGTCAGACATTTTTCAAATTTTTCAGACTGTTTAAAATTAAAAAACTAAGAACAAAATACAAAATACATACAAATATATATATTCCACACAAAAATTCCAGAATTCGTTGTCAGAATTATTTGTTTTCCTTAAAAAAAAAAGGCAAAATGCTCCCCCACCCCTTGAACATTGTCTAGAGCCGCCCTTGCCCTGTACTGTAATTGGGATTAAGTTCCTGTTACGCAGAGTAGCATAAATAAATAAATAAATGTGTAAGTTTTGTTGTCTATCTCTAGTTAAAAATTGATAGTTTATCTGCAAAAGAAGTAATTTCTTCCCGTTCAGCAAACTCTTCTACAACGCACGTCAAGTCTACGTCCACCGTGTCGAAAGCGTGGAGTGCAAAATGAGGACAAGGGGCGCAGGGGGTTGGGGCAACGCACATGAAAGGGTTGCGATGGATAAGGGGTTGGAGAATTTGATATGAAGTAATAAATTAGAGAAATTATACAATGGCCGAAATGGATGTTCCGAATGAAAGACAATACATCTATCTTATATAGGTATATCGTAACGCTGTTATCGAGGGTAGCCAAAGCTGGAAAAGGGGGAATAAATAAAAAAAATCTATATTCTATATGCGGATGGACCACAGGATGCAGCGGTTCTCAAACGCCTTATTTATTTGCAATATCAAAATATATATACATATTTTTAAAATACATTTTTATTAAATTATTTCAAATAGTAAAAGACAAAAATTTAAATAACCAAGATAAATTAAAAAAATTACAAATAAAATAAATAAATATATCATTACGAATTCTACCCATTACTGGTTGTAACAATCTGTCGTAGCAGATCTCAGTAGGTGATATATTTTACGTGTAAAGTGCGATTACCAGCTGTTAAATCACTCCTCCATAGATTTTAATGGAGAGTTCTCAAGTTCTAGTTCTTTATTTGCAAAATACATAAAGATCATGTTTCTTACAAACTTTTTTTATATCGCAAACCTATGAAAAGAAGCCACAACCATATAATAATTTTCGTACTCTAGTGGAACTATACTATTGTAAAAAATAACATAAATAAATATCTCTTTCCTACAACTGTGCGATTTCTTTGTTATTACGTAACTATAATTGCCTTGGTTACGTATGGAAAATATATGAATGCAGACCAAGTGCGTTTCCGAAAGCAAAGAAACACTAGTGCGGAAAGTGCTTCATTACGTAACTGTCAAAAGAATATTGTTTTGACAGCGATTTAAATTTCGCGCCGAGCGCGGAATTCATATTTTGACCACAGACGCTTATGGAAGAAGAAGATACGGTGAACCAGCGCTAGTAAATATGCAGTAGTATATTTTGACGTTTATAAACGTAACCTTAATTTGCAGTATATCTAATCTGTAGACAATTAATAAAAAGAACCGAACAAAGTAAAATATATCGATAAATGGTTTTATTTAAAGAGTAAGTGAAATACTGCATATTTATTGTTTGTGTATATTATGAATACAGTTGTTACAGTTGCTTATATTGACATAATGTAAAGTGGAAACTTTTGTGTCTAAAGAAACATTGATTTCTTCCGTACCTGTTCATATTATTACCAGTAATATTATTGGTAACAATTTCGGAAGCTTCAGAAGTACCAGCAGCAGGTTGATTGTCATTGTCGAAAATAGATCCAACATAGTATGATCCGGAGCTTCAATTATCTTTGGAGGTGTTAATGATAAAGAAGAATCACTCACTGTACTATTCCAATCAAGATGATTTTGAAGAAATTATTTTGACGTTAGTGAAATATTTTTAAATAACGTAGAACAATGTGCAAGCAATCAACAAACAAACCATAGCAACGCCGTAAAACATCGTTCTCATGTAATATGATTAAAATTTTATAAATTTTATAAATTTTAATAATATTTTAGTGATTTACTAAATCGCACAGTTGTAGGAAAAATGTTGTTTATAACACGTGCCGAAAAAGGTTACATGCTCGTGCAGATTTCCGCACTCGGCAAGCCTCGTGCGTTAAATTCTGCACTTGCACGTAACGAGCCTTTTTCGGCACTTGTTATAAAAATAACTATTATGCATAACCGGGCCGAAAATAATGTGTTATAGCCCTAAAAAGTGGGCTTAAACGCTTCTTTTTGGCCCTAGGGCTATAAAAAAATCATTCCTATGGATACATAAATAAACTGACAATTTTTGTTTATTGTGAATACATGATTTTACAAAATGTCATTTTGACATATAACCTATGTACATATTTTAATCTTTTGAACATATAATTAAATGTTATTTTGTTGTGCATAAAATATTGTATGTACCATGGGTGAAATTAGCGTTTCTGACTCTGACCATATTATTAGCCCTCGACGCTTTGCACCTCGTACTAATAATCATGCCACGGGTCAGAAACGCCTGTTTTAGAAATAGAATATTTAAAACCGTTGAAATTGTCAATTTGAATATTATTTGAGAAGGGTAGTGCAACATTTTGCGATGCACTGATCGTATATCGCACCCTCCAACCCTTCACCTGTGCATTCACAAGCCTGAATTAAAACACCCTTAAGCACTATTTTCAATATTCTTTTGTTGAAAGAAGTATAAGATAACATTAGTATGTTATTATTTTTTTAATACGCTGTACTATCATATAAAATCTCAACCATAATCGACAAAGCTTTTTATATATTTTAAAAAGAATTTTATTTTATTTTTAGGGGAGAACTGTTTACTAAAAGAGATTTAGTTACATATATTCGAGTGCACATCGTTGATATAAAACATTGTTGAGACTATAAGCATGAAATTTATTTCTTTTAGCGAAAAATTTATTTTTTATTTTTTTGAGTGTTTATAATATTTAGTCAGTTTCAACCTGGTTACGTGTAGGAATTATTATTATTTCTTATTTTTGTTTTAAAGTAACTGCCATGTATAAATATGCTTTCTCTAAATATCGGATTTCTCGGTGAAACGAGCGTATTAGATAATTCTTTTACCTGTTCCACATTATTACTGAATCCTAATGATTGAACTGTACTATTAATTAATTAATTAATTACAAAATAACAATTGTAACTGTTACGCAATAGATGTTGTTTATATTATATCAAATTATTTCTAATTCTTGTTGCTATGTGTATCAATGAAGTAATAACTATATTTATAATTAATAATCAAAATATAAACCAATAAATTTTGGGAGTCATATTGACATTTATTGATATTGAAAAAATTATCAAGTGACCTCTCGCTTGACGCAGACTCTGAAAACAAAAAATATTTTTGATAAATCTTGTTTAATTACTTATAAATCAGGTAATAAAATATTTATTGATTTGGAATTTTAAATTAATGATAAACAAACTTCTTATACCTGGTTTTGTGCTGTAAAGATTGATATTAAAACCTGTGAAGGTCTAATAAAACTGCTGTATATTTTTTAACAGTGTAGCTATAATTTTTTCAGGGTTATCAAATCACTTACAGTAAAAACATCACACAGTATTCGATAATGTTAATCAAAAATCGATGATGATAATTTTGAAATTAGTTAGCAACGGGCTGTGAATAGATAAGTTTAACAATTCTGTGGAAATTTCGCTTCATTCCTGGTTATAAATTACAAGTAAGTGTGCTACTAAGTGAGTGGTTAAATTAGTAAATTACCAACTTCCGGTTTTATAATATAGTTCGGTTTAAATGTTTAATTTTTTTATGTGTGGTCTCTTCTGAGAATCATGTGTTTCAAAATTCGTGTCCATAATTTAATCAATTATTTGAATTGTCAAATTACGAATTATTAATGTACGCATTTAATATTAAATATTATTAAATTGAATAAAATTAGTTAAACTGCGGAGACATTATTTGTAATTTCACAATTCTGTGGAAAGCAAAAATGATTTTTGTTCCGTGCATGGGCGTCCACAGACATTTTTCCAGGGGGAGGGGGGTCGTAAAAAACTCTCAAAAATACATAAATTAAAAAAATATTTTTTGTACATAATATAAATACACATAACAAATAGATAAAAATAGATATTTAAATTTGTCAAATAAATTACTAGTCTTTGTCGTCTGGGTTTGAATTGAAGAGGAAGGACAATTTTCTAATAATTCTTCCATAAATTGACACCATTTCTTCAATAAATTCCGATTTAGCAGTTTTACAGTTTTTATTTTCTAATATTTTGTGTCTGTGTATACTTAATAAACTTAGATTACAATAGGGAACATGTCGCTAGCTAGCCATAAGAATACTGCTGAAAATTCAGTTTCAGCTTGAATTTATTATCTTTAAACTGGCTAGCTCAGTGGTATGAAGGCGACCTGTGGATCCTGAGAACCCTGGTTCGATTTCCACAGGCGACAAACAATTTTCATAATTACAAAAACTACCCTTGTGGCTCCTCCACCACTAACATCTTTGGGCGCCGTGATTTGATGACTGGTAACCGTACTTCACGCGCAAAATATATCACTTACCGAGATCTGCTTCGGCAGAGTGGCACACTCAGTAATGGGTAGAAGGTGTGATGATATATTTATTTTTATTTTATTTTCTAATATTTTGTGTCTGTGTATACTTAATAAACTTAGATTACGATAGGGAACATCTCGCTATCTGGCCATAAGAATACTGCTGAACATTCATTTTTGCTTAAAATATTTAGGGAAGCAGGAAATTGCAAAATTATAATTTTACATGTTAAAATCCTATGTTCGATAGTCGTGGTCACCGTTCTAGTTAAAACCCCTGCTTGACCCCCCTGCGGACGCCCATGGTTCCATGTCAATTTTGTTTTATCTTTGTCGTCCTCAACTTTCGTAGTTGCACATCTGTCAATCGCATCTGAATTCACTGCCATTCATATTATCCCTGTCTTCTTCTTCCGTTCGTCATCTGTATAAAATCGCAGCGAAGCAAGACGGCCGAAATAAGGAGATTCCAAGGATTAAGATCCTTCTAATTGGCACAATTAAACTGAGTTGATTTAGTCCTTTCTTTCTTATTTTGTTCCTGGTTTGGTCCTTTCGATGTGCTCATGTTTAAAAGGATTTCAGCCCGCGCAATTTTACACCGCCAGATTTTCCGAATTGGTTCTTTTACTGGTTTCGATTGTAACCAACTGAGATTACCCCCACCACTGCCTTTAATTTTAATAGAACCTTCGAGGGGAAACTTTCAAAATTACCTTCGTTCAATCCAATCAGATTTTTATACTAATCGCTAATATAAAACATTCCTCATGCAATGCAATTAAACAAGAAGTTCGATAACTTTCTTACAATACCACTAGAAGGGAATAGTATTTTAAAATACAAGTTATAGAAGGCAACTTATTGTGGCACGAGTGTTTTATACAATTTTCTCTGTTTCGGTTTTCCTTTACATAATGTCTTTATAAAAATAGTTGACATTTTCTATTAAGGGAAATTTCTGGTAAGATAGTTAAGTTGGTGACAATGAATTGCTATTGATTTTGTCCGTTGCCTAGATATATGTAAGGATTGTGTTTTTTATTTTGTCAGTAGCTTAGATATTTTGTGTATTTAATACAGTTATACCAATCTATGATAACAATATGTCACCAAAAATCGTTTAAGAATGAAGCACATTCTACAGAGTGATCAAAAGGAATTGTTACAGTTGGCAATAAAAAAAACTACTTAAAATTGGTAAGCCTGATACATAAATTCATTTCCTGTTGTTGACAGTGACATTTGAAATTTAAATTTGAGTACATTTATTATTACATTTATTTCTAAAGTATTTCTATTACTTAAAAAGTCAAAATTCTATTAGCTGTCAGACTCCTGACATAACCTATTTGTTTTTATTAGAACTGTCAAATAGCATTTCCGCCTTTATCTGACGTTGTGCCAACTGTGGAATAAAAAGATCTTTGGAATTGTATTGCCAACTATAACAATTTCTTTTGATCACTCTGTAGCATCAATATGCGTACGAGAATATGTTATTCTAATGCCAAAACAAAGAAAACAAATATCAACATTATTACAAACTTAACTTAATAGTTATTCTTATAACAAGTGCTGAAAAAGGCTTGTTATGGGCAAGTGCAAAATTTAATCTGTACGAACACGTAACCTTTTTCGGCACGTGTTAAAACAACATTTTTCATACAACTGTGCGATTTAGAAAATCACTAAAATATTGTCAAAATTTATAAAATCTTAATGATATTACACGAGAACGATGTTTTACGGCGTTGCCATGGTTTGTTTGTTGATTGCTTGCACATTGTTCTACATTATTTAAAAATATTTCACTAACTACAAGATAATTTTTTCAAAATCGTCTAGATTGGAATAGTACAGTGAATGATTCTTCTTTATCATAAACATCTCCAAAGATAATTGAAGCCCCAGATCATGCTATGTTGGATCTATTTTCGACAATGACAATCAACCTGCTGCTGGTACTTCTAAAGCCTCGGAAATTGTTGTCAATAATATTACTGTTAATAATATGAACCGGTACGGAAGAAATCAATGTTTCTTAAGACAGAATTCTTTGAAAATTATTTACCAGTCTCATGACCGGTAACAATTGGTAGAAATCTAGAAACGCACTTTTTTGTTTCATTTGCTTCGGACTATACGCAATGTGTATGTGTTATATTTCTTCGGAAACACACTTATTCTTTCTAACAACAAGTACAACATCCGGCGGTGTCCAATCGGACACGCTCAACTTAACAGAACACACACACATGCGGCCATACATGTATAGTGTATCGTTCCCATAGTAACGAACAGGTACACGTAATGATCATTGCCTTCACTGCACGAAGAAAAATTATCCCAAGCTTCTGCTTCTCAATCATATAGGTATCCATTCGAAGTGAATTTTATCAGGAACGTATCCAGTACATTTTACTATTACAACAAATTTAAAACATACTGAAAGATTCATAAATCGCGACAAAGGAATCGCTGTTAAATATAAATTATTATTTTACTTAATATGGCATAAAATAACCTCCATGACATAATATTTTTCTTACCTATTTATTTAGAAAATAAAAATGGGGGAGCTAGCTCAGTGGTATCGAGTCGGCCTGTTGGTCCTGAAAACCTCGGTTAGAGTCTCACAGCAGACAAATAATTTTCACCATATTAACATTATCCTTGTGGCTCTCCCTCCACTCTTACTTACCATGATCTGCCCGGGCAGAGTGCCACATCCAGTAATAGGTAAAAAGCGTGATGATATATCTATATTTAGAAAAATTCAAATTAAAATGAAACAAATTGACAAAATTATTTTTGTCATTATGACAACTGTAGTAAAAATGATATTTTTGGTCCTAGGACCAAAAAAGATGACGTGTCTATGATAAGATAAACATTTCTGAAATAGCGTTCTTTGAAATAATAGTCATATGAGTGAAAAAAAAATAATTTATTGTTCTTTTCTGTAATGGGGTAATGGCTCAGTGGTATCAAGTCAGCCTGTGGATTCAAAGAACCCTGGTTCGATTCCCACAACCGACAAAACATTTACACCAATTTAAAATTATCCCTGTGGCTCCCCCACCATTAACATCATTGGGGGCCGTGATTTGATGGCTGGTTACTGCACTTCACGCGCATAAATATATCACTTACCGAGATCTGCTTCGGCAGAGTGCCACATCCAGTAATGGGTAAAAGGCGTGATGATATATTTATATTTATTTATATTTTCTGTCACTGAATCATCTTCAAAAAACCTTAATTCTTTTACTGCCGTAAAAACAACAAATTACCAATGTCCCAAATTGCTGTACAATAGTTATTTATTAATTAGACAAAAAAGTAGCATATTTACTGGCGCGGATAGTCAATACAATAAATCTGCTTTTTTGCATGGTAACACTTTTATAGTCTAGGCTATAAAACTAGCACTTCACAGCCTGTCAGTTATCAACAAAAGTCCACTTTTAACGACAATTTATAAAAAAATATATCTACTGCCCATCTTAGATTTATGGCCCAACAAATCTTGGATTTCAAAACACTCATGATTAGAAAATCTTTCCTCATTCCCTCATTTTTATCGTCAATTGGTATCATGTTTTGACGTCTTGTAACCGCACATGACGTATAAAAAGTCATTTTCCTTAGTTGCGCTTATCGCTAGAATTTGCCAATTCAAGATTGTAAGTTTGGGAAATCAGGATTTAACATTTCTGACAGACCAGTCTTGTTTTAACTTTTAAAAGTGTAGTTCTAAAATTTCAAAAATTATCTCCTGAAATTAAAGAAGTATGTGGATTACTTTAAGACGCATATTGTGATATTTTGTTTGAAGTCATGTAGCAGATTGTTTCGTGTTATTGTGTTGTCTTCTGTTAAGAATGGAATGATCATAATGGGTCGTTTTTTATGTGTATAAAAATGTTAAATAATGATGTTAGTGATGAGTAAGTAATCAAATAATTCATTAAATATGAATTAGAGTGAGAAGGCAAGAAGATCATTAAATATGTAAGACAATTCTTTTGTTTAATCCTTATCAAATTTTCCTAGTAAGATTAGATGTAGTTTTGGGTTTCTTCGAATCTGAAATCATGTGTCCATTATCAATGTCGACAATTTCGGGTAATTTCGTGCAATTTCGGTCGATTCGGAGAATTCCACTCCGGTGTTTATTAATTATGTTATTAAAGTTCTTATTTTAATTCGTCCCGATGTTAAAACCGAAGTCACTGAAAAGTTAAAATTGCTCACCGCATCTGAACATGGTTAGTAAACCGTGAATTTACCGTTTCGCATTGTTGCACTTAGACATGTATGAGTATTCGTATGTGAACAGACATAACACTTTCTTATGGGTTTGAATGCTATGGTCGGTGCGTTGTATACCAGTGGTTCTCAACGTCTTCCCCTCATTTACCCATCATATCGACCTTGAACTCATTCTTAAAATACATCACTGTTTATAACGCATTGAACAACACTCGTCTATAACGAACTTCACCTTTATCTTCTTTGATGGCATTGCTAAATTAATACGTTTCAGAATAGTACTTTCAAATAAAATAGTATATTATATACCAAGGGGTTAAAGTGCATAGTTTAATCCTGAGGCCCGTGAAATAATCATCTGAGGGATTAAATGGACTTTAGTCCTGTAGTATATATAATGGAGTAGTTAACTCAGTGGTATGAAGTCTTGAGAACCCTGGTTCGATTCCCATAGGCGACAAACAATTTTCATAATTTAAAAAGCTACCCCTGTGGCTCCTCCACCACTAACATCTTTGGAGGACATTATTTGAAGACTGGTAACCGCACTTCATGCGCAAAATATATCACTTACCGAGATCTGCTTCGGCAGAGTGCCACATTCAGTAATGGGTAGAAGGCGTGATGATATATTTATTTATATTTATTTATAATAATTTTTATTATTACCTGAATATGAACAGTTGAAATAAAATTAATAAAATATAGTTCTTTACAAATTTCGTACAATATAAGTTATAAATAAATAAATATATCATCACGCCTTCTACCCATTACTGGGTGTGGCACTCTGCCGAAGCAGATCTCGGTAAGTGATATTTTGCGTGTGAAGTGCGCTTACCAGTCGTCAAATCACGGCCCCCAAAGATGTTAGTGATGGAGGAGCCAAAGGGGTAGTTTTTGAAATTATGAAAATTGTTTGTCGCCTGTGGGAATCGAACCAGGGTTCTCAGGATCCACAGGCCGACTTTATACCACTGAGCTAACCACCCCATATGTTATAATTGGCAAAAACAAGTGTGAAGTCAGTTCCGTTAGAAGTTTCGCGCTTTTGTCAAAGTATACCCATCTCTCTCAAAAAAGAAAGCCTTCTTTCACATTATTATGCATTCTTTCTTAATATTAATGCTATTCATTGACATCAAGAGCTTTCTTAGTAGGAACAAAAAAAACATGCAATATTATTTTTGTAGGTACTTATAATAATATATAAAATAATCAAATGTTTATGGAATAGCCTACTTTTTATACAGAAACAAAAGAAACACATTAGTGAAATGTTAAGAAACAGGAGATTTGATTTTTTGAAGGGGAAGCCTGGTTGAGTTGAGAGTACGATCTTGTGATCGCAGTATCGTATTTCGTGTCGGTGTATGACATATGGAGAAACATCCGCATATCGAAAACAATCGGCAGTGGTGCCATCTGCATCCAATCAAGCCGGGGGCGGCGGGTAACCCAGGCGGCAGGGCCAAGGGGTGTCGGAATATCCTTCGCGTCGCAGTAGGTAAAATCGCGTTTCACAGAGATCGGTTGAGACCAATCAGTTAAACTAATTTAGGGGAATATCTAACGTCACACGACGGTGGCGGCGGCGATGTCTGGGGGCGGCGGGGGTAGGAGCGACGCGGCGGAAGGATTTCGGAACCGTGACTGTAGCAATTATGCGTGCGATGGCCGCCATTCTGATTCAATCTATAGGCATGACACTCTGGGGATGATTTCATGGATTGCTACGGTTTGGAGATCTTAATTTGTTTTACTAAGACACTTCGTTCGCGATGTAGTTATGGTTTTCCAACCCCTACAACCAACTCTACTGTTCGAATTTGCTTTGTCATAAAATCCGTGCACATAAAACTAAAATAATATGTGTAGCTTCTTGAAACGTTTTATTCATGTAAAACACATCGATAGTATACATGGTGTTTACTGTCTTCTTATTTTTTTAATGGGTCAAAAGAAGGCGAAAAACGTAAAAACACCTTTATAAAAGTTTTATAAAATAAATAAATAAATATATCATCACGCCTTTTACTCATTACTGGATGTGGCACTCTGCCGAAACAGATCTCGGTAAGTGATCTATTTATGCGCGTGAAGTGCGATTACCAGGCGTCAAATCACGCCCCCCAAAGATGTTAGTGGTGGGGGAGCCACAGGAGTAATTTTATATTGGTGAAAATGTTTTGTCGTCTGTGCGGATCGAACCAGGGATCTTTAGATCTACAGGCCGACACGATAACCACTGTGTCATTACCCCATTAAAGTTTTATAAAATAAATAAATAAATATATCATCACGCCTTTTACCCAGTACTGAATGTGGCACTCTGCCGAAGCAGATCTCGAAAAGTGATATATAGATGCGCGTGAAGTGCGGTTACTAGACGTCAAATCACGACCCCCAAAGACGTAAGTGGAGGGGGAGCCACAGGGGTAACTTTAATGCAGTGAAAATTGTTTGTCGGCTGTGGGAATCAAACCGAGTTTCTCAGGATCCACAGGCTGACTTGATATCTTTACCCCGAAAATAAATTTAGTAAATAACAAATTTTCTTGTGTAAAAATGGCTTATTTGAAATCTTTCTATTTAAGAATTAAAAATTCGCGCGCATAAAACTAAAACAATAACTTCTTAGAAGTGTTCTTTTATTTGGTAAATTATATTTTTCGGATAAGATTCGTCATTATTCTCCTAATGAATTAATAAATGAGAACAACAGTTCACATTAATTTACAATTTTGTTTTTTTGTTTGAATAGTCCAATACAAGTTTGCAAAGGAAGTGAATTTTTCAAATAACAATCAAACAATAATGAACGAATATCCAAAAATTAATAAACCGAATCATTCCATTTCCGGTTGACGTCACGAACACTCACACACACACACTGTCAGGCTGTCAGACGAACATGTCCACACATGCAACATACGTACATACATACTTACAAATCAACTTATTGCATTATTCTGTACAATATTTATAAATTCGTATATTGGTTTGATTTTCGGCTAAGGTCATACTAAATTAGCTCGATTCGCAATGACCTCGCAAGAATAAAAAAATCGCTATCATAATTATGAACATTAGTTGATGGAACATATTATTATCACCTTGTTCGTCTTTTGTTTGATTTCACCTGACTTGATGCAGCAAAAAAAATTGTCTTGATCTTACTGAGTATTATTATAGTGCAATTTAAAATAAATCGGAATTTTAACAAATTTCTGGCGTGCTGGAGGATCAGAGGGGGCGGGTGGGGTGCAGTTGGAGGGTAGTGTAAAAAATGCGGGTCACGTGAGCAAGGCCTGCATGCAGCAGTCGATAAAGCAGCAGATACAGATCTCTTTCTTACCGGCCAACCATTGTCCGACATTTCGTTTTAAACCGAACGCAAAGGATATTAACAATTATAGATGATAAATCATGGCACACTAGATGTACTCGCGTGTGTTTTTATGCGCCCTCAAGGTCAGGTGGTCGTCATGTAGTGACGTCACCTGAATCCGGTGTTTTTCGTCCAGCAAATTCGAATTTAATAGGTTCAAAGCATTATTTTTTGTCATTTTATTACTTTATAAATGAATCTTTTAACAATACAATGAAGTTTTTTATCATACCAAATTATTTGATTTCTCAATGTCTCAAAGACTTTTTATATTTATTATTAAATAACATTTTATTATTCTAAATTACTATCCATTGTTCTGATGGACATACTCACAATTTTATCAATATTTTTGAATTGAAATCAATGTACAGTTTTCACATGTCTATCAAGTGATCTAACTGAATAAAACAATTGCATGTCAAAAAAACCAGACAAAAAAAAACGCTCGAAGGAGAAAACAACAGACGTACAAGAAACCACAAATTTAACAAATGAAAATTCACGATGTCTAAAAATAATAAATAAATATATCATCACGCCTTCTACCCATTACTGGGTGTGGCACTCTGCCGAAGCAGATTTCGGTAAGTGATATATTTTGCTCGTGAAGTTCGGTTACTAGTCGTCACATCACGGCCCCCAAAGATGTTAGTGATGGAGGAGCCACAGGGGTAGCTTTTGAAATTATGAAAATTGTTTGTCGCCTGTGGGAATCGAACCAAGGTTCTCAGGATTCATAGGCCGATTTCATACCACTGAGCTAGCCACCCTATCACGATGTCTCATTTTAGGAATTAATAAATAAAATATGCGACTCATTTATCTTAATTATAAATTTTTAATTAGTGGATGCAGTTAAGGACGAGTGACGACCAGAAATCGAATTTGGTCCCTCGGGTACTAACGCATCCTCTAGGACAGTGTTTCTCAAAAGTTCAGATACCCGTGTACCCCTTCTTAAATTTTTATTATTACCAAGTACCTTTTACCCATTACTGGGTGTAGCACACTACCGTAGCAGATCTCCATAAGTGATATATTTATGCGTAGTCAAATCCTGGCCACAAGGATGTTAGTGGGATAATTTTAATGTATGGTTTTGCCGATTGTAGACATCAAACCTAGGATCTTAAATTCACAGTTTGACTCGATACAACAGAGCCATAAATATGATTTATTATTAATGGAGAAATAGTATATTATTCAACGAGCGTGTTATGATAAGAATTATGCGTGAGGATGAAATTCCATAACACGCGAATTGGATGCCAAACTTTTTCACGACTATTCAACAGGACTTTTGCACATTTAAAATAATATATCTTTTTTGTTTGTCCGATGTGGGAATCGAATCCGGGTTCTCAAATCCACAAACCGATTCGATACCACTAAGCCACAACATTTTTATTTATTTTAAATACTTTTTAGACGACCACTTGTGAAAGTAACCATAACAACATCATAAACTACTATGGGAAGTTGAAAATAAAATACAGTGATATGTTAGTATAACGCACACTTCTAACATATTAGTGGAAGTTTCCCTGATTGATAACAGATGGTGTTACGATGAAAGAAAATAATAAAATGAAAAGAATTTGTATTATTATTTAAATCGAAGTTTTGGCAGATTTTTCAACACATTTGCACAGATAAATCGTATTTTTTCAAATTAATAATTACTTATTTACTAATATTTTAGCATTATTTAATATTTTAACATTACGGTTAGTACAGTTGGTAGCACAATACCTAACCTCAAACATCAAACGTGCACGCTTACCTACAAAAACGCATCAGCTGTCAAAGTATGCGTTCTCCATTTTAAGGACTACTGTGCTAGCAAAAGATCTTCAATTAAAAAATTGCACTTATTCTCCCCTACAGATAAATAACTGTTTGTATGCAAAATAGTTATCGAAAACTATAGTAATTTTAATCTAAATAAGTAATTTTTAGTTCAGTGACCACCCTTGTAATTTCATGGATCATTTTTAATTCTTCGGAACATCGGAACCATATTGAATGTCCTCTTAGACCTAACGGCACCTTAGGGATTACTCAATTAATCCTTATGCCCTTTGTTTTATATTTCCTTTTTATGCTTGAACGAATGATGTACCATGTTTGTAAATTACTCTAAATTTTGGGTAACCGATGCACCCTTGATTTTATTTTCAATCTCTATTTAATTGGGTCTCCGAAGTGGTACGTCATTGATTACTTTGGAAATATATATCGTATTTTTGGTTCCCCCTTTTTAATATTCATCTTGGTATCCCTTTCGAACGGTGGCAATTTTATTTAACCATTTTTAAATAAGAATGCGCTCATAGTGGTGAAAATTGGAACTACGACGAAGGAGTCTAGTAATGAATAATAATGAATATGGGGTAATGGCTCAGTGGTATCAAGTCGGCCTGTGGATCCTATGAACCCTGGTTCGATCCTCACAGCCGACAAACATTTTCAGTACATTAAAATTACCCCAATTGTCAAAGTTTTAGTTTTAGCTAATCCTGAATTTTGGATTTGTCAAATTAAGCTAAACCATATTCCCAAAAAAAATTAAATATATTTTAATACAATCTACTTACCGTTTAGTTTCCGGCAAGTAAATTAAATAACTTTTATGTCGGACTAGCATAAAATTAGCTAATCCAAAATTCAGGACTAACTAAAACTTTCAAAATCTGGCTGTAAAAGATAAACTATAAGTGACGGTTAAACAAATTAAAAAACAATAGAAAACAAATGAAATTTGTTAGTTCGCAGGCTACTACAACTTTTTCCAAAATTTATTTAGCGCCATTTTATAAAAACTAAAAAAATAATATCTTTTTTATTATCAAACTTTTAGTAAGCTGTTTTTGCATTTTCACCTTCTTTTGATCTGTAATTAATAAAAAAATTTAAAAGACCGTAAATACCCTGTTTATCACTTACCGAGGTCTGCCACCCAGCGATGGATAAAAGACGTACAGATATATTAATTTTGTTTCTAAATATCTTGATATGTCAGCTGAATATATGAAGTTATACATGGGGTAATGGCTCAGTGGTATCTAGTCGGCCTGTGGATCCTAAGAACCCTGGTTCGATCCCTATCACTCACCAAGATCTGCTTCGGCAGAGTGCCACACCCAGTAATGGGTAAAGGCGTGATGATATATTTATTTATTTATTTATTTATACATGTATACGCGGGGGATAAATCTAGAAGGGTGGATTTTTTGTGAGGTATAAAAATAAAAAAAAATCTATGTAGAAAGAATGCATTTTCCCCTTGTGTGAACCGTTTACCAACCAAAAATCCGTAGAAAATATCAAACAAAAAAAGCGTCGACCACAAAAATGTATAAGTTCGTGCATGGCTTGTTTGTCGGTTATATGAAGCTATATCGCGGAGATATCAAAATCTAGACGGCGTGGCATTAAAAAGGGGGGTTGATCTGAGGGCGCGGAGCGGGGGCGAAAGAGAAGGGTTCGCTACACACTCGCCGCCCCAACTCGAGGTAAATGAGTAATCGTCCCATATGAAAGAACAGAGAGCGAAGTAGGCGCTTGTCTTCGTCTACCATTCGTTTGCAATTTCAAATCAATCGATATTACTCAGACTTAGTTCTCTTGCTAGTATCAGTCTAATTGTCAGTACAGACAGAGGTGGGAGGGGGGCAAGGGGGCACATATCCCCCCCACCGGAACCACCGCTGCCTGCTTGCTCCAGCCCGGATATCATCTCAGGATCTAAACTGATCAGTTCTAAATCACTTCATTAGAACACGCCAAACTCTTCATCAACATATACTCCTGGAAGATTCAATTTAAATCGTAAATATTTTTCTGTTTAATTAAGTAATTAAGCTTTGCTGCAGATGTAATTAGAAAGACAAGATATATTTCTTTCGTAACAGTCTTGAGCATTCAATAGATTAACAGTACTGTTAGAAACATATAAATATACAAGTGCAATTATATATTATAATGTGTAGTTTCCAGTTAAATCACAAATTATTTTAAATAAAATTTTATTAAAAAAATATATAAATATATCATCCCGCCTTTTACCCATTACTGAGTGTGGCACTCTGCCAAAGCAGATCTCGGTAAGTGATATATTTATGCACGTGAAGTGCGGTTACCAGCAGTCAAATCACGCCCCCCAAAGATGTTAGTGGTGGAGGAGCTACAGGGGTAATTTTTAAATTGGTGAAAATGTTTTGTCGGCAGTGGGGATCGAACCAGGGTTCTTAGGATCCACATGCCGACTCGGATACCACTGAGCTATTACCCCATATAATAATAATAATAAAATTTTATCTGAGTGCTATTTCCGGAATTCTACTTAATTAATTTATTATTTTTTATGGTTTGATTCGAGATCAGAAAAATAAAACAGCGTTCTATAATTGAAATATAGTTGCTTTTGTATACATAAAATTATTATTAAATACATACTTTATCCGTGTGGCTTCACTAATATTTTGAGGAGCGTGATTTGACGGCTGTAACCTCACTTGATCTTCACAAACTGCTATCATCCTACTCTCCTTACGAATGTTTTATCCTAATCCTTGTTTTACTGCCATACTTACGAATCTAAAATGATATTTTTCTTTATACTCTAAAAAAATATGTTACATTTTATCATCTTTACCTACTTCTAAATTTATTGTATTATTTAAACTTTTTATATTATTTTTATATCAATGCAGATTTTTTTTATTATGTACTAGCTATTACCCGCGACTTCGTTTGCGTGGTCTACAATTTAATGCGAGTACTCGGCATGCGTTGCATTGCAACTCAAAGAAAGTAAGTGTTTAATTCTATTTATTGAAGTGCTTTTGGATACACATGATTTTTTTTCTCTTTGGGACGTACACATATAAATCAGAAGGTTTTCCGACGCGTGAGCATGTCACATACAGCTGTCCATATGAGAAGCATGGATTTTCCAAATTTAGTCCACACACTTGTAGCGATTGTCCCTGTGCTTTGTTGATGGTCATTGCAAATGCGAGTCGTACCGAAAACTGCAAACGTTTGAATTCGAATGGCATAGGACTGAAGCTTTATTATACCTATATGTTAAGATTGGTTCTCGTCTATGCCTACACCAAATTTGAATCGAATCAGTGCAGTACTTTTCAGGATAGCTAGCGGCCATTTTGTTTCAAGATGGCGGATTGGACTTGTGCTAAGTCAGAAACCTTCGCGGGCGTGCGCACAACAACTTACCAAAGTTGCATCGCAATCGGGTGAATGATATAGGAACGCATACGGGACAAACAAACAAACAAACATTAATTTTTATATATATAGATAGATATTTCCTGTCTTCTTTACTGAGTTCTCATATGTCTTCAACAATGTATTTTAAAATAAAATAAAATGAAATAATAATTAGTTATACACAGGAACTCCAAATTGAATTATAATTTTTTTCATTTAACTTTGCAATGCACAAATTAGCTCAAGAATTGATAAAAAATTTTAATCTCCAAGCACTCACTAATACTGACAGTCAGTGATGCCAATGCTACCATTACAAAAGTCCCTAGTTTTTACCGAACGGAATAAACACATAGTTTCCGAACGATTTTGAGATATGTAAAACTGTCTATTGTGGAGAGAGGCGCGAAAATCAATTTGGAATAATATTTAACCCTAAAAAAATAAGTGATTGCAACTATTAGTTTGTATGTGAAGAAAGAAACCCTGAACGTGTAAATATTAGATGAATCTTCAAGGAACAGTCTGGTTCGTGTCGTTTCCTAGAGAAACTTGGCGTACATTTGAAATCGTCGATCAGGTCTGATCGGTCGTCCCCACTCTGGCACAACTTCATCCCTTATTTCTCGCATACTGCTTAATCACTGTTCCCTGCACCCCTCGCCCTGATCCAACCCCGTGTCCCGCACCCCTCCGCTGTCTATAACACCACACTGCCACTGTCTAAGCCTCCGATAATCAATAATTATACTCAAATATAAAGCGAGAAAGACAACGAGCACGAAAATGCAGATTTCGCCGCCGCCGCCGCCACCTCCACCCCGCGGTAATGAGCGACGGAGACCGCGATAGTGCCGTGAGTGATTGTGGAGCTTGTTTTGGCTGCCGTGGGGAGGGGGAGACGCTCACTCTCACATGAGGAGTGGAAGTGAACGATACGTTTCATATGCAACTATTGATACTTCATTATCCACTATTTTTTCATTAATTTATTCTTCCACTTCCGTAAAAAAACAAAACATACATCCCCACATTTGAAATTATTCAAATTTTTTATTTCGTCACTATTCTAATTTTATTTCCATCTGTTACGAAACGAAACTTTATCCTTTAATATTATAATTATGTGGTGAAAATGGTTTATCAGAATCGAACCCGTGTTGTCAAATCCCCATTAATATTTTATTATACAAATCGTTATACCAAAATTAAATTATATAACTATGGTGATTAAAAAAATGTAAAAACTTCAGTATATTTATTTTTATTTTTAATTTGTTTAGAGAAATTGATTTAAGCATAATTGTCTGATTGAAGCTGAAGTAAATATAAATATATCATCGCATCTTTTACCTATTACTGGGTGTGGCAAATTAAATATATTAATAGATTTTAAACTATATAATAACTTGTTATCCTACAGTTATAGAAAACAATAAAGATGGTACAATTCAAATACAAAACAAAAATTAATAGGTATTTCTTAATGAACAGTGGTAGCTTTAAGCTACAAAAAGTAGCTTTAAAAGTAGCTTCAGTTGTTATAATACGACGACTTGGAAGAGTCCGGGTAAAATATATTTTTGGCTAAAATCCCGACTTTTTAAAGTCAGGATCCCGACTTTTAAACTCGGGATTCCGACTTTTAAACTCGGGATCCGACTTTTTAAAGTCGAGATTCCGATATTTTAAACTCGAAATTCCGACTCCGAATATGGACGGATAACGAAAATTTTCAGATCTCGAGTTTAAAAAGTCGGAACCGCGATTTTAAAAAGTCGGAATCCCGAGTTTAAAAAGTCGGATCTTGAGTTTAAAAAGTTCGAGTCCCGAGTTTAAAAAGTCAGAATCCCGAGTTTAAAAAGTCGGAATATCGACTTTAAAAAGTCGGAATCCCGAGTTTAAAAAGTCGGAATCTCGACTTTAAAAAGTCGGTATCCCGAGTTTACAAAGTCGGAATCTCGACTTTATAAAGTCAGAATCCCGAGTTTAAAAAGTCGGAATCTAGACTTTAAAAAGTCAGAATCCCGAGTTTAAAAAGTCTGAATCTCGACTTTAAAAAGTCAGAATCCCGAGTTTACAAAGTCGGAATCTCGACATTAAAAAGTCAGAATCCCGAGTTTAAAAAGTCGGAATCTCGACTTTAAAAAGTCAGAATCTCGAGTTTACAAAGTCGGAATCTCGACTTTAAAAAGTCAGAATCCCGAGTTTAAAAAGTCGGAGTCCCGAGTTTAAAAAGTCAGAATCCCGAGTTTACAAAGTCGGAATCTCGACTTTAAAAAATCGGAATCTCGACTTTAAAAAGTCGGAATCCCGAGTTTAAAAAGTCGGATCCCGAGTTTAAAAGTCGGAATCCGGAGTTTAAAAGTCGGAATCCTGACTTTAAAAAGTCGGGATTTTAGCCAAAAATATATTTTACCCTGGTCCTTCCAAGCCGTGGTATTATAACAATATTTTTAAGCTAATAGAAAAAAAATAGTAAGCTACAAGCTACAGCTATATTTTTTCACATTTAGCTAAGCTACAGCTACAGCTAAAGTAAACGTAGCTAAGCTAGTAACTAAGCTACAAAAGTAGCTAGCTACTGCCCAGCTCTGCTCGTAGATAAATTATAATAATCTGTTTCCCGACACACCTGGCACCTCCAAATTAGGGAAAAGTCGTAATGATATCTACTCTTAAAGTAATATTTGTGCAAGAATGCAAAGTATGTAAAATGGCAGGTACAAGATTTGAACCAGCGAATAATATATAATTGTGTATAAGAATTTATTTAATATCGCTTTCTCTGAATTAGAAACGAACAAGGCATACGCGATGTATCCGAATATCTATTGATTATTTCACCATAAGTAAGAATAACAATTAAAGCGGTTGCATGCGAAAATAATTACTTATTATTTGCTGTTTCAAAACGCGCAGTTTTTAATTTCTATGAGAATTGGTTAGATAATAAATGTACGCAGCCATTGTTCGAACAAAACATGAAAATATGTAACTTATAAATGAAATTAATTATACTAACTTTCACAATACGTCAAAATAAATTATTTAGAATGTATCAAATGCTTATTCAAATTCGCTCCAGATTTTAAAAAGTAAATTTTCTCGCACCACAGACTTTTCATTGTGTTTTAATACATTAATTGAAATTCTAGTTTCAGTTATCGCATTTGGATGTAAATTTTCGTTTTGTAAATATGATTCTCGGAGCAATAACGCTTGTGTTTTTTGTCAAACCCCGCAGTTAAATACCCGTAAAGTGCTGTAATTGTTTGCTTAAGCCAGTCGAGGCATACTCACCTTTATGTCAGCTTCATTTAAAGAACAAACTTGTAAAGATAAGCATTAAGCTTTACAGATATTTCTTTCTTCACATGAGCAAGTTTTATGTGTAATAAATTTTATTATAAACTCAAGAAAAAATGGAGAAAAATTTTTATAACACCTTGTTTTTATCAGATCTTTATTTAAGTAAATTTCAAATTTTATTTCTATCATAAATAAGTTATATCCAGAATAAATATTTTTAAGATTACTTTATGTGGCCGCGCTTGTTAACTAATAACAATGGCTAATAAAAGATCACAAGTTAGAATTTAATGTTAACAAACTCAACAGAATATTTACATGCTTTATTTTAGAAATTTAAAATCAAATATTTTATTGCTTCGTGACTATTTCTGTTGCACATTCACAACACAAGTATTTCTCTTGAATTAAGGAAGCAAATATAATAAAATAATAAATATACTTGTCTTGGCGCCATTTTAATACCTTATCAGCCGTTATCAACCAGAAATATATACTATCTAATAGTTAAGTGTCGAAAAAAGCTTGTTACGTGCTCGTGCAGATTTCTGCAGTAGGCAAGTCTCGTGCATTAAATTCTGCACTTGCACGTAACAAGCCTTTTTCGGTACGTCTTATAAACAACATTTTTCCTTGTGCGATATCTTTGTTATTACGTAACTATTATTGCCTTGGTTACGGATGGAAAGGAGACAAATGCAGACCAAGTGCGTTTTTGTAAGCGAAGAAACATTAGTGCCGAAAGTAATTTGTGTTTTACGTAACTGTCAAAAGAAAGTTTAATAGAGAACGATTTAAATTTCTCGCCGAGCGCGGAATTCATATTTTGGCCACAGACGCTTATGGAAGAACATGCGGTGAGCCAGCAGTAGGTAGTATATTTTGACGTTTTTAAACATAACCTTAAATTGCAGTATATCTAATATGTACACATCACATTGAGCAGACAAGAACTCAAGTATATCATTATTAAATATGATTGTTAATTGGGGTGGTTAGCTCAGTGGTATGAAGTTGGCCTGTGGATCCTGAGAACCCTGGTTCGATTCCCACAGGCGACAAACAATTTTCATAATTTCAAAAACTACCCCTGTGGCTCTTCCACCACTAACATCTTTGGGGGCCGTGATTTGAAGACTAGTAACCGTACTTCACGTGCAAAATATATCACTTACCGAGATCTGCTTCGGCAGAGTGCCACACCTAGTAATGGGTAGAAGGCGTGATGATATATTTATTTTATTTTATATAGTTAATAAAAAGAACCGAAGAAAGTAAAATATATCGATAAATGGTTTTATTTAAAGACTAAATGAAATACATAATATTTATTGTTTGTGTATATTATTAACACAGTTGTTACAGTAATATTATTGACAACAATTTGGGAGGTTTTAGAAGTACCAGCAGTAGGTTGATTATTGTCATTGTCAAGAATAGGTCCAGCATAGCATGATCTGGGGCTTCAATTATCTTTGGAGGTGTTTATGATAAAAGATAAATCACTCATGCTGGGTTGCAAGAAAAAAATAAAGAGCTCTATAGTTAAAGAATCTAGCAACAGTATCAATAGCGATTTTCTGAAATTTATTGAACCGTTAGTTGCTAATGAACCAATAAAACTTTCATGCAACCCAGCATTAGTGTAGTATTCCAATCTAGACGATTTTGAAGAAATTTTCTTGAAATTAGTGAAACATTTTTAAATAACGCAGAACAATATGCAAGCGATCAACAAACAAACCATAGCAACGCCGTAAAACATCGTTCTTGTATAATATCATTAAAATTTTATAAATTTTAATAATATTTTAGTGATTTTCTAAATCGTACAGTTGTAAGAAAAATATTTTATTGCTTCGTAACTATTTCTGCTGCACATTCACAACACAAGTATTTCTGTTGAATTAACGAAGCAAACATAATAAAATAATAAATATACTTGTCTTGGCGCCATTTTAATATCTTATCAGCTGTTATCAACCAGAAATATATGCTATCTAAAGATATTTATTATTAATTTCAAAACAGAAAAAACCTCTCTGATATACTCCAGGTAAACAAGCAGCTTTGATTCTTAGAAAGTAAATATTCTCGCAAACAAATATGTGTCACAATTATTCTCAACAAAGGCTTATCAGAGATTTTTTTGGATGAAGTATCGTGTTTTACTATTGGCTCCCATGTTCGTTATCGTCGCTATCTGCCAGTGACAATTCGATTTTCGACCAATGGAGGACGATTTTTTGTAAAAGATCTCTTAAGATTGTTTACTATAGGTCTATCTTATCTATAACAAATATGCGATAAATATGATAACGCCATGATTTTATTATGATTACGATGAATAAATTGTACTTCGTTTTCATATTTTCGATTTAGTTCGACTTGCACGATTGTTTGAATCGGTTTGATTATTAATTATTATGAGTTGATTAGTGTTATTTGCTGGCTATGGAACAGAAATTGACTGACATGAAGGTAGGAATAAATTAATGTTTCACCTTGATCATAATTTATAGTTTATTTATTTTATTTTGTAATATTTTTATTGCTTTTAAACATGAACAAATTTATGCAGATCAATTCGTATACAGGGTGTTCAATTTAGTTGTGCAACCATTGTTATCTCGAGAACTATAAGAGCTACAAGGTTGGTTTAATTAGCAAAGAAATACCATTTTCTAACTGTACTACAAAACTTTTTTGACCAGTGGTTCTCAAAATACGGAGTGCAACTTTCTTATTTAAATAGCAACCTATATTTTTTTATTGCTACCACATGGGGTAGTTAGCTCAGTGGTATCAAGTCGGCCTGTGGATTCTGAGAACCCTAGTTCGATTCCCACAGGCGACAAGCAATTTTCACCATTTCAAAAACTACCCTTGTGGCTCCTCCACCACTAACATCTTTGGGGTGATTTGACGGATAGTAACCGCACTTCACGCGTATAAATATATCACTTACCGAGATCTGCTTTGGCAGAGTGCCACACTCAGTAATGGGTAGAAGGCGTGATGATATATTTATTTATTTATTTTATTTTTTATTTGCTTATTCGATTCAGTATTTTGTTCTGAATTCAATGACTGTAATGTGCAATACCCTTACATTACAAAATTTTTGACAAAAGTGCATTTTAAATTAAATATATAAATATATCATCACGCCTTTTACCCATTACTGGATGTGGCACCCTGCCGAAGCAGATCTCGGTAAGTGATATATTTATGTGCGTGAAGTGCGGTGACCAGCCGTTAAATCACGGCCACCAAAGATGTTAGTGGTGGGGGAGCCACAGGGGTAATTTATAAATTGGCGAAAATGTTTGTCGGCTGTGGGGATCGAACCGGGGTTCTTAGGATCCGTAGGACGACTTGATATCACTGAGCCATTACCCCATGCATTTGACATTAATTTAATTAAATACTCATAGAATCAGTATGCTATGATAGAAACAAATGAACAAATCATAATATTTTTGTTTGTTTGATTCATTATTATATGTCAATACAATTATTTTGTGAATAAATAAATAATAGTTATTTATTATACAAGTGTTTTATTAGGTATGTAAAACATGCAAGAAAATTTAAACACGAGACCGAAGGTCGAGTGTTTAATATTCTTAAGTGATTTATAAACCAATAAAACACGAGTGTAATACAAAATTTTATCCACAACTCATAATTATAGGTATCGAAGAAGATTGGTCGTAACGTTTAGCGTTGATTCATTTATATATAGTTTCTCAAAGTAGATCATGAAGAGGTTGCTAAGTAACAAGTTGTTTACAGTGTTTTATGGAATATAAAACACTAGTGTTTTATGAGCCATATAATTCAACTGAAATCAGTGTAATAATATCTTTATTATATATGAGTTGTGGATAAATAAATTTTAATTGTAATTTGCTTGTTATAGCACGCTGACTCCTATGCGATTTTAATTAAATAAATGCCAATTTTTGTCAAAAATTTTGTAATGTAAGGGTACCAAACTTTATAGTCATGAAAGTCAGGAACAAGCAAATAAAAAAATAGGTTATTTAAAATAAGAAAGTTGGATCCCGGAATTTGAGAACCAGTGGGCAACAAAAAAGTTTGTTAATACAGGGTGATCAAAAGGAATTGTTATAGTTGGCAATACAATTCCAGAGATCTTTTTATTCCACAGTTGGCACAACGTCAGTTAAAAGCGGAAATGCTATTTGACATTTCTAATAAATACAAATAGGTTATGTCAGGAGTCTGACAGCTAATAGAATTTTGACTTTTTCAGTAATAGAAATACTTTAGAAATAAATGTAATAATAAATGTACTCAAATTTAGATTTTAAATGTCTGTCAACAACAGGAAATTAATTTATGTATCAGGCTTACCAATTTCAAGTAGTTTTTTTTATTGCCAACTGTAACAATTCCTTTTGATCACTCTGTAGTTTTGTAATAGACTTATAAAATGGTATTTGTTTGGTAAGTTAACCAACCTTGTAGCTCTTATAGTTCTCGAGATATTAATAGTGGCACAACTAAATTGAACACCCTGTATTTCTAATTTCGAACCGAAATAATAATAATAAACATGCGCGATATGTTCTTAGAAAATGTTTGTTATGTTGATTTAAGAATTAAATAATTGCGCATGATAATGATGTTTTAAATATTCTAGAAAATTATCTCCGTAACATCTGTGTAACATCTCGAACATATGACAAATTTAATCCATGCCAGTAATAAATTTTCTCTCTTCGAAAAACAAAAAAGAACAACTTGAGTCCCTCCCCTTTAGCAGAGCGCATCTCCAAAACTCTAAAATACCGCAAATACAATAAGTCAACAGAAGGTTGGATAATATTTCACCTTTCAAATCCATAAAAAAATGTGAACAAACAATTTGGTCTACTGCAAATATACGATTTTTTGTTTTTGTGCCGATAAATTGTCGTTTGTTATCGGTTTTCACCCGCTGGCGGCAGCTACGACACACGTCGTGGTGATTTGGTATGCAGACGAGCGTCACGACGTCAGTGAAGAGTTCGGAGATTAGCTCAGGGAATATTCCTAACGGTTGTATGCAAAAACCAACCCCTTCTGGAGGTATCTATTTGAAATATTGGCTTATATTTATCATCTGCGAAGGGTTTCCGTGACCAGTTATTCTTCTTTCTCCCCTATTCCCTTAGCCCTTGGTTCGCTCCCCTTATTTCATACGAACCGTATGATTGGACGTTTTTTATTTTCCAAATTTCAGAAACGAAAATTAGTTGTTTTTACGCAACGCAAGTATAATGAAATATATATGCCTTTGAATTATTACTTTATTTTCTGGATTCGGATTGGTAATTTATTACTATAATTTCATGTCTGATATTAAATTAATAAATTTATATCTTCTCTAAATCTGGAATATTAATTCCTATCACGAAACAAAATCAATTCTGTCTTTAATTCAAATATTATTTACGGATATCCGAGGTTTGGAATGAATGAGCGAATAAAGACTGTAGGTGGAGAAAAATTAGATCGATTAGCCTTTTCAAGGCATCATTACCACCTAAACGACAATTCATTACGTGCTCTTCGCCGAGGGTCGCTGGAAAAATCGACGTGATAACTGCCTATGAGCCCTTCATTTAGGGTCAAGAGGTTAAACAGGTGCTCATTGATAATTCACACGTTCAACAGATTTCCTTTCTACCATTTCTCTTCTACAATTGTTTCATTATTTACCCTCAAATCAAAATATCTTCATTTTAATACTCTTTAGTAACGAATAAATAATAAAATAAATAAATATATCATCACGCCTTTTACCCATTACTGAGTGTGGCACTCTGCCGAAGCAAATCTAGGTAAGTGATATATTTATGCGCATGAAGTACGGTTACCAGCCGTCAAATCATGGCCCTCAAAGATGTGAGTGGAGGAGAAGCCACAGGGGTAATTTTAAAATAAAAAATAAATATATCATCACGCCTTTTACCCATTACTGAGTGTGGCACTCTGCCGAAGCAAATTTCGATAAGCGATATATTTATGCGCGTTAAGTACGGTTATCAGCCGTAAAATCACGGCCCCCAAACATGTTAGTGGAGGCGAAGCCATAGGAGTAATTTTAAAATAAAAAATAAATATATCATCACGCCTTCTACCCATTACTGGGTGTGGTACTCTGTCGAAGCAAATCTCAGTAAGTGATATATTTATGCGCGTGAAGTATGGTTACCAGCCGTCAAATCGCCCGCAAAGATGTTAGTGGCGGAGAAGCCACAGGTGTAATATTAATGTTGTGAAAACTGTCACTTGTGAAATAAGAGCGCTAACAATTTAGCTACAACTCGTTACAAGTATGAGATAAGTAGCTCAGTGGTATCGAGTCGGCCTGTGGATCATGAGAACCCTGGTTCGATTTCCACAGATGACAAACAATTTTAACCATTTCAAAAACAACCCTTGTGGCTCCTCCACTACTAACATCATTGGGGAACGTGATTTGACGACTGGTAACTGTTCTTCACGCGCATAAATATATCACTTACCGAGATCTGCTTCGGCAGAGTGTCACATTCAATAATGGGTAAAGGGCGTGATGATATATTTATTTATTTATATTAATATTAGCTATCCCATGGGGTAGCTAGTTCAGTGGTATCAAGTCGGCATGTGGATCCTGAGAACCTTGGTTCAATTCCCATAGATGACATACAATTTTAACCATTTCAAAAACTACCCCTGTGGCTCCTCCACTACTAACATCATTGGAGACCGTGATTTGATGGCTGGTAACCGTACTTCACGCGCATAAATATATCACTTACCGAGATCTGCTTCGGCAGAGTGCCACACTCAGTAATGGGTAAAAGGCGTGATGATATATTTATTTATTTATATTAATATTTGAGCTCGAGAAATTTTATTTTCCCTCATGTCTAATTTCTTGATTTCGTAGTATTTCTGTGAAGCGGT
Source organism: Pterostichus madidus (assembly GCA_911728475.2). Classification (NCBI taxonomy): domain Eukaryota; kingdom Metazoa; phylum Arthropoda; class Insecta; order Coleoptera; family Carabidae; genus Pterostichus; species Pterostichus madidus. Next base: position 10,493,326 of record OU452315.1, read on the forward strand.
CTACACGAGTTCCGCTTCTTACAAATCAAATTCGAAGTTTAGATATAATATGATGTTCCCGAGTAAGTTGTAATGGGAAAAGAGAAGATGCTTCCAAATTAGAATATTGATTAAATTGGAAGTTAATTGAAGACGGATACACCGTCTGTATTTATAAAATTAAGACGTTCTGGCATCGGTACAGGAAACCTCTGACAGTTTTGACAAATCCTCGTCTCCCCTCTCCTCCGCACGGCCCGCGGGGGCCCACCTGCTATTAAATCAATCGATTGATACATTCGCTATCGCTCGAGGGGAACCAAGGTGTTGCTAGTCTATTATACGTATAGATACCTTCGCCCGCCAGCTATTCCTTATATTAAGACATTAATTTAACGGTGCCAGGCCTGCATTGCTCCCCCAGGACTGTATTTACTCATTTTTCACACATTTAGAACCTTTCTTTACTTCATCAAATTCATTGGACACGGTTCTTATCATCACAACGTTCATCACTCGAACGAGAAGAAACAGTAAATTATTTTTTTGATTCCCATCATTCGAAATAAGTTTCTATTACCTTGGAAACTGAAGTAAAGTTTGATTTTCCGTATTAGTGCTTTAAATTAATTGAAAAAGCACCCGTTTTTATGGTTCTAAATTTGGACTACTAAAACGCTAATTGTACTTATAAAAAAACAAATTAATATATCATCACGCATTTTATTCATAACTGAGTGTGGCACTCTGCCGAAGCAGATCTCGGTAAGTGATATATTTATGTACGTGAAGTGCGGTTCTAGCCATCAAATTACGGCCCCCAAAGATGTTAGTGGTGGGAGAGCCACAGGGGTAATTTTAAATTGATGAAAATGTTTTGTCGGCTGTGGGGATCGAACCAGGGTTCCCACAGGCCGATTTGATACCACTGAGCCATTACCTCATAATAATTGTACTTATATACACATATTTTAAGAACTTTATAAAAGAAATAGAGACATTAGCTTATAACGTCATCAATCAAATATTTTTTAACAAGCTTTACGAGAAAAATAAACAATTTGTTTTCAAATAACAAATGTCAATTCATGGCCTAAATTCACACTTCAAATTTAATAAATTTTCTCATTGTTGATTACATAATTTTTACTAAGAACCCTGGTTCGATCCCCACAGCCGACAAAACATTTTCACCAATTTAAAATTATCCCTGTGGCTCCCCCACCACTAACATCTTTGGGGGCCGTGATTTAACGACTGGTAACCGCACTTCACGCGCATAAATATATCACTTACCGAGATCTGCTTCGGCAGAGTGCCACATCCAGTAATGAGTAAAAGGCGTGATGATATATTTATTTATTTATATATTTTAAGTTTATGGGGTAATGGCTCAGTGGTATCAAGTCGACCTGTGGATCCTAAGAACCCTGGTTCGATCTCCACAGCCGATAAACAGTTTCACCAATTTAAAATTACCTCTGTGGCTTCTCCACCACTATCATATTTGTAAATCATGATTTGTCGACTGGTAACTGCACTTCACGCGCATAAATATATCACTTACCGAGATCTGCTTCGGCAGAGTGCCACATCCAATAATGGGTAAAAGGCGTGATGATATATATATTTATTTATATATTTTAAGTTTATGGGGTAATGACTCAGTGGTATCAAGTCGGCCTGTGGATCCTAAGAACCCTGGTTCGATCCCCACAGCCGACAAAACATTTTCACCACATTAAAATTATCTCTGTGGCTCCCTCACCACTAACATCTTTGAAGGACGTGATTTGACGACTGGTAACTGCACTTCACGCGCATAAATATATCACTTACCGAGATCTGCTTCGGCAGAGTGTCACATCCAGTAATGAGTAAAAGGCGTGATGATATATTTATTTATATTCTATAAATTTTAAGTTTTATGTTGGCATACCTGATTGTCAAATATGTCAAATAAAATAAAATTGTAAACTCATGATTTCCGAACGATTTTGAGATATGTTAAACTCTGACGGAGGCGCAAAAACATTTTAATTTTAAATATTTTATTACGGTCCTGTGTATAGACAAGATCGATTGACGGACTCGCAAATTTCATCCCTAATCTGTCAATCAGAGTAAATGAATCAATTCAGAATGTAATTAATTACTCGAGATTAAAATGTATAACCCTTTAACGGAACGCTGTCGATAACTTATTTTTCAATCTTTAATTTAGTTCGCCTGTTGGATTTGCGCCAATCAATTTGAAACATTAATTCTCGAAGCACACCATTTCGTGATAATTTTATTTGAACAAGTTTAACTTTTATTACTTTGTTTAAGAACTTATTAATTATGCATTCTTATTAATTATTGGAAAATGATAAAAGACTTATTGATTAACATTTACTGAACATTAGTTAAAGATGCATGTTAGGGCATTAATAGTCGTTAATTTTTTATCAGATTATACACAACTAATTTCTTTCTAATATTCGACTTTCTTCTGTTCATAATCATAGACAATGGGCCACTTAAATACTTAATATATTCGACAAATTGGTATGAAAATTGATTTCTAATGAAATACCCAAGAGCGGATCCACGGAGGGGGCATGGGGGTCATGCCACCCCTTGGTCTTATTAATTTTTTTCAGTTTTTTATAAGTGTTATTATTATTCGAGTTTGATAATCCTTATAGTAATAAAATCCCTGAAAAACTTTGTAATACTCGGAAACAAGCTTTCAAAATTTGGATTTTCAGACTGTTTAAAATTTAAAAACTAAGAACAGAATACAAAATACATATAAATATATATATTCCACACAAAAATTACAGATTTGTTTGTCGGTATTATATGTTTTCCTTAAAAAAAAAAAATGCTCTTTGAAAATTAAGGTTCTAGCGTGAAAAATTTTTTTGCAGATCAGAATTAAATTTGGCGCACATAAACATTGGATAGTTATACGCATCCTGTTAAAATATGAAACACATTCATCGTCTGTGAACAAATATATTCGCTTGTAAAGTTGAGTTCTTATACATATATTTATTTATTTAATTTATTTATTTTCCTCCTCCACCACTAACATCTTTGAGGGCCGTGATTTGACGACTGGTACCCGCACTTCACGCGCAAATTATATCACTTACCGAGATCTGCTTTTGCAGAGTGCCACACCCAGTAATTGGTAGAAGGCGTGATGATATATTTATTTATTTTTTTATATTTTTATTTAGATGCAATATTTGTATTTATCTCGTTATTGGATACTTTATCCGGGAATGGAAAAAACAATCCTTTCTAGGATCGTGATTTGACTTACCGGGATCTGTTATGGTAGAGTATCATACCCAGTAATGTTTAAAATGTGTGATGATATATTTATTTATTTTTATTTTATAATTATTATCATTTCAATGTAATATTTGTAAATTAATCTCGTTGATAGTTATTAGAAACTTTATCCGGAGATGGAAAACAAAAAAACCCTTTCACAGGTCGTGATTTGATTTACTGCCACGGTAGAGTATCACACCCAGTAATGGGTAAAATTTGTGATTTTATTTTATAATTTCAATGCAATATTTGTAAATTTATCTCGCTGATAGTTGTTGCAATTTTTATCCGGAAATGGAAAATCAAATCTAAGTTTAAATATTGTCTTGCTTTCGAGGTTGCTGTCAAATGCTACGTAAAACAATTAAAAAATATACATGAAAGTGTGTATCTTTGCTAAAGAGTGCTTGTATTTGTTTATTTGCAGATAACACAGTTGGTAGAAGAAGTCCAACGGCTGCAAACCAGCATCAGCAAGCTACAGGAGTCTTCCATGACGCAGATATCCAGACTGGAAGAACAGCTTGAACACAAGAGACAACAGATCGCGCGACTAGAATCTCGTCTTGAAGTACAAAAAGATTACGATGACCTGAAACGAGAAATTAGGTTCGTATCTAAACATATCAACACCGGATATGCGAAACCTCGGCAGAAACCGAAATCTATTGACATATTACTAATATTCTTTCATGGCATTTCGCTTTGTTTTCGTTCGGTTACGGTTTTGCGGTAAAAGGTTAATTGTGTGTTATTTCCTTGTAGATTACTTCCATTGAACGAGATGGCAAAATTTTATCAGTTGCGCTATTCGTAATAGTGATGTAATCAACAACGTTCTGTTTCTTTTCCGACAGTTTTTGTTTCTTCCCATCAGGAAAATAGATTTCCTCTTTTGAATATGCCGCACTACCGCTATCGTTGAAAGTTTTCACTTATCAGAATTCTGTTTCACAATTTATTTATATAACGAACGTCATTGAATTAAAATACTTTTTGATTGGTTGTCGTGGTGCGGTTAAAAACTAATAGAGGACTTTTGCTCCCTGGCAGTGTGTTACGGTCAATAGACTTCGCCTCACCGAATTTGGGGGACAACAAATCTTTGGAGCTTCTACTTCTGGAAAGGACGAAATCTCTACAACAGGCTGAGAGCGTTCCCATCAAACAGGAACCAAGTGGTAAGGATTAAAATTTTATCTTGAGCTGTTGCATGGCTTCAAAGTTTTTACACGAAACTCGTGTTGGATTTTACAAATTCAACTTTTTACTTCTTGTCACAAACGTTTTGGTTCGATTCTAACTCCTTCAAGATCCTTCAAGATCCTTTTTACTCCTTCAAATCCGGGTTTTTCTTTTTAACATACTCAGAGGAGGACAAAACCAGAGCTGGGCAAACTACTTAAAAAAATAGTTAAGCTACAGCTACAACTATTCTTTAAAAAAGTAGCTCAGCTACAGCTATAAGCTACATTTTGTAAAATATATCTAAGCTACAGCTAAAAGCTTTCGTTAAAGTAGCTGTTAAATTTTAAACCTACTTTTTTCAATTATTGTGAATTAATTAAATTTGCCATTGTCATATGATCAGTTGATCATTCCTTAGTTATATTGACTGTTAATTTACTATTATGTACATAAATATCAAAAATCGCAAATAGACAAATGTATTTTTAATGCTATAATTTTTATTTATATCGGAGTAAACAATAAACAGTCACATTAACAGAAGACTCCTAAACAATCAATGTTTAGTTCACCTAATATTTAATACAAAAGTAGGATAGGTTAAGAACAAGTTAAAAATTAAATATGTTAATAGATTTTACACTATATAATAACTACAGAGTGATCAAAAGGAATTGTTACAGTTGGCAATAAAAAAAACTACTTGAAATTGGTAAACCTGATACATAAATTCATTTCCTGTTGTTGACAGTGACATTTAAAATTTAAATTTGAGTACATTTATTATTACATTTATTTCTAAAGTATTTCTATTACTTAAATAGTCAAAATTCTATTAGCAGTCAGACTCCTGACATAACCTATTTGTATTTATTAGAAATGTCAAATAGCATTTCCGCCTTTATTTGACGTTGTGCCAACTGTAGAATAAAAAGATCTCAGGAATTGTATTGCCAACTATAACAATTCCTTTTGATCACCCTGTAGTTATCCTACAGTTATAGAAAACAATAAAGAAGGTACAATTCAAATACAAAACAAAAATTAATAGGTATTTCTTAATGAACAGTGGTAGCTTTGAGCTACCCAAAAGTAGCTTTGGGCTACAAAAAGTAGCTTTAAAAGTAGCTTCAGTTGTTTTAACAATATTTTAAGCTAATAGAGAAAAAACATAGCTAGCTACAAGCTACAGCTATATTTTTTCACATTTAGCTAAGCTACAGTTACAGCTAAGGTAAACGTAGCTAAGCTAGTAGCTAAGCTACAAAAGTAACTATCTACTACCCAGATCTGGACAAAACGAAAGATAATGTTTTCCGAGATAGTCGTGTTTACCGTAGTTGTTTTTAAAATTGTATTGTTTAACGAGACAGTAAATCTCCGTCCAATCTTTGCGTAATTATTGTTGAACGCTATTCTTGTGATATTTTTATTGCCAGTTGATCTTTATTTGAACAAGATTTTGTAACTTGTTTAAGAAATACTGCCATTGTGTTCTAAATTTCAAAATGCTCGTGAGAAATATGACACAATTGCTTTCAAAACGTCAATGTATATAATTTTTTATTCTGTTTCGTTTCTTTGCGAACTATTCACTCTGGAATTGTAATTTTTTGTGCTACATTTTAAAAGTTGTAGGAATCGTGCGGAAGTAATATTTTTCTCGTCCGAGTGTTTGATGCTCATTTGAAGATGATTACGATTACGTTTACTAGTTGGCACTTTCATTGGATAATTTCCATAATTAAACAATTAGTTATTCAGTGGTTTTGGTTAAAATTTGGAACAAGAAAATTTAAAATTCTAATGATGTTTTCGATGGTTACGGATTTCCAATTTAACTGCGTGTTTTTTAACAATAATTACAAGTAATTAAATCAACAATTAATAATTTCATTGGACCGTAAAAAGACGAGTTAGCTTCACGTCATATGAACACTCGATGCATCTGTTGTCTCTCTCTCGCACATTTCTGTTCGAATTTTGAAGTACACCCATCCTTTTTGGTACTATGTGCTTTCCAACCTCACTTCATAAATCCTCCATTTTATTGTACATTTGACCTTGTTTTTTTTTATTTTATCCTTTTATCTATTCATCTAAGCGTTACGTATTATTTTAAAAATTTTATTTAAACTATTTTATTATAATAAGCGAATTGTTTATTCAGTTAAGCATACATTTCTAGCTGATATCTCTTTATGCTAGGTTTTTTTGTGGACTAACGTGATAAATTTATTACATCTGACGAAAACATTACAACGAGTAGTTTTAAATTCCGTTGCTTTGGACTAAATAAATAAATCAAAATTCATTGTTGACTTATGACGAAATGTCCGGGCGTTTTCGTTTATCAGTATAAATGTACTACTTAACAACATGAAATGTGTGTTGTTGTATATCTAACGCTTGATGGTCCTTGTAGGCGGTTTGGCCGCGCCCTCCCTCCCGGCCCCCTCGCCAGCCCCCGCGCCCGCGTCCCTGGACACCCCGCCCGCATCCAATATGCTCTTCCATCCCCCGTTACAAAACGTCGAGACGTTCGGCTCTTTCCTGGGCGAGGAGATCGTGGCCAACTGGCGTCGCAGCCTGGAGCGCACGATTCTCAACACTCACCATCAGCAGCCGCCAGTAATGTCCTCCCCGCCTGCCCCAGATTGCCCAGTGAAAGCTGCAACACCTGTAGCCGCCGACAGCACCGACAAGTCCGCAGCGTCGACACCCGTACCTGGTGATCCTGCAACAGCGAGTGGTCCACAAGCATCACCCAGCGCTGAGCCACCTCCACCTCCTGTCCTCGCCCTCGCACTGGCGCTCAACGGAAACAGCAGCGGGCCTAAATCACCAGCCGAGGACAACAATAACCACCACGTTAACAATAACAACAATCACCTGCCTCCAACAACAACACCTACACCGATGACGCCACTCAGCGCTGCCGCCATGTTGTCCGCTGGTGTCAACACCTTCGAGCTGAAGAGTCCGTATCGTTTCGCTGACGAGCATCGCAGCCCGTTTCGATTCGCAGACGAGATGGGCTTGCCGGGCGCCATGGTTGGCCGCTTAGGTGAGAGCCTCATCCCCAAGGGCGACCCCATGGAGGCCCGTCTGCAGGAGATGTTGCGGTACAACATGGACAAGTACGCGACACAGAACCTCGATACGTTACATATTGCGCGGCGTGTCCGTGAACTGCTTTCCATTCACAACATCGGCCAACGGTTGTTTGCCAAGTACATTTTGGGCTTATCGCAAGGCACTGTCTCCGAGCTGCTGTCCAAGCCCAAGCCCTGGGACAAGCTGACGGAGAAAGGACGCGACTCGTACCGGAAGATGCATGGTTGGGCCTGTGATGAGAACGCGGTGATGCTACTCAAGTCGCTCATCCCGAAAAAAGGTAAGCCGTAATACTCCACTCGCCACGACCTGAATTTGTTGATGTTTAGTCGATCGATTCCAAGTCGGAACGATAATTTTATTCATTAATCGAATTGCAACACGCTACGATACCAAACTAATTATGCTTTACATTTAAAGAATAATATTAATATTTCATTTTCGTTTTCCAATTAATATGGAGCACGAGTTTCGTGTCTGATTCTAATAGAACTGAACTGCGCCGCGTATAAAAAACAGTCTATACTTTTATTGTATTTCTTCTAATTGAATTGTCTCTTCTGGATATATTTATCCGTTTGGAAAAGGCTATATTATGGTTTGGCTTGCGCAACACACACAATACATAATGCCGTTTCTGTTCTGTTTATTTATTTAACCCTAACAACTCTTATTTCAATGCATGGGTAACTAGCTACATATTCGACAAAAAAAACTACAGAAATGTTGATTGTCCCCATAGGCGGCCTAGGCTAAAGAGGCAATAGCCTAGGGCCCGGATTCAAACTTTTAGTTTAAATAATAGAAATATATAATTTTATTGCCTTATAATGTATATACAGGATGGTGACCGCAACTCTCGAACATGTAAACACACAATTTTGTAATTTCCTGCTTCCCTAATTATTTTAAGCAAAAAAGGTTCAAATAAAAGTTTTAGGAAATAAAATTCTGCATCTAATACAATAAACAAACTTAATTTTGGATGCTTCGTAACGGCACAAATTTCATCTGAAAATAACGAAAATAGCCTGAAAACTATAGCCATGGAACTAAAACAAAATTAAACAAATGTTTATCGTTTTATCTGTCAAAATAAATGACATAATAAATAAAGAAATTATTTTGACAGATTATACGTCAAACATTTGTTTAATTTTATTTCAATTCCATGGCTTTCGATAGTTTTGAGGAAATTTTTGTCATTTTCAGATCTAATTTATGCCGTTACGAAGCATGCAAAGTTAATTTTGTTTCTTGGCTTAGATGCAGAATTTTATGCCCTAAAACTTTTATTCGAAGCTTTTTTGCTTAAAATAATTAGGGAAGCAGGAAATTACAAAATTGTAATTTTACATGTTAAATCCCTATGTTCGAGAGTTGGGTTCACCCGCCTGTATATATTAATTTTGCATGCTTCTTAACGGCACAAATTAAATGTGAAAATATTGAAAATAGCTTCAAAACTACCGATAGCCATGGAATTGAAACAAAATTAAACAAATGTTTGACGTTTAATCTGTCAAAATAATTTTCAGTAATATTATAACAAGAGAGTGAGAGTAAATTGAAAATAATTTGACAGATCTATCGAAAACTTGTTGTCAGGCAATAGTCACGAAAACCCGTGGGGCTTGAGTGGCTATTGCCAAATGGCAACAAGTTTGAAAAAGATATGGGAGAATTATTTTCTAATTTATCCAACTCTCGAGTTATGTTAGATTATTTTTTGACTTAGCTGTTGAGGTCGATTCATTCAACTTAAAAGATTTTGAACTGGGTTCATATCGATTGATTATTTATTAATGTATTCTTGGACGTTGTTTCCAAAATTTGTTGGAGTATTTCTGTATCAGAAATACAACTAAATCGATTTTTTTCACACATTTTACTTGACGTGTTGACAGTTTTAAATAATTATTTGACAACTACCTAGCATTTGTCACAAACAAAAAATCATCTACAGAGATAATTCTCGGGAATAATGACAAGAGCTTAATTTTCAGTATAATAATGATAGGATTGGTTAAAACGCAGACACGTGACACAATGAAGTATTTTATTGGTTTTGAGAAACGTCAAAAAATAATCTTATTTATTATGTCATTTATTTTGACAGATAAAACGTCCAACATTTGTTAATTTTGTTTCAATTTCATGGCTACCGATAATTTCGTTATTTTCAGATCTAATTTGTGCCGTTACGAAGCATGTAAAATTATTTTTGCGTATTGGATTAGATGCAGAATTTTATGTCCTAAAACTTCTATTTGAAGATTTCTTGCTTAAAATAATTAGGGAAGCAGGAAATTACAAATTTATGATTGTACACGTTAAATCCCTATGTTCGAGAGTCGCGGTTTAAAAGGCCCGAAATAAATATTTTGCCTAGAGCCCGAAATATTTTAAATCCGCTTCTGTTGTTCCTTCATCTAGTTCTCAGATTATTTTGCAATGGTTCAACTATGTCATCTCTCAAAGTTTGGATTAAAAACTCAGTTCGCGAACATAAACAATGGACAATTAAATCCAGTACGCTAATCTGAATCAGTCATCATCAGCGTAAGCTAGTTACGGTTATTTTATATACAAGTTTTTATTTTACTTAGTTTCCTAAGCGTGGTTTTTTACCATCGATGGCTGTAAAGATTATTTCGCTTTTGTTCATAAACAATCTGTGTATTTTTATAATGCAATCTTTACGCTGTTAACCCGTGAGATACGAATCAAGATGGCCAGTCGCGTTATTGTAATAAACAAGTGAATTTCGTAAACTCACGCAGATAATTTGACGAGTTTATAATGACTTGTTTCAAGAGAAAATTATCCCTATCTGGCGAGTAGCAACGCGCGGGAGAATCATATAAAAATATCGTGTAATACCGCGTTGGGAGAACACATATAAAGCTAACTTATTCAAATACCGCGCTCCCAATTACCAAATTAATCTGCGCCTCTTTGTGTAGTTAGATTTATCATAGCCTGCCTTGTTTCTTTTCCACCAATAAATATAAATTATTTGTCTACGTATCCGCTGTTCTTTTGTCGCGACGCAACCCAACACAATAGCGCGCGCAATTGTGTTATTTTTATTATGAAAATCTTTCGTTTTGTCTTTAAAACAACGACCGCGCCGCACTGTGTTCAGAACGCGAATTAACAGGAGACAAAAACCTGCAGCGGGCGCCGGGGGTGAGTACCAAGCACCCTACGCGTGGTTGAAGAGGAATAGAAAAATAATTCATCGGCTTTTTTGTTTTTCGACTTATTGCAATGCACTCAGTTGTGTTTTACGTACAATAGATTTGTTTTTAATATATTTGCTGGAAAAGATACATTTTACTTGTTACAAGCGTGACACAAAATCAGACTGGATAATATCTATACTTCATTTATTTTAAGAATTCTGGGTGGTGAAATAATACATACTTGAATTAGTTATCTGTTTGGTTGAGTTTATACACATAATATTTATGCTAGGTGATTTAAATTGTTTTTGTTTTTGTGACACCTATATATTGTAAGTTTTATGTTGGTATACCTGACTGTCAAATTCAAATATGTCAAATACAAAGATCCTTGAGAGATAAAAGTAAATATTTCAGTTGGTAATACAATTCTGGGAATCTTTTGTACCACAGTTGGTATAACGTCAGGTAAAGGTGGAAATACAGGGTGATCAAAAGGAATTGTTATAGTTGGCAATACAATTCCAGAGATCTTTTATTCCACAGTTGGCACAACGTCAGATAAAGGCGGAAATGCTATTTGACATTTCTAATAAATACAAATAGGTTATGTCAGGAGTCTGACAGCTAATAGGATTTTGACTTTTTAAGTAATAGAAATACTTTAGAAATAAATGTAATAATAAATGTACTCATATTTAAATTTTAAATGTCACTGTCAACAACAGGGAATGTATTTATGTATCAGGTTTACCAATTTCAAGTAGTTTTTTTTATTGCCAACTGTAACAATTCCTTTTGATCACTCTGTATATTTACACGATCAAGTTTTACATAAATTAAAATATACAGAGTGATCAACAAGAATTGTTACAGTTGGCAATCAAAAAATCTACTTGAAATTGGTAAGCCTGATACATAAATTCATTTCCTGTTGTTGACAGTGATATTTGAAAATTTAAAATTAGAGTACATTCTTATTCGTTTTTAGTTATATTTTTCTTAAATATCCATAAAAAAAATTGTAGTTTTCCTGACTCTTCTTTTTATTACTTTTATTACTCAAAAAGTCAAAATCCTATTAGCAGTCAGACTAATAAATAATAAATTGTTTCTGTATTACAGAGAGATCAAAAGGGATTGTTACAGTTGGCAATAAATAAAAACTACTTGAAATTGGTAAGCCTGATACATAAATGCATTTCCTGTTGTTGACAGTGACATTTAAAATTTAAATTTAAGTACATTTATTATTACATTTATTTCTAAAGTATTTCTATTACTTAAAAAGTCAAAATTCTATTAGCTATCACACCCTGACATAACCTATTTGTGTTTATTAGAAATGTCAAATAGCATTTCCGCCTTTACCCGTCGTCGTGTCAACTGTGAAATAAAAAGATCTCCAGAATTGTATTGCCAACTGTAACAATTCCTTTTGATCACTCTGTACAAGTGTCAATAATTAAGTCATACCAACATAAATTTATTTCACACCAATAATATAAACACAAACATACGCAGATCAAAACATATAACATATGATAGCAACTTTAAAACAAGCGTACATTGTATTTATGACGTATATTGTCTGATTCGGTGGATAGTCTATAAAAAAAAGTTGTTAAAATCTGCGTTGTGCGTTAGTTCATTAGACTATGCAATGTAGGCTAGTGTTAGGAAATTGTAGAGCGATTTCTAGAAGTTGCAAGTGCGTTGAGGATAATTTAGTGCCCTTGGGGCAAGGGTCGGGGGTCAGTCCGGGTCAAGTATGAGTGGTCAAGTTCGTCGAGACGCCGTACCGCTAGTATCGGTCGCCACTTGCCATCTCCTCTTGCGAGCAGAACAAGGACGGAACCTAAAGTTACGAGATTTTGATCGGAGGTATTGTGAACTCGGATTTAGAATTATGACGTGATAATTAGGCGGAAAAGGATAATCAGTTCCTGATTGTTTTCCGATTAATTGGTCCCTGAAATCAAATTACCTATAATCGCCGGACAAATTACATCCATTATGTCATGCAGAGAAGAAATCGAATTCTAAGTAAACAAACAATTAACAAAAACGAGTAAAAAAGTTTTGAAAAGAATCATTGACCGTGAGATAGAAAAAACGCTTCTTGGAACATTAATGAACTGAACTGGTACTGGTCTGATTTGATAGATATGTTATTACTGCATGAATTACATCGAGTCAGAACTCTAATAAAATAATTATTAAAAGAAACAGAACCATTCTTTCTCACGCAAGTATAACAAAAAACAGTTATACCTTTAATTCATGTATGGTCGCTGAATATGTTCCACTGGCACTGCGATCGTGTAGCCATTGCTACAAAACAAGAAGCGATCGCATGTAAACCACAAAATTATAATTATGTATTAAATGTCAGTCTCACCAAATAGGCACCACGCTAGCTCGTATCAACGCTAGCGACCGCAGTAAACAGTAGAAGGTGTGTGACAACTGACAGACGAACGTAAAAAACAAAACAAAAGAGCGTTGCACTAAATCTTAGAACTATCATGCAGATATTATTTATACGAGGGTGAAAAGTCCCTGAAAAATGAAACAAGAAATGATTTATTTGGTCAAAACATATTTTATTTGTCAACATAGTCTCTTTGTAGCTCGATACACTTCGTCCAACGTTTTTCTAATTTTGCGATTCCTTCCAAATAATACGATTTTGGCAATCCTTCAAAATAGGCGTTTGTCTCAGCGATGACCTCATCGTTGGAGCCAAATCTCTTTCCGCCGAGCCATTTTTTCAAGTTTGGAAATAGATAAAAATCGCAGGGGGCCAAAAAGTCCCTATTGCGCTTGAACATCGCCAAACACTCCTTTGAACTTGTCACACGGTCGCGCTTGTTGTCAACAGAGAGCAAATGCGGCACCCATCTGGCAGATAGCTTTCTCATATGCAAAATGTTCCGTACCCGTTCGGTTGAGATGCTCATAGCCTCAGCAAGCTCCTGCACTTTAACTCGCCGATCGTCCAATATCATACCATGGATTTTATCGACGATTTCTGGCGTTGTAACCTCAATTGGACGACCAGAACGTTCGGCGTCCTTTGTGGTCATACTACCACAACGAAAATCAGTAAACCACTTGTGAATCGTTCCAATCGATGATGAGGAGTCCCCATAATTTAACAAGCGATGCTTTGGTTTGCGTAATGTTTTTTCCACGCAAGAAATAATGTTTAATTCACTTTTTTCCATGTTTTCAAAAATCTTCAAGGCTGCTTGCTTTCGATGGGTGTCAAAACATAACTGAATGACATATCAGTCTGAAAATTTTAATGCGTTCTAGTTAAAGATGGTACATCACAAATGTCACATGAGATTTGCGATTGTGGCGCCATTTGATTTCTTTTTCAGGAACTTCTCACCCTGCCCTCGTACGAACGTAAAAAACAAAACAAAAGAGCGTTGCACTGAATCTTAAAACTATCATGCAGATATTATTTATACCGTCGTCGCGTTGAAATATTTCTAAACAAGTTTATTATCCATCGTAATTATTCGTGTTTATTATCAGTAATAAAACGAAACCCATGGATCGTTATTCGTTAGGGGGATCGATGCGGGGTAGAAAATCAGTGAAATCAGTGGTGTCAGTGCGTCAAACCTAACACAAGTAATATCCCCAGCCGTAGCAGCCCGTTGCGTGTCAAGGATTGCATGTATAAAAACACCGTAAACTTTTTTATAATTTCTACTCGTGATACAGATCAAAATTTTCCACGAAAATACGAACGGCTCTCGGAGCTATAGCCAGCCGATACAAATTGAACCTTAGCGCCAACTTCCCTATTAATATTGCCTATCATTATCTCGCAATATTGATCTCGGTCGATCGATTGCCCGTATAAAGGTACATGGTGTTACTGTTGTAAGAATTATTCTTTTCGTTCGGGAAATATGTGTCAATCTTTGACGTTATTCACCCGAAGTTAGATGCGTGTCGGTTGGCAGCACTGTTCACACGCGATAGCTAACTTCACTTCGATTGATTGATTGAAATTATTAGTTTTTTACGGCGTTTCGCAATGCAGTAGACAATTATGAAAATCTATGATTCCAACGTGGGGAATATGCCCCATTGTTTTCAGAAAAATCCCCACTTTCCACGCACGCCAAGCGTTGAATAATTCGATAAATTTATTTTATTGTTCGTGCGTTTCGCTTCGCCTGTTCTGCGTCTCCATTTTTTATGTGTTATGTTAATTAATTTCATTCATTTGTGCGCGATCATTATCTTGTGATTGATCGTCTTTGTTACAGCAGGATTTTAACCTGTTTTCTGAATTATTTTAATAAAGAATTAAGTGAAAATGCACTACAATATCACTACATTCACCGCTTAATTGTCATCGATAAATAAAATTCATTTTGCCAAGTTCCGGTGTCGCACGAAAGCTTCGAAACTTTCTATAAAGCAACCCGACGACCTGAGTCTGCGTTCAACTATTTAGTTTACCCAATTTTTTGTACAAATGGCCAACACAGGAAGGAAATACACAGTATGTCCCAAAAATAACGAAACTTTTAATTTAAATCATAGAACACGTAGCGCAATCTATTGAACATACACATTGTTAGAAAGATACATCTTTCCTCTTTCGAACACACACAACTTCATGCAATCAGATGACAGTTTAAAAATTTACGCGCATTTTAATGACAGTAGTTTTTGTGTTCATGTTGTAAAAATACAATGGAACAACAAGCAAATATTAAATTTTGTGTTAAACTTGGAAAAAATTTGCTGAGACATACGAATTGATGAAAAAAGTTTATGGTGATGATTGTTTATCTCGTTCACAAGTTTATAATTAGTTTGCAAATTTTTAAAATGGTCGTATAGATTTAAATGATGATGAAAGATCTGGACGTCCAAAAGCCGAAAATTGTGCTGAATTAGTCGAAAAAGTGCGTGAAATCATTGCTGTCGATGCGAATTTTACTGTTAGAATTAAATACGAGTAAAAATACTATTTGGAGACTTCTAACTGAAGATTTGGGTAAAAAAAAGGTCTGTTCACGTTTTGTTCCACATGAATTAAATGAAGACCAAAAAGTCGCTAAAAAAGTCAACAAATTTTTGATGAAGAAACATATTTGTGTCATCGACCACACTCCGTATTTGCCTGATCTATCACCATGTGACTATTATCTTTTCCCAAAACTGAAAATTGCCATGAAAGGAGCGTTTTATGATGATATTCCAGCCATTCAAGCAGCCGTGACACAGGTGTTAAAGAACGTTCCTTTAGATGGCATAAAAAATCTAAGCATGCTCTAGTTGATCGTTCTAAAAAGTGTATTGATTCAAATGGAACCTATTTTGAATAAATATTAAGTTTTAAACATAATGCAATGCGTGTTTTATTCTATATCTAAAGAGTTTCGTTATTTTTGGGACATACTGTGTAGATGCATGGTAGTTAGGAGAAACAAAGTAAACATACATTACGGACAACGAAACTAAATAAATATATACAGAGCGAGTTAAGCAGAAGCTACATCGATAACAATGACAGCCAGCCGTGAGAAGCGCTCTTTTTTTGCAGTAAAGAGACACAATTTTTTGAAAAAGTAGTGGATGTACTTCCTCGTCTTAAGATAGCTGTCGAGCGCGGGCAGAACTGAAGCATATAATAATATAAACATACATACATCTAATATTATAAAATTAAAAAACAGTTGGAGAAGAGAAACGGCGAAACGAGTATTTTCTCATGAACTCGGTGCGCGGTGTATCATAAAGATCTGCTTCCTTTATGGACGGTTACAGTTAATAATCTATATGTAAGTTTAAAGTCATGCATTAGCGTTTGTGTCGCCATCTTTGTTGTAATCTTGGAACGTCAAGAGGCGTATGGTAATTCGTTTATAATTGTTTCTGCTGTAAAGGAAGTTAAAATAGTCGTGTGACAAAACAAGTCGTTGTCATTTTAGTAATTACCTTTGTTTTTATTGAAGATTTTTTACATTAAAATGATTTCTTTGTTATACTAGACTTTGATTACTCTCGGCTCATGCCTACCATTGTTGAACCGATTCAGACAAACTCATCCGTCATTAAAACAAACACACGCACTAATTAATTACGCAGACGCGCGAAATTACGGACGGAACAGAGAATTATTACACGGTTTGCGTCTGCGCGCAGAATCGTTACACATTTACGAAATTACTATTGCAGAACGAAAAACTATTATAACATATTATTCTGAGCAGCGGTGGCGGAATTATAGCTACGAGGGCAGGGTGAAAAGTCCTTGAAAAATGAAACAAGAAATGATTTATTTGGTCAAAACATATTTTATTTCTCAACATAATCTCCTTGTAGCTCGATACACTTCGTCCAACGTTTTTCTAATTTTTCGATCCGTTCCAAATAATACGATTTTGGCAATCCTTCAAAATAGGCGTTTGTCTCAGCGATGACCTCATCTTTGGAGCCAAATCTCTTTCCGCCGAGCCATTTCTTTGAGTTTGGAAATAGATAAAAATCGCAGGTGGCCAAAAAGTCCTTCTTATTGCGCTTGAACATCGCCAAACACTACTTTGAACTTGTCACACGGTCGCGCTTGTTGTCAACAAAGAGCAAATGCGGCACCCGTCTGGCAGATAGCTTTCTCATATCCATAAATTTATGCAAAATGTTCCGTACCCGTTCGGATGAGATGCTCATAGCCTCAGGAACCTCGTGCACTTTAACTCGCCGATCGTCCAATATGGATTTTGTCGACCAGAACGTTCGGCGTCCTTTGTGGTCATACTACCACAACGAAAATCAGTAAACCACTTGTGAATCGTTCCAATAGATGGTCAGGAGTCCCCATAATGTTTAACAAGCGATGCTTTGGTTTGCGTAATGTTTTTTCCATGCAAGAAATAATGTTTAATATAAATAAATAAATATATCATCACGCCTTCTACCCATTACTGGGTGTGGCACTCCTCCGAAGCAGATCTCGGTAAATGATATATTTTGCGCGTGAAGTGCGGTTACCAGTCGTCAAATCACGGCCCCCAAAGCTGTTAGTGGTGGAAGAGCCACGGGGGTAGCTTTTGAAATTATGAAAATTGTTTGTCGCCTGTGGGAATCGAACCAGGGTTCTCAGGATCCACATGCCGACTTCATACCACTGAGCTAACTACCCCATAATGTTTAATCAAGACGCAAAATTCACTTTTTTCCATGTTTTCAAAAATCTTCAAGGTTGCTTGCTTTCGATGGGTGTCAAAACAGAACTGAATGACATATCAGTCTGAAAATTTTAATGCGTTCTAGTTGAAGATGGTACATCACAAATGTCACATGAGATTTGCGATTGTGGCACCATCTGTTTTATTTTTCAAGGACTTTTCACTCTGCCCTCGTATGTAGCATGTTTGCGAAATTTTAGAACAGCTCCCTTTACTTGCAGGTAAAGATACGGGTATTCCGACTTTTGGACGTACAGAGCAAGACATCGCCGAGGAGCGGATAGCGCACATCCTCAACGAGGCCAGTCATATGATGAAGACACAGCCCACGGAAGATTCGCACAGCAACGATGACTCCAAGTCACCTTCGCAAGGACAGTGTCCGAGTCCGTTCTCCAAGGATTCATCACAGAATCGAAGACTCAAGAAGTACGAGAATGATGATATACCTCAGGAGAAGGTCGTGAGGATATATCAAGAAGAACTCGCCAAGCTCATGGGTAGACGTGCCGAGGATATTCGAAATCCAAGAGATCATTTTTCGAGGTAAATATTCATTATTAATATAACAAATAATATAACTATTTCCATGGGCGTCCACAGACATTTTTTCAGGAGGGGCGAGTCGCAAAACTCACTATTTCTAAAAAAATAAATAAATAAAATAAATATATCATCACGCCTTCTACCCATTACTGGGTGTGGCACTCTGCCGAAGCAGATCTCGGTAAGTGAAATCGTCAAATCACGGCCCCCAAAGATATTAGTGGTGGGGAAGCCACAGGGGTACTTAAATTAGGTGAAAACTGTTTGTCGGCTGTGGGAATCGAACCGGGGTCCTCAGGATCCACAGGTCAACTCGAAACCACTATCCCATTAAATTAATAAACATAAATAAATAATTGTAATTGAGACAGACTATAGATGGGGAACTTTTTTACCATTGGATGGCATATTTAAATTAGGCAGTAATAAAGGAATTTCTCGAGATAATATTTTCAACCCTACATTGACTTGACGATGAAGAAAAATATTCGAAATCATATAGTAATTCATAATTCGTAGAAATAGTAAACTTATGAAGTGAACAAGTTGTTTTTTACAACTGAAACTATGTAAATATAAAAATTGCCGCTCCAAAATATGTGCCGCCCGGTGCGGACCGCACCCACCGACCCTCCCTAGGTACGCCACTGGGCAAACGTCAACTTTCTAAATTTAAAGTTTTATGACAGAAAAATTCGGTAGACGCCCGGACTCGAACCGAGGACCTTCAGCTTGCCGGGCTGATGCTTTAACCACTAAGCCCGGCAAGCTGAAGGTCCTCGGTTCTAGTCCGGGCGTCTCCCGAATTTTTCTGCCATAAAACTTTAAATGTATCAAACTTCAAAGTCATTCATAGGACTTTAAAGTCAACTTTCTGTTTTCAATTGACAGTCTATTTTCTGCCCAGTTGTAGAAAAAATCATGTTGCCTTGATAGCCAATGGAATTTCCAAATGATATAAATTGATGTTCTTAGTAATTACTAAAATTTAATGTTTTTATCGAATTTCTGATAATTCTTATAGTATTATAATCGTTTTCAGTTTTTTTTACTAACTAAAATTTTTTGGTCATTAGTATACTTATAGTTATTTCATAATGATTCATGTACACAACAAAATTAGTTTGAGGACAGCATATACTAGAACTAACCCAGTCTTTTCTTTCCACAATTCCTCAACAGCGGCATGCCGATGGATCGTACCCAAGACGAGATCCGAATGGCTTTAGACGCATACCATCGTGAGTTAGCCAAATTGAACCAATGTCAAAATCCTGGAAGTATGCCGAACCTACCTGGCCTACCAGGTTTGTTAGCCTTACAAGCCCAACAACAAGCACTTGCTCATAGCCAACAACATGTCAATGGAGGCGTCCAGGACCTATCACTTCCAAAAGAAAAAGCCAAGTCTATCAACGGTATGGATGACATTAAAGATAAAGAAATGAGTGAGGAAGCAATGAGACACGCTGGAAGCGCGTTTAGTCTTGTTCGACCGAAACTTGAACCAGGAAACAACCAACCACAGACTGGTTCAACAGCATCAAGTCCGCTGGGAAATTCAATTCTTCCACCGGCGATGACACCCACTGAAGATTTTACCTCATCTGCTGCTGCTAGTCCTCTACAACGAATGGCTTCCATAACAAACTCCCTAATCTCGCAGCCTCCCACGCAAAGCCACCACAGTCCATCGCAGCGCCCTCTCAAAGCAGTGTTACCACCTATCACACAACAACAATTCGATCTCTACAACAACTTAAATACAGAAGATATCGTAAAGAAGGTGAAAGAACAATTGAGTCAATACTCAATAAGCCAGAGACTGTTCGGAGAATCTGTTCTAGGATTGTCTCAAGGTAGCGTGAGTGATTTACTCGCGAGACCAAAGCCCTGGCATATGTTAACACAGAAAGGAAGGGAGCCGTTTATCCGAATGAAAATGTTCTTGGAGGATGAGAACGCTGTTCATAAATTAGTGGCAAGTCAGTATAAAATCGCTCCGGAGAAACTGATGCGAACTGGTGGATATGGAACTAATCCTGCGTGTAGCGCGATTGGGAAACCGATGCCTCCTACGCCTAAGATGATTTCTGAAGCTGCTGGATTGCTTAATAAGATGCAACAAGATGGTCCTGTTGCTCTACTTCCGCCCTCTTTGCAACTTGGTCCTCCTGTTAGTCAACAAAGTGTTAATCAACCTCAGCCTCCTCCGCCACCAATGTTACTAACTCCTCCTGGAATTCCTACTCATCATCCTATGAATCTTCAGAATGCTGAACATATGAAGAAGTCGAATCATAGTCCGCATATGCAACATTCACCCATGCCACCACAACCGTCTTCCGCGATGAGAAGTCTTCATCAGCATATTTCACCCAGTGTGTACGAGATGGCAGCACTTACGCAAGATCTTGACACGCAGACTATCACTACTAAGATCAAAGAGGCTCTTCTGGCTAATAATATCGGACAAAAGGTAATGTATCTATTTTATCTTTTTTTGTGTACGGTGAGTGTTAGATTAAGAAGAATGAGATGGTCTAGAAATGTAGAATGTATGTCGAATGAAATATTGGTAAAATTAGGGGTGACAGATTGCATGAATGAGGTAAGGCGTTCCGATCCTTTAACCGAATTTTTGTTATTCCGAATAACTGTTTTCCTTGATTGTAAATTTCTCGCATTATTATTTCCATTTTTCCGCATGCTAGTTTCTTATAAGTTATTTCCCGATTAATAATTTTCTCGAATGACAATTTTACATCTAAATAATTACCCGAAAAAATATTTTCCGGAATACATTGCCGTACATTATCTTAATTATAATTTCCCAAATTACAATTTTACTGCATACCAATTTTCCGAGTATTATTTTTCCATACTCGAATTTATAAATGCATTTATTTTTTTCTTATAGTCTATTTATTTTCGGAATAACCATTGTCTCGAATTACCATTTTTACTTTCTTATACACAGTATAAGGAAGTATTGGATTTGTGAAAAAATCGTTGACGAGATTTTCGCGGAAATACGTGTTTTGAGGTCCACTGAATCCGTTTTGATCATTTTCTCAATGATGTCTGTGTGTGGATGGATGGATGGATGTGTGTCCGAGTGTGCACTATCTCATGAACGAGATAAGATTTGTTAACGAAACTTAGTAATTATAAGTTTCATGAAAATACGAAGATCTGAGTTGATTGTGAATGAAATTGAAAAATTTGGTAACTTTGCCTCAATTTATTCGACTTCGTATCTCACGGTTCTTGAGATACCAAGGGTTAGGCTCGAAAAAACGGACAGCCTGTATATGCCTCATCAGTAAAGTTAGACATAAAGTAGTCAACATTACTAAAAAAATTATACGTAAACAAATTTGATATTTTATATGTTCCAAACAGATAAATGCAGAATTACTGAAAAACTAAATTACATGTTTAATAATATTATATAACATTCATATATTCTAAATATTAAATATGCTGTGTATAAGAAAGTCGTGTGGTGAGCACACCAGATTTTTCATTATGTTATATATTCTATAATAATAATTTCTAAAGAGAACAATGATTTTTAAAAGTAGTCAATAACTAGATTAATATTTTTTTACTTAAAAATGTTACAAAACTCTTTTTACAGTATAATAAGCATTATAAAAATAATAGTAAAACTACGTGCAATATTCATGCAGAAAAATTGTTCCTTTAGGAAATTAGTGTGCTGGAAAATGCTCACTCGGAAAAATGGTTATTCCGGAAATTTACCTTTCGTGAAAATGCATTCTTGATATTTGGATTCGTGAAATTGTTATTATTTAAAAAAAAATCGGTAAAATTTTCATTCTGGAAATTATTATTTTTTAAAATTATTATTGGTTGAAATTGTCAATCATTCATTTGTGTAAATGGACGGTAATCGATACGAAGTTTATTACATGAACGAAAGAAGTTATGAATGTGAATGAAATAACATATATCAAAATAGAAATGATTTCGGAATGAATCTGATGAATGAATGTCTTAGAAGTATCTCATTGTATAAAATATATCATGACGTTACTTATTTGTATGATTTATTACAGATTTTCGGAGAAGCCGTGCTAGGTTTATCGCAAGGCTCAGTGAGTGAGTTGTTGTCCAAACCAAAACCTTGGCATATGCTTAGCATTAAAGGCCGCGAACCATTCATCAGAATGCAGTTGTGGCTGAACGATGCGCACAACATCGACCGCCTACAAGCACTGAAGAACGAAAGACGCGAGGCCAACAAAAGAAGACGATCGTCCGGTCCAGGAGCACATGATAACAGCTCGGACACATCGTCAAACGACACGTCCGAGTTCTACCACTCCAATTCACCGGGCCCTGGACCCCCATCTGCCAAAAAACAACGAGTGTTATTCTCCGAAGAGCAAAAAGAAGCCTTGAGATTAGCTTTCGCCCTCGACCCGTACCCCAATGTAGGAACCATAGAGTTCCTGGCCAATGAACTGGCTCTGGCTAGTAGAACCATCACCAACTGGTTCCACAACCACCGAATGCGGTTAAAGCAACAAGTACCACATGGAATGCCATCGGATATCCCTCCACGGGACCAGAACAGTGGTCAAACTCCTTTCGATCCTGTACAATTTAGACTGTTACTAAACCAAAGATTACTAGACCTATCTAAAGAACGAATGGGGCTCGGAGGAGTTCCACTACCCTACCCACCTTACTTTGCCGCCAACTCCAACCTTGCCGCACTCATCAGCAGGGGTCTGTTGCCTTCCGGCGACGTCGACCTCTCAGCACTAGGTAACGCAGTCAAGGAACAAATCAGCGGTTTAGACCTCTCGATGACCTCCTTGAAGCGAGAACCTTCGGGGGACTACGATGATGAGGACGACGTGGAAAGTAACATGGGCTCCGAGGACTCGAACATGTCCGGGAGCCTACATGGAGAAGTGAAAATCGAACCGAAGGAGACGCCGGTCTCTCAGGCGAGATCTTCTCGACGAAAACCCGCCGCGCCGCAATGGGTGAACCCGGAGTGGCAGGACGAGGGGAAGGACAAAGCACCAACCGGTGATGAGGTCATCATCAACGGTGTGTGCGTGATGCAGACAGAGGACTACGGGCGACGTAATGCGGAAGAAACAGTGCGCGTAGAACCACAAGCGGTGCTGGACCGCTTCGAGGACGACGGCAGCGACGCGTCGAGTGTGAGTCACGAAGACGGCGGTCCGGACGCACCTAGTCCTGTGCCGCAGGTCAAGGAGGAGCACGACGACAACGATGAGCCGCGACCGAGCGACGAACCCAGTGCCGGTGACGAACCGGACAAACCCATCAAAACAGAAAACGAGGAGGAACGGTGGGACTATTAAAGTGTTTAAACATTTACTGCGCGATGGACTTCTGAAGAAGCCAGTGGTAATTTTTTCTCTTTTTATTTTGTAATATATTTAAAGTGCAATCATCGAAGAAATGAGGATCTACCCCCAAGTTGATTATTGTGATTATAACTGAGTACTATTTTAGTAGTTTTTATTTTTGTTATTATTAAAAACTAAGGGTTGACTTCTTGGCTCGAACGCCAAAAATCTAGCTGTTCTGTTTTATGTTAATGTATTTATGACCGTAGTTAAATATAAGACTGTTACCATATATTATTAAAATGATATTTACAAAATAAAAATAATCAAAAAATGGCTATTTTGCGAAGCAAATGTTTTAAACATTGTGATACAGAGCTTAAAGATTATTCATTTATCTAAACGTGCTTTCCAACAACATTCACATAACAAGGCCAAATCTGCAACAGTGTCTGTGATGGACAGACACCGCCCTCCCTCCCCACAACGTTTTTCACATTGATTTTGTCTCGTGTACCCCATTCGGAAACTGATTTCATTTGTTTCAACATATTTTGTAAATAAGCATATGTAATACCGTGTGTATTTTAGGAATAATGGATTAGTTCTAAAAATCGTTAGAACAAAATTAAATTAAGTCAAAATTCTGAAAAATTTCTATATTCAATTGTAGTTGATGATCGATCGAAATTCGATTCATTCTCAATTTGATTCTCTAGTCTAGTGAACAGTTCATTTTCCGGACATCAATAGAACGTCGCGCTTATTTTCGTCACGAAAGGCCAACAAAATCGGAACAAAGTAATTTATTTCGTTTTTAGAAATGTTTATACTGAACAAGTAACCAAAAAGTTTGTATTATAACTATAGATCTCAGCAGTATATACCAAACAAAGATTTCAGAGACAGACTTGGCACCGTGGTGCAGGTTGACACGGAAATCGACTACCTTTAGGATCTTAGAATTATAATATTAAACACAAAAGCATATCTATAGATGTAAAAAATAACGAGTATTTTAAAATACCTTAACAATACGATTCCAGCCAGATAAAGATCGTTTTTAACGTTTTGTCTTTCACATAGTTCATTTTTTCTGTATTGAAACAAACAAACGTACTTTGAGTCGGACGCATTCGCAGGCAATACTTATGTTAAAACAGAACAAACTTGGAATGTATCCGGCTCAAACATCAAGATTTTTGGTTTTCCTTCTGACAACTGTTATTATTTTATAAGAAAATTCTATTTAAAAATGAATGTATATCTTCCATTATTATATTGTATTCAATGTAAAACACATTGTAAAAAATGAAATGAGAAATACGTAAATTTTGTTACCTGCCACTATTTTTAGCGGACAGGTAAAAGAAATTAGCAAAATATGTACTATATTAAACTTGCACATTTCTAATTTATAAATAAATGCATGTAATATAGTGTTAGAAAAATTTCTGATTGAAATTTTCTTTTTTAAAAGTGATGGTAGATTCACAAATGATGAATTTGTTAATACTTTTTTTCTAAATTTGTTACATTCGCACATTCTGTGATTATTTTTCAATTATTTATTAATGAAGGAATAGAAATTAACTGGACAGCTGTGAAATATTATTTTACCATCATTTTCTTTACAAAGTACACAAGTATTATCATATACTACTTGTCCGTTCAGTTTACTGTAAAATATAAGAGAGAACATCATTACTGTATATATTTATTATCATATCATTGTCTCCTTTTAAAATTTATAAATTAAACATTTCTCTGTATTTATATCATGTGTACGTTTTATTTTTACAACCGATTATAATACTTTGTTTTTCTTTTTTACAGTTATGTTTTAAAAATAAAGTAATATTACTTCTAAACCAATTTTCGAATTAT
This sequence comes from Pterostichus madidus, assembly GCA_911728475.2. Lineage (NCBI taxonomy): Eukaryota > Metazoa > Arthropoda > Insecta > Coleoptera > Carabidae > Pterostichus > Pterostichus madidus. The sequence goes on from OU452315.1 coordinate 10,519,150, forward strand.
TAGTGTGATCAAAATCCCTGTGCCAGTATTTAAGTAAGTATGTTTTGAAATACACACATCGTATACTAATAATAATAATAATTTTAGAGTGAATATATATCTTCTAAGATTTATATCTATTTTGCTTAATTCTATAATACTACATAGTACATTATTTATATATATATATATATATATATATATATATATATATATATATATATATATATATATATATATATATATATAAATAATGTACTATGTATATGTATATATATATATATATATATATATATATATATATATATAAATATATATATATATATATATATATATATATATATATATATATATATATATATAAATAATGTACTATGTAGTATTATAGAATTAAGCAAAATATATATATATATATATATATATATATATATATATATATATATATATATATATATATATATATATATATATATATATATATATATATATATATATATATATATATATATATATATATATATATATAGGGCCATTGGAAACCAGCAATTATATGTAGCCTCAGCATCTTCAAGTTTGAAATTTTACGGTACTTTTTCATTGTGGCATTGGTTCAATGTTCTCAACCATAGCAAAAATAAATATCTGTCAATTGAAAAGCAAAATAAATGTTTTAAATATTATTTATTACTTTCATTGATTCAATAGTACTTATTTATTAATTATAATAGTAAAAGTAACTGTTACGTTTTTTATTAATGTCAAAATAAGTGAATTTTTAGTAAATGCTAAATAGAATTTGTTTTTTTTTAAGGTTGGCGCTATCTACTACTTTTAGGTGCTGTGAGCTGTGATGACAGCTGTTTTTAACGAGTGTCTAAGACATTTTAAAAGTTATTTGGGTAAATTAAGCAATATTATTTATTGAAATACTGATATATTTAATCGTCTTCTACTTGTGTTACTACTTGATAGTGATTTAAAACTGATATAAAATATATGCAATGCAAGCTAACATCATGGCGTCTATGTTCCCCATTTATCAACAATTCCAAGAAAGGAACATGTTTGCAAAAATCAACTATTTGACAGTGTCTGTTGGTGAGTATTTAATTTATTGATAAATAAAAAAATCCCGAACTCATTCTTCCAATAAACATTCCTAACATTTTTTTAATCCTCATTTTTCCAATACGAATTTAATTTGGCCTTTTTTGTTGTAGTTCACTCTTTATCGGAAGACGTGCTGTTGAGACAGAGTACAGAGAGATGAAGATGTACATCCAGCTGCTGTTGGATGAAACGGAGGCCTAGACCTGAGGCGGAGAACCTATTTATACCTTCAAGAAACAGGTAAAAATATATACTAGCATTCCAAAAAAAATCATTTCTGAAAAAATAATTCTCTCTAGTGATGCCAATAAAAAAATAATGTAATTCTAAAAAAATCACAAGTATTTGTAAGAGAGTAGTTTCAAAATTTCATGTATTGTGATAAATGACAACAGTAATTAAGTTCAGAACTGAATTTTGGAAAATCAATACTTGTTACATTCCTGCACTAATTGGCTAGGAATGTGATAGTTAGTTCCTTGTTTTTGCGTTGGGCTTGGTGGCGCTAATATCTAATCCAGGTCGACATTTTGTAGAATTTAAAATGTTTGTCTAACTTAAATAACAACAAATCAAAGTAAAATATCAAACATTTAATGCAATATTATTAGATTAAATTCTCGGAAGACCCCTAAATTTGCATTAGTAGGATCAGAGCTGGGTAAGCTACTTAAAAAAAGTAGCTAAGCTACAGCTACAGCTATTCTTTAAAAAAGTAGCTGAGCTACAGCTATAAGCTACATTTTGTAAAATATAGCTAAGCTACAGCTAAAAGCTTTCATTAAAGTAGCTGTTAAATTTTAAAGCTACTTTTTTCAATGATTGTGAATGATTAAATTTGCCATTGTCATATGATCAGATGATCAGTCTTTTGTTATAATGGTTGTTAATAAATATAAAAAATCGCAAATGGGCAAATGTACTGTTAATTTTTGATGCTATAATTTTGATTTATATCGGAATAAATTAACAGTCACATTAACAGAAGACTCCTAAACAGTCAATGTTTAGTTCATCTAATATTTAATACAAAAGTAGGATAAGTTAAGAACAAGTGAAAAATAAAATATTTTAATAGATTTTAAACTATATAATAACTTGTTATGCTACAGTTATAGAAAACAATTCAAATACAAAATAAAAATAAATAGGTATTTCTTAATGAACAGCTTTAAGCTACAAAAAGAAGCTTTGGCCTACAAAAAGTAGCTTTAAAAGTAGCTTCAGTTGTTAGAACAATATTTTTAAGCTAATAGAAAAAAAACATAGCTCGCTACAAGCTACAGCTATATTTTTTCACATTTAGCTAAGGTAAACGTAGCTAAGCTAGTAGCTAAACTACAAAAGTAGCTAGCTACTGCCCAGCTCTGAGTAGGATAGATATTTCACTTTACGGGTGGCTGTATTTCTAAAGTTAAGGGTTGTAGAAAAAAAAATTCAACCAAAAGTTTTATTTATTTTATTCATATTATGGTAATATTGATTAGTTTAATGACATGCAAAATTACACGCTGTGTATTTACACTGGAATATTTAAATTTGTTGTTTGTGCTGTCGACTCAAATGTTGAATATTTGGGCTCTGCGGCATATTTAGTATTAAAATATGTTACATTTATTTGTAAAATTGTCTATAATTTAAAAATATTCTAAGAAACAATAAAACTAGAAAAATTGTTGCCAATGCGCATGCCCGAGAATATTGATCGACTTGCATTTAGATATTTAGAACAGAGTAGTCGCCATTTTGTATGTATCAAAGTACTGATCGACTGTCCTCTAAAATATGTATTTCCGGAGTGCTTGTTTTGTTCTGCAAGCTTTTGAAGTTTCTTTGACACATTTTTATTGATAATTGAAATATTTAAATGCCATATTTGCGGGTCCACAACTCTAAGTGAACATTTGTGGATTCATAGTTGTGTGTAGCTTTTGTGGGGCAAAGTTTTGAAGACATGAAGGTGAAAAATGTAAGCATTTATAAACATTACATATCAAATGAAATTTGGTTCATTCATATTTATAATTTCTCAATTTATTCCACGGCCACACAGTAGTTGGCTTTCAAAAAATTTCACAAATCATTTTTGAGATGTTGATGTATGGAAGCGAGAGGTTATTTGACTGGTTAGTTTATTTGTTTAGATTTTGTATAAAACTGTGTGTGATGATTGGAAACGTTCTATCATTTGTCCTTTATTTAAAGGTAGTGATGCTGGGTTTCTTGAAAGTTTTATCGGTTCATTAGCAACTAACGGTTCAATAAATTTCAGAAAATCGCTATTGATACTGTTGCTAGATAAACAATTCTTTAACTAAAGAGCACTTTATTTTTTTCTTGCAACCCAGCATGAATACTAATTTCCGTGCGATAAGTTTGTTGAGTGTGGTACAGAAAGATTCTTATTCATAAGGTATGAACCTTAACAATCTCCAAGCTAAGGGATATGCAAGGTGGCTTTTTAGCTGAGAGCGGGTATATGGATCAATTGTTTTCTCTTCGTATGATTGTTGAGAAGTCACTTGCTAAGAACAAGAAGGTGTTCTCAATCTTAAAAAGCATATGATAGTGTTCATCGCGATACATTGTGGAATCTAGTGAGGCTGCGGTGAGAGTTAATGGTAGATTGAGTGATTGGTTTTGTATAGATGTTGGCTTAAAACAAGGTTGTGGGATGTCTCCGTGACTGTTTAATTTGTGTATGAATGTGTTGTTACGAACGGCGTTGAATGAGGTGGATGGTGTACATATTGGTGATAGTGTTGTGCCTGCGTTAGCGTATGCAGATGATGTTGGTTTGGGTGAATCTGAAGAGCATTTGAAAAGAACGATTTTATATAAATGAAGTAGGAAAAGATTTAAAACTTTCATTAAATGTTGATTAATGTAAAGTGTTAAATAAATAAAATAAATATATCATCACGCCTTCTACCTATTACTGGGTGTGGCACTCTGCCGAAGCAGATCTCGGTAAGTGATATGTTTATGCGCGTGAAGTGCGGTTACCAGCCGTCAAATCACGGCCCCCAAAGATATTAGTGGTGGAGGAGCCACAGGAGTAGTTTTTGAAATTATGAAAATTGTTTGTCGCCTGTGGTAATCGAACCAGGGTTCTCAGGATCCACAGGCCGACTTCATACCACTGAGCTAGCTAGTGTTAGTGTTTGAAAAGAGAGATTTGGTGACTGATTGCAATGTTTCGGTGAATGGTGTGAGATTGGGTCAAGTGAATGAGTTTTTATATTTGGGTAGTATGTTGTCGACGGATGGATATATTGATTGTGAGATTGAAAGAAGAGTATCTGTGGGATGCAAGGTATTGGGTGCTCTGGGACAGGGTTGGCAAAAATTCACTTATTTTTTATTTTGATCAGGGCAGTGGTCAAAACCGGGTTTTATGGATAAAATGGACAGTCAGAATTGGACAAAACTCACATTATACTTAAACTAAACCACGAAGTACAAGTGAAGGTGAGTGAGATAGCTGAGGCTGTGGGGATATCGAAAGAAAGGGTGTGAAACATCTTGCACAAAGAATTAGAGATGCGAAAGCTCTGCGCAAGATGGGTGCAGCATTTGCTGAATGCCGATCAAAAAGCAAATGCGCAAACGATCTTCGCAGCAATGTTTGGACCGATTCAATAGGGATCCGACCGATTTTGTGCGGCGATTGGTCACCATCGATGAGACAGGTCCACCACTGCACGCCACAAACGAAACAGCAGTCCAAGCAGTGGGTGGAAGCCGCCAAAGAAAGCGAAGTCGATCGCATCTGCCGAAAAGCTCCTGGCCAGCGTGTTTTGGGGTGCAAAAGGGATCCTATTAATTGATTACCTTGAAAAAGGCAGAACAATTACAGGCGAATATTACTCCAACCTTCTTGCTCAGCTAAATGCCAAAAGTCTTGCAGAAGAAAAAAAAATCATCTTTTACCAGGATAACGCACCTGCACACAATGGTGCGTTGACGATGGGAAAACTGCGGGATTTGTGGTATGATTTGCTCTGCCATCCCCCATATTCTCCTGATTTGGCACCCTCAGATTTCTATCCCCAAACTTGAAGAAATTTGTTTCTGGGAAGCGCTTCGCGTTCAATGGAGAAGTTGAGAGTGCCATATATGAATATTTTCACAACCTTCCAGACTCTCACTTCCGGAAAGGAATATTGATGTTGGAGAAACGCTGGACCAAATGTGTTGAAGTCAAAGGAGAGTATGTAGAAAAATGTAATAATTTTTTAACTGAAAATCACAGTCTTTCATTATCAGGCTGAGAACTTTTCACCTGATCCTCGTAATGTCGATTTTGACCACTGTCCAAAATTTTATATTGACCAGGGCGGTTTTAACCAGTGGTTAAAACCAGTCTGGTCAAAATTTGTCAACCCTGCTCTGGGAATCTTTGCTCGAAATGTGAATGTATCCAAAGATGCTCGATTGAGTGTGTATAATGGTGTTTTAGTGCCTACATTGTTGTATGGTAGTGAATGTTGGGTGTGGATGAAGAAACATGAACAGAACGTCTTATAACTGCTCTGGAAATGAGATATTTGTGGGACGTGTGTGGTTATACTAGAAGAGATCTTGTCCAGAATACATTGGTGTATGATGAGTGTGAAATTGAGAAGTATAAAATAAATAAATAAAATAAATATATCATCAAGCCTTCTACCTATTACTGGGTGTGGCACTCTGCCGAAGCAGATCTCGGTAAGTGATATATTTTGCGCGTGAAGTGCGGTTACCAGTCATCAAATCACGGCCCTCAAAGATGTTAGTGGTGGAGGAGCCACAGGGGTAGCTTTTGAAATTATGAAAATTGTTTGTCGCCTGTGGGAATCGAACCAGGGTTCTCAGGATCCACAGGCCGACTTCATACCACTGAGCTAGCCACCAACCTGCGCCATTCCAAGACAATCAGCTTCCCAAAAAGTCTTCTAAATCAACGACGAGTAAAACAAACATAGTTTTAGCGGAGAAACGTATTTTATACTAAATCAAGAAATGATTTCAAATAATTTCATTATTTTCTAGTCAATTTAAATAGGGTGTTTTTTTATTAAGGCCCCTATATTCAAAATAATCGTACATTTATGAGATTTTTTTATTGTTGCTATATTTCTCACAGTTCACGACATAATATTTTAGATATTATTTGCTATTTATTATAGTTTATTTACTTGAATTAAATTTTGAACTTGGTTTAAATAAATAATTTGTATCTTTTACTTTTAAAAGTAATTTGTTAAATAGAGGTAACACATGTAATTATTTTATGAATTCGATAAAATGCTGAATATTTGCAGTTGGTTTAAATATATACATTTATTTTTGTCATACGCGGTCATGGCATATCTTCCGTACATCTGTATCTTACGTAAAAGCCTAATTTAATTATCTATCATTGGCCTAAATGATGAAATATTCTTTTATGTTGAGTATTTTTGATATGATAAATATTTATTTCACGTGTTTAAAGTAAATGCTAATTATTGAGACGTTATAATTTAAAATGTTTATTAGAAATTTGTTCAAAAACAAACAATACACACATATATTGCAATTATTCTACACATATGTTCAAAAACAAATAATAGCAATAATAAAATTATTATTTATAATAATATAAAAAGTAAAATGATAAATATTGTATATTTTTATTCGTTTGTATCGTTCAAGGTAACATTTATAAATTGTAGTTAGAACGCGCCGTTCACTAATTGATCCGGACGAAACCTGCAAACCCGGCACTTTGCTACTGCTCGCTGTACATTCTAGCCATAAGTCTGTCTCTCTCTAGCACATTGTAATCAGTGGAATGGTTGCGCAAGCTCGTTCATTTGCCTCGAACTCGTTGATGTGTACAGACGTAGCATCGCGCTCCGTACATTTGCTGCCTTTCAGAAGGCCATCATATCAAACAATTGTCCTCCGAACACGCTAGTGCCTTCACGTGGGGGCCCAACATACTTTCTACATATAAGGCAAGTTTAATAAGCGTATCGCGAGCCGGGTGGGGCGAGTCCCTCGAGACCAAGGTCGTAGTTTGGTGTGTAGGCGGGTCGCCCAGCTAGAGAGTATCTCTGCCGATGACTGCGTGGTCGGGGTCGCCAAATCCCCTCGTTAGAGGTGGCCTTTGGATTTCCGGGCAAGTACATAGAGGCTTCTCTTGCCACGAGCACTGTGGAATACTCTCCCTACGACTCGGGTAGGTTTTGTAGGCGTAAACCGAGAGGTCGGGGCTACGGAATATAGTCCACGTCTTTGCATTAGGTACAAGCACACTTCCGGCTGCTTGTCGTAGATTCATTCATTGCGCCACACTTAAAATTAGCTATTCGTTCTAACCAGCGACACCGGAGCTGCCGCCATCATCCTAGAGCAGCTGGTGTTCTAACCAGCGTAACCGGAGCTGCCGCCATCATCCTAGAGCAGCTGGTGTTGTAATCAGCGTCATCGGAGTCTATATCATCATCCTGGGGCAGCTGGAGATGTAACCAATGCCACAAGAGTCTGTAACATCATCCCGGAGCAGCTGGAGATGTAACCAGTGCCACCGGAGTCTATATAATCCTGGGGCAGCTGGAGATGTAACCAGTGCTACCAGAGTCTGTAACAACATCCCGGAGCAGCTGGAGATGTAACCAGTATCACCGGAGTCTATATCATCATTCTGGGGCAGCTGGAGATGTAACCAGTGCCACCGGAGTCTATATCATCATCCTGGGGCAGCTGGAGATGTAACCAGTGCCACCAGAGTCTATATCATCATCCTGGGGCAGCTGGAGATGTAACCAGTGCCACCAGAGTCTGTAACATCATCCCGGAGCAGCTGGAGATGTAACCAGTGCCACCGGAGTCTATATCATCATCCTGGGGCAGCTGGAGATGTAACCAGTGCCACCGGAGTCATCGCAGAATGTCGTCCGCAGCTCGCAGCAACAATTGTAAGAACATTATTATTTTTAAATGGGTTGTATTTAACCGAGCATCAAAATATTAAAGTTTGCCAGCTTGTTTATTAATTTAGACACTAAATATTTATATTCGGCACACAATATACAGAGTGTAAAATATGTAAGAAATATTGAAATTAAAATAAAATAAATAAATATATCAATCACGCCTTCTACCCATTACTGGGTGTGGCACTCTGCCTTAGCAGATCTCGGAAAGTGATATATTTTGCGCGTGAAGTGGGATTACCAGTCGTCAAATCACGGCCCCCAAAGATGTTAGTGGTGGAGAAGCCACAGGGGTAGTTTTTGAAATTATGAAAATTAATCTCCTGAAATAATCCATTAATCTAAATAATTATTTCAGGAAATAATTTCAATATTCTTTACTTATTTTAAACCCTTTATTGTCATTCTATTTTTCTGGAAAGCTTATTTATTATTCTTGACTTTCAACAATTACTTTTAAAGATTGTAAGGTATGTTTTTTTGTGCACAATTATTATTTTTGGTATTCGTTTAATTATTTCTGGTAACAAGCAATTTATTATTATTGATAAAATTATTTCGGTGCTCATTTAAATGATTCCCTTTCTATAGTTGTTTACATTACTAGCAGAGTAAAACAGTTGTTACTGATGAAAGAAGGAATTTACTTCTCACGGCAGTAAAAACAGTTGCTTTGCGTGTATATTGTACAATATTTTATTTATTCTTCATTAGTAAACTAAACAAATTAAAAAATAATAATAAATCCTGTCAGTTGAATTAAATATTGTATTAAATTAGTTGAAAGTAACTAACTTGTAAAGTAGATAAATATAAATATATCATCACGCCTTTTACCTATTATTGGGTGTGGCACTCTGCCCTAGCAGATCTTGGTAAGTGATATATTTACTGAAAATCACAAACGATAATTTTAAATAAATAAAATAAATATATAATTACGCCTTTTACCTATTATTGGGTGTGGCAGCACACTGCCTTCGTAGATCTTGATGTAATATGTTTATGTGCGTACCAGCCGCCGAATCAAAGCCCCCCCCCCCCCAAAGATATTAGGAAGGAGAAGTTACAATGGGTAATTTTAAATAAATAAAATAGATATATCACCATGCCTTTCGGTTTGTATTTATTTATATTTTAAATTACCCTTGTGGCTTTGCTCTCCACTATCATATTTGGGTGCTTTGATTCGTCGGCTGATACGCGTATAATTATATCACTTATCAAGATCTGCGACGGCAGTGTGCTGCCACACCTAATAATTGGTGAAAGATGTTATATTTATATTTATTTAAATTGATAGCTGAGCAGTTTGAATAAATAATGTTTACAAATGAATAATAAATAAAATAATTTAGTACTATGGTAATAATGATGATGATATTATTTATGCAGATTAGTAATGATTTGTTTGTGTATTTGCAGACGCAGTTGTGTGCAGCCGCGATGAAGCCAGTCTTCTGTCAAGAGTTTTTCTCAGGGGTTTCCTCTTGATGCTGACAGCGAATGCTGGGGAGACGGGATGAGCGACTTGCCCCTGAACACCACCAGGTCACTCGTCCAGGCTTTATACCAACCAACAACATTGTATTCACCAAATAAATAAAATAATTGTAATCACCAAATAAATAAAATGATTGTAATTTAATATGTTTGTTGTTTGCGAAAACATACATCCTATTACATTATTCCTTATCCTTAAACAATAAATATGTGTTAAAAAAAGTTATTGTAAATTATCAATTTGAAACAAACCTTTTTATTGTTTAAAACAAATAAATTGTACTTGTAATAATAATTTCAGTATAGTACCTATTGTATACAACTTTGAAATAATAAGAAATATGTTTAAAATGACGTCTCTATTTTATTTAGAAATATAATATCCTATACATGGGCTCATCTTTGCAGCAGACTTGGAGCATGGAACTCGACTTGGATTCGTTGATGTCACCAACAGCATTATCAGAGCTGCAGAAATCCCAGAGTCAACATCGTCTTCTAGGTTACTCGCAAGATTCTGGCACAACTAAATGACTGCTAAAAATAAAATAACCGCTCCAAATAATATTATCATCCATTATATATTGTATTAAATTGTACTTGTAATATAAATGTTAGTCTCTGTTGTATACAGTTCCAAAATGCCAATAAATGAATTTAAAATAACTTATACTCTTTAATTTGTAATATTACTTCTTTTAGTATTTAGAACTTGAATCAATTAAAAAACACACTGAAACAAATTGCCAAAAATATAAAAAATTTCTTGAAAAGAAATTTCCTGAAAAAAATAATGAAATTATTATTAAGAAAAATGTTGATGAAATTAAATCTGTAGCTGATTCCGAAAAACTTAATTCAAAAGAAGAAACAATTGAATCAACGTCTGAAACAATCGAATCAAAAAGTGAAACACCTGAAGAGAAACAAAATGTATCAAAACAAATAGACAATATCGTACCGAAGGGTCAAAGAGAAATTAAAAAACATGAGGATGAAGTTGATGATTTACTAAATTTACAATTTTCTCAACAAAAACTTACTGTTGAAGAAATTGATATAAAAGGTAAATTTATAAATTTAAAATTTGACGTTCAGTAAATAACAAATTATTTTTATTTTAGCTGAAGATCCATTGTTGCAACCAACCAAACTTCAAAAAGTTGTTGCTCCACATTCAACAGTTGATTTGGAACAGTGGCTTGATGATATGTTAGATGATTAAATTTTACCAATTTAAAAATAAATTATTTTAAGTATATAAACATATTTATTTATCACATATATGTAAATGTTTTAAGGTACATTCAATTAGTATAATATTAAAAGAATTGCGTTAATGCTATAAAACAAAAACAATTTTCAGCAACGTAAAATATCTTAGTAATACATATTCACAAAAATAAAACTTAAAAATAAATAAGCATGAAAAAAACTAAAATTAAATAATATTTGGTAAATTGCTTGGTGCGGCTGTTAAGCGTGGTGTGACAAGCGTGGGGCTTTTAGGTCGAAGTCGTGGCCGTAAGGGTGTACGAAGTGGTGTATTTATATTTACATTTATAAGAGGTTTTCGTGGTATTCCTTTTGTTGTTGTTGTTGTTGTTGTTGAAGGGACTTGTAATGTTTTACTGCGAAGAATGCGATCAGGAAAAAGAGAGCAACTGCATGACGATTTTGTTTCCAAACTAGTCTGAAAGTAATTCACATAATTTAATCATTGTTATTTGTTTCACCAGACAATAAATCTGCATTTTTTTCCCTTTGAACACATATTTTTTGACCGATTAATTAACATTAATTATGTAATTGTTTTTAATATTTTTCTTATCGCTAACCGTCCATTAAAGTTAAATTTTAACTATGTTTAAGAAAATAAAAGCAAAACGAATGTTTGACAGTAATATCAATTATTGCAAATAGCTTTGCTTTATTTATTTAAATAAATGTCAATCGTCAAAAAAGTTGCTTTTTCTCTCCGTTCTACAAAATTAATTATTCCTATGTTATAGTTGTGACAAGAAATAACAGTAAGAAAATATTTATCCGGTAGTTGCAAAAATAGCTGTTTCGATTCACGAAGAAATACAATTAATAAAAATAATTTTTGAGTATTTTCCTAATAATATATGGTGTTTCTTTATAATTTATTATAATTGTAGAACTTACTTCAAATAATTCGTAATTGGTATCGTTAACTTTTTGGGTATGTTCCCGTTTTTTGATTTTTTCTAGACGGCGTTTCCTATCAATGGATTTCTAGAAAAAATCAAAAATTAAACAAAATGTTTATCGAAATGATGGAAATATTCTTACGGCTTTAGAAGAAATTGTTGGTTTAGCAGTAAATTTCACCACTGATCCTTCAATTCTGCTTCTTTTAGATACTTCACATCCAGGTGTGAATAATTTACGTTTACTGCTGGATGAAATGGTACTTGCAGTAGCATGACTTTTACCCATAGGTGTAGGAGGCAAGAAAGATTTACTTGGTGTTGAAACCTCTCGCAGCCTTTTCTTCACGGACAATTTCAACTTTCTCTCTTCTTTGTGTTCTTTCCAAGCCTCATTTAAAACATGTTGTACAGATTTTCCCAAAATCATGAAAGGTTTTCCATGATTAACTTCGTATTCTCTAACTAAATAAAGAAGCTCAGTTTCTATTTTTGGGAGTTGAGCTGCGATGGATTTTCGTTCTTTTTCTTCATTGAGCAGTTGACCGCCTCGGTTTTTAAATCGGTTAGGTTGATTTGCTCGGTGCTCCAAATCTAACATCTTTTCCCAGAGCTGCTCTCGTTTATTGTACATGTTAAATATTGCGCTAAAAGTGTATACATTTATAATTATTTGTTAATCTCTAGTTCATGTGAATTTAGTGAGAACAAAAATTGAAGATTAATTGAGAAGTTAATTTTTTTTAGTAAAACTGCATTTTCAGCCGTATTAGACATATAATTATTTTGTAGATTGTTTATAATTGATTTTAATTTTGTGATTATTGTCAATATTTTTATTGTTACCGCCACCATCTTAGTTAACATGTTTCTATGTAAAAACAAATTTGATATTTATAATTTCATAACTTTTATGAATATTAATTATCAGAATTAATTAAATTTACAATATACCGGGTGGTGCTTGGTATGGGTGAACATAGGAATTTAACATGGGATATTAGTTTTATGCAATTTCCTGCTCTCCTATTAATTTTATGGAAAAAAAATGTAAAGTACAGTGATGTTCAGTATTTAAAGAAAGCATACAAAACTGTTTTTACATTTTTAATATCGTGTTTGATTTAGCCGAAACTTCAAAAATAAATTTTAAAATTTCTGTTAAATTATAGCAATATCCATGACTTTCCTTTTTCATGAATGATTATTAAACGTCAATCTATTTTATTTAATTTATAAAATAGATTGCTACAATTTAATAAAAATTTTGAAATTTATTTTTAAATTTGTGGCTACACCAGATACGTAATAAAAATGTAAAAACAGTTTTTTATGCATCTTTTAATTTTGAACACTTTTCCACTCTACAGTGTACAAATAATCAATTTAATATAATCAAAGAAACTTGACTTTCTAACTTACATATTTCTTTCATAATAATTTTTGACTTTGTCGACTTGAATCTCATGTAGAGTAAGGAGATCTTCTGTGTAGCAGTCCGAATGAAAATGAATAAATTCCTCTTGCTCCATTTGGTCGTAATAACATTTTTTCCACCAAACAAGTAATTCTTGTCGTAGTTTATCGACGAATAATTTAATATTTGCCTTTTTTCTTTCTTCTAATTTGTGTAACTCTTCCCTTAGTTCTATTAACGTTCCCACACTGTTTCCTTGATGAGTTTCTGTGAAGGCACTTCGTATTTGAGGACTTTCCTCCAAACGCTCCCATAAACTAGAAATACGTTCCCGTAACTCAGCAATTTTAATTTTTGTTTCTTTAAGCTGATTTTCTAAAGATTTATGTAATTCGCGAAGTTGATCCATATTTTCATCGGTAACTTTGAAGGCAGAATCTTCACAGACAACAACTTTTCGTTCAAAATCTAGGCTAGATTTAATCTTTAATTCATCCATAATTGTTATGATTCGACTTTTTAGATTCAGAAACTCTTCTTCGCGGCTAAATTGCAAGTCTGATAACTCTTCCAAGTAATCTTGAAATTCGTTCAATTCTTCCTTCGTGGGCAACGGAGTAGTTACTAGTTCTCGAGGTTTTTTGCCTAATGAATGACACAACATTTTTTGATTTGTAATAAAGTTGTTTATTTCAGATTTCTTTACGTTGTAAATTTCTTCAAGAGAAATATTCATTCTTAGATCACGTCTTAAAGCACATAAATCATTTCCGATTGATTCGATTTGTTCTATCAAATTAGCTTTACTTGAGTCTGCTTCGGTTAGCATATCTTTGTATAAATCTTCGACATGATCAAAAAGCATTTGATGTCGTAGTTCTCTTGTACCATCATCTAAACCGATTTCATCCAATTTTGTTAAAATATTTATTGTTTTTTCATGCAGTATGTTTGCCAATTCCAAACTAAAAATTATGACATTATAATCAAATACACAATAATCTTCAATCCCCTTATAATCTCTAATTACATGATAAAATTACTTACACTTTCGCAGACATTTTGCACTCAAAATTGTTGAAAACCTAAATAAAAACGATAATCTACATTACTTTTAACACAAACAAACATTCACAACACTTGAAATTCCGTTAAATTTGAAATGAAATCGCGTTATTTCATTGGACTATAGATAATAATAGGATGCGGGCACCCACGTGCACTGTGACTTTTTGGACGTAAAAACAGGTGTTAGGGTAAAGATCACTGCGCCACCTACAAAAAAATCGTTTTGATAATGATGACCTAAAGACATTTTGAACATATACACATATGACTGATGGCAACACCTTTAAAGTAACGAATATTGCACTTCAATTTTAGAGTATACGTGCTACTTCATACACAAAAATGTTTAAAAATTATTTAAAATCGGTCTAATCTAACCCAATGTAAAACAGACTTATGTCATACGCATTAATGTATGTAATGTAAAACCGGCTTATTATGACGTTTGACTTTAGTGTGATAAGAATTGTGTGGTATTGTTGTCTTTTAAATGTAGTGTTAAAATTGCATTGATAATAGAAACATGTCTAATATACCAGTTCCTCAAGCACGATACGAACTTCTGAAAGATGAAACCAAGTAAATTAATCGCATTATCATATGATAAATCTATTTCAAGGTAACTTTTCTTTTTCAGAACTAGGTTTGTCATTAACAGGAAAGTTTGTGCCGTTTCAACCATTATTTTATTGTCAGTTGCTTTAGCTGGCATCATTATATTAATCGTCAATCTGGAGTGTTTTATGAATGGCTTTAAACTTCCAAATTATTATCAACCACAAGGTAAGTGATTCATTTGATTAAATAGTGCTACAATGAATTAATGTAGAATTTCCTTCTCAATGGGTGCAACGAGCAATTAAGTATAACAGTATTGATGAACACAGTTACTCTAAAAATCATTCAGAAGTGCCACGCAAAAACTACCGATATAAAGATTTACATGACTACAAATTAGTTTGCTATTATTCGATTCCTAGTTCAAGTGCAAACTCAAATGATAACTATTTAAGCGCAAATAAAGTAGACCCAAATTTATGTACACATATAAATGTGGGTTTTCTTATCATTCGTAATAATTCTATACAAGTTACTCCGGTTGCAAATGAGGTATTTATTATAATATAAATATTATGCCTATTCAATAACTGATTAATTCCTACAGACAATTCGTAACATCACAAATTTGAAAAAGCAAAATAAAAACCTAAAGGTGCTTATTTCACTCGGCGGCGCAGGCGATGACACAGGGTTTTCTAAAATGGTGATAAATCATTTGAACAGGAAAACGTACGTAATTCAAATTCATATACAACATCCAGAGCTGGGCATGATTTAAATCAAAAGGAATTAGAAATTGATTTAAATCATATTTAGTACTTGTAAATGTGATTTAAGCCTAAGCATCAAGCCCCAATACACAAAAAGGCTTGTGATTTACAATTCACATAAATAAAGCACAAATCACTGATTTGTAAATTAATTCACTTTGAAAATGAAGTGGAATTGGGAATTGTCACAAAAAAATAATTGTTTGATTTGTGAATTGTGATTTAATTCCTTTTGTTCGTGATTTTGCCCAGCTCTGACAACAGCATATCTAATAAATATTATTATCTAGTTTCATCCGATCAGCAGTATTTCTCATCAAAGAATTTAAATTAGATGGTATTGATCTCGATTGGGAATTTCCCAATGAACATAAAAACGGGGATAAGAAACAAAAGATCCATTTTACTCAACTATTATATGAGATCAGAGAGGAAATCAAGAGACACACAGAGAAACATCGATTTTTATTGTCAGTTGCTGTTGCAGCACCCAGAAGCCTCGTCGACAACTCCTATGATGTCTCTGAAATGAATGAGTAAACGATTTTATTACTTTCTCCTTAAACAGGCCTCCTTACTATTCAAAATTCATAAATATGCTTTGTTATAAATATATTTTAAAACTAGCCTTGAATTAATAAACTATTTATTAATTTTTATCTCCTTCCTCAAAGTGATAACACAGTTGTTTTGTAAACAATTGCTTAATTTCGATGGAAGCGTTAGTTGTAAATAAATAAATATATCATTATGCCTTCTACCCATTACTGGGTGTAGCACTCTGCCGAAGCAGATCTCCATAAGTGATATATTTTGCGCGTTACCAGCCATCAAATCACGGCCCTCAAAGATATTAGTGGTGGAGGAGCCACAGGGGTAGTTTTTGAAATTATGAAAATTGTCGCCTGTGGGAATCGAACCAGGGTTCTCCACAGGCCGACTTCATACCACTGAGCTTGCCACCCTGTTAGTTGTTAGTGTAAATAATCTTAAATTGTTATCTAGGTACGTTGATTACATCAATCTTATGTCGTATGATTTCCATTTCTTCACCAAGTATACGCCATTCACTGGTTTAAATGCACCATTGTATTCAAATTCTAAAGAAGGAAATATCTTTAAAAATTTAAACATTAATTCATCGGCATTTTATTGGCATGAAACTGGAATGGATAAATCTAAAATCATCGTTGGTTTACCGACTTATGGTCATAGTTTCCAGTAAGATTTTTATTAAATTGTTGAAGAATATTTGATATTAATGCATGTTTTTCTTAGATTAATCAATCCGTCTAATAATGGTTTGATGGCGCCGTCTTCTGGATATGGGAAAATTGGAGATTTAGGTTTTGTTGATTATACAGATGTTTGCTGGTTTTTGTCCACTTATGAAATCAAAGCTATTTTTGATCTTGAAGCGAAGAGTCCTTATGCCTTCAAAGGAACCGAATGGATCTCTTTTGAAGACTTACAGAGCCTCACTTACAAGGTTAACAGTTTTTTTCTTTATCTAAGCTGAATCCTTTCCCAAGTTCGAATTTATTAATCCAACATTTATTTCTAACACCTTGACATCAATCCAATATTATTAAATTTAATTTTTGGCATATATATGACAGGAAATTAAAAAATCTGTTTTTATGTGAGTAATTTGAGATGTTTTATGCATATGTTATGTGTGTTGAAGAAAGAAAATGAATGATAAGTGAATAGGAATGATGTGATTGAAGGTTTGTTGTGTGATATATGATTTCAAGTGTAATAAATGAATGAGTTTATATGGAGTGATCTATGAAAGTGGTTGAAGTGAGGGTGGTGTGTTTGGACGAAAATGTTTGACGAGGGCTGATTGTTTGATGAGTGTGATGAGTGAATGTTTTATGAGTGATTTTAGTGTTCGTGCTACCCCAATTGTTGAGATATAGATCATAAACCAAAGTTCAGGATTAGGTAAAATTTGCAATATTAAAAATTTAAAAAATAAAGATATTGTTATAATAATAATAATAATGTTTTGTTCTATTATTAGACGGAATACATCACAGAAAATAACTTTGGTGGAGCAATGATCCTGTCGTTAAATACCGACGACCACATAGGCAAATGTGAAAATAAAGATAAATCCGGTACTGGAGAAGTAACTTTTCCTTTAACCCGTAAAGTTAAAAGTATTTTATATGATGACCAATTATGACAAATAGAGTTATCGCTTAGAAAAGCGCTAAAATTGGGATTGAATTTCTAATATTCTGTTTAATTATTTTTTTACTATTTCCATAATTACAATAGCAACTGATCTGGAACATGTTTCGATCATGAATTCAATGATTTTGTTATTATTATTCAGTCAGTATTAAACCAGTTACCAGTTTACCTTAGTAACACTGTGATTTAATTTTAAATGAAGGTCGATTTTGTATTTAAGCAAGGTACATTCCGAATGCCAAATAAATATGTAAGCGAGCTTTCTATTATTTTTAAGTACAAATGTTATTAGCGGCCAAATTATTTAACTGTAAATACTTAGAAAGAAAATGTTAGATCTGGTTGTTGTTATTAACATATTTAATGTAAAAATCTGTATTTATTATTTTAGTAAGTAGACTAGAAAATTGCTATTTTTATTGTTTTATACTGTACAAGTTTTATTGTATTCCTAGCATACTTACTGCATATTATAATATTGTCAAGAATTTAAACACAGCAAATTTATACATAACATATTTACTGTAGCTCTCTTTCTTGTTAAATGTGGAAAATATAAAACATATTCATGTGGAAAATTATTTTCTTATGTTTATATTTTAAAAAGAATACTTGTGTAAACTTACTGTAATATTATAATAGAGGATAATTAAGTGTAACGTCCTGTCTGGCCAATTCAAGCAACATAGGATCATCGAAGAACTTATTAATGGACACATCTTGACTTAATCCTTTCCTCCTTCGAGTTTTGATCATGAACTCTCGTGCTAAGTGGGTCGCAGGTTGAGGTTCTAGTGGCCGAATTATAATACTCTTGTCCAGCGGATCGCCAGGGACAATCTTCAGCAATAATATTCTCGTTAATGTTTATATTAGTTGAATTTAAAAATTAATTTACCTGCCAATGATGGAAGACGGACAGACAAAAGGCCTGTCCTTGTGTGTGAGTTCTTAAATCTGTTTCAAAACCAAATGAATCGATTGCTGGAATGAATGCTTTGATTGTATATAAAGGTGAACCTGGCACTGGAGCATCTTGCGTTACGTGACCTCTAAAAATTCAATTATAAACACAAACATTAATTAAAATTCAAGTCACAAGTCTCCACAAAATAACTGTTATAACAAATCTTCTAAACAATTAACAGACATATTAATGGGATAATGGCACAATGGTAGCAAGTCGACCTGTGGATCCAAAGAACTCTGGTTCGATCCCCACAGCCGACAAAACATTTTCACCTATTTAAAACTACCCTGTGGCTCTTCCACCACTAACATCTTTGGAGGCCGTGATTTGACGACTGGTAACTGCACTTCACGCGCATAAATATATCACTTACCAAGATCTGCTTCGGCAGAGTGCCACACCCAGTAATGGGTAAAAGGCGTGATGATATATTTATTTAATTTTTATTTATATTAATAAAACTGATTAGGCGCTAATATCATTATAGATCCAATTTTAACTTCAAATTTACAAAAATAAATATATCACCACAATTGGATTAATGATTATTTCGTAAATTGTCATTCGGGAAAATTGTTATTTTGTTAAATTATCATTTAGGAAATTTCCATTCTAGTTATTTGGAAAAAAGGTTATTTTTTTAAATTTGCTTTTGAGAAATTATATTCTGGTAATTAGCATGCATGTCATTTGGGAAAATGTTAAATCCGAAAATTCGTCATTCATAAAAATGCATTCTTGTAATCTGCGTTTGTGAAATGATCATTCAGGATATAGTTTTTCTTTAAAAATATGCTTTAGGAAATTATATTCATATTAAAAAGTTAAAATTATGAGATAAGTAAGAAAGTCCCACCTTCGCTTGGCAAGCACAGTATAAACCGCAGACACGCAATCCGCTGGTGCTTGAACCTCAACGAAGAGATACGGCTCCATCAACCTCGGAGTCGCCATCAAGAATGCCGAGTACACCACTCGTCTCGCCGTGGGAATTATTTGTCCTGCATGTCATCATAAATAAGTATCGGATTTCTTTCTAGATTCTAGTACTTACCGCCTCCACGATGTAATGGTTCCTGCGCTATCACAGCATCTAATATTTTAAATTTAGTGTTTCGGATTGGTTCTTCACATAAAGGTCCTTCTCGAGTTCCCCACTGGAATCCTTGTACGATAGAATCTTTTACATTTCCCAGTAAGCCTTTATCTACTTCGGATGGTAAAGTATCGTCGACTAGAATATTAGGCCCTGGGATGGAAAATAGTTTTTAAAATGATTTAGAAACTTTTATTAGCGAAATAAACGACTTATTCGCCGATTAGGTACTTGGTACTTTTACAAAATGAACATTATGGGGTAGGTGGCACAGTGGTATCGATTCAGCCTGTTGATTCGAGAACCCAGGTTCGATTCTTACAGCCGACAAATAATTATCACCACATTATAACTATTATATTCGTTTAATGGATGGTCATCGAGTACCACACCCAGTAATGGGTAAAAAAGCATGATGATATATTTATATTTATTTTTAAAAATAGATAATTAAAATAAATTAATATATCATCATGCCTTCTACCCATTAGTGGGGATGGCACTCTGCTATAACAGATCTTGGTAAATGATATATTTTTGCGAGTAAAGTGCGATTAACAGCCGGCAAATCACGACCCCCAAAGATGTTTGTGAAAGGAGAGCCACAGGAGTAATTTTAAGGTGGTGAAAATAGTTTGTCGGCTGTGGAAATTGAACCCGGGTTCTCAAATCTACAGTTTTTTTTGCAAGCTTAAATGAAATATTTATGAGTTTTAAACCTAAATATGGGGTGGCTAGCTCAGTGGTATGAAGTCGGCTTGTGGATCCTGAGAACCCTGGTTCGATTCCCACGGGCGACAATTTTCATAATTTCAAAAACTACCCCTGTGGCTCCTCCACCACTATCTTTGGAGGCCGTCATTTGACGGCTGGGAACCGCACTTCACGCGCAAAATATATCACTTACCGAGATCTGCTTTGGCAGAGTGCCACACCCAGTAATGGGTAGAAGGCCTGATGATATATTTATTTATTTTTTGCAAACCTAAATTAGTAGTTAATAAAGCAAATAAAAACTGTCTTGCCTGTGACGTCAGGTCCAAAAGCCCAAATAGATCTAGCAGCAAGTAAATCCCAATCGTATTTAGTTTGAAAAAATTCTCCTAATTTCTTTTTATTCCAGTTAATTTTCACAGTTTCATTTTCAATGTCTTCCGCTAAACCTTTCTCTAAAGGCTCAGCAATCATTGTCAATTTATTCTTTTTATTTGGCGTTTCAGCAAAACATTTAAGCGAACTAGTTTCGACAACTGTCTCGCAAAACGATACTACGGGATCTGCTACTTTAATGTCAATTTCTGAATAAAGTTTTCTTAAATCGTGCATCACGCAATCTAAGTAGAGTTCTCCGGTGCCTAGTACGATGTGCTCTCCTGTAAATATATTCAATAATAAATGTGCAAGATTAGTTTGAGAATTATTTTATTACCTGATTCTTCGACTCGTGTTGTTAATAGAGGATATGATTTATTCACTTTTCGGAGACCATCCAACATTTTTGGCAGTTCTGATGGATTCACCGGCTCAACTAAAAAGTTAAACAATTATTACTTAATTCATTTACAACTCGATTCTCAAAGAAAGTTTAGCTAATCCTGAATTTTGGAATAGTCAAATTAAGTTAAACCATATTTTCAAAAAAATTAAAATAAACTTTAATATAATCTTGTTACTATTTGGTTTGCGGATAATAATTCGGATTAACTTTTTAAAAACAGCTTAGAATAAGATTGGCTAATCCAAGAATAGCAAAAAAATTTTAAGAATTGGGCTGTAAATGGTAACTTATTGAAATGATGGTTTATTTTCAATTTTTGTTATAATAGTTTAAATAAATAAATATATCATCAAGCATTCTACCCATTACTGGGTGTGGCACTCTGCCAAAGCAGATCTCGGTAAGTAATATATTTTGCGCGTGAAGTGCGGTTCCCAGCCGTCAAATCACGGCCTCCAAAGATGTTAGTGTTGGAGGAGCCACAGGGGTAGTTTTTGAAATTATGAAAATTGTTTGTCGCCTGTGGAAATCGAACCAGGGTTCTCATGGTCCACAGGCCGACTTCATACCACTGAGCTAGCCACCTCATAAATAATATAGTAGTTTAATTTAGTTAAATCAAAATTTAGGAGTAGTTTTTTTTTAATAATCGATCTATTAAAGTTTTTAGTATTACCTGCAATTTTAATAACAGATTGGGTGTTAAATTTGAGCGGTCTAAAAATGTATAATTCATCATGTATTGTTAAATCTGTAATAGTTGCAGTTTTCACAATTGGCTGATCAATACCTTCGATTAAAACCCAATTACCAGCTGGAACTCTATTGAGTTCTACTTTATATCTGCAAATATTTCATTTGTTTATTTATATTCAGAATTATATATTTAACAGACAGATTCATAAAATCTACTAATATCATTTAACTCCGTACATAATTCACAAAAATAACTGATAATTATAGTACTAGCAACATTATCCTGTTTTATAAATAGCTCTAATATAAATAATTTCAATCTGGAATCAAATTGGAGTTAGTTAACGTCCAATGAATCTGTCTATAAATACCTGGCTTCATAGATCCACAACCGGCCAACAGTTAAAATTCTACTGTCTTCTTCATCAGATAAAGTATAATTTTCTCCCAGAATTCTGACTTCTTGTCCTGCATGCAAAGTTCCACTCATAACTCTGCCTAAAACTTGGAAAAATGTACAATCATCTGTGGGATACATTTTAGAACTATGCACCTAGAACAAAAACAATTCTTTTGAAGATAAAATATAGCTGCTATTTCTTTAATTGCTTTCTGAAGATAGCAATATATTTTTATGTAGATGGCTCAATTTTCACCACATTTAAATTACATCTTGAGAGTCGTGATTTGACGGCTAGTAGCCGCACTTCACGCGCATAAATATATCACTTACCGAGATCTGCTTCGGCAGAGTGCCACACCCAGTAATGAGTAAAAGGCGTGATGATATATTTATTTTTTATTTAAACTGTTGAAGATAAAAGAAATAAAATACCATTAGTCTGCCATCTGTATCACAATTGATCATATCGTCATAGAGTTTGGTGCTGTTTGGCCCGGTGTAAATGTGCTCTATTTTCATTTTTGCATTATCAATCGGAGAGCCAATATGTTCGACGCACATATCAACAAAACCTAATAAAATAATTATTATATTGTATTTCTATTACTGATGTCAAAATTAAATACTATTACCGCAGAAATCGCCTAAAAATTTCGAACAAACTAACCGCAATAACGGTCTAATGTTAAGTTTCATTTCTTCTTTAGTTAGTCGAATTCCAAGTTCATTTAAAATATCTGGAAGTGTTGAATCGACATCTCCCACAACTTGAGCGAAAATTTTGTACAACGGCTCGAGAATAAATTCGACGAAGCTTCGCTGAGCTGAATTGTGTGGAGCTTTTTTAGTAAATTTTCGACTAAAAATTATTTTTTTTAGATATTATCACACTGGATTCTACATCAATCCAATCAATCATTTCGCAATCAACATTCGCCAAACATTCCTATCTTGACTTTATTTTTCAATGTCAAATGTTTCTAAATTATTTTAAAGAATCATCCTGCAATGAATGTCTGTCAAACATTCATATTCAATCACACCACTTTCGGTTCATCAACAATTATAATTCCTTTCATTTTGGATACTGTTTAAGAAAATATGGAATATTCGAGAATTCGATTGTTCGGATTTATTGAACCTTCGAATTTAGATTCTAACTTTCGAATTTTTGAATATTTCGAATTTACGAATTTTCGAATTGTGAATCTGGATCCTAACGTGAACACGGCATGTTGATATGAATTATTTTCAGAATAAACTCATTTGCATAGTTTTGTATTAATTCGTAAGTAATTATTATTATTTTCCAAATTAATTCAATTTAGACTTAAAATTTCGCTACACTGTCAAAAATGTTTTAATTAAGACGTTTTTGTATCCTTTTTATTGTCATTTTAAAACGTTTTACTAAAATTCCGTAGCATTTAGATGGGCGGTAAGAGAATAGATGTCTTAATTAAGACGCCTAAACTTGCAGAATTTTTGCAGGATACTTCGCCGAGTTTATTATTTAATTCGTGGCAGACTTTTCGCGAATTATGCATGAGCGTTTTGGAGATAACAGATGGTGTTAATTCACTGGCAAAAAAATCGAGAATTCAAAGCTTCGAAAAATTCGAAAGTTCGAAGCTTCCAAGTTTTTCTGACGAAGTTCAAAACATTCGAATATTCGAACGTTCAGAAATTCAAACTTCGGTAAAAATCAACGACCCTATTCTCTATCTCACACTTTTCTCTCAATCTCCAAAATTACAAAAATAAAGTTTCAAATATATTTACGTTTTACTGTTAAAGTATATATCTCCCCATAATCGTCGAGCAAATTCATTTACATTGACTCCTCCGTACACATCCTGGTAAATATTTGCGAAGGATTTCAGGGTAAAACACACTGCATATTGTGAACTGGCAAAACAGACATTACCCAACACTGGCGATACGATTGCTGGATTTTCATCATCAGAATACAATCTGAAACAATTATTACGAAATTATAATACATTTTATGAAAATTTGATGCTTTTATTTACGTTAAAAGTCCGTTAATTTCTTCGATGATGTGCCTGAGCTTGTAGTAAGCATCTTGAGGAGGTAGTTTTAATTCTACGATCAAACGATCGATTTTGTTGATGCACACAGTTATTTGCATTCGTTCTTGAACTGCGTGTTTGAGTAATCGCTCTGTGTTTAGCATTACACCTTCTGCAGCATCTACAAATAGTACTACACCGTCACACAAACGCATTGCTGCTGTTACCTCGTCGGAGAAGTTCACATGACCTGAAATTTTACATTATATTTTCAATAAATCTGACAAATAATAAGAATAATTGGATTTATCATGTTACTTAAATATCTGAGTTTATATAATAATAATATATCATCACCCCCTCTACCCATTACGGGGTGTGGCACTCTACCGAAGCAAATCTCGGTGATATATTTTGCGCGTGAAATGCAGTTACCAGTCGTCAAATCACGGCCCTCAAAGATTTTAGTGGTGTAGGAGCCACAGGGCTAGTTTTTGAAATAATGAAAATTGTTTGTCGCCTGTGGGAATCGAACCAGGGTTCTCAGGATTCACAGGCCGACTTCATACCACTGAGCTAGCCACAACATATTTTATATTTTGTTACTAAATTATTTTGGGGATTTTCAAAATTAGCTACATTTTAAATTATGTTTCAGGTAGGGTTGCTGATTTTTCTAATATTCGAGACTTCGAATGTTCGGATTTATTGAACCTTCGAATTTGAATTCGAACTTTCGAATTATTCGAATTGTTAATCTGGATCCTAACGTGAACACGGCATGTTGATATGAATTATTTTCAGAATAAACTCATTTGCAGAGGTTTGTATTAATTCATAAGTAATTATTATTATTTACCAAATTAATTCAATTTAGACTTAAAATTTCGCTACACTGTCAAAAACGTTTTAATTAAGACGTTTTTATATCCTTTTTATTCTCATTTTAAAACGTTTTACCAAAAGTCTGAAGCATTTAGATGGTCGGTAAGAGAATAGATGTCTTAATTAAAACGCCTAAACTTGCAGAGTTTTTGCAGGATATTTCGCCGAGTTTATTATTTAATTCGTGGCCGATTTTTCGCGAATTATGCGTGAGTATGTTTGGAGATGACAGATGGCGTTTATTCTAGAATTCGAAGCTTCAAAAATTCGTATATTTTAAGCTCAAAAAAATTTGAAAATTCGTAAATTCGGAGCTTCGAAATTTTTTTGACGAACGTTCAAAAATGATAACTTCGGTGGAAATCAACGACCCTTGTTTCAGGGATTGTTTAAGCATATGACTTGCTTTTCGTGATACACCTTATTATGAATTTTGTGATATTACCTGGCGTATCGAAAATATTCATTAAAAATGATTTTTGTTTAATGTCTGGTAACAAAAATGTTACCGGTGTTGCTTTAATACTACAACCACGTTCTTGCTCGGTAAAAAGTGTATCCGTGTATCTCAAATTCTTTTCGTCCGTGTCTCGAAAATTCGGATGTGTCTGCCTGATAAGACAATCAACAAATGTTGTCTTGCCGTGGTGCAAATGACCAACTAGAGCGACATTTCGGATAAGCGCTGCGTTGTCCATGATGTCCGCTAAAAATCTGAACAAAACACACCAATTAATAAAATAAAAAATAAATAAATATATCATCACGCCTTCTACCCATTACTGGGTGTGGCACTCTGCCGAAGCAGATCTCGGTAAGTGACATATTTTGCGCATGAAGTGCGGTTACCAGTCGTCAAATCACGACCTCCAAAGATGTTAGTGGTGGAGGAGGCACAGGGGTAGCTTTTGAAATTATGAAAATTGTTTGTCGCCTGTGGGAATCGAACCAGGGTTTTCAAGATACACAGGCCGACTTCATACCACTGAGCTAGCCACCCCATTAATAAAATAAAAAATAAATAAATATATCATCACGCCTTCTACCCATTACTGGGTGTGGTACTCTGCCGAAGCAGATCTCGGTAAGTGACATATTTTGTGCATGAAGTGCGGTTGTCAGTCGTCAAATCACGGCCCCCAAAGATGTTAGTAGTGGAGGAGCCACAGGGGTAGTTTTTGAAATTATGAAAATTGTTTGTCGCCTGAGGGAATCGAACCAGGGTTCTCAAGATCCACAGGCCGACTTCATACCACTGAGCTAGCCACCCCATTAATATCTTTATTGTTGTTTTTATTAAAATGTCTTACTCCATGTTGTATAAAGTGTCTGGAAGTTCTTGTTCCTTCAGTTGGAACTTTTTGCGTTTTACTGGTTCGATTAATGGTTTGTCAAGAGCTTGAGTATCTTCTTCTTGGACGATGGTTTCTACTTCTGGTCCAAATACTTGAAGAGCTGATGGATAATAGTTTTTATCTTCGTGAAGAACAACCGCCAATGGAGCTGGTTCTATCACCTCTTCCATTTGTTCCTCCTAGCCAAGCAAATATATTAAATATTTTTGAGATATAAGTTACAATAATTCTGTACATACGTCATAATCTTGTTGTGCCTCTGATTGTGAAAAATTTTCTTGGTCGTCATCATCTTCGTCTTCACTTTCAAGTTCTGGACCAATGTAGTTTCCAAATTCATCATATAAATCTGCGTCCATGATTACTATTAATAATTAACAGTATTAATATTGTTATATCACTCATATATATGAAGAATACTTTAATATTGTATAAACAATGTTTGAGAACTACTACTATTAACTAGAACAATCTGTGCAGTTTTTAAAAATGATGATATTTAAATTATGAAATGAATCAATTATTTTATTATTTATAAACCCGAAAGGTCTTTCATGTAAAAATAAAAGTTGTTAGATATAAAAATATTATTAAAATGATAAGCTATATGTCTTTGAACCAACGTTTTAAATCGTTTGTCGACCGGTTTTGGTTTTTTTACAGACATTATGTCCTACAGATGGTTTATCTGTAACAAAACCGAAACCGATTGGCAAGCGAATTAAAACGTTGGTTCAAAGACTACATAGTTTATTATTTACTTTAAATAAAAATATTAATTCTAACCTAAAATATATAAAGCATGCCAAATAGAACATTACATGTACAACAATATTAGTAATAAAAGAAACAATCAATATCTCTACTTAAATGTGTATATTGACGTTCCTTCTTAAATTACCTTTATTTCATGAATAGAACACACTTTTCAATAAATACACGAGATACACAAACACGTCGCTTACAAACAAGCACAAACGTTTGCATTACAATCTTTTTGACCGGTAAAACAAATTGGCATTATTAGTCCTTATTTATAAGTGACATAAGGTTGAAAGTTGAATTTAGACCTTAAATCCCGAGTTCATAAAGCGGATGTTTATCTTAGGTTAATGTTATAAATTGCCGATAGATGGTGCGCTGTAAAGTAAATAAAAATGGTTTTATTGTAGCGTATATTTTTTAGATTTATGAATAAAATAAAAATATTCATAGTTTTATTACTAGAAATATATACTGATAAAAAAATAGTAATTGATGTTCCATAGAAATTTAGATTATTGTTGTTGATACATTACCTATATTTATCTATGAATTACAATGACTTACTTATATTTATATGAGCCACATATTATATTAAAAATTAAACTAGATTTTAAAATAAAATATTTACGTCATTTTACCTTTAAGTTAGTTTTAAATGCAACCCCTAGATGGCTACGTTAACGATTTCTTAAGGATAAAAAATTTACTATGGCTGCGTAGTGTTAAATATCGATTGGAACATTACACTTATAAATATTTTATTACAAAATAAAACTGGAATTATAGTAACAATTTGTTAATTGAACTGTTATTAAAAATATATAGTGATAAAATATAATAATTTATTTAGAGTTAATTAAGCATAGTGTTGTTAATTTAATTTTAATTGTCAATTTTCAAACTTCATTATAAATTTACTGTAACAGATTTTAATTTAAAATTTCTAATAATTTTTATTTATATATTAGTGTAGACATTTTCAAACAATTAAAAAAATCAATTATTATAAATAGAAATAAAATAAAATGTAAAAAAATATATCATACCACCATTTTACCATTTTCTGAGTGTGGCGATCGGTTATAAAACCGATCGCGGTAAGATAATTATTTATATTTTTGCGTATGAGACATTTTTGTTGCAAATCTATTATTATTTACAAGATATAATAATATTTAAAAAATAAATAAACAAGAAATAATATTTTAAATTGGCGCTCGCCATATGGCGGATAAATTTGGAACTTTTCTACCAGATTTATTTTCAAAATTCTTTATTGCGTTTGCCGAGCGTTGCGCGTATTTTATATAACATACCTAAGTGATTTCATTTTATTGAAATATATTATTATTGACAATGAGTAATATGGTAATTCGTGGGCAAAAAGACGCCAGAAATTAGTTTTTATAAGTTTCTGAAAAATGATAAATGAAAAGTGTCATTTGTTAATCGAATATGTGAAACAAAAAATTAACATTTCGTATGAATTTCAAAACTATTTAATATGTACAATTAATACTAAACAACGTACAATACCTGGTAGAAAAGTTCGAATATTTGCCGCTTGAGCGCTGCCATCTACCTTGTAATCGCGAAAATTAATCTAATAAATAATCATCTTTGAAAGTTTTAATTTGAAATTATTATCAAAATACCTCATTCAAAAGTTCCGACATGTTTCAGATTTGAAAATATTAATGTCCGTTAAAAAAGCTCACAAAAAATTTTAAAGCCGGAGCCCCCAAAAAAAAAATGTTTTTCTCAACCAATAACAACCTACAGTTATTTCCTTCAAAGCGGTTGGCTCTAAAATCCAACATTCGCTCCGCCCCTTTTATACGCACCAATCCAGAATTCAAGAGCATCCATCTCTTTCCCATTCGTTTGTGTTAGATTTTCTTTCTCCTTTTCACATTGGAATAATTTGTGTCGAAAGTGACTATTTTTTATTTCAATTGCTAATAAAGATTTTGAAAATTTGTTTGGGGTGACTGAAAGAGGACAAAAAGGGGGCTTTAAATTATTTTTTTTGTTTGTTTCTCTTTCTTAGTTTCTGAGTTATCGTTAGTTTTTTAAATGGCCTTTGTTTCCATTTAGCAGCATAAAGGAATCTTAAATTATTATAAGATATTGTTGGGAAGAAAATTTTTATTAATTGTTTTTTTACAATTTATGGTTTGCTTAGCATTATTATTGTTAATATTAATAATATTTATGATTCATTTACTAAGTTTATCTTTAAAATCAATAGAAACGCAGTTTTAAATTTTAGGCCTACAACATTTTTCTTTATTCGATTTTATTTCATACTTTATTTTATAAATGATATTTATTGGTATAAACTAAAAAAATCAAGATATTTTGACATGCACGATATTTTGAATAGTTTATTACTGCAATATTATGCATAGAAATAATTAATTTTAATAAACAAAGTATGTTTTTTTTGGACAAAGAAGTAAAATAAAGGTTTGTGTTATTTACAAATTAGAAGTATTTTTTCAGTACGTTTTTTTATTCTAATTCAATATTTCTTTATAACCGACTATTAATCAAGCTTCAAAACAATTTGTGCTGAAACTTAATTTCATTATGAAACTTTCAAAAGTGATTCTAACTTTTCCCTCTTGATAAATAAGATATCTATCCTCTTTTCCTTCTGTTTTTTTGTCGCTGCGTGTGTCAGAGAGAGACACAATAATGTTCGTATGTCGGTGATATCTTCGACCATAAAATGAGATCAATACGACTATATATAGCATTTTGCTGTCTATGTATGGGCATATATGGTAGAATTTTATGTACTTATTGAGTCGGAGAAGCGAGCGTGTGATGTGCATGCGTGAAACGTCAGTGTAAGTAGTTATGGGGTAGACTGTACTTTCATTTTGGTAGGATGGTTCTTGCACGGAGTGTACTGTAGAGCGTAGAGTGAATGCGGACGTAAGCGTGTAAGCGAATGTTGAGAATTATTTGATTGTTTTTTAAACCAGTGATTCTCAAAATTTTAGGGTCAAAAAATGTAATTGTTTTATAATTATTTTTCTGTTTTGCATTTATAACAAAAATATTTCAGCACCCATTGAGTTCGTTAATAGATCATTCCATAAAGTAATTTCAATATTACAATATTAAAAAGCGTGTCGTAATTAATTCTATTAATGGCTAGCTCAGTGGTATGAAGTCGGCCTGTGGATCCTGAGGTCCCTGGTTCGATTCCCACAGGCGACAAATTTTCATAATTTGAAAAAGCTATCCCTGTGGCTCCTCCACCACTAACATGTTTGGGGGCCGTGATTTGACGACTGGTGACCGCACTTCACGCGCAAAATATATCACTTACCGAGATCTGCTTCAGCAGAGTGCCACACCCAGTAATGGGTAGAAGGCGTGATGATATATTATATTATTATTACGATGGGGTGGCTAGCTCAGTGGTATGAAGTCGGCCTGCGGATCCTGAGAATCCTGGTTCGATTCCCACAGGCGACAAACTATTTTCATAATTTCAAAAACTACCCCTGTGGCTCCTCCACCACTTACATCTTTGGAAGCCGTGATTTGACGACTGGTAACCGCACTTCACGCGCAAAATATATCACTTACCGAGATCTGCTTCCGCAGAGTGTCACACCCAGTAATGGGTAGAAAGGCGTGAATTTTATTTACGATACAAGTAACAATTTTCATAATTTCAAAAACTACCCCTGTGGCTCCTCCACCACTAATATCTTTGGGGGCCGTGATTTGACGACTGGTAACCGCACTTCACGCAAAATATATCACTTACTGAGATTTGAGTGCCACACCCAGTAATGGATAGAAGGCGTGATATATTTTTTTTTATATACGATACAAGTGCTATAATGAATGTTGACAGTAAAGTTGAATCAATCTACTCACGTCTCACGTTTAAATAAGAACAAAAAGAAAATTGTCAAATTAAAAAAATATTAATTTTGTAATAATTCATGTAATAAGGTAAAACATGGTACGATATTGTAGTGATATGGGATCCTGAGAACCCTGGTTCGATTCCCACAGCTGACAAACATTTTCACCAACTTAAAATTACCCCTGTGGCTCCCCCGCCACTAATATCTTTGAGGGCCGTGATTTGACGGCTGGTAACCGCACTGTGGCTCCCCCTCCACTAACATCTTTGGGGGCCGTGATTTGATGGCTTGTAATCGCACTTCACGCGCATAAATATTTATATCACTTACTGAGATCTGCTTCGGCAGAGTGCCACACCCAGTAATGGGTAGAAGGCGTGATGATATATTTATATTTATTTTATTTATAAAGCAGAAATGAAGCAGTTTACTATCACTGCAAGCAAGTGAAAATCAGTGCAGACACACGGGTCAAATATTTTAATTTTAGGTCATTTTAATATTTACATGCAATTTTAGATATACTGAGTGTTCAAAAAATGGATAACAAGAATGTAGAACAATTATTTGATTAATTCTGAATCAATCATCCTAATGCAAAACAATTCTACGGCTCTTCGTAAAGCCACACGAAGCCATCAAACTTGTAAATGTGCGCCTCGAATTTTTTTAAATCTTTTACGGAATATCATCATTTAACTAATCGTTTTCATCAGCGATATTTTTAAATTTTAGTACATACGGAAACTTTATACAAAAAGGTTTTTTGTTTGAAATAATAATTCTACCCATTACTGGGTGTGGCACTCTGCCGTAGCAGATCAAGGTAAGTGTTTTTATGCGTGTGAAGTGCGTTTACCAGCCATCAAATCACGGCCCTCAAAGATGTTAGTGGTGGAGAAGCCACAGGGGTAGCTTTTGAAATTATGAAAATTGTTTGTCGCCTGTGAGAATCGAACCAGGGTTCTCAGGATACACAGGCCGACTTCATACCACTAAGCTAGCCACCCCATAAAATAATAATATATTACATAATAGGTCAGGAAAGTGATATTTCACTTGACGAAGCAAGGCCGAGTATTTTTATCCGCTTCGTTAAGTAAAATCACTTTCCTGACGTATTATGTATACTATTTTTCCTGAAACCGTTCAATTTCATCAATAATTAATCATAAATCATTCAAAATATTTAAATTTTTTTTGTCCACAACTCATATATAAAAAAGACATAATTACACTGATTTCAGTTGAATTACCTATATGGAATATAAAACACTAGTGCTTTATATTCCACAAAATACTGTAAACAACTTGTTACTTAGCAACCACTTCATGATCTACCGTATTTTGAGAAACTATATATAACTGAATCAACGTTAAACCTTACGACCAATCTTCTTCGATACCTATAATTATGAGTTGTGGATCAAATTTAGTATTACACTTGTGTTTTATTGGTATGTAAAACACTTAAGAATATTCCCCTCCACTAACATCCTTCAGGGTCGTGATGTGACGGCTGGTAACCGCACTTCACGAGCATAAATATGAAACAAATTTAACTCTAATCATCATAAATCAAATTTATAACTGTAATAATTATTAAATTTAAAGTAATATAAACATAATTCTAAGTGCAAATTAAGTGTAACATAACTTAAATTATATTTATCCTTGACAGTTTTTACTCTAATAATCTGATACATCTAATTTTTATCCTGCAATAATTTGACAAATAAGACTGAAGTATATATTGACTATATGATATCGGTTGAATACATATACAAAATAATAATGAGTATTTTGCAACCCTTGTACTGTAAGTTACGTATTAATGACAAAATTTAAGCACAGTAAATGAAACATTTATTATACAGTGGTTTCCATGGTTACATCAGAACTTTAGTATTTACTTACTATCCACCGTGGACAGTAAGTAAATATTACATATCAAGGTCCTGTTTATTTTGACAACAAATAGACAAGCTGTCAATTTTTAAACATATTTTTCTTCTCCTTCTATTAATGCAAGTATTGTAAAAAATATCTTACTAACCTCGAACTGTAAGTAAATTTTGTAGGTCGCGAATGTTTACATTCTTGACCTAAAAATTGTCACTTACAGTTCATAGTACGTAATATACTATTTAACGA
Source organism: Pterostichus madidus (assembly GCA_911728475.2). Taxonomy (NCBI): domain Eukaryota; kingdom Metazoa; phylum Arthropoda; class Insecta; order Coleoptera; family Carabidae; genus Pterostichus; species Pterostichus madidus. The sequence goes on from OU452315.1 coordinate 10,552,653, forward strand.
TTGTAACAAAGCACGGAATTATTTATATATTTATAAAAATTTCCATTGCGCAAATACACAACTTTCAACCTTACCTAGTGTGAACCAGGCTTAGTTTTATAAACAAGTGAACGCTGTTGCCAAGCAACAAACCATTCCGCAGCAGTTCGTCGGCCCAAAACTACATTCACACAAATACACACACATGCACGCGTCGGCTACGATAACAAATCGAGTCCCGCAGTGAGTGCGACAAGGACGGCGATACCCGCAGACGGAGACGGGTGAACATCGTGCGAACTAGATTGTAATACGAAGAGCGCGCGAGAGAGAAAGAATTGTTTGTTGAGAACTGTGGCACAGGAGGAAAAAGGATGGATATGGATTTGATGTCGTGGTTGTTTTCGGTCATTATACCTTCGTGTCGGCATAACTCGGCCGCGGTCGGATGTGTTCGGGTTACGTAATTACTTTATGGATGATGATGATGAATCAAATGTGTGTGTCTGACATGCGGTACTCAAAATGTTCCAGAGCAAAAATGTCATTTTACGAAAAATAAATATAATTATATCATCTTGTCTTTTACCCATTACCGGGTGTGACACTCTACCGTATTAGATCCGGTTTATGCACGTGAAGTGTCGTTACCAACTGTAATACGCGGTTTCTATGAAAAATAAAGCATTGTGATTGATTCAAAAACATAAAAAATAAATAAATATATCATCACGCCTTTTACCCATCACTGTGCGTGGCACTCTGGCGAAACAGATCTCGGTAAGTGATATATTTATGCGGTTACCAGCCGTCAAATCACGGCCTCCAAAGATGTTAGTGGTGGGGGAGCCACAGGAGTAATTTTAAATTGGTGAAAATGTTTTGTCGGCTGTGGGGATCGAACCAGGGTTCGACAGGCCGACTTGATACCACTGAGCCATTACCCCATACTAAATAATAATAATAATCATTATAATCTCTAAACATGAAATACCTTTAATTGTTCCTATTTGATCGAAAAAATCACAGAAAAATATAAAATTTCATCAAAAACTTCACGATTCAACACTAGTAAACTGACGGACAAGTTCTTGGATTTGTCGCAACATAGTTCGTCAATTAAGTTTAAAGAACTTGTATTCTAATTACAGCGGTTGAAAATGTACAATAATAAATATTGAAATGTATCATTGTTTTATATATCGACACTTGAACTAAATCATAAATTACTAATTATAACACTGTTAAAAAGTTAATGAAATGAATATGGACGCCTAGCCTAAATATGGGTACAAGTTTCGACCATATAAACTACAGAGATATTTGTTGTGAAACCCATACATCTTAAAATGGGGTTAGGGACATGGCCCATAATTTTGTTTACAAATAAGTTAATTTAACATAATAAAATACTTATATATATATATCATCACGCCTTTTACCCATCACTGGGTGTGGCACTCTGTCAAAGCAGATCTCGGTTAATGATATATTTATGCGAGTGAAGTGCGGTTATCAGCCGTCAAATCACGGCCCTCAAAGATGTGAGTAAAGCAACAGAGGTAATTTTAATGTGGTAAAAAATGATTGTCGGCTGCGGGAATCCAAATCCACTAAGCCACCTACCCCATAAATTTTATGTGACTATTATAAATTAATAATAAAATAAATAAATATATCATCACGCTTTCTACCCATCACTGGGTGTGGCACTCTGCCAAAGCAGATCTCGGTAACTGATATATTTATGTGAATGAAGTGCGGTTATCCGCCCTCCAAATATGTTAGTGGAGAGGAAGCCACAGGAGTAATATTAATGTGGTGAAAATTTTTGTCGGCTGTGAGAATCGAACCATGGTTCTCAGGATCCACAGGCCGACTCCTTACCCCACTATTTCAGCTGTTGTCTTCACAACATTATTTAGCTGAACATAGAGAATTACTTGCCTATTTTAGATAGTCTAAGGATACAAGTATGATAATATAATGTAATTACCTTTAGTTGCTCCTATTTGATTGAGAAATTCATTGATCTGGCACTTTCCGCAGGAGAAATTTACAGAAAAACTGTGAAGCACATGTATATTTATTCACCGTTCAACACTCACTGCAACACACTGACAAATTCGTGCTCTGGCCGAACGCGCAAGTCAGAACATTGTTTGTTAATTAACTGGAACTGATACACCGATAAATATTTAGTACTGAAACTTATACTTTAAATTTAGTAGCGCGAAACGTAATTGCAATAATAAATATATACAGAGTGATATCATCACGCAGATCTCGATATATTTATGTGCGCGAAGTGCAGTTACAAGTCGTCAAATCGCGGCCCTCACAGTAGTTAGTGGCGGGGGAGCCACAGGGGTAATTTTAATGTGGTGAAAATATTTGTCGACTATGGGAATCGAACCAGGGTTCTCAGGATCCACAGGCCGACCCGATACCACTGATTCACCTATTCCATAATAATAAATAATATGTAGTATTATTGTACCTTACAAACCTTAAAAAAAAACATTTGCAGAAAAATCTTACTGACATTTCACTTACCTGCTATTATTAAAAAAGTGTTCTACCCATTACCGGGTGTGCCACTCTGCTGAAGCAGATCTCGGTAAGTGATATATCTTGCGCGTGAAGTGCGGGTACCAGTCGTCAAATCACGGCCCCCAAAGATGTTAGTGGTGGAGGAGCCACAGGGGTAGCTTTTGAAATTATGAAAATTGTTTGTCGCCTGTGGGAATCGAACCAGGGTTCTCAGGATCTACAAACCGACTTTCAAGTATTTTATTAAAGCACTAGTACAGTAATAATTCCAAAAACGCACTAGTACGTTAATAAAGCACTTATCTCACTGAAAATGAATGCGATAATTGTCATATATCGCACGGTCGTAGATAAAATTTGTTACACATGGTCGAAATTATCAAACTTTTAAATACACATTTATCGCTAATACAATTAAAATTTTGACAACAATGTTAATTTTTAAGTGATTCGCTTTTGTCTTTCTTTAACTATATCCGTGACTAATGAAATTATCTTATTAATCTGAAAACAGTCACGTAAAAATGAATTTTAAACATGGTTTTGGATAAAAGGAACATGAAAGGACGTTAACACTTTATAAATAACAGTTTCAAAGTGAAAAGGTACTTTAATCATCCGTTGAAAAAAATATAAATACACCTTATAACGGCCCTGTGTCGTCCAAGACCTATTAATACCTACAGTGCGAATCATAACTTATTTTACAAAATATATTACATAAATTTTACATCAACATGCATTTTGTAATAACATAACTAATAACTAACATTAAAAAAAAAAACATAACAAAAACATTGGCCCAGTTGCATAAAACATTGTCAGCTAATTACGTTGTTAACTACGTCAAAAAGTTGAATTAGAATAAAAAAATGCGTCTCCGAAATGTCAAAGTTTTTTATATTTTTATATTTTAAAACGTTATAATTTCTATTGTATGCATTAAACTGATAATTCTTTGCTATAAATATTGTTTAACCTTTTTATGTAATTAACAATAAGCATTTTAATACTGATTTTAAGTAATTATCACGTATTCAGGGGGGGTAACATAACTAAGGAATATTAATATTATCTCTTGAAATAATCATTTACAGGCAGATTCATAAAACGGATTAGCACTAACACCGTTTTTAATATTATCTATAACACTGTTTCAAATTAAAACAGATTCAAGAAAATAACTAAATTTGATGCTATTTAACACCATTTTAACTCAAGTTAAAATAAACTTGTTTCGTACATAGAAAAGAGAGTTAAAACGAAATAAAAAATGGTGTTAACGCTAATCCGCTTTATGAATCGGCCTATTAATCTAAATATATTTTTTTTAATCGAGTGTTTATGAATGCGGATATTTCGATAGGCAATTTTAATTTTTTTTTCTTAAATGACATGCTATTTTTTTTTGGTACCATTCGAAAGAGTAATTTTTTTCTCTATACAAACATATCAAAAAATAAACATACTTTATTTGAAAAACATTGTGAAATGTCGTGTGGAATAAATGCAATTTTATTGACTTTTACCGGAAATTAATTTTAGTTGCCATTGATAGTGATAAAATAAATAAAAACCATACAGACGGCTGTTATTTTTGAGAATGAGAACCGTTTCTTTTGATTTTATTTATTTATTTGAGAATGAGAACCGTTTCTTTTGATTTTATTTATTTATTTGAGAATGAGAACCGTTTCTATGGATTATTTTATCAGTATGGTAACTAAAATTAATTTCTAATATAAATCAATAAAATTACATTTATTAAACACAATTTTTCTCAATTTTTTGCAAATTATTGTTATTTTTTTATGTTTAAAGAAAAAAATACTCTTCCAAATGGGATCAAAAAAATCATAGAATGCCATTTAAAAAATATGTCGTATTCTTCACTGAAAAAAAATGACTATCGATAAAAAATATCTATATTCATAAACCCTCTAAACTTGTTTAAAAAAATTATTTACTTTAACAGGCAGATTCACAAAACGAATTAGCGCTAACACCGTTTTTAATATTATCTTTAACTCTGTTTTAAATTAAAACAGATTAAAGAAATGAACTAAATTTGGTGCTTCTTAACTCTTATTTTCACTCAAGTTAAAATAAACTTGTTTCGTACATTGAAAAGAGAGTTAAAAACGAAATAAAAAAATGGTGTTAGCGCTAATCCGTTTTATGAATCTGCCTGTTAAAGAATATTTTAGGAGATATCAATATTCCTTACTTATGTTACATCCTGTATATCAGAAAATATTTAAAATGTGATGTCAGCCATTTTGGTCTTAACATGCTGTTAGCTAATAGTATAGTTAACAATCCTATATGCAACCGAGCTATTACTTATTTGTGACAAATAAATTTTAGCGTTCCGTATCAAATTTGATAAAATAATACACAATATAAAATGAAATCAATTGCCAAATGTTCATTACATATCAAACAATCGAAAAACTAAACAAATTCTTTCAGACCTTACCATTTATTTAGTTTGTTGTATAAAAATTACATCTATTACCTGTATCAAAAAGTTTGAACTTATATTTACTACGTTTACATGCAGAACAATAATTCAGATGATTTTATTTTCAACTCTTCTATCGTTATTTCTCATTATTTTTACTCGTAAAATACAACAAAATAATAAACAGTTGTAGAATCAAATATTTCTCCCTATTCTGTAACTGAATCATTAGGTATCTGTTAGTGATCTATAAGTTAATGATAATTTTTAGTTTTCGTCGTTATTTTACAGATGATCACAATTTCGGTATTCTGAGACCAGAATAATTTACCCTAGAATTTTTATTATATATTCATGGATTTTGTTTACTAATATACGTAGCTGTTATTATAAAAAATAATATAATGTCAGCTCAATGATATGTGCGTAAAAAGTGTGGTTAAAAATAATATTTTTTTTTTCTGAAACCAGCAAGAAAATGAATTCTTTCCTGACCAATTTTAGTCTGGAAAATATATGTTCACCAAAACAGTAAGTAAAATACAGAATGATCAAAAGGACTTGTTACAGTTGGCAATACAATTCCGGAAATCTTTTTATTCCACAGTTGGTACAACGCCAGATAAAGGCGGAAATGCTATTTGACATTTCTAATAAATACAAATAGGTTATGTCTGGAGTCTGACAGCTAATAGAATTTTGACTTTTTAAGTAATAGAAATACTTTAGAAATAAATGTAATAATAAATGTACTCAAATTTAAATTTTCAAATGTCACTGTCAACAACAGGAAATGTATTTATGTATCAGGCTTATCAATTTTAAGTATTTTTTTTTATTGCCAACTGTAACAATTCCTTTTGATCACTCTGTACGTATCCAAGGCTATAACAGTCTGGTAAAGTACAAGACAATCTGGTACAGATTTTACCTGACTATTTTGCATTTTACCTGACTGTTTTATTTTGTTATAACCTTGAATACGTAGTCTGCTGTCAATACAATTCATATAAAAAAATTAAACATTTTGAATTATTTCTGATTAAATATTGATTAAATTAAATGGTTTCAGAAAAAATAGTATATACATAATACGCCAGGAAAGTGTTTTTACATGACTCAGCGGATTAAAATACTCGGCCTTTGGTCTCGTACTTCAAACAACCGCTTCGTCAAGTAAAATATCACTTTCCTGACTTATTATGTAATATACTATTACACTGGTAGTTTTGTACGAGAGCAAAATGCACAAAACTAAAATAAAAGTACCAGAATAAATGATTTTTGGCACAAAATACCGAAATGGTAGTAATCTGCAGAATAATTATAAAAAATCAGTGTTGTCATTAACTTATCGAACAGATAATGATCGAGTTACAGACTAGGGAGGATTGAGCTTAAAATAGTTATCGGAATATTGGTCGTCATGTAAACGCAACAACTAACAGCTAATGTAAACATAGTAACCGTCAGTTTTTGCTGCTGTTCCCAATCATTTGATTCTGTTGATTTTTGAGATTTTGCACATAGTTTTCATAATGAGCCAAAATATTAGGATTCGTCATCCAATGTTTTTGCGAATTCTGTTGCATTCGATGCATTTCCAACTGGTGGCTAACCATCAAAGCTTGCTGGAACGCAAGTTGAGCTTGATTTAAATTCGCGTTAAACTGCGCTAAATTTGTTATATTGTATTTCTCAAGCAATTGATTTGGCGTGAGACCGTGAATTGTGTTACTTGGATTATCTGGTTTTGAAGCACTAGGGGAAACAGTTGGCGCAATTGTTTTTGTAAGGTTGGTACTACTTGCATTGTTAGCTGAATTTGTGGCCAACTTCGCGGTGTAGTTACTAAATTTTAATAGTCCTCCGTTTCTGATATTTGGAGGGTTTAATTTTGGTGTAGGGACTTTAGAAACTGGAAGTCTTGGAATGACTATTTTTTTTGGACTTCTTTTTATTAAAATACTTCCTCCGCTACTGAAATTACTGTTTACTATTATCTGTTGAGGTGGACTTGATGTGTTAGGATCAGGATCTTTTAGTTTAGGATTAATTTCGTTTGGTTGAGGACTAACTTTTGGGTTAGAGGTCGTGTTAGGACTTTTTAGTGCCTCAGATTCAATTCTTGATCGTTTGCTTAACTGATGAGCTATTTCTAATATGTTACGTTTGTTTGGATTAGTAGAACCATTAGTATGGCTTGTTGAATTTGGACTTGCTTGACTGGTACCTCGTGGAATTTTGTTTTGTGTGTTTACAAAAATATTAGACGTGTTTGCATTTTGACTATTTGGACTAGACGATTCAGATTTGGGGGAAGTTGTGGATAAATCCAGCGCGTTGCTTTGTTGTTTTTTGATAGTTTTAGGGACATTTAGTTTTACTGAAGTAGCAGCAGCTTTCTTAGCCATTTCCAAACTCTTGGCCTGGTTTTGGATTTGGAATAATTGAGCTTTCATTGACTCATCTCTTTTGATAGTTTCTTCAAACATAGTTTGAAAAGTATGTTTGTTATAACAATTTGACTGAGTTCGATTTACGCTATCAGATTTAGATGCGTCTGATTTTTTTGGTGTTTCTGATAGGTCATCGTCAGCAATGTTTTTGTCAGGTAATTTTAGAATTTCGATATAATTTTGAACGGGTTTAATAGCAACTGGTTTGGATTGCACTATAGTTCCATCCTCGTTTCTAGGGGATTCAGTCAGTGTGATAGACAGGGATGATGGTATGTTTAACTTGCAACTGTCTATTAACGATTGCAATTGTTCATTTTGATTTTGTTCGCTAATGATATTATTCAATTTTGAACCATCGGTTTGTTCAACTATTTTTGTTAAGTTGGTAGCTTGTTTATTTAAATTTGACACCATTAGTCTCACAATAGGGTTTTTTATTGGGATTTTTAATGTCACATCGTTTTCTACTAATTTTACTGAGTCTTTAGGAGCGATTTTTCTCATTTTAGTTAGTGTTTCTGATATTTTAAGTTTCTTTATAGGTCCATTTAATTTGGTTTCTAGTTTTGGCTTTTTGGCCAAACTTGGAGATTTTTCATTTTTACGGTTGTATTTTCGTTTTTGAGCAGGAACTTTTGATCTAATTATGGGGTAAATTGGTTTTAATGCAGGGGGGGACGAGTTTTTCGCAGGTGGGGATGTATTTTTCGCTGTTAATTGAATGGACATCAAGAACTGATTTTTCTCGGAATCTTCCGCGGTTTCATTTAAAATTGGACAAGATTCTTCTGGTTCTACTTTTAGCGCAGTTGATTTACGAGTACTTTCTGCAGGTTTTTCCGAGGAAATTTCCTGTTTTTCTTCAGATTTTTCTGATTTATTGTTAATAGGAACTTTAGAATCATAGTTTTGAACTTCTGTTTTAGAACTGTTTGTTTTAGAACTCATTTCTTTTAGGGTTTTCACTGCTTCTGTTTTATTTGAATCCGTTTTTGAGTCACACGTATTATCTATTTTTTCTTCTTTTACTATCTTCACTTCATTCTCAATTTTAACTACAACTTTTTCTTGTTTAACTTTATTTGTTTCACTAGTTTCACTAATATGTTTATCGCATTTGTTATTATCACTTGTTTCACTAATTTCTTTTTGATTATTATTCACTATTTCTTTCTGTTTTTTAACTTTTTCGATACTGCACTTTTCGTTAATTTCACGTTTCACTCCACACTTATTTTCTTTATCATTTACGAGCACTTTTTCATTTTTCTTATCACTGCACGAAGTTTTATCACTTTGTTCACATTTTAGTTTTGTTTGTTTACTGTCACTATCACATGATTTAATGGCGATGTTATTCTTCGCATGTTGTCGCAAAGGTGATGTTGATTTCTTCTCGATGTTGTTGTTGTTATTGACGATAGTGTGATGTTTGGTTGCACGTTGTTGATGGTGATGACGTACGGCAGGAGCTGTTTGTTTTGAAGATGGTTCGAAATAGTCGAAACGTTCGGAAACTAATGCGATGTCTGTGATACGGAAGAAGAATTTCATTGGTACGTTCTGTAACAGAAGAAAACAAAATAACTATTTTTCTATTTCACGTTCATAAGGAAGTTAATATGAAACACAGTTGCGTATCGAAAGAGCGTTTATTACGATACGCAGCAGTTTGTTTTAAACGGTTGGTACTACCGGATGGCATATTATAACTTTCAAGATGAGAATATCAAACTTAGAATTCTTTGTAAGTAGATTATTTATTTCTTTTTAACTACTTTATGTAGCTCAAGCGATGTGCAATTGATTCCATTTTCAATGATAAATATATCATCACGCCTTGTACCCATTGCTGGGTGTGGCACTCTGTCGAAGCAGATCTCGGTGATATATTTATGCGCGTGAAGTGCGAGTACCAGCCTTCAAATCACGGCCTTTAAAGATGTTAGTAATGGGGAAGCCACAGGGGTAATTTTAATGAAGTGAAAATGGGAATCGAACCTTGGTTCTCAGGATGCATCAGGCTGACTCGATACCACTGAGCCACCTACCCCAATGGCGTACATAGGGAGGGGCTTGCAGTCCGCACCGGGCGGCATTTTTTATATTTAGTTTTCATTGTAAAAAAACAACTTGTTCACTTCATAAGTTTACTATTCGATTTCTACGAATTATGAATTACTATATAATTTCGAATATTTTTCTTCATCGTCAACAGGGTTGAAAATATTGTCTCGAAAAATTCCTTTATTACTGCCTAATTTAAATATGCCATCCAATGGTAAAAAAATTTCCCATCTGTAGTTTGTCTCAAGTACAATTATTTATTTCTGTTTATTAATTTAATGGGGTAATGACTCAGTGGTTTCGAGTTGGCCTGTGGATCCTGAGGATCCCGGTTCGATTCCCACAGTCGACAAACAATTTTCATCAAACTAAAATTACCTCTGTGGCTCCCCCACCACTAACATCTTTGGGGGCCGTGATTTGACGGCTGGTAACCGCAATTCACGTACATAAATATATCACTTACTGAGATCTGCTTCGGCAGAGTGCCACACCCAGTAATGGGTAGAAGGCGTGATGATATATTTATGTTTATTAATTTATAAAAACCACCATTTAATTTACTTAGAAAGGGCGGCACATTGGAGACCGCCCTGGACGGCAAAAGTTCTAGGTATGCCATTGACCTACCCCATTATCTATGATATATACACCAATAATAATAGAAATAATTTTAAAATTCGAAAATGACCGCGACCTTTTGAAGAATTGCATAAATGTTAAAAACAGTTACCAACCACAATATTTCATATACAAATTTCTTTAAATATCCCTAAATTGAATTATATATTAACGACAAACATTACAGTGATGACTTTAACCATTGTTTCTATCATTTAATGGAAAAATAAACAAACTACATGTATGTAAAGAAAACAAAGCACATTGTTTACTTTTTATTCTCTCTAAAAACAAATAGAAAACAATGTTTTGTTACTATGATTATTCTTAAATGCATTATGAAAGCATTATTACTAATTCAAATAGATATTTAAAATTCTTTAAGGCGAGTGGATAAGATTAATAGAATTATAGCAAATGTATGAAAGTGAAAGAAACTTACTCTTTTCCACGAATAAATGTACGCGATGTCTATTAATGTGTAATGGTCTGGCAGAGGCACCCTTTTGTAGAGGATATCGACCTGGGGAAAATAGAAAATAAAATATTACTCACTCACACATACACACTTCTACCACGTTTATATGACAGATATACACCGCTACGACAAAAGTTTAACAAGAAAACAAGAAAACAAGAAACACATTTGGACCATTTTTAATAACAAAAATATTTATATATTTAATTATTCAAACCCGGATTCTCAAATCTAAATATATTTTTCTGCTTTAGTAGGAATTTCACAACAAATTAAACACATTCAGGTAGATTCGTAAAGCGGATTAGCGCTAACACCATTTTTTATTTCGTTTTTAACTCTCTTTCCAATGTGCGAAACAAGTTTATTTTAACTTGAGTTAAAAAGACAGTTAATTAGCATTAAATTTAGTTCATTTCTTTAATTTGTTTTAATTTGAAATAGAGTTATAGATAATATTAAAAACGGTGTTAGCGCTAATCCGTTTTATGAATCTGCCTGTGCGGGAATATTATTTTTGTAGGTAGATAAATTGGTAAATTTTTCCAAATTTTCAAAACGATTTTGTACTTGGTATTTTGTAGCAAAAATTACACTTTAATATACATAATAGTAGTTTCTACACTGGTGTAAAAAAAAAACAACAGGAAAATGAAATACTTGAAATTTGTGAAATTTTCCCAATTTTCAAATCATCATAACTTGTCGAATTTTTAACTAATTTGGACGAATTTTCAAGGGTGAAAAAGTTTAAAGTGTCTACTTTAAGGGGATACACGCGATCTTAGGTTTAATCCCTTCCGCCCCCCTCAACCCTCTAGAAGAACAAAATGTTTTTATTGGAAAAAAGTCGATTTTTGACAATCTGTACGGAGCTAAGAAAAATCCCCAAATGCGTATTCAACTTCAAACACGCATAACTCTGTGCTAAATCATCGTAGGAACTTCGTTTTTTGCGTCCTTTGCAGGGAATTGAATAAACTTTATTGTCCTGATAGTGAATCGAGTCCAGAAATTTTTCTTAGCTTCTCACAGATCATCAAAGATGGACTTTTCCTACTAAAAACATTTTTTTTTCTCTAGGGGGTTGAGGGGGGCTGCTGGGATTAACCCTTAGATCAGACAGATTAAAGAAATGAACTAAATTTAATGCTAATTAACTTTCTTTTTAACTCAACTTAAAATAAACTTGTTTCGTACATTGAAAAGAGAGTTAAAAATGGTGTTAACGCTAATCCGCTTTATGAATCTGCCTGTTTAAACTTTTTCGTCCTCGAAAATTCGTCCAAATGGGGACATAATTTTGACGTCACGTGCAGCAGACCCCCCCTTCACACAATTTTGTGTGAAACAACAAATTTGTAAAAAGAGTGAGGTGAAACCATAGCAGAGTCGATTACTGTTCTCGCCTTTTCAGCACTTCTCCCCGCAGATCCCAACATTTATTTGACGTTTAACGTTTGAATCACGTGATAAAAGTCAAACTGTAAAGCTCTACCATGTTCGCTACATGGCAAAAATTTGAATTGTATAAGTCCCTATTAACTAATAATTCATCAAGTTATGACGGTTTGAAAATTGGGAAAATTTCACGAATATGTCAGCAGTATATAAAATAGTGAAATTTTTGTGGTATAGACTATTGGATGGAATAATTTTTGAATTACTTACGTGGTACAGTAGGTTGTCGACGTCGTACTTGCTACAAATGAACTTCTTGAGGTGCTCGACCCGCAGCATGGCGGGGCACTGCAGGTAGCGGCGCAGCAACACTTCCGGATCCGGTTCGGTGTGCTGCCACGCGGCCGGTTCGTCGCTGTAACACACAAACACGACATATGTCACCCAGCGGTCACGGACCAATACACCAACGTTTATACTAATAAGGTATTGCATATGGAACGACCGATGCCATAAATGTTTATAACTTATTCCTAATTTAATATTTTTCTACAGTCGTGACGAGAAAATTTTGGTGGAAATTTTTAAAATATTTATGACCGGTTTTTCAACCGCCGGTTTACTCTCGATTAATGTTAATTATGATTAAATAATAATGGAAACCATAGTTCTTGAATAACATTAATCGGTGATTGAAAAGCTGGCCCTAAAATTACTAAAAAAGTAATAAGTCAAATCTGACTCGAGAAATTCAATGTCGTTAGGCGCATCATCATATCTTGTTTATAGATTAAGATTATATTAAACTTTATTTAAGGTAGTACTAGTGTGAATTTTTTTTTGCAGATCTGAATGAAATTTGGTACACGGAAACATTGGATAGTCATACGGATCCTGTTAAAATATGAAACACATTCATCGTCTGTGAACAAATATATTCGCTTGTAAAGTTGAGTTCTTATACACGGAGCTTATGGTGATCATCACCCAGAATCGCACATATTTGCTTTGTGCACCTCTAAAAATTTGCAGTTTCATTTGAAAAACTAGTATGATGTTCTAGAACTATCCATGGATATTGTATCAGAAGGAGTAAGTTTTTTATCGTTTAGTAATGGATATATAGCCATGCAAAGCCTTGTTTTTAACGAAAAATTAAGAATCCCAATTTATAATGGCAACACCACACGGTGGTATAGTATTTGAAAATTCACTAGACCAACAACCTGTTAACAATTCAAGATATTCAAATCATAATAGGTAGAAAATACTTATTTTATTCAATTTTTATATTTCTTTGAGCGTCAGTTTCGCTTCTCGACAACCGATGGTGCCACCGTCACACTAGTACTACCTTAAACTTTTTTTGGGAATATGGTTTAGCTTAATTTGACAAATCCAAAATTCAAGATTAACCAGATTCTGGCTAAAATTCTTTTAATAACTAGGCTATAAAAGTCTAAAATCCTGAAAATACTCACAACTTAAGCTACCACCATCAGAGCACATTTAAATTCTACGCATCAAGCGTGCTCTGAACGCAATAAAAACAACATCAGTTCGTATGTAATGGTTAGTTCAACACAGTAATGAAATGGTTCGGCACGTTTTCATGCGATAACAGTAATTGACAAATGTGTTACCGTGGCTACATCGCTCACTGGCGTTGCAATGCACTTGAAAGCTTGAATATCTCATATAGACTGTGTCTTCTTGCAAGGGAGGTTCAGGGCCGAATAGGGGTTACAAGCTGTAGGGGATGCAACCATAATTTGCGGCGGAGTGTTTCTTTATCGACAGCGGGATAGGTACGATGACAGCGGAGGAAGAAACAAAAATAGATTGAGAAAACTTTAAATATTTAGAGATAATAAAATATAAATAAATAAATATATCATGTCTTCTACCCATTACTGGGTGTGGCACTCTGCTGAAGCAGATCTTGGTAAGTGATATATTTTGCGCGTGAAGTGCGGTTACCAGTCGTTAAATCGGCCCCTAAAGATGTTAGTGGTGGAGGAACCACAGCGGTAGCTTTTGAAATTATGAAAATTGTTTGTCGCCTGTGGGGGTCGAACCAGGGTTCACAGGATTCACAGGCCGACTTCATAATAAAATATAAATACAACATCATGCCTTTTATCCATTACTGGGTGTGGCACTCTGCCATAACAGATCTTAGTAAGTGATATATTTATGCGCGTGAATTGCGGTTGCCTACCGTCAAATCACGGCCCTAAAAGATGTTAGTGATATGTTAGCCACAGGAGTAATTTTAATGTGGTAAATTTTCTCGCTAATGTAGAAACTCATGAAAAATAACATATTTAAATTTCATTAAAATATGTCATAAATGAGTACCAACTTAAGGATTAATTTAAAATAATATAACACTAGTTATGAAATTCAGAATATTACCATTCGATTCCACATATATTTCTGCGTAAATATACATATTTTTATCCTCAAATTTTTTTTAGTCGCCGGAGTCTTGATCGAAAAAAAATCGTTTCATGAAATGCGATTTTTTTTGTTGAACCAATTGAAAATAAAAAAAATATGGTTCTATGTCATTCAGATTACGAGAAATCGAATGCCGTTGAGCGCATCTTCATATCTTTTTTAGTTTTTGAGTTACAGCGATTTTTGACTTTTTTTAAATCTCAAATTTGAAGGTGCATTTCTCTAAAACTAAAAGAGATATTGAAATGCGGTTTGAACGAATGTATTTCTCGTGCTTTAATTAACTTATACTGAAATTTTGATAATTGTGAAAATTTTCAATTTTTTTCAAAATTTTCTTTTACCCATATTTGAAAAAATTTACGAGATAATGAAAATCTGTAAACACCAGTGGATTCCTCGCAAAAAAGTACATAGGTATGTAAAATTTCAGAATTTTTGCTCAACGGATACAACTTTTAGAGCAAAAAAATTTAAAATGGCCAAAATTCGTAAAATTCTTAAGGGGTACCCCTTCAAAAATAATTAAAAAAACAATGATTTTTCGTTTTTTCGTAATAAAAACTTTATCTGTGCGAATTTTTGGCTAAAATTTTGCATACCTATGTATTTTTACGAGAGGAATTCACTGGTGTTCACAGATTTTCATTATCTTTTAATTTTTTTAAAATATTGAGAAATGAAAATTTTAAAAAAAATTGTAAAATTTTCAAAATATCAGTATAAGTTAATCGGAGCACGAGAAATACACTCGTTCAAACCGCATTTCAATATCTCTTTTAGTTCTCGAGATATATGCCTTCAAAGTTGAGCTTTTCAAAAAGTCAAACCAAGGCAACAATAGTTTCGTAATAACAAAGAAATCGCACAGTTTTAGGAAAAAAGAATGATGTGATTTAGTCACCTTAATCGAGAAGTAAAAATCCTTACTTTCGAAGTACCGGCCGTACATCACATGTAGCATACTGCATGTGTGCGTGCTTCATTACGCAACAAACATATTTAGAACAGGAGAGGAGAGGAGCGGAGAGAGATAAGCACGGAGAGAGTATTTGGCGGTCGCGAATCGAGTTTGCCTTGCGTACTTCGTACTTGACTCGACGTCGACATACGATATACTCGTATGTTGTGTTCATATGCAGGTATGTATTATGCACTGTCGTATAGTGGCGTGACAGTGCAGTAGGATGCGAAATTATTTTGGGGCACAAAATTCAACATTACCTATTTTTATAGGGTATTACTTAGTGGTATCGAGTCGGTCTGTGGATCCTGAGAACCCTGGTTCGATTCCAGCCGGCAAACATTTTCACCACATTCAAATTACCCCTGTGGTTCCTACACTAATATTTTTAAAAGGAGTGATTTAACGGCTGGTAACCACACTTCACGCGTATAAATATATCACTTACAGAGATCTACTTCGGCAGACTGCCACAATCAACTTCTAACACGCATAACTCTGTGCCAAATCAACGTAGGAACTTCGTCCTTTGCGTCCTTTGCAGGAGATTGAATAAACATTATTGTCCTGATGGTGAATCGAGTCCACAAGTAATAACACATTTTTTGACTAAACCTAGGATCTATAAACTCCGATTATAAGGCTACGGTTGCCATGTGATTCAAATATGATTTTAGTACAATTTTTCTCTCTATTTTATTATATGCCATACGCAGTATCGATCCCACAACTCTATAGGTAATTCAATTTGATTAACTGTGTTTAGCAATTGTTTTCCAAAATGAATTAAAACTTATTTTCATCATTTCATATTACCAACATTGTTTACAAAATATTCAGTAAATGTAGTAATAATAAAAAGGTTTTTCTACAGTCAGACTTAAACTAAATTTCGATATATCAAAATTTTAGGTTAATCATTAATCCTGGCTTCGATTGCCACCTTTTCCAGCGGTTCTAAAAAAGTTTGACAAGAAAACCTACCGATGATAATAATTGAAAAACTGTGAAGATTTCACTTCAATGTTTTTTTATTTGCCATGTTAAAGCACACATATAGATGTTGTAGTTTCTAGTTAATGTATAATGTTATAACTTATTGTACACAATAGCAGCAATAGATCTACTAACGGTGTTAAGTTAGTAACAGTAACATGAATGTGGAATCTTCACGTTGAAAATTCTTAGCTTTTAAAGGAACTAGAGTGAAGTTGGAGTAGGAAAAACAAATCGCTTCTAAAACTTATTGAGAAATTTAATAAAAATGTTGGACAATTTTGAACGTATGAGAGATCTGTTTTTCAGCTCAATTTCTACTCATAAAGTCACTCTTTAACTACAACTTAGACAATTTTTCGTCAGAGATACAGTGTTGTATTCGTCTGTATTATGGGGTGGCTAGCTCAGTGGTATCAATTCTGCATGTGGATCCTGAGAACCCTGGTTTGATTCAGACAGGCGACAAACAATTTTCACCATTTTAAAAAAACTACTTCTGTGGCTCCCCCACCACTTACATCTTTGGGGGCCGTGATTTAACGACTGACAACCGCACTTCACGCGCAAAATATATCACTTACCGAGATCTGCTTCGGCAGAGTGCAACACCCAGTAATGGGTAGAAGGCGTGATGATATATTTATTTATTTATATACAATGGTGTAGCTGGCTCAGTGGTATCGAATCGACCTGTGGATCCTGAGAACCTTGGTTCGATTCCCACAGCCGACAAACATTTTCACCACATTAAAAATTATCCCTGTGGCTCTCCCATCATTAACATCTTTGGAGCCTGTCATTTGACGGCTGGTAATCGCACTTTTCGTACATAAATATATCACTTACCGAGATCTGCTTTAGCAGAATGCCACACCGAGTAATGGGTAAAAGGCGTGATGATATATTTATTTATTTATTTATTTTAAACATCAACTGTGGTTAAATTTGAACCTGGGACCTATGAAGGTATAAGGTACAGTCGATATGTAATTCAAATCTGATTTTATCCTAATTTTTCTCTTTATTTTGATATATGTGATAGGCAGTATCGATCCCACGACTCAACAATTAAATTTGATTAACTACGTTTATCAATGGGGTGGCTAGCTCAGTGGTATGAAGTCGGCCTGTGGATCCTGAGAACCCTGGTTCGATTCCCACAGGCGAGAAACAATTTTCATAATTTCAAAAACTACCCCTGTGGCTCCTCAACGACTAACATGGGGGGCCGTGATTTGACGACTGGTAACCGCACTTCACGCGCAAAATATATCACATACCGAGATCTGCTTCGGCAGAGTGCCACACTCAGTAATGGGTAGAAGGCGTGATGATATATTTAGTTATATATGTTTATCAATTGTTTTCCAAAATGAATCAAAACTTAGTTTCATCATTTCATAAGACAGTAGAACTTTCGCTAAAGTATTATGTACCTCTGATATAAGTAAAGATACAAACTACCTGCTTTATAATAGTCTATAAAATTAAATACACAATAACACCTTTATGACATTCTAAACTTAACTAAGTATGACATATGACGTCACAACGCGTCCACCAAATGCCTACGTCATAACGCCAGAAGCAATAAGATAGCCAGCATATCCCCTGCACTTTAATCTACCAACACCGGCACTATTTCTATCTCTCTCACTCAGGTTACCGAGTATAACCGAACGTTGGCGGAAACACACGAACGTGCGGGGGGTGCGGGGCTACCCCGGCGTCCTTTTTAGCCGATCGCAGCTGTTCGCTTTCACGGGTTGTAGTCAGCTTGCTAGATGTTGAAACTTGCTTCGAACGAGGAGGAAATGCGGATATCGAAAGTATACGAATCGAAAAAAATTGACTATTTGAAAGAGGAACAGTAATACGTTGGTGGCAACCTACAGCACCTCGAAAAAAGATACATTAATTCCCATTTTCCGGAATGAATTAAAAATTAGTCAACGTTATATTGAATTAGCCAATAACGTGCTAACACATCATCGATTTAGTCCAATCACAGCTATATTATATAAATAAATAAATATATTATCACGCCTTCTACCCATTACTGGGTGTGGCACTCTGCCGAAGCAGATCTCGCTAAGTGATATATTTTCCGCGTGAAATTTAGTTACCAGTCGCCAAATCACGGCCCCTAAAGATGTTAGTGGTGGAGGAGCCACAGGGGTAGCTTTTTGAAATTATGAAAATTGTTTGTCGCCTGTGGGAATCGAATCTAGGGTACCAGGGTTCTCAGGATCCACAGGCCGACTTCATACCACTGAGCTAGCCACCCCATAAATAAATAAATTAATATATTATCACGCCTTCTGCCCATTTCTGGGTGTGGCACTCTGCTGAAGCAGATCTCGGTAAGTGATATATTTTGCACGTGAAGTGCGGTTACCAGTTGTCAAATCACGGCCCCCAAAGATGTTAGTGGTGGAGGAGCCACAGGGGTAGCTTTTTGAAATTATGAAAATTGTTTGTCGCCTGTGGGAATCGAACCAGGGTTCCCGGATCCACAGGCCGACTTCATACCACTGAGCTAGCCATCCCATAAATAAATAAATATATCATCACGCCTTCTACCCATTAGTGGATGTGGCACTCTGCCGTAGCAGATCTCGGCAAGTGATATATTTTTCGCGTGAAGTGCGGTTACCAATCGTCAAATCACGGCCCCTATAGATGTTAGAGAAACAGGCGCCACAGGGGTAGTTTTAACGTGGTGAAAATTGTTTGGCAGCTGTGGGAATCGAACCAGGGTTTTCAGGATCCACAAGCCGACTGAGCTAGCTACTCCATATTGATTATATAACTAATAAAATCAGCCAATGATAATTAAGTATTTTCTTTAGTTACCACTTGGAAATAAACAATTATATCCTTGACGACGTGGTATAATCACTTTCGTATATTCACCTGAGGCCCTATTTTTTAACTCATGCGAATAAATTCGTATGCAAATTATGATTGAAACCATAGCAACAATATTAAAATCTTTGTATTTTTAGGCGTATAAAAGGCGTATCCCATTTGCCATTTGGATCAGATCTAACTTACATTTACTGAACCAGATCACTTATTTATTTCGCTGCATTACTTCTCTGACTTTATTTCCTATACTAGAATTACTGATTCTAATTTACTTTAAAGTAATTCATCCTAATAAGTGCATCAGTTTGCTTAATTCAGTCCATTTACTAATGTTGTCTAATTTATCTGAACTGATTTAAATGAACCAAATGACAAATGGAATACAGCTTACATTTCTCATTTGGATCAGATCTAATTTACATTTACTGAACCAGATCACTTACTTATTTCGCTGGATTACTTTGCTGACTTTATATCCTAAAATTACTGATTCTAATTTAGTTTGAAGTAATTCACCCCAATAAATACATCAGTTTGCTTAATTTCGTTCCTTTAGTCATATTGTCTAATGGGGTAGCTAGCTCAGTGGTATCAAGTAGGCCTGTGGATCCTGAGAACCCTGGTTCGATTCCCACAAGCGACAAACAATTTTCACCATTTTAAAATTACCCTTGTGGCTTCCCCACCACTAACATCTTTGGGGGCCGTGATTTGATGGCTGGTAACCGTACTGCACGCGCAAAATATATCACTTACCGAGATCTGCTTCGGCAGAGTGCCACACCCAGTAATGGATAGAAGGCGTGATGATATATTTATTTATTCTTATTTTTATACAAATATAAATAGAGGTATTTTATTTTTGCCTTAAATCCATGTTATTAAAGATGTATGATATGATCTATAAAGGGTGATATTTCACTAAAATTTTAAAAGCATTTAATAATGAACATTTCCCATTTCCACCCAGTAGAGCCACTAATTAATCCTTAATTACAAACAACCATTTCCAATCAATTAGCGCAAGCAGTCAGATTTTCCGCAACCGTTCTCGTGTGAACGTCGCCCCTTCTCTTTGCGCCCCACTTCGGCGCTCATTATCAGCCCGCCTATGTACACAAGTCTCGGCGGCACCGCGCGACACGACTCTCCGAGAGGAGAGCAGAGAATGGAGAGAGGAGAGAGTGGCTCTCTCCCGGACCGTATCAGTGGGCACCGAGCACGTCAAGAACAAGAGAGACACGAGGTAGTAGAACTCTTTTCAACTTCGTTGAACTCTGAGGGATTAGGAAAAATGCAGGGGTGAAAAATTTAAATTGACCAAATTTTAATTTTTTATACACACATGCATAAATATACAGGGTGTAGCATAAGTAAGGAATATTGATGTTATCGCCTGAAATAATCATTTAATTTAAATAATTAAAAAAAAAAGTTTTGAGGGTTTATAATTTTGACATTAGATATTTTTTATCGATAGTCACTTTTTCACAGTGAATATATCAACTTTTTTTAAATGGCATGCTGTAATTATTTGATCCCGTTCGAAAAAGCATTTTTTCTATACAAACATATCAAAAAATTATAATATTTGAAAAAAAATTGAGAAAAACCCCCAAATGCACATTCAACTTCAAACACGCATAACTCTGTGCCAAATCATCGTAGGAACTTTGTTCTTTACGTCCTTTGCATGGAATTGAATAAACTTTATTGTCCTGATGGTGAATCACGTTCACAAATTTTTCTTAGGTCTGTACAGATCGGCAAAGATGAACGTTTTTTCCACTAAAAACATTTTATTTTTTTCGATGAGGTTGAGGGGGGGGGAGAAAGGGGTTAATCTTAAGATCGCATGTATCTCCTTAAAGTAGACACTTTAATCTTTTTCGCCCTTGAAAATTCGTTCAAATTAGCTAAAAATTCGCCAAGTTATTACGATTTCAAAATTGGGAAAATTTCACGAATTTCAAGTAGGTACTTCGTTTTTTTTTTGTTTTTGTTTTTTTTACCACCAATATAGAAACTACTAACTACAAAATATCATGTATTAAATCTGCAGGGAATAACAACTAGAAAATAATAGTTATTATTTCCTCTTCTGCACAAATCAGAAAATTGTTAGGTAACTATGAAAACCCAAATAAACTAAAATAAATATGCAAAAATTTCAAAATGACATTTCTCTATCACCACAGTTGTATCTGGTTACATCACAATAAAGCTATATTTCACTTGCCACTTGGTTCACTTAAATCAGTTCAGATAAATTTGACAACTTGACTAAATGAACTGAATTAAGCAAACTGATGCACTTATTGGGGTGAATTACGACAAAGTAAATTGGAATCTGTAATTCTAGTACTGGAAATAAAGTCAGCGAAGTAATCCAGCGAAATAAATAAATGATTTGGTTCAATAAATGCAAGTTAGATCTGATCCAAATGGCAAATGGAATACGCCTATTATACCTGTATTCCATTTGCCACATGGTTCACTTAAATCAGTTCAGATAAATACGACACATGACTAAATGAACCGAATTAAGTAAACTGATGCACTTATTGGGGTGAATTACTTCAAAGTAAATCAGAATCTACAATTCTAGTACTGGAAATAAAATCCAACGAAATAAATAAGTGATCTGGTTCAGTAAATGTAAGTTAGATCTGATCCAAATGGCAAATGAAATACACCTATTGCAATGTTATCATAATTGTAGTTAGTTTGAAATTATTATGAAACGAAATTATAAAAAAACCTTCATCACATTAATCCATTTATACAGATCATCAAACAATCTTATTCAATCTTGCAAATTTCAAACCGTTTTAAAAGCGAAGTTAGTTAACTCCTTGGAAACTTTGGTAACAGTTATCTTTGGTGTGGGCTCGTCTTTTGTTTGACAAATAACAGTACATCAAGCATGAAGATTATTAATAGCTATCTTACAAATTTACATAACTTGAAACTTTCCTATAAAGGATATACCCCGCTATTTTGATAATCACAACCCCTACTTTGATGATTATTCAATAAATTAACATCACTTAGACTTTTTGTGGTTAAAATAATTTATTCAGTTCTTTCTATTTTATTTTTATGAATTTTAATCTTGTATGAAACAGGCAATATAAAAAATATTACTTTTTAACCACACTTTTTATGAAACTGTCATTGAGCTGTCATTACAATTATTTTTTAATTACAGCTACGTATATAAATAAGAAAAATTTATGAATATATTGAATACAAAATATAAATGCTAGACTCAGAATATACTTCATTCCCTGTATGAAAACGATTACGTCACATTCAGTATCAATAGTTGTATTCCATTTGTCACTTGGTTCACTTAAATCAGTTCAGATAAATTAGACAAGATGGCTGAAAGAACTGAACTAAGCAAACTGATGCATTTATTGGGATGAATTACTTCAAAGTAAATTAGAATCAGCGATTCTAGTGCTGGAAATAAAGTAAGCGAAGTGACCCACCGAAATAAATAAGTGATCTGGTTCAGTAAATGTAAGTTAGATCTGATCCAAATAGCAAATGGAATATGCCTCATGTGATTCAAGATTTTGTACTTAAAACGTTTACATTAGTATTGGATTGACATTTTTAAAACATGTCCTATAATTTAAATGTCAGATTAAAATATTTATTACTTTATAAAATTTAATTAATAAAAGAAATCAAATATAAATTTATCTTAAATCACGAAAAATATTACCTACCTTATTAAAATATGTAATTTTGTAACATAAAACTCAAAAGAATATACATTATTATTATTATTATTATTATTATATATATATATATATATATATATAAATAATATATGAAAATACAAAATGCAATGCACATTACCTCTTGTACTACAGTTAAATTAATTAAAGACCCTCAATTCTCTAACTCCAGTGCAAAATAATTATGAAGATGGCAAACGCATTTCTGCATTTGATTACCCAAAATGTAGAGTGAAATAATAAATCTATTGTTGTTAGTGTCTTTTCTAGCCTTATACTACATAGTAGAAAAGATGTGTTACCTAGTGTACTCGATGCTGAGACTAATGGCGTCCTGCGGACTGAAGATGATACGCTCTGTCATGAGTCCTCGAGCCTCAGGACATGGTACACGAGCAGCTTCTGCAGGTCGTTCAGTCCAAAAACGTCGTCGTCGCGCCATCTCCGACGCGTATAATCCTGGCACCAGCTTGTACACGATGTCCTGCAGGGTCTTGTCTGGCCTGGACACAACATCACATGTACATTAGCTTCTCAGAAAAATGTTGAACAATAGCACCATGGTGAATGTAATACAGAGTGATCAAAAGGAATTGTTTCAATAAAAATATTACTTGAAATTGGCTAGACTGATACATAAACAGTGATATCAAGTCGGCTTGTGGATCCTTTTTTCTCGAAAACTTTCAAACACGCCTCCCGAAGAACAGGAAGCTGCAAATAACGCAGTTAATAATTTAGAACCATCAAACGGGTTGTTTTTTTAAATTACTTTGAAGTATGAGTGCGTAAAATCAAACTTTACATCAGTTTCCAGGTTAATGTAATAGTATATTACGTACCATGAACTCAGAGGCGGACTTTGGCCTAGGCTAAACAGGCAATAGCCTAGGGCCCAAAAATTTTAGGGTCCGGATTCAAACTTTTGGTTTAAATAATAGAAATATATAATTTTATTCCCTTCTAATGTAGGGTGGTGACCGCGACTCTCGAACATGGGTATTTAACATGTAAAATCATAATTTTATAATTTCCTGCTTCCCTAATTATTTTAAGCAAGACTGCTTCAAATAAAAGTTTTAGGACATAAAATTCTGCATCTAATCTAATAAACAAAATTAATTTTGCATGCTTCGTAACGGCACAAATTAGATCTGAAAATAACGAAAATAGCCTCAAAACAATCGATAGCCATGGAATTGAAACTAAATTTTAAAAATATTTGACGTTTAATCTATCGAAATAATTTCTTTATTTATTATCTCATTTATTTTGACATATAAAACGTCAAACATTTGTTAATTTTGTTTAAATTTCATGGCTATCAATAATTTCGTTGTTTTCAGATCTAATTTGTGCCGTTGTGGAGCATGTAAAATTAATTTCGTTTATTGGATTAGATGCAGAATTTTATGTCCTAAAACTTCTATTTGAAGCTTTATTGCTTAAAATAATTAGGGAAACAGGAAATTACAATATTATGATTTAATATGTTAAATCCCTATGTTCGAGAGTCGCGGTCACCAGCCTGTATATATATTTAAAGGGCCCGAAATAAATATTTTGCCTAGGGCCCGAAATATTTTAAATCCGCTTCTGCATGAACTATAAGTGACAGTTTTTAGATCAAGAATGTAGTTTGGGAAATCCCAATCCTACGGGCGTCGATTTCCTAAACATTCGCGACCTAAAAAAATCACTTACGCATCACGAGGTTTGTAAGCTATTTTTTACAATACTTGCACAAATAGAAGGAAAAGAAAAATAGATTTAAAAATTGACAGCTGTCAAATTGTTGTCAAAATAAACAGGACCTTGATATGTAATATTTACTTACAGTTCACGGTGGACAGTAAGTAAAAATAGGTTTTAAAATTAACAGATGTCAAATTGTACAAATAAACGGGACCTTGATCTATAATATTTACTTACTGTCCACGCTGGATGGTAAGTAAATATTATAGTCCTGGTGTAACTACGAAAACAACTGTGCAATAAAAGTTGCACTTACCGTGCTTAAATTTTGTCATTAATAGGTAACTTACAGTACAAGTAGTGTACAATTTATTTTTTTTTTTTTTTTTTTTTTTTCTGGCTTCTTTGGCGGACCAACTACTCAGGTCATATGCCGCCATTACGCCCTGATCTGCGTTTTAGTTGTTATTGTCAACAGCAACGCGAGTTTTCTCTGGACGGTCACCCATCCAAATACTACCCGCGCGCAACGTTGCTTAACTCGCGTTATCGCTTAGATCAGTACCAACGAGCGCAGCCATGGCCGTTGACAGGTAAAAATATTATTTTGAATGATGTAGGAACAAAAAGTTTAGTGGTTTAATCATTTCCAACTATTAATCAAATGTCGGATGCATAAAATTTAATATGGGGTAATGGCTCAGTGGTATCGAGCCGGCTTGTGGATCCTGAGAATCCTGATTCAATTCCCACAGCCGACAAACATTTTCACCACATTAAAATTATCCCTGTGGCTCCCCCATCACCAACATCTTTAAGGGATTTGTCGGTTGGTAACCGCACTTCACGCGCATAAATATATCACCGAGATCTGCTTCGGCAGAGTGCCACACTCAGCAATGGGTAAAAGATGATATATATATTTTTTATTGTGTGCTGTTCAATTAAAATGATATTTAAAGTAATTTGAAGCAAACGACTATCAAAATCGCTCATATAATATTCATATGGAAATAATAGTTCTAGCCTGAAATAAGTAGGTTCCGTTTGCTTTGTTATCAAGTGTACGATATGTAAATATTTTTGTTTTGTTTATACAACGCGTTCGATAAATCTTTGAATCCTGCGCACACATTATATGCCGAGCAGAAATTACTGTTATATTTCAAATATTACAGCAGTGTTTAATGTTTTCCACATTTACTTCTATTAACATCAACTAAACTATTTTTCAAACGTAAAACACGTCTGCGTTTGATTTGTAACAGCGAATGTACAACAATACAAAAAAATCTGGTGTGGTCACCACACGACTTTCTTATACACAGCATATTTCATATTAAAAACGCTGAATTGAACACTTATGACTTGCTCCTTGCGTTTGACAATTATTATTTGACATATAAATGTTAAACATGTTTTTGTTTTTTGTTTCTATTGCTACTATGATTATTGAAATATATTATTAAATATATAAATTAGTTTTTCTCAAAATTAGACGCATATACAGGAAAATTGCAAATAACATTTTATGTTCCAAATATTTTTGCTAACATCTTTTATTTGAAACTTTTTTTCGTAACTGATTCCATTTTTGAAATAAATGGAATTTATTGTTTTGTGTGTCCAGTAAACTTCTTCTTCCGGTTTTTCAATTTCATTCAAAATCAACTCAGCTCTTCGTATTTTCATGAAATTTATAATTACCAAGTTTCGTTAACAAATCTTATCTCGTTCATGAGATATTGCACACTCGGACACACATCCATCCATCCATCCACACACACAGACATCATTGAGAAAATGATCAAAACGGATTCAGTGGACTTCAAAACACGTATTTCCGCGAAAATCTCGTCAACGATTTTTTTCACGATACCAATACTTCCTTATACTGCGTATAAGAAAGTAAAAAGAGTGACGACACTCCCTTCCTTTCTTATCTTTTTGTTTCATTTTCAGTTACTGCATTGTGTGGACTTTTCTTTCATATACAAGTGCAGGCTATCGCTTTCATCTTTTCTAATTTTTGTAGATTCGTTGTTAGATTCTTTATTAGATTCATTGTTACGAGTAAGAGTGAGTAATTTGAGATGTTTTATGCATATGTTATGTACGTCGAAGAAAGAAGATGAATGATAAGTGAATAGGAATGATTGGATAGATATGATTGAAGTTTTGTTATATGATAAATGATGTCGAGTGTAATAAATGAGTTTATATATGGAGTGATCTATGAATGTGGTTAAAGTGAGGGTAGTGTGTTTGGATAAGACTGTTTGCTGAGGGCTGATTATTTGATGAATGTTATGAGTGAATATTTTATAAGTAATTTAGGGTTCATGCTACCCCATTTGATGGGAAACAGTGTGAAGATATGTATGTATATTTTTCTGAAATCGTTTAATTTAATCAATAATTAATCATAAATAATTCAAAATGTTTAATTTTTTTGTTATGAATTGTATTGACAGAAGACTCGTACCCAAGGTTACAACAAAAAATACAGTCAGGTAAAATCTTTACCAGACTGTTTTGTACTTTTACCAGAATGTTATTTTTATTGTAACCTTGGAAACGTATATTCCTTAACTGCTTTAGTAAAAATCTAGTTTCCATACCTACTACAATTGATGAGGAAAGTAGGCACTTTCTTGCCGGTTTTAGAAAAATGTCATTATACATTTACTATTCTACTTGATATTAAATATTCAACACAGTTACAATTAACTTGTACTTACAGAAGCAATAAAATGTAAGAATGAAGTTAAGTTCAAATAAATATACGAACAATATTGAAACAGGTATATGCTGGTGAAATTGAGGGTGAAAGATTGCGTGGGCGACCTATGAATAAATGGATGAATATGATAGAAGGATTGTTGAGTGAACGAAAGTTTCCGAGTACGAGGAACAAACGTGCTTGTATGAAAGGAATTATGAATGTGGATGAAGCAAAAGTGGTGTGTCAGGATAGGAACGTTTGGCGAAGATTAATTGCGAAATGAATCTGATGATTTCAGAAATGCGCAGGGTTTTAGATTTTAGTTTCGTTGTTTAGTAATTTCATTAGAGTGTTTACCTGTAATTGTGTGAAATTCACTTTCAAAAACAAGCGCAGGGACGACACTCCCTTCGTTTCTTATCTTTTTTATTCTTTTCTGATCTTACATTGAGTGTTTAACTCCAATTGTGTGGAATTTACTTCCAAAAACAAGCGTAGAGCGACACTCCCTTCCTTTCTTATCTTTTAATTCGTTTTCAGTTATTACGTAGTGCTTAACTGCAATTGTGTGAAATTCACTTTCAAAAACAAGCGCAGGGCGACGCTCCCTCCCTTTCTTATCTTTTTGTTTCATTTTCAGATACTGCATTGTGTGGTCTTTTCTTTCATATATAAGTGCAGACTATCGCTTTTATCTTTTCTAATCTTGTAGATTCGTTGTTAGTTTCGTTATTAGATTCGTTGTTAGGAGTAAACGTGAGTAATTTGAGATTTTTTTTATGCATTCGTTATGTACGTTGAAGAAAGAAAATGAATGGTAAGTGAAAAGGAATGATGTGATTGAAGGTTTGTTGTGTGATAATAATTTCGAGTGTAATAAATGAATGAGTTTATATGGAGTGATCTATGAAAGTGGTTGAAGTGAGGGTGGTATGTTTGAATGAAAATGTTTGACGATGACTGGTTGTTTGATGGGTGTGATGAGTGAATGTTTTATGAGTGATTTTAGGGTTCGTGCTACCCCATTTGTTGGGATATAGCGTGAAGATATGTATGTATGTATATTGAAACAGTAGCGTTCAACGTAACAGCATTTCAAATTTCACCACTAGGTTCGCATTCTTATTGAGATATTCCAGTTAGGAAATCTTGCTGCACACCTGTTGAAAAATTCTATACTACTGTATCTTACACCGTGTTAAAAAGTAATCAAAGTTGATATATCTATCATCATAAATTATTTTGAGTTTTATTGCACACCTGTTGTTATTACCCTTACAACTTCATTTTTAATATAATCTATCATTCCCGTTTCAAATTCAGGCTGATTCACAAAGAGTAGTATCATTTTTCTTAATACAGGTTAAAATAAAATTGTTTGGGGAATAAGGAAGCCAGTTAAAATTAAATCTAAAATGTTGTCTAAAATTAGGATGGCTAAAAAACAAATATTTTTTTCAGACCACAGTAACCATAACAACATCAGAAACTACTACGGAAAGTTGAAAATAACATACACTGATATGTTAGTATAACGCACACTTCTAACATATTAGGTGAAATTCCACTGATTGACAACAGATGGCGTTACGATGAAAGAAAATAATAAAATGAAAAGAATTTGTATTATTATTTGGATCGAAGTTTTGGCAGATTTTTCAATACATTTGCACAGATAAATCTTATTCTTTGAAATTAATAATTTCTTATTTACTAATATTTTAGCATTATTTAATATTTTGACATTACGGTTAGTATAGTTGATATCACAACAAAAACGCATCAGCTATCAAAGTGTAACAACATTGCTCTTGTAAAGTTTGAAATATCTTGTGGTCGTCTGAAAAATAGTGTACATAACTCGCTCGAAAGTGTGATAACTGTGCTCGTATACTTAAATCACTCGGCGCTACACGCTTCGTTTTTCAATTTGTACACTCGTACGTTATCTTACACTTTCGATGCTTGTTATGTAATACGAGGTGTATGTTATGTTCAACTTTCCGTAGTAGTTTATGATGTTGTTATAATTGCTTTCATAACTGGTCGTCTGAAAAAATAAATATATCTCAGCAAGTGATATATTATTGTGTGTGATTTGCAGTTACCAGCCGTCAAATCACGGTCCCCAAAGATGTTAGTGGTGAGAGATCCACAGAGGTACTTTAAATGTGGTGAAAACTGTTTGTCGGCTGTGGGAATCGAACCCAGGTTCTCAAATCCACAAACCGAATCTATACCACTGAACCACCTACCCCATCAAATTGTACTCATATTATGATAAGGGTGATTGTAGCAATTGTTTTTCAATATACTATTTTTTAATTAACTTGACAGAAACTTTTTCAGTCGACTTCCAAATAAAATCAAACCTTCATCATTCGTCCTTTCAGTTGCTCATTATCCATTATCCACCCTTGTTGCTCCTAGCTACCCTTAAAGGCTTAAAAACCAGAGCAACAAGTTAGCACTGGACCATAAAACAGAGCATTCACACAACGCGTCGCTCGTCTCGTTTATACTCGGCGTCCCGACGCCGCGAGGAGGAGCGGGGATAACGCAAGACTAATTTGACGTCAGCTTCCCCCTCCCCTCCCCCCGTGGCGCTGAGCCGAGAGAGAGATAGAAGATAGCGTCGTGTGTTGGTGTACGTTTATGTTTTACGTGTTTACGGTTACGCGTTTTGTGTGATGAAAATATGTTTAAAGAGTAGGGGAATATTATTCTATTTTATTTTGTGATTTGTGATGATGTGGGTGGATAGGACACTGAAAATTTTTATGGTTTTCATGAATAAATGTTAAGCTGGTGTCATATGGTTGATGTTTACTATATTCTTGTTTGTTAAATTATGTATTATGACGTCACATCATTCAATTTAATGTATAGTGAAAATTAGGTGCATCAGATATACAATCTGTTTAATTTTAATATGGAGAAAATTGTTTGTCGGCTGAGAGAATCGAATTGAGGTTCTTAAATCCACAGAACGACTCGATACCACTGAGCCACCTATACCACAAAATACTTGTGTACAATAATAAATAAAATTAAAAAATCAACACTAGGTGTATGTTTCAAAAAAGTAAATAAGTTTATTCACTATACGTATTTCGGTCGACTAGACCATCATCAGGTAATGATTACAGAAGAATAATTTTTAAATTTTATTATAAAAATGTTTCAACGAGAACCGACAGTGAAATCTATTGAATTTACAATAATAAAATAACCAAACACAATAGTATTTTTGAAATGAAAATAATTTTCAATTAATACGTTTTAAATTGGGCGTGGTTTACATACATACGTATACAAGCGCAAGGTTTCAAAATATAGGTTACTGTACCATTGCATGTTTGTATACAAAGCATCAAACAAGTGAAGAAATAATTAGCGTGTTTCCGTCGCCATGGTTACGGTTGCTAAGCAAACATTTTCGTAGTTTTATTACAGCATCACTTGTATACCGGATGTATCAGAAAACACGGGCCATACACGTTTAACATGAAAAAACAGTTTTTTCGTACACATTGATCCTAACTATGGGGTGGCTAGCTCAGTGGTTTGAAGTCGGCCTGTGGATCCTGAGAACTCTGGTTCGATTCCCACGGGCGACAAACAATTTTCATAATTTCAAAAGCTACCCCTGTGGCTCCTCCGCCACTAACATCTTTTGGGGGCCGTGATTTGATGACTGGTAATCGCACTTCACGCGCAATATATCACTTACCGAGATCTGCTTCGGCAGACTGCCACACCCAGTAATGGGTAGAGGGCGTGATGATATATTTATTTTTATTGATCCTAACTATGGTGAAGGTGGCTTCGAAAAATAGTATATTGAAAAACAAATGCTACAATGATCCTTACTGTAATATGAGTACAATTTGATGGGGTAGGTGGTTCAGTGGTATCTTTACACAAAAAATGACTACATAATGACTCACGTTACGCACGATCGTAGAGAAAATTCAAAATAACAATAATTCTGTAAATCCTAGCTATTAAAAGATAAGTGTCCTTATTTTAGAATAAAATTATAACGACCAGATTTTAATAAACTAGTTAAATATGAATTAATTTGACTTACTTTATGTTAGGTTTGGCAGTGTTGATCATAAGTTCACAAATTGGACAATAGTTGTCTAGTTGCAGATGTTGAATGATGCAACTTCTGCAAACTGTAAGAAAAATAATTACTATAGAAATAAAATTATTTAAATTATATACAATACTACAAAAATTGAGCCGCAGGCGAATAACAAGGGTAATAAGTTCTTCGTTTATAAATACAGGGTGATCAAAAGGAATTGTTATAGTTGGCAATACAATTCCAGAGATCTTTTTATTCCACAGTTGGCACAACGTCAGATAAAGGCGGAAATGCTATTTGACATTTCTAATAAATACAAATAGGTTATGTCAGGAGTCTGACAGCTAATAGAATTTTGACTTTTTAACTAATAGAAATACTTTAGAGATAAATGTACTCAAATTTAAATTTTATATGTCACTGTCAACAACAGGAAATGAATTTATGTATCAGGCTTACCAATTTCAAGTAGTTTTTTTTATTGCCAACTGTAACAATTCCTTTTGATCACTCTGTATAATATGAACGTATAATATATTTAGTAATATTTATGTTTAGTATTCTTAATAACAAAAAATTTATATACATTTACCAAAAAAATATGTAAAATAATTTATTAATAACATATACAAGTATATTTATTTATATTAATGGCATGCTAACAATCAAATATCGTCCCAATAATTTATATTTAAAAATGCATACATAGATAAATTAAAATTTGACTAAACGTTGGCGAAAATTGTATAATTCAGTGGATATTCTTTAATAGAATAATGATTGAATACTTACATGAATGGAGACATTCCACAATAGTAGTAGCATCTATGTAATATCCTTTACACAAAGGACATGTTAAATACGAGTTGACTTCTGTTAATTTCGCCTTCGTATGTGGTTGTCGATCTCCTTCCATTGCGAATGAAGTTAATACTAGAACATCAAAATTCAAACAATTAAACTTTTTTCTGATTGGCATTAAATTCTGACGTTTCATTTTTATCTTTTGTTTTCAACTTCAAATAAATGAAACTTATATTCACAGCTTACTTGTTCATCGTAAATCAAGATTGACTTTCGTTATAAAATTTGATTATTTTTTGACGTCTCTCAAAACTAATGAAATGCTACATTGTATGTCACGTGTCTGCGTTTTAATCAATCCTGTCATTATTATACTGAGAATAAAGCTCTTGTGATTATTCCCGGGAATAATCTCTGTAGATGCTTTTTTGTTTGTGACAAATGATAGGTAGTTGTCAAATAATTACTTAAAACTGTAGACGCGTCAAGTAAATTGTGGGAAAAAAATCGATTTAGTTGTATTTTAGATACAGAAATATACCAACAAATTTTGGAAATAACTTGCAAGACTACATTAATAAGTAATCAATCAATATGGACCCAGTTCAAAATATTTTAAGTTGGA
Organism: Pterostichus madidus; assembly: GCA_911728475.2. Lineage (NCBI taxonomy): Eukaryota > Metazoa > Arthropoda > Insecta > Coleoptera > Carabidae > Pterostichus > Pterostichus madidus. Next base: position 10,585,672 of record OU452315.1, read on the forward strand.
TGAATCGACCTCAACAGCTAAGTCAAAAAATAATCTAATTAAATATAACTCGAGAGTTGGATAAATTAGAAAATAATTCTCCAGTATCTTTCTCAAACTTGTTGCTATTTGGCAATAGCCACTCAAGCCCTACGGGCTTTCGTGACTATTGCCTGGCAACACGTTTTCGAAAGATCTGTCAAATTATTTTCAATTTATTCTCATTCTCTTGTTATATTATTACTGAGAACTTATCACGTATATATGAGAACCAATAGAATCACGAATTTGTTTGAAAATGAACCAATTAAATGAAAGCTATTTTCATAATTTGCCACCGGCGAAATTAATAAATGATAATTGTTTCGTATAATTAAATCTCCTTAGTTATAAATAAATGGGGTAGTAGTATTATGGGGGTCATGGCTCAGTGGTATCGAATCGGCCTGTGGATCCTGAGAACCCCCGGTTCTATTCCCTCAGTCGACAGACAATTTTCAACAAATTAAAATTACCCCCGTGGCTTCTACACCACTAACATCTTTGGGGGACGTGATTTGACAGCTGGTAACTACACTTCACGCGTATAAACATGCCACTACTGAAATCTGCTTCGGCGGAATGCCACACCCAGTAATGGGTAAAAGGCGCGATGATATAAACCAGACAGCTCGTTACACAAGCTAAAACTTTCCATCTACTACTGTAACTCAGCCTTTTTTAAAATTTCCCATTGTAATCCAGTCTTACTGACATCGCAAGCGCATAGGCACGAAGCCCACAGCACACAGAACATAAAACCGGCGCTCGACGTGCAAGAAAGACAACAGCACAGAAGCACGAGGCACCGCTATTTCAGTACAGCAAAGCAAACGCATTTCAAATCACACGAAGCACGGAGCATTCTGGCGTGGAACCGGCACCGACGGTGGCAGTGCAGGGACGGCACAGGGGTGGGAGAATGACGTCACCGTGACGTAATCGATGAGAGAGCGCGTGGGTGGACAAGAGAGGATTGAAAGAGGGCTAAGAGAGCTGTGACGTATTTGTTACTGTTGTACTGTGAGGATGTTGATGCAGGGCCGATTCAGGAGGGAGAGTGACGTCATTGTGACGTTTTGATGAGCGCGTAGGTGTTGAGAGAATTAATGGATTAAGGATTTTGTTTGAAACGAACTTTGCTAATTAATTACATGAGTATATTTGACACAAGATATTTATGGGGTGGCTAGCTCAGTGGTATGAAATCGGCCTGTGGATCCTGAGTACCCTGGTACCCTAGATTCGATTCCCACAGGCGACAAACAATTTTCATAATTTCAAAAGCTACCCCTGTGGCGCCTCCACCACTAACATCTTTGGACGCCGTGATTTGACGACTGGTAACTGCACTTCACGCGCAAAATATATCACTTACCGAGATCTGCTTCGGCAGAGTGCCACACCTAGTAATGGGTAGAAGGCGTGATGATATATTTATTTATTTATTTTAAGATATTGTTAATTATTATTATAAATAGTTAGTTGCATCACTAGACCGGAAACTGGACTTTTGCGAGTAATTAGTTAATTGCGATTAATTTTCAAGGGCGAAAAAGTTCTATGTATCTACTTTAAGGGGACACATGCAATCTTAGGGTTTATCCCTTCCGCTCTTTTCCTCATCCCCCTAGAAAAAAGTTTTTCCTGAAAAAAATGTCTATCTTTGACGATCTAAGACAAATTTGTGGACTCGGTTCACCATCAGGGTAATAAAGTTTATTCAATTCTCTGCAAAGGACGCAAAGAACGAAGTTCCTACGATGATTTGGCACAGAGTTATGCGTGTTTGAAGTTGAATGTGCATTTGCGGGGTTATTATCATAAATCGACAACTTTTAAACGAAATTGGACGATTCTTTCAGAAACTGTTTTGTCTCTATTTTATAAGGGGTGAAATTAGGATTTTCCCCTTTTGCACACTTCAACCTCCCTCTCAATAAATAACACATATTTAGGCCAAAAACCTCCAAATGCATATTCAATAAATAAATTTAATTTGAAATGAAAATTTTCATTACCAATTGACAAGGGGTACATGACGCTTCACAGTTAGGCCAAACAGTGGCGTACCTAGAACTTTTGCCGCCCAGGGCGGTCTCCAATTTGCCGCCCTTTCTAAGTCAACCAAATAAATGGTTTTTATAAATTAAAAAATGAATAATGAATAAATGAATAAATATATCATCACGCCTTCTACCCATTATTAGGTGTGGCACTCTGCCGAACCAGATCTCGGTAAGTGATATATTTATGTACGTGAAGAGCGGTTACCAGTCGTCAAATCACGACCCCAAAGATGTTAGTGGTGGGGGAGCCACAGGGGTATTATTAATTTGGAGAAAATTGTTTGTCGACTGTGAGAATCGAACCGGGGTTCTTAGGATCCACAGGCCAACTCGAAACCACTGAGCTATTACCTCATTAAATTAATAAAGATAAATAAATAATTATAATTGAGACAAACTATAGGTGGGGAACTTTTTTACCATTGGATGGCATATTTAAATTAGGTAGTAATAAAGGATTTTTTCGAGATAATATTTTCAACCCTACATTGACTTGACGATGAAGAAAAATATTCGAAATCATATAGTAATTCATAATTCGTAGAAATCGAATAGTAAACTTATGAAGTGAACAAGTTGTTTTTTACAGCTAAAACTAAATATAAAAAATGCCGCCCCAAAATATGTGCCTCCCGGTGCGAACCGCACCCCCCTTCCCCTAGGTACGCCACTGAGGCCAAGGGGTACATTAATTGAAAACGGTTCAGAACCACTGCTCTAATTTAAAGAAAATCATTATTACAACCTCGAATATCATATGCAGTACGCTGATATAGGCCGTGTTTGTTTGGAAACTTTGGGTTCAACCCTGAACTGACCTACAACTAACTCGTGTTACTTTCAAATAAATGATGCATCTCTAGTGTCAATTGTAGATACTGGCGGTAAATTTAATAATAATAATAATAATAATAAGACTTTTATTTGGCAATAATTCAGCCGAAGCTGTTCTACCATATAACCTTTACAATAGTACAAAATACAATTACAAAAATAGAAAGTATAAGAAACTCGTATAATATAGACTAATAGTATAAAAAGTAGTAAGTAACATATGAATTATTAAGCAATTACATAAACTAATAATAATAAAATACAAAGAAAAGAGAGAAAATCTGAATGCATGTTCGAAGCGACTTCTGCTTAGTTATGTTTGTTTGTTAACTTGCGATTTAAATTGGATGTTTTAAGTCATCTTTATATATTTTTTAGATGTAGTCAAAAAGCAAATAATAATTTTGCCCTCAGCAGTATCAAAATAATTAATTTCGTAGTCGCAATTATATGCCGTAAGAAACACATACCACATATTGCTTTTCCATCACCTGCATAAATAATAGTTTTGTATATTTGTTAAGAAAATTATTATAAAATTACTTACGTTTTTAATAAAAATTGCTTCTAACCTCTCTATACTATTACAAATCGCGATGCCGCCACGGATAATAAGGAACACAAGTTGATTAGAAAGGGATAGCAAACGGGTTCAACCTGCCAAACCGCTAAAATAGGCAGTAGGCTCAGATCAAGATCAGTTCTGGGTTACTTAAAGCGTGCCAATTAAACAAAAGTAACCTACCAAGTTAAATTTAAAATCCCAAATAAATACGGCCATAGTTATCGTTATGGCATTCGAATTTGAAGGACCCTGATTCGCATCTCACTCAAGCTAAAAATATATTAGTCTGGACCCTGTACTACAATTACGATTGAGTTCCTGTTGTACAAGAGTCGCATAAATAAATAAACATTATTTCATTCATACTCTTATACTACATCATCACTCATCACCAGTTTCCAGTACGCTCCGGTCACAACTTCGACACGACACGATCACCGGATTAGGATCAGCTGATCTCTGCTACCCACCCCCACCCCTTCGCATCTCGCCTACGCTCTCCGTGCCGGCGTCGTCATGACAACGAGGCGCGTGGTACGTCGCGACGCTGGTGGTGAATGATTGTTCGCCGCCGCCTGACACCCCGGCACAGGGTGAAGTCACGCGTGGAGACTTCAGGCGCCAAAGTATGAGTGATATAAACTATGCTCACTAAAGGCTAATTTACAGTGGTGTGCGTGAAGCTAAAGGCGCGTTCTTACGATTCAATGGAAATTACTGGGGTAATGACTCAGTGGTATCCGAGTCGGCCTGTGGATCCTAAGAATCCTGGTTCGATCCCCAGAGCCGACAAAAAATTTTCACCATTTTAAAATTACCACTGTGGCTCCTCCACCACTAACATCTTTGGGGGCCGTGATTTGCAGGCTGGTAACCGCACTTCACGCGCATAAATATATCACTTACCGAGATCACATTCGGTATCTATGTGATTCAATATTTTGTACTTAAAACGTTTACATTAGTATTGGATTGACATTTTTAAAACATTACCTATAATTTAAATGTCAGATTAAAATATTTATTACTGTATAAAATTTAATTAGTAAAAGAAACCAAATATAAATTTATCTTAACTCACGAAAAATATTACCTACCTTATTGAAATATGTAATTTTGTAACATAAAACTCAAAAGAATATACATTATTATTATATATAAATAAATAATATATGAAAATACAAAATGGGGTAGCTAGCTCAGTGGTATGAAGTCGGCCTGTGGATCCTGAGAACCCTGGTTTGATTCTCACAGGCGACAAACAATTTTCATAATTTCAAAAACTACCCCTGTGGCTCCCTCACCATTAACATCTTTGGGGGCCGTCATTTGAAGCCTGGTAACCGCACTTCAAGCGCATACATATCTCACTTACCGAGATCTGCTTCGGCAGATTGCCACACTCAGTAATGGGTAAAAATCGTTATGATATATTTATTTTTTTAATTTATAAAAATCACCATTTGATTTACTTAGAAAGGGCGGCAAATTGGAGACCGCCCTGGGCGGCAAAAGTTCTAGGTACGCCTCTGTCCATACTCTGAACAGAATTAGAACCCGCGACCTACGGCGTACAATATCAAGCAATGAGGTCCTCCACAAACAAAACAAGTTAATTTTTTTAATATTTTTAAATATTAACTAGTTTTAAATTGTTACAAGTAAAAAAATCCATACTAGTCAGACATCTTTTGCGGTTTTCTAATATAAACAAACAAAACATAATCTACATTCCATCAATGTACCCGAGATTGTATTTCCTTTTCGTATCGCAAAACAAAATTAAAACAAATGACTAAACAGTTTATGACAATGTTATCAATCTCCAATGCACATAAGTATGCGGTAGGTACCTATTATATTATAGTTGTGACTGTTGATCATCAGTCGTACTTATATTACAAAATACTTATTAATTTAATTAGGCAAAAAACTAGCAGATTTACTGTCGCGGCACTAAATCTGCTTTGTTGCTACATATGTTGAACACATAATTTTTCTGGCGGTTGTTTAAAATTAATATTAATTTTGTGATTCTATCAACATTTTAATGTTATCGGCATCATCATAAGTGATGGCTATGTAAAAACAATTTATAAATAAATAAATAAATATATCATCACACCTTCTACCCATTGCTAAATGTGGCACTCTGCCGAAGCAGATCTCGGTAAGTGATATATTTATGCGCGTGAAGTGCGATTACCAGTCGTCAAATCATGACCCCCAAAGATGTTAGTGGTGGAGGAGCCACAGGGGCAATTTATAAATAAATAAATAACATCACGCCTTCTATCCATTACTGAGTGTGGCACTCTGCCGAAGCAGATCTCGGTAAGTGATATATTTATGCGCGTGAAGTGCGATTACCAGCCGTTAAATCACGCCCCCCAAAGATGTTAGTGGTGGAGGAGCCACAGGGGTAATTTTAAATTGCTGAAAATGTTTTATCGGCTGTGGGGATCGAACCAGGGTTCTTAGGATCCATAGGCCGACTCTGATACCGCTGAGTCATTATAATTTCACTTTTGTAATTTCATAAATAATAATATAAATATATCATCACGCCTTCTACCCATTACTAAATGTGGCACTCTGCCGAAACAGATCTCGGTAAATGATATATTTATGCGCATGAAGTGCGATTATCAGCCGTTAAATCACGGCTCCCAAAGATGTTAGTGGTGGAGGAACCACAGAGGTAATTTTAAATTGGTGAAAATGTTTTATCGGCTGTGGGGATCGAACCAGGGTTCTTAGGATCAACAGGCCGACTCGGATACCACCATTATAATTTCATAAATAATAATAATATAAATATATCATCACGCCTTCTACCCATTACTAAATGTAGCACTCTGCCGAAGCAGATCTCGGTAAGTGATATGTTTATGCGCGTGAAGTACAATCATCAGCAGTCAAAGGATGTTAGTGGAAGAATAGCCAAAGGAGTTTCAGAAGTTTGACAGTTATTTTAAATGTGACTAAAGTTTTTTGTCAGTTTTTTTACTACAGCTTCTTCGCTTGTTTATTTTATTGCATTTTCAACTGTTATTAGATGTTTTCACGTCGCTGATGAAGAATTATGTTGGAATTCGAAACGTTCAACGATATCTATCTATATTTATATAAAAATGAATGTGTTTGATTGTCCCGTATGCGTTCCTATATCATTCATCCGATTGCGATGCAACTTTGGTAAGTTGTTGTGTGCACGCCCGCGAAGGTTTCTGACTTAACCTCAGACAAAACATACCTTAGACAAAGTCTGCCGTATTCAAGTCAATGCAGTGTTGTGAAGCAGAAAGGAATAGAATAACTTGTGGGTGAGGCGGGTGCGCGGCGAGGAGCGAGTACACTTTGATGTTATGCAAGTTGCAAACATTTGTGTAATTATTTTTATATTCAATTACTTACTTTTCATACATCAAAGTAAAGGTTAATTTTTGACATATTAAGTGTTTTGTATACGCACTTTTGTATTTAAATAAATAAAATGCTCGCCTCATCAACAAAAATGCAACCTGCATAACACCAACTTGTACTAGCTCTTTGCCGCGCACCCGTCTCATCCACAAGTTATTCTAACCCATTCTACTTCACAACAAACGCCGTTGTTCTCCGTCTAGTAATGTTTTGTCTGAGGACTTAACACAAGTCCAGTCTGCCATCTTGAAACAAAATGGCCGCTAGCTATCCTGAAAAGTATTGCACTGATTCGATTCAAATTTGGTATAGGCATAGACGAAAACCAATCTTAACATATAGGTATAATAAAGCTTCCGTCCTATGCCATTCGAATTCAAACGTTTGCAGTTTCCGGTACGACTCGCATTTGCAATGACCATCAACAAAGCACAGGGACAATCGCTACAAGTGTGTGGACTAAATTTGGAAAATCTATGCTTCTCGCATGGACAGCTGTATGTGGCATGCTCACGCGTCGGAAACCCTTCTGATTTATTCCCGTTCGTCCCAAAGAGAAAAACTAAAAATATTGTGTATCCAAAAACATTTCAATAAACAGAATTAAACACAAACAGTTTCTTTCTTTGAGTTGCAATGCAACGCATGCCGGGTACTCGCATTAAATTGTTGACGAAGTCGCGGGTAATAGCTAGTAATAAATAAATACTTATATTTGTTTTGTTTCTTATTAATGGCTTACATGCAGAACTCTACAATTTATTCTAATATCTATTTATTATATTCATTATTAGTAAGTATTATAAAACAAACGTATTTACTAATAATGAATATAATAAATGGAAAGAGTCTAATTAAGAAAACAATAGATATGTAAAGCTAATAATATAAAATGCAATTACCTCGAAACTATTAATTTTGATTTATGGTGGTCCTACACTATAGGAATGCGATATGATTGAAAATTTGTTTTATAAACGAAAAATTCCTAGTGGGAGGAATAAATGAAACTGCATAAAAGGAATTATGAATGAATGAAGCGTAAATACTAAATAGTGCGTAAGGTTAGGAATGTCTGACGAATAGTTACTTTTATAGCAAGTGCCGTAATAGTTATTTATGTATCAAGGGTAAAAACAGACGTTTCTGGCCCGTGGTATGATTATTAGCAAAGCATCGAGGGCTAATAACATGCTCAGGATTAGAAATGATAATTTCACCCGTGGTACATCTGACATTTTGTCATCAAGTATTCACAATAAACAAAAATTGCCATTTTATTTATGTATCCATAGGAATTATTTCCTTTTGGCCCATGGGCCAAAATGATGTGTTTAAGCCCGCTTTTTCAACGATCAGGCTCTTTAGGGCAAACATATAAATTTAGATTTATTCCTTTTTGTAACGTTTAGATTCATATTTACGTTTTTCATTTTGATATATGTTTGCCCTAAATATTCAATTCGCAACTTTGAATTTATTCTACATGTTAGGTATTATTCGTTTAAAATTTACGTTTGACCTGAAGATGGCCATAACCATGGGCGTCCACAGACATTTTTCCAGGGGGGGGGGGGGGGCGAGTCAGAAAAAACTCTCAGATATACATACATTTCTAAAATATTTTTTTTTTACACAACATAAATACAAATACACATAACAAATTGATAAAAAATATTTAAATTTGTGAAATAAATTACTAGTCTTTGTCGTCTGGGTTTGAATTGAAGAGGAAGGACAATTTTCTAATAACTCTTCCATAAATTGACACCATTTCTTCAATATATTCCGATTTAGCAGTTTTACAGTTTTTATTTTCTAATATTTTTAGGGCATAAAATATCATATTAATTTTGCATGCTTTGTATCAGCACAAATTAGATCTGAAAATGACTAAAATTGTCTGAAAACTAACGATAGCTATGAAATTGACACAAAATTAAACAAATGTTTGTCGTGCAATCTGTCAAAACTGTCAGAATAAATTCCTTATTTATTATTTCATTTATTTTAACAAATAAAACGTCAAACATATGTTTAATTTTGTTTCAATTTCATGCCTATCGATAGTTTTGAGGCAATTTTCGTCATTTTCAAATCTAATTTGTGTCGTTACAAAGTATGCAAAATTAATTTTGTTTATTGGTTCAGATGCACTTTTATTTCAAGCTTTTTTGCTTCAAATATATAAGGAAGCAGGAAATTAAAAAATTATATTTTTACATGTTAAAGTCCTATTTTCGAGGGTCTTGGTCACCACCCAAGTTAATATCCAGGGGGGGTGCGCGCCCCCCCTTGCCACCCCTGCGGACGCCCATGGCCATAACATTGGCTGAAACGTTGTCAATGAATAATTTGTAGAATCTTAAAATGGAGACTCTGTTTTATTAAGCCGTTGATATTTAATTGAACAAATAGGAGTAGGTAGGATAAAAATAATTACTCCTCTGCGCTTGGATTACTTGGCTTTTTTGTAATTTTAAATTTACAAAATTATGGAAACAAACGACGTTTCGGGACTAAGGGTTGGTCCCATTTTTAAGTCAAACAATAAATGGAATTATTATAAAAAACAGTTTACAATAATTTAAAAACTTTTCAACAAAGAAAATAAATGTGGTGAAGATACCAGAGTCAAAACAATATTGTTTTGACTCTGGTGTCTTCACCACATTTTGTAAATTTAAAATTACAAAAAAGCCAAGTAATTCAATCGCAGAGGAGTAATTATTTTTATCCTACCTACTTCTATTTGATCGTTGTCAATGAATCTTCAATAAATAAACTACAACCAGAGCTGGGCAGTAGCTAGCTACTTTTGTAGCTTAGCTAACTAGCTTAGCTACATTTACCTTAGCTACATTTACCTTAGCTGTAGCTCAGCTAACTGTGAAAAAATATAGCTGTAGCTTGTAGCTAGCTACTTTTTTTTCTATTAACTTAAAAATAACAACTGAAGCTACTTTTAAAGCTACTTTTTGTAGCTTAAAGCTACTTTTTAAGCAGAAGATCAACAAAGTACGCATGCGTACAAGCTAAATCCACACAAAATAATTATTTGTTGCCGGTTCTAACTGGCTCTAATACGCAAAAATACATAGTAGGTACCAGATGGTATTTGCTATTTTTGATATTTATGTACATAATAGTAAATTAACAGTCATTATAACAAAAGACTGATCATATGACAATGGCAAATTTAATTATTTGACAATAATTTTAAAAAGTAGCTTTAAAATTTAACAGCTACTTTAACGAAAGCTTTTAGCTGTAGCTTAGCTATATTTTACAAAATATAGCTTATAGCTGTAGCTTAGCTACTTTTTTAAAGAATAGCTGTAGCTTAGCTACTTTTTTTAAGTAGCTTACTCAGCTCTGACTACAACTTAAGCCTATGTCCATTATTACCTTATAAAATTAGTTAATATTGTTGGAAAATTGTACCAATGATAATTGACATGATTTTGGGCTCGTTTGTCAAACTACCCTTATTAATCATAAACCGGGATGATTTAAAACCACCCTATCATAATTACAGATTAGGAAAAAGCCTCATTTGCGATCCAGCAATCATTAAAAATCCCTCACAAACAATATGCAATCAGTATTCACCACTACGCCAGGCCTGGTAGTAGAAACGCGTCGTCGAGCGCAGCAAGGGCAGCGAGTCACCCGCGAGCTGCGATTCGGTTTCAAGTTACACTCTAACAACATTGCAATCGCTTGTGTACAGTGACGTTGTCGTATCGGTTTCGGTTTTGTTTCGACCTGGTTTGTTTCGCACCCTTAACAAAGACGAAGAGATGGTAACTTGAGTTGTCTATTTGTTGAAGTAACTACATTTCGTGAAATTTTCCCAATATTCAAACCGTCATAACTTGGTTAATTTGTAGCTAATTTGGACGTATTTTCGAAGGGGACAAAGTTTAAAGTGTCCACTTTAACCAGATACATGCGATCTTAGGGTTAACCCCTTCCACCCTCCTCAACACCCCAGAAGACAAACATGTTTTTATTGGAAAAAATGTTCAGCTTCGACGATCTGTCCGAAGCTAAGAAAATTTGTGGACTCGGTTCACCAGCTAAGCAATAATGTTTTTGTACTCGCATCATTCAAAATAAGGTTTCCGTTACCTTAGAAACCGATGGAAAGTTTGATTTTGCGTACTAGTGCGAAAAGTAATTAAAAAAAACATCCATTTTTATGGGTCCTAATTTTGACTATTAAAACGCTAATTAAATATATAAATAAATATATCATCACGCCTTCTACCCATTACTGGGTGTGGCACTCTGCTGAAGCAGATCTCGGTAAGTGATATATTTTGCGCGTGAAGTGCGGTTACCAGTCGTCAAATCACGGCTTCCAAAGATGTTAGTGGTGGAGAAGCCACAGGGGTAGCTTTTGAAATTATGAAAATTGTTTGTCGCTTGTGGGAATCGAACCAGGGTTCTCAGGACTTCATACCACTGAGCTGGCCACCACATAAAAAAATCATCGGAACTTAAAACGCTAATTGTAGTTCTATATCCACATTTTAAGGAATTTATAAAAGAAATAGAGACATTAGCTTATAACGCCATCAATCAGACATAACTTTACGAGAAAAAAAAATTGTTTTCAAATAACAAATGTCAATTCATGGCATACTTAACTGTCAATATTCTCGCTTCAAATTTAATAAATTTTCTCATAGTCGATTATATAATTTTTGCTGGTTACAAAAAACATTGTACAAAACTCGTACACGAAAAACGTAATTTGCACCATTCGTGCACTTGTTATGTAAATAGCTTTTGTTCAATTCCTTGCAAAGGACGCGAAGGACGAAGTTCCAACGAAGAATTAACAGAGTTATGCGTGTTTGAAGTTGAATGTGCATTTGGGGGTTTTTGGCCTAAAAATGTATTATTTGTTGGAGGGTGCACAAGGGGATAATCCTAATTTCGCGTACATTTCCTTGAAATAGAGATAAAACAGTTTTTTTTTCTCTGAATCGTCCAATTTTGTTAAAAAGTCGGCTTCAACTTCAAACTCTGTGCCATATCATCGTAGAAACTTCGTTCTTTGCATGCCTTGCAGAAAAAATTGTATAATCTTTATTGCCCTGATGGTGAAGCGTATCCATAAATATTTGAAGATATATAAGATGAATGTTTTTTCCACTAAAAACATGTTTTCTTCTTCTATGATGATGTGTTTACGATGAGAATGTTTGACGAGAATTGATCATTTGATGAATATGAGGAATGAATGTTTTATGAATGATCCATTTGATGGGAATGGCCTGATGTGCCTAAACCGCTTTGAAAATTTGAACTGCCTTTATACAAGTGAAAAATAAAATATGTTAATAAATTTTAAACTATACAATAACTTGTTATCCTACAGTTATAGAAAACAATAAGGAAGGTACAATTCAAATACAAAACAAAAATTAATAAGTATTTCTTAATGAACAGTGATAGCTTTAAGCTACAAAAAGTAGCTTTGGGCTACAAAAAGTAGCTTTGAGCTACAAAAAGTAGCTTCAGTTGTTATAACAATATTTTTAAGCTAATAGAAAAAAAACATAGCTCGCTACAAGCTACAGCTATATTTTTTCACATTTAGCTAAGCTACAGCTAAGGTAAACGTAGCTAAGCTAGTAGCTAAGCTACAAAAGTAGCAAGCTACTGTCCAGCTCTGGTTCCTGCGATGATTTGACACAGAGTTATGCGTGTTTGAAGTTGAATGTGCATTTGGGGGTTTTTGGCCTAAAATTCTGTTATTTATTGGAGGAGGGGTTGAAGGGTGCAAAAGGGGATAATTCTAATATCACGTACTACCGCTTAAAGTAGAGACAAAACAGTATATTTTCTCTGAAAGAATCGTCCAATTTTGTTAAAAATTCAGCGAGTTATGAACCAAAAACTTCAAATTCAAACACGTGTAACTCTGTACCAAATCATCGCAGAAACTTCGTTCTTTGCATTCTTTACAGGAAATTGAATAAACTTTATTGCCCTGATGGTGAACCAAATTCACAAATTTTTCTTAGCTACGTACAGATCGTCAAAGATGAATGTTTTTTCCACTAAAAACATGTTTTCTTCTTCTATGATGATGTGTTTACGATGAGAATGTTTGACGAGAATTGATCATTTGATGAATATGATGAATGAATGTTTTATGAATGATCCATTTGATGGAATATAGCCTGATGTGCCTTAACCACTTTGAAAATTTAAACTGTCTTTATACTATCGGCCTTAGTCAATCGCCAATTAAAGACGGTTCAACAACAGCAAAATAAAGTCTGGAAACAGATAATTAATTCCCCTTTAGAGATGTTCTTATAGTACCAACTTGCGCGGTCTTCGTAAGACATGGTGAAAGAGAATGAAAAAAACACATCAAATTCAAATGTATGATTGATGCATGTTTTGATAAAAGAAACACATGTTTGTATTGTTTCTGATATTTGGATTGTAAAGTTTTGTAACTGTACCGTTTGAGTGTTTTTGGACACAGACTGATAACTTCCTTTTCCTGCTCAACTTAAACTAAGAACTGAAATAAGATATTAGAATTGCAGATACCATTAATTCACAAATATTTTTCTTGTAACTCATTCATGATTTTCAAATGCTACGTTTCAATCAATTTTTGTTTCAAAATCTTTACAATAATTTATAGCGAACGATAAATGCATGCCGACTTTTAAAAATAAAGAGACATTTTAATCAAAAGATGAAACATGCAGAACAAATTATAAAATAAGTAAATTAAACAATATGTAGTCTCATTATAATAAGAAATACAGGCAATCGTAGCTCAGTGGATAAAAGCGAGGTAAAACTTGCGTTTCTTAATTAGCAAGCAAGAGGTTGTGCGTTCAAATCTCACTGACTTCTACTTATATCCAAAAAATGCGATTGTGTCTGAGTGGTTCGGATTCCACTATAAGCTGTAGGCCCCCTGTACTGTGATTGGGATTTACTTCCTGTTGTACAGAGTAACAAATAAATACATAAACTACACTGTTGGTGAAAAAATTAGACTCTTGAAATTCGTGAAATTCTCCTAATTTTCAAACCGTCATAACTTGGCAAATTTTTAGCTAATTTTTACGAATTTTCAAGGGTGAAAAAGTTTAAAGTGTCTACTTTAAGGAGAAACAAACAATCTTAGAATTAACCCCTTCCGGCTTCTCCCCCCAACCCCCTAGAAGAAACAAAATTTAGTGGAAAAAACGTCCAACATTACCAGTCAGTACGTAGCTAAAAAAAATTGTAGAATCGATTTACCATCAGAGCAATAAAGCTTATCCATTTCCCTGCAAAGAACGCAAAGAACGAAGTTCCTACGATGATTCGGCACCGAATTATGCGTGTTTGAAGTGGAATGTGCATTTGGGAGTTGATGATGAGGAAAAATTTCAATTTTTCCGGAGGTTATATCTTAAAAACTAAACAAGATATGAAGATGCGCTTAATGGCATTGAATTCCTCGTGTACGAATTGATTAATAAGCAAATTTATAGCGAATTTATTTTTTGAAAATTTCCTAAGGTGTACCCCTTAATTTTTTCAGTTTTAGGTCAATTTCAGACTATTTTCTCTAACATTCTTTCTTGTACATATATTGTAACAAAAATTTACATACATACGAGGTGTGACTATTAAATAACGAGATTGATGCTGCTACAGACGAAGTCCGCATGCGCCAAACACCAGCGTCCGTCAGCTTTTTAGCGTGAAGCTTTCTCTTTCGAATGCAGTACCTCTCGCTTCTGTATACAAATCCGTATAGCCGTATCATTCGTTCTAATTAGTTATTTTTTTTGTTTCGCCGAAAAAATGTTAAGTGCAACATTAGAACAACGAATTGTTGTGAAATTTCACATGAAACTTGGCAAAACTGCTACTGAAACTTATAATTTATTGAAAAAAGTACCTGGCTTGTGGAAGGACAAGTCATGGTTTCTCCATGAAAACAATGCGCTGGCTCATTCCGCAATGTCCGTCAAGAGATTTCTAGCCAAGTACAGCATCCCAATGTTGGACCATTCGCCTTATTCGCCAGATCTTGCACCGTGCGATTTCTATCTGTTTCCTAAGGTGAAATTTTCCTTAATAGCAACAAGATTTGAGCTTTGAAAGAGAAATCGGCACGCGTTCTGAAGGAGCTGACAAAAGAAGACTTCCAGCACTGTTTCGAACAATGGAAGATTCGCATGGAGCATTGTAGGGATAGAGGAGGGGTGTATATTGAAAGTGATAATAAGTAAATAGGTATGGAATCAAAATAAAATGTTAAAACAGCATCAGTCTCGTTATTTAATAGCCACACACCTCGTAAAAAGAAGCTTCTTAAATTTAGTCATCCCTTATTCATCACATTTAATGTTCATCCTTCCAAGCAGTATCAAAACATAATTTTTATTTTTTGTCACATCATAAACTACTCAACTGCACTTATCACATGAAAAACATTCACCCAAAAAGTCTAAAACACCCTAGCTTCAAATCCAATAACCCTAGACCATAAAAGCAAGTAGATAACGCGCCACCTACAACCTACAAACCTTACGTTCAGCGTCATCGGGATAAGAAGGGTGTTGCGGGGGTGTCACGTGACGTAGTCGAACAGCCGCGTGCGTCATCATCCGTCCGTAACGGAACATCCCATATACACTCACACATGGACAGATTTCGTCATTACATGCTACATTGTCATATTGTGCTCGATATGGGTTGAATGTATAGACAAGTGACGAATTGAGTTATAGGGATTTTACTGTTAGATTTTGTGGGGTGGTAACACTGATGTAATGTGAGACAGGAAGAGGGTGGCAAATTGGAACAAGGCGTGAGACGTGGATGGAATCTTGTTTGGGATTCACAAAGATGTTAGCGATTTTTATTTTTATGTCAATTTTAATTGAACATGCTATTTTTTAAATTACATTCTGGTATAAACTTAATGAATGGTGAATTAATGTTTCAATAGTATGATGCTACCCCATTTGTTGAGGCAGCGTGATTAGAGATTGTGTGGGGCGATGCAAGAATAAATAGACTCTTATGCCTATTTTTAAATTATTTTTTTATGAAATTACACTGGCGAGAAAACAAAACTAAACATATTTTCCCAATTTTTTTTTAATCGCTGGAGTTATGATCGCAAAAAAATTCATTTCATGAAAATGCGAATTTTTTGTTGAACCAGTAGAAAATAGAAAAATTTTAAAATATGGTTCTATGTTATTCAGACTACGAGAAATCGAATGCCGTTGAGCGCATCTTCATATCTTTGTTAGTTTTCGAGTTACAGCGATTTTTGACTTCTTTTAAATCTAAATTTTGAAGGCCCATATCTCGAAAACTAAAAGAGATATTGAAATGCGGTTTGAACGAGTGTATTTCTCGTGCTCGAATTAACTTATACTGAAATTTTGAAAATTTTGAAAATTTTGCTATTTTTGTCAAAATTTTCTTTTGCCTATATTTTAAAATTTTTAAGAGATAATGAAAATCTATGAACATCAGCGAATTCCACTCGGATAAGTACATATGTATGTAAAATTTCAGAACTTTTGCTCCGCAGATAAAATTTTTAGAGCAAGAAAACTAAAAATGGCCTAAATTCGTAAAATTCTTAAGGGGTACCTCTAAGAAATAATTAAAAAACAGTGATTTTTCGTTTTTTCGTAATAAGAACTTTATCTGTGCGAATTTTTGGCTACCTATGTATTTTTACGAGAGGAATTCACTGGTGTTCACAGATTTTCATTATCTTTTCAATTTTTTAAAATATTGAGAAATGAAAATTTTCAAAATTTCAGTATAAGTTAATCGGAGCACGAGAAATACACTCGTTCAAACCGCATTTTAATATCTCTTTTAGTTTTCGAGATATGGGCCTTCAAAGTTGAGCTTTTCAAAAAGTCAAAAATCGCTGTAACTTAAAAACTAAAAAAGATATAAAGATGCGCTCAACGGCAATCAATTTCTCGTAGTCTGAATTATATGGAACCATATTAAAAAAAATCGATTTTTATACTAGTTCAACAAAAAAAAAATGACATTTTCATTAACAGAAATTTTTGCGAGCACGACTCTGGCTATTAAAAAGATATATATTGAGGATCAAAATACACAAAATTATGTAAAAATATACCAGGAAGTAAATAATGAAATCGCCAATTTCATATCTAGTTTCATATTATTTAAAATTAATTGTAAACAGAAACAAACGTGCATATAAACATAAGCATCTAATTAAATAGTATACCTGAAAGTTTAAATAAAAATTTGCAACGGGATAAATCTTTGGAAACATGTGTTTTAACCAAGCCTCCCCCCCCCCATTAATATAGAATATAGTTCTGTGCTGTATTTAGTTGGAGTTTTGTTATTTTTATTTAGTTTTGGTTTTAGGTTGGTAGCAAACTGAAACTTTTCTGTAGTTCCAATTTTTGCCACTATGAACGCATTCCTATTTAACAATCCAGATATTATCTACTTATACAATAGCAACTACAGAAAGTTATAAAATATTAGTAATTAGTAATACATGTTCATAAAATAAAACGCCATAAAACTTTAGTCATTAAAATGTATATTGTTGTATCTATAAATAATAAATATTATCAAAATTCAGAAACAGATCTTTTATACTTAGAAAATAGATGTTTTAATTGACTTTCGCTCTCAACTTGGTTATTACTGGTTTTATGGTTTTTATATTCGATAATAGCTTTATTTTATTACACGTGTGACAATAATGTTGATGTCAACATATGTGATTCTTCCAGACGTGAGAATGGAACTTATCTACCTGTCCCATGAAAACCAAGAGATTTTTCTTTTCGGCTGCTATGAAATTTGATAATTACGTTTTCATTTGCCATCGTAAAGTTGACTTTTCTGTGGAGCAATCATAAAATAACTTTCTTGCGCGTGTCCAATGGCAACACATGAAATAGTGATTTATGTATCAAGGGTGAAAACAGACGTTTATTAGCATGAGGCGCAAAGCGCCGAGGACTAATAATCTGCTCAGGGTTAGAAACGCTAATTTCACCCGTGATGTACATACAATATTTTATGCACAACAAAAGAACATTTAATTATATGTTCAAAAGATTAAAACAGGTTATATGTCAAAATGACATTTTGCAGAATCAAGTATTCACAATAAACAAAAATTGTTATTTATTTATATATCCATGGGATATATATTTTATTCTGGCTCTAGGACAAAAAAGAAGTGTTTAAGCCCGCTTCGGCCCGATTGTGCATAATAGTATATTGCGTTTTAAGGGAAGATAAGGGCATATTACATCCCAAAGTTTTCTGCTTAACAAGCAACCGTAGGGATGTAAAATGCCGTTAGATTACCGTAGGGCACAAATACTGAATCGAATAAGCAAAAAATAGCAATAGTAAAATAAATAAATAAACATATCATCACGCCTTCTATCCACTATTGGGTGTGGCATTCTGCCGAAGCAGATCTCGGTAAGTGATATATTTTGCGCGTGAAGAGCGGTTACCACTCGTCAAATCACGGCTTCCAAAGACGTTAGTGGTGGGAGAGCCACAGGGGTAGTTTTTTTTTAAATGGTGAAAATTGTTTGTCGTCTGTTGGAATCGAACCAGGGTTCTCAGAATCCACAGGCCGACTTGATACCACTGAGCTAGCCACCCCATATAGCAATAATGACACACTTTAATGAAACACCCTGTATACAACAGGACGAAAGTGCATTTAATCCCTCAGATCATTATGCAGTTTAATCTCTTGGTATATAATATATTATTGTGTAAAATTGTCAGCACATTTACTTGGTGACGAGATTTTATTTGTATAAAACTGTGATTAATTGAATGACTTTTCAAATGTGTTTCATTTTGATTGGCTGAAAACAGGCCAAGGGAAATTATCACAAATGATCGTACAGGACCTCCTGAATATATCGATATAATTATTATGAATTATTTTTTGCTTAAGAATAAACACAGCACAAACTGTATGTAAAATCCCACGTATCTGGCATATAATGATATCTCATTTTATAAATTTAAAAATATAATTACTTTCATTTATATCTCTCATCTGTTTGAAATTTTCTCATTAACATTTCTCTTCATATTTTACTTAATTTAAAGTAAGAAGTTGATTACTGAATATGTTGTTTGAGTGTCTGATCGTTTTCACCTAGTTTAAAGTAAGATTTTCACATTTTTTCTACTTAATTGCATAATATTTACTTTAACTGTAAAAATGCAATTTCATGTTCAGCTCAACAGCCTTGTAAATTAACTAATTACTATTACAGCACGTTTTCCAATGGCGTACCCATTGACAAAAGAGGAACTATTACAAATTATTTAAAAGTGTATTTATCTTTTAAGTATGAACTTGGATTTCAGGTTTAAGGTACGAGTATGGGTTGCTAAAGTTTAAAAAACATATTTTACACTAATTGAACATGAATTAGATTTATGCTACAATGTTATTTAAAAAATAGAACGTCTAATTAAAACTTCTTTCAGGCAGATTCATAAAGCGGATTAGGGTTAACACCATTTTTTATTTCGTTTTTAACCATAGTTGAAAGAAACCCGGGTTTTTAAAAAAAAAACCGACCCACTGGGTTATTTCGGGGTTTTTTGAGTTTATTTGGGCACTATTGGTTTTTTTTTTGTAATATTGGCAAATACACTTTTCAATTCAAGTTATTTAATTCTAGATTAATTTTGTATATAATGTTTAAAATGTATATTGTATACTACTAAACATTAAAACAAAATTTATGTAAGTACTATTATATAATAATAGCAAAACTATATTTACATAATAAATATAAATATATCATCACGCCTTTTACCCATTACGAGGTGTGGCACTCTATTGAAGCAGATCTCAGTAAGTGATATATTAATACGCGTGAAGTGCGATTACCAGCCGTCAAATCACGGACCTCAAAGATGTTAGTGGTGGATGAGCCATAGGGATAATTTTAAATTGGTAAATTTGTTTTTGTCGGCTATGGAGATCGAACCACGGTTCTTAGCATCCACAGGACGACTTTATACCACTGAGATATTACCGCATCCCCAAAGATGTTAGAGTAGAGGGAGCCACAAAGGTAATTTTAATGTGCTGAAAATTATTTGTCGATGATGGGAATCAAACCCGGGTTCTCAGGATCCACAGGCCGACTCGATACCACTGAGCCATCTACCCCATAAATAACAATATTCTATTTTATAATGGGTAATTACTTTTGGATATTCCCTCCCTTTAAAATGATTTTCAGAATATCATGGCAATTACAAGTTCAAGTATACGGTTATTCAGTTAAATCCCGAAATATTAAAATAGCAATTTCCCCGAAAACAATAATAAACCTAGCTTGCTAAATACTTATTCTTGAATAACTACCTTCATGAGTACTACCCTTGCTGAAAACATTCGCCACAGAGCCCACGAGCAACCGGTGCATTCTCAACAACGATGTTTTCACATCAGACAGTATGTACTACAACCCCTATGGTTATTTTATATCCGGTTTAAATAGAGACGAACTTACGGCATCCTCAATGCGCAGAACAAGGACAGCGCAACTCCGGGTAGAAATATGAAATTTGCGATTTTATTCCTTATTTCGCGCCGGGTTAAAGACACCCTGTATATAAGAAAGAGACGAGGAATGATAAGGATGGTTTTGACTTGGGTTAGACAAGGATAGAAGGGTACAATAGGTTCGTAACGGCATTGAAGAGAGAAGAATACTGAAATTTGAAAAGAAAACAGAGAAGTGCATATTACATGCTTCGGAAAAATTAAATATAGGTTTTTTCTCAATACATACATGCATTATTAGTTCGCAAACTTATAATTTGAAGTTTTTACAAGAATATTTATTAAACCATCTGTCTTCGCTTGTTTTATTTCAGTCTACTGTTTAATATTCAGCCTGTTGCTATATAACAAGCTCTGCCATTGTTATCACAAATTAAAATGATTATTATACTTTTTAACAGCACTGCAACGTGGGTAAAACAGAAAAATAACTGTTTCAATTTCGAATGTACTGTAAATATTTTAGAAAGTTGCAAGTAAATAGGATAATCCAATCGTGTCTCAAGTACATAAAGCTTCTTTTACACAAGCAATTACATACGATAAAACTTGGCAGTATCAAACAGTTTGTTTACAAACAATATCAGCATTCCACTAGACAAAATAACCTTCTGAACACACAAAATACAAAAACAAACTCAACCAAATTCAACAATCACATGTTACACCAGTGTCACCTAACCGTTCCAAGAAAACGTACATTTTCACAAACACAAAATGTAAGAAACGTCCATAAGCTTACCTTACAAAAAGAAATAATCCAAAAATGTTAATCCAAATGGTAATCCAAAATTGAGTAATCACCACATTTTATAAACACGAAAGTATTTGCACTATTTTAACATCACAACAATAAACACAAACATATGACAATCAGTCCATTGTTGGTTACAACAATGCAATAATTCCGCGAGATCTGTCCCCGCGTGGTACACAGTTTCAACACTCGGCTCTGACTGCTGGCCGCGTTGTACGTTGATCCCCCCTTTACGTCGGCTCCCCCTCACCAACAAACGCAGCACATAGGCCGCTATATACCGGGCGACCCCTCCTATATACTTCCACGGCAGACTTCGTTCTGCTGTTTCTCTATACATACAAATCGTATATACCTTCTCTACACTGTTACAGGCAAAAGTTTCACTTTATGGTGTTGTCGAGTTGGAGATGTTTATGGCTGAATTTTTGACAGTGTAAATCGTGCTTGGGAAGAGGGTATACTGTAGGTCTTTAGCGGTATTTTTGAAAGATATTTTCCAGTGCTACATTTTTTTTTAGGGATTGGCGTATTTGTTTTTTGACTTGAATTTTGCTAGATTGTTTTGAGATGGGCGAGGAAATGAGATTTTAATCGTATGTGAATAAGAAATGTTGACTTTTTCTCTTTTTAAGGAATTATTTTTGCTGCTGTCGACATATAATAACTACTAAAACATTACATTTTTATTTTACATGATTATAGATATACAAAAAGACTTAGAAAATCATTTTTTCTACGACCGAGCAAAATTAAACTTTTTGTAATCATTCAAAATAAGGTTTACCTTGGAAACCTATGGAAAGTTTGATTTTTCGCACTAGTGCACAAAATAATTGAAAAAAAAACTCATTTTTTATAAATTTTGTCTATTAAAACGCTAATTGTACTTATATACACACATTTTAAGGAATTTATAAAAGGAGTAGAGACATTTGCTTATAACGCCATCAAACAGGCATATTTTAACAAACTTTGCGAGAAAAATAAACAATTTGTTTTCAAATGACAAATGTCAATTCATGGCATACTTAACTGTCAATATAAATTCACGCTTCAAATTTAATAAGTTTCCTCATTGTCCATCATATAATTTTTGCTCGTTACAAAAAGCATTGTACAAAACTCGTGCACGAAGACGTCATTTGCACCATTCGCGCTCATGTGCAAAGTATGTCTTCGCGCACTTGTTATGTAAATAGCTATTTCCAACTGTCAGTTACTGGCAGAAAGTTTATATTTGCCGCTTTGTAAGTGTGTATCATTGTAATCAAAGGTTACATGAAAACTGTGGCCCAAATTTCATAACAGAAAAATTGTGAAAAATATTTTTTTATATTATTTTTCAAGCGTTTTTAAATGGTCGTAGAAAAAACGTTGTGTGCTCACTAATAACTATTTCCTACAACCGAACTGAAAATAGACATGTCCAATTATCAGTTGAGTGCAGAAAGTTGTCGTTTCTCACTCGCCGAGCAGTTAATTAAGAGTGTAACCAAGGATACATAAAATTTTTTGAAGTTTTCAAGAGATTTTTAAAACAGAAAAACTGTCAAAAATCATTTTATTTGTTACGCATTTGAAAACGTTATTTATTAAAACTGTTTATCCACTATGGAAATGAATCTGTACTAGCTACTAACTTGTAAAAATTTTACAGGTCAGTTGTCAATTTTACATGTTAGTAAACAAACGAGTTGCCACAATAATACTTATAATCATTTAATAGTAAGTATATTACGTACCATGAACTGTAAGTGACAGTTTTTAGGTCAAGAGAAATCAATCCCCGAAGGGACCAGATTTCCTAAACATTCGAGACCTAAAAAAATCATTTACAGTTCGAGATTAGTAAGCTATTTTTTATAATACCTGCACAAATAGAAGGAAAAGAAAAATAGATCTGAAAATTAACAGTTATCAAAATAAACGGGACCTTGATCTATAATATTTATTTACTGTCCACGGTGGATGGTAAGTAAACATTATAGTCCTGATGTAGGTAATCATGGACACAACTATGCAATAAAAGTTCCATTTACTGTGATTAAATTTTATTATTAATGGTTAACTTATAGAGCAGGTATTGTACAAAATTATTTTTGACATAACAGTTGTAACTGACATGATCAAAATATAATATATTTACAAATATATGGTTATCATAGATTGGTATAACTATATTTAATACACAAGGCAATGGGCAAAATAAATAACACAATTTATACAGCGTGATCAAAAGGAATTGTTATAGTTGGCAATACAATTCCAAAGATCTTTTTATTCCACAGTTGGCACAACGTCAGATAAAGGCGGAAATGCTATTTGACATTTCTAATAAATACAAATAGGTTATGTCAGGAGTCTGACAGCTAATAGAATTTTGACTTTTTAAGTAATAGAAATACTTTAGAAATAAATGTAATAATAAATGTACTCAAATTTTAATTTTAAATGTCACTGTCAACAACTGGAAATGAATTTATGTATCAGGCTTACCAATTTCAAGTAGTTTTTTTTATTGCCAACTGTAACAATTCCTTTTGATCACTCTGTAGAAATATCTAGGCAACGGATAAAATCAATCGCTAATCACTGTCACCAATTTAATTATTCTACCAAAAATTTCCCTTAATGGGAAATGTCAACTATTTTACAAAATAGTATGAAACACTCGTTACAGAAGCAAGTTGTGTCCGAATTTCGAATTTGTGCTAGTATAGGTAGCCATCTGTAACTGTATGTTAATACTGGGTATGACACTCTGCCGTAGCAGATCTCCGTAAGTAATATACTTTGCGCGTGAAATGCGATTACCAGCCGTTAACGCACGCCGCCAAGAATGTTAGTGGACGAAAAGTCACAGAGGTAGTTTTAATATTTCTCAAATCCACAGGTCGACGCGATATCACTGAGCTATTGTGTTTATTTTTATTTGAAAGTTCTCAGCACCTCAAACTTCTAACAGATTTGAAACTTATATTCTTATTTACAAATCTACATTTAATCTAAAGATAAGCCAACTTGTTCTCTTAACAAACATTCATAATCTCACGTTCATGTCACAACTTTATCAGTTTTATGTTTTAAGATAAATATAACAGAAACGTGGGTTGTTCTCTGTATCGCATGTAAACGTAGTAGATTTCAGGCTTGACCGCTGCACCACACACATGGTGATTCATCCCTGTTTAGATTTACGATTTATACTCGATAAAAAAGTACTTGTTCTAATATTTATGGAGATATTTGCAAAATAGCTTTATTTATAGACAGGTATTTCAAAACAGTGGTTCTAAAACTGAACAATTACTGTTACTCCACTAACATTCCACTTCATGTTCATAAATATGTCACTTACCGAGATTTACTACAGCAGAGTCCATACCCAGTGATGGATGAAAGGCATGATGATATGTTTGTTTTATTTTTTAATTTGTATAATATTTTATTTTATTTATTTATTTATTCTATGGGGTGGCTAGCTCAGTGGTATGAAGTTGGCCTGTGGATCCTGAGAACCCTGGTTAGATTCCCACAGACGACAAACAATTGTCATAATTTCATAAAACTACCCCTGTGGCTCCTCCACCACTAACAACTTTGGAGGCCGTGATTTGACGACTGGTAACCGCACTTCACGCGCAAAACATATCACTTACCGAGATCTGCTTCGGCAGAGTTCCACACCCAGTAATGGGTAGAAGGCGTGATGATATATTTATTTATTTTTATATTTATATATTCTAGTTAATCTTTTGATGACTTTGTCATACAGAATTTTATTGGCCTCTAAAAATTGTATTACTTCTCTGTCCATTTCTTGAAAAATTAAGATCAATCAAAATGTTTGACAGTGTCAGCTGATATTTCACGGTCGGTAATAGAGATTACAATGCGAAGTTTAAAACGCTGACCTCTGATTGGCCATCGGTAAGAAATGTTAGGTAAAGTAACGTAGAAAGATGAAAATCTCTTGCATTGCTAATTTTACATTAATGATTTCTTTACTTCAATAGAAATGGTTCTACTTAACACAAGTTTTAACTTGTTGCCTTACCTACTAGTTTTGCGTTTCTTCTTGCGTTAATTCATTATAAATCCAGCTTTACTATTTACTTTACATCTTACGTTACTTCATTATAAATCCAGCTCTATAGTTACTTGCCAGTCTTTATGTATTTTTATTTGCACAGAGAAATTGATTGCGGCATCATAATTTTTTAATTGCTACAGAAAAGTAAATAATAACTATTATTGCCTATGGAATTTATTTATGTCATTATGTAGCAAAAATCAAACATTTAATATACATATTACATATAATACATTAGTTGTAAATAAAAGTTGGTCAGCTCTTGCTTTGAGTCTTTTACTGTATTATAAATCATTACGAGCTCAACACATGCTCAACTTTTTATGGTACTACTAACATTTCCTTTACCTCTTACATTACTTCATTATAAATCCCGCTTTTAACGATAAATTTAAAATTAACACAACTCTTAAAACAGCTGTTTACCGTTTTGGCACAACACAAGCTTCATGCAACGCGAAATATTAGTAAGATAGGGACTTTAATTCTATCTACCGGGCGACAATAATTGCCAAAAAAATGTTGAGTTGGCAATCCTGTTTAGTTACTCCACATATAACTTTGATTTTCGTTTATTATTTTAACCAAGAGAGGTAGTTTCTTTCCTATATTTTCTGGTTTTTTATTTTCAGTAATAATATAACAAGAGAGTGAGAATAAATTGAAAATAATTTGACAGATCTTTCGAAAACTTGTTGGCAGGCAATAGTCACGAAAGCCCGTAGGGCTTGAGTGGCTATTGCCAAATGGCAACAAGTTTGAGAAAGATACTGGAGAATTATTTTCTAATTTATCCAACTCTCGAGTTATATTTAATTAGATTATTTTTTGACTTAGCTGTAGAGGTCGATTCATCCAACTTAAAAGATTTTGTACTGGGTCCATATCCATTAATAACTTATTAAGATATTCTTGGAAGTTATTTCCAAAATTTGTTGGCGTATTTCTGTAAATGGAACTAAAACGATTGTTTTCACACATTTTACTAGACGCGTTGATAGTTTTAAATAACTATTTGACAACTACCTATCATTTGTTACAATCAAAAAAGCACCTACAGAGAATATTTCCGGGAATAATCACAAGAACTTTATTCTGAGTATAATAATGAGAGGATTGGTTCAAGCGCAGACACGTGACATACAATAGAGCATTTAAATGGTTTTGAGTTGAAGTAGTGATATCGTGTCGGCCTGTGGATCCTGAAAATCCTGGTTTAATTCCCACTGCCGACAATAATTTTCACCACATTAATACTACCCCTGTGGCTCTTCCACTTCTAACATCTTTGGAGGCCGTGATTTGACGACTGGTAACCGCATTTCACGCTCAAAAATATATCACTTACCTAGATCTGCTTCGGCAGTAATGGGTAAAAGGCGTGATGATATGTTTATATTTATTTATTTATATTTTAAACTCTCCACCGCCGCTAACGAAGCTCGTTCTTCCAGATATTTTTTTAATTAACTAAAGATCAACCAAAATCATCACCAAGCATGAGATTTAAAAAATGTGAAAATGATGAAAGTTAATACGTATTTTAATTGTCCAGACTTAGTATTAAATGTCGACATAAAAATCACATAACTTGGCTTTAGCGACAATTAATATACTGTTACTTCCACGTATAGATCTACGGACATCATGAATTTTAATGCGGTTTTGTAACAATATCTTTATTTTCTGAGAAAAATATACACATTCATGTTTCTTCTAATTACTTGTATCACACCTAATTATAAGCCTTTAACTATATATTAATTAAAGTGTATTTGTTATTACAAACAAAATTAAAAATTATTTATTATTTTTATGGGGTAGAGGGATCAGTGGTATTGAGTCAGACAGTGTATTTGAGAACCCTGGTTCGATACCCACAGCCGACAACTATTTTCACCACGTTAGAATTACTCCTGGGGTGGCTAGCTCAGTGGTATGAAGTCGGCCTGCGGATCCTGAGAACCCTGGTTCGATTTCCACAGGCGACAAACAATTTTCATAATTTCCAAAACTACCCCTGTGACTCCTCCACCACTAACATCTTTGGGGGCCGTGATTTGACGACTGGTAACCGCACTTCACGCGCAATATATATATCACTTACCGAGATCTGCTTCGGCAGAGTGCCACACTCAGTAATGGGTAGAAGGCGTGATTATATATTTATATTTATTTAATTTAAAATTACTTCCCGTCCACTAATATCTTTGGGGGCCACGACTTGACAGTTGAACGCGCATAAATATACAACTTACCAATATCTGTTACGACAGAGTGCCACATCCAGTAATGGGTAAAAGGCGTGATGATATATTTGTTTATTTTAATTATTGATTAACTTTTATTAACATATTATACGTATAACATTTTACTTCATCAAATAAGTAACTTTTTCGAATACGATTACTGTCTTTTATTTTCATAAGCATTAATTTTTAAAAATTCATTATATTTTTTTAATTTTGAGATCATATTGGATCAATAACTCACCGCATGTATCAAAACTGAATATAAAAACGTCATTTTTGTTAGTAATGAGGTTGATGGCTCAGTGGTATCGAGTCGGTCTGTAGATCCTGAGAACCATGGTTCAATTCCCACAATCTACAAACAATTTTCACCACATTGAAACAACCTCTGTGGCTCCCCCTCTACTAATATCTTCGGGGGCCGTGATTTAACGGCTGATAACCTCACTTCATGCGCACAATATATCACTTACCGAGATCTGCTTCGGTAGAATGCCACACCCAGCAAGTGGTTAATAAATATTATGGAGTAATGGCTCAGTGGTATCAAGTCGACCTGTGGATCCTAATAACTTTGATTTTATCCCCACAGCCGACAGAAACATTTTCACCAAATTAAAATTACCCCTGTGGCTTCCCCACCACTAACATCTTAGAGGGCCGTGATTTGGCGGCTGATAACTGCACTTCACACGCTAAATATGTCACTAACTGAGATCTGCTTCGGCCAAATTACACAATGGATAAAAAACAAATCTGATATTATTATTATTAGTTTTGACCGTATTTTGATAATGTGTTTGTAGTAGAAACTAGTAAGATATTCGCATCGTCATGATGACTAGAAATATATTCGAAGCTACTGAATCGAATAACTTAAGATATGAGTAAGATGTTCAACATTATCTACTGCGATCACTTATGATTGATATTCGGTGCATCATTGTCATAAAACATAATCTTTAATATTAGTTTCTTTTGGGATTTTTAACCCTACACAGTAAGGGTATTCCATTTGCCATTTTGATCAGATCTAACTTAGATTTACTGATTCAGTGGAACTTTGATTGCACTGTGGTTTCCATGATTATATCAGGACTATAATATTTACTTACCACCCACCGTGGCCAGTAAGTAAATATTATAGATCAAGGTCCTTCTTATTTTGACAACAACTTGACAGCTGTTAATTTTAAAACCTATATTTTAATTTTTTTAATTTAATGTACCTATATGTCATTCACTTTCAAATCCAAGCGTATGGCGACACTCCCTACCTTTCTTATCTTTTTGTTTCATTTTCAGTTACTTCATTGTGTTAACTATTCTTTCATATATAAGTGCAGGCTATCGCTTTCATCTTTTCTAATCTTTGTAGATTCGTTGTTAGATTCGTTATTAGATTCGTTGTTAGGAGTAAGCGTGCGTAATTTGAGATGTTTTATGCATATGTTATGTACGTCGAAGAAAGAAGATGAATGATAAGTGAATAGGAGTGATTGGATAGATGTGATTGAAGGTTTGTTGTGTGATAAATGATTCCGAGTGTAATAAATAAATAAGTTTATATGGAGTGATCTATGAATGTGGTTAAAGTGAGGGTGGTGTGTTTGGATGAGAATGTTTGACGAGGACTGATTATTTGATGAATTTAATGAGTGAATATTTTATGAATGATTTTAGGGTTCGTGCTGCCCCATTTGATGGGATATAGCGTGAAGATATGTATGTATGTCATTGACTTTATTTGATTTGCAAATGGTCGAGTATTATTTGAAGAATCTTATGTAAGATTTTCAGCCATTTTAAAGTAATTCGCCCTTAATAATGTTTTTAATTAGCGAGTCCCTCGCCTTTAAAATCAACAAGTGTTTCTTGAGAGCAGTGCGCCACATTTTCATTTCTTTCACTACTCGATTCTCGTTTGTTCGTCAGCCGTCAAACATCTGACTATCGGGCAGCGTGTCGGTGATTTGGTATGCACACGGCCTCCTCGATGTATTCGTGCTCAATGCCCTTTGTCGCTGTCTCTCTCACTCGCACTTACACGCCAGATAGAGTGGTGTTGTTTCTCTTGCACTACAGTGGCTTTCGAGTTATTTGGTTTTCGTTTTGTGAACAATGCCAAGCGGATTAGAAGCTGTGCAGTTGTTTTAATTTATTGCAGAAACAAATTCGCTTTATGACCATATTTTGAAAAGGCGAAAAGAGGCAAATGCTTCAAAACTATAAAGTTATTTTCATGGAAGATATTTATAGAAATATGATTCTTGCTTGGCTAGGCTTCATAAAATAAATGTTTAAAATGCCAATTTCTTCTTATTTATCAAAATGGTCTGCACATATTTTTGAAGTCAAATATTGAACGTAAAACATTCAATTTAAGTGCAAATAATAATAGAAAATAATTTTACCCATTACTGGGTGTGCCACTCTGCCGAAGCAGATCTCGGTAAGTGATATATTTATGCGCGTGAAGTGCAGTTACTAGTTGTCAAATCACGGCTCCCAAAGATGTTAGTGGAGGGAGAGCCACAGGGGTAATTTTTTAAATTGGTGAAAATATTTTGCCGGCTGTGAGAATCGAACCAGGGTTCTTAGGATCCACAGGCCGACTTGATACCAC
Organism: Pterostichus madidus; assembly: GCA_911728475.2. Lineage (NCBI taxonomy): Eukaryota > Metazoa > Arthropoda > Insecta > Coleoptera > Carabidae > Pterostichus > Pterostichus madidus. Next base: position 10,615,954 of record OU452315.1, read on the forward strand.
TCAGCCATTATCCCATAGAATTATTAAAATAACCAAACAGTTATTTATATACTTAGGCTATAAAGAAGGATTTTTTATTGCGGATTACAACGCGAGTAATAAATAGTATAATGTGTAACAAGTGTGCGAAGTTTTGTCACGGCTTTAAAAATCGATTTTAATTATTCTTTTTTGATAGTTCGAGTTTTTTGGCGTGTTTGAATGACTTGATGTGCATTTGGGGATTTTTGGCAAAAAATGTGTTATTTATTGGGGGAGGATGTTGAAGGTTACAAAAGAAGACAATCCTTAAAATAGAGACGAAATAGTTTTATTTTCTGAAAGGATCATCCAATTTTTTTCAAAGTCGCTGAGTTATGAGTCAGTAACATTAACTTCAAACATGCATAACTCTGTGCCAAATCATCGTAGGAACTTTGTTCTTTGCGTCCTTTGCAGGAGATTGAATAAACTTTATTGCCCTGATGGTGAATTGAGACCACAAATTTTTCTTAGCTCCGTACAGATCGTCAAAGATGGATGTTTTTTTCATTAAAAACATTTTTTTCTTCTAGGGGGTTTAAGGGGGCGGAAGAAGTTAACCCTAAGATCGCATGTATCCCCTTAAAGTAGACACTATACTTTTTTGCCCTCAAAAATTCGTTCAAATTCGTTCATTAGTGTATATCTCTATTTTGAAATGTAACAGATAAATTTCAATTAATTAAGTTAAATAATTGTCTTAATAATTAAATTATATAAATTACAGTGGTATCGAGTCGGCCTGCAGATTCTGATAACCCTGGTTCGATCCGACAAACATTTTCACCAAAATAAAATTACCCCTGTGGCTCCCTCACCACTAACATCTCTGGAGGCCGTGATTTGATGGCTGGTAACTGGACTTCACGCGCATAAATATATCACTTATCCAGATCTGCTTCGGCAGAGTGCCACACCCAGTAATGGATGAAAGGCGTGATTTCTATTTATTTAAATCTACCACCTGAAGATAAATTTATCTCATTTCGCACATAATCTCCAAAACGCGTAGGTTAATACACATCTTTACAAAGAAAATTACCCATAGCGCTCGTTATATAAAATACCACCAACCCTTAGGCTGTACTTTATCACCCCTGCGTAAAACAAGGATAGCTACAGCGGCAGGGGGCGCACGAACCATCAGACACGTCAAGCAGACACCCCACGCAGCGCAAAAGAGAGTAGAGAGGAAGAGAGGAGAGTTTGTCCTCTCTGCAAGACATTGAACAATGTGCTCTTCTCTTTCGTGCAAGAGCTCGATCGGATTACGAGAGAGAGTCTCTCTTTCACTCTCCTGGAGAAGAGAGGAGAGAGAGACTTTCCAATTTTGCGAAACGTGAACGTGGGCACGATATGAATTTCTCTTTTCTTTTTTTTGTTTCTTGACTTCTCGTAGATTTGTTATGTGGCTTGAATCTTGGTTCTTGGATACGATTTGTGGTCAGGGAATTAAATTTTTGATTGTTTTGGGACGCAACGACCTAGGGACAGTGGAGTACTTTATATTCGTGTTTTATTGATTTTATTTCCGTGTTGTGGGTCGCAGCTATGTAATTGATTACGTAATATGGTAACTGTTTGATATAATAGGTAGTTATGTATCCTATATTCCAGTGTTTTTCAAACTTTTGTCAACCGCGACTCCTAAATGGCTCTAAAAAACTCTCGCGATCTCCGAAGCTTTCAACTACGTCTTAATAAATGCGAAGTTTATATTTATTGTTATTTATTATTAATGGCTCAGTGCTATATCAAGTCGGCCTGTGGATCCTGTGGTCCCTGGTTCGATTCCCACAGGCGACAAAACATTTTCACCAATTTAAAATTACCTATTTTAATTATGGGATGGCTAGCACAGTGGTATGAAGTCGGCCTGTGGATCCTGTGGTCCCTGGTTCGATTCCCACAGGCGACAAATTTTCATAATTTGAAAAAGTTATCCCTGTGGCTCCTCCACCACTAACATGTTTGGGGGCCGTGATTTGACGACTGGTAACCGCACTTCACGCGCAAAATATATCACTTACCGAGATCTGCTAAGGCAGAGTGCCACACCCAGTAATGGGTAGAAGGCGTGATGATATATTTATTTATTTTATTTAAAATTACCTCTGTGGCTCCCCCACCACTAACATCTTTAGGGGCTGTGATTTGATAGCTGGTAACCGCACTTCACGTGCATAAATATCTCACTTACCGAGATCTACTTCGGCAGAGTGCCACACTCAGTATTTATCTTGAAATTAGTGAAATAATTTGAAATAACGTAGAACAATGTACAAGCAATCTACAAATAGTTCTCGTGTAATATCATTATAATTTTATAAATTTTGTTAATATTTTACAGGCAGATTCATAAAGCGGATTAGCGCTAACACCATTATTTATTTCGTTTTTAACTCTCTTTTCAATGTACGAAACAAGTTTATTTTAATTTGAGTTAAAAAGAGAGTTAATTAGCATCAAATTTAGTTCATTTCTTTAATCTGTTTTAATTTGAAACAGAGTTATAGATAATATTAAAAACAGTGTTAGTGCTAATCCGTTTTATGAATCTGCCTGTTAGTGATTTTCTAAATCGCACAGTTGTAGGAAAAATGTTGTTTATAACACGTGCCGAAAAAGGTTACCTGCTCGTGCAGATTTCTGCACTTGCACGTAACAAGCCTTTTTCGACACTTGTTATACAAATAACTATTATATGTTAAATCCTAACCAAGTATCATCCGCTATACAATATAGAAACTACCTCACGACTTTTATAACTTAAAATGATAACAAAATCAGACAGTAACAGAATTATGCGCTGAATGTTCAGGAAGCTAAAGCATCCTTAAACCAATGACTGGTTCATCGTCAGCTACAAATTTAAATTTTAAAACATTTGTAATTGTGTAAACAATGCATAATGCATTAGTAGATTTACTCATACATTCACACAGACAAACAGTCGCAAGTATAGGTGTTCATCTGTCTAAGTGTGAGTTTAAATCACATGCGTTAAAATCAAACTAGCCTTGAACTGCTAATAGACCAAAATAGATGTTTGTTATCTCTGAACTGGAGTTTCTGACTCGCTAGACCACCACCAAGTTTACAGAATAGATATGGATATCATTTTTCAGAATTTGTTTTATTATGAGAATCTGAACAAAGGAACTGTTGTTTATTTTTTAAATGCAGTTGTTTTATGAATGTTTTCCGCCAAAGAATAACATTTTATCAGTTTTCTTTATTTGCCAAAAGAACAAAATTAATTCAGACAAATTTATCAATTGGTAAAGAAAATAGAGAGATATGATGAATTAAATATATTTTTCTACAACTGCTATGAAAAGTTGACATTTATGCTTTCAGTTCTCATCGTAAAGTTGATGGTTACCGAGTAACGAATAATAAAATACTTTACCACGCGTCTCCAATAGCAACAAGCGGTAAAATACTTTACCGCTCGCTTAGAAAAATATAAATTGTTGCTGAAATCTTAATTTATTGAAACAATACTTACAAAATCTAAAATATAGGTTAGATTAATTTTTACACTTTTACACATATACATGAAATTTGTTGCGCTATGATTTGAAGTTGGACCTGAACGCAGCTGGGCAGCAGTGCCAACTTAATGATGTGCGTCACGCTAGATGGCCCCCTATCTCAAATCTTTTCAAAATTTTGTGTACAGTTAGTGCTAGGTTTGTTCTAGTTTGTTCCAGATTCCTGAAGTTTGTTCTTTTCATTTACACAAGTTATTAACAGTTGACGTGGGGAATCCAGCGTGACACTAAGAGTAAACCTATCTAATCTTTCCAGTTTTTAAAAATCTTTTGATATGAGAAGTTAGTGCTAGGTTTGTTCTACTTAGATATAAATTTTGAAAGTTTGTTCTATTCATATACACATGTTATTAACAATTGAATTGGGGAATCCAGCGTGACACTAAGAGAGAACCTACCTAATCTATTTAGTTTAAAAAAATCTTTTTATATGAGGAGTTAGTGCTAGGTTTGTTCTGCTTAGATACAAATTTTGAAAGTTTGTTCTATTCATATACACATGTTTTTAACAGTTGACGTGGGGAATCCAACGTGACACTAAGAGAGAACCTATCTAATCTATTCAGTTTTTAAAAATCTTTTTATATGAGAAGTTAGTGCTAAGTTTTTTCTGTTTAGATACAAATTTTGAAAGTTTGTTCTATTTATATACACATGTTATTAACAGTTGACTTGGGGAATCCAGCGTGACACTAAGAGAGAACCTACCTAATATATTCAGATTTTAAAAATATTTTTATATGAGGAGTTAGTGCTAGGTTTGTTCTACTTAGATTCAAATTTTGAAAGTTTGTTCTGTTCATATACAAATGTTATTATCAATTGAATTCGGGAATCCAGCGTGACGCTAAGAGAGAACATACTTAATTTATTAAATTTTTGAAAACCTTTTTATTTGAGGAATTAGTGCTCAGGTACAAATTTTGAAAGTTTGTGCTTTTCATATACACTTGTTATTCTGTTTTATTTTTATTAAAAAAAATAAAATAAATATATCATCACACCTTCTACCTATTACAGAGGATGACATTCTGCTGTAGCAGATCTTGGTGATATATTTTCGCACGTGAAGTGCGGTAACCAGCCGTCAAATGACGACCCCCAAAGGTTTTAATGAATTGATTTAATTCCTAAAATGACCACACCAAATCAAAAACAAGAAATTATTTTAGAGCGGAATTGCTATTTAAAGTATTTGAAAATTAGTGAATATTTTATATCTTTGATAGAAGAACAATATCGTAGCATTTTGCTAAAATATTAAAAAAAATAACAAAAATATTAATGGGTATTTAGAATACATTTGTAACAATTAGAAACAGTATTCTATGGTAATAAATAGTGATATTGTCGAAAATTTAAATTTCGATGATTTAATAGTTCTATTTTACTTTTATAATAATTGATTCATGTTATTTAAAACATATTTTATTTATTGTGTAATTTTTATATTATTTCATTTGTAACCAATTATTGAAATAGAAGAATGTTTTTTTTTTATCTATTTGAAAAACAGTGCTTTATTGCAAATAAGTATTGTTTCAATAAAGTTGAAAAGCACAAACTTTCAAAATTTGTACCTAAGCAGAACAAACCTAGCACTAACTCCTCATATAAAAAGGTTTTCAAAAATTTAATAAATTAAGTAGGTTTTCTTTTAGCGTCACGCTGGATTCCCGAATTCAATTGATAATAAAATTTGTATATGAACAGAACAAACTTTCAAAATTTGAATATAAGTAGAACAAACCTAGCACTAACTCCTCATATCAAAAGATTTTTAAAAACTGGAAAGATTAGATAGGTTTACTCTTAGTGTCACGCTGGATTCCCCACGTCAACTGTTAATAACTTGTGTAAATGAATAGAACAAACTTCAGGAATCTGGAACAAACTAGAACAAACCTAGCACTAACTGTACACAAAATTTTGAAAAGATTTGAGATAGGGGGCCATCTAGCGTGACGCACATAACTTAATGAGTATAAGGGATGTTAAAATTGAAAGTGCAGTTTTGACAGTTTGTATATTTTTTATTCCGGAACTTGAAATGGTGCTTGATAAATTTGTGGATAAATTAGATTCTGTGATATTCTCATTAGAATTTACAGTTAGTACGCCAATCACTATTTTCTGAGATTTTTGAGCACATTTTTAATTATGTGGGAAAATTTATCACAAACAATGATTGTTGATAACAGAATTTTTTAATTATTTACTTGGATACTGATATCGTCATGGTTACATACAATACAGAAATTGGTGGAACGTGAATTGAACTAGCCCCATATTATTTTTTTTATTTTTTAGTAAGTAAAGTCGTATAAAAAATTATGTGTGTGCCTCAAGCGTAAAGTATCTTTATTGCTCTCGCTCTATTGCAGCGCTCGTTTCGTTCGCGCTTCAATTACCAAGCATGAGCAATAAAGATTCACTTTACGCTCTTACACAAATAACTATTATTTGTTACTCATCCTCATTAAGTTGGCACTGCTGCCCAGCTTCAAATCATAGCGCAGCAAACTTCATGTATAATATGTGTAAAAGTGTAACAATGAATCTAACCTATATTTTAGAATTTGTAAGTATTGTTTCAATAAATTAAGATTTCAGCTACAATTATTTTTTTCTAAGCGAGCGGTAAAGTATTTTATTGTTTGTTACTCAGTAACCATCAACTTTACGATGACAACTGAAAGCATAAATATCATCTTTTCATAGCAGTCGTAGAAAAAAGCACTTATCATTATTTATTTTATCCTCCAATATGTGCTTTAATTTATGAACTTTTAATTGATTTACAATAACCGTTATTTATACTTGTCAAATTTAATTCGACTTCTAATAAATACAGTAGTCAATTTAAAAGAATTCTTAAGAGACAGATGTCTTAATTCATAGCTACAATCTTATTAAACCGCTGTAAAAACATTTGAAGCCCCAATCAGCAACTTTGATCTCTCGTGAATCAAAACGACAAACTGATATTTGATAATTAATTATATCGTCGTGCTGTAGTTGTTTTCTCCGCAGCTGTACACGACCAATTACAGCGCCGTCCACGAAAAGATTCACATCATTGAGGCTCAGGCGATGTTGTTTTCTTCTTTGCATTGTTTTTAGATCGACGCGGAGTCGTTCACTTGTTTTAGCGCTGTTGGTGCAACGACGACTCCGATGTCTTGTTGAGATTTTTTCTGCTTTAACTGCGATGTTTTTTTGTTTGTTTTTAAAAGGAAATGAGTAAATGAGGAAATTTTAATTGATAGACGATTCTTCTAAAGGAGAGCGAGATTCAAAGGAATAAATCATTACGCCATTTACCCATAACTGAGCATGGCACTTTGTTGTAGTAGATCTCACTAAATGATGTATTTATGCGCGTGTAGTTTGGTTACTAGCCGTCAAATCCCAGCCCCCAATGATGTTAGTGCAGGAAGAGTCACAGGGGTTATTTTAATGTGGTGAAAATTGTTTGTCAGCTGTGGGAATCGAACTTGGGTTATTAAATCAACAGTTCGACTTGATACCATTAAAACACATACCGGGTGTATCATGAAAAACGGGCCCTTAGGCGTTTAACATGGGAAAACAGTTTTCCCTGTGCATTACTTTAAAAATTATTTTGGACAAAATTTAAAAAAAGTAAATATATCATGACGCCTTCTACCCATTACTGGGTGTGGCACTCTGCCGAAGCAGATCTCGGTAAGTGATATATTGTGCGCTTGAAGTGCGGTTACCAGTCGTCAAATCACGGCCCACAAAGATGTCAGTGGAGGGGGAGTCACAGGAGTATAGTATTAATGTGGTGAAAATGTTTCTCGGCAGTGGGAATCGAACCAGGGTTCTCAAGATCCACAAGCCGGCACGATACCACTGTGCCTCATATATTTCTACATAAATATGCATATTTTAAGGGTCAAAATATGTATTTTTTAATCGCCGGAGTCGTGATCGCAAAAATGTCTGTTAATGAAAATGTCAATTTTTTTGGTTGAACCAGTTTAAAAATCGATTTTTTAAAATATGGTTTTATGTAATTCAGATTACGAGAAATCGAATGCCGTTGAGCGCATCTTCATATCTTTTTTAGTTTATGAGTAACGGCGATTTTTGTCTTTTTTAACATTTCAAATTTGAAGGCCTATATCTAGAAAACTAAAAGAGATATTGAAACGCGGTTTGAACGAGTGTATCTCTCGTGCACTAATTAACTTATACTGACATTTTAAAAATTTTGAAAAATTTACTATTTTTTTCGAAATTGTCTGTTGCCCATATTTCAAAAACTTGAGAATATAATAAAAATCTGTGAAAACCAGTGAATTCGTCTCATAAAAGTACATAGGTATACTAATTTTCAGCTAAAAATTCGCACGGGTAAAGTTTTTATTACAAAAAAACTAAAAATCACTGTTGTTAAATTATTTTTGAAGGATTAAGAATTTTACGAATTTTGTCCATTTTTAGTTTTTTTGCTCTAAAAATTTTGTCCGTGCTGCAAAAATTCTTAAATTTTACAGACATATGTACTTTTACGAGAGGAATTCACTGCTTTTCACAGATTTTTATTATCACTTCAAGTTTTTGAAATATAGGCAAAAGAAAATTTTGAAATAAATAATCAAATTATCAAAATTTTCAAAATATCAGTATAAGTTAATTGGAGCACGAGAAATACACTCGTTCAAACCGCATTTCAATATCTCTTTTAGTTTTCGAGATATGGACCTTCAAAATTTGAGATTTTTAAAACGACAAAAATCGACGTATCTCGAAATTAAAAAAGATATGAAGATGCGCTCAACGGCATTCGATTTCTCGTAGTTTGATTTATATAGAACCATATTTTAAAATTTTTTTATTTTTAAACTGGTTCAACCAAAAATATCGCATTTTCGTTAACATAAATTCTTGCGATCACGACTTTGACGATTTAAAAATACATATTTTCAGGAACAAAATATGCATAATTATATAGAAATATATGAGGAATTACAAGGTGAAATCCTCAATTGCATATCTAGTGTCATATTATTTTAAATGAATCCTTAATTTGGTACTATTACCGAAGCATTTACGTCAGATTTTAATGAAATTTAAATATGTAATTTTTTATGACTTTCTACATTAGTATACAAATTTGTTGTTTTATTTACCATACATATAATTAAATACTTGTTTTTATAAACTTTTTCGGTACTATTATGAGACTATCATGATAGAACCACCTTAATTATATTTATGCGCGTGAAGTGCGGTTACCAGCCGTAAAATCACGACCCCAAAGATATTAGTGGTGGGGAACCACAGGGGTAATTTTAAATTGGTGAAAATTTTTGTCGGCTGGAGGGATCGAACCAGGGCCATAGTTCCAAAAAAAAGCAGAGTTCCTATAAAATATGAATATCCTTGTTCGTTGTTCTACAAAAGCTGGTTAAAAACATCCAATCCTTAACCCAACTACCATTTCCGCTCATTCCGCTTTCTAGTTGTCCCCACGTTCCGTTCCGTAGTACAATCGACTTCTTGCATCGTGTGAACCAATGCACCTTTCCTACTGTACCTTGAATCACTAATTAGCTTTAGTGGCACCGACGGCGCTGCAGTCGCTCGCAGCTCTCAACGACACGGCCCGGTTATATACTCGGTGGCAACCGTACCGTGCCGAGCCACACATAGCTGCGTGTCTGTAAACAGTAAACAGTCGGAGTTTGGAGTCATGCCTAGTGTCTGATATGCCACAACGAGGAGAGGAGACCTGATAATGACAGGAGAGGAGATGAGAGAGGTTGAGTGCTTAGCACTGGTTATGTAGGGGATATTGCTGTGTTTGTATGGGGCAAGATTTCAAGCCGATTTAGACTTGGAGCGAAACGGGGTCACGGCATGCTGCCACGGTCAGATACTGAACTATGACGCGAATTCAATAAATAACATAAATCAATATATCATCACGCCTTCTACCCATTACTGGGCGTGGCACTCTGCCGAAGCAGATCTCGGTAAGTGATATATTTTGCGCGTGAAGTGCGGTTACCAGTCGTCAAATCACGGCCCCCAAAGATGTTAGTGGTGGAGGAGCCACAGGATTAGTTTTTGAAATTATGAAAATTGTTTGTTGCCTGTGGGAATCGAACCAGGGTTCTCAGGATCCACAGCCCGACTTCATACCATTGAGCTAGCAACCCCATAATTTTAATAAATAACTTTTCGAAATATGAAAATTGCTGAAAATTTATTTTTACAATACTTGTACTGTAAGTTACCCATTAATGACAAAATTTAAACACAGTAAGCGGAACTTTTATTACACAGTTGATTTCCATGGTTATATCAGGACTTTAATATTTACTTACTGTCCAACGTGAACAGTAAGTATATATAATAAATCAAGGTCCTGTTTATTTTGAAAACAATTTGACAGTTGTCAATTTTGAAACCTATTTTTCTTTTCCTTCTATTTGTGCAAGTATTATAAAAAATAGCTTACTAACCTCGAACTGTAAGTGATTTTTCTAGGTCGCGAATCTTAATCTACTAACTTTCACTTACAGTTCATGATACGTAATATACTATTTTTCTACAACTATCAAAAAACCTGACATTTGTGTTTTTTTCACATGTGACAAAATAATATATTTTTTATTGAAACGTCAAAGTTCGTATTCTTTCACACTTTTAAAAAAATTATCTATCAAACCAGTGGCGTATCTAGAACTTTTGCCGCCCAGGGCGCCCTCCAATTTGCCGCCCTTTCTAACTCAATCAAATGGTGGTCTTTATAGATTATATTTATATCATTACGTCTTTTACCCATTACTGGGTGTGGCACTCTGCCGAAGCAGATCTCGGTAAGTGATATATTTATGTACGTGATGTGCGGTTACCAGCCGAAAAATCACGGCCCCCTAAGATGTTAGTGGTGGGGGAGCCACAGGGGTAATTTTAATTTGATGAAAAATGTTTGTCGGCTTTGGGAATCGAACCGGGATCCTCAGAATCTACATACCAACTCGAAACCACTGAGCCATTACCCCAATAAATTAATAAATTTGTATAACTCGGCATTAACATAATATTAAATATATTTTTAAAATATGAGACTCGTGCGAGATTTTTTCTCTCGCAGTCTTCAGTCGCCAGTGAAAGTAATTAATTTTTATATTCTGTGGCGTTAAATTTAATGAGATGAAGGTTGGCAAAATATTATTTAAAAAAAAAAGTAAACGAGCTAAAGATATCAAATATGTTTTCAAACATACTAATAATGTTACATAATAAATTGAAATCGCCATTACAAACTATTCCTGACTTTGAAGTCGTCACATCTATCTCCTATAAACCTACTAGACGTTGTTCTGGCTTGGTTTCCCTTCGTACCGCATTCTCCTCACTGGTGACGTCATCGAGCATAGCGCTCAGCGCTGATTGAATGAACACGCTCAAAATAGCGCCGATCCGAACGTCGAACCGAACCGTGGAACGTAGACCGAAAACAGGAAAACGCACCCTAAAGGTGCTGGGCAGCATGTTGAATGTTGCATGGAGACAGGGTTGTATTTAGCTATATAATTATTTGTCAAAAATAAGAATTATAAATTATCTTAGTACATATGTACTATGCGGTGGCTAGCTCAGTGGTATCAAGTCGACCTGTGGATCCTGAGAACTCTTGTTCGATTCCCACAGGCGACAAACAATTTTCAAAATTTCAAAAACTACCCCTGTGGCTCCTCCTCCACTGGGGGCTGTGATTTGACGACTGGTAACCGCACTTCACGCGCAAAATATATCACCGAGATCTGCTTCGGCAGAGTGCCACACCCAGTAATGGGTAGAAGGCAAGGACGTTGAAAGGAGGGGATATGGCATGACGATACTGTAGCATTGTTTGAAGTGAAGCTTGGGCAAGGAAAAGAGACAACAATAGTTTTTCTGCACCGTGCTTAGCCAAATCTCTTCTTCTTTCAAATATTTTGAATTTTTATGTAAGAAAAGTGACGTTTAGACGTTGTCAGGGAACGTTGTTTTATGTAAACATAACCACAAAGTGTCATTTGTGTTTCAATTTTTGTGTTGTATGGAATTGGACATATTTTTTTGTGGATAAAATGGTAACAAAGTGTTTATAATTTCAGTTTCCTTGTAAAAATTTCAAATCTTTTAGAGAGAATGATTCTGTTCTGTCTATTTAAATTTCAAATCTCTTTATGACACATGTCAATCAATAGCAGGCTAAGCACGGTGCAGAAAATAATACTTCTGTCTCTGTCAATCTGCCGAGCCTCACAGTCTTGACTTGAATGCCATATCCCCTCCTTTCAACGTCCTTGGTATATATTTTTTTTTATTTATATGTACAATTGCATTTTCAACCGACTTCCACACGTTTAACTTTTTATCATTTCAGCGAAAATTTATTTTCTTTTTATCAAAGAGAAAGGGTGATTAATTTATATTATCACGCCTTTTACCCATTATTGGATATCGCTATGTGCCGTAGCAGATCTCAGTAGTTACTAACCGTCAAATCATGGCCTCTAAAGATGTTAATGAAGAGGAAGCCGCAGGTTTGTTAGTCGGCTATGGAAATCAAACTTGGGTTCTTAAATCCACAGTCCAACGCAATACTAGTGAGCCATTTACCCTATAAATTAACTAATTATTGTCTCATATAATTTACTTATTATCATTACGAGGGCAGGGTGAAAAGTAAGTCCCTGAAAAATAAAACAGATGGCGCCACAATCGCAAATCTCATGTGATATTTGTGTTGTACCATCTTTAACTAGATCGCATTAAAACTTTCAGACCTTATGTCATTCAGTTCTGTTTTGACACCCATCGAAAGCAAGCAACCTTGAAGATTTTTGAAAACAGAAAAAAGTGAATTTCACGTCTTGATTAAGCATTAATTCTTGCGTGGAAAAAACATTACGCAAACCAAAGCATCGCTTGTTATGGGGACTCCTCACCATCGTTTGAACGGTTCACAAGTGGTTTACTGATTTTCGTTGTGGTAGTATGACCACAAAGGATGCCGAACGTTCTGGTTACAACGCCAGAAATCATCCATAAAATCCATGGTATGATATTGGACGATCGGCGAGTTAAAGTGCACGAGCTTGCTGAGGCTATGAGCATCTCAATCGAACGGGTACGGAACATTTTGCATAAATTTTTGGATATGAGAAAGCTACCTGCCAGATGGGTGCCGCATTGTGGACAACGCGCCGGCGCATAGATCCGCAATGGCAAAATTGCATGAATTGCGCTACGAATTGGTTCGTCATCCACCATATTCTCCAGATTTGGCCCCCTGCGATTTTTATCTATTTCCAAACTTGAAGAAATGGCTCGGCGGAAAGAGATTTGGCTCCAACGATGAGGTCATCGCTGAGACAAACGCCTATTTTGAAGGATTGCCAAAATCGTATTATTTCGAAGGGATTGAAAAATTAGAAAAACGTTGGACGAAGTGTATCGAGCTACAAGGGGATTATGCTGAGAAATAAAATATGTTTTGACCAAATAAATCATTTCTTGTTTCATTTTTCAGGGACTTTTCACCCTGCCCTCGTATGTCAGTCTTAACAGTTCTTCAGTTGTATTGCAAAAAAGTAGTTAACAATAATAAGTATTTTACCCAACAAAATGCAAATTTTTCTCTTGACATAGTATAACTAATTTAATTATAATATGACATAAATTGAAATTGATTTATAAACCAACAATTATTAATGAAGGAAATTTAGGTCGCACCAAATATGTTAATTAAAATTTAAACGTTGTTGCAATAAATTAGTTCGTAATGTGTGGACGAGCATTACCTATATTGATTCCGCGAATATTCATGAAGAGAAAAGTTTCAATTAAACCACTGCAGTTTTCTATTTACAAAACAACGTTAATTAATATTGCATTTACTTCCTCATTACCAGTGGCGTAACAGCAGATGGGCGCAGAAGGCAAAATTCTAGAGATTTAAAATCAAAGATTTTATAAAAATAAAATAAATATATAATCACGCCTCTAACCCATTACTGGGTGTGACACTCTGCCGAAGCAGATCTCGGTAAGTGATATATTTATGCGCGTGAAGTGCGATTACCAGCCGTCAAATCACTGCCCCCCAAAGATGTTAGTAGTGGGGGAGCCATAGGGGTAATTTTAATTTAGTGAAAATGTTTGTCGGTCCGATTCCCACAGGCGGCAAACAATTTTCATAATTTCACAAGCTACCCCTGTGGCTCCTCCACTACTAACATCTTTGGATGTGATTTGACGACTGGTAACCGCACTTCACGCGCATAAATATATCACTTACCGAGATCTGCTTAGGCAGAGTGCCACACCCAGTAATGGGTAGAAGGCGTGATGATATATTTATTTTATTTTTATGTTGCTGTTGGATCGAACCAGGGTTCTCAAGATCCACAGGCCGACTCGATATATATTTTGCGCGTGAAGTGCGGTTACCAGTCGTCAAATCACTGCCCCCCCAAAGATGTTAGTAGTGGAGGAGCCATAGGGGTAATTTTAATTTAGTGAGAATGTTCGTCGGTTCGATTCCCACAGGCGACAAACAATTTTCATAATTTCAAAAGCTACCTCTGTGGCTCCTCTATCACTAACATCTTTGGGGGCCGTGATTTGACGACTGGTAACCGCACTTCACGCGCAAAATATATCACTTACCGAGATCTGCTTCGGCAGAGTACCACACCCAGCTATGGGTAGAAGGCGTGATGATATATTTATTTTATTTTTATGTTTGTCGGCTGTTGGATCGAACCAGGGTTCTCAGGGTCCACAGGCCGACGCGATACCACTGAGCCAGTATTAATATAGTTTATAATTCTTGTTTTTGACAACGCCTTTTAGTCGTATGGCGCTCTAAACTCACTATATTATCCCTTTTTCATTAAATCACGGTCCTCAAAGATGTTAGCGGTGGGAAAGCGCGGGGGTTGTTTTAACGTGGTGAAAATTGCTTGTCTGTTGAGGGAATCGAACCTAGGTTCTCAACCTACCACTAATTCTGAACTCACTATATTATCCCTTTTTCATTAAATCACGGTCCTCAAAGATGCTAGTGAAGGAAAAGCACAGGGGGTTGTTTCAACGAGGTGAAAATTGTTTATCAGTTATGGGAATCGAACCTAGGTTCTGAAATCAATTAAGCCACCTACCACTAATTCTGAACTATATTATCCCTTATTCAATGTATGGCCGAAGGTGTTTTGATATATTTGCTCCCTATAGTGTTCCATTGGGGGCACGCGCCCCCGTTCCACCCACAATTCAAAACACAGCAATGAATAAGAAAAATGTTAGTATTGTATACTGATTCGGTGTTCCGCCATACTTGATTCGTTTTGCTTTCAAGTTATAAAATAGAGGACTTGAACAAGACGTAGGTTTCATTATAATTATATCTATAACTGCTGCGTAGCATTGTTGTAAACTTAAAAGACGAAAAGTTTAATTTGAAACGACGTAACGAACACTGGCGCCACCACCGATTTCCAAGTGATTATCGTCTATTGCACTACAGTTATAGACTGCAACAAACAATGAAACAAACTTTGATATTTACGTGGTACAAGGTACGAAACTATAAACATATTTTGTAAATTCATTTCCGATAACATTCACTAAACAAATTTAATCTAATCTTGCTAAACAAAAGGCAATTGAATATTTAATCTTTGCAGTTGCTTACTGACTTAAATATTTATTTATTTATGTATTTATTTATTTATTTACTGTGCTATACAATAGAAAATTAATCCATACCGGTGTCATAAATTTCAAATGATAGTATCACCAATTTTAAAATAAATAAATATATCATCATGCCTTTTACCCATTACTGTCTGTGGCACTCTGTCGAAGCAGATCTTGGTAAGTGATATATTTATGCGCATGAAGTGCGGTTATCAGCCGTTAAGACATGGCCCCCAAAGATGTTAGTGGAGAGGAAACCACAGGGGTAATTTTAAATAAATAAATATATCATCACGCCTTCTACCCATTACTGGGTGTGGCACTTTGCTGAAGCAGATCTCGGTAAGTGATATATTTTGCGCGTGAAGTGCGGTTACCAGTCGTCAAATCACGGCCTCCAAAGATGTTAGTGGTGGAGGAGCCACAGGGATAGCTTTTTCAAATTATGAAAATTTGTCGCCTGTGGGAATCGAACCAGGGACCTCAGCATCCACAGGCCGACTTCATACCACTGAGTGAAAATGTTTTGTCGGCTGTGGGGATCGAACCAGGGTTCTTAGGTCGACTTGGTACTACAGAGTCATTACCCCATATATAAACCCCATTCCCTGTATGAAAACGATGACGTCATATGAGGATGAGGTATCATAGATACGATGAAATATAGCTATCTTTTTTTAATCATATTCGTACCTATGCGAATGGCATTAACGTATGTCTTAATAAGTAAAGACACACGTTTCAAGTTTTTTCACGTTCTATCACATTTATTTTTATTAAAAATTATCTCTGAAGCTTCTCCATCAGTAATAAAGTTGGAGGTAGTGATATGACAGCTGGTAATTATATTTCGTGCGCATATTGTGTGGAATTCACTATCAAAAAACAAGCGTAGAGCAACACTCTCTTCCTTTCTTATCTTTTAATTCGTTGCCAGTTCTTACATAGAATGTTTAACTGCAATTGTATGGAATTTACTTTCAAAAACAAGTACAGGGTGACACTCCCTTCCTTTTTGTTTCATTTTCAGTTACTGTATTATGTTGACTTTTCTTTCATATACAAGTGCAGGATATCGCTTTCATCTTTTCTAATCTTTGTAGATTCGTTGTTAGTTTAGTTATTAGATTCGTTGTTAGGAGTAAGCGTGAGTAATTTGTGATGTCTTACGCATATGTTATGTACGTCGAAGAAGGAAGATGAATGATAAGTGAATAGGAGTGATTGGATAGATGTGATTGAAGGTTTGTTGTGTGATAAATGATTTCAAGTGTAATAAATGAATGAGTTTATATGGAGTGATCTATGAATATGATCAAAGTGAGGGTGGTGTGTTTGGATGAGAATGTTTGACGAGGACTGATTATTTGATGAATGTAATGAGTGAATATCTTATGAATGAATTTAGGGTTCGCGCTACCCCATTTGATAGGATATAGCGTGATGATATGTATGTATGTACAAAAAGCATTGTACAAAACTCGTGCACGAAGAAATCATTTGCACCATTCGCGCAAAATAAGTCTTCGCGCACTTGTTATCGTATCTAAATAGCTATTATTTGCGGTTTCAAGTTCGCTCTTATAAATTACTGTCAAATTTCTTTAAAATAAAATCACGTTATTTTTAGTATCACAATATTTTCGCCCTACAAATTGTCTCGAAAATTGAACTCGTTCAATTATTCTCGGTAATTTACAAAGCATTTCAAACAAGCTGTTTAAATGATACTCCGCAATTTAAATTGTCTCAAAAATTGCCGCTGCTAGTAAAACCGTGTGTGGGGGCCATCAGGGTAAAAACTTAGAGAATGACTGGTTTAAAATTGCATTAATTATATAAAATAATGAGTTGTTCGTGGATGACATTTCGCGTCTCGCATCTCGCGTCTCGTGTTATCTGTGAAAATATCGCGCATTCTTTATTATACAACGATGATAGAAAGTTGGATGTCGTTCTGCAAACGCGAAGTAGGACATGGAGCACTCTGTATGTATAATACATACGTACACATTATACAGCACGGTGTTGGGTCAACCATTTGTAATGGAAAGCCATGTTTACACTCCACTAAATTTCCATATTGTACCAGAGGCGTCGACTTTATAAAATTATGTGCTGCCATCTATTTATTTATTTATTTATGCTAGTCTGTATAACATGAACTTAATCCCAATTACAATACAGGGCTCGAACTTACCGAGCCGCGATGTGGTAATTTATATTTTATTAGCTTGAGTGGGATTCGAACTCGGGATCTCCGGATTCAAATATCGTAACGCTATCCACACCAGCGTACTGCCAGTAAATTAATTAAGTACGTAGCTTTGAGACTTGTAATGTTACTCTCATTTTAGGGCAAATAGTTTGAAAAATATAAAATAAAATAAAAAATATATCATCACGCCTTCTACCCATTACTGCGTGTAGCACTCTGCCGAAGCAGATCTCGGTAAGTGATATATTTTGCGCGTAAAATGCGATTACCAGTCGTCAAATCACGACCCTCAAATATGAGCTACAGGGGTAGTTTTTGAAATTATGAAAATAGTTTGTCGCCTGTGGGAATTGAACCAGGGTTTTAGGTTCCACAGGCCGACTTCATACCACTGAGCTAGCCTCCCCATAAAAAAATATAAAATAAATAAATAAATATATCATCACGACTTCTACCCATTACTGAGTGTGGCACTCTGCCGAAGCAGATCTCGGTAAGTGATATATTTTGCGCGTAAAATGCGATTACCAGTCGTCAAATCACGACCCCCAAATATGAGCTACAGGGGTAGTTTTTGAAATTATGAAAATAGTTTGTCGCCTGTGGGAATTGAACCAGGGTTTTAGGTTCCACAGGCCGACTTCATACCACTGAGCTAGCCTCCCCATAAAAAAATATAAAATAAATAAATAAATATATCATCACGACTTCTACCCATTACTGAGTGTGGCACTCTGCCGAAGCAGATCTCGGTAAGTGATATATTTTGCGCGTAAAATGCGATTACCAGTCGTCAAATCACGACCCCCAAATATGAGCTACAGGGGTAGTTTTTGAAATTATGAAAATAGTTTGTCGCCTGTGGGAATTGAACCAGGGTTTTAGGTTCCACAGGCCGACTTCATACCACTCAGCTAGCCACCTCATAAAAAAATATACATACATACATACATACATATCGTCACGCTATATCCCAACAAATGGGGTAGCACGAACCCTAAAATCACTCATAAAACATTCACTCATCACACTCATCAAACAACCAGTCATCGTCAAATATTTTCATCCAAACACACCACCCTCAATTCAACCACTTTCATAGATCACTCCATATAAACTCATTCATTTATTACACACGAAATTATTATCACACAACAAACCTTCAATCACATCATTCCTTTTCACTTACCATTCATTTTCTTTCTTCAACGTACATAACGAATGCATAAAAAAAAAAAATCTCTAATTACTCACGTTTACTCCTAACAACGAATCTAATAACGAAACTAACAACGAATCTACAAGATTAGAAAAGATGAAAGCGATAGTCTGCACTTATATATGAAAGAAAAGACCACACAATGCAGTATCTGAAAATGAAACAAAAAGATAAGAAAGGGAGGGAGCGTCGCCCTGCGCTTGTTTTTGAAAGTGAATTTCACACAATTGCAGTTAAACACTACGTAATAACTGAAAACGAATTAAAAGATAAGAAAGGAAGGGAGTGTCGCTCTACGCTTGTTTTTGGAAGTGAATTCCACACAATTGCAGTTAAACACTCAATGTAAGATCAGAAAAGAATAAAAAAGATAAGAAACGAAGGGAGTGTCGTCCCTGCGCTTGTTTTTGAAAGTGAATTTCACACAATTACAGGTAAACACTCTAATGAAATTACTAAACAACGAAACTAAAATCTAAAACCCTGCGCTTTTCTGAAATCATCAGATTCATTCCGCAATTAATCTTCGCCAAACGTTCCTATCCTGACACACCACTTTTGCTTCATCCACATTCATAATTCCTTTCATACAAGCACGTTTGTTCCTCGTACTCGGAAACTTTCGTTCACGCAACAATCCTTCTATCATATTCATCCATTTATTCATAGGTCGCCCACGCAATCTTTCACCCTCAATTTCACCAACATATACCTGTTTCACTAATAAAAAAATATAAAATAAATAAATAAATATATCATCACGCCTTCTACCCATTACTGGGTGTGGCACTCTGCCGAAGCAGATCTCGGTAAGTGTTATATTTTGCGCGTGAAATGCGGTTACCAGTCGTCAAATCACGACCCCCAAAGATGAGCCACAGGGGTAGTTTTTGAAATGATGAAAATTGTTTGTCGCCTGTGGGAAACGAACCAGGGTTCTCAGGATCCACAGCCCGACTTCATACCACTGAGTTAGCCACCCCATAAAACAAAAAAATATGTGTGATAAATACAGTGAAGATTATATTGTATTCATAACGAGTGAAACAAAATTAAATCCTATTTGGGGGAAATCGTTTAGAGTAAAACGAAACCGTTTCGTTTCAAGGATTATAGGCCTTTCAAGGTGTGCCTCGTCAGATACAATTTTATTAATAACTCTGGTACTAGTTGCATTCCAATTCTCAGACTATTTATTTAGCTCACTTTTGCTTTTGTTTGCAGTTAATTTAAAAATAATATGAAACTAAATATGAAATTAGGAATTTCGTCCTTTATATTCTTTATAAACATTTATCTTCACATAGCTCTAAAGGATATATTAATTATATTCATTTAATTCCTCATATATTTCTACATAATTATGCATATTTTGATCCTCAATATATATTTATTTAATCGCCGGAGTCATGATAGCAAAAAAAAATCAGTTAATGAAGAAAATGCATATTTTGTTAAACCAGTTTAAAAATCGAAAAAAATTAAAATGTTTCTATATAGACCAGACTACGAGAAATTGAATGCCGTTGAGCGCATCTTTTTGAGTTTATAAGTTACAACGATTTTTGTCTTTTTAAAAATCTCAACTTTGAAGGTCTATATCTCGAAAACTAAAAGAGATATTGAAATGCGGTTTGAACGAGTGTATTTCTCGTGCTTTAATTAACTTATACTGAAATTTTGATAATTTTGAAAATTTTCATATTTTTTTGCAAAATTTTCTTTTATTAATATTTAAAAAAATTGAACAGATAATGAAAATCTGTGAACACCAGTGAATTCCTCTCGTTAAAGTACATAGGTATGCAAAATTTCAGGTAAAAATTCGCACAGATAAAGTTTTTATTACAAAAAAACAAAAAATCACTGTTTTTTGAAGATTTTTGAAGGGGTACCCCTTAAGATTTTAATGAATTTTGGCCATTTTTATTTTTTCTGCTCTAAAAATTGTATCCGTGCAGAAAACATTCTGAAATTTTACATACATATGTACTTTTACGAGAGGAATTCACTAGTTTTAACAGATTTTGATTATCTCGCCAAATTTTTGAAATATGGACAAAAGAAAATTTAGAAAAAAAATTTAAAATTTTCAAAATTTTCAAAATATCTGTATAAATTAATTAGAGGACTAGAAATTCACTCGTTCAAACCGAATTTCAATATCTCTTTTAGTTTTCGAGATATAGGCCTTCAAATTTGTGATTTTTAAAAAGTCGAAAATCGCTGTAACTCCAAAACTAAAAAAGATATCAAGATGCGCTCAACGGCATTCGATTTCTCGTAGTACATATTTTAAAATTTTTCGATTTTTAAACTGGTTTAACCAAAAAATTCGCATTTTCATTACCCGAATTTTTTGAGATCATGACTCCAGCTATTATAAAAAAATATTTTGATGACGAAAATATACATATCTACGCAGAAATATATGGGGAATCGAATGATGAAATTCTCAATTTCATAGGTGGTACTATCATGGAAGCATTTACGACAGATTTTAATGAAACTATATATGATGCCAAAAAAACTGGATGGCGTATTCTCTTATATGCTCTTGTGTAAGAATGGCTTTGGCGGATTACAGTAAACTGTTACGGATACTAATTAACCAGTATTTTTGCCCTGTATAAAGCGTGTTTTTCATATGAGTACCATTATGCGCTGACAATTAATGAATCTATTTTTATACACCCGTATCATTGATACAGAAAATTAATAGCTTATATGCAGAGTGCAATTTATGTAATATATCTTTCTGCTTCTTGCGGTTGCTCGGTCGCCATTTTTTGTTTTGTTTTGTCTATAAATAATAACAGGAAAAACAACGTCTGTATGATTTGTTTACATGTTTACAGTCACAGCCACCACATGAATACTATTTATAACTATGTATTAAATCGGTTAAAATGCAATTTTCTATGGAATGCAGATGTGTTGAATCTTTCCCAAAAATCGATCCATCATTCTTGTGATTCGTTGTTAGAGTAATTTAAGATGTTTTGAGCAAGTGAAACGTACGTTGTTTGAAATAAAAAGTGTGGAACGAATGGATGGTTGTGACAAGAACATAAAAAATCTGGTGTGGGCGCCACACGACTTTCTTATAGACAGCATATTTAATATTTAGAATATATGAATGTTATATAATATTATTAAACATGTAATTTAGTTTTTCAGTAATTCAGCATTTATCTGTTTGAAACATATAAAATATCAAATTTGTTTACGTATAATTTTTTAGTAATGTTGACTACTTTATGTTTAACTTTACTGATGAGGCATATACAGGCTGTCCGTTTTTCGAGCCTAACCATTGGTATCTCAAGAACCGTGAGATACGAAGTCGATTAAATTGAGGCAAAGTTGCCAAATTAGTTGACCATTTTAATGATGTATTTGTTTTTCCGAAAAAAGACATAGATAACTAGATAAAGCGAATATTTAAATTTATGTTTTTTGTTTCTATTGCTACTATGATTATTGAAATATATTATTAAAGATATAAATTAGTTTTTCTCAAAATTAGACGCATATACAGGAAAATTGCAAATAGCATTTTAGGTTTCAAATATTTTTGCTAACATTTTTTATTTGAAACTTTTTTTTCGTAACTGATTCCATTTTGGAAATAAATGTGTCCAGTAAACTTACTCTTCTCAATTTCATTCAAAATCAACTCAAATAAATAAATAAATAAATATATCATCACGCCTTCTACCCATTACTGGGTGTGGCACTCTACTACAGCAGATCTCGGTAAGTGATATATTTTTTGCGCGTGAAGTGCGGTTACCAGTCGTCAAATCACGGCCCCCAAACATGTTAGTGGTGGAGGAGCCACAGGGATAGCTTTTTTCAAATTATGAAAATTTGTCGCCTGTGGGAATCGAACCAGGGACCTCAGGATCCACAGGCCGACTTCATACCACTGTGCTAGCCATCCCATCAGCTCTTCGTATTTTCATGAAACTTATAATTACCAAGTTTCGTTAACAAATCTTATCTCGTTCATGAGATATTGCACACTCGGACACACATCCATCCATACACACAAATTTGGTTCTATATCTTATTTAGTTTTCGAGATACAGCGATATCCTACTTTTTACAAATCTCAATTTTGAAGGCCTATATCTCGAGAACTAAAAGAGATATTGAAATGCGGTTTGAACGAGTGTATTTCTCGTGCTCGAATTAACTTATACTGAAATTATGAAAATTTTGTAAATTTTACTATTTTTTGTCAAAATTTCTATTGTCCACATTTTAAAAACTTGAAGAGATAATGAAAATCTGTAAACACCAGTGAATTCCTTTCATAAAAGTACATAGGTATGTAAAAATTCAGAATTTTTGCTCCATGGATAACAATTTTAGAGCAAAAAAACTAGAAATGGCCAAAATTCTTAAAAATCTTAAGGGGTACCCCTTCAAAAATAATTAAAAAACCGTGATTTTTCGTTTTTCTGTAATAAAAACATTACCTGTGCGAATTTTTGGCTGAAATTTTGCATACCTATGTATTTTTACGAGCGTAAATCACTGGTGTTCACAAATTTTTATTATCTTTTCAAATTTTTAAAATATTGAGACTTTTAAATAAATATAAAATTTGCAAAATTTTTAAAATGTCAGTTTAAATTAATTAAAGCACGAGAAATACATCTCGGTAAGTGATATATTTTGCGCGTGAAGTGTGGTTACCAGTCGTCAAATCACGGTCCCCAAAGATGTTAGTTTACGAATAAATCGAGCAATAAAAATTGCAAATTAGCTGTTGATTTTAAATTATTTAAATTATGTTTATTCGCATTTCTAAAATTTTGCTTACAATTTACCCGAGCCCTACCCGAATCCTACCCGAATCCTACCCTGTACATAGTGTTCGCGTTGAATCAATCTTAATTTATATTTTATCCTTTACTACATTCATCTCTCTCCAGCCAGTCAGGTCATTTATCTCTTGTCCTTGTCAGACATTTCACCTTTATAAAATCAGAAAACAGAGAACAATTAATGCCCAAAGCATGCTCATTAATATGCTATCGCTTACATGCACAAAAACCAGAATTATTTCTAGTAAAACAACTTTTATTTTGAGAAAAAACTTGCCCAATTCTTAAAATTTTCCGCCGATAGTCAGCAGACTGGTATACAGTCACTCAAAAAAGTATTCGTTATCTTTTAAGACTTAATATTGAGCAATATTTAGTTGGTCGAATGTGTACACAAGTCTCGATCAATAAGATAAGAGAACTGAGAACAAAGCATGAAGGATCGAACCACTTCGGGTAAAGTCGATTCTTTTCGGGTATTATCGGGAGTCAATGGTAGGTTGTCGTGCAGGCGAGTGTGAGTATTCATGGCTAGCTTGGATCTTTATCTGAGAGTGGAATGAGTGCTTGACTTCTGTCCACATTTTTTTGTTTGTGCGTCTGTTTGGTTTTGTTGCGAAGGCTTATGCGTGTGGCACGTTCACAATAAGTTAGGCTTGAGTGGAATATGCGCGGGAAAAATGGAGGACAATTTATTAAAGTTTGACTCACAACTCTTCACACATGCACTGTTTTTGTCCTTGAAATATTTTATATACGTAATAACGTCAAATCCAGTTACAGTTTTTGGTCTTGTCTTTAATATTTTTTTTTTGTGGCTTCTTTTGCGGACCAACTACTTAGGTCATATGCCGCCATTACGCCCTGATCTGCGTTTTAGGTATTATGGTCTACAGCAACGCAGGTTTTCTCTGGACGGTCACCCATCCAAGTACTATTATTTATTTATTTATTTGTTACTCTGCACAACAGGAAGTAAATCCCAATTAAAAACCGGTTACTATTTTTCTACATTGATGACAAAAAATCGAAACACGAATTCGTAAAATTTTCCTAATTTTCAAACCGTCATAACTTGGCGAATTTTCAGCTAATTCGGACGAATTTTCCAGGGCGAAAAAGTTTAAAGGGGATATAAGGGATGTTAGGGTTAACCCCTTCTACCCCCTCTCAACCCTCTAGAAAAAAAAAATGTTTTTAGTGCAGAAAGGTCCATCTTTGACGATCTGTACGAAGCTAAGACAAATTTGTGGACTCGATTCACTATCAGGGCAATAAAGTTTATTCAATTCCCTGCAAAGGACGCAAAGAAAGAAGCTCCTACGATGATTTGGCACAGAGTTACGCGTGTTTGAAGTTAAATGTGCATTTGGGGGTTTTTGCCTCATAACTCGGCGACTGTTCAACAAAATTGGACGATACTTTAAAAAAAAAACTGTTTTGTTTCTATTTTAAGGGGTTGTACATGAAATTAGGATTATCCCCTTTTGCACCCTCTAAACCCATCCCCAACAAATAACACATTTTTAGACCAAAAACCTCCAAATTTACATTCAAATTCGTATAACTCTGTGCCAAATCATTGACAAGCAAATTTACTTGATAATGACAGCCTGTCTCAAGGGCGGATTCACGGAGGGGACCATGAGGGCTATGCCCCCTTGGGCTTATTATATTTTGTTTTTTATAAGTATTATTTTTAGTCGAGTTTGGTAACCCTATAGAAATAAAATCGCTGAAAAACTTTGTAACACTCTGAAACAACTCTGAAAGGCTTTTAAAATTTGGATTGTCAGATATTTTCCGAATTTTCCAGACTGTTTAAAATTTAAAAACTAAGAACAGAATACAAAATACATACAAATATATATATTCCACACAAAAATTACAGAATTATTCCTCAGTATTAAATAATTTCCTTAAAAAAAGGCTAAATGACTTCCCCCTTGAAAATTTTCTAGATCCGCCCTTGGCCTGTCTTCTATTTAAAATGGAACACTATCATACGAGTACATTGCTGTTATTTAGTTAATATGGAAATTGAAAATGCCATGTTTCACGTTAAATAAAAGTCACGTGTATTTGTTATTTTTTTGTGGTTGTGAAACAACTTCTTTAGAAATTTATGTTTTTACCGCGAATTTTTTTATTAGTACAACTTTTTACGTAAGCAAAAACTGTATCTTGTATCTACTAATAAACAATATATTTTATGGCTACTTTTGTTATTAAGTATTTAAGTTATTGTAATTTATGTTTACAATACCTATAATTAAACATATTTATTGTTTAAAATACTGTATTGTTTTATCGTTTGAAAATAATGTTTGTCTATAACTGTAATTCATATAAATCTTATTTTCTTTCATATTTGATACATCATTATAAATCTTAATTTATTGTAATTTTTAATTAAATTCACAAGACAAAATAGTTTATTCTTCTGTCACAAAAAAGTCTCTTTTTTGAATGATGCCAATAGCAACATTCGAGAAAGTAGTATGTGTAAAATAAAGTTGAATTTCATGCACATAACTTTTTGACATTCGAATAACAGAAATGATTCTCCTACTGGAATAATACATTTTGCTGATCAGGAAGACACGGAAAAAGTGTTATAAAACAAAAGACAAAATGTCTATTGCGATGTGGAATTGAGTCTTAATAAATAAGAAAAATAGGAAAAAATTTTCCATCACTTGTCTCGTAATTCCACAGAGGTTTTTACAGCACGTTTGCATCAACTTCTCAGGTCATCAACAAACGGCTGGTCAGTTCAGCTTTAACCATAGACGTACGTTTCGTCCTTCTGGACTCATCAGTATGGTGCGATCATATATCCAACTAGATCAACTATCTTTATGCCATAATATTCGTAGGACATCCTTCTTCATTCGACTATTTATTTTGCTATTTATTTAATTAAATAATCTATGATACGGTTAATAGTATATTACGTACCATGAACTGTAAGTGAAGGTTTTTAGATCAAGAATGTAGTTTGGGAAATCGAGGCCCGAAGAGTCGAAATTTTCTAAACATTCGCGACCTAAAAACATCACTTACAGTTCGAGGTTAGTAAACTATTTTTTTACAATACTTGCACAAATAGATGGAAAAGAAACATAGGTTTCAAAATTGACAGCTGTCAAATTGTTATCAAGATAAACAGGACCTTGATATGCAATATTTACTAACAGTTCACGGTAGACAGTAAGTAAAAATATAAATAAATATATCATCACACCTTGTACCCATTACTGGGTGTAGCACTCTGCCGAAGCAGATCTCGGTAACTGATATATTTATGCACGTTAAGTGCGGTTATCATCCGTCAAATAACGGCCGCGAAAAATTTTAGTGGTAGAGGAGCCACAGGGGTAATTTTTAAATTGGTGAAAATGTTTGTCGGCTTTGGGGATCGAACCAGGGTTTTTAGGATCCGTAGGCCGACTTAGTACCACTGAGCCATTACCCAGTAAGTAAATATTAAAATCCTGGTATAACCATAGAAACCACTATGCAATAAAAGTTGCACATACTTTGTTTAAATTTTGTCATTAATTCAAACTACATTCTTGTTATAAAAACTGTCACTTACAGTCATGGTTCGTAATATACTATTATTATTTAATTAAATGTAAATAATTTGTACCAAAATTGCAGTACTTCTTTCAAAATGAATGTCTTCGCCATCTTAACTTAAGAATAAGATAGTCTTATCTAGCAGTTTGGTACTTTCTATCTTTAACTATTGTGACACTATTTATGGTCCTCACATTACAAGTTATGATGCTAAAAGGATTCAGAGGGTACAGAACTGCTGTGTAAGATTTGTCTTTGGTTTGGGTAGAAAAGAACATGTAAGTCCTTATTTGCATAAATTGGGATGGTTAAACATGGATCAGACAAGAATGCTTCATTTTGCGTGTTCAGCTCATCGTATTCTGCGAAACAAATCTCCTCCTTATCTTTACGATAAATTATCTGTTCGCACTGACCATCATGGCCGTAATCTAAGAAACAATCTTAGATTTCACATCCCAAAGTTTCAATCTGCGCTCTTTAAACGGACTTTTAGCTATTTATTTCCTACTGTGCTTAATAACATTCCTGCTCCATTCATGAACCTCCAGTCTGCCGCATTCAGTAAAACTATAAGAAAATTATTGCTGGATAGTGTTACGTCACTCTTTTGATTTAGCATCTTATTTATGTATTGTGTATGCTATATTGCTTTGTTGATGAACTGGTTCTTGTTACTTTTAGTTAATATTTTCTATGATTATTTGATGTTAAATGCTCTTGTAGTTTGTTGTGCCATACCTGTACATATTGCCTTTCGTTTAAATTGTTAAAAGGTTAATATGGAAGAACAGCTTAGGCTGAATATTTGCCAATAAATCAATATTTATTTATTTATTTATTTAACTTATTATCATCCACATTTAAACCCATTTTAGTTCAATAAAAAAAATACATTAAATTATGATTTATACTTGTCAACAATTGTGAACGCACCACTTATAAACCCTCTAACCTCAACTCAACCTAAACCAACCACACTGAACCTCCCTTTACATTTAACTCATCACAATTCATTCACGGATGAGCCACGTCGCTGCACTTTAGCCCAGCGGTTTGAAGCGAGGGAAGGGGACCATCAAAACTCGGGTTCGTTCTCACTGCCTCTTACCCCGCGCTGCCTGCCGCCACCAACACCGCCGCCGCTGGTGGCGGACACGAAACACGGGCAGTGATGGACGATAGACAAGCGAGATGCCACCCCCAACATACTGGTGACGTGAAGAAAGAAGATAGGGTGATTGAAGAGACAGGCGAACAGAATATACTCAGAATTGGGTACACTCCTATGGTTTAAAGTAGGGTTGTTGATTTTACGAATATTCGAGACTTCGGTTGAACCTTCGAATTTAGATTCGAACTTTTGAATTTTCGAATTTTGGAATATTTTGAATGGGATGGCTAGCACAGTGGTATGAAGTCGGCCTGTGGATCCTGAGGTCCCTGGTTCGATTCCCACAGGCGACAAATTTTCATAATTTGAAAAAGCTATCCTTGTGGCTCCTCCACCACTAACATGTTTGGGGGCCGTGATTTGACGACTGGTAACCGCACTTCACGCGCAAAATATATCACTTACCGAGATCTGCTTTAGCAGAGTACCACACCCAGTAATGGGTAGAAGGCGTGATGATATATTTATTTTTTATTTTTGGAATATTCCGAATATACGAATTTTTGAATTATTCGAATTGTGAATCTGGATCCTAACGTGAACACGGCATGTTGATATGAATTATTTTCGGAATAAACTCACTTGCAGAGTTTTGTATTAATTCGTAAGTAATTATTATTATTTGCCAAATTAATTCAATTTAGACTTAAAATTTCGGTACACTGTCAAAAACGTTTTAATTAAGACGTTTTTGTATCCTTTTTATTGTCATTTTATAACGTTTTACTAAAAGTCCGTAGCATTTAGATGGGCGGTATGAGAATAGATGTCTTAATTAAGACGCCTAAACTTGCAGAGTTTTTGCAGGATACTTCGCCGAGTTTATTATTTAATTCGTGGCCGATTTTTCGCAAATTATGCGTGAGCATGTTTGGAGATGGCGTTAATTCAGAGACAAAAAATCGAGAATTCGAAGCTTCGAAAAATTCGACAATTCGTAAATTCAAAACTTCAAAAAATTCGAAAGTTCGAAGCTTCCAAAGTTATTCTGACGAAGTTCAAAACATTCGAATGTTCAGAAACTCAAACTTCGGTGGAAATCAACGACCCTAGTTTAAGAAGACCCAGTTGTCATATTAATTTTTTTTTGGCAAAAGTGCAGTATCACTGACCAATTTTTAAAAATGTAATTTTAAGTTGATAAAATTTTGTTAATTTCAAAACTTCCTAAAAATTACAAAAAAACCAGTGCTTTTAAACTATTATTTGAAAAATATTTTCTAGCTTCAAACCTCAAGCATGAAATAATCTACTATTATCAGACAATAAAAAATAATTCTTACTAACCTAACCAAACCTTATTTCAGCCTTTGCCATTTTGATATATTAATGACATTTATATTCCTTTGCGATGAGCTTCAAATCTCTAAAAAAGTTTTAGGATCACTGATATCTAAATGTCATTAGGCATATTCCATTTGCCATTTGGATCTGATTTAACTTACATTTACTGAACCAGATCACTTATTTATTTCGCTGGATTACTTCGTTCGTTATTTCCTGTACTAGAATTACTTATTCTAATTTTTTTTTAAGTAATTCACCATAAAAAGTGCATTAGTTTGATTAAAACAGTTGATTTAATCATGCTGTCTAATTTATCTGAACTAATTTAAGTGAACCAAGTGTCAAATGGAATACAGCTATTATAGTGGTGGGGGAAATTAAAAAAATTAATGTTGTTAAAATAAAAAAATAAATATATCATCACGCCTTCTACCCATTACTGGGTGTGGCACTCTGCCGAAGCAGATCTCGGTAAGTGATATATTTTGCGCGTGAAGGTCGTCAAATCACGGCCACCAAAGATGTTAGTAGTGGAGGAGCCACAGGGGTAGTTTTTGAAATTATGAAAATTGTTTGTCGCCTGTGGGAATCGAATCTAGAGTACCAGGGTTCTCAGGATCCACAGGCCGACTTCATACCACTGAGCTAGCCACCCCATGTTGTTTACACTGTAAAATAAAGCTAATAAATACTCAATTACAAATGTGAATGGCAGTAGTCGATAGCTGACGAAATGATAAGCCTTGGCAAGTGATAACAACAGACAATAGGAAATAATTTAAAAATAAACACCACTTAAATATGCAGATTGTAAAATTTCGCACAATTGCAAAAAGACATTCATAAGAACTGGAAACGGTTCAATAAGATAAGACTGAGTTCTTCGTCTTTCAATTCTAATATTTCCAAATTCCTTTCCATATATTTATTAGTTATTTACACAATAATCTTTAGAACAAATAGCTCTCTTGAATAAAGAAACCATAAAAACCAGGACCCAGACCAAACATTAACAAACAAAAAACAAACCCAAAACAAATAAATCCATCATCAATTCTACATAAACAAGCAATCATAGTTCATTTCATAGCTCGTAGCCAGAGCTGGGTAGTAGCTATACTCCATTCCGTGTATCAAAACGATGACGTCATATGTGGACGAGGTTATCATAGATACGATGAAATATAGCTATCTTTTTTTAATCATATTATTCGTACCTATACGAATGACATAACGTAAAGACACACGTTTCATGTTTTTTCACGTTCTATCAAATTTAATATTTGAATGAAAACGTATGACAGTTCTTACAAATACGAAAATTTATATTTACTTTGTTCACATTTGTTTATAAAATAAAAATAGAGAGCTATGGCCATGATTTTGTTATTTTCTCGCCTGTCATTTCTAAGTTTGTGACATTTTTGATACATAAATACAGACTGAGAAATAAGAAATGGCTTGAAAAATTTTGGGTAATCAAATGCAGAAATGTGTTTGTCATCTTCATGATTATTTTGCGCAGGAGTTAGAGAGAATCGAGCATCTTTAATTAATTTAACTGTAGTACAAGAGGTAATGTGCATTGTATTTTGTATTTTCATATATTATTTATTTATATATAATAATAAAGCATATAAAGATGTATATTCTTTTGAGTTTTATTTTACAAAATTACATATTTCAATAAGGTAGGTAATATTTTTCGTGAGTTAAGATAAATTTATATTTGGTTTCTTTTATAAACTAATTAAATTTTATAAAGTAGCAAATATTTTAATCTGACATTTAATTTTTAGGTTATGTTTTAAAAATGTCAATCCAATACCAATGTAAACGTTTTAAGCACAAAATGATAGGCGCATTCCATTTACCATTTGGATCAGATCTAACTTACATTTACTGATCCGGATCACTTATTTATTTAACTGGATTACTTCGCTGACCTTATTTTTATTACTAGAATTATAGATTATAATTTACTTTGAAGTAATTCACCCCAATAAGTGCATCAGTTTGCTAAATTCAGTTCATTTAGGCATGTGTCGAATTTATCTGAACTGATTTCAGTGAACCAAATGGCAAATGGAATACAGCTCTTGAATCACATGGATACGGAATGTGACGTAATCGTTTTCATACAGGGAATAGAGTATAGCTACTTTTGTAGCTTAGCTACTAGCTTAGCTATACATTTACCTTAGCTGTAGCTGTAGCTTAGCTAACTGTGAAGAAATATAGCTGTAGCTTATAGCTAGCTACTTTTTTTATATTAGCTTAAAAATAACATCTGAAGCTACTTTTAAAGCTACTTTTTGTACTTAAAGCTACTTTTTAAGTAGAAGGTCAATAAAGTACGCATTCGTACAAGCTAAACCCACACAAAATAATTATTTGTTGTCGGTTCTAACTGGCTCTAATACGCAAAAATACACAGTAGGTGCCAGACGGTATTTGCTATTTTTGATATTTATATACATAATAGTAAATTAACAGTCATTATAACAAAAGACTGATCATATGACAATGGCAAATTTAATTGTTTCACAATAATTTAAAAAAGGAGCTTTAAAATTTAACAGCTACTTTAACGAAAGCTTTTAGCTGTAGCTTAGCTATATTTTACAAAATATAGCTTATAGCTGTAGCTTAGCTACTTTTTTAGAGAATAGCTGTAGCTGTAGCTTAGCTACTTTTTTTAAGTAGCTTGCCCAGCTCTGCTCGTAGCTAATAGCATTAGAATCCAGCCACCAACCCTCATTACTGAAAAGCTAGCACAGAAACATCAGCATCTAGATAACACATCGTCAAGTCTAGATTCTCCATCATTCATTCAGCGCTTCGGCAGAGTCTAGAGGAAACGTCCAGTCATTCAAAAGTCAACGCCGCTGGCCGCTGGGGACAACACATAAAACGTAAAAATGCCGCCCACACGCCACAAGATGTGTGGGACCGCGGGGTGAGGAAAACAGGGACCAAAAATCACATTAAGTTGATGTTTGAATGTTATGTTTCATAAAATGAAAACAACTCTGTGGTTTTGAGGTATGTTTGTGGGTATATTAAAATGGCAACGTTGCCTCGCGCTGTAGAGAAGTACTCGTAAAATTTTACTATTTATAATAATGGCAAATATGTTTATCTTCTTTATAAATTTTGTTGGAAATAGAAAATGTCATTCCATGAAATTTATTCTTTCTCGTCTCGCAATCGCGCAAGTCTTGGTAAAATTAAAACTAACTGGCAGTGATATATTCAAATTGACTTATTATATTTTAAGCAATTTAATTTTTTAATGGGGTGGCTAGCTCAGTGGTATGAAGTCGGCCTGTGGATCCTGAGAACCCTGGTACCCTAGATTCGATTTCCACAGGCGACAAACAATTTTTATAATTTCAAAAACTATCCCTGTGGCTCCCCCACCACTAACATCTTTGGGGGTCGTGATTTGACGGCTAGTAACCTCACTTTCCTCGCAAAATATATCACTTAGCGAGATCTGCTCCGGCAGAGTGCCACACTCAGGAATGGGTAGAAGGCGTGATGATATATTTATTTTTATTTTATTTAATTTTTTAACTTTTGCCCATCTTTTTATATTGTTTAATTTTTTAGATATACCCCCTCCACCCTATTTTGTAACTAAATCATTATCTGTTACTAATTGATAAATTAATGACAACCCCTATTTTTCATGATTACTCTATAAATATGAGGTAGGTAGCTCAGTGGTATGGATTATTATTACATGGGTTATTATTATATATTATATGGGGTAATGGCTCACTGGTATCGAGTCGGCCTGTGGATCCTAGGAACCCTGGTTCGATCTCCACAGCCGACAAACATTTTCACCACATTAAAAATTTCCCCTGTGGTTCTCCCTTTACTAACATCTTTGGGGGCCGTGATTTGACGGCTAGCAACCGCACTTCACGCGCATAAATATATCACTTACCGAGATCTGCTTCGACAAAGTGCTACACCCAGTAATGGGTACAAGGCGTGATGATATATTTATTAATATATTTATTTACTCTATAGATTCACACCACTTTGACTTTCTGTGGCTGAAATGATTTATTCTGTTTTTTTTTATTTTATTTTTATGAATTTTGGTCTCGTATGAAACAATATGAAAAAAATACATATTACTTTTTAACCACACTTTGTCGAATCTTTCATTGGGCTGTCATTTCATTAATTTTTATAATGACAGCTACGTATACAACTAAGAAAAATGTATGAAAATAACGTAAAAATGCCAGAATAAATTATTCTGGTCACAGAATATTAAAATTATAAAAATCTATACGGTAATCATGAAAAATAAAAGTTGTCGTTAACTTATCGATTATTAATAAATAGTGATCCAGTTACAGAATAGGGATGGGTGGAGGGTGGGGTGTAGCCTCGGAAAGTAAAAATCTAAAATGAGTAAAATTTGTAAAAATTCAATATTTCCGAAGTTTAGATCTCAAAAACTACAAAAGATGTAAAGATACATGACAATGAATTCCTCGTATCCGAATTTACTTTTAAAAAATCTTGAGATTTTTTTTTTAATTTCTTGGGTTTTTTTTATTTTAGGCTAATTTCCGAATAAATCAAATAAATCAAATAAATAAATATAGCATCACGCCTTCTACCCATTACTGGGTGTGGCACTCTGCCGAAGCAGATCTCGGTAAGTGATATATTTTGCGCGTGAAGTGCTCTAAAATTTCTCGTAGGAATATTGTAATAAAATATAACATACATACTCATATGTATCCAATGGTAAAATCGCCAAGTGCATATGTCCAATAATTTTGGTTTATTAAAAAAACTGTTTATGATGGTGATTATTTTTTGAAGTTTCTCAAAACCAATGAAATGCTTTATTGTATGTCACGTGTCTGTATTTTAACCAATCCTGTCATTATTATACTGAGAATAAAGCTCTTGTGATTATTCCAGGGAATAATCTCTGTAGGTGCTTTTTTGTTTATGACAAATGATAGGTAGTTGTCAAATAATTATTTAAAACTGTCGACGCGTCAAGTAAAATGTGTGAAAAAAATCGATTTAGTTGTATTTTAGTTACAGAAATACACCAACAAATTTTGGAAACAACTTCTAAGAATACATTAGTAAGTAATCAATCGATATGAAACCAGTTCAAAATCTTTTAAGTTGAATGAATCGACCTCAACAGCTAAATCAAAAAATAATCTAATTAAATATAACTCGAGAGTTGGATAAATTAGAAAATAATTCTCCAGTATCTTTCTCAAACTTGTTGCCATTTGGCAATAGCCACTCAAAAAACGTTTGTAAGTTAATTACAACATGAAGAATTCAATGCCATTGAGCGTATCTTCATATCTCGTTTAGTTTTTGAAATATAGTCTCGGGACAATACTAAATCTGATGAGGTAAAATTTGGGTAAAACTCAATCTTTTCGAAGTCTATATCTTAAAAACTAAATAAAATATGACGATGCAATCAATGTCATTGAATTTCTCGTGCCCGAATAAACTTATAAGCAAATTTAAAGCGGATCTTATTTAAAAAACCCAAGTTTATAAGTTAATTGAAACCTGAACAATTCAATGCCGTTGAACACATCTTCATATCTCGTTTAGTTTTTGAAATATAGTTTCGGAAAAATACAAAATTTCAATTTTTCTATTCTAACATAGTCTCGTTCTCATCTCTCAATTTTATTATAAGGCGAGTGAGTAATTTCGCCTCACCATGCATAAAAAAAATATATGGGATGGATAGCTCAGTAGTATGAAGTCAGCCTGTGGATCCTGAGGTCCCTGGTTCTATTCCCACAGGCGACAAATTTTCATAATTTAAAAAAGCTATCCCTGTGGCTCCTCCACCACTAACATCTTTGGCGGCCGTGATTTGACGACTGGTAAGCGCACTTCACGCGCAAAATATATCACTTACCGAGATCTGCTTCGGCAGAGTGCCACACTCAGTAATGGGTAGAAGGCGTGATGATATATTTACTTTTTATTTATTATCAATTATATAATTTTTGTTCGTTAGAAGGCGTGATGATATATTTATTTATATTTATTTTTATTATATGCATCACTAATTTAGGCCTTTTTATACAACAATTAGTTAGCCAATCAAAAAACCTTTGTAAGTTAATTAACACATGAAGAATTCAATGCCATTGAGCGTATCTTCATATCTCGTTTAGTTTTTGAGATATACTCTCGGGACAATACTAAATCTGAGGAGGTAAAATTTGGGTAAAACTCAATCTTTTCGGAGTCTATATCTTAAAAACTAAATAAAATATGACCATGCAATCAATGTCATTGAATTTCTCGTGCCCGAATTGACTTATAAGCAAATTTTAAGCGATTTATTTAAAAACCCAAGTTTATAAAACCTGAAGAATAACAATGCCATTGAACACATCTTCATATCTCGTTTAGTTTTTGAAATATAGTTTCGGGAAAAATACAAAATTTAAAATTTTCTATTCTAACATCATCTAGTTCTCATCTCCCACTTTTGTTACAAGGCGAGTGACTAATGTCACCTCACCATGCATCACTAATTTAGCCCTTCTTATACAACAATTAGTTCTCTACGTGAAAGTTGAAAGCCTTTCCATATTTGTGATAAAGTAAGAACAACAAACCGAATGTATGACTAATTATCGAGAACAGTAAGGCAACACAAAACCTATTCTCAACACAGTCAAAGTAAGCTATAATTCAGGCGCGTCACATACGCGACAAATAAGACATTGTTTCCACATGGTTCAAACGTTGATAGGGCACGTTGCAGTTGGCCTTGATTGTTCGTTAGGTTGCGCGCGGCGACGCAGCGCAACAACACACGCTGCACGCGTGATTCTGCCGCCGTGGTGATTATGTTTTACTCGTTCTACTACTACTTGTGTTGTGACTATAAATATGGCAACGGTGTTAGGTCATTGCAATGATGTGAGGTTGCAACAAGTGACAAGTGACAGTCAATCATTAAGGTAGTACTAGCGTGAAAAAAAATTTGCAGATCTGAATGAAATTTGGCGCACGTAAACATTGGATAGTCATACACATCCTGTTAAAATATGAAACACATTCATCGTCTGTGAACAAATATATTCGCTTGTAAAGTTGAGTTCTTATACACGGGGCAATCATCACTCAGAATCGCACATATTTGGTTTGTGTACCTCTAAAATTTTGCAGTTTCATTTGAAAAACTAGTATGATGTTCTAGAACTATCCATGCATATTGTATCAGAAGGAGTAAGTTTTTTATCGTTTAGTAATGGATATATAGCCATGCAAAGCCTTGTTTTTATCGAAAAATTAAGAATCCCAATTTATAATGGCCACACGGTAGTATGGTATTGGAAAATTCACTAGACCAACAACCTGTTAACAATTCTTGATATTCAAATCATAATACGTATAAAACACTTATTTTAATCAATTTTTATATTTTTTTGAGCGTCAGTTTCACCACTCGACAACCGATGACGCCACCGTCACACTAGTACTACCTTAACTGAATCATCATCAATTTTGGAACTATATTCCGGTAGAAAGGTGGTGCGGGTAACGTTACGGCATTTAGATTTGGAGATCCCGGGTTTGAAATGTTGGAAATCAGGTTTTTGTACTCGCGTCATTCAAAATAAGGTTTACCTGGAAACTGCAGTAAAGTTTGATTTTGCGTACTAGTGCTTCAAAGTTCAAATAAACATGAATTTATATGGTTCTAAATTTTGCCTATTAAAACGCTAATTGTACTTATATACACACATTTTAAGGAATTTATAAAAGAAATAGAGACATTAGCTTATAACGCCGTCAATCAGATATATTTTATCAATTTTTCCAGACAAAATAAACAATTTTATTATGGGGTAATGGCTCAGTGGTATCCCAGTCGGCCTGTGGATCCTAGGAACCTTAGTTCGATCCCCACAGCCGACAAAACATTTTCACTAATTTAAAATTACTCCTGTGGCTCCTCCACCACGAACATCTTTGGGGGCCGTGATTTGACAGCTGGTAACCGAACCGCACTTTACGTACATAAATATATCACTTACCGAGATCTGCTTCGGCAGAGTGCCACATCCAATAATCGGTAAAAGGCGTGATGATATATTTATTTTAATTTATTATCAATTATATAATTTTTGCTCGTTACAAAAGCATTGTACAAAACTCGTGCCCGAAGATGTCATTTGCACCATTCGTGTAAAATAAACACGAGCGAAGCGAGTGCTTTCAAAATTGCGCTCATGTTATGCAAATGGGGCAGGTGTCTCAGTCTGTGGAACCTGAGAGTCCAAGTTCGATTCCCACAGCCGACAAACATTTTAATAATAATATATATATATATATATATATATATATATATATATATATATATATATATATATATATATATCATCACGCCTTCTACCCATTACTGGGTGTGGCACTCTGCCGAAGCAGATCTAGGTAAGTGATATATTTTGCGCCTGAAGTGCGGTTATCAGTCGTCAAATCACGGCCCCCAAAGATAACTACATTAAAATTATCCCTAACTTAACCACCACTAACATCTTTGAGGGTCGTGATTTGACGACTGGTAACCACACTTCTCGTGCATAAATATATCACTTACCGAGATCTGCTTCGGCAGAGTGTCACATCAAGTAATGGATAAAAGGCATGATGATATATTTATTTATTTATTTAAATATTCACAATAAACAAAAATTGTCATTTAACTATTGCTCTAGGGCCTGCGTTTCAGGGCTAAAACATATGAATTTCGGCCCGATTGTGCATAAAAGTTATTGTCGCTATATTATTATTGGGTAATCGTAACCCAGTGGATAAATTTCTGTCTATATCGAGTTGTCATTGATCCGTCAGATTCATGATCAATTGTTTCAAACATCAAAAATCTATTTAAAGATTTTGACTTTGATGTACAGTAGTTTTTGAAAGCTAATTAATTAATAATACTGAATAGAAGAAATTTGTCAAAGGAATGTCAATTGTAAGAATATCTATGAAGACGATAACAATATCATAATTGCATAGTCTAGTTTGAAATTACAAACTTAACCAAATCAAAAGTTATTAAATTTCGTGATAATATGTAGGTATAGTTATTGAGATAATGCTTGGATTTAAAATATATGAACTACCACACTGTGACTCGGTGACTCTTGATCTTGTATTATAATTGAAATTAAAATATTATATATAATTGAATAATATATGATTATTTTTTGACGTTTCTCAAAACCAATGAAATGCTTCATTGTATGTCACGTATCTGCGTTTTAACCAATTATTATTATTATACTGAGAATACAGCTCTGGTGATTATTCCCGGGAATAATCTCTGTAGGTGCTTTTTTGTTTGTGACAAATGATAGGTAATTGTCAAATAATCATTTAAAACTGTCAACGCGTCAAGTAAAATGAGTGAAAAAAATCGATTTAGTTGTATTTCAGATACAGAAATACACGAAGAAATTTTGGAAACAACTTCCAAGAATACATTAATAAGTAATCAATCGATATGGACCCAGTTCAAAATCTTTTAAATTGGATGAATCGACCTCAACAGCTAAGTCAAAAAATAATCTAATTAAATATAACTCGAGAGTTGGATAAATTAGAAAATAATTCTCCAGTATCTTTCTCAAACTTGTTGCCATTTGGCAATAGCCACTCAAGCCCTACGGGCTTTCGTGACTATTGCCTGGCAACAAGTTTTCGAAAGATCTGTCAAATTATTTTCAATTTATTCTCACTCTCTTGTTATATTATTACTGAAAATACAAAATACAGTGCACATTACCTCTTGTAATACAGGTAAATTAATTACATATCCTTCATTCTTCAATTCCAGCGCAAAATAATCATACAGATGACAAAGAAATGCATTTCTGCCTTGAATATCAATAAATTCATTATTTTATTAAGCTAACCATGGCAACCATGCAATTTTGCGTGATTAAAGGCGTATTCCATTTGCCATTTGGATCAGATCTAACTTACATTTACTGAACCAAATCACTTATTTATTTCGTTGGATT
This sequence comes from Pterostichus madidus, assembly GCA_911728475.2. Classification (NCBI taxonomy): domain Eukaryota; kingdom Metazoa; phylum Arthropoda; class Insecta; order Coleoptera; family Carabidae; genus Pterostichus; species Pterostichus madidus. Next base: position 10,655,668 of record OU452315.1, read on the forward strand.
ATTTCGCTGACTAGAATTAACCTCAAAAAGTGCATCAGTTTGCGTAATTTAATTCATTTAGTCATGTTGTCTAATTTATTTGAACTGATTTAAGTGAATCAAGTGGCAAATTAAATACAATTTATGTAACAACTCGTTGCTGAGCAGCCCGGAACTAATATTTTCTCAATGATGTCTGTGTGTCTGTGTGGATGGATGGATGTGTGTCCGAGTGTGCAATATCTCATGAACGAGATAAGATTTGTTAACGAAACTTGGTAATTATAAGTTTCATGAAAATACGAAGAGCTTAGTTAATTTTGAATGAAATTGAAAAACCGGAAGAGGAAGTTTACTGGACACACAAAACAATAAATTCCATTTATTTCAAAAATGGAATCAGTTACGAAAATAAGTTTCAAATAAAAGATGTTAGCAAAAATATTTGGAACATAAAATGTTATTTGCAATTTTCCTGTATATGCGTCTAATTTTGAGAAAAACTAATTTATATATTTAATAATATATTTCAATAATCATAGTAGCAATAGAAACAAAAAACATAAATTTTATTTTTCGCTTTATCTAGTTATCTATGTCTTTTTTCGGAAAACAAATACATCATTAAAATGGTCAACTAATTTGGCAACTTTGCCTCAATTTAATCGACTTCGTATCTCACGGTTCTTGAGATACCAAAAGTTAGGCTCAAAAATGGACAGCCAGTATATGCCTCATCAGTAAATTTAGACATAAAGTAGTCAACATTACTAAAAAAATATACGTAAACAAATTTGATATTTTATATGTTTCAAGCAGATAAATGCTGAATTACTGAAAATCTAAATTACATATTTAATAATATAATATAACATTCATATATTCTAAATATTAAATATGCTGTGTATAAGAAAGTCGTGTGGTGTCCACACCAGATTTTTTTTCTATTGAGGTAATTTTATAATTCTGTTAGATTCAAAAAACTGCGACTTGTTAAAAATATAAGTTGGTGTTTTTTACCAGTTGTGTTGGTAGCGTTTTTCATAACAAAAACAATAAAATAGTTATTTTTATAACAAATGCCGAAAAAGACTTGTTACGTGCAAGTACAGAATTTAACGCACAAGGCTTGCCGAGTGCGGAAATCTGCACGAGCATGTAACCTTTTTCGGCACGTGTTATAAACAACATTTTTCCTACAACTGTGCGATTTAGTAAATCACTAAAATATTATCAAAATTTATAAAATTTTAATGATATTACACGAGAACGATGTTTTACGGCGTTGCTATGGTTTGTTTGTTGATTGCTTGCACATTGTTCTACATTATTTAAAAATATTTTACTAACGTCAAGATAATTTCTTCAAAATCGTCTAGATTGGTATAGTACAGTGAGTGATTCTTCTTTATCATAAATACCTCCAAAGATAATTGAAGCTCCGGATCATGCTATGTTGCATCTATTTTCGACAATGACAATCAACCTGCTACTGGTACTTCTAAAGCCTCCGAAATTGTTGTCAATAATATTACTGTTAATAATATGAACAGGTACGGAAGAAATCAATGTTTCTTTAGACAATACAAAAGTTTCCACTTTACATTATGTCAATATAAGCAACTGTAACAACTGTGTTAATAATATACACACACAATAAATATTATGTATTTCACTTACTTAAAACCATTTATCGATATATTTTACTTTGTTCGGTTCTTTTTATTAGTTGTGTACAGATTAGATATACTGCAATTTAAGATTATTTTTATAAACGTCAAAATATACTACTGCATATTTACTAGCGCTGGCTCACTGCATCTTCTTCTTCCATAAGCGTCTGTGGCCAAAATATGAATTACGCGGTTGGCGCGAAATTTAAAACTTTTTTACAGTTGCGTAATGAAGCACTTTCCGCACTAATGTTTCTTTGCTTTCGGAAACGCACTTGGTCTGCATTCATCTACTTTCCATACGTAACCAAAGCAATTATAGTTATGTAATAACAAAGAAATCGCACAGTTGTAGGAAAAATAATTTTTTTTGACTATTAATCAATGTTTGTTACTGTATTGTGAATTTTATATGATTATAGCATATTTTTGTAGTAACATTTTCACATGGACAATTTAGAATTTTGAGGTTATATGTCATTCATTTATCAGATTTAATAACATTCATACCACTCCTACAAAATAAAAAGCGCCAAAAACAGTGCGTTTATAGATCTCCTTAGCAACGTGTTTACAGTGCGTTTATAGAGCTATAAGAACACCGAAACAGAAAATAGAATATTAAAGAACGGGTTACATAATTATAATTTTATTTTGGGAGGAGATAATTTAGGTCTCGACGCGCAGCATTAATATAATTAACATTTATGCAATGAGTTCTTTATATTATTTTTTGGCCTTAAAAACATTAATATTCGTTCTAATATTTGTCGTTTAAAAGTTTAACGTAATATTTATATGTACAATACTATAAAATATGAAATAATATATATCAAGTAATATATGTAAATACCTTTGCTGTGCATCCATTTGATCGAAAAATCCATTTAACTCTGGCACTATCACAAGCACAATTACAGAAAAACACAAAAATATCATCTAAAATTGTCCACGGTTCAGCACTACAACAGACTGAGAAGTTCGTATTTTTGTGTTTAAATGCAAGTCGGAACATCGTTCGTTCGTTGAACAGCGATCAATATTTAGTGATAAAACTTGTTTTTTACATTCTGTTACTGGAAATGTACAAATAAAATAAATAAATTTATCATCACATCCTTTACCCATTATTGGATGTGGCACTCTGTCGAAGCAGTTCTCAGTAAGTAATATATTTTCTGCAAGGCCGTCGTAGGTCAAAAAAAAATGTAAATGAAAATATCAGTGTGTAGTTTTATTTAGTGACTTTGTTGGTTATTATGGTTAGCTTTATACAAATCAAATATAAGTGAAGTGATGACTACCCACATTTTGAGAATTGGACTTACGTTAATTATGATAATTTCTTCCGGGATTTCTGTTGTGTAAAATCTTCTATTGTGTCCTCAAAGTTATTTTAAATATTTTAAAGTTATTTTAATATTTGTATACATTTTATAGGACTAATTAAGAAATTTTAAGATATATATTTCTCTTTAGATTTAGTAAAATTTTGTTCATTGTTTAAAAATTATTGAAACTTGGTGTGGTTGACCTTAATTATATATAGTGTTTGATGTGGTAGTTGCTTGAAGGTCGAAAATAAAATAAGTAAACACAATACTACTTGATGTTTATTATAAAAATTGTCAAACGTTTCGACCAAATGATAATAGCCTTCTTCAGTGACTGGCACAGGCGGACTTTGGCCTCGGCTAAAGAGGCAGTAGCCTAGGGCCCAAAAATTTTAGGGCCCGGATTCAAGCTTTTAGTTTAAATAATAGAAATATATATACAGGATGGAGACCGCGACTCTCGAACATGGGTATTTAACATGTAAAAACATAATTTTATATTTTCCAGCTTCCGTAATTATTTTAAGTAAGACAGCTTCAAATAACAGTTTTAGGAGATAAAATTCTGCATCTAATCCAATCAACAAAATTTATTTTGCATGCTTCGTAACGGTACAAATTAGATCTGAAAATAACGAAAATAGTCTCAAAACTATCGATCGCCATGGAATTGAAAAAAAATTAAACATACGTTTGACGTTTTATCTGTCAAAATAATTTCTTTATTTATTATGTCATTTATTTTGACACATATAACGTTAAACATTTGTTAATTTTGTTTCAATTTCATGGCTATCGATAATTTCGGTATTTTCAGATCTAATTTGTGCTGTTACGAAACATGTAACATTATTTTTGTTTATTGGATAGATGCAGAATTTTATGTCCTAAAGGGCCCGAAATAAATATTTTGCCTAGGGCCCGAAATATTTAAAATCCGTTTCTGGTGACTGGATCAACAATAGTGAGTAAATATACTAAAGATAACAAGCACCAGCTAACATATTAGCTGTAGTCAATAAAAATATGTTAACAGAACACGTAGAACCGTAATCAAAGAATTTATAACAAACAATAAAAAACCATGCAGGGACAGTTGTGTCTGAGTGCCAGATTCAGTAATTTATTTATTTTTATTTGTGTCACTTTGCACAACAGGAATTTATCCCAATAACAGTAGCTTACAGTGGAATCTGAACCATTCAGACACAATCGTATTTTTGAACATAATTGAGATTTGAACGCAAGACTTCTTGCTTGTTAATTATGAAATGCAAGTTTTACATCGATTTTATCCACTGGGCTACGATTCCCTGTAGGGTAGAAGGCGTGATGATATATTTCTTTATTTATTTTATATTGAAAAGGGAATGACACGGTATTTTAAAAACTTATACTCTCTGGCCAGAACAACACCAAATCATCTAATAAGAAGGGAAACGGGCGAATTAACTCTTGAGGTGAGAATCCTGGAAAAAACCCTCAACTGGTGGATTAAAATTTTAATCATGCCAGATGAGAGATTTCCCAAATTATGTTACGACAAACTTTTAATGCTGAGCAACAAAACTAACCCTAACCCCACTAGGAGAAAACAAAACAACTGGGCACAGTATCTACAGGAGTCGCTAAGGACTGCACACTTTGAGTGGGTATGGCATAGTCAAAGTTGTATAACTGCGAGAAACGAAACTCAAAACATAAAAAAATAAATAAATATATCATCACGCCTTCTACCCATTACTGGGTATGGCACTCTGCTGAAACAGATCTCGGTAAGTGATATATTTTGCGCGTGAAGTGCGGTTACCAGTCGTCAAATCACGGCCCCCAAACATATTAGTGGTGAAGGAGCCACAGGGATAGCTTTTTCAAATTATTAAAATTTGTCGCCTGTGGGAATCGAACCAGGGACCTCAGGATCCACAGGCCGACTTCATACCACTGTGCTAGCCATCCCATAAAAAACTCAAAACATACTCACCTCATACCGAGAGCTTCGGTATGAGGAGGATACAAGAAAAATAATTAATGCCACCTATAATCCTATGTACCAAACCCTCAACACGTGTCTAAACTACCTTTCCATAGATGTTCCATACAACGTTATTAGAATAATTATACAACTGAGAACTGCTAATACCAAATATTTCCAATGCTATCAAGACGGGTACCAACACAAATTCTACCAAGAAGAAACCTGCAGTATTTGCAATTCTTTCGCAGCAAACGACTTAGCCCATTTCCTATTCCAATGTCCTATACTGGATCCTATTAGAGCCGTGTACCTAACAAAATATTTTAACAACATTGAAGACAAACTACACAAGCCTCCTTTCGGAACTGTCAAAGAAGAAATGCCTCGACATATTTCAATACTATAAAGAATCTTTAAAAATACGTGCTTTTATTTTGAATGTTTGAGTACTCCATATAAGTAAATTACCACATAACTGTAATAAGCTTGCAATGTATCCAATCCATTTGTATATTTTTCTATATAGACAAATAAATTATTATTATTATTATTATTATTATTATTATTATATTTCTTTATTTTATTTTGATTGAAATTTTTACCAAAAATTGTGTTGCGCGATTGATTGAATCCAAAACTGGCCGGATTCAGTACCATGACCAGGTTTTCGTCCAATAAGAATTAGGTGATTATTTAAAAAAAAAAAAAAAACTATAATATTTATCAATATACCAGTAGTTCGGTGGTGTGGTTAAAGTTACGGCATTTGAATCCCGAGTTCGTATCCCTCTCAAGCTAAATATATATGACCTACCACACTACGGCTCGATGAGTTCTAACCCTGTACTGTAATTTTGATTACGTTCCTATTGTAGAGAGTAGCATAAACATATATTCCTTTTCTTAAATAATTAAAATAAATATATCATCACGCCTTCTACCCATTACTGGGTGTGGCACTCTGCTGAAGCAGATCTCGGTAAGTGGTATATTTTGCGCGTGAAGTGCGGTTACTTTTTCAAATTATGAAAATTTGTCGCCTGTGGGAATCGAACCAGGAACCTCAGGATCCTTTTCTTAAACTTAAAATTTCGGTGATTATTTTTTGACGTTTCTCAAAACCAATGAAATGCTTCATTGTATGTCACGTGTCTGCGTTTTAACCAATCCTGTCATTATTATACTGAGAATAAAGCTCTTGTGATTATTCCCGGGAATAATCTCTAGAGGTGATTTTGTTTGTGACAAATGATAGGTAGTTGTCAAATAATTATTTAAAACTGTCAACGCGTCAAGTAAAATGTGTGAAAAAAATCGATTTAGTTCCATTTCAGAAACAGAAATACACCAACAAACTTTGGAAACAACTTCCAAGAATACATTAATAAGTAATCAATTGATATGAACCCAGTTCAAAATCTTTTAAATTGGATGAATCGACCTCAACAGCTAAGTCAAAAAATAATCTAATTAAATATAACTCGAGAGTTGGATAAATTAGAAAATAATTCTCCAGTATCTGTTTCGAACTTGTTGCCATTTGGAAATAGCCACTCGAGCCCTACGGGCTATCGTGACTATTGCCTGGCAACAAGTTTTCGAAAGATCTGTCCAATTATTTTCAATTTATTCTCACTCTCTTGTTATATTATTACTGATATATTTTTGCTTGTAAGTTACCAGCCGTCAAGTACCTAGTTCCAAAGATATAAGTGAAGGCGAAAGTTATATATTCTCAAACGGTTCCCGGATCCGTTTACTTCTATATCACAAGATGCGAAATTAGGTATTGAGAAATATCTGAAACGGGATTAGTTGTTTTTCTCGTCTCGTCTCGCGGATCATGTATCACTAAGCGAGATGTAAGGTTTGAGATCTGCAAATGCAGAGCTGTTCGCAGCCAATACGTAGCTAGTATGAATAAAAATTCGTTTTTACTCAAAGCTGTAAATTGTGAATCGCTGTTGAAAATTTCTGTTTTCTTAGTGTGAAACTAAATTTTTAAAAGAAGAAAGTCAAGTTTTCGCTTTAGCACAAAAGATTTTAACTTTCTATTTTCATAAATAGAAAATAGGATCATTGGGTAATATGAAAACAATTCTGTGTGGTCATTGTAGCGAATTGTTGTAAAGTTAGTGACAATCAATTTGAAACAGTTTCACGTTCGAATCAGAGTGGCCTATGGAAGAGTTGTCAAAAACATCAAAGAATCGGAAGGGTGGGTAGTTCCCCCGCCCCCACGCTGAATGAAACAAAAGCAACGGGTAGCGGAAAAAATGTCACCTTTCGCACATGTTCAACAATCAACACAAAATGGAATGCGTGAGCGTGCAGTTCAAACTAGCGGCTCGAGCGTTTCCGCCGATGTTCGTGTGACGTCAATACATGGGGTCGCTTATTATTGGTGTGGGGCGGAGCCAACTCAAGGCGGGTCGAAGCGAGACGGCATCGCAGCCAGCGGTGGAAGCCAGTCGGTTCCAGCACGGCAGTGTATACGAACATGTAGAAAGATTTTACCGATTTTCCGCTACCGGTTCACCTTGCAGCCGGCTTCTACCACCGGTAATCGATTCAGTATTGTTCCCGCTACCGCTGGTGCAAATTTCAACGCGATCGGACAACGAGAAGTGCCCGAAAAGTGATTGCGAATTGCTGGAATTTTGATCGCTGTTAGTGGCAGTGTGTATTCTATATATGTAGGGAACTCTGTATGCCGTGGAGCGTTGCGCGGCGTTGCCGTTGTTCGTGCGACGTTGCCGGAGTGTGCGCGCTTCGCAAGACTTGCTTTGTATGTTTTTGAAGTAAGAGACATGGCTTGAATTGTGCTCCACTGGCCACGATTTCGAAAAGGTAACGTAGAAAAACTTCTTCTTGTTTTCTTTGTTTTGTTTGCTGCTGCATGCTCTTTTGTTTATTGTTCTATTTTTGTCAATACCTCGTAGATGATGTGTTGTTTGACATTTGAACATCTGGATGCGCAAAAATCACATCATCATTCACAATTTGTTTATATTCATTTTTTATTTCTATTTTAACCGTTTTATCACTAAAATATTTTTTGTTTATTTTTTATTTACCTAAAATCACATTTACAGCGTTTGTTTACATTTTATTTATTGTTTACATTTTAAATATTTGATTATTTTCCGTGCATAATCAAATTAATGGAATATAGGCAATGTTGTTAAGTGCTTAGTTAATAATTTTATTGTTGTGTCGTTATCCACGTTGTCTTATCATTGTGTTTCCTGGAAAGCTGCTATCATTTCGCCAACGACTGTTTATTTTTACTTGAATTCAACTGTTTGCCAAGAAGCCGCCAGATTCTATTTTTACTAACATTATTTAAACTTAAGCATAAAATATTTTTAGGGGAAAAAATCGTTACTAAATCTGCCGCCGGTTTCAAAAACATTTCAATGTCACATGTCTGAAGACATGCACGTTGCTATTTCTAACGCTAAGGGAGCATATTCCATCTTCGTTTGTTGCATCTGTCAATAGGTTTTCTTTCTTCGTCTCAACAAGTATCGTTCATCCATCTCTTTTTACAGGCTTAAATTGCGATATATCCCACTCTGTCGCACTTATTATGGTTCATAGGGGTGCTAGGTCACTATCTTTGTCTACATCAGATCCAGGGCACGTATTTCTGTTCCCTTCCGGTAGATTATCTATCGTTATCTCCGTCTAACCAATAGGAATGTCCTATAGGTCCATCTCTGTTTTGTTACGTCATGCAGTAAGGGTTCCGCGGTCTGTCCTTGTCTGTTGCATTGCGCAAAGGGGTAAGCCTTGTTGTGCTCTTTGTCTTTGACAAGGGGATGAAAACTGAAAAATATTGCCAGGGGGTTTCAAATGATGACGCGGACAGGGAATCTGAGTTCTTGTGCTCCTTAGGGGGGGGTTTGTAGCGTTAGGGGGTAGAATTCTATATTAGATGTTTTTAACGTTTTCATATGTGGGTGCTACGAGGGGTGCTCGGTGCACCCCCCTAATTAGATTAAAATCAAAGCAAACTTAACTGAATTATTACAATCTCTAATATGTATAACGAAGTATTCAACATACGGGGTGCATCAAATTAAAATTTAGAGTATATTTTTTTACCAATTATATAAGTATTTATAATACTATATTGAACAGACCCTTATGGTTCCATCTCCACTAACATATTTTGGGGCTGTGATTTGACGGCTGATGGCCACGCTAAACGTGTAAAATATGTCATTTGCCGAGATTTGTTGTGACAGTAAACCACACCAAGTTATAGACAAAAGGCATAATTATATATAAATTTATTCGAATTTGAAGATGCCGTGTTCGAATCTCACTTAAGGTCAAAATATAAAAACTGGCACATTGTGGTCCGATGAGTCTGGACCCTATACTATAATTGGGATCAAGTTCATTTCTACAGATAAAAATAAATAAATAAATATATCATCACGCCTTCTACTCATTACTGGGTGTGGCACTCTGCCGAAGCAGATCTCGGTAAGTGATATATTTTGCGCGTGAAGTGCGGTTACCAGCCGTCAAGTCATGACCCCCAAAGATGTTAGTTGTGGGAGAGCCATAGAGGTGATTTTAAATTGGTGAAAATGTTTTGTTTGTGGAGATCGAACCAGGGTTCTTAGGATCCACAGGCCAACTTGATACCACTGAGCCATTACGCCATAAAACTATATAATTTTAATTAATGTATTTATTTTATTGATGGAGTGGCTAGCTCAGTGGTATGAAGTCGATCAAACAATTTTCATAGTTTCAAGAGCTACCCCTGTGGCTCTTCCACCACTAACAACTTTGGGGGCCGTGATTTGACAATTGATAATCGTATTTCATGCGCAAAATATATCACTTCGATTTCGATTTCGATTTGTGAATGTAGCTTTAGTGTCGAAGGTATATTTAATGTTAAAATTAGTTAAAAATGTTGAAAATTCATTGTGGAATTTAGTAAATGTCAAATACCTGCGTTTTTAGTATTATATAAATGGGGTGGCTAGCTCAGTGGTATGAAGTCGACATGTGGATCCTGAGAACCCTGGTACCCTAGATTCGATTCCCACAGGCGACAAACAATTTTCATAATTTCAAGACCTACCCCTGTGGCTCTTCCACCACTAACAACTTTGGGGGCCGTGATTTGACGACTGGTAACCGCACTTCACGCGCAAAATATATCACTTACCGAGATCTGCTTCGGCAGTATGCCACACCCAGTAATGGGTAGAAGGCGTGATGATATATTTATTTTTCATATTTTATTGTAAGAAAAATAATTGCATAAATTTTACATGAAGTGAGCAAGGACAGCTAAACTAAGAGAATTATGTTTGACATTTTTAGAGCTAGACAACTTGACAACTTTGCACCAAAATATCCCCAAAAACAATTGTATAAACTATGTAAAACTGTTTTTGACACCTTTGTATATGCGTTATTCTGATGTTTAAACAAATTTATCGATTTAATTATATGAGTACTTTCATAATATTAAAATTAGTCCACTAAATTATGAAGTCTACTGCGTACAAGATATTTATTTGACGACTGGTAACCGCACTTCACTTGCATACATATATCACTTTATGGGGTAGGTGTATCAGTGGTGTCAAGTCGAACTTTGGATTTGAGATTCCAGGTTCAATTCCCACAACCGATAAACAATTTTCACAATTTTAAAACTATTCCTATAGCTCCCTCTCCACTAACATCTTTGGGGGCCATGATTTGACAGCTGGTAATCGCACTACACTCATAAAATATATCACTTACCGAGATCTGCTGCAGCAGAGTGCTACATCCAGTTAAAAACGTAAAGATATATTTATTTTATCTTTTCTAAATCAATATTAGGGGGTAAATGGCTCAGTGGTATCGAGTCGGCCTGTGGGTTTGAGAACTTGGGTTCGATTCCCACAGCCAATAAACAATTTGCACTACATTAAAATTACCCCTGTGGCGCCTACTGCACTAACATCTTGGGAGCCGTAATCTGACGGCTGGTAACCGCACTTCACGCGCATATATATATATCACTTACCGAGATCTGCTTCGGCAGAGTGCTACACCCAGTAAAGGGTAGAAGGCGTGATGATATTTATTTTTTCTTTTATTTAAATCCATATTTTTTTATGGGGTGGCTAGCTCAGTGGTATGAAGTCGGCCTGTGGATCCTGAGAACCCTGGTTCGATTACCACAGGCCACAAACAATTTTCATAATTTCAAAAACTACCCCTGTGGCTCCTCCACCACCAACATCTTTGAAGGCCGTAATCTGACGGCTGGTAACCGCACTTCACGCGCATAAATATATCACTTATCGAGATCTGCTTCGGCAGAGTGCCACACCCAGTAATGGGTAGAAGGCGTGATGATATATTTATTTATATTTATTTTTATATTTTTTTAAGCATATTTAAGAAAGCTAAAAATCTTTGTAGAATTATTTAGTATCCACGATTTAATTGTGTATTTTTTCTGATATTTTTATCCGTGTTGGGTGAAAGAAATTAATTTAAATTACCGTGTTATTACGCATAAAATCTCCTCCCACCGGACAAAATATACAACACGGCGTTATTAAAAATACATTATCGTACCAAGACCACCAAGATACCGTCTATTCCTGCGTTCCTGCAGATAGGATCGTTATCTCTTTTACTTGTGTTTTATTCTTCTAACACTTATCAAGACTACTACGGCAATGTGTTACACCCTGTAATGGGTAAAAGGCGTGATGATATATTTATTTAAATAGATATGAGGTAATGGCTTAGTGGTAACGAGTCGGCCTGTGGATCCTGAGAAGCCCGGTTCGATTCCCATAGCCGACAAACAATTTCCACCTAATTAAAATTACTCCTGTGGCTCCTCCACCACTAACATCTTTGAGGGCTGGTAACACCCTTTAATGGGTAATAAAGGCGTGATAATGTATATATATTTTATTTATTTAAAAAAATATATGTCATCACGTCTTCTACCCATTACTGGGTGTGGTTCTCTGCTGTGGCAGATTTCGGCAATTGATATATTTTTGCGCGGGAAATGTGGTTACCAGTCGTCAAATCCCAATCCTCCGAGATGTTAGTAGAGGGGCAGCCACAGGAGTAGTTTTAATGTTGTGAAAATTATTTGTCAAATTCACAGGGCCGATTTGATACTACTGAGTCACCTACTTCATATATTTATTTATTTTCATTTAATAAATTATAGCTTATGATCATCATTCTAAGCTCATATTAATTTTTAGTAATATTTTTTTACAGTTTTTAAAATAAAATAAATAAATATAAATATATCATCACGCCTTCTACCCATTACTGGGTGTGGCAATCTGTCGAAGCAGATCTCGGTAAGTGATATATTTTGCGCGTGAAGTGCGGTTACCAGTCGTCAAATCACGGCCACCAAAGATATTAGTGGTGGAGGAGCCAGAGGGGTAGCTTTTTAAGTTATGAAAATTGTTTGTCGCCAGTGGGAATCGAACCAGGGTTCTCCCACAGGCCGACTTCATACCAACTGAGCTAGCCACCCCATCGTTTTTATATCTAATGTAATATTGATTTTGGCGTATTATCAGAGTAATTGCTAATCTAGTAAATACTAAATCATGTAGCTATCAATCAAATATGATATGATCTGTTCTTTCAATATTTTAATTAGATTATGTCTCCTTGTTATCTGTATTTATTATCTATATTTGTAGTTTAATAAAATAGACGACTTGACCTATCTATAACAGTAAAGTATATCTATAGATACATAGATACGTAGATACAATAACATATATTAACATGTTATTTTGAATACGCATCAAACAATTCTTGCAAGTCATTAATAACCAGTTTTTTAATTATCGAATGCTATTTATAAAAGAAAAGTGATAAGAAGTGTTGAATTCATTATCATATTACATATTCAACAAAGCGCTATTTTTAATTTGCAGATTAACGGCAATATATTTTTATAAGTTATATAAAAGCAGACAGATAAAATTTTATAGCTACAATATTTTGTACATAAAACCGCCTAATAATACTTGTGATTTATTTATTTCGATAGAATTATAAATAAATAAATATATCATCACGCCTTCTACCCATTACTGGGTGTGGCACTCTGCCGAAGCAGATCTCGATAAGTGATATATTTTGTGCGTGAAGTGCGATTACAAGTCGTCAAATCACGGCCCCCAAAGATGTTAGTGGTGGAGGAGCCACAGGGATAGTTTTTGAAATTATGAAAATTGTTTGTCGCCTGTGGGAATCGAATCTAGGGTACCAGGGTTCTCAGGATCCACAGGCCGACTTCATACCACTGAGCTAGCCACCCCAATAGAATTATTCCTACAGTAAATCTGCAAATGTAGATCTCCCACAAGAACAGCAGTAAAATAGTATATTACATAATAAGTCAGGAAAGTGATATTTTACTTGACGAAGCGGTTGTTTGCAATACGGGGCCGTAGGCCGATTATTTTAATACTTTGATGCTGGGTTGCAAGAAAAACATAAAGAGCTCAGGCGCATTCCATTTGCCATTTGGATCAGATCTAACTTATACTGATCCAGATCATTTATTTATTTCGCTGGATTACTTCGTTGACTTTATTTTCAGTACTAGGATTACTTATTCTAATCTACTTTGAAGTAATTCACCGCAATAAGTGCATCAGTTTGCTTAATTCAGTTCATTTAGTCATGTGTCAACTTTATCTGAACTGATTTAACTTAACTAAGTGGCAAATGAAATACAGCTCTCGTTAGTTAAAGAGATGTTTATCTAGCAACAGTATCAATAGCGATTTTCTGAAATTTATTGAATCGTTAGTTGCTAATGAACCGATAAAACTTTCATGCAACCCAGCATCAGTCAAGCAAAAACACTTTCCAGGCGTATTATGTATACTATTTTTTTCTGAAACCGTTTAATTTAATCAATATTTAATCATAAATAATTCAAAATGTTTAAATTTTTTGATATGAATTGTACTAACAGCAGACTACGTATCCAAGGTTACAACAAAAATAACAGTCAGGTAAAATCTTTACCAGACTGTCTTGTACTCTACCAGACTGTTATTTTTGTTGTAGCCTTGGATACGTATTTTACTTGACTGGTTTAGTAAAAACCTACTTTCCATACTAAAATTGGTCAGGAAAGAAAGTACTTTCTTGCCGATTTCAGAAAAAAAATCACTATGTTTAATGGTAACCATCAAAAGTTTGATATTCATATAACTAATTAAACTTAGTGGTATCGAGTAGGTCTGTAGGTTGAAGACCCGGGTTCGATTCCCAGAGCTAACCAACAATTTTTACCACTTTAAAAAATTACCCCTGTGGCTCCTCCACCACTAATATTTTTGAGGGCTGTGTTTTGATGGCTGGTTACCGCACTTCACGCGCATAAATATATCACTTAGCGAAATCTGCTTCTGACACGCCTTTTACTCATTACTGGGTGTGGCACTCTGCCGAAGCAGATCTCGGTAAGTGATATATTTATGCGCGTGAAGTGCGGTTACCAGCCGTCAAATCACGGCCCCCAAAGATGTTAGTGGTGGAGGAGCCACAGGGATAATTTTAAATTGGTGAAAATATTTTGTCGGCTGTGGGGCTCGAACCAGGGTTTTTAGGATCCACAGACCGACTCGGATACCACTGTCATTACCCCATACAATAATTCACCACCGTTAATGAAAAATCGGTAAAAAACAAAAAATGGCGGATTTTTAAAACAAGCTGTGTAAAATCGATTCTTTTTTTAATCTTTTTTCTTGCGTCTAAATTAATTTTTTTGGCCAAATTGTGGTGAATTATTATGTGGAATAGTTTAATAAACAAAACGCTGAGTGCCATACCCAGTCATGTGTAAAAAGGCGTGATGATATATTTATTATTATTATCGAGTTAGATTTTTGAAACTTTATACCACATTAAAATTATCCCTGTGGCTCTTCCTAGCTCAGTGGTATGAGAACCCTGGTACGATTCCCAAAGGCAACAAACAATTTTCACAATTTCAAAAACTACCCCTGTGGCTCCCTCAACACTAACATATTTGGGGACCGTGATTTGACAGCTGGTAACCACATTTTACGCGCATAAATATATTATCACTCACCGAGATCTGCTCCGACAGAGTGCCACACGCAGTCCTGGGTAAAAAGGCGTGATGATATATTTATTTATTATTATTATCGAGTTAGATTTTTGGAACTTTATACCACATTAAAATTACCCCTGTGGCTCTTCCTTCACTAACATCGTTAGGGGGCCGTGATTTGACGACTGGTACCCACACTTCACGCGCATAAATATATCACTTACCGAGATCTATTATGACAGAGTGCTTCAACCAGTAAAATGTTAAAAATAATTAATAGATTTTGTAGTAACTTAGTTTTGTTGTGTGGTAAACCCCATAACCCCTGGCAGAGGGTAAAGGGGAAGTAAAGGAAATAAGTATAAATTCGTAGAGGGTGGAATATTAAATTTAGTTTGCTTGTGGGACATGCAGCGTTTTATTAATATCGATTTTATCTTGTCTCGGTCACACGGTGCCATTACGAATTGTGTTCTTTCTTCTTGCCACCGAACAGTTTTCGAATCCACAGGTAATTTATTACCCATTTAGGATTTAGTAGTTTAAGCCGGTGGAACCGCGTGGAAGGGATAATCGAGGATTAACATATAGAATGGAACACGAAATATGGACGATTTTTCATTGTCATTGTTTTCCAAATATATTTAAAAAATAAATAAATAAAATATCTCGTCACGTTTTTCCCATTATGAGTGTGGCACTCTGCCTAAGCAGATCTCAGTAAGTGATATATTTAGGCGTGTGAAGTGCGGTTACCAACCGTCAAATCACGCTACCCTAGTGTTAGTGGTGGGGGTGGCACAGGGATAATTTTAATGTGGTGGAAATTTTTGTCGGCTGTGGGAATCTAACTAGGATTCTTTGGATCCTCAGGCCGACTCGATACCACTGAGCCACCTACCCCATAAATTAAAATAATTAAATTATTTTAGGGTAACTATAATGACTACTATTTTCTACTTAAAACGTTTACATTGGTATTGGATTGACATTTTTACAACATAACCTAAAATGGTGGCTAGCTCAGTGGTATGAAGTCGGCCTGTGTATTCTGAGAACCCTGGTTCGATTCCCACAGGCGACAAACAATTTTCATAATTTCAAAAACTACCCCTGTGGCTCCGCCACCACTAACATCTTTGGGGACCGTGATTTGACGACTGGTAACCGCACTTCGCGCGCAAAGTATATCACTTACCGAGATCTGCGTCGGCAGAGTGCCACACCCAGTAATGGGTAGAAGGCGTGATGATATATTTATTTATTTTTTTATTTATTTATTTATACTACTCTGTACAACAGGAACATAGCATAGGGTTCGATTTTACTAAGCTGCAGAGTGGGTAGTTCATAAATATTTAGCTTTAATGGGATTCGAACTCTAGATCTTCGGATTTAAATGCCTCTAACGCTAATCACATCACTGTACCTACTGCAGACGGCGAAATAATGCAGATTTAGGCAGAGTGCCACACCCAGTAATGTGTAGAAGGCGTGATGATATATTTAATATTTTATTTCTAAAATTTAAATGTCAAATTAAAATATTTATTACTTTAGAAAAGTTAATTAGTTTATAAATGAAACCAAATTCTATATATAGTAAATAACAACCATATATAAATTTATTTTAACGCACGACAAATATTACCTACCTTATTGAAATAGGTAATTTTGTAAAATAAAACTCAAAGGAATATACATTATTATATGTATTATTATTATATAAGTATAAATAAATAATATATGAACATACAAAATACAATGCACATTACCTCTTGTACTGCAGTTAAATTAATGAAAGATCCTTGATTCTCTCTAACTCCAGCGCAAAATAATCATGAAGATGACAATAACCTCGTCCACATATGACGTCATCGTTTTCATACAGGCTGAAGTTTACAAGATATTTTATAATTGTGTTTTATAATCGACCGGTCGATCGCAATCGACTTATTGGTCAGCCCTGGTATAATGTACCTCAAAAGCCGCTACTGTGAGATAAAGCTGTTTAATTGAAATTTTGTGAATGCCACTAAAACTTACTTTTAAGTTCTCATTTATTACGTAGGTATGGCGAAAATATAAAATTTTACAGGCAGATTCATAAAACGGATTAACTCGGTGTTAGAGTTTTTAATATTATCTTTTTACAGGCAGATTCATAAAACGGATTAGCGCTAACACCGTTTTTAATATTATCTATAACTCTGTTTCAAATTAAAACAGATTAAAGAAATGAACTAATTTTGATGCTAATTAACTCTTTTTTTAACTCAATTTAATATAATCTTGTTTCGTACATTGAAAAGAGAGTTAAAAACGAAATAAAAAATGGTGTTAGCGCTAATCCGCTTTATGAATCTGCCTGTTAGTTTCCAGGAAACTCTGAAATGGCAACGTACATCAACATTTATTTGATGGTGCTGGTGCATGTGATGATACCTGCTCATGTCATAGCTTATGACAAATATCTTTACAAATACAGTAGGAACAGTCACTGCACATGATTTCACAATGTGATATCTATGACTAAATTACTAAATACAATTGTTTATCACTTTAGTCACATACTTAGTTATGAAGCATAAGAACTCGGTTTTAGGACTATAAACACAGACAAAATATATACCAGACGTTTATTTAAATGTATTCAAAAATTATATAATTGACAATGAGGAAATTTATTAAAGTTGAAGAGTGAATTTGAATTGACAGTTTAGAATAAAATAAATAAATAAATATATCATCACGCCTTCTACCCATTACTGGGTGTGGTACTCTGCCGAAGCAGATCTCGGTAAGTGATATGTTTTGCGCGTGAAGTGCGGTTACCAGCTGTCAAATCACGGCCCCCAAACATGTTAGTAAAGGGAGAACCACAGGGGAAATTTTTAATGTGGTGAAAATGTTTGTCGGCTGTGGAGATCGAACCAGGGTTCCGCGGAAGTGCGATTACCAGTCGTCAAATCACGGCCCCTAAGATGTTAGTGGTAGAGGAGCCACAGGGGTAGCTTTTGAAATTATGAAAATTGTTTGTCGCCTGTGGGAATCGAACCAGGGTTCTCAAGATCCACAGGCCGACTTCATACCACTGAGCTAGCCACCCCATTAATAAAATAAAAAATAAATAAATATATCATCACGCCTTCTACCCATTACTGGGTGTGGCACTCTGCCGAAGCAGATCTCGGTAAGTGGCATATTTTGTGCATGAAGTGCCGTTACCAGTCGTCAAATCACGACCTCCAAAGATGTTAATGGTGGAGGAGCCAAAGGGGTAGCTTTTGAAATTATGAAAATTGTTTGTCGCCTGTGGGAATCGAACCAGGGTGGTGAGGATCTATAGGCCGACTTCATACCACTGAGATAGCCACCCCATTGACAGTTTAGTACGCCATGAATTGACATTTGTTATTTCAAAACAAATTGTTTATTTTGTTCTCGTAAGTTTGTTAAAATAAGTCTGATGGACGTCTCTACATTTTTTATAAATTCCTTAAAATGTGTGTAAATAAAAAAAAAGAAATATATCATCACGCCTTGTACCCATTACTGGGTGTGGCACTCTGCCGAAGCAGATCTCGATAAGTGATATATTTATGCGCGTGAAGTACTGTTACCAGTCGTAAAATCACTGCCCCCAAAGATGTTAGTGGTGGGCGAACCACATGGGTAATTTGAAATTGGTGAAAATTCGGTTGTGGGGATCGAACCAGGGTTCTTTGGATCCACAAGCCGACTTGATACCACTCAGCCATTACCCCATAAATGTTTGCCATGAATTGGCATTTGTTATTGAAAAACAAATTGTTTATTTTTCCTCGTAAAGTTTGTTAAAATATATCTGTTTGATGACGTTATAAGCTAATTAATATAAAAATTAAGTGACTGGAAAATATGATGTATTTTCAATTACACAGGACTTCAGTCAATAAATAACATTTATTAACATGTCGTCGGTTATGTGAATACAGGTTATTTATTGACTGAAGTCTTGTGTAATCGAAAAAACATTATAAGCTAATGTTTCGATTTCTTTTATGAATTCCTTAAAATGTGTGTACATATAATTAGCGTTTTAATAGTCAAAATTTAGAACTATAAAAATGGGTGTTTTTACAATTACTTTGCGCACTAGTGCGCAAAATCTAACTTTCCATCGGTTTCCAGGGTAACGTAAATGTTATTTTGATTGATGCGAGTTCAAAAATATATTATTGTGAGTGCCGCTGCTTTCAATGGTCGATATTCGCCTAATCACAATTACAAAAAGTAAGCTCCGCGCGCGAGTTTCGAATCATAACCTGTCCACAACGCAAGCGCATCCCTCTCCATTACATTTCCACTAAATTACCCCAACACCTTTACCCACTTTCCACAATTTGCTCCATATGTTCCTCTGCCTATATCCGTCCTAAATCCCTGTAGTAACCTCGCCATAGCGATGCCCTTCACCTCGACCCTCGGCTGCGTTTGAAGGGCCTCGAGTATCAGGCTCGCAGCGTCCAGAGGAGGCGTTTAGCCCTGCTCCCTGCTTTCCACCCTAAACTGCTCACCCCACCCGACCAATCACACGCACCGCATCTCTCGGGCCCTTGTACCGCAAGGACAAGAACAGCTTCTCTGCGTTACGAGCAGAGAGCAAGAGAACCGGATGTGGCATTAGGATATTGTTAACTGGATAATGTAATGTTTTGATGATTGGAAAGCCGTGTTACAAGATGAATTAAATTAAAGTCTGGTCACTGGTCACCATGGCCCAAGTTTTTAACATGATTATAAAAATTAACTGTATTGCGTTTGTCACTTGGGTCAGTTAAATCAGTTCAGATAAATTAGACAACCTGATTAAGTGAACTGAACTAAGAAAACTCATGTATGGATGCTCTGTTTTATAAAGAATATAGTAAATTTACTTCCATAGTAAATTTATGTATATTTTATTCAATTTTATTTATTTTATCCACAACTCATATATAATAAAGACATAATTACACTGATTTCAGTTGAATTATATGGCTCATAAAACACTAGTCTTTTAAATAAAAAATAAATAAATATATCATTACGCCTTCTACCCATTACTGAGTGTGGCACTCTGCCGAAGCAGATCTCGGTAAGTGATATATTATGCGCGTGAAATGCGGTTACCAGTCGTTAAATCACGGCCCCCAAAGATATTAGTGGTGGAGAAGCAACAGGGGTAGCTTTTGAAATTATGAAAAATGTTTGTTGCCTGTGGGAATCAAACCAGGGTTATCAGGATTCACAGGCCGACTTCATACCACTGAGCTAGTTACTTGGATCAGTTAAATCAGTTCAGATAAATTAGACAGCCTGATTAATTGAACTGAATTAAGAAAACTCATGTATGGATGCTCTGTTTTATAAAGAATATAATAAATTCACGTACATAGTAAATGTATTTAAATTGACAAAGCTGTATTCCATTTGCCACTTGGTTTAGTTAAATCAGTTCAGACAAATTACTAAACTTGAATTGAATTAAACAAACTGATGTAATTATTGGGGTGAATTACTTGAAAGATAATTAGAATAAGTAATTATAGTAGTGAAAACAATGTCAGCAAAGTAATTCAGCGAAATAAGTAAGTAATCTGGATCTGATTCAAAAGGCAATGCGCTTTTTATTTTAAAGCGAAACACGGGATCTGTCATTTTCATGACTACGAATTGGATACAATTACCAATAGCTGTATTCCATTTGCCACTTGGTTCTATCAGTTCAGATAAATTCGACACACGACTAACTGAACTGAATTAAGCAAATTGATGCACTTATTTGGGTGAATTACTTCAAAGTAATGTAGAATTTGTAATTCTAGTACTGGAAATAAAGTCAACGAAGTAATCCAGCAAAATAAATAAGTGATCTGGTATAGTAAATGTAAGTAAGATCTAATCCAAATGGCAAATGGAATAGGCCTATTAACTCACAGGATAATATCTAATTAATTTGATAAAGCTATCCCTGTGGCTCCTCCACCACTAACATGTTAGGGAGCCGTGATTTGACGACTGGTAACCGCACTTCACGCGTAAAATATATCACTTACCGAGATCTAAATAAATAAATAAATAAATAATTTCTTTTATTATCGAATGGCGAAGTTCAGCTAAAGCTGTTCTTACACTTAACCATTATTCATGAAAATAACAATAATATAGATACAGAAGCACATAGTAACCAATTTTAAGATAAAAGTTAATATTAAACATTAAACTATTTGATATTATTATATTTGAAGTTGTTCATTATATAATTCATTTCTCAAAGCACGTTTGAACATAGACAAATTTAAAATCTTTTTGAGTTTATCAGATATAGAATTGTTTAATTTGGGGGCAGCATAAGAGAAACTAGATTTGAAACGAGACGTAGAGAACTTGGAAACATGTAAATTTGATCTAAATCGAGTATTGAGTGAATGTAATGAACCACGATGCTTAAGATGATGAAAAAGATATTTAGGAATATTTGTGACTAATATTTTCTGCACGAAACACAAGAAATGACACTTCCGTCTGTTAAACATATTCAACCAGTGAAGTTGATGCAATCTCTGAGTAACACGGTCGCACCTACGCAATCCAAAAATGAAGCGAACACAAGCATTCTGCTTCTGCAGAGTGCCACACCCAGTAATGGGTAGAAGGCGTGATGATATATTATTTTATTTATTTAAAATATGGATCAGTGATAACAAATATCTAAAGAAGGTTTTAGATTCAAAATGTTTTGATAGCTCATTGGTATGAAGTCGGTCTGCGGATCCTGAGAACCCTGGTACCCTAGATTCGATTCCCACAGGCGACAAACAATTTTCATAATTTCAAAAAGCTACCCCTGTGGCTCCTCCGCCCCTAACATGTTTGGGGGTCGTGATTTGACGACTGGTAACCGCACTTCGCGCGCAAAAAAATGTCACGTACCGCGATCTGCTTCGACAGAGTGCCACACCCAGTAATGGGTAGAAGGCGTGATGATATATTTATATATATATTTATGTCTCGGTATCCCTCGCGCTTGAAGGTTTCGGCTCATGATTATTCTAATTACAAACACTTAACTCTGTGTTTGACGGGTGGCAAGTGAAGCGATAACGATCGTAAAGGGTTAATTACTCGTGCGGTCAGCCAGGTTGAGTGTTCGCAAGGTGTGAACCCAGTTCATTGGACAAGGGTCACTTGTACCGGAAGTGGGTGGTGGTGGAGGTGTGGCAAACATACACACTCACACAGCTTCTTTCCGGACTTCCGATGCGGTTCTATCATATCCGGAAAGAATATAAGACGAAGAAAGGAAATCGTTAAATGGTTATTGTATACGCTGTTTCAAATAGTTTGATTGTTACGTCAGTGAATAGAAGTATGTTTGACGTTGTTATGGAAGTAAATAATTCAGGACAGCCAGAGCTGGGCAAGCTACTTAAAAAAGTAGCTAAGCTACAGCTATTCTTTAAAAAAGTAGCTGAGCCGCAGCTATAAGCTACATTTGTAAAATATAGCTAAGCTACAGCTAAAAGCTTTCGTTAAAGTAGCTGTTAAATTTTAAAGCTACTTTTTTAAATTATTGTGAAATAATTAAATTTGCCATTGTCATATGATCAGTCTTTTGTTATAATGACTGTTAATTTACTATTATGTACATAAATATAAAAAATAGCAAATACCATCTGGCACCTACTGTGTATTTTTGCGTATTAGAGCCAGTTAGAACCGCCAACAAATAATTATTTTGTGTGGGTTTAGCTTGTACGCATGCGTACTTTGTTGACCTTCTGCTTAAAAAGTAGCTTGAAGCTACAAAAAGTAGCTTTAAAAGTAGCTTCAGTTATTTTTAAGCTAATAGAAAAAAAAGTAGCTAGCTACTAGCTACAGCTATTTTTTTCCACAGTTAGCTAAGCTACAGCTACAGCTAAGGTAAATGTAGTTAAGCTAGTAGCTAAGCTACAAAAGTAGCTAGCTACTGCCCAGCTCTGAGGACAGTGTACATTAGGGTGTCCGTTTTTTTCGCAAAGTCGGAAATTTGATGCTCGCACACTCTAGAACTACTCATAGATTAAAAAAAAAGTTGAGCCGACATCCCAGGTCTGTCAAATGACGTTAAAACATGCCACCAGAGGGCTCAATATTTGCACGTATAGTTTAAATGGGGAAATTGCTTTTTCCGATACTTTTATGCATAACTTTTTATGATTTAGACCTAAAAATATTTCAAGATATCTTCCAGAAAGCTTATGAAATAACCTTTTAGGCAAACTAAAATTCAAGTCATTTGGTTAAAAATCAACGGCGTAGCGTCAATGTAAGTAATAAGAAGTTTGAAGTTTCAATATTTGTAATCTTTGTTAAAATGCAGTATTTCTTTTGTAAAATTGTCAATTTAGAATACTTCTTATAAAGTCGAAATTACTCGATTATGAACAAATGGTTTCAAAATAAAATGGGTAAATTGAACATAACTCGAATGAAAATCGAACTAGAATTTTAGCATGTATCGAAAAAAATATAATGTAATTCAAGCTTGAGATACAAAATGTTTTGCCAACATTTTCTCGTCTCGAAAATTAAAGATGAGACAGATAGTTAATTTTCATTTCATCTTGAGCAGACTCTCCTCAGTTGACAATGAATTTCTTTTTGAATAATTCTGTTTCTCGTTTGTGACATGTATTGTTTTGTTTCAGACTTGAACAATGGCGGAATCTCATCGTCTGATGAACCCACGGAAGATCCTCGTGAAGGATTTGAACACTTGTCTCACGTGTACGCTGTGCGGTGGTTACCTCGTCGATGCCACAACTGTCGTCGACTGTTCCCACACTTGTAAGTTACAATAGAATTTGTTTTTTTATTACGCCAAAGATTTTGTCGTGATAAAAAAATTAAATAAATAAATATATCATCACGCCTTCTACCCATTACTGAGTGTGGCACTCTGCCGAAGCAGATCACAGTAAGTGATAGACTTTGCGCGTGAAGTGCGATTACCAGTCGTCAAATCACGGCGTCCAAAGATGTTAGTGGTGGAGGAGCCATAGGGGTAGCTTTTTAAATTAAGAAAATTGTTTCGCCTGTGGGAATCGAATCAGGGTTCAAGTATTAATACATAAATATATCATCACGCCTTCTACCCATTACTGGGTGTGGCAGTCTGCCAAAGCAGATCTCGGTAAGTGATATATTTTGCGCGTGAAGTGCGATTACCAGTCGTCAAATCACGGCGTCCAAAGATGTTAGTGGTGGTGGAGCCATAGAGATAGCTTTTTAAATTAAGAAAATTGTTTCGCCTGTGGGAATCGAACCAGGGTTCAAGTATTAATAAATAAATATATCATCACGCCTTCTACCCATTACTGGGTGTGGCACTCTGCCAAAGCAGATCTCGGTAAGTGATATATTCTGCGCGTGAAGTGCGGTTGCCAGTCGTCAAATCACGGCCTCCAAAGATGTTAGTGGTGGAGGAGCCATAGGGGTAGCTTTTTAAATTAAGAAAATTGTTTCGCCTGTGGGAATCGAATCAGGGTTCAAGTATTAATACATAAATATATCATCACGCCTTCTACCCATTACTGGGTGTGGCAGTCTGCCAAAGCAGATCTCGGTAAGTGATATATTTTGCGCGTGAAGTGCGATTACCAGTCGTCAAATCACGGCGTCCAAAGATGTTAGTGGTGGTGGAGCCATAGAGATAGCTTTTTAAATTAAGAAAATTGTTTCGCCTGTGGGAATCGAACCAGGGTTCAAGTATTAATAAATAAATATATCATCACGCCTTCTACCCATTACTGGGTGTGGCACTCTGCCAAAGCAGATCTCGGTAAGTGATATATTCTGCGCGTGAAGTGCGGTTGCCAGTCGTCAAATCACGGCCTCCAAAGATGTTAGTGGTGGAGGAGCCATAGGGGTAGCTTTTTAAATTAAGAAAATTGTTTCGCCTGTGGGAATCGAACCAGGGTTCAAGTATTAATAAATAAATATATCATCACGCCTTCTACCCATTACTGGGTGTGGCAATCTGCCAAAGCAGATCTCGGTAAGTGATATATTTTGCGCGTGAAGTGCGGTTGCCAGTCGTCAAATCACGGCCTCCAAAGATGTTAGTGGTGGAGGAGCCATAGGGGTAGCTTTTTAAATTAAGAAAATTGTTTCGCCTGTGGGAATCGAATCAGGGTTCAAGTATTAATAAATAAATATATCATCACGCCTTCTACCCATTACTGGGTGTGGCACTCTGCCAAAGCAGATCTCGGTAAGTGATATATTTTGCGCGTGAAGTGCGGTTGCCAGTCGTCAAATCACGGCGTCCAAAGATGTTAGTGGTGGAGGAGCCATAGGGGTAGTTTTTGAAATTAAGAAAATTGTTTCGCCTGTGGGAATCGAATCAGGGTTCAAGTATAAATAAATAAATATATCATCACGCCTTCTACCCATTACTGGGTGTGGCACTCTGCCAAAGCAGATCTCGGTAAGTGATATATTTTGCGCGTGAAGTGCGGTTGCCAGTCGTCAAATCACGGCCTCCAAAAATGTTAGTGGTGGAGGAGCCACAGGGGTAGCTTTTTAAATTATGAAAATTGTTTGTCGCCTGTGGGAATCGAATCTTGGGTACCAGGGTTCTCAGGATCCACAGGCCGACTTCATACCACTGAGCTAGCCACCCCATTTATCGTGATGAATGAATGAATCAATCTTCATACTCGTATAATGTAAAATATTGGCTAGTATTTACGTAGAAAGATTTCTATTTAGTTTTGTGGTATTATAGTTAGTAAATGTGTGTACAGTGTTTATATTTTTACTCAGCTATTTCATGCGTTTCTGGCCGTAAAGTATAATTTAACGGTGTATTTTAACGGTTGCAGTTACGGTTAAGTTTTCGGTTACGGTTTCTGTTTCTGTACCTTTGCGTGATGTTCATAAAAACGTTATGTGATTTTATTTTGCACCACACTTCATTTAGCTCATTTAAAATAATTGGTATATAAAACTCTTAGTTACTTATTTATAGTTACGTTTTTCTGATTTCATATTTTTCCTAAAACAGGTAAGAAAATGCCTACTTTCCTGACCAATTTTCGTACGGAAAGTAAATTTATCAAAACATCTAGTAAAATATGTATCCATATTAGATTGCATTTTTTGCCTTAACATTTGTCACAATAATCAGTTTCTTTTATCATTTACAAACGAAATAATGTAAAAAAATTATACATACATACATACATATCTTCACGCTATATCCCATCAAATGGGGTAGCACGAATCCCAAAAAATTTAGACATAAAATAAAAATAAATAGAATGCCACCATAAATTCGTATTGGACTCGTTTGTGCAAAATTGATGTTTCCAGAATATGGTCGAGATTAATTTCAGGGCGTAGCAAAACTTTTTTTTGAGAATTAGAATATTAAGGTTTTTTTTTATATTTTAGATATATTTTTCTTTTATTCTCATATTCGTATTAATGTGTCAAATGGTAGAAATAATCTCATCTGCGATTAGCTGGCCTTGTTTTCGTTTCCGTTCTCATCTTATTTTAGAACTGCCAGAACAACCATTTATGAAACAAATATTTCTTTTGAGGCAAACATTTTTTCCTATATCAGGAATATTATTATAATATTATTATAATATTCGTAAGAGAAAGTATTTTCGAGCAAACAGTTCTAAATTGGTCTAAAATCGAAAAATAGACCATTAAAAAATTACAAAACGATCAAAAGCAAGTGTTTCAGTTGATAATAAAAAAAAAACTACTCGAAATTGGTGAGACTGATACATAAATTTATTTCCTGTTACTGAATGTCATATTTGAAAATTTAACTGGCAGATTCATAAAGCGGATTACCGCTAATACCATTTTTTATTTCGTTTTTAACTCTAATTTCAATGTATGAAACAAGTTTATTTTAACTTGAGTTAAAAATAGAGTTATTTAGCATCAAATTTAATTCATGGGATGGCTAGCTCAGTGGTATGAAGTCGGCCTGTGGATCCTGAGGTCCCTGGTTCGATTCCCACAGGCAACAAATTTTCATAATTTGAAAAAGCTGTCCCTGTGGCTCCTCCACCACTAACATGTTTGGGGGCCGTGATTTGACGACTGGTAACCGCACTTCACGCGCAAAATATATCACTTACCGAGATCTGCTGTAGCAGAGTGCCACACCCAGCAATGGGTAGAAGGCGTGATGATATATTTATTTATTTATTTAAATTTAATTCATTTCTTGAATCTGTCTTAATTTGAAACAGACTTGTAGATAATATTAAAAACGGTGTTAGCGCTAATCCGTTTTATGAATTTGCCTGTAAATGAATAAAAATCTTTGTTTCCCTTAATATTACTCACAGAGCAATAATCTAAAGTATTTCTATGACAACCTATTTGTATTTAATATAAAAATGACATGTCAAATAGTATTTCATGTCGTTGTGCCAACTGTGAAATAAAAAGATCCCCAGAATAGTATTGCCTACTGAATCACTTACTTCTGACCACTCTGTAATAGATATTTATGTATTAAGGGTGAAAACTGGCGTTTCAGGACCGCAGCATGATTATTAACACGAGGCGCAAAGCAAAATAAATAAACAAAAATTGTCATTTTATTTATGTATCTATAGGAATGATTTTTTTATGGCCCTAGGGATAAAAAAAATTGTTTAAGCCCGTTTTTTAGGGCTAAAACACATGGATTTCGTCCCGATTGTGCATAAAATAAATTAAATCGCTTAATATTTTTGCTAATAAGTCAATTCCGACACGAGAAATACAATGCCAAATCGTATGTGAACTTCAAACGAGAATATTTTTAAAAAATCGAAAAACAATACCGTGGATTTTTGATATGTTAAAATATGCATCTTTCTCTATAAGTGGGTAAAATTTCAGCGAAATGTGAGATGGAGTATTTGAGAAATCGATTTTTGAAAAAAAAGGGCGATTATTACATTTTGCCACATAACTTTGGACAACTATGATAAAAATTGCTCTCGTTTGCTAATCTGAATAGCCTAAGATGTGTTCTTTCAGAATATCATTCATTTGTTTAAGTTGGATTCATTGTTGAATTTATATAGAATTTGTTTCCCAGGTGATCTCTGCGGGTAGGCAAAAATAGCCAACTATGAATATTTAGAATATAAATGAATACCCGGTAGAATGGGCCAAATAAAGTACTTCCTACTTAGTTTTAGATCAAAATGAATAAGTATACGCATTTCTAGCCAAATCGGAGAGGGTCGACTTTTTTTTGTCCGATTTCACGTAAAATTTAATTTTCTTTGCAGTTTGCCGTGCCTGTATCGTCCGGCATTTTGAATCCAGTCGCCTGTGTCCAAGTTGCGGTAGTTCGGTGCACAAAAGTAAACCCTTATCAAAATTAAGGTTTGTATATCATTCTTTACCTTTCAATATCGCAAGCTTTTGTTCTAATTAATCTGTTTTTGTTTTTGTTTGTTTGTTGATTTGATAGAAGTGACACAACACTCCAATCTCTCGTATATAAAGTCGTGCCGGCCCTGTACAGTAAAGAATTACAGAGGCGGGCTGATTTTTACCACAGTACTGGCTTCAGAGCGAATTCTTCTTGCAGTGATGATAGCGTCCTTGGGGACCGGACCCAGGATAATGACGAATGGGTATGTACAATATTTAAGAACATACAGGTAGATTCATAAAATGGATTAGCGCTAACACCGTTTTTAGTGTTATGTATAACTCTGTTTCAAATTAAAACAGATTAAAGAAATGAACTAAATTAGATGCTAATTAACTCTCTTTTTAACTCAAGTTAAAATAAACTTGTTTCGTATATTGGACAGAGAGTTAAAAACGAAATAAAAAATGGTGTTAGCGCTAATCTGCTTTATGAATCTGCCTAATAATGTTTAACCATTTTTTAAAAATAAAAATACGGGATGTTAAATTCAGTTGTGCCACCATTGCTATCTCGAGAACTATAAGAGCTACAAGGTTGGTTAAATTAGCAACGAAATACCGTCTTCTAAGTATATTTCAAAACTATTAACAAAATTTTGTATTAGAAGATAATTAAATTTTATCAGGATTGATGACGTCAGTCGGTGTTGATAACGTTTTTAGTATAGTTAACGCACGAGTCCAAATTTGGGAAACGAGCCGCCTAGTGGCGAGTTTTACAAAGGACGAGTGCAATAACAGGCCTTATGAAACGTGTTCTTTATATAATTTTTTCTATTGAGGTAATTTTATAATTCTGTTAGATTTAAACAAAATGCGACTTGTCAAAAATATAACTTGATGTTTTTAATCAGTTGCGTAGCCCTTCTCACAACACAACCAAAAGAAATTTCAAAATTTGTGACAATTAGTCCATATATTTTTTTTTCTATATTGTGAATTTTACTTTATAATTCTGTTATACTCTGTTTTTTTAATCAGGAGGAGTAATTTAAATTTTAACCGCTAAAACTGACGCTTCTGATTGACTAATGCTTCGTCCAGTTTACACTGTACATAGATTTTATTAGAGCTGTCATAAGTTTTGAGGTTATCTGTTTTCTTGTTGGTTTTTTGCATTTCTGTGACATTAAAATAAATCAGTTCTTTTAAGAACTAATAATATACGGAGTGACAAATTAGAGTTTATAATGTCATTTGTATTTTAAAATAAATTCCATGAGACTTAATCAGTGCAGATGTGTAAGAAATTTTTTTATTTCGCGCCAACAAAAATCTAGTAACTTTCTTTGGTAACTTTCTATAGTGTAAATCTGACTTGTGCATTTACTCCTCCTGGTTAAAAAACAGAGTATAGATTTAAAAAACTGCGTTTTGTCAAAAATATAAGTTGATGTTTTTTATCAGTTGCGTTGGTAGCCCTTCTCATAACACATCCATAAAGAAATTTCAAAATTTTTGACAATTAGTCATTGTTTTTTTCTATATTGTGAATGTTACTTTATAATTCTGATAGATTTAAAAAAAACTGCGTCTTGTCAAAAATATAAGTTCATATTTTTTATCAGTTGCGTTGGTAGCCCTTCTCATAACATATCCAAAAAGAAATTTCAAAATTTTTGACAATTAGTCAATTTTTTTTCTATATGAATGTTATTTTATAATTCTGTTAGATTTAAAAAAACCGCGTCTTGTCAAAAATAAAGTTGATGTTTTTTATCAGTTGTGTTGGTAGCGCTTCTCATAACAGAAACAATTGAAATTTAATATATTTTGACAATTAATCAGTATTTTTTTCTTTATTGTGAATTTTGTGAATTTTGTCTGATTATATCATACCCTTTTAGTAATATTTGCACACCAACAATTTATAATTTTGAGGTTATGTGTCATTCATCTGTCAGATTTCAAAGAATCTGCTACAAAATAACAGCCGCCGTTATCAGTGTGTGTAAAGATCTTGTTAACGACGTGTTTACAGTGCGTTTATAGACATATAAGAACACTAAAATAGAAAAAGACACTTACCAGACTTATTTTGAATGTTGGTATGTTGATTTTACCACAGGACCGTAGAAAACATATATTTGTACACTTCTATTCATCTTAACGAAACTTTAACGCGGTTTCACTAACAGTTCTATTTTGTTAAAACAGGCTGCATCAAACATCGGCGACCCAAGTCTTTATTTCTCACCCGACGATTCAATCTCCCTCTCTGTCGAATACTACACTAAAGAAGAATCCGAATCAGAAACCGAAACTAAATCCGACACCAAATCCACAGACACAAGTGACACGCTCACAAACTCTAATAATAATAATAACAATAACACTAGTTCATCTGATGTGATAAAAACTGAACTAATAAACACACAAAGTGAACCCGTGAGTGAACCAAGTGCAAAAAGTGACAAGACGATTTCGGACAGTATCGTGACGGAAACGAGTGCGGGCGAATCGCGTACTAGCTCGGGAGAGGTCGGTGAAGAATCGGAAGTGTTCGTGAAAGGTTTAGGACATAAGAGGTTTCTGCAGTGTCCGGCTGCTGTCAGAATGTCACATTTGATGAAGTTTCTTCGGATGAAGTTTGCGTTGTCCAGTGAACATCGGGTAAGTCTTTTAAAATTAAAACATAATACATAACAAGCATCGAAAGTGGAAGTTACAAGTGTACAAACTGATTTAAGTACATGAGCACAGTTATCACATTTTCGAGCGAGTTATGTACACTAGTTTTTAGACGACCACAAAATATTTCTAAAAACAGTTTACAAGAGCAATGTTGTTACACTTTGACAGCTGATGTGTTTTTGAAGGTAACCGTTGACGTTTGACGTTTGAGGTTAGGTGTGGTTGGTGATACCAACTGTGTTAACCGTAATGTCAAAATATTAAATAATGCTAAAATATTAGTAAATAAGTAATTATTAATTTAAAAAAATAAGATTTATCTGTGCAAATGTGTTGAAAAATCTGCCAAAATTTCGATTCATATATTAATACAAATTCTTTTCATTTATTTTATTATTTTTTGTCATCGTAACACCATCTGTTGTCAATTAGTTCACTTCACCTGATAGGTTAGAAGTTTACGTTATAATATAACAGTGTGAGTTATTTTCAACTTTCCATAGTAATTTATGAAGTTGATATACAGGGTGATCAAAAGGAATTGTTATAGTAGTTGGCAATACAATTCCAGAAATCTTTTTATTTCACAGTTGGCACGTCAGATAAAGGCGGAAATGCTATTTGACATTTCTTATAAATACAAATAGGTTATGTCAGGAGTCTGACAGCTAATAGAATTTTGATTTTTAAGTAATAGAAATACTTTAGAAATAAATGTAATAATAAAAAAATAAACAGAAAATGAATTTATGTATCAGGCTTACCAATTTGAAATAGTTTTTTTTTATTGCCAACTGTAACAATTCCTTTTGATCACTCTGTAGTTACTTTCATAACTGGTCAGAAAGAAAATATTCAACAAGCATTTTAAAGCATTTTAAAGAGGAAGGAATAATTAAATAAAAAATATAAATATATCATCACGCCTTTTACTCATTACTGGGTGTGGCACTCTGCCGAAGCAGATCTCGGTAAGTGATATATTTATGCGCGTGAAGTGCGGCGACCAGCCGTCATATCACGGCCTCCAAAGATGTTAGTGGTGGAGGAGCCACAGGGGTAATTTTAAATTGGTGAAAATGTTTTGTCGGCTGTGGGGATCCAACCAGGGTTTTTAGGATCCACAGGCCGACTCGGATACCACCGTTAATGAAAAATCGGTAAAAAACAAAAAATGGCGGATTTTTAAAACAAACTGTGTAAAATCGGTTCTTTTTTTTAATCTTTTTTCTTGCGTCTAAATTAATTTTTTTGGCCAAATTGTGGTGAATTATTGTGTGGAATAGTTTAATAAACAAAACGCTGAGTACCACACCCAGTAATGGATAAAAGGCGTGATGATATTTTTTATTATGCAATATATCTTTTCTTATATGGGGTAATGGCTCAGTGGTATCCGAGTCGGCCTGTGGATCCTAAGAACTCTGGTTCGACCCTCAAGGTCGACAAACATTTTCACCAATTTAAAATTGCTCCTGAGGCTCCTCCACCACTAACATCTTTGGGGGCCGTGATTTGACGGCTGGTAACCGCATAAATATATCACTTACCGAGATCTGTTTCGGCAGAGTACCACACCCAGTAATGGATAAAAGGCGTGATGATATTTTTTATTATGCAATATATCTTTTCTTATGTTTCTTTTCCGTTCGCATTCGCATCGCTCACGTTGTGCATTTGTTTGTTGTCAACAGGTTGATATAATCTACGCGGGGGAGGTTTTGCCACCGTACCTGTCGCTCATGGACGTCGCCTACACCTTCAAGTGGAACCGGGTAAGTCGTGACGTCATAGTCCATCTTCATATTGATTGTTTTATGCTTTGTAACAGCTTGTCAGCATGCTAGCTTGATCGCTTCTATATGCGCTTGATAGATGATAATGAGATGTTGAATTCTACTGCGTTTAAATGGTTTGATTAGTTAATTCCACTAATCCATAATTCAGGATTAGCTAAAATTCTTTTGAGAATTAGGCTGATAGCTATTTGTCAAACTAAAAAGGAAAACGCTTTTCTTTCGCGTTAGACACGACATTTATTCACGACAGACTTAAGGGGTCTTTCTGGTTTTTTGGGGTAAAAAAAGGAGCTTTTAAAATATTTTTTAGTTCCCGAGTAACGGCGATTTTTGACTTCTTTAAAAACTCAACTTTGAAGGCCCATATCTCGAAAATTAAAAGAGATATTGAAATGCGGTTTGAACGAGTATATTTCTCGTGCTTTATTTAACTTCTACCGAAATTTTGAATATTTTACTATTATTTTTCATTTGTTTTTGTTGCCAATATTTCAAAAAGTTGAAGAGATAATAAAAATCTGGGAACACCAGTGAATTCCTCTCGTAAAAATACATAGGTATGCAAAATTTTAGGCAAGAATTCGCACAGATAAAGTTTTTATTACAGAAAAACGAAAAATCACTGTTTTTTAATTATTTTTGAAGGGGTACCCCTTACGAATTTTATGAATTTTGGCCATTTTTAGTTTTCTTGCTCTAAAAATTGTATCCGTGAAGCAAAAATTCTGAAAATTTACTTACCTATGTATTGTTACGAGAGGAATTCACCGGTGTTCCCAGATTTTTATTATCTCTTCTACTTTTTGAAATATGGGCAAAAAAATTGAAAAAAAATGTTCAATATTTTAGTATAGGTTAATTAGAGCTCGTGAAATACACTCGTTCAAACCGCGTTACAATATCTCTTTTAGTTTTTGAGATATGGACCTTCAAAATTGAGATGTTAAAAAAGTCAAAAATCGCCGTAACTCGAAAACTAAAAAAGATATGAAGATGCGCTCAAGGCAATCGATTTCTCGTAGTCTGAATTATATAGAACCATATTTTTAAAAAATTAGATTTTTAACTGGTTCAACCAAAAAAAATCGCATTCATTAAAAAAAATTTTTACGATCATGGCTCCGGCAATTATATAAAATATATATATTGAGGATCAAAATATGCGTAATTATGTAGAAATATATGAGGAATTAGATGGTGAAATCCCCAATTTCATATCTAGTGTCATATTATTTTAAATTAATCCTTAAGGTGGTACTATCATGGAAGTATTTACGACAGATTTTTAATGAAATTTAAATATGTTATTTTTCATGAGTTTCTACATTAGTATGCAAATTTCTTGTTTTATTTACTATACATATAATGAAATATTTGTTTTTATAAACATTTTCAGTTACCTACACTTTTATGAGACAGTCATGATCGAACCACCTTAATGAGAAATTTATCCTTGACTAATTTCTGAAATCGTTGTTCTACGTTTGTAATGTACATTATTAAATCAACCTTTAACAAATTGCAATTTTGATCACATAAAAAGTAAGGGGGTCGCGAAAGAATATATTTCTGATTATTTACTCCACGGGGTCATGGCTCCGGAAAGTTTGAAACCCACTGTTTTAGACAGTTTAATAAATTTTATTATTAAACAGTTTTTTAATAAAACGAAAAAAATTAGTCAATTCTGTTTACGTGCTCTTTAAATGGCTATCATAGCAAGCAAGAGGTCTTGCGTTCAAATCTCGATAACGTGGAGGTACTTATATAAAAAAAATGCGATTGTGGAGCTTGAGTGGCTATTGCAACAAGTTTGAGAAAGATACTGGAGAATTATTTTTTAATTTATCCAACTCTCGAGTTATATTTAATTAGATTATTTTTTGACTTAGCTGTTGAGGTCGATTTATCCAATTTAAAAGATTTTGAACTAGGTCCATATCGATTGATTACTTATTAATGTATTCTTGGAAGTTGTTTCCAAAATTTGTTAGTGTATTTCTATATCTGAAATGGAACTAAATCGATTTTTTCACTCATTGTACTTGACGCGTTGACAGTTTTAAATAATTATTTGACAACTACCTATCACTTGTCACAAACAAATGCACCTTCAGAGATTATTCCCGGGAATAATCACAAGTGCTTCATTCTCAGTATATAAAATACAAAATAAATATATCATCACGCCTTCTACCTATTACTGAGTGTGGCACTCTGCCGAAGCAGATCTCGGTAAGTGATATATTTTGCGCGTGAAGTGTGGTTACTAGTCATCAAATCACGGCCCCCAAAGATGTTAGCCACAGGGGTAGTTTTTGAAATTATGAAAATTCTCAGTATATTAATGACAGAATTGGTTAAAACGCAAATACGTGACATACAAAGAAACATTTCATTGGTTTTGAGAAACGTCAAAAAATAATCGAACTAACAATTTTCCAAATGATGAAAAGTCCCAATAACCTCCGTTTTAGATGCATCCTCCTCCTCTACCACTATATAGCAATCCTATACTACTGAATATCTAAATCCGTACTGAATTGTGCTGTGATTGCGTGCTCTCCGGTCTCAGTTACGAGTTACTAGTTGGCGGTTCGGGCCTCCATTGCTGTCGAGCGGCACGCTCCGTTTCGTCACTTTCCAGGCTTGCCACCTTTCCGAAATCCGCGTCCGTGCTAATGTTCCCGCCGCACAGAAACGATCGCTGGTTGTTTTGTTTGCGGCGGTTTCACGTTGGTAGACATGCGCGCATGAATTAGTGGGTTTTTTTTGTTATGGTGGTAGTGGTTGTGAATTGATGTAGCTAATTGGAATAATTGTGGAATTGGATAGTCGGTATACAGTGGCGGAGGTAGTCGGACACCCTCGAAAATAAAAATGTTATTTTTTTCGATTTTTGCCAAAGTGCAGTATCACTGACCAATTTTTTCAAATGTAATTTTAGGTTGGTGAAATATTGTGTATTATAAAACTCCCTAAAAATTACTAAATTAACCAGTGCTTCTAAACTGTTATTTGAAAAATACAGGCTGATCAAAAGGAATTGTTATAGTTGGCAATACAATTCCAGAGATATTTTTATTCCACAGTTGGCACAACGTCAGATAAAGGCGGAAATGCTATTTGACATTTCTAATAAATACAAATAGATTATGTCAGGAGTCTGACAGCTAATAGAATTTTGACTTTTTAAGTAATAGAAATACTTTAGAAATAAATGTAATAATAAATGTACTCAAATTTAAATTTCAATTTTCAAATGTCGCTGTCAACAACAGGAAATGAATTTATGTATCAGGCTTACCAATTTCAAGTAGTTTTTTTTATTGCCAACTGTAACAATTCTTTTTGATCACTCTGTATTTTCTAGCTTCAAACCTCAACCTACTATTATTATGAAATAAAAAATAATTCTTTGAAACCAAACTAAACCTTATCTCAGTCTTTGCCATTTTGATACATTTATCACATTTATACTTCTTTACGTTGAGCTTCAAATCTCTAAAAAAGTTTTAGGATCACTCTCAAGTAAATGTCAATACAGTGGTGGGGTAAATTTAAAAGTCGGTAAGTGATACTGCACTTTAGCTCGATTGTTTTTACAGAAGCCATCTATATTAATAGATGCATATTTGGTAACCAATTAATTTTGGCCATATAATAGAATATTATTTTAATTAATTTTTTCTACGACTGCTATGAAAAGTTGATATTTATGCTTTCAGTTGTCATCGTAAAGTTGATGGTTACCTAATAACTAATAATAAAATATTTTACCGCGCGTCTCCTATAGCAACAAGCGGTAAAGCACTTTACCGCTCGCTTAGAAAGATATAAATTGTTGCTGAAGTCTTAATTTATTGAAACAATACTTACAAAATCTAAAATATAGGTTAGATTCATTTTGACACTTTTACACATATTATACATGAAGTTTGCTGCGCTATGATTTGAAGTTGAACCTGAACGCAGCTGGGCAGCAGTGCCAACTTCATGAGGATGAGGGATGTTAGAATTGAAAGTGCAGTTTTGACAGTTTTCTATATTTATTCCGGAACTTGAAATGGTGTTTGATAAATTAGATTCTATGATATTGTCATTAGAATTTTCAGTTAGTACGTCAATACTTTGATTTTTTAGAATTATACATTAAGTTTGCTGCGCTGTGATTTGAAGTTGAACCAGAACTTTACTAATATCAATATTATTCTTAACTGCTAGTGTTGATTTTATCATTGAATAAATGAACCACAGAGAAGACGATTTCATTACTTTAGATTTTTCCAAAAAGTAGCAAGTATAACATTTTCGCTATAATTCTTGATTTTTTTTACCTTACACTATGCGATGAAGAGGTTATAATTTTGCAGGTAATAAACTCAAAGTAGCCTTTTGCGCTGTTTCAAATATATCTGGAGGAGTGCAGGAAAAATCACTTTCATCACTATGTTCTGAGATTATTGAGCACATTTTTTATTTGTGTGAAAATTTATCACAAACAATGATTGTTGATAACAGAATAGATACTGATATCGTCATGGTTGCATACAATACAGAAATTGGTGGAACGTGAATTGAACTAGACCCATATATTTTTTTTTATTTTTTTTTTATTTTTTTTTTTTTATTTTTTTTTTTTTAGTGGGTAAAATCGTCTCTAGCGTAAAGTATCTTTATTGCTCTCGCTTTATTGCAGCGCTCGCTTCGCTCGCGTTTAAATTGCCGAGCACGAGCAATAAAGATTTACTTTACGCTCTTGATACACAAATAACTATTATGAAGCAGTAAGAAATGTCTGTAAGCATAGCTTAATATTATATTTAGCGGCATGCGAGTTTACAGTTAAGTATGTCTGGGTAATGGATATGTAAATATTTACTTAATCAAATGCTTGCATTTTGCTAACATACGCACTATTTTTGCATGTGTCAGTAGTAGAATAAACACAATATGAAGTAGGTAAGATTTAACTAATGTTTGTTGATTCAGGAAAAACCAATGCGCTTTTTCTACTTAATCTATATCCCAACCATTCGACCAGTGGTACCACAACAACCAGAACAACAACCACCACCAGCAGTATCACCAGTACCAACAGCTCCAGCATTACCACCACCAATACCACCGTTAAAAATAGAAATCCCTAACAATAAACTAGAAATAAAAATTGAGAATCATACTTCATCAGCAGACACTAAAGTTAGTAAAAAACATAGAGAAATTAAAATTAAAGAACTTGTTAAACCTGAAGTTGTTGACGTCAAGAAAGAGGATAATAATAATCATAAAGTTTCCCCTAAAACTAAACCAGAAAAGACTGAAAAGTCCCTAAATAATGATCCGAAATCTGTACAAAAAACTGTTAAATTTGTGGATAACTATACGAGTAAATCAAATAACATTGAATATAAAATTAAATCTAATGATTCACTCCAGACTAGTACTGGTGAGAATTGCGTGTACGAATACGCAGAGCCGGACAAAGATGAAATTAAAGCCTTTGCAGAAAGACGCGACCGCGAATGGGCTATGCAAAAATATCCAGAAGTTCATGTTAGCAAAAAACGTAAAAAGAGTAAACATTCTAAAAACGAGTCCGTGCACAAAAAGAGAAAACTTCACGCCGAAATAACATCCAACGAAGTATTATCAAACACCGATGATAGCTTAAAACTTAAAGTCAAACTCAGTGTTGCCAACGGTCATAAACATAAACACCGAAGTAGTTCGAGCAGTATTGCCACTATAGAACCTGTAAAAACCCAAGAACTAAGTCCAAAAGAACGTTTGTTACAAATGCGACAAGTTAGACATAAACAAGTCCCTCCTACTGACGACAAATCCAAAAATAACTTCCCTGAATCTACCCTTAAAATGGTAATCACATCCGAGAAACCTCCAGAAAAACCCGAACCTCCCCAAGCACCAGAAAAACCCGAAACTAGTCCAAAAACTTCGGAACAGAAGACTCCTGATATTTTCACAACAGGAAAAACTTTGCGCAGCGATTTTTCAAACAAAACTTCCCTGTCAAAAGATATTTGTAATAAATATGTTCGAGTTAGTCTTGAAAAGTTTGCCGATAAGAATTCACCACCAAAGAAACTCACTGTTAGTAATTTATCAGTGAGTAAAGTTGTTGAAAAAACAACTTCAAAAGATGAGACTAAATCCCGAAATGTTGACGGTAAAACTGAA
Organism: Pterostichus madidus; assembly: GCA_911728475.2. Taxonomy (NCBI): domain Eukaryota; kingdom Metazoa; phylum Arthropoda; class Insecta; order Coleoptera; family Carabidae; genus Pterostichus; species Pterostichus madidus. The sequence continues at coordinate 10,694,865 of OU452315.1, forward strand.
ATAATTCCGATAGTTGACAATAGTACAGTTAGTAATAATACTAATAATAAATTAACTGATAACACGTTATCTATTACAGCCACTGATAATAAATCTAACGGCAGCAAAATCGTTGATAAGGTTAATACAAATAATAAAATTTTAGATAACAAAATGAATAAAATTCCTACTACGAAACCAAATGACGTCAGGACAAATGACAGAAACAATGTAACAATAACAGAAAATAAAACTAATGACCAGAAATTTAATTCTATAGATCAAAAAATTAATTTTAAACCTGTTGAACATAAAATAGTTAATAAACCGGCTGAAACAAAAGTAGCACCAAATAAAACAATAAATGAACAACCAAAAATGGCGCCGAAAACAGTTGAATCAAAAATGTTAGCGCCTAAAACAATCCCAAAAACAATCCCGAAAACAATCCCAAAAACAATCCCGAAAACAGTTGCGAAACCAACTGAACAAAAGCCACTCATTGACGAGTCAAAAGCAATTGAAAATAAATTAAATAATATCGATTTTAAATCGGCACAATCATCAACACTTGTAACAAAAAATTTCACTGTTAGTAAAGTAGAAACGGGAACAAAACGGAAGATTGAATCCCCGGAAGTTACATCAGACAAACGACCATCTTTAGAAATAACCGTCATTAATTTAGTATCGCGAGCTCCTCAAACCAGTGGCATCCAAACAGCCGCCATTCAATCTAAACCAACCAGCAATACTCAAACAAAATCTACTGTTTCTATTTCTCCCGATGGTCCCCCTGCGAAAAAGATCCGACCGCCGCCTCTGACCATCCCACTGGGTCGGATTCAAAAGATGAATAGTAACAATAAATCAAACGTGCAAAAACCGCCTGAAAAATGCGACATTTTCGGAGCGTTAGATTTATCAGCAAAACCGACAAATAAACCTGAAATGAAAACAAATGAATTTCGAGCACATTCTGCTAGTCCTAAAGCGAAAATCCAGGATCAGATTCAAAGTATGATTAGGCCTAAAACACCGATTAAAACTGGACAAGATATTAAAACAGATCCTACCAAATCTCTTGAGAAACGACCAAATATTTCTAACCTTCAAATGTTGTCTGAATCTGCCGTACAAATTCGGGAACTTATGGCTAAAGGATCCCCGATTTCATCTATTCCTAATTTAATTAAGAAAATACCTTCCCCGATTAGTCAAAATTCAACAGTAAAAAATTCAAATTTCCAACAGAAATCCCCAAATTTACTAACTAAAACACCAGCATCTGTTCCTAAAACTATCAATAACTTTCCTGCAAAAACACCAAATTTCTTGTCGAAAAATTTGCAGAAACTTCCAAAATTGAACGAAATCAATAAAGGACAATTTTGTAGGTTAAGTTCTGGACAACAAGTTCGGCCTCAACGACCTGCCGGACAAAATCAAACAGTTCGAAATATCCCTAATCCAAGTTTGTTAGTTCGGCAACAAAATCAAAATCGAATTAATTCTTTAAACAATTCTAATTCGGTTAATACATTTGATACCAATAAGGAGACCGCGATTGTAAAAACGAAAGCTCCTGAAAATGCTGAATCTGAAAAACGACCTGCTGAAAATAAAACTTCGGAACCCCCTCCCTTGAAACCAATAGAGTCTTTTAAAAAATAGTTTTTGAATTATTTTGATCTTACTGTCAATTCAAAAGTCAAATTAAATTGACCTGAGCATCTTAATCAGGCAGATTCATAAAGCGGATTAGCGCTAACACCATTTTTTATTTCATTTTTAACTCTCTTTTCAATGTACGAAACAAGTTTATTTTAACTTGAGTTAAAAAGAGAGTTAATTAGCATCAAATTTATTTTATTTCTTTAATCTGTTTTAATTTAAAACAGAGTTATAGATAATATTAAAAACGGTGTTAGCGCTAATCCGTTTTATGAATCTGCTTGAATGTGTTTTACAAAATTCGGACTATATACCGTCGCGTGTAAATTTGCTGGGCAAATGTAAACGTGGTAAATTAAATATGTACTAAATTTTAATCCCAGTTGTTAAACTTTTAAAATTATAACACAATGACCAAATTGCATATAATATATACGTATAGTATGAGAAATATGTTAAGTGTGTGACGTCATAAATAACTTATTGCAATTGTCAATAGATGTGTCTGTTGTAAGTTTGTTCTTAGGGGTAGAAAATTGTATATATTTTACCTGCAAAATCAGAATCTTACTTTTACTTTAAAACGATGATGTATTTTATTTATTAGAACTGATGTTTGTTTTTAACCTGATTTTCTTTAATAATGTATAGAATATAGCAGTATTTGTATTTTAATGTTCTTATAGACAAATTTGTGCAATATATCTCCGGTTGTTCCTATTTTATTAAACGTTTTCCGTATGGAAAAAATTTTCAGAACTCATGTTCAAACATTTTAAACAATTTTTGGTTTAAGTTCTGTAATAGTACTACTAGTACTATTTATATTTTTCAGGTTGGTAATTCTTCTGAAATGTCAAAAAAGATGGGAGTTTCTGTCAGCAATTACACGTATTTAAGAAATATCGACTACAGTCATTTTTAAGTAGGTTTGACATTTTTTAAATCAAACAATTGAAACTTCAAATATCACCAATTTACGCAAAACTCCTTATATTTTAACACTACGATTTTTTATTTAAAAGAGCATAAAAGGCTTAATTGTCGAATATTTTGTGCGCAGGGTTGAGTCAATCTGCTGCTCTCCCTTCCAAAATAAAATGACAATTATGAAATTTGTAGTATGTTTTTCATTATGAAATTAGTTCTTAAATATACTAATTTTATAAATAAACTATTACAGACTAAACCAAAAATTATTATTTTGTATTTTCCATATTTTTTAATACTGATTAATTTTTATTGATCTACCGTTTCTATAATAACAATTAAACTAAAGTGTCATTAAAATAAAATATTTTCACATAATTTTTAAGCCATTTTTACTCTTACAATTTAAATAAGTTTTATGAGCTCAAAAGAATTCCAATTTTTAATTTTCCAATAAATTATGGTGTACATATAAGGTATGATGTTTCATGTAAGGGATGTATTTTTATTAAATTTTGTTTTATCTGTCGTAGGGAGTGCGAGGGCGCTAAATACATTTAGCGAACGAGCACGGACACAATTTTTTTTCGTTTTTGCAAAATATGATTATTTGTTGCACAGCGTACAAAAAAGTTTTCATTGTACGATGCTGATGGCAAATATGTACATTTTTACTACGAAATGAAGTTAAATACCCTGTTTTTAATATTTGGGATGTCATTATAAAATTAGTATATATAGTTAGAATTCGATTGTAGAAAAACTAGCGTATGCAACTCGTGATAAAAGTATTACTTTATTACACAATTGGAAAGCTTGCAGCATGAGCCGAATATACTAGTTGCATAAATAATTATTTTCTGAAACCGGCAAGAAAGTGCCTACTTTCCTCACCAATTTTGGTATGGAAAGTAGATTTTTACAAAAACAGTCAAGTAAAATACGTATCCAAGGCTACAACAACAATAACAGTCTGGTAAAGATTTTACCTGACTTTTTTGTATTTTACCTGACTGTTTTGTATTTTACCTGACTTTTTTTGTAACCTTGAATATATATTTTGAGTTATTTATGATTAATTATTGATTAAATTAAACCGTTTCAGAAAAAATAGTATTTTCCAATTTTTCGCTGATTGATCCCAATTATTGTTAATTATCCGTTGATTCAATGACCTGGGGAACCGAGCAATTAGAAATAAATTTCAATTTTCAGCTTGTTAATAAGTGTGTTTTTATTGCCAACGTTTCGTCAATCAAGACTGACCTCTTCAGGGCTAATAAAATTATTGCACACAAGTTGCATTGTATTACATGATGACAAGACGTAAAGAATTTTTTTGTGAGGCATGTTCCCATTATTTTCATAATGGACGTCAATCAAACATAGATAATCATGTTCACAGTATTTTGAACCAAAAATAAATAAAATCATCATAGAAATCTCAAGGTTACAGTGTTTCATAGTTTAAAGATCACATAGTCAAACTAACTGTTATTTGTTATCAAATCGTGAAAAGGAATCAGTCACATCTTAAAATATCACGTCCCATCATTTTTGACATTTGGAGGTCAAGACACACTTATTAACAAGCTGAAAATTGAAATTTATTTCAAATTGCTCGGTTCCCCAGGTCATTGAATCAACGGATAATTAAAAAATAGTGTACGTAATACGGCAGGAAAGTGTGTTTAGTTGACGGATTAAAATATCACTTTCCTGACTTATTATGTAATGTACTATTACTGTCTTACTGGTTAGTAATGTATAATTATTCCTTTACAATCCTCGTGGTAAATATAAAAAAGCCGTGCAAAAATAAATCTAACATATGTGTATTGAATGTAGTTCTTATTGCGATATTTTATTAGTTTTTATTTGAAGACTGGGCAAAAATTTTATGTGAAAATCTTTATGAAATATTTTAACAATATTTATCATCACTGTATCTATAATATTATTTATATTTATCGTGAAAGTTACTTAAACTCGAATGCCATATTTTACATGTATTATTAAAACAAGAATTTTAGTAATCTGATATTTCGTAAGTGTTAAGTAAGCTTTGTTCCTGTACTGATGACTTTTAAGACTTTGATTTGTAACTAATTACTGACTAATTACTCTATGAATTAATTAAGGATGTCAAGTACCTAATTAGTGTTTGTTGTCTGTTTGTAGTGAAACTTAAGTACATAAAGTATAAGTTTGTGTACATATTTGTCTTAGAATAGTCAGAGCAACAATTTGTTATGATTATGCTAGCGTAGCGATATCGTTTAGTTTTTAGTTTCCACCAGTGTACCTATGTAAAGCTACAATTACAGTGTAAAAATGAGTTTCAGTTGTTTGCAAAATCTTGTGTAAATAATACTCTGAACAAGAATGGATTTTAATATATTTATTATTTTAAACTAGGTTAATTATGGGTTTAATTATGTGGCACTATAATATGAAATTCTAAATTAACGGAATTATTTACATGTGTAGATTATGGTTAATTATTAAAACAATAAAATATTGTTCTTGTATGTTTGTTTGTTTCTGTTTCATACCTTTTTCAATCCTTGTCCTGGGGATCATTTTTGTTATTTTATTTTTTCTATTTCGTTGTTCTTATAGTTCTATAAACGTACTGTAAACACGTCGTCAACGAGATTTACAAACGCACTGTTTTTGGCGCTTTTTATTTTGTAAGTATGGTATGAATCAGTGGCGTACCTACAACTTTTGCCGCCCAGGGCGGTCTCCAATTTGCCGCCCTTTCTAAGTCAATCAAGTGGTAATTTTTATAAATTAAAAAAATAAATATAAAATAAATATATCATCACGACTTTTAACTATTACTAGGTGTGACACTCTGCCGAAGCAGATCTCGGTAAGTGATATATTTATGTACATGCGGTGCGGTTACCAGCCGTCAAATCACGGCCCCCAAAGATGTTAGTGATGGGGGAGCCACGGAAGTAATTTTAATTTGGTGAAAATTTAATCGAACCGGGGTGCTCGGGATTCATAGGTCAACTCGAAACCACTGAGCCATTACCCCATTAAATTAATAAACATTGACTTGTCGATGAAGAAAAGTCAATAAAGTGGTAGTGTTTATAAATTAAAAAATAAATATTTACCCATTACTGGGTGTGGCACTCTGCCGAAGCAGATCTCGGTAAGTGATATATTTATGTACATGAAGTGCGGTAACCAGCCGTCAAATCACGGTCCCCAAAGATGTTAGTGGTGGGAAAGTCACAGGGGTAATTTTAATTTGGTGAAAATTGTTTGTCGGCTGTGGGAATCGAACCAGGTTCCTCCGGATCCACAGGCCAACTCGAAACCACTGAGACATTACCCCATTAAATTAATAAACATAAATAAATAATTGTAATTGAGACAAACTATAGGTGGGGAACTTTTTTACCATTGGATGGCATATTTAAATTAGGCAGTAATAAAGGAATTTTTCGAGATAATATTTTCAACCCTACATTGACTTGCCGATGAAGAGAAATATTCGTAATCATATAGTAATTCATAATTCGTAGAAATCGAATAGTAAAGTTATGAAGTAAACAAGTTGTTTTTTACAACTAAAACTAAATATAAAAAATGTCGCCCGGTGCGGACCGCACCCACCGCTCCCACCTAGGTACGCCACTGGTATAAATGTTATTAAATCTGACAGATGAATGACATATAACCTCAAAATTGAAAATTATTACTGCCGAAATATTACTAAAAGAATATGCTATAATCATACAAAATTCACAACATTCACAATACAGAAAAAAACATCGATTAATTGTCAAGAAATTTGAATTTTTTAATTGTTTTTGGTTATGAGAAGCGCTATCAACAAAACTGATAAAAAAACTAAAAAAATATAATAAGCCCGGTGGGAGGGGATAACCTTCATGACCCCCTCCGTGGATCCGCCCTTGCATCGGAAAGCAAGAAACAGGACAGTTAAATAAACGAAACGATTCCAGAGCAGATCAGACAAGGAAAAAGGATAAAAATGAAAAGAATATTATAATAATAAGCCTAAGGGGGGGTTATGGCCCCAATGGTCCCCTCCGTGGATCCGCCCTTGCATCGGAAAGCAAGAAACAAGACAGTTAAGTAAACGAAAAGATTCCAGAGAAGATCAGACAAGGAAAAATGATAAAAATGTAAAGAATATTATAATAATAAGTCCAGGGAGGGGGCCAAGCCCCCCTCCGTGGATCCGCCCTTGCATCGGAAAGCAAGAAACAGGACAGTTAAGTAAACGAAAGGATTCCAGAGCAGATCAGACAAGGAAAACGATAAAAGTGAAAAGAATATTATAATAATAAGTCATAGGGAAGGGGGGGGGGCATGGCCCCCGTGGCTCTCTCCACGAATCCGCCCTTGACTGTTTCTCAATTGACTTTAAATTATATACACGCACTGAGAACATATTAAAATTTGTGGCATTCACATTTCAATCAATTAGCTCCGTCGAATACAATATGAGAAAGAAAATTCCTAAGGTTGTGGGTGGCAGGTGTACGAAAACAAAGCTTCTACTTATTTTATTTTGAAAAATGTTATGAGCATATGTACCTACATTAAAGTACTTAACATTGGCTATAAAACTGTTTGTTTTCAATTCGGTTATCGCGTTCCGTTTGTGGTTTATTTCAAAGAAATTTGTAAGAAGTGCGGAAATACTTACATTCCTATTTTATAGTCGAGTTTATAAAATATTGAAAGTTCATCAATTATTTATTTCACACAACAATTTAAGACGCTTTATGCGCGTGAAGTGCGGTTACCAGCCGTCAGACCACAGTTCCCAAAGATGTTAGTGGTGAGGGAGCCATAGGAGTAATTTTAAATTGATGAAATGTTTGTCGGCTGTGGAATAGAACCAGGGTTCTTAGGATCCACAGGCCGTTTTCGTACCACTGAGCCATTACCCCATAAGAATACCATAATTATTATTAATGTATCTTGGTTAATTTTGAGAAAGTATGGATCTAATAAAATTACAGATTTATCAAGAAATTCGTTTTATTTCACATATGCATAATAATTTAAATATACTTGTTTAATGTTGTTTAAAACTGTAGCCGAGGCACCTGAGTTAGTAGACAAGATGAAACCGTTGTCGCAGTCTATGGTGAAAACTCATTTTATGGTGTTAATATGTGTAACTGTGAACAGACTGTGGTGGAGAAGGAGAATAAATGAAGAATCTGCAATCTACGTAAAGGTTTGTCATATTTTATTTGCAATATAACCTATAAATCGAGTTGACAATGTGGTATACGGATAAATATAGATAATGAATTATGAAAATGCAAATAAAACTATTAGTTATGTAGCTATACATGATTAAAGAAAATAGATTTAACGATAGTAATTGATATCTACATTGAAGTTCTTCTCACTATCAGAACTATATGCAGGGCCGGTTTACCACTATGATGGACCCTAAGCACAACAAATGTTGTCCCCTCCCCCCCCAGTGGCGTACCTAGGGGGGGATGCGGTGGGTGCGGTCCGCATCGGGCGGCACATATTTTTGGGCGGCATTTTTTATATTTAATTTTAGTTGTAAAAAACAACTTGTTCACTTCATAAGTTTACTATTCGATTTCTACGAATTATGAATTACTATATGATTTTGAATATTTTTCTTCATCGTCAAGTCAATATAGGGTTGAAAATATTATCTCAAAAATTCCTTTATTACTGCCTAATTTAAATATGCCATCCAATGGTAAAAAAGTTCCTCACCTATAGTTTGTCTCAATTACAATTATTTATTTATGTTTATTAATTTAATGAGGTAATAGCTCAGTGGTTTCGGGTTGGCCTGTGGATTCTAAGAACCCCGATTCGATTCCCATAGGCGACAAACAATTTTCACCATATTAAAATTATCCCTGTGGCTTCCCCACTACTAACATCTTTGAGGGCCGTGATTTGACGGCTGGTAACCGCTCTTCACGTACATAAATATATCACTTACCGAGATCTGCTTCGGCAGAGTGCCACACCCAGTAATGGGTAAAAGTCGTGAAGATATATTTCTTTTTTTAATTTAGAAAAACCACCATTTGATTAATTTAGAAAGGGCGGCAAATTGGAGACCGCTCTAGGCGGCAAAAGTTCTAGGTACGCCACTGCCCCTCTCCCCTTCACCTTTTAAGAAAATATTCTTTATTCATAGAAAAAAGTAATCTCGTTTGTAAATCATTTATAATTATATGTACCATTGATTTTAAAACAAGTTGACAGATCATGATCAACTAGAGTATATTTTTAACATGGCATTTAATTTGTATGGTATGTTAAAAGTATGCTATGGTTAGTCGTGGTCTGACAACTAACTCTCATAACTAGCGCGAGATGCCGCTTTTAGTTCTCTTCCATCTTTTCCTGGCGTGACGTCATTTGTATAACTCTCCATTGCGGTTAATTCCAACGCGTAACAGTCATTTGTTGACTAACTCTTATTTGTCTCATTAGTGGTGCGTAATTTGATTACAGTTAATTAATGATTTCAACATTGTTTCAACTTCCTTTTAAAAATTCGTTGGTACGGTTGTGTGTGTGAGATAGCGCTGCGGTAGTTTTCAGAAGCGAGTCAGGCACGTCACGGAAGCGACTTGTTTGTCTAGTAAAGTCACAAATCCTTGCTCATTGCCTCGCCACTGGCAGACTGTTGAATGATCATGCGCTACCAATATGGCTATTTAAAAATATTTGCTATGTTCAGGGCCGGCCCAGGTCGAAATTAGTCAAACCACAGACATAAATTGTATAGGTTTTCTATTGCCTCTACACACAGGATGGCACAAAAATGAGGAACATAGAATTTTAAAAATATTCGGAAATTGGCTCTCCTATAAGGGTAGATCTAGAAAATTTTCAAGGAAGGGGGGGGTCATTTTGTCTTTTGTTTAAGGAAAATATATAATTTTGACAAACAATTCTGTAATTTTTGTGTAGAATATATATTTGTATGTATTTTGTATTCTGTTCTTAGTTTTTATATTTTAAACAGTCTGAAAAACTCGGAAAATATCTGACAATCCAAATTTTGAAAGCTTTTCAGATTTGTTTCAGAGTATTACAAAGTTTTTCAGCGATTTTATTTCTATAAGGGTTATCAAACTCGAATAATAATAACACTAATAAAAAACTAAAAAAATGCCATGGCTTCCAAAGCCCCCTCCGTGGATTCACTTTTGTTCTCTTCTATACAAGCCTTTCTTATACACAGCAAATTTAATATTTAGAATAAATGTTTAAAAAAAAAATATATATATATCATTACGGCTTCTACCCATTACTGGGTGTGGCACTCTGCCGAAGCAGATCTCGGTAAATGATATATTTTGCGCGTGAAGTGCGGTTACAAGTCGTCAAATCACGGCCCCCAAAGATGTTAGTGCTGGAGGAGCCACAGGGGTAGCTTTTGAAAATATGAAAATTGTTTGTCGCCTGTGGGAATCGAACCAGGGTTCTCAGGATCCACAGGTCGACTTCATACCACTGAGCTAGCCACCCCATAAAAATTGGACAAAGACTAGTTATAAATAAAAAGTTTACACTAAATGAAGCATAAATTACATGATATCTAATTTTGAAAATGGGCTTACACCACTTTCAAAATTAACGGTCCATATTATTCTAATGTCGAAACAAAGAAATATAATTAAAGATTAATGATGAACCTGAAATTAAATATATCATCAAATTTAGTTTTAATAGTCGATGTTTTTCGCATTTATATTTTAATTTCAGTAATTTACCTAAATCCGGCACTGGCTATGGTGATAATACAATGAGGAAAATACATAAAAGAATTTATTGCGAAATAATCTTGCAAATGAGAAAATTGTTGTGTAATATTTTAACAATGCAAGTCATGAATATTTAAGATATTTGCGTCATGAGAAATTAAAAATGTAATGTGCTGTAAAATAAAAGAGATAGTCAAATAATTATTTAAATAACTTTTAATTATTGTAAAAGTTAAATTAAAAAGACAAGGCGCATTCACATCGGCGCCATCTATAGTTGCCACCCGTTCCCAAATCTAATTTTCTTTTTTTCATGTTTATCATTACATAATCTATTAAAAAATCCATTTCTGTCACTGGAAAAAATAAGACATCATTTTGCACCCTAGCTCTCTAACTACGGGCCTTGTCTCACATCAGTTGACTCGAATCTTATTTTTTCGTTTGACGTTTTATTTTACAGTTTTATTTCTCGTGTAGTATGCAAGAGAATTAAATGCAATTTTAATGAGACATATACTAGTGTGTTGTTAATACACAGATAAAATTTTAAGTCAATCGATACATACATCTAGAAATGACAGCCATTGGAACGGGCAGTAAACATTTCTGTATTAACTAAAACTTTTTCGTTTTATTTAAAAACTGTATAATAATAAAGTTTGTTTTAAATAATAAGTAACTTTTATTTCATCCGTCAAACTGCCTACAAGATAAAAATCATGATAGTCCATTTGTATGTAGAAATAGTTTTTTTTGTAACAAAAAATTACTAGTTATACAGCTATACATTTTCAGGTAGAATCATAAAGCGGATTAGCGTTAACACCACTTTTTATTTCGTTTTTAACTCTCTTTGGAATGTACGAAGCAAGTTTATTTTAACTTGAGTGAAAAATGGAGTGAATTAGCATCAAATTTAGTTCATTTCTTTAATCTGTTTTAATTTGAAACAGAGTTATAGATAATATTAAAAACGGTGTTAGCGCTAATCTGTTTTATGAATCTGCCTGTTAAGCTACATTCACAAATCGAAATTAGTTTTTGTTGTATGATTTCCATTTTTGTTTTAATAACCTTGTAGACATGTTATCTTATGCAGCTATTTACAAATCAGTATTTAGTTTTGGTTTTAACACAGAAGTTTGCAAACTCCAAACTTATGTTTTAGTTTTACGTTTTATACTTTGGAATAGACCAATAGGACGAAGCGTAGAATGATGTAGTGATATATACTTGTCTCTTTCTATCATCCTTCGAGTGTCAAAATGAATGAAAATAAAAACAAGATTTTAATACCTACTTTCTTATTATGATAATATTTATCTTGCTCTTCCAAAAAATACGAAAGTAAACAAACAACATATGACAGTATATGTAACTTAGCACATCTGACAGTTGCATTTACTGTATTACCGATCTTCTACAATTTATGATAGATGTCACTACTAACTAAAATCAACAAAAGCAAAACTATTTGTGAATGGCGCCCTAAAAACACACTAAAACATAAAGCATAAAACAAAAACTAATTTCTATTTGTGAATGTAGCTTTAGTGTCGAAGGTATATTTAATGTTAAAATTAGTTAAAAAAGTTGAAAATTCATTGTGGAATTTAGTAAATGTCAAATACCTGCGTTTTTAGTATTATTTAAATGGGGTGGCTAGCTCAGTGGTATGAAGTCGGCATGTGGATCCTGAGAACCCTGGTTCGATTCCCACACGCGACAAACAATTTTCATAATTTCAAAAGCTACCCCTGTGGCTCTTCCACCACTAACATCTTTGGGGGCCGTGATTTGACGACTGGTAACCGCACTTCACGCTCAAAATATATCACTTACCGAGATCTGCTTCGGCAGAGTGCCACACCCAGTAATAGGTAGAAGGCGTGATGATATATTTATTTTTATTTATTTTAAATTTGAAACCAAAAATAAGATTCGGGTCAACTGATGTGAGACAGGACTCGTATTATTCTCAACTGTAATGCCAATGGCACACTGGTCGAGGAGCATGAATGAGCGTCGAGGAACTCATCCATGAAACAACAGAACGCATCCTGACTGATAAAATAAACAAACACGAAAAAATAGCACAAAGCAAAACCAAAATGACAGCCCACGCTAACATGAAATGAGACACAATAATACGTGTGAAATGAGACACAATCGTTTCATCGAGGGACTCCTCGATGGAAATAGAGGCGCCTCTATTTTTCATCGATGACGGGTGCGTTCTGTTGTTTCATCGATGAGTTCCTAGACGCTCATTCATGCTCCTCGACCAGTGTGCCATAGGCTTTAGGTTATAGTCACATTCGGTATTATTTTGACAGTTATAATTTTGATCGTACCCGAACTTCTGTGTATCTATATTCTTGTTATGTTATGCTATGGCTATGTAAACTATAAATCCAGTTTTAAGCTTTTTGCCAAAAGTTTTTGAAATTATACCACAAACAACTGTACTTATAGGTAGGTATAATTCTCATCCAAGTTCAGAACAAGTTACAAAATAAGAAAACCTGCGTGAATGATTTATAATTTACGTGTACAGTAAAATAAGCAGAAAATTTTAATTTCCGATTCATTAACTAGTAATTACATCTACAGTCAAACACGTTCCAAACTCCAATTTTAAATTACATTCAAGATCGTTCGTCGATCGACCATAATAACAATAAAACTCTCGGAACAAAATAAAGCTTTCCGAAAGCGCTCACAGCAGCACTGCTGCAGTTAAGCGCTCCCAGTCTTGTTAGTATCCGTAGAAATGGCTGATACGTTAATAAATAACAGACACGCACACTCACACACTCACATGAACGATGGGCCACAGCCAACGTTCTGTCAACACACACACACACAAGTCAATATTAAACCGGGTTCGTGTACCCTCGTCTCCTGCATGTTACGCCGAAAGCACCCGATCTCACACACTTTCAACTCAGCAAGGACTGGTTTCTAAATGTGTGTGTGTGGAACTTTGTTAGTGGTAGTGTGTGAGTTGGCCGCTAAAACCCGGGAGGCCTTGGCGCTTGCCTCGCGTTTAAGCCCGTCTTACACCGCTGGAATTCCTTGCGTTGCAACGCGATGCCATGCAGGGAAAAGTACTGGGATCCTGACTGAGTTTTAACGTGTTATACTGGCTTTGGAAGATAATGTGGCTCAGATATACTTACCGAAGTGTAGATATTGAGGTATGTGGCTGATAAAAAATATTATTGAATTTTAATTAATTGATATTTTGAACATTTATTTATGGGGTAGGTGGCTCGGTGGTATCGAGTCAGCCTGTGGATTTAAGAACCATATTAAAATTAACCCTGTGACTACCAGAGCTGGGCAGTAGCTAGCTACTTTTGTAGCTTAGCTACGTTTACCTTAGTAGCTGTAGCCAGAGCTGGACAAGCTACTTAAAAAAAGTAGCTAAGCTACAGCTACAGCTATTCTTTAAAAAAGTAGCTGAGCTACAGCTATAAGCTACATTTTGTAAAATATAGCTAAGCTACAGCTAAAAGCTTTCATTAAAGTAGCTGTTAAATTTTAAATCTACTTTTTTCAATTATTGTGAATGATTAAATTTGCCATTGTCATATGATCAGTTGATCAGTCTTTTGTTATAATGACTGTTAATAAATATTAAAAAAATCGCAAATGGACAAATGTACTGTTAATTTATTATGCTATAATTTTTAGTTATATCGAAATAAATTAACAGTCACATTAACAGAAGACTCCTAAACAGTCAATGTTTAGTTCATCTAATATTTAATACAAAAGTAGGATAGCTTAAGAACAAGTGAAAAATAAAATATGTTAATAGATTTGACACTATATAATAACTTGTTATCCTACAGTTATAGAAAACAAAAAGAAGGTACAATTCAAATACAAAAACAAAAATTAATAGGTATTTCTTGATGAACAGTGATAACTTTAAGTTACAAAAAGTAGCTTTGGGCTACAAAAAGTAGCTTTAAGCTACAAAAAGTAGCTTTGAAAGTAGCTTCAGTTGTTATAACAATATGTTTAAGCTAATAGAAAAAAAACATAGCTCGCTACAAGCTACAGCTATATTTTTCATATTTAGCTAAGCACAGCTACAGCTAAGGTAAACGTAGCTAAGCTACAAAAATAGCTAGCTACTGCCCAGCTCTGGCTGTAGCTTAGCTAAATGTGAAAAAATATAGCTGTAGCTTGTAGCGAGCTATGTTTTTTTTCTATTAGCTTAAACATATTGTTATAACAACTGAAGCTACTTTCAAAGCTACTTTTTGTAGCTTAAAGCTACTTTTTGTAGCCCAAAGCTACTTTTTGTAACTTAAAGTTATCACTGTTCATCAAGAAATACCTATTCATTTTTCTTTTGTATTTGAATTGTACCTTCTTTTTGTTTTCTATAACTGTAGGATAACAAGTTATTATATAGTGTCAAATCTATTAACATATTTTATTTTTCACTTGTTCTTAAGCTATCCTACTTTTGTATTAAATATTAGATGAACTAAACATTGACTGTTTAGGAGTCTTCTGTTAATGTGACTGTTAATTTATTCCGATATAAATAAGAATTATAGCATAACAAATTAACAGTACATTTGCCCATTTGCGATTTTTTATATTTATTAACAGTCATTATAACAAAAGACTGATCAACTGATCATATGACAATGACAAATTTAATAATTCACAATAATTGAAAAAAGTAGCTTTAAAATTTAACAGCTACTTTAATGAAAGCTTTTAGCTGTAGCTTAGCTATATTTTACAAAATGTAGCTTATAGCTGTAGCTCAGCTACTTTTTTTTTAAGAATAGCTGTAGCTATAGCTCAGCTACTTTTTTTAAGTAGCTTGCCCAACTCTGGTGTCTACCCCTCCACTGGCATCTTTGAGGACCAATTTGATGGTTGATAACCGCACTTCATGCGCAATATTACTTACCGAGATCTGCTATGGCAGAGTGCCACACCCAGTATTGGGTAGAAGGTCTGATAATATATTTATTCTATTACAATACAGGATCTGGATGCATCGAGCCGTAGTGTGGTAGTTAATATATATTTAGCGCGAGTGAGATTCGAACTAACTGCGTTGAAGTACAGTGGTGTGGATAACGTTATAGTTCGAGTCCCACTCAAGCTAAATGTTCTGAAATATCTCAATAGAAATGCGAACCTTGTGGCGAAATTTGGAACTACGGCAAAGGCGCACTTTCATGAGATTTGTATACTGTTCTAATGAGTCCCGTGCCATATCAGTTTATCCGAATCTGTTTTTTTTTTCGTTAAAAATGCTATCAACACAGGTATCTTAGTAAATTTTGCTATTAAATTTCAACAATTTTAACTAAATTTAACATTAAATATACCTTAGACACAAAATATATAGCATGGCATAAAAAACGAATTCCGATGGATACATAAATAAAATGGTAATTTTTGTTTACTGTGCATACTAGATTCAGCAGATTAAAATACTCGGCCAGCGGCCTCGAATTTCAAACAACCGCTTCATCAAGTAAACTATCACTTTCCTGCCTTATTATGTAATATTAAATATAAAAATTGTTGAAAATTAGTTTCAAGTTAAATATAAATAAATATAAATTTATCATCACGCCTTCTACCCATTACTGGGTGTGGCACTCTGCTAAAGCAGATCTCGGTAAGTGATATATTTTGCGCGTGAAGTGCGGTTACCAGTCGTCAAATCACGGCCCCCAAACATGTTAGTGGTGGAGGAGCCACAGGGATAGCTTTTTCAAATGATGAAAATTTAAGTTAAATGAAGCACGAAAAAAAAATGTTGTTGAGAGCATCTTCATATCTTGTTTAGGTTTTGAGATATGGTCTTAGGAAAGTATAAAATCTGAAATGAGTAAAATTACGGAAAGTTCTAATTTTCTGGAGTCTATATCTTAAAAACTAAACAAGATACGAAGATGCGCTCAACGCCATTGAATTCCTCATGTCCGAATTGATTTCTTAGCATAATTTTAGTAAGTTTTTAGTAATTTAAAATTTTTTTTAATTACACTTTGTACCAATTTCAGTCTGCTCTAAAATTGGTTGTTGGTCTAGTGAATTTTCAAATACCATACCACCGTGTGGTGTTGCCATTATAAACTGGGATTCTTAATTTTTCGTTAAAAACAAGGCTTTGTATGGCTATATATCCATTACTAAACGATAAAAAACTTTCTCCTTCTGATACAACATACATGGATAGTTCTAGAACATCATACTAGTTTTTCAAATGAAACTGCAAAATTTTAGAGGTACACAAACCAAATATGTGCGATTCTGAGTGATGATCGCCATAAACCTCGTGTATAAGAACTCAACTTTACAAGCGAATATATTTGTTCACAGACGATGAATGTGTTTCATATTTTAACAGGATGCGTATGACTATCCAATGTTTACGTGCGCCAAATTTCATTCGGATCTGCAAAAAAAAATCACGCTAGTAGTACCTTAATATACTATTTAAGATTGCTCGCGAGAAAATAAATACTTTAATATTTATTTATTTATGAATCCCAATTACAATATAGGGTACGGCTATTTCATATTTTTAGTAGGATACGAATGCTGTAACGTTAACAACACCGCCGTACTTCGGGACAATTATAAATTTAATTATCACAAATTGTGTTAAATTCGGTCCTGGTCCTCATTCATTATTATATTGTGAACACCACTTCAGAGCTTTTTCATTACCCTCATTTCCACTTTGGCCGCGTTTCGTTTCAACTTCGTTTCAGCTTCGTTGAAGCTTCGCTTACGCTCGTTCGCTCGTCACAATTCATTCTCCGATCCTCGCACGTCGTCCTGCCGTCCTGCCGTCCTGCACTTGTTTATTGATCGGCAATGTTCACCCCCTCGTCAGACCAAGGCCGGCTGGATCACTGCCACCCCGCCGCGCAGCCAATGAGATAACAGTGACAGAAGATTCATCTCTGACATAGATCGACTTGGTCTTGATTGTGCAGCCGCTGGCTCAGTAGCAGGGGTTGATAAGTCCTGGAACTGATTTGTAACTAAGGATGGGGATGGCATGAAACGGAAGCCACGAAATTTGAAATCGGTTTGGCGAGTATTAAGGTAGTTACTAGCGTGAAAAAAAATGTTGCAGATCTGAATGAAATTTGGTGCACGTAAACATTGGATAGTCATACGCATCCTGTTAAAATATGAAACACATTCATCGTCTGTGAACAAATATATTCGCTTGTAAAGTTGAGTTCTTATACACGGTGCTTATGGCGATCATCACTCAGAATCGCACATATTTGGTTTGTGTACCTCTAAAATTTTGCAGTTTCATTTGAAAAACTAGTATGATGTTCTAGAACTATCCATGTATATTGTATCAGAAGGAGAAAGTTTTTTATCGTTTAGTAATGGATATATAGCCATGCAAAGCCTTGTTTTTAACGAAAAATTAAGAATCCCAATTTATACTGGCAACACCACACGGTGGTATGGTATTTGAAAATTCACTAGACCAACAACCCGTTAACAATTCATGATATTCAAATCGTAATACGTATAAAACACTTATTTTATTCAATTTTTATATTTTTT
Organism: Pterostichus madidus; assembly: GCA_911728475.2. Lineage (NCBI taxonomy): Eukaryota > Metazoa > Arthropoda > Insecta > Coleoptera > Carabidae > Pterostichus > Pterostichus madidus. The sequence continues at coordinate 10,712,825 of OU452315.1, forward strand.
TGAGCGACAGTTTCGCCACTCGACAACCCATGGCGCCACCGTCACACTAGTACTACCTTAATAGAAATGTTTATTTATGCTACTGTGTACAACAGGAACTTAGTACAGAGTTCGATTTTACTAAGCTGCAGAATGAGTAGTTCATAAATATTTAGTTTTATGGGATTCGAACTCTCGCTAATCGCATCACTGTGCTGCAGACAGCGAAATAATGCAGATTTATAATTTAACTAGTTACGTTATAAAGTAAAGTATAATTTCGTTTGAAATATGTCAACATTGACCAATGATAATAAGTAACCTAGGTAGCATTGGAAACAACAAAATACTAACAGATTTTGTTTTTATGAACTGGTATCTAAATTGTAAAAATATGTCTTCCAGGAAGAAGAAGGTATTTTTTCAGAAACCATAAAGAAAGTGTCTACTTTCCTCACCAATTTTAGTATGGAAAGTAAATTTTTACTAAAACAGTCAAGTAAGCTACGTATTCAAGGTTACAACAAAAATAACAGTCTGGTAAAGTACAAAACAGTCTGGTAAAAACTTTACCTGACTGTTTTGTATTTTACCTGAAGTATTATTTTATATGGGGTAATGGGCACAGTGGTAGCAAGAAGGCCTGTGAATCCAAAGAACTCTGGTTCGATCCCCACAGCCGACAAAACATTTTCACCAATTTAAAATTAGCCCTGTGGCTCCTTCACTACTAACATCTTTGGGTGTCGTGATTCGAGGGCTGGTAACCGCACTTCATGCACATAAATATATAAGTAACCGAGATCTGCTTCGGCAGAGTGCCACATTCTAACATTGAATACGTAGTCTGCTGTCAATAAAATTCATATACAAAATTTAAACATTTTAAATTATTTTTTATTATTGATTAAATTAAATGGTTTCAGAAAAAAAAGTGTTTTTACTTTCCTGACTTATTATGCAATATCCTAATATTGTGTAAAATGTGAAATGGCGTAAAAATGGAAAAGTCTACTCTTCCAGGAGTTATACCTCAAAAACTAAGCAAGATATGAAGATGCGCTGAACGGCATTGGATTCCTCGTGTCCGAATTGACTTGTACACATATTTTCAGCATTTTTTTTATTTTTGATATTTTCACCAAAATTTTCGATATACACAAATTTCTAAGCCCAATATCTTCAAAACTAAAAGAGATACGAACTCAGGGATTTAACCATTGGATTCTGCGCATCGAAATACGTACGTATGTAAATTTTTAATAGAATATTCGGATGAGGAAGATTGTTAGAGCGATAAGTTTGAAAATGGCTTAAAATCGAAAAATTCTTCTTCTCGCTGAAAATATGCTTATAAGTTAATTCGAACACGAGAAATTCAATGCCGTTAAGCACATCTTTATATCTTGCTTAGTTTTTGAGATACAGCCTCCGGAAGAGTAAAATTTTGCCCAAAATTCATCTCGTTTTGACCATTTTCCGCTAACTACCCTATATGTCAAAAACTAGTCTAGATACGGGCCTGGAAAATGCACCATTGTATTCCTCATAATTTTCTGCATAAATATATATATTTTTATTGATATAAATTGAGAAAAAATTGCATGAAAATGCACTATCATTCCAGTCTCTCACGACACTATACTGGGTGTAGCACTCTGCCGAAGCAGATCTCGGCAAGTGATATATTTTGCGCGTGAAGTGCGGTTACCAGCCATCATATCACGGCCCTCAAAGGTGTTAGTGGTGGAGGAGCCACAGGGGTAGCTTATGAAATTATGAAAATTGTTTGTCGCCTGTGAGAATAGAACCAGGGTTCTCAGGATCCACAGGCCGACTTCATACCACTGAGTTAGCTACCCCACTATAGATTCAACATATTTATAAAATCAAATATACAGACATTGACACTCGAAAGGGTTAGTGCACGTCCACAACGGCGCACCGCACATAGCCTAGCCTAGCCTAGACCATTGCACAGACCATCGCACTGCACCGAGGATTGCACACGTATGGCCATAACGACGCACCGCACGCACAGCGCATATTGCATATAATATTCGTCATTTTATATAAAACCTCTCAAATAAAGATGTCTTTTGCGATGACCGATAGTTCCTCTGATGAGGATTTGCTTATCGAAACAAATAAATATAATTGACAAAACAAAACGATAAAATACACTTTTTAAATAAAAGACGCAAAATTTATGGAGAATATCATCATTTATACGAAGATTTAAGAAAGGATCCTGAGAGATTCTTTTCGTACATGCGAATGGATGTGGGTACCTTTGACTATATTTTTGGAAAAAGTAGACAATGATTTAGTTAAAAATTGAGAAAACTGTCATGGGCAACCTATTACAACTACTGAAAGGTTAATGGTCACATTCAGGTAAGTTAATAATAAAATATATTGATTTTAATTATATAAATTTCTCAATATTGCGCGGTGCGCGATCCTACTGTGCGAGCAGAAAATACCATGGTCTATTCTTTGGTGCGAGGCTATGGTTTGTGTTAGCGTCTGTGCGATGTGCGGTGCGCCGTTAGGGCCGAGTGCATAATGCCTTGTGCACACGGGGAAACTTTTTAAAATGCTTCCTGAAATTTGTTTCCAAAGAAGAAGAAGTACGAAATGTTTCCCGAAAGTTAACGGCGCCGATAAAACTCGAGAGGTTTTGAGGAAACTTTTTGACATGCATCTAACTTCTCATTTATTTTGACATTTGTATCGTGTGTTGTGAGGTTAGAATTATAAAACACTTTATTACGAACTAAATTTTAGCGTTGATTAGATTTGTTTAGCAGTTTATACGTGCATTTAGTGTACTGTTTGTTAATATATTTTTCTAGTGAGGTAAAATACATACATAATAAAAACATAAATATTTAAATACAACTATTGTTTTATAATTTCAGAGGAAAAATGTCTGAAGAAGAATTTTTATTATTAGCTGCAGCTGTTACCTGTGTTATTATAATAATATAAATAATTCCCCAAGTATCTAGGGACTTTTAAGAAAAAAATTACTAGTTTTGAAGAAACTTTTACATTTGCCGTGTGAACAGGCTTAGGCTGATATTACAAGTTTCCCAAATACTTCTTCTTCTTTGGAAACTAATTTCAGGAAGCATTTTAAAAAGTTTCCCCGTGTGCACAAGGCATAAGAAACAGTGCTTTCATTCTCTCCTCGCTGGCAATGCTATGGTCCAGGCTAGGTGCGGTGCTAAGTGCGGTGCGCCGTTGTGGACGTGCACTAAGAAACAGTGCTTTCATTCTCTCCTCGCTGGCAATGCTATGGTCCAGGCTAGGTGCGGTGCTAAGTGCGGTGCGCCGTTGTGGACGTGCACTAAGAGACAGTGCTTTCATTCTCTCCTCGCTGGCAATGCTATGGTCCAGGCTAGGTGCGGTGCTAAGTGCGGTGCGCCGTTGTGGACGTGCACTAAGAAACAGTGCTTTCATTCTCTCCTCGCTGGCAATGCTATGGTCCAGGCTAGGTGCGGTGCTAAGTGCGGTGCGCCGTTGTGGACGTGCACTAAGAAACAGTGCTTTCATTCTCTCCTCGCTGGCAATGCTATGGTCCAGGCTAGGTGCGGTGCTAAGTGCGGTGCGCCGTTGTGGACGTGCACTAAGAGAGATGTAAATGAGGAACCAGAATTATAGGAAAACAAACTTGGTATACTACCATTGATATCCAATGCTAACTACCTTAGCTACATCTACTGTTTTTTGTTGTTGTAACCTTGGATACGTAGTCTGCTGTCAATACAATTCATATACAAAAAAATAAACATTTTGAATAATTTATGATTAATTATTGATTCAACTAAACGGTTTCAGAAAAAAATAGTATACTTAAATAAGTCAGGAAAGTATTTTTACTTGACGAAGCGGTTGTATGAAATACGACGCCGCAGGCACATTCAATTTAAAACACGCATAACTCTGCGCCAAATCATCGTAGGAACTTCGTCCTTTGCGTCCTTTGCAGGGAATTGAATAAACTTTATTGCTTTGATGGCGAATAGAGTCCACAAATTTGTCTTAGCCCCGTACAGATCGTCAAAACTTGACGTTTTTTTCCACTAAAAACATTTATTTTCTTCTAGGGGGTTGAGAGAGGGTGAAAAGGATTCACCCTAAGATTGCACATATCTTTTTAAAGTAGATACTTTAAACTTTTCCACGCTCTAAAATTCGTCCAAAAAAGAAAATTTCACGAATTTCAAGTGATTAGTTTTTTTTCCACAGTGTATTTACTTGAAAGAATGGGGGATTCAAGTGGTAGAGCTTTTTAATATATATTTATTAAAATAAATTCTTGACCGTACATCATATTTAATACAATATAAAATCATACCATAAATGATATCTTTATTGCTGAAATATGAAAGTTAAAGTTGAATAATTTAAAACGTTCGCACTGCCATATTGCAATGACGTAGTTGCATTAAGCCAATCACAGAGCTTTGTCTGAATCGTTTGTCGGTGCCCAAGAAGACGAAGAAGAAATAAGCATTCAGCATTCTACGATTCTACCAATGACGTATAATACTAGACGAATTATGCCGTATTCAAGTCAATGCAGCAGTGTTGTGAAGCAGAGAGAGATTGAATAACTTGAGGGTCCGCCGGGTGCGCGGCAAGGAGCGAGTACACTTTGATGTTATGCAAGTTGCTCCTTGCCGCGCACCCGCCTCACCGACCAGTTATTCTATCCCTTTCTGACTCACAACAAACGCCGATGTTATCCGTCTAGTTATGTTTTGTCTGAGGATTCTACTGACAACGACAAGTTACGTGTTATTTATCTGTCTTATCTGTCTCTCTTTAAGCTAAGGTGCAACTACGTCATATTCATTTGTTTCGAAAGTTTAAATATTTTTATCATGCTTAATACAAGTTTTTTAAAAAAATAAAAAATTGGGTATAATTATTTTATTACGTAGATTAATATATAAAAAATTCAAAAAAGTCTGAAAGGCCCATTCTATTCCTTAGGCAGTTTGTCACACCGAAAGCTTCTTTCTATCCCTTCAGTTTCAGTTTCATCGTCTCGCCTTATTACAAAAAATACAATTGCTTTAATGTGAATTAGATTCTTACTATAAGCTGCAGAATAGGTACTTATACTTTAATTGGTATTAATTAAATTTGGGGTAATGGCACAGTGGCATCAAGTCGGCCTGTGGATCCTAAGAACTCTGGTTCGATCCCCACAGCCGACAAAACATTTACACCAATTAAAAAAATTATCCCTGTGGCTCCCGCACCACTAATATCTTTGAGGGCCGTGATATGACGGCTGGTAACCGAACTTCACGCGCATAAATATATCACTTACCGAGGTCTGCTTCGGCAGAGTGCCACACCCAGTAATGGGTACAAGGCGTGATGATATATTTTTTAAATTTTATTTTAATTTGATGTTTATACGACATTGTAAATAAATAAATAATTTGTGTACTTTTATTTTATCTAATTAATTACTGATTCTAAAATACTTCTAAAGTCATGGTAAGATTAAAATAAATTATTTAAAATATCATTGACGTACTTTAATAAAAAACAAGTGAAATTATTTGACAAATATTTGTAGTAAATAAAACTGCTGGACAAAATATTAATTAATTTATATTATATCAAAATTTATCGATTTTACGATTTTTTAGAAACTAATTTATATTTCGAAAACTATAGCATTTAGAAATCCAAAAAAAAATCACCATAACGTCCTTTTTCTGTACGACTTGCCAATTTTTTTTCAAATTTATATCTTCTATAATTTAGTTTAAAATAAATGGTGATATTTGGTAAGGAAACATTTTCTCAATTCTTGCTCTCTTGAACAAAGACAAACTGCATATAGTGGCGGTAGTGTGAAAAAGATGGTGATAGGTTTTATCCCCACCTAGAAAAGGGGCTGCGTTAATCCACGCCTCTTTGAAGTCTGTTAGCCAATGAGGATGTAGATGCTCTCTTATTGGTTGGAAGGAAAGAAGGGGGGTCAATTTAAGTTTAATACTTTATTTTGTTTAAAAAAAGTTATTGTTAAATCAAAATGAAGAGCTTATACTTAGTTTTGAATAGCAAGTATACACTATGTTTTCTTATATTATTTTATTTTTGTTAAAATAAGTTAGTAATTGGTAATTTGTTTAAACAATTTATTTAAAATAACATCCAGAAAATGTGTATTAGAGAGCTGCTATACAAATTTATTTCAAGTAAAACAAAATTACGGCGTAGTATCAAAGTATTGATTTTACAATAAAATACTTTTAATATAATTACCAAAAGCGCCATCTATATATTATAAAACTTTGAAAAAGATTGTTTTTAAACCATTTATTACAGATTTCTGTAACGAATTTTACTTTAAGTAACAGAGAAATATGTTGTACTACCATCTAGCGGTAGTATTTTCAAACATTGTAACAAGCTTAGTTTGTTCATATGAGGAGAGATGGCTCTACATGTTCCCAAAAAATATTGACTATTTTATGACGATTTAAACTTTAATTTCTTATTAGCAAACTGCCAATGATAATTATTAATTATAAATTTGTAAATATTTATTATAAATTTATCATTTTAAATATAATTCTTTCCGGGCTTTAAGTATCTTATATTAGTGATTTAATTAGATATTAATTATTATTAAGTACAGAGAGATGCAATTAAAGAAAAATGTTTTGTTTTAAATTTAAAAGTGCGTTACAGAGTTCGTTGAATCCAAGGTCTCGTATCCATGAAATACAGCATTACGTACAAGAATTGTTATTTAAAATATATCGACGAAGGCGATGAGCTTGACTGAATACGCCATACAATCACCCAAATCAAATAATCCCCATTACAACATTGACTTCCCTCCAAACATTGGTTGGTCGATTGTCATTGCATTCGTTCGTGTCTATCATGACAATAGTTCAGCGTTTCAAGGTGGTAATTCTGCGTGGTCCACTGCGTTGTACAGTCACTCTGACGTGAAATCGAGTGTGCCTTGGTTTTATTTGTTAGCGATAATCGCTTATTGAAAATTCTACTACAGAATGTTTTGTTAAGGCGTAATAGTATGCATCCTACCAACTAACCAACAATATATAGCCGCGCTGCTGTGTTAAAGCGTGCCTAATGGCGCGCTAGTGGTACGTTAGTGGCGGGGTAAAGCTTGCTACAGACAGATCTAATTCACGAAAGATGCCTTTATAAAGCATATGCGACATTTTTTAAGAAATAGATTAATGACACAATGAAGTAGGTGGCACAGTAGTTATCGTGTCGGCCTGTGGATCCTGAGGACCCTGGTTCGATTCCCACTGCCGACAAAATATTTTCGCTATATTAATACTACTCCTGCGGGCCGTGATTTTACGGCTGGTAACCGCGGTTCACGCGCAAAAATATATCACTTACCGAGATCTGCTTCGACAGACTGCCATACATAGTAATGGGTAGAAGGCGTGATGATATATTTATTTATTTTATTTGGTCTAATTGTAAGTGTTAGAAATAATTTTATGCATAAACACAAATTGTCAATTGCGAAATGGAACTAATTCTTAAAATAGGAAAAATAATAGGAACAATTATTTTACGAATAGCAAGACATAAAATAGCAAATATATCTTTTTACTGTGTTTTCTTAATAATAATATTACGAAATATTTATTTGATTTTGAAAATAGGAATGATGTGATTGAAGGTTTGTTGTGTGATAAATGATTTCGTGTGTAATAAATGAATGTGTAGAGTGATCTATGAATGTGGTTGAAGTGAAGGTGGTGTTTTTGAATGATAATGTTTGACGAGGGCTGATTGTTTAATGAGTGTGATGAGTGAATATTTTATGAGTGATTTTAGGGTTCGTGCTACCCCATTTGTTGGGATATAGCGTGAAGATATGTATGTATGAAAATTCTTTTAAATTGCAATATCTTTTAGTTGTTGTTATATTGATCAAAATATAGTTATAGTTATAATTATGTACCAAGGCGTTTCTGACCCGTGGTATGATTATTAGCACGAGGCTTAAAGCGCCGGGGGCTAATAACATACGCAGGGTCAGAACGCTAATTTCACCCGTGGTACATACAATATTTTATGCACAACAAAATAACATTTAATTATATGTTCAACAGATTAAAATATGTACATAGGTTATATGGCAAAATGACATTTTGTAAAATCAAGTATTCACAATAAATAAAAATTGTCATTTTTTTATGTATCCATAGGAATGATTTCTGTTTAGCCCATGGGCTAAAAAGAAGTGTTTATTGAAATATTTAGAAATTGCTGAAAATTTGTCTATAAGTTAAATGAAGCACTGAAAATTCAATACTGTTGAGCGCATCTTCATACCACGTTTAGTTTATTACTACAAAAAGTTAATTAATTACATTTGATAGATACAAACAATAATTATTTATGTACCAAGGGTGAAAACAGGCGTTGCTGGCCCGCGGTATGATTATTAGCACGAGGCACAAATCGCCGAGGGCTAATAACATGCTCAGGGTCAGAAACGCTAATTTCACCCGTGCTACATACAATATTTTATGCACAACAAAATAACGTTTAATTATATGTTCAAAAGATTAAAATATGTACAAAATGACATTTTGCAGAATCAAGTATTCACAATAAACAAAAATTGTCGTTTATTTATGTATCCATAGGAATGATTTCTGTTTAGCCCATGGGCCAAAAAGAAGTGTTTAAGCCCGCTTTGTAGGGCTAAAACACATGCTTTTCGGCCCGGTTGTGCATACAATTAATTTACATAATATAAGTATATAAAATTGCTAGATTCTCGCTCTTACAGTCTTTACATTGATCTCGTCTCTTATGTTTGTTGCGTGTGGAGGCGAGATGCGAGAGTATTCTCGTCTCGTTGTGCATCACTTCCTCGCGTAGAATATAAGAACAGATATACTCTTAGCCTCTTCGCTTGGTTGTAACATGATGCAAAACATCTTTGTTTAGAGTCTGTAAGTGGTAAAGAGTCGCCACTTGTTTATTATTGTCAACACATGCCTGAAGTCTTCACCAGGTGGTCTGCAGAACGGCTTGAACGCTCGAAGGCCTCCCTATTTTAAGTACTGTTAACATATTCTTGAACACAAAGACACTGTTGCTTGTTGAAAGAATAATTTAGGTAATACAAGCATTTATTCTTAAATTATTTATATATGAACCAATTTACCAGTTTAAGAATTTTGCTAACTTCTGTGTTAAGGAAAGGATAAACGAAATAGGATTTGAAAATTTTTGTGGATCATTATATTTAAATTAAATGAGCCGCTTTAAGCTGCTAGTTATTATACCCGTATATCAGATGTTTTAAATATGACTATTTCCGTAAAACCTTAGGGTTTTTGCATTGCTGATTTTACATATTTTTAGGCCTGAAGCGGTAATGTGTATCGGGCCCCTACTTCGGCAACTTATATGTTACTGGAAATTAGAACATATTATAATAATATTTTTTCTATTTCGGTGTTTTTATACGAGGGCAGGGTGAAAAGTCCCTTAAAAATGAAACAAGAAATTATTTATTTGGTCAAAACATATTTTATTTCTCAACATAATCTCCTTGTAGCTCGATGCACTTTAACCAACGTTTTTCTAATTTTTCGATCCCTTCCAAATAATACGATTTTGGTAATCCTTCAAAATAGGCGTTTGTCTCAACGATGACCTCATCGTTGGATCCAAACCTCTTTCCGCCGAGCCACTTCTTCAAGTTTGGAAATAGATAAAAATCGCAGGGGGCCAAATCTGGAGAATATAGTGGATGCAATTTTGCCATTGCGACTGCGGACCTGTGCGCCGCCGGTGCGTTGTCCACAATGCGGCACCCATCTGGCAGATAGCTTTCTCATATCCAAAAATGTATGCAAAATGTTCGGTTGAGGTGCTCATAGCCTCAGCCAGCTCGTGCACTTTAACTCGCTGATCGTCCAATATCATACCATGGATTTTATCGACGATTTCTGGCGTTGTAACCTCAATTAGACGACCAGAACGTTCGACGTCCTTTGTGGTCATACCACCACAAGGAAAATCAGTAAACCACTTGTGAATCGTTCCAATCGATGGTGAGGAGTCCCCATAATGTTTAACAAGCGATGCTTTGGTTTGCGTAATGTTTTTTCCATGCAAGAAATAATGTTTAATCAAGACGCGAAATTTAAAACAGAAAAAAATATTGATTAATTGTCAAAAAATATGACATTTCAATCGTCTGTGTTATGAGAAGCGCTACCAACATAACTGATAAAAAACACCAACTTATATTTTTGACAAGTCGCAGTTTTTAAAAATCTCACAGAATTATAAAATTACCTCAATAGTCCAATTGTCAAAATACAAGTAGTAATTATTTCGAATATATTTGATTTGTGTAAAGCTAACCATAATAACTAAAAAAGTCACTAAATAAAGTACGTATTGCTGTTACCATAATATCTAAAAAATGCAGATCCGGGCGTAATAGCGGCATATTACCTAAGTAATTGGTCCGCCAAAGAAGCCACAAAAAAAGTACATATTGATGTTTTCATTCGCATTTTTTTGACTTTCTAAAAGGGCCCCAAACTCTGTGTGCCCAAGGGCCCTTGCATGGCCTAAGACGGACCTGTGTCTACACCTATTATTTAGTCGTTAGTCTAGTATTAGTAGACTTCTGTCTTCCACGAAACAAGTACTCACATATGACTACAAACATAAATGGAAAGGACTCGTGGTCTCTCGATGTAATGTTCCAGCTACACCACAGTACAAATTGAGATAAACAACGCTCTGCTGTACTCGTTGGTACGGTAGCAAGCGGTAGTCAGTGATGCTGAGTCTGAGATCGGAGCCTTCGCCGAGGCTGAGCCGTGACTCAGCGTTCGTGCACGCACGCCGGTTGTGAATGGGCCACAATTTCCCGCCTTTAATGAGCTACGTGCGTTCAACTCCGCCACAAAAACCGTATTATTTCAATCCGGACACGCTTCGCTAACTATCTATCTCTGCATGGACATTCACAAGTACAGGTGAACAACTACTATGTTGTGTGAACACGTATCCTCAAGGTACATGATTGGGTCCTAGTGGACTATGATGTCTTTACATTTTAAATTGGTGTTTATTTTCTAACTCAAAGTGACATTTCATGCAAGAACAACCAAGGCTAATTACAGGGGGTGTAGAAATCACTCTATCAGCTTTTTATTAAAATTAAAAAAATAATTTATAGAATGTAAGTACATTATAACATTCGAGGAGATATGAACTGAGGCGAAGCTTGCGTAGCCGAAGTTTATGTGACACCGTACGAGAATACAAGTTAATTGAAATACGAGAAATTCAATGCCGTTGAATGCATCTTCTTGTTTAGTTTTTTAAATAAGGCCTCGGAAAAGTCGAAAAAGTTTGTTGAATTTTTTTTAAAGTTCAACATTTCCGTATGCTCTCTCTCTCTCTCTATATATATATATTTACCCATTACTGGATGTGGCACTCTGCCGAAGCAGATCTCGGTAAGTGATATATTTATGCGCTTGAAGTGCGGTTACCAGCCATCAAATCACGGCTCCCATAGATATTAGTGGTGGAGGAGCCACAGGGGTAATTTTAAATGGGTGAAAATGTTTTGTCGGCTGTGGGGATCGAATCAGGATTCTTAGGATCCACAGGCCGACGTGATACCACTGAGCTAGCTACCCCATATATATATATATATATATATATATATAGCTACCCCATATATATATATATATATATATATATATATATATATATATATATATATATATATATATCGAATATTAATCAGATCTCGAATATTCGAATGCCTTGATTATTGAAATACCCGGAATAATTATTTATTTAAAAATTATAAAGAAATAAATTATAAGTGAGGGCTAGCTACTCAGTGGATCCTGAAAACCGTGGTTCGATTCCCACAGGCGACAAACAATTTTCAGTACTACCCTTGTGGCTTCTCCACCACGAACATCTTTGGGGGCCGTGATTTGATGACCGCACTTCACGCGCATAAATATATCACTTACCGAGATATACTTCGGCAGAGTGCCCCACCCAGTAATGGGTAGAAGGCGTGATATTTATTTATTTATTTATTTACATTATAAATTAAATTTATAATTGCTTAACAATTAATGTTGAATAAATTATCATTATGATTATGAATTGTTAAATAATTAAATTGATTATATAATTAAACATGTACCTAAAACAAAGCTCATTTCCTTTAAATGTAAAATGGCAACTGTACAACTGTCAACTGAGTTTATCAAAGCGCCGAAGACAGCGCTGTTTTAATTTCAAGATGTATCGCGCGATATTCAAGTTCCCAAAGATGTTAGTGGAGAAGCCACAGGAGTAATTTTAATGAAGTGCACATTAAAATTACTCCTGTGCAAATTGTTTGTCAGCTGTGGAATCTAAACCCGGGTTCTCAAATATACAGACCGATTCGATACCTCTGAGCCACCTATCCCAATATTTCTTTAGATACTTAGATATTAGGTTAAAAGCAAACTGTATCTTAGTCATTCTTATTTAAAAAACTCAACATCTGTTTAATTCAATGTTTAAGAAATGAGAATTAATAAATAAACTAAAATATTCTGTCTGCACTTGAGACAAAGAAACAAACAATTCTCAATTTGTCGTAAAGGTAGCCTCACTACGTCTATTCAGTATTCGATCCCGTGGGAGCGTTGATTCCCGTTGTAAATCATACCTCCGCGGAGTGGAGGGCGTCGCGACGACCGCCGCTGCCTGGAGCCTAAGTCCAGCGTCGGGCAGCGCAGCCACTGCCCGCGACTGACAAAGTGGCTTTTCTTGTGACAAATCTCTTTACACACGGTCCCTTGTGCGTCGTGTTACATGTATGTTGTGCGAGAATAAAGATATAACTTCTCTACTTTTCTGCGACGTGTCTGTGTGATGATATATATGAAGATGTAGCGAATTGTAAGCGAATGATTTTTGTTGCGAGATGATAAGAAAAGGTGAATATTTAAGTCTGTTGGATGAATTTGTCAAGAACAAGATTTATTTATTTATTACTCTGCTGTTCTATAACTCAGTGGATTCCGAAGTGTGGGTCGCGGCCCCTTGGGGGGTCGCGGAGATATTGGAGGGGGGTCGTCGGATGCTATCTACAAATTTTAAAATACATGTTTGCAAAGATTCATCCCGTTGCAAACTTTTATTTAAATGCCAAGGGTTAATGAAATGAAAAATATAATATATAATATATACTATCTATTTTATGGGGTAGCTAGCTCAGTGGAATCAAGTCGCTATGTGGATCCTGAGAACCCTGGTTCGATTCCCACAGGCAACAAACAATATTCATAATTTCGTGGCTTCTCCACTACTAACATCTTTGGGGGCCGTGATTTGATGGCTGGTAACCGCACTTCACGCGCTAAATATATCATTTACCGAGATCTGCTTCGGCAGAGTGCCACACCCAGTAATAGGTAGAAGGCGTGATGATATATTTATTTATTTATTTAGATGTTTCTGTTTACGATTAATTTAAAAAAAATATGAAACTAGATATGAAATTGGAGATTTCACCATTTAATTCCTCATATATTTTTACATAATTATACATATTTTGATCCTCAATATATATATTTTAAATTGCCGGAGTTGTGATCGCAAAAATATCTATTAATGAAAATGTCAATTTTTTGGTGAACCAGTTTAAAAATAGAAAAATCTTAAAATATGGTTCTATATAATTCAAAGTACGAGTAATTGAATGCCGTTGAGCGCATCTTCATATCTTTTTTAGTTTTTAAGTTACAACAATTTTTGTCTTTTCGAAAAGCTCAACTTTGAAGGCCCATATCTCAAAAACTATAAGAGATATTGAAATGCGGTTTGGACGAGTGTATTCCTCGTGCTCCAATGAACTTATACCGAAATTTTGAAAATTTTGAAAATTTTACGATTTTTTAAATATTTTTATTTCTCAATATTTCAAGAAATTGAAAAGATAATGAAAATCTGTGAACACCACTGAATTCCTCTCATAAAAATACATAGGTATGCAAAATTTCAGGCAAAAATTCGCACAGATAAAGTTTTTATTACAGAAAAACTAAAAATCACTGTTTTTTAATTATTTTACGAATTTAGGCCATTTTTCGTTTTTTTGCTCTAAAAATTTTATTCATGGAGCAAACATTCTGAAATTTTACATACATATGTATTTTTGTGTGAGGAATCCACTGGTGTTTACAGATTTTCGTTATATTGTCTAGTTTTTTAAATACAGGCAAAAGAAAATTTTAAAAAAATTCAAAAATTTTCCAAATTTTTAAAACTTCAACAAATGTTAATTAGGGCACGAGAAATACACTCGTTCAAACCGCATTTCAATATCTTTTTTAGTTTTCGAGATATAGGGCTTCAAAGTTGAGATTTTAAAAAAGTCAAAAATCGCTGTAACTCTATAACTAAAAAAGATGTGAAGATGCGCTCAACGGCATTCGATTTCTCGTAGTCTGAATGATATAGAACCACATTTTAAAACTTTTTGATTTGCAACTGGTTAAACAAAAAAAATGCATTTTCATTAGACGAATTATTTTGAGATCCTGATCCGGCGAGTAAACAAAATTTGTTTGAGGATCAAAATATGTGTATCTACGCTGAAATATATGTGCAATCGAATGTTGAAATTGTCAATTTAATAACTAGTGTTAAATTATTTTAAATTGAGTGGTACTATCATATACAACAAATTTTAATGAAATCTAGGTGGTTCATTGTATCGAGTCGGTCTGTGGATTGCCACCCCTGTGGCTCCCCCTCCACTAACATCTTTGTTGATATATTTATATTTATTATTTTTTCAAAATCAGATGCCATCGAAAACCCATGCACCCCCATGCTGTACCACCCCCGAGCATGTGCCGCACCTATCACACCACCGCTCCGGCGTGACCCTGGCTAGCATTAGAGTTCCACGTGGGTTTTTTGCGTTAATTAAGGCCGGGAGGGATGGGGCGGCTGGGCTGGGCTAATACGCGCAGTTTTTGCGAAGGTGGCGGCGGTGTAGCGGTGGTGGCGGCAGGCGACGCCGTCCCTCGCACATGAACGAGCACTAGATTAGTTTTCCTCGTCCGCCACCCCCCAACCGACGCTAGAAGGCGATGGGGCGGTCATTAGACGCCAAGTGGCGGGAGTGGGGGTGGAACACGGTTATAACGATATTTAATGTTCGCGAACTGTGTTTAAAATCTTTTTAATTTTGTTAAACTCAACATAAGCAAATTCATTTGATCAAAGAAAGAAGACCAAATTCCATGAAAGTTAAATACATACATACAGGATATAATATAAAATAAATATATCATAACGCCTTCTACCCATTACTGGGTGTGGCACTCTGCCGAAGCAGATCACGGTAAGTGATATATTTATGTACATGAAGTGCGGTTACCAGCCATCAAATCACGACCCCCAAAGATGTTAGTGGTGGGGGAGCTACAGAGGTAATTTTAAAATGGTGAAAATCGTTTGTCGCCTGTGGGAATCGAACCAGGGTTCTCAGGATTCACAGACCGACTTGATACCACTGAGCTAGCTACCCCGTAATATAAAATAATTAAAAATATATCATCACGCCTTCTACCTATTACTGGAAGTGGCACTCTGCCGAAGCAGATCTCGGTAAGTGATATATTTTGCGCGTGAAGTGCGGTTACCAGTAGTCAAATCACGGCCTCCAAAGATGTTAGTGGCGGAGGAGCCACAGGGGTAGCTTTTGAAATTATGTAAATGCGGAGGATCCACAGGCCGACTTCATACCACTGGGCTAGCCACCCCATTAAGTTAAATACAGGATATAATATAAAATAAATAAATAAAATAAATATATTATCACGCCTTTTGTACATTACTGGGTGTGGCACTCTGCCGATGCAGATCTCAGTAAGTGATATATTTATGCGCGTGAAGTGCGCTTACCAGCCATCAAATCACGGCCCCCAAAGATGTTAGTGGAGGGGAAGCCACAGAGGTCATTTTAATATGGTGAAAATGTTTGTCGGCTGTAGGAATCGAACCGAGGTTCTCGAATCCACAGGCCGACACGATACCACTGAGCCGTCTACTCCAAAATTTTATAATTTGTTTCTTTAAATTTGACTATGGTCACAGACCTCATTATAATTCACAGTACCCATCTTCATAATGACACTTCAAATCAAACCAAACCATCAGCACCAACCAGTGGCGTACGTGGCGCCATCTCCCCGTCCAACCACTTCCAGACAATACACCGCCTTTAACAATGGTTATCATTTCGACTTATCAACATAATTAATGATCTGAGGACGCTCTATAGAGTGTTTTATTATTCTAACGTCAGCGTGCGATTGTTTCATACACGTATTAGCTTCAGTGGCGGCGGTGGTGGATGCATAAAGGGTGGGGGCGGGGAAGGAACGATGGCGGGATCAGTGGCTCGTGAAGGATTCTGGGTAATTAAAGCTTGGCAACGTTGTGATGTGGAATCTTTCTGCACAGGCATTTGTTTGAATTAAGAGAGGTTATTGTTTTAGAGTTTATTCGGAGTTGAAGTATTTGTATAATTTTAAATAATTTTGCATTGAAGCTAATGGCGAACTTTTGTGGAATTCAGCTAATCGTGGATATGTGGAAAATTATATCTACGTTGATATTGACTTTTAAACTCCATTCCCTGTATGAAAACGATGACGTCATATGTGGACGAGGTTATCATAGATACGATGAAATATAGCTATCTTTTTTTAATCATATTCGTACCTATGCGAATGGCCTTAATGTATGTCTTAATAAGTAAAGACACACGTTTCATGTTTTTTCACGTTCTATCACATTAATTATTTTAATGAAAACGTATGACAGTTCTTACTAATACGAAAATTTATATTTACTTTGTTCACATTTGTTTATAAAATAAAAATAGAGACCTATGGCCATGATTTTGTTATTTCCTCGCCTGTCATTTCTAAGTTTGTGACATTTTTGATACACAAATAAAAACTGAGAAATAAGAAATGGCTTATAAAATTTTGGGTAATCAAATGCAGAAATGCGTTTATCATTATAATGATTATCTTGCGCCCGAGTTAGATAATTGAGGATCTTTAATTAATTTAACTGTAGTACAACAGGTAATGTGCATTGTATTTTGGGGTGGCAAGCTCAGTGGTATGAAGTCGGCCTGTGGATCCTGAGAACCCTGGTTCAATTCCCACAGGCGACAAACAATTTTCACCATTTCTAAAAACTACCCCTGTGGCTTCTCCACGACTAACATCTTTGGGGGCCGTGATTTGACGACTGGTAACCGCACTTCACGCGCAAAATATATCACTTACCGAGATTTGCTTCGAAAGAGTGCCACACCCAGTAATGGTACAAGGCGTGATTATATATTTATTTATTTATATTTATAAAATAAAATAAATAAACAAATATATCATCACGCCTTTTACCCATTATTGGGTGTGGTACTCTCGGTAAGTGATATATTTATGCGCGTTAAATTTGTCAAATCATGGCCCCCAAAGATGTTAGTGGGAGGGGAAGCCACAGGGGTACTTGTTATTTGGTAAAAATGTTTGTCGATTGTGGGAATAGAACCAGGGTTCTCCGGCCGACTCGATACCACTGACCCATTAAGATTATTACAGTTAGAAATGAGTATTTATTTAATTTATATTTGCTCCCTTCTAGCATATCGATTTCCAGTGATCATTCGACCTAGTACCACAGATCCACCCTCACGCATCCCTAACTCAAGCCTCAGATGCACGAAGGGTCTTTCCCTGTTTTCACCCCTCCCTAGTTACCGTTTCGCGTTGCGCCCGCGGCCCGCGGCCCGCGGCATATCAGCGATTAAGCTGTCAGTTCAACTTAATCCCAGATAGCCAAGTGTGGCGACCACCGCAGGTTTAAATCGTCACTCAAAACAACACGGTCAGATTACTTAAAACGCGAAATGACTAAACGAAAAACGCGTAAAAACACCGGCCACTGATGGGATAGTCGGGATGTTTGCTTGTCATATTAGCCAAAGTGGATATAGATATTTGTCACAGGGGTAAAGCTGCGATATGAGAATAAGGGTGGGTTTATGTTGTAAGGTTTAGGGTTTTAACGAATACTTAATTATATTATTTTATGTTTTGTCTATACTAAAAACGTTGTAAAGATCGACTGACGTCATTCATTCTGATAAAACTTCATAAAATCATAAAAAAACTGGTGGAATATGACATTAAAATACAAATTATATTTATTGCTTTTCACATATTTAATACAAATAATATAGTTGTGTGAGCAGGGTTGAAAAATACCCTGTTTTTTTTGTAACCCAACCCACTGGGTTTTCTTTGTTTTTTTTTTGGGTTTATTTGGGCATTATTGGATTTTTTTTGTAATATTGACATATACGTTTTTTAATTCAAGTTATTTAATTCTAGATTAAATTTGTATATAATGTTTAAAATGTATATTGTGTATTACTAAACATTAAAATAAAAATTGTGTACTATTATGTAATCATTGCCATAAAATGCATTTATTTTATTGAGAAATAAATAATACGCTCCATCATGTTATTGTCAGTAATAATATAACAAGAGAGTGAGAATAAATTGAAAATAATTTGACAGATCTTTCGAAAACTTGTTGCCAGGCAATAGTCACGAAAGCCCGTAGGGCTTGGGTGGCTATTACCAAATGGCAACAAGTTTGAGAAAGATACTGGAGAATTATTTTCTAATTTATCCAACTCTCGAGTTATATTTAATTAGATTATTTTTTGACTTAGCTATTGAGGTCGATTCATCCAACTTAAAAGATTTTGAATTGGGTTCATATCAATTGATTACTTTTTAATGTATTCTTGGAAGTTGTTTCCAAAATTTGTTGGTGTATTTCTGTATCTAAAATACAACTAAATCGATTTTTTTCACACATTTTACTTGACGCGTTGACAGTTTTAAATAATTATTTGACAACTACCTATCATTTGTCACAAACAAAAAAGCACCTACAGAGATTATTCCCAGGAATAATCACAAGAGCTTTATTCTCAGTATAATAATGACAGGATTGGTTAAAACGCAGACACGTGACATACATTTCATTGGTTTTGAGAAACGTCAAAAAATAATCTTTGAGAAAATTACAAACATATTTATTGCTTTTCTGATATTTAATACAAATAATATATGTTGTGAGAATAAGTACAAATGATATTTTGTTGTCATTAAACATAACAAGTTTGACAGAAGAATAGAAGCAGTAGTAATGGAAGCACTGGTCTAAATCGCTAATGATATTTTGCAGATTGTGTATATTTTTGCATTTTGTTTGGGGCGTTGTTAGTGTCAGTGGCGTGTCCCTTTGTTTACTTAACGATGTACTATCCGTTTCGCATTAGCTTGGCCCGATAGTTGTCAACCCCCAGAGACTAACAATTGATGTATCTCTTCTGCGACCGATAACACTCTTTGCGATGCTGCAAAGCGACTCCGGTCGCGTCGTGCCCGGACTCGCTCCGGAAACGCGGCAGTGGCGCCCTGCGACGACCAACAGCGCTACTTCACCGCACGAAAAACACAGTTTTGTTCGTTGCTGATTCACTTTTATGAAAGAGCGAAATTAAATATCAAGAATTGTTTGTAATTTGTATCTAGTTTCTTTTATAAACAAATTTATACACGGTCGTATCATAATATATAATACTTTATATAACACCGTTCCGCCTTCATTAAAATCGCTATCTCTGTGTACTTTTAAATATCATGTAAATAATATGTTCTAACCTGTAATAATTTTAACCAAATGCTATTTTGAAATCCACAATTTTAGATCAGTTTGTAAAGATTCTGTTATAATTTTTCGCTGTTTGTTAATTTGTTCGTCCTTTGTATCTCGTTGACATTATTGTTATTTTCTTTTGTATTTATTATGTATGGTTGGGTGGTAGAACAGCCTTGGCTGAACCCTGCCTTTGACTTTCGTCAATAAATATTATTATTATTATTATTATTATTATTAATTTGACAATTATGCAACAATGTTTTTGACATAAACGTCGTTTTCTATGATTGCTAGGAAAAGTTGACAATTACGCACTCATTTGTCAACGTAAAGTTAAAGTCTTCTGTGCAGTAATCAAAATTATATAATAAGTCAGGAAAGTGATATTTTTTTTACGAAGCGGTTGTTTGAAATACGAGGCCGCAGGCCGAGTATTTTAATCTTCTGAGACAATTAAAAACACTTTCCTGACGTATTATGTATACTATTTTTAAATACCGTTTAATTTAATTAATAATTATTCATAGTTAATTCAAAATGTTAAAATGTTTTGATATGAATTGTATTCACAGCAGATTATGTATCCAAGGTTACAAAAAAAAAACAGTCAGGTAAAATACAAAACAGTCAGGTAAAATCTTTACCAGACTGTTATTTTTGTTGTAGCCTTGGATACGAAGTTTACTGGACTTTATAAGTATCTTCTTTTCATACTTGGTCAGGAAAGTAGGAAGTTTCTTGCTGATGTCAGAAAAAATATCTTTATGCACAACTGGGCCGAAATTAATGTGTTTTAGCTCTAAAACCGGGTTTAAATACTTGTTTTTGGCCCTAGGGCCATAAAAAAATAATTACTATGAATACATAAATAAATGACAATTTTTGTTTATTTTGAATACTTGATTTTACAAAATGTTATTTTGACATATAACCTATGTAAATATTTTAATCTTTTGAACATATAATTAAATGTTATTTTATTGTGCATAATAGTTATTTATGTACCATGAGTGAAAACAGGCTGAGAATGTTATTAGCCCTCAGCGCTTTGCGCCTCGTGCTAATAATCATGCCACGGACCAGAAACACCTGTCTTCACCCGTGCTATATACAACATTTTATGCACAATAAAATAACATTTAATTATATGTTGAAAAAATTAAAATATATACATAGGTTATATGTCAAAATGATATTTTGCAGAATCAAGTATTCACAATTGATTTGACGAGTGGTAACCGCACTTCACGCGCAAAATATATCAATTACCGAAATCTGTTTCGACAGAGTGCCACATCCTGTAATGGGTAGAAAGCGTGATGATATATTTATTTATTTTATTTTAAGTATTCACAATAAACAAAAATTGTCATTTTATTTATGTATCCATAGGAATGATTTCTTTTTGACCTATGGGCCAAAGAAAGTGTTTAAGCTCGGTTTTTAGGACTAACACACATACTTTTTGGCCCGATTGTGCATAATTATATTTTGCGCTTCATGTGAAATTCGCAGTCGTCAATCTACGGCCCCCAAAGATGTTAGTAGAGGGAGAGCTGCAGGAATAATTTTAATGAGGAGTAAAATTAATCGGCTGTGAGAATCGAACTCGGGTTTTCAAATACGCAATCCGACGTGTATAACACGCAGTGAAAGCATCTTTTTTTCAATCATTTCAAATTCATGAAAATACGCATTGCTTTCTTTTTCTTTTCTATAATTCTTTTACCCAAGTTGGCTGTCAGATTGCTACAAAATAATTAAACCAACAATTGTTTTAATTGTTTTAACAATAAGTTCTGCAGGTTTTTTCCATATATTAAAACGTATTGCTTTTATTACTAGTTGTGTAAATATCTATTCGTAAATAAATATAAATATATCATCACGCCCTCTACCCATTACTAGGTGTGGCACTCTGCCGAAGCAGATCTCGGTAAGTGATATATTTTGCGCGTGAAATGCGGTTACCAGTCGTCAAATCACGACCCCCAAAGATGTTAGTGGTGGAGGAGCCACAGGGGTAGCTTTTGAAATTATGAAAATTGTTTGTCGCCTGTGGAAATGGAACCAAGGTTCTCAGGATCCACAGGCCGACTTCATACCACTGAGCTAGCCACCCCATATATCTATTCGTATAGTTGAATAATTATTATTTCAATTAGTTTTGACTTTACCAGGAAAAATACATAATTTCAATCATGGAAAATGGTTCATATACGGAGTGAAAGGTATTATTTTCGTAATTATCTTAAAAAAATTGCAGCTTTTCCAAATATCGTGAATCTGTTTGATATACATTTTCCTTTGGTGCCTTCCCTCGGTCGATGTTGCCGCCACTGTCCCGGAGTTCTCCGGAAACGGAGGACAAGGACGCGAGATACCCGGAGAAGCCTTAGCTGGCGGGGCTGGTTCCGGACCCCGATCATTTTTCACCCGGAACCCAAAAAACATCAGTACGCCTTCTAGTTTTTTTGTCATGTCGAATACAATTTTTTGCAGTATTTTAGTTCGCTTCACGATTTCGAGTAAGCTAGAATGGAGATACCGTTTTCTGTGTTACGGACGTTTAGCTAACGTACGATATTAGCGAATACTTTGATGCAGGGGGCAGCACTTGGCTGCAAATTCAAATATTCGTCCATCCATCGACCAGATTTGTTATAAATACTATGTCACTAAAAACATTGACGTTATGTGTTTATAAGATGACATGAGCTTGCAACACGCTGTAAAAAATAGATTTGAATTATTTTTTTAATCATTACTAATAAATAAAACAAAACATAACCTCAAAAATACAATAAATAATTTTTTCTGAAACCGGCAAGAAAATGTTTACTTTCCTAACCAATTTTAGTAAGGAAAGTAGATTTTTACTAAAACAGTCTGATAAAGATTTTACGTGACTGTTATTTTTGTTCTAACCTTGGATACGTAGTCTGGTGTCAGTACAATTCGTATTAAAAAGTTTAAACATTTTGAATTATTTTATGATTATATACTGATTAAATTAAACGGTTTCAGAAAAAATAGTATACATAATACGTCAGGAAAGTGTTTTTACTTGACTTAGTGGATTAAAATATTCGGCCTACGGCTTCGTATTTCAAACAACTGCTTCGTCAAGTAAAACATCATTTTCCTGACTTATTATGTAATATACTATTGCCTAATTTTATAACATAATATGAATATTATAATGCTAAAAACACTTTCCTGATTTATTATGTAATATACTATTTTCCCACCCACTTGAATATGACTATTAATTCAATAATAGTAAAAGAACGCTACACATAATCCAGGAATGTGTGCGGTACCATTTAAACGTATTAGTTGTCATAGTAACGTAAATAATTTTGTAAATTTGTTTCATTTTAATTTGAATAAATCTGCAAAATTTTCTAAATAAGTGGAAAAAAAAGTAATATGTTTCATTCGGACTAAAAATATTATTTCGAATCTCGTAATATTGCCGTATTCCGCTATTCGTCGTCTGGCAACCTCCAATATTTGACTCAAAAATTACTATCATCACACCTTTTACCCATTCCTGGGTGTGGCACTCTTCTGAAGCAGATCTCGGTAAGTGACATATTTACGCGCGTGAAGTGCGGTTGTCACTCGTTAAATCACGGCCCCCAAAGATATTAGTGGAGGAAGATCCTCATGGTGAAACTTGTTTCTCCGCTGTGGGAATCGAACCCGCGTTCTCAAATCCATAGGCCGAGTCGATATCTCTGAGCCATGTACCCCATAAGGTAATTAATAAAATATAAAATAAAATAAATATATCATCACGCCTTCTACCCATTACTGGGTGTGGCACTCTGCCGAAGCAGATCTCGGTAAGTGATATATTTTGCGCGTGAAGTGCGGTTACCAGTCGTCAAATCACGGCCCCCAAACATGTTAGTGGTGGAGGAACCACAGGGATAGCTTTTTCAAATTATGAAAATTTGTCGCCTGTGGGAATCGAACCAGGGACCTCAGGCCGACTTAATAATTAATACCAACATTAAATTATTTTCCAACATTGCACAATCTTGAAAATCAGGTCAGGACATTCCAATCCTTTCTCAATTTGCCGCTCTTGTAAAACTCTCTTCCTACTAAGATCACGTGGCATCGCGGCAAGTCCGGCGCATCTCGGATTATCCAGCGGCGCAGCAGCGTACTACCAAGGCTGAGAACAGGGCGCACATCCCTCTTTTCCAGGGAAAGAGCGTCTCGCAAGTTGATGGTGATTATAGCTAGCGAAACGTTTATGATACGGTAATGTTGTGTTTCCTTGCGTGACCATTGCCATAAGGATGCTAGTTTCGTTCAAGGGTAAGATTAGGATAATTGAAATACTGACAAAAATAACATTAATAAAAAAGTGGAGTAGGTGGTTTAATGGCAACATTTTCAACACATTAAAATTATCCCTGTGGCTCCGCGGGACGCAGGACTACGGTCAAGGAATTAAATTTTATTTTAATTGTTTTAAAACTTCTTAAATGAATAAATACCTTTTTTACAATACTTGTACTGTACGAATAGGTGCGTTCAACGTGCTAAGCAAAACAAGCAAACCGGATGTAAGAATCATTGAACGCTTTTGCTAGGCTAGCATTTGCTCGTTTTGCTCGCGAGCAAAACAAGCGAGAAATTTCTCGCTCGAAGTGCTAGACATTCAAATATTTTTGCGGGAATTTCACATTGTAAGTTTATAACATGAAAGATCGAAACTATTTTGATAGTTGACAAACAATAATTAATTTAAAGATATGAAAAATGGAAAACGAATATATTCAGCTTTTCGCAGATGATGGGATTGATCTATATCAAACTATTATCGGTAGGATTACAATTATTACAAGGGCTATAAAATAGCCGTCATCAGATTTAGTGAAATTTAGATTTAAAAAATGTATATCACCAACACAAACTTGGCTTAAAATTTTGATTGCAAATTTCAATCTGTCAAAAGTCAAAACGCATAAAAAGCACATACAACGTGTGCATTCATATTATTTATCATTAGCCGAACACATTTCACGATGTCTTGTTCGGTACAATTCGGTCTTGAAAATGTAGCGAAACGAGCAAACCGTTCAGTGGACCAAGCAATAAATCGCATTTGCTTACTTAGCAATTGCTTGTTTTGCTGGGCTCATTGAACGCACCAAATAAGTTACCTATTAATGACAAAATTTAAACAACTTTTATTGCATAGTGGTTTTCATGGTTATATCAGGACTTTAATATTTACTTACTGTCCACCGTGAATAGTAAGTAAATATTACATGTCAAGGTCCTGTTTATCTTGACAACAATTTGACAGTTGTTAATTTTGAAACCGATTTTTCTTTTCCTACTATTTATGCAAGTATTGTAAAAAATAGCTAACTAACCTCGAACTGTAAGTGATTTTACTACATTCTCGACCTAAAAACTGTCACTTACAGTTCATGGTAAGTACCTAATATGCTATTTTCAAGTATTTGAATAAAATGGGAGAAAAAGAAAATGCTTTCATCATTTTACGAAGTGAAAAATTATTTTGATATATGTCAAAATTTAAATAACATATTAAATGATCTCAAAGAAAATAAATTATTATAAATAAATAAAAAAAATAAATATATCATCACGCCTTCTATCCATTACTGGGGTTACTGGCAGATCTCGGTAAGTGATATATTTTGCGTATGAAGTGCGGTTACCAGTCGTTAATTCACGGCCCCCAAAGATGTTAGTGGTGGAGGAGCCACAGGGGTAGCTTTTTGAAATTATGAAAATTGTTTGACGCCTGTGGGAATTGAACCAGGGTTCTCAGGATCCACTGGCCGACTTCATACCACTGAGCTAGCCACTCCATAATAAATTATTATCGTGTCGGTCTGTGGATCCTGAGAACCATGATTCGATTCCCACTGCCGACAAACATTTTCATGTGACTCCCCTTAAACTAACATCTTTGGTGGCCGTGATTTGACGACTGGTAATCGCTCTTCGGGCATAAAAATATATCACTTACCGAGATCTGCTTCGGCAGAGTGCCACACTCAGCAATCGGTAGAAGGCGTGGTGATATATTTATTTTATATTTATTTATTTACAATTAATCATAAATAATTCAACAGTTATTTTTGTTGTAGCCTTGGATAAGTACTTTACTTGATTTTTTTTTAGTAAAAACCTACTTTCCATTTCTAAAATTGGTTAGGAAAGTAAACACTTTCTTGCCGGTTTCAGAAAAAGTATTTTCCAGACTGTTTTGTATTTTACCTGACTGTTTTGTTGATGTTGTAACCTTGAGTGCGTACTTTACCTGATTTTCCTACTTGCCATACTAAAATTGGTTATTAAAATAAGCATTTTCTTGTCCGTTTTAGGAAAAATTATATTTCTAGAATGATTCAATTTGGCATAGATAACAATTTCAGCATTGTATTAAAATTTGTGATAGTGTAATTATGAATGACGAAGAGCAGATTTTATGTAAATGAGTTCGCAGTTCTAGGGGAATATAATGTAAATATTAAGTAAGAAAAAATGAATTTTGCAGGCTGTGCTAATGATATATTAATAATGATGTCTCTCAATTATTATTGCATAATGTTTAACGCCATATTGTCCAACCAAGTTACGAATTTACATAAATTTCCATACTGGCAGCATAAACAGATTGTTCTCCGCTGAAATTAGGGGATGTTAAAATCAAGGGTGCTTGTGTTAATGACGAAATGCATTTTCTACTCTTTTAACGAACTCGCATCCCGTCCACGGAAAATATTACCCCTTACTAAACTATTTATAATAACAATAATTTTAAACGTGATACTTCGCTACGCTTCGCCTCGCCAATGGAAAATAATTGCACATCAAACAAAGCCACTTTTATATTTAAGGTAAATCTTCTTTATATTATGTTGTCATTATAAACTTGTTTTATGTACAACCGGATCGAAAACCATGTGTTTTAGCCCTAAAAAGCGGGCTTAAACACTTTTTTTGCGCTAGGGCCGAAAAGAAATAATTCCTATGGGTACATAAATAAAATGACAATTTTTGTTTATTGTGAATTCTTGATTTTGCAAAATATCATTTTGATATATAACCTATTTACATATTTTAATCTACTAAACATATAATTAAATGTTATTTTGTTGTGCATAAAATATTGTATGTACCACGGGTGAAATTAGCGTTTCTCACCCTGAGCTTGTTATTAGCCCTCAGCGCTTTGCGCCTTGTGCTAATAATCATGCCACGAGCCAAAAATGCCTGTTTTCACTCTTGGTACATAAGTAACTATATTGGCGCTCAAAAGTGGGCGTAATTTGGCTATTATAGCCCTAGGGCGTATAAAACTGCCAAGCAACAGCTGTTCAAACAAATCAATCGTAAAGCTGTTTTGACTTCTGTGGTACTAATATTCCCTGTGCAGGCTCAAATTAATTCAATATATTTTTAGAATAGTTATTTATATCTTCCATTTTTATTTGGCTCAGTGGTATCAAGTCGGCCTGTGCATCCAAAGAACCCTGATTCTCTCCCCACAGCCGACAAACATTTTCACCAATTTAAAATTATCCCTGTGGTTCCTCCACCACTAACATCTTTGGGGGCCGTGATTTGACGACTGGTAACCGCACTTCACGCGCAAAATATATCACTTACCGAGATCTGCTTCGGCAGAGTGCCACATCCAGTAATGGGTAGAAGGCGTGATGATATATTTATTTAATTTTTAAAATTTTTTTGTTCGTGACCAAACAATGTAGTAACACCAACAATCGACGTACATGCATAGAAACTACAAGATGCCTAAACTTAACGACGCCAGCAAAAGGATAACAAATACCTACTAATTGAATCCTTTAATTTTAAGGACCAAAATAAAATAAAATGTTGTATGTACCACGGGCATAAATAACTACAAGATTATGATTGTAAGCCAATCTTTGTTACAATTTTTCTTTTAACAATATTCCTGAACTCCAATAATCCAACTAATCGCATTAGTAGTTCGATTCTGCTGTCACTTCTTCCACAGGATATCCGGATATCTCGTACGCTTACTCCTCCTCAGTGCATAAATATCCGATATATCCCGTCATAGGCGCGTTTTCACATTAGCCATGCTAAAATATGCCCAGCTGGCAAATGAAATATCGCCGGGGCCACCC
Organism: Pterostichus madidus; assembly: GCA_911728475.2. NCBI lineage: Eukaryota > Metazoa > Arthropoda > Insecta > Coleoptera > Carabidae > Pterostichus > Pterostichus madidus. The sequence continues at coordinate 10,740,862 of OU452315.1, forward strand.
TCCTAGTGCGGTCCTGACACGGCGGCGGGGGTGGCGCGGCAAGCCTGTCACATGGCGCCTTACTTCCGTCGGGGTGCCGGGGTGCATGGCGCGTTCCCGCCACGGGGAGAAATCATGCAGTATTAATAGTCGGCAGCCGGGGGTGGGACACTATTGCTTATTATTCCAATGATGAAATAATTATCTATGGCTGAGTGTTTGAGGGCAGAGATGATCATTTATTGATCAAATGATTTGTATATTTATATTAATTTTGATAGTGAAAGGTTATAGTGAATTGGAAATATAAAGATTGAATTTTAGTTTTACCGTTTTAGAAATTTGGAATATTTATTTGTTCATTAATTACTGCATCCAATACATTGATTACAATAATTTACTTTATCTACTTATAACAATAAATATTTATTATAAAAATATAATATAAAAAAAAAAAAAAATATATCATCACGCCTTCTACCCAATGCTGGGTGTGGCACTCTGCTAAAGCAGATCTCGGTAAGTGATATATTTTTACGCGTGAAGTGCGGTTACCAGTCGTCAAATCACGGCCCCCAAACATGTTAGTGGTGGAGGAGCCACAGGGATAGCTTTTTCAAATTATGAAAATTTGTCGCCTGTGGGAATCGAACCAGGGACCTCAGGATCCACAGGCCGTCTTCATACCACTGTGCTAGCCATCCCATATAATGAATACATCAATATATTGATTACTTACAACAATTATATGGGGTAATGGCTCAGTGGTATCCGAGTCGGCCTGTGGATCTTAAGAACCCTGGTTCGATCCTCACAGCCGACAAAACATTTTCACCAATTTAAAATTACCCCTGTGGCTCCTCTACCACTAACATCTTAGGGGGCCATGATTTGACGGCTCGTAACCGCACTTCACGCGCATAAATATATTACTTACCGAGATCTGCTTCGGCAGAGTGCCACACTCAGTAATGGGTAAAAGGCGTGATGATATATTCATTTTTTTTTATTTATTATTGAGTACAATATTTATACTTCATTCCCTGTATGATTACTATTACGTCATATTACCTCTTGTACTGCAGTTAAATTAATTAAAGATCCTAGATTCTCTAACTCCAGCGCAAAATAATCATGAAGATGACAAACGCATTTCTGCATTTGAGTACCCAAAATTTTCTCACCATTTCTTATTTCTCAGTCTGTATTTATGTATCAATAATGTCATAAACTTAGAAATGACAGACGAGAAAATAACAAAATCGTAATTATTTTATAAAAAAATATATATCATCACGCCTTCTACCCATTACTGGGTATGGCACTCTGCCGAAGCAGATCTCGGTAAGTGATATATTTTGCGCGTAAACTGCAGTTACCAGTCGTCAAATCACGGCCCCAAAAAAGTGATGGAGGAGCCACAGGGATAGCTTTTGAAATTATGAAAATTGTTTGTCGTCTGTGGGAATCGAACCAGGGTTCTCAGGATCCACAGGCCGACTTCATACCACTGAGCTAGCCACCCCATAAACAAATGTAAACGAAGTAAATATAAATTTTCGTATTAGTAAGAACTGTCATACGTTTTCATTAAAATAATAAATGTGATACAAGGTGAAAAAACATGAAACGTATGTTTTTACTTATTAAGACATTATGTATACTATTTTTTCTAAAACAGTTTAATTTAATCAATAATTAATCATAAATAATTCAAAATATTTTGATATGAATTGTATTGACAGCAGACTACGTATCCTGGATACAAAAAAAAGTCAGGCAAAATACAAAACAGTTAGATAAAATCTTTACCAGAGTGTTTTGTACTTTACCAGACTGTTATTTTTGTTGTAGTCTTGGATACGTACTTTACTTCACTATTTTGGTAATAATCTACTTTCAATACTAAAATTGGTCAGGAAAGTAGATACTTTCTTGCTGGTTTCAGAAAAAATATATTTTATATTCATTTAGAAAACAGTTTTGAATTCTTTTATTTCTTCTATTAAAACAAGTATGATTCATCAAATTTCATATATAAAAATATATATGATCCAATATGAATTTCCGTCATTGCCGATGTAAGATTTACGACACAGTTCATCAAGCTTTATGCATGCTTGAAGACTTTAATTATTATGATCTAGCGACAGTGACAAGTATCTTTAGCTATCGATTAACTGCTCTCGGCTGGTGTAAATGAACAAACCACTCCAGGTTAATCATATGCATTGCAGGAAACACTACCACCATAAAAAATCAAAATTAATTCATTCATGACAGAGTAGCCACCATCAAGATCTTAATTATACCGATATAATAACCCTTCGATTTCCCATCAATACGACATTTTTACCAACTGCTCTGCTAACTCTATGAATACGGAATATATCGTATAGGAACCTCCAGTGACTATCAATTTAAAAACGATTAGTTCACTCAATTACTGTTTGATGAATTGCAGCTTTTAGATTAGCGTGTCTGGTGTAAATCATACCACTTCGCTAATCATCGTTAGTGGTATGCATAGTTACGGAGATACGCGAAGTGGTTGGTAGTCTTAGCATGGCGGGAAAGTAAAGTTTCTTGATTACAAAAGCCAATCACATTAATGCAATCAGGCGTTTAATAGGTGATCGATAATGATTACAGTCTATTGATTAAAAAAAATTCAAGTTTACAAACTGCAGATTTAATTAACATGTTTTGAATATTTCGCTTTTTTCACCGATTTATTTAAATTGAATTTAACATAACTCGCACTGCAGCTTTAGTGAGTGTTTTTGCTCGTTGACTATTATTAACTTTGGTCTGATCATTAAGGAATTTGCTATGTACACAAGAACTTAATAAAATAATTAACAATGGGAATAATCAAGCCAATTTCTATGCGAAATTGACTTGCTGTTACTTAGGTTATTTAAATAACCTAGGTTAGTATACTGACGTCATCAAAAAATAAGACCAGATGAATGACATAGGGTGCTGCTACGTTTACATGGTATATATGTAATCGATTTTAAATTTATGGGGTAATAGCCCAATGGTATGAAGCACCAATTAAAATTACCTCTTTGGCTCCCCCACCACTAACATCTTTGGGGGCCGTGATTTGACGACTGGTAACCGCACATCAAGCGCATAAATATATCACTTACCGAGATCTGCTTTGGCAGAGTGCCACATCCAGTAATGGGTAAAAGGCGTGATAATATATATATTTTTTTTAAAAGTTTTATTATGCGTTGTTTTTTTGGAAATGACAAGATATAGTTTTTTATTGACTTCGCAGATACTTTAGAGACCGTGGATCTACTAACTTTTAGTGCGTCCGGTATTCTCTAATAAATTTTAAATTAATAATGAAAATTAATGACATAATTATTAATTTAACTCCAGAACAGCACTTAAGGGTAGAAATAGTCCACTATTTGCACGTTCTTGCTAAGAATAAATTATTAAATGAAGAATCAGTAATTGCCATTCCTTTGACATATTTCCTTCCCTCGGCATTGCTATAAAATAGCTTTTAAAAACTACTATAGGTCAAAGTCAAAGTCCTTAAACAGATATTTTGATGTTTGAAACAATAGATTATGAATCTGACAGATCAATGACAACTCTATATAGCCAGAAATTGTGTATCTTGTAAAATAAAAATATAAAAAATATATCACCACGCCTTCTGCCCATTACTGGGTGTGGTACACTGCCGAAGCAGATCTCGGTAAGTGATAGATTTTGCGCGTGAAGTGCGGTTCGGCCCTCAAAGATGTTAGTGGTGTGGGAGCCACAGGAATAATTTTAAATTGATGAAAATTGTTTGTCACCTGTGGGAATCGAACCAGGGTTCTCAGGATCCACAATCCGACTCGATACCACTGAGCCACCTACCCCATATTAATATATTATTAATTTGTAACAAAAATAAATTGTTAGATATACATTAAGGTGTGAATTTGAGAACTCGTGTTCGATTCCCATAGCTGATAAACAATTTTTGCCACATTAAAACTACCCCTGTGGCTCCCCCACCACTAATATGTTTGGGAACCGTGATTTGATAACTGTTAACCGTATTTCACGCGCAAAAAATAACTATTTTCTATTTCTTCACAATGTAGAAAAAAGGAAGCTTTCTTTTTAAATAGTCTATATTCCAAATTTATATTCAAGTATTTCGTAGTATTTAAGTTGTATAGTTTTAAGCATTTTTCCAATTACAATAATTAGTTAGACAATCTGATCCCAGCCTGCTGTGCTGCAAGCACTGTGATTGTATTTTGTTTCTTGCTATACTCACACACATTCACATACATCACACACATATGTGTCTGCGTCTTCGTGTGTGTGTTGTACATTAATTAAATCGTTCTTGCTAGTGACCCTTGCCTAGCTAGGAAAGCATAAATTCAAGTTAACATTATCTGAGACAAATTTACTATTCTATTCTGCGATGTTTCGTTCTCTCTGTTTAGTTGTGGTGGGTTATCTGAACGTGTGTTAAGGGTGTCTGAGGGTAGAGACGTGAGCTTAGTTCAAATATCGTCCGCTAGAGTTATCTTCTTGCAATTATAATAGATGCAGAAGATACATCTATACAACTGTGATATCAGTGATGTGTTTATAAATATATGCTTCTCTAGAAAATTTAAACTATACTGAAAACGTTATAAAGATCGACTGACGTCACCACAAATATAACTAGATGAATGACATACGGTGCTGCTATGTTTACATGTAACCAATTTTAAATTGTATAGGATGCGGGCACTCACGTGACACGGTGACGTTTTTGTGACGTAAGAACAGCTGTTTCGGGAAAGATCACTGCGCCACCTACAAAATGAACTATTTTGTAGGTGGCGCAGTGATCTTTCCCGAAACAGCTGTTCTTACGTCACCAAAACGTCACCGTGTCACGTGAGTGCCCGCATCCTATTGCGCGTTGCTTCTTTGGAGATGACAAGATTACATTTTTCTTTGACTTCGTAGATATTTTAGACTTTTAGTGCGTCCAGTACTGTCTAATAAATAGTAAATTAATAATAAAAATTAATGACATATATACTAATTTACCTCTCGTACAGCACTTAGGGGTAAAAGCGGTCCATTATTTCTATATTCTTACTCAAAATAAATAATTATTAAATGAAGAATCAGCAATTGACGTTTCTTTGGCAAATTTAACCAACCTTGTAGCTCTTATAGTTCTTGAGATCGCAACGGTGCCACAACTGAACAGCCTGTATAGCGTGATGTTATTTATGTATGTACTCTAACCTAACTAATAATAAATAAATAAATAAATATATCATCACGCCTTCTACCTATTACTGGGTGTGGCAGTCTGCCGAAGTAGATCTCGGAAAGTGATATATTTTACGCGTGAAGTGCGGTTACCTGTCGTCAAATCACGGCCCCCAAAGATGTTAGTGGTGGAGGAGCCACAGGGGTAGTTTTTGAAATTATGAAAATTGTTTGTCGCTTGTGGGAATCGAACCAGGGTTCTCAGGATCCACAGGCCGATCCTGGTTTGATTCCCACAGTATAGTTATGGAAACAAATATAAATATGATATACAACAAAATCATTTGTTGGTTGTTATATTTCAGATATAGCTAGGTATGAAGAGTAAAATAAATAATTAATAATGAAATTGAAAATTTATGGGGTAATGGCTCAGTGGTATCCGAGTCGGCCTGTGGATCCTAAGAACTCTGTTTCGATCCCCACAGCCGACAAAACATTTTCACCAATTTAAAATTACCCCTCTGGCTCCTCCACCACTAACATCTTTGGGGGCCGTGATTTGACGACTGGTAACCGCACTTCACGCGTAAAATATATCACTTACCGAGATCTGCTTCGGCAGAGTGCCACACCCAGTAATAGGTAGAAGGCGTGGTGATATATTTATTTATTTTATATACATCATTTATTGGTTGTTATAGTTCAGATATAGCTAGGTATGAATAGTAAAATAAATAAATAATAATGAAATTTAAAATGTATGGGGTAATGGCTCAGTGGAATCCGAGTCGGCCTGTGGATCCCAAGAACCCTGGTTCGATTCCCACAGCCGACAAAACATTTTCACCAATTTAAAATTACACCTGTGGCTCCTCCACCACTAACATCTTTGGAGGCCGTAATTTTAACCGCACTTAACGCGCATAAATATACCACTTACCGAGATCTGCTTCGGCAGAGTGCCACACCCAGTAATAGGTAAAAGTCGTGATGATATATTTATGTATTTAATAATGAAATAAGCATGCTCATTGAAGTCGATCAGCCCACAAAAATTTCTCAATCTAAACTTAAAAAACACAAAGAATATCTCAAGTCAAAATCTCTAGGTGGAGCAAATTATTCCATGGTTCATCAGCCATCTTTTTTCGCGCGCCGCCTACTCGGATCCGTTGCAGTGGCGCATTGCATATGTTTCTACTTTAAAGTGAGCGCGATATAGTCGCATTAACGTCAGTGGGAGTGAAACACAGTAATGCAGGTTAGTTTTTCTTCATGCCGCGCGTATTATAAGAATCAATCAGTCTTCAGCTACTGACAAGTGGCTTTAAAATTGCATAATGTATCTTCTATATTTTATTCATGAGGGTATAAATTTATCACCGCCGTATACTGGCCGCCAAGAACGTCGTTAATCGTCTCTGAGCGGCGTAATTTTTTCCCGGCACAATTCGCGACTGATGCGTTCTGTGCGCCCAATTTGCGTCCGAATGTCCCGATGTTCTGGCTTCTAATTCGACCGAGTCGCACACGCGTTTGTTTGTCTGCATGTTATACTCGCCCAGAATTTTAAACATTTGTCCAATTCACGCAATACCTACTTTGTGACATTCTCTTCACAATTATCTTAAATATAAATATATCATCACGCCTTCTACCCATTACTGGATGTGGCACTCTGTCGAAGCAGATCTAGGTAAGTGATATATTTATGCGCGTAAAGTGTGATTACCAGCCTTCAAATCACGGCCCCAAAAGATGTTAGTGGTGTGGAAACCACAGGAGTAATTTTTAAATTGGTGAAAATGTTTTGTCGGCTGTGGGGATCGAATCAGGGTTCTTAGGATCCACAGGTCGACTCGGATACCATTGAGCCATTACCCCATAAATTTTCAATTTAATTATTATTTATTTATTTTACTATTCATACCTAGCTATATCTGAACTATAACAACCAATAAATGATGTTGTATATAAAAGAAATAAAATAAATAAATATATCATCACGCCTTCTACCCATTACTGGATGTGGCACTCTGCCGAAGCAGATCTCGGTAAGTGATATATTCATGCGCGTAAAGAGCGATTACCAGTCGTCAAATCACGGCCACCAAAGATGTTAGTGGTGGGGAAGCCACAGGAGTAATTTTTAAATTGGTGAAAATGTCTGTCGTCTGTGGGAATCTAATTCAGGTTCTTAGGATCCTCAGGCTGACACGATACTACTGAGCCACTACCCCATCATATTTATTTCTTATTAAGTATTTATGGGGTGGCTAGCTCAGTGGTATGAAATCGGCCTGTGGATCCTGAGAACCTTGGTTCCATTCCCACGGGCAACAAACAATTTTCATAATTTCAAAAACTACCCCTGTGGCTCCTCCACCACTAACATCTTTGGGGGCCGTAATTTGACAAGATCTGCTTCGGCAGAGTGCCACACACAGTAATGGGTAGAAGGCGTGATGATATATTTATTTTTTTATTTAAGTATTGCACCAGTTCCTTATGATTTTATTATGTTTTATCAGGATGGATGACGTCAGTCAATCTTTATAACGTTTTGTGTATACAAAAATAACTATTTCAATTATTAGAGAATTAGAAAACTTTTTTCTTTTTCTTTTTTCTTAAAGATTAGATTTATTATTTATTAAAAAGATAATTGAACACCGTTAAAATCCATTTCAGGCCGCTTAAAATTCAAATATATTTTTTCACCGCGCCCTTAACAATACTCCGTTAAGGGTTTCTAGCCACCCTATGCTCATGTATGACAACATATTAATTACGGGTCCCTTCTAATATCGGACGGTCCTCAAAGGCTTCCAGGGCTGAGGACCGATAACGACTCTCGACTCGGTCCTTTCTTGACTGGACACTACTGGTAATTAACGAGAATCGTTAATCAGTGTCCTTACATTAGCGGTAAAAACCGCCTCATACCGGTAAAAACACTCATTGTTATCGTAGGAGAGCCAGAGCGATATGATTACGTGTCACATGTTTTGTGAAGTTACCCCTTACCCTGCTCAGTCCTTACCCCCTGCGTGCTGCGGGGTGATGATGATGAATTACTAAGTACTAGGTATATAAGCCAAGGCTGATTATTTTCAATATTTTCTTAGGGAAATGCAAATTACATTTTTGTACTATCATAATTTAAAATAAGGTTTACATTAACTTGGAAACTGATGGAAAGTTTGGTTTTGTGCACTAGTGCGCAAAGTAATTGAAAAAACACCCATTTTTTATGGTTCTGGATTTTGACTATTAAAACGCTAATTAAAAAATAACAATTTGTTTTCAAACGACAAATGTCAATTCATGGCATTCTAAACTGTTAATATAAATTCACGCTTCAAATTTATCAAATTTTTTCATTGTCGATTATATAATTTTTGCTCGTTCGAAAAAGGATTGTACAAAACTCGTGCATGAAGACGTCATTTACACCATTCGCGCAGTTTATGAACAATATCTCAAAAATTAAAAGACATATGCACTTGGTGATTTAACCATTGGATTCAGCACGCCAAAATACGTATGTATGTAAATTTTCGTTATAATATTCGTACGAGGAAGAATTTTAGAGCAAACAGTCTGAAAATAGCCTAAAATTGAAAAAAAATCCAAGAATTTTCAAAAAATAAATATCGCTAAAAATTTGCTTGTATGTCAATTCAAGTACGAGTAATTCAATGCCGTTGACCGCATTATCATATCTTGTTTAGCTTTTAAGATATAACATCCGAAAACGTTCAATTTTCCAAAAAACTAATCTCATAATATTTTCGAGTTTCCCGGGGCTTCATCTCAAAAACTATGAAGATGCACTCAATGGCATTGAATTTCTCGTACTTCAATTGATTAGTAAACAAATTTTCAGCATTTATTAATTTTTCAAAAAATTTTCAGTAAAATTTTCTCATCGAGCAGTTTATGAACAATATCTCGAAAACTGAAAGACATATGCCCTTCGGGATTTTACCATTGGATTCAGCAGGCCAAAATACATAAAAAATATATTTATGGGGTAGCTAGCTCAGTGGTATCAAGTCGGCCTATGATCCTAAGAACATTGGTTCGATTCCCGCAGGCGACAAACAATTTTCATAATTTCAAAACTACCCTTGTGACTCCCCCACCACTAACATCTTTGGGGGCCGTAGGGGCTGGTAGCCGCACTTCACGCGCAAAATATATCACTTACCGAGATCTGCTTCGGCAGAGTGCCACACCCAGCAATGGGTAGAAGGCGTGATGATATATATATATTTATTTATATTTATACTAATATTGCAATTATAGTCGCTTTATAAAAAGGGGTTAAATAATTTCTCCTTGAACGTTTTTACTAATATTTTACTAATGGGACTGCACCTTTGTATTATTATGGGGTGGCTAGCTCAGTGGTATGAAGTCGGCCTGTGGATCCTGAGAACCCTGGTTCGATTCCCACAGGCGACACACAATTTTCATAATTTCAAAAGCTATCCCTGTGGTTCCTCCACCACTAACATCTTTGGGGGCCGTGGGGGCTGGTAACCGCACTGCACGCGCATAAATATACCACTTACCGAGATCTGCTTCGGCAGAGTGCCACACCCAGCAATGGGTAGAAGGCGTGATGATATATTTATTTATTTATATTTATGCTAATATTGCAATTATAGTCACTTTATTACAAGGAGTTAAATAATTTTTCCTTGCACGTTTTTACTAATATTTTACTAATGGGACTATATCTTTGTATTAAGTTTGACATACTCGTACGATCGTGATCGACGCCTTCTCTTCGTATTTAAATATTCCAATAGAAAAAATAACTATTGTCAGAATTTTCAATCATTGTGCTGTTATATTTTCGTTCGAACCTTTAACTATTAGATATTCGAGTATTTCTTATGTCAAGCAATCCTTTTAGATAGTTTCCATTTATTATACAAAGTGCTAGAAGGCAGACAAAACAAAATTCAACAAAATTTTGATATATTCAAACGCCAAATACAAAACAAGCACCAATAACTTCACCACTGGCTCCAGCAGCACACAGCATCCAAAATCATGTAAATGGATAAGAAATAGGCAATTTGACTCCATTCCCATCACGGATATAAATTATCAGTATTAATATTTCCGATTTAAACCCCCAAAAGGGGTGTTAAGAACTAAGGGTTGGCCAGTGTCCAGCATCAGCAACCCTTAGACCTTTTAGCACCCTTCGGTCAAGACACATAACTCACGCGGTCGTCAGCAGGGTTGCCATCATATCAAGAGCTTCATCATCTACAACCCTTTGTTCTTATCTCCATTGCGTGATTCGCTGCACCCCATTGAAGAAGGCAAAGGGATGTTTTTAAACGTCTCAGCTAAATGCTGTGTATTTGTCTCGCGTGGGGTATGATTTGCACCCTGATTTTACTTTGTGTGGTGTTACAGTTCCTCTGTAGTTATTTATGGCTGTGGTGATAAAGTTATTGCATACGGGTGGAAAGATTTTGATGAAATTATAAAGATATTATGAGTGATTAAGGGTTGTAGTGGACACTGCAAATGATACCGGAATTAATATTGCTAATAGAGTCGCAAGAACTTACTTGTAAATCAAAATATTACAATTATTATTGTGCAGAAGGTGGCTCAGTGGTATTGAGTCGGCCTGTGGATTCTGATAACCCTGGTTCGATCCCTACAACCGACAAACAGTTTCACCAAATTATCCCTGTGGCTCCCTCAGCAACTTCTTTGGCGGCCGTGATTTGACGACTGGTAACCGCACTTCACGCGCATAAATATATCAGTTACCGAGATCTGCTTTGGCAGAGTGCCACACCCAGTAATGAATAAAAGGCATGATGATATATTTATCGGGTGGCTAGCTCAGTTTTATGAAGCCTGTGGATCCTGAGAACCCTGGTTCGATTCCCACAGGCGACAAACATAATTTAAAAAACTACCCCTGTGGCTCCTCCACCACTAACATCTTTATTATAATATAAATAAATATATCATCACGCCTTCTACCCATTACAGGGTGTGGCACTCTGCTGAAGCAGATCTCGGTAAATGATATATTTTGTGCTTGAAGTGCGGTTACCAGTCGTCAAATCACGGCCCCCAAACATGTTAGCCACAGGGATAGCTTTTTCAAATTATGAAAATTTGTCGCCTGTGGGAATCGAACCAGGGAACTCAGGATCCACAGGCCGACTTCATACCACTAAGCTAGCCATCCCAATATTTATTATGATATGTTTATATTTATTTATTTTACTATTATTATTTTGGGGTAGGTGGGTTAGTGGTATCGTGTCGGCCCGTAGATTTGAGAACCTAGGTTTGAGTCCCACAGCCGACAATTTTTACCACATTAAAACTACCCCTGTTGTTCCTGCTCCACTAACATCTTTGGAGGGCGCGATTTGATTGCTGAAACCGCACTTCCTGCCCATAAAAATATAACTTACTAATATTTGCATTGGCAGAGTGCCACATCCAATAATAGGTAAAGGGGTAATAATATATTTATTTATTTTTATTTATTCGTTTTAGACGTACACAGGTTGATTGAAAATTGAATAAAATCATAATTGAACCCCACAGCCGACAAACTTTTTTACTAATTTAAAACTACCCCTGTGGCTTCTCCACCACTAACATCTTTGGGGGCCGTGATTTGACGGCTGGTAACCGCACTACACGCGCATAAATATATCACTTACCGAGATCTGCTTCGGCAGAGTGTCACACTTAGTGTTGGGTAAAAGGCGTGATGATATATTTATTTATATTTATTTTACAATTGAATTACATGGCGACTGTAGATTATATGATTTGTAGTTTAAAGCATATGACTAGAGTTAATAGGTTCCTGGTTCAAATCCGGGCTGTATCCCAATTTTCTCTTTAAAATTAAATATAATTTACATCAATTGTTCAATGTATGAGGTAATGGTTCAGTGGTACCGACAAACATTTTCACCTCATTGAAATTACCCCTGTGGCTTCCCCACCACTAACATCTTTGACGGCCGTGATTTGACGACTGGTAACCGCACTTCACGATTTACTTAAAATACTAATTGAATTTTGAATTGTCAGTGCAGACGATTCTCATGTCAAAACTTTCAGCATGTCAAAGACTGCGTTTGACACAACAAAATATTTTTTGATAAGAAGAATTTTGAAAAGACTCATTATTATTGTGGCCACTTAGTAATTAACACCCAAAAATCGTAGGAATGGTCACAGGTACCGATATAATGATGTTAGCATTTGATATCCTCGCGCTGGGTAGTGAAGCATGGCGGGGTGTGGTGCGTTGACGATGCTCATCTGTCCACAGAAGCCGGCAGCCGCCTTTGATACTCGCCTCGCTCCTGTTGAGCACCGCGCTTACGAAGCTCCGACCTCCGACCATAGCGAATGTAAACAAATTAACCATCAGCAAATGAACCTAAGTCCAAGCCATTCAATTACCCTGCATTAATTTTTTGTTTCTTTTAACGCGTCTTTTGTTTTGCGCTTGTTGTTCCGACCTGAAGGTGTACTAGCACTTTTTTCCTTCTTTTGTTTTTCGCTTCTTCGATTTTTCGTTATTGTTTTTTTTTTCTTCATTAGCTTGGATTGTTTTTATTTGCTGTCGTAACGAATTTCATTTCTCAATTTCGTGATATTAAATTTAGATGGAAAAAATACTTCAGATCTTTGATGGCAGATTATACTATTACTTTTCCTTCATATGAGGTAGGTGGCGCAGTGGTATCGAGTCAGTCTGGGGATTTGAGAACTTGGGTTCAATTTTCATAGCCGACAAACAATTTTCACCACTTTGAAACTCAGTGACTTTGAAATACAGCGTGTTCAATATATTTGTGCCACCATTGCTATCTTCAGAACTATAAGAGATAGAAAGTTAGATATAAATCAGACTACGGCAAGTCGAATGTCGTTGAGCGCATCTATATATCTTTTGTAGTTTTAGAGTTACAGCGATTTTTGACTTTTTAAAAATCTCAACTTTGAAGGCCCATATCTCGAAAACTAAAAGAGATATTGAAACGCGGTTTGGACGAGTGTATTTCTCGTGCCCTAATTAAATTATACTGAAATTTTGAAAATTTTGAAAATTTTCCAATTTTTTCCAAAATTTTCTATTGCCCATATTTCAAAAACTAGAAGAGATAATGAAAATCCGTAAAAACCAGTGAATTCCTCTCATAAAAGTACATACGTATGTAAAATTTCAGAATACCCCCGTGAAGGGGTATCCCTTTAGAATTTTACGAATTTTGGCCATTTTTAGTTTTTTTGCTCTAAAATTTGTATCGGTGGAGCAAAAATTCTGAAATTTTACATACGTATGTACTTTTACGAGAGGAATTCAATCGTTTTTACAGATATTCATTTTCTCTTCAACTTTTTGAAATATGAGCAAAATAAAATTTGGAAAAATTAGAAAATTTTCAAAATTTTCAAAATTTCTGTATAAGTTAACTGAATTTGCATATCTATGTACTTTTACGAGAGGAATTCACTGGTTTTTACGGATTTTCATTATCTCTTCTAGTTTTTGAAATATGGGCAATAGAAAATTTTGGAAAAAATTGGAAAATTTTGAAAATTTTCAAAATTTCAGTATAAGTTAATTAGGGCACGAGAAATACACCCGTTTAAACCGCGTTTCAATATCTCTTTTAGTTTTCGAGATATGAGCCTTCAAAGTTGAGATTTTTAAATAGTTAAAAATCGTCGTAACTCGAAAACCAAAAAAGATATGACGATGCGCTCAACGGCATTCGATTTCTCGTAGTCTGATTTATATAGAACTATGTTAAAAAATCAAGTTTTAAACTGGTTCAACCAAATATTGGTATTTTCATTAACAGATATTTTTGCAATTGTAAAGAAATTAAAATATGATATTTTTCATGTTTTTCTATATTAGTATGCAAATTTGTTGTTTTATTTACCATACATATAATTAAATACTTGGTTTTATAAACTTTTTCGGTTACCTATACTTTTATGAGACAGTCATGATAGAACCACCTTAATGAGAAATTTTTCCTTTACTAATTTCTGAAATCGTCCTTCTAAGTTTGTAATATACATTATTAAATCAGCCTTTTACAAACTGAAATTTTGATCACATAAAAAGTAAGGAGGTCGCGAAAGAATATATTTGTGATTTTTGCCTCCAAGGGGGTCATGGCTCCAAAAAGTTTGACAACCACATGTGTAGAGCATATGACCGGAGTACATAAGGTTCCAACTTAAAATCCTGGCAGTATACTACTTTCTCTCTTCATAATTTAGAATTGCATTTGATGCTAAATCCGAATATTTGTATCTCCCATTCAGAGCTGGGTAGTAGCTAGCTACTTTTGTAGCTTAGCTACATTTACCTTAGCTGTAGCTGTAGCTTAGCTAACTGTGAAAAAATATAGCTGTAGCTTTGTAGCTAGCTACTTTTTTTTCTATTAGCTTAAAAATAACAACTGAAGCTACTTTTAAAGCTACTTTTTGTAGCCTAAAGCTACTTTTTAAGCAGAAGGTCAACAAAGTATGCATGCGTACAAGCTAAACCCACACAAAATAATTATTTGTTGCCGGTTCTAACTGGCTCTAATACGCAAAAATACACAGTAGGTGCCAGATGGTATTTGCTATTTTTTATATTTATGTACATAATAGTAAATTAACAGTCATTATAACAAAAGACTGATCATATGACAATGGCAAATTTAATTATTTCACAATAATTTAAAAAACTAGCTTTAAAATTTAACAGCTACTTGAACGGAAGCTTTTAGCTGTAGCTTAGCTATATTTTCCAAAATATAGCTTATAGCTGTAGCTTAGCTACTTTTTAAAAGAATAGCTGTAGGTGTAGCTTAGCTACTTTTTTTAAGTAGCTTGCCCAGCTCTGCTCCCATTAAATTTTCTTCTTGAACTATTAAAACACTCTGTATATAATTTAAATTTACGAAGACAATTACCACAAGAATCTGTAAGACTAGAATATTTTAATGAATCCAGATTAATTAAATAAGCAGGTATGTAACATACATACACACAATGAAACATTCTTACATTGTTCGTGTTCTTGAATTAGTAGATTATTGCAAACGATGACTGGTGGTTTCTGCGCCCTCTTGGCACCCTTGTAGCGTTAATTACAGCCCTTCTCTCTCATCCCTTAACTCTTGCACACGCGATACTTTACTTTCACTACCCTACAGAATAACATTCCAACTATTATTGTCGTTAGGAATATTTTCATAAAAAAATTCATTTTTATACGACCATAACGGAAGATATTACCCCTGTGGCTTCTTCACCACTAACATCTTCGGGAGCTGTTATTTTACAGCTGGTAACCGCATAAATATCACACTTACCGAGATCTGCTTCGGCACAGTGCCACGCCCAGTAATGGGTAAAAAGCGTGATGATATATTTATTTATTTTTACAATAGTCATTCTTTACAATATTAAATAAATGATTATTTGTAGTTACTACAATCATATTTTAATTATTAACGTATTAAAAATAACTCCATGGAGTAGGTGGCACAGTGGTTATCGTGTCGGCCTGTGGATCCTGAGAACCCTGGTTCGATTCCCACTGGCGACAAACATTTTCACCACATAATTACTACTTCTGTGGCTCCCCCTCCACTAACATCTTTGGGGGCCGGGATTTGACGTCTGGTAACCGCACTTCACGCGCAAAATATCTCACCGAGATCTGCTTCGTCACATTTCCACACCCAGGGGTAGAAGGCGTGATGATATATTTATTTTATTTTATTTTATTTAAAAGTAACTATCGAACCAGTTGTACTTAAAATTTGTACTTCAAGTGAAATTTATTTCCTGTTAATATATCATCATTAGATGTAGATATAAATGATTAAGTAAAATATGTATAATTTAAATTACCTATTTAAATGTTTGCTCCATTTTATCTAAGGTCCAGTTATTGCAATAAAATAATAGTTTTGTTGTAGTTCTAGTTGATCAACACCAAGTTCTTCTCATTTTACTATCGCTCTTAATAATTTAAATAAATCTAATATGAGATTATGTAAATGATTGTTTTTCAATAATTCTGTTTTTAATTAAATGGCTCGAATTCAACTGTACCGTAATATATCTATTTTTTTTTAAATTAAACTAGTTAACAAATTAGTATATTCATATCTATAATCAGCATTCAGCAATACTAGTATATTAATTACTTGATATAGATACTATTAATAAATTTTCAACTTGTCTTTTTAGGAATATCTTATAAAATTATTAGCTCGTTCACAATTTACGAGTCAATTAACATTCATTAAGATTCACTTCCTACAAAATCAAGAGAAAAATTGAAATTATTAATTTTTTTTATTTACTATCGCACGAGATTATTACTAAATTAATCTTGCGAATTACGTAAATATTATAAACGACTTGTTTTAATGTTACGTTTCCGCACGCTTTTTAGTTTGTTAAACAGAGATTATTGTCCAGGTATTATAAAATAGTATATTACGTACCATGACCTGTAAATGACAGTTTTCAAGTCAAGAATGTAGTTTGAGAAATCAAAGCCCGAAGGGTCGAGTTTTCCTAAACATTCGCGACCTCCAAAAATCACTTACAGTTCGCGGTTAGTAAGCTACTTTTTACAATACTTGCACAAATAGAAGGAAAAGAAAAATATAAAAAATATATAACATCACGTTTTCTACCCATTACTGGGCGTAGCACTCTGCCGAAGTAGATCTCGGTAAGTGATATATTTTGCGCGTGAAGTGCGGTTACCAGCCGTCAAATGTTAGTGGTGAGGGAGCCACAGGGGTACTTTTGAAATTATGAAAATTGTTTGTCGCCTGTGGGAATCGAATCAGGGTTCTCAGGATCCACATGCCGACTTCAGTAATGAGTAGAAAGAAAGAAAAATGTTGTTTGTATATTGTAGACAAAATTCGTATTTTTTTAGAGTGATCTAATGACTTTTTGGTTTGGACCTGCGGTGTCGAATAAAAGTGACATTCTCATGAACAACAAAAAAATCACTCATTTCGCACACTTAATACTTAGTATTACATATTATATATTTATTAAGGGAAGGTGGCTCAGTGGTATCGAGTCTTCCTGTGATTTGAGATCCCGGAAGTTTTTACCACATTAAAATTACCCCTGTGACTCCATTTCCACTAACATCTTTTGGGGCCGTGATTTTGACTGCTGGTAACCGTACTTCACGCGCAAAATATATCTCTTACCGAGATCTGCTTCAGTAGAGTGCCACACCCAGTAATGGGTAGAAGGCGTGATGATATATTTATGATTTATTTTTATTTATCAGACGGATATTTTACCCGGAGAGACCAACTTTAAAATAAAATAACACAAGTTCATAAGTTGAGAAAAGATTCATAAGTAACATCATGATAACTGCATTCGCATTCTCACATTCAGACTTCATTGGTTTGAGAGTTTGTTGTATTCGCGATCGCGGTGGTGTTCATTCAACGTAGTATAAAAGCTCATCGCATGAATAGCCGGCTACAGCTCTCCGGGGAGCCTTTATGACCGATGTTAAAGGGCCCTCAAACTAGAATCAAACTTAGATGTAGTTTTTATACACGCACCGGCCTGAGACAATCCAAAGTCACAGACCAACAGAACTTTCAGCCATTGTATAAAGATTATGTACAAGTAGACACGCCGGGGCAGGGGGTGCAAAAGAGAAGGGTAGTTTATAATAGAGAACTTGTTTCACAGAAGAATTCTCAATCGCAATGTTAGTGTTTGTGTAACATCTTAAGCTGGATTTATACAGCGTATGCCGTAACGTATCGTAATGTAAAGTATTCCAATGTATCGTATCGTATTTTAATATTTGCTAGTGGATATTTATACACGAAAGTAACGTAGCGTAATTTATCAGATCGCACATGCGCACAGTTTCAACTAATCTGACAGAAACTGACTTCAAACTAAATTAACATAAATAAGATCATGTATGAAACACAGTACGAAAGATTTAGAAAAACGAAATGATTTTTAACTTTATTTTAAAACCCAGATATTAATAGATTGCTTTAAATGAGTTGCACATCGAGAAACCATGCATGCGCATTGCCTATAATTTTTACACCGTAAGCTGCCGTAACGTAAAAAGATAAAAGATGGTTATCTCGCCGCTTAGAATACAATACGTTACGATAGTCAAGGCTACGACGTTACGCTGTATAAATGGTCACATTCAAAACAGTATTTTCATCTCTTACCTTAGATTACGATATATTACGATACGTTACGGTATACGCTGTATAAATCCAGCATAACTCACATTTCATAAAATAAAATTAATATATCATCACGACTTTTATCCATTACTAGTAGGGTTTTACGGGCTTGGTTTTTAAGTTTGAAGGCCTAAAGTCTCAATCATAATACGAAATTAGTGGTTATTGACAACACCAGCTCTCGAATACGCCAACTAGCGGTAAAAAAATAACTACTCTTGGTGGGACTGTTTCATTTATTATGTATGTTTGTATGGTAAACATACGTGTTTCTATAACGTTCAATTTTAAATTGTTTTATGAAAAACCTAAAAAAAAAACATCTAATACGAATTGTTGCTTTTAAGGATGCAAATCGCCGTGAACTATTTCAACTTATTATAAAAGAACTCAAACATTACACTACTAATTTCATACATTATCGTAGCAGTGGTCAATAAGTCATTTAAATTTAGATTTTAGAGTGAGAATAAATTGAAAATAATTTGACAGATTTTTGGAAAATTTGTTGCCAGGCAATAGTAGATTATTTTTTGACTTAGCTGTCGATTCATCCAACTTAAAAGATTTTGAACTGGGTCCATATCGATTGGTTACTTATTAAGGTATTCTTAGAAGTTGTTACCAAAATTTGTTCGTGTATTTCTGTGTTTGAAATGGAACTAAATCGATTTTTTTCACACATTTGACTTGACGCGTTGACAGTTTTAAATAACTATTTGACAACTACCTATCATTTGTCACAAATAAAAACGCAAACGGATTGGTTACAACGCAGACACGTGATATACAATGAAGCATTTCATTGGTTTTGAGAAACGTCAAAAGTTAATCTATTACACTTTTAAATATAATGCATAAAGTATTTTTTGTGCAATCGAACGTGAATTAAGCGCCACAAAGCCCGCGATATCCAATTTCGCGGTCGTTGCTATAGTAACGGCCGTTAAACTAAACGTCACTTTGACATTTGAGAGTTGTGAATGTTTAGGAAATCTCGATTCTTCGGACCTCGATTTCCCATACATATTAATGTATTCTTGGAAGTTGTTTCCAAAATTTGTTGGTGTATTTCTGTACCTGAAATGAAACTAAATCAATTTTTTTCACACATTTTACTTGACGTGTTGACAGTTTTAAATAATTATTTGACAACTACATATCATTTGTCAACAAAAATAAAAGCTACAGAGATTATTTCCGGGAATAATCAGAAGAGCTTTATTCCTCAGTATAATAATGACAAGATTGGTTAAGACCCAGACACGTGACATACAATGAAGCATTTTATTGGTTTTGAGAAACGTCAAAAAATAATCGGTTCGACATACCGACATGGTGTGTGATGGAAGTAATGTTTTGCCATACGAAATTTAAGAGCAGAATTGCAGTGAAACTCTATTTTTAAGCTGACAAATGTGCACCATTTTGATATGATAAAATACTCGATGAAATAGCAGCGCAACTATTTTAAATATACTAATATCAGTAAATTTTTAGAGCAAGAACTTTATAATTTTGAGAAAATAAAATTAGTTTGTTACTGTTATGAAATATGATTAAGCTGAAATATAGTGAATACGATTATATATACTTTTGTGCTTATTTCGTTTGTTCTTTTCAGATTCAATTGATGGGCACTTATTTTTTGTCATCGTAACATCAATTGGTAAGTTAATAATTTAATTACCCATTATCAACAATGAAAAATATTTTGAAATATATCTGTCAAGGGCTTATTTACGAGAATAAATGTATTTATCTACAACTAATGTATTATATGTATATTAAATGTATGATTTTTAGTACATAGTGCCATGCATAAATACCGTTGTATAATATACTATTATTACCATAATAGTCAAATTTTCATTATTTGCGATAGTAAAATTATTGTTACTATAACAATACAGTCAAATTTTTCTCTACCGCCGAAGGACGATACATTTCTTATTACATCTTTGATATCATTTAATGGACAAGACAAAAAACTATATTTCGAAGATTTTTGTTATTATTTGTTTTGTTTGATTCCCTGTCTTTTCAAACTGCGAGATAAAAGTAAAAATTAGAAGAATGCGGTTCGAAAATAACGAATGTAAAAAAAATGCGTGAATTAGAATCAGCGGTCGGTGGTTGTTCAATGTCTCTACTTTTCAAACTAATTAGAGTCGAAAAACCAAAAACTAATTACTTAAAAAGTCATCAGTGCAAATTGCGCGTCTAGAAAAAACTCCAACGAGTAACAGAGTCTTCCCTACAACTTTCAAATCGTCAAAAATAAACGCGAGGCAACGTAAATGTTGTGCAGAGCATCGTCTCTGCTCAGCAGGAAGGCAAAACGAAGGCTTACACAGGCTGACCACAACACAGGACGGAAAATCCCTGTGCGCATTTTAAGTCGGTTATAAACAGCTTAGATGTCGCCACCGTCGCTCCGGGCTTCATTAAACCGATCTTAAATAAGCGGGTTAACTTAAAATACACGCAAAATAATATACTGACAACTGCCGCACGAAGGTTTATTTTCAAATGTTTGTTTAATTAACCGACGTCATGAAATTAAAATATACTCGGCAGCGGAGCTCTACATACTTCTCTGTGGGATAAAATGATTAAATTAAATACAATGTT
Source organism: Pterostichus madidus (assembly GCA_911728475.2). NCBI lineage: Eukaryota > Metazoa > Arthropoda > Insecta > Coleoptera > Carabidae > Pterostichus > Pterostichus madidus. The sequence continues at coordinate 10,762,041 of OU452315.1, forward strand.
CACGTTAATATTCACTTTGCGAATTTCAGAGTAATTTAATATTATGAAAAATGTTATAGAATTCATAGTTATATTATATTGAAAAAAAAGGATTACAATTGGTCACTGTAATACCTAATTTTCATATTATTTTTCCTATTTTACAATCATTTACTTTTATTTCCAAATTTGTATTGAAATATTTAATTTTATAAAATGAAACTCAAAAGAATATACATTATATTGTATTATTATTATATGTAAATAAATAATAGATGAAAATACAAAATGTAATGCACATTATCTCTTGTACTACAGTTAAATTAATTAAAGATCCTTGATTCTCTAACTCCAGCGCAAAATAATCATGAAGATGACAAACGCATTTCTGCATTTGATTACCCAAAATTTTTCTAACCATTTCTTATTTCTCAGTCTGTATTTATGTATCAAAAATGTCACAAACTTAGAAATGACATGCGAGAAAAGAACAAAATCATGACCACAGGTCTATATTTTTATTTTATAAACAAATGTGAACAAAGTAAATATAAATTTTCGTATTAGTAAGAACTGTCATACGTTTTCATTAAAATAATTAATGTGTTATAAATGTTCGTAAATGGAGTAATTTCTCAGTGGTTTCGAGTCAGCCTATGGATCCTAAGAACCCTGGTTCGATCCCCACAGCCGACAAACATTTTCACCAATTTATAAATTATCTCTGTGACTCTCCCACCACTAACATCTTTGGGGGCCGTGATTTAACGTCTGGTAACCGCACTTCACGCGCATATATATACCGAGATCTACTTCGGCAGAGTGCCACACCCAGGAATGGGTAAAAGGCATGATGATATATTTATTTATTTATGTATTAGTAAGAATTGTTATACGTTTTCATAAAATAATAAATGTGATAGAACATGAGAAAACTTTAAACGTGTGTCTTTTCTTATTAAGACATACGTTAATGCCATTCGCATAGGTACGAATAATATTATTAAAAAAAGATAGCTATATTTCATCGTATCTATGATAATCTCGTCCACATATGACGTAACCGTTTTCATACAGAGAATGAAGTTTACTTACGAACAATTATATAGTAAGATCTGAAAGAATAAAGCGAAAGTATCAGCAGTCTTATTCAGCGTTAAGAATCCCGTGCTGATAGCGGGCGTCCCCGGAGCCACCCGGAGTGTGGGTTAGGGCGTCGAGCGGCATTTGTCACCGTCGCTGGCGGCGACTCCGTGCCGCCGGCGTTTCCTCCGGCCTACCGGAGCCGAACGCTACAAATGTGTCTCGCCTGGCTCCCAGCGAACTCAGTCAGGATGACAATCATGCGATGTGGCGAAATTGCGCTCGGGAAATGACGCGAGATACCCGCACGCTACCCTGCTGATGCTAGATGCTTTAATTATTTATTTTTTTTACTTATTGCTTGATGCAAGAGCAAATGTTGTATGTATTATTTTGTTAGTAACAGAAAATGAAGCCTGAACAATTTAGAAACCATGTTTATACTGAAAATATAAAGATAGACTGACGTTATCATCTATCCTGATAAAACTTAATAAAATAATAAGAAATTGGTGAAATATTAAATGATAATTAAAAAAAAAAGGCACTGAAACAAAAATCTTATATAAGAATATAGAATAATAGTTATAATTACTATCGATTCATGTATTGAAGATAATTATTTTTCATTTTTAATAATTATTATATATTATTATATGGGGTAATAGCACAGTGGTATCGTGTCGGTCTGTGGACTCTAAGAACGCTGGTTCGATCCTCACAACCGACAAACATTTTCACCAATTTAAAAAATTACCCCTGTAGCTCCTCCTCCATTAACATCTTTGGGGGGGCGTAATTTGGTGGCTGGTAACCGCACTTCACGCGCATAAATATATCACTTACCGAGACCTGCTTAGGCAGAGTACCACACCCAGTAATGGATAAAAAGTCGTGATGATATATTTATTTTATTTTATTATATATTTTGCACGTTAACAAGACACATAAACTTTAAATTTATCAAACTTCAAAGTCATTCATTTGACTTAAATTCTTTAAATTAACAAGACACATAATTTCTGTCTACATCGAGTTGTCATTAATCTATCAGATTTATGATCAATTGTTTCAAACATCAAAATATCTGTTTTAAGACTTTGACTTTGACCTATATTAATTTTTAAAAACTACATTATAACAATGCCGATGGGAAGAGATTTGCTAAAGGAATGTCAATTGCTGATTCTTCATTTAATCATTTATTTTGAATAAGAATATACAAATAATGGACAGATTTTACCCCTAAGTAAAAAGGTAAATTAATAAATATATCATTATGTTCCTTATTAAGAATACCAGACGGACCAAAAGTTAGTAGATACACGGTCTATAAAATATTAGCGAAATCAAAGAAAAATTAAATTTTGTCATCTCGTCAACACCGACGAAAGACTATGTCGAAAGTATGAAGTCTGCAAACTTTGTGTTTATGCGCAGCGACAAAGACAACGACTAAGGGCCAGTTTTTCAATCGCCTATAGTTTCCATTATTATTTAATCATGATTAACATTAATCGGAGATTGAAAAACTGGCACTAAGACTAAAACAGTAGCTGGAAACGCTCAGCTGTATTCACATGTCAAACTCTCAAGGTTATGTCGAAAAACTAAAACTAAGACTATGTTAAGATGTAGAAACAAGGCTTTAGAGTAACATAAATAAATAAATTAGATTCCTTTTAGAAGTTTTTTTAGTTTTATTCAGTTTATAAAAAAAGTAGGAACAAAAAGCAATCTAGATTCAAGGATATACTTTACTGTTAGTTTATCTGTACCTATTAATGACAATATTTGCTAAACAATGGTAAAACTGTCAAAATCTTCGAGATAATTCAAATATTCTAAATGTTCCCTCCTCCCTGAGCAATGATGTTAATATTTGTAGAAATTAAAGATCCTCTTGTAGGATTTACTGCCGACTACCGGCTATATTTTCACATCGCAGCATGCGGTGACTGTTATATATACACAGGGTGTACTGAAGCGTACGCCTGGAGAATTCTTAAAGGGGATGAATCCCTTTAATTCCATGATGCTCGCGAAGACGCGAACAACGAACTTCAAATTGATGAAAGTAATTTAATTGCTGTTGAGAACTGTGACAAGTTTGTGACTTGTTTATGGTGACGTGTCATTAAGTCATAACTGCAGTTTATATAGGCTGTTTAATTATTTGAAGATGTTTACTAAGATCTTGATGGACTTGACAATCTTTTAGGCGTTTGCTGGTATTTTGGAGTCAACGAGTAGAAGTAGCGCAATCACTTTTAATTTATAAATAAAATTAAAAAATATATATATATATATATATATATATATATATATATATATATATATATATATATATATATATATATATATATATATATATATATATATATTACCCATTACTGGGTATGGAACTCTGCTCGGTAAGATATATGGAGCGTTTATTTTTAAAGTGGTGTAAGTCCATTTTATCTTCGAGAAATAATGGTTACGCAATTACAGACCAATTTTAAATTGGACACAGCATAGCCATTTTTTAAGATATTAAATACTATCTAGTTATAAATAAAAAGTTTACACTAAATTAAACATAAATTACGTGATATCTAATTTTTTTTAATGGATTTACACCACATTCAAAATAAACGGTCCATATATTTTATGCGCATGAAGTGCGGTTACCAGCTGTCAAATCACGGGCAACAAAGTGTTAGTGCCGGGTAGCCACAGGGGTAATTTTAATGTGGTGAATTTTTTTTTCGCCTGTGGGAATCGAACCCGACTTCTCAAATCCACAATCCAAGTCAATACCACTGGACTATTTACTCTATTTATGGGGTGCATTTTTACAGCTTGGGCCTTAAAAATCACTTTTTGCACTGGAAATGATAATGACTCACTTTACTCACGCTCGTAGAAAATAAATATTTACGGGGACAGGGTGAAAAGTCCCTGAAAAACTAGATAGATGGCGCCACAATCGCAAATCTCATGTGACATTTGTGATGTACCATCTTTAACTAGAACGCATTAAAATTTTCAGACTGATATTTCATTCAGTTCTGTTTTGACACCCATCGAAAGCAAGCAACCTTGAAGATTTTTGAAAACATGGAAAAAAGTGAATTTCGCGTCTTCATTAAACATTATTTCTTGCGTGAAAAAAACATTACGCAAACCAAAGCATCGCTTATTAAACATTATAGGGACTCCTCACCATCGATTCGAACGATTCACAAGTGGTTTACTGATTTTCGTTGTGGTAGTATGACCACAAAGGACGCCGAACATTCTGGTAGTCCAATTGAGGTTACATCGCCAGAAATCGTCGATAAAAGCCATGGTTGATATTGGACGATCGGCGGGTTAAAGTGCACGAGCTGGCTGAGGCTATGAGCATCTCAACCGAACGGGTACGGAACATTTTGCATAAATTTTTGGATATGAGAAAGCTATCTGCCAGATGGGTGCCGCATTTGCTCTCTGTTGACAACAAGCGCGACCGTGTAACAAGTTCAAAGGAGTGTTTGCGATGTTAAAGCGCAATAAGAAGGACTTTTTGGCCCCCTGCGATTTTTATCTAAACTTGAAGAAATGGCTCGGCCGAAAGAGATTTGGCTCCAACGATGAGGTCATCGCTGAGACAAACGCCTAAGTGGAAGGATTGTCAAAATCGTATTATTTGGAAGGGATCGAAAAATTAGAAAAACGTTGGACGAAGTGTATCGAGCTACAAGGAGATTATGTTGAGAAATAAAATATGTTTTGACCAAATAAATCATTTCTTGTTTCATTTTTCAGGGACTTTTCACCCCTCGTAAATGGTCAAACTGAAACTCACACTGCCCAATTTTTCGAATCTCTTTTCCCACCCCTGACATTATTAATACTCTCGTCTTGCAACTGATGTGATGTCTCAATGATGCTTTAATGTTTTCCACAATTAGCTTTTGGAAACTTATTTTGCTGATTAAAACCGTGTCGCGCCCCCTCCCACCAGCTTGGACATGGACCCACGTTTGCGGTTCTCTCACTCTAAATGATCGTTAACTCGCTGTTTATCTCTCTCTGACATGCGACGGCAGAAGCAATTTTTCTGATGTATTTTCTCCAGGCCTTGGATGCTGTGCTGTGTTGGGGTATTGGCAGTGGCGTACCAGTGGGGATCTGGCTACTCTATACAATAGGAACTTCATTCCTATTACAGTACAGGGTTCGGACTCACTCAGCCGGATATATTTTTAGAGTGGAATTCGAACTTGGGATTAAAATTTTGCTATTCGTACTACCGTACTGCCAGACGACCCAATTTATTTTTTTTAAAGTTAATTCAGAATTTTGAATTAACTAAAAGGGTGTATTTTTATGTTATCTAGCTAACGATAAAACAAAAAAAACAATTATGTCAAACAGATTATTATAAATAGCTGTGAAATTTACAAGTACATATAAATATAAATATATCATCACGCCTTTTACCCATTACTGGATGTTGTACTCTGCCGAAGCAGATCTCGGTAAGTGATATATTTATGCGCGTGAAATGCGGTTACCATTCGTCAAATCACGCCCCCCAAAGATGTTAGTGGTGGAGGAGTCACAGGGGTAAATTTAAATTGGTGAAAATGTTTTTGTTGGCTGTGGGGATCCAACCAACTTTCGTATGTTATTCTAAAAAAATAAATATATCATCACGCCTTCTACCCATTACTGGGTGTGGCACTCTACCGAAGCAGATCTCGGTAAGTCATATATTTTGCGCGTGAAGTGCGATTAGCAGTCGTCAAATCACGGCCCCCAAAGATGTTAGTGGTGGAGGAGCCACAGGGGTAGTTTTTGAAATTATGAAAATTGTTTGTCCTCTGTGGGAATCGAACCAGGGTTCACGGGATCCACAGGCCGACTTCATACCGCTGAGCTAGCCACCCCATTTAATTTGTGTCATTTATAAAGATTTGGGGTAATGGCTCAGTGGTATCGAGTCGGCCTGTGGATCATAAGAACCCTGATTACCCCTGAGCTCCCCCACCACTAACATCTTTGGGGGCCGTGATTTGACGGCTGGTAACCGCACTTTACGCTCATAAATATATCACTTACCGAGAAATTCATTAGAATAATTTTGACGAATTTTGATTAAATTAATTTATAAATAAATAAATAAATATATCATCACGCCTTCTACCCATTACTGGGTGTGGCACTCTACCGAAGCAGATCTCGGTAAGTCATATATTTTGCGCGTGAAGTGCGGTTAGCAGTCGTGAAATCACGGCCCCCAAAGATGTTAGTGATGGAGGAGCCACAGGGGTAGTTTTTGAAATTATGAAAATTGTTTATCGCCTGCGGGAATCGAACCAGGGTTCTTTGGATCCACAGGCCGATATGAAAATATTATTCTAACGTCATAAAAATGTATTATCTGCTAAAATCTACAGTTTCGCCTAAAATGAGGAAAAAATGTATAATAATTTGTTATTGTATGAAATTCGTTGTATAGTTAGTACGGCACGGCACTGCCGATGTGCACTCACATCTCACTGTTGTCATTATCTCCTGCCTCTTTGTCTTTGTTTCCGTCTCCATCTCTGTCTGATTCATCCCGGGATAAATTGTCGACACTAATTTCGTATAGGATCATTAGCTGCCGCCGCCACCGCCGTCACGGCCGCCTCCGACGCGTCTAGCTTCCACGAGGTGCGACTTGCGAACGCTCAACTGTTTGCACTGAGCAAGGCTTGGGATATTGATTGATTGGAACGAAGAAGAGAGATGAATTGGAAGTTTTACTTAATTACCGCATTTTTGAAGTACTTTTATTTTATTGTTCTTCGTTTACTGTTATTTTATTTGTTATTTATTACACTCGAAATCATTTATCACAGAACAAATCTTCAATTACATCTATCCAATCACTCCTATTCACTTTACATTCATCTTCTTTCTTCGACGTACATAACATATGCGTAAAACATCTCAAATTACTCACGCTTACTCCTAACAACGAATCTAATAACGATTCTAACAACGAATCTACAAAGATTAGAAAAGATGAAAGCGACAGCCTGCACTTGTATATGAAAGAAAAGTTATCATAATGCAGTAACTGAAAATGAAACAAAAAGATAAGAAAGGAAGGGAGTGTCGCCATACGCTTGTTTTTGAAAGTGAATTCTACACAATTGCATTTAAACACTCTACGTAAGAACTGAAAACGAATAAAAAGATAAGAAAAGAAGGAAGTGTCGCTTTACGCTTGTTTTTGAAATTGCAGATTGAAGGTTTGTTGTGTGATAAATGATTTCGAGTGTAATATATGAATGAGTTTATATGGAGTTATCTATGAATGTGGTTAAAGTAAGGGTGGTACGTTCGGATGATAATGTTTGACGAGAGCTGATTATTTGATGAACGTAATCAGTGAATTTTTTATGAGTGGTTTTAGGGTTCGTGCTACCCCAATTTGTTGGGATATAGCGTAAAGATATGTATGTATGTATGTACAATTGCAGTTAAACATTTAGAGTCAAATTCACAGTCGTGACTCACCCTTACCTCATCCTAATATCACACTCAAAGTCAAAGTAACCAAGCCAACTAATTCAAGAATTTGCATAATTTGAGTTTGTTGCCTTAGTTACTTCGAATTTAAGTGTGAGGTGAGAATGAGGTGAGGGTGAGTCACGATGATGAATTTGGCTCTTAATGATCAGAAAACGAATAAACATGATAAGAAAAATTGTGTAGTCTAAATGAAATAATACTTAAAATAAATAAATAAAATAAAATAAATATATCCTCACGCCTTCTACCCATTACTGAGTGTGGCACTCTGCCGAAGCAGATCTCGGTAAGTGATATATTTTGCGCGTGAAGTACGGTTACCAGTCGTCAAATCACGGCCCCCAAAGATATTAGTGGTGGGGGAGCCACAGGGGTAGTTTTTTTTTAATGGTGAAAATTGTTTGTCGCTTGTGGGAATCGAACTAAGGTTCTCAGGATCCACAGGCCGACTTGATACCACTGAGGTAGACACCCCATAAAATCGTAATAATAAAGTAAATTGCAACCGTCCTTCTAATATCGAAAACAAATTGTTGTTGCACATTGCAATATGACGTCAGCAGTAAGCTAGTAGGCATATATTTTAGTGCGGTTGTATTCTGCTCTTATTAGTTTTCATATTACCTTTGTATTCTGTTATTATATTTTAACAAGATGCTTTCCGTTTCCTATAACTATTTGAGTTCTTGATGCACTACCTATCAAGTATCAAATAATGTAGGCCCATCAAATTAACTCATTACAATCCAAACAGTTGAAGGATAAAAAAGTGAGTAAAAACGGAACTAAGACGCCTGGTAAGTTTAGGCGTGCATTCATCTTAGTGATGAGTTTTTAATTTCATTTAATAATCCAGTAGCGCGGCATTTGTTTTTTAGCCGGGTGGTTAGGCCTGCAGCGCACACTAGATGCTGATATCCGCCCTGGAACATGTGACGAACGCTCACTGCCACTGCTCTCTAGATCTACAGAAGGTCAATGGACATGCATTTGTTTTTTATTCAGATTTTTTATTTGCTACTTTTTGTTGACAGTTTTTTGTTGCTGAGATCGCGCACACTTGTTCACTTGTTTCCGGGAATGAACAAATGATGCTTTAATACGATAAATTTATAGATTATATACACTTGCACTACACAGCTAAAATAGAACCAGAATCACCATCTCATTCCAATCATTAAATATGAATTAAAAACGATTCGAAGAAATTCCTCTACTCAAATACCGTAATAATTAATTAATAACTATTTTAATACATGCACTTGTTTCAATAACGAATTGCAACAAAAAGCTAGTGTCAATGTAAAAAAAAATATATATTCAAAGTTTCATCCAGTTACACCGCGTTCACTTAAATTTTAAGGATTACTTAAATAAAATATTTCGAATCAAATGTTTGATAACAATGTTAAATGACTCATTTGTCAGTTCGTCTCAATAAGATCTTGTTCATTTAAAGAAAACTTAAAATTTCTGTAACAGCGATGCATTTGGCCATTAAAGAAGTCATTACAAGCTTGATAGTAAAATACTTTTAATTCGCTATACTAAAGTTTTTCCTTTACAAATTCCTAAATTCGTGGTTCTATTTATCTAGCCGGGGTGGCTAGCTCAGTGGTATGAAGTCGGCCTGTGGAGCCTGAGAACCCTGGTTCGATTCCAACAGGCGACAAACAATTTTCATAATTTCAAAAGCTACTCCTGTGGCTCCTCCACCGCTAACATCTTTTGGGGCCGTGATTTAACGACTGGTAACCGCTCTTCACGCGCAAAATATATCACTTACCGAGATCTGCTTTGGCAGAGTGGTACATCCAGTAATGGGTAGAAGGCGTGATGATATATTTATTTTATTTTATACAAACTTTGTAAAAAAAACAAAACCTTATGGAGTATCAAGTCGGCCTGGGGATCCTGAGAACCCTGGTACGATTCCCACAGCCGATAAACATTTTCACCACATTAAAATTATCCCTGTGGTTCCCACTCCATTAACCTCTTTGGGGATTGTGATTTGACGGCAGGTAAGCGCACTTCGCGAGCATAAATATATCACTTACCGAGATCTGCTTCGACAGAGTGCCACACTTAGCAATGGGTAAAAGGCGTGATGATATATTTATTTATATTTTATAAACCTTGTAAATCTGTTCACTTTCTATATATCACCTCACCTATCACTACCCCACCAGATGTATCTCTTCTCCAGAGCTCATCAAAGACGCAATCTAGTTTCTTTTTCGTCATTTTGTTGGTAGTTGCGGTCAGGGCTACGCGTCACTGCAGCTACTTACGCCAGATAGATAAAAACGAGCGATCCGCAGCCTTTCTGTCGAGTTTTGCATTGCATCGGATATCAGGCAGGCCATGTAACATGAATATCGACTCTGAGGTCGCGATGAGGGACTGAACAGCTCTCGATATGCTTCACTGACAAGCAGAGATGATGTTTGGGTGATTATGATAGATGTAATCATCACGTAGATGATTTGCTTTTGTTTTCAGTTGTGGCTATAAACTGTCGAAGTTACATTATACTATACTTTGATTTACATTTGCTCTGAACTGACTGAAATATGTACGACCTCTATTTCTTTGGAGTAGGTCCCACAATCGACAAACAATTTTCACCACATTAAAAGTACCCCTGTGGCTCTTCGATCACTAACATCTTTGAGGGTCGCGATTTGACGGCAGACAACCGCACTTTACGCACATAAATATATAACTTACTAATATCTGCAACACCCAGTAATGGGTAAAAGGCGTGATGATATATTTATATTTATTTATTTCTATGACTCAGTGGAATCGAGTCGATTTGTGGATTTGAGAACCCTGGTTCGATTCCCACAATTGATAAACAATTTTCATCACATTAAAACTACCCCTGTGGTTCCTCGATCACTAACATCTTTGGGGGCCGCGATTTGACGGTTGATAACCGCATTTTACGCGCATAAATATATCACTTACTATGATCTGCAATGGTGGGGTGCTACACCCAGTAATGGGTAAAAGGGATATATTTATATTTATTTATTTCTATGGCTCAGTGGAATCAAGTCGGTCTGTGGATTTGAGAACCCTGGTTCAATTCCCACGGTCGGTAAACAATTTTCACCACATTAATATTAGCTCTGTAGCTCCCCTACCACTAGCATCTTTGAGGGGCTGAGATTTGACGGCAGGTAACAGCACTTTACGCGCAAATATATATCACTTACTAAGATCTTTATAGACTGCCAACCCAATAATGGTAGAAGGCGTGATGATATATTTATTTTTATATTTATATTATTTCAGTTACAGTTCTGTAAATTTTCTTGTTCATATAATTTAATTAGGAAATGATAAAAAAACAACCAATCTATGAACTTATATTAATTTTTACAATACATCTACTAATGATAAAATTTGAACCCAGTAAGTGCAACTTTTATTCCATAGTGATTTCCATGTTTATATCAGGACTTTAATATTTACTTACTATCCACCGTAAATAGAAAGTAATATTACATATCAAGGTCCTATTTATCTTGACTACAATTTAACAGCTGTCAATTTTGAAACCTATTTTTCTTTTCCTTTGTGCAAGTAAAAAATAGCTTACTAACCTCGAACTGTAAGTGACTTTTTAGGTCGCGAATGTTTAGGAAATCTTGACAAAAAACTGTCACTTACAGTTCATAGTACGTAACATCCTATTTTAATATAGATAATAAGCATAGAAAGCAGTCACCATTAAATATTTAGTCAGCAGCTAGCACACAAGTTTCCCTGTGTGCTAAGACGCTGAAAGTGGCACCCTAGAGAGAGGCTACTACTTCGCGAACTAAGACAAAAGCCTGTTGTCCTTAATCCCTTGTCTAGGGGCGATAAGAGCCAGTATTTAACACCTGTCTTATTGTTGTTAAGTCAGGATTTGCTGCAGATGTTATCATAACGCACTGACACGGTTATATATCGTGTAGTTGTGGGCTGCGAGTTAGGAGGAGTCTAACTGTCTGCTGGACCACACAAATTATCAGGAGATTTATTGCATGAAATCCGAATGCAATCTGTCCTGCTACGGAACAATTAACGCGTGAGGCTGTTTTACACTTTGAAATTTTATATACGAGGTAGAAGGCTCCGTGGTGGATTTGAGAAGCCGGGTTCGATTCCCAAAGCCGTGAAACAATTTTCATCTCATTAAAAACTACCCTGGTTCGATCCCCAAAGCCGATAAAACATTTTCACCAATTTAACATTAGCCATGTGGTTTCCCCACCACTAACATTTTTGGGGGACGTGATTTGACGACTGGTAACTGCACTTCACACGCATAAATATATCACTTACCGACATCTCCTACGGAAGAGTGCCATACCCAGTAAAAGGTAAAAGGCGTGATGATATATTTATTTTTATTTTTAAAAACTACCCCTGTGGCCTCTCTCCACTAACATCCTTGGGAGCCGTGATTTTATGGCTGGTAACCGTACTTCACGCGCATAAATATATCACTTACCGAGATCTGCTTCGGCAGAGTGCCATACCCAGTAAAGGGTAAAAGGCGTGATGATATATTTATTTATTTTTATTTTTAAAAACTACCCCTGTGGTCCCTCTCGACTAACATCCTTGAGGGCCGTGCTTCGCCGGCTGGTAACAGCACTTCACGCGCTTAAATATATCACTTACTGTGATCTGCTTCGGCAGAGTGCCACATTCAGTAAAGGGTAAAAGGCGTTATGATATATTTATTTATTTTTATTTTTAAAAACTACCCCTGTGGCCCCCTCCACTAACATCTTTGGGGGGCGTGATTTGACGGGTGCTAACCGCACTTCACATGCATAAATATATTACTTATCGAGATCTGCTTCGGCAGAGTGCCACGCCCAGTAAAGGGTAAAAGGCGTGATGATATATTTATTTTTATTTTAAAAAACTACCCCTGTGGCCCCCCTCCACTAACATCCTTGGGGGCCGTACTTCGCCGGCTGGTAACAGCACTTCACGCTCTTAAATATATCACTTACTGTGATCTGCTACGGCAGAGTGCCATACCCAGTAATGGGCATATTTATTTATTTATTTTTTAAATATTAACAATTTTTAATTACAAACTTGGGGTAGGTGGCTCAATGTTACCGATTTAAGCACCCAGGTTCGATTCTCATAGCCAACAGACAATTTTCAGCATATTAAAATAACCCCTGTGGCTCCCTCACCAGTAATATCTTTTGGAGACCACTGGTAATCGCATTTCACGCACATATAAATAACTATTATTCTTTCGTTAAATGTGTAATAGTCACCTTCTTTTAAGAAAAATACGTGGAGAATTTTTATATCAAATAATATTATATAATTAACACAAGTTATCCATTCGCAGCCCGCAGATTTTAATTAAAACCTACAATTAGATCGAAGTCTCTAAGCTAAAGAAAACTTATCAAAAACAACCTGAAAATCCGTTAATTAGAAATAATTCGTAATACCCTTATGTCAACGTAGCGTCTACGTCGCGCTAATTGTGCGCGTAAACTCGAATGCTAATGTGTGCACGAGCGATCAAGAGGTGAGTGGGCTTCGACCAGCGTGCATCACTTGTTTTTTTCTATTTTCGATGCTGTTTTATTTTGTGTTTTGCCTGTAGTAGTTCTGTCATTTTATTGTCGAAAATCAAGTTTTGCAAGGAAACGGAAACTATATATACGGGTCGGTAATACAGCTGCCTTCCTTACCTCAGGCCGTGGGTGGCAGTGCATCAGTGGCACTCAAACAACTACCATAAAAAAATGTGTATTAAACTTTAATACACAGTATTATTATAATTCATTTGGAGTACAATCAGCGTAGGCACTCTAACAAGTTTTTATGTTATGTAAACATGATATATTTTACGCGTGAAGTGTGATTACCAGTCGTCAAATCAAGGCCACCAATGATATTAGTAGTGGCGGAGGCACAGGGATAGTTTTTAATATGATGAAAATTGTTTGTCAGCTGTGGGAATCAAACTTGGGGTCTTAAATCTAGAGGCCGACTCGATACCACTGAGCCACCAATCCCATATGTTAGTTGGTGATGTTTAAAAATTCAATTATTTGGATTTGAAATTGTCAACTTACTTAAAGTAAAAATGGGTACAGATGGTTTTTCTTGTAAACCACTTGAAATATGTGAAATTGCTGAAAATGCCGTCAAGAGTTTACTTCTTAGCAAGTCCCATCTTTTTAGACATTTCAGCAGATTCAATCATCTTAAAATTATAAATTGTATTGTGCTATTATAACACTCGAATGAGCTATTAAGGTAGTACTAGTGTGACGGTGGCGCCATCGGTTGTCGAGTGGCGAAACTGAGGCTCAAAAAAATAAAAAAATTTAATAAAATAAGTGTTTCATACCTATTATGATTTGAATATCATGAATTATTAACAGGTTGTTGGTCTAGTGAATTTTCAAATACTGTACCACCGTGTGGTGTTGCCATTATAATTTGGGATTCTTCATTTTTCGTTAAAAACAAGGCTTTGCATGGCTATATATATATATATATATATATATATATATATATATATATATATCCATTACTAAACGATAAAAAACTTTCTCCTTCTGATACAATATGCATGGATAGTTCTAGAACATCATACTAGTGTTTCAAATGAAACTGCAAAATTTTAGAGGTACACAAACCAAATATGTGCGATTCTGAGTGATGATCGCCATAAGCCCCGTATATAAGAATTCAACTTTACAAGCGAATATATTTGTTCACAGACGATAAATGTGTTTCATATTTTAACAGGATGCGTATGACTATCCAATGTTTACGTGCGCCAAATTTCATTCGGATCTGCAAAATTTTTTTTCACGCTAGTACTACCTTAACGAACTCTTTTCGGCGGAGAAATAGCTTTTGTTATAGATGAAAAATAGAAAAGATATAATTTTGATATTACTATACATTTTTTTATGGGGTAGGGTAAGTAGTATCTAGTCGGCCTGTGTATCCTGAGAACCTCGGTTCGATTTCCACAGCTGGCAAAGAATTTTCATCACATTAAAATTACCTTTGTGGCTCCTCCGCCACTAATATATTTAGGGGCTGTTGTTTAACAACGGCTGGTAACCGCATTTCACACGCATAAATATATCACTTCACGAGATCTGTTGCGGCAGAGTGTCACACCTAGTAATGGATAGAACGCGTGATGATACATATATTTTCTTTTAACGTTGCTATCATTAATAACAACCAATATTTTTGAAATTAAATATGCATTATTGTTATTTTATTATAAAGTGAGATTGTTAATATTAGTGTATGTAACAAGGTAGAAAACTCAGCTGCAAAAACAGTATTTTTTCTAGTCTGGTACACAATTTCACGGTGCGACTAATGGTTATAATTACAGTAATTTTCCAGCTTATCTCAATCAGATCTTTACGCCATTTTCCCGAAGAAATTGTAATATAACTACAGCCTTATTCGCCAACTTTTTATTATACTAAATACTATTTAAATGTATCCATTAACACGTGGAAAAACAATATATTTTTATTTAATGTATACATAATTTAGTTGTAAAAATATTATCTGCAGAGTTGGAAGAATAGTTCACTAGTTTTATTATTTCATTTATTTAATATTGATAGGATTTGTATTTTTTTTTTTAATTGCATGCTAATGTAGAATCTCATGAAGAATAACATAGTTCAAATGTAATTAAAATCTGTCGTAAATGCTGCCATGATAGTATCATTTAAAGGATTAATTTATAATAATATGACACTAGACATGAAATTGAGGATTTCGCCATTCGATTGCTCATATATTTTTGCGTACGTTTGCATATTTTGTTGCTCATAATATATTTTTTTAATCATCGGAGTAATGATCACAAAAAAATCGATTAATGAAAATGCGAATTTTTTGGTTGATCCAGTTTAAAAATAGATTTTTTAAAATATGGTTCTTTATAAATCAGACTACGAGAAATCGAATGCCGTTGAGCGCATCTTGATATCTTTTTTAGTATAGGAGTAATACGATTTTTGCCTTTTTTAAAATTTCAACTTTGAAGGCTCATATCTCAAAAACTTAACGAGATATTGAAATGCGGTTCGAACGAGTGTATTTCTCGTGCTCCAATTAACTAATACTGAAATTTTGAAAATTTTGAAAATTTTACTATTTTTCTCAAAATTTTCTTTTGCCCATATTTAAAAAATTTGAGGAGATAATGAAAATCTGTGAACAGTAGTGAATTCCACTCGTAAAAGTACATATGTATGTAAAAATTTCAAAACTTTTGCTCCACGGATAAAATTTTTAGAGCAAAAAAACTAAAAATGGCCAAAATTCATAAAATTCTTAAGGAGTACCCCTTCAAAAATGATTAAAAAACAGTGATTTTTCGTTTTTTTGTATTAAAAACATTATCTGTGCGAATTTTAGCCTGAAATTTTGCATACCTATGTACTTTTATGAGAGGAATTCACTGGTTTTCACAGATTTTTATTATCTGTTCAATATTTTAAAATATTGAGAAATGAAAATTTTGAAAAAATTGTAAAATTTTCAAAAGTTTCAAAATTCCAGTATAAGTTAATTAGATCACGAGAAATAGACTCGTTCAAACCGCATTTTAATATCTCTTTTAGTTATCGAGATATGAGCCTTCAAAGATAAAATTTTTAAAAAGTTAAAAATTGCTCTTTCTCTTATACTAAAAAAGATATGAAGATGCGCTCAACGGCATTCGATTTCTCATAGTTTGAATTATATAGAACCATATTTTATTTTTTTTCGATTTTTAAATTGAAACAACCAAAAAAATTGGCATTTTCATTACACGAAATATTTGCGATCATGACTCCGGCGATTAAAAAGAATTTATATTGAGGATCAAAATATGCATAATTATGTGGAAATATATGAGGAATTAATTGGTGAAATCCCCAAATTTATACAAAATTTTCCACGAAAGCTAGGGAAATAATTCTACTATTGCTTTCCTTATTACTTTATAAAAATCAGCAATTAACACAATACGTTTGATTTGTTTCATATCTGTTAAAATTTATTTTAAATATTGTCAAAAATAAATATTATCTAGATAGTCACGAAATTGGAATAAATGTATACATAATCAGGCAGATTCATAAAACGGTTTAGCGCTAACACCGTTTTTAATTTTATCTATAATGGTGGATTCAAGTGGTAGAGCTTTTTAATATATATTTATTAAAATAAATTCTTGACCGTACATCATATTTAATACAATATAAAATCATACCATAAATTATATCTTTATTGCTGAAATGTGAAAGTTAAAGTTGAATAATTTAAAACGTTCGCACTGCCATATTGCAATGACGTAGTTGCATTAAGCCAATCACAGAGCTTTGTCTGAAACGTTTGTCAGTGCTCAAGAAGATGAAGAAGAAATAAGCATTCAGCATTCTACGATTCTACCAATGACGTATAATACTAGACGAATTATGCCGTATTCAAGTCAATGCAGTGTTGTGAAGCAGAGAGGAATGGAATAACTTGAGGGTCCGCCGGATGCGCGGCAAGGAGCGAGTACACTTTGATGTTATGCATGTTGCTCCTTACCGCGCACCCGCCTCACCAACCAGTTATTCTATCCCTTTCTGACTCACAACAAACGTCGATGTTATCCGTCTAGTTATGTTTTGTCTGAGAATTCTACTGACAACGACAAGTTACGTGTTATTTATCTCTGTCTTATCTGTCTCTCTTTAAGCTAAGATGCAACTACGTCATATTCATTTGTTTCGAAAGTTTAAATATTTTTATCATGCTTAATACAAGTTTAAAAAAAAATAAAAAATTTGGGTATAATTATTTTATTACGTAGATTAATATATAAAAAATTCAAAAAAGTCACTATGTTTCAAATTAAGACAGATTCAAGAAATGAATTAAATTTGATGCTAATTAACACTCTTCTTAGCTCAAGTTAAAATAAACTTGTTTCATGCATTGAAAATAGAGTTAAAACCGAAATAAAAAATGGTGTTAGTGTTAATCCGTTTTATGAATCTGCCTATATATGTTTTACCGACAGGATAAAAGGCGTGATGTTCTAAATATCAACTGTTAACCAGTGAATACTTATAAAATAGTTTGAGAATCACCCGTGCTCTCTTTATATCAATTTATAATTAAAAACCGTTATGAAATGAATGTAAAATGGTGGTAATTTAGTAGTTTGCTCGGCCACCCTGCATATTTGGTAGAAAATGTTGTTCACATTCATCACTCGGGGGTAAAAATGCTTTTAATTCGCTTGCTACTAGACTAGCAAGTACAAGTACTTAAGTTTATTAACTTATTGCTACCAAACACATACATATTCATGTAGGTAGCGATATTACGTGTGTGCGTGTGCGTATGGAAACTAGTTCCAGGAAATTGGAAAGGAATTAAAGTGACACATAAATTTGAATGTGTAATTATTAGACACGTGTTAAAGATGTTTTAATGCGGGAATCAAAAAACGAAAACTTGCCGGTTTTTTAACCGAGTCTAATAGACCGTCTGGATTATTTATCGTTTATAATTACAAGGAATTTTTATCAAATATTGAAATTGTATAATTAATAGTTGGTTAGGAAATAATAGCAGATATTAACTTAAAATTACTGAAACTTGAGCGAATCATTTATTCGTTTTTATCATGTTGTTTACATATTCATACTGGTAGGGTAGGTAACTGATTAGTATAATCTAGTTAAAAGTAAATAGAAACTAGATAAAATAAATAAATATATCATCACGCCTTCTACCCATTACTGGATGTGGCACTCTGCCGAAGCAGATCTCGGTAAGTGATATATTTTGCGCGTGAAGTTCAGTTCCAGGTGTCAAATCACGGCCACCAAAGATGTTAGTGATGGGGAACCCACAAGGGTATTTTTAAAATGGTGAAAATTGTTTGTCACCTATGGGAATCAAACCAGGGTTCTCAGGATCCACAGGCCGACTAGATAATATTTACTTGTTATTTTGTAACTCTCTATAACAGCTATTTAATCGCAATTACAGTAGCTTATGGAGTAGGTGGCACGATGGTATTAAGTCGGCCTGTGGATCCTGAAAACTTTGGTTCAATTCCCACAGCCGACAAATACTTTTACCACATTGAAAATACTCCTGTGGCTCCCCTACCACTAACATCTTTGGAGGCCGTGATTTGACGGCTGATAACCGCACTTTACACGTATAAATATATCAGTAATACCAGTAATGAGTAAAAGGCATGGTGTTATATTTATATTTATTTATTTTACTATTATTATTTTGGGGTAGGTGGCTTAGTGGTATCGTGTCGGCCCTAGGTTTGAGTCCCACAGCCGACAAATAATTTTTACCACATTAAAACTACCCCTGTTGTTCCCCTTTCCCTAACATCTTTGGAGGACTAGATTTGACGGTTGGTAATCGCACTGCACGCTCATAAAAATATAAATTACTATGATCTGCTTTGGTAGAGTGCCACATCCAATAATAGGTAAAGGGGTGATATTATATTTATTTATTTTTATCTATTCGTTTTAGTCGTACACAGGATGGTTGATTGAAAATAGAGAGAAAAAATCGAGTCGGCTTGTGGATCCTGAGAACTCTGGTTCAATTCCCACAGCCGACAAATACTTTTACCACATTGAAAATACCCCTGTGGCTCCCCTACCACTAACATCTTTGGAGGCCGTCATTGGACGGACTCGAGTCACCATCTGAGTAATAAAATTTACATTAAAATTACCGCTGAGTCTCCCCCTCCCTTAACATCCATCGGGGCCGTGATTTAACAAATGGTAACCGCACTTCACGCGCGTAAATATATCACCTACCGAGATTTGCTTCGGCAGAGTGCCACATTCAGTAATGGGTTAGATTACGTGATGATATATTTATTTTTTTATTTTTTTATAGTGGAATCTGAAAGCACTCAAACAAAATCTTGAATATACTCCAGGGTTCCGTAGATCCCGAGTTCAAATCCCGAGATTGAACGCACGACCTATTGATTGTTAAAGTACACAAATATATAGGCTGTTTTTATACTTCGGAAACAAAATTAAGGGTATATGACGTACGGATCATGGAACAAAAGAATTAAAATTATTAGAGTCCGTACTAGTCACGGAAAACAAATTAAATCCCTAAGAATGAATACTTATGAATGAACCAAATTCAATCACGTGATCCAAAGCAAATTATCAGCCATATTTAATTCATTTACCACGATTAGAATACATCGCATGAATCAAAACACCTCTTAACATATAGTAAACCTATAAGTACGTCTATACTGGAAACTAATTTTGAGATGAACCTGTTTTTTCCCAGATTTTTTATAATGTTTCGCTCAGCTTACTTTCAGGTATTTTGATAGTCTTTTTTTCTTGTTGTTGTTTTTTATTTGGTTTTCGGTTAAAAATCTTTGACCACACTATTTCATATTTTTTGAGAATAAATTTCAAACTACATCATTATAAATATAACAAGATAAACCAGAAACTAGAACAAAAATATCATTTTAATAAAAAACTATGATTCAGTAAATCAGAACACTCGGTTGATATTTTAATAAAATCTTTTGAAATGTAAGAAAAATTCACAATATTTCAAAACAATATTTTTAATAAACTTTCAATGAATCTGATCAGATAATATTTTGTAAATGATTCTAGGGTTTGTGCTACCCCATTTGATGGGCAGCAAAAATTTGCTTATGCAGTAATGGCTCAGTGGTATCGAGACGGTCTGTGCATCCTGAGAACCCTGGTTCGATCCCCACAGCCGACAAACAATTTCACCAAATTAAAATTACCACTGTGGCTTTCCCACCACTAACATCTTTGAGGGCCGTGATATAACGGCTGGTAATCGCACTTCACGCCCCTAAATATATCACTTACCGAGATCTGCTTCGGCAGAGTGCCACACCCAGTAATGGGTAAAAAGCGTGATGATATGTTTATTTATTTATTTTATTTATAAATAAAAAAATAAATATCATCACGCCTTCTTCCCATTACTGGGCGTGTCACTCTGCCGAAGCAGATCTCGGTAAGTGATATATTTTGCGCGTGAAGTGCGGTTACCAGTCGCCAAATCACGGCCTCCAAAGATGTGAGTGGTGGGGGAGCCACAGGGGTAGTTTTAAAATGGTGAATTTGTTTGTCGCCTGTGGGAATCGAACCAGGGTTCTCAGGATCCACAGGCCGACTTGATACCATTGAGTTAGCTACCCCATATATATATATATAAAATAAATAAATATATACTGTTTTCCCACTACAATTTAGCATTTTACACTACAAGAAATAATTTTATTATTTATTTTTTTTTATTTTCTCAAGTAATATCACAGGTTGTTGCGAATTCATTGTCTCACTGTCGTTTTTTGTGATTATAACAACCGAAAATAGTAATGTCATTCTGTTGACATCTGAGTGTTGAAAATAGTCACTTTCTGCACGAAAATGAATGCGAACTGTAGTAGCAACCAATGGAGAGTTATACAATTGACGTCACGCCAGGGAAAGATAGAAGGGAACCAAAAGATAGAGACATCTAGCACTAGTGAGAGAGTTAGTTGACAGACCACGACTAACCAGAGCATACTTTTACCATACGATGCAGATGAAATAACATGTTAAAAATATGCTCTAGTTGATCATGTTCTGTCAACCGTCTCACTAATACAAAATATCTCTTTTTTGTTCCCATTTTTAAATGTATAACTTCCCATTGTTGGTGTAAATAAGCTTTATATATAAGGCCATGATTTCATTATAGATACTTAATACTATTTATTGTACTCGCATTTCGGGTTAATTATCTCAGTGACCTCAGAAACATCCACATTCACATCTGTTTTGATTTTGTCGCACATAAGAACAAAATATTTCTAACAAAAACAATATGTAATGTGGATAATTGACGGTGTAATGATTATGTTTAAAAGAAAATTTGTTTTATTTTAGTTTATTTGTTACTAATGACTTTATAACTGTCAAAACATTAGAAAACTAACGTAGACACATTACGGTGACGTCGTAGCCTTCTAAAATATTTACTAGAACTTACGAAGAGATTACTATGAATAAAATACATCTTGATGGACCGAAATTTACTTAAGTTACCTACATTATTTATTCATATATCATTTCGTACCTATACAAGGTGTTCAGAAAATAAGTAACAAGAGTAACAGGTAGAACTAAAGATTTTATATAAACATTGGACAGTTAACTTACGCGTTCAAGCCATTTGCAGGAAAGACAAAGCATGCATTGTTCTATTGTATTAATGGTGTTTTTTTTATGTATTGAATAAATACGGAGTGATCAAAAGGTAGCTATGGCTCCCCTGGAGGGAAAAATCATATATAAATATTTTCGCGACCCCCTTACTTTTTATGTGATAAAAATTGCAGTTTGTAAAAAGCCTGATTTAATCATGTGCATTATAAAAATAGAACCACGAGGAAAAACTTCTCATTAAGAGGATAAAAAAATAAAATAAATATATCATCACGCCTTTAACCTATTACTAGGTTTAACACTCTGCCGAAGCAGATCTCGGTAAGTGATATATTTATGCGCGTGAAGTCCTGTTACCAGCCGTAAAATCACGGCCCTCAAAGATATTAGTGGAGGGGAAGCCATAAGAGTAGTTATAATGTGGTGAAAATTGTTTGTCGACTGTAGAAATCGAACCAGAGTTTTCAGGATTCATAGGCCGACTACATACCATTGCATGGCTAGATAACCATTACTAAACGATAAAAAATTTCTCCTTCTGATACAATACATGGATAGTTCTACAACATCATACTAATTTTTCAAATGAAACTGCAAAATTTTAGAGGTACACAAACCAAATATGTGCGATTTTGAGTGATGATCGCCATAATCCCCGTGTATAAGAACTCAACTTTACAAACGAATATATTTGTTCACAGACGATGAATGTGTTTCATATGTTAACAGGACGCGTATGACTATCCAAAGATTACGTGCGTCAAATTTCATTCTGATCTGCAAAAAAATTTTTCACGCTTGTTCTACCTTCAAATCCTATGTCCGAGAGTCGCGGTCACCATCCTGTATATATTCTTTATTTTTAGGGAGGATATTTTTGCGCTCATCTTCCTTTAGAGTTGAGACACTTATTGTTTATTTTTAATTAAAATATAAATTTAAACATAAACATCATAACAAAACTCATGGCATCGAAAGATGCGAAGAATATTCAAATAGGAAACTTGCATAACTATCCATTCCAAAGACAATATTGGTAATTGACAAGATAGGAATGCGGTTTAAGTTATTTCATGACTTCTTTCTCGCATTTCGCTGGTTGTAATTTCTGTCACACATGGTATAGCGTTGCACTTCGCACGTTAATAAATTCTAAGCATTATCCTTTCACGCTCTTGGTTATTTGACTCTGCCTCTTAGTTCGCGCTTCAATCCAAGTAGGCGTGCAATGTGCAACGTGCGCGATCGGTTTTTGTTTCCCCCCCAGCGACCCCTCGCACACCACAGACAAGTCGAGATGATTCCGGACGAGACAACAGACGAGGCGAGAATTTCTTGGGGTTTTTGTCACTGTAATTTGCAATGTTGGCGTCTCTGAAGCCTTAGTAACTGTAGTTGGCCATGCACTGGAAACAAATGTTGGAGATTATCGACAATTTCATCAGTTTCTCATTAGTTTGTAATTGATGCGTTCTTATTGTTAGTAAATGGATTACTTGTGTAAATTAATTAATTAATTTTACCTACTGAATTGCTTTAAAATGTTAGTAATTTACTTTAAAAAGAACTAGAGATGGGTAAATATACAAACACCGCAAATACAAAAAGTATTCGAGAGAAATCTTCGAATATTTACGCCATTGGCGAACATTCGAATACGTCGAAAGATCGCTGTCTTCGGCGCTTTGATGAACTTAAATGACAGTGGTACAATTGCCACTTGGTTATTAAAGGAAACGAGCATTGTTTTAGGTATAAAATATATAAAATAAATATATCATCACGCCTTCTACTCATTACTGGGTGTGGCACTCTGCCGAAGCAGATCTCGGTAAGTGATATATTTTTGCGCATGAAGTGCGGTTACCAGTCGTTAAATCATGGCCCCCAAAGATGTTAGTGGTGGAGGATCCACAGGGGTAGCTTTTGAAATTATGAAAATTGTTTGTCGCCTGTGGGAATTGAACCAGGGTTCTCAGGATCCACAGGCCGACGGCATATCACTGAGCTAGCCATCCCATATTGTTTTAGGTATACTTATTTACTATTTAATTAATTTTAAAATAAATATAACTATTATATTACTCATGTGGTAGGTGGTACCCCTGGGGCACCCCTGAGGCATCCTCTCCACTAGCATTTTTTGGAGGCAGGATTTAACGACTGGTAATCGTACTTCAAGCGCAAAATATATCAGTTACCGAGATCTGCTTCGGCAGAGTGCCACACCCAGTAATAGGTAGAAAGCATGATGATATATTTATTTTTATATTATTAATTAATGGGGTTGGGAGCTTAGTGGTATTGAGTCGGCTTATAAATCCTGAGAACCTTGGTTTGATCCCCACAGTCGACAAACATTTTCACCACATTAAAAATTACCCTCGCGGCTCTTTCACCACTAACATTTTTTGGGGCCGTAATTTTGACAGTTGGTAATCGCAATTCACGCGCATAAATATATATTACTTCCCGAAATCTGCTTTGGTGTCATTGGATGGTCCTTTTGAGGCAAACAACTTTCATTCATAACTTTTTTTGACCCGATGCGTTGTTTTCGAGATATTCAGGTCCTTCGATTAAAATGAGCCAGCCTGTAACATATTAGTATTACGTTACTGTTGTTATGTAATTCATATTTTTAGATGTTTAATTTGCGATGTAAATTAGCGAATTAAACTTGTAATTTTCTGTTTAAATAAATAAATTAACTAACATAAAAATGATAAATTCAAGTTCATTAGTTGATACTGAACTAATAATGATTGTATATTGATACACCTGACGATCTTTAATAAGCTAATAAACAAAAATGTTATGTCAGCAGGAATAAAAAGGACCTAATGAGGATGAAGGCAATCGCGGTGGCCAGGCAGTTTGAAATTTCCATGAATACGGGCATCTAGTAACATTTTATTTGTTTTGAATACAAGTGCAAAGTATAAGTTAGTTGGTATCATGTTCGTTGATTTGGTTCTATTTTGTGCAGCGAGGCATGGCTAGCCACGATCGCACACGTTCTGCGCGTGCGCAGCGCCTGCCGCGATAAAACTATAAAACCGTTTTTGTTCGGTTTTTGTCTCCATGGCCGTGCGCGATCGTCACTGGACTTGAAAGATATTCAAAACAAATTTCTGTTTTTTCAGTCTGTGCTACAGTAGCAGTTTTCTAATCATTAGTCTGCGAGATATTTCCAATTTAAGGCTTGAATAACGCTGAAACTTTATGTTAACATTATTTTAAATATACCGTTTGTTGAAGGTAAAAAATGTCGGTGTAGGAATGCGCGCTACGCTGAAAAACACGCTGCTCGCTTCAGCCCATTCACAGGTTCAAATTAATTTTAACACTGTATTGTCATTAATTACAAAATAAATCCAATCATCACGCCACACCTCATTTATCTACTATTCTACTGTTATTTATTCTAAGAATTTCCTCCATTCATGGGGTAGGTGGCTCAGTGGTATCGAATCGGCCTGTGCATCCTGGGAACCCTGGTTCTATTCCCACAGCTGACAAACATTTTTACTACATTAAAAATAGTCCTATGGGGTGGCTAGCTCAGTGGTATGAAGTCGGCCTGTGGATCCTGAGAACCCTGGTTCGATTCCCACAGGCGACAAACAATTTTCATAATTTCAAAAACTACCCCTGTGGCTCCTCCACCACTAACATCTTTGGGGACCGTGTTTGGACGACTGGTAATCGCACTTCACGCGCAAAATATATCACATACCAAGATCTGCTTCGGCAGAGTGCCACACTCAGTAATGGGTAGAAGGCGTGATGATATATTTATTTATTTATTTTATGTAGACTTTTCCACATTTCTTGTAAATTTCTAAAAACTGAAATGGAATATAATCTTTCAATTGTATTTAAATTAAACTATGAGTTCTGAAATACAGCGTAATCAAATAGAATTCTATCACATTTATTATTTTAATGAAAACGTATGACAGTTCTTACTAATACGAAAATTTATATTTACTTCATTTACATTTGTTTATGGGGTGGCTAGCTCAGTGGTATGAAGTCGGCCGGTGGATCCTGAGAACCCTGGTTCGATTCCCACAGGCGACAAACAATTTTCATAATTTAAAAAACTACCCCTGTGGCTCCTCCACCACTAACATCTTTGGCGGCCGTGATTTGACGACTGGTAACCGCACTTCACGCGCAAAATATATCACTTACCGAGATCTGCTTCGGCAGAGTGCCACACCCAGTAATGGGTAGAATGTGATGATATATTTATTTATTTATTTATTTAAAAATAGTCCTGTGGCTTTCCCACCACTAACATCTTTGGGGACCGCGATTTGACGGACTCGAGTCACCATCAAGGCAATAAAGTTTACTCTGCAAAGAACGGAAAGAATGAATTTCCTACGATGATTTGGCACAGAGTTATATGTTTGAAGTTGACTTTTCAACAAAATTGGACGATTCTTTCAGAAAACAATAGTCTTTACTTAATTATTTATTTACGCTACTTTGTACAACAGGAATTTAATCCCAATTACAGTACAGGGTCCGGACTCATCGAGGCGCAGTGTGGTAGTTCGTATATATTTAGCTTGAGTGGGGTTCGAACTCGGGATTTTCTGATTCGATTGCCGTAATGCTACCCACTCTACCGTACTGCCGGATACTTTAAAGGGCTGTACGTGAAATTAGGATTATCCCCTTTTGCACCCTCCAATCCCCCCAACAAATAACAATTTTTTAAAAAAAATCGATTTTTTGATTTAAATCGGATTTTTTTGATTTAAATTAGATTTTTTAAATTATTTTTAAAATACCCGTTTTTACGGGTATTTTGAATAACATTTCTAAATATTATGTATTGTGTAATGTGGTGGATGTCCCAAAAAGATGAATTAGGACCAAATAAAGATATAATATTGAAAATGATAAAATCACTTTTATCCGCCAATTTGTCTTCGAGCGAGTTTTTTCATCATTTGGACTTGTGCATTCAAAATTGAGAAACCGACTAGGAACTGAAAAGGTTGGAAAACTGATCTTTTTATTTAAACATTTTAATAATAATGTACCACTAAATGAATAAACGTTTCTACCTTTTTTTTTGTTATTTGAATTGTTATATTTTCATATTCAAATATTTATAATTTATTAAAACATGTTTTTATTTTTTTACTGTGATTCTTTGTATTTTTAATTTAATAAATACATATACAATAATAAAAATTATTCATTTATATTTAAATTATTAAGTTTAATATATCTTGATTTAAATCAATGATTTAAAAAAAAATCACTTGATTTGAATCATGATTTAAATCAATTTGATTTAAATCTCTCAACCCTGTTACATACTATGTTTTCTTCTAAGCTGTTGAGGGTAGTGGAAGGGATTAACCCTAAGATCACATGTATCCCTTAAAAGTAGACACTAAACTTATTCGCCCTCAAAAATTCGTCCAAATTAGCTAAAAATTCGGCAAGTTATGACAATTTGAAAATTGGGAAAATATCACGAATTTCAACTGTCTCATTATTTTTTTCTCACCAGTATATTTTAGGAAAACTTAAGTAGGGTAACTAAACAACACAAGAGCAAGATATATTTTTGATAGTTCGGGTAGATAGTACCAAGTAGATATTTGTCAACATTCCATTGTGGGCCGGATGTTAAATAACACTCGTCTTAAATCTGCTGGATTCACACACACACACTAACCGCTTCTAAGTAGAGTGTAAGTGTGATGCAGATGTACTAAGCATGCATGTATG
Organism: Pterostichus madidus; assembly: GCA_911728475.2. Taxonomy (NCBI): domain Eukaryota; kingdom Metazoa; phylum Arthropoda; class Insecta; order Coleoptera; family Carabidae; genus Pterostichus; species Pterostichus madidus. Next base: position 10,789,727 of record OU452315.1, read on the forward strand.
ATATGTTACTAACACATGGCATAGCTTGCTACGATGTGTGGAAGATCGCACCACATGTGTATCGTGTTTAGTCCGACGGCCCCCGATCGTCACTTGTCGAAATCGTGAGAACATAGCACACTGTATACATGCATACACTTGATGCATCTGATTCATTTGCCTTCATCGCGTTTACAATAGTCTATTAAAGAACGAGTTTCATAATTGTTATTTTATTTTGTGACGTTGTGACTCAATCCTTCGAACAAAATTCTTTATATTGTTTTTTATTTTACGCCTTTTATGCTCTTTTTAAATAAAAAATCGTACTTTCAAAATTTAGAGAATGTTATTTGAAAGTTGAAGTTTGACAATTCATTTGTTTGAATTTGTAATTATCTACTTACTTAATGTAAAAATGAATGTAGTTATTTGTGTACTTAGGGTATTATGAAGAAGTTTATGCCCTTCGAGGGCGATTTTTATAAGGTCGAAGGTTTGTATGTCGCCCAAGGAGTTTTATAATATAAAATAAATATACTATCACGCCTTCTACCCATTATTGGATCTGACATTCTGCCGAAGCATATATCAAAACATGGTCCTCAAAGATGTTAGTGCAAAGGAAGCCACAGGGGTAATTTTAATGTAGTGAACATTGCTTGCCGGTTGCGGGAAACGAACCTGAATTCTCAAATCCACTGAGCCCGTACTTAAATATATATAAAAAAATATATCATCACGCCTTCTACCTATTACTGGGTGTGGCACTCTGCCGAAGCAGATCTCGGTAAGTGATATATTTTGCGCGTGAAGTACGGTTACCAGCCGTTAAATCACTGCCCCCATAGATATTAGTGGTGGGGGAGCCACAGGAGTAGTTTTTTTCTAAATGGTGAAAATTGTTTGTTGCCTGTGGGAATCAAACCAGGGTTCTCAGGATCCACAGACCGACTTGATACTACTGAGCTAGCTACCCCATCATAATCTAGTTAATTAATTTGAACTTTAACCTAACTAATAACTGTGAATAAAAATAATTGATTTCAAATGTTTATTAATCAGTCAGTGTAGCCATCTTCAATTTTTTTTATTATTATTTTAATAAAAGTAAATGAATGCGATATTGGAAAAAGAGGTGTGACAACGACCAATAGTAACACTTTTTTCAGTAATAACAAGAGAGTGAGAATAAATGGAAAATAATTTGATAGATTTAGCAATAGCCACTCAAGCCCTACGGACTTTCGTGACTATTGCCTGGCAACAAGTGTGAGAAAGATACTGGTGAATTATTTTCTAATTTATCCAACTCTTCAGTTATATTTCATTAGATTATTTTTTGACTTAGCTGTTGAAGTCGATTCATCAAACTTAAAAGATTTTGAACTGGGTCCAAATCGATTGATTACTTATTAATGTATTCTTGGAAGTTGTTTCCAAAATTTGTTGGTGTATTTCTGTATCTGAAATGGAACTAAATCGATTTTTTTCGCACATTTTACTTGACGCGTTGATAGTTTTAAATAATTATTTGACAACTACCTATCATTTGACATAAACAAAAAAGCACCTACAGAGATTATTCCCGGGAATAATCACAAGAGCTTTATTCTCAGTATAATAATGACAGGATTGGTTAAAACGCAGACACATGACATACAATTAAGCATGTCATTGGTTTTGAGACACGCCAAAATATCAATCTTAAATATGAATATCAGGTCTCATGTCTCTCTGTTAATCTCAAAGAAATTACAAAGTTTTTCTGCCTTGTTTGACATAGAGAAAGGCCTTGTTCAACTTGCAAAGTGAGAAAAGAAAATGACTACCCCTGAACTACTATTTAATTTTAAACTGATTAGTTTCTAACAAATCTGAGTACCACTAACAAAAAATATATAAAAGGAAATTATTTCATGAACCAATAGAAATTTTCTCAATTTATTACAGTTCTAGCAGCGTTTGAATGCAACGAAGAAAATCCCATTTCCCGTCATAGTTTTAATATCCCAGTACATGTCGCGGCATATCAGCTCTGGAGTTACCCCAGAAACCACCGTAACCGCACCGTAATATACATGCAGTCTTATTACAGCATGCGCCTTCCGTCCTACATGCAGGTCGCTGGCGTGGGGCTGTTATTAAAGAAACATTTGTGATATATAGTTGCGATGAATTATAGCTACGTGAAGTCGAGCGACGCGGAGAAAATTGTCCCTTCTTTAGCTAATTTCGTTGCGGTTTTCTGACGTTTCGTGCTTGGGACGAAACGCAGGGGAAAAGAGAAGAATCATGCAGAGAAGGAAGATCTTGGCTTATAAGCTATGGAAGTCATTCGAGGAGACAACAGCAAGGTGTTCTTGCACCACCTTTGTCTTGGAATATTTATTTACTTTTCGCGCCTCCGTCTGAGATTAACAGTTTGACATATCTCATAATAGTTCGGAAACTTTGTGTTTACCGAACGCCGTTTGGAAATCAAGTTTTTACTGTACGTCGTTTGGAAACTAGGAATTTTTCTCAATTTCACGCATTGAGTAGGTATGGAGTGGCTAGCTCAGTGGTATGAAGTCGGCCTGTGGATCCTGATAACCCTGGTACCCTAGATTCGATTCCCACAGGCGACAAACAATTTTCATAATTTCTAAAACTACCCCTGTGGCTCCTCCACCACTAACATCTTTGGAGGCCGTGATTTGACGACTGGTAACCGCACTTCACGCGCAAAATATATAACTTACCGAGATCTGCTTCGGCAGAGTGCCACACTCAGTAATTATTTTTTTTGAGTTGGTAAATATATTTTTAACAATTTTAAAATTAATAAATAAATATATCATCACGCCTTTTACCCACTACTGGGTGTGGCACTCTGCTGAAGCAGATCTCGGTAAGTGATATATTTATGCGCGTGAAGTGCGTCAAATTACGGCTCCAAATGATGTTAGTGGTGGAGGAACCACAGGGGTAATTTTAAATTGGTGAAAATGTTTTGTCAGCTGTAGGGATCGAACCAGGGTTCTTAGGATCCATAAGCCGACACGATACCGCTGAGCTATTACCCCATAAATTTAAATAATTTCATTCACAGCCCGGAAAATCATTTTTTTACTCGCATCATTCAAAAAAAAGTTTACATTACCTTGGAAACCGATGGAAAGTTTGATTTTGCGCTCTAGTGTGCAAAGTAATTGAAAATACACCTATTTTTATGTTTCTAAATTTTGACTATTAAAACGCTAATTGTACTTACATACACATTTTGTAAGGAATTTATAAAAGAAATAGAGACATTAGCTTATAACGCCATCAATCAGACATATTTTAACAAACTTACGAGAAATAATAAACAAATAACAAGTATCCCTTCATGGCATACTTAACTGTCAATATAAATTCACAATTCAAATTTAATAAATTTTCTCATTGTCTATTATATAATTTTTGCTCGTTAGAAAAAGCTTTGTACAAAACTCGTGCACGAAGACATCATTTGCACCATTCGCACACTTGTTATGTAAATAGCTATATCACGCGTCTAGAAACTGTTTTGTGAGTATTCGCATTTGTTATGAAAATCTTAAGTTTTCAAGATAATTTTAATAGCAAAACTAAATCATGTTCTTTGATAATTGGGTGACTACCATTCAACCCCATTAATAACATAATATTAATATTTAAATAAGTAGAAGGCATTAAAAACTCTATCTTACAACGTCATTTCCGTCATCTTCTCTGCAAATGTTGCACTAGAATTGGTTATGATTTCAAACACGATTTTCACTAAATTATGAACGATGCGAAGATTCCTAGACTCTTTACAGATTTATGGAATATTCAAAGCCACATTTTCCTCTTTTGTGGGGTAAATTTACCCCCAGTTTGCCCTAGAGTAAAGAAATGAAAAAGAACTTCGCTCAATATTGACCAGTGGTTAGTGATTCTACACGAGTATGTGAATATGAGACCAGTGCATCTCAAAAGCTGCCTAAACTCGATAAAAAATCGGCAATCCTGATCTGTTAAGTTGAAATAAATAGAATTTCCCCTATATTCTGTAATTGTATCATTATGTTTTAATGATTAATAAGTTAATGACCACTTTTATTTGGGAGTTTTGATTTGACGACTAGTAACCGCACTTTACGCGTATAAATATATCACTTACCGAGATCTGCTACGGCAGAGTGTCACACCCAGTAATGGATAAAAGGTGTGATGATATATTTATATTTATTTATAAAAATTACCCCTGTGGCTCTCCCACCACTAACACCTTTGGGTGCCGTGATTTGACAACTAGTACTCGTACTTTACGCGTATAAATATATCACTTACTCAGATCTGCTTCGGCAGAGTATCACACCCAGTAATGGATAAAAGGCGTGATGATATATTTATAGTTATTTATAAAAATTACCCCTGTGGCTCTCCCTCCACTAACACCTTTGGGGGCCATGATTTGACGACTAGTACTCGTACTTTACGCGTATAAATATATCACTTACTCAGATCTGCTACGGCAGAGTATCACACCCAGTAATGGATAAAAGGCGTGATGATATATTTATAGTTATTTATAAAAATTACCCCTGTGGCTCTCCCTCCACTAACACCTTTGGGGGCCATGATTTGACGACTAGTACTCGTACTTTACGCGTATAAATATATCACTTACTCAGATCTGCTACGGCAGAGTATCACACCCAGTAATGGATAAAAGGCGTGATGATATATTTATAGTTATTTATAAAAATTACCCCTGTGGCTCTCCCTCCACTAACACCTTTGGGGGCCATGATTTGACGACTAGTACTCGTACTTTACGCGTATAAATATATCACTTACTCAGATCTGCTTCGGCAGAGTGTCACACCCAGGAATGGGTAAAAGGCGTGATAATATATTTATATCTATTTAATCACTTTAGATATAATTTTTAAAAGAAATTGTACTTTTGTATTGAGTGAAAATAATATTCGATATTGCTTTTAATCAAAAAGAATTACAATTAGAAATTGTTTTTTATAAATTCGAGTTGATAGTTCAACCTGTTAAGCGATGATTTACGATATGGGAGATCAGAATTCGATCCCAGCCTACGCTAAAACCTTTCAGTGTAATAAAATCTTAATGTGCTTCACTGTAAAATAGTGTATTAAAGAACGAGTTTCATAATTATCATTTTATTTTGTGAGAAGGGGGTTTGAAATGAGTTCTTTATACTATTTTTTCTATTTTGCTCTTTTAAATAAAAAAAAAATTGTAGATGCAAAATTTAGGGAATTTTGTATTAACTGGTGACGTTTGAAAATTCATTTGTTTGAATTTGAAATTTTCAATTAAGTTAATTAAAGTAAAAATTAGTGTTGACTATTTCTTGCACCTCATCTGAAATTACTCAAAATATCGTCAAGAGTTTTATTTCCAAGCAAATTCCATCTTTTTTGACAGTTAAACAGAGTTACCAATCTTAGAAATATAAATTGTATTGCACAATTACAGCACTCGAATGAACTATCAACGAACTTTTTTGGATGCTATAATATAGTTAGAGAGCTAGGGTGTAAAATGATGTCTCATTTATTTCAGTGACAGAAATGGATTTTTTGATAGTTTATATCATGATAAACATGAAAAAAAGAAAATTAGATTTGGGAACGGGTGGCGACTATAGATGTGAATGCGCCGATTTTAAGGGTAGTTGTTGACATATTTTTTACAGACTAATTTTCAGTTTAAGGTAGTACTAGTGTGACGGTGGCGCCATCAGTTGTCGAGTGGCGAAACTAACGCTCAAAATTGAATAAAATACCTATATGATTTGAATATCATGAATTATTAACAGGTTGTTGGTCTAGTGAATTTTCAAATACCATACCACCGTGTGGTGTTGCCATTATAAATTGGGATCCTTAATTTTTCGTTAAAAACAAGGCTTTGCATGGCTATATATCCATTACTAAACGATAAAAAAACTTTCCCCTTCTGATACAATATACATGGATAGTTCTAGAACATCATACTAGTTTTTCAAATAAAACTGTAAAATTTTAGAGGTACACAAACCAAATATGTGCGATTCTGAGTGATGATCGCCGTAAGCCCCGTGTATAAGAACTCAAATTTGCAAGCGAATATATTTGTTCACAGACGATGAATATGTTTCATATTTTAACATGGTGCGTATGACTATCCAATGTTAAGTGTGCCAAATTTCATTCAGTTCTGCAAAATTTGTTTTCATACCCTACTACCTTAAATTATAGTTTTTGGTATAAGTAATAAAAATGACTTGCTATATAAATAGCTATTAATAACGCACTAGTGTACTTATCTCCCTCAAAATGAATGGGATAAGTGTCATTTATCACACGGTCGTAGATAAAAATTATTAACGAACTCTTTTGGGTGCTGTAATAGCTTTCATATAGATGCAAAATAGAAAAAAGTTTGTCGAGCTCTGTAATTCCAAATAATATTCACATTTAATTTCTAGTAGATTGTATAGTCTATAGAAGAAAGTTCATTAGGAATTAATTGTTTGTCGCAAGTAAAAAACTTATTATTATTCAAACTAAAAAGTAATTTGTTGTTTATGAATTCAAAACAGATTTTTAGACTGAAAGTAAATAATTAATATATTGTCGTTGCTTCCTCGTAAAAAACGTTTAGTACTGTTAAGCGGAATGATAAAAAATTAATTATTTCGTACAAAATTGTTGAGTACTTTCTCTCATCAGATTTTTAAGTAAATGTCTCACAAATATCTAAAATATCATAAAAACGACTTCGAGATGATTATTTATTCATGTTTTAATTTCATTTACATATTTATACTATATGCATGAATCTGCCTGAAAAAGAAATTGTAACAAAATAGAACGAATTGTAAAGTGACAGTTCTCCTCCACCGTTTGAGAATCGCTCCCTCGGGTGATATACGTCCGCGAGGCGTTGATACAGGGTGTTCCGCCCCCAGCCCAGTGACCGCGGGTCCGGCTGCAACATCTGTGAGCCCGGCAAGGCGCCCGCCGCGACCAGAATATATGACCGATCAAAAACTATTCTGCTCTGACGTAAAAAGCGACGGTCTGTGCACGGCGGCACCGTCCATGCGGTGATATTACGTGACACCCCCGCAAATCTCGCCACTAACATCCCTTACACTCATACTAAATGTGTCACATATTAGTCGAGAAAGATAGATAGAAATTGTTTGTTAATTTTGGAAATAAAATAAGTAAATATATATCACACTATTTTATTATTTTGCTCGTGATTGGGGTGTGGTATTCTTCCGTAGCTGATCTCGATAAGGGATGTTTTGCGCCGTCAAATTACAGTCTCCAAAAGGAGGGAGAACCACATGGATAATTTCTAATCTGATGAAAATCAGGGTGGAGACCGCAGCTCTCGATCATAATTCTAACATAAATAAATAAATATATCATCACGCCTTCTACCCATTACTGGGTGTGGCACTCTGCCGAAGCAGATCTCGGTAAGTGATATATTTTGCGCGTGAAGTGCGGTTACCAGTCGTCAAATCACGGTTCCCAATTATGTAAGTGGTGGAGGAGCCACAGGGGTAATTTTTGAAATTATGAAAATTGTTTGTTGCCTGTGGGAATCGAACCAGGGTTCTCAGGATCCACAGGCCGACTTGATACCACTGAGCTAGCCACCCCATAACATGTAATAGTGTATTACGTAACAAGCATAGAAAATGTAAGATAACGTGCGAGTGTACAAATTAAAAAACGAGGCGCGCAGCGCCGATTGATTTAAGTACACGAGCACAGTTATCACACTTTCGAACGAGTTATGCACACTATTATTCAGACGACCATAAAATATTTCTAAAAAATGTTTACAAGAGCAATGTTGTTACACTTTGACAGCTGATGTGTTTTTGTAGATGAGCGTTGACGTTTGACATTTGAGGTTAGGTATTATGCAACTGTACTAACCATATTGTCAAAATATTAAATAATGTTAAAATATTAGTAAATAAGTAATTATTAATTAAAAGAACTCAGATTTATCTATGCAAATTCTTTTCATTTATTTTATTATTTTCTTTCATCGTAACGCCGTCTGTTGTCAATCAGTGGAACTTCACCTGATATGTTAGAAGTGTACGTTATGCTAACATATCAGTGTATGCTATGTTCAACTTTCCGTAGTAGTTTATGATGTTGTTATGGTTACTTTCATAAGTGGTCGCCTGAAATAGCTATTTTTGTACTTGCATCCTTCAAAATAAGGTTTACATTACCCTGGAACCTGAAGTTTGATTTTGCGTACTAGTGCTTTAATAGTATATTACATAATAAGTCTGGAAAGTAGTTATTTTAATTTTAATCCGCTGAGTCAAGTAAAAACAAAAACACTTCCCTAACGTATTATGTGTACTATTTTTTCTGAAACTGTTTTATCATAAATAATTCAAAATGTCTAAATTTTTTATATGAATTCTATTGACAGCAGACTACGTATCCAAGGATACAACAAAAAAAAAACAGTCAGGTAAAATCTTACCAGACTCTTTTGTACTTTACCAGACTGTTATTTTTGTTGTAGCCTTGGATACGTACTTTACTTGACTGTTTTTGTAAAAATCTATTTTCCATACTAAAATTGGTCAGGAAAGTAAGCACTTTTTTGTCGGTTTCAGAAGAAGTATCTTCCCAGACAATTTTCCACCATTGTTCGGAAATACATCACTTTTCCTACTAGTTGCGGAATATACTATTCTTTTATTTTAATGCAAAGACATAATCTAGTCTAAAAGGCCATATAAGAACACTTGAGCAGAATAATAATTTCTCTGTGTAGCACAAGTACAATAACTCAAAAATTATAAAGTTTAGATTAACAACCAGTACAGGACCGTATCATAAACAATTCCCCACTGTACTCATACATAGAGTACAAACAATTAATTCTACATTTCCCGTGTGCATGCGCCTCCGCAGACCCGGAGCGCGCGCTCGCAAAAACAGTTGCCGTCGCAGCATTCTCGTAAATCATAGTGAGCCCTGCAAGCCCGGCTCACACCCGACAAAAACGTTCCAATATTCGAAATGTATTGAAATTAAATTAGGAGCAGTCGTGGCCACTCTCCTTGCGAGACAGAGAGAGATGGATAGTGTTTACGTTTTCAAGCGGCCGAATTCCGAATTGAAGATGGAGATTTGATGAAAATTGATTCGGTCTTTGAACTGAAAGTAATGTAGAGATTTCACTGGAAAATTTTTAATAATCGGAAAAACTTTTACTTCCTTTGTTTCTTCTTGTTTTGTTTCAATTTTCATCTGTTTCACTTCGTACACTTTTTTTCGTTTCCTTTTATGGATATTTCTTTTTTCACAATACAACTTTTTCTGTACCATTACTCATAGACATTATTTAATGTGTTGAACCAAAAAACATAAAATATTTTTATAGATTCCTATATTAGGCGTGTTTCTTTGGACTGTGATTCGTAATCAAAGTGATCAAACTTAACATGATCATGAAGAATCATGTTTCTTCGTTCGTTATTCGTTATCCGTACTCTTTCATTTTGTGATCACGAAACGACAATCCCCCTACCCTTCTGAATCATACTTTTTCTATGATTCATGTTGACTGATTCACATCGAAGGTTTAAAAATGGCATCTGATGATAAATTTATGTGCTCTATTTGTGGAATTAAGGGAAATTGGCTGCTTCTGGAAGAATTTTTAAATGGCTTACATGGACACTCATTTATGAAATTTTAAAATAGGTTAGATTGTGTATTTGACATTTGCAGTTATTTTAACGTTCATACTATAGGATCGCGTCGATCGGGCTGGATTTGAATCATTATTCCTGTTCGATGTTTTCTTCAGTATCATATTTAATCATGATTCAACGCAATCACGATCAAAGGAATCATGATTTAGAAAATCACAATCACAATCCAAAGAAACACGCCTATTAATGTTCAAAGTAACTAAACTATGAAATATTCTAAATAATTACAAGTGTTAATAAAACAGACGTCATTTGCAACCATTCGCGCAAATTACAGTACTCACTTCGCTCGTCAAGAAAGTGATATTTTACTTATGATTATGTAATATACTATTTCTTGAAACCAGCAAGAAAGTGCCAATTTTCCTGACCAATTTTAGTATGGAAAGTAGATTTTACCAAAACAGTCAAGTAAAGTAGGTATCCCAGATTACAACAACATTAAGACAGTCAGGTAAAGTGCAAAACAGTCTAGTAAAGACTTTACCTGACTGTTTTCTACTTTACCTAACTGTTTTTTGTTGTAACCTTGGATACGATTTGTTTATTGATTTTTTAACAAAATAATTGTATTGTCTTATAATAATGAATCAAACAAACAAAAATATTATGATTTGTTCATTTGTTTCTGTCATAGCACCCTGATTCTACGCGATTTTAATTAAATTAATGTCAATTAATTATACATTTTTGTCAAAAAAAAATAAAATAAATATATCATCACGCCTTCTACCCATTACTGGGTGTGGCACTCTGCCGAAGCAGATCTTGGTAAGTGATATATTTTGCGCGTGAAGTGCGGTTATCAGTCGTCAAATCACAGTTCCCAAAGATGTTAGTGGTGGAGGAGCTACAAGGGTAGCTTTTGTAATTATGAAAATTGTTTGTCGCATGTGGAAATCGAACCAGGGTTTTCAGGATCCACAGGCCGACTTGATACCACTGAGCCATTACCCCATATAATAAATGTCATTAATTTATTCAGCTCTGTATTCCAGAAATTAGTGATCTATTAAAGTAAAATACTATTGCTGCATACTGATAAATTGTTGAATTATAAATGTAAATAAAATAAATAAATATATCATCATGTCTTCTACCCATTACTGGGTGTGGCACTCTGCCGAAGCAGATCTTGGTAAGTGATATATTTTGCGCGTGAAGTGCGGTTATCAGTCGTCAAATCACAGTCCCCAAAGAGGTTAGTGGTGGAGGAGCTACAAGGGTAGCTTTTGTAATTATGAAAATTGTTTGTCGCCTGTGGGAATCGAACCAGGGTTCTCAAGATCCACAGGCCGACTTCATACCACTGAGCTAGCCAACCCATAAAAACAAAATTGTAATGTGCGGGTACTGAACTTTAAAGTTCTTGAATTCAGAAAAAAATACTGAATCGAATAAGCAAATAAAAAAAGGTTTCCATTTAAAATAAGCAAGTTGCACCCCGTATTTTAAGAACCACTGGTCGAAAAAATGTTGTGTTAATAGTTTTGTAATAGACTTAGAAAATGGTATTTCTTGACTAATTTAACCAATGTTGTAGCTCTTATAGTTCTCGAGATAGCAATGATGGCACAACTAACTTGATCAACCTGTATTTGAAATCAAGTCTGACAAAATTCAGCTTTTAGTGTCGATACAACATTTCGTTAACCCCCGTTAGAGAAAAATTCGAATGTTAGCCATGGCCATCTCTCCACTCGCGAGTCTTGTCGGCGCGAAACAAAAGACAAAAGCGAGCGCGGCGAATGACAAAAGAACGTTGTTTTTGTCTCGAACTCGCCGACTGCGACCCGGACAAAATATGTACATTAAATGCACAACCGTCCGCGATTTGACGAACTTGGCGACGTTTGATCCATCGCCGCCGCCATCCCCCGCTAATGATATCCCTACCTCCCCTTGCCTCTTCACCTTGGCGGCGGGAACAACCCCACATTCTTACACACAGATCTACGGAATTGATTCAGCGACTTAGACGGGAAATTGTTCAGATTGTTGCAGAATTTTTGAGCTAGGAATTTTTCGAAATTAGTGGCAAGCCGCTTCATATCGGAAAGAATTCTATTGTTAGTAATAATATAACAAGAGAGTGAGAATAAATTGATGATTTAACAGTTTTTTTGAAAACTAGGGCTTGAGTGGCTATTGCCTGGCAACAAGTTTGAGAAAGATACTGGAGAATTATTTTGTAATTTATCCAACTCTCGACTTATATTTAATTAGATTATTTTTACTGCTGATAACCGCACTTCACGCGCATAAATATATCACTTACCGAGATCTGCTTCGGTAGAGTGTCACACCCAGTAATGGGTAGAGGGCGTGATGATTACCCCATGTATGTATTAATAACGTTTCTTTCTTGTTACAGATATCCAGATATCGCCTCAATCATGACTTCAAATAAGGTAAGATTTTCTTTTATTTTTATATATTATGCATGTCGAAACAATTGAGATCTATGTGTTAACTATTTCTGAAATGCCGAGAAAATTGAAATATAATATGATCAATATTTAGAAATTATAAAAGAACAATTATTTGTTTAACTTTTTCTATTTTACGTCTATAACAAATCTATTACAGCACCCAAAATAGCTCATTCGATAGCTGTAATAGCGAAGTATAATTTGAATTTTTATGATTGGTAACTCTATTCAAATATTATAATGTCAAAAAAAAATAGGACTTGTTAGGAAGTAAATTGTTGACGGTATTTTCAGCAATTTCAGGTATTTCAGGTGAGGTACAAGAAAAATCATCAACACCCATTTTTATTTTTATTAAAGCTACGTTTCCACATCTTAACATAATCTCTATTTTAGTCTTTGTTTTTGGTTTTTTGTTTCTGTTTATGTCGGAAAAATTCCAGCCATTTCCAGCTCTTAACATAAACATAACCTTAATTCATTATCCTAGTAAAGATTTGTTCACTTAAATAAGAAAATAATTGTATAAAACTAGTTGAAGTACTTTAAAATTATGTAAAATTATTAATGAGGAACAGTAATTACTATTAAAATTAAGTACTAGTTTAATTAATTTATACAATTCTAAAAAATTAAAAAAAACTGAGACGTTATTGTAGTGAACAAACCAGAATATTTCAAATATAGTAATTTAAATTTCAAAATTGATTTTTATATTTTCAAAATATGATTGAATTGCAATTATACTTATAAAATCAAAGAAAAGAACTAAATGACAGCGACTAAATAACAAATACGCCATATAATTGACTGTATATTACAGTATAACAAGAGATAGCATTATCGCAGCTAACTCTCTCTTACAGAACAGCAACGAAAGACTATGTCGAAAGTATGAAGTCTGCAAACTTTGTGTTTATGCGCAGCGACAAAGACAAACACTAATGCTAAAACAGTAGCTGGTCAAACTCTCAAGATTATGTCGAAAAACTAAAACTAAGACTATGTTAAGAGGTGGAAACAAGGCTTTAGGCTTGAGATGATAATTTCATATTCAAACTACTTAATTTTCAAATCAACTAAAACAAAATTCCCAAATGCTGGGTTGCACAGTTTATTGGTTAGCAACTAACAGGCAGATTTTATTTTGTTTTTAACTCTCTTTTCAATGTATGAAACAAGTTTATTTTAACTTGAGTTAAAAAGAGAGTTAATTAGCATCAAATTTAGTTTATTTCTTTAATCTGTTTTAATTTGAAACAGAGTTATAGATAATATTAAAAACGGTGTTAGCGCTAATCCGTTTTGTGAATCTACCTGTAACGGTCTAATAAGTTTCAAAAAATCGCTGTTGATACTATTGCTAGAAAAACAATTCTTTAACTAAAAGGTTCTTTATTTTTTCTTTTAACCCAGCATCAATTTTGTAAATAAGGTTTTTTAATTAAAAAGAGCATAAAAGGCGCAAAACAGAAAAACAGGATAAAGAACACATTTTATAAAATATAAAATAAATATATCATCACGCCTTCTACCCATTGCTGGGTGTGGCACTCTGCTAAAGCAGATCTCGGTAAGTGATATATTTTGCGCGTGAAGTGCGGTTACCAGTCGTCAAATCACGGCCTCCAAACATGTTAGTGGTGGAGGAGCCACAGGGATAGCTTTTTCAAATTATGAAAATTTGTCGCCTATGGGAATCGAACCAGGGACCTCAGGATCCACAGGCCGACTTCATACCACTGTGCTAGCCATCCCATAAACACATTTTATAATTATCGATAATAAAATAACAATTATGAAACTCGTTATTTGATATACTATAGTACCACCATAACATAAATTATTATTATATTTTTTAATTTGAATCCTTATAACTCAGTCAAAAAAGCATCCATGCCACCAAATAAAACCAGTAGCATTTTTAATTTTGATTAGTAGCTATTTTCAATTTCTGTAACAAAGTTTTATGTCTGTCATTACAATTAACTTTTATTACACATATATATCATGCAGGTAATTAATAAATGCATCGATAAAAATCAAAAACGAACACAAGTTCAAAAACACTGCAGTGAAGAGTCTGCTGGTGTTAATCCAGGTCATTCACTAGTAGACAGGGTTGTAGGCGCGTCAGAATAGCCACCATAAAAAAACTAAAAACCATGCACATGTCGCATAGTGACAAAAACTCAATACCATATGCCGCCAGCACCGCGAGAGTCGGTAATATCAAAAACAGACACCATGCGTCCATACACTTAGCCGTACACTTAGCACTGTGAATACGGCCAGCCACACAAACGTAAAGATAAACGTGATGACCAAAACAGCGCGTTTTTGCTGTAAACAGTTCTTGATTCTTGAGTGTCGAATATCACTCAACGTGCAGCGAATAATCGCAAATGAGAGAGAGAAGGTTTTATACTAATGTAAACAGTAATCATTATTAAACAGACGCTACTAAGTTTTATGTTATTAGTAAATGCTCATACATTATTTCTAGAGATAGGCAAATAACAAATTTATCGAATTATAAACTCGGATTCGAATATTAGCTAAATTAAAATACAAGTTACAGGGGGCAACCTATTAACAACTCAAATCAACTATAGAGGCGCTGCGTTCGTCTAGCTTTGGTAGGATAAATGATTTGTTCACATTAGAATACATATGCCTGTGGATCCTGAGGTCCCTGGTTCGATTCCCACAGGCGACAAATTTTCATAATTTGAAAAAGCTATCCCTGTGGCTCCTCCACCACTAACATGTTTGAAGGCCGTGATTTGACGACTGGTAACCGCACTTCACGCGCAAAATATATCACTTACCGAGATCTGCTTCAGCAGAGTGCTACACCCAGTAATGGGTAGAAAGGCGTGATGATATATATATTTTTTTTTAGAATACATATGTTAATGTGGAGCTCGTTTCGCCAATTTTGACAATGAAATTAAGTATTGTGCAATTGTTTAAATTATTGGATGTCTTCGTAAAAAAATTGTATATATTTTTTTAATTCTAAATAACTCGCGTAATATTAGAAAATAAAAGCAGATTTTTTTCCATGATCATTTACTAATCTATGATAACAATATGATACCAAAAATCGTTCAAAAATGATGCTCATTCTAGCATCAATACGAGAGCAGGTGTTAAGTCCCTGAAAAGTGAAACAAGAAATGATTTATTTGGTCAAAACATATTTTATTTCTCAACATAATCTCCTTGTAGGTCGATACACTTCGTCCAACGTTTTTCTAATTTTTCGATCCTTTCCAAATAATACGATTTTGGAAATCCTTAAAAATAGGCGTTTGTCTCAGCGATGACCTCATCGTTGGAGCCAAATCTCTTTCCGCCGAGCCATTTCTTCAAGTTTGGAAATAGATAAAAATCGCTAGGGGCCAAATCTGGAGAATATGGTGGATGACGAACCAATTCGTAGCGCAATTCATGCAATTTTGCCATTGCGACTGCGGACCTGTGCGCCGGTGCCTTGTCCACAATGCGGCACCCATCTGGCAGATAGCTTTCTTATATTCAAAAATTTATGCAAAATGTTCCGTACCCGTTCGGTTGAGATGCTCATAGCCTCAGCTACCTCGTGCACTTTAACTCGCCGATCGTCCAATATCATACCATGGATTTTATCGACGATTTCTGGCGTTGTAACCTCAATTGGACGACCAGAACGTTCGGCGACCTTTGTGGTCATACTACCACAACGAAAATCAGTAAACCACTTGTGAATCGTTCCAATCGATGGTGAGGAGTCCCCATAATGTTTAACAAGCGATGCTTTGATTTGCGTAATGTTTTTTCCACGCAAGAAATAATGTTTAATCAAGACGCGAAATTCACTTTTTTCCATGTTTTCAAAAATCTTCAAAGTTGCTTTCGATGGGTGTCAAAACAGAACTGAATGACATATCAGTCTGAAAATTTTCATGCGTTCTAGTTAAAGATGGTACATCACAAATATCACATAAGATTTGCGATTCTGGCGCCATCTGTTTTATTTTTCAGGGACTTTTCACCCTGCCCTCGTATACGTGTGAGAATATGTTATTCTAATGCCGAAACAGAGAAATTACATTTTTAATTGTAAATAATAAATAATAATAAATTAATTAATTGATAACTATACAGAATATTCAATTTAGTTGTGCCCTCATTGCTATCTCGAGAACTATAGGAGCTACAAGGTTGCTTAAATGAACAAAAAAATACGATTTTCTAAGTCTATTACAAAACTATTAACAAAAATTTTTTTTCGACCTGTAATTTTCAAAATACGTTTAATTTAAATATAAATTAATTAAATAAATGTATATGTTGACCGGGCCTACTGGTCCGAGGACTCATCTCGCAGAAAGAATCCTATCGAGGTGGGGAGAGAGTAGCGAATAGGATTGGTCATTAATTTTTACAAACGGTGCCGATCCGTCAGGATTAGTCCAGAGTCAGAGCAGTCGCCTCGTCCCGGCTCCAGCTCCGGACTGTGTCAACAAGCCCGGATTACTCCGGTTAAAATGTCCCTAAATGAGACCGATTTATCAGCTTGCGTTTTACGACTAGTCATTTGTCGTGAAAAAATAAAAACATCCTCAAAGCACATTGTATACGCCAATGGACAAGGATACTCGTCCTGCAAGGTGATAACTGCAGAATATTTCATTTCGTTTGAGGGGGTTGTGTTGGGATATTCACAGTGGTGTATCTAGAACTTTTGCACCAAGGGTGGTCTCCAATTTGCCGTCCTTTCTAAATCAAACAAATGGTGATTTTTATTAATTAATAAACATAAATAAATAATTGTAATTGAGATAAACTATAGGGTGCGGAACTTATTTACCACTGGCTGCCATATTCAAATTAGACATAAGTTGATATACATATAAAAGCAACTTTTATAAAAATACAAGGCCACAAGAAACTTAACGGAGGTTCTCCACCTATGAGACAAAACATATACCTAATTTACAAAAAAAAATTGCTATTAAATATTTTTATTTTATATATGCGAAATCATATAAATAAATAAATAAATATATCATCACGGCTTCTACCCATTACTGTGTGTGGCACTCTGCCGAAGCAGATCTCGGTAAGTGATATATTTTTGCGCGTGAAGTGCGGTTACCACGGCCTCCAAATATGTTAGTAGCGGAGGAGCCACAGGAGTAGCTTTTGAAATTATGAAAATTGTTTGTCGCCTGTGGGAATCGAACCAGGGTTCTCAGGATCCACAGGCCGACTTCATACCACTGAGCTAGCCACTCCATAATAGTAATTAGTAATATAGTAATTCATAATTCGTAGAAATCGAATAGCAAACTTATGAAGCGAACTAGTTGTTTTTTTATGCCGCCCGGTGCGGACTGCACTCACAGTCGACAATCAATATTCCATTTGCCATTTGGATCAGATCTAACGTACATTTACTGAACCAGATCATTTATTTATTTCGCTGACTTTATTTCCAACACTAGAATTACATATTCTAATTTACTTTGAAGTAATTCACTGCAACAAGTACATTATTTTACTTATTTCAGTTCATTTAGTCATGTGTCTAATTTATCTGAACTGATTTAAGTGAACCAAGTGGCAAATTGAATACAGCTTATATTGAAACTACCCCTGTGGCGCTTCCTGCACTAATATCTTTGGTGGCCGTGGTTTACCGGCTGGTAACCGCACTTCACGCGCAATATATATATATATATATATATATATCACTTACCGAGATTTGCTACGGTGCCACACTCAATAATGAGTAGAAGGCGTGATGATATATTTATTTACTTATTATTATTATAAGTATTATAATGCGTTAAAGGATAATTTAATATTGTTATATACCTTATATAAGTTTCAAGCTTTGAGTTTTTATAATAAAAAATTTTTATTTGCAATTTGCTCGTTAAAAAGTAGATGATGGAACGAAAAACCAAATACCATCATCTTCCCAGTATTACCAGTCTAGTGTATCTAGTATTAGATAGTAATTAGATAATTAATTAAATCAATTTAACATGCTACAAAGTTGGTAATACCAGTTCGCACGATTTCATCTCTAAACGAGATAACCAATTATGATCACATTCCTTGGAGACCAACCAACAACAGACCGTTCATATATCTCTACTAATGGCGGATAACTTATAGATAATGAATGCAATTGCAATGGTCCAGCTACCCGTAGCTCCCAAAATCGAATCGCGAATCGGAATCAGAGGCAGAGGTAGTTAGCAGTGGACAATGGTTCTCGGAGGCGCGAGGGTTCGAGTATCTTCTGGAGATCTCTATTAATTTTAACTGGTAGTTAATTGATTGCTTCCATCCTGACCTTCGCCACATCGTGACAGGAAAGCGAATTAAGGCATCGATGGAGGTGCAATGCGAATTATTATTTTTGATTTTAGTTAGTGTCGTTAAATAATTTTTCCTGCACCTGTGCGATTTCTTTGTTATTACGTAACTATTATTGCCTTGGTTACGGGTGGAAAGGAGACAAATGTAGACCAAGTACGTAAGATATACTAGTGCGGAAAGTAATTTGTGTTTTCCATAAATTTCGAAAGAAAGTTTAATTGAGAGCGATTTAATATCGCGCCAAGCACGGAATTTCATATTTTAGCCACAGACGCTTATGGAAGAAGAAGATGCGGTGAGCCAGCGATAGTAAATATGCAGTAGTATATTTTGACGTTTATAAACATAACCTTAAATTGCAGTATATCTAATCTGTACACAATTAATAAAAATAACCGAACAAATCGATAAATGGTTTTATTTAAAGAATAAGTGAAATAATATTTATTGTTCGTGTATATTAATAACACGTGGTTACAGTTGCTTATATTGACATAATGTGAAATGGAAACTTTCGTACTGTCTAAAGAAACATTGATATCGTTCGTACCTGTTCATATTATTAACAGTAATATTACTGACAAGCAGCAAGTTGATTGTCATTGTCGAAAATAGATCCAGAATAGCATGACCTGGGGCTTCAATTATCTTTGGAGGTGTATATGATAAAGAAGAATCACTCAGTAACCAATTAAATGCTTCATTGTATGTCACGTGTCTGCGTTTTAACCAATCCTGTCATTACTGAGAATAAAGCTCTTGTGATTATTCCCAGGAATAATCTGTGTAGGTGTTTTTTTGTTTGTCACAAATGATAGATAGTTGTCAAATAATTATTTAAAACTGACAACGCGTCAAGTAAAATGTGTGAAAAAAAATCGATTTATATGTATTTTAGATACAGAAATACACCAATAAATTTTGGAACCAACTTCCAAGAATACATTAATAAGTAATCAATGGATATGAACCCAATTTAAAATTTTTTAAGTTGGATGAATCAACCTCAACCGCTGAGTCAAAAAATAATGTAATTAAATATAACTCGAGAGTTGGATAAATTAGAAAATAATGCTCCAGTAATAATAATAATAATTGCCTGGCAACAAGTTTTCGAAAGATCTGTCAAATTATTTTCAATTTATTCTCACTCTCTTGTTATATGATTACTGATAAAATAAGCAAAAATCATAGAAACCGATAAAATGACAATTAAAATCCGGTACCTAGCGGTTAAAATCGATAAAATTATATTTATTCAACACGATTTTTCTCGATTTTTTCAAATAAATTATAATTATTTTCTGATATTTTTGTATATACAAAAAAATGCAGTCGCCTTCACTGTGAAAAAATGACCATCGATAAAAAAAAATATCTGGCATTACCAAAATATCCGCAATTATAAACCCTCGAAATGCTTTTTTAATTATTTAAATTTAATGATTATTTCAGGAATATAATATCAATATTTGAATTGCTTAGAATCGTTAAGAATAAGTATGTGAAAGAGAACCATCTACTGTAACTTACCGAGTTGTCGTGCGCGTCTTGAAGACATCAGCGCGTCTGGAAGACATCAGCGCGTCTTAGCGCTGGTGTAGAACTCAGCGCAAGAATCTCCTCGCCTGCTACAGCAGCGAACGTCAACGTCGCTAAGTGTATTGCAGCGGGTTGCGCCCTGAAAGCTATTTATCATCCCCGAGTCTTGTTTAGCTGCGGTGTCTCTGTTTATGACACACTCCGCGACTATTATTAAGTTCCCGTTCTTGAATAAGGGTTAGTTTAACTCTCCTGTTATTAGTTGCTGAATGGTTTATGGTTTTACTGAGGACTACCACTCACTGACTGCTGTGGTTTCTGCCGTCTTGACGAGACAAACCATTCGTAAAAAAACTACACAGCTTTTCAGGAAATCTAACATAATACGAGGGACGTATTTTTATGTTATATACCTAGCCATCAAAGAAACATGCGTCATTAAAAAAATAGATTTTGCAACGTAAATTTTTTCAATATTTATGCCATCTCATATATTACAATTTTAAATAAATAACAAATATAAATATATCATCACGCCTTTTATCCATTACTGGATGTGGCACTCTGCCGTAACAGATCTCGGTAAGTGATATATTTATACGCGTGAAGTGAGGTTACCTGCCGTCAAATCACGCCCCTCCCTCCGAAGATGTTAGTGGAGGAGCAGCCACAGAGGTAATTTTTTTGTAGTGAAAATGTTTGTCGGCTGTGGGAATCGAACCAGGGTTTTCAGAATCCACAGGTCGACGTGTGTGTGTGTGTGGATGGATGGATGGATGGATGGATGGATGCATGAATGTGTGTCCAAGTGTGCAATATCTCATGAACGAGATAAGATTTGTTAACGAAACTTGGTAATTATAAGTTTCATGAAAATACGAAGAGTTGAGTTGATTTTGAATGAAATTGAAAAACCGGAAGAAGTTTACTGAACACACAAAACAATAAATTCCATTTATTTCAAAAATGGAATCAGTTATGAAAAAAAGTTTCAAATAAAAGATATTAGCAAAAATATTTGGAACATAAAATGTTATTTGCAATTTTCCTGTATATGCGTCTAATTTTGAGAAAAACTAATTTTATATTCCAATAATCATAATAGCAATAGAAACAAAAAACATAAACATGTTTAACATTTATATGTCAAATAATAATTGTCAAACGCAAGGAGCAAGTCATAAATGTTTAATTCAATGTTTTTGATGCTATATCAATTTCATTGATCAAATATTAAGTAATTTTATATTTATATTTTGATATTTGATATGTTTCAAATAGATAAATGCTGAATTACTGCAAAACTAAATTACATGTTTAATAATATTATATAACATTAATATATTCTAAATATTAAATATGCAGTGTATAAGAAAGTCGTGTGGTGCCCACACCAGATTTTTTCATGTTATATTAAATTTGTCTTTGATCCATTAACATCGAGATTAAAACAACAAATCCATGAAAGTCTTTAACACCCTCTTTAGTATTTCCTCCACCTCCTCTTAAAGTTTCCCTCAAAATGACTTCTCACCAAAAGCGCAGATGTGTTACAAGCGCATGTTCGATGTTAGTCATTACCAGAACGGACAGTTCTCGATGGGCGCATTCAGCCAACAAATGACAACTCTTCACACTCGGCCATGTTGAGTGATGACGTCACTTCCGTTGCACAATGCTCGCGGACCGCCGGTAATGTACTTCAAGCTCCTGCTGTTCTGTTCCTGCAGGACTCAGGATGCTCGGACTGTCTGGACGCCAGTGGAATAGTGCAATGCAGTGTGTGGATTAACGGTTCACGATCAACGATGGTTTGTGTCGGTGTGGTTGTGGTTGGAGGGGCGAGGGAGGTGGTTAAGTGGTTGTAAGATTGGAGTGATGACGAAGGAGAAAGAGATGTTTCGATATTTACACCTTGTTCTGAATAATACTGAAATAAAACTTTCGTCTGAAATGACTCTTACTAATTTGTATTTATTTTTGTACTGTCATCATGTTAAATACAATATATTCATTTTTTTTTTTTTGGCTAGCTCAGTGGTATGAAGTCGGCCTGTGGATCCTGATGTCCCTGGTTCGATTCCCACAGGCGAGAAATTTTCATAATTTGAAAAAGCTATCCCTGTGGCTCCTCCACCACTAACATGTTTGGGGGTCGTGAGTTGACGACTGGTAACCGCACTTCACGCGCAAAATATATCATTTACCGAGATCTGCTTCAGCAGAGTGCCACACCCAGTAATGGGTAGAAGGCGTAATGATATATTTACTTTTTATTTATTTTATTTTTTTTGAAAATCTGGAAAAATCATATGTCAACTTTAAAGCAAAATATTTTTCTTAATACCGTGGATTTTTGGGATAATTAAATGTGATTCTTCATCTACAATTTGTGTGAAATTCACTTTCAAAAACAAGTGCTGGGCGATATCCCCTTCCTTTCATATCTTTTTGATTCATTTTCAGTTACTGCATTGTGTGGACTTTTCTTTCATATACAAGTGCAGTCTATCGCTTTCATCTTTTCTAATCTTTGTAGATTCGTTGTTAGATTCGTTATTAGATTCGTTGTTAGGAGTAAGCGTGAGTAATTTGAGATGTTTTATGCATATGTTATGTACGTCGAAGAAAGAAGATGAATGATAAGTGAATAGGAGTTATTGGATAGATGTGATTGAAGGTTTGTTGTGTGATAAATGATTTCGAGTGTAATAAATAAATGAGTTTATATGGAGTGATCTATGAATGTGGTTAAAGTGAGGGTGGTGTGTTTGGATGAGAATGTGTGACGAGGACTGATTATTTGATGAATGTAATGAGTGACTATTTTACGAGTGATTTTAGGGTTCGTGCTACCCCATTTGATGGGATATAGCGTGAAGATATGTATGTATGTATGTAAATATCTCGTCCAACGGTCTCAGGATATTTTCTAATATAATGTTATAAAATAAAAATAAAATAAATAAATATATCATCACGCCTTCTACCCATTATTGTGTGTGGCACTCTGCCGAAGCAGATCTCGGTAAGTAATATATTTTGCGCGTGAAGTTCGCTTACCAATCATCAAGTCGCGGCTCCCAAATATGTTAGTGGTGAGGGAGCCACAGGTGTAGTTCTTAAAATAGTGAAAATTGTTTGTCGCCTGTGGGAATCGAATCAGGGTTCTCAGGATCCATAGGCCGACTTGATACCACTGAGCTAGCCACCCCATATGTTATAAAATTACAAAACTAAATCAGAAATAGTAATAACAAAAATTCACAATCATCCGGAAATGATTTTTGACATTTGACATGACAAGTTTGACAGATAGCCAAATAATTTTTTGTCAAAAATGTTAACTTTTTAACAAATTCTGGTATATAGAAGTTTAAGTATTTTCAATTATTAATTCCAAATGGGTGAATGTACAACACCTACTCAACATACAGATACTGCAGGGGACGGCCGATGGATGAGTATAGTATGTTAAATTTACTTATAAGTAATGAGATTTTCATTAATTTCGGTCGATAATTGTTTAGAAAGTTTTATCTTTTAAGATCATTAGCTAATAATTCAAATTAATTTAAACGAAAATTGTATTTTATGGATTTGAGAATCCTGGTTCGATTTCCACAGCTTATAAACAATTTTCACCACAATAATATTACCTCTGTGGCTCCCCATCCACCAACTTTTTGGGGGCCTTGATTGGACGCCTGATAATCGCACTTCACGCATATAAATATATCACTTACTGAGATCTGTTACGACAGGGTTCCACACGCAGTAAGGGGTAAAACGCGTGATAATATATTTATTTTATTTTTAAAATTGCATTTTTATAAGGCTTTAATTATTTCAGCATAACAGATACGTTTCAGAGACCAAAACTTCAGAACCTGATGTAGTCTTTGTTGGAGATTCTGTGATACAAGGTCTAATATTCAGCCATCTTTGGAATGAAAAAATCATTGGCTTCCATTGTCTAAATTTTGGAATGGGTGGTGATAAAGTACAAAACGTTCTTTGGCGATTACTGAATGGAGAAATGGACTTTAATGTAACAATTAAAGCTGTAGTTTTATATGTTGGTACCAATAATACGAAAGATACACCAGAAGATGTATTTGAAGGCATTTTGGAATGTTTGAAAGTTATTAAAAATAAATTAGGAGATGTTCACATTGTTCTACCGGTAATTTATTTATTTATTACAAATGTATGATGTTCAATTGTTACATTCAAATTTAAATAAGTAAAATGTTATATCGAAACTAATGTAGATGTAGAATTAACTACTCTACAAATATAATTTTTGAAACATTTTCTTCTAATGTAATGAGAGAAGGAATGGTTGCGAAATATAAAATAAATATATCATTACGCATTCTACCCATTACTGGGTGTGGCACTCTGCCGAAGCAGATCTCGGTAAGTGATATATTTTGCGCGTGAAGTATGGTTACCAGCCGTCATATCACGGCTCTCAAAGATGTTAGTGGTGATGTTAGTGCCTCTATATTAACTTATTGTAGACATTGTTACCAAGAGGAAAATATCCAAATCACTTACGTGAAAAAAACGAAGCTGTCAATAAATTAATACTACAGAAGTTTGAAAACAATCCTAACTCAGAATTTAATCATATTCACGTTATTCCAATTCATGAAAATGTTATTCAGTCGGATGGAACCATCTCTCATTATATAATGCACGATTATCTGCATTTGACAAATGACGGTTATTCGAAATTATTTCGTCCAGTTTATGAAAAATTGTGTTCTATTATTCAAAATTGTAAATGTTAAAAATCAAATTTTCTTTGGGTTTGTAAATAAAATTATTTTGTTTCTACTCACGTTTGTTTAGATTAATTTTCATTTTGAACTAAACTTCATTTCATTTATGTAAGTATATAAATATATCATCACGCCTTCTACCCATTACTGGGCGTGGCACTCTGCCGAAGCAGATCTCGGTAAGTGATATATTCTGAGCGTGAAGTGCGATTACCAGTAGTCAAATCACGGCCCCCAAAGATGTTAGTGGTGGAGGAGCCACAGGAGTAGTTTTTGAAATTACGAAAATTGTTTGTCGCCTGTGGGAATCGAACCAGGATTCACAGGATCCACAGGCCGACTTTATACCACTGAGCTAGCCACCCCATATAATTAAAATAAAACGCTATTTTCCAAGAAGTGACAGAAGTGACAGTGATGGTGACGATTATTTTGATTGATTGAATATGATTAAAACATCGAAAGGACTTGAATAATTCCAATCAATGTGAAAGTGGAGAATTGACCAACGCAAACAAATAAATCTATGAATTAGCCGGGAACAAGAAAATCCCTAACACATCAAAATATGCATCCCTAATCAAATCAACCCTGACGGCCAGCGAACAAGCACAACAGAACAGAAGAGAACAGAACAGCGAACCCAAAGAATCATCTTTAATAAATCGTATTAGCGCAACTCACAACAAACAGCGTTAGAGACAAAGATACCCTCGCTCGCCCTCGCCAAGCCAAGCCAAACCAAGCCAAGGGGATGAAGTGACGTCACGGCGGGGGCGGCAGGCAATGACAAACTAGCTAACTGTGGCTCCGACACATCTATGAAACAGAGCGCGGCGCAAAAACTCTCTGCTCCTTTCTGAGCTGCAAAAACGACGGCGCTCCGGAGAAGACGCGGCAAAAACGCTGCGCTTGTCGGAGCCCGGAGGCGAGCGCCCGGAGCCCCGGACCCACCCTCCCTCTCTACCCACCGCACCCCCCAGTGCCGGATGAAAGCGCGCCTAGTTGAGCGAACGTGAACAGAACAAATATTTTTACTGTGGCTACGAATTTTCACTTGACTTGTGTGCGTTTACATAAATGCTATCGTTAAATCGTTATTCTTATATTTATCATAATCTACATTATTACACCGTCAGCTTATTTATATTTAACTTTTTTTTATTTATTGTACTCTTTACAATTAAAACTTAATTCCAATTACAGTGTAAGATCCGGACTCGTCGAGCCGTAGTGTGCTAGTGCATATAATCGTATTTACGGGACCATATTTTTTTGGCAAAAATAAAGGACAAATCGGAAGAAGGTTCTTAAAAATAGAAAACCGGATTTTATTTATTATTTTATTTTTTAAATCAATGCTCAAGAATAAAATGAAGATAATTTATTTCAAAATATTTATCAAAATGAATTTTTTACTATTATTTTCACTCAGTCATCTTTGATCATTTAAACTGGTATAATCTGAACTTCTATACTTTAAAAGGCAAAATAATAAAAGGACAAATGTTGATTTTTAAGAAATATATATAAAGGACAATTATTTATATTTTTAGATAACAAAAAAAAATCACAATATATTTTTTTGATGACATATCGGGATTGAAAATTATTCGAAAATAATTTTCTTGTTAAATTCTAAAAATAAGATAATATGAAAGCTTATTATTAACATAATTAATTTGATGCACAATCGGGCCAAAATTCATGTGTTTTATCCCCAAAAAGTGGACTTCTTTCTGACCCTGGCGCCATAAAAAAATAATTCCTTTGGACACATAAATGACAATTTTTGTTTATTGTGAATACTTGTACATATTTTAATCATTGAACATATAATTAAATGTTATTTTGTTGTGCATAAAATATTGTATGTACCACGGGTGAAATTAGCGTTTCTGACCCTGAGCATGCTATTAGCCCTCGGCTCTTTGTGCCTCGTGCTAATAATCACGCCGCGGGTCAGATACCCCTGTTTTCAGCCTTGCTACATAAATAACTGATGTACAACTGGGTCGAAATTAATGTCCTATAAAGCGGGCTTAAACACTTTTTTTTGTCCTAAGGCCATAAAAAAATTATTCCTATGGATTTTACAAAATGTCATTTTGACATATAACCTATGTACATATTTTAATCTTTTGAACATGTAATTAAATGTTATTTTGTTGTGCATAAAATATTGTATATTCCACGGGTGAAATTAGCTTTTCTGACCCTGACCATGTTATTAGCCCTCGTCGCTTTGCGCCTCGTGCTAATAATCATACCGCGGACCAGAAACGCCTGTTTTTACCCTTAATACATAAATAACTATTAAAGTTTAGTATTTGTCTGCCTGATGTAGTGATGGGGTGGCTAGCTCAGTGGTATGAAGTCGGCCTGTGGATCCTGAGAACCCTGGTTCGATTCCCACAGGCGACAAACAATTTTCATAATTTCAAAAAACTACCCCTGTGGCTCCTTCACCACTAACATCTTTGGGGGCCGTGATTTGACGACTGGTAATCGCACTTCACGCGCAAAATATATCACATACCAAGATCTGCTTCGGCAGAGTGCCACACTCAGTAATGGGTAGAAGGCGTGATGATATATTTATTTATTTTATGTAGACTTTTCCACATTTACATTGTCTCTTGTAAATTTCTAAAAACTGAAATGGAATATAATCTTTCAAATGTATTTAATTTAAACTATGAGTTCTGAAATACAGAGTGATCAAATAGAATTGTTTCAATTGGCAATAAAAAGACCTACTTGAAATTGGTAAGCCTGATACATAAATTAATTTCTTGTTTTTGATAGTGACATTTGAAAATTTTAATTTTAATTTAAGTAATTTGTAATTACTTAAAAAGTCAAAATCCTATTAGCTGTCAGACTCCTGACATAACCTATTTGTATTTATTAGATATGTCAAATAGTATTTCCGCCTTTACCTGGCGTTGTACCAACTGTGGAATAAAAAGATCGCCAGAATTGTAGTACCAACTGAAACAATTCCTTTTGATCACCCTGTATTTTTCCTTAAGTGTAACCATATTTATGATTATTTAAGTGACAGCAAATTATACCTGTTTCATCAAATAACCATATTTCATTTTAACGATACTTCTCACAATTCTTTAATCGCCCTTGGTCAAAATTACATCTTAATTCCTGGTAGCATTTCCACATCCCATCAGAACTTTCCATCCTGCTCTTGTTAACCCAACCAGCACTGCCAACCTACAACACTGAAAACCCTAAAAATGCCATCTACACACCTATAACATACAAATTAATTGGCACAAAAAACATCTAAACACAACTGTCAAACAAGCACATTACGATTACCTAAAGTCAAAGTGGCATCATTACCTCGAGCCGCGGTGGAAAAAACCCCACATCCGGCCAGGGGTGGCGAATCTGGGGCGGAACGAGGGCGTTTTTAAAATGGTAGCGTGGTAGCGGTGTTTTTATGTGGCTTATCAATTTCGCATTAACGACGCGAGCGGACGGTCACAAATTACAAGTCATATTTTCACACGAACCATTTTACACGGTGTTTTCAGTCGGACCTGAACCGAAAATTCGGCAACGCAGGACCGCACTCACTAATTTTAAATAAAGTTTAAAATTTAACATAAATATATCATCACGCCTTGTACCCATTACTGGATGTGGTAGTCTGCCGTGGCAGATCTTGGTAAGTGATATATTTTTGCGCGTGAAGTGCGGTACCAGCCGTCAAATCAGGGCCCCCAAAGATGTTAGTGAAGGAGGAGCCATAGGGGTAGTTTATAATGTGGTGAAAATTGTTTGTCGATTGTGGGAATTAAACCAGGGTTCTCAATTCCATAGATCGACTCTATACCGCTGAGCCACATACATAAAAAAAAACAAATTAAACATACTTTTTGTTATTTATTGTATATTTTAACGAAAAATCGTATAGAAAGTAATACATTTTTCAATTATTTTATAAATGAGACTATATTCTTATTAGAGTTGTTGATTTTTCGAATATTCGAGATTTATTCGAGATTTATTGAACCTTCGAATTTAGATTCGATCTTTCGAATTTTTGAATATTCCGAATTTTCGTATTATCGAATTATTCGAATTGTGAATCTGGATCCTAACGTGAACACGGCATGTTGATATGAATTATTTTCAGAATAAACTCATTTGCAGAGTTTTGTATTAATTCGTAAGTAATTATTATTAATTATTATTATTTGCCAAATTAATTCAATTTAGACTTAAAATTTCGCTACACTGTCAAAAACGTTTTGATTAAGACGTTTTTGTATCCTTTTTATTGTCATTTTAAAACGTTTTACTAAAAGTCCATAGCATTTAGATTGGCGGTAAAAAAGTGGATGATAATTCATGGTAAAAATATTTTAACTATTACTCTGCACTGTAATTAGGATTCAACTTCTATTGGACAATAATAATATTTTCAATCCGGAATAAATCTATATTACTACATTTTATATTTCTACAATTAATACCTGCATAATATTGAAAAATAATGTACACGAGTGACGAAACTATACAAAAAAAATATCAACAATTCAAAGTTTTGTAACTTCTATATCCCAACACACAATAAGAATAATTTTGCATATTAATCTCGTTGATAATTTCACACAAGTGAACATAACCACAGTATGACAGATTAGTATCATGCGGGCCCAGTCTCCGTGATTTATTCGTTACGGTCCTGGAGGCGGGGGTCACACAACAGCACAACACAGCGCACAACTGTTGTGCATGCCGACACATCGTACAGAAGCGGTGTTTGGCGTTTAATGATTATTTAATAAAAAACGGAAATGTCGCATTATAATCAGTACTCAGTGTGAAAATGACACTAACTTAACGACTTTAAAATTATACTAGAGACAGTCGTTAACCCGGTAACTCGACTCGGGACATGGACGCGCGAATGGGATGGACAGAGGGGGCATTTATACAAGTAGCTTTCACACGATTATAAAGTCTTCATTCATAAATTAAGATTGTTGTTTTAAAATTTGTATTATATTTCGAATTTAATTTTCATAGATTTTTTAAAAAATTGCAAGGATAAAACCAAAATATATTGAATAATTAGCATAGGCGGACTTTGGCCTAGGCTAAAGAGGCAATAGCCTAGGGCCAAAGCTTGGCAAGTACCAGAACCAAAGTACTTAAGTATAAGTACCAGGATTAACCAATGGTCAGTACTTGTTATGCAGTAATTTTTCAAGCACGGCTTGAAAATACGTAAGTAAAGTATCAATTTTTTTAAACGAAAGTACTTAAAAATAAGTATTTTGCAAGTACCAGTATTGGGTATATTCGTATAAAATAGTTTTTCTGTTATTGTTATTTATTTTAATAACAACATATTCTAAATATACATTTTGAAAACATGATTAAAAAATAAAAGATTTTTTAATTTAAAAATAAATAGGTACATGCAAAATTTAGCATGTAGTCGGAAATTACAAAAAAATCTGTCTTATAATATAAAAATAAATTTATGCGCTTGAAGTGAGGTTACCTGCAGTCAAATCACGGCCCCCAAAGATGTTAGTTATAGGGGAGCCACAGGGGTAATTTTAAATTGGTGAAAATGTTCTGTCAGCTGTGGAGATCGAACGAGGGTTATTAGGATCCACAGGACGCCTTGATACCACTCAGCCATTATCCCATTTTCGAATAAATAATTGCATTTAAATGCATTTTTACAATAAGTACTTGTATTGTAAGTTACCCATTAATGACAAAATTTAAACACAGTAAATTGAACTTTTATTGCACAGTTAATCGTAGTTTCCATAGTTACATCAGAACTGTAATATTTATTTACCATCCACAGTGGACAGTAAGAAAATATTATAGATCAAGATCCTCTTTAATTTGACAATTTGGCAGTTGTTAATTTTAAAACCTATTTTTCTTTTCCTTATATTTGTGCTGTAACAAATCATGGTGGTCAAAATGAGAATTTATCTTGACCACTGATTGTCGACGTGCTGAAGTTGGATAATAAGTAATGAAACGCTGCATGTGCGAGTGGTAAATATTTTATTAAAACAACATAATAAAATCTAACATAAAATAAAGATAATGAATTAATTAAACAACAAATAACAAATTAATAACATCATGTCAACGGCCATGGCTCAGCTCGTTGGTACTGATCTAAGCGATAACGCGAGTTAAGCAACGTTGCGCGCGGGTAGTATTTGGATGGGTGACCGTCCAGAGAAAACTCGCGTTGCTGTTGACAATAACAACTAAAACGCAGATCAGGGCGTAATGGCGGCATATGACCTAAGTAGTTGGTCCGCCAAAGAAGCCAAAAAAAAAAAAAAAAACAAAAAAAAAAAAAAACATCATATTCTCGGGATAGGCACCCTCGAATATTCTTCTACTCACGAATCATAACTACTATCTACGTACTAACAACATCTACTACTTTCGAACTGTGTGCTACATACTTCTACATTGTATACTATCATACTATCATCTACGAACTATCTAATCAACAATTTTGCAAACGATTATTTCTTGTACATCCTGTCTGTTACAGTGCAAGTATTGTAAAAAATAACTTACTAACCTCGAACTTTAAGTTATTTTTTCATGTCGCGAAAGTTTAGAAAATCTCGATCCTATGGGCTTAGATTTCCCAAACTAAATTCTTGACCTAAAAACTGTCAATTACAGTCCACGGTACGTAATACGCTTTAATTGCTTTTGGAGCTTTTCATTCTAGTTCCACTTTTTTTCGCGCTCCCCTTTCGATATTTCGCGTCCCTTCAGGGAGACCTGTGTGCCCCCAGAAAATTTTCCAAGCACGTCAATGTGTAGAATCATCTACTGACAAGCCGCAAACAAACGGTATGACATACAGACAGCGTACAATTTTTTTCTTTTCTTTTTTTCCGAGATTACGCTACCATATAATATAGCATTCGGATGCTTACACATAGCTATCATAAGCAGGTACATTATAAGAAGAAACGAGTTTTTATGCCGAGTTCTTCATGCAAAAAATTAGGAAGTAGTTCTCTGAGATGGTCATTCTACACTTTTTCAAACGGCTATTAAAAATTAATATTGTTGATAGCAAGCCGGTGGTCATTTGTATTATTTTACCGCTGGAAATAAAAGAAGAAAATTATTAGGATTTGTTTTTGACGTTTCTCAAAACCTATGAAATGCTTCATTGTATATCACGTGTCTGCGTTTTAACCAATTATTGTACTGAGAATAAAGCTCTTGTGATTATTCCGGAGAATAATCTCTGTCAAGTAAAATTTATGAAAAAAAATCGATTTAGTTCCATTTCAGATATAGAAGTACAGCAACAAATTTTGGAAACAACTTCCAAGAATACATTAATAAGTAATCAATCGATATAGACCCAGTACAAAATCTTTTAAGTTGGATGAATCGACCTCAACTGCTAAGTCAAAAAAGAATCTAATTAAATATAAGTCGAGAGTTGGATAAATTAGAAAATAATTCTCCAGTATCTTTCTCAAACTTGTTGCCATTTGGCAATAGCCACTCAAGCCCTACGGGCTTTCGTGACTATTGCCTGGCAACAAGTTTTCGAAAGATCTGTCAAATTATTTTCAATTTATTCTCACTCTCTCTTGTTATATTATTATTGAGAATTCCTAACACGGTTAACTTAAATTCATATGATGATATATTTATTTATTTATGCAACTCTGTACAACATGAACTTAATTCGGACTTACCGTGCCGCAGTTTGGTAGTTCATATATAATTTAACTTGAGTGGGATTCAAACTCGGGATCTTCGTAATGCTAACTACACTATCATATTGCCAGACTTAAACCACTGTAAAAATGGATGATTTATGAGATATTTCGTGATGAACTTTGCGCTAAACAATGCATAACGCATTAAAACTTAACATTTAAACAAAAATTAGAAAGTCGTATGAATAATTGTTTATTTATGAGAGTTGACTTGTAGTAATGCTTATCTATGCATAAAATTAAAAGCAGCGTACAACTATAAATTGATAGGACATATTCTTTAATTACACCAAAATGACCTTAACTCAATTTGATTTGTTGTTAGCACTTGTAGGACCAATTTTAAAGAAAAATAGCAGAAAACCAGTTCTACCAAATCAGAACTACAGACAAAATATCAGAACTCAAACAAAAAACAAAACTGTAACTATTTGTCAAAACTTTAAGTTGACAACTGTGACATCTATTATAATTTCTTGTAATATCTATAATTTTCAAAAATGTGCACTACATTACCGGCAGAAACATAAATTCGAAATCATTAATTTAGGACATTGTGAACGATGTATTTTAATCTGTAACTACTAACTGTAACCACTAACCATAACCATTAATACTAACTACTAATTTCGTGTTGTGAATGCAGCTTAACACTTTTATTATTTATTTTTTCGCGAAATTTGTCATTTTGTAACGATAACTCGTATCATGGAAAAGATGAATAAAACAAAACTATTACTGCAACCAAAAGGGTTCGTTAATCACTTATTTGAGTGCCATAATAGCGCAGTAAAATTTATGTTTTTAAGGTTGGCGACAAACTGTAATAGTATTTTTTCCGAAATTGGCAAAAAGTGTCTATTTTCCTGTCCAATTTTTGTATGGAAAGTAGATTTTTATCAAAACAGTCAAGTAAAGTACGTATCCAAGGATACTACAAAAATAACAGTCTGGTAAAATACAAAACAATCTGGTAAAGTCTTCACCTGCCTATTTTCTTTTTTCTTGTAACATTGGATACGTAGTCTGCTGTTAATACAATACATTATTAAAACAAAATCGAAAATTTTGAATTATTTATGATTAATTATTGTATTAAACGGTTTAAGAAAAAATAGTATACATAATACGTCAGAAAAGTATTTTTACTTTCCTGATTTATTATGTAATATAGTAATATTGTGTCAAATCTGAAATGGCGTAAAATTTGGAAAAAATCTACTGTTCCAGAGGTTATATCTCAAAAATTAAGCAAGATATGAAGATGCGCTCAACGGCATTAGATTCCTCGTGTCCAGCTTGACTTGCCAGCAATTTTTTTATTTTTGATATTTTCATCAAAATTTTAGATTTACATAAATTTATAAGGCCAATATTTTCAAAACTAAAATAGATACAAACTTAAGGATTTCACTATTGGATTCTGCGCGTTGAAATACGTATGTATGTAAATTTTTAGTATAATATTCGGATGAGGAAGATTTTTAGAGCAATAAGTCTGAAAATGGCTTAAAATCGAAATTTTTTTAAGGGGTACCCCTTAAGAAATTTTCAAAAAATTAAAATTGCTGAAAATTTGTTTATAAGTCAATTTAAACACGAGAAATTCAATGCCGTTGAGCGCATTTTTATATTTTGTTTAGTTTTTGGGATATAGCCTCCAGAAAAGTAAAATTTTGCTCAAAATTCATCTCGTTTTGACCATTTTCCGCTAACTGCCCTATATGTCAAAAACTAGCCTAGCTACTGGCCTATAAAATGCACCATTGTATTCCTCATAATTTTTTGCATAAATATACATGTTTTTATTGTTTTGAATTGAGGGATATTTTTGTTTATTGCAATGTAAAACATGGTAATATTTTTAAATTTAAGACTTGTCAAATAATTGTCAAATTATACACTAGGTGTGCTACTGCATCATTCCACCTGTTCAAGACATTCATCGTATTTACATAATTAAATAAATAAATATATCATCACGCCTTTTGCCCGTTACTGGGTATGGCACTCTGCCGAAGCAGATCTCGGTAAATTATATATTTTTGCGCGTGAAGCGCAGTTACCAGTCGTCAAATTACGGTCTCCAAAGATGTTAGTGTTGGTGAAGCAACAGGGGTAATTTTAATGTAGTGAAAATGTTTGTCGGCTTTGGGAATCGAACTATCAACCTACCATATATACATAATTAAATATAACTGAATTACAGAAATTGACACTCGAAAGAGCAGTAGCGTACCTAGGGAGGGGCAGTGAGTGCGGTCCGCACCGGGCGGCACATATTTTGGGGAGGCATTTTTTATATTTAGTTTTAGTTATAAAAAAAATTGTTCACTTCATAAGTTTACTATTCGATTTCTACGAATTATGAATTACTATATGATTTCGAATATTTTTCTTCATCGTCAAGTCAATGTAGGGTTGAAAATATTATCTCGAAAAAATCCTTTATTACTACCTAATTTAAATATGCCATCCAATGGTAAAAAAGTTCCCCACCTATAGTTTGTCTCAATTACAATTATTTATTTATGTTTATTTAATGGGGTAATGGTTCAGTGGTTCCGAATTGGCCTATGAATCCTGACGACCCCGGTTCGATTCCCACAACTGAGAAACAATTTTCACCAAATTAAAATTACCCCTGTGGCTCCTCCAACAGTAACATCTTTGGGAGCCGTGATTTGATGACTGGTAACAGCACTTCACGTACATAAATATATCACTTACCAAGATCTGCTTCGGCAAAATGCCACACCCAGTAATGGGTAAAAATTGTGATGATATATTTATTTTTTTAATTTATAAAAACCACCATTTGATTGACTTAGAAAGGGCGGCAAAAGTTCTAGGTACGCCACTGCGAAAGGGTAAAAGAGATGTACATGAGGAAAAAAAAGAATTACAGAAAAAGCTAACTAGTTTTATATCTTAGCTACAATTACTGTTTGTTGTAGCTCAATTCGATCTAACGTATGAAAGGCTCTGGGTTCAAATCCCGAAGAATACTTATTGCTTTTTCAAAAATGATTTCTAATTAGCTTTATACATTGAAAATTCTGCCACTAATGTTAGTTCGTTGAAATCGCAAACGTATCTCAATCTCATCATAGTCAGATCTACGATTAATCAATCACCCTTGGGGACAGTGTCTCGGCCCGCCCAGCGCTCCCCTACGCTCGCTAACAGCCCGAGGAAACGCTAATCCGTCGGAGAATCGA
Source organism: Pterostichus madidus (assembly GCA_911728475.2). Lineage (NCBI taxonomy): Eukaryota > Metazoa > Arthropoda > Insecta > Coleoptera > Carabidae > Pterostichus > Pterostichus madidus. Next base: position 10,825,640 of record OU452315.1, read on the forward strand.
TCACTCATGTAGATACCGCGCTGCAGCCGAGCTCCGGGTGAAGTGCTGCTGGAGTAATCCGGGAGATGTTGGGTGTTAGAGAGTCCAAGGGAGAGACGTCATGGCCTGCTAATCTCACCGTTACAAATGATCTAGCTGCGGAGTGGGGAGGGACGGAAAACTATTGCGTGGTTATTGTGTTTTATTTTTGTGTTTAGAAATACAGATGAATTGAAAATTATAAGATTAACCGGACAAGAATCGATCAAAGATCTAGCTTTGGATATTTCACTCACCCTGTAACAATCAATCAAATTAAAATATATATAAATATATAATATATATGTGGAGTAGGTGGTACAGTGGTTATCGTGTCGGCCTGTGGATCCTGAGAACCCTGGTTCGATTCCCACTGGCGACAAACATTTTCACCATATTAATATTACTCATGTGGCTCCCCCTCCACTAACATCTATGGAGGCCGTGATTTGACGGCTGGTAACCGCACTTCACGCGCAAAAATATATCATTTACCGAGATCTGCTTCAGCAGAGTGCCACACCCAGTAATGGGTAGAAGGCGTGATGATATATTTATTTTTTTTATTTTTATAAATATGTCATCACGCCTTTTACACATTACTGGATGTGGCACTCTGCCTAGCAGATCTCGGTAAGTGACATATTTAAACACGTAAAGTGCGGTTACAAGGCTAAGAAAGATACTGGAGAATTATTTTCTAATTTATTCAACTCTCGGGTTATATTTAATTAGATTCTTTTTTGACTTAGTTGTTGAGATCGATTCATCCAACTTAAAATATTTTGAACTGGATCCATATCGGTTGATTACATATAAGTTGTTTCAAAAATTTGTTTGTGTTTTTCTGTACGTGTTGACAGTTTTAAATAATTATTTGACAACTACCTATCATTTGTTACAAACAAAAAAGCAGCTACAGAGTTTCCGGAAATAATCACAAGAGCTTATTCTCAGTATAATAATGACAGGATTGGTTAAAACGCAGACACGTGACATACAATGCAGTATTTCATTGATTTGAGATACGTCGAAAAATAATCTACAATATTTATTACATGCATTTTGCTCTAAAATTAATATTGTACTTCTAATTTTGCATAAATCAATTCATATTGCAGTGTCAATATTTTGAAATTTCGAAAATCGGGTTAGTTCGGTTATTTTCGGCTAAACCCGAGAGCTTTAGGTTCTGCGCATTGTATTTAGTTTATTGTTTTTAATGATAAAATAAAATATCTTTATGCTACTAAACAAGTTACAGCCGTTCTTACCAATTGGTTTCTTCAAGTTCTTTTAGTCGAGTGCGGGTATCTGTAGTGTTCGAAGTATTTTACGTGTTTTGTGAGTGTTGCAGTGAATATTTATTGATATTTTAATGCGTAAATTAGCTTAAATTGTGCGTGAACTATAAAAGAAACGTTAATATATGAGTGGTAGAGCTATGGAACAAAATGAATGGACCTTCAAAGATCCCAAGGCTGTGTTGATTCGATAGCGGACAATATGGGACGTGGCTGGTGGCTGGTTTCTTCACAAAGTAAGCAAAAATATTATTGTAATAATTATAGGGTAGGTAGCTCAGTGGTATCTAGTCGGCCTGTAGATTTGAAGATCTCGGTTGGATTTCCATAGCCGGTAAACAATTTTCACCTCAGTTAAATTATCCCTGTGACACCCCTACGACTAACATCATTGATGGCCGTGATTTGATGTGTGGTAATCGCAAAATATATCACTTAGCGAGATCTGCTGCGGCAGAGTGCCACATCCAGTAATGGGTAAAAGGCGTAATGATATATTTATTTTTATTTATTTTATAAAATTACCGCTATGGCTTCCTCTCCACTAACATCCATGGAGGACCGTGTTTGACGTCTGGTAACCGCACTTCACATGCAAAATATATCACTTACCGAGATCTGCTACGGCAAAGTGCCACACCCAGCAATGGGTAGAAGGCGTGATGATATATTTATTTATTTATTTAATATTAATGAACGATCAATGAAAAAATTAAATTTATGCCATATAGGAAAAATTATTTAAAAACATGTGTTACAATTATGAATGGGGTAATGGCTCAGTGGTATCCGAGTCGGCCTGTGGATCCTAGGAACCCTGGTTCGATCCCCACAGCCGACAAAACAGTGTCACCAATTTATAATTACTCCTGTGGCTCCTCCACCACTAATATCTTTGGATGCCGTGTTTGACGTCTGGTAACCGCACTTCATGCACAAAATATATCACTTACCGAGATCTGCTTCGGCAAAGTGCTACACCCAGTAATGGGTAGAAGGCGTGATTATATATTTATTTATTTATTTAATATTAATGAACGATCAATGAAAAAATTAATTGATTAATTTTATGGGGTGGCTAGCTCAGTGGTATGAAGTCGGCCTGTGGATCCTGAGAACCCTGGTTCGATTCCCACAGACGACAAACAATTTTTATAATTTCAAAAGCTACCCCTGTGGCTCCTCCACCACTAACATCTTTGGAGGCCATGATTTGACGACTGGTAACCGCACTTTACGCGCAAAATATATCACTTACCGAGATCTGCTTCGGCAGAGTGCCACACCCAGTAATGGGTAGAAGGCGTGATGATATATTTATTTTTATTTTTAAGAAAAGTTATTTAAAAACACGTGATACAATGATGAATTGTAACCGTTACGTTTCAACCAAAATTCCAGCCCTTGTATAATTCTGAGTTTATATACCCCTAGACCCAGCCCTGCTGTTATTATTATTACTAGTAAATAATAGAAAAGAGGAATATTGTATACTATCCATCTATTCTATTGAGTGTAGCCTTGACTAAGCAAGTAATAACTATATTACTTGTTATTTGATATGCCATTAGTCATATTTTTTCATTTTTTCGCTAAAAAAAATTGTTTGATGTATTTATAATGGTCGCGAATGATAAGTGTAAATCCATATTTCGAAATGTTCATGTACATTCACTAAGTATAATCATTTGTACGATTTCAAAATTCGTGCCTGCCATTCACGATATGAATGACACTTCTTATAAACTGTTACACAATTGAAAAGATTTTTGCTCGACTCTTCAGCCTTGGAGAGTTTTGCACACCAAAGTAGCAAATTTGTTAACTAGTTTTTATTAAAATTGAAATAACACAGATATAGAAAATTTGGAGCTGATTATTGTTTCTTAATCTAATTTAGTGTGAAGTTTCACAAATATTAGAAATTTAAAATAATTAGTGACATTATTTGTAAGACGTGAAATGCTGCATTGTTATTTTTTTAATTTTGGTTAAATTGAAAACCGTTTTTAGTTTTAGAAAGAGGTTAATTAATTAATCGCGTAAGTTTGTGGATTTGAGAACCCGTGTTCAATTGCCATAAACGACAAATAATTTTCACCATATTAAAACTACCCCTGACATTCTTGGGGGCCGAGATTTGACTGCTGGTATGTACACATCACGTACCAAATATATCTTTTATCGAGATCTGCTACGACAGAGTGCCACACCCAGTAATGGGTAAAAGACGTGATGATATATTTATTAATTTGATTTATTGGTTATTTCTTAATAATTAATGAAGTAGGTGGCTCAGTAGTATCGAATCAGACTGTGGATTTGAAAACAAAAAATTTTCAGTAATAATATAAGAAGAGAGTGAGAATAAATTGAAAATAATTTGACAGATCTTTCGAAAACTTGTTGCTAGGCAATAGTCACGCAAGCCTGTAGGGCTTGAGTGGCTATTGCCAAATGGCTACAAGTTTGAGAAAGATACTGGAGAATTATTTTCTAATTTATCCAACTCTCGAGTTATATTTAATTAGATTATTTTTTGACTTAGCTGTTGAGGTCGATTCATCCAACTTAAAAGATTTTGAACTAGATCCATATCGATTGATTACTTATTAATGTATTCTTGGAAGTTATTTCCAAAATTTGTTGGTGTATTTCTGTATCTGAAATGGAACTAAATCGATTTTTTTCACACATTTTCCTTGACGCGTTGACAGTTTTAAATAATTATTTGACAACTACCTATCATTTTATCACATACAAAAATGCACCTACAGCGATTATTCCCGGGAATAATTTCAAGAGCTTTATTCTCCGTATAATAATGACAGGATTGGTTAAAACTCAGACACGTGACATACAATGAAGCATTTCATTGGTTTTGAGAAACATCAAAAATACTGTTGAGGTCGATTCATCTAATTTAAAAGATTTTGAACTGGATCCATATCAATTGATTACTTATTAATGTATTCTTGGAAGTTGTTTCCAAAATTTGTTGGTGTATTTCTGTTTCTGAAATGGAACTAAATCGATTTTTTTCACACATTTTTCTTTATGCGTTGACAGTTTTAACTAATTATTTGACAAGTACCTATCATTTGTCACAAACAAAAAAGCACCTACACCGATTATTCCCGGGAATAATTACAAGACCTTTATTCTCCGTATAATAATGACAGGATTGGTTAAAACTCAGACACGTGACGTACAATGAAGCATTTCATTGGTTTTGAGAAACATCAAAAATGCTGTTGAGGTCGATTCATCTAATTTAAAAGATTTTGAAATGGATCAATATCGATTGATTACTTATTCATGTATTCTTGGAAGTTATTTATTAATTCTCTTTCTTCTTCAAATTCTATGGCCATTAAAAAATTAAGATAATCAAATTACAATTGTAACCTAAATATTTATAACACACGAATTTTTTTAACTGTACTCATGCAACTGTAAATTAAATTACAAAAATGTTGTCGCACAGATTGTTTTGAAAAACCAAAAAAAAGAGTTCACTGCGATCGTCAATTGTTTACCTCTCGCATGACGTCATCTCCCAGTTACCTATTTCCCACATCTCTCACAATTTGAAAATAATCACCATCGAGTCAGGCGTACCACATTTAAGCTACTAACATATCCAACAATCATGTCATGATGATGTTAGTATTTTTTCTCAGCGCATATTTGCGGTTTAAGGGTTACAACCCTTTTTAAAAATTCTCTACAAAAGCGGCTACCCAGCAATAATTACCTCGGTAGACAAGCGAGCATCGAAACACGGCACAGCTATAGCATCGCTAACGTACCTTAGCAGTTCAATTTTACTATCCACGATCGTCATTATCCCAATACTTGCCTGCTACTAGTTTAATAGAGCGCGTGGTCATCTCGTCGAGATCTCAGTAATGGTGAAACACTTTGCCGCTCTGTAGAAATGAGAGGAAAGATGATGCGTCTTACAGAAGCCGCTCACAGTTTTGGAAAAGAGTAAAATAAAAGTGAAAAAGTAAATTATTTTCTTGTGTTTGTTGCGTTGTGCTTGAAGAAGCATCTTGGTGCGGCTTTAACGTAATGTTCTCTCTTTCTCTGTCTTTTTATTTTTATACCTCCCTCGCACCTTCTCGCTCCCACTTGTGGGTGTCTTTGTCTTCGAGGCTGTGAATGGATTTTAAAATTTTGGAGGTGATTCATTCATATGTCTTCGGAGTGTTACTGGAAAATTCAACACTGATTTTTGTTATTTCAGCAATTTAGTTTTTGTTTTACATTTTAAGTTATTTTTATTTTTTGCTCGACTTTTGCAAAGCATGTTATAGTAATTACTTATAATAATAATTATGTTATGCGTGCAATTGTTTTGTACCAATTAACTTCAAAATATTAACAAATTATTACCTATTTTAACTGCTATATTTATTTGCTTTATTTTCGTCTTAGATTTTATGTTATTTAAATTTTTAGCTAACTACTAAAACTAACCAAAACAGACGTAAAATGGCTTAGGTGAGTTTATGTTGCAGCAATGAAAAGCATAGTATATTGTAACACAAGTGTGGTAAGACATCCATTATCAAACAGTTATCTTGTGTGTACAATATTTTATTTGTTCCGCATTTTTAAACAAAATTAAAAATTATAATTAAATCCTGTCATTTAAAACTGTGGTGTTAAAAATGTTTTAAATGATATCTCGTATTATTGTGGCAACGCGCTTGTTCAATAACTAATATGGACAGTTGACCTATAAAAATTATACAAATTAGTAACTTGTACAGATTTTTACTTTCTTATACGTAGTATAAGGAAGTATTGGAATCGTGAAAAAAATCGTTGACGAGATTTTCGCGGAAATACATGTTTTGTGGTCCACTGAATCTGTTTTGATTATTTTCTCAATGATGTCTGTGTGTGTGGATGGATGGATGGATGGATGGATGGATGGATAGATGTGTGTCCGGTCGTGCAATATCTCATGAACGAGATAAGATTTGTTAACGAAACTTGGTAATTATAAGTTTCATGAAAATACGAAGAGCTGAGTTGATTTTGAATGAAATTGAAAGACCGGAAGAGGAAGTTTACTGGACACTCAAAACAATAAATTCCATTTATTTCAAAAATAGAATCAGTTACGAAGAAAAGTTTCAAATAAAAGATGTTAGCAAAAATATTTGGAAAATGTGATTTGCAATTTTCCTGTATATGCGTCTAATTTTGAGAAAAACTAATTTATATATTTAATAATATATTTCAATAATCATAGTAGCAATAGAAACAAAAAACAAAAACATGTTTAACATTTATATGTCAAATAATAATTGTCAAACGCAAGGAGCAAGTCATAAGTGTTCAATTCAGCGTTTTTAATATGAAATATGCTGTGTATAAGAAAGTCGTGTGGTGACCACACCAGATTTTTTCTATAGTGAATAAACAGTTTGAATAAATGATATTTTTACAATACTTGTACTGAAAGTTACCAATTAATGACAAAATTGAAACACAGTAAGTGGAACTTTTATTGCAGAGTAGTTTCCATATATTAGGACTTTAATATTTACTTACTGTCCACTGTAACAGTAACTAAATATTACATATCAAGGTCCTGTTTTTTTGACAACAATTTGACAGCTGTCAAGCTTGAAATCTATTTTAGTTTTCCTTCTATTTGTGCAAGTATTGTAAACAATAGCTTACTAACCCCGAACTGTAAGTGATTTATTAGGTCGCGAATTCTTGTCCTAAAAAGTGTCACTTACAGTATGTAATATACTATTACAAATGAGAAACAAATAATATTATAAGTCAGGAAAGTAATATTTTTCTTGACGAAGTGGTTGGTTGAAATACGAGACCCCAGGCCGAGTATTTTAATCTGCTGAGTCAAGTAAAAACATTTTCCTAGCGTATTATGTATACTATTTTCTCTGAAACCGTTTAATTTAATCAATATATAATCATAAAATAATTCAAAATGTTTAAACTTTTTGATATGAATTGTACTGACAGCAGACTACGTATCCAAGATTAGAACAAGAATAACAGTCACGTAAAATCTTTACCAGACCGTATTGTACTTTACCAGACTGTTATTTTTGTTGTAGTCTTGGATATGTACTTTACTTGACTGTTCTAGTAAAAATCTACTTTCCATACTAAAATTAGTCAGGAAAATAGGCACTTTCTTGCCTGTTTAAGAAAAAATACTATACCATGGCAATATTTTATGAAGTAACTATGGTAACAGAAAAATGTTAAAATTATTGCATATTTATTTTTATTTATTTGGTTTTTTATAGTTACCCATCAGTCTTTGTACCTTTTTTACTTGCACAGAGAAACTGATTCAGGCATAATAATTTTCAAACTGGTGCAGAAGAGGGAATAATGACTATTATTCCCTTGTTATACCTGCTGTATTTATACATGGCATTATGTAACAAAAATCACACTTTTAATATACTTATAATACATTAATCGTTGATAAAATATCTAACTATGTAAATTTCATATTATACTTTGGTATAACTATATTCCGTTTCATTTGAAAATATATTTTATACTATTATAGAATACACATAAAACGTAGAATTATTGAAGTTAATATCCGAAACACATTAAATATTCAAATAGGTATAATCTAATGCTATAAATTCTAATAATGTTTACATTTAAATAAGTTTTACAGATTTTATAGCGTGATTCTCGTCAACTTTAACTCATAAAATCATGTAATGTTCTTGTAACTAACTACTATGTTTAATGACAAAGAATCTCTTTTATGTTTAATGCAATTTTATTCAATTGCAATCTTATCGAATCTCTTCCAACAAATTGTTATTTTATATTTAACAGAGAATATTATTTATTAGGGAAATGAAATACAGAAATGTATATAACCGAGACAAAAATTTGCTTCTCAAGAAAGAGGTCGTGCGTTCAAATCTCGGTTATATCAAAAGAATACAATTGGATTTGAGTGGTTCGGCATCCACTATAAACTGTAGGTTCCTTGTTTCTTGTAATTGGGATTAAATACTTGTTGTGCGGAGTAAAAAATAAATAATAGTATATTAATAAACTAATTTTATATAATTAATTGAGTAAGCTTTGGCACTTGTTGAAACATGTTTGATAATATGTAAAAAATACAAAATAAAAACACTTGGTTGTTTCAAAGAAAATATTTATTTTATTTTCATCACTTCTGATGATGGTGTAAAAGTCGAAATACGTATTAAGAGTAAAAATAAATATTTTCTTTGAAACAACCAAGTTTTTTTATTTTGTATTTTTTAAATATGAACTAATTTTAATGGGGTAGGTGTCTCTGTGGTATCTAGTTGGCCTGCGGATTCGAAAACCTCGGTTTGATTCTCACAGCCGACAATTTTCATCACATTAAAATTACCCCTGTGGCTCCCCATCCATTACCATCTTTGGGGGCCGTAATATGACATCTGGTAACGCGCATAAATATATTACTTACTGAAATCTCCTACGGCAGAGTGCCACACCCAGTAGTGGGTAAAAGGCATGATGATACATTTATATTTTTTTCATAAACTATGTGTTCAAATTTTACAGTTTTACAAAAGACGAATGTTCCATATATATATTTTTTTCTATTGAGGTAATTTTATAATTTTTTTTTTTTTTTTTTGGCTTCTTTGGCGGACCAACTACTTAGGTCATATGCCGCCATTCCGCCCTGATCTGCGTTTTAGATGTTATGGTCAACAGCAACGCGAGTTTTCTCTGGACGGTCACCCATCCAAATACTACCCGCGCGCAACGTTGCTTAACTCGCGTTATCGCTTAGATCAGTACCAACGAGCTGAGCCATGGCCGTTGACAATTTTATAATTATAATTATTATTATTATATAGGGTGGCTAGCTCAGTGGTATGAAGTCGGTCTGTGGATCCTGAGAACCCTGGTTCGATACCCACAGGCGACAATCAATTTTCATAATTTCAAAAAGCTACCCCTGTGGCTCCTTCACCACTAACATCTTTGGAGGCCGTGATTTAACGACTAGTAACTTCACGCGCAAAAATATATCACTTACCGAGATCTGCTTCGGCAGAGTGCCACACCCAGTAGTGGGTAGAAGACGTGATATATTTATTTATTTATTTAAAAAAAAAAGTACAACTTGTCAAAAATTGGTGTTATCCAGAATTACACCTTTAAAATAATATTTATTGCACTAAAGATAATTCAAAAATAAATAAATATATCATCAAGCTTTTTACCCATTATTGAGTGTGTCATTCTGCCATAGCAAATTTCGCATAAAGTGTGATTACCAGCCGTCAAATTACGGCCCACAACAATGTTTGTAGAGAGGATGAAGCATGCAGAAGAAATCCACAGGAGTAATTTTAATGTAATTAAAATTGTTTCTCGGTTGTGGGAGTCGAACCAGGATTCTCAAAATCAACAGTCCGCTTCGACAGAGATTCTTCAGCATATATTGCAGCTCTAATCGACCGTGCAGAGTTTCCCACAGTTCTGAGCCGGAGCTAAATTTGATTTAATAATTTCACACTTTTACTTATCAGACCGCTTAATTCAGATTCGTCACACTTGCACCCCCGAACCGAGGGATGAACCAACACATGGCGATATAGGGGCGAACGACCTCACCTTCACGACCTTGACTTCGTTTTCTCACCTAAATATTACCTTCATTTAGCTCTTGAATTATCTTCTTTTAATTTGAGATGTTTTACGCATATGTTATGTACGTCGAAGCAAGAAGATGAAGTGAATAGGAGTGATTGGATAGATGAGATTGAAGGTTTGTTGTGTGATAAATGATTTCGAGTGTAATAAATAAATGAGTTTATATGGAGTGATCTATGAATGTAGTTGAAGTGAGGGTGGTGTGTTTGGATGAGAATGTGTGACGAGGACTGATTGTTTGATGAATTTAATGAGTGAATATTTTATGAATGATTTTAGGGTTCGTGCTACCCCATTTGATGGGATATAGCGTGAGGATATGTATTTATGTATGTATGTATGTATATCGCGTTTACAAAGTGAATTTTGATTTTGTTAAAAATTATACTACAAAATGTATAATAGTTTTTGGGGATATTTTTTGTAAAGTTATTAAGTTGTCTAGTTTATTAAAAAAAAAAGTCAAACATAAATCTATCTTTGTTTAGCTCATTTAAAATTATTGCAATTATTTTCTTTAGCAGTAAAATAATTATATTAACTACAAAACACTCTTCTTTATTAAAAATTAAAATAAATATAAATACATTACTGGGTGTGGCACTCTGCCGAATCAGATCTCGGTAAGTAATATATTTTGCGCGTGAAGTGCGGTTACCAGCCGTCAAGTTACGGCCCCCAAAGATGTTAATTTTGGGAAAGCCACAGGAGTAATTTTAATTAAGTGAAAATGTTTGTCGGCTGTGAGGATCGAACCAAGGTACTTAGGATCTACAGGCCGACTTCGTACGACTGAGCCACTACCCCATTATAGGTATAGGTATAGTTATATAACAATTTAATTCTAACATAACTAATAAATGACAAAATAAATTAAATTATAAAAAGTAAAATTGGGATTCCATCTTTGAGGGCCGTGATTTAACAGCGGGTAACCGCACTTCACGCCCAAAAATATATTACTTACCGAGATCTGCTTCGGCAGAGTGCCACACTCAGTAACGGGTAGAAGACGTTATGATATATTTATTTATTTAAAAGTACCTGATGTTCAATCATCTATAAACAAAACAAAGTTCCTACCACACCATTCATCCTTCCCCAAAACAAAACACAATCCCATCACCACAGCACACAACCTCACATAACAATCCGCCAATCAAACCATCCTCATAACTTCATACCGTCGAGTCCACTGAGCGGCTGTAGTGAATTCCAGTAGCTGACTTTTTTCCGTCTTGTATTTATGACTGCACGCTCCGCGATGCACGCGTGTGCGCACGCAGCCGCATGTGCACGGTAGCCGCGCACGGATGCTGGCGATGCTGGTGATGATGCTACTGTAAGGATGGATGCTTGATGCTGGATGTGCAGATTGTGAATTGTGTTATTTGCAGAGGGAAACTGGAGATAGGTTGAGTGGATAATGATAAATTATGCTTTAAGTAAAATAATAGTTATTTATATATCAAGGGTGAAAACAGGCTCTGCGCCTCGTGCTAATAACATGCGCAGGGTCAGAAACGCTAATTTCATCCGTGGTACATACAATATTTTATGCACAACAAAATAACATTTAATTATATGTTCAAAAGATTAAAATATGTACATAGGTTAAATGTCAAAATGACATTTTGCAGAATCAAGTATTCACAATAAACAAAAATTGTCATTTTATTTGTGTCCAAAGGAATTATTTCGTTATGGCCCTAAGGCCAAAAAGAGGTGTTTAAGCCCGCTTTTTAGAGATAAAACTCATGAATTTCGGCCCAGTTGTAAAATTATTTATATAAAAAATAAAAATAAATATATCATCACGCCTTCTACCCATTACTGGATGTGGTACTCTGCCGAAGCAGATCTCGATAAGTGATATATTTTCCGCGTGAAGTGCGATTACCAGTCGTCAAATCACGGCTTCCAAAGATGTTAGTGGTGGAGGAGCCACAGGGGTAGTTTTTAAAATTATGAAAATTGTTTGTCGCCTGTGGGAATCGAACCAGGGTTCTCAGGATCCATAGGCCGACTTCATACCACTGAGCTAACCAGCATATTTTATATTTTTATCTAATTCACAATTTAAAATTATAAATTTCTTGAACTATATACGACATTAGCTATGGGGTAGCTAGCTCAGTGGTATCGAGTCGGCCTGTCGATCCTGAGAACCTCGGTTCGATTCCCACAGCCGACAAACAATTTTCACCATATTAAAATTACCCCTGTGGCTTTCCCTCCACTAACAACTTTGGGGCACCGTGATTTTACGACTGGTAATCGCACTTCACGTGCATAAATATGTCACTTACTGAGATCTGCTTCGGCAGAGTGTCACACCCAGTAATGAGTTAAAGGCGTGATGATATATTTATTTATATTATTAATTTTCATTTCATTTTAAAAGGATTTAGTTTGGAATTTAAAATTTATATTACATGAACTATAATCGACATTAGCTTTGAGGTAGCTAGCTCAGTGATATCGAGTCGGCCTGTAGATCCTGAGAACCTCAGTTCGATTCCCACAGCCGACTAACAATTTTCACCACATTATAATTACCCCTGTGGTTTTCCCTCCATTGCCATCTTTGGAGGTTGTGATTTAACGGCTGGTAACCGCACTTCACTCGCATAAATACATCACCGAGATCTGCTTCGACAGAGTGTCACATCCAGTAACGGGTTAAGGCGTTATGATATATTTATTTATTTATTTATTATTAGCGCTGCAATACAAATACTACCTACCGCACTTATATTGTAAATAACTATTCTTAAACGTGGTTTCTGCACAATTTTGCAAATAATACTTAAACAATGATGCTGGAAACTATAAACAGAATTTTCTTGGAATATCTTCAAATTGAAATCTAGTGGAACAAATTACAGAACCTTCAGTCGTCTTGCCTCAAAAGTCTTAAAAGTTAAAATAACTGATTAATTTGCAAAAGCAATTAGACTTAAAATATAACCATAAAATGCCAGCAGAGTCTTTTTTCGCGGGTTAAAAAACCGTTGGCGTTCTTTCTCCCACAGACACAGTGCGTCTCTGTCTAGTTTGCAGACAAGATGCAGTCGATTTCTTCAAACTTCGTCGTAAACTGCTTTAAGTGCCTCTGTGGCTTAATAGCGTATCGTCCATGCATGTAACTCGTTATAAGACCCTTTAAGTTTATTATACTCATTTAGGAGTGCATACAAATTAGTCGTGAGTAGCAAGGTGAAAAATAAATCATTTGAAATGCTCCCGTACGGCCCTGTAGAAGTACCTGGCGCCTGCCCTGCAACACACTTCAAATTGGGCCTTCTAAAGAGAACAAGAGTTCGATTCCCACAACCGGTAAACTGATTTAATAGTTATTTCTATCACTAGGCCGTAAAGTGGACTTTTGCGAGCGCCGAGCATATTGCAGAACAGTTTCTAGATGTGTGATACACAAGATTTTTCGACCTGACGAATGAAATTATTGATTTAAAATTTAACGGCATTCGATAAAAACAGTTTCCGAACGATTATGAGATATGTAAAACTGTCAATCTCGGAAGGAAGCGCGGAAACCAATTTAATTACCTGTGTTGCATTCCTACAACTGATAAACAATATTTACCACATAAAAACTATCCCTGTGGCTTCCCCACCACTAGCATCATTGTGACCGTGATTTGACAGCTGATATCTTCAATACATATTTCTTTAGCGGCTGGAGTCGTGATCGCAAAAATTTCTGTTAATGAAAATGCTAATTTTTTGGTTGCATCAGTTTAAAAATATGGTTCTATGTAGACTACGAGAAATAGAATGCCGTTGAGCGCATCTTCATATCTTTTTTAGTTTTTAAGTTACAGCGATTTTTGACTTTTTGAAAAGCTCAACTTTGAAGACCCATATCTCGAAAACTAAAAGAGATATTAAAATGCGGTCTGAACGAGTGAATTTCTCGTGATGTAATTAACTTATACCGAAATTTTGAAAATTTTGAAAATTTTACTATTTTTTTTCTAAACTTTATTTTGCCCATATTATAAAATCTTGAAGAGATAATGAAAATCTGTAAACACCAGTGGATTTCTCGCATAAAAATACATAAGTATGTAAAATTTCAGAATTTTTGATCCACAGATAAAAATTTTAGAGCAAAAAAACGAAAAATGGCCAAAATTCGTCAAATTCTTAAGAAATTTTCAAAAAACAGTGATTTTTCGTTTTTTTTTAATAAAAACTTTATCTGTGCGAATTTTTGCCTGAAATTTTGCATACCTATGTACTTTTACGAGAGGAATTCACTGGTGTTCACAGATTTTCAGTATCTTTTCAATTTTTTTTAAATATTGAGAAATTAAAATTCTTTAAGAAAATAGTAAAATTTTCAAAATTTTCAATATTTCGGTATACATTAATTAAAACACGAGAAATACACTAGTTCAAACCGCATTTCGATATCTCTTTTAGTTTTCGAGATAAGGGCCTTTAAAGTTGAAATTTTTTAAAGTCAAAAATCGCTGTAACTTCGAAACTAAAATAGATATGAAGATGCGTTCAACGGCATTCAATTTCTCGTAGGCTAAATTATATACAACCATATTTTAAAATTTTTCTATTTTTAAACTTGTTCAACCAAAAAATTGCCATTTTCATTAACCGAAATTTTGCGATCATAACTCAGGCGATTAAAGAAACATATATTGAGAATTAAAATATGCTTAATTATGTAGTAATATATGAGGAATTAAAAGGTAAAATTCTCAATTTCATATCTAGTTTCAAATTATTTTAAATTAACCGTAAACAGAAGCAAAAGTGAATATAAACATAAATAAATAGTATCTTTACTAACGGACGGCCTGGCCTCGCCATAGCATAGATATAATATTTGAAATAGTTTATAAAACATTAACATTAAGTAAAAAGTTCTATTCCTTTTAGAAATCTTCTTATATCTATCAATATCTATCTCACTGCGGTCGCAATAAAAATCGCACACATCACTAACTGCTGCGACAATCAAATAAATAACAACACAATAGTTATTAACGGCTGCGAGTCATCCCCGTAATTAGCCAATTAATTAATAAAGAATTAATTAAATCCACTTTACTGTACAATCATACAATTAATCTATTGATGGAGACATTTAAGGGAATTCCTACTTGTCTGGGCTGCACTCTATGGTTATGTGATGTTCTGATGGCATTTTAGAAAAGTTTTCCGCAAGAACGATTTTTGTAAATTAGAAAAAAAAATAGATTGATAGAAGTTCGTACCATGTATTGCCTTTTTCGCATATTGCTCTATGCAAACATGTGCAGCCCAATGAAATGCTTCATTGTATGTCAGGTGTCTGCATTTTAACCATTCCTATCATTATTATACTGAGAATAAAGCTCTTGTGATTCCCGGGAATAATCTCTGTAGATTATTTTTTGTTTGCGACAAATGATAGGTAGATGTCAAATAATTATTTAAAACTGTCAACGCGTCAAGTAAAATGTGTGAAAAAAATCGATTTAGTTGTATTTCAGATACAGAAATACACCAACAAATTTTGGAAACAACTTCCAAGAATACATTAATAAGTAATCAATCGATATGAACCCAATTCAAAATCTTTTAAGTTGGATGAATCGACCTCAACAGCTAGGTCAAAAAATAATCTAATTAAATATAACTGGAGAGTTGGATAAATTAGAAAATAATTCTCCAGTATCTTTCTCAAACTTGTTGCCATTTGGCAATAGCCACTCAAGCCCTACGAGCTTTCGTGACTATTGCCTGGCAACAAGTTTTCGAAAGATCTCTCAAATTATTTTCAATTTATTCTCACTCTCTTGTTATATTATTACTGAAAATAATTCCGAATTGTGAGACAATAACTATTACTCCTAGTGATATTGCCAAAGATAAAAGTACAATTACTGGTTACGGATGATTTCAGTGAATGTGTTTAAGTAGTTTTCGACAAAAAGAAGAATTCAACTAAAAAGATCTCATAAATAAATTGATTAGTTATCAGAAATTGTACCTTGGTAATTACTTACTAAATAATATAAGACACACTTATCAATTTTATTGCAGGTCTTTTATGAAAACAGAGGCGCCAAGAGTTTAACGATCTTTTTCTTCTTCATCGAAGTTTTGTATAATATTCTGCGATAAGTATATAATAGAATTAATAACGACTCGTTATACAAGGTACGAATATTATAACTGGTCAATGTAATATGTGTTTTTCATACTATTTTTCCCATATCGCATTCATTTAATTATATTTCAAAATTTTAATTTTAAAAATATATAATTCAATTTTAAGGTAATATTACTGACAGATTTAATAAACATTTGAAATTTGATTAACTTTGACATTTATTAGTTAGGGTAGAGTTCAAATTCATAATTATCTGGTCTACTGTAATAAATGTATACATACTTGTAATTGGGCGATTGCCTGTATAAGAGTAAATAAATAAATAAATAATGTTATATATATATATATATATATATATATATATATATATATATATATATATATATATATATATATATATATGGTGGCTTAACACCCCAAGTGGGGTTGCGCCGCTCAATAGAGCTCTCTAGATCCTTTACGTTTTAGGGAGGATCAATCCCTTAATTTCCTTTTCATATCATCTTACTTATGCTTCTCCATAGTTTCCTATCATTTGTTTTCGTCTTCCAATTTGTAATTCCAGCGTTTTGAAGGTCCTCCTTTACTTCCTTGAGCCATGTTGACCTTGGTCTTCCTCTTCTCTTTGATCCAGGGTCCCATTGCAGTATGGAGTGTATCATTTCTTCTGTTCCAGCTCTCCATATGTGGCCTAACCATTTTACTCTTTGCTGTTTAATTGTTTTTACATATGTCTTCCCCATCTATTTCTTGTAATATTTAATAAAGAATGTTTAGCAATTTAATGTAATTATTTTATTATAAAAAAATAATATGGGGTGGCTAGCTCAGTGGTATGAAGTCGGCCTGTGGATCCTGAGAACCCTTGTTCGATTCCCACAGGCGACAAACAATTTTCATAATTTCAAAAGCTACCCTTGTGGCTCCTCCACCACTAACATCTTTGGGGGCCGTAATTTGACGACTGGTAACCGCACTTCACGCGCAAAATATATCACTTACCGAGATCTGCTTCGGCAGAGTGCCACACCTAGTAATGGGTAGAAGTCGTGATGATATATTTATTTATTTTTATTTATAAAAAAATAATAATAATGGAAATAATTTTACATGACTTGAACAATGACAGCTAAACGACATTTTTACAACTGACAACTCAAATACTTCACAAAAAATATCCCCAAAAACGTCAAACATTTGTTTAATTTTGTTTCAATTTCATGCCTGTCGATAGTTTTGAGGCAATTTTCGTCATTTTCAAATCTTATTTGTGTCGTTACAAAGTCTGTGAAATTAATTTTGTTTATTGGTTCAGATGCAGAATTTTAAGCCCGAAAACTTTTATTTCAAGTTTTTTTGCCGAAAATATTTAGGGAAACAGCAAATTACAAAATTATAATTTTACATGTTAAAGTTAATATTCGAGAGTCGTGGTCACCACCCTAGTTAACATCCAAGGGGGCGCGTCCCGACTTGGCCCCCTCTGCGGACGCCCATGGTAATTGGGTTCCTGTTCCTATTGTACTGAGTAACATAAATATCACTGGTTTCAAAATATGAGTGAAAATTTGAAAGAAAATTGGAATAAGGAGTTGTTTCTTCTATCTCTAGTTCAACTCCCACTCAAGCTAAATATATATGAACTACCACACTACGACATGGTAAGACCGAACCTTGTACTGTAATTTGGGATTAAGTTCCTTTTTTACAGATTAGCATACATAAATATCAGAGCTGGGCAGTAGCTAGCTACTTTTGTAGCTTAGCTACTAGCTTAGCTACATTAACCTTAGCTGTAGCTGTAGCTTAGCTAACTGTGAAAAAATATAGCTGTCGCTTGTAGCTAGCTACTTTTTTTTCTATTAGCTTAAAAATAACAACTGAAGTTACTTTTAAAGCTACTTTTTGTAGCTTAAAGCTACTTTTTAAGCAGAAGGTCAACAAAATACGCATGCGTACAAGCTAAACCCACACAAAATAATTATTTGTTGCCGGTTCTAATACGAAAAAATACACAGTAGGTGCCAGATGGTATATGCTATTTTTGATATTTATGTACATAATAGTAAATTAACAGTCATTATAACAAAAGACTGATCATATGACAATGGCAAATTTAATTATTTCACAATAATTTAAAAAAGTAGATTTAAAATTTAACAGTTACTTTAACGAAAACTTTTAACTGTAGCTTAGCTATATTTTACAAAATATAGCTTATAGTTGTAGCTTAGCTACTTTTTTAAAGAATAGCTGTAGCTGTAGCTTAGCTACTTTTTTTAAGTAGCTTCCCAGCTCTGATAAATATATAAATACATATTAACCAGATATTTAAAAGTTCTTTTAAATCTCTTTTTTAAATCAAATGGTAGTATTATATTAAGGTTTATGTATATAAACGTTTTTGAGTATTTAACTAAAGCAAAACCCAGTTGAACTAAAAGTTACGTTTAAATTGTCAACGCCTAAAATAGCTCTTGGTAAAATGTAAAATATAACTTTAACACGAGACTGTGCTATAACGCCCGTCAAATTCTCATTAAAATCCCGAAAATCGATATCTCAGACGCCTGGGTATTCTAACTTCACAGGTAACACTATCTTCTCGTCTCGGCCAATGAGAGCCGGCCAGTTCGCCAGCCTCGTTTTCTATTGGCCGAGCGTCAGCTGTCAGTGCGAGTATCTACCTTGGCCACGGAAAAAAACGCCACTGACCACGCCTACTCTATATGTTCACTTCAATGCATTTGTTATGACTTTTGTTTCTGATCACATGCTTTGATGCTATACACGTTTATGTCTCGAATTTTGCTCCTTATCGTAACGTTATTTATTTGTCTCGCCCGTGAAACAAAACTCATGTTTTTCAACTGTTTTTCTAACGCATTTCAAAGAAAAACCCTTAAAATGGTGTAATACATCATTAACATTATTTATATTTGTATATAAATGTCAGGAATATTTGCTTTTTGTTCTGCCTTGCCCGGAAATACCACAGAAAAAATTTGGAACTAAATATATTAAAATACTGAAATTTATATTAGTTTTTCTTGGAATTTCTCTTAGAGGTAAATCAAATCTATAAATTCATTACGTTTTACAATAAATAGTTGACTATATAAAATAATAGTTAGGGAGCTAGGGTGCAAAATGATGTCTCATTTTTTCCAGTGACAGAAATTGATTTTTTAATAGATTATGAAAATTGAGATATTTTTGTAGTGAACAAACCAGAATATTTCGAATCTAAAAATAAAAATAAATACATATATCATCACGCCTTCTACCCATTACTGGGCATGGCACTCTGCTAAAGCAGATCTCGGTAAGTGATATATTTTGCGCGTGAAGTGCGGTTACCAGTCGTCAAATCACGGCCCGCAAACATGTTAGTGGTGGAGGAGCCACAGGGATAGCTTTTTCAAATTATGAAAATTTGTCGCCTGTGGGAATCGAACCAGGGATCTCAGGATCCACAGGCCGACTTCATACCACTGTGCTAGCCATCCCATATATTATATTTCGAATATAATAATTTCAATTTCAAAATTGATTTTTATATTATTAAAATATGATTGAATTGCAATTATACTTATAAAATCAAAGAAAAGAAATAAATTTTAAAATGACAGCGACCAAATAATTTTTTTTTAACATGTTAGTTTTGTTGTTGCTATTAATCCAGTAATTTTTATTTTTTTCACAGTTGAAATTATTACTATTTTTATTCTATTGTCTATATTTATTGTATTCCCCACACAAACCTAATGACAGACGGCAAAGAATTAACTGCATGTTTCAGCATAACAAGATACAGCATTATCGCAGCGAACTCTCTCGTACAGAACAGCGACGAAAGACTATGTCGAAAGTATGAAGTCTGCAAACTTTGTGTTTATGCGCAGCGACAAAGACAACGACTAAGACTAAAACAGTAGCTGGAAACGCTGAGCTGTATTCACATATGACAAACTCTCAAGGTTATGTCGAAAACTAAAACTAAGACTATGGTAAGAGGTGGAAACAAGGCTTTATTCTTTTATTTTAATGTCCATGAATGATTGAACAGTCTGTGATACAGACTCATCCAGAACTGAAAATGGCATTAATAAAAAGTATATATTTTGTCTGTCCCTATACCACCATAGAAGAACGAAACTTAAAATTTATAAAAGATATTATTCCATTATTAAAAAGACATTAAGGTAGTACTAGTGTGACGGTGGCGCCATCGGTTGTCGAGTGACGAAACTGACGCTCAAAAAATATATAAAATAAGTGTTTTATGGTTATTATGATTTGAATATAATGAATTGTTAACAGGCTGTTGGTCTAGTGAATTTTCAAATACCCTACCACCGCGTGGTGTTGCCATTATAAATTGGGATTCTTAATTTTTTGTTAAAAACAAGGCTATATATCCATTACTAAACGATAAAAAACATTCTCCTTCTGATACAATATACATGGATAGTTCTAGAACATCATACTAGTTTTTCAAATGAAACTGTAAAATTTTAGCGATACACAAACCAAATATGTGAGATTCTGAGTGATGATCGCCATAAGCCCCGTGTATAAGAACTCAACTTTACAAGCGAATATATTTGTTCACAGACGATGAATGTGTTTCATATTTTAACAGGATGCGTATGACTATCCAATGTTTACGTGCGCCAAATTTCATTCAGAACTGCAAATTTTTCACGCTAGTACTACCTTAAGAAGTGGAAACAAGGCTTCATTCTTTTCTTTTAATGTCCATGAATAATTGAACAGTCTTCAATTCAAACTCATCCAGAACTGCAAATGTCATGTCAAGTGCTGCCATTTTGAATATATATAGTTAGATGTCTGTATATATTTTGTCTGTTCCTATACCACCATAGAAAAATGAAACTTAAAATTTGTTTATCATCTAAAATTTAAAAGATATTATTCCATTATTAAAAAGATATTAAGCGCACTTTTTTATCGTTTTGAAATGACCCTTATGGGGTGGCTAGCTCAGTGGTATGAAGTCGGCCTGTGGATCCTGAGGTCCCTGGTACGATTCCCACAGGCGACAAATTTTCATAATTTGAAAAAGCTATCCCTGTGACTCCTCCACCACTAACATCTTTGGAGGCCGTGATTTAACGATTGGTAACCGCACTTCACGCGCAAAATGTATCACTTACCGAGATCTGCTTCAGCAGAGTGCCACACCCAGTAATGGGTAGAAGGCGTGATGATATATTTATCTATTTATTTATGACCCTTAAATTCTTGACAATCTTGAGCAGTTTTTCTACACAAACAGTTATTTCCTTTGAATGTTTGAATTAATATTACAATTACAATTTCCTGTTTCCAGTTGATCGGTTACCTTCCCCCGTCCTACGTCCTACCCCTCTTTTCTGGGCGCAGGTCTCTGCAACCTCTCACTAGTGCGTGGTTATATCAGAGCCAACTCTAGCCGACATAACTCGATGACTCAGTGTTCTGGACACCCATGATACATTGCAATATCAAATCTTAAATTCACGCTTTCTATTTACAAATTATATTAGAGTCAATACAATTATATTTCGATTCCGATTTTATTATTTGAACTGCTTGACTAAGTTTTAAGGACACCTCGTTTGATTAGTCTTTATTTTATTTGCGTTTATTGGTTGGTATATATTATTACGCAGATTTCATGAAATTCATACAATGCGAGGAATTTTTTGTGTTGTTACAAAATTGCTTTGAATTGTTTACGAAATATAAACGTTGTAGACTTTTACTAAGATACTAAATGGCTGGTTTCTAGTACTTTTATCTACATTTTACTCTTTGAAATCATCTATAAATAGTTATCTATATATCTAGGCAATAGCTATTTACATTTAGACGATAAAAAGGTGCGCTTAATATCTTTTTAATAATGGAATAATATCTTTTAAATTTTAGATGATAAACAAATTTTAAGTTTTTTAATGGGATGGCTAGCTCAGTGGTATGAAGTCGGCCTGTGGATCCTGAGGTCCCTGGTTCGATTCCCACAGGCGACAAACAATTTTAATAATTTCTAAAACTGCCCCTGTGGCTCCTCCACCACTAACATGTTTGGGGGCCGTGATTTGACGACTGGTAACCGCACCTCACGCGCAAAATATATCACTTACCGAGATCTGCTTCAGCAGAGTGCCACACCCAGTGATGGGTAGAAGGCGTGATGATATATTTATTTATTTATTTATAACAATATGAAGACTTGTTAAAATGTTTGAAAATAACTATGAAAAGTGAGGAGGAGTTCTGATGTACTTCTTCTGATATCCAAGATGCCGCACTGCGGCAGTAGAGAAAGAAAATTGAATTTTGTTGTTATTTGAGTCAGGTAATAGCTATTTACATAACAAGTACGCGAAGACATACGTTGCACATGAGTGTAAGTTTTCGATTCTGCTTTAATTTGCGCGAATGGTGCAAAGGGCGTCTTCGTGCACGAGTTTTGTACAATGCTTTTTATAACGAGCAAAAATTATATGATGAATAATGAGGAAATTGATTAAATTTGAAGCGTGAATTTATATTGATAGGTGCTTGCTTGCACATTGTTCTACGTTAAAAATATTTCACTAATTTCAAGACAATTTCTTCAAAATCGTCTAGATTGGAATACTATACAGTGAGTGATTCTTCTTTATCATAAACACCTCCAAAGATAATTGAAGCCCCAGATCCATACTATGTTGCATCTATTTTCGACAATGACAATCAACCTGCTGCTGGTACTTCTACAGCCTCCGAAATTGTTGTCAATAATATTACTGTTAATAATATGAACAGGTACGGAAGAAATCAATGTTTCTTTAGATAGTACAAAAATTTCCACTAACACATGATGTCAATATAAGCAACTGTAACAACTGTGTTAATAATACACACAAACAATAAATATTATGTATTTCACTTACTCTTAAAATAAAACCATTTATCGATATATTTTACATTGTTCGGTTCTTTTTATTAATTGTGTACTGATTAGATATGCTGCAATTTAAGGTTATGTTTATAAAAGTCAAAATATACTACTGCATATTTACTAGCGCTGGCTCACTGCATCTTCTTCTTCCATAAGCGTCTGGGGCCAAAATATGAATTCCGCACTCGGCGCGAAATTTAAATCGCTATCAATACAACTTTTTTTACAGTTGCGTAATTAATTACTTTCCGCATTAGTGTTTCTTTGCTTACAGAAACGCACTTGGTCTGCATTTGTCTCCTTTCCACCCGTAACCGAGGCAATAATAGTTACGTAATAACAAAGAAATCGCACAGTTGTAGGAAAAATAGATTTTTGATCCAGTGTTTGCAGTAAATAACCAAATAAGAACAGAAATATTTAGCTACAGAATATCATTCTTAATAACTTGAAAATTTTTTCATTAGAAAAATTTATGGGGTGGCTAGCTCAGTGGTATGAAGTCGGCCTGTGGATCCTGAGAACCCTGGTTCGATTCCCATAGGCGACAAACAATTTTCATAATTTGAAAAACCACCTCTGTGGCTCCTCCACCGCTAACATCTTTGGGGGCCGTGATTTGACGACTGGTAACCGCACTTCACGCGCAAAATATATCACTTATCGAGATCTGCTTCGGCAGAATGCCACACCCAGTAATGGGTAGAAGGCGTGATGATATATTTATTTATTTATTTTATTATAATTTTGACGAATTTTGATATTTCTTTTTTGATTAAATTAATTTATAAAGCGAACAATTAGAATATTGCCAGGATTTGAACATGCTCCACAAAATTTCTTTTTTGATAGTTGTGCTTTGAAACTGCCTAGAATTTTTTGTAGTGTCCTTAAATGTCAAGAAATTTTAGTTAGAAACTGATAGACACTATGAAAAAGTTAACAGCTGTGAATTAGATAGAATAAAAACAAAATAATTCATAATATGATATTCGTAGTAATGCTATTGAAAGCAACAAGTATAATGTCATCTATAAAAGCAGAGCTACCTTTTTTCTCAGGTGGTAATAGTCACAAATCCGGCGATGGCGCCTGGCAAGGAGCAAGGATCATTATCGTACCACTCGCGATCTCATACGACGGTCTTCGCGTCGCCAAACATTTAAACTATCCCCCACCCCTATTTCGGGGGCGAAGCGCCGTTTTTGCAGAGCGCTAACCTACCACAACATTTCTACAAAAAGCCCGCCGACTCGAAGTAAAATATGTACTTTTTTGCTACGCACACTAAGATCTTTCTTGTTGGCTTTTTTCTAAGCCTATATATTTTTAGTACACTGCCGTTTACCCGACCACAAAAATAGTGCCCTTTTTGCTGGATGGGGTCGGGGGTGCGGAGGTGCGGGGGGTGCTCTTGTGACGTCACCAGACACCTGTGGATGCGCCTCATATTTATATGTGTGCGATTTTTTCACGGTTTTTATGATAGCAGTTGGCTGTGCGCTCTGTGGTGTATGAATTGTGCGCGGGTTTTTTTGAGAATCGGACGAGGATAGAAAATAGAGGGACGGAGAGAGATGCTTTGAATGGTTGGTGTTTATGGTTTTTGTAGTGGTTTTTATACTTCAGGATTATTGGGGCACATTTCATTGCACCGGCTTTTTAAACAAATTTAACTTCTTTTGTGGTTACAAGAAAACGTTTAACACCTTATGATCTGAATCACTTCCTAACAAGAAATCACAATAGATATTTGTTTTTCCTTAGCAGATATACAACTTTTTGTAAAGATAAATCGATGGTGACGGATAAATGAGTGCATTAAAGAGAAAATTTGTAAACCTGCAGGTTCCGTGTTCGATTCCAGTAAATCACTGTGTCAAATATAGCTGTAGGTAACGCCATTTGAGAGCTGGTTGTCACATTTTGATTTTACACACGAGACAAAGAGGTGTCAAAATCAATCAGTCTAGTTTTCAAAAATTACCGTTTGAAAAAGTCTTCGATTTCAATATTAATAAGAGTTAGGAAAAGTTGTATCTTTCCGCACTAGTGCGGAATTGTAAATCTATTATATTTCAATCACATTCATGGTATGGGGTAGGTGGTCAGTGGTAAGTAACAATGGGGTGGCTACCTTAGTGGTATGAAGTCGGCCTGTAGATCCCGAGAATCCTGGTTCGATTTCCACAGCCGACAAACATTTTCACCACATTAATACTACTCATGTGACTTCCCCAAGACTAACATCTTTGGGGACCGTGATTTGACACCTAGTAACCGAACTTCACGCGCATAAATATATCACTTACCGAGATCTGCTTCGGCAGAGTGCCACACCCAATAATAGGTAAAAGGCGTGATAAATGATCAAAAATTATTTTTAAATTCTTTTTCAAGGAATTTTAAACGGTAGTCTTGTATATTTTTCTATGTCCTGATAAAGTTCCCAATAACTTTCAGCAGAGGATAAATAAACAATATCGCATCAATATCGTAACATAAATATAAAATAAATATATCATCACGCCTTCTACCCATTACTAGGTGTGGCACTCTGTCGAAGCAGATCTCGGTAAGTGATATATTTTGTGCGTGAAGTGCGGTTACCAGTCGTCAAATCACGGCCTCCAAGGATGTTAGTGGTGGAGGAGCCACAAGGGTAGTTTTTGAAATTATGAAAGTTGTTTGTCGCCTGTGGGAATCGAACCAAGGTTCTCAGGATCCACAGGCCGACTTCATACCACTGAGCTAGCCACCCCATAAATAATAATACTTATTTTGAATACAATAGAAGACTTGTTTTTGCAATTCAAATAACAGTTCATATAAACAAAATCTGTCATTGTTTTTCTGTTTTCAACACTAACTAAATTGCAGTGGTCAAATTTGACATATTTCGAAGAGATTCAAAAGAAATAATTCTTTAGTTCACATATTTTCCGGGCTTCTTTTACCGTCGGTGGCGCTGTACGTATTTATTTTACAAAATAATAATTAAGAAATTGAAAGTATTTTAAGAACAAATTAATTAGCAAGACAAATATAAAATAACGTTTTAACACATTCGGAAAAAACTGTGAATTACTGTTCTTAGTTATGTTGCAGAGTTTTTAAATCTGAAAAAGTGTGATAAAAGTCGTAACCAGAACAAACGAGATTCTCATGTATATATAACTTTTTAATTTCGAGGAAAAACTCAAGTGTCATTTACACATATAATTTAATGATGGTTGACATTAAATTACGCGTTAAATAAAAAGAATTTAATATCAAAATAAAAATACGAACATAGGTGTCAATTCATTCATAACAATCTATAAACATGGCGGTACACTTTTAATATGTTCCATAGTATTTCAAAAAATGCAGGTAAAAACAATAAATTATCAATTAAGTAGTCATTTATGCAATTATTTACAATTCGTAAGTCGTGCTTTGTCAGAATTGTTGCAAATGCATCATGTCATCCTTGTTGCTCATTTTAAACATTGGTGGCGTCATCTCCGTCAGGTGCATAGAGCAAGTGTGCAGGCATCTCTCTCAATGTATTGTTTCAAAGTGTGTGGGCGTGCCCACAGCCCGAAGCCGACCGAGCGCGCCCGAAGCCTGCAAACAGCATGTCCCTTACGACATACAGTAGTCGTTGCTCTGATTCAGAGGTGGCTAGATCTGTTTGCCGGCTGTAAAGCTCGTAAGAAAAAAAGCGCGCGTTACCCCAAAACAAAAAAAAAAGGTAACGACGCTTTTTTACATCGGTATTTTTTTGTTATTCGTAAACAACCATCGATTGTGGCTTTTTCTGTGTTCGTGCGACAATCGTTTGTTTGTAGACAGTGTTTTTTTCGTTTTTACTCGTCGATAGAATTAGGTTATAAATCATAATTAACTGAAACACGACAATTAACGAATAAAACTGTACTTAAAACTAATTTAGACGTAATTAAAACCTAGTTTTTAATAAGAAAATTGCTTATACATTGTGTGAATTGTTAAAATAATAAGTGAACATTGTTGAGTTGTGAACCATTTTTTCTAATCTGGAAACATGAATTGTGCGCTTCTGACTGTAATGGCGCGATGTGTCTCATTCCGCGTGTTCTGAACGCAGTTTTTTAGTGACAGTGGGACTTTTCTTTTGCAAATATTTCTTAAAAGAAAATGCAAGTAAGAACTGCAATTTTCTAGTGCTCCAGTTTTGTGCTAACCGCAACTTATAACACAGCAAAATGTGAGTAAAATACTTATTTGTTCAATTGCCCAGAAAATATCGAAAGTTTCAAACAAAACTTCATTCGCCATCGCTTTTATTTGCGAAACGAAAGCCGCGAATTTAAATTACCCTCACTGGAATCTGCAATCACTCTCTGCAAAAACAAAACTTAATTCATTTTTACAAGAAAATAATCAACTATTGTTCAAATAGTCAAACTGGTTACGTTTGCACTGGGCTGATTCTGCAAACATTGGTGTGATTTTTTATGCCTATTAGCAGAAGCGCATTTAAAATATTTCTGGCCCTACTAACCTACATTATAAGGGAATAAAATTATATATTTTTATTATTTATAAAATAAATATATCATCACGCCTTCTACCCATTACTGGGTGTGGCACTCTGCCGAAGCAGATCCCGGTAACTGATATATTTATGCGCGTGAAGTGCGGTTACCAGCCGTCAAATCACGGCCCCCAAAGATGTTAGTGGAGGGGAAGCCACAGGAGTAGTATTAATGTGGTGAAAATGTTTGTCGCCAGTGCGAATCGAACCAGGGTTCTCAGGATCCACAGGCCGACACGATAACCACTGTGCCACCAACTCCATTTTATTATTTATATGTAATATAA
Organism: Pterostichus madidus; assembly: GCA_911728475.2. Taxonomy (NCBI): domain Eukaryota; kingdom Metazoa; phylum Arthropoda; class Insecta; order Coleoptera; family Carabidae; genus Pterostichus; species Pterostichus madidus. Next base: position 10,853,604 of record OU452315.1, read on the forward strand.
TTACTTGAAAGACGCTTACTAACAGAAATGGTGATGATTGCTGGACTGCCAATATAAATAAAATAAAATTCACTACAGCTAATATAAAATATAACATAAAATCATAAAAATAAAAAGTCAAAACAAGCATAAACTAAAAGTTTGAATCCGGGCCCTAAGCTATTGCCGCTTTAGCCTAGGCCAAAGTCCGCCTGTGCCTATTAGACTCCAACAGGCAAAGCGGTCTTAGGATAGGCGCACTTGGACATACAAAATTTGGGGCCCTTTTAAAACAGTAAAAAAAATGTGAATGAATACATCATTATTAGTAGTAGTTTTATTTAGTGACTTTATTGGTTATTATGGTCAGCTTTATACAAATCAAATATAAATGAAGTGATTATTACTAGTATTTTGAGAATTGGACTTACGTTAATGATGATAGTCTGTTGTGCAAAATCTTCTATTATATCCTCAAAGTTCTTTTAAATATTTTAAAGTCATTTTAATATTTGTATAAATTTTGTAGGCTTAATTGAGAAATTTTAAGTTATGTATTTAGTAAAATTTTGTCCATTGTTTAAAAATTATTTAGAAATCTCATGTGGTTTTCGATTTACATTTAAATTTTAAAAAATTAATGATAATGCTTAGCAAAACTGTAATAAAAATTGAGATCCTCCATTATCCGTGTAAACGACAACCTGGGCATGTTGAGGCCCTTATCAAGCCGGGGGCCCTAGACTCATGCTCCATGTACCCTTATGGTAAAGACGGTACTGCTAACAGGATTAAAATAATGGAGTGAAAACTTAGCAAATATTACATTAAACACTTGTCAATATTTGTGACAATCTGTTTCCATTTAAATACATAAAAATATAAATAAAAATCATCACGCCTTCTACCCATTACTGGTTGTGGCACTCTGCCGAAGCAGATCTCGGTAAGTGATATATTTTACGCGTGAAGTGCGGTTATCAGTCGTTAAATTACGGCCCCCAAAGATGTTAGTGGTGGAGGAGCCACAGGGGTAGCTTTTGAAATTATGAAAATTGTTTGTCGCCTGTGGGAATCGAACCAGGGTTCTCAGGATCCACAGGCCGACTTCATACCATTGAGCTAACCACCCCATAAATACAATCAATAATAAAAATAATAAGAAATAATTTTTGAAAAAGCAATGCGTTCGCCGGGGTTTGAACCCAGAACCTTTCAATCGCATGATGACTGCTCTAACCAATTGAGCTACAAACACTCGGCGAATACTCATGCTTTTCCGTGCTGGGTTCAAACCCCGGCGAACGCTCATTGCTTTTCCAAAAATTATTTCTAATAATTACCATCAGACAATTTGTCAATAAACAAATTCTTATAATAAAAATAATGCTATATTATTTAGTTTTTACTAATTTAATTGCAGGTAAAAATACCATGCAATTTATATGATAGTTGTATATACAAAAGTTGCAAAAAGTTGAGGAAAAATATTTCGCATTATCACGAATACCGTCGTTGTTATTACATTGCACCTGCCAAAAAAGTGGTATAATTAAACTGCATATGAGAATGCAATTCAAATTCGATGTTCATGTCACTATAAATAATCGCCGGTCGATAATATCGATCAAAATATTACTTACTTTCACAATAAACTGAAAGTTCAAAGAATAAATATTCGCGATTAATGTAATCAGAAATGTTGTAGATTAGTTTGCATGTTTACCAAAGTAATTTATTGTAAGAGTGTCCTTGAAGTTATTAAATAAGCCTTATATAATATTTTGTGTCACCCTTATCCGGTTTTGTGAATTATTAGACGCACTTGTTATTAACAAACATTAGCAAAAGTCGTTCTTTGCATTTTTACTTTTTTCGAAGCAGGTAGATGTCATGTTCTTTGATAATTTACTTTTTACTATAATATATTATTAGAAATAAATTTTGAACATGCTATGAGCGTTCGCTGGGATTGGAACCCAGAACCTTTCACTCGCATGGTGCTCTAACCAACTGAGCTACAAACACTCCGCGAATACTCGTTCAAATCCCAGTAAACGCTCAAAGCTTAATTATTTCTGATATCTACAATCAGACAATGTTGTCAATCAATTAAAAATGTATATATATATATATCATCACGCCTTCTACCCATTACTGGGTGTGGCACACTCTGCCGAAGCAGATCTCGGTAAGTGATATATTTATGCACGTACCAGCTGTCAAATCGCAGCATCCAAAGATGTTAGTGGTGAGGGAGCCACAGGGGTAGCTTTTGAAATTATGAAAATTGTTTGTCGCCTGTGGAAATCAACTAATTCTTATAAATAAATAAATAAATAAATATATCATCACGCCTTTTACCCATGGCTCAGTGTGGCACTCTGCCGAAGCAGATCTCGGTAAGTGATATATTTATGGGTATGAAGCGTGCTTATCAGCCGTCAAATCACGGCCCCTAAAGATGTTAGTGATGGGGGAGCCATAAGGGTAATTTTAATGTGGTGAAAATTGTTTGACGGGTGTGGGAATCGAACCGAGGTTCTCAGGATCCTCAGGCCGACTGAATACCACTAAGCCATCAACCCTATTATTAATAATCCTTATAATATATTATATTACTCCTTTTGGACTTTAAAGGACATATTAGATTATCCTTTGACTCTGCTATTTTGCTACTTACTATTTAAATGATTGTAATTGATTTAAGTTAAGTATGTTTTTAAGTAAATTTAATTGTTTTAACTTAGAGGAGGCGGTTTTCTACAATTTTTATTGTTATTTCTTATGTCTTACCTATCACGTGATTTTGAAAAAAATTTTAGTAAATTCCTTCATTCTCGATTGTATCAATGAATCTTAAATTTTATGTCTGACTTAAATAAATAAAAGCAAATCGAAGTAAAATTTGAAAACATTTACCATTTGCCACTTTGTTTACTTAAATCAGTTCAAATAAACTGAATTATGAAACTGATGCACTTATTGGGGTGAATTACTTCAAAGTAAATTAGAATATGTAATTCTAGTACTGGAAAGTCAGCGAAGTAATCCAGCGAAATAAATAAATTCTTATTATAATATGATACATTATAACACTTATAACATAATAGTATATTACATATCATAATCTGTAAGTGACAGTTTTTAGGTTTAGAATGTAGTACAGGAAATCGCGGCCCGAAGGGTCGAGATTTCCTAAAGATTTACGACCTACTAAAATCACTTACAGTTCGAGGTTACTAAGCTATTTTTTACAATACTTGCACAAATAGAAACAAAAGAAAATAGGTTTAAAAATTGACAGTTGTCAAATTGTCAAAATAAACAGGACCTTAATATGTAATATTTACTTACTGTCCACGGTTGGTAGTACGTAAATATTAAAGTCCTGATATAACCATGGAAACCACTGTGCAATAAAAGTTTCATTTACTGTGTTTAAATTTTGTCATTAATAGGTTACTTACAGTACAAGTATTATAAAATAACTATTATACATATGAGGTACATTAATATAAATAGTAGATATAAAAGTTTGAATACGCGATGATCCAATAATGTTTCTTATATGTACATTAAGCGTCGGTTATAATATTTACCGATCGTAAAAGTTAACTACCAAACAATGATACTTATATTTTTGTTATTAGAATCATATTTTTGGTTTGAAACTTTTACTGAAAAACTTTAAACATCCTCAAGCAATAAAACTAATGAAATATCTTATTTTCTTACTTACTAATAATTGATAGATGATGTAAACGTGCAAATTAAAATTGTTTTATTTATTCTGACAAAAATAATTTACTATTTTTATCCGACGCTTGCTGTAGTATTATAAAAACGCAAAGTAATGTGTATATGTCACGCCTACTGTTTTTACTGTAGGGCAAATATTATTATTCCTGTGGATTACTACAACCTTACTAACTATAAATTCAGAAGTAAAAACCGACTACGCAGTTTAATAAATGTTACTTAAGTCAGGTTTGCCAGTGGTCTAACTAATATCAGTTTAAATAGAACCATGTGATTAAATGAAATAAACAAAGTAATTCACCTAGGAAGTGGGATTTCTTCAAGTTGAGTTTGAATCAGTAAATCTAGTAAAATGGGCGAAGTAACCCAAACAAATATAGGCGTATTCCATTTGCAATTTGGATCTAATCTAATTTACATTTACTGAACCAAATCACTTATTTATTTCGCTGGATTACTTCGCTACTTTTATTTCCAGTACTAGAATTACATATTCTAATTTACTTTGAAGTAATTCACCCCAATAAGTGCACCAGTTTGCTTAATTCAGTTTATTAAGTCATGTGCCGAATTTATCTGAACTGATTTAAGTGAACCAAGTGGCAAATGGAATACAGCTTATAGAATGGATAAATAGGTGATCCGTTTCAGTAAATGTAAGTAACATTGAAATGCAATATGCGTTGTATTATTATATAATATAATTTGACAGATATCATAGCTCGGTGAAACCGAGATACATTTACAAGCAAGAGGTCGTGTGTTCAAATCTTGTTGCCGTCAACTTATATTCAGAGGAATACGATTGTGGCTGAGTGATTCGGGTTCCACTATAAGCTACTGTATTTGGGGTTAAATAACAAGTAATAGTATATTATACAACGACGCTATAATGAATGCTATTATTCCCAACGATGAAGTTTATAACACGAGCGAGCAAAATGAGCGCGGGTTGTAATCATCGGAGGGCAAAAGACGTGATGATATACTTATTTATTTATTTTGTTTATATATTAGTCGGATGCTAGAAGTCATTACATTACCATAGAGTATTAAAGGTAGTACTAGTGTAACGGTGGCGCCATCGGTTGGCGAAACTGACGCTCAAAAAAATGTAAAAATTGTATAAAATAAGTGTTTTATACCTATTATGATTTGAATATCATGAATTGATAACAGGTTGTTGGTTTAGTGAATTTTCAAATACCATACCACCGTGTGGTGGTGCCATTATATTGGGATTCTTATTTTTTCGTTAAAAACAAGGCTTTGCATGGCTATATATCCATTACTAAACGATAAAAAACTTTCTCCTTCTGATACAATATACATGGATAGTTCTAGAACATCATACTAGTTATTCAAATGAAACTGCAAAATTTTAGAGGTACACAAACCAAATATGTGCGATTCTGAGTGATGATCGCCATAAGCCCCGTGTATAAGAACTCAACTTTACAAGCGATATATTTGTTCACAGACGATGAATGTGTTTCATATTTTAACAGGATGCGTATGACTATCCAATGTTTACGTGCGCCAAATGTCATTCAGATCTGCAAAAAACTTTTTCACGCTAGTACTACCATACTTAGAGGATTTGTAATTTTTAGATTTTTTACTCTGATTCGTCGTATTGCTACAAAACGCTCTTCTGAGGTCTCTGGAGTTTTTCTATCTAGTTAAACCATTACTTATACAACAATTAAAATGTAATTGTTCGAATATGACGATTACTTTGATACAAAAAAATTGATAACATGCGCTTTATAAACGTTTTAAAATAATTTTTAATTCGAATGAACAAACTGATAACACCAATTTGCATGTTTTTGTGTTTTTGCAAATTATCAATCAACTTATTACTATTTGTAACTATGTATTACTATAATACTGGAGGAATTAAATCATGGCATTTTCTTTAAAAACTAACTGAACAGTTAGTTTATAGTTTAGCGGAACTTTGGGTCTAAAAGTTGCAGAAATTATTATAGATAATATGTATATATTATAAACATAATACGATAAAATTTGTATATTAATATACGTACTTTATTCAGAAATTATACATATGACATCAATAAAAACGCGTAGCCTTCTTGCTGTCAAATATTTGTAAATTATTTTAAACAAACGTGCTTTAAAAATATATTTACTAAAGCTTTGTTTAAAGCTAATCAATAAGTAATTAGGATTAGCAATTATAATGTTCAATTAATGAAATCATTTTAAAACTTGTGCTCCAAATTATAATTAATAGTACCATATGGGGTATGTTCTGTAACGGGTCTGTTAATTTTTAATGGCCTGTTAAAAATTTTAACCTATAAAAATAAAATAAATATATAAATAAATGAATAAATAAATATATCATCACGTCTTTTACCCACTACTGGGTGTGGCACTCTGCCGAAGCAGTGATATATTTATGTGCGTGAAGTGTAGTTATTATCAGTTAAATTACGGGCCCCCCAAAGATGGTAGTGATGAGGGAGCCACAGGGGCAATTTTAATTGATGAAAATATTTTGTATATTAATAACACAGTTGCTTATATTGACATAATGTGAAGTGGAAACTTTTGTACTGCCTAAAGAAACATTGATTTCTTCCGTACCTGTTCATATTATTAACAGTAATATTATTGAGAACAATTTCGGAGGTTTTAGAAGTACCAGCAGCAGGTTGATTGTCATTGTTGAAAATAGATCCAACATAGTATAATCTGGGACTTCAATTATCTTTGGAGGTGTTTATGATAAAGAAGAATCACTCACTGTACTATTCCAAGCTTGACGATTTTGAAGAAATTATCTTGAAGTTAGTGAAATATTTTTAAATAACGTAGAACAATGTGCAAGCAATCAACAAACAAACCATAGCAACGCCGTAAAACATCGTTCTCGTGTAATATCATTAAGATTTTATAAATTCTGATAATATTTGTGTGATTTTCTAAATCGCACAGTTTTAGGAAAAATGTTGTTTATAACACGTACTGAAAAAGGTTTAGTGCTCGTGCAGATTTCCACATTCGGCATGCCTCGTGCGTTAAATTCTGCACTTGCACGTAACAAGCCTTTTTCGGCACTTGTTATAAAAATAACTATTTTTTCTTATGGGGATTGAGGGAGGAGGCAGAAAGTATTAACCCTAAGATCGCCTGTATCCCCTTAAGTAGACACTTTATACTTTTTCGCCCTAAAAAATTCATCCAAATTAGCAAGTTATGACGATTTAAAAATTGGAAAAATTTCACGAATTTCATGTAATTCGTTTTTTTCTGTCACCAGTGTAAATCTTGTCTCATTAAATTGGTCTTGAACGCTTCTGAAATAATGCAGCGTTATTTACTTCATTCGGGGTTATTTTCTGTTATACTGGTCAGCTCACCTGATAAGTATATGCCGGTGAATGTTTATTAGATATTACGTTGAATTTGGCATAGAGTTAATATTACCCGCAGTCCAATTTTCTACAATTTGAATATGTGTATTAATTGTATTGTTTGTTTATGGTGTTTTCTAGTGCGACGATGTACCCGTGGTACCGCGACGGGGTCGGCGGCCAGCTGGGGCAGCTGTGCGCGCCCATGGCTACCACCATCAAGACGGAGAGTGGCTACAATGACTGTATGCTTGCCCTCGATTACGCTACCCAGAGCAAGGTCTGTACCAAATCTTATACTTTTCTTAACACCTACATCAATGCGCTATGATTTTACTTGTTTTAATACCTGTATAAACTGAAACTATATTAGCCATAGTGATGGAAAATTCTAGAAATTTTTATTTTTGAGAATATTTTCGAAGAATATTCTAGACTAATCTTGAAAATGATTAACATTTACATTGAAATAATTTACTTCCGTCGTTATTGGCGCCCCTAACTAAATTGCGCCCGTGACAAATTGCGCGTTTGGACCGCTCTAGTTAAGACCGTTCTATTTTTAAATAAATTTGTGGTCACAGTATCGAAATTTTAAAGTACGACAAAGGTACAGTTTGCCTAACCTAATAATTAAGTAGTTAAAAAATAAATAAAATTAAATAATAATTTACAATTAAGAACGTAATAAAACTATGATATTATTCGAAAATAACCTATTAATAGTATATTACATTACAAGCATTGAAAGTATAAGATAACGTGCGAGTGTACAAAATGCAAAACGAGGCGCGTAGTGCCGAGTGATTTAAGTACACGAGCACAGTTATCGCACTTTCAAGCGAGTTATGTACACTATTTTTCAGACGACCACAAAAAATTTCTAAAAAAAGTTTACAAGAGCAATGTTGTTACACTTTGACAGCTGATGCGTTTTTGAAGGTAAGCGTTAACGTTTGACGTTTGAAATTAGGTGTGGTGATACCACTGTACTAACCGTAATGTCAAAATATTAAATAATTATAAATAAGTAATCATTAATTTTAAAAATAAGATTTATCTGTGTAAATGTGTCGAAAAATCAGCCAAAACTTCGATTTAAATAATAATACAAATTCTTTTCATTTATTTTATTATTTTCTTTCATCAACGTCAACTGTTGTCAATCAGTAGAACTTTACCTGATATGTTAAAAGTGTGTGTTATAATAACATATCAGTGTATATTATTTCCAACTTTGCGTAATAGTTTATGATGTTGTTATGGTTACTTCCATAAGTGATCGCCTGAAAAATAAACTTATGAATTAACTACATCTAAAACATTGTACTTAAAAGATTAAAAAAATAAATGAAACTAATAATTCTAAAACTGCAACTAACGACAACACAGAACAAAAATTTTATTTAATCTAAAAAAACTTAAATACAATACATAACGGTAAAGTCCTTAATTAGTCCTATAAAATGTATACAAAAATTAAAATAACTTTAAAATATTTAAAAGAACTTTGAGGACATAAGTAGTAGAAATCCCGGCAGAAACTTTCATCATTAACTTCACTCCAATTCTTAAAATACGAGTAGTAATCACTTCATTTATGTTTGACTTGTAAGTAGCTAACTATAATAGCCAAAAAGAAACTAAATAAAATGTACATTTTTTTTTTACTTTCTAAAAGGGTCCCAAGGCCTAAGACGGCCCTGGTTAAGACCAATAATTGAATGTGTACCTTTGTCTCAAGTTCGACATATCGTAATCAACGCCATCTTTTAATATTATCCCAATTGATAGGTATAAAAACATATGTAATTTATTATAAATAAAATGTAATAATAATTACGATAATATTGTTTTATAGCTAATGTAATATGCCTTTTTTGTGATAAATGCAAAGCACACTTGCTTGAAACATATATCTTACTAGAGTCGTAGTTGCATAAAAAATGCGCAATATTGGCAATCAGTTGTAGTGGGCGTGCTGTTAATTTATAAACTAAGTATACGCGAAAACCCGATATATTTTTTATTGTTTATTTGGATTATCGTCACAAGCAATATTTTAGTTGTCGTTATACATATATCAGTTTTAAAATAGATACTTGGCGATAGGTTACAATAGGGTTTATCCAAATTTTTATTACTTTTATATTTATTTTTTGTTATAATTTATCATATTTATTTATTTATTTATAACTACCTATAGTTTTGACTCTGACGTAATTGTCTAGTACAGAGTTTTTCAACCTCTTTTATCACACGGCACACAAAACGTGTCTTTTTTTCAATTATTTACAAAAATAAAATAGTTATTTATGCAGCTGCACTAAAGACACTTTTAAAAAGAGTTGTGTCATAACTTGGCGACTTTAAACCAAAATTAAACGATTCTTTCAGAAAAAAAATTGTTTTGTTTCTACTTTAAGGGACTGTACACGAAATAGGATTATCCCCTTTTATATAACACATGGAGTAGACGGCACAGTGGTATCGTATCGGCCTGTGGATCCTGAGAACCCTGGTTCGATTCCCACTGCCGACAAACATTTTAACCATATTAATACTACTCCTGTGACTTCCTTTCCACTAACATCTTTGGATGCCGAGATCTGCTTCGGCAGAGTGCCACATCCAGTAATGGGTAGAAGGCTTGATGATATATTTATTTATTTTTGTTTATATAACACACTTGTAGGCCAAAAACCACTGAAGCACATTAAATTTTAGACAGGGATAACTCTGTGCTATCGTAGGAACCTCGTTTTTTGCATCTTTTACAGAGAATTAAATAAACTTTATTGCTTTGATAATGAATCGGGTCCACAAATTTTTCTTAGCTTCGTGCAGATTGTCAAAAACAGACGTTTTTTCTGCTAAAAACATTTATTCTTCTAGTGGGTTCAGGGAGGCGCAAGGGGGTAACTTTAAGATCGCATGTATTCCCTTAAGGTGGTTCTATCATGACAGTCTCATACAAAAGTATACGTGACCTAAAAAGTTTACAAAAATAATTATGACATTTTTGTATGGTATAGGTTATTAACAGAATTAATATTTCGCTGCAAATATCGTATAATTAATAATAACATTGAATATATTAAATAAAACTATTTAACTAGTTTATGAAATTCAGTAACATACCAAAATTTTTGGAAGTGAATGTTTCATGCCAACCAAGAGCAGTGTAAGATTTTACACAGCCTATGACAACAAGGTTAGAACCACAAGCGGCTAGTCGGTACGAAACGTAACTGTATTATCGATACATCCTGTTGACAGTTCATAAGAAAAATGAGAAAAATGCACCAAAGCAATTATTATCAACTGTAACAACAAATAAATAAATATAAAATGCTGTAATATTTTTTTTTGTATAAAAATTAATATATTTTACTGATCGAAATAATAACATTCATAGTTCTTGCTTTGTTATTCGTGTGGCCATCTCTGTCTAGTGTCTACCTGTGCTGTGCAACGTTGCCAAGCATTTCTGACAGTTCTATTGATTATCATAGAATATCCAACTTTCATCGCCAATTTCTTTGAAACTAATCCGGTAAGGCATGGATTTCTTAATTCTCATACCTTTATCTTTACATGTTGTACTGTGTGTTAGTTTTTTATTAAAAAATAACTACAATATATGAATACAGTTCCTATAACGCCAATGCAATTTTGATCGACTTTGGTCGACTTTAACTTTACATTACTCAGCACAACAACGGTAAACTTTTAAAGAAAATTGTATACTAGTGTAGAAACACATGGAAAATAACATATTTACATTTCATTATAATCCGGGTTAAAGGGTTCCATGATAGTAGATAGTAGAAACTTTTTCGCCCTTGAAAATTCGTACAAATTAGCTAAAAATTCGACAAGTTTATGATGGTTCGAATATTGGAAAAATGTGGTGAATTTCAAGTGTTTTATTTGTCACTATTCTTGTTAACAATTTTAAATTAAAATTTAACAAATGAAAGAAGTCGTCGTCACGTTCTTCTGAAAAGTCTGTAGATAAATCTACCGCTCTAGTTCGTTATTATTGCGATATATCTATCTTAATCGTTAGATACTAATTGCATAACCAATTACATATACCATCAATATCTTCAATCAAATTTAGCTCAATTAAAATCCATCGATTTCTATCGATTAGATCTAACTAGTGTGCAGTTATCTTCAGAAAACCGCAATGAACCAATAAAATAATTATAACGATACAGTGACAAAACAATACAAAAAGACCTCTAATTAAGAGGTTTGTATAAGCTTCAATATATCGACAATCACATCGGCTTGTACAGATTCCCGATAAAGTGATCACACATACGTACACACACACCCTCCCTCAGAGGAAGAAGAGTTCGGGCGATCAAAGCGGGTTGAGAGATATAAATCCCGGTTGTTGTGTTTGCTGATTTCGCCGCTAGATAGCGCGTGTGTCTGATTAAGATCTGTTGTATGCGGCCCCGACGAATTGAGACAATTTTGTGATGTACGATCCTGGAAGATTTGTATTCAAGACGGGCATGGGTTACTAGATGAAACGATAGAAAGATGGATGATTCGTGGTCTATGAATAATTTTTGGTTTTGATTTGTTTTTGATAAAATGTGAAAATGGGAAATACAAATTTTAAGTTGGTGTAACTGTAAATGAAAAGGACTGTTGTAGCTTGATGGTTAGTACTGTCTTTATAACTGAAAGACAAAGAAGTGAATACTTTACAAGATTAAAATGATAGTATATTACAGTTGTTTTTATTTGACGAAGCAGTTGTTTAAAATTCGAGATCGCAGGCTGAGTATTTTAATCTGCTGAGTCAAGTAAAAGCACTTTTCTGACGTATTATGTATACTATCTTTTTCTATAACCGTTTAATTTAATTAATAATTAATCATAAATATATAAAAATGTTTAAATTTTTTGATATGAATTGTATTGACAGCAGACTATGTATCCAAGGTTACAACAGGTAAAAGCTACATTCACAAATAGAAATTAGTTTTTGTTTTATGCTTTATGTTTTAGTGTGTTTTTAGGTGCCATTCACAAATAGTTTTGCTTTTGTCGATTTTAGTTAGTAGTGACATCTATCATAAATTTTAGAAGGTCGGTAATTAATAAATGCAACTGTCAGATGAGCTAAGTTACACATGCTGTCATATGTTGTTTGTTTACTTTCGTATTTTTTGGAAGAGCAAGGTAAATATTATCATAATAAGAAAGTAGGTATTAATTTATTTTCATTCATTTTGACACTCGAATAAAAACAAACTTAGGTTACCGTCAATGCGAAGGATGATAGAAAGAGACAAGTATATATCACTACATCATTCTACGCTTCGTCCTATTGGTCTATTCCTAAGTATAAAACGTAAAACTAAAACATAAGTTTGGAGTTTGCAATCTTTTGTGTTAAAACCAAAACTAAATACTGATTTGTGAATGGCTGCATAAGATAACATGTCTACAAGGTTATTAAAACAAAAATGGAAAACATAAAACAAAAACTAATTTCGATTTGTGAATGTAGCTAAAGTCTTTACCACACTGTTTTATACTTTACTTGACTGTTATTTTTGTTGTAACCTTGGATACGTACTTTACTTGACTGATTTAGTAAAAATCTACTTTCCATACTAAAATTGGTCAGGAAAGTAGGCACTTTCTTGCCAGTTTCAGGAAATAGTTATTTACGTAACAAGACCTGAAACTGATACTTTACTGAGTGAGAAAACTTGCTTTGCAAACCCGAGAGCCCGAGAGCTCTAATTAATTTTCAGTTATATTTGGGAATTTTGGAAAATTTATTATATATATATATATATATATATATATATATATATATATATATATATATATCCTTTGTTTTTTACTATAATTTTGAAACACCCTGAATAGAAGTTATCCTATTAATTATTGTAACAATAAACAAACTAGAACTAAAACAGGAAATAGTAAAACAGAAAATTTTAAAATTTTCTTGAACTACCTATTAAAGTAGATATTAATGTCAATTCTAGGTACGTGCTAGTAACAGGTTGTCTGTCTTAACTAATAAGTATAAATATGAACTATTTTATTACTTTCGTTAGAATATTTAGAAATTACTTACACAGTAAATAGTAAAAAAGTAGATACTAAAATTTTGTTAAACCGTTCATAAAATGAAGAAAAAGCTAATTAATAGCCATTACCATAACTGCGATATTTAAATTTCAAGTTTTAGTTAAATAAACAATATGGAGATAAAATAACGAACTAATTAGGTTTGATCGTTTAACCACTTAATGGTGTCTTTACGGTGCATAATCGCAGAAGATTCTTTCTGTTTTGCTTTAAGCATAAAATTTCGAAATCTTTGCAGCTTTTCAACGTATGCGATTAGAAATTCCGAATACGTTGTCTGTTGGACTTGTGTAAATAATTCGTTTGCTGAAAGTAACATCCCTTAAATAAACAGGGTAAGGGCAAGTGAGCAAGGGGTCATGCCGTTACGTGCTCCACGTATGCTAATTCTTACGTTGCGTCGGACGTGGGCGATACATGCATGCTTAATTCTTCCGCATCTCAGTAGCTGTTGGAAAATTCGTAAGTAAACAATGGCCAGTTGAGTCTTCCACCCTCTGACTGGATACACTCAATTGCACTCGAAAGTTTCCCCAAAGGGGAATAATTTAATAAAAATACGAGCACATTAGCGTAGGTATTCAAATCATTAATGCTTTGATTGTTTATTTAACTAGTCAAAAAAGTAGTAGATTTACTGCCGCACATTTTACACATATTAATCATTAACAATAATAGCCTGGGCCGTAAAAGTAGCTTGTGGGGTAGGTGGTTCGGTGGTATCGAGTCGGCTTCTGGACCCAAAAACAGTTGTACAAAATTCACCTTGTAACGCAATTTAGGAAAAATATAAATAAATATATATATCATCACGCCTTCTACCCATTACTAGGTGTGGCACTCTGCCGAAGCAGATCTCGGTAAGTGATATATTTTGCGCGTGAAGTGCGGTTACCAATCGTCAAATCACGGCCCCCAAAGATGTTAGTGGTGGAGGAGCCACAGGGGTAGCTTTTGAAATTATGGAAATTGTTTGTCGCCTGTGAGAATCGAATCTAGGGTACCAGGGTTCTCAGGATCCACAGGCCGACTTCATACCACTGAGCTAGCCACCCCATTTAGGAAAAATGATTACTAATGATACTAATTATTAGAACTTAAATTTATATAAACATAATTTGGAATGCAGATTAAGTGTAACAAACTTACAGGCAATCGTAGCTCAGTGGATAAAAGCGAGGTAAAACTTGCGTTTCTTAATTAGTAAGCAAGAGGTCGTGCGTTCAAATCTCACTGACTTCTACTTATATCCAGAAAGTACGATTGTGTCTGAGTGGTTCGGATTCCACTATAAGCTGTAGGCTCCCTGTACTATTATTGGGATTTACTTCCTGTTGTACAGAGTAACAAATAAATAAATAAATAAGCTAGGTTCAGTTTACGTTTGACAGTCTTCACGGTAGTGAAAAGAATAGTCGTCTGACGTCATCATACATACTTTGATGATAAGAATGAATTGAAAAATAACTAATAAATGGAAGACAATAATAATACATGTAGTATGTTTATCAAAAAATGTGTTTTTATTTGTGGGCGTGTCGGTAAAAATACATAAATTAAGTATTTAATTAGTAGGACTGTTTTATAAATAAGCACTTGTTTCTTGATTAGTTATTGTTAGTGAGAATTGTTAGTTGAGCAACAAGATGTGTAATTTTTAGGTAAATTTGTGTAGGAAAAAGCGCTGGGAGAATTTTAGCAGACGCAAAAACAGTTTTCTGTTTTGAAGATTGCAAGACTTTAAATTGCTCCAAGATTTTTTGAGCTGACGGTAACGAAGTTTTTCAAGGAATTCATTAAAGTTACTCACAGCGACACAGACAGGTACATTGTTAATTGAATAAATTCTTCCTAAAGCACTGTTTACACTAGCTACATACCAGCCCGGGAACTCTAACTAGAAACAATAGAGTTTAGAATGGTCCTAACAAGGTTTATTTATTTACCAAGTTTACAGAGATTCTGTCTATAAAAATAAAATAAATAAATAAATATATCATCACGCCTTCTACCCATTACTGAGTGTGGCACTCTGCCGAAGCAGATCTCGGTAAGTGATATATTTATGCGCGTGAAGTGCGGTTACCAGCCATCAAATCACGGCCCCCAAAGATGTTAGTGGTGGAGAAGCTACAGGGGTAATTTTAATGTGATAAAAATGTTTGTCGGTTATGGGAATCGAACCAGGGTTCTTAGGATCCACATGCCGACTCGATACCACTGAACGACCTACCCCATAAATGTGATGAAAATTGATTGACGGCAATTCCCTGCTAAATACGTCACTATAGTAACATAATAGACCAATAATAAATGGAAGCCTTCACTATTTTTTTTTTGAAACTTAGTGGGGTAAGTAACTCAGTGGAAACATTGAATTCGAGAACCCGACTTCAATTCGTGCAACAGATATACTTTTTCTCTACATTAAAAAAATACCATATTAAGATACGAGTATCATGGCCCTCAAAGATGTTAGTAGAGAGGGCCGCGGGGGTAG
Organism: Pterostichus madidus; assembly: GCA_911728475.2. Classification (NCBI taxonomy): domain Eukaryota; kingdom Metazoa; phylum Arthropoda; class Insecta; order Coleoptera; family Carabidae; genus Pterostichus; species Pterostichus madidus. The sequence continues at coordinate 10,869,366 of OU452315.1, forward strand.
TTTTGAAATTATGAAAATTGTTTGTCGCCTGTGGGAATCGCACCAGGGTTCTCAGGATCCACAGGCCGACTTGATACCACTGAGCTAGCCACCCCTATTAATTAATTAATTCAAATAACATGAAGTGAACTAAATAATAAATACTAAATAAATTTCAACTGGTGAATATTCTGCTTAAATAACAATGTCATAGGGGTTACGTGGTTCAGTGGTGTCGACTCGGCCTGTGGATTTGAGAATCCGGGTTCGATTCCCATAGCCGACAAACAATTTTCTCTTCATTAATACTACACCTGTGGCTCCCTTTCCACTAACATCTTTGAGGGCCATTAATTGACGTCTTGTAACCGCACTTCACACACATAAATATATTACTTACCGAGATCTGCTACAGCAGAGTGCCACATCGAGTAAAAGGGTAAAAGGCGTGATGATATATTTATTTATTATACAAGCATGGTATTTCCATGATTATTATTACTTAATTCATTTCAAATGGCGCATTTTTGAAAGGTTATAAATTTTAACTTTATTCTTGTATTAAATAACCAGTTCAGTATTATATTTATTTTTTTAATTAGCAAAATTAACAATGAACACCAGTGGCGTACCTAGGGGAAGGCGGTGGGTGCGGTCCACACCGGGCGGCACATATTTTGGAGCGGCATTTTTTATATGTAGTTTTAATTGTAAAAAACAACTTATTCACTTCATAAGTTTACTATTCGATTTCTACGAATTATGAATTACTATATGATTTCGAATATTTTTCTTCATCGTCAAGTCAATGTAGGGTTGAAAATATTATCTCGAAAAATTCCTTTATTACTGTTTAATTTAAATATGCCATCCAATGGTAAAAAAAGTTTCCCACCTATAGTTTGTCTCAATTATAATGATTTATTTATGTTTATTAATTTAATGGGGCAATGGCACAGTGATTTCGAGTTGGCCTATGGATCCGCGGTTCGATTCCCACAGCCGACAAACAATTTTCACCAAATTAAAATTACCCTTGTGGCTCCCCCACCACTAACATCTTTGGGGGCTGTGATTTGATGGCTGGTAACCGCACTTCACGAACATAAATATATCACTTACCGAGATCTGCTTCGGCAGAGTGCCACACCCAGTAATGGGTAAAAGCCGTGATGATATATTTATTAAATATTTTTTTTAATAAATAATTAGACAAGTTAAATTCTAAACATAATAATAACATTTCTGAATTTCTGTAATAACTAGTTATTAAAGTATAGCATAGCCCCTGCTTCCGTATAATTGGAGAAAAGTGATGATAAAAATTTCTTTTATAAAAACCAGAATCTATTAATACTATTAAAACTTCAATTGTACCAACAGTCTCTATTAAATTATCCCAATAAAAACAGTAAATAAGTAACAACGTTACAACAAAAAATTAAAAATTAAAAACATTTCATTCGGATGAGTTTTCCATAGCCAACTCACAACAAACTCACGCAATGACTCTCTCTATCCTCGTCTAACAACCACACCGACCGTCAACAGAAGTTAAATGTATTGAACCGAATAAAACAAATACGACATAAATACATACACTCACATTGAAGCTGCAGATCACGCGAGGAATTTTTTCCAGTATTTAAGCACGCCACTGAAGTTCTTTTTCAATTTTATTCATTTATTTTTAGATAAAAAATAAGAAATTACCTCAATGTAACAGTAGCATGAAAATAAGATGAAATAAACTATCCAAGAGTGTGATGTCTATGGGACAATTAGGCAATGTAGTTTGCATACCTGTTATGTGGGTTGCCAGTTTGATTAGACAAGGCGCTAAATTTTTGGCAACTTTTACATATAATACTTGTACTGTAAGTTACCTAATTTAAACACAGTGCAACTTTTATTGCATAGTGGTTTCCATGGTTACATCAGGACTTTAATAGGCGTATTCCATTTGCCATTTGGATCAGATCTAACTTAGATTTACTGAACTAGATCACTTATTTATTTTGCTAGATTACTTCGCTTACTTTATTTCCAGTACTATAAATATTGATTCTAATATACTTTGAAGCAATTCACTCCAATAAGTGCATCAGTTTGCCAAATTCAGTTTAATTAATCATGTTGTCTAATTTATCTGAACTGATTTTAGTGAACCAAGTGGCAAATGGAATACAGCTAATATTGACTTACTGTCCATCGGGAAAAGTAACTAAATATTACATATCAAGGTCCAGTTTAGCTTAAGGTAGTAACAGCGTGAAAAGTTTTTTTGCAGATCTGAATGAAATTTGGCGCACGTAAACATTGATTAGTCATACGCATCCTGATAAAATATGAAACACATTCATCGTCTGTGAACAAATATATTCGCTTGTAAAGTTGAGTTCTTATACACGGGGCTTATGGCGATCATTACTCAGAATCGCACATATTTGGTTTGTGTACCTCTAAAATTATGCAGTTTCATTTGAAAAACTAGTATGATGTTCTAGAACTATCCATGTATATTGTATCAGAAGGAGAAAGTTTTTTATCGTTTAGTAATGGATATATAGCCATGCAAAGCCTTGTTTTTAACGAAAAATTAAGAATCCCAATTTATAATGGCAACACCACACGGTGGTATGGTATTTGAAAATTCACTAGACCAACAACCTATTAACAATTCATGATATTCAAATCATAATAGGTATAAAACACTTATTTTATTCATTTTTATATTTCTTTGAGCGTCAGTTTCGACAACCGATGGCGCCACCGTCACACTAGTACTACCTTAACAACAATTTGACAGCTGTTAATTTTGAAACCTATTTTGCTTTTTCTTCTATTTGTGCAAGTATTGTAAAAATAGCTTACTAACCTCGAACTGTTAATAATTTTTTTAGGTCCTGAATGTTTAGGAAATCTCGACCCTTCGGGCCTCGATTTCCCAAACTTCATTCTTGACCTAAAAATTGTCACTTACAGTTCATGGTACGTAATATACTATTAAGAATTGGGCTGTACGAGAATAACATACCTTATCAGAAAAACAGAGCTATACAGTAAATGCTAACATTCTATATCTACTTCAAATAAGTGTAGGAAAGATTACTTTCTGCGCCAACCGTAGAAAATAAATATTTCAATATCAAATTCATAAAATTATACTTGTTAATTAATAGTAACTAGAGATGCGCCGAATATTCGGTTATTATTCGGTATTCGGCAACTTTTTGTTTATTCGGTTATAGCCGAATTATTCGGTTATACGACCGAACATTCGGCATTTTTTTATTTGTTTCTGGAAATTAAAAATTTATTCAAAACTAAAATATTTTGTCATATTAGTAATTTTTATTTATTTGAAAACGATTATAATACATATACCTACGTAATAAAGTAAATTATTTATTAGAAAAAAGAATCGCAATTCTTAAGATAAAACACAGAAAACAGAAACATAGTATGAACACTTTTTAAAATTTAACATTTAGAAAGAATATGTAGGTACATATACTTAATACTTAATAGTCATTTAATAATTTACTAAAGGTAAGTTGTGATGGAGAAAAACTAAACTTTCAGCTCTGTCCGGTAATAAAAGATTCCTTTTCTCTTCATAGACATTTCCAGCTTCAGAAAAAAATCTCTCACTGTAAACAGTGCTAGCTGGTGGTAATAAGAAAATTCTAGCTATGGAGGTTATGTACACATATTTTTCTGAAGCTGAAGTAGCTGCAGATTTTCCAGTGCCACCACGAGATATCAATATACCGCATAAAGTACATTCTACATTGCTTTTCTTTTCCGTCTTTTCAAAAAAAAATCCACACTCGTGATTTTATGCGTCCACTCATTTGAAAAAAACAAAATTTAATTCTTAAGACGATATGCCTGAATCTGAAATCAATAATTACTAATTAGATTACTGACAAATACATAGCTACAGCTCACTCATACGTACTGCTATGAAGCACACTGTTGTGCAGAAGAACGGTGAGGGACGCTGTCTAGTTCGAACTTGAATGTGCGCTCATTTTAACTAGAACCGAATATTCGGCCGAATATTGGGTTCGGCCGCTATGAAATTCGGTAATGTTCGGTATTCGGTTATTCGGCCAAAATCGTATTCGGCGCATCACTAATAGTAACATCAAATTATCTCTTTTTAATTTTATACCAACATAAAATGATTGACCATAATTTAATAAATAAAATAAAACTGGATGCCTTACTAGTTGCCCCTGCTAGACTAGTATACTGTTTAAAATATTAATATATCATATCATAAATCTGGAACACATATTAATGACTTCCACTTATGAACAATTTCACGTATCTAGTTAATTTCTTAATAATCACTTCTATTAAAATTGTTATTAGAAGTACTGAGTAATTACAGAAAATTTACAGTTTATATTTTGTAAAAATTCGCACATTTTAATTATCGTACAACTCAATGTGACATTTGAATTGTAATTAACTTAATTCTCTTTTTTTTTTTCGTTCTATTATGAGGCACTTATAGAGATTGCCTTCTGAGCGATTTTATTTTTTGAAAATTTTTAACGGATACTCCTTGGATTTTAGGCCAATTTCAGACTGTTTCCTCTAAAATTCTTTCTTGTGCGAATATAGTAAAGAAAATTTACATACCTATGTATTATGTTCCACTGAATCTAATGGTTAAACCGTCAAGTACATATGTCATCTATTTTTTGAGGTACTGTTCAAATAAAATTATGGTGATTATTTTTTGACGTTTCTCCAAACCAATAAAATGCTTCATTGTATGTCACATGTCTGCGTTTTAACCAATCCTGTCATTATTATACTGAGAATAAAGCTCTTGTGATTATTCCCGGGAATTATCTCTGTAGATGCTTTTTTGTTTGTGACAAATGATAGGTAGTTGTCAATTAATTATTTAAAACTGTCAACGCGTCAAGTAAAATGTGTGAAAAAAATCGTTCTAGTTCCATTTCAGAAAAAAAAATACACCAACAAATTTTGGAAACAACTTCCAAGAATACCTTATTAAGTAATCAATCGATATAGATCCAGTTCAAAATCTTTTAAGTACGACCTCAACAGCTAATTCAAAAAATAATCTAATTAAATATAACTCGAGAGTTGGATAAATTAGAATATAATTCTCCAGTATCTTTCTTAAACTTGTTACAATTTGGCAATAGCCACTCAAGCCCTACGGGCTTTCCTGACTATTGGCTGGCAACAAGTTTTCGAAAGATCTGTCAAATTATTTTCAATTTATTCTCACTCTCCTGTTATATTATTACTGAAAATGGTTTAAAATATTTTTTTTGTCCATTTTCATTCTTGCGAAGTACTCAAATATTTGTCTTGTAATGTATCCCCCATAATACATTCTAATAATATGTACGCGATCTTCGATATTTATAATATTCATGATGACAGTGATAGATTAAAATGTTTAAAACAAATTACAAACTCTTTATGTCAGTAGTAATAAAATAGTGGGCAAAAAAATTAGGAATTATTTTTATTAATTTCAATAAATTATGCTATCAAAATGGAATAATATGTATTAAATAAGAGGTAGAGATATTGGCAATATTGTGATATAAAATCTGGTTCCAAAATACTCTTTATTTACAAAAGACTGAATTTACATGTTCACTGTCTATGCCGACATTTACGTGTGGTACACGGTATATTTTATCTATAGTATTACATTCACCATAAGATCATGCGATCATGATATGAGACACTTGCATTTGATCGTCAACAGTCAACATTCGCCACTCAGTCAAGTTCAATGCTGTCACGTTCCACGTTCAAGTTACGCCACAGCGGCAACTACAGCCTCAGTTGTAGAGTTCGAAGTAGAACCGGTCGCCCGCTCTCCGCGAATGCGAAGTTTTCCGTAACCGGCAAAAAACAACGCTGGTCGCGAATTCGTTTCCGAGAACACACCGGCAAAACGCATCGGGGCTAATGTGCCTGGATTCCACGGGGTAGCAAACTGGATGTGAGAGAATATTGCTAAGTTATATGGGGTAGGTTGATCAGTGGTATTGAGTCGGTCTGTGGATTTGAGAACACCGGTTCGATCCCTACAGCCGACAAATAATTACTCTTGTGGCTCCCACTTAACTAACAACTTTAGGGGGACGTGATTTAATGGCTGGTAACCGCACTTCACACGCATAAATATATCACTTACCGAGATCTGCTACGGCAAAGTGCCACTCCCAGTAATGGGTAAAAGGCGTGAGGATATATTTATTATGTTTATTTATTATTTAATTTAAGCAATAAAGCTAATTATCTAATAAAATCTACGAAAGATATTATATATTGGGTAAGTGGCTCAGTGGTTTCGAGTCAGCCTGTAGATTTGAGAACCCAGGTTCGATTCCCACTGCCGACAAACATTTTCACCACATTAAGGCAGTGGTCTCACTGATCGAGTACCGTCAATCGTGTAACCGACAAACAATTTACGCCACATTAAAACTACACCTGTGGCTCTCTTTGTACTAACATCTTTGTGAGCCGTGATTTGACGGCTGTTAACCACACTTCATGTACAAAATACAGAGTGATCGAAAGGACAAATTAGATTTGAAAATGACGATAATTGCCTCAAAACTATCGATAGGCATGATATTGAAACAAAATTAAACAAATGTTTGACGTTGTCAAAATAATGAAATAATAAATAAAGAATTTATTTTGACAGTTTTCACAGATTTAACGTCAAACATTTGTTAATTTTGTTTCAATTTCATAGCAATCGATAGTTTTGAGACAATTTTAGTCATTTTCAGATCTAATTTGTGCCGTTACAAAGCATGCAAAATTAATTTCGTATTTTATGCCCTAAAACTTTTATTTGAAGCTTTTTTGTTTTAAATAATTAGGGAAGCAAGAAATTAAAACAATATATTATTCATGTTAAAATCCTTTGTTCGAAAATCACGGTCAGCACCCGGAAAAAAAATTATTTTAGAAATATATGTATATCTGAGAGTTTTTTGCGACCCACCCCCCAGGAAAAATGACAGCGGACGCCCATGATTGTGTCTGAGTGGTTCGGATTCCACTATACGTTGTAGGCCTCCTGTACTGTAATTAGGATTAAATTCCTGTTGTGCAGAGTAACAAATAAAGAAATATAGTCTAGTCTAAGAAATACAACAATAATTTTAATTAGATTGTATTTAATTTAACTTGTGAACAATATGTTATTAGAAATGCATAGTTAAGTTATTACAATAGAAGTAAACATAACCTAATTCATTAATTTCAAGAAATATCATGCAATTACGTATTTATTTAATATTATATATCTAGTAGAAATAAGTGTTAAAAGTATTATGTAAAAGTTTTTCCGACGACATGTCACGCTGGGTAAAAAGCTAGTAATTTATTTTGTGTTAAATAGTATGTGGTTTGATTTTGTGAGCGTGATTCGTTTGTTAGTTGATATGTATTTTGGAAGTTTGCCGCAAAGAAGTGTCAGAATTTGTGCAATGAAGCTTAAAGAAATGTTCAACGCTGTGGTAACATTAGTGGCGACGGCAAGAGCGTATGAGAATAAAGGAGGGTAAAAAACAAAAGAGCGATGAAGTAGAAGGCCGAGAAAACAAACGAAGTACAGTGACAGTCCGGACAGTCGTCAAGTAGCAAGTAGGCGGTGGCCGCGCAATACAAAAACAACGTAAAAACAAATGAACAAAAGACAGACAACGCGTCGTAAAAAAACAAATGCACAAGTCAAGTTCACTTTTGTTTCACTGGACAATTGCAACATGTGACATTTGTGGATAAAGGGCGTGGCTCAACCCGTTCGGTTACCCGATTGGCCGATAGGTTTGACAGTTGACGAACTGCGGAGACTTATCGGTGTTTAAAATGCGCGCGGCTGCAACTTGGACTCGTCCGGTCGCAGGGGAGTGAAGTGCGTTTGCTGCACACAATGCTACAGAACATCACGATCGCAGAACAAGTTTTTGCAATGCCTTCTGCGACTTCTGTGCAGAAAAACTTGTCTCGGGTTCAGGATGCCACAGTGAAAATGAAAATTAAACGTCTTCAATTCTGGATTTAATTTTGTATTCACTCTTTTCCTATTTTACTTTCAATTGTTCTCATTACGCTTGTCAAACTTGAATATCTTTCGTAAAAATATAAAATAAATAAATATATCATCACGCTTTCTACCCATTACTGAGTGTGGCACTCTGCCGTGGCAGATCTCAGTAAGTGATAATTTTTGCGCGTTCAGTGCGGTTACCAACCCTCAAATCACGGCCTCCAAAGATGTTAGTGATGGGGGAGCCACAAGGGTAATTTTAATTTGGTGAAAATTGTTTGTCGGCTGTGGGAATCGAACCGGGGTCCTCAGGATCCACAGGCCAACTCGAAACCACTGAGCCATTACCCCATTAAATTAATAAACATAAATAAATAATTGTAATTGAGACAAACTATAGGTGGGGAACTTTTTTACCATTGGATGGCATATTTAAATTAGGCAGTAATACAGGAATTTTTCGAGATAATATTATCAACCCTACATTGACTTGACGATGAAGAAAAATATTCGATATCATATAGTATTTCATAATTCGTAGAAATCGAATAGTAAACTTATGAAGTGAACAAGTTGTTTTTTACAACTAAAACTAAATATAAAAAGTGCCACCCCAATATATGTGCCGCCCGGTGATGACCACACCCCTCCCCCCCTAGGTACGCCACTGATTACAGGGGTAATTTTAATGTAGTGAAAATTGTTTATCGGCTGTGGGTGTCAAACCTGGGTTCTCAAATCCACAACCCGACTCGATACCACTGAGCCACCTACCCCATATATAATATCTTTCGTAGATTTTAACAATTTATACGTGCGGTAATGAAATTAGTAAATAATTAGATTTAAATTAATTAAATTTCAGTTTTGCGAAATAATTAGATTTTTTATAAATTCTAGTAGAAATCAGGTAAAATATTAAGTATTTCATGCTCATTATAAAGTTGTTGTCTCAAAATAAGTTTTCAGAAAGGTTATAAACCTTTTTTATTTGCTCATACCACAGAAACCACAAATTACGGTTTACAAGAATTTCTCTCCATGTGTGAATGCCATTTTTTCCTAAATAAATTCTTGTCATATAAAAATCAATTTACCGCCACATTAATCTTAGAAAAACAAAGAATAAAGGGTGCAATTCTTTTATTTATCGCCCCTTTTTCTTTCATTAAAGTACAATTAATATCAGAAAGAATTTGACCACATATGAGACATAAATTGGATTTATAGGTCTTTGATTGCAACTTTCTTTTTCCTTCTACTGTAGAAATAAGTTTCTATATCAAAAGTTAAACTTAATATATTTCATTTGTAATTCATTTTTATTATAAATTCTTTTCTGTACAATTCATTTTGCAATACAGTAATTCAGTAAAATCTTATTTGAAAAAAAGTTGGGACATGCCAAGGCCAAGCTATATCGAATGAAGTATAATTTCGGTAGTTCAGATATTGTCCGGTAGATGTTAGCACGCTTTGTATGATCTTGTCCCCCTAATATTACACTCGGAAAGTTTTTGAATTGAAAACGAAGCTAATATATATCGTTCTGCTGACCTAAATCTAAATATTACAAACAACAATTCACGGGAAAAAATGATAAACACTTTTTTTTTACATCCTGTCGGCAACAATTAAATGTGATTTATTTATTGTTGAACATGAGTGCATATTCATCGTTATATAATAATAATCATTTCGTTGTGAATGAAATTTATTGAATGAAAGGTAAAAAAGTGCGGCATTCAAAGAATAATTGTGCTAAAAAATGCGGAATACTTGTATAAAAGGCTGCCTCGCATTTTTCATGCTGTTTAACATGTTATGCTCAACATAATGTATTATATTTTTATGTGATTTTAATCACTCGTAGATAATTTATTTTTAATTTATCTAAAGCAAAAAATTGTGAAAGGAAATATTATTTGATTGAGTCTAACTTCACAGATTTAATAAACGAGATTCAACACAATGAATGTTCGTAATAGCGAAATTAATTTATGACAGAAATTTGCGACGTTTTGATTCATAGCTACTAAATCTAATTATTAATGTATGTAATAGTATATTACATAATAAGTCAGAAAAGTGATATTTTACTTGACGAAACGCTTGTTTGAAATACAAGGCAGCAGGCCGAGTATTTTAATCTGCTGAGTCAAGTAAAAACACTTCCTGAGGTATTATGTATACTTTCTGAAACCATTTAATTTAATCAATATTTAATTATAAATAATTAAAAATGTTTAATTTTTTTAATATGAATTGTAAAAATAAAAATAAATATATCATCGCGCCTTCTACCCATCACTGGGTGTGGCACTCTGCCGAAGCAGATCTCGGTAAGTGATATATTTTGCGCGTGATGTACGGTTATCAGTCGTCAAATCACGGCCCCCAAAGTTGTTATTGGAGGGGGAGCCACAGAGGTAGTTTAGAAATGGTGAAAATTGTTTGTCGCTTGTGGGAATCGAACCAGAGTTCTCAGGATCCACAGGCTGACTTCATACCACTGAGCTAGCTACCCCATTCATAATAATAATAATATGAATTGTATTGACAGTGAACTACGTATCCAAGGTTACAACAAAAATAACAGTCAGGTAAAATCTTTACCAGACTGTTTTGTACTTTACCAGACTGTTATTTTTGTTGTAGCCTTGGGTACGTACTTTACTTGACTGTTTTTGTAAAAACCTACTTTCCATACTAAAATTGGTCAGGAAAGTAGGCACTTTCTTATCAGTTTCAGCAAAATGCAATTTTCTCTACGATTTAAATATTTAAAACAAGTATTTGTAATTTTTATGAACAATATACTGTGTCCCACTTAAATGTTGGCATAGACAGTTAACAAGCAGAATCAAGTAAACATTGATCACATGACACCAACTTAAAACAATAAAAATGTAACATTATAGTAAAATAAAGATATAACAGATTCCAAAAAACAAGCCGAATATGTATTGTTCCATCGATTATGAAATCTACTCCGTCTCCGACCAGGGCCGTACTAAGGGGTGTGTCGGGGGCGTTGGGCGGTATACAGGAATTGACTTGACATCGTCGGACTGATAGTGTCTTTCCGGATGTGACGTCATGACAAATGAAGCAACGCCGGGACGTCTTTGTCGCGGTCCCCTGGTGGAACTGTTTTTCCTGTTCGCCCCTCTACCCCCGCACTAACGGACGCCACTGAGGGGAAGTAACTGATAGATAGAGCCGGTGATTGACGTAAAAATGTAATGATTCTATGTGGTAGTATCGCTAGGATATATCTACCGGAAAAATCTGCTGAATATGTTATAACAATTAATCTTATTTATTGAAACAGACTAAATGTACGACTATTCTAATCGATTCTGAAGAATATAGGAATATCTTTGGCTGAAAGATTTATTTCTCCTAATTATTTTTGACTAATGATCGATGCACTGAAAGAGAATGGATTAATTCAATAACCTAGTACCGAAATTCGACACTAGGACGAAAGAACACTTTCATGAAATTTGTATATGCTCATGTGTACTTTCTTTCTTCTGTAAGTACAAATTAATTGTAATTATGTTGTATACTTAAAATAAAATGATATAAATGTGTAATTAAATTTGTAGATTATTGTGAAAAATATAATTTTCTCCAATAAACATTATAAAGTAGAAAATATTGTTGTGTACCTGAATGTAAATCTACTGCGAAGAACAGTTGAGCAGCTAGATTCCACAAATGATACAATAAAGTTAACTACGTACAAAGGTAACCTAACTAGTTAATAAATTACGTATCTAAATTGAAAAACTAAAAGTCAAACTTTAACACAGAACTACATATAATCTACGTAAATTATAAATAAAAACTTCGAAAATATTAAAAATATAAGAATTAAACAAAGAAATACTACAGCCTGTAATGTTACAGTTACGGAAGTCAAACAAAAGGGCTCCTTTGTTCAATTTTTGAGATATAGTTTCAGCGCCATCTCTTATTAGAAAGATATTCCAATATCGCGTTTACAAAGTAAATTTTGTATAACTGAATTTGTTTGTGGTATACATATACATAATAGATCTATTAAGGTAGTACTAGTGTGACGGTGGCGCCATCGGTTGTTGAGTGGCGAAACTGACGCTCAAAAAATTTTAAAAATTGAATAAAATAAGTGTTTTATACCTATTATGATTTGAATATCATGAATTGTTAACAGGTTGTTGGTCTAGTGAATTTTCAAATACCGTACCACCGTGTGGTGTTGCCATTATAAATTGGGATTATAATTTTTCGTTAAAAACAAGGCTTTGCATGGCTATATATCCATTACTAAACGATAAAAAACTTTCTCCTTCTGATACAATATGCATGGATAGTTCTAGAACATCATACTAGTTTTTCAAATGAAACTGCAAAATTTTAGAGGTACACAAACCAAATATGTGCGATTCTGAATGATGATTGCCATAAGCCCCGTGTATAAGAACTCAACTTTACAAGCGAATATATTTGTTCACAGACGATGAATGTGTTTCATATTTTAACAGGATGCGTATGACTATCCAATGTTTACGTTCGCCAAATTTAATTCCGATCTGCAAATTTTTTTTTCACGCTAGTACTACCTTAAGTATATGGTGGGTATAAGACATACGTTGATTACTGCTGCTTTCCATTTTCCACTTGGTTCACTTAAATAACTTCAGATAAATTCTAAACATGACGTAATGAACTGAATTAATCAAACTGATACACTTCTTGGGGTGAATTACTTCAAAGTAAATTAGAATCAATAATTCTAGTACTGGAAATAAAGTCAGCGAAGTAATCCAGCTAAATAAATAAATGATCTGGTTCAGTAAATGTAAGTTAGATCGGATACAAATGGCAAATGGAATACGCCTTTTTTCGTTTGTAATTGCGTATCAAAAATGACGTTATTTCTACAAGTTGTTGACATGGGATTTAATAATTAATTGTACTATGTAGAAAAACATATGAAAAAGAAAAAATGCTCAAGGAAAGTCCGACAAAAAATAATTTAATGCTATGTTTAGTTAATTATTATTTGTGAAGTAATTATTATAGATATTCATGGAAATTAATTCGTTTCTTCTTATTAAGTATTCTACATTTCAGTTTACAATCTTTTTCCGGTAAACAAAAAGCAAATTTAAACATTTTCCAACGAAATCTTTTTATTTTTTTCGAGACTTCTTTTATACATAGTGTGCACAGAAATGCAGAACATAGGTATTAAACATAGAATTTTAAAAATGTACAGAAATTGGTTCTGCTGTATACCTAATTTAGAACAAAAGTACAACAATATATAATTGTTTAAAATTAAATTTTATGTTTAAAAAGTTAAAATTTGTTATATAAGTATGTCTGTAGAACGAGATATTTGAAAAATAAAAAGTGACATTTTTATCCAACTCAGATAACCTCCGGAAAAGTTTAATTTTCCAAAAAAATTACTGTATCATATTTTAGACTTTCCCGAGACTATAACTCAAAAACTAAACAAGATATGAAGATGCGCTCAACGGAATTGAATTTCTCGTGCTTCAATTGACTTGTAAACAAATTTTCAGCATTATTATTTTTCAAAAAGTTTTCTCCAAAATTTTCTTATCGAGCAGTTTTTGAACAATATCTCAAAAACTAGAAGACATATGCACTTGGGGATTTAACCATTGGATTCAGCGGCTCAAAATACATATGTATGTAAATTTTTATTACAATATTCAGCCGAGGAAGAATTTTAGAGCAAAAAGTCTGAAAATAGCCTAAAATCGAAAAAAATGCTAGGGGTACCCCTTAAGAAATTTTCAAAAAATTAAAATCGCTAAACTAAATTACCTCATCATATTTTCGACATTCCCGAGGCTATAGCTCAAAAACTAAACAAGATATGAAGATGAAAAAATCCCCAAAAACAGTTGTACAAAAAAGTTGAATACTTTTATTGATAAAACCAGTTGTACAATACATATTTACATAACAAGTGCGCGTATGGTGCAAATGACGTCTTCGTGCACGAGTTTTTGTACAATGCTTTTTGTAACGAGCAAAAATTATATAACCGATAGTAAGAAAGGTTTTTAAATTTGAAGCGTCAATTTATATAGACAGTTAAGTATGCCATGAATTGGCATTTGTTATTTGTAAACAAATTATTTATTTTTTTCGTAAAGTTTGTTAAAATATGTCTGATTGATGGCTTTATAAGCTAATGTCTCTATTACTTTTATAAATCCCTTAAAATAAAAAAAAAAAAATAAATATATCATCACGCCTCCTACCCATTACTGGGTGTGGCACTCTGCTGAAGCAGATCTCGGTAAGTGATATATTTTGCGCGTGAAGTGCGATTACCAGTCGTCAAATCACGGCCCCCAAACATGTTAGTGGTGGAGGAGCCACAGGGATAGCTTTTTCAAATTATGAAAATTTGTCGCATGTGGGAATCGAACCAGGGACCTCAGGATCCACAGGCCGACTTCATACCACTGAGCTAGCCATCCCATAAATCCCTTAAAATGTGTGTATATAAGTACAATAAGCCTTTTACAGGCAGATTTATAAAACGGATTAGCACTAACACCATTTTTTATTTCGTTTTTAACTCTCTTTTCAATGTATGAAACAAGTTTATTTTAACTTGAGTTAAAAAGAGAGTTAGTTAGCATCAAATTTAGTTTATTTCTTTTATCTGTTATTTGAAACAGAGTTATAGATAATATTAAAAACAGTTTTAGCACTAATCTGTTTTGTGAATCTGCCTATTAATAGTTAAAATTTAGAACCATAAAAATGGGTGTTTTTTCAATTATTTTGCGAACTAGTGCACAAAATCAAACTTTCCACTTATTTTGAATATTAATACGTTGTCTTTTCAACAAAACTTTAGAAAAAAACAAATTTTAATTAATGTTTACATTAATACGACATATACAGGTTTCCATACAGATTTCAATAAATCAGATATGATATAATTTTTCTTTCGCTACATTACGTGAAAATCGTTAAGATTCCTATTGGGTAAAAAGCAGAATTACGTGACCGTGGCCATCTTCGATCACTTGCACTATTAAATCAATTAAACAGCTTTAATAAACAGTAATAACTTCATTTTGAAGTCGCAGTCGGAATCTATCTCGTGTAAAAATCTCGCACGGGTCTTTTTACGCTTGGCGATTTGTTTTTTCGCATTTCAGTTGTTTATTTTGCATTCGCGGTGAGGAAACAAGTCCTGTTGGCTTAATTACTGGACGCTGCCAGTTACCCGAGATTAAATATAATTAGAGTTTACATTATAGACGCTCGAGCCACGGATAACTTGATGCGAGGCACAGTTAATTCAATAGTATTTTTCTTGTCGGACGATGTAATGCAGGCACCACTACAACGTGTTATTTCATACGGAATAAATTTACGTAAGGTTTTCCTTTTATTTTTCATGAGTTTTCAAGAAATACAGTACATTTTTACACAACTTTTCTCTAATTGCTAGAATCCGCTCAGATCTTAGGTACTCACTGTCTGAATCATAAATAAATATATCATCACGTCTGTTACCCATTACTGGGTGTGGCATTCTGTCGTAGCAGATCTTGGTAAGTAGTATACTTATGCGAATGAAGTCAAATCACTGCCCCGAAAGATGTTAGTTGAGGGGAAAGTCACAGGGGTAATTTTAATGTGGTGAAAATTGTTTATCGGCTGTGGGTGTCACACCAACAGGCCGTCTCGATATCACTCAATCATTAAGTCTTTTGCCCTATTCTGGATTACAGAGTTATGTTTATTTATTTATTTAGATTGTCCTGGGTTAATAATTTAGTCAGTTAATGTTAAACTTTCATGTATTAAATTATAAATGTTATTAGATATTATTTGGATTTTTTTTGATAAACCGAATTGAAACAAATTTGTAATTGAATTTCAGGCCTTAGATAAAAAGTAAGTTGCAACATTTCAATTTCACATTTATTCTTGACGTTTTGGGCCAATGGTTAGGGCCATTTTCAAGATAGATATTTTTTTTCTTAATTAAGAAAAATTCAAATTATAAATAGAAAAATAAATAAATAAATATGTCACCACGCCTTTTACTCATTACTGGGTGTAGCACTGGACCGAAGCAGGTCTCGATAAGTGATATTTTTGCGCGTGAAGTGCAGTTACCAGTCGTCAAATCACGGCCCCCAAAGATGTTAGTAGTGGGGTAATTTTAAATTGATGAAAATGTTTTGTCGGCTGTGGGGATCGAACCAGGGTTTTTAGGATCCACAGTAGTTAATACCATTGAGCCATTACCCCATTATCGCTTTATAATTTAATTTAATACATTTTTGTTATGGGGTAGCTGGCCCAGTGGTACCGAGTGGGACTGTGAATTTGAGAACCTCAGTTCGATCCTCACAGCCGACAAACAATTTTCACCGCATTAAAATTACCCCTGTGACTTCGCCTATACTAACATCTTTGGGGGCCGTGATGTAACAACTAGTAACCACACTTCACGCGCATAAATATATCACTTACCGAGATTTGCTTCGGCAAAATACCACACCCATTGTTGGATAAAAGGTGTGATGATATATTTATTTATTTTATTTAATGGTAAATATTATATTCAATAAACATTTATTTTGATTCTGTCAATTTCATTCATTTAATATACGAGTCACTGGTTGGTAAATAATTATTAAAATTTCAGTTCAGGCAAATTGATTTTGACAACGTACTGTCATTTTAATAATTGGAATAAATAAATCATTAATTATTACGCATAATTTTATTGTTAGTATAATAAAATTTTATATCCATTTAAATTTGAATTCTGTTCTGTAAAACTTTATCATTAAAATTAATGTGGTACATGACGTCGCTATTTTATATATCGGGATCTTATCAAAACATTGGCTAATCTGCATTAAGAATATATATCTATGCTATATGAAAGAATTATGTTAAACTTATGTTTTAATAAATCATTTTTTATGTAAAAATGCAAAAGATATTGAATAAAAATACCACAAAATTTACATATAGGTATATGCGCCTTAAGGCGACGGCCTTTGCCGTAGTCTAATTTTCTGATAGAGTAGTATATAGAAAAAAAAATTACTACTATAACTCTTATTGTAATGTAATTATATAGGGGTAGCTAGCTCAGTGGTATCAAGTCGGCCTGTGGATCCTGAAAACCCTGGTTCGATTCTCAAAGACGATAAACAATTTTCACCATTTTTAAAAACTACCCCTGTGGCTCCCCCACCACTAACATCTTTAGGGGCCGTGATTCGACGACTGGTAACCGAACTTCACGCGCAAAATATATCACATACCGAGATCTGCTTCGGCAGAGTGCCACATCCAGTAATGGGTAGAAGGCGTGATGGTATAATAATAAATAAATAAATGAATATATATATATATATATATATATATATATATATATATATATATATATATCATCCCGCCTTTTACCCATTGTTGGGTGTGGCACTCTGCCGAAGCAGCTCTCGGTAAGTGATATATATATGCGCGCGAAGTGCGCTTATCAGCTGTCAAATCACGGCCCCAAAGATGTTAGTAGTGGGAGAGCCACAGGGATCATTTTAAAATGGTGAAAATGTTTTGTCGTTACTCTTTTGTTCATCTCTTGTTTCTAATTCCATGGCTAATACTATAAATTATAATTCCGTGAATTTTCTAATTTTATTTCTGCAGTTATGAAGTAGCCAAAATTATTTTTGTTTATTAATTCGGATGTAGAAATGTTTGATTTACAACATGCATTTGAAACTTTTTGTCTAAAATAATTAGGGGAGCAATGCGCACGGAAATTTCCCATGTTAAATGTCTATATTTTACTTTCCGTGGTACATTCTGTATATAAAAATACTCCACCTATTGTAGTTATTATAAAAATGAGATTTCAAATATTATTTCCGCCTTTACCTGGCGTTGTACCAACTGTGGAATAAAAAGATCCCCTGAATTGTATTGCCACCTGAAACATTTACTTCTGATCTCTCTGTATTTGGTAGTCATGTCAATTGTTACCAAGCAAACTCGATCTCGTAAATAAAATACATCGGACAAAAACTAAACCTCTTAATACATTAGTAAAGAGACATTAATTTTGAATTTCACCCCATGCATGTAATATCGCAGTAGGTGTAGCAAATATCCCTGTCATTCGCGTCGTCCGTCTGTCTATTCCAAAGCCATCTACACTATAAAGTGTAAACGCGGTGTCGGTATATTTTTCCAGTGATAACATCAGCGTCACCACAGCCTACTGCGTATAGTGGAGTGCAAACAGGTTCAGACGGAAACAGAGAGCGTTGCGTACGGTTTTAATTATAATTACTGTGTGTATAGACTTCCACACACACACACTGACACACGCGCTGAGTGTATGTGATACGTGTAACACGGTATATCAACTGATACGCCGTATAGATAGACTCAATTTACAATTTATTAAATATTATTTGCATTGTATTATGAAAGTGTTTGATAGCATTGTGGCTTTGTTGTTACTCACTGATGGTATGCACTTTTAATTCGGCGAAAAACTAACTGTTCATTTACATATTATATAGTTATTTATGTATAAATATTTTGTTTTTGTTTTTTTTTTGGCGTTTTTTATTTTGTAGGAGTGGTATGAATCTGACAGATTAATGACATATAACCTCAAAATTATAAATTGTCGGTGTCGAAATATTACTAAAAGAATATGTTATAATCAGATAAAATGCTCAATATTCACAATACACAAAAAAAATATTGATTGTCAAGGAATTAGATTTTTTTGGTTATGAGGAGCGCTACCAACACAACTGATAAAAAACACCAACTTATATTTTTGACAAGTCGGAGTTTTTTAAATCTAACAGAATTATAAAATTACCTCAATAGAAAAAATAGTATCGTCCTCCTAGTGGCTCGTTTTCCAAATTTGGACTCGTGCGTTATCAGATTCCCTTATGAAACTAAAATCCAAATTTTGAAAACGAACCGCTCCTCGGCAAGTTTTACAAAGGACAAGTGTGATAACAGTCCTTATACTTTATACTGTTTTTTTCTGTTGTCAAAAATATACATTTATGTTTTTTATTAGTTAAATTAAAATTTCATATTTTTTGACAATTAATCAATATTTTTTTTTGTATTGTAAATGTTGTGAATTTTGTCTGATTATAGCATATTATTTTAGTAATATTTCGACATCGACTATTTACAATTTTGAGGTTATATGTCATAGGATGCGGGCACCAAGGACGTTGAAAGGAGGGGATATGGCATGACGATACTGTAGCATTGTTTGAAGTGAGGCTTGGGCAAGGGAAAGAGACAACAATAGTTTTTCTGCACCGTGCTTAGCCAAATCTCTTCTTCTTTCAAATATTTTGAATTTTTATGTAAGAAAAGTGACGTTTAGACATTGTCAGGGAGCGTTGTTTTATGTAAACATAACCACGAAGTGTCATTTGTGTTTCAATTTTTGTGTTGTATGGAATTGGATATATTTTTTTGTGGATAAAATGGTAACAAAGTGTTTATAATTTCAGTTTCCTTGTAAAAATGTATAATCTTTTAGAGAGAATGATTCTGTTCTGTCTATTTAAATTTCAAATCTCTTTATGACACATGTCAATCAATAGCAGGTTAAGCACGGTACAGAAAATAATACTTCTGTCTCTGTCAATCTGCCGAGCCTCACAGTCTTGACTTGAATGCCGTATCTCCTCCTTTCAACGTCCTTGGCGGGCACTCACGCAACAATCTGACGTTTTGTGACGCGAAAACAGCTGTTTGGGCTGCGATCACTGCACCATCTACAAAATAAACTATTTTTTTGGGACGAGATTTGAAAAGAACCGTTCTTTTTAAATCTCGTCCCAAAAAAAATAGTTAATTTTGTAGGTGGCGCAATGATCGCAGCCCAAACAGCTGTTTTTACGGCACAAAACGTCACATTATCACGTAAGTGTCCGCATCCTATTCATCTGTCAGATTTAAGAGCATTCATACCACTCCTATAAAATAAAAAGCGCCAAAAACAGTGCGCTTATACATCTCCTTGACAACGTGTTTACAGTGCGTTTATAAGAACACCGAAATAGAAAACAATGCATTTTGTAAACGGGATGCAGGAAAAAATGCCTCAAATAATGATTGAACGTATAGTACTAAAATGTAGTACGTATTTGATTGCAAAATTTAGAAAGCAAAGTTGATTGTTTCAATTTTGTAAGTACAGTGAGTAAGTAACGACAAAATGGTACAAGACATTAGGTAATTAATGGTCAAGTTAATGAATCTTTATGTCTTATGGTAGCGGCTTCATTAGACCTTTGAAATGAATCATTATGAACACAAATTAATTATTTTTATGTTAATTAGAGAACGTAAACCAATGAAAAATATACAAAACGAAATTTCCTATAGCGGATGCTGTTGATAATTGAACTGGTCTAATAAATTATCATCTCAGTTTTAACTTGTTACTAAATAACTACATAGCGTGCTACTAAATACTAAATTAAACCAAAAATAGACTAACTCGAGCTCTATCACTCTGAATATGGAATTCTCTGATTGCCAGACTACAAACTATTAACTCTTTCATTTACTCTTCATTTTGTATTGTGTTTACTGCACTTGAGTGTACACACACTAACGTGTAATTAACCAGAAACTTGCAAGGAATTATACCTAATTATTATTACTTATTTTTACTTTTTTATATAAGGGATGCCCAGCTTTTCCACTATACTGAAAACGTTATACACATCGACTGACGTCATCAAAAAATATAACTAGATGAATGACATAGGGTGCTGCTACGTATACATGTAATCAGTTTTAAATTTTATTGTGCGTTGAAAGAAACATTTCAAAACTAAATAAAAGGAGTGTTAGTTACTAGTTGATAGTCGCCCATAGTTATAGTTGTTTTATTTTTGTTTGTTAGAATTTTGATTAGCATAATTGGGTGCTATATATCTCCTTCTAGACATAATTATAACATAAAAGATCACATTCTACTAACTTTTAGCAAATTAACTGTTTAACGGTAGTCCGGAACAGTCACTATAAATAAAATAAAGCTACCTTTTTCTTTTTAGAAAGAGTCAAACTGAGACAAGAACTACAGTTTGATATGTGAACAAATCTTTCTTTATACATTTTTTACATCATAAATATGTAACTATTGATAAAAATATTTTGTTGATTTTTTTTATCAGTTCCGATGAGGATGAGGAACAAAATTTTGATCGTTATAAAATATTTGGACGAAAAAAAAAATGCAATTAAAGACGTTATTTATTATACTTGAATTCAGAATGGGGTGGCTAGCTCAGTGGTATGAAGTCGGCCTGTGGATCCTGAGAACACTGGTTCGATTCCCACAGGCGACAAACAATTTTCATAATTTCAAAAACTACCCCTGTAGCTCCTCCACCACTAACATCTTGGAGGGCCGTGATTTGACGACTGGTAACCGCACTTCACGCACAAAATATATCATTTACCGAGATCTGCTTCGGCAGAGTGCTACACCCAGTAATGGATAGAAGGCGTAATGATGAAGTCGGCCTGTGGATCCTGAGAACCTCGGTTCGATTCCCACAACCGACAAACAATTTTCACCAAATTAAAATAACCCCTGTGGTTCTCCCTCCGCTAACATCTTTGGGGGAAGTGATTTGACGACTGGTAACCGCATTTCACGCGCATAAATATATCACTTACCGAGATCTGCGCCAGCAGAATGCCACACCCAGTTATGGGTAAATATATTTATTTTATATATATATGCAAATAAATTGTAATCTTTTCTAGTTATATTAGCAGTACTCTAGCGAACATTTTAAGGATCACTGGGTGAATTATCGTTTAGTTTAGTCAAGATTGCTTAACAAATACTAGATAAAAATTGACCTGTAATAGACAGTTTTATGAATATCACGCATAAAAGTTAGTTCCAAGATAAAAAATTCACTCATGGCTGTAAATAGTTCATGTTTAGTTGTAATGAATCAAATAAATTTTCATAGCCTCCCACGACTCTATCACACATGTGTTTTTAACCACATAAAAAAGAAGAAAAAAACAAACCACATTATATGAAGAGGAACATATGATTCATTTATTATTCAAATGTTTACATTTTTTCATGCTAACAAAAACAAAGATTAAAATAATATTTTCATAATTACCTAATAGGGTAATTGATTTTCTTTTGTGCAAAAAGATGCCGCTAAATGCGGAGAAATTAAACTGATTATTTTTTGACATTTCTCAAAACCAATGAAATGCTGCGTTTTAACTAATCCTATCATTATTATACTGAGAATAAAGCTCTTGTGATTATTCCCGGGTATAATCTCTGTAGATTCTTTTTTGTTTGCGACAAATAATAGGTAGTTGTCAAATAATTATTTAAAACTATCAACGCGTCAAGTAAAATATGTGAAAAAAATTGTTTAGTTGTATTTTAGATATAGAAATGCACCCACAAATTTTGTAAACAACTTCCAAGAATACATTAATAAGTAATCAATCGATATGGATCCAGTTCAAAATCTTTTAAGTTGGATGAATCGACCTCAACAGGTAAGTCAAAAAATAATCTAATTAAATATAACTCGAGAGTTGGATAAATTAGAAAATAATTCTCCAGTATCTTTCTCAAACTTGTTGCCATTTGGCAATAGCCACTCAAGCCCTACGGGCTTTCGTGACTATTGCCTGGCAACAAGTTTTCGAAAGATCTATCAAATTATTTTCAATTTATTCTCACTCTCTTGTTGTATTATTACTGAAAATTATTTATTCCGCATATGTATAAAGCTATTTATTTTTTATGCAAGTAGAACGAGTGATAATATTATTCAAGTTATTGATTTTAATTAGTTTTTTTCGCAGCTGTCAATTTCGTGTCACAAAAAAACAAAAACGAACAAAACAAAATAAAATGAAAAGACGTTCCGCAGAGGTGTTTATCATTTTGTAAATTGATAAATTATAGTAATTTTTTATTCTGTTTAATTAGACTACTTCGAACTGTTTATTGGGCCAATTCTTGAATTTTTAATGTCAAGAATTAAGTTAGTTGTGTAATAGTTCATTTGGGATATCCTCTTGAGATAATTGATGCAGAATATATTTTTGTAATTAATTATTTATTTGTAGCGCGTCATTAATATTTATATGACACGTTTTCGATTTCTGTGCAATTTCAGATGGAGCAACTATTAGTTGCTTTTAATTAGGTTATAATTGTTGAGTAATTTTATTGATTTTTAATTACTTTACAAGCTCAATTATATTTTTATTGGTGTTAAACGTCATTACTCGTGCTAACTGTTATTTTTTAATTTTAAGACTAGACAAACGAGTTCATCATTATATTAAGAACGACAAATTAACAAATATGTTCAATTTACTCCTCAGAAATATTTATTTTTTTATGGGGTGGCTAGTTCATTGGTATGAAGTCGGCCTATGGATCCTGAGAACCCTGGTTGGATTCCCACAGGCGACAAACAATTTTCATACTTTCAAAAGCTACCCCTGTGGCTCCTCCACCACTAACATCTTTGGAGGCCGTGATTTGACGACTGATAACCGCACTTCACGTGCAAAATATATCATTTACCGAGATCTGCTGCGGCAGAGTGCCACACCCAGTAATGGGTAGAAGGCGTGATGATATATTTATTTATTTATTTAAATTTTTATTTTTTTTTATTATTTATTTATTTGTTATTTTGCACAAGAACTTTATCCCAAGAACACTAATTTAATGTATACTAGAATCTGAAACTCATAATAGTTATTTATGTATCAAGGACGAAAACAAGCGTTTTTGGCCCGTGGCATGATTATTAGCACGAGGCGCAAATATAGGATACACAAAGAATTATGCTACCACCAAGAAGTATTTGATGCGAGCAATTTGACAAATAAAATAAATATATCATCTCGCCTTCTACCCATTACTAGGTGTGGCACTCTGCCGAAGCAGATCTCGGTAAGTGATATATTTTACGCGTCAAGTGCGGCTGCCAGCCGTCAAATCAAAGCCCCCGAAGATGTTAGTGGAGGGGGAAGCCACAGGGGTAATTTTAATTTGTTGAAAATTGTTTGTCAGCTGTGGGAATCAAACCGGGGTTCTCAGGATCTCCTGGCCGATTGATACCACTGAACCACCTACCCCATAAAAATAAAATAAAATATAAATATACCATCACGCCTTCTACCCATTACTGGGTGTGGCACTCTGCCGAAGCAGATCTCGGTAAGTGATATATTTATGCGCGTGAAGTGCGGTTACCAGTCGTCAAATCACGACCCTCAAAGATGTTAGTGGAGGGGGAAGCCACAGGGGTAATTATAATTTGTTGAAAATTATTTATCGGCTGTGGGAATCGAACCGGGATTCTCAGAATCCACAGGCCGATTGATACCACTGAACCACCTACCCCATAAAAATAAAATAAAATATAAATGTACCATCACGCCTTCTACCCATTACTGGATGTTGCACTCTGCCGAAGCAGATCTCGGTAAGTGATATATTTATGCGCGTGAAGTGCGGTTACCAATCGTCAAATCACGGCCCTCAAAGATGTTAGTAGTGGAGGAGCCATAAGGGTAGTTTTTGAAATTATGTAAATTGTTTGTCGTCTGTGGGAATCCAACCAGGGTTCTCAGGATCTACAGGCCGACTTCATACCACTGAGCTAGCCACCCCATAATTTGACAAATGACCAGTCAAATACTGGGTCAATTGAACGAAGAGTATTTGACTAGTCAATTACCATCCCTACGTACTACCCCATTTCATGATATATATACTACTATTGAAAATTAATGAAATTGAAATATACCATAGTTGCAGTTATCATGTTAGCGAGAGTGCTAAGATAGGTCAAAGATCACTTTCCTACTTTGATTTACACCACTCTTTCGATCGTTCCGTATAGCCAAAGCACAAGATGCTTGAATCATGAATGATAGAAATAATCATTCGAAAAGTTGAAGAATATTTTGGTGAGACCTTTGGTCCCACATGCGATTAGTGTAAGACTCACATGTGTCTTTACTTCTTATCAGTGTCCACGTGTAGAGACTCATATGTATCGCCCTGGAACAGTGGCTCCCAAACTGTCACATTACAGACACTTCGTTACAATGAGATCTTTGATCATCAGAGTAAGTAAATATATCATCACGCCTTCTACCCATTACTGGGTGTGTCACTTTGCCGAAGCAGACCTCAGTAAGTGATATATTTATGCGTGTGAAGTGCGGTCACCAGGCGTCGAATCACGGCCCCCAAAGATGCTAGTGGGAGGGAAGCCACAGGGGTAATTTTAATTTGATGAAAATTGTTTGTCGGCTGTGGGAATCAAACCGGGGTTCTCAGGATCCACAGGCCGATTGATACCATTAACCCACCTATCTCATCTTATTTATATTATTTGAAATTCAGTTTTATATTTTACGTGACGTAGGAATGACCCAACATTAAGGCAAAGTATAAAACTTTCCTTGTTCTATATTTGTAATCTGTGTTTCTTTCTTAAATGTTTAAACTGACTGATGACAAAATGCTACTTTATATCCTCTTTTACCTGTATCTTTTTCAATCTTTTCTGGCCATTTGCTACTAGTACGTCACAGTGATGTCACATATCCCCTCCATAAAATTTTAATATTTTTTCTCGAAAACTATAAATAATTAATCGATTTAAAATAATAATGGTATTATACTTTCTATTTCTTGTACCTATTTAAAAAAATAAAAAATTGCTCACAGACCCTCAAAACAGTCATATTTTTACATTTTTGGGACTGCTGATTGATAAACACATCTGCGGTACTGCTAGCAACGATGCATATACCGATAGTTCATTCTCTGATAAAAATTATCTATTTTTTTATAAAGTTTGTTTTTAGAATGTACTGATTTTAACATGAGAAATTCGTAAGGAAATGACGGTTTCTTTATTTTTAATTCATAAAAATATCTTTAATTTTTTTTAATTGACTTGTAAGATAATTATTTTCGTAATTGACTTTTAGCTTGAAAAATATTTTTATATTGTCAAATATATCTAAATTATTTTTTTACTAACAACACAGTTGTAGTTTAATGGATACAACTTTCATGCCAAAAGCGAGAGTTTATGAATTCAACTCATACAGATGTTATAGAACTAAACGAACATATTTTATATTTGTCTAACAGTTGTCTAACCATCTAGTGTTCATTTCTGTGATGTACTTAGATATTTGTCTTATACTTGCGC
The DNA here is from genome assembly GCA_911728475.2 of Pterostichus madidus. Classification (NCBI taxonomy): domain Eukaryota; kingdom Metazoa; phylum Arthropoda; class Insecta; order Coleoptera; family Carabidae; genus Pterostichus; species Pterostichus madidus. The sequence goes on from OU452315.1 coordinate 10,895,769, forward strand.
CCCCCATAATACATTCTAATAATATTTACGCGGTTCCCGACATTTATAATATTCATGATGACAGTGATAGATTAAAATATATAAAACAAATTGCAGGAACTTTACGTCAGTAGCAAGAAAAGACTAGGCGAAAAATTAGGAATTATTTTTATCAATTTCATTAAATCACGCTATCAAAATGAAACAATCTGTATTAAATAAGATGTAGGTTATATTGGAAATATTGTGATATAAAATTTGGTCTCGATATTTTTTGCCAAGCACTTTTTATTTACAAAAATAGTTTATTACGTACCATGAACTGTAAGTGACAGTTTTTAGGTAAAGAATGTAGTTTGGCAAATCAAGGCCCGAAGGGTCGAAATTTTCTAAACATACGCGACCTTAAAAAAATCACTTACAGTTCGAGGTTTGTAAGCTATTTTTTACTTGAACAAATAGAAGGAAAAGAAAAATATAAAAATATAAATAAATATATATATATATATATATATATATATATATATATATATATATATATATAAAAATAAAAATTAAATATATCATCACGCCTTCTACCCATTACTGGGTGTGGCACTCTGCTGAAGCAGATCTCGGTAAGTGATATATTTTGCGCGTGAAGTGCGGTTACCAGTCGTCAAATCACGGCCCCCAAAGATGTTAGTGGTGGAGGAGCCACAGGGATAGCTTTTTCAAATTATGAAAATTTGTCGCCTGTGGGAATCGAACCAGGAACGTCAGGATCCACAGGCCGAAAAGAAAAATAGTTTTCAAAATTGACAGCTGTCAAATTGTTGTCAAAATAAGCAGGACCTTGATATATAACATTTACTTACTGTTCACGGTTGACAGTAAGTGAATATTAAAGTCCTGGTATAACCATGGGAACCATTGTGCAATAAAAGTTCCACTAAGGCCTAGTTTTTCAATCACCGATTATTATTAATCATGATTAAATAACAATTGAAACCATGGTTTCGATTATTATTTAATCATGATTAATACTAATCGAGAGTAAACCGGCTATTGAAAAACTGGCCCTTAGGGCCACTTCTTCAATCACTGATTAATGTTAATCATGATTAAATAATAATAGAAACTATGGTTTCCATTATTATTTAATCATGATTAACGTTAATCGAGAGTAAACCGGTGATTGAAAAACTGGCCCTTACTATGTTTAAATTTTGTCATTAATAACTGACAGGACAAGTATTGTAGAAACAAATTTTACATGTTAACAGCCTATGCCAGCATTAACGTGGGACACACAAAAAGAAATAAAATAAATATACCATCACGCCTTCTACCCATTCCAGGGTTTGGCACTCTGCAGATCTCGGTAAGTGATATATTTTGCGCGTGAAGTGCCGTTAAATCACGGCCCCCAAAAATTTTAGTTTAGGGGGAGCCACAGGGGTAGTATTAATGAGGTGAAAATTGTTTGCTGGCCGTAGGAATCGAATTCAGGTTCTCAAACTCCACAGGCCGACTCGATACCATTGGGACAGAAACAAAATTTCGACTGTGCTCTGTGGTACTGTAATTGGGATTAAGTTCCTGTTATGCAAGGTAACAAATAAATATGAAACATTTTTATACCGGACGTGCTAAGATCATGTGACAGCATTGTACTAATCTATTATAGTTTATATTTGTTTTTAGTTAATTATAATTTCACAATTGTATTGCAGATGTATTTATTAGGTGCATTTCAATTAATTGTAGATCTGTTGTGTAAAATTAATTAAAATAATTTAATTGTATGGTGAGTGTGTTACCAGCAACGTAATTATAACACAGAGGATGGAAAATTTATTGTAGAAAACAAACCATTATAGTAAATCACGACATAATTAACTTTACTTTCAAGATTTATACGCTTGCTACTTCATTTCTTAAGATCATTATTAAATATTATTAACTGCTCAATTCAATTTATGCCTTTTAATGTTTATTCAAGACGAATTATTTTGTAAATCATGTACCTACTCAAATCACATGATTTAGCTGTTGAGGTCGATTCATCCAACTTAAAAGATTTTGAACTGGATCCATATCGATTGATTACTTATTAATGTATTCTTGGAAATTGTTTCCAAAATTTGTTGGTGTATTTCTAAATCGATTTTTTCACTCATTTTACTTGACGCGTTGACAGTTTTAAATAATTTGACAACTACCTATCATTTATCACAAACAAAAGTACCTACAGAGATTATTCCCAGGAATAAGCACTAGAGCTTTATGCTCAGTATAATAATGACAGGATTGGTTAAAACGCAGATACGTAACATACAATGAAGCATTTCATTGGTTTTGAGAAACATAAAAAAATAATCGGTAATATTATAACAAGAGAGTGAGAATAAATTGAAAATAATTTGACAGATCTTTTGAAAACTTGTTGCCAGGCAATAGTCACGAAAGCCCGTAGGGCTTGAGTGGCTATTGCTAAACGGCAACAAGTTTGAGAAATATACTGGAGAATTATTTTCTAATTTATCCAACTCTCGAGTTATATTTAATTAGATTATTTTTTGACTTAGCTGTTGAGGTAGATTCATCCAACTTAAAAGATTTTGAACTGGGTTCATAGCGATTGATTACTTATTAATGTATTCTTGCAAGTTGTTTCCAAAATTTGTTGGTGTATTTCTGTATCTAAAATACAACTAAATCGATTATTTTCACACATTTTACTTGACGCGTTGACAGTTTTAAATAATTATTTGACAACTACCTATCATTTATCACAAACAAAAGTACCTACAGAGATTATTTCCGGGAATAATCACAAGAGCTTTATTCTCAGTATAATAATGGCAGGATTGGTTAAAACGCAGACACGTGACATACAATGAAGCATTTAATTGGTTTTGAGAAACGTCAAAAAATAATCAATACAACAATGCTTACAACAATATACTGAATTTGAGTGACTGACAAGGTTAGGGTCCATCATATTTAATTTTACTAAAAATATAAAAGAAATATTTTAATAACGACAAATACATTTTGCATTATATTTGAAAGTATAATAATAATAATAATAATAATAATATAAACAAATAGATAAAAAGAAGTAATATGACAAATATTTTTGTCAATAGGTACCTATACTAAATAATAATTTCTGGAAATATTTGGAGATACTCCCAAGGTTAGGATCTCTCGTCAACCGTAAAATGACAAAATATCTCAAATAGTGACGATTCCAGAAAAGATAATTTTTTGTTTAGAAGCAAAAAATAACGGACGGATTTCAAAACTGAACGCATCCTAATTGAAAACGCTGCAAGAAGCAATGCAACCCTTTACGGTACATTTATAACTTTATGGTTGAACGTCAATTGTCGTTTTCAAGAATTTTCACATTTTTTGCTCCCATTATACACATAGACAATATTTTCAAAATATCTGTCGACAATTTAAACCGTTAAGTTTATTTGTACGTAAATATTAGAAACTCAAATTGCCGAACCTACAACTGTCGTTAAACTGAAAATATTTTAGTTCGATTCTTAAACTGAGTTTTCTTCCTTAGGGAAGGAAAATAAAGACATATCCATGGCAACTGTAAAACAATGGTATTATTTGACATTAGTAGATGTATTCCATTTGCCATTTATGGGGTAGTTAGCTCAGTGATATGAGGTTGGCCTGTGGATTCTGAGAACCCTGGTTCGATTCTCACAGGCGACAAACAATTTTCATAATTTAAAAAAAAAGCTACCCCTGTGGTTCCTCCACCACTAACATCTTTGGGGGCCGTGATTTGATGACAGTTCGCGCGCATAAATATATCACTTACTGAGATCTACTTCGGCAGAGTGCCACACCCAGTAATGGGTAGAAGACGTGATGATATATTTATTTATTTTTTTAGGAAATTTATATTGACAATTTAGTGTGCCATGAATTGTCATTTGTTATTTGAAAACAAATTGTTTATTTTTTCTCCTAAAGTTTTTTAAAATATGTCTGATTAATGGCGTTATAAGCTAATATCTCTATTTCTTTTATAAATTCCTTAAAATGTGTGTAGCTATATAAGTACAATTAGCATATTAATAGTCAAAATTTAGAACCATAAAAATGAGTGCTTTTTCAATTACTTTACGCACTAGTGCGCAAAATCAAACTATGCGTCGGTTTCCAAGGTAATGTAAACCCTATTATGATGCGAGGTTAAAAAAATTATATGTATACCTCGTGAAGGAACTGTTATTTTTCTCTTAGGTGCTTTTTATCCCTCTGGTTCGGTTCGGGAAACGAAGCGGGACTTTCGAGAAAAAAATATTAAACTTTTTTTCCCTGACATACAAATAACTAAATAAATAAAAAAATATATCATTACGCCTTCTACCCATTACTGGGTGTGGCCGAAGCAGATCTCGGTAAGTGATATATTTATGCGCTTGAAGTGCGGTTACCAGGGTTCTTAGGATCCACAAACTTGATACCACTGAGCCATTACCCCATTTCATACAAATAACTAATCTTTAAAAAGACTATTTAGTTACCTCGAAAAACAAAATAATAGTGCAAGTTTTTTTCATGTAATTATAACTATTTAATTAATAATTCTAATTAATTATGTCTCAAGTTCCTGATTGCAAAAAAGCATTAATTTCTATCAGAACAAAAAATTCTAGAAAAAACTCCTCCGTAAAAAATACCAAACAACGAACAAAAAACGTTATCATCCAAAAATTTCAAGTTCAAATTTAGATATTATAACAAGAAAATAATCGCACTTAACTGTGGAACTATCATCTGATACTACGAGTACATGTCAGTACATTGACCCACTAATGGTTTATTAGATAAAATTTGGGAAAAATTTAATTAGCCCTTTGATAAATCTGTTACTATCTGCTTTTTTGCAAATCAGTTGGAAATTTTGATTCGTAAATACTTTAAGAATATCTTTATCATTGTTTATCTTTGTTATCTCTTTATATTTTGTCTCTACTTAACAGTTTTGCATTTAAAATAGAATCATGCCTCTTTCTCAATCAGAAACGGAAAACACTAAGAAAATTCCAAGTTAAACCATTATCGTGAAAGTACTGTTTCTCTTTTTAACTAATTTTTTTTAAATAACTCCTTCAGTGTATTTTTTTTAAATTAATGTATTCTACGTACTCTTCAACTTCTAGCGTAAATTATTATAAAAGATATAATAATAATAATAATATAAATTATTGTTATTAATATTATTAATATTAATAATGTAATATTAGCTGTATTACATTTGCTACTTGGTTCATTTAAATCAGTTTAAATAAATTAGACAACTTGACTAAATGAACTGAATTAAGCAAACTGATGCATTTATTGGAGAGAATTACTTCAAAGTAAATTAGAATCAGTATTCTAGTACTGAAAATAAAGTCAGTGAAGTAATCCAGTGAAACAAATAAGTGATCTGGTTCAGCAAATGCAGTGGCGGTGGGTGCGGTCCGCACCGGGCGGCACATATTTTGGGGCGGCATTTTTTACTTTCTTATACGTAGTATAAGGAAGTATTGGAATCGTGAAAAAAATCGTTGGCGAGATTTTCGCGGAAATACATGTTTTCAGGTCCACTGAATCTGTTTTGATCATTTTCTCAATGATGTCTGTGTGTGTGTGTGTGGATGGATGGATGGATGGATGGATGGATGGATGTGTGTCCGGTCGTGCAATATCTCATGAACGAGATAAGATTTGTTAACGAAACTTGGTAATTATAAGTTTCATGAAAATACGAAGAGCTGAGTTGATTTTGAATGAAATTGAAAAACCGGAAGAGGAAGTTTACTGGACACACAAAACAATAAATTCCATTTATTTCAAAAATGGAATCAGTTACGAAAAAAAGTTTCAAATAAAGATGTTAGCAAAAATATTTGGAACATAAAATGTTATTTGCAATTTTCCTGTATATGCGTCTAATTTTGAGAAAAACTAATTTATATATTTAATAATATATTTTAATAATCATAGTAGCAATAGAAACAAAAAACAAAAACATGTTTAACATTTATATGTCAAATAATAATTGTCAAACGCAAGGAGCAAGTCATAAGTGTTCAATTCAGCGTTTTTAATATGAAATATGCTGTGTATAAGAAAGTCGTGTGGTGACCACACCAGATTTTTTTATTTAGGTTTAGCTGTAAAAAACAACTTGTTCACTTCATAAGTTTACTATTCGATTTCTACGAATTATGAATTATTATATGATTTCGAATATTTTTCTTCATCGTCAAGTCAATGTAGGGTTGAAAATATTATCTCAAAAAATTCCTTTATTACTGTCTAATTTAAATTTGCCATCCAATAGTAAAAAAATTCCCCACCTATAGTTTGTCTCAATTACAATTATTTATTTATGTTTATTAATTCAATGGGATAATGGTTCAGTGGTTTCGAGTTGGCCAAACAATTTTCATCAAATTAAAATTACCCCTGTGGTTCCCCCACCACTAACATCTTTGGGAGCCGTGATTTGATGGCTGGTAACCGCACTTCATGTACATAAATGTATCAGTTACGGAGATCTGCTTCGGCAGAGTGCCACACTCAGTAATGGATGATATATTTATTTTATATTTATTTTTTTAATTTATAAAAACCACCATTTGATTGACTTAGAAAGGGCGGCAAATTGGAGACCGCCCTGGGTGGCAAAAGTTCTAGGTACGCCACTGAGTAAATGTAAGTTAGATATGATCCAAATGGAAAATGGAATACACCTAATAATATAAATAAGACAGTTTTGACAGATAAAATGTTAAACAATTGTTTAATTTTGTTTGAATTCCATGGCTATTGATAATTTTGAGGAAATTTTCAAATCTAATTTGCGCCGTTATAAAGCATACAAAATTAATTCCGTATATTGGTTTAGATGTAGAATTTTACGCCCTAAAACTTTTATTTGAAGCTATTTTGCTTAAAATAATTAGGGAAGCAGACAATTACAAAATTATAATATGAATGGAATCCACCTATTGGCATATTTATTTCGAACTAAGCTTTAGTTACAATCTGTTTCTTCCCTCACAGCAAGTTTTCACCGCATAAAATTTTCCTATTTTCTCAACGGATTAAGCTGCAGATTAACGCGTGTAAGAGTTAATTTAAAATGCAAAAAATGCTATCAAAACGATCATTGTACGTGTGCTAACAATCATAATAATAACAATATAATAAAGTGAGTTTCAATGCATGAAGATCTCAACTCACAGCAGTGAGCTTGACTGCTTCACACGAGTTGTGGGCACGACATCACTCAATTATCTCTTTGAATACGGAATATAATTAGTGTCGGATTGTAGAGCGCTGCTAGTGCCGGTAAACGGGAAATAGTGACGCACTAAATAATGCACTATTTATTATGTATTTACATTTTTTATGACATAGAACGTGTTGGATTCAGGGCCATGGAAAGCATTATTGATAATCCACTGCTGATCTTATGTAATTATCTATGATTTTAAAAGGTTGTAGTAATTAATATGTGTAAAATTTTATATTTTATTCTGCTTCCAGCGTTGGGTTGCTTGGGTGACACAATCAGTCAACTATACACACGTAACTAATGGAAGTAAAGTCGTTAACTACGCAAATTTATTTGCTATTCAAATTTTTGATTACCTGCTATTATTTTTATTTATTTCCTTCAAGTACTTATTATAAATTATTTCCTGTATTTGATAGTCAATTAATTGATGTTAATTGCATTTTTAATCTATAAATACTTGTTTAATGAACAATATTCTGTTAAAAATGTTACCTTAAACTAGGGTCGTTGATTTCCACCGGAGTTCGAAATTCTGAACATTCGAACATTCGAATGTTTTGAACTTCGTCAGAAAAACTTCGAAACTTCGAATTTACGAATTTTCGAATTTTCCAAAGCTTCGAATTCTCGAATTTTGGTGTCTCTGAATAACCGCCTTCTGTCATTTCCAAACATGCTCACGCATAATTCGCGAAAAGTCGGCCACGAATTAAATAATAAACTCGGCGAAGTATCCTGCAAAAACTCTGCAAGTTTATGCATCTTAATTAAGACATCTATTCTCTTACCGCCCATCTAAATGCTATAGCCTTTTAGTAAAACGTTTTAAATGAGAATAAAAATGATACAAAAACGTCTTAATTAAAACGTTTTTGACAGTGTAGCGAAATTTTAAGTCTAAATTGAATTAATTTGGCAAATAATAATAATTAATAATAATTACTTATGAATTAATACAAAACTCTGCAAGTGAGTTTATTCTGAAAATAATTCATATCAACATGCCGTGCTCAAGTTAGGATCCAGATTCACAATTCGAATAATTCGAAAATTCGAAAATTCGAAAATTCGGAATATACAAAAATTCGGAATATTCAAAAATTCGAAAGTTGGAATCTAAATTCGAAGGTTCAATAAATCCGAACATTCGAAGTCTCGAATATTCGAGAAATCAACAACCCTAGTATGAAAGATGTTACAATGACCAATTGTAACATTCGTACTTTGCGTAGGTAACACGCCTGCGACTTGTTACATAAACTGTACTTATATTACAATAAGGATCATTGTAACACTTAATGGGATGGCTAGCTCAGTGGTATGAAGTCGGCCTGTGGATCCTGAGGTCCCTGGTTCGATTCCCACAGGCGACATAATTTGAAAAAGCTACCCCTGTGGCTCCTCCACCACTAACATGTTTCGGGGTCGTGATTTGACGACTGGAACCGCACTTCACGTGCAAAATATATCGCTTACCGAGATCTGCTTCGGCAGAGTGCCACACCCAGTAATGGGTAGAAGGCGTGATGATTTATTTATTTATATATTTACATATTTTTAAATTGTTGAATTGGTTCTTATTTACATGGCTCGTAACACAGCATATGTTGCAAAATATCAAAGGTATAAATCGAGAATATTAATTTGTTCTTCGATCCAAATTTATCATTAAATCTAAAAGAATACTAAAATTATATAGGGGTGTTAAATAGAAATACAAATGCCTACATACTTATTTCAATGACGTCTCTATATTGTAAGTATTCCGAATGAACAATTGCTGTTCTTTCTGGTAATTACAAATGTAAAAATGCAAAAATAGTACCCTTAGTTTCAAGTATAATGCAAAATTATCTGGGTGTAGCATACACTAATCAATATAAGTGCTACTTTCCCGTATTGCTTTACAAATTGTTGCTTCTTTTCAATTTGTTCTTATTTTGTAACTTTAGCAGACATAAGTACTAATATTTATTTAAATACATGGTACAAGCAACTCTTGTTGTACGGTGATTTGCTTTAGATACACGTAGTTGATAAAATAAATAAATAAATAAATATATCATCACGCCTTCTACCCATTACAGGGTGTGGCACTCTGCCAAAGCAGATCTCGGTAAGTGATATATTTTGCGCGTGAAGTGCGGTTACCAGTCGTCAAATCACGGCCCCCAAAGATGTTAGTGGTGGAGGAGCCACAGGGGTAGCTTTTGAAATTATGAAAATTATTTGTCGCCTGTGGGAATCGAACCAGGGTTCTCAGGATCCACAGGCCGACTTCATACCACTGAGCTAGCACCCCAGTTGATATAATGTTAAAATTACGGCAAACGGATAACTTCTTAATTTACGATTCTGTTTGATTAAAATAACTCAATTTGAAATATCTATGTTAAATAATTTAAAGATAAAAAATGTTTGTAAGTTAATTCGGACGCGAGGAGTTCAATGTCTTTGAGTGCATCTTCATATCTTGTTTAGTTTTATGATATAAACTGCGGAATAATAGAATTTGTCTTATCAGAATTGTACTTTTCCGAGGCTATATCTCAAAAACTAATCGAGATATGAAGCTACGCGCAACGGCATTGAACTTCTCGTACTTCAGTCATAAATAAATTTTCAGCAATAGTTATATTTCAAAAGTATTTCTCCAAAATTTTCCTAGAAAACAATTTTGTAACAATATCTAAAAAACTAGAAGATATATGCACTTGAAGACTTTACTAATGGATTCAGCGGGTCAAAATACGTAAGATAAAATAAAATAAATATATCATCACGCCTTCTACCCATTACTGGGTGTGGCACTCTGCCGAAGCAGATCTCGGTAAGTGATATATTTTTGCGCGTGAAGTGCGGTTACCAGTCATCAAATCACGACCCCCAACGATGTTAGTGGTGGAGGAGCCACAGGGGTAGTTTTTGAAATTATGAAAATTGTTTGTCGCCTGTGGGAATCGAACTAGGGTTCTCAGGATCCACAGGCCGACTTGATACCACCTACCCCATATAAAATACATGTGTATGTATGTAAATTTTCGTTACAATATTCGTACGAGAAAGAAATAACTGAAATTGGCATAAAATTGAAAAAAATTGGCATATAACCCAATTTCTGCACAGGGAATTCAATGCTGTTGAGCGCATCTTCATATCTTGCTTAGTTTTTAAGATACAGTCTGCGAAAAAGATGAATTTTTCTCAAAGATTTCGAATTTCCCCGAGGTTATATCTCAAAAACTAAACAAGATATGTAAATGGGCTCAACGGCATTAGGTTTCTCGTGCTTTAATTTACTTGTAGGAAAATTTTCAGCCATTTTAATTTTTCAAAAAATTTTCACCAAAATTTTCCTGTCAAACAGTTTTTGAGCAAGATCTCAAAAACTGGAAGACATACGCACTAGGGGATTTTACCATTACATTCAGCGGTTCAAAATACATATGTATGTAAAATTTAGTTACAATATTCGTACGAGAAAGGATTTTAGAACAAACAGTCTGAAATTGGCCTGAAATCGTAAAAAACCTAAGGGCCCTTAAGAAATTTTCAGAAAATAAAAATAGCTAAAAATTTGCTTATAAATCAATTTGGACACGAGGAAATCAATGCCGTTGTGCGCATCTTCATATCTTGTTTAGTTTTTAAGATATAACCTCCGGAAAAGTTGAATTTTCAGGAAATTTTACCTTACAGTACTTTCTCGACTATATCTCAAAAACTGAACGATATATGAAGATACACTCAACAGCATCATGATTCTTTTAACTTATAAAACAATTTTTCAAAAAATTAAAGCTCTCAATGTTGATTCGAACACGAGGAATTCAATGTCGTTGAGCACATCTTCATTCTTATTTAGTTTTTATATAGATATAGATATAAGATAAAGGCAATCGTAGCTCAGTGGATAAAAGCGAGGTAAAACTTGCGTTTCTTAATTAGCAAGCAAGAGGTCGTGCGTTCAAATCTCACTGACTTCTACTTATATCCAAATAGTACGATTATGTCTGAGTGGTTCGGATTCCACTATAAGCTGTAGGCTCCCTGTATTGTAATTGGGATGTACTTCCTGTTGTGCAGAGTAACAAAAAATAAAAATAAATAAAAAGATAAATATAGATTCAGTATATCCAAAAATATGTGAAATGAATTAATTACACATTCTTAAGTACAATTAAAAATCAAATTGTAACTGATTACAAACAATTATCAAAACTTCCAGCAGTTAGCAAACCATTGACGTTCGTCGTAGGGGGTGTGTGGGTAGCAGGTCGCTGACAGTGACACAAGGGCGCCCCGTGGACACTTCCAGGGTTGTACAAATGACATTTCGCAGTCAACTGCGTTTTTGTCTGTCTACTGCGTGCCCCCGACATATATAAATGACCTGGGGGTGTGCACCCTATTATCGTTAGCATGCTCGCTCGTTCGGTCAACTCACCCCCTGATCCTACTCTGCCTCGCTCCACTGCTGCGCCCCTAGTACACCCCTGAACGCATCCGTCGATATATCAATTTGATTCATCCATATTTGCTAGCTAATCGCTATGATGATTTTGGATATTTGGGCAGTGATATAGAACGGATTTGATATACGATTACATAATGCAGTGGTATCCAGTCAGCCTGTGAATCCAGAGAATCTTGGTTCGATTCCCATAGTCGACAAACATTTTCACCACATTAATACTACTCCTATGGCTTCCCCTCGACTAACATCTTTGGAAGCCGTTATTTGACTGCTGGTAACGCGCATAAATATATCACTTACCGGGATTAGCTTCGGAGTGCCACACCTAGTAATGGGTAAAAGGCGTGATGATATATTTATTTTTTATGGGGTGGCTAGCTCAGTGGTATGAAGTCGGCCTGTGGATCCTGAGAATCCTGGTTCGATTCCTACAGACGACAAACAATTTTCATAATTTCAAAACCTACTCCTGTGACTCCTCCACCACTAACATCTTTGAGGGCCGTTATTTGACAACTGGTAATCGTACTCCACGCGCATAAATATATCACTTACCGAGATCTGTTTCGGCAGAGTGCCACATCCAGTAATGGGTAAAAGGCGTGATGATATATTTATTTTTTATTTTATAATGTAGATAATTTTGGTGCGTATTTTTTTTTCAGCTATAGTTTTTATGACTCATGGTTTACTTGATATTAGTATGATAACATTTGAAATATATAGGTAATAAATGTTGTTAATAAATAATCATTATTTGATGCGTTAATGGACAGTTTGACCTTCTGTTAACAGTATCATGTTAAAAATTCGATAGTGTTTTTTCCAACTAATAAACTAATTTTCATTGAAAACCAGTATAAACAAATGACAACTAGTGGCTGATTAAAAACTTCAGAGGAAATTCAACTTTTCCTGAGTTGCTAATATTGCGAGTCTCTAATGAGATGAGAAAATGTTAGACGATTTTCTTAGTGTAGAATAATTATGAGATAATATATGAAGTGTCAGGTGATTAACAAATGCCGTTCTCGCTAATAAGAACTGAAATTTGAACCCTAAACTTTCGGAAAGCATCAAGGTTAATCACAGATAATTGTGTTAGTAAATTATCTAAACTTAATTTATTTAAATAAATTCATTTGTTAATAACCCTAATGGAACATTTAGCTTGTTATATTAAATGAGGCAATTAATAAAAATTATAGCTTCAAGAGTTTATGTAAATTTTTTGTTTGTTCTGTCATAGGAATTATAATTTTGCTATCTATGTAATAGCTATGTATAAGTTTAGCTACAAGTAATTGGTTTATGATTTTTTGTGCCGCAAATTTGAATTAATTTTAACCGTTTTGTTGTAATTTCCATGCTAATTATAATCATATTTACTTATCACATTTTCTATTTACCTTTTTTATTACTTATAAGCACATAAAATACACCTGTTCGTTTATTCATTGCGTAGTACCGTTCATTGACTAATAAACTATATAATCAAGGGTAGTTCCTAATTTTGTGATTTTGTCTTTATTTGTAATGACAATATAAATATACCTCCTTATTCCGTAACTGGATCAGTATCTGTTAATGATCGATAAATTAATGATTTTGATTTTGCATTGTTATAATACTGATGATTACAATTTCGGTATTCTGAGACCAGAATAATTTATCCTAGCATTTTTATGTCATATTTTACTAATATCCGCAGTAGGGTGTCTTATTTTCGCAAAGTCGGAAATTTTATGCTCGCACCCTCTAAAATTACTCATAATAAATTTTAAAAAAGTTGAGCCGACATCTCAGGTCTGTCACGTGACGTTAAAACGTGCCACCAGAGGGCTCAATATTTGAACGTAGTTTAAATGGGGAAATTGCCTTTTCCGATACTTTGATGCATAACTTTTTATGATTTAAACCTAAAAATATTTCAAGATAACTGCTAGAAAGCTTATAAAATAAGGTTTTACGCAAACTAAAATTCAAGTCATTTGGTTAAAAATCAACGGCGTAGCGTCAATTTGAGTAATAAGATGTATGAAGCAAAAAATCGACAAAGACGTTAATATATATATATATATATATATATATATATATATATATATATATATATATATATATATATATATATATATATATATGACGTTCTCAAACTACTAATAAAACTATCAAGTTTGAGAATATCAAATATATATTAACGTCTTTTTTTGCTTAAAACGTCTTATTATCGTGAACTTTATCCAGAGATGGGATAACCAGCCCTTAATAAAGTTCAAATCGGAGTGAAGACTCCTAGAGTTAAATTATGACTATTTAATTTTTGTTATGGGGAGGCTAGCTCAGTGGTATGAAGTCGGCCTGTGGATCCTTAGAACCCTGGTTCGATTCCCACAGACAACAAACAATTATCATAATTTCAAAAGCTACCCCTGTGGCTCCTTTACCACTAACATCTTTGGAGGCCGTGATTTAACGACTAGTAACCGCACTTCACGCGCAAAATATATCACTTACTGAGATCTGCTTCGGCAGAGTGCCACACCCAGTAATGGGTAGAAGGCGTGATGATATATTTATTTTATTTTATTTTTGTTATGTGGTCGGTGGTTCAGTGGTATCCGAATCGGCTTGTAGATGAGAGAATCTCGGTTCGATTTCCACAGCCGACAAACAATTTTCACCACATATTAAATTATAAAGATACCACCAGAATTTGAACCTGGGATCTTACGAACTGCGGTCGTATGCGTTAACCATCTACGTCACGATGGTCCTGAATTCAAATCTAAAATAAATAAATATAAATATATCACGCCTTCTACCCATTACTGGGTGTGGCACTCTGCCGAAGCAGATCTCGGTAAGTGATATATTTTGCGCGTGAAGTGCGGTTACCAGTCGTCAAATTACGGCACCCAAAGCTGTTAGTGGTGGGGAAGCCACAGGGGTAATTTTAAAATGGTGAAAATTGTTTGTCGCCTATGGGAATCGAACCAGGGTTCTCAGGATCCACAGGCCGACTTGATATCACTAAGCTAGCTACCCCATATTAATATGGGATTCAAATCTAATTAAGTATATTTCAATTTTTCTCTGTCTCTTCGTTATATGTCATAGGCAGTCTTATTAAAAGTACCACGGTGGCTCCCCCTCCACTAACATCTTTGGGGAGCATAATTTGATGGTCAGAATGCCACATCCAGTAATGGGTAAAATGCGGAATGATTTTTTTTTAATATTTATTTATCGATCGCTTAAGTTCGTCTCTCAAAGAGTCAACTAGCTAAAAATAATATTTATCGTTACCTACGTAACATTTTACCCAATTTCCAACATATTTTTATCACGCAAGATCTCGATACCGCTGGAATGTAAAATCAAATACCTTGTATTAAAAATAAACCCACAAAACAAAACTATTTACTAAAAAAACCCTATCGCACACAAAAGCCCCCACACCACTCTTCCGCAAGGGGCGGGTTCTTACGAGACTCCGCCTGGCATTGTTTTAAAGCCACCCACGCGGCCCAATCCCGCGCCGACTCACAACAAGCCCCGCCTACCGCGCTGTGCCTTCCGCCCATAAATCACTGCGCGTCGCTGGTCACCTGTACAACGGAGATCTAGAGGGCTGCGACGCCACCCCGATGCGAGATTGTCGAGAGATTGTATCTGTTCGTTGTGTTGTGGTTGTGCGCAGGTTGTGACAATGTTGTATGAGTTGTTTAGTGGTGAATAGAAAGAGAAGGGAAGGGGTAATATAGGGGGTTGGAGTGGGGGAGGGTGGACTGGATGGTTGCCAATTTTTTTACGGGGTTGAGTACCTGATAATGCCTACTGTAATTCTAGAAAGTATGCAAATATTTAAAATTATATCCGTTATATAAATAAAATAAATATACCTTCTACCCATTACTGGGTGTGTGGCATTCTGACGTAACAGATCTCAGTAAGTGATATATTTTGTACTTGAAGTATAGTTACTCAGGGCCCGCAAAGATGTTAGTGGAGGGAGAGCCACAGGAGTAATTTAAATGTGGTGAATTGAACTCGGGTTCTGAAATCCACAGGCCGACACAATACCACAGAACTACCTACCTCATAATAATATTGATTTATTTATTTATTTATTATTATACAGTGTAAAATATTTTGTTTTTCGAGGTAACCAAATAGTCCTTTTAAACATTAGTTATTTGTATGAAATGGGTTATTGGCTCAGTGATATTAAGTCGGCCTTTGGATCCTAAGAACCCTGGTTCAATCCCCACAGCCGACTAAACATTTTCACCAATTTAAAATTACCCCTATGGTTCCCCCACCACTAACATCTTTGGAAGCCGTGATTTGCCGACTTCACGCGCATAAATATATCACTTACCGAGATCTGCTTCGGCAGAGTGCCACACCCAGTAATGGGTAGAAGGCGTGATGATATATTTATTTATTTATTTTAAAATTTGAAATAATTATTACAGCGCACCTGACATATAACTTATAAAATGTTCATGATCGTACCAATATAACAATTTTTATTTTTATATTAAATCAATCATCGTCATAGAAGTTTTCTTTTTATGAATATAATTCTTATCTTTCTTTGTAATACCAGTTCTTAGTAAAACCTACATTTAAACTTAAATCAAAATAAGTACATCAAGATAGCCTATATCGCCTATTAGTAAAACTAACCGTAAAACTTATTAATCCGGTTTATAAAGTGGAATGGAGCTTCTACCAAGCTTTTTTGTTTAATAGTTTATTAACTAGCCAAGTAATTTTCATTTCTACGTCTTGGTAAAAGTTGTGCTTAATTCAGATGTGTCTTTTATTATTATTTTCAATATTAATTTATTATGTGCAACAGGAACTTAATCCCAATTACAGTACAGGATCTGGACTCACCGAGCCGTACTGTGGCAGTGTATAAATATGTATATAAATAGCTTGAGTGGAATTTGAACTCGGAATCTTTAGACTCGAATGTCGCTATCCACATCACCGTATTGCCGGATAATACTGAAAAAAATAACGTAGTATAGATTTTTTATTATTATTAGTTACTCCTCGTAAAAGGAACAAATCGCAATTAAAATACAGGCTATCTGAAGAAAGAACGTATGGCCGTATGTGGGATCTGAATTCATACTATCGTATTTTTTATAAAGTCTTTATATATAATAATAATTAGGTGTTCGATATTTTGCAAGGACAATAAAACATTCACATGAATCCTGTTTCTTCTAACGTATCATTTTTATACTTGCAGTTTCGTACGAAAGCAAAATACATAAAAGTGAAACAGATAACAGAATAAACAATTTTAGTTATACACTAGCGGTTGGCCTGGCTTTGCCAGGCCTTCACGCTACGCTCCGCGAACACTGAAATATGATTCACTTCGGCAAGACAATTGACACTATATAAATCAAATTATTTCCGAAGTAAAAGTTCTCAATTTTGCATGTCTGTCCTTTAAAATACATTTAATTGATACCAAGCACGATAGGTTACGAAGCTCTGGCACTACAAAATTGACAATAAAAAAAAGCCCAATTCAGCACACGAACTCTTTAAGCGACCTTTCATTTGATACCAAACACAATAGGTTGTGATGCATTTTTACTAAAACAATTGCCGATCGAATAATATTTAATTTTCTACGCGAGCCCTTCTACAGACCTTTCATTTGATACCGAACACGATAGGTTTTGATGCGTTTTTACTGAAATAATTGCCGATCGAATTGCTGAAATGGTGCTAATCTATAGACTAATCATGAAATTCAGGGTTACAAATAGAGGCGATTATTTCAATGAAAATAAAGATTTAACTACCCTTCGTCACATATTCTAGTTTCCATCCTTTCCGCTGAACGCAGCACCACCAAAAACCCACCCTTCCCGAAACTTAGTTCAGCTACTGTTCGTCAGATCACTCTAGTGGCGCTGTTCTCCTACCACAGTAGGGGTGGTTTACCCCCACTGCTTTTCGGTGCCAGACACGCTGTCAGACGACCTGATACCGCTACCCCCACCAACCCTTGCACGCCCGACAGGAACAAAGAGTTAACAGCGCAACAAAGGACGATGTTATGCGGTCACATTTGGGTAGGCAGCGAATGTGGAGGGGAGGGGTTGATAAGGGTGGATATATGGGGTGATTGGTAATAATTGATCTTGTGTTATTTGTTTATTTATAGTTTTTTTGTTTTGTACTTTTTGTTACGAAATTCTGTTCATTTGTGAATCTTGTTATGCCATCCAATGGTAAAAAAATCTTCACCTATTGTTTGTCTCAATTACAATTATTAATTTATGCTTATTAATTTAATAGGGTAATGGCTCAGTGGTTTCGAGTTGGCCTATGGATTCTGAGGACACCGGTTCAATTCTCACAGCTGACAAACAATTTCTGATAGTAACTTAAACATTCGTTTTGTCGATTCTTTCTAATTTCCACTACAATCGAAAACACAATAAGAATTATAAATAAAAAAAAATAAATATTATAGTAAAATATTAAAATTTTAACGAAATTAGTTGATTTGGAAAATGTTAACCTAAAATGAACAGTTCAAACTTCAATAAAAGTAACACTATTGTATATTATAGTAATTATTTGGCTTTACACTATGAAGTAAACATATAAAATAGTTTTTAAACATTTATTTTCTATCTATTAAATATATAAACACTATAAAATTGTAAAAGTATGCACTCGCGACACAATCTTCAAATTACGTTTCACTAGATAAAATAAATCACACACTTTGTTACGCATTAAATGATGCAAAGAATAGAAACTTGTCACTTTTGGAATTATATACACATATACCTGTTAAAAATATATTCTATCTATACAGTCTAAATCGTACATTTAATATTGATGTGAGAGTCACTCGTTTGACAGTTACGGAGCACATCTAAATTTGATGACGTCACACGCCCGTAGTCTATAAATAAGGAAATTATTTTGACATATTAAATGTCAAACATTTGTTTAATTTTGTTTGTTTCATGGCTATTTTGAGGTTATTTTCGTTATTTTCAGATCTAATATGTGCTGTTACGAAACATGCAAAATTTTATGTCCTAAAATTTTTATTTTTTGCTTAAAATAATTAGGGAAGCAGGAAATTACAAAATTATGATTTTACATGTTAAAAATCCCTATGTTCGAGAGTCGCGATCACCACCCTATTTATGTAGCTTGAGTGAGATTCGAACTCAGGATTCCAATACCATTACGCTAATCACACCACCGTACTGTCAATATACCCCAAGCAAAGCTCTGTATTCCAGAAATTAGTTATCTATTAAAGTAAAATACTATTGCTACATACTGATAAATTGTTGAATTATAAATATAAATAAAATAAATAAATATATCATCACGCCTTCTACCCATTACTGGGTGTGACAGTCTGCCGAAGCAGATTTCGGTAAGTGATATATTTTGCGCGTGAAGTGCGGTTACCAGTCGTCAAATCACGGCCTCAAAGATGTTATTGGTCGAGGAGCCACTGGGGTAGTTTTTGAAATTATGAAAATTATTTGTCGCCTGTGGGAATCGAACCAGGGTTCTCAGGATTCACAGGCCGACTTCATACCACTGAGCTAGCCACCCCATAAATTATAAATATAGAGTACAATAATGCTACAACCCTAAATTAGAAAATGGCGTGATGAAATATGTTTATTTATTAATTTAAAAATGAAAAGATGTCACAAGTAATTATAGAGCGGGACTTGTATCATGCTAATACGTTTAATTAGTTCATATATTCTGTATTTTCTTTTACATAATGAAATCAATCTATTCGGACATAAAAAATATTATTTTTATAATAGGGAAAGAGTGAAATCTACGCTCTGTCAAAAAAGTGATTTTTTGCGCAAAATATTATCCCTACAACGCAAACATAGTAGGGTGTCATGATTTGATTAACTGGTAACCGCGTATCATGTACGTAAATCTGTACACAAGCAGGGATGAAAGCTTCCATACACCCCCAAACAAACATTTTAGTAACGGTCAGTTGCACAACAAAAACTTTTCTACCCGATTCTCAAAAAAGTTTTAGCTTATCCCGAATTTTGGATTTGTTATTCTTATTCTGGGGTGACTAGTTCAGTGGTATGAAGTCGTCCTGTGGATCCTGAGAACCCTGGTTCGATTCCCACAGACGACAAAACATTTTCAGCACATTAAAATTACCTCTATGGCTTCCCCACCAGTAACAGATTTGGGGGACCGTGATTTGTCGGCTGTTAACCGCATTTCACGCGCAATAAATATATCACTTACCGAGATCTGTTTGGACAGAGTGCCACACCCAGTAATGGGTAAAAGGCGTGATGATATATTTATTTTATTTTATTGTTGTAATTAAACATTGTTTTGTTCCGAATTGTCATCTCGGTACACATGCGCATTGCCTGACAAATCGAGGATGCAGTTTAATTGAGCCACCTACGTCACAAGAACACCAAAGGCGATCGTTTTGAATCACTTTTCAATTAGATATTTTGGATATTAATACCTTACTTTTATCATTTTTTGTGTGGCTCACCCACGACTAACATCTTTGAGGGACGTGATTTGACAGCTGGTAACTGCACTACACGCGCATAATTATATCACTTACCGAGATCTACTTCAGCAGAGTGCCACACCCAGTAATGGGTAAAAGGCGTGATCATATATTTATTTTATTCTGGGATAGGTGGCTCAGTGGTATCGAGCCGGTCTGTGAATCCTGAGAACCCTTGTTCGATTCCCATAGCCGACAAAACATTTTCACCACATTAAAATTACCCCTGTGGCTCCCCCATCACTAACATCTTTAGTGGCAGTAATTTGACGCCTGGTAACCTTATTTCACGCTCAAAAATATATCACTTACTGAAATCTGATTCGGCAGAGTGCCACACCTAGTGATGGGTAAAAGGCGTGATGATATATTTATTTTTATTTATTACTCGGTTGAAATGATTGTTGGTTAATGTGTAAAATGGTTAATTAGTGTCGGGGGTTCGTGTATTTCCGGTGAATGCCGAACAAGTGCAGTCCGGGTGATGTCGCGATCGTATTTTATTTTTTCATTTGTTCGAAACCTGCCATCGGCCGTCAGTCGGACAGTTCGTCAAGTTGGCTTTGAAACGCAGCCGCCTGCGACCAGACTCCTCTTTTTTCAACGCCATCCCCCCATTTAGCGGGGCTCAGAGACGACCTGGAAATATTTTCGCGGACCGCACCTGAATATGGGATCATTTTGCTAACATTATAATCGGCCAATTTATATTTTGAGTGCGTTGTCGAATTTTAGAAATACTTAGTAGCGGCTGAGTCAAAGCAGGCCATGCTGCGGTAGCTAACGGATCGCAGTCGCTGCATTTTTCGTTTTGCCGTTTCTTTTTTTTTTGTCGTTCGGCGTGCTGCACGTTTTGATTTTGTTTTTCGAATGACTTTTGTTTTAGTTCTTTTATGCTCTTTTGTACGTTCAACTGTTTATTATTTTATACGTTTGTTCGTTCGCTAGCTACTGTTGTGTTTTGTTTTTATTTTTAATTCTTTTGCGGGTTCCGATGCGACAATGTTTTTGCTATTGATGATAGACAGTTGTCTCATGGCTTGCTAGATTGTACGCTTTTATTATTTGCTACGACCACTGTTATTTGTTGTCCTATTATATTTTTTACTTAGTTCGCATTCATTTTTAATATTAATTAATATCAACTTACGCATTAATATATACGAGCTCTACGTCACATATGTTGGACCTAATCTTATTTTTTCGATTGATGTTTTACTTTGCAGTTTCATTTCTCGTGTAGTATGCAAGAGAATTAAATGAAATTTTAATGAGACACATACTAGTATGTTGTTAATACACAGAATTTTAAGTCAATCGATACATGCATCTTGGAATGACAGCCATTGAAAGAAGTAGTATACATTTCTGTATTCATTAAAATATTTTCGTTGTATTCAAAAACTGTGTAATAATAAAGTTTGTTCTAATTAATATATAAAATTAATTTTATCCGTTAAATCGTAGTCCAGTGCTAGCTTATTAAGAAAGAGATCGTGCGTTCATATCCCGCTTATATCCAAAAAAAAATACGATTGTGTCTGAGTGGTTCGGATTCCACTATAAGCTATTATAATTGGGATTAAGTTCCTATTGTGCAGAATAAAAAATATATATATATATCATCACGCCTTCTACCCATTACTGGGTGTAGCACTCTGCCGAAGCAGATCTCGGTAAGTGATATATTTTGCGCGTGAAGTGCGATTACCAGTCGTCAAATCACGGCCCCCAAAGATGTTAATTGTGGAGGAGCCACAGGGGTAATTTTTTGTTGTTGAAATTATGAAAATTGTTTGTCGCCTGTGGGAATCGAACCAGGATCCACAGGCCGACTTCATACCAGAATAAAATAAATAAATGATATATTAAATAAATATATCACGCCTTCTACCCATTACTGGGTGTGCCATTCTACCGTAGCAGATCTCGGTAAGTGATATATTTTGCGCGTGAAGTACGGTTACCTGCCATCAAAATACGCCCCACAATAATGTTAGTGGAGGGGGAGCCACAAAGTTAGTTTTAATGGGGTGAAAATTGTTTGACAGCTTTAACTGTTTAACTGTTTAATATCGGACTAAAATAAGATTAGCTAATCCAAAATTCAGGGTTAGTTTAAACTTTTTTAAGAACCGGATGTTCCAATAATGCCAGTAAAATGATAATTGTTATAATTTGTAGTTAATTTCGTGTTAAACAAGGTTAAAAATACATATTTTTCTGTGAAATTACTACGAAATTTGGCCTAATAGACGGAAGAAATTTAAATTTATAATATAAACAGGATACTCTACGTCTAAAATATAGACATTTAAAATGTAAATGAGTTGATTATACAAACCAGATTTATAGCATTTTTATTGCTTGTTCGATATTGTTTAACTGTTAAATAAGTTAGTTTATCTGAACTTAATAGCTTGCAATGAATAATACACTTAATTTTCACTTCTTATATTACTTTTGTCGTCAGTTTTATTCACCGAAATTTAACTATACTAAAAACGTTATAAAGATCGACTGAAGGCATCCAACCTGATAAAACTTAATAAAATCATAAGAAACTGGTGCAATATTTAAACAATTTAAAAAAATCTGGTGTGGGTACCACACGACTTTCTTATATACAGCATATTTCATATTAAAAACGCTGAATTGAACACTTATGACTTGCTCCTTGCGTTTGACAATTATTATTTTACATATAAATGTTAAACATGTTTTTGTTTTTTGTTTCTATTGCTACTATGATTATTGAAATATATTATTAAATATATAAATTAGTTTTTCTCAAAATTAGACGCATATACAGGAAAATTGCAAATAACATTTTATGTTTCAAATATTTTTGCTAACATCTTTTATTTGAAACTTTTTTTCGTAACTGATTCCATTTTTGAAATAAATGGAATTTATTGTTTTGTGTGTCCAGTAAACTTCCTCTTCCGGTTTTTCAATTTCATTCAAAATCAACTCAGCTCTTCGTATTTTCATGAAACTTATAATTACCAAGTTTCGTTAACAAATCTTTTCTCGTTCATGAGATATTGCACGACCGGACACACATCCATCCATCCATCCATCCATCCATCCATCCATCCATCCACACACACAGACATCATTGAGAAAATGATCAAAACAGATTCAGTGGACCTCAAGACATGTATTTCCGCGAAAATCTCGTCAACGATTTTTTTCACGATTCCAATACTTCCTTATACTACGTATAAGAAAGTAAAAAACGGCTTTGATACAAAAATCATATATAAGAATATTAAATATTAGCTATTTTACTATCGATTCATTTATTGAAAATATTTATTTTTAAATAAATAAATAAATATATCATCACGCCTTCTACCCATTACTGGGTGTGGCACTCTGCCGAGCAGATCTCGGTAAGTGATATATTTATGTGCGCCTGTTATTTCTAAGTTTGTGACATTTTTGATATATAAATACAGACTGAGAAATAAGAAATGGCTAGAAAAATACCGAATGTGACGTAATAGTTTTCACACAGGAAATGAAGTATAAGAGCGAACATAGGGATTTATAAAAATTAATAAATCTGTCGTCATGTTTTCTACCCATTACTGGATGTGGCACTTTGCCATAAGTAATATATTTTGTGCATGAAATGCGGTTACCAGTCGTCAAATCACGGCTTCCAAAGATTTTAGTGGAGGGGAAGCCACAGGGGTAGTATTAATATGATGAAAATTGTTTGTCGGCTGTGGGAATAGAACCCGGGTTCTCTTTTCCACAAGCCGACTCGATACCATTCAATCACCTATCCCACAAATCCATTGATCGCTTTCTAAAATGGTATTATATTTTTTTATTTAACCAACTATATATCTCATGGGATGGCTAGCTCAGTGGTATGAAGTCGGCCTGTGGATCTTGAGGTCCCTGGTTCGATTCCCACACGCGACAAATTTTCATAATATATTACTTACCGAGATCTGCTGTAGCAGAGTGCCACACCCAGTAATGGGTAGAAGGCGTGATGATATATTTATATTTATTTATATATCTCCTACTGTTCTAAAGAGGGTAGAAAATAACACCCCCTTTAAACTATTCCTTTAAAATATTGTTAGTTATTATTATGTAATTAGAATTTGCTTTGAAATGAAACATTATACATATAATTAAATTATTAATAAACATTGATAATCAGTAGATAAAATTAGAACAATTTTATAACTTTACGCGTAGTAATAAACAAGTAAAAACTACATTTAAATATCTAAGTTGTAGGTGTAAACAAAACACACTCAACATTTTTTCCTTTAAGCAACTTTAATTAATTATAATAAGCAGCTAATTAAGAATAATACCACTTCATTTCAATAATATTACAAGCACAATTGTAACAAACGCGTAACGCTAAAACATGAAACACGATAAATTCTTATTCGACGCGCACTTGTCTTCGGCGTTTTCTTTTTTTCGGCATGGCCCACTTTAATCAGTTTTTCGTTCCATCCCCTTTAAGACTAGACACTTGTTTCGTTGTGTAGGTGAACAGAGGTGACTCCCAGGTGAATGTATAAAAATACCGAAGAAAAAAATTCTCCGAAATTATCGTATTTTGTTTTCTGTGGTAACTTTATACCACTAATTAATTATTATGGTATCATTGTGATATCCAGTCTCAACGTTGGGTGTAATGTACTTTAATTTTTGTTCTCTTCTTGAAGTTTGCAAAAGTTATTGAAAATTATTTTTAAAAATATGTGTAGCTTCATCGGTATGTGGATTTGAGAATCTGAGTTCGATTTTCTTTACTCCATATTAAACATTACCCCTTTGGCTTCTTCACTACTAACATGTTTGGGGGCAGTGATTCGACGACTGGTAACCGCACTTCACGCGCAAAATATATCACTTACCGTGATCTGCTTCGGCAGAGTGCCACACCCAGTAATGGGTAGAAGACGTGATGATATATTTATTTATTTATTTTAAGTATTTATTGAATGGGGTGGCTAGCTCAGTGGTATGAAGTCGGCCTGTGGATCCTAAGAACCCTGATTCGATTCCCACAGGCGACAAACAATTTTCATAATTTAAAAAACTACCCTTGTGGCTCCTCCACCACTAACGTCTTTGGGGGCCGTGTTTTGATGGCTGGTAACCGTACTTCACGCGCAAAATATATCACTTACCGTGATCTGCTTCGGCAGAGTGCCACACCCAGTAATGGGTAGAAGACGTGATGATATATTTATTTATTTATTTTAAGTATTTATTGAATGGGGTGGCTAGCTCAGTGGTATGAAGTCGGCCTGTGGATCCTGAGAACCCTGGTTCGATTCCCACAGGCGACAAACAATTTTCATAATTTCAAAAGCTACCCCTGTGGCTCCTCCACCACTAACGTCTTTGGGGGCCGTGTTTTGATGGCTGGTAACCGTACTTCACGCGCAAAATATATCACTTACCGTGATCTGCTTCGGCAGAGTGCCACACCCAGTAATGGGTAGAAGACGTGATGATATATTTATTTATTTATTTTAAGTATTTATTGAATGGGGTGGCTAGCTCAGTGGTATGAAGTCGGCCTGTGGAACCTGAGAACCCTGGTACCCTAGATTCGATTCCCACAGGCGACAAACAATTTTCATAATTTCAAAAGCTACCCCTGTGGCTCCTCCACCACTAACGTCTTTGGGGGCCGTGTTTTGATGGCTGGTAACCGTACTTCACGCGCAAAATATATCACTTACCGTGATCTGCTTCGGCAGAGTGCCACACCCAGTAATGGGTAGAAGACGTGATGATATATTTATTTATTTATTTTAAGTATTTATTGAATGGGGTGGCTAGCTCAGTGGTATGAAGTCGGCCTGTGGAACCTGAGAACCCTGGTACCCTAGATTCGATTCCCACAGGCGACAAACAATTTTCATAATTTCAAAAGCTACCCCTGTGGCTCCTCCACCACTAACGTCTTTGGGGGCCGTGTTTTGATGGCTGGTAACCGTACTTCACGCGCAAAATATATCACTTACCGTGATCTGCTTCGGCAGAGTGCCACACCCAGTAATGGGTAGAAGACGTGATGATATATTTATTTATTTATTTTAAGTATTTATTGAATGGGGTGGCTAGCTCAGTGGTATGAAGTCGGCCTGTGGAACCTGAGAACCCTGGTACCCTAGATTCGATTCCCACAGGCGACAAACAATTTTCATAATTTCAAAAGCTACCCCTGTGGCTCCTCCACCACTAACGTCTTTGGGGGCCGTGTTTTGACGACTGGTAACCGTACTTCACGCGCAAAATATATCACTTACCGTGATCTGCTTCGGCAGAGTGCCACATCCAGTAATGGGTAAAAGGCGTGATGATATATTTATATTTATTTAAATATACTTTATATTAAAATTATGGAAAACTAAATAGAAGAAAGTTTTTGTAATGTCATTCAGAAGTGTAAAATATATTAAATTAAATTTTCTAAATATTCAATTGATTTGAAAGTAGTTATTTATGACACAAAGGCGAAAAATTCAGTTTTTCGTACGAATAAAGTAGTTTTATTTGATTGTAAGAAATTTTGTAATTCAAATATTGTTTTAGCGGCCCAAAAATGTTTTCCGGGCGGTAAAATAACCATCATGAAACAATCACAGCATATATTAATGCTTCACTGAAAAGGATAACTTTTCGAACAAATATCATTAACGAAAAACGTCACTTTTTGGCACAATTTTATAAAAATTAGTGTAAAATTATACTACAATAAAATATATTTATTTTATAAGCAGTTGTTTGGAATTAAAACTAAAAAAAAATGAGTTACTCCGTTTCATATCGTCATAAACCATGAATTTTGGAGTATAATAATTGAAGTAAATAAATCAGTATTTTGATTAGTTTTTCTGAACAGATATTTGTGTAATATTTAAGAATGCACACTATATTAATTATCAAAACTAGTTTCTTCTATAAATGAAAGTGTCTTAGCTAAGAAACAAACCATAGAGGACAAACTGTGGATTACTAAAACTTCTTTCCATGTAGGAAGAAATAAACAAATTAAATATAAACATTATCAAAATTTATGTCCACTAATTGATAATTCGTCAATGTTCTGCAGTTAGTAGTTATTTTTCTTGGAAAAAAATCTCTTTCTTAAAAATAATTAATCGATCAACCCTGCGAAACATGGATCACATTTTGGTCCTGGGTGGTGAAATATTTTCACGTCTGTTGTACATTTCTCGGCACAAAAATTATAAACGATGAAATTTGTCGCCAATATATCATTTCACATCTGCAATTGCAGAGCCTGTCAGTGTTTAACAAATTCAAGATAGGAATCTTGATCTTGATAAAAACCAAGACAAGAGCAGATGTATTTCTTATCAATAATTCTTGATTTCTTGATCTAAGTTTTAAATGTATATTATATGAGGTAGATAGCTCAGTGAGAGCATATCGGCCTGTAAATTTGAGAAGCTGGGTTTGATTCCCATAGCCGACAAACTTTTCTCCACATTAAAACTACCCCTGTGGCTTCGTTCTTACTAATATCTAAGGAGGACGTAATTTAATGGCTGCTATTCATGTAACAATATATCGCAGAGTGCCACACCCAGTAATGGGTGAAAGACGTGTTTATATTTATTTATTTATTTAATTTAACTTAATTTAAGTCGGCCTGTGGATCCTAAGAACCCTGGTTCGTTCC
The DNA here is from genome assembly GCA_911728475.2 of Pterostichus madidus. Lineage (NCBI taxonomy): Eukaryota > Metazoa > Arthropoda > Insecta > Coleoptera > Carabidae > Pterostichus > Pterostichus madidus. The sequence goes on from OU452315.1 coordinate 10,923,847, forward strand.
CCACAGCCGGCAATACATTTTCACCAATTTAAAATTACCCCTGTAGTTCTCCCTTCACTAAGATCTTTGGAGGCCGTGATTTGACGGCTGGTAACCGCACTTCACGCGCATAAATATATCACTTACCGAGATCTGCTTCGTAGGTCATTTGATTTTAGTGTGATTTAAAATATTTTATCTAGATAATAATGGAGTGGCTAGCTCAGTGGTATGAAGTCGGCCTGTGGATCCTGAGAACCCTGGTTCGATTCCCACAGGCGACAAACAATTTTCATAATTTCAAAGACTACCCCTGTGGCTCCTTCACCACTAACATCTTTGGAGGCCGTGATTTGACGACTGGTAACCGCACTTCACGCGCAAAATATATCACTTACCGAGATCTGATTCGGGAGAGTGCCACACCCAGTAATGGGTAAAAAGGCGTGATGATATATTTATTTTATTTATTATTTATTAAGCGATATATTTATACGGTTACCAGCCGTCAAATCACGGACCCCAAAGATGTTAGTGGAGGAGAACCCACAGGGGTAATTTAAATGTGGTGAAAATTGTTTTTCGGCTGTGGGAATCTAACTCGAATTCTCAAATTCATAACCTGATCTCGGGGCCACCTACTTCATTAAATAGCTAAATGAAATTAAAGCAATTAAATATTATTTTTAAATAAATGCAACATTCTGTCAAAACAAATCTTAGTTTGCTTAAATAAAAAATTAGAGTGAAAACATCTAAGGTATGGTTATCAAATCTATTTTCCATTTAGGATGAAATAAACAAATGCACTGTACACAATATCAAAACTAAGTTTCTCAGTCGGCGGCGGCGGCGTCGCTAGTAGCGCCATCGAGCTGTAGCGGCGAGTGGTGAACTAAGCGCGCGCGGCTGCCCAGACTCGCGCACAGTTCGTCACAAAAACTCCAAGAGTTCGCGCGCTACAACAACTTGTCGCACCCGCATCGCCGGCGTCCCGACGCATAGTGCGTGAGTGCGTCGTCGCTAAAAGTGAAACCAACGCACACCACACGCGCCAAACACGCCGGAGACTCCGTGGACACTCCGCTTTACCAAGTATCCCAGTGTGCGCTGCTCCATGCCTCACGCGCTTTTGTTTTGACATTTGACAGTTCTCGTTACGCTCTCGACAATCAACAATTGAATAGTGCTAACCACGCCAACTTTCTTTTCATTCTTTTTTACCTAACCTCAAAACTAATAACACTTGAACTACTGCTCAGAAGCCAATAGATAAACTTTATACTGTGTTTACTTTAAACAACAAATATAACCATTATTATCTTGTTTTGTAAACGATACTTTGTTTTAATTATTAGTTTACTATTTTTGAGTGACAACCTTTTTAAATTCTTCCTAAAGTGTGTGCAAATATTGTGCTAAATTTCATTGGTTAGTTTGACATTTAATTCAAAGTTTCTTAGTTCAGACAATTTGGGAATTTAATTCACTTTTCTGGAAAATTTTATACATTGCTGGGACATTGTCAATGACCAAGGGGTAAGTTTACATCCTTTACCCTCTTTTCTATCTTTCCTAATAATTTTCTACATTATTACAAATACTATTCTGTGCCTGAAAGACAACTAATCGAGATAAACTTATATTAAAAAAATACGATTGCATCTGAGTGGTTGTATTGTAACAAATAAATAATGTATCTCGATGTAAGGGGGGTACTAAGTAAGATTTTTTGCTCGTGTCACGTGTTAACGCTACAAGTGCGAACGTAGTAAGTGAGAATGCAACAGCCCGTGAGTCGAGAAGTTCTCGTTCCAACGCTGACTTATACAGAACAGATCAGAGTTATGAATATAATTAGCGAGATTGTGTTAACCTTGGTACAGGAGCGAAGTTAGACCTGTGCAAGGTGACTTGATCTTTTAGATACTTTTATTCTTTCCCTGCGACATTCATTTATTGCTGAATGCTCGCTGCTGTAATCATTATTTTTATATACGTGTTTCAATCGTTTCTTTTGTTTGAGAAAATGTGGCGGATGCTTTACTGGAATGGTGTGATGCGGACTTTAAGTTCCCAGATTTCTGGAGTAGCGTAAGGGTACTATGAAACAAAGAAATAAATATTGGTTTTAGACAAAAATGTTTTATTGGCATTTAATAGTAATCTTAGTAGTATCAACTCTTACTAGTACTATTTATATTTTAAAATGACTGTGTTTATAAGTAATTATACTTGTAATAATGTTAAAAGTAACTGTACTACAAAATACTTTAAGTTTAATTTAGAATTTCACTTAGTATATCAATATTTTCATGGACATGACAGCGGTATTATAAAATTAATTAAAATCTAATTTATTATTTAAAATATAATAATATAAATTATTAATTAAGGGTAATTACCTATTTTCAAGTAAAAGTCGAAGTTATTTTCATATTAATTTTTGTTTCCTTTCCTAAAATTTATTAAGAATTTGTAATATACGTATGATTGCCATCTTATGGTCAATGCTAATTCGTAGATTAATTGTTAGCAAAAAAATTATTACGAGTATTTAAATTTAAAAGCAAGAAACATTAATAAAATATTTCTATAAAAATAAATAATAATGTATCAAAATAATTATTTTTGTTAAGTAACAGAAGTATTGCCAAATCACAAAACATTTTCTAAAAAATTATTGATAGTTATTTATAAAAAAAAACATATTTTTTATCCACTTGAATATTTCAAATTTACGTTACCATGGATACGTCATCGTTATTTTAGTCCTAGGACCAAAAGTAGCATTTTTACAACAGTTGTCATTGTATCCGAAATAAATGAAATAACGTAATTATTAAATCATATTTATAAAAAACAATGAAGCACTGTCTTATCCACAGAATATATCATAACGCCTTTTACCCATTATTGAGTGTGGCACTCTGCTGTAGTACATCTTGGTAAATTATATATTCATGCACGTGAACTACAGTTACCAACCGTCAAATCATGGCCCTCAAAGTGAAAGTAATATGTTGGAAATATATGGGCTCCTAACCCATATTGCTATAACATAAGAATTTAAATAATCAAAACATCAATATCTTTTTTTCATATTTTATAATACAAGTACATAATTATAGCTCTGTGGTATCAAGTCGGCCTGTGGATCTTGAGAACCCTTGTTCTAGTCCCACAGGCGACAAACAATTTTCACCATTTAAAAAAAAACTACCTCTGTGGCTCCCCCACCACTAACATCTTTGGGGCCTTGATTTGACGACTGATAATCGCACTTCACGCGTAAAATATATTACTTACCGAGATCTGCTTGGGCAGAGTGCCACATCTAGTAATGGGTAGAAGGCGTGATGATATATTTATTTATTTTTTTATTTTATAATTTCCACGAAAAGTACCTTTTACAATACTTGTGCTGTAAGTTACCTATTAATGACAAAACACAGTAAGTGCAACTTTTATTGCACAGTGGTTTCCATGGTAATATCAGGACTTTAATATTTACTTACTGTCCACCATGAACTGTAAGTAAATATTATATATCAAGATCCTGTTTAACTTGAGAATAATTTGACAGCTGTCAATTTTGAAACCTATTTTTTTCCCTCTATTTGAGCAAGTATTTTAAAAAATAGCTTATTAACCTCGAACTGTAAGTGATTTTTTTAGGTCGCGTTTGTTTAGGAAATCTTGATCTTTCGGGCCTCGATTTCCCAAACTACATTCTTGACCTAAAAACTGTCACTTACAGTTCATGGTACGTAATATACTAAACCTACTGCCTATACACATGTGAGCTAAAAATAAAAGTCTGAAAATTTTTCGTGACTTAAATATTTGAATATATTCTTTTGAGTTAAGAGTTGAGAAATTCGACATTATTACCACTTGTCACAAATCCCTAGATTATTGTACGACATTTTTTGCATTTGAAGTTGTAACATTTCGTTGATTTAATTGAAGCAAAATAAAAAAAAAAATAGTATGTTGTACTCGTTTCCTTGGAGCATTCCTCGTTGCGTACTCCAAATAACTCATGTAATAATATGCTATTTTCTGAACTGCATTAAATATAAAAATAAAAAAATATATCATCACACCTTCTACCCATTACAGGGTGTGGCACTCTGCCGAAGCAGATCTCGGTAATTGATATATTTTCCATGTGAAGTGCGGTTACCAGTCGTAAAATCACGGCCCCCAAAGATGTTAGTGGTGGAGGAGCCACAGGGGTAGCTTTTGAAATTATGAAAATTGTTTGTCGCTTGTGGGAATCGAACCAAGGTTCTCAGGATCCACAGGCCGACTTCATACCACTGAGCTAGCCACCCCATAAAATATAATATTGAGCAACTCTAAGATGTATTATCTATGTAAATTATTAACAAATACATACTGTTTAAGTACCGCTGACAAGTTACAATTCAATTTTGAACATGATAAAATCATATCTCCCTTAATATTGAAAATTTTGAATTTAAACTTTCACTAATGTATTCCATATATTTTGTTATAAAATTTTACGAAAACAATCGATATGTTTTTATTAATTTAAACTAATTTTAAAATTACGAGGTAGGTGGTTCAGTTGTATCAAGTCGATCTATGGATTTAAGGAACTCGGTTCGATTCCCACAACCGACAAATCACTTTCACCACATTAAAATTACCCCTGTGGCTTCCCCACCACTAACATCTTTGAGGGCCGTAATTTGACGGCTGATAAGCGCACTTCACGCGTATATCACTTACCGAGATCTGTTACAGCAGAGTGCTATACCCAGTAATGGGTAGAATTTAAGTTTTGTTGGTACAAACAGCCAATATTGTGTTCCCATTATCTCTGAATTTGAAACAATTTATTGTAGAAGAATTTTGTTAAAATAACTAAAATTCTTTAGTAAAAAGTAACCTGTGTCGTGCCTCCGCTTCGTTCAATAACCAACCCCAACTAATTTTTATTTAAAACCTTCCATTAAGGGTCGTTAACCTCCAAAAAAAATAGACGTGAAAAAAAGTCGTCACCCGTTCCCCCTGAATATATCGACCAAAAATTTCCTAGAAAATCGAACTAAACAGTGTGCCTTGTTCCCCGCCCACTGGGCCGCCTCTGGGGGTGGAAGGGGTGACTACCCTTGAAAGGCCACTACTTGTCGACAATGCGACAGACACATTTTTATGTAGCCGAATATTCTGTCATTGTTTTGTCCCGTTTCTATGACTACAGACTGCGAAAAAAATTCAATATTACTAAAGAACCAGGGATATTAGTATTGTCGAAATCGACCACTTTATCAAATTATTTATTCAGTGATGTTACTATGCTTAGCAATGAATCGCTTTAGGTTATTTTGGTTGGTTAGGTCAAGGGTGTTTACCCTCTAAAATCAGAGAGTTTATGCGTCTAGACTCTTTGTACTAATTATATTTTATTTTTTTACTTGTCTGACATAATTGATTAATTTTTCTGTTTCCAAATGAAATAATAGTTAAAAGTATCCATTAACTGATGTGATTGAAAGTTTGTTGTATTACGAAAGATAAAGAAAATGGGGTGACTAGCTAAGTGGTATGAAGTTGGCGTGTGCATCCTGAGAACCCTGGTTCGATTCCCACAGACGACAAACAATTTTCATAATTTCAAAAGCAATCCCTGTGGTTCCTCCACCACTAACATCTTTAGGGGCCGTGATTTGATGGCTGATAACCGCACTTCACGTGGAAAATATATCACTTACCGAGATCTGCTTCGGCAGAGTGCCACATCCAGATCTCGGTAAGTGATATATTTTGCGCATGAAGTGCGGTTACCAGTCGTCAAATCACGACCCCAAAGATGTTAATGGTGGAGGAGCCACAGGGGTAGCTTTAAAAATTATGAAAATTGTTTGTCGCCTGTGGGAATTGAACCAGGGTCCACAGGCCGACTTCATACCACTGAGATTAATTAGTGATATCCAGTCGGCTTGTGGATTAGAGAACTTAGGTTCGATTCTCACAGCCGACAAACAATTTTCACCACATTAAAATTACCCCTGTGGCCCTCTCCTTCACTATCATCTTTGAGGGCCGTGATTTGACGGCTGGTAACTGCACTTCACGCGCATAAATATATCACTTAACGAGATCTGCTACGGCAGAGTGCCACACCCAGTAATGGGTAAAAGGCGTGATGATATTTTCATTTTTGAAATTTAATTAGTATTTTAAGTTGATTAAATCAAAATTGGGAAATTGCAAGGATTTGAACTACGACCATATGCTTTAATAACCAAGCTACGGTCGCCATGTTGTTCAAATCCGATTTTGTTTGAATGTTTCTCTTTATCTTTTACTTTAAAAAGCTTTGTTTCGTTCCTAATTTAATGATGATAAATAAATAAAAAATATTTTGTAGAGATGATTTAGATTTTTGTTCAACGAATGTTTATTTTTGCATAGTAACGGGTTTGATGATTAGTTTTAACATAACATGATAAGTTGGTAGCAGTTTTCGAAAACTATTAATTACGAAAATTTGTAGCGATTTAATAACTGTGTGGGTAATGTTATTCAGTTGTTTTTGACAGTTGGTATGCACAAAACAAACTCGAAGCGACAGCCCGCCCATATCAACACAAATATTTAATCTTAATTACAGTGAGCTATTTAACATATTCTAATTACTAATTTATTTCGAATTTTCAACTTGCCGTATTGACGTTTCAAGGCCTAGTTTTTTCAGGGCAATAAAAACAATTTCAGCATTGGATTTACTGAAATAATTTGAGTGTTAATGTCAAGACTTTGACAGAAAAAATCTGAAGGTCGGATAATTTTATTAATAATGAATATTATCACGTAACTGTGTATACGGAAAGAAAGTGAGAAATCAGAAAAAAATTAATTATTTGATCAATTTATTTTTAATTTTATTATAATGACTATTGATTTTGGCATTCTCGATCGACACGTGTACTAACCAATTATTTGTTTATTTATTTTTATTTACCTCTTACTAACTTACATAAATAATACTTGCTAATATATTACTTTGCTAAATATAGTAATACAACAGGTGGATTTTGTTGTAAAAGTTATATAAGTAGAAAAGGACTATTTACAATAAATTATAAAAATAATTTATGCTACTCTGTACAACAGGAACTTAATGTTAAATACAGTACAGGGTACGGATTTATCGAGTCTCATTGTGATAGTTTAGTTTGTTGGTGTATTTCTGTATCTGAAATGGAACTAAATCGATTTTTTTCACACATATTACTTGACGCGTTGACAGTTTTAAATAATTATTTGACAACTACCTATCATTTGTCACAAACAAAAGTACCTACAGAGATTATTCCCGGGAATTATCACAAGAGCTGTATTCTCAGTATAATAATGATATACAATGAAGCATTTCATTGGTTTTGAGAAACGTCAAAAAATATTCATTAGAATATTCGTACGAGATTATACCCTTATGAAATATTAAATTTTTCCCAAATATTATCTCATCAAGTTTTGTTCTTTTCCGAGACTATATCTCAAAAACTAAACAAAATATGAAGATGGGCTTAACGATATAGGATTCCTCGTACTTCAATTAACTTATAAACAAATTTTTAGTACTTTTTATATTTCAAAAAATTTTCTCCAAAATTTTCTCATACAACAGTTTTTGAACAATATCTCAAAAACTAAAAGACATATGCACTTGGGGACTTTACCACTGGATTCAGCGGTTCAAAATACATATGTATGTAAATTTTTATTAAAGTATTCAAACGAGCAAGAATTTTAGAGCCAACAGTCTGAAATTGGCCTAAAATCGAAAAAAATCCAAGGGGTACCCCTTCAGAAATTTTCAAAAAATAAAAATCGATGAAAATTTGTTTCTAAGTCAATTTGAACGCAAGGAATTCAATGCCGTTGAGCGCATCTTCATAACTTGTTTGGTTTTTAAGATATAGCCTCCGGAAAAAATGAATTTTTCTCAAATCAGATTTTATACTTTCCCGACGCTATATCTCAAAAACTAAACGAGATATGATGATTTGTAAAATAAAGTGCATTTTACTCAAAGTAAATTACAAAATATAAAACTATATTTTTTGAGAATACGAGTTTGAAAAGAACAGGCTTCTATTTTAGGTATGGGCTGTCTACATATATGCAAATGTTTTCACTATAAAATAAATTTAAAAAAAAACTAATATTTAAAGCAATGAAACCTGTTACACTTATCGTAACGTAAACGTAACATGTCGGTCACTAACGTAAAATAATCATAATACGAGTAGATGAGTTATTTCTTATAATCAGGGAAAAAACCATAGCTCCGCCCATGTGTAAGAAAAACCACTGAAAAAAATATTGACGACTTGCCACGCCTACTTCCATCATAAATCGAAAACAATAACTAGTTTATGTTGCTTTTTTGCTACTCATTTTTATCAATAACTCGTTTTGTGCAATTATTGTCTTCCATGCGCAACTGAGATATTTGTTTTGAAATTTTGCCGCTACTTAGACATTTTACGGGATTTTGAAAATCATTATTTCCAAATATACAATATTAATTTAATGATATGCTTCATTTTTTACTTTCTTATACACAATATAGGAAGTATTGGAATCGTGAAAAAAATCGTTGACGAGATTTCCGCGGAAATACATGTTTTGAGGTCCATTGGATCCATTTTGATCATTTTCTCAATGATGTCTGTGTGGGTATGTGTGTGTGTGTGTGGATGGATGGATGTGTGTCCGAGTGTGCAATATCTCATGAACGAGATAAGATTTGTAACGAAACTTGGTATGTAATTATAAGTTTCATGAAAATACGAAGAGCTGAGTTGATTTTGAATGAAATTGAAAAACCGGAAGAGGGAGTTTACTGGAAACACAAAACAATAAATTCCATTTATTTCAAAAATGGAATCAGTTACGAAAAAAGTTTCAAATAAATGATGTTAATGTTAGCAAAAATATTTGTAACATAAAATGTTATTTGCAATTTTCCTGTATATCCGTCTAATTTTAAGAAAAACTTATTTTTATATTTAATAATATATTTCAATAATCATAGAAACAAAAAACATAATTTCAATTTTCGCTTTATCTAGTTATCTATGTCGTTTTTCGGAAAAACAAATACATCATTAAAATGGTCAACTAATTTGGCACCTTTGCCTCAATTTAATCGACTTCGTATCTCACGGTTCTTGAGATACCAAGGGTTACGCTCGAAAAATGGACATCCGTTAGATAAAGTAGTCAATATTACTAAAAAATTATACGTAAACAAATTTGGTATTTTATATGTTTCAAACAGATAAATGCTAAATTACTGAAAAACTAAATTACATGTTTAATAAAATAAATAAATAAATATATCATCACGCCTTCTACCCATTACTGGATGTGGCACTCTGCCGAAGCAGATCTCGGTAAGTGATAATGAAGTGCGGTTACCAGCCGTCAAATCACGGCCCCCAAATATGTTAGTGGTGGGGGAACCACAGGGGTAATTTTAAATTGGTTAAAATGTTTTGTCGGCTGTGGGATCGAACCAAGGTTCTTTGGTTTCACAGGCCGACTTGATACCACTGTGCCATTACCCCATAAATATATATAAAATAAATATAAATATATCATCACACCTTTTACCCATTACTGGGTGTGGCACTCTGCCGAAGCAGATCTCGGTAAGTGATATATTTATGCGCCTAAAGTGCGGTTACCAGCCGTTAAATCACGGCCCCCAAAGATGTTAGTGGTGGGGGAACCACAAGGGTAATTTTAAATTAGTGAAAATGTTTTTTCGCATGAAGTGCGGTTCCCAGCCGTCAAATCACGGCCCCCAAAGATGTTAGTGGAGGGGGAGCCACAGGAGTAGTATTAATGTGGTGAAAATGTTTGTCGCCAGTGGGAATCCAACCAGGGTTCTCAGGATCCACATGTTTAATAATATTATATAACATTCATATATTCTAAATATTAAATATGCTGTGTATAAGAAAATCGTCTGGTGACCACTCCAGATTTTTTTATTTTTGGTTTAGCTTAATTCGACCAAAACATTTTTGTTAATGATTTTTAATAATTATTTACTGTAAATTGGTGTATTGATATATCTGGTGCCTGATAAACATTAATATATTAATGATATGCTAAAAGATTCACAGTAAAATCTCCGATGATACTTAACGGTGAGTCATAGAAGCAAATTAACTCATTTACGTGTTTCAACAAAAATTTGGTACGTCTGGAAGACCCAGTAGCATCTATACTAACGATTATAATTCAAACTGATTATCATAATAAATTACGTCAAATAACAAAAACAAAATGACGTATATCTGCACACACGTAATCTAGCAATCGGTGATTCCCGCGTCCCAAGTTTGCCGCTTGGCAGTTCTCGCGGTTCGCAGTACAAGATCACCGCTGAACACATAGGTAATACGATAAACATGTTGTCCTTCGGACAGTTTCCTGTTCCTTTCGCGCCGAAACACCGCCCGAGGCGCCACTATCGCTACATCTTACCTCTCTGTCTGAGTTGTGTGTGTGAGTGTACCAGAGTCATGGCCACCGTCGATTCCTTGTAGGCACGAGCCAAATTAGGCAGGAGTAGTACTGATGACGGTTGTTCTATGTTTCTATGTTTCAAGCTATTCAATGTCTCTTACGTTACGTTGCTAATCGAAACTAGACGATTTATGGAATAATGTTACTCAAATCAATTTGGTTTTTGTTTGTCCTGAATAGAATCATTACGTACACTTGGATTTTTACTTTGGATACAATTAAATCTAATTAATTATAGAATTACTTTGATTTGCGCAGCCTTGATAACTATATTTTTTTAATTTTCATCAAATTAAAAAATTTATTATTTGCTGTGAAGTACAAAAGGAACTTAATCCCAATTATTGCAGCTTATAGTGAAATTCATAATTTTCATAATTTCAAAAGCTACCCCTGTGGCTCCTCCATCACTAACATCTTTGGAGGCCGTGATTTGACTTCACGCGCATAAATATATCACTTACCGAGATCTGCTTCAGCAGAGGGCCACACCCAGTAATGGGTAGAAGGCGTGATGATATATTTATTTTATTTATTTATAGTGAAATTCGAACCAATCAGACACAGAATTTTTTCGATATTTATTTATTTATGCTACCCTGTACAATAAGAACTTGATCCCAATTACAGTACAGGGTCCGGACACATCGAGCCGTAGTGTGGTAGATCATATATATTTAGCTTGGGTGGGATGCGAACGCGGGATCTCCGGATTCAAATGCCGTAACGCTATGCACGCAACCGTACAACGAGATTTGAATGCACGACCTCTTACGTGATAAATTAAACTAATATCGACTGTTTGTCTGTCTATAGTAAAATGTCAGATTAAAAAATTTAAAATGGCGTATTATGCATTATGCGTTTTAGAGAAAAGGGATTAATTAAACAGTCTTGTTTATTAGTCTCCAGAAAGGAAGAATGATAGTATAGCAAAAAAATAGATTTAATTAATTAATTTATTTTCCAAGGCCAAGTTGCACAAAAAAATACTAAACATTCTTTAAATTTGTTTAAAGAATTTTTAAATGTTACACAACGTACAATTTATTACTTCAAATTGATTTGACGGCTGGTAACCGCACTTCACTCTCAAAATATATCACTTATCAAGATCTTCTACGGTAGAGTGCCACATCCCGTAATGGGTGAAAGGTGTGATTATAAATTAAAATTAAATATGTAATATTTGTTAAATTAACAAATGATAGGTAGTTGTCAAATAATTATTTAAAACTGTCGCGCGGCAAGTTAAATATATGGAAAAAAATCAATTTAGTTCCTTTTTAGATACAGAAATACACCAACAAATTTTGGAAACAACTTCCAAAAATACATTAATAAATAATTAATTATGGAGTGGCTAGCTCAGTGGTATGAAGTCGGCCTGTGGATCCTGAGAACCCTGGTTGGATTCCCACAAGCGACAAACAATTTTTATAATTTCAAAAACTACCCCTGTGGCTCTTCCACCACTAACATCTTTGGGGGCCGTGATTTGACGACTGGTAACCGCACTTCACGCGCAAAAATATATCATTTACCGAGATCTGCTTCGGCAGTGCCACACCCAGTAATGGGTAGAAGGGGTGATTATGTATTTATTTATATTTTATATTAATAAGTAATCAATCGATATGGACCCAGTTCAAAATCTTTTAAGTTGGTTAAAGCAGATCTCAGTAAGTGATATATTTATGCGCATAAAGTGCGGTTACCAGCCGTTAAATCACGGCCCTCAAAGATGTTAGTGGTGGGGATGCCACAGGGGTAATTTTAAATTGGTGAAAATGTTTTGTCGGCTGTGGAAATCGAATCAGGGTTCTTAGGATCAGAGCTGGGCAAGCTACTTAAAAAAAGTAGCTAAGCTACAGCTACAGCTATTCTTTAAAAAAGTAGCTAAGCTACAGCTATAAGCTATATTTTGTAAAATATAGCTAAGCTACAGCTAAAAGCTTTCGTTAAAGTAGCTGTTAAATTTTAAAGCTACTTTTTTAAATTATTGTGAAACAATTAAATTTGCCATTGTCATATGATCAGTCTTTTGTTATAATGACTGTTAATTTACTGTTACATACATAAATATCAAAAATAGCAAATACCATCTGGCACCTACTGTGTATTTTTGCGTATTAGAGCCAGTTAGAACCGGCAACAAATAATTATTTTGTGTGGGTCTGGCTTGTACGCATGCGTACTTTGTTGACCTTCTGCTTAAAAAGTAGCTTGAAGCTACAAAAAGTAGCTTGAAAATACAAAAAGTAGCTTGAAGCTACAAAAAGTAGCTTTAAAAGTAGCTTCAGTTGTTATTTTTAAGCTAATAGAAAAAAAAGTAGCTAGCTACAAGCTACAGCTATATTTTTTCACAGTTAGTTAAGCTACAGCTATAGCTAAGGTAAATGTAGCTAAGTTAGTAGCTAAGCTACAAAAGTAGCTAGCTACTGCCCAGCTCTGATTAGGATCCACAGGCTGACTTGATACCACTGAGCCATTACCCCATAAATATGATTTATTTATTTGCGTATTAATTTCTTTTGAACATATTGAATTTAATTTGACATTTTGTTATACAACAACAGGAAGACTTATATTAAATGAACCATAAAATTTGATTTGATCAAAAATTGTGTACAATCCTAACGGCGTTCGGACTCATTACCTCTCCGACGCAATGAACCTACAAACGTACTTTTAAAAATGGCCGCAGTCTTATTGCAGACTATGTAAATTCTCGCGTGAAGGCACAGCATGTAACATAATACATTTCACAGAATATTTGACATTGTAGCAAAACGAGCAAAAAATGATTTCGTCGCTCTCGTTAGAGTACAACTCTGTGGTCAGAGTTTCTCAAATTGTTCAAGTGTTTTTTCGAGGCAGTTTGATTAAAATAGATTCAGGACCGCTGCGTGCCCGACAACTACAGATGAGGCACCAAAAATTACTTTCGTTGCACTTAAAATATTCAGATGGGATGGCTAGCACAGTGGTATGAAGTCGGCCTGTGGATCCTGAGGTCCCTGGTTCGATTCCCACAGGCGACAAATTTTCATAATTTGAAAAAGCTATCCCTGTGGCTCCTCCACCACTAACATGTTTGGGGGCCGTGATTTGATGACTGGTAACCGCACTTCACGCGCAAAATATATCACTTACCGAAATCTGCTTTAGCAGAGTGCCACACCCAGTAATGGGTAGAAGGCGTGTTGATATATTTATTTATTTATTTTATAAAATATTCTATTTTTTCTTCAAACGCCGGAATATTTATCCAATTTAACATTTTTATGTCAAATAATTTTTCTGACGCTCCTGGCCTGTAGAAATAGCTATTTACATAACAAATGCGCGAAAGTATACTTTGCACACGAGCGCAATTTTACAAGCGAAGCGAGTGCTTTAATTTGCGCGAATGGTGCAAATGGCATCTTCGCGTACGAGTTTTTTACAATGCGTTTTGTAAGGAGCAAAAATTATATAATAGACAATGAGGAAATTTATTAAATTTGACACGTAAATTTATATTGACAGTTAAGTATACCATGATGACATTTGTTATTTCAAAACAAATTGTTTATTTTTTCTCGTAAAATTTGTTAAAATATGTCTGTTTGATGGCTGTATAAACTAATGTATCTATTTCTTTTATAAATTTCTTAAAATGTGTGTATATAAATACAATTAGCATTTTTACAGTAAAAATTTAGAACCATAAAAATGGATGTTTTTTCCATCGATTTCCAAGATAATGTAAACCATATTTTGAATCACGCGAGTACAAAAAAGTCTTTTTGCGTCGCTGATGAACCAATGAAAAACTTTGACTTTAACGAACGTTAGAAATAGTATATTACGTACCATGAACTGTAGTGACAGTTATTAGGTCAAGAATGTAGATTGGGAAATCGAGGCCCGTAGGGTCGAGATTTCCTAAACATTCGCGGCCTAAAAAATCACTTACAGTTCGAGGTTAGTAAGCTATTTTGATAATACCTGCACAAATAGAAGGAAAAGAAAAATCGGTTTCAAAATTAACAACTGTCAAATAAACAGGACTTTGATCTATAATATTTACTTACTGTCCATGGTGGATGGTAAGTAAATATTATAGTCCTGATATAACCATGGAAACAACTGTGCAATAAAAGTGCCATTTACTGTGTTTAAATTTTGTCATTAATGGGTGACTTACAGTACAGATATTGTATTTCTCTGAAACGGCCAAGAAAGTGCCTACTTTCCTGACCAATTTTAGTATGGAAAGTAGATTTTTACCAAAACAGTCATGTAAAATACGTATCCAAGGCTACAACAAAAATAACAGTCTGGTAAAGTACAAAACAGTCTGGTAAATATTTTACCTGACTGTTATTTTTCTTGTAACCTTGGATACGTAGTCTGCTTTCAATACAATTCATATCAAAAAACTTAAGCATTTTGATTTACTTATGATTAAATATTGATTAAATTAAACGGTTTAATAAAAAATAGTATACATAATACGTCAGGAAAATGTTTTTACTTGACTCAACAGATTAAAATACTCGGCCTGCTGCCGCGTATTTCAAACAACCGCTTCGTCAAGTAAAATATCACTTTCCTGACTTATTATGTAATATATTATTATCAGAAAAGTCAAACTTTAACTGTTTCTATGGAGTTCTGAAATGTCATCTATTTCTGACTTACAGAAAAATATTATTGTATTTTTTTTCTTATTCTATGGCTAGTTAAACGATTACTGATGTAATTTGACGAACTTCATTAATCCACCGTTAAAGTAGGAGCCTGATACTAAACTTTGGAAAACGCTGCGTATCAACATTCATTTGCGATTTAAAACAAACATTAATTCTATTCAAACAAAAACTAAAAAGCGAATAAAACAAGTAAAAAACAAACGCCGACGATGGCCTTACACCTGACCCTACATACTTACACATCTGTCCACAATATTTCTTCAGTTTCCCCACATATAATTAATAATTATAGATAGAATTATGTTTAATTGATACAATTTATCGCGATAAAAAATCCGGCTTCGATAAATATTCTGTTCTAATGAGCACGAATTGCAAGCAGCTAGCGGGTTATTATAATTGCTTAGTTCATTACTAAGTTGCAAGATCTTTATTAAAACGCTCCAATTAAGTCGGGAGCTGGCAGGGCAGGAAATGACGTAGGTGCAACAAGCCTGACATCTATACGCACGCGGGAAAAACTCGAAATCGCATCGCGAGCGCGTCGTGGTTGTTTTGGATCATCGCGAGGATTTTTTGAAGTCTTCCTGATCCTAGCGGTCTGTGACCATCTTTGTCGCCGTTACTACCAGTTTAACTTGTTACTTGTTGAAATTTGTTTAATTACTCTGCCCACGATATGAGGTAGTGTAAACCATCTTCGTGTACTACATGGTTAATATGATCTTGATCTTTCATTTTGATTTTTTTGTTTCGGCTGTTTATGTTATGCCATAACCAATTAATGGTTTATTGGATGTAATGTTACTTTTTACTGTGATAGTCGTTATTATGTTGTATGTTAATCAATGCTTTATTGTGTCTATTAATATTTCATAGTCATCGTTATTAAAGTCATCATCAAATTGTTAAATAATTCTTAGTTATATAAAAATACGAGTAATAGTCCATTCAGTATTTTGCAATATTACTGTGTTGACAAAAATATACGTATTATTTAATAGTAATAAAAAAAAATTAATTTGCAGAAGCTGCTGAAAAAAATTGAAGTCAAAAATTCTGAAAAAAGTATCAAATAAGAAATAAAATAAATATATCACCACGCCTTTTACCTATTACTGGATGTGGCACCGTAGCAGATCTCGTTAAGTGATATATTTTGCGCATGAAGTGTGGTTACCAGTCGTAAATCACGGTCCCCAGTATTAATGTGGTGAAAATTGTTTGCCGGCCAACTCAATACCACTGAACTACCTATCCCTTAAAATATATATATATATATATATATATATATATATATATATATATATATATATATATATATATATATATATATATATCATCACGCCTTCTACCCATTACTGGGTGTGGCACTCTGCCGAAGCAGATCTCGGCAAGTGATATATTTTTGCGCGTGAAGTGCGATTTGAAATTATGAAAATTGTTTGTCGCCTGTGGGAATCGAACCCGGGTTCTCAGGATCCGCAGGCCGACTTCATACCACTGAGCTAGCCACCCCATATATATAGTATAATATATTTATGATTACAATCAAGTGC
This sequence comes from Pterostichus madidus, assembly GCA_911728475.2. Lineage (NCBI taxonomy): Eukaryota > Metazoa > Arthropoda > Insecta > Coleoptera > Carabidae > Pterostichus > Pterostichus madidus. The sequence goes on from OU452315.1 coordinate 10,940,672, forward strand.
GTGCAATTAGAGTAATTAATAATTAGAACCCTGGTTCGATTCCCACAGGTGACAAACAAGTTTCACCATTTTAAAACTACCCCTGTGGCTCCCCCACCACTAACATCTTTGGGGACCGTGATTTGACGACTGAGATCTGCTTCAGTAGAGTGCCACACCCAGTAATGGGTAGAAGGCGTGATGATATATTTATATCTTTTTTTAATAATTTTATAATATAACGTTAATTTAAATGTATCAATTGAAAAATTAAAATAAATATTGTAAATGACAGTAACAGTTTAATAACAAATTTTATGTAAATAAATAAATAAATATGTCATCACGCCTTTTACCTATTTTACTAGATGTAGCACTCAGCTGAAGAAGATCTTGGTAAGTAATATATTTATGCGCGTGAAGTGCGGTTACCAGTCGTCAAATCACGGCCGCCAAAAATGTTAGAGATGGGGAAGCCACAGCGGTAATTTTAATGTGCTGAAAATGTTTATCGGCTTGGGAATCGAACCATGGTTCTCAGGATCTACATGCCGACTCGATACCACTAAGCTACTACCCCATAAAATTTTATGTATTTTCTTCAAATGTAGCAAAAAATCTAGATTTGAAATCAATCGCAGGTAGTACTGCGTCATGTGACTGTCAGATTTCAACAGTTTTAATTTTATCTGAACAGGCAACTGAAAAGGAGACAGTCTTGACGTCATATCGTTATTTTATTTAGTTGAAAACTAGCGCAAAATGTGTGTAAACATTGGGAAATAGCGGTAAATTCCTGCGAAACGGCGCAGTGTGCTCTTGGTAAGTGTAGTAATACTTCCTGAGCAAGTCCTTTTATCTCTTTACGAATACCACTAAAATACAAGTAGTTAATAAACGACATTTAAAAATCCACTTGCACGCTAGTAAAGTCGACATTAGCTTGGCTGGCCGTGGTTTCCAAACAGCCGACGAGCCCTAGCCACCTCACTGTTTTATTCCAAAATGTTTTCTTTGAAAACACGGTAAAAAATGAAAGAATAACATTGGTGGTAGCACGCCAGCTGCCCAAACAAACTCTCTACCCACCAATGCAATATTCCCCTCGTTTCGCGTTCATGAACGTGCTGGCCGACTGCGGTACGAAAAAATCGTGTTTTTCTATTTGTAAAAATAACATTTTTCAATTTTTTCTGTGTTGGAAATTATCAAAATATTAGTATGGGGTTGTGTTTCGGTAAATTTTTAAGGCTGCTCTTCTGCTTTCAATTTTTTAGTAATAAAATTATTAATCAAAAAATGTAAACATTGTTGTGCATTTTTTCCTGAAAAGTTAATAAAAATTTGTAGATTATTTAAGTTTATATACCTAATCAATATGCCAGCCTACGGTGTGTGTTTAGTCCCGAGTTTGAATCCGGATAAAATATTTAATTTGAACTTGCATCCTCACCCAAGCTGTTATATGAATATGTTACAAGTATATATATAAAAATAAATCAATATATCACCACGCCTTCTACCCATTTCTGAGTGTGGCACTCTGCCGAAGCAGATCTCTGTAAGTGATATATTTTTGCGCGTGAAGTGAGGTTACCAGCTGTCAAATCACGGCCCACAAAGATGTTAGTGGAGGGGAAGCCGCAGGAGTAATATTAATGTGGTGAAAATGTTTTGTCGGCAGTGGGAATCGAACCAGGGTTCCCAGGATCCACAGGCCGACACGATAACCACTGTGCCACCTACTCCATATATATATATATATATATATATATATATATATATATATATATATATATATATATATATATATATATATATATATATATATATAATAGAGTGGCTAGCTTAGTGGTATGAAGTCGGCCTATCTGTTCCTAGAGGCGACAAAACAATTTTCATAATTTCAAAAGCTACCCCTGCGGCTCTTTCATCACAAACATCTTTGGGGGCCGTGATTTGACGACTGGTAACCGCACTTCACGCGCAAAATATATCACTTACCGAGATCTGCTTCGGCAGAGTGCCACAACCAGTAATGGGTAGAAGGCGTAATGATATATATATATATATATATATATATATATATATATATATATATATATATATATATATATATATATATATATATAAACAATACATGTATAAAAAAAACGTAGTTTTAGTTCTGCATGCAGTCGTGGCGGCGCTGTTGCTAACCAACTAAATTCAGCTCGAGGTTGACTTCCATTGTTTTATCTAATAGATATAAATAATAAATATTTTCTATCAAATTAAAAAAGATATTCAGCTACTATTTACTATTTTATATATATATTACAAATAATAATATTAGTGGACGAATATTATTTGATTAAAAATCAATATTTAGTACAATTAAATATTTATTGTTCGTGTCTTGTCATTTGAAACTTTTTACGGACAGAGATAGACAAAAGGTTAAATAAATATGAATTATAGGAAATAGGAATGATGTTGAAATAATGAAATTAACAGAATAAAAACAAGATATAAATATTTTGTGAGTGTTGATAAAATGTGCTATTAAAGTTTTTAATATGAGTCGATATAAAAGGCGGTAGTTCAGAATTATATGTCCCAGGTTAGATATTGGCTTTATTTTTAAATAATAAAACTAAAATTTTTACTATCAAAACTGAAGGTATAATAAAATCGGCGAATATATAAGTTAACATTGGCTTCCTATATCTCCGTCTTTGTCTATGTTGTGGTCCTCGCCTCGTCTTGTCCTTGTCCTTTTTATGCCCGTCTACTGCTTGTCTAGCCGCCTTTATCGATTTTATCTCCCCATCTCTTTTTATCTACCGTAAAAATATTATAAGGCTAGTTCCGGCGCTTCTTATATATTCTCCCATACCTACATATATCTATTTTTCATCCACTGCTCCTGCACGATTTTTTCACAAAAAAATGTTATTAATTAGTTGGCTTATATTTACATTTTGTTTTAATTATCTTAATGTTCATTTACTTCATTTACTTTCGCAGTCGATTTTCATGTTTTTTCTATAGTTTTTTTGTTACTGTCTATTCGCGTCTTTAACAAAGCTATTACCTAATTTTATAACGTAATATCAATATTACAATAATAAAAAGCATGTTGTACATACATACATACATATCTTCACGCTATATCCCAACAAATGGGGTAACACGAACCCTAAAATCACTCATAAAACATTCACTCATCACACTCATCAAACAATCAGCTCTCGTCAAACATTTTAATTCAAACAAACCACCCTCACTTCAACCACATTGATAGATCACTCCATATAAACTTATTCATTTATTACACTCGAAATCATTATCACACAACAAACCTTCAATCACATCATTCCTATTCACTTATCATTCATTTTCATGTTGTAATGAGTTCTATTACGATACAAGGACAATCTGACACAAATAAACAATGAAACTTAGATTTTATTGAAGATACTCACTCCTCAAAAATAAGAATCAAAAAGAAAAATTGTCAGTAAGAACAAGAGAGTGAAAATAAATTAAAAATCATTTGACAGATCTTTCGAAAACTTGTTGCCAGGCAATAGTCACAAAAGCCCATAGGGCTTGAGTGGCTATTGCCAAATGGCAACAAGTTTGAGAAAGATACTGGAGAATTATTTTCTAATTTATCCAACTCTCCAGTTATATTTATTTAGATTATTTGTTGACTTAGCTGTTGAGGTCGATACATCCAACTTAAAAGATTTTGAACTGGGTCCATATTGATTGATTACTTATTAATGTATTCTTGGAAGTTATTTCCAAAATTTGTTGGTGTCTGTGTCTGAAATGGAACTAAATCGATATTTTTCACCCATTTTACTTGACGCGTTGACAGTTTTAAATAATTATTTGACAATTACGTATCATTTGACACAAACAAAAAAGCACCTACAGAGATTATTCCCGGGAATAATCACAAGAGCTTTATTTTCAGTATCATAATGACAGGATTGATTAAAACGCAGACACATGGCATGAGCATTTCATTGGTTTTGAGATACGTAAAAAATAATCAAATTTAAAAAATGTAAATTTTATAATAATTTTTCTCATTTTCAAAAATTTCACGTACTTCAGGTACACAGGTCTACACATATTTTTTGCTTTAAGTAATTGACAATTTCAATTTCAAACAATTGAATTTTCACACGTCACAAATCACCAACTAACATATAATTAAATAAATATTAAAATTACGATTTATTATTTAAAGAGAGCATAAAAGGAGCAAAATATAAAAAAAATAGTAGCAGCATAATTGTCGATTATTTTGTTCAAAAGGTTGGCCAACTTCGCTGCGCGTCCTAACCTAAACTCCCTTCTCACAAAATAAAATGTAAATTATGAAACTCATTCTTTTATATACTAGTTCAGTTTTCCTATTAAAATTATTATTATTATTTTTATATTAATATGGAATAGGTGACTCAATGGTATCGAGTCGAATTGTTCGATTCTCACAGCAAACAAAACATTTTCAACACATTGACAAGAGGCGTATTCCATTTAGGCTTGCCACCTGACCGGGTTTCAGTGAGTTCTCTCCGGACTCCGGATTTAATTATTATTTCTCCGGGTTGTGTAAGTAAAATTGAATATGTAGTGCTATGTAGTTAGTTGTCCAGGACAAATCTGTCTCACTTTCGGAATCTTCTACGCCGCTAAATTATCAAATTTTTTTCGTTGATGATCTACATCTTATTGTTATCTAGTTTAATTTCTGTCGCTAAATCTTCCAATTTCTTGATTCTGTCCTCATGATTGTAAGGTAAGTTGATATATCATCTTGTATCAGATCAAATTTTTAAGAATTGTATCAAGTTTTCAGAAATAGACATAATTTTAGGTGAGGTTATGTATTCTGTTGCATGTGATTATCTTCAATTTTGTCAATATTGTTACAGTTTAATCGTATATATGACGTTGAGTACACTAATTTTATTGTTACAGTAGATTTATCACTTCCAATCTTGTTTTATTTTATTTTATAAGTAATTATTTTACCATGATAACAAAAACACTTGTCTTTAACAAAACAATGTAACCCTTTTTTATCAAATATGGTAATAACAATAAAATTGCAAGATCTTCTTTAAAAAAATAGTCGTCGTCTCTGGGAGAGACTTAGTTCTGAGGTGGTAACCCTAATTCTATTTGCCATTTGGATCAGATCTAATTTACATTTACTGAATCAGATCAGTTACTAATATCGCTGGATTACTTTGCTGACTTTATTTCCAGTACTGGAATTACAAATTCTAATTTACTTCAAAGTAATTCACCCCAATAAATGCATCAGTTTGCTTAATTCAATTTATTTAGTCATATGTCGAATTTATTTGAACTGATTTAAGTGAACCAAGTGGCAAATGGAATACAGCTAAGATTATACGTAATATCTTGCCAGTTAGATACATTTCATCATCAATATCTGGTAGTTTAGAATTTAACTGCAAATAATTTTATTTTGGGACGCAAATTGGTCATACAATTATAGTGAGAGAATATTAGAGAGCTAGGGTGCAAAATTTTTTCCAGTGACAGAAATAGTTTTTTTTAATAGATGTTATGATAAACACAAAAAAAAGAAAATTAGATTTGGGAACGGGTGGCAACTATAGATGGCACCGATGTGAATGCGCAGATAACCGCCCGGATCTACATAAAAGTATTATTTTAATTCAAATACGTGAAATGAAAAATGTGTGAATAAAACTAGACGAAAGAATGAAATGTTTACCTGAGATGGTTATCAACCAGGGTATGTTGAAAACCGCGCGCTAAACTTGTGGTATTCATAAAGGTATTTATCGCTCTGTTATGTTAATTTAATCTGAATCCCACTGTTCACTATACAAACCCAGTCATATGATATAACCACCTTTGTGCGAATTGGTTCTTATTTAAATTTGTGTTTACTTAAAAAAATATTTATTGCGGGTTTAATACCGCAAATAGAGCCCAATTTCGGTGCCGTTATTTTACTGGGCGTACATTAATTTGAATCTGAGTAAATATTTTTAGGGTGACACCAAAGAGGCTTATTATGTGAACAAGATTTTTTATGTGGGAATATTTTGCGCTTGAAGTTGTTGCTAACAGTTTGATAATTAGTGGTTTCCAATTAATGCGTTTAATTTCATAACTGGTTAGAGATTTTTTAAAACTAATTTGCCTGTCAAAATTGATGAGATAATGTTCTTGTTATGCGAAAATATTAATTATTTCAAACGGTGTTTAGATAATTTGGCATTGAACTAGGAATTTTTCATATATTAATAGTTGTGGAAGAATTAATAGCGATATTAAAACGGAAAAACAAATTTGATGGAATAAAATCGTCGTAAGGATATTTTTACTTTTTAACTAATTTTCTTTGGCCAATAAGAGTAGCTATAAAAATTTATATTACTTTTGAAATATTCGTCCCGAAACTAAATGAAAACGTAATTTATATCTTAAAAATAAAATGGCGGACAAAAAAACGAAGCTCGTATGAGCATATAACTTATAGTTGGAAGCGGACGGGGCCAGGCGGGGTATATATATATTTTTATGTGTTTTCCTGAGAGTGCATTTTTTGCATTTTATTTTGTGCATGCGCAGTAGGGGTACTTTTCTTACCCCCACCCCGTCAATAAATACAACGTTCTTATATTTCCCAGACTTCCGGTTTTCGTCCGTTTCACACACACCCAGCTCAAGACCCGATCAATCGCTAAAATTTACAAGAAATATTCATATTGATAATTTTTAAAATACTTTGCATTTAATTATTTCATACGCAGATTCAAAGTGGAGAGGGAACCACGGGGGTAATTTCAATGAGGTGAAAATTGTTTGTCGGCTGTAAGAATCGAACCCGGGTTCTCAATCAACTTGGACTTGATGTAAAATAAATTTTGTTCTAATAATAAAAAAGTATATTACGTACCGTGTACTGTAAGTGACAGTTTTTAGGTCAAGAATGTAGTTTGGGAAATCGAGCCCCGCAGGGTAACATTCGCGACCTAAAAAAGTCACTTACAATTCGAGGTTACTAAGCTATTTTGTACAATACTTGCACAAATAGAAGGAAAAGAAAAATAGGTTTCAAAATTAACAGCTATCAAATTATTGTCAAAATAAACAGGACCTTGATATGTAATATTTACTTACTGTCCACGGTGGATAGTAAGTAAATATATATAATATATATAATCATGGAAACCACTGTGCAATAAAAGTTGCACTTACTGTGTTTAAATTTTGTCAATAATAGGTAACTTACAGTACAAGTATTGTAAAAAATGAATTAACTAACTCATCTTTTATGGGGTATGAAGTCGGCCTGTGGATCCTGAGAACCCTGGTTCGATTCCCACAGGCGACAAACAATTTTCACCATTTTAAATCTACCCCTGTGGCTTCCCCACCACTAACATGTTTGGGGGCCGTGATTTGACTGCTGGTAATCGCACTTCACGCGCAAAATATATCACTTACCGAGATCTGCTTCGGCAGAGTACCACACTCAGTAATGGGTAGAAGACGTGATGATATATTTATTTTTTATCTTAAATTTGGTACTAAATTTGTATCCAATATTGACGAGTATTTATGGTACTCTGTACAACAGGAACTTAATCCCAATTACAGTATAGGCTTCGGACTCACCGATCTGCAGTGTGGTAGTCGGATTCGAACTCGGAATCTTCGGATTCAAATGCCGTAACACTAACCACACCATCGTGCTGTCGGAAATATTTCTCTGTTAAAAAGTACAGTGGTGTGCGTTTCGGCATTCGAATCCAAAGGTCCCAAGTTCGAATCCCACTTGAGTTAAAAATGATATGATCTAGCACACAGCGGGTCGGTAAATCTGGATCCAGTACTATAATTGAAATTAAGTTTCTGTTCAACAAATGAACATAAATAAATAAATAATTAAAAAATATATATATAAATATATCCTCACGCCTTTTACCCATTACTGGATGTGGCATTCTACCTTAGCAGATCGCGGTACGTGATCTATTTATGCTCGACCAGTGCGGTTTGCAGCCGTGAAATCACGGTCCCCAATGATGTTAGTGGAGGGAAAGCCACTGGGGAGATTTTAAATAAATAAATAAATATATCATCACGCCTTCTACCCATTATTGGGTGTGGCATTCTACCGAAGCAGATCTCGGTAAGTGATATATTTTGCGCGTGAAGTGCGGTTACCAGTCGTCAAATCACGGCCCTCAAAGGAGCCACAGGGATAGTTTTTGAAATTATGAGAATTGTTTATCGCCTGTGGGATTCGAATCCGGGTTCTCAGGATACACAGGCCGACTTCATACCACTGAGCTAGCCAAGGGGTAATTTTAATGTGGTGAAAATTGTTTGTCGGTTGCGGGAATCGAACCGGTGTTCTCAAATCTAGAGGCCGACTCGATACCACTGAGAAAAACAATAAGGGATGCATCGCCACCTCTATCTAATTTTCATCTTACCATTTATCTTACATTAATCTGCCAAAAATCAGTTGCGTCCCATTCGGCTTAATGTCTTTATAACAACCAATACCTAATTACATTTAAGTTCATTTAGTAATTTAAGTCCAAGTCCACCTTGTAGGTAAAATGACCGTTGTCATATTAAAAAAGTCATTATATCACGTTGATCAAGATCGGTGTCATTTTCTGTAAAATGTAAATAATATATGGTATGTGGTACTAATTGTAAACCAGTACCAAATTACAGTGATTAGAATTGTTATTATCCTCAAATTTGTGGTTTGGGATTATAATCTACTACGCAATTTGACTGAGAAAAGATTTATTTTAAAATAATGTCCCAGTGGGTATTTTAAGATAAATTTAGAATTTAGGAAGGTTTACATAATTTGGAACAAATTTAATCACATTAAAATTTCCTTTTTTTAACAAATTTTTTTAGATATTGATCATGGGAGTCATGTGTAATAGTGGAAAAAGTACTCATTTTTCATGTATTTTAATAATTGTGAAAAAGTTAAAATATTTTATATTCATTAATTTAATTTTTTTGTTCACTATTTTTGTTTATCTCCTGGAAGATCATTAAAATCCAAGTCATTGAAAATTTTTAGTTAATCCTAAATTTTGGAGTAGGTCATTTGATTTTAGTGTGATTTAAAATATTTTATCTAGATAATAATGGAGTGGCTAGCTCAGTGGTATGAAGTCGACCTGTGGATCCTGAGAACCTTGGTTCGATTCCCATAGGCGACAAACAATTTTCATAATTTCAAAGACTACCCCTGTGGCTTCTCTAACTAACATCTTTGGAGGCCGTGATTTGACGACTGGTAACCGCACTTCACGCGCAAAATATATCACTTACCGAGATCTGATTCGGTAGAGTGCCACACCCAATAATGGGTAGAAGGCGTGATGATATATTTATTTATAATTTTTCGGAAACTAAACGGTAACATGATTATATTAAAGTTTATTTAAACTTTTTTGACAATATAGTTCAAATAAATGAAATAAATATAACATCACGCCTTCTACCCATTACTGGGTATGGCATTCTTCCATAAGAGATCTCGGTAAGTGACATATTTTACGAGTGTAGTGCGGTTACCAGTTGTCAAATCACAGTCCCAAAGATAGGGGCGAGAGAGCCACAGGGGTAGTTTTGAGGTAGTAAAAATTATTTGCCTGCTATGGGAATAGAACCCGGGTTCGCAAATCCACAGTCCGACTACCCTATAAGGTTGAATTTACTTTGACTAATCCAAAATTCAGGATTAGCTCAAACATTCTTGAAAATTGAGCTGTAAAAGTTTACTTTTTTTTCTACGACCGAGCAGAAAATAGACATTTTGAATTGTCAGTTGAATGCAGAAAGTTGACATTTTCCGCTTACCGAGCGGCGGTAAAGTAAGATTGTATCATAGTATCCATGGTCACATGAAAACTGTCGTCAAAATTTACAAACAGAAAAACTATCAACAATGATTATAAATTATTTTTCAATCGTTTTTAAATGGTTGCACCTCGAGCAGGAAATGTCCATACTTTGACAACTTTCTGCTCTAAGTATACAAATAGCAATTTTCTCTTCTTATAATCAATCTGACAACATTATGCAATATATTAAATTCGTGAAAAAAGCATTGCTATCCAATAAAATATATTATTTTCTTATTGTCTGTAAATGAGATTACTTAGTGTCAAATTACGTAATAAATTAAAGTTATAAATTAAATGTAAATAGGAATAAAAGTGGTTGTTTTAAAGTGTCTGCGAGTAATGTAAATTCGTTATTTTTTTTATGTCGCGATCTTAATTGTTTGTTGTAAGTTGAGTAGAAAAGAGAAAGAGGTGTGAAAGAAAGGAAGAAGAAAGCAAGTTCTTGGATGCATGGTATGCAAGTCAGTAATCCCTACTTCCGTTGTCTCAATACTTACTTCCGCGTATATGTACATACATTTTTTTTAGCCATTTTTTCCCCTACGTCTGTACGGAGCGTAACTTCGCCGTGGTCTTTTTCTTATTCTTACGCGGCGTTGTCCCAGTTTAGCTATGGCGTCCAGCGACCGTAGCGCCAGAGCAGTCTGCGAGCAACTGCCGAACTAGCAACTGGCGAACGTTAGCGCGGCCGGCGGCACCCCTTTCCCCCCTACTGAAGCTCGCCTCGCGTTAACTAACGACGCTAATTAGTGATCACGTGACTAATTTAAACCCCCACCACCCGGACAAGAATCGCGCGCGAAAATCCACGAATACTGGGTGATACAAACTTCACAAAACACAAATCCACTTTTTCTAAACTCATCAATAACTTTTAATCACTAGAAACCACCGGAAATTAGTGCAATATTATTAAAATGACATATTTAATATTTTGTTAGATGACAAACTGCAATAAAGTGATAAAATGGGTTGACGGACTTATTTACAAAAAACAATTGTGATATTGCTACAAAAATGTGACATACAAAATAATATTTTGTTTACCGATCAGATAGTTCCTAAAACAAGTGTTGTTATTAGTTAAAAGTTCCTTAAAATACAGTGATGACTTCCTAAATCAAATTGTTCCTAGTGACGAAAAAGTGAACAATACAAAAATAATATTTTATAGAAATATTTTACTATTGAAAAGTATATTTACAATGCAACCACAATGACTGCGGTTCGATCCGATTCCCTGATGGAAAGTTCCGACTCCAGCGACTGTTCTCTACCTGTGGAGAGTCCCGGAGCCGAGGAATCCCTCACTCCAGGACCTGGAGTCGGTTCCGGAGTCAGTGCATATAGACCTGGTGCACTCCGATGCAGCGATGTGGCGAAAATCGACGCTTATAACAACAATCAACTTTTGTTGCCGGCTCAACTCTACAAGACGTTGTTGGCGAAGGCTGTCTTGGGGTCTGGTGTCACCCATGAAGATGAGGGGAGGATGTACAAGAACATGTTGTTTCATGCGAAAGAAAGAGATTTTGATCAGGTAGATGATGAGGAATTGAATTGGATATTCACTTAAATATTTAGAACTGTCAAATTATGCTTAACCACATTCGCAAACATATTTAATCAAACCTTAATTTAACCCTGTTAACTACCACTTCATTTTCAAAATATAATTATTTTTTAATACTAAAATTGATCAACATTCTTTTTATATATTTGACCCATATAATAACTATTTGGATTATTTTTTGAGTATTCTACTATGTTTATATGATTATGAAAACACAATGATAACACTCGGTAAAGACTTTACTGATCTTTTAAAATTATTTTCTACATAGAATATTAAAAACGAAGTATGTAGTAAAAAAATATTCTAAATTTGATTCTTTCAAAGTTATTTGTTTATTTGATTGTACAAGACATTATTTCCAATATGGTGTGGTATTCGAATCTGTAGATCTCGAGTTCGAATCCCACTCAAGCCAAAAATATATATGGACCATACTGCGGCTCGATGAGTCTGAACCCTGTACTGTAATTGGAATTAATAAATAAATAAATATTGTGAAAAGAATTTTTTGAAACATTGATCATGAAAGTAGTTTAGAAAGTGATAATTTTTTTTAACTATTTTAAAAATAGTGGAAAAAGAAAAATAGTGTACAATATCATTGGTTTACTTTAAGTTTTGTTTACTATTTTCATTTATTTATCACCTTGGAGATCATTTAAAATTCTCTAACATTAGCTGTATTCCATTTGCCACTTGGTTCACTTAAATCAGTTCATATAAATTAGACATGACTAAATTAAATGAACTAAGCAAAATGATACATTTATTGAGGTGGATTACTTCAAACTAAATCAGAATGAGTAAATCTAGTACTGAAAATAAGGTGAGTGAAGTAATCCAGTGAAACAAATTAGTAATCTGGTTCAGAAAATGTAAGTTAGATCTGATCCAAATAGCAAATGAAATACGACTAATATATTGAAACTTTGACGCTTGTCAAAATAATTTTTAATTTATATCTTCGTAGAATCAGTCTAATAGCAATATAAAAAATAAATGGACCGGTTTATTTTGAAAGAAGTGTTAGTCCATCTTTTCTTGTTTCAAGAATATTAAAGGTTAACATATTAATACATACATATACATACATATCTTCACGCTACATCTCATCAAATGGGGTAGCACGAACCCTAATATCACTCATAAAATATTCGCTCATTACATTCATCAAATAATCACTCCTCGTCAAACTCATCCAAACACACCACCATCCTCACTTTAACCACATTCATAGATCACTCCATATAAACTCATTTATGATTACGTAATTTCTCTCAATTTTAAATTGGACAAAGCATGGGCATTTTTTAAGAAATTAAATACTAACTAGTTATAAATAAAAAGTTTACACTAAATTAAGCATAAATTACGTGATATCTCATTTTTTGTTAAAAATGGACTTACACCACTTTCAAAATAAACGGTTCGAATATGTGTTCAACATATAATTGAAGCAACTTTGTTTCACGAATTTGAAGTTTGACGCACGAATCGTGAAATCTCTCAAGCTTCCAAAACTTGCTTTGCTTGACACTCAGTAATGAATCATTTTCAGGTCTTGTTATATAATAATTATTTACGATATAAATATTGCAATGTATTATTTTATAATACTAGATAAGAAAAATTGTCGAACGAGACCGTATGCCCAATTTGACAATCCATCGAGTATTGGACAATAAATTTCAAAACGTATATCGTACAATGTTTTAGCTAATTTCATGATAAAGGGGTGGCTAGCTCAGTGGTATCAAGTCGGCCTGTGGATCCTGAGAACTCTGGTTCGATTCCCAAAGGCGACAAACAATTTTCATCATTTTAAAAAACTACCCCTGTAGCTTCTCCACCACTAACATCTTTGGGGGCCGTGATTTGATGGCTGGTAACCGCACTTCACGCGCAAAATATATCACTTACCGAGATCTGCTTCGGCAGAGTGCCACATCCAGTAATGGGTAGAAGGCGTGATGATATATTTATATATTTTTTTAATTTAATTTTATGATACAAGAAAAATTATTACATACCTGACATTTTTAAAATTTGATTATTTTATTTTTGTTCTTATTTGAGGCTTGAATAGGTTGATTAAATTTTCAATAAAATGTAGATTTCATTGTTTGTTTGTATGACGCTGGGTTGCAAGAAAAAATAAAGAGTTCTTTAGTTGAAGAATTGATCAAACTTTCATGCAAACCAGCATATAACTGTCATTTTACTGTTAATAGTATATTGTAATACGGCGAGGAAAGGATTTTATTGCCAAATGAGTACGAAAGTTGAAGTACGAGCGATAGCAATTGTTCCACTAGTACGAGTTTTGTAATGGTCTTTCCCGCGTGAGTTACATACTATTTTTTTCAACATTAAATGAGAAAATTACATTTTTACCTTTATGTTAATACAATACAAGAAAACAGTAAAATCCCGATTTGCCCCACTGTACGACGTAGCAAACTTTTCTTGACTGATGCTACAGCTCAAAAACAGACGCTATGTTTTTGAACGAGGGTGGAGGGTAGTATTTTGGGGATGCAACACATGGCTGACGACTGCAGATGACCACACATATTCGTTGTCACGATAAGATTTTTCTCAAAATCTTATCGCACAAAACAGGGAAGCAAACTAACAGAATATCTACAGTCAACTCAAAACCACCTTGTTACTTCTATATATATATGCGTTCCTATTTCATTCATCCGATTGCGACGAAACTTTGCTAAGTTGTTGTGCGCACGCCCGCGAAGGTTTCTGACTTTAGCACAAGTCCAATCCGCCATCTTGAAACAAAATGGCCGGTAGCTATCCTGAAAAGTACTGCACTGATTCGATTCAAATTTGGTATATGTACAGACGAGAACTAATCTTAACATATATGTGTAGGTATAATAAAGCTTCAGTCCTATGCCATTCGAATTCAGACGTTTGCAGTTTCCGGTACGACTCGCATTTGTAATGACCATCAACAAAGCACAGGGACAATCGCTACAAGTGTGTGGACTAAATTTGGAAAATCTATGCTTCTCACATGGACAGCTGTACACAAACACTTTCTTTGAGTTGCAATACTACGCATGCCGGGTACTCGCATTAAATTGTAGACCACGCGAACGAAGTCGCGGGTAATAACTAGTTATTAATAAATATAAAGTACTACACGGAATGTTTATATTTTCGAGTAACATATTAGTCAGTGGTATTGAGTCAGCCTGTGGATCCTGAGAACCCTGGTTCGATTCGTGATTTATTTATTTTATAGTTTTATTACATTTTTGATTATTTATTTTCTAAGTACTTAGTTATTAGGTTAGTAGCAAAGTGTACCTTTGTCGTAATTTCAATGTTCGTCACTATGAGCGCATTTTGATTTGTGCGTACAGTTGTGGTGATATATGTGGTTGGTTTGTTGCAGAAGGCGTTCGGCTGGGGCGACGGCGTGGTCGGCGGCGGCGGCGGCGGACAGGCAGGCGGCAGCCCAGGGGGCGGCGGCCAGGCAGGAGTAGCCGCCGCCGGACAGGGCGCGCAGGGCCTCGTGCACTGGATGAGCGTCATGGCCGAGCACATGGATCCTGCTGTCCAGCACTACATGTCCTGGAACCAGGAGGTAAGTCTCAAATTCATTATTATTATTATTATCAACAGCTCGTTAGAAATGATGCAAGCGATAACAAGAGGTAAACAATGTTGCGCGCGGAAAGTATTTGCTTGGGAGAGAGTCCAGAGAAACCCGCGTTGCTGTTGACGAAAAAAGACCTACAAACGCGGATCAGGGTGTAATGGCGTTTGACCAAGAAGCCACAAAAAGAAATGTAATATTATTTTATTTCTTTAGAATGAAATTTATACAAGCTGAGTTTTTTTTGCCGCCATCTCGAGAACTTTTGTTAAATTAGAAAAATAATGCCTTTTTACGGTGATTCTAATGTGTTTGTTTTTCAAAAAATTGTACAAGTAACTAGATCTGAGAAAAAGTAAAATTTGCGGTTTTTTCACTAATCATTTTGATTCAAAAATGATGGCAGATAGAAACAAGTGTTTCAAATAGAAGTCGTAGATATCAAAGCTGTCTTTACACTAGGAAGAATAGAGAATTTTTCTATTAATTTTACACTACTCATTTGTTTTATTTGAACAATAATATCCTATTAAAAACAAATAAATTAGGTGGCTACAAACAAAAAGAAAACAACAAACAAATTTTGAAAAATGCAATAGATCTTAAAAGCATGCTTGGATAGATTTCTACTGGAGAATTTTGGTGCCTATTACCTGATAAAGCTTCATATATGACACAGTACAATATGATGAATTTAACTAGTTGTTAGTATAGTATAAACTTTTTTCTGTTTCTGTTTAAAGCTCTAAATCTGTAGAATTTGGAATGATTTAGTTCAAATAAACCAGATCTGTTTAAAAGTTGCTTTGCTTCTTGCTACACAGCATTCCAGAATTGTCAGATTACTGTAAAATTATGTAATCAGAAGCTTATTATGAAAATGTAATTTAATTATCATCGCACCTTTATTGGTGCTAATTAGTTTGGTCTTAGGCGATACACATTCATAATCAAATTAGTTTAATAGTAGATCTTCTCACTAGGCTCCGCGAACACTGAAATAGAATTCACTTCTGCAAGACAATTGACACAATATAATAGATGTCTCTACGGCTTTTAGTGTGATCCCAAAAAATTCAGTTAATGAAAATGCAAAATTTTTTTGGTTGACCTAGTTTAAAAATAGTAAAATTTAAAATATGGTTCTATATAATTCAGACTACGAGAAATTGAATGCCGTTGAGCGCATCTTCATATCTTTTTTAGTTTTCGAGTTACAGCGATTTTAGATTTTTTTAAATCTCAACTTTCAACGTCTATAACTTGAAAACTAAAAGAGATATTGAAATGCGGTTTGAACGAGTGTATTTCTCGTGCTCTAATTAACTTATACTGAAATTTTGAAAATTTTGGAAATTTTCATATTTTTTTTCAAAATTTTCTTTTGCCCATATTTCAAAAATTTGACAAGATAATAAAAATCTGTAAAAACCAGTGGATTCCTAGCATAAAAATACATATGTATGTAAATTTTCAGAATGTTTTCTCTACGGATAAAATTTGTAGAGCAATGAATCTAAAAATGGCCAAAATTCGTAAAATTCTTAAGGGGTACCCCTTCAAAAATAATTAAAAACAGTGATTTTTTAGTTTTTTTGCAATAAAAACTTTATCTGTGCGAATTTTTAGCTGAAAATTTGCATTCCTATGGACTTTTACGAGAGGAATTCACTGGTGTTCACAGATTTTCAGTATCTTTTCAATTTTTTGAAATATTGAGAAATAAAAATTCTGGTAAAAATATGTAAATTTTAAAAATTTTCAGAATTTCAGTATAAGTTAATTGGAGCACTAGAAATACACTCGTTCAAACCGCATTTCAATATCTCTTTTAGTTTTAGAGATATCGGCCTTCAAAGTTGATATTTTTTATAAGTTAAAAATCGCTGTTGCTCAAAAACTAAAAAAGATATGAAGATGCGCTCAACGGCATTCAATTTCTCGTTGTCTGTACTATAAAATTCTATTTTTAAACAGGTTCAACCAAAAAATTAGCATTTTCATTACCTGATTTTTTGCGATCATTACTCCGGCGATTAAAAAAATATATATTGAGGATCAAAATATACATAATTATGTAGAAATATATGTGGAATTAAATGGTGAAATCCTCAATTTCATATTATTTTAATTTAATCGTAAACAGAAGCAAAAGTGAATATAAACACAAACCTGATTGAAACAATTTTCATCACATTAAATTATTCTTGTGGCTCCTCCTCCACTAAAATCTTTGGGGGCCGTGAAATATATCACTTACTGAGATCTGTTACGGCAGAGTTTCACACCCAGTAATGGGTAAAAGGCGTGTTGATATTTTATTTTATTTTATTTATTTATTTATTGTGGCGTATAAAAGTAAGATACAAAAATTAGAATATAACCGTACAAAATCATTCAAGTGTAAAATTTTTTCACGAATTAAACATTCAAATTTACAAATCTCAGTAAGACGCACCCATCATTATATTCCAACATTAAACTTGTTCAACGGACGGATTACAATCCTCAAACCACATCCCAAGTTCCAGAAAAAAATTCTTGCGCAAATTTTCACACCGGCCTCGCATATGCAAAACGCGGAAGATTAGCGCCCTATCTGAAGTGCAGTGTCTTCCGTGGTACTTAACCCTTTTCCGGGGGATGCGTCCCTTTCGTCCTCGCCGCGGGGCGCCTATCTGCATAATCACTCTATTAACATATCCGTGTGCTAAATGATGCTTGTTTAACATTGTGAATACCGAGAACGATGCTGGAGCGTCGGATCTGAAAGAATTTTGTATCTCACGAAGATCGGTTTGGTGGAGCGATGATGAATGATTGTTGATGATGAATTAGGAAATAATGATTGGGTTTAACGTTTATTCTAATTGATGATGTTGAATAGTGAAATTTACAAAGCCAAGTTTGATTTTCGGTAATAATTTTATTATGTATTTGTATAATGTGGGAGGAAATGACACTTTACTTCAGAGATATACATACGGAATGTAACATAAATAAGGAATATTGGTATTATCTCCTTTTTCTTTTATGGGGTAAATGGTTTAGTGGTATCGAATCGGCTTGTGGATTTGAGAACCTGGGTTCGATTCCCACAGCCGACAAACAATTTTTACCACTTTAAAACTACCTCTATGGCTCCTTCTCTACTAACATATTTGGGGGTCTTGGTTTGACGGCTAGTGAGTGCACTTCACGCGCAACATATATCACATACCGAGATCTGCTTCGGCAGAGTGCCACATCCAGTAATGGGTAGATGACGTAATGATATATTTATTTATTTACTTTAAATAATCTTGTCAACGGCCATGGCTGCACTCGTTGGAACTGATCTATGCGATAACGCGAGTTAAGTAACGTTGCGCGCGGGTAGTACTTGGATGGGTGACCGTCCAGAGAAAACCCGCGTTGCTGTTGACCATAATACCTAAAACGCAGATCAGGGCGTAATGGCGGCATATGACCTGAGTAGTTGGTCCGCCAAAGAAAAAAAATATAATAATAATAAATAATATTTTATGGAGTAGGTGGCACAGTGGTTATCGTGCCGGCCTTTAGATCCTGAGAACCCTGGTTCGATTCCCACTGGCGACAAACATTTTCACCATATTAATACTACTCCTGTGGCTCCCCATTCACTAACATCTTTGGGGGCCGTGAATTGATGGCTAGTGAGCGCACTTCACGCGCAAAATATATCACCTATCGAGATCTGCTTCCACAGAGTGCCACACCTAATAATGGGAAGAAGATGTAATGATATATTTATTTATTTTAAATAATCTTTTATTCCAAATAATTAAAACAACATTTCGAGGGTTTATGATTGCGGACATTTTGGCGACATCAGATATTTTTATTGCTAATCATTTTTTTACAGTGAAGGCGACGACATTTTTTTAAAATTAGCTTGCATAAAATAAAATAAATAAATATATCATTACGCCTTCTACCCATTACTGAGTGTGGTACTCTGCCGAAGCAGATCTCGGTACGTGGTATATTTTGCTCGTGAAGTGCGGTTACCAGTCGTCAAATCACGGCCCCCAAAGATGTTAGTGGTGGAGGAGCTACAGGGGTAGTTTTTGAAATTATGAAAATTGTTTGTCACCTGTGAAAATCGAACCAGGGTTCTCAGGATCCACAAGCCGACTTCATACCACTGAGCTAGCCACCCCATAAAAAAATACATTTATATGTCAAATAATAATTGTTAAACGCAAGGAGCAAGTCATAAGTGTTCAATTCAGCGTTTTTGATGCTATATCAATTTCATTTATCAAATAGTAAGTAATTTTAAATTTCTATTTCTATTCATATAAGTTTATTTATATAAAATTTTGTTAGGAAGTTGATTATCTGTATTGAAAATTAAAAAGTAAAAATATTAAATATGCTGTGTATAAGAAAGTCGTGTGGTGACCACACGAGATTTTTTTATAACAATTATGCTGTATTTTCCCAGGGCTGGTATTTTTTGTCTTTTAATTTTAGTTTGGATCTAAGAGACAAATAATAAAAGTTGAAAAGGAATATGCATGAACTATTTCAAAAAAGATCTATTCAATTCTTCAGGAAGATCATCTAAGTAGTAGATAAAATATTTGATCAAGATCTTCAAATTCAAAGTATGGAAATAAAGAAAAGAAATCTGTTCAAACAATTTGGCTTAGCCCAAAAGCCCCAAAATATAAAATCCAAGAAAAAATTCATTATTAATCTACACAACCCTTTAATACAAAAAGTTCGTTAAAAAATACCCATTTTTTCTACGAGAAAAAAATAATCAGATCTCGTCTCTACAAAAAAAAAAAAAAATTACGTTGAGCGAAAAGCCATAATAAGTAATGAGTAAAAACTGTTTGCATATTCAGGTAGGGTAAGTAAATGTACCTGATAGAGAGATTAAATATGCAAGGGTTGAAAAGAGAATAGGTCCTTGGCTACAAAATAAAGGGTTAAAGACTAAAGGGTGGAACATCTTCTCACATGCTCTCGAAGGGACAGCGCCAACAGTATGCAAATAGGGACGTGACAAAAATAAAGGAATTAAATAATACTGTAGACAACGACTTGGCTGCCGCCTTTATTTTTGATGGATGATTCTCCCGCGTGAGAACGCACTCGTAGGGTGCGCTGGAAAAAATTAACCGGCAGGCATTTTTTTACTGCTAACGATTTTTTTGATTTGCATAGTGTAGTGATTTTAATTTTTTTGTCATTTGTTATACTCGCAGTGATTGTTGTTTATTTAGTTGCGCTACCGATGGGAAATTATGCTACGGAATACGCGATTCGACCCTTCCGTTGTCTTTTTTTTGTTTGCAGTTTGAGAATTATACTTTAAAATGCAGTGCGATAATTAATTATATTTCCTGTTGCCTCATTTTCCGACAGTTTTTCTCGAAGCGAAATTATCTCAAATGAAAATACTTTTACAAGTTTTTAGCAATTAGAATTATTTTTTATAAGAAATAATTTAGTAACACATGCCCAGTTGGTAATTGTTAAGAGCAGTCATCTGGGTTCAAATCCCGGCGAACGCTCATAGCTTTTTCAAAAATTATTTTTAACAATTATTTTTTATATTGTACTTCGTAGAATTATATTTCGATTATATGGGATGGCTAGCTCAGTGGTAGAAGTCGGCCTGTGCGTCCTGATGTCCCTGGTTAGATTCCCACAGGCGACAAATTTTCATAATTTGAAAAAGCTATCCCTGTGGCTCCTCCACCACTAACATGTTTGGGGGCCGTGATTTGACGACTGGTAACCGCACTTCACGCGCAAAATATATCACTTACCGAGATCTGCTTCAGCAGAGTGCCACACCCAGTAATGGGTAGAAGGCGTGATGATATATTTATTTTATTTTACATATTTAGTTAAAAATTTAAGAAAATCTATTTTAAATTTATTAAACATTGTCAGTTTTATTTATTTATATTATTTTTTTTAAGAATTATTTTTGCCGACTTTGCAGATCAACAAATAGTTATTTATGTATCAAGGGTGAAAACAGGCGTTTATGGTTGCAAAATTTTTTTTTAATGAAAATTTGATTTTTTTGGTTGAACCAGTTAAAAATATCAACAAAATTTAAACTATGATTCTGTATAAATCAGACTACGAGAAATTGAATGCCGTTGAGCGCATCTTCGTATCTTTTTTAGTTTTCGAGTTACGGCGATTTTTGACTTTTTTTTAATCTCAACTCTGAAGGCCTATATCTCGAAAACTAAAAGAGATATTGAAATGCGGTTTAAACGAGTGTATTTCTCGTGCTCCAGTTAACTTTTATCGAAATTTTAAAAATTTTGAAAATTTTCCTTTTTTTTGCAAAATTTTCTTTTGCCCATATTTCAAAAAGTTGAAGAGATAATGAAAATCTGTAAAAATCAGTGAATTCCTCGCGTGAAAGTACATATGTATGTAAAATTTAAGAATGTTTGTACAACGAATAAATTTTTTAGAGCAAAAAAACTAAAAATGGCCAAAATTCGTAAAATTCTTAAGGGGTACCTCTTCAAAAATAATTAAAAAACAGTGATTTTTCGTTTTTTTTGCAAAAAAACTTTATCTGTGCGATATTTAAGCTGAAATTTTGCATACCTATGTACTTTTACGAGAGGAATTCATTGGTGTTCACAAATTTTCATTATCTTTTCAATTTTTTGAAATATTGAGAAATAAAAATTTTGGTAAAAATATGAAAATTTTCAAAATTTTCAGAATTTCAGTATAAGTTAATTAGAGCAGGAGAAATACACTCGTTCAAACCGCATTTCAATATCTCTTTTAGTTTTCGAGATATGGGCCTTCAAAGTTGAGATTTTTAAAAAGACAAAAATCACCGTGACTCGAGAACTAAAAAAGATATGAAGATGCCCTCAACGGCATTCGATTTCTCGTAGTCTGATTTATATAGAACCATATTAAAAAAAATCAAGTTTTAAACTGGTTCAACCAAAAAATTTTATTTTGGAGACATGTTTGTAATCATGACTCTGGCGATTAAAAAAATATATATTGAGGATCAAAAAACAGAAACAAACATGAATATAAACATAAGCATCTAAATAAATAGTATATATTATATTTTTTATTTCATGAATCCTTAATATTTAAATAAAAGTTTGCAACGGGATGAATCTTCGCAAACATGTATTTTAAAATTTGTAAATAGCATCCGATGATCCTCTCTCCAATGTCAACGCGACCCCCGAGAGGTCACGACCCACACTTTGAAAACCACTGGAATAGTATATTAAAATACAAGTTACAGAACGCAGCCTTAGCATGAAGTTCGAAATTCGGACACGAGTCGCGCAGCGGTGAACAAACGAGTGCTAGAATTGCCTCCTGTAATTTTTTTGTTTCGGCTTTCTTTTATATAATTTCATTATACAAATAGTTAACATTAACCATTATGGGAAATTTTTGGTAGAATAGTTAAGTTGGTAACAGTGAATTGCGATTAATTTTGTCAGTTGCTTAGATATTTGTATAAATTGTAGGCGTATTCCATTTGCCCTTTTAATCAGATCTAACTTACACTTATTGAACCTGATCACTTATTTATTTCTTTATATTACTTCGCTCACTTTATTTTCAGTACTAGATTTACTTATTCGGATTTAGCTTACAGTAATACATTCCAATAAGTGCATCAGTTTACTTAGTTCAGTTCATTTAGTCATGTTGTCTAATTTATCAGAACTGATTTAAGTGAACCAAGTGGCAAATGGAATACAGCTTGTGTTTCGTTATTTAGTCAGTTGCCTAGATATTTTGTGTATTTAATGCAGTTATACCAACCTATGATAACAATATGTCACCAATTGTTTGAGAATAAAGCTTATCTTATCAATAAGCGTGCGAGAATATGTTATTCTAATGCCGAAACAGAGAAAATAAATTTTTCCTACAACTGTGCGATTTCTTTGTTATTACGTAACTATAATTGCCTTGGTTACGTATGGAAAGTAGATGAATGCAGACCAAGTGCGTTTCCGAAAGCAAAGAAACACTAGTGCGGAAAGTGCTTCATTACGTAACTGTCAAAAGAATATTGTTTTGACAGCGATTTAAATTTCGCGCCGAGCGCGGAATTCATATTTTGACCACAGACGCTTATGGAAGAAGAAGATACGGTGAACCAGCGCTAGTAAATATGCAGTAGTATATTTTGACGTTTATAAACGTAACCTTAATTTGCAGTATATCTAATATGTAGACAATTAATAAAAAGAACCGAACAAAGTAAAACATATCGATAAATGGTTTTATTTAAAGAGTAAGTGAAATACTTCATATTTATTGTTTGTGTATATTATTAATACAGTTGTTACAGTTGCTTATATTGACATAATGTAAAGTGGAAACTTTTGTGTCTAAAGAAACATTGATTTCTTCCGTACCTGTTCATATTATTACCAGTAATATTATTGGTAACAATTTCGGAAGCTTCAGAAGTACCAGCAGCAGGTTGATTGTCATTGTCGAAAATAGATCCAACATAGTATGATCCGGAGCTTCAATTATCTTTGGAGGTGTTAATGATAAAGAAGAATCACTCACTGTACTATTCCAATCAAGATGATTTTGAAGAAATTATTTTGACGTTAGTGAAATATTTTTAAATAACGTAGAACAATGTGCAAGCAATCAACAAACAAACCATAGCAACGCCGTAAAACATCGTTCTCATGTAATACGATATCATTAAAATTTTATAAATTTTATAAATTTTAATAATATTTTAGTGATTTACTAAATCGCACAGTTGTAGGAAAAATGTTGTTTATAACACGTGCCGAAAAAGGTTACATGCTCGTGCAGATTCTGCACTTGCACGTAACGATCCTTTTTCGGCACTTGTTATAAAAATAACTATTATTCTAGTAATAAAAACTCACAATCCGAATTGTTACCACTGAGTCACCTACTCCATCAGTGTTCAAGTGCCAACATCAAATCCAATTAGATGCTTGATTCATCTGAAAAGAAACTAAATCTTGTTACCACCCTACTATTCAAAATTCCCTAATACGCACCAAAACCCATTTGCCGCGCGGAATGAATCAAAATACATAACTTTACGCACATTCACTCTCGCACACACACATACACATATTTCTTCACGCACACGCACAAGTTGACCGGCAACAGGTAGAGGGTTGGATCCTACCGCGAGGGGTGCGCGGGAAGGGGTGCGCCAGCAAGCCGAGGGGAGGCTCACATAATTAGGTGGATGCAACCCTTGCATTCACAGACAAAAAATAATGCAAGGATTAAGATTCTCTTCTCTTTTTAGACTTAATTGTCAGGTCGGAAATGCAAAGTATAAGTATGTAGATGTTGGTACCACTGTGAGACCGGGTTTGGGGGTAACCCTTTACTAGAATTTTTTACTGGGGTACTAACAGAATTTTTTGAGTTTTTTATACTTGAACAGTTTTTTACTTGTTTTTTTTTTGGTTAGTTTGCAGTTGGTGTAACGTATTTTATATTAATCAGTAGTAGGATGAATATATTTCAATTAATATATTTTTTTTTTAATGAGAAAATAGTGTGCCATGATCATTTTATTGTATTGTAAAATATCGAATATGATATATCCACAATTACGAATTTAAATAAAGTCAATATAAATATGGGGTAATGGTTCAGTGGTATCAAGTCGGCCTGTGGATCCAAAGAACCCTAGTTCGATACCCCACAGCCGACAAAACATTTACACCCATTTAAAATTACCTGATTTGACGGCTGGTAACCGCACTTCACGCGCACAAATATATCACTTACCGAGATCTGCTTCGGCAGAGAGCCACACCCAGTAATGGGTAAAAAGCGTGATTTATTTTATTCATTTTTATTTAAAATTACCTTGGCTAGCCCAATGGTATGAAGTCGGGCTGTGGATCCTGAGAACCCTGGTTCGATTCCCACAGGCGACAAATAATTTTCATAATTTTAAAAACTACCCCTGTGGCTCCTCCACCACTAACATCTTTGGAGGCCGTGATTTGACGACTGATAACCGCACTTCACGCGCAAAATATATCACTTACCGAGATCTGCTTCGGCAGAGTGCTACACCCAGTAATGGGTAGAAGGCGTGATATTTTTATTTTTATTTTTTTTTATAAAATTACCCCTGTGGCTCCCCCACCATTAACATCTTTGGGGGCCGTGATTCGATAGCTGGTAACCGCACTTCACGCCCAAAATATATCACTTACCGAGATCTACTTCGGCAGAGTGCCACACCCAGTAATGGGTAGAAGGCGTGATATATTTTTTTTTTTTTATTACCCCTGTGGCTCCCCCACCACTAATATCTTTGGGGGCCATGATTTGATAGCTGGTAACCGCACTTTACGCGTATAAATATATCACTTACCGAGATCTGCTTCGCCAGAGTGCTACACCCAGTAATGGGTAGAAGGCGTGATGATATTTTTTTTTAAATTACCCCTGCGTCTCCTCCACTACTGACATCTTTGGGGGCCGTGATTCGATAGCTGGTAACCGCACTTCACGCGCATAAATATATCACTTACCGAGATCTGTTTCGGCAGAGTACCACACCCAGTAATAGGTAAAAAGGCGTATAAGAATTTTCGTGATATAGTTTCTAGTAAATAATAATAATTAAAATACATCTTCCGTTTTTTTCTGCTTAATTAAGTAAATTCAGAAACATGAATAATTTAGTGTTAACAGAAGCCAAAAAGAAAAAGAAAATTATAAGATTCCCGCGGTGCTTCCAAAATCAGTCCTAAATTAAATTATCTCTGTAATTCATTTAATCCGCATGTAAAAACGTTTACAAAACATTCACTTGTAACTAAAATCATAAAAAAGAACGAGAAAAAAGAACATAAAAAATTATCTTTATAAGAAACATTTGTGCGCCAACGTTATAGAGAAAGACAGCGTGAAATGTCATAAAAACTATACATCTGTCTCGTTCTATCCACGCTGTATGTTTGTCTGTTCACACTGCACTTTTAATTTCTTCGAAAAAACACATGTGGCTTATGGGACAGCGGCCCATACCAAGCATTCATCAAGAATGCTCGTGAATTTTCGGATGGGAACTTTTTTTGAAACGGCTAAGAACTGTTATAAGTTTTTGCTGAATTTCTTCAAGTTTTATTCTAGTTTTTAATATGTTTATTGATGTTTTTTTGTTATTATTTATGTGGGCGTTGAAATCTGCATTTAACGACACCTAGAAATTTATTTTTTAGTAAAGATCAAGGACGTATTTTATTTGAAATATTAAAAATTTAAATAAAACATTATTTTGTTATTGTTACTTTGAAACTTCTTTCCATCATTATTTACAATGTACAATTTGCATAAAATATAAGATTTTATTTTTATTTTAACGAGATTTATTAATAAAATAATATAAATAATAATGTGCACAGTTTTTATATATACTATACTTCATTTCAAATAAAAATATAATATTTTCAAAATGTTAAAGTTATAAATAAATATATCATCACGCCTTTTACCCATTACTGGGTGTGTCACTCTGCCGTAGCAGATATTGGTAACTGATATAATTATGTGCGTGAAGTGCCGTAAAATCACAGCCCCCAAAGATGTTAGTGGAGGGGAAGCCACAGGAGTAATTTTATCATGGTGAAAATTATTTATCGGTTGTGGGAATCGAACCGAGGTTCTCAAATCCACAGGCCGACTCGATACCACTGTGCTATCTACCCTATAATGTTAATGTAATAATGTACACTTATGGGTTGCCTATTTTAAGTAGCTCATGAAAATATCGATAGTAAGTTGCTTTGATTCAATGAAAATAAAATTGAATTATAAAGATTATTTTTTGACGTTTCTTAAAACCAATGAAATGCTTCATTGCATGTCACGTGTCTGCGTTTTAACCAATCCTGCCGTCACTATACTGAGAATAAAGCTCTTGTAATTATTCCCGGGCATAATCTCTGTAGGTGCGTTTTTGTTTGTGACAAATGAGAGGTAGTTGTCAAATAGTTATTTAAAACTGTCAACGCGTCAAGTAAAATGTGTGAAAAAAATCGATTTAGTTCCATTTCAGATACAGAAATACACCAACAAATTTTGGAAACAACTTCTAAGAATACATTAATAAGTAATCAATCGATATGAACCCAGTTCAAAATCTTTTAAGTTGGATGAATCGACCTCAACAGCTAAGTCAAAAAATAATCTAATTAAATATAGCTCGAGAGTTGGATAAATTCGAAAATAATTCTCCAGTATCTTTCTCAAACTTGTAGCCATTTGGCAATAGCCACTCAAGCCCTACGGGCTTTCGTGACTATTGCCTGGCAACAAGTTTTCGAAAGATCTGTCAAATTATTTTCAATTTATTCTCACTCTCTTGTTATAATTGAGAATAATTGATTGATTTCATTATAGTATTTACTTAAAATACTAATTAAATTTCAATTGATAAGTATTCACCTTAAAAAACAGTATCACTGCAGATGATTCTCGTTTCAAGTCTTTCAGTATATGAAAGTGTCTTGGGATCGTGGCTGCTGAATTATATGGCGACCGTAGCTTAATTGGTTTAAAGCATTTGATTTCAGTTTATAGGTCCCAGTTTCAAATCCTGGCGATCTCTCAACTTTTCTGTTTATAATTCATTTTGATTAATTCATTTTGAATGAAGTTTTATTTTTGTTCGTTAACTAATTAAATTTGAATGAAGCTTTATTTTTGTTCGTTCTTTATTTGAGAAAATCTCTAAACTATATCTAATATTAAAAAAATAATATGACATATAATTTAGTATTCACTTTTCTGTTTATAATTGATTTAAATGTAGCACAGTGGTATGAAGTCGGCCTATGGATCCTGAGGTCCCTGGTTCGATTCCCACAGGCGACAAATTTTCATAATTTGAAAAAGCTATCCCTGTTGCTCCTCCACCACTAACATGTTTGGGGGCCGTGATTTGACGACTGGTAACCGCACTTCACGCGCAAAATATATCACTTACCGAGATCTGCTTCGACAGAGTGGCACACCCAGTAATGGGTAGAAGGCGTGATGATATATTTATTTATTTATATTTAAAATTTTAGTACTGTTAGAAGTTTTATAAAAAATAATATGTAGATAAGGTGCAGAACATAATAAATTTTTACATTAAATATATTAATAATTTTAAAACTAAAAAACCTGCATTCCTGCAAATTTTATTAATGTTAGCGACACGAAGTAAAATAAAAGAAGTACTAACAAAATAAAAGACTATGCACAACGTTAGATTCTTAAAAAACCGTTAATTCGTCATGTAGGAGGACGGCGAAAACTTGTCTGGTCGACTGTTCTTGGGCTGACACTTACAAATGCCATGTGTGAACACATGTTAGATGATGTTGTGGGTATATGAGACTAAACTTGGTTCTTCTCGTCAAAAAAACCCCATAGATCTCTATTTTTAAGTCGTTAATGACATTCTGACGATGTTAAAAAATATCCGTTTTTGACTCCCAGTCAGATTCACTTACCAGCCATTTTTTAAATTAGTTTTCCGTTATTAAAATGTCGTATGTGAACATACAAAAAATATATTATCTTTTACCCATTACTGGGTGTGGCATTCTGCTGTAGCACATCTCGCCCGTCAAATCACAGCCCTTAAAGATGTTAGAAAAGGGAGGCTACAGAGTAATGTTAATGTGGTGAAAATTGTTTGTCGGGAATTAAACCCGAGTTCTCATATCCACCCTGACCCACCTACCCCATATATTTTTTTATTAAAAATTGACGGTAATTTATATAAAATAAATATAAATAAATATATCATCACGCCTTCTTCCCATTACTGGGTGTTGCACTCTGTCGAAGCAGATCTCGGTAAGTGATATATTTATACACGTGAAGTGCGGTTACCCGCTGTCAAATCACGGTCCCCAAAGACGTTAGTGGAGGAGGAACCACAGGGCTAATTTTAATGTGGTAAAAATGTTTATCGGCAGTAGGAATTGATCCAGGGTTCTCAGATCCACAGGCCGACACGATACCACATGACTCTTTGCCGCGCTAATTTTCTTTGTTATTTTGTTTAATTTGTAAGAAACATTAAAAATTCGTTATTTAATTACAACAAAAAATAAATAACACAAAATATTAAATAAATAAATAAAAAATATATCATCACGCCTTCTACCCATTACTGGATGTAGCACTCTGTCGAAGCAGATCTCGGTAAGTGATATATTTATACACGTGAAGTGCGGTTACCCGCTGTCAAATCACGGTCCCCAAAGACGTTAGTGGAGGAGGAACCACAGGGCTAATTTTAATGTGGTAAAAATGTTTATCGGTAGTAGGAATTGATCCAGGGTTCTCAGATCCACAGGCCGACACGATACCACATGACTCTTTGCCGCGCTAATTTTCTTTGTTATTTTGTTTAATTTGTAAGAAACATTAAAAATTCGTTATTTAATTACAACAAAAAATAAATAACACAAAATATTAAATAAATAAATAAAAAATATATCATCACGCCTTCTACCCATTACTGGATGTAGCACTCTGCCGAAGCAGATCTCGGTAAGTGATATATTTTGCGCGTGAAGTGCGGTTACCAGCCTTCAAATCACAGTCCACCAAGACGTTAGTGGAGGAGGAACCACAGGGGTAATTTTAATGTGGTAAAAATGTTTATCGGCAGTAGGAATTGATCCAGGGTTCTCAGGTCCACAGGCCGACACGATACCACATGACTCTTTGCCGCGCTAATTTTCTTTGTTATTTTGTTTAATTTGTAAGAAACATTAAAGATTCGTTATTTACTTACAACAACAAAAAATTAAATAAATAAATAAAAAATATATTATCACGCCTTCTATCCATTACTGGATGTGGCACTCTGCCGAAGCAGATCTCGGTAAGTGATATATTTTGCGCGTGACGTGTGGTTACCAGTCGTCAAATCACGGCCCCCAAGAATGTTAGTGGTGGAGGAGCCACAGAGGTAGCTTTTGAAATTATGAAAATTGTTTGTCGCGTGTGGGAATCGAACCAGGGTTCTCAGGATCCGCAGGCCGACTTCATACCACCAAATATTAACGGTTGATGTTTAAATTAATTAATTAAACAAACACAACATATCGCATCGAATCATAGTTCAAATTACGACAATAATAAGTGTCATTTTCTGATGTACTATTTTTTGTTTGTTAGGGGAATTAGTTTACTAGGATTTTTTTTCAGAAATTGAAATACTAATTATTTATTGAAAAATATATTTTTCTTGAATGTGTCTTGAATCTGTTTATTTATTATTGTTAGTAACCAGAAACCATTAATATGACACTTAACGTTTGTCTGTCAAGCTTGGTTGGTACTATAGGTCCAGGAGCAAAAACTTAACGACTTAAATGTCCCCTAAAATCTAGAAAATTTATGCCGTTGTCAACTAGCAGATGGTGACAGACCAAATTTTGTAAGTCATCTCAAATTCATTAATTTGTGGAATAGAAAAAAGTTTGTAAAAAAGTTGTGTGCACACATGAAGGCAGATTTTCTTTCAAGATATTTTGTCTTGTTCAGAATTAATTTTCAGTCTCAAAGGGTTGAGAAAGGATCTTCATTCTCTTCGATATTTGTGTACCTATGCAGAATATATTTGGTGTTATTGAATGAGTGGTTATTACGTTCAATTTGGAGCGAGCAAAGAGCGTCATTTCAGATACATTCCTGACTTTTTGTAATAGATTTACTAATCACAAATATATTAATACTTTTTTAGTTATCGATAAGCTAATATCAAGATACTTCAGTTTTGATTCTAGTATTAGTTAGTTGAATGTATGTCTGGGCAAGTATTGTCGATAATTTAGTTGTTTTGGTAAGTTTTGCGTAGGCGATAATTAAGTGTAAAGTTGAAGAAAGTGAGAAAGAAAGGAACAATAATTGTGCGAGTGTAAAGATTGAAGAAACTTGTGGAAAAGTCGGGAACATTCCAAGGGTATGAAAGTAGATGAAACAACAATGGGAGAGACGAAAGAGGGTGTAAAAGAATGAAGATAAAGAGCGGAACAAGTGAAAATCGTCTGTGACGTGCAAAACAAGCGAATCTAGTTTCAGTTTGTAACGTAGAACTCGCGTTCGCATTTCCTATCACTAGGTAACATAACGTCCGAATGCCGTTCCAAAAAATGCTAAAAAAACTTCCAAACGGAAAAAAATCCATACAGCGGCGTGCGTTCGGGGGCTCCGCAGGGTGCGCGGGTGTAGGGGGTTCGAGTAGAACTAAAAAAAATACGATTTTTTTTCGCGCTCGGCGCTTCGTATAAAAAATTCAGCGCATGGCATTTTTGGATCGGCTGTTTCTTCACCCCGCTACACCTCTTTGTCTAACGTTATTGATTTTCCGTTAGGGCCGTCCTTGTCTGACTCATACGCCCACGGCACTGACCTGCGACATCGCGTTCCGTCGTAACTAGGGCCATCGATTTTGTTTTGGAAGATATCGCAACGCTTGTCTTTCCGTTGACGCTCATCCGCGCTCTCTCATTCCTTACTTTGCTACCCCCGGATTTTGGGAAACTATTCACATACGTCACACTTTGTTTGCCCAAACTTTCAACCAAACATTGTTCTCACTAACTTACAGCTATTTCTATATATTCCTCTTCAAATGTCATAACACAAGTTTGATATTTTATTCAACAGCAATTTCAATTTTTCTAGCCCAATTTTCTAGAAAATGTGTCGATACAAGATCTATATGTCTTATATGCCAAAACTTTCTGCTATTAAAATAGGAAATTATTTTTAAAAATTACTGTGACCTCTTAATAAATATATAAAATAAATTAATAAATATATCATCACGCCTTCTACCCATTACTAGGTGTGACACTCTGCCGAAGCAGATCTCGATAAGTGATATATTTTGCGCGTAAAGTACGGTTACCAGCCATCAAAACACGGCCCCCAAAGACGTTAGTGGTGGAGGAGCCACAAGGGTAGTTTTTTAAATTATGAAAATTGTTTGTCGCCTGTGGGAATCGAATCAGGGTTCTTAGGATCCACAGGCCGATTTCATACCACTGAGCTAGCCATCCCATTCAATAAATACTTAAAATAAATAAATAAATATATCATCACGTCTTCTACCCATTACTGGGTGTGGCACTCTGCCGAAGCAGATCACGGTAAGTGATATATTTTGCGCGTGAAGTGCGGTTACCAGTCGTCAAAACACGGCCCCCAAAGACGTTAGTGGTGGAGGAGCCACAAGGGTAGTTTTTGAAATTATGAAAATTGTTTGTCGCCTGTGGGAATCGAATCAGGGTTCTTAGGATCCACAGGCCGACTTCATACCACTGAGCTAGCCATCCCATTCAATAAATACTTAAAATAAATAAATAAATATATCATCACGTCTTCTACCCATTACTGGGTGTGGCACTCTGCCGAAGCAGATCTCGGTAAGTGATATATTTTGCGCGTGAAGTGCGGTTACCAGCCATCAAAACACGGCCCCCAAAGACGTTAGTGGTGGAGGAGCCACAAGGGTAGTTTTTGAAATTATGAAAATTGTTTGTCGCCTGTGGGAATCGAATCAGGGTTCTTAGGATCCACAGGCCGACTTCATACCACTGAACTAGCCACCCCATTCAATAAATACTTAAAATAAATAAATAAATATATCATCACGTCTTCTACCCATTACTGGGTGTGGCACTCTGCCGAAGCAGATCTCGGTAAGTGATATATTTTGCGCGTGAAGTGCGGTTACCAGCCATCAAAACACGGCCCCCAAAGATGTTAGTGGTGGAGGAGCCACAAGGGTAGTTTTTGAAATTATGAAAATTGTTTGTCGCCTGTGGGAATCGAATCAGGGTTCTTAGGATCTACAGGCCGACTTCATACCACTGAGCTAGCCACCCCATTCAATAAATACTTAAAATAAATAAATAAATATATCATCATGTCTTCTACCCATTACTGGGTGTGGCACTCTGCCGAAGCAGATCTCGGTAAGTGATATATTTTGCGCGTGAAGTGCGGTTACCAGCCATCAAAACACGGCCCCCAAAGACGTTAGTGGTGGAGGAGCCACAAGGGTAGTTTTTGAAATTATGAAAATTGTTTGTCGCCTGTGGGAATCGAATCAGGGTTCTTAGGATCCACAGGCCGACTTCATACCACTGAACTAGCCACCCCATTCAATAAATACTTAAAATAAATAAATAAATATATCATCACGTCTTCTACCCATTACTGGGTGTGGCACTCTGCCGAAGCAGATCTCGGTAAGTGATATATTTTGCGCGTGAAGTGCGGTTACCAGCCATCAAAACACGGCCCCCAAAGACGTTAGTGGTGGAGGAGCCACAAGGGTAGTTTTTGAAATTATGAAAATTGTTTGTCGCCTGTGGGAATCGAATCAGGGTTCTTAGGATCCACAGGCCGACTTCATACCACTAAGCTAGCTACCCCATTCAATAAATACTTAAAATAAATAAATAAATATATCATCACGTCTTCTACCCATTACTGGGTGTGGCACTCTGCCGAAGCAGATCACGGTGAGTGATATATTTTGCGCGTGAAGTGCGGTTACCAGTCGTCAAAACACGGCCTCTAAAGATGTTAGTGGTGGAGGAACCACAGGGGTAGTTTTTGAAATTATGAAAATTGTTTGTCGCCTGTGGGAATCGAACCAGGGTTCTCAGGATCCATAGGCCGACTTCATACCACTGAGCTAGCCACCCCATAATACATAATTTAATTTTATATGAGTCGTTTACAACCACTTGAAAATATTTTGAGTTAAACACAATTACTACAACAGTATATTGAACTTTGAACTTTCTAAATATTTTCCTTTGTATCTTAGAATTGTAGCAATCTTAATAAGTAAATTATTAAATGTCACGTTAACCAGATATTTAATTATTTTTTATTTAGACATAATAGTATTTTTTTAGGGGACTGGTACATAAATACTTGTTTTACGTATCCTTTGACAACCATAAAGTGTTTCTTTTACTGTCAAGGACTACTTTACGACCGCTAAAGTAATTCCTTTGTTTAAATAGCAAATTAATGATAACTTTTCAGCTTCATAAATTTCAGGCGAAGTACTGAAAAACTTGCCACTCTCGCTTTTACTAATTTTCTTGTTCAACAAATTAATTAATGAAGTTATTTTACTTTTAGTTTTATGTTTAAAAATATTTTGACAATAAACAAATTGTTTTGTTAATTATTGTCCAGGAGACAGCAATACACTCTACACGTGACATGAATCAATCAGATATGAAATAAAAATCGACTAATATATGATTTGTTAACCTCGGTCAAAAAACAACACTTTTACAGCCTTGATACACAAATAACTATTTTTCCTATATTTGAAGTAGAACTATGGGGTGGCTAGTTCAGTGGTATCAAGTCGACTTGTGGATCCTGAGAACCCTGGTTCGATTCCCACAGGCGACAAACAATTTTCACCATTTTAAAACTACCCCTGTGGCTCCTCCACCACTAATATGTATGAGGGCCGTGATTTGATGGCTGGTAACCGCACTTAACGCGCAATATATATCACTTAACGAGATCTGCTTCGGTAGAATGTCACACCCAGTAATGGGTAGAAGGCGTGATGATATATTTATTTATTTATTTATTTTTTAATTTAGATTTTCGTTCAAAACATAACCTTTATTATTAGAACAAATTTTGGGGTAGGTGGCTCAGTGGTATCGAGTCAGCCTGTGGAATTAAGAACCCTGGTTCAATTCCCACAGCAGACAAACAATTTTCACCACATTCAAACTACCCCTGTGGTTTCTTTTCTACTAACATCTTTGGCCGTGATTTGACGATTAGTTCAGGCGGAAAATATATCACTTACAGATATTTGCTAGGGCAGAATGCCACACCCAGAAATGGGTAAAAGGAGTGATGATGGATTTATATATACTACGACTGAGCCCTGTACTATAATTGAGATTAAGTTCATGTACAAAGCAACATACAAACTGTAAAAATCTAATGTACCGGGGTACTAGTGATCTTAGAAATCGAAGTACCCGAAAATAATACCAAATAATAAAAAAGCAACATAAATAAATAATTAATTTGTTATAAAACAAAAGACAAAATGTCTATTGCGATGTGGAATTGAGTCTTAATAAATAAGAAAAATAGGAAAAAAATTTCCATCACTTGTCTCATAATTCCACAGAGGTTTTACAGCACGTTTGCATCAGCTAAGTCGGTATCACAATCCACTATTTCCTAGTTGATCTAGTTGGATAAATGATCGCACCATACTGATGAGTCCGGAAGGACGAAACGCGTCTATGGTTAAAGCTGAACTGACCAGCCGTTTGTTGATAACCTGAGAAGTTGATGCAAACGTGCTGTAAAACCTCTGTGGAATTATGAGACAAGTGATGGAAAATTTTTTCCTATTTTTCTTATTTAATTAATTTGTTGTTTTCTTGAAATTATTACATAAAACAAACTGAAACAAATTCTTTGATCTAATATCACTTGTCATGGCTTGTATTTATATTTTTATTATTTTTATAATGACTGAATTTTATTAATCTCCATTATTATTAACTAAAGTAATCCGCCTTCATTACGTATTATTACCCGTGTTGACATTTCCATACTATGAAATACTGAATCAATATTCTATAAATAATAACTTACTACGAAAATACTTCCAGTAACGTATTGAGATTGGTAAGATTCATAACAACACTCCATTTTGAAAATACATGTAATTTTTGATAGTAATGCATACGGGACAAATAATGTAACACAGTGTTTTAGTATAATAGATATATAATTCAGAACGGCTGGTCGGTCGAATTACGAACATGTATAATGTAACAGACATTACAAAGAATTTATAGTACATTGGTTATATGATTACAGAATACTGTAATTCTGATTTCAATGTGATGTATGTTGTTACGATATTTACATTTTTACCGATTTAAACTACGGGTATTATCACACTGATATCACTATTAGTATTTTCTTCTATACAAGTTTATTTGCCTGTTATTTCACGAAAATTAATTAGTTTTTGATTTAGATAGTTTAAATTAATTTAATGATGATAAAAAGTTTTCTGTTTGAATTTACATAATCTAAACTAATATATATATATATATATATATATATATTTGAAATTGTATAATGGGATGGCTAGCTCAGTGGTATGAAGTCGGCCTGTGGATCCTGAGAATCCTGGATCGATTCCCACAGGCGACAAACAATTTTCATAATTTAAAAAACTACCCCTGTGGCTCCTCCACCACTAACATCTTTGTAGACCGTGATTTGACGACTGGTAACCGCACCTTACGCGCATAAATATATCACTTACCGAGATCTGTTTCGGCAGAGTGCCACACCCAGTAATGGGTAAAAGGCGTGATGATATATTTCTTTTATTATTATTGATAAATAAATAAATATATCATCACGCCTCCTACCCATTACTGGATATAGCAATCTGCCATGATAGATTTCGGTAAGTGATATATTTTGCGCATAAAGTGCGGTAACCAGACGTTAAATCACGACCCTTAAAGATGTTAGTGAAGCCATAGGGGTAGTTTTAATGTGGTGAAAGTTATTTGTCGACTGTGGGAATTGTATCCCTAATCTCAAATCTATAGGTCGACTCGATACCACTGAGCCATTTACCTCATATTTATATTTTAAATAAATTATCTTAATTTTATCAAATTTAGAGATCCTGAGTTCGAATC
Source organism: Pterostichus madidus (assembly GCA_911728475.2). Taxonomy (NCBI): domain Eukaryota; kingdom Metazoa; phylum Arthropoda; class Insecta; order Coleoptera; family Carabidae; genus Pterostichus; species Pterostichus madidus. The sequence goes on from OU452315.1 coordinate 10,977,611, forward strand.
CCATTCAAGGGGTAGCTAGCTCAGTGGTATCAAGTCGGCCTGTGGATCTTAAGAACCTTGGTTCGATTCCCACAGGCGACAACATTTTAAAACTACCCCTGTGGCTCCCCCACAACTAAAATCTTTGAGGGCCGTGATTTGCCGGCTGGTAACCGCACTTCACGCGCAAAATATATCATTTACTGAGATCTGCTTCGGCAGAGTGCCACACCCAGTAATGGGTAGAAGGTGTGATGATATATTTATATTTATTTTATTTTTAATTTTATTCTGGAGCCTTCGTTTAAAAAATAAAACAATAAATACAATCTAGTTTTCTATTATTATGAACTTATTTTAGATTTGTCCTTGTACTTTCTACCAAAAAATAGTATGGTCACCGTAAAATATATTGTATTTTGTTTAGTTCCATTATTTCTGAAGCTAATAACATTTAATTTTAGTAAAGGCATTTTACAAAATTAGTAAACAATGTGAAATCATTTGACAAAAAATGACTGTCAAAAACAGCGCGTATTCATCAATTGTCTATAAACTATAAATTAAAATAGAATGTTTGTTTGTTGATGCATTGCAAAATAAAAAGTTTTTATCTCTTCAAACTACTATTTTCCATAAACATGTTTTGTTAGAAGAAAATATTGTAGAGGGCAAAAGAGCTATTGCGTAGTAGGGAGAATAAACAAATATTTACCGTACAAGTATTGTAAAATATGTAAAACCTACACGGAAGAAAATCAGACTCATTGGAACGTGAATCAGTCAATTAAACGTTAGAAATTAGGAGCAATTGTTTGACGTATATGCGTGTCGCGATGTTTCGGGGTAGGGAAGTGTGTCAGGCGCGCACCCCCGGCGGCGGCGGCGGCGTGCGGGGGCAGCGAGACTCGGCGGCGACCTTGCCGTCACCATAGTAACCAGACAAAACTTACCCCTACCAGGAGCAGACGGGCCGACGAACAACGGCGAAAAAAATATATACAAGTATTCCTCCTCGCGACGTGCGCTACCCCCGTCCGCCACCCCCGGGTCTATCGATATCGGCGGCGGCGCGCGTGTGTGTTAGTGTGCTCTAGATACTGCCGCCTCACAGACGAATATTTACCTACGCTTCTCATATCATCGCTTATTATACATAGAACTAGTATAATAATATATGTATCATAAATTTCAACAAAATGGTTTTATTAAAAAAATGCAGTTACTTATGTTTTATAATAGATAATAATTAATTGATTTCTGAGCAACAACATTATGAACTTAAATTAAATAAAAAGGGCCACGGTCTTCCACAAAGCGCACCTTTCTGTGGACACATAACATTAGATTTTGGACGGCATTTACGTTTATTTCTCCGACTTTTCTATAGATTCTGGGTCGAAATTCCTTCTTATTTTGGGTTTCTCATCTTCCATCGTGAAGTTTTCGAGATAAAAGAACCCAAACTTCTTCTAAGGGATGAGCCTGGGGAAGGGTAGTGGAATTCCTGTTATCTATAATTATTAATATAATTATTATGGGTGGCTAGTTCAGTGGTATGAAGTCGGCCTGTGGATCCTGAAAACCTTGGTTCGATTCCCACAGGCGACAAACAATTTTCATCATTTCAAAAACTATCCCTGTGGTTCCTCCACCACTAACATCTTTGGGGGCCGTGATTTAATGACTGGTAACCGCATTTCACGCGCAAAATATATCACTTACTGAGATCTGTTTCGGCAGAGTGCCACACCTAGTAATGGGTAGAAGGCGTGATGATATATTTATTTATCTATTCAGCTCCACAATTAAAATAATAAATTCTTGACTAAGCTGTCAAAAATATATTTGGTTTAATTTGTTTCTTATTTTCATAGCTATCTGATTTTTGACAAAAGTATCACAGTTTATTTTTTTAATATCTAGTACTATATACATGCTAATGTAATAAATTTAAACTTTTTAAACAATTTTTTATTCTTATACTTTTGCTCAAAACTGTACGGGAGAGACATTTTCCGCACATTTTAAAAATTTGATGTTAAACTCTTATGTTCCGCGTTTTTGTGGACATACTGTATATAATTCGCTTCTGTCCGCTAGAAAGAAGCTGTCCACTTTTAGTTTTATTTAATTAATTTTCAAAATATTTATACCGAAATAACCTTGTATCAATATTTCAGTACTTTTTAATTTGATAGCAACAAATGTATATTTTTTTAGAAAAGTAATTATTTTAGTTTTTATGAAAACTAATTAAGAATAAGTATGAAAATACCATCATCAATTTTGTTATTATTCCAAACATTTAGTGACGAGTTCTACATTTTCCTCGACATGGAAAAACTCTTTATTAAGATTTACGAAACGCGTGAAGTAAAATACCTGTTTGGTGTAAATTTAAGGGTAGTTCGCCGCCCTACAACAACAGGTTGTCGAAGGGCTGTTGCGTAGGGTAACATATCGCTCTCTCGCTCCCCCGCATGAGTGGTGGGATTGTCTCACTCTCGGCGTCTTGACGTTTTCTTGATAGCGCCTTTCAAGAACATACCCCAGCTTCGGTGATAAGTTTATATATAAATGAAATTTAGATGGGGTGATTTTGTGAGCTGGTGTTAATTTAGGGTTTTTGGTTACAGCAGTGCAACCAACATGGGAAAGATGACTATCCCAATTGGACTCGGAATTCGATGTCTATCAACAAGCAAGGATATGAGGTGAGCTTCCTTCTTTAATGCTTTATAATAGAAGCGCATACTCTCGTGTAAAAGTAAAGTTTTAGATAAAAAAGTCTTTAGAAGTTTCCACAAAATTAAAATGTATGAAAATTTGTTTCTAAGTCAATTCGGACACAAGGAAGTCAAGGCTGTTGAGCACATTTTCGTATCTTGCTTAGTTTTTAAGATATGGGCTTCAGAAAGTTTACTTTTTTTTTTTTAATTTTTCGCTCGTTGCGAAACTACGACAAAGATACAGTTTGATACTATCCTAATAACTAAATACATTAAATTAAAATAAAAATCTATTATAATAGAACTAATATTCACAATAAAAAAGGTAGTAAAATAATAATTATCTAATATTATGCTAGAAGAACTAATTTCTACTATTAAAAAACTTCATTATTAAAAGAACCTATGAACTATATACTTAGTTTTTATTACTATATAATATTTAATAAATTTGTTACTGGCATTAAATTATATTACAATTTTTATTATTGGTTTTCAATTAAAAATATAAATAAATAAATATATCATCACGCCTTCTACCCATTACTGGGTGTGGCACTCTTGGTTTTCAATTAACATGTTTAAATTAGCGTCATATTATAAAATTATTAATTACTCTAATTGAATTGAAATAAAATACGTATTAGCAATAGTTCAAGGTCTCACACAGATAATAAAAAAGTGAATTTACAGAAGCTGCTAAAAAATTAAAATTAAAATTTTTTGATCAAAATATTTTTTCTTTGTTTTGCTGTAAATTAAAATATTCAGAGCAAACTATATATTATAGTACAGACATGTTTATGCATTCATGATTTTTTTTCATTACAATCAAGGCAATTGTAGCTCAGTGGGTAAAAGCGAGGTAAAACATGCGTTTCTTAATTAGCAAGCAAGAGGTCGTGCGTTCAAATCTCACTGACTTCTACTTATATCAAAAAAATATGATTGTGTCTGACTGGTTCGGATTCCACTATAAGCTGTAGGCCCCCTGTACTGTAATTAGGATTTACTTCCTGTTGTGCAGAGTAACAAATAAATAAATAAATAAATTTATAATATGATGCTAATTTAAATATTGAAAACTAATAATAATAATTGTAAAGGGCAGTAACAATTTTATAATAAGTTTTATGTATAGTTTATTTTAAATATAAGTTACAAAAATATCTAGAAATCAATTGTAGATACTTCTGCGTCAGGCGACTGTCAGGCTCACCTTAAATTTGTATTTAAAAATTAAATGTAACTAATACTAAAATTATAATTCACGGCAACACAGAATTATATTCTATATAAATTAATAAAAAAAATCGCTACGTGCAAACACAAAATAAAAAGAAAAACAAAACAATACATGTGTGTTTATGGATACCAATTGAATGTGTACCTTTGTCTCAAGTTTGACATCCCAATTAGTTGTTAACTAACATAAATATATTTTAATTTACCTACAAATAACATTTCTTTTATGTTAAATAAAATAGTGTTTGAATGAATGGTGTTAATAATCTTGATGTAATATAATGTTGTTTCTTTTTCTGTTTTTTTAGGCGAAAATGAACGCGGGCGACCACCAAAATAACCAACACATGCAAAAAGGTAAATAAAAATTACTGATAATTGTATTCCGTTAATTTCCTTTGTTCAGAATAAAGGCTAGGAGAACGTATTTGATTTAATTTTAATATCAGGTATTTTTATGTTAACGAACATGCAACAAAATAATTATTACTGTATTTTTATATATGGTATATATTATCATAATTTAAAGCATTTATTTATTAATCAGCGATAAATGAAACTATATTAATTAGGATATTTATTAATTGATAAAAATAATTATCAAAAAGTACCTTATATTATTTTTATTATTCTATTTATGATACATTGTAATTAGTTATTTGTATTGATAGAATAATAAAACTGTTTATCTATTTTGTTGGTAAGCGTGTCTTGCCTGAGACTCATTCTACAAATCGAGTATAACGGCTTGAATTGAACCGGGCGAAGTGAGCACTTTAAAATAGCTATTTTCATACTACCATAACAGGAATTTGTGCATTTATTTCATATAAGAAAAGTGAACATTTAACGCCTATTTTTATGAAAAGTACTACTTTTCAGTACACGTGCGGAAAGTAAGTTTTTTTGATCGAGTAGATCAACTTATCGATATACATGAAAATTGTTAGTATCGAATATCATGTCGGAAAAACTGTCAAAAAAGATTTATAAAATATCATTATCATCTTTGGGGGCTGTGATTAGATACAGTTACAGTTACTTGTATTAATCATACTCGGGCGCTATAAGCTAGTCACTTATACATATGCCTTAAAGTAAGTAACATCGACTCAGAAAACCGGCAGTACGGCAGCGTAAAAACTGCGGCTCAGTGTGCCCGGTAGGCCCAGGCCCGGCTCGGGCTGTAGCGCCATTGAAGAAGAAGAAGAAGATTAGACGACTGGTAATCGTACTTCACGCGTAAAATATATCACTTTTCGAGATCTGCTACGGCAGTGACACACCCAGCAATGGGTAGAAGGCGGATTGATATATTTATTTTTATGGAGTAGCTGGCACAATGGTATCGTGTCGGCCTGTGGATCCTGAGAACCCTGGTTCGATTCCCACTGCCGATAAACATTTTCATCACATTTAATACTACCCCTGTGGCTCCCCCTCCATTACATTTTTTGGGGCTGTGATTAGACGGCTGGTAACCGCACTTTCCGCGTAAAATATATCACTTTTCGAGATCTGCTACGGCAGAGTGGCACACCCAGTAATAGGTAGAAGGCAGATTGATATATATATTAGGGTGGTCCTTATTTATTTTTTTTTTTTCTTCGCTCCAGGTGGATAAAACGAAAGGTTATAATAAAAAAATAATTTCTGTCAAGTCTCGTTGGAAAATATTAACATTAACCCGTGCCCCAAGACGGTTGAAGTTTAAATGGGAATTAACATGGGATTTACATACTTGCGGGTATTACAAGGTATAACTCGATTAGTTCTCAATATTTTTACCCCAACTCGACTTATATAAGGTATTTGACATCGCTGAATCCGAATATGATAGCGAAAACATGATTAGGATACTTGACAACTGTCAAAATGGCTGTCATTGTGGAAAAAACCCTATTTTTGCCGTTTTTTAGGTTTTTTCAACTTTTTAGGTTTTTTAAGTTTCTGTATACGAATATGGCGTTCAAAAACAATTAGAATAAAGAAAAATTGTCCAAATATTGTGCCAAGAAGCAATTTCAATGTAAATTTGTGTTTTTGACAATTTTTTACCCTATTTTTATCATATTGTCGAGTTTTAACCCATTAAGGCCCAAGCAAAACTAAGCCTTATTACAGCCAAACTAACTGCACAGTTCATAGCATAGGTGAGAAAAACCCGTGTTTTTTTGGTTGGTCGAAAGAATTGTTCAAACAAAAATTGTTTAAACAATTGTTAAAAATCATCGGGACTTTGTCGATTCGCGGCTACCATTCGACTCAGCGAACAAAATTACTATGATCTACGTACTTTTGATCGGATTCTTAACTATTGTTTATTGTTAAAAGATTAATAAACAATTCGGTTACCAAAACGTCGGTTCGGTCCCTGCTCAGAAAAGTGCGGAAAAATAAAACTTACAACGCAGATCATAGCATACAAAAATTATCCGTTTGTTTGTTTGATTAAATTAATTGTTTAAACTGTCATTGTTTTTGAACGCCATATTCGTATACAGAAACTTAAAAAACCTAAAAAGTTGAAAAAACCTAAAAACCGGTAAAAATAGGGTTTTTTCCACAATGACAGCCATTTTGACAGTTGTCAAGTATCCTAATCATGTTTTCGCTATCATATTCGGATTCAGCGATGTCAAATACCTTATATAAGTCGAGTTGGGGTAAAAATATTGAGAACTAATCGAGTTATACCTTGTAATACCCGCAAGTATGTAAATCCCATGTTAATTCCCATTTAAACTTCAACCGTCTTGGGGCACGGGTTAATGTTAATATTTTCCAACGAGACTTGACAGAAATTTTTTTTTTATTATAACCTTTCGTTTTATCCACCTGGAGCGAAGAAAAAAAAAGAAAAAAAAAATAAGGACCACCCTAATATATATATATATTTATTTATTTTAATGAATATATAATAAAAAACGTATTTGTAGAAAAATATTTTCTATTAACCGTCCTTGTAAAAATTACTTTTCCAAAAAACCGGTGTATGCAACATTTTTGGCAATAATTTAAAAAAAAAATCGCATCATTAAAAAAAATTTGCATCGCGAAATACAAACAGAAAAAACCTGAATAATGACTTCTAAAAAATTTGAATGTTAGAGGAAAAAACCGCGAACTTGTGAGGGAGTGAGAGAGTGTTATAAGTAGAACGAGACAGCAACAGAGCATAAAAAATCGCATATGCCTCGCCGTTTCCTGCTAAGCAAGTCACAGGCTCCTATGATCGAATTTGAGACTAGCTGATCAATTAAAACCTGTATTTTAGACGTGCCTGTCACCATTGCTTTGAAGCGGCACATTGAGCTAGAAGCGAACGCAATAATTTGAAAGTCAATGTCATGCGCTGTGTTACTTTATACTGAGAGAAATTATCATTTCAACTGATTACTAAATGTGTAAATACTAAATAAATCGTTCATTATTTTACATATTTACTAAGGTTAATCTATTGATTTTATTATTATTTCAATTTGACACTTCATACAGTAACAGAAAAAATATCATCAAGCCTTCTACCCATTACTGGGTGTGGCACTCTGCCGAAGCAGATCTCGGTAAGTGATATATTTTACGCGTGAAGTGCGGTTACCAGCCGTCAAATCACGGCCTCCAAAGATGTTAGTGGTGAGGGAGCCACAAGGGTAGTTTATAAATGGTGAAAATTGTTTGTCGCCTGTGGGAATCGAACCAGGGTTCTCAGGATCCATAGGTCGACTGAGCTAGCTACCCCATTACAGTAACAGGATCTCACATATATTAATTTTCAAACAAATATAAATAAAAAATAAGTTAATATATCATCACGCCTTTTACTGGGTGTGGCATTCTGCCGTAGCAGATCTCGATAAATAGTATATTTGCCCGTGAGGTGTGGTTACCAGCCGTCAAATCACGGCCTCCAAGGATGTTAGTGGGGGAGAAACCACCCCTATTGAATTATATACAGAAAAATTGTGATTTCTGTTAACCTATAGCAATGCCATGACTTTTGTTTTTCATGAATTATTTATAGACGTCAATGTTTGAAGTTTATAAATGTCAATTTAGGTTATAAATTAAATTAAATCAACCAAAATATATTTCTACAATACTTGTACTGTTACGTATTATGGGGTGGCTAGCTCAGTGGTATGAAGTCGGCCTGTGGATCCTGAGAACACTGGTTCGATTCCCACAGGCGACAAACAATTTTCATAATTTCAAAAGCTACCCCTGAGGCTCCTCCACCACTAACATCTTTGGGGGCCGTGATTTAAAGACTGGTAACCGCACTTCACGTGCAAAAATATATCACTTACCGAGATCTGCTTCGGCAGAGTGCCACACTCAGTAATGGGTAGAAGGCGTGATGATATATTTATTTTATTTACGTATTAATGACAAAATTTAAATACAGTAAGTGCAACTTTTATTGCTTGGTGGATTCCATGGTTATATCAGGACTTTTATATTTACTTACTGTCCACCGTGAACAGTAAGCAAGTATTACATATCAAGGTCCTGTTTATCTTGACTACAATTTGATAGCTGTTAATTTTGAAACCTATTTTTCTTTTCCTTCTATTTGTGCAATTATTATAAACAATAGCTTACTAACCTCGAACTGTAAGTGATTTCTTTAGGTCACGAGTATTTAGGAAATCTCGAATCTTCGGGCCTCAATTTCCCAAACTACATTCTTGACCTAAAAAATGTCACTTACATTTCATGGTACGTAATATACTTTTTTATTATTAGAACAAAATTTATTTTACATCAAGTCCAAGTTGATTGAGAACCCGGGTTCGATTCTTACAGCCGACAAACAATTTTCACCTCATTGAAATTACCCCCGTGGTTCCCTCTCCACTTTGGGGGTCGCGATTTTACGGCTGGTAACCGTACTTCACGCGCCTAAATGTATCACTTATCCAGATTTGCTGCGCTAGGGTACCACACTTAGTAATGAGTAGAAGGCGTGATGATATTTTTATTTTATTTTTGTATAATTCAAAATAAAATTCTTCTACATTTATTAAATTTGTTGTTACCAACCGTCAAATCGCAATCTCCATATTGTATTGACTTTAAGAATAAGAGAAATGATAAATTATTAAGTCAGCTTTTATCTTATGTACATATTTCTTTTCAAAATTCGCGGTAATATTTTTTATCTATGAAATAGCAAGTACTTTTAAATAACATGTACAACATATGTATATTAATTAAAGAATTACATAACATAATTTTTTCTATAATCTACAAAAAAATATATAATAGTTTCTTATGAATAATCCAGAAAAAACTATATTTTACGATGGCAAAGTATCATTTTGAAGTATGTGTGCCGCTCGATAGCTCGGATGACTTTGAGGTTATATAACCGTGACGTCACTGCCGAAAATTGCAGATTTTTTTTGTTTTTCGTTCAGACGGTTTTTTTATTTCTAACATTGGAGCTCCTATGGAAAACGCCTAAAGCAAATCATCTAACACCAATACTATTACACTTGACGTATTCATACGTGTCTACATTCTTCTCATGTTCCCCCTCCCTGGCCCCCCAAATACTTGTCCTCCCCACCAAAACGCGTATATTCACCTGTGACTAGATTTTGAAGCCGTGGACTCAAAATTGATTTTGTCGAAAATTTTATTTTTGCCATTTGTTATGCACTCCTGGTTTTTGTTTCTATGTTTATTTATTTTTAGTTTTTATTAGCCTGTTGTTTTTCAGCGTCTAATTTGATGAATATATTAATTTTGATTGGAAACATAAATTTGATTTTTTATTGATTTCGGATTTTCGTTTTTCTGTCGAATTATGTTGATGACAAAATAAGATTTTAGCGTTTTTATTATTTTGATTTGTGTTTCTAAAAAGCCAGTTGTTGACATGCAATTTTCTTTCTCCATAGTTTATATCATTTTAAAAAACCATAAATTTAAAATAGTAGGTTTGCAGTAACGGTTTTTATTTTATTTATGATTACCTGTAGACAATTTGTATTACATTTTAACATTCATAAGCATTTTATGTACATTCACTAACATACAAATTTTATTTATTCAACCAATATTTCATCTAATTTATAAAGGTTATTTGTCAATAGACCAATTAAAAATTATAAGTTCTAGCCTACTTATAATTGATATATTTAAATTATCGTAGTATCGAGTCGGTCTGTGGATACTGAAAACCCTGGTTCGATTCCCACAGCCGAAAAACCTTTTGTATCAAATTAAAATTACCCCTGTGATTTTCCCACTACTAACATCTTTAGGGGCCGTGATTTGATGGCTGGTAACCGCATTTCACGCGCATAAATATATCACTTACCGAGATTTGCTTCGGCAGAGTACCACACTCAGTAATGGGTAGAAGGCGTGATGATATATTTATTTAAAATTACCCCTGTGGCTCCCCCACTACTAACATCTTTAGGGGCCGTGATTTGATGGCTCATAACCGCACTTCATGCCCAAAATATATCACTTACCGAGATCTGCTTTGGCAGAGTGCCACACCCAGTAATGGGTAGAAGGCGTGATAATATATTTATTTAAAGTTACCTCTGTGGCTCCCCCACTACTAACATCTTTAGGGGCCGTGATTTGATGGCTGGTAACCGCACTTCACGCGCATAAATATATCACTTACCGAGATTTGCTTCGGCAGAGTGCCACACCCAGAAATGGGTAGAAGGCGTGATTATATATTTATTTAAAATTATCCCTGTGGCTCCCCCACTATTAACATCTTTAGGGGCCGTGATTTGACTGCTGATAACCGCACTTCACGCGCATAAATATATCACTTACCGAGAGCTGCTTCGGCAGAGTGCCACACCCAGTAATGGGTAAAAGGCGTGATGATATATTTTGTTTTGTCAAAATTCAGGATTAGCTAAAACTCTTTTAAAAATTGGACTATAACAGCCACAATTCTCAAAAGAATTTTAGATAAAATTTGGTTAATCCTGAATTTTGAATTTGTCAAATTGAGCTAAACCATATTCCCGAATCAGTTTAAATAAACTTTAATACAATCTTCATGCCAATGAGATTTCGGAAAGTGAATTGTATTATTTTTTTTCAATCGCTCTAGCATAAGACTCGCTAATCCAAAACTCAGGATTAGCTAAAACTTTTTTGAGAATCTGGCTGTTGTTGTTTTTGTAATTAATGGTAGTTTAAGATGTTTTGAGAAAGGAAAGGTTGTCATTTTGAAACCAGAACAGTGGATAATCCTTAGAAGAGATAATAGTGCGGTCATGGCAGATTAGTAAAATGATTTCTTGGAATTTTGAAGAGATGCCCTTGATTCAATGTTCAGTGAAGATAATTATGCCAAGGGGTCCCAATTTGTGGGTTTTTTTTTGGAAAATATTTTCGTTTTTTGTCGACATTAATTCAAAGATTGCGTGTTGCTATATTCAAATTGTATTTTCAAAAAGTCAACAAGTAGCTGTTGTCAGTTAATCTGATATTAATTATATAGGAAGAGATTTTATTTCAAATTTTATTTAACGAAAAACAAAAACAAGTTGTTCAAAACGGATTGCGTTGAATACACACCGCGGCCGCAGCCAACTAGTAACTAGCAACTAGGCAACTATATAGTAACAACTGCAAACGCAGAACGATGTGAATTGGTGATGTAGAATTATGTTGATGCGTTGCTAAGCCCAATTAAATTTTGTGCACAGGAAATGTTAATTATTTTTTAATTGATTAATTATACCGCTGATCGATTTGGACTTATTTATTTGCGAAGTGATTTTTTTTATCATCTTTTAGGTGACATTTGCATTTCACATGGAACTTAAATTAGATACACAGGATTCTCTGACTCCTCTGATTAATTTAATAATTGTTTGTCTTTGATTAATTTTATAGAATAATTCATAGATAAATAAATAAATATATCATCACGCCTTCTACCCATTACTGGGTATGGCACTCTGCCGAAGCAGATCTCGGTAAGTGATATATTTTGCTCGTGAAGTGCGGTTACCAGTCGTCAAATCACGGCCCCCAAAGATGTTAGTGGTGGGGAAGCCACAGGGGTAGCTTTTGAAATTATGAAAATTGTTTGTCGTCTGTGGGAATCGAACCAGGGTTCTCAGGATCCACAGGCCGACTTCATACCAATAGTTTGGTTTATTATCTACCTATCGAAGGGTGTCACGAAAATGTATTTATCTGGATATTTTGTGCATATATAGTCTAATAATACCCAAAAACTTTAGCTCGAGAGATTTTATCATGACCCAATTTATTCGAATAAAAAATTGTCTCAGACAAAAAGTATTTGAGTGGTTATTTGTTGAGGTTTCTCAAGACCAATGAAACGCTTCATTGTATGTCACGTGTCTGCGTTTTAACCAATCTTATCATTATTATACTGAGAATAAAGCTCTTGTGATTATTCCCGGGAATAATTTCTGTAGGTGCTTTTTTGATTGAGTCAAATGATAGGTAGTTGTCAAATAATTATTTAAAACTGTCAACGCGTCAAGAAAAATGTGTGAAAAAAATCGATTTAGTTGTATTTTAGATACAGAAATACACCAACAAATTTTGGAAACAACTTCTAAGAATACGTTAATAAGTAATCAATCGATATGGATTCAGTTCAAAATCTTTTAAGTTGGATGAATCGACCTCAACAGCTAAGTCAAAAAATAATCTAATTAAATATAACTTGAGAGTTGGATAAATTAGAAAATAATTCTCCAGTATCTTTCTCAAACTTGATGCCATTTGGCAATAGCCACTCAAGCCCTACGGGCTTTCGTGACTATTGCCTAGCAACAAGTTTTCAAAAGATCTATCAAATTATTTTCAATTTATTCTCACTCTTTTGCTATATTATTACTGAAAATTATCGTGATAATTGCACTAGTGCAAATTAGCGCTGTAATTGCACTTGTGCAAATTATCACTTATTAATTCACTCATTTCCATGACAACGTGGACAAATAATGAAACACTATTGGTTGTTTATAGTCGTGGGGCAATATTCAATCAAACATGTCATATAACTGTATAGTTACGTGGAATAAAGTTTAATATGCTTTTTAAAGAAATCGAGTCAACAAAATTAGTTTCTTCCATCTTGTTGTATTGTCACTGATAACTATTTTTTGTTTTCTCTACAACATAAATAGCATTTAAGAAAACGTTTAGTACAATTTAAAACAAATTAATGTAGAATGTAGAAAATCGTGCATGAAGCAAATAATAAAAATTATTTTTCAAAAACGAAATATTGTCTCCAGAACCAGTAGTATACTTTCTCAACTCTGAGTCAAAAAACTCAAACAGTAGCACAGTAAGTAAGAGAGAATGAGACAGCAATATCGTCAACAAATACTCGATCTACATGAGCGAGTGAGACAACGAACTATCCGTATGTATGTGTGTAGGTAGGACAAGAATGATTGTTACATTTTACACATAAAGTATGATACAATAGAAATTAATTCCAAGCGGAAAAAATACCGCGACGAATCGGAACAAAACGAAACGAAACGCGAAACGGTTTAAAGATTGAACGGTGAGTCACATGGCCGCCGCGCCAACAAAAACAATGGACGTGCTATGATACGCTTGAAGAACCGACGGCACCGCGGCTTTTCGGTAAAAATACCGACTGTATTACCGACTGGAATGTCCGTGATTGGTGATTGTTCACGGACAGTGGCGCCGGTATCATTTACTTTCATCTACATGGAACTGATCTTGGAGAATCAATATCACCTTTTGATTATTTCTGGGATGGCTAGCACAGTGTTATGAAGTCGGCCTGTGGATCCTGAGGTCCCTGGTTCGATTCCCACAGGCGACAAATTTTCATAATTTGAAAAAGCTATCCCTGTGGCTCCTCCACCACTAACATGTTTGGGGGCCGTGATTTGACGACTGGTAACCGCACTTCACGCGCAAAATATATCACTTACCGAGATCTGCTTTAGCAGAGTGCCACACCCAGTAATGGGTAGAAGGCGTGATGATATATTTATTTATTATTTATATTATTTCTGGTGTGCCACTGAAATATTATTAGAATGATTTATAGAAATATAAATCGAATTCGGAAGCCTTATTCTTGAACTTGTTACATTATTATTTAATTAGAAACTAATGACCGAAAATAATAAATAGAAATTCTCAATGTAAACTTAAAATCGAAATTCTTCTATATCATTTTATTTATATATTCAAGATAAAATTGAACGCCAGATACTATATTAAAATATTTATCTCGCCTCTAAAGTTCTTTGTCGTACGAATATTGTAACGAAAGCGCATACGTCTTCTAGTTTTTGAGATATTGTTCAAAAACTGTTTAATGATAAAATGTTGATGAAACATTTTTTAAATATAAAAATTGCTGTAAATTTGCTTTCAAGTCAACTCGTACACGAGATATTCAAAACCGCTGAGCACATCTTCATATTCCGTTTAGTTTTCGAGATTAGCATCGGGAAAAATCAAAAATTCATCGTTTCCGAAGTTTATTAAAAACTAAACAAGATATGAAAATGCACTCAATGACATTGTATTGAAGCTATTTATTTTTTCTAATTTTCTTAAGAATTTTTTATTTTTTTTTAATTTTACACCAATTTCAGACTGTTTATTCTAAAATTCTTTCTCATACGAATATTGTAACGAAAATTTACGTACATTGTCCAGCAGTGCGGTGGAGTGGGTAGCGTTACGGAATTCGAATCCGGAGATCCCGAGTTTGAATCCCACTCAAGCTAGAAATTATAAGAAGAATCACTCTACCGCTCGGTGAGTTCAGACCCTGTAATTGGGATTCAATTCCTGTTGTACAAAGTAACATAAATAAATAAATAAATATGCATTTTTATCTGCTGAATTCAATGGTAAAGCCTCAAAGTGTGAAATATTGTTCAAAAACTGTTCTATAAGAAAATTTTGGTGAAAATTAAAAACAAATTACTTATAAGTTAACTGAAGTTCGAAAAATACAATGCCGTTAAACGCATCTTTATATCTCGTTTAGTTTTTGAGATATTTCCTCCAGAAAGTACAAAATCTGATGAAGTAGAACTCAACTTTTTCGGAGTCGACTCGTATATCTAAAAGATAAACAAAATATGCAGATGCACTCCACGGCATTCAATTCCTCGTGTCTGAATTGACTTCTAAGTCAATTTTTAGCTAATTTTCTAGTTTTTGAGATATTGTTTTCCAGGAAAATATCATTAATATTTTGTTGATACGTAGAAAATATTTTATAAGTTCTCGTTTTACAAATTTACAGATCCACAAATCTTATTGATTTACACGGAAACCCATCATTAGTTAAACTTGCCAAAGAAAGCAAAAAACTAATTCAAAATTAATTTAATTTAACGTTAATATGACAAGCAAATATAGAATATTAAACATTATATAGCCGTATTTCATTTATAAATCTTTTTGGAATGTCTGCAAAAAATCCAAACAATTTAAATCCCCTACTCTAAATCTCAATTAAACTAACATAAATTAATATTTAATTAAACTGATTTTAAGCCGAACGTAGCCCAAAAAAGTTGAAGAGATTTTAATTTTCCGAGCAGTTAGTAATGCGTGTTTGTGCGAGTGTATGCATGCAGTTTTCGAATGTGCGTGCAGAAAAAAGACGATCCACACCTGTGCCAGTGCAGCTCCGGCTTCTAACGGGACCGTCGGCTACACATAACTGTAGCCATAAAAACTAGTCAAATTACTTTGGTGTTCCCTGCCAAACCAAAATGCTTTTTTATTTTATTCATTAGCCTCCTTTATCGTTGTTACTAACGATTGCAACACTGCCAATTTTCTCATTATCTCGTAACTTCTTCAAGTCTTCACACATAGCCATTGACCAAATTATTATTTTTTTACTTATTTATTGACTACTTAACACAACGATATTTTAATTTATAAATAAATAAATAAATATATCATCACGCCTTGTATACATTACTGCGTGTGGCACTCTGCCGAAGCAGATCTTGGTAAGTGATATATTTTAAGCGAGAAGTACTGTTACCAGTTGTCAAATCACGGCCTCCAAAGATTTTGGTGGTGGTGGAACCACAGGGGTAATTTGAATGTGGTGAAAATGTTTGTCGGCTGTGGGAATCGAACCAGGCTTCTCAAGATCCACAGGCCGACTTGATATCACTGAGCTAGCTACCTCCTTTATAAATAAATATAAATATACCATCATGGCTTCTACCCATTACTGGGTGTGGCACTCTGCCGAAGCAGATCTTGGTAAGTGATACATTTTACGCGTGAAGTACTATTACCAGTCGTCAAATCACGTCTCCAAAGATGTTAGTGGTGGAGGAGCCACAAGGCTAGTTTTTTTTTTAAATGGTGATAATTGTTTGTCGTCTGTGGGAGTCGAACCAGGGTTCTCAAGATCCACAGACCGACTTGATACCACTGAGCTAGCTACCTCCTTTATAAATAAATATAAATATATAAATATATTATCATGGCTTCTACCCATTACTGGGTGTGGCACTCTGCCGAAGCAGATCTTGGTAAGTGATACATTTTACGCGTGAAGTACTATTACCAGTCGTCAAATCACGTCTCCAAAGATGTTAGTGGTGGAGGAGCCACAAGGCTAGTTTTTTTTTAAATGGTGAAAATTGTTTGTCGTCTGTGGGAGTCGAACCAGGGTTCTCAAGATCCACAGACCGACTTGATACCACTGAGCTAGCTACCTCCTTTATAAATAAATATAAATATATAAATATATTATCATGGCTTCTACCCATTACTGGGTGTGGCACTCTGCCGAAGCAGATCTTGGTAAGTGATACATTTTACGCGTGAAGTACTATTACCAGTCGTCAAATCACGTCTCCAAAGATGTTAGTGGTGGAGGAGCCACAAGGCTAGTTTTTTTTTTAAATGGTGATAATTGTTTGTCGTCTGTGGGAGTCGAACCAGGGTTCTCAAGATCCACAGACCGACTTGATACTACTGAGCTAGGTACCTCCTTTATAAATAAATATAAATATATAAATACATCATCATGGCTTCTACCCATTACTGGGTGTGGCACTCTGCCGAAGCAGATCTTGGTAAGTGATACATTTTACGCGTGAAGTACTGTTACCAGTCGTCAAATCACGGCCCCCAAAGATGTTAGTGGTGGAGGAGCCACAAGGGTAATTTTTTAATTTGGTGAAAATTGTTTGTCGTCTGTGGGAATCGAACCAGGGTTCTCAAGATCCACAGGCCGACTTCATACCACTGAGCTAGCTTCCTCCTTTATAAATAAATAAATAAATAAATATAAATATATCATCATGGCTTCTACCCATTACTGGGTGTGGCACTCTACCGTAGCAGATCTCAGTAAGTGATATATTTTTGCGCGTGATGATTATTTATTTATTTATTTTTATTTAAATCATGCGATTTAAATCATACATACTAAACAATATACTATACCTGTACGTATGTTTTAAAATGAGTATAAATTCTGGGATTCTAGACTGGTGTCACCTGAATTAATTGGTACAATGCAATGTTTAATTTAGTGACAAGAATCGTGGTCTATAAATATGAAAAGTGGCTTCTTCGAAGCATGTCAAGGAACAAGAAAAATCAAAACAATACTTTTATAACGCGCATTGTAAAAACAAAAAATGTACGCCCTACATGGCGAACTAACAACTAAAACAAAAGAATTTCTAAATAACCAGAAGCTACCGCGAAAAAATTCATATTTATATATGACATCATATAGTATAAATGGCGAAACTAAATTGGTACATTACGCTACAAAACCATCTTCAACTCGTCTTTGTGAATGTACAAACCGCTGGAAAACGTCATTGGCTTATGTCATCGATTGTACAAGAATTAAAGTGTTTTTTAACAGCAATTAGTAAGGCAATTGGATACTATGAGGGCCTCTGAATGTGTTTGTTTTTGAATACGGCGACAAAACGATGGCAGAACACACATTTGGATGAATTTTCTATGAGCGTAAAAGATTCTCACAATATTATTTCGAATTTCGGTCCTGTACTTCCTTCCCATTACGATAAATTTACATATTTATGTATGAAATTATTGTACATATTCTTTGAATTACACAACATTAACCTGCTGTTGTATTGATATAATATTTTGCTATTTACCTTTAAATATATTTTTTACAATACTAGTATACTAATCACAGTACAATACAAAAAACACCTTCAAAAGTAAAACGCCGAAATATTTATCGAATTACACATTTTTATGTCGTATAATTTTTCTGATGCTCATAAATAAATATATCATCACGCCTTCTACCCAATACTGGGTGTGGCACTCTGCCGAAACAGATCTCAGTAAGTGATATATTTTTGCGCGTGAAGTGCGGTTACCAGTCGTCAAATCACGGCCCTCAAAGATGTTAGCGGTGGAGGAGCCACCGGGGTAGTTTTTGAAATTAAGAAAATTGTTTGTTGCCTCTGGGAATCGAACCAGGGTTCTCAGGATCTAGAGGCCGACTTCATACCACTGAGCTAGTCACTTCATGGGCTGTAGAAAAGATTTTTTTACAATACCTGCACTGTAAGTTACCCATTAATGACAAAATTTAAACATAGTAAGCATAACTTTTATTGCACAGCGGTTTCCATGGTTACAACAGGACTATAATATATACTTACCATATACCGTGGGCAGTAAGTACATATTACAGATCAAGGTCCTCTTTATTCTATCAACAATTTGACAGCTGTTAATTTTGAAACCAATTTTGCTTTTTCTTCTATTTGTGCAAGTATTGTAAAGCTTACTAACCTCGAACTGTAAGTGATTTTTTTAGATCGCGAATGTTTAGGAAATCTCGACCCAAAAACTGTCACTTACAGTTCATAGCACATAATATACTATTTTTTATGGAGTAGCTCAGTGGTATCGAGTCGGCCTGTGGATTTGAGAACCCAGGTTCGATTCCCACAGCTGTATCAGATCTCGGTGATATATTTATGCGTGTGAAGTGCGGTTACTAGCTGTCAAATCACGGTCCACAAAGATGTTACGAGTGATTTCAATTTGGTGAAAATTATTACTGAACTACCAACATAGATACCATCCAGGGCCTTGTTAGACATTTGTCAATATTTTGTCTGTAACCAAGGGTTGGAAGTAGCTAAAAATGGAACTCATCGTAGCCTAGTAGTACTTTACTGCCTGTCAATTGTCAATAAAAGTACACTTTTAATGTCAAAGCAAAAATTTGATAATTATGCAAATGTCAATGGGCCTTTCAAGACTTTTTTGAATTTTTTATATATTAATCTACGTAATAAAATAATTATACCCAAATTTTTTATTTTTTTAAAAAACTTGTATTAAGCATGATAAAAATATTTAAACTTTCGAAACAAATGAATATGACGTAGTTGCATCTTAGCTTAAAGAGAGACAGATAAGACAGAGATAAATAACACGTAACTTGTCGTTGTCAGTAGAATCCTCAGACAAAACATAACTAGACGGATAACATCGGCGTGTGTTGTGAGTCAGAAAGGGATAGAATAACTGGAGGCGGGTGCGCGGCAAGAAGCAACTTGCATAACATCAAAGTGTACTCGCTCCTTGCCGCGCATCCGGCGGACCCGCAAGTTATTCCATTCCTCTCTGCTTCACAACACTGCATTGACTTGAATACGGCATAATTCGTCTAGTATTATACGTCATTGGTAGAATCGTAGAATGCTGAATGCTTTTTTCTTCTTCGTCTTCTTGAGCACCGACAAACGTTTCAGACAAAGCTCTGTGATTGGCTTAATGCAACTACGTCATTGCAATATGGCAGTGCGAACGTTTTAAATTATTCAACTTTAACTTTCATATTTCAGCAATAAAGATATAATTTATGGTATGATTTTATATTGTATTAAATATGATTCACGGTCAAGAATTTATTTTAATAAATATATATTAAAAACCTCTACCACTTGAATCCCCCATTGTAGCAGAAACATAAATTATATTTCATTCTTGCAATCAGTTAGATTTTTTCCCAAATATCGCTATCATTATTGTCAAATCATATCTTTAAAATCATCCATCTCAGTATTATATTTTAGTATCATCGATTAGTATCATTGATTAGACATCAAATAAAAGAATAATCTTCTCGATAGTTATCATTAATTTGAACCATCAAACGTACTTGATAAATTGTACATAATACACGATGCCAAGATTAGTGTTTAACGTACTATGAAACAATGTATAATTCTCTGTATCTAATTAATAATTAGATGGAAATTAAAAGTAGTAATATCCGAAAAATTCCATGAAATTTAACCATAGTAATTAGGAAATTGTGATTTTACATTGGTAGGTAACTCTAGAGCCAAGATGATGAAGTTTAGATAATACCAAAACCGGAATTAATTTTAAATGCAAAGGAAATGTATACATCTACGCTAATTACAATATTAAATAAATGTTTTCATTAAAAAACTCCAAATTTGGAGACAAGTTTATCTGATTGTAGATGACATCTTATGAGACATTAACTTTCTTTTGAATAATTATTGATCAATAAAATTTAAATATATTATCACAAATTACTGCACAAGAAAACCTTAAGTCTTGCAATATTTATTTGTTGATTTGGATAAAATATTAATTGTAATACTAGGATTTTTAAATTTTGAAATGCCAAAAAAGGATTAATGGAAAAAAATATATATTTCAGTAGTGAAACAAATAGTAATTATAAAACTATAGTACACAATGTAAAATAAATAAAATAAATAAATATATCATCACGCTTTTTACCCATTACTGGGTGTGGCACTCTGCCGAAGCAGATCTCGGTAAGTGATATATTTATGCGCGTGAAGTGCGGTTACCAGTCGTCAAATCACGGCCCCCAAAGATGTTAGTGGTGGGGGAGCCACACCCAGTAATGGGTAGAAGGCGTGATGATATATTTATTTATTTATTTTTATTTTTTTTATAATAAAATAATTACATATAAATGCAAAACACTTTTCTGAAAAAGGATCGAAATAAATTACTATTTTCTATGATCGAGTTTTAACTAATTGTGCTAATCTAATTAATGACATTTCGAACGTAAAAAATACTACAGGGTGATCAAAAGGAATTGTTATAGTTGGCAATACAATTCCAGAGATCTTCGTATTCCACAGTTGGCACAACGTCAGATAAAGGCGGAAATACTATTTGACATTTCTAATAAATACAAATAGGTTATGTCAGGACTCTGACAGCTAATAGAATTTTGACTTTTTAAGTAATAGAAATACTTTAGAAATAAATGTAATAATAAATGTACTCAAATTTAAATTTTCAAATGTCACTGTCAACAACAGGAAATGAATTTATGTATCAGGCTTACCAATTTCAAGTAGTTTTTTTTATGTACTTTGTAGATTACATTATTAAGTTTGCCACGTGCAAAAGAAATTATTTTGTGTCCTTTTGACACTAGAAAATATTAAAAAAAGACATGTTTTTGAGATTGGTGGTAGAGAAATTCTATTTTTATGTTTCCACTTTGAAAAAATTCTTGTGGCGCTCATGATTTTTAGTACTGCAGTACGAGCATTTATTTGTCTGCGAAGAAAAACCAAGGTTTTGGTATTTTATGTGGAATTATAATAATCTAGTGTTACTGTGTAACAATTATTATTACTGCAATAAATATGTAATTAAATATGTACGCAGAAAGCGATTAGTGCTTGTCTTGTTTGTTTGAACAGAATTATTATTTTACATTGTATACTATAGTTTTATACTATAGTTTTATAATTACTATTGAAAAGTATTAACTTTCTGAACAAAGTAATTTTACTTAAAAGTCTTTTAATAAAAACTCGATATTTATTTCTTTATATAACAGGCATTTAATCTAAATTACATTACAGAGTCCGGACTTCGCAGTTCAGACTCATCGAGCCGCAATCTGGTAGTTCATATATGTTTAACTTGAGTGGGATTCGAACTCGGGATCACTATAATAAAAATAAATTATATGTAGGAAAAAAATGAATCAACTTTGATATTCAAACTGATGCCTCTTCGATCATAAGTTTCTTATGGCAAATTAATATGTAAACAATTAACATTGTTTCTCTTATGTGTAAAATAAAAATAAAGACCCTGTATATATATATATATATATATATATATATATATATATATATATATATATATATATGAGCCATTTTCTGAGAAACGGACACCCCACCTGCTCCAAAATTTGAGGCGTTAAATAAATTTTTGAAAGGCATAAAAAAATATCTAGTTTTCAACTATGAGTGGCGAATTTGATAATTTTCATGATTTTGGAGTGTTTTGGCCACAGATTTAAGAAACACGCCTTTTGCTAACTGAACTAAGTAAATTTGTGCACTTTTTGAGGTGTATTACTTTAAAATAAATCCAAATCCGTAAGTCTAGAACTGGAAATAAAGTAAATGAAGTAATCGAGTGAAATTAATAAATGATCTATTTCATTAAGTGCCAGGTTTTCAATCAACTATGGTTACCAATATTATTTAATCAAGATTAACGTTAATTGAGAGTAAACCGGTGATTGATAAGTGTAAGTTAGTTCTGATCCAAATGACAAATGGAATACGCCTATTGTCGCTTGGCAAACGGTAAATGTCAACTTTCCGATTTTAACAAATAGTTGAAAAAGTATAATTCCTGCTTGGTCGTAGAAAAGAAAATGTTTAATTTTTCATCCCTTTCCTTTATCTCCTTCTATCCATTCCCACCCCAACATCACTTAGTTACACTTAATACAACTGAAGTGTCAGTGGGGTATGTTTCAGGCTCCATGGACGACCACATGTCCGCGACGCCGGGCCTCTACCCCAGCGGTCGCTCCACGTCCAGCAGTTCCAGTCCCGGCGGGCCGGGGGCGCCGCTGGGCTCCAGTCCTGCACTCCTGGTCGTACCCCAGCCCATCAATGCCACCAAAATGGCGGCCGGTGTGCAGAATGGTGGTGGACCCCAACCCAGGAAGTACCAGTGCAAGATGTGTCCTCAGGTTAGTAAGGTGATCTCATTTCTTTGTTGATGTTAGAATTGACATTCTTATTGTGTTAACAATTTAAGATAATAAATTCCATGAAGATTGCCTGCCACCATTTTATTTCAAAATGGCGAGCTTATGTTTTTAACCTAAATAATATAATTGGTGGTGGTTTGCCACCATTTTGTTTCAAGATGGCGGACTATATTTGCTACCAGTATTTTAAGTTAGTTAAAGGTAGAACTTTCTAATAAATTTAATAGAATACTCTCAAATTAATAACTCGCAGCCATATTGTTTCATATTTACATGTTATTTTTTAAATCAGACATTCGGTTGTATTGTAATATAGTTGGCAATACAATTCCAGTTATCTTTTTATTCCACAGTTGGCACAACGTCAGATAAAGGCGGAAATACTATTTGACATTTCTAATAAATACAAATAGGTTATGTCAGGAGTCTGACAGATAATAGAATTTTGACTTTTTAAGTAATAGAGATACTTTAGAAATAAATGTACTCAAATTTAAATTTTAAATGTCACTGTCAACAACTGGAAATAAATTTATGTATCAGGCTTACCAATTTGAAGTAGTTTTTTTTATTGCCAACTGTAACAATTCCTTTTGATCACTCTGTAGAGAAAATACTAAGTATGCGAGGGGCTTTAAAAGATCTTGAACAGTTCGGAATTATTACAAGATTAATTTAGAATAATACTTCAAATATAATTGGTAACCAATTGTGTTCTTCAAACGGCGTTCAGTTAAAACATAGTTTCCGAACGGCATTCGATAAAAACTTGATTTCCGAACAATGTTCGGTAAACTCATGATTTTCGAACTGTTATGAGAAATGCAAAACTATCAATCTCGGACGGAGACAAATTATTTACATTTAATTAAATAATAATAGTATATTACGTAACGTACCATGGACTGTAAGTGACAGTTTTTAGGTCAAGAATGTAGTTTGGGAAATCTCGACCTTTCGGGCCTCGATTTCCTAAACATTCGCGACCTAAAAAAATCTCTTACAGTTCGAGGTTAGTAAGCTATTTTTTACAATACTTGTACAAATAGAAGGATAAGAAAAATAGGTTTGAAAATTGACAGCTGTCAAATTGTTGTCAAAATAAACAGAACCTTGATCTGTAATATTTACTTACAATTCACGATGGACAGTAAGTAAATATTAAAGTCCTGATATAACCATTGGTAACCATTCGGCAATAAAAGTTCCATTTACTGTGTTTAAATTTTGTCATTAATAGGCAACTTACAGTACAAGTATTGTAAAAATACAGAGTGATCAAAAGGAATTGTTACAGTTGGCAATAAAAAAAACTACTTGAAATTGGTAAGCCTGATACATTTCTATTACTTAAAAAGTCAAAATTCTATTAGCTATCAGACTCCTGACATAACCTATTTGTATTTATTAGAAATGTCAAATAGCATTTCCGCCTTTATCTGACGTTGTGCCAACTGTGGAATAAAAAGATCTCTGGAATTGTATTGCCAACTATAACAATCCCTTTTGATCACCCTGTATAAGTTTATATCTATAAATATGATTAAGTAACCAAGGAAACGCTAAACTTAATTCACATTTATTTCCAAAAAAATATTTGTTATTGTAACAGTTTTTTAACGGACAGCATCTGATAAAGTAATATTTTGCGGACAGATTTTAATGAGTACTTTTAATAATAGTTGCATTTAAACGTAATTTTAGTTGAATATATAGTTACTTTAATACGAGAATTATAATCACCTATGAAATTAAAACAAATGCGAACCTGTATCTATACTATAACCAAAAATAATTTAGTCCAAAACAAAAAATTATATCACAGCCTCCTTGTTATATTATCATAAATAGTTTGGGTTAGATAAAAATCTTTTGCACAAAGGATTATTTACCTAATATTTCAGCACTGCTCCGAAACTGTCAGAACGGTAACAACATGGTTAGCAACTGACTAAATACTACCCCTTGGGCTAACCCTAATCGAGCTCTGTGAAGACGCACACTCCAATGGCTTTGTGCGATTTTGCCTGATCACATTATGTATTTGTATCGATTGTGGTAATCGAACGTGTAGGGTTATTGAGTGCAGCCCTATTTAGCGATATTTGTCGAGGGTTGTAGTTGGGTTAGGGGTTGCAGGAAGTCGCGTGGCTCTACAAAAGGCTAGTGTCAAATCTGAACTGATTTTTTTTCGCTTGCAGACAGGGACGTTTATTCTTTGAGTAAATACAACTTTTTTTAGAGTGACTTTGAAACCGTGTAAATCGGCTGAACGAGACAAGTAGGGATAGAAAAAGCGATAATAATTGACTTTTAATAGTAAAATAATAGTATATTACATAACAGAGCTGGGCAGTAGCTAGCTACTTTTGTAGCTTAGCTACTAGCTTAGGTACATTTACCTTAGCTGTAGCTGTAGCTTAGCTAACTGTGAAAAAATATAGCTGTAGCTTGTAGCTAGCTACTTTTGTAGCTTAGCTACTAGCTTAGGTACATTTACCTTAGCTGTAGCTGTAGCTTAGCTAACTGTGAAAAAATATAGCTGTAGCTTGTAGCGAGCTACTTTTGTAGCTTAGCTACTAGCTTAGGTACATTTACCTTAGCTGTAGCTGTAGCTTAGCTAACTGTGAAAAAATATAGCTGTAGCTTGTAGCGAGCTACTTTTTTTTCTATTAGCTTAAAAATAACAACTGAAGCTACTTTTAAAGCTACTTTTTGTAACTTAAAGCTACTTTTTATAGCTTAAAGCTACTTTTTAAGCAGAAGGTCAACAAAGTACGCATGCGTACAAGCTAAACTCACACAAAATAATTATTTGTTGCCGGTTCTAACTGGCTCTAATACGCAAAAATACACAGTAGGTGCCAGATGGTATTTGCTATTTTTCATATTTATGTACATAATAGTAAATTAACAGTCATTATAACAAAAGACTGATCATATGACAATGGCAAATTTAATTATTTCACAATAATTTTAAAAAAGTAGCTTTAAAATTTAACAGCTACATTAACGAAAGCTTTTAGCTGTAGCTTAGCTATATTTTACAAAATATAGCTTATAGCTGTAGCTTAGCTACTTTTTTAAAGAATAGCTGTAGCTGTAGCTTAGCTACTTTTTTTAAGTAGCTTGCCCAGCTCTGCAAAGCGGTCATTTGAAATACAAGGCCGCAGGCCGAGTATTTTAATCTACTGAGTATATTTTAATATATTGTTATTAAAGCACTAGTGCGGTATTATTTCTAAAAACGCACTAATGTGTTACTATAGTACTTATCTCATTCAAAATGAGTGCGATAAGTGTCATTTATCACATGGTCCTAGATAAATAAATATATCATCACGCCTTCTAGTTTGTTGAGAATTTAGCGACATCTCTTTGGGGTAATGGCTCAGTGGTATCATGTCGGCCTGTAGATTCTAAGAACTCTGGTTCGATCCTCACAGCCGACTAACATTTTCATCAATTTAAAATTACCCCTGTGGCTCCACCACCTCTAACAACTTTGGGGGCCGTGATTTGATGGCTAGTAACCGCACTTCACGCGCATAAATATATCACTTGCCGAGATCTGCTTCGGCAGAGTGCCACATCCAGTAATGAGTAAAAGGCGTGATGATATATTTATTTATCTATTTACTTTGCGAGAAAAATTTCATATCAAAAAGTAACTGACAAATTTTCAAGAAACTTTTATGACTTCTTCTTTTTTCGAAAAGAAATCTCAAAAAACTTTCCCCGTGTGTACCGGGCATAAAGTAGGGTAAAAAACTGCCAAATTTGAAGGAAAAGAATATAAAATTAATAACTTGAATAAAGAATAATAATTATATATAATTGTAAATGACTTAAAGTCAGGTGAATGTTAATTAAATTTGAAAAAATCCTGGCGGAGGCAAGTTGATTTTTTCAAATTTAAAGAATAATAATGATCAGTCCAGTAAAACATGTAATAACAGAGTATACTTGTAAAGAGGAGTTCTTTATCGTAATTCTTTGGAAGTCGATTATAAAGCACCAATAGTACTATAAATTCTCGATTGAAGCAGATAGATAATATTGATGTTGTTTCATAAAATCATAAAAATGTAAATTCGCTTCAACGATATTTTATTTCGTTCTTACGTCTCTAGTTACTTGCAGCTCAAGGCAGTAAAAGAGGAAATATCGTTATCTGTTAACTGGTTAACTTTACATATACTAAAATAACTAAATTCAATTAAAAACTAACGGAACTGAAATAACATTTAATCATATTCCTCTAAAGTTTAAATGTTTGTAAGTAAATATTCCTGTACACTATAATTATAAAATTGTTACGTTAGTGGAATATTAAGATACAGCTTCGTCATAATTACTTATTTCGATCTTTTCTGGTACTGTTATACCCCATTCAAATGGCTGAATCACACGAATATTTACTATACTGAAAACGTTATAAATATCGACTGACGTCATCAAAAAACTAGATGAATGGCATAGGATGTTGCTACGTTTACATGTAACTAATTTTAAATTGTATTAAATTGCTTCTTTGGAGAATGACAAGATTTCATTTATCTTTGACTGATATTTTTAGAGACTTTTAGTGCGTCCAGTACTCTTTAATAAATTGTAAATTAATAATAAAAATTAAATAAATATAAATAAATAAATATATCATCACACCTTTAACCCATTACTGGATGTGGCACTCTGCCGAAGCAGATCTCGGTAAGTGATATATTTTGCACGTTAAGTGCAATTACCAGTTGTCAAATCGCGGCTCCCAAAGATGTTAGTGGTGGTGGAGCCACAGAGGTAATTTGAATGTGATGAAAATGTTTGTCGGCTGTGGGAATCGAACCTGGGTTCTTCGGATCCACAGACCGACTCGATACCACTGAGCCATTACCCCATAATAATAAAAATTAATTTTATTTTGTGAGAAGGGAGTTTGAATCAACCCTTCAAACAAAATAATCGACAATTATGAAATGATTTCTTTGTACTATTGTTTTTCTGCGCATTTTATGATTTTTAAAAAATAATTAATCGTAGTTTCAAAATTTAGGGAACTTTATGGTTGGTGACGTTTAAAAATTTATAAAATAAAAAATAAAATGAATATATCATCACGTCTTTTACCCATTACCGGATGTGGCATACTGCCGAACCAGGTCTCGGTAAGTGATATATTTTTTTCGCGTTAAGTGCAATTACCAGTTGTCAAATCACGACCCCCAAAAATGTTGGTGGTGGTGGAGCCACAAGGGTAATATAAATAAATAAATATAACATCACGCCTTTTACCCATTAGTGGGTGTGGTACTCTGCCGAAGCAGATCTCGGTAAGTGATTTATTTATGCGCGTGAAGTGCGATTACCAGTCGACAAATCACGGCCCCCAAAGATGTTGGTGGTGGTGGAGCCACAGGGGTAATTTGAATGTGGTGAAAATGTTTGTCGGCTGTGGGAATCGAGCCTGGGCTCTTAGGATCCACAGACCGACTCGATACTACTGAGCCACCTACCTCATAAAAAGATTTGAAAATTGAATTGTTTAAATTATTGTTTGAATTTTTTTATTTCGTAGTTATTATGAACAAAAAAAAATAGAATAACACTCCCGAGGGACCCTAACCTCTTGTAGAGCTAAAAAAGGCGTGTTGAAATATTTATTTATATTTTGACTAATTTCTCATCCCCCTCATGTGGGAAAAAGTAAAGAATTCTATCCAGAAATTCACATTTGCCTAAGAATTCCGTTTAAAGTATTTCAAATGTATTAGCAATCATTCGAAAAGAAATAGGTACTCTGAGAATGTTGGTCGTTCCCCCGCCTTGAGCGGCGTATATCCTGTTTCCTGTTTAAAAAGAGGGTGCAGAAATCGTGATTTTTTAAGGGCAGAAATGGGATATTTTCTACGGGGGTGGGAATTCTATAAATACCTAAAATCATTTATTTGTAAAAAGACGCAACTGCCACGGAAGAACATGTGTGGCAGATCAAGTTGGCACTGTCGTGATGGTGTTGGTTCTCACGTGCGATTCATTATTTCTTCTTCCTTTTCACACAGCGCGCTTCGATTTGTCTTAATTATTCTGTAGTTGGCCATGACTTTCGTTATTTAATAGATAATGTGTTGCCATTTACAGAATTTATATAAAGGTAATTTAATTTATATAGTCACGGAAACCAAAACTAATGAATATATATACTCGAAACGCTATAAACAGCGACTGACGTCATCAAGAAATATAACTAGATGAATGACATAGGGTTACGTTTACATATATCCAATTTTAAATTGTATTACGCTTTGCTTCTTTGGAGATGACAAGATTACAATTTTCTTTGACTTCGCAGATATTTCAGAGACTTTTAGAGCATCCAGTAATCGCTAATAAATAGTAAATAAATAATAAAAAATAATGACATATATACTAATTTACCTCTCGTACAGCACTTAGGGGTAAAAGCGGTCCACTAGTTGTATATTCTTATTCAAAATAAATGATTAAATGAAGAATCAGCAATTGACATATCTTTGACAAATTTCTTCCCTTCGGCATTGTTATAATATAGCTTTTAATAACTATTACAGGTGAAAGTCAAAGACTTTAAACAGATTTTTTTATGTTTGAAACGATCATGAATCTGACAGATCAATAACAACTCGATACAGACAGAAATTATGTGTCATGTTAACGTGCAAAATATAAAATAATTATTAAAAATAAAAAATAATCATTTTCAATTGTGGCCAACTGAAACACTTATTTCTAATTACTCTGTATTTAAAATAAAAATAAATATATCATCACGCCTTCTACCCATTACTGGGTGTGGCACTCTGCCGAAGCAGATCTCGGTAAATGATATATTTTTGCGCGTGAAGTGCGATTACCGGTCGTCAAATCACGGCCTCCAAAGATGTTAGTGGTGGAGGAGCCACAGGGGTAGCTTTTGAAATTATGAAAATTTGTCGCCTGTGGGAATCGAACCAGGGACCTCAGGATCCACAGGCCTACTTCATACCACTGAGCTAGCCACCCCATACATACATGAATTGATAGTAAATATAGCTATTATTCAATATTCTTATATACGATTTGTGTTTCAACACCGTTTTTTTTTAAATTCTCAATTAAATATTGCACCTGTTTCTTATCATTTTATTAAGTTTTATCAGGATGGATGACGTCAGTTGATCTTTATAACTTTTTAGTATAGATACAGTGATTGGAGTGGTATCAAGTCGGCCTGTGGATCCTGAGAACCCTAATTCGATTCCTACAGGCGACAAACAATTTTCACCATTTTAAAAACTACCCCTGTGGCTTCCCCACCAGTAACATCTTTGAGGGCCGTGATTTGACGATTGGTAACCGCACTTCACGCGCAAAATATATCACTTACCAAGATCTGCTTCGGCAGAGTGCTACACCCAGTAATGGGTAGAAGGCGTGATGATATATATATATATATATATATATATATATATATATATATATATATATATATATATATATTTTTAAAAAAAGCTACCCCTGTGGCTTCCCCACCACTAATATCTTTGGAAGCCGTGATTTGACGACTGGTAACCGCACTTCACGCGCAATATATATCACTTACCAAGATCTACTTCGGCAGAGTGCCACACTCAGTAATAGGTAGAAGGCGTGATGATATATATATTTTAATTTTTTCTACAGTGATTGGAATAATAAAAACTTACTCATTCAATATACCCAGTAATGGGTAAAAGGCATAAGATATATTTTTTAAAACGTATAATTTAATTGTTATGTAATAAATAATAATATGCTGTTTTCATGTAAATTATTGGACATATTGTATCCTTTTTACGTTTTGGAAGGTGTTAAAAATGTGATCAATTCTAATATAGTGCTTCATCGTGCACCTGTGAAATAGGGGAAGGTGTGAATTAGAACACAGCTATTAGGAAATTAAGTTTGACTGAAAAATTGGCCAGAATGAATAATAGCACTTCCTGATTGTGTTTTTTGTCCAAATCGGAAGAAACCTATAAATTATAAAACAAGCGATAATTTAAGTAGGCGCTGGCCAAAAATTCGAGCAAAAACTACCATGTCCGGTCAGAAAAAAATATTTAATATACCTACATCTTTTTTAGTTTTAAATCTGTGTCGTCTGGCCGGTACACCTTCGTTTTTTTACCTGAAGGCCGATGAATGCAGACCCAAAAAAGTTACCTGAATTTTTTCTATAGCCAGCCATTCAATAATAGGGTGCATCTTTCTGTCTTTCTCTCCCGGAAAAGATTTCCCATCATTCTATCCTTGTTGCTGTAATCTTACGTAAAAGTTCTTGATCGAAGAAACCTATGACCAACCGTATGTCATCTGTTTACTAGTTTATCAATTTTTTTTCTGGGAGAAAACTTGGTGTATTTTTGGATGATACTGTTTCGCGATTCTAAATTGTTTATTTTCTAATATGTACAACATAATATTACATGATACTAAGAAAATATACAGTCGAATATTTTCTCATCGAAACGAAAGATCGAAGCAATGAAAATATACAATTCTTGCGTGATGTTTTCCAATAAATGCAGTAACAATGACATCAAAATTATTATACGGTGTAAGAATTTACGACTTATGGTGAAATGTAATGAAAAAATTGGTATTCTGATGTTCATATTTTATAAAATGCGATTATATACTTCTTTATATTGCGGGTTAGTTTGTTCTTAATTATAAGTTCCGTTATTTATGACAACTAATTAACATATAAGTGGTAAATGTGTTAATTATTTTAATAAAAATTGCTACCCCCATATTGGTAAAACTTGCAAATTTCTGCAGGTGTATATGTAATGCTTGGCTACCTACGCATTTTGCATTCAAATAAAAAATAAACAGAATATGTCCATCATGTAATAATACCGTTTACACTGCTCAAATGAAATTAAAAAAAATATAACATGTTGCCTTCTCTCGTCAGCGGTTTTGTTCACGGCTTCCAATAATCGTAAAATTTTGTGTTTCACAAATATCAAGAACAAAAAGAACAATAATTAATAAGAAACAGTTTTGAATAAATTAAAATAAAATAAGTATTACGTACGTAAAAACAGGAAGTAAATTCGTGAGCGCTTTGATCAAATGGAGATTGCTTTTTGTTCATACTTTATTTGCAAAATGAAGTGATGTTTACTACGATCCGGAGATTCCGAGTTCGAATCCCACTAAAGCTAAATATATATATTAATTAGTACACTACGGCTCGGTGAGTTCGAACCCTGTACTATAACTGAGATTCCTGTTGTACAGAGTAGTATAAACAGAACTGGGCAGTAGCTAGCTACTTTTGTAGCTTAGCTACTAGCTTAGCTACGTTATCTTAGCTGTAGCTGTAGCTTAGCTAAATGTGAAAAAATATAGCTGTAACTTGTAGCGAGGTATTTTTTTTTCTATTAGCTTAAAAATATTGTTGTAACAACTGAAGCTACTTTAAAAGCTACTTTTTGTATCTTAAAGATACTTTTTGTAGCTTAAAGTTACTTTTTGTAGCCCAAAGCTACTTTTTGTAGCTTAAAGCTACCACTGTTCATTAAGAAATACCTGTTAATTTTTGTTTTGTATTTGAATTGTACCTTCCGTACTTTTTTCTATAACTGTAGGATAACAAGTTATTATATAGTGTAAAATCTATTAACACATTTTATTTTTCACTTGTTCTTAACCTATTCTATTTTTGTATTAAATATGAGATGAACTAAACATTGACTGTTTAGGAATCTTCTGTTAATGTGACTGTTAATTTATTCAGATATAAATAAGAATTATAGTATAACAAATTAACAGTACATTTGTCCATTTGCGATTTTTTATATTTATTAACAGTCATTATAACAAAAGACTGATCAACTGATCATATGACAATGGCAAATTTAATAATTCAAAATAATTGAAAAAAGTAGCTTTAAAATTTAACAGCTACTTTAATGAAAGCTTTTAGCTGTAGCCTGTAGCGTAACTATATTTTACATAATGTAGCTTATAGCTGTAGCTCAGCTACTTTTTTAAAGAATAGCTGTAGCTGTAGCTTAGCTACTTTTTTTAAGTAGCTTGCCCAGCTCTGCTTATAAATAAATAAATAAATAAATTAATTAATTATTAAATAAATAAATAAATAAATAGCTAATAGTATAAGTTAATTATGGCTAAGATGGCTGAAACCACATTTTACATATTTATTAATTTTGTGATAATTACTTAACATCAGCATTAAAATGCCTATTGTTACTTAAATAACAATGGTAAAACAATATTTTTAACAAGTAATTATTAGTTTAATATATACATTATATAATGGCTTTGATAAGAATAAAGTTAACATTATTTTCTGATTGTATATAAAAATAATTAGTTCAAAATAATAAAATTACAATAAATTTGAGTAATAAACTAAAAAGTGAATTGCCACAAAAGTGAAAATGAAATTCTCGCGTCATCATCATATATTATAACACTGTTTGTTTACTTAAGTTTTTTTCCGGACTGTACACAGAATCCCAGTAACCACATGGGGCACAATGGACCATTCAAATCTTCAACACCATCTCTTAGATATTCTTTAAAATATTTAATAATACTTGAAAGATTACACATGGAAAAACAATAACTATTTATCGTATAAATCATTTAAATTTGGCGGTTGTAAAACATGTGACACTCGCAAGGGGTGATGGGCATTTGTTTCACGGACGTTCAACAGTGGAATGTTGGTCTGGCCTACTGGATGTCGTGGCGTGTGAACTAGCCTAGGTCGACTAGATTTAGGGTGAGCCTCTTGCTTTTTAACATGGGGACTAGAGAAACTGGGTTTTGATACTTTTTGTGAGGGTAGAAATCTCAGTTTTGGAAAGTGAAATTTATTTATTGTTTCAGAGAACAGGTGGCTGACGATTTTTTTATTCAAGTGTGGTTGTTTTGTTTCACAGGGTCACTTCAAACATTTTTTCTTTACTATAGACTAGCTTTTGTTGTATCTATGTAATTAGTTTCATTACGTAATATATATATATATATATATATATATATATATATATATATATATATATATATATATATATATATATATATATATATATATATATATATTATCAAAATTAAATATTTTAATTTGTATTTAAAACAGGTTCACATTAAGATTATTACAGAGAAATAAAAACATGTCGGAATTTTGGTAGAAAACAAAAGTGAAACAAGTTGAACAATAGCCTACTTGATTTTAAAAACAAACATTTGAATAACAGATGAATTTTAAAATCGAAAGTGTTGATGGCACGAAAAGTTATCGAAACTACTTTCCTCTTTGGAAACGCCGACAGATTTGATACCCAGACTGAAAAAAATTTCAAGGACATTTAAAATTACCCCATTTTCTATCTCACTCGCACCTCCTACGTATCTACTCAAGAAAAATGTAATTTAAAAATTGGTATCACTTCAAAATAAATCTCAATGCCTCGCGGAAATTGTTGTTCTATTGGGACCGTTTCCACATGAATATTGAAAAAAATCATTGAGAACGCGTGCCATTTTTTGTGTAAATACAACATTTTTTTTTGTTCACAACTTTTTTGACGTTTGCCAAAACGTTACAAAAAATACTAAAACATTTTTATGGCCTATTAGCACATAGGATTTTTTCTGTAGACACAAAAGATCAATGGCTACTTAAAAAGAAACAAATTTTTGTTTTTGTGGTGGCGCCTCTGTATGAGACTTCTGACACCTTTTTTCACATTTTTTATTCCATGTTTTGACGCTGGATAGTTAACGATAATATATTTATATATTTTTTGTAGCGGAGAGTAAAAAATGCATCTGAAACTGCAATACACCTTATGAGTATATGGTAAAGAGAAGTTTTAGTTCTGTATCTTCGTTTTAATCTAGTAGCACTTGACTCGAATCGAAACCATTTAATTCCTGATATATTTCTACGTAATTATGCATATTTTGATCCACAATATATTTTTTTTAATCGCCAGTGTCATGATCGCAACAATATCTGAAAATTAAAATTTTTTGATTGAACCAGTTCAAAACTTTATAAATAATTTGCAAATACTAATGTAGAAACTCATAAAAAATTACATATTTAAATTTCATTATGATCTGGCGTAAATGCTTCCATGATAGTACCACCTTAAGGATTAATTTAAAATAATGTAACACTAGATATGAAATTGAGAATTTCATCTTTCGATTCCATATGTATTTCTGCATAGATATGGGTATTTTGATCCTCAATATATTTATTTTTAATCGCCAGAATCATGATCGCAAAAAATTCGGTTAATGAAAATGCGAATTTTTTTATTGAACCAGTTTAAAAATCGAAATTTTTTCAATATGGTTCTATTTAAATCAGACTACGAGAAATCGAATGCCGTTGAGCGCATCTTCATATCTTTTTTAGTTTTCGAGATACAGCGATTTTTAACTTTTTTAAATCTCAACTTTGAAGGCCCATATCTCGAAAACTAAAAGAGATATTGAAATGCGGTTTGAACGAGTGTATTTCTCGTGCTCTAATTAACTTATTCTGAAATTTTGAAAATTTTGAAAATTTTAAAATTTTTTTCAAAAATTTGTTTGC
Organism: Pterostichus madidus; assembly: GCA_911728475.2. Classification (NCBI taxonomy): domain Eukaryota; kingdom Metazoa; phylum Arthropoda; class Insecta; order Coleoptera; family Carabidae; genus Pterostichus; species Pterostichus madidus. The sequence goes on from OU452315.1 coordinate 11,013,300, forward strand.
CTATATTTCAAAAACTTGAAGACATAATAAAAATCTGTAAAAAACCGTGGATTCCTCGCATAAAAATACATAGGTATGTAAATTTTCAGAATTTTTGCTCTATGGATAAAATTTTTACAGCAGAAAATTTAAAATGGCCAAAATTCGTAAAATTCTTGAGGGGTACCCCTTAAGAAATAATTAAAAAACAGTGATTTTTCGTTTTTTTGTAATAAAAACTTAATCTGTCTAAATTTTTGGCTAAAAATTTGCATACCTATGTATTTTTACGAGAGAAATTCACTGGTGTTCACAGATTTTTATTATCTCTTCAACTTTTTGAAATATGGGCAAAAAAAAATATTGAAAAAAAGTAAAATTTTCAAAATGTTTAAAATTTCAGTATAAGTTAATTAAAACACGAGAAATACACTCGTTCAAACCGCATTTCAATATCTCTTTTAGTTTTCGAGATATGTGTCTTCAAAGTTGAGATCTTAAAAAGTGAAAAATCGCCGTAACTCTAGTACTAAAAAAGATATGAAGATGCGCTCAACGGCATTCGATTTCTCGTAGTCTGATTTATATAGAACCATATTTAAAAAATCAAGTTTTAAACTGGTTCAATCAAAAAATTTAAATTTTCAGATATTTTTGCGATCAAGACTCTGGCGTCTAAAAAAATATATTGAGGATCAAAATATGCATAATTATTTAGAAATATATCAGGAATTAAATGGCGAAATCCCCAATTTCTAGTTTCATATTCTTTTAAATTAACCGTCAACAGAAACAAACGTGAATATGAACATCTAAATAAATAGTATATATTATATTTTCATTTCGTTAATCCTTAAAATTTAAAAAAAAGCTTGCAACGGAATGAATCTTTGGAAACATGTATTTTAAAATTTGTAAATTGCATCCGACGACCCCTTTCCAATGTCAAAGCGACCCCCCGACGGGTCGCGACCCACACTTTGAAAATAACTGATCTAAAAGGACTAAATGCTGTAGACTAAAGGATTAAACTTTTTAATCCCGAAATTAAAGAATGTTTTACATTTTTGATAAAGTGTTGGTTGCCTTTCGTCGAGCAAATAATTCTTTTCCTTGCTGCTAATGGAGTTTATATGTTTTGTTTTATTTAATTAAATATTATTGTTGAAAAAACAAAGAATTATTTTTTTCCTCTCACGAATATTAAAATACAAACGAACTAGAAGATATTATCAAAAATCTAATACTTTTAAAATAGAATACAATATGAAAATTTTTATTTATTTTTTACTTGTTCGTGAAAATGTATGTATGGTATTGTTTCAAACACAATGTGCAAAATTTATTATTACATATTTATTTTAGTATACATAATACTAATATTTAAATTTTCATTTGTTCTTAACAATTACTGTATAATATAGTTAGGTATTTAATTGGCTTTAATAAACGTATGATATAACAATAAATTATAAAAGTAAACACAGGAAAAACTACATATTAAATCAAGTTTCGGCTTCACATTTATATTAAATATTAATTTTTATTTGTAGAATTTAGAAGTTTATGAGATAGGCGGCTCAGTGGTATCGAGTCGGCCTCTGGATTTGATAACTCGAGTTCGATTCCCACAATTGACAAACAATTTTTAGTAATAATACAACAAGAGAGTGAATTGAAAATAATTTGACAGATCTTTCGACAACTTGCCAGGCAATAGTCACGAAAGCCTGTAGGGCTTGAGTGGCTATTGCCAAATGGCAACAAGTTTGAGAAAGATACTGGAGAATTATTTTCTAATTTATCCAACTCTCGAGTTATATTTAATTAGGTTATTTTTTACTTAGCTGTTGAGGTCGATTCATCCAACTTAAAAGATTTTGAACTGGGTTCATATCGATTGATTACTTATTAATGTATTCTTGGAAGTTGTTTCCAAAATTTGTTGGTGTATTTCTGTATCTAAAATACAACTAAATCGATATTTTTCACACATTTTACTTGACGCTTTGACAGTTTTAGATAATTATTTGACAAATACCTATCATTTGTCACAATCAAAAAAGTAACTACAAAGATTATTCCCGGGAATAATCACCAGAGCTTTATTCTCAGTATAATAATGACAGGATTGGTTAAAACACAGACACGTGACATACAATGAAGCATTTCATTCTGTAACCAAATTGTATCGCCCTAATTCCTGTCGAAATCCAAAGAAACTAATCTCTTACGTCACAGGGCTCCCGATGACGTAGTAACCAAACAAGTGCTACCAACATTCACACACACACTACCACACTACAGGTAGTGGGGCAAGCCAGGTGCACGAACATGCGTTGATAGTTCCGGGCAGAAAGAAAGAAAAAACTTTTCAAAAAAGTTTCGAAAAAAGTAAAAAACTGCAGCACTCTGGCTTGCAGTGGGCTAGAGTCGGACTGTGGCTAAGGATGAGATGGACCACTGCGTCTAATGAATGTAGAACCAGTGATAGACGACAAGAACTGGTAGCGAAGAGTACATACTAACAGGAAGAACAGAAATAGATGAATAAGAATATTAAACATAAATACATAATAATTTTCCTTTGTGGAGGATTTCTTCACTTCTTCGACGATGATTCATTAGAGAATGTAACATCTAACAAAATCTCTTATAATGAACATTTTAAAAAATAATAATAATATAGATATATCATCGTAGCAGATCTCGGTGAGTGATACATTTTGCGCGGTTACCAACCGTCAAATCACAGCTATCAACATGGGCGTCCGCAGAGGAAAAGGAGGGGCGCTTACCCCCTGGTTATTAACTACCCAAATACAATATAATTATGTACATACAGGGCCTTTTTTATATTACACATAGAAGAAACTATGTTAAATTTGTACATGTCAATTTTTATGTCAAACTGACGTATTGACGTAATACTTATATTTATAACAAGTGCCGAAAAAGGCTTGTTACGTGCAAGTGTAGTATTCCAATCTAGACGATTTTGAAGAAATTATCTTGAAATTAGTGAAATATTTTAAAATAACGTAGAATAATGTGCAAGCAATCAACAAACAAACCATAACAACGCCGTAAAACACCGTTCTTGTGTAATATCAGTAAAATTTTATATGTTCTGATATTTTAGTGATTTTCTAAACCGCACAGTTGTAGGAAAAATGTTGTTTATAACACGTGCCGAAAAAGATTAAGTGCTCGTGCAGATTAAATTCTGCACTTGCACGTAACAAGCTGTTTTCCGCACTTGTTATAAAAATAACTATTAAATTATTTTTCATGTTTCTAAATGTTCGTAGAAAAAATATTGTGTGTATCTCGAGCAGAAAGTGTACTTGCCGCTCGCGCATGGAGTTTGTTGATCGAGATGTAACTTAAAAACTGGGCTACCCCTCTACATTACATTGTAATTTAAATATATCATCACGCCGTTTACCCATTACTGAGTATGGCACTCTACCGTAACAAATCTCGCGTGAAGTGCAGTTACCAACCGTCAAATCACAGCCCTCAAAGATGGTAGTGGGCGAGAAGCCACAGGGATATTAAAAATAAATCCAATTCATATTTTGAAAGAATAATTAAATCCTTGAAGGCCAATAACAGTACAATACCCATTCATATGACAAGTTGTTGAAGGGTACTTTTCTTCTGATAATTTCTTTCAGTTCTGACTTTCATATTTCAACCCTTAACAAGTTAAGCAGCCTGCCATTGAGCCATTTATATAGATATTAAAATATCGATAGAAAATATTTGCTAGTAACATAATACTAATACACTTTGTATCCGTCGCCACCAAAAGGGCTAAAGTTAACCCTTTAACTAACAGCACAACAATCGATTACAATACCAATATAATATACCCTCGTACCACTATAAGTTTACTTCAACCCTTACCTAAATCCTCAGTTAAAGAGGTAAGAAACCATTAGCCTAATATTGCAAATTCATGATGGTGGGACCTGATTCTGATCAATAGTATTGAGTTTCTATATTTCTTTGTAGAATTTCGCGTGCCGAATAAAATGGCGCGCGTGGCGCAGAAAAAACTACCCTCTTTATTTTTAGTAGGTTGCTAACTCCCCTTTGGAATATCACATATGATTTGTATCAATATGATATCGTATTTCCAACATTATAATTGTATTTAAAATCGGGCGCATGGCTTTTAATATGATAATAACTAACCTTCGATTTAGAAGTGTTTGATAATAAGGTCGAACCCTTTCATATAAACTTATCACTAATTTTCAGTTAATGAAGTTAAATTAGTGTAGGTAGAAAAATTAAAATATCTGCTGTAGCAGATCTCAATAAGTGATATAATTTGCTCGCGAAGTTTGGTTACCAGACGTCAAATCACGGCCCTCAAAGATGTTAGTGCAAGAAGAGCCGCAAGAGTAATTTTAATGTGAATTGAAGTTTGCAATACTTCTGGAAAATCAAGTTTCGAGAGATAACGAAGTATTAATAAATAAATAAATATATCATCACGCCTTCTACCCATTACTGGGTGTGGCACTCTGCCGAAGCAGATCTCGGTAAGTGATATATTTTGCGCGTGGAATGCGGTTACCAGTCGTCAAATCACGGCCCCCAAACATGTTAGTGGTGTGGGAGCCACAGGGGTAGTTTTAAAATGGTGAAAATTGTTTGTCACCTGTGGGAATCGAACCAGGGTTCTCAGGATCCACATGCCGACTTCATACCACTGAGCTAGCCACCCCATAAGTATTAATAAATAAATAAATAAATACATCATCACGCCTTCTACTCATTACTGGATCTGGCACTCGGCCGAAGCAGATCTCGGTAAGTGATATATTTTACGCGTGAAGTGCGATTACCAGTCGTTAAATCATGGCCCCTAAAGATGTTAGTGATGAGGGAGCCACAGGGGTAGTTTTAAAATGATGAAAATTGTTTGTCACCTGTGGGAATCGAACCAGAGTTCTCAGGATCCACAGGCCGACTTGATACCATTGAGCTAGCTACTCCATTATAACGAAGTATTAGAAGTTTAAAATATAAAATAAGAAACCAAAAAATAGATAAAACAAATACCCTTTCTCTCCAATTTTCGAGAACAGTAGTGATATCGAATTGATTATGATCTTAGTCGATAGTCAAATGACATTGCCTTAAATTAGTCACATGCCTATATTTTGAATAACTAAATTTTAATTAATTTTCTTTAAAAATATAAATATATGGGGTAGGTGGCTCAGTGGATTTGAAAACTCTAGTTCGATTCTCAAATTTTCACCATATTAAAATTACCCCAGTTGTTCTCCGTCCACTAACATCTTTGGAGACCGTGATTTGATGGCTGGTAACCGCACGTCACGCGCATAAATATATCACTTACCGAGATCTGCTACGGCAGAGTGTGCCACACCTAGTAATGGGTAAAAGGACTTGATTTCATCAAAATCGTTAGAGCCAGTTTCGAATTTGTTGACACACACAGATAGATAAGAATTGTCACCTAAAAGATCTCAATTAAAATAATAATTAATAAAGAGGATAAAATTATATAGACAAGTGAGTTTTGTTTCCAAAAAAAATGGTAACAAATATTCAATAATTGTGTTATTATTATAGACAGTCACCTTTGAGGGATATAATACAAATACGGAAGTAAAAATATATCCGTTTTGGGGTAGCTTTTGACCTTTAACGGAAAAAAACGATCTTCATCCCTGACCGTTAAGAAAAAACACCCTATTTTTTGACCATTGTCCTAATTGTCACTTAGACTGCTCCGAATACAATAAATACTATTTGATACATCTAACATTTCATTGAAACGGTCACAGTCTCTCTTTAAAAATTCGCACCCCTATTTTTTAAAGGTACGAATTTACTTTCATTCAAAATCTGACCACTCGTACAGTGGAACACTTAAGTACCACCCTTAAATTCAGTCAAATCACCCTTCGAAAATGGTTGTTCAACTGTATATTTAAATAGGGGAGACCTCACCATAATATAATAACATCGCTGGGGATGTTATAGCTTATAAGAGACAGGTATGTAGTATGCTGAGAGGAAATTGTGGTATGCGTAAAGAAATCTGCTACTTTGCATACCGTGAGAAAAAAATATTGTCAACCTACTAGACCCAGTTCGTATTCAGAGACGCTAGCTAGAACGGTCGTTAGACCTGCGCTAAAATGCGAATTAGATTTTATAAATATTGATCAAGCTTAATATATGCCTATGGTTGAGTCGCGTCATTTTTTTCTAGCTAACTATAGCGATAGGTAATCAATCAAACTTTTTACTTGTCAGAAAGAAAAATTGTTCAGTTGTAATGCAGACAGAAATTAAATACGAAAACAGAATTGTATTTATCCGACCCGTCATTATTTAGCGGCAATTTTAACGTGCTTTCCCAAACATTAGATGTGACAGGAACCCTTTCAATTTATTTTAGAATCGCCCTTTTAATATTAATCATTAATTTTGCATACAGGGTGGAAAATAAATAAGAAATATTAATACTATTATCCGAACTTATATAATCTAAATTATTAAAAAAAACTTTTATGCACAACCGGGCCGAATAGCATGTGTTTTAGACCTAAAAAGCGAGCTTAAACACTTGTTTTTGGCCCATGGGCCAAAAAGAAATTGTTCCAATGGATATATAAATAAAATGACAATTTTTACTTTCTTATACGTATCGTGAAAAAAATCGTTGACGAGATTTTTGCGGAAATACATGTTTTGAGGTCCACTGAATCTGTTTTGATCATTTTCTCAATGATGTCTGTGTGTGTATGGATGGATAGATGTGTATCCGGTCGTGCAATATCTCATGAACGAGATAAGATTTGTTAACGAAACTTGGTAATTATAATTTTCATGAAAATACGAAGAGCTGAGTTGATTTTGAATGAAATTGAAAAACCGGAAGAGGAAGTTTACTGGACACACAAAACTATAAATTCCATTTATTTCAAAAATGGAATCAGTCACGAAAAAAAGTTTCAAATAAAAGATGTTAGCAAAAATATTTGGAACATAAAATGTTATTTGCAATTTTCCTGTATATGCGTCTAATTTTGAGAAAAACTAATTTATATATTTAATAATATATTTCTATAATCATAGTAGCAATAGAAACAAAAAAACAAAAACATGTTTAACATTTATATGTCAAGTAATAATTGTCAAACGCAAGGAGCAAGTCATAAGTGTTCAATTCAGCGTTTTTAATATGAAATATGCTGTGTATAAGAAAGTCGTGTGGTGACCAGATTTTTGTTTATTGTGAATACTTGATTCTGCAAAATGTCATTTTGACATATAACTTATTTAAATATTTTAATCTTTTGAACATATAATTAAATATTATTTTGTTGTGCATAAAATATTGTATGTACCACGGGTGAAATTAGTGTTTCTGATCCTGACCATGTTATTAGCCCTCGGTGCTTTGCGTCTCGTGCTAATAACCATGCCACGGGCCAGAAACGTCTGTTTTCACCCTTGGTACATAAATAACTATTTGAGGGTATGTGATTGCGGATGTTTTGGCGAGATCAGATATTTTTTATCGATAGTCATTTTTTCACAGTGAAGGGGACTGCATTTTTTTTAAATGACATGCTATAATTTTTTTGTTTCCTTTTGAAAGAGTTATTTTTCTCTATACAAACATATAAAGAATATTTGAAAAAGATTTGAGAAAAATAGTGTTGAATAAATGCAATTTTAGTGATTTTTACCGGAAATGGATTTTATTTTGTATGGGATGGCTAGCTCAGTAGTATGAAGTCGGCCTGTGGATCCTGAGAACCCTGGTTCGATTCCCACAGGCGACGAACAATTTTTGATAATTTCAAAAAAACTACCCCTGTGATTCCTCCACCACTAACACCTTTGGGGGCCGTGATTTGACGACTGGTAACCGCACTTCACGCGCATAAATATATCACTTACCGAGATCTGCTTCGGCAGAGTGCCAGACCCAGTAATGGGTAGAAGGCGTGATGATATATTTATTATTTTTATGGATTTTAATTGCTATAGTTACACTAGTGATAAAATAAACAAAACTTTAGAGACTGCTGTCATTCTCAAAAGAATTTGATAGCGTATGTTTTACTGAATTCAACCATGTAATCATTTTAAATAAAATAAATTTTTAAAAAAGTATTGCATCACGCCATTTACCCATTATTGGGCGTGGCACTATATCTAGCAGATTTCGGTATATGATAAATAATAAATAAATAAATATATCATCACGCCTTTTATTCATTACTGGGTGTGGCACTCTGCCGAAGCAGATTTCGGTAAGTGATATATTTATGCGCGTGAAGTGCGGTTACCAGTCGTCAAATCACAGCCCCCAAAGATGTTACTGATGGAGGAGCCACAGGGATAATTTTAAATTGGTGAAAATGTTTGTCGGCTCTGGGGATCGAACCAGGGTTCTTAGGATCCACAGGCCGACTTAATACCACTGAGCTAGCTATCCCATTATTCGTTATAATTAGAAGTTTAAAATATAAAATAAGAAACCAAAAAATAGATAAAACAAATACCCTTTCTTCCCAATTTTCGAAAACAGTGGTGATATCGGCTATGGGGATCGAATCAGGGTTCTCAGGATCCACAGTTCGCCTCGATACCACTGAACCATTATCCCATATCTATAAATAAAAAGTTAATAAGAGTGCCACTCTTTCTTCGGACACATATAGCTATTATTTTGTGTTTAGTGTCAGTCCAAAAATAATCAAATTCTTTGTAATAAATCGTTGCACAGTGATAGTAGTTCATATGAACTTTGATTTTTAAACCAAACCAAATCCAGATTTATTTAAAAATAAATGTTGTTCAGAGTATTTTTTACAAAAAACTGGAAAAATATTAATGTGAAATGATGTTTAAAAACGTATTTGTTTATAAATAAAGTATGTGTCATTAAAGGAACGTAGTTAAGCACGGCTAACTACGATTTCAAGGTGAGAAAGAATTAGGGAATCCCGTAGTAATAATTAATTATATGTACATATACTCGTGAAGAAGCGTGAGTAATCTTCATGAGTGCTTCACGATGATTACCTAGACTTGGCACTCTTCATATTTGCTGCAGCATCATAGATCATTTTACACTTGTTCCTAACAAACTGTTAAATTTTCCACAAATGTGTGACAATTGATACACAAAGTAGGAAGATTTATTAGCTATTTACATATTCTTATAAATTTCTGTCATCAATTGCAAATAGCATTATGAATATTAATTGTTTTTAATAAGAATGCGCTCATAGTGCCGAAAATTGGAACTTTGATAAAGGTACAGTTTGGTACTAACCTAATTTATTTATTTATGCTACTCTGTACAACGGGAACTTACAATTACAGCATAGGATTCGGACTCACCCAACTGTAGTTGGTACTTCATATATATATATATATATATATATATATATATATATATATATATATATATATATATATATATATATATATATATATATATATATATATATATATTTTTTTTTTTTATTTGGTTTATTTATGGGTCTTTCAACATCGTGGTTATTTAGACCCCGGTACATTTCGATACATTAAATTTTTATTTGGTTAACAATTTCTAAGGTGTACGTTTATACATTGTCCAGTAGTTGTGCGTCTTTCAGGTAGTTGATGATATTCTTGATGTGGTTGTTGTTGGCTAGGGCATCGGCGATGTTTGGTGGTATCTTGTGTCGGTGTCTTTCCTGGTCATATTTATGGCAAGATTCTATCAGATGCTTCACAGTTAGTGTGGTGTTGCAAGTGTCGCACTGAATTGGGTTGGTTTTTGTGAATAGGTGACTATGTGTTAGTTTGGTATGGCCTATTCTTAGTCTAGTTATACAGATTTGTTCTTTCCTATTTTCCAGTACTTTCCATGCTCTTGTGTCATCTTTGATTTGTCTTAACTTGTTGTTTGTTATTTGTTGCCATTTACTATTCCACACATCTCTTGCTTTTTGCTTTATTTGGGCTTTTAATTCTTCTTTGTTGATTGTGGTTTTGGTCATTTCATTTAGTGTAGTGGCTTCCTTTGCATTGGTATCCGCTGTCTCATTCATATATATTTAGTTTGCATGGGATTCGAACTCCGGATTCGAATGTCGTAATGCTATCCACATCATCGTACTGCGCACTCGCTATATTTCCATTTCTTTAACAATTCATATCAAAATAAATGGGGTAGCTAGCTCAGTGTTACCAAGTCGACCTGTGGATCCTGAGAATCCTGGTTCGATCCCCACAGGCGGCAAACAATTTTCACCATTTTAAAACTACCCCTGTAAGTCCCTCACTACTAACATCTATGAGGGCCGTGCTTTGACGGCTGGTAACCGCACTTCACGCGTAAAATATATCAGTTATCGAGATCTGCTTCGGCAGAGTGCCAGACTCAGTAATGGGTAGAAGGCGTGATGATGATGATATATTCATATATGTCGAAATATTATCGGCAATTATTATATCACTTGTTATATTAATTATGAGAATATCATGAATATTGACAGTCAGTTAATGCCTATAATAACACCAAAGTCCTTAGTTTTAATATTTTGAGTTATGTAATACTAGCATTTCTTGATAGAGGCGCGAAAAGTAACGTTATTTCATTCTTAATTCTGTTGGTACGATTAAAATTAAATAAATAAATAAATAAATTCAGCTTTAGATTTTCATTAAACTATGTTAATTAAGTTTTATGTAAATTACAGACTGATCAGACGTAACTGTGGCAGTTGGCAATACAAAAATTTGATTGAAATTGGTACGACTGATACATAAATTTATTTCCTGTTGTTGACAGTGACATTTGAAAATTTAAATTAATAAAAATCGTTGTTTCCCTTACTCATATTTTTATTTCTTAACATTACTCACAGAGCAATAATCTAAAGTATTTCTATCACTCAACCTATTTGTATTTATTATAAAAATTACATGTCAAATAGTACTTCCACCTTTACTTGGCGTTGTACCAACTGTAGAATAAAAAGATCCCCAGAATTGTATTACCAACTGAAACACTTACATCTGATCATCCTATACATCAAATGGAACAACTGAAAGAACCATAACCACAACCAACAAGTCAATTCCAAAATGTTGGTTTTCAGTGCAGATGTGTATTGACACACAGAAGCAATGTAACGTTTAATTTCGTAGAAAAAGAATCTAACTGGAATCCGATTGCTGCGTATAAAATTACGCATGCGTAACTAACTGACCGATAAAAAAAAAATGAAATTACAAATTTGGGCTCGAAATGCATTGGTTCCGGAACGTGTAAAGGCACATTCACAAGCGGCCCAAAATTATCTTGCGTACAACACACTGTAGATAATTACATACGAACACGATCGGTCGAAATGGCGTTCCAGGAAGATCAGAGAAGGCCAAGCCAGCACGCCAACTGGATATTAGAATATATGTTTTTAACACTGTGTACAGTAGAATGTGCTCAGATTTGAGCTGAAATGTTTTTTTGGACATTGCATGATGTGTTTGTTCAAATCGACATAATTCGGTAATCAATTTTAGGTTTTTTTACTGCCTTTTCAGTTTTCAACTGTTTTGATAAGTAGTTACTTTTTAATCGGTACTATCCGCAATTGTTCAAAATACAATTCCTCTTATTTGAATTTTAAAATAAATATATCATCACGCCTTTTACTCATTACTGGGTGTGGCACTCTGCCGAAGCAGATCTCGGTAAGTGATCTATTTAAGCGCGTGAAGTGCGGTTATCAGCCGTCAAATCACGGCCCCAAAGATGTTAGTGGTGGGGGAGCCACAGGAGTAATTTTAATTTGGTGAAAATTGTTTAAAATAAATATAAATAAATATCATCACGCCTTTTACCCATCACTGGGTGTGGCACTCTGCCGAAGCAGATCTCGGTAAGTGATATAATTATGCGCGTGAAGTGCGGTTACCAGCCGTCAAATCACGGCCCCAAAGATGTTAGTGGTAGGGGAGCCACAGGAGTAATTTTAATTTGGTGAAAATTGTTTGTCCGCTGTGGGAATCAAACCGGGGTCCTCATAATCCACAGGCGAACTCGAAACCACTGAGCTATTACCCCATTAAATTAATAAACATAAATAAATAATTGTATTTGAGACAAACTATAGGTGGGGAACTTTTTTACCATTGGCTGGCATATTTAAATTAGGCAGTAATAAAGGAATTTTTCGAGATAATATTTTCAACCCTACATTGACTTGACGATGAAGAAAAATATTCGAAATCATATAGTAATTCATAATTCGTAGAAATCGAATAGTAAACTTATGGGATGGCTAGTACAGTGGTATGAAGTCGGCCTGTGGATCCTGGTTCGATTCCCACAGGCGACAAATTTTCATAATTTGAAAAAGCTATCCCTGTGGCTCCTCCACCACTAATATGTTTGGGGGCCGTGATTTGACGACTGGTAACCGCACTTCACGCGCAAAATATATCACTTACCGAGATCTGCTTTAGCAGAGTGCCACACCCAGTAATGGGTAGAAGGCGTGATGATATATTTATTTTATTTATTTTAAACTTATGAAGTGAACATGTTGTTTTTTACAATTAATACTAAATATAAAAAATACAGCCCCAAAATATATGCCGCCCGGTGCGGACCGCCCTCCCCTAGGTACGCCACTGATTACTACACTTTAGCGAGTGTGGTCTCGAATTTCGAACAACTTCTTCGTCAAGTAAAAACACTTTTCTGACGTATTATGTAATATACTATTGTATGACATATACTAAAAATAAAAACAATAAATAATAATTATAAATATAATAAATTAATAAATAAATATATCATCACGCCTTTTACCCATAGCAGATCTCGGTAAGTGATAAATGTATTTACGTAAAGTGTAAGAACTAGCCGTTAAAGATGTTAGCGAAGGAGGAGGCACAGAGGTAATTCCAATGTAGTGAAAATTGCTTGTCGGTTGTGGGAATCGAACCCAAGTTCTCAAATCTACAGGCCGACACGATATCACTAAACCATCTACTCCACAAAATGATGACAATTATAAAATTAAAATAAATAAATATATCATCACTTTTACCCATTACAAATATTCATTTCAAACCAAAAATTTAATCAAACAATTTCAATTTCAATTTGATCTGTCAGTAACTAAAGTATCTTTATAAAAACTGTGACTTCAAACTTGATGTTTACAAAGTTTTTATTCTTTAATGGATGTAAATGTAAATTTATAATTATTGTTCTTTTATTAATACCTTTTTTTGAAGGTAACGGCGAATAGTTTTTATAGAATAGTCTTTTTGTTTTTATTACGATAACAAAGAAGATGTAAAAAATGTCGCAAATATGACTCGTGTCTAAAATTAAAGTAAAAAATTAATCGTATTTAATAAACAGTTAAAACATGATCATTATTGAATTAAAAACTTTTTGTATAATATACTTTCATTTAAAATAGGGATCGCAAACATAAATATTTTACTTACAGTTAGTTGATTTTAAATAAAATAAATAAATATATCATCTCGCCTTTTACCCATTGCTGGGTGTGGCACTCAGCGAAGCAGTTCTCAGTAAGTGATATATTTATGCGCGTAAAGTGCAGTTACCAATCGTCAAATCACGGCCCCCAAAGATGTTAGTGGTGGGGAGCCACAAAGGTAATTTTAAATTGGTGAAAATGTTTTGTCGGCTGTGGGGACCGAACCAAGTTTCTTTGGATCCACAGGCCGACTTGATACCACTGAGCTATTACCCCATAGTTGATTTTAATAATTATAATTTTATAATTATTATGGGGTGGCTAGCTCAGTGGTATGAAGTCGGCCTGTGGATCCTGATAACCCTGGTTCGATTCCCACAGGCGACAAACAATTTTCATAATTTCAGAAACTACCCCTGTGGCTTCTCCACCACTAACATCTTTGGGGGCCGTAATTTGACGACTGGTAACCGCACTTCAAACGCAAAATATATCACTTACCGAGATCTGCTTCGGCAGAGAGCTACACCCAGTAATGGGTAGAAGGCGTGATGATATATTATTATTATTATTATTATAATTTTATGAATTGATTTTAATAATTATTATTTTATGAATGAGATATAACATGCTTAAAATATGATAAATAAAATATAATAAATATATTATCACGCCTTCTACCCATTACTAGATGTAGCACTCTGCCGTAGCAAATCTCGGTGATATATTTTGCGCGTGAAGTGCGGTTATCTACCGTCAAATCACGGCCCCCAAAGATGTTAGTGAAGGGAGAGCCACAGGGTACTTTTAATGTGACGAAAATTGTTTGTCAGCTGAAGGAATCGAACCCATGTTCTCAAATCCACAGGCCGATTCGATACCACTAAGTCACCTACTCCATATTAAAATATGATATCAACGTTAATATATTATTGAAAATTATACTGACAGTTGCAAAGATTATGACAATAGAATGAAAAACAGAAGACAAGTGATTTTTAATAAAAATTCTTTAATAGTTCAGAGTCAAATTTTGCTAGACAACCATTACATTCTTTGCAATACAAACTACAAACTTGATACAATAATACAATATTTAGAAAGAAGTTGCTATTATCATCAAAATTAACATTATTTTTCCAAATAACATATGAATATTCCATTTATAAGTAAATTTCAATAAAATTAATTTATAAATCAAACGTTAAGGATAGAATGTAAATACATTTATTGACAGAAACAGAAAACAAAATATGTCTTATGATATTTTAATTTGTTTGTACATATTATAGTTTAGAGAAAGTAATATTGATTACAAACCGTGTCACTTATACATCTAACGTACTGGCCCTTTGCTGCATTTAAGTTTGCAACCCCTAACTTAAAATCTATGAAAGTTACGCAGCATAAAAGTTCAGAAAAAATATTTTTTACGCAATTCGTGTGTCGGCAAAGTAAAATGTTATTACCAAAAAAAATTAATTTTATGGGTACATTAAGGATGATTGGTAGGTAACAACCCTTACAGGGTCTTTGACCTATAGTGCAAGTACCTTTCAGGGCGTCAGTAAAGGGTTAAGTCGGCATTTCTCAAAAAAACCATTTTTTTGTGCGGCAAAATTTTACAACAGCACCCAGCGTTTTTATTGTATAAGCATTGCGATACACAAAGTAAAGGCCTGCTCCGATCCACAACTAACGAAAAGATTACGTAACGCGCCCCCTCCACTAGCGTTTTAGGGGGGACCGACCCCCACCACCAAATCGCCGGATCTCATGGCATGCTAGGATGCTGAGTTTTTCTAATCTCCACAACGCTTAGTGTAGTTTTTACTGTCTATGCTATCGCATCGATTTTTTTTTGTTTCGAACATTTATATTTTTTTATTTTTTTACTTTTCAAGTGCGCGATTTTTTTCTGATATAAAATAGTAAAGTTTATTTAATTTTAAATAGTTTATGTTACTTTGCCTGGATTGTTATTAAATTGATAGATTTGTGGAATAAACAGTGTTGATTATAAAACAGTGTAATATGAAACATTTATCATACTGGCAGAGTAATGCATTTTAATTTTGTATAAATTATAAATTATAATTTATACTAACCTTCACAATTTAATTATTAATAATAATTATTCTAACAACGAGATCACAGAACAAAGTGACTTTTAAATCTAAGAATCATAAAAGTGCCACAAATATTGAATGATTGCCACCAAGTAAAAAGGACTACAAGTTTAACTTGCTAAGTAAACCAGTGACCACCAACCTGGAGGGCCGCGTGGAATACCGTAACGGGGGGTTGGACTTCCAACCAACCCCTCTGCTCCTGGAGAACCCTTCCGGAGACTATCACCTACAACGTTCACTGGACACCCTCCGTACTCTTAGCGAGCGCAACGTAGATTTCAGACTTAACCTCAATCAAGACCTCCGTAACATAGACCTCAAATCCGAGAGGTATCCCTCAGAAAGAACCTCTCCTATGGAGAGAACTCAACTGAATGGAAGAAACATGAACGGTTTAGAACTCAACTTAAGTTTGGAAAGAGGAATATCGCCTCACCAAGACCATAGACACTTAAACTTAGACAATATCAGAAGTTACCAAGATCGCCCACACCATTTAGACAGCAGAGATTTGAACCCTGACAGAGGGATGGTTTTAGAAAGAGACCGAGCAGAACTTCGAAACTTGAGTTTAGAAAGATCCCTGAGTTCTGAACGCTTGCCGATTGAACCTGAAAGGAACTTGACACCTAATTCCTCGGAACGTTTGCAAGGTGGTATGAACCCTAACGATAGATTGGGAAGCATGGAATCACGAGAACTTCATCAGGACATGAGGGGTGATATCAATGATATGAAGTACAGAGAGTATAAGAGTCACTTGGATAGCTTGCGAGGATATGATGGGAGGCAGGATGGTCCTCAGGGACCGGAGGAAGGGAGAGGGACTCCTTCCACACCTCCTACGCCTGTTTCCGTCGGGGAGAATAACTACCAAGAGGATAAGGTAGATTTTCACTTTTTTATATGCAACAAATCACAAATAAACTAAAAGTATACATGCCTTTTCAACATTTTTAAATAGTTTACAAATTAAAATAAGTTACTATAAGAATTAGTTTATTGACACAATTGTCTGTTGGTATATATTAGTAATAATTTTTGAAAAAGCAATGAGCGTTCGCCGTGATTTGAACCCAGAACCTATCATTCGCATGATAACTGCTCTAACCAATTAAGCTAAACACTCGGCGAATACTCATACTTTTTCAAAAAAGCATGAGTATTCGCCGAGTGTTTGTAGCTCAGTTGGTTAGAGCAGTCACCATGCGAGTGAAAGGTTCTGGGTTTAAATCCCGGCGAACGCTCATTGCTTTTTCAAAAATTATTACTAAAGTAAGTTACAGCATATTGTAACACAAGTGTGGCATTTTTTCTACGGTCGTAGCCTTTATTTCTTAAAATAGATATTTGACATATGGTTTTTCGAAAAAGCATGAGTATTCGCCGAGTGTTTGTAGCTCAGTTAGTCAGAGCAGTCACCATGCGAGTGAAAGGTTCTGGGTTTAAATCCCGGCGAACGCTCATTGCTTTTTCAAAAATTATTACTAAAGTAAGTTACAGCATATTGTAACACAAGTGTGGCATTTTTTCTACGGCCGTGAACTTTTATTTCTTAAAATCGATATTTGACATATGTCATTTACTATTATATTTCACATAAAGGGCCAGTTTTTCAATCGCCGGTTTACTCTCGATTAATGTTAATCATGATTAAATAATAATGGTAACCATCGTTTCCATATTATTTAATTATAATTAACGTTAATCGGTGATTGAAAAACTGGCCTTTATACAACTAAAAAAATTGTTCCACAATGGTTGTCTTGGAAACGACATCATAAACGATTTCTTGTCGCACTGAGTGTTGATAAAAGATACTTTCTACACTCATTTAGAATGTTAATTTTGCTTAATTTAAAACTATAATTTCTTTTCTCAATATTTTAGATGGTATTAGAATAAAAGTTTGTTAGATATAAATCCGATATAAAAATAACTATTTAGTTAATAATCTTATCTTTGTATGGATCGTCGGAAAGTTTAATCAGTCACCAAATTGTTCTGAGTTCACTAAATCTAATCTTATTGGTTAATTATTCGATAGTATGTTGCGAAGGGAATATAAAATAATGTAAGGTATTTTTTATGACAAAACAATCCTAATTTGCATGCAAATTTATTATTAAATAATTATTTATAGATTATAAATATGTAACAAGATTTTTTGTCTCAGTTGCTATAAAATATACATTAGCAGTTGTCAATTGTGCTCTAGAATGAAATTGGAATAATTTTACAATTAATTAAAAACAGTTGTGTATAATTTAAAATTTAATAATTCAAATGAAATGTAAAATAGCAAGTATTATTCATTACTTATTATTAATGTCTATTATCTGCAATGTTACTTATATTTGTGGATGAATAATTTTAATCGCAAAATATTGAAATGAAATTGACGCGCCATGTTTACTTTAAACGTGAAATATTCTTGTTTGACGCGGTGACCGTCGATGTAAAAGTTTTCGGGCCACTGGTTCGCATTTTTTACCGCGCCGACCGAACCATTTCCTGTCTTTGTTCTTTCTGTTTTATTTTCAATGTTACTGTCCTTGTCGCACCAATGGACACATGCATGACGCGGTCCAGAGCCCAGCTCACTTTGATTCAGACAGTAGGAGTCCTCTCTTCCTTGTGACATCACTATTTCAACCCGGCGGCAAACTGCCACCTCGTTACGCCAATCCTGGGTAGTGTGTGCGCCGCACTACCCGCAATAGTGCATACGACTAGCCCGTCTATAATTATATCTATATTTTGTTCTATTTATTTTTTTTAGGCTATTATATTTTTCTCTAAATAGTTGGCAACACTTTGTGGCCTTACAACAACGCATACTTTGATTTCTACACGTATTTTTGTGGTTTTCAATTATTTTTTCTTGCCACAGATATTGTTTCATTTTTTTGGAATCCATTCATACATTTTTGGAGATAATTTGAAAATAATCTTCTTGAGAGCATAATTTTGGTCGTGGTCTTGACCTTTTAGATACAGTTTCGATTTGAATATTACTTAATGATTAATTATTCAGATGTTTACTGAAATATTTCGAAGATTAACGCACAAAAAACTACTCAATTAACTCTCTGCAAATTAATAGTACAAATAATTTTATTTCACGCAGATGTAATCTGATATAAAGTGTTAATATTGTATATGAACGTGCTATTTTGATATTTTTACAAGGTTTTTATTATATAAATTATGAACGGATACAGGAAATGCAGTTGAAATTCAATTAATTCATAATTAATGCCTGAGTTATATCGCATAATATGTTTTGCTTTAGTTTCCTGACACAGCAAAATTCTAATAAAACTATTAAAAATTCACTGCATTGCTTTTGTTTTTCATAAATGCTTCCTTTGAGGATTCCAACAAAAATGAGAAAAAACTAAAATCACAGTCATTAACTAGTGTTTTTTAGCTGATTTGATTTGCTAATATTTTAAAAATAATCAGACATACTAATCGCAAATATAAATCATTCCATTGAAATTTAAACAGAATAATTAGTTGACTTAATAAGTATATTTTATTATTGTTATTATTAATTACATAACGTAATTATTTATTCGAATCTCACGCAAAGTAAAAATGTAAATCTTCGATTTTAAAATATAAATTAGCATTTGAATTTCCACAAAATTTTTAAATAAAAAAATAAATAAATATATCATTACGCCTTCTACCCATTACTGGGTGTGACACTCTGCCGAAGCAGAACTCGGTAAGTGATATATATTGCGCGTGAAGTGCGGTTACCAGTCGTCAAATCACGGCCTCCAAAGATGTTAGTGGTGGAGGAGCCACACGGGTAGCCAATCTTAAATTTTAGTTTGTCCAAACGAATCGCTTGAATTTCTGTGACATTTTTCTAATTTTCAAACCGTCATAACTTTTCAGCTAATTTGGATGAATTTTCCAGGGCGAAAAAGTTTAAAGTGTCTTCTTTAAGGGTATATAAGCGGTCTTGGGATTAACCCCTTCCGTCCCCCTCAATCGCCTAGAATAAAAAATGCTTTTATTGGAAAAAAGTCCATTTTTGACTTAATAAGTATATTTTATTATTGTTATTATTAAATACATAACGTAATTATTTATTCGCATCTCACGCAAAGTAAAAATGTAAATCTTCCGTTTTAAAATATAAATTAGCATTCGAATTTCCACATTCCAATTTTTAGCCAATCTTGAATTTTGGTTTGTCTAAACGAATCGCTTGATTTCTGTGAAATTTTCCTAATTTTTAAACCGTCATAACTTGGCCAATTTTCAGCTAATTTGGACGAATTTTCCAGGGCGACAAAGTTTAAAGTGTCTTCTTTAAGAGTATATCAGCGATCTTGGGGTTAACTCCTTCCGTCTCCCCCTCAATCGCCTAGAAGAAAAACATGTTTTATTGTGGAAAAAACTTCAATTTTTGACGATCTGTACGGAGCTAAGATAAATTTGTGGACTCGATTCACCATCAGGGCAATAAAGTTTATTCAATTCCCTGCAAAGGACGTAAAGAACGAAGTTCCTACGATGATTTGGCACAGAGTTATCCTTGTTTGAAATTGAATGTGCATTTTAGGGATTTTGCCTCATACCTCGTCGACTTTTCAACAAACTGGACGATTCTTTCAGAAAAACAAACTGTTTTGTCTCTATTTTAAGAAGCTGCACGTGATATTTGGATTATTTTGCATCCTTCTCCCCTCAACAAATAACAAGGACGCAGAGAACGAAGTGCCTACGATGATTTGGCACAGAGTTATCCTTGTTTGAAATTGAATGTGCATTTGGAGGGTTTTGGCCTAAAAATTTGTTATTTGTTGAGAGAGGGATAGAAGGGTACAAAATAATCCAAATTTCACGAGCAGCTCCTTAAAGTATAGACAAAACAGTTTTTTTTTTCTGAAAGAATCGTCCAATTTTGTTGTAAAGTCGACGAGGTATGACTCAAAAACTCCCAAATGCACATTCAACTTCAAACACGCATAACTCTATGCCAAATCATCGTAGGAACTTCGTTCTTTGCGTCCTTTGCAGAGAATTGAATACACTTTATTGTCCTGGTGGTGAATCGAGTCCACAAATTTTTCTTAGCCCCGTACAGATCGTCAAAACTAGACGTTTTTTCCACAATAAAACATGTTTTTTCTTCTAGAGGATTGAGGGAGTGCGGAAGGGGTTAACCCTAAAATCGCATGTATCCCTTTAAAGTAGACACTTTAAATTTTCTCGTCCTTGAAAATACGTCCAAATTAGCTAAAAATTCGACAAGTTATGATGATTTGAAAATTGTGAAAATTTCACGAATTTCAAATAAAAACTAAATAAATATAAAGACAAAAAGTCAAATACGATTCTGTCGGTAGATGGCACCACGGGTTTCTTCTTAGCTCTCATGTCATGTCTACCGGCGTAGTTACTTTTTAACATCAGTCAGTTCAGCTAAGACGGTATCACAATCCACTATTCCCCAGTTGGTCTAGTTGGATAAATGATCACACCATACTGAGGAGTCCGGAAGGACGAAACGCGTCTATGGTTAAAGCTGAACTGACCAGCCGTTTGATGATGACCTGATAAGTTGATTCAAACGTGCTGTTAATTTTTGGAACTTGTGACAACTGATAGAAAGGTTTTTCCTAATTTTCTTATTTATAAATAAATATATCATCACGCCTTCTACCCATTACTGGGTGCGGCACTCTGCCGAAGCAGATCTAGGTAAGTGATATATTTTGCGCGTGAAGTGCGGTTACCACTCGTCAAATCACGGCCCCCAAAGATGTTAGTGGTGGAGGAGCCACAGGGGTAACTTTTGAAATTATGAAAATTGTTTGTCGACTGTGGGAATCGAACCAGGGTTCTCAGGATCCACAGGCCGACTTCATACCGCTGAGCTAGCCATCCCAATTTCAAGTGTTTCGTTTTTTTTTGTCTCCAGTGAGAAACAATCATTTAAATCAAATTAAAGTGTTGATTGACAAGCAAGTCTGTCAATAACTAGTCTCATTTATGAAGTACTTATGTTTAAAATATTTGTGATTTTAATCAAAGGTGTGTTGTTTGCAAACAAAATTATCAGCAAATAAAATTAAATATTGCAAGAACAAATAAACCGAAATATACCGAGATAATAATATCGTTATATTATGAACATTTAAACTAATTAATTATGTAAATTGTGTTGTGGGGGGGTGAGGAAGGGGGCGCGCGAAAATGTAAAATTAAGTTGCGCGTGTAGATAAAATTACATCGTGTGTGTACAATCTCCAGTCGGCAAGTAGAAGTAAGAACTAGGAACCAACTTGGCTAGGTCACCTGTCAAAACTTCTTTTTTCCCACTTCAAGGTCAGATGTGGTCCAGCGGAAAACATATCAATGCAATTATAAAAAAATTGCATCAAATAGCTTAGTGCGTAGAGACCAAAATCGCGTTCAATGTTTAGCCGATCTTATCCACTTCTAATGATACTTGTAAACTTGTGCCAACCAAATTTGAGCCTTACGGATGCTGTCAAAATGGAAAAATTATAGCTGAGATAATTTTGGTTGTTGGAATCAAGTTCTCTAGAGAGCGGTAGTATTGATTCTCAGATCTAGGAACATTTTTGTTTTCTTTGTTGGTTGCTTAACAATTTACTTTGAATTTCGATATAATGATAATGTTTCAAAATAATTGCTCATAATTGTTGATTTTTTATTATTTTTTCCTTACAATATTTTGGATCATTTATCATATTATACATTTGAATTGCGTAAAAGTATTTGATTGGTTTATTTTTATTAGTGTTTTGTTTTTAGTACAGGTTAATTTGTTTATAACGTTGCGTTAGGTTGTATAATTAATTTTGTGAAAATTAATGCCGATTTTGATTTTGAAATTAGTTCACAGATTTTCGTCATTTGTAATTTATAATAATTAATACGAAATATTAATTAATAATTAGTCTTTAAGGTCTATTAGTAACAGTAAAATATAAATATATATTTTTAGATATTTAAATAACATTTCGAAATTAGTATCCTTTAAAAATAAATCTACATAATCAACTAAAAAACTGTCGTTAATTTGATTAACAATAATATAATAACAAACGGACATTCATAAAAAGTTAACCAACTCCAATTTTATTACGAATTGAAATAATTTATATTAGAACTAGTTAAAAAACCGAAAAAAGTTTGTTTATTTAAAACTCGATTGGAGTGAAACGTTCTAAGAAATACCATCAGTAGGTATTGAAGTAAATGTATGAAACTTGAGAAAATTTCAGCGAAAATCGAAAGTACGAGCTTATATATAAAAATATATATAAATTTATCATCACGCCTTTTATCCATTACTGGGTGTGGCACTCTGCCGAAGCAGATCTCGGTAAGTGGTATATTTTTGCGCGTGAAGTGCGGTTACCAGCCGTCAAATCTTGGCCCCCAAAGACGTTAGTGGAGGAGGAGCCACAGGGGTAATTTTTTAAATTGGTGTAAATGTTTTGTCGGCTGTGGGGATCAAACCAGGGTTCTTTGGATCCACAGGCCGACTTGCTACCACTGTACCATTACCAATACGAGCTTAGAGTTAGTTTATTAAAAATACGAGCGAAGCGAACCTTGCCAAGAATACATTCAAGTAAATATATGAAACTTGAAATAATTTGAGCTAAATTGAAATTAATTTAAATATAACAAGATTGTTTATCGATTTCGATTTGAACAATCTTTTTATATGTTTTTGTTTAAATAAATTTTGTGAAAACTCATCAAGAGTTTGACTATTTTATAAATGTTTTAAAATGTTTCAAACCTTCGATTCTAAATTTAATAACTTGCGTATGTGTGGAACATGTGTTCGACGAGCTTTTTAAAACTTGAACGAAGCGAGCCTTGCCAAGAACATGTTCACCAGCCGTCAAATCGCTGCCCTCAAATATGTTAGTGCAGGGAAAGCATCAGGGTTAATTGTAATGTGGTAAAAATTGTCGATAGTGGAAATCGAACCGAGGTTCTCAAATTCACAGGCTGACTCGATACTACTGAGCCACTTTTCCCATAAATAAATAAATATATCATAACGCCTTTTACCCATTACTGGGTGTGGCAATCTGCCGAAGCAGATCTCGGTAAGTGATATATATATGCGCGTGAAGTGCGGTTACGGCCCTCAAAGATGTTAGTGGAGGAGGAGTCACAGGGGTAATTTTAATTTGGTGAAAATGTTTGTCGACTGTGGGGATCGAACCAGGGTTCTCAGGATCCACAGGCCGACTTCATACCACTGAGCTAGCCACCCCATTATTTGTTATAATTAGAAGTTTAAAATATAAAATAAGAAACCAAAAAATAGATAATTTTCCGATTTGATACTATATTTTTTCCCCATAAATAAGCGATGTATATTCACAAAACTTTTCGTATTTCGTTGTCAAAATTTATTTTATTTTAAGAACTGAAATACAGTCGTACAACATAAGAGAAAGGAACTATGATTTGCCGCCTCTCAAGTATAGTGTTCACCACACAACTAACCTTTAGCTATACTCGCCTTAGGCCGAATTCAAGAAAAAAAAAAACCGAAGTTAGTTTTTAGTCTATCCGTCACAGTAACTCTACACATACACATGCTCTTCGAGTGTGTGTGTGAGCACGATTTCATAGCTTCCTATGATTTTGGGTGCCTCGTTGAACCTGTTAGATATTTCGTTAATTACTAATTACATACGTACGCGGTTAATTATTATTTTTGAGACTACGTGCGGGCTGAGGTGAACCAGCCACAACATGTTAACCTTGAGACAATACGAAAATCTAATTTTGAATCAGCCTGCGTGAGATCTGTCAGTTGTTATTGTTGATTGTTTCTTGAAATTTTGTTTATATTCTTCAAAACAATTTGCGATTTGCAATTTTAATATTTTCCGTCATCACTCATATTTACAAATAATTGTATTATTAAATCACATAATAATGTATCTGATTTTCTACCTACCTGTATTTCAAGTCGCATGAACCTTCTTTTGTTAGTAAATTTTTCAAGGTTTAGTTCTGTTTGGCCGTGAAAAATATCATCTTGATGTATTATTTTATTAATACTTAAGATCGTAGATAAAATTTGTGAATTTATAATCAATTAATGTCTGATTTTGAAAATACATGCTGCTTGAAACATGTGCACAATCTTTGTTCATTTAAATTGCGCGCGAAAACAAAACAAAGTATAGAAAAACAAAATTCCCGGGACAGATCAAATGACGTCACCCGTCGGAACATAGAAACAAAGCAAAATTGAATGATACAAAGTTCGCTAGAGAGGATACAGGATACTCTGTTTTCGTGACGTCACTGATCCTCAGGTTTACGCAAAATAATACAACCAATTAAAATAAAAAGAATTATATCCATTATACGTAATTAGCTATAGTTTGTTTCTTTTACTTTTCAAGCCATCACATGACTCGAGAAGTAACTATAATGTATGTATATTTTAAATAACATTACTTATTACTACTAAAATTTATGTGTCTTTATTTATCAATCATATTTTGTATCAAAAATTATAATTTTATTTATTTATTTATTTATTTATTTCAATATATAATTACTTATTATCAGCATACATTCTTTTTAATAACTTTTATTAACAACAAAGCGACCTAAATTACGCCTTTAATTTTACTGTAAACTGTTCTTAAATCTTTAAATTAATTTAGTTTTATTTGATTATTATTCGATCCGACAGGATATAATATAAATCATTAAAACGAATGTTTCCTTAGGGCTTCAGTTCCAGAAAATTAAAGGAACGAAATTATTATTATATAAGTAACTACACTTGTTGATTAATATAATACAGGCTGTACCATAGGCAAATGAATTCTTTGTTACTATTGCTTTTCTGATAAGAAAAACTGAATTTTAGATTAGGTTATCATAATCTATTCCGATTTTAATCATTCAATTCAAATCACTTTTCAAAAACTAAATGATAATAAGAGTATATTATGCCTATGGCACACTGGTCGAGGAGCATCAATGAGCTCATCGATGAAACAACAGAACGCACCCTGACTGATAAAATAAACAAACACGAAAGATTAGCACAAAGCAAAACCAAAATGACAGCCCACGCTAACATGAAATAATACGTGTGAAATGAGACACAATCGTTTCATCGAGGAACTCCTCGATGAAAGTAGAGGCGCCTCTATTTTTCATTGATGACGGGTGCGTTCTGTTGTTTCATCGATGAGCTCCTCGACGCTTATTGATGCTTCTCGACCAATATGCCATTGTCATTAGAGTTTATTTAAAAAAATTTGAGAATATGGTTCAGGTTAATTTCTAATCCAAAATTCAGGATTAGCTAAAAATCTTTTAAGTATTGGTTGTTCAATATTTTGCTTCAAAGTAATCAAAGAAGAAATTGTAGTTGGTGTTAAATGCTTAAGGAATAGAATTTTCGTAGGACATTTGTACATAGAAAGATTGACAACTTTACGTTATTCGTAGCGTATAATTCTTCGAAATGTTAACGCTATGGGCTTTTTAGACCAGTGGTTTTTAAACTGTGGATTGTGACCCCCCTAGGGGATCGCGAAGACATTGGGGGGGGGTCGTCGGATGCTATTTAGAAATTGCAGAAAACATGTATTCAAAGATTCTTTTACTTGCACTGCGTGCACTTAAATTTTAAGAATTGCTCAAATGAATAATAACGAATTAAAAGTTACACAGCAATATAAAATTACTCATTTGACTGTTATCTTGATAAAATCTTCATTTAAAGAAAACTCAAAATTTAAGCAACAGCGATGCAATTGAACTTTAAGGTAGTGCTAGCGTGAAAATTTGTTTGCAGATCCTAATGAAATTTGGCGCACGTAAACATTGGATAGTCTTACGCATCCTGTTAAAATATGAAACACATTCATCGTCTGTGAACAAATATATTCGCTTGTAAAGTTGAGTTCTAATACACGGGGCTTATGGCGATCATCACTCAGAATCGCACATATTTGGTTTGTGTACCTCTAAAATTTTGCAGTTTCATTTGAAAAACTAGTATGATGTTCTAGAACTATCCATGTATATTGTATCAGAAGGAGAAAGTATTTTAACGTTTAGTAATGGATATATAGCCATGCAAAGCCTTGTTTTTAACGAAAAATTAAGAATCCCAATTTATAATGGCAACACCACACGGTGGTATGGTATTTGAAAATTCACTAGACCAACAACCTGTTAACAATTCATGATATTCAAATCATAATAGGTATAAAACACTTATTTTGTTCAATATTTTTTTGAGCATCAGTTTCGCCACTCGACAATCGATGGCACCACCGTCACACTAGTACTACCTTAAGTAATTCATTACAAGCTTGATAGCAAAATACTATTAAGAAACTATATTAAGTTCTTAATAAGAAGTTTTTCCTTTACTAATTACTAAAATCGTGGTTCTATTTTTGTAATGTACATGATTAAATCATCCTTTTACAAACTGCAATTTTGTTCACAAAATGTAAGGGGGTCGCGAAAGAATTTATTTGTGATTTTTGCCTCGAAGGGGATCATGGCTACGATAAGTTTGGAAACCACTGTTTTGGACTATCAAAATCAAATTTGAAATGGGTGCATAATTTTCAATTTTCTATTAGTAATTTTAATAATATTCTAAGCGTCAAATGGCGTAAACATAAACGTTTTCGTATTGGTTATGCGCTCCGGATAACGTAAGGTTCCAATATATTTGTCAATCAATGTTTTCCCCATTTGTGTGCATTATTTATACTGAACTAATATCTATTGCATTAATTTATGTTAATATTCATTGAAACAATATTTAGTGTAAGTTCTGTAATTATTATTGTTTATTTATTTATTGTTTTCGACAACTTCATGTACCTACTTAGCGAGATGCTGACAATATGGAAACATTTTGTTCTTATTGTCTATTGTAATATAAGTTTTATTAAATTACACTATGTAACAAGGTTTTCTGCCTAACTTTCTTAGTACTTCAACTCGGTTTCTGATACAAAATCATTCAGAAAAATCATAGTCACAAGCCGAAAAGTTTGCTTTTGTACCCAGAGCGAATTTTTTTAGAAAACAAAAATGTTGCCACGAATATGCTGAATTAACTCTAAATAAATAAATATAAAATATATCATCACGCCTTCTACCCAATGCTGGGTGTGGCACTCTGCTAAAGCAGATCTCGGTAAGTGATATATTTTTGCGCGTGAAGTGCGGTTACCAGTCGTCAAATCACGGCCCCCAAACATGTTAGTGGTGGAGGAGCCACAGGGATAGCTTTTTCAAATTATGAAAATTTGTCGCCTGTGGGAATCGAACCAGGGACCTCAGGATCCACAGGCCGACTTCATACCACTGTGCTAGCCATCCCATAAACATTAATTAACTCTATATAACCATATATATATATATATATATATATATATATACTTGTTGTTTCTGATTAAATTTATAGAAAAATGTATGGAGAAGTCAGCCAAAGTGCCAAAAGTAGCATACAAGCGGATTTCTGAAAGTTATAGGCCAAAACTTGAAAAAACCCTCAAATTTCATGAAATTTCCCGTAAAAATCGACAAATAAAAAATCGTAACTCAAATTTTACGGACAAATATTGATGTTCGGCTGTTTGTATCCCTAGAGTAACTCATTAGGAAGCGTTATATGCTATTCGTTGGTTATAATTCACTTGTTCTTGTCATTTAAACACATTTGCGAAAAAATCGAAATTTGCGGATTTGAAAGCGATGATAAAACTATTTATGTAGTGTTGAAACCTAAAAGTATTTATTTTTAACTCTCAAGAGCCGAAAAGTTCACGTATTTTCATTGAAAAATAACAGAATGGTGTTTGTTTCAAAATTTAGACAATTTCACTAAAAATGACGAAATTTCGATTTTTCTGGTTGTGCCATAAAAATTTAAATTTGAAACGTAAATAAATAAATATATCTTCATGCCTTTTATCCATTACTGGGTGTGGCACTCTGCCGAAGCAGATCTCGGTAAGTGATATATTTATGCACGTGAAGTGCGATTATCAGCCGTCGAATCACGGCTCCTAAAGATGTTAGTTGTGGGGGAGCCACAGGAGTAATTTTAATATGGTGAAAATGTTTATCGGCTGTGGAAATCGAACTAGGGTATACCGCTGAGAATTTTAAACGTGGTTTAAATAAATAAAAACAGATCGAAGTTTTGAAGCTTAGTTTAACATTTAACTTTTCGCGGCACAAAGGGCTATTAATACTGTGCAACTGACCCGAAAAGGGCAAATAATCTGAAACGATAAAGTACATATTTTTGGACGAGAATTTAATGTATTCCAAAACTCAACAAAATATTGTTTCAATGTTGTTAAATATAGTCCACTTCCCATCCTTTTAGGGTAGTTATAGTGTGTTTGTAGTTCAAATAACTGACGTCATATGTTTTCGTGTATGTCCGTAGGTGTTCGGGTCAAAAGCAGAGCTGCAGTTGCATACGCAGGCGCATATGCGTGAAGCCAAACCGTACAAATGCTCGCAGTGCTGTAAGGCGTTCGCCAACTCCTCGTACTTGTCGCAGCACACTCGTATTCACCTGGGGATCAAACCCTACCGATGTGAGATCTGTCAGAGGAAGTTCACACAACTCAGCCATCTTCAGCAGCATATTCGCACTCACACCGGAGACAAGCCCTACAAGTAAGTGGAGATTCTATCATTCTAATCTAAGATAACCATTCGTTTCCGATTTCTGGGGACAATACCTGAAACAAGACTTATGCCATCGTTTATTTTTGTCCTGGGATTTGTTACCGAATTTGTATTTCATCCTGAAAGTTAAGAAAAATAATAATAAGCAGAGCACGAACCTCTTGTTGGCTCCTTCGATATTTTGCTGTCCAGTTCTAATTGAAAAATTTTCAAATACAGAAAAATTTATTATTTTTTCCTGGCGAAATGTCTAAATTAATTAGTACCATGACCTGTAAGTGATAGTTTTTACGTCAAGAATGTAGTTCGCGATCTAAAAAATCACTTACGGTTCGAAGTAAACTATGTTTTTGTACTCGCAGCATTCAAAATAATGTTTACATAACCTTGGAAACTGATGGAAAGTTTGATTTTGTGCACTAGTGCGCAAAGTAATTGAAAAAAACACCCATTTTATATGATTCTAAATTTTGACTATTAAAACGCTAATTGTACTTACGTACATACACACATTTTAAGGAATTTATAAAGGAAATAGAGACGTTAATTTATAACGCAATCAAAGATCAGACATATTTTTAACAAGATTGACAAGAAAAATATACAATTTGTTTTCAAATAACAAATGTCACTTCATTGCATACTTAACTGTGGTACATACAATATTTTATGCACAACAAAATAACATTTAATTATATATTCAAAAGATTAAAATATGTACATAGGTTATATGTCAAAATGACATTATTCAGAATCAAGTATTTACTATAAACAAAAATTGACATTTGATTTATGTATCCATAGGAAAAAGAAGAGTTTAAGCCCGCTTTTTAGGGCTAAAACACATGCTTTCCGGCCCGGTTGTGCATAAAATAATGTAAACGCAGTGGCGTACCTAGAACTTTTGCCGCTCAGGGCAGTCTCTAATTTTCCGCCCTTTGTAAGTTAATCAAATTGTAATTTATATAAATTAAAAAAAATAAATATATCATCACGACTTTTACCCATTACTGAATGTGGCACTCTGCCGAAGCAGATCTCAATAAGTGATATATTTATGTACGTCAAATCACGGCCCCCAAAGGTGTTAGTAGTGGGAGACCCACAGCGGTTATTTTAATTTGGTGAAAATTGTTTGTCGGCTGTGGGAATCGAACCGGGGTCCTCAGGATCCACAGGCTAACTCGAAACCACTGAGCCATTACCCCATTAAATTAATAAACATAAATAAATAATTGTAATTGAGACAAACTATAGGTGGGGAACTTTTTTACCATTGGGTGGCGTATTTAAATTAGGCAGTAATAAAGGAATTTTTCGAGATAATATTTTCAATCCTACATTGACTTGACGATGAAGAAAAATATTCTAAATTATATAGTAATTTATAATTCGTAGAAATTGAATAGTAAACTTATGAAGTGAACAAGTTGTTTTTTACAACTAAAACTAAATATAAAAAATGCCGCCCCAGAATATGTGCCGCCCGGTGCGGACCGCACCCCCCGCCCCCTCACCCTAGGTACGCCACTGTGTAAACGCCAACTTTCATACTCTAGTGGAACTATACCTAATATGTATGTCACTAGTAACAATATTTTAGAGCAGAACTGTGACCAAAATTTAATTTAATTATTTTTTTGTATATTTAAGCCAGCCGTTTAATTGGGCTAATATATTTTAGTTCTGGTGTGTTCCAATTAATATTGCTTTTTGTTCAAAGTATATTTGCAAGAATAAGTAAATTAAACAAGTTTAATTTTTAAATCTTTGCTCATCTCGCAAATAGATGGTGAAATCGAATTGATTTTTAGTCTCAATCTATTTCTTGGATATCAAAGATTTTATCTGAACAATATTATAAGACGAACTTATACTATGTCAGTTGTGATTAGAAACTTATTTGTAAACAAAATAAAAAAATTTTTAAAAATATATCATCACGTCTTCTACCCATTACTGAGTGTAGCACTCTGCCGAAGCAGATCTCGGTAAGTGATATATTTTGCGCGTGAAGTGCAATTACCAGCCGTCAAATCACAGCCCCCAAAGATGTTAGTGGTGGAGGAGCCACAGGGCTGGTTTTTGAAATTATGAAAATTGTTTGTCGCCTGTGGGAATCGAATCTAGGGTACCAGGGTTCTCAGGATCCACAGTCCGACTTCATACCACTGAGCTAGCCACCCCAAAAAAACAAAATTATATGGGCCATTTCCCTTTCCCCATTTTAGGATGTGTTGGCTTTACAACAAATGTCCTCATGGATTGTATATTTTGTATGAACGTTGACAAGCAAGAATTATTCGTATTAGAGCATTTCTAGAACCGAGAGTTATCAAGATATCAAGGACTAATTTCTTCACGTCCGGCGGAAAAAGTGTCAGAACAAACTAAGAAATGTTATATGGAAATCATTTAAATTTTTAATAGTTATTATCATTTTAATGGCCAGTTGCACCGCCAAAAGTTAAATATTAGATTTAGTTTAAATAAATAAAGGGAAATCAAATATTTTCTGCAATTAAAATTAATTTTGATCTGCGTTTGTTTACTCAAATATTTTTTATTTATTTATCTGGAGACGAAAAAACTGAATCTGGTCTATTATATCCGGCAGTACGGTAGTGTGTATAGTGTTATACGGCATTCTAATCCAGAGGTCCCGGCTTCAAATCTCACTCAATCTAATTATATACTGAATGTAGAATTGAAATATGTAACATCGGAAATACAATGATTTTTTATGATGATCGTTGCTTTCCTAATTAAATTAAAGAAAAGTGTAAAATAAAATAAATAAATATATCATCACGCCTTCTACCCATTACTGGGTGTGGCACTCTGCCGAAGCAGATCTCGGTAAGTGATATATTTTGCGCGTAAAATGCGGTTACCAGTCGTCAAATCACGGCCTCCAAAGATGTTAGTGGTGGAGGAGCCACAGGGGTAGTTTTTGAAATTATGAAAATTGTTTGTCGCCTGTGGGAATCGAACCAGGGTTCTCAGGATCCATAGGCCGACTTCATACCACTGAGCTAGCCATCCTATAGAAAATAGAAAAGTGTAATTACAAAAAAATAAAAACTGCAATGAGTACCTCATTTTTGCTAATTTTTTTTATGCAAGAGTAAAAAGCAAACTTTTATGAAGAAAATTACTGATTGAGAGTGCTATTATGGCTATAAAGAAAGAAAAATCCAAAATTTTAACTCGGGATTATCAGATTTTATAGACAAGATCCAGTTTGTCCGTCTCCAGATAGACCAAATTAAAAATATTTAAATAAATAAAAGCAGTGCGAAATGAATTGTTATCGCTGTCAAATGCAGAGTGATCAGAAGTAAGAGTTTCAGTTGGCAATATAATTCTGAGGTCTTTTTATTCCACAGTTGGCACAACGTCAAATAAATGTAGAAATATTTTTTGACTTGTCATTTTTATAATAAATACAAATAGGTTGAGTGATAGAAATACTTTAGACTATTGCTCTGTGAGTATTGTTAAGAAACAAAAGGATGTGGGTAAGGGAAACAACAATTTTTATTAATTTAAATTTCCAAATATTGGAAATAATGGGGTAATGGCTCAGTGGTATCAAGTCCAGTGGATCCAAAGAACCCTGGTTCGATCGCCACAGCCGACAAAACATTTTCACAAATTTAAAATTACCCCTGTGGCTCCCCCATCACTAACATCTTTGGAGGCCGTGATTTGATGGCTGGTAACCGCACTTCACGCGCAAAATATATTACTTACCGAGATCTGCTTCGGCAGAGTGCCACACCCAGTAATGGGTAGAAGGCGTGATGATTTATTTATTTTATTTATTTACATGTGTCACTTCTACTCTCGGTATATGAACTATCAGTCTGCGGCTCAGTGAGTTCGGTCCCTGTACTGTAATTTCCTAGCACTGTTTTTGTCAAAATTCACTTTGTAATCATGATATAGGAAAAAATATTGTAACAATTAAGATTTGACAATAATAAATTAGTATTGCATCAGATTTTACAAAGACAAGTTAAAGATAAAGTCATCATTAGTTTTCCTCGTTGCAACTCATTTCACATTTAGTAAGATCGTCGAACAAATTACCATTTGCATATAGAATTGAATTTTATGGTATCCATTAGTGCATAACGTAAAATCTTAGAAGATTCTGTCATTCTATAGAATGGCGGTATAAAATTAAACACTTTATCATTCAACATCATCAGCAGCAAACATAATTGTTGTGTTTTTTTTACTATAAAACTCAAACACTTCTGTAGTTTTCTAAGAAATTATTTGCATTATATCATCTATATATTAGGAATTTTATTTTAATAATATACCTATAGATATTTCCTTAAAGAATAACTCGAAGATCTGTAACCTTGAAAAATCTATCAGTCAAAAGATTTAAATCGAATGTTTCGTTGTTAATAACATTCTCGTGTCCTTGTAAGCACGCGTGTTCGTTAAATAGTTTGAGATACGCTGTCTTGATCTTATTGCTCATAATTAGCTTCTATAATGTTCCAAGAATTGTCTGTATAATTACTAGACAAACTCTTGATGAATGTTAAATAATGTTGCAGTCCTAGTATGATATTATTTTACATTAACTCGCTTATATTTTTCTCGAGAATAAAATATATAAATCTTAATCGATGGATGTTATCTAAAGATTGTAAATTGTTAATATTATTTTTAAAAGATAATCCTCCCCATTGTGGCTAGCTTAGTGGTATGAAGTCGGCCTGTGGATCCTGAGAACTCTGGTTCGATTCCCACAGGCGACAAACAATTTTCATAATTTCAAAAAGCTACCCCTGTGGCTCCTCCACCACTAACATCTTTGGGGGCCGTAATTTGACGACTGGTAACCGCACTTCACGCGCAAAATATATCACTTACCGAGATCTGCTTGGGCAGAGTGCCACACCTAGTAATGGGTAGAAGGCGTGATGATATATATATTTTTTTATCCTCCCCATTCTGTAACTTAATCAATTCTTCCTATTCTGTAATTGGATGATTATCTATTAACGATCGATAAGGTAATAATAAGTTTTATTTTTCATAGTTATTTTATGGATGACGACAATTTCGGTATTCTGAGACTAGAATAATTTACCCTGATATTATTTATATATTATTGAATCTATAGGTTTTAATTTATAGTTATTCGGAATCAAACTTTAGAAAATATTAAAAATAATATTTCCAATCAAAATGTTTTCAAAACATTAAATCATAAATAAATCACGGCCTCCAAAGATGTTAGTGATGGAGGAGCCACAGGGATAGCTTTTGAAATTATGAAAATTGTTTGTCGCCTGTGGAAATCGAATCTAGGGTACCAGGGTTCTCAGGATCCACAGGCCGACTTCATACCACTGAGCTAGCCACCCCATAGAGTAGTGAAATACTGAAAGACTTGACATGAGAGTCTGCAGGGATACTGTTATTTTAGGAGAATATTTTACAATTGAAATTTAATTAGTATTAATTTAAAATACTAATTAAATCTTAAAGAATTATATTGGAGAAGAAACGATATAATTGTTACATCAATATTCTGTTTTATTCTTGGCATGTTGTTACACTAACAATGCGTAATTAAAATTTTAAATGTCTTTAAATTGTGAATGGTTCTCTTTGTTGATTTTATGAAAATGAACACATGCACAGCATTCGCTGTTTCTTTCTACAACCTTTCCGGGCCCACCGTGTTGACCTTGGTCGCCCAAATTTAACACTCACTTTAATTCTGTAACAGTACCTGTAGAACCAATTATTATGCGCCATTTTGTTGTAATAATTACGGATTTTTCGTAGTTATCAATAACACGAGTTTGTATTATTTTGGCCATGACTTCTTGACTAAATAATTTCATTGCAATGTGAAGTTTAAAGAATTTTTATATTACATCATCCACCTGTTTGATTATCTAAATTTAGCAAAATTGAAAAGTACCGAATTTTTCCAAATGAATTATTCGCATTCGTAGTTTGTCGGTACGCAAACCTTGGCAA
Source organism: Pterostichus madidus (assembly GCA_911728475.2). Classification (NCBI taxonomy): domain Eukaryota; kingdom Metazoa; phylum Arthropoda; class Insecta; order Coleoptera; family Carabidae; genus Pterostichus; species Pterostichus madidus. Next base: position 11,048,701 of record OU452315.1, read on the forward strand.
TTAAAACCTTATCTAACGCATTTTATTACTGAAATATATACTATTTAACATTTTACTTAGATCAAAATCTTGTCAAATGTTAATGAAATTATGTTTTTATTCTAGTCAAATAATCATTTACTTTCATTCTACCATTCTACGAAGACTTTTGACAGTTCATTATATTTTAAAAGTAGAAATGGAAACATTTTCGTTTTATTTATTACTCTGCATAACAGGAACTTATCTCATTTATAGTGAATGTAGCTACAACTTATAGTGGAGTACGAACCTTTTAAATACATAATCATTTTTTTAAATAAATACATAAATATATCATCACGCCTTTTGCCCAGTACTGGGTGTGACTTTCTGCCGAAACAAATTTCGGTAAGTGATATATCTATGAGCGTTAAGTGCGGTTATTGTAAACAAATAGTTTATTTAGTTAAAATTTTTCAAGAAATAAATCAATTTAAACTTCTTATCTACAATCTATATTTTGATCGTTTTAAACATTCAAATAATTAGGTACGTACGTACAGAATACTAGCGAATATCAAACAGAGACTTAAATATGAAACTTCTTTAATCACGGACTAATCATTCGCTGGCATATTAGGTACTTACAAATTATACATAAAATGTATATTCGCTGATAAAATGTGAAACAAATCAGTTTATAATGTACTGTTGTAAACAGTATATTGTTGTCATCATTACATTGTTGTTATCAATATATTATTATAATAAATATATTGTTGTAGTCAGTATATTGTTGTCAGCAGGACATTGTTGTTGTCAATATATTGTTGTAGTCAGTATATTGTTGTAGTCAGTATATTGTTGTAGTTAGTATATTGTTGTAGTTAGTATATTGTTGTAATAAGTACATTGTTGTCATAAGTATTTTGTTGTACTTAGTACGTAGTTGTAATCAATATATTTTTGTAGGCAATTTGAATTGTAAGGAAAGCAAAATATTATTGTAGTTCATATTTTATTACTATCGATATATAGTTATAGTTATACATATTTTTTTTAATGATCGTTTTCAGTTGTTCCATAGAATAGTTTGTTTGAGGATAGAGAGGTCGGCATATTTGAAAATTTTGATATTCGATCCGATCCGACTTGATTCAAGATCCGATCCGACTCTATCCGAGATCCGATCCGAAATCCGATCCGAGATCCGGTCTGAGATCAACGTGGCGTTATATTTCTTTAGAGAGGAATTGGAATTTATGTTTTTACTAAGAGTGAATACCTAAAAGTTATGTATGTACATTTCGGATCGGATGTTTTATCCGACTTTCGGATCGGATATTTTATACAACTTTCGGATCAGATATTTTATCCTCCGAATTTCAGATCGGATCCGACCCGAATCCGATCCGAGAGAGTTCCGATCCGATTCGAATCCGAGTTCGGATCGGATTCGGATATCGGATATTTTTGTCGACCTCTAGAGGATAGTAACAACTGGTACTAGTTAAAGATGAAATAGATATCGGAAAAGTAACTGAAATGAAATTTTTAAGTTAATTGGCTAAAATAGGTGGCTCAATGGTGTCGAGACAGCCTGTGGATTTGAGAAAACAATTTTTACTACCACTGTGGTCCCCCTCCACTAACATCTTTAGGGGCTATGATGTGATGGCTGGTAACCGCACTTCACGCGCAAAATATATCACTTACCGAGATCTGCTACGGCAGAGTACCACACCCAGGTTTGGGTAGAAGTTGTGTATATCACTAACATTCCCAACTTTGTCATGTTACAGATGCAGACACCCAGGTTGCCAAAAAGCATTCTCGCAGCTCAGCAACTTGCAGAGCCACTCTCGATGCCACCAAACCGACAAACCATACAAGTGCAACTCTTGCTACAAGTGTTTCAGCGACGAGCCGTCACTGTTGGAACACATCCCCAAGCACAAGGAATCCAAGCATCTCAAAACGCACATCTGTCAGTACTGCGGCAAATCGTACACGCAGGAAACATACCTAACCAAACATATGCAGAAACATGCCGAGCGAACAGACAAACGACCACCCATCGGCACAGGACTAGGCTTAAACCCTCGAGCGCTAGACCACCCTTACTGGCCAAAAGTGAGTCCTGACTCTGCGGATAACATGCACGATACAGGGTATCCTGGAGATATCCCTCGACAGATCCTCGAGCAGAATGAAGACCTGGTGATTATCCGACAACAGCTAGGACAGAATCCTCCAGCACCACCTAGCACCCCGACGCCTAATCTAGCTAACAGCTACGACGCGTCAATCAGTAAATCCACGACGAACTCTGCGTTCACACCAATCAACTCGATGTCGCAACATTTGAACCTGAATCATCACCAGTTGGCGCCGAATCGGCCGTATCTCTACGACGCTATCAGCTTCCAGAAACAGAATAGTCTGGACTTGCCGAAGAACCAGCCCACGAACAGCTTTCCCAACCAGCTGATCTCGTTGCATCAGATTCGCAACTATGCGCATCAGCCCAACGCTGGACTCATGGAACACAGTATTTTGGGGTTGAAGGACAAGTGAGATTCGGCCCCGTACTTTCAAAGGTATTAGGAGAATTTTTAATTATATTTATTGTTGATGACGAAATATTCCTTTCTATGATTATTTAATGTGTATATAAAACTCATCCTGTGTAGAATTTATTGCCTTTCTGTTTGTTTTTGACATGAATAATCTCATTTTAATGTGATTGAGAAACTACACTGCTCAAAAAAAAAAAACATACACCTAAAGAATCGTAAAAAAACGTCACTTTTCAAACCTCTGTCAATTTGTCAGTTTTGAAGCTAATTGGATGAAATTTTTTTTCCGAAGTCGCCCAAAGTCTAGTCTTTGAAAAGCTGTGAATTTATTTTGACTAACCTCCCTTTCCCTTCTTCCAGCCACCCCCAAACGAGAACACCTTTTTTTCTAAAAAAAGGTGATTTTTAAAGCTTTCTATGGGAATCATCAGCCGTCAATTGACAAATCTGTCATCAGATAATGAAAACAGTATCAAAATCGGAAGATTTTAAAAAAAGTTATGATTTTTTGAAAAAAAAGAGACATTTGCAGAGGTTGGCATGTATGTGTGTGTGTTCGTGTGCGTGCGTGCGTGCGTTTGAATGTCCGTATGTGTTCGAGTGTCTACGTACTACGGACAATTGAATGCCAACCTCTGCAAATGTCCCTTTTTTTTCAAAAAATCATAACTTTTTTAAAAATCGTCCGGTTTTGATGTTGTTTTACGTTCCAGTAACAAAAATGTCTATATTTTCATTATCTGATGACAGATTTGTCAATTGACGGCTGATGATTCCCATAGAAAGCTTTAAAAATCACCTTATTTTTTAGAAAAAAAGGTGTTCTCGTTTGGGGGTGGCTGGGGGAAGGGAAAGGGAGGTTAATCAAAATCAATTCACAGCTTTTCAAAGATTAGACTTTGGGTGACTTCGGAAAAAAAATTTCATCCAATTTGCTTCAAAACTGACAAATTGACAGAGGTTTGAAAAGTGACGTTTTTTTGGGATTCTTTAGGTGTCCGGTTTTTTTTTTTTAAGCAGTGTATTATGATTTAGGTTTTGTTCTGTGAAAGCTCGCCCTCCCCTCAGAATCAGAGTAAATCTTTTTGTATAAGTTAGGTAGTACTTGTAAAATGGCTCAATTTGATTTAATACGACGATTTGCACCTCTTGCCAATTTAATTTTAGAGAGTGTTGATTTTAGTTAATTTTATGAAATGGCGGACCAATTTTCTCTTAACATATATTTCGCGACGAGATAGTACAAGAATGATTTTTTTCTACATATTTTTTAGTAAGTTTTTGTTGTAATTAATGTAATTAAGTAAGTAATGTTTAGGTAGATTTTTTATATCACAATGCGGTGCAATCGTTTTAAAGTTATACTTTTAGTTAAAATCGTTGTATATAATAGTTTTATATATATATTAATAGCAATGTCTAGAATTACTTATTGCTAAGTTGGCGGCAAAAAAGGTTTTGTAAAACATTGAGTAGCAACTTGAAGTTGAGTTTGGATAGTTTTGTTTCGTTGTGGGAACGCGTTTGGCGTTATACAAAGCTTTAACTTTACATTTGTCGTTATTTTACGTTAAGTTATGTATATGTCGGTTTGTGACTTAGTGATGTTAATACAATACGTATACGTTAAGTTACGTCATGCGTGATACGCCATTACGTTAAGTTTTATAACAAACAAATCATATGTAGATTGAAATTTTTAGTTATTTTGTGATTTTACGTTTTCGATCATATATTTTTTTTTGCACGAGTTTTTCGTGTCTTGTGTATATTGCAGAAAACATTGCAATTTTTTGTTATATCGCAATAAAGAAATCGATATTTTTTAATTTCTCCTTTTTCTTTTGTTTAATTCTCTTAATACGAATAAGCCGTCCATGTTTTGATTTTAGTTCCTATCCTTATATTTTTTGTTGATGAATTAAATAATAATAATAATTGACTTGTATTCAAGTTTTTCAAGTTGGCTTCTTGGTTTACCATGAATACTTGTCAATGTCCGTTAGAGAAATTTCCAGATAGCAAATCTCCGTCTAAATCTACCTATCTATGTGTGTTTCAATTATTTTCTCGGACTTGTCAGTAAAATTCTTCGGAGATTCGTAGTTCCGTTTTGATTTCAACTTAAAATGTGAAATTTCCACATAAATTTTATATAACTGTGATATTTTTTTGTACAGAGAGACGTTAAAGCAGCAATGATGACATTGTAAAGTTAGGCGAATTATTGAAATGTACATAACTAGTCGAAAAAATGTCGGATCGCAAGCAGTGGTAGCAAATCTTTTGAGAAAAGGGCTCCTTGTAAAGGATTCTATGTTACTACCACCTAATAGATGTCTAAATACAATGTTTAAGATAAAACTATTTGATTGTCGTAGATGTGCCGATTTTGTTTTTTATTACGAAACAATAAACAACGAAATACAGATTCGAAAATGCCTGGAAAGCCAATTGTGAATTATTGGCGTTCTTTGCATTTAGGAATATTTAACTTTTGTAAAGAGCACTGTAATTGGTATGCCTGGCGGGAGAATGAAGTGTGAATGCAATGCGAAAAGCGTGAATGCTGACGAAAATGTCTCTGCATTTTAAAAATATCAATGTCCAGTTTTTCGAAAAGAAAAAGACGAAATTACTAATCCAATATGTTTGAAGATCTCTATTAATATCTACACGTTTCATTGTATGTAATAAATAATAAATATAAATACACTGGATGCCTTTTCCTTTTCACAATCTTACAATATTATGTCTTTATTTCAGATAAAATGAAATAGTTGTTCTGCATGCTTCGTTAGCTACTTGATAGTCATTTCCTAGTATTGATTAGCGGGAATAAAATTCTACTGGTAAAAGGTAAGTGTCATTTTCGTTAGAATGTCGATTATTAATGATAAATACACAAAGTACCATTTCCTACAGTTACACCTGTTAAAAATGAAAAAGTCTTACTCGCTACTTGCTTGCCTTGAACCCTAAAGCCTCGACATTGAGTACATTACATCATACCTAATTGCAGAATCTTATTTATGAGACAAGTTCTGTTCGCAACGAACACGCTACTCTACTCCGACTGTAGCTGCCTAACATTCACATTCTATTTCTTGTAAATGTAAACTAATCCTACTCCTGACATCTAGCGACAAAATATAAAAACTAGCCGCGACCGTCAGGTTTTATTATCTGGCGTTCAGTAGTTGAATTGCATGGTGGATGGCCAGAGTGTGTACTTTATTATAACTTTCATATTTGTAAAAATAAACATGAAATTTTCACAAAAGACTGTTTTTTGTTACTGAAGAAATCAAACTGATATATTAATTATATTGTCTAAGTACTGCAAATATCAGGCACACGTTCGACAACGTTAACTAATCAGCTAATCCCTCATTTTTGGTAAGAAGTAAAAATATTGATAAAGTTAGTAGTTTTTAATAGTTGCTATTTTATTTGTCATAAAAATTTGTACAACAATGAGAATTCTTTAAATGTACTGGTTATTTAATTGTTGAAATCATAACTTTTCTTGTAATATTTTAATAATTTTATTTTATGCTTTTTACATAACTATATGCAGTTTAATGTTATCAATATATATTCTGTTATCCACTAAAAAAAGCAGTATATAAATAGAAAAATTAAGATAAGAAAGAAATAAAAATGCAACTTTATGAACGAAAATTATCCATTCCAGCCCTGTTTAGTATGTTCCTGCCTGCGTGTGCGCATGCGTAAATAAGTACATGTGACTTGTTTGACGTTTGTTGTGATTTCAACTTTTTCAGTATGAAATAAGTATTAAAATGGTAAAAAGTGTTGTATTATTGAAAAATAGGTATTAAAATATGTAATGTGCTATTTGAGATAGTCGTTTCCGTAAAGTAAAATATTTTGACAACTAAAGAAAATTTGTGACATTTAGGTTATGTTTTTGCGCTTTTCAAATATATAGGTCCGTATTTAGAATATTTTACAAAATGAGTGTGCCAAATTTGATAGCAGGTTTTGATGTAGACTGCAATGCATTATTTGTTAAATTTGAAAAATTAAGTACAGTGAGATATTCAGCTTTCGCGGATATTTGGAAAGAAATGAAATTTTCTCTCATATTTAGTGGTCGTCGTGTTAAAGAATTAGTTTGTTTTACTACTGAAGCATTGTATTATACAAAATATTATTTGTTACAAACAAGTTCATTTTTACGAAGAGTGTGCGCTTTATATATTATTTACGGAATATATTACAAACAACCAATACAGTAAGTAATTTTCTCATTTTATAGATTAGTTTTAACCAAAATAATTACTTTTTTTATTAGAAAAACAAGTAAAGTATTTGTTACTATGGCCGAATGGTTACAAATAAAGGAATTTGTTGTTACATTGCACGAGAATGATCATCTCGATGCATTATACATATTATTAACATTAATTTTCGATGATGCGTTCGAATTTTCTGCTACTAATTCAATTCGATACAGTCCTGTATATTGTCGAGGTTTCATACATACAAATTATGGAGACCTTAATGATTTTCAAAAATTGGATTTAAATCTTCTTACCCGCGATTTGGAAAAAATTGAGCAAAATTATTTGGAAACAAAAGTTAAATTATCAGGTAATATTTACTATTAGAATATTATTCATTTTATATTGTAATATTTGTTTTAGCTTCGTTTAACATACCATACGTAAATTATGGAAATGATAATTTTAGCAAAGAACTTAAAGAAATTTTTACTGCAAAAACTACCCCTGTTGCCAAACCTGGAAGTTCAAAAGAAACAAATGAAAATTATGCCGTGAAAAGACGATCGCTTCGCGAAAAAAGTTTTAAAAAGAAAAGCAGAGCAGCGTTATATCGATCAGTTGTTGTTGGATCTGATGAAAGTCTTTCTGATGACGAATTTCCTTAATAAATATTATTGTTCAACATTTTGTTTATCTAAATATTTTGTTAATAAACAAAAATAACAAAATTTGTTGTTACTTGTTTCTCAAAATGTTATCATTTTTATTTGTGTATAAAATAAATTTTGTTCTAGAATAAAATGTTTCTCATTATTTATGTCAAGTTCAAAATTCGGAGGCCACAAAGGCTAACGAAAAGCGAAAGACTGCTATTTTTTATCTTATCATTGTGTAGTTATCTTGTAAAGTGTTCAATTACGTGCTGATTTGTTATAAATAGATAAACATATTTGTGTTTTGTCACATGATAAGCTGATTGAGAATCACTGGTACTGCACCTGCACTGACATTTCCTAACCTTTAAAACTATACAAACGCAGATGACTAAACAGTAATACAGAATGCCGGAAAAGTAAATTTTTATTATTAATTAAAAGTCAAACAATCATGTAAGTACATTATATTTCATTTAATACTGATTTATGGAACTATTTCACAATATTTTACAGCAAAATGGCAATAAGCGAACAATACTGTCCACCGAATGTCAGTCTATCTGACATTTGGATAAACAATGGAACTTCAGAATGTTTTATGGATACAGTTTCAACCTCAGTCATCTTCGGATTCTTATTTCTTTTCGGAACGATACAACTGGGCATGTATCGTAAATATGGAACTGAAGTTACATCCAATCATCTTCCGAAATCTAAACTATATGTCATGCAGATTATATGCACATTTTTAATTCCAATTTTAGATATTATTAAGTTCGTATTACAAGCGACATTATTTGATGATCATGAAATATATATTTACATGGTAATTCATTGACAGGCAGATTCACAAAACGGATTAACGCTAACACCGTTTTTAATATTATCTATAACTCTGTTTCAAATTAAAACAGATTAAAGAAATAAACTAAATTTGATGCTAATTAACTCTCTTTTTTAACTCAAGTTAAAATGAACTTGTTTCATATATTGAAAAGAGAGTTAAAAACGAAATAAAAAATGGTGTTAGCACTAATCCGCTTTATGAATTTGCCTGTGAGTTAATAAGCGTATTCCATTTGCCATTTGGATCAGATCTAACTTACATTTACTGAACCAGTTCACATATTTATTTCGCTGGATTTCTTCACAGACTTTATTTCCAGTACTAGAATTACTTATTCTAATTTACTTTAAACTAATTCATCGGAATAAGTGCATCAATTTGCTTAATTTGTTTCATTTAGTCATATTGTCTAATTTATCTGAACTGATCTAAGTGAGCCAAGTGGCAAATGAAAAATAGCTATTGTTGATGATTATTACTAATAATGGTTTTTCGTAGATTGTTACATTAACTATGACAGTATTTATTTTTCCATATTCAGTGTTAATAATGCATACTGAACGTAAATATCTTCTGCCATCAGTTCCAACAAGAGGACATGGGCTAGTCCTTTTAATTTTCTGGACTCTCGTATTTATTGCAGAAAATTTGTTGTTTATTAATCTTGGGCAGAAACATTGGTGGTTCCATCTTCAATCGTAAGATATTTTTCTCTGTTTCTTTTATCTATTTTAATATATAATTTATTTTTTAGACGAAAAGATCAAATCGAAATGGCATTATTTGTCTTGCGATACATATCATGTTTAGTCATTTTTGTGTTAGGATTGCGGGCTCCTGGAATCATGCAGAATGTTGATTATTTGAATCTAAATGATTCTACAAGTGGAATTCATATTAATATGGTTAGTATACCAGCATATTTACTGATTTTCGGTACTTAAATCAAATATGTAAAATTTTTTACAGATATATGGGGTCGGCCTGTGAATTTGAGAACCCTGGTTCGATTCCCACAGGCGACAAACAATTTTCATCACATTAAAACTATCCCTGTGGCTCCTTCACCACTAATATCTATGAGGGCCGTGATTTGGCGCACTTCACGCGCAAAATATATCACTTACCGAAATCTGCTTCGGCAGAGTGCCATACCCAGTAATGGGTGGACAGCGTGATGATATATTTATTTATTTTTAATTTTTAACAGATATATACAAATATATCATCACGCCTTCTACCTATTACTGGGTGTGGCACTCTGCCGTAGTAGATCTCAGTAAGTGAAGTATTTTGCGCGTGAAGTGCGCCAAATCACGGCCCCCTTAGATGAAGGAGCCACAGGGACAGTTTCACATACATACTTCATGCTATATCCCATCAAATGGGGTAGCACGAACCCTAAAATCACTCATAAAACATTCACTCATAACATTCATCAAATAATCAGCCCCCGTCAAACATTATCATCCAAACACACCATCCTCACTTCAACCACATTCATAGATCCCTCCATATAATAGTTTTAATGTGATGAAAATTGTTTGTCGGCTGTGAGCATCGAACCCAGTTTTTTAAATCCACAGGCCGACTCGATACCATTGAGCCACTTACTCCATATAATAAGGATTATTATTAAATTATTATATGTAACTTGTTCGTTAATTTGTATGCAAGGAATTTCGTCATTTATTATTGAAAATAAATTTCATTTCTGTAGTTACGCGCAAAATTAGGATGGATTCTTTTTATCAAAGGGCCGAAAAAAAATCAAAATTATTATATAGTGCTATACAAATTGTAAGTCAATTCACCAAACTATCAAAATAAATTAAATATTCTCTTTTTCAGAATAGGGATAATGAAAATCAGTCAACGTTCCGAAATGCCTGGCGAAAAGTGAAAGTGCTGGCACCTTTCCTTTGGCCGAAAAAAGATGTTTTCCTTCAATTTAGAGTTATATTCTGTTTTGTTTTGCTTATGGCTGGACGAGCTGTAAATTTATATGTCCCTATTTATAATAAAAAAATAGTGGATAGTCTGTCAATTCCAGAAAGCGATAACAAATTACATTTTAGATGGGATTGGATTTTAATTTATGTAGCGTTTAAATTCTTGCAAGGTGGAGGAACAGGAGGGATGGGTTTATTAAATAATCTGAGATCTTTTCTTTGGATTAAAATTTCACAATATTCCACACGAGAAATCGAGGTAAGAAATGCACAAATTATTACTTCCACTACATTGTTTTTTATTATGTTTATTTTTCCTCGTTATTTAAACATCTACAACTTCCATATTTAAAAAATTGATACTTTACTGTCACTGTCACATAATTGATCATATTTTTTACAACTATTACTCCATGGCTAACTTAACTGCAATATTGCTTTATTAATTACGTGATTTTTTTGTTTTTATCTAAAAAAAAGTATCGAATCGAATTACGAGTATTGTTAATTTATAGGGTTGATTTTACGAATATTCGAGGCTTCGATTGTTCGGATTTATTGAACCTTCGAATTTAGATTCGAATTTTGGAATAGTCCGAATTTACGAATTTTAGAATTATTCTAATTATGAATCTGGGTCCTAACGTGAACATGGCATGTTGATATAAATTATTTTCAGAATAAACTCATGTATAGAGTTTTGTATTAATTCGTAAGTAATTATTATTTGCCAAATTAATTCAATTTAGACTTAAAATTTCGCCACACCGTCAAAAACGTTTTAGCCGAGTTTATTATTTAATTCGTGGCCGACTTTTCGCGAATTATGCGTGAGCGTGTTTGGAGATGACAAATGGCGTTAATTCAGGGGCGAAAAATTCGAGAATTCGAAGTTTTTCTGATGAAGTTCAAAACATTCGAATGTTCGAACGTCCAGAAATTCAAACTTCGGTGGAAATCAACGACACTGTTAATTTATAATAGTTACGTAAAATTCAAATATAAAAATAAACTTATATTATGGCAGTTCTGATTAGAAACTTTTTTGTAAATAAAGTTATATGGACTATTTCCCTTCCCCCATTTTATGATTTACACGATAAATGTTCTTATTTTGTATGATCGAAGAATTAAATATAATCTATTTAATATTCTTTTCATATAGGTGGAACTTTTCCGCCATCTGCACAGCTTGTCTCTGCGTTGGCATCTCCATAGAAAAAGTGGTGAAGTTCTCCGAGTCATGGACCGTGGAACTGAAAGCATTAATAATCTATTAAATAGCATAATTTTCTCGATTTTTCCTACAATTGTCGATATTTTTATTGCCATATTCTTCTTCATATCAGCGTTCAATGGCTGGTTCGGTTTGATTGTTTTTGTAACCATGTTTTTCTATTTATGTAAGTTTTTTAATTATGATTATGTATTGTTTATTGGTGACTAATTGTCATTTATTTAGTTACAACAATTGTTGTAACGGAATGGCGGACAAAGTATCAAAGAAGGATGAATTTAGCTGATAATGCTGCAAATGCGAGAAGTGTTGATTCTTTGTTGAATTTTGAAACTGTTAAATATTATGGGGCTGAACAGTTTGAAGTCGATAAATACGAGGAAGCCATCTTACATTATCAGGTATGAGAATACCACTGAGCCATTACCCCATATCAATATATAAAAATAAATATTATTCACACAAAACTACAATGTTAACAAAGCAAACTATTTTGTTGTATAAAAAAAGTACCTTTGTACTGTTCAATTTTTACATTTTAATATTTAATTCTGAGACCAAAATTAATCCAGTTAATTAACGTCAATTATGGTTATCAACCTTTCGGTTAATTATCCTTGCCCGTCAATAGTTTATTATTTTGTAAACTTGATATAAAAATGATTAATAAATGTGATGTTTTTAATTTTTAGAAAGAACAATGGAAGTCTATGATAACATTAAATATTTTGAACACAATCCAAAATGTTTTAATCAGTGCTGGACTTCTTGCGGGCTCTTTACTTTGCGCTCACATGGTCGTCATTCGCGACCAACTTACCGTAGGCGATTACGTTTTATTTGCTAGCTACATTATTCAACTTTACGTTCCTCTAAACTGGTTTGGAACGTATTATAGGTTCGTATATCAAATTATAGACTTAATTAGATTTTTTTGATTACGTGAATGTTGATGAATAATAATGAGTAAATGTTTCAGAGTAATTCAGCGCAATTTCGTGGACATGGAAAACATGTTCGATCTTTTGCGTGAAAATCAAGAAGTAATTGATGCACCTGGTGCAGGACCACTGGTTGTCAAGAAAGGAGGAATTGAATTCAACAATATTACATTCTCTTATATACCTGAAAGAATTGTTTTGAAAAATATCACTTTTAGTGTTCCTCCTGGAAAAACTGTGGCTTTAGTAAGGACTTTTAAAATTAATACTAGACGTATAAATAAAATAAATGTATCATCACGCCTTTTACCCATTACTGGGTGTGGCACTCTACCAAAGCAGATCTTAGTAAGTGATATATTTATGCGCATGCAGTGTTTTTATCAGCCGTCAAATCACGGCCCCTAAAGATATTAGTGGCGGGGGAGCCATAGGGGTAACTTTAATGTGGTGAAAATTTTTGTCGGCTGTGGGAATAGAACCAGGGTTCTCAGGACTCGATACCACTGAGCCACCTACCCCAAAAATACTAGACGTAAGTTAATGATTTGTTTTTTTTTATAGGTAGGCCCCTCGGGTAGCGGCAAAAGTACTATAATTCGTTTGTTATTCAGATTTTATGATGTTGAGACAGGATCCATTTCAATTGATGGACAAAATATTAAGACAGTTAATCAAGAATCACTTCGTCGATCTATTGGCGTTGTTCCTCAAGATACAGTTTTGTTCAACAATACGATCAAGTAAATCATATTTATTTATAATTAATAATTAAAATGATATTTATATGAGTTTCTAGATATAATATTTGGTACGGTCGTATAACTGCAACAGATGCTGAAGTGATAGAAGCAGCCAAACATGCAGATATTCATGAGAAAATATTAACTTTCCCTGAAGGTTATGATACTATGGTATGCAATATTTCCTTAATAATCATTCCCTTTTATTTCAACAAAATTTAAAGATTATATTTTGTTAGGTAGGAGAAAGAGGTCTCCGCTTGAGCGGAGGAGAAAAACAAAGAGTAGCAATAGCAAGAACTTTACTAAAATCACCAGCCATCATTCTGTTAGATGAAGCTACTAGTGCGTTGGACACCCAGACTGAACGTAATATACAGGTATGTTCGCACTCGCAAAAGTCCAGTTTCCGGCCTAGTGATACAAATAAGTATTGAAGCTGGCTAGAAAGTGAATTTATTTATTTCATGATTCTAGGGTGCGTTAAACGAAGTGTGCAGCAACAGAACAACATTAATAGTGGCACATCGTCTCTCGACGATAATCCACGCTGATGAAATCCTTGTGGTACGAGAGGGTGAAATAGTAGAACGAGGTAAACATGAAGATCTCGTCAGCTTTGGTGGCGTTTATGCGGATATGTGGAAGAAACAGCTGGAGAACAAAGAAGCAGGATCGTCTTCGGTTGAGGCAAGTGGAGAATTTTCTTCACAGGATATAAATTAATTTGTGTTATGTAAATGGTATGTTGCAAAGTGTAATACATTTTTAATAAACGTATGTTAGTTAAATATACTTAAAAACACCATAAAATATAGATCAAACTAAACTATCTTATTTTCTTTTTTTAGTTAAAATACTGTAGTTTGACTAAAACTCTGCAAACTATCCTGGTTATTTATTCCGTAATTAACATTAAAACCATTTTACAACGAACATATATTTATATAACACAAACATTAAAATATTGTCGTCTTTTTGTGGTTTATAGGTGCAATTTGGTGATAAAATAAATTGCAATTACAGGAACAAGTTAAAAAATTCAATCAAAACTCATAAATAAAATTATGATTTAATGTTTTTAAAACATTTTGCTTGGAAAAATTATTTTTAATATTTTCTAAAGTTTGATTCCGAATAACTATAAATTAAAACCTATCTATAGATTCAATAATAATATGTTTATAGTTTTTTCTTATCTATTTGTATATATTAGTAAAACATTAAAATACAATGACATTTTTGCCAGCCGTCAATTTGCTTGCCTCGCAGATCAAGTGTAACTATCCAAATTTTATTTCATCGTTTCCCCATTCTTTAAGAAAATCCTTGGGTCTAACAAAAAATCATAATTTATTGAAATCCACAAATATTTTACTTTATTTTTTATTTTAAACACAGTTGCAGAAAATCGGGCAAAATAAGAACAGAAATAATATCGTAGAAAAACACTGTAGTCACAGATTTTATTATAAAATTTAAAATATCAATACAATTTCATAACAAAATGTAAACAGTAAACCATGACAGTTTTGAGCTTAGAGAGTAAAAAGTTCGAGCAAAATGTATCGAAGCAGAAAAGTCAGTCTTACAACACCTTATAAACCACATTTAGGTAACATTATACAGTTTAACCAACTTAATAACACTTAAAATAAAATAATCTTGATATATCTACAAAATATTACAATATATCTTTACGTAGATCCTTTGGAAAAGTTCCATAGTTGATGTGATGTGTTTTTGTTACAGTCCTGTAGAATCAGTGGCTGATTACTTTGTACCTGCAAATTGTTAATTTTAGTAACCTTCTCTATTTGTTTCAAGTGTTATCGTTTCTTACCCCTTCCGAGCTTAAACACAAGCCGCTCTGTTTATTCACAATCTTCTTCGCTCGCTGAAACCATTCCTGATTTCCCCCATGCCCATGACACTTCGACAACTGCACCGTGTTCTTATTTGTCGCCTCAGCACAACTATCTTCTTGTCGGATCTCTCCCGTTCGACTTAACGAAAACATTTGTGTCGGTGTCATCTTCTGATGACAACCATACAACCCCAGAGGTCCAACTGCATCATCTGGTAGCTGAAGATTGTCAGCACAGTTGTTGTTTGCATTCTTAAGACGACCAAATGATTTTACATTCTCTGTTGGGATGAATTTTTCTGGATAAATATTTTTGAGATACCAAGAAAATGGTTTGCAACGCAGTTTTCTTCGCAGTTGTTTTCGGTGCGTTAGGTCGCCGATTACTGGGTTGTTGCGATAGTTTTCCTGGTGAGGGAAATTCAGAACAATTAACTCTTCAAATAATATCTTTCAGGCAGATTCATAAAACGGATTAACGCTAACACCGTTTTTAATATTATCTATAACTCTGTTTCAAATTAAAACAGATTAAAGAAATGAACTAAATTTGTTGCTAATTAACTCTCTTTTTAAGTCAAGTTAAAATTAACTTGTTTCGTACATTGAAAAGAGAGTTAAAAACGAAAATGGTGTTAGCGCTAATCCGCTTTATGAATCTGCCTGTTTCACTTTATGTTTATGAATATGTGAAAATAATAGTTTCTTACCTTGTAAAGAAAGACCAAATCGGAGTACTTATCCATCCAAACCAAAGCCATTCTAGCAGTATTAATCCCATGAGTGTCTTTTCCATGGGGAAATTTATAGGGATGAAACTCTCGGAAGACATGCCCCACTCTCGAACAAGGAATAACTTCGAGTTTTCCTCCACACTGCCAGACCCGAAAAGACATTTCTAGATTTTCTCCACCCCATCCATCCATTTGTTCATCATAAGAACCAACTTCCCAGAAATATTTTCTATCCATTGCAAACAAACCACCAGCCATAGTCGGGGATCGAACTGGATCCACAGGAGTTTTTAATCGGGTTTTCTCACTTTTCTGGATGTCAATCCAGTTAAAATGACCGTTCCAGGAAAAACCACCCACTTGGAAAGAATGGCCATTAGTGGAGTAGAAAAATGTGTCTGCTTCGATGACGTCTATAATCGGCATTGCAACTGTTGATCGGTCGGCTTCTATTCGTGCGATCATTGGCTCTAACCTATCAACATAATTAATTACTTTCTCTTACTCTTTGTCGTTGTCATACCATCGACAACAAGCAACCCTAACACTTGATCTTTACTTTCTTTCTATTAATGATAATATTCGATTGTGATTGCGAGATTTGTAGAGAGATAAATTTAGTAAAAATGTTTACTTCTAAATATAAATATTTACAAATCAATGTGGTGGCTAGCTCAGTGGTATGAAGTCGGCCTGTGGATCCTGAGAACCCTGGTTTGATTCCCACAGGCGACAAACAATTTTAATAATTTCAAAAACTACCCCTGTGGCTCCTCCACCACTAACATCTTTGGGGGCCGTGATTTGACGACTGGTAACCGCACTTCACGCCCAAAATATATCACCAAGATCTGCTTCGGCAGAGTGCCACACCCAGTAATGAGTAGAAGGCGTGATGATATATTTATTTATTTATTTTACAAATCAATAAAGAAAAACATTGAATAAAGTCTTTAATTTTGAAGCAGATGTCTTACCAAGTGGTTGTAGTTTCACAATGGGCATCTAGGAACACTAAAACTTGTCCAGTTGCGGCTCTAGCACCCATCAGTCTTGCCCGAATCAAACCTAATCTCTTTGGTGATCTAATCAATTTGACTGGATAATTAGTTAATCTTGTTGCCAGATACAGATCCAGTCGTTTACCCAGTGTTTCTGAAAAAGTATTGCCTTGTGGTTTTCGATATTATTTGTTAGAACAAAAAAGTAAAATAAAAATAAACTTTGTAAGCAACGAATCATTGAACAAAATATATCTTACCTACGTCACTGCAATCATCGACAAGGATAATTTCATGAAGAAGATTATGTGGAGTTCGGTTTATAATACTCCAAACTGTTCGAAGTAATACTGAGAACGGTTCGTTGTAGAAAATTATTATTACGGAAGCGTTCATGCTGACATCGTACGGAATATTTTTACATCTGGAAATATAAATAAATAAATATATCATCACGCCTTCTACCCATTACTGAGTGTGGCACTCTGCCGAAGCAGATCTCGGTAAGTGATATATTATGCGCGTGAAGTGCGGTTACCAGTCGTCAAATCACGGCCTCCAAAGATGTTAGTGGTGGAGGAGCCTCAGGGGTAGTTTTTGAAATCATGGAAATTGTCGCCTGTGGGAATCGAACCAGGGTTCTCAGGATCTACAGGCGGACTTCATACCACTGAGCTAGCCACCCCATAAATATTGTAATTTTAATTATGTAAAAAGTTGAATTGCGGATTAATACGTACTGTGGATGTCGATAATCTCGGAGGGTTCTATCTAAAGGGATTCTGTCACTTAATACAGTATTCACAGCCAACATTTTTAAACTCAGCTGTCCATATTCTTTGTCTGCATCGTCCAAATATGATGCTCTTCCATCGTTTCCAAGTCCAGAGATAATGTGGCCCTCATATTCTCGTATTTGTTTCTCATATATGCTAATTTGGTTGAGTGCATCATTTTCTAACCACGAATTCACACCAAACAGATGTAGTAAGTATTGTTTGAAATAAAATATTGAAACGAAGGTCAATAAAACTACGTATACTTTACAGAATTTTTGTGATCGAAAACATTTTCGAAACATTGCAAAAAACTCATTATAATATGATAAAAAACAAATTATATTATTTTGGCCTTTTTTACATTTATTCACGTTTGGCAGTATACGTCAACTGCACATGTGTGACGTTTACGTTGTTTTCTTCTTACCAGTCCGTTGTGCTCATGCGCTACATGGATCAATTTAAATGGATCCAAAGTTTGTATTAATTTCTGGCATGTAATTAATAGTTCTGTGTTTACGGTTACTTTGATTCGCTATAAACGTCACCTATCAAATAAAATATATAAATTTGTTTCACTGTTTGTTTTGTATTATGACGAAGCAGTTTTCACCTTCCATCATTATAACCATAAAATCTAAATCAGTGATGCCGGTTTAGATATTTTGTCTATGCCGGTGACATATAGCGTTCATGCTTAAAAATTAGAGCAAATGTTGGAAATATTAAATTTTGAAGGTTTCTGTAAGTAATTACTGTTTATTTTTTATGTTTAAAAGCATGAATATTTCGCCCTCCACGCTGTATTCAGCATATATTAAAATAGAATGAGCTGCAAATATGCTAAATATTAATATTGCAGCATATTTAAAGTAAATAAGCTTAGATTTATTTATATTTTATAAATATTTATTGGTTTCATGACATGGCATATATAAAATTGCATGCTTAGCTGTCAAATTGGAATATTTTATTTGGTTAAAATCTAACAAACTATTTTTGCTATTGGTTCAAATGTTGCAGATATGTTCCCTGTAGTATATTTAGCATTAGGAAATGTTAGATTTATTCATATTATAGTAAAATTTATTACTTTAACGACATGTGCAAAATTGCACGTCATGCAGCTTCTAAATTTGCATTTGAAGACGAAAGATATTTCGTTTTAAGAGTGGTTGTACGCATCTTCGAAGTTAAGGGTTGTACAGAAAAGTTTTAATGTACATAAAATGAAAATAACCAACTTTTATTTGATACATTTTATTATATAACGTTTATATTTTAAAATAAACATTATATTCTAATTGCCTGACCCCGCAAATTCAAGCCGACAAGTGCAGGTCACAGTAACATCGGTTGCCAATACGGCAAATATTATTTCTGTGGTGATTTACATGATATATTAAATAATAAATGTATCTGTATTGAATCGAAAAAAGTTTCAAATAAAATATTATATTATTATTTTCCACAACTTTTGGTTGTAACTTTTTTCTCTACAACCCCTAATTTCGAAGATAATGCAAGTGCATAAAATATTAGTTTCTTATAATTACGAACAATTATTATAGATTTAAATAACAATCAGTGATAAACAATATAGAGTAGTTTTCATTGATTAAAAATCAAAATATTTTTGTATTTTAAACCCCTAAAATTTGGTATTCATGTTACGCCACTGATATTTTAACGGTAGAGTAGAGTGCTGAAATGTCGGTATTGTCGGTAACAACATTGCGCATGCCCCGAATTATTGATCGACTAGAAAATATGTATTTCCATACATGGAGTGCTAATTTTATTATGCAATTTTTGACGTGTTTTGATACTTTTTTTTATTGATAATTGAAATATTTAGGTGCCATTTTTGTGGGTCTACAACTCTTAGTGAACATTTGCGGATTCATAGTGGCGAGACTCGTTTTGTTGGAAAAGTTTTACACAAAATGGCGAATGGAAGACTCATTTGAAGACATGAAGATGAAACATGTAAATATTTATAAACGTATCAAATTAAATTTGGTTTGTCCATATTCATAATTCCTGTCCTACAAGCTCGTAATCTTTTATTCCACGGCCACGCGGTAGTCAGCTTTTAAAAAATACCACAAAACATTTTTATGACTGTCATCTTTTCAAAAAGTGTCACCATCAATTCCAAGAGTATCATTTTACTAAAAAGCATCTCAAATCATTTTATTAGACAATCATGTCTCCTAAAAGTTCCTAGCAATTATTTTTAAGGTCATCTGTTTGAAAAATTTCTTAGAATCAATTCTAGACTATTATCTTTGTAAAAAGCCTACCAAATCATTTTGACTCCAATAGTCTTGCCTAAAAGTTTTCCCCAATCAATTTCAAGACCTGCTTCCTAAGTATTTTATTATATCGTCTTTAATTAGCAGTTTCAAAAACAAAGGTTTATCCCTTAGCGATTTTTTTTTTTTTTTCGAGTCAAAATTAAACTCTGATCGTGCTGAAATGCTGTATGCAGCTTCTGGCGCTTAATAGTTTCAAAAACAAAGGTTTCGCCCTTAGCGATTTTTTTTTTTTTCGAGTCAAAATTAAACTCTGATCGTGCTGAAATGCTGTATGCAGCTTCTGGCGCTTAATACTGATGCGGTACTTAGAAACAACCCCAAAATTCTCATAAGTACAAAAGATATTCCACTTTAAGAGTGGTTGTTCGTATCTCCAAAGATAGGAGTTGTACAGAAAAAAGTTTCAACTACAAGATGTAGAGGATAATAATGTAAAGATATTTTATTTGAAACATTTTATGAAATAACGTCTAGATTTTGAAATAAAGTTAAAAAACTTGTTACCTTTTCTGAGGTGCATTTACAGTGTCGTATCATCTTACGTTACATGTACTTAAGATTCACTATCAAATCAGATTCTAATGCAAATTCTTTATGTGTTTATTTAGGAACCTTCAAATTCAATCCGGACAGCGTTTTTGCAACAACTCTGGTCTTGGAATCATCTTCTGCGGCCTCAGCATCATCTTGGAGCAGCTGATGCTCAAGGACAACGTCACCGGAGCTAACAACATCATCAGCAAAGCTGAGGCTGGTTCTGAAGCTCGCTATTAGAGGTATATAATAATATATAAATATGACAGAAATTCTAAAAACTAAAAAGTTTTGTTTAAAACATTTTTATTCATCCCTTTGTTTCAAAAATATTAGCCTACTTTGTATATTATGTAAATGTGCGATTATTTCGAATATAAGAGCCTTAATAAAAAAATACTTTAATTAAAATGGCCAGAAAATAATAAAATTAAACTTTTTTTATTTAGACGCAGAATAATTATTTTTTCTGGACCCCGCAAAATCACGGCGATAAATGTCGGACACCGGTAGCTTCAACGACGGGTAAAACAAACACAATTTTTGCTTTGAAACTTATTTTACCCCAAATCAAGAAATGTTTTAAATAAAAGAGTTTCATGTTATTATTTTCTGATCAATTTAATTAGAGTATTTTTTTTATTAAGGCCCTCATATTTAAAATAATCGTGCATTCTTTTTTTATTTTTTCTCTTAATTTCCTACAATAAATTCCAAATTAATCATCTTTTCCAAAAGACCTTCTAAATCATTTTTATGACAATAGTCTTGCCTAAAAGTTTTCCCGAATTAATATCAAGACTACAATCTTCCTAAAAGTCTCCCAAATCATTTTAAATACAATCATCTGCTCTAAAAGTTGCCCCCAATCAAGTTTAACACAACAATCTTCCTAAAAAGTCATTTAAATAATTTTTAAGACTATTCTTCTCTATCAGTTTTCCCTAATTAATACCAAATTAATAATCTTCCTAAAGCACACCCCAAATGATTTTAAATGCTGTCATCTTCCCTAAAAATTCTTCCAATCAATTCCAAGTCATTGATTTTACCTAAAAGCTCTCCACGATGAATTTCAAGACAACCATCTTCCTAAAAAGTTTCCTCCAATCAGTACCAAGTTAATCATCTTCCTAAAACGCTGCCCAAATCATTTTAAATGTAGTCATCTTCCCTAAAAGCTCTCCCAAATCAATTTTAAGACAACCATCTTCCTAAATATTTTAATATTTTATAAATATTTATTGGTTTCATGACGTAAATAAAATTGCACGTTTTGCAGTCACACTGGAATATTTAAATTTGTTGTTGTCTCAAAATCTATTTATGCCATCGACTCAAATGTTGAATATTTGGGCTCTGTGGCATATTTAGTATTAAAATATGTTACATTTATTTATATTATTATCTATATTTTAGAAATATTCGAAGAAAGAACAAAAACAATGCGGATGTCCGAAACTATTGATCGCGTGTCCTGTAAGCAGTGCTGGACGCCATCAGATTCCAGCCGTCAAATGCCGGCGACCGGAGCTTCGATTGCTGATATGGTGAATACAATTTTTGCAGTCCATTTTTTTACACCTAATCAAATAAATATTTCTTTATCTAAGGGTTGAATCAAAAAAAGTTTCAAATAAAATATCATTATATTATAATTTTCAACAACTTTTGATAGAAACTTTTTGCTGTACAACCTCTAATTTCGGAGATAAAAACAACCACCCTTAAAGTGAAATATCTTCTATTTCCGCACACAATATTAGAAGCTGCATGCATAATTTCAACAAAATCTAATATCGTCAATAATTAATAGTTTCAAAAGTAAACATTTTTTGTGGTCAAAATTAAACTTTCTCGGATCGCGCTCAAATTTTGCAGCTTCTAGGACTTAATACTGAGTATGGGATTTATAGGAAACCCCAATACAAAAGATATTTCACTTTAAGGGTGGTTGTTTGTATCTCCGGAGTTAGGGGTTGTGTAGAAAAAAGTTTCAACTACAAGATGTATAGGATAATAATGTAAAGATATTTTATTCGCAACATTTAATTAAATAACCTTTAGATTTTAAAATACAGAATGTTGAATCCGATATTACATCTTATGTTACATGTAGTTAATGTGCGATTTGATGATTTGATGATGAATGATTTTAGTATGAATAGAAGAATGTTTGGTTGAGTGTGAAGTGATTGAGCGATGAAAGCGATAAAGAGTGCGGATGGTGAGTGATTGTGGAACGAATCAGATGTTTGGTAAAAAATGGTTTGAATACTTTAGGGCTTTATATGGTAGCATAAATGGAGCGAATGGTTGTAGTGAAAATATAGATGAGAGGTGATTGATGCGTGTGAAGAATAGTAAGATGTTGAAGTATGGAGGCGAGAAATTATTTGATTGGTTACTTTATTTGTTTAGATATTGTGTTTATAATGGTGTTTTGGTGGCTACATTGATGTATGGTAGTGAATGTTGGGTGTAGAAGGGATATCGTGTCCGGAATACTTTGGTGTATGAGTGTGAGATTGAGAAACATGTTGTTAGAAGACATTCCAAGACAATCAGCTTCCCAAAAAGTCTTCTAAATCAACGACGAGTAAAACAAACATAGTTTTAGCGGAGAAACGTATTTTATACTAAATCAAGAAATGATTTCAAATAATTTCATTATTTTCTAGTCAATTTAAATAGAGTGTTTTTTTTATTAAGGCCCCTATATTCAAAATAATCGTACATTTATGAGATTTTTTTTATTGTTGCTATATTTCTCACAGTTCACGACATAATATTTTAGATATTATTTGCTATTTATTATAGTTTATTTACTTGAATTAAATTTTGAACTTGGTTTAAATAAATAATTTGTATCTTTTACTTTTAAAAGTAATTTGTTAAATAGAGGTAACACATGTAATTATTTTATGAATTCGATAAAATGCTGAATATTTGCAGTTGGTTTAAATATATACATTTATTTTTGTCATACGCGGTCATGGCATATCTTCCGTACATCTGTGTCTTACGTAAAAGCCATTTAATTTATTTATCAATAATTTAGCCTAAATGATGAAATATTCTTTTATGTTGAATATTTTTGATATAATAAATATTTATTTCACGTTTTTAAATTAAATGTTAAAATTTAAACTTTTTATTAGAAATTTGTTTAAAAACAAACAATACATATATTGCAATTATTTTACAAATATGATTGTAACAAACAGTAGCAATAATAAAATTATTATTTATAATAATATCAAAAGTAAAATGATAAATATTGTATTTGCAGTGTATATTTTTATTCTTTATCGTTCAAGGTAACATTTATAAACTGTAGTTAGAACGCGCCGTTCACTAATGAATCCGGACGAAACCTGCAAACCCGGCACTTTGCTACTGCTCGCTGTACATTCTAGCCATAAGTCTGTCTCTCTCTAGCACATTGTAATCAGTGGAATGGTTGCGCAAGCTCGTTCATTTGCCAAGAACTCGTTGATGTGTACAGACGTAGCATCGCGCTCCGTACATTTGCTGCCTTTCAGAAGGCCATCATATCAAACAATTGTCCTCCGAACACGCTAGTGCCTTCACGTGGGGGCCCAACATACTTTCTACATATAAGGCAAGTTTAATAAGCGTATCGCGAGCCGGGTGGGGCGAGTCCCTCGAGACCAAGGTCGTAGTTTGGTGTGTAGGCGGGTCGCCCAGCTAGAGAGTATCTCTGCCGATGACTGCGTGGTCGGGGTCGCCAAATCCCCTCGTTAGAGGTGGCCTTTGGATTTCCGGGCAAGTACATAGAGGCTTCTCTTGCCACGAGCACTGTGGAATACTCTCCCTACGACTCGGTTAGGTTTTGTAGGCGTAAACCGAGAGGTCGGGGCTACGGAATATAGTCCACGTCTTTGCATTAAGTACAAGCACACTTCCGGCTGCTTGTCGTAGATTCATTCATTGCGCCACACTTAAAATTAGCTATTCGTACACAGAAACTTAGGTAGGGATAAGGCAAGAACAGAAGTGAAGATAGAACAAAGAAAACAACATTGAAGACAACGTGAAGATCAAGAAATGTATAAATGGGATGTTATGGGATGAATGGAATGTGTGGTATGAATGGTGTATGCTGCATGCTGCACGCTGATTTACCATAACTTTGTCTATTATTCTATTTTATTGCATTTTGTTCTGAGTTTCTGTTTCAGGTTCAACAATCATCAAATGTCTTTATGTATGTTTTTTTCTAATGTTTCCAGCTATTCTGTTTTACTAATACATTGTTTTTATGTTTCTAGGGACATGACGGGACCTGCAAGCATCTCCTGCAGCCTCAGCATCATCTTGGAGCAGCTGGTGTTCTAACCAGCGACACCGGAGCTGCCGCCATCATCCTAGAGCAGCTGGTGTTGTAATCAGCGTCATCGGAGTCTATATCATCATCCTGGGGCAGCTGGAGATGTAACCAATGCCACCGGAGTCTATATCATCATCCTGGGACAGCTGGAGATGTAACCAGTGCCACCAGAGTCTGTAACATCATCCCGGAGCAGCTGGAGATGTAACCAGTGTCACCGGAGTCTATATCATCATCCTGGGGCAGCTGGAGATGTAACCAGTGCCACCAGAGTCTGTAACATCATCCCGGAGCAGCTGGAGATGTAACCAGTGCCACCGGAGTCTATATCATCATCCTGGGGCAGCTGGAGATGTAACCAGTGCCACCAGAGTCTGTAACATCATCCCGGAGCAGCTGGAGATGTAACTAGTGCCACCGGAGTCTATATCATCATCCTGGGGCAGCTGGAGATGTAACCAGTGCCACCAGAGTCTATATCATCATCTTGGGGCAGCTGGAGATGTAACCAGTGCCACCGGAGTCTATATCATCATCTTGGAGCAGCTGGAGATGTAACCAGTGCCACCGGAGTCATCGCAGAATGTCGTCCGCAGCTCACAACAACCATGTAAGAACATTATTATTTTTAAATGGGTTTTATTTAACCGAGCATCAAAATATTAAAGTTTGCCTGCTTGTTTATAAATTTAGACACTAAATATTTGCAAAAATTTATATTCGGCACACAATATACAGAGTGTAAAATATGTAAGAAATATTGAAAATAAAATAAATAAATATATCAATCACGCCTTCTACCCATTACTGGGTGTGGCACTCTGCCTTAGCAGATCTCGGAAAGTGATATATTTTGCGCGTGAAGTGGGATTACCAGTCGTCAAATCACGGCCCCCAAAGATGTTAGTGGTGGAGAAGCCACAGGGGTAGTTTTTGAAATTATGAAAATTAATCTCCTGAAATAATCCATTAATCTAAAT
The DNA here is from genome assembly GCA_911728475.2 of Pterostichus madidus. NCBI lineage: Eukaryota > Metazoa > Arthropoda > Insecta > Coleoptera > Carabidae > Pterostichus > Pterostichus madidus. The sequence goes on from OU452315.1 coordinate 11,074,440, forward strand.
AATTATTTCAGGAAATAATTTCAATATTCTTTACTTATTTTAAACCCTTTATTGTCATTCTATTTTTCTGGAAAGCTTATTTATTATTCTTGACTTTCAACAATTACTTTTAAAGATTGTAAGGTATGTTTTTTTGTGCACAATTATTATTTTTGGTATTCGTTTAATTATTTCTGGTAACAAGCAATTTATTATTATTGATAAAATTATTTCGGTGCTCATTTAAATGATTCCCTTTCTATAGTTGTTTACATTACTAGCAGAGTAAAACAGTTGCTTTGCGTGTATATTGTACAATATTTTATTTATTCTTCATTAGTAAACTAAACAAATTAAAAAATAATAATAAATCCTGTCAGTTGAATTAAAAATTGTATTAAATTAGTTGAAAGTAACTAACTTGTAAAGTAGATAAATATAAATATATCATCACGCCTTTTACCTATATTGGGTGTGGCAGCACACTGCCTTCGTAGATCTTGATGTAATATGTTTATGTGCGTACCAGCCGCCGAATCAAAGCCCCCCTCCCCCCCCCCCAAGATATTAGTGAAGGAGAAGTCACAATGGGTAATTTTAAATAAATAAAATAGATATATCACCATGCCTTTCACCCATTACTGGGTGTGGTTTGTATTTAGTTATATTTTAAATTACCCTTGTGGCTTTGCTCTCCACTATCATATGTGGGTGCTTTGATTCGTCGGCTGGTACGCGTATAATTATATCACTTATCAAGATCTGCGACGGCAGTGTGCTGCCACACTCAATAATAGGTAAAAGGTGTTATATTTATATTTATTTAAATTGATAGCTGAGCAGTTTGAATAAATAATGTTTACAAATGAATAATAAATAAAATAATTTAGTACTATGGTAATAATGATGATGATATTATTTATGCAGATTAGTAATGATTTGTTTGTGTATTTGCAGACGCAGTTGTGTGCAGCCGCGATGAAGCCAGTCTTCTGTCAAGAGTTTTTCTCAGGGGTTTCCTCTTGATGCTGACAGCGAATGCTGGGGAGACGGGATGAGCGACTTGCCCCTGAACACCACCAGGTCACTCATCCAGGCTTTATACCAACCAACAACATTGTATTCACCAAATAAATAAAACAATTGTAATCACCAAATAAATAAAATGATTGTAATTTAATATGTTTGTTGTTTGCGAAAACTTACATCCTATTACATTATTCCTTATCCTTAAACAATAAATATGTGTTAAAAAAAGTTATTGTAAGTTATCAATTTGAAACAAACCTTTTTATTGTTTAAAACAAATAAATTGTACTTGTAATAATAATTTCAGTATAGTACCTGTTGTATACAACTTTGAAATAATAAGAAATATGTTTAAAATGACATGTCTTTATTTTATTTAGAAATATAATATCCTATACATGGGCTCATCTTTGCAGCAGACTTGGAGCATGGAACTCGACTTGGATTCGTTGATGTCACCAACAGCATTATCAGAGCTGCAGAAATCCCAGAGTCAACATCGTCTTCTAGGTTACTCGCAAGATTGTGACACAACAACTAAATGACTGCTAAAAATAAAATAACCGCTCCAAATAATATTATCATCCATTATATATTGTATTAAATTGTACTTGTAATATAAATGTTAGTCTCTGTTGTATACAGTTCCAAAATGCCAATAAATGAATTTAAAATAACTTATACTCTTTTATTTATAATATTTAATCACACAGATACTTTTGTGAGATTTATATCTGTGTGAGAAGATGTGTATGTGTGTGTGTGAGCTACTTTTATTTATCGATTTTCTCAATAACTAATGTAAATTTTGGGGTCGTCCGAGCACAGCGCATTCAGTATTAGGCTCTGGAAGACGCCTGCAAAATTTGAATATTGGAATATATCGTTATTAATTTATTTTCTAAATTCAAACCATGGACTATAGACTTAAGATTTTTTCGATGACTATTTTAAAGTATTTTTGATCACGCTGAAATTTTGCATACAGGTTCACGGCCCTAATACTGAGTGCGGCGCTGAGAAACGACCCCAAATTTGCATTGGTAGGGGAGATATTCAACTTTAAGGGTGGTTATTTGTATCTCCGAAGTTAAGGGTCGTAGAGAAAAAAGTTTCAAATAGAAACTGTAGAGAATGAAATTATAAGCAACTTTTATTTGAAAAACTTTTATAAATAACGTCTAGTTTTGGCAGAAATCAATTATTTATAAATGCGATATTAGTTCAAACTTTTGTCGCATGTACTGAGGGCGCCACGAACTACTTTTGTAAGATTTATATCTGTGTGAGAAGGTGTGTATGTGTGTGTGTGAGCTACTTTTATTTATCGATTTTCTCAATAACTAATGTAAATTTTGCGGTCGTTCGAGCACAGCGCATTCAGTATTAGGCCTTACAAAACGCCTGCAAAATTTGAGCGATCTGGAATATATCGTTATTAATTTATTTTCTAAATTCAAACCATGGACTATAGACTTAAGATTTTTTCGATGACTATTTTAAAGTATTTTTGATCACGCTGAAATTTTGCATACAGGTTCACGGCCCTAATACTGAGTGCGGCGCTGAGAAACGACCCCAAATTTGCATTGGTAGGGGAGATATTCAACTTTAAGGGTGGTTATTTGTATCTCCGAAGTTAAGGGTTGTAGAGAAAAAAGTTTCAAACAGAAGCTGTAGAGAATGAAATTATAAGCAACTTTTATTTAAAAAACTTTTGTAAATACCGTCTAGTTTTGGCAGAAATCAATTATTTATAAATGCGATATTAGTTCAAACTTTTGCCGCATGCAATGAGGGCGCCACTAATTGATTTTGTGAGATTTATATCTGTGTGAGTAGAAGTGTATGTGTGTGCGTGAGCTACTTTTATTTAGCGATTTTCTCAATAACTAATGTAAATTTTGCGGTCGTCCGAGCACAGCGCATTCAGTATTAGGCCCTAGAAGACGCCTGCAAAATTTCAGCGATCTCGAATATATCGTTATTAATTTATTTTAAAAAATTCAAATCATGGACTATAGACTTAAGATTTTTTCGATCACTATTTTAAAGTATTTTTGATCGCGCTGAAATTTTGCATACAGGTTCACGGCCCTAATACTGAGTGCGGCGCTGAGAAACGACCCCAAATTTGCATTGGTAGGGGAGATATTCAACTTTAAGGGTGGTTATTTGTATCTCCGAAGTTAAGGGTCGTAGAGAAAAAAGTTTCAAATAGAAACTGTAGAGAATGAAATTATAAGCAACTTTTATTTGAAAAACTTTTATAAATAACGTCTAGTTTTGGCAGAAATCAATTATTTATAAATGCGATATTAGTTCAAACTTTTGCCGCATGTACTGAGGGCGCCACTAACTACTTTTGTAAGATTTATATCTGTGTGAGAAGGTGTGTATGTGTGTGTGTGAGCTACTTTTATTTAGCTGTGGCGTGGCGGTGGCGTATCGGCGGCGTCGGTTGACGAATTAATCAACAGGTATTAAATAAAAGAGTATAAGTTATTTTAAATTCATTTATTGGCATTTTGGAACTGTATACAACAGAGACTAACATTTATATTACAAGTACAATTTAATACAATATATAATGGATGATAATATTATTTGGAGCGGTTATTTTATTTTTAGCAGTCATTTAGTTGTTGTGTCACAATCTTGCGAGTAACCTAGAAGACGATGTTGACTCTGGGATTTCTGCAGCTCTGATAATGCTGTTGGTGACATCAACGAATCCAAGTCGAGTTCCATGCTCCAAGTCTGCTGCAAAGATGAGCCCATGTATAGGATATTATATTTCTAAATAAAATAAAGACATGTCATTTTAAACATATTTCTTATTATTTCAAAGTTGTATACAACAGGTACTATACTGAAATTATTATTACAAGTACAATTTATTTGTTTTAAACAATAAAAAGGTTTGTTTCAAATTGATAACTTACAATAACTTTTTTTAACACATATTTATTGTTTAAGGATAAGGAATAATGTAATAGGATGTAAGTTTTCGCAAACAACAAACATATTAAATTACAATCATTTTATTTATTTGGTGATTACAATTGTTTTATTTATTTGGTGAATACAATGTTGTTGGTTGGTATAAAGCCTGGATGAGTGACCTGGTGGTGTTCAGGGGCAAGTCGCTCATCCCGTCTCCCCAGCATTCGCTGTCAGCATCAAGAGGAAACCCCTGAGAAAAACTCTTGACAGAAGACTGGCTTCATCGCGGCTGCACACAACTGCGTCTGCAAATACACAAACAAATCATTACTAATCTGCATAAATAATATCATCATCATTATTACCATAGTACTAAATTATTTTATTTATTATTCATTTGTAAACATTATTTATTCAAACTGCTCAGCTATCAATTTAAATAAATATAAATATAACATCTTTTACCTATTATTGAGTGTGGCAGCACACTGCCGTCGCAGATCTTGATAAGTGATATAATTATACGCGTACCAGCCGACGAATCAAAGCACCCAAATATGATAGTGGAGAGCAAAGCCACAAGGGTAATTTAAAATATAACTAAATACAAACCACACCCAGTAATGGGTGAAAGGCATGGTGATATATCTATTTTATTTATTTAAAATTACCCATTGTGACTTCTCCTTCACTAATATCTTGGGGGGGGGGAAGGGAGGGCTTTGATTCGGCGGCTGGTACGCACATAAACATATTACATCAAGATCTACGAAGGCAGTGTGCTGCCACACCCAATAATAGGTAGAAGGCGTAATTATATATTTATTTTATTTATTTAAAATTATCGTTTGTGATTTTCAGTAAATATATCACTTACCGAGATCTGCTAGGGCAGAGTGCCACACCCAATAATAGGTAAAAGGCGTGATGATATATTTATATTTATCTACTTTACAAGTTAATTACTTTCAACTAATTTAATACAATTTTTAATTCAACTGACAGGATTTAATTATTATTTTTAAATTTGTTTAGTTTACTAATGAAGAATAAATAAAATATTGTACAATATACACGCAAAGCAACTGTTTTACTCTGCTAGTAATGTAAACAACTATCGAAAGGGAATCATTTAAATGAGCACCGAAATAATTTTATCAATAATAATAAATTGCTTGTTACCAGAAATAATTAAACGAATACCAAAAATAATAATTGTGCACAAAAAACATACCTTACAATCTTTAAAAGTAATTGTTGAAAGTCAAGAATAATGTGCCGAATATAAATTTTTGCAAATATTTAGTGTCTAAATTTATAAACAAGCAGGCAAACTTTAATATTTTGATGCTCGGTTAAATAAAACCCATTTAAAAATAATAATGTTCTTACATGGTTGTTGTGAGCTGCGGACGACATTCTGCGATGACTCCGGTGGCACTGGTTACATCTCCAGCTGCTCCGGGATGATGTTACAGACTCTGGTGGCACTGGTTACATCTCCAGCTGCCCCAGGATGATGATATAGACTCCGGTGGCACTGGTTACATCTCCAGCTGCCCCAGGATGATGATATAGACTCCGGTGGCACTGGTTACATCTCCAGCTGCTCCGGGATGATGTTACAGACTCTGGTGGCACTGGTTACATCTCCAGCTGCCCCAGGATGATGATATAGACTCCGGTGGCACTGGTTACATCTCCAGCTGCCCCAGGATGATGACACAGACTCCGGTGGTACTGGTTACATCTCCAGCTGCCCCAGGATGATGATATAGACTCCGATGATGCTGGTTAGAACACCAGCTGCTCTAGGATGATGGCGGCAGCTCCGGTTACGCTGGTTAGAACACCAGCTGCTGTAGGATGATGGCGGCAGCTCCGGTTACGCTGGTTAGAACACCAGCTGCTCCAAGATGATGCTGAGGCCGCAGGAGATGCTTGCAGGTCCCGTCATGTCCCTAGAAACATAAAAACAATGTATTAGTAAAACAGAATAGCTGGAAACATTAGAAAAAAACATACATAAAGACATTTGATGATTGTTGAACCTGAAACAGAAACTCAGAACAAAATGCAATAAAATAGAATAATAGACAAAGTTATGGTAAATCAGCGTGCAGCATGCAGCATACACCATTCATACCACACATTCCATTCATCCCATAACATCCCATTTATACATTTCTTGATCTTCACGTTGTCTTCAATGTTGATTTCTTTGTTCTATCTTCACTTCTGTTCTTGCCTTATCCCTACCTAAGTTTTTGTGTACGAATAGCTAATTTTAAGTGTGGCGCAATGAATGAATCTACGACAAGCAGCCGGAAGTGTGCTTGTACTTAATGCAAAGACGTGGACTATATTCCGTAGCCCCGACCTCTCGGTTTACGCCTACAAAACCTACCCGAGTCGTAGGGAGAGTATTCCACAGTGCTCGTGGCAAGAGAAGCCTCTATGTACTTGCCCGGAAATCCAAAGGCCACCTCTAACGAGGGGATTTGGCGACCCCGGCCACGCAGTCATCGGCAGAGATACTCTCTAGCTGGGCGACCCGCCTACACACCAAACTACGACCTTGGTCTCGAGGGACTCGACCCACCCGGCTCGCGATACGCTTATTAAACTTGCCTTATATGTAGAAAGTATGTAGAAAGTATGTTGGGCCCCCACGTGAAGGCACTAGCGTGTTCGGAGGACAATTGTTTGATATGATGGCCTTCTGAAAGGCAGCAAATGTACGGAGCGCGATGCTACGTCTGTACACATCAACGAGTTCTTGGCAAATGAACGAGCTTGCGCAACCATTCCACTGATTACAATGTGCTAGAGAGAGACAGACTTATGGCTAGAATGTACAGCGAGCAGTAGCAAAGTGCCGGGTTTGCAGGTTTCGTCCGGATCAATTAGTGAACGGCGCGTTCTAACTACAATTTATAAATGTTACCTTGAACGATACAAACGAATAAAAATATACAATATTTATCATTTTACTTTTGATATTATTATAAATAATAATTTTATTATTGCTATTATTTGTTTTTGAACATATGTGTAGAATAATTGCAATATATGTGTGTATTGTTTGTTTTTGAACAAATTTCTAATAAACATTTTAAATTATAACGTCTCAATAATTAGCATTTACTTTAAACACGTGAAATAAATATTTATCATATCAAAAATACTCAACATAAAAGAATATTTCATCATTTAGGCCAATGATAGATAATTAAATTAGGCTTTTACGTAAGACACAGATGTACGGAAGATATGCCATGACCGCGTATCATAACGTATATATTGAAAACCAACTGCAACAAATTTATTCATAATTTCTTTTCTCATTTTTATATAGGATATATACGATATAAGATAAATGCAATACTCTATTTAACAAATTTCATTTAAAACCAAAAGGTATAAAATATTATCTTTATAACTAGAGTATTTACATTAAATATTTAACATCCCTAAAAAGCACTCATATGCCGGCTGTCTACTTATTTTTACACATAGTTTCTATTTGAACATATTTAAAATACTTTTAAAAATAAATACTTGGAAAAAAAATAAGAACTGCAAATATCAACTTGAAACATAAATGTCCAGGTACATTTTCAACAACAAAAGACGTCATTGGCTCCGGTGATGCTCTACAAGAACATACATACGTCACAATATTTTCCATGAAATGGTGTAGCACGAACCCTTGAAACATTCATTAAATTCATCCTATAAATCTTCAACAAACATCCACATTCATAATTCTTTTTATACTAGCTCGTCTCATCTTACATTCACGCAACAAACCTTCAATCACATACATCTATTTATTCCTCAATTTCACCAATCTTTCATTCGACATACACTGCACATGATCGAGCCATCTCAACGGACATGTTTTAATATCGTGAACTTGTAATTTGTTTTATTCATTTCTACAGGCTCTGTAATTGCAAATCATAGTCGATAACATATTTTTTTAAATAGAAACAGAACTATTTGGACGTTATTGTATTTTTGTTGAAGTTTAAATTAGCGAAATTTAAATTTTCAAACCAGATAATCGACTATTTATTTAGTTACGCAGCTCGACAAGAAATTTATCCCAAGAACTGAATCTGAATCACTCGGAAGCACATTTTTAGTTATAAGTTAAAGTTAGCAAGGTTTGAATCCATGATTTCTTGTTTCTATAGGGTGGCTAGCTCAATGGTATGAAGTCGGCCTGTGGATCCTGCGAATCCTGGTTCGATTCCCACAGGAGACAAACAATTTTCATAATTTAAAAAAAAAGCTACCCCTGTGGCTCCTCCACCACTAGCATCTTTATGGGCCGTGATTTGACGACTGGTAACCGCACTTCACGCGCAAAATATATCACTTACCGAAATCTGCTTCGGCAGAGTGCGACACCCAGTAATGGGTAGAAGGCGTGATGATATATTTATTTTATTTCTTGTTTCTGATATTTATTTTGAAACTAGTATTTTTTGACGACAAATCATATAGAAAGTAATACATTTTTCGATTATTATAAAAATCGTGCAAAATGTAAATAAATAAATAAATATATCATCAGGCCTTTTACCCGTTACTGGGTGTGGCACTCTGCCGAAGCAGATCTCGATAAGTGATATATTTATGCGCGTTATCAGTCGTCAAATCACGGCCCCCCAAAGCTGTTAGTGGATGGGGAGTCACAGGAGTAGTATTAATGTGGTGAAAATGTTTGTCGGTAGTGGGAATCAAACCACGGTTCTCAGGATCCACAACCTGACACGATAACCACTGTGCCACCTACTCCATCTAAATTACATTTTTAATAATATTATATAACATATGGGGTGGCTAGCTCAGTTGTATGAAGTCGGCCTGTGGATCCTGAGAACCCTGGTTTGATTCCCACAGGCGACAAACAATTTTCATAATTTCAAAAACTACCCCTGTGGCTTCCCCTCCACTAACATCTTTGAGGGCCGTGATTTGACGACTGGTAACCGCACTTCACGCGCATAAATATATCACTTACCGAGATCTGCTTCGGCAGAGTGCCACACCCAGTAATAGGTAAAAGGCGTGATATTTATATATTTTTTGTAATAACAACAGCAATCCACCTGTCTACTATAGTATTACCACTATTCAGTTTTAGATCCTGATCGTATCATGTAAAATATCTTATCTAGCTCATGTGTCAAACTTTAACCAAAAAAAGTATCAAATTATGTTTCGAAACAGTTATCTTCCCCAAAAACTCTCTCGAAATGTTCTTGGAAATATGTTTAAAACTCATGAACACTTGGAATAAAACTTGCTACCTGTTTCTGGAAGGTAAACCGATATCCAGTGGTAGTAGTAGTCGGTGATGCACCAGGTCCCGTTGAGAACCGGCTCGTTGTTCTTGACAGCTGTGGTCGACGAGATTTTGTCCATGGCAACCAATATTACGTTCTTTGATTTCAGGCCTAAAAACGAGAATATTTATTTATTTTAATTTACTATACAACATATGGGGTGACTAGCTCAGTGGTATGAAGTCGGCCTGTGGATCTTGAGAACCCTGGTCCGATTCCCACAGGCGACAAACAATTTTCATAATTTCAAAAACTACCCTTGTGGCTCCTCCACCACTAACATCTTAGGAGGCCGTGATTTGACGACTGGTAACCGCTCTTCATGCGCAAAATATATCACTTACCGAGATCTGCTTCGGCAGAGTGCCACAGCCTGTAATGGATACAAGGCGTGATGATATATTTATTTTTGTAATAATATTAATTAATCGGTTAATCGATTATTTCCTATCAATTTAATCGAAAATCGATTATAACATTTCGATTAATCAAATGATCAATTAATCGATTAATTATTTTTTGCCATCTCTATCTAGAACTATTATCTTACAAATACTTATAATTTTTTTTAGGATTGCATTACATTTTTTATTAGCATTACTAGAGTGAATTCTTTTTTCAGAACTGATTTTTGGTTGTGGTGTTAAAATTGATTAAAGGGAACTTTTACAGATTTAAAATTATTTGGGAAGCGTTTTAGGAAGATGATTAACTTGGTATTAATTGGGGACAACTTTTAGAAAAGACTATTGTCTTAAAAATGATGTAGAAGGCCTTTTGAAACGTTGATAGTCTTGGAATTGATTGTAGGAAAATTTTAAAAAGGATGCTGGCCTTTAAAATAATTGGGAGCAACTTTTAAGAAAGATGATTGTGTATAAAATGATTTGAGATGTTTTTTAGGAAGATGATTGTCTTAAAATTGATTGGAGAGAGCTTTTGGGTAAGATGATGGATTAGGAATTGATTGGGGAAACATTTCGAGAATATGACTGCATTTAAAATGATTTGGGATGTATTTTAGGAAGATGATTAACTTGGTATTAATTGGGAAGAACTTTTAAGGAAGAGTATTGTCTTAAAAATGATTTGGCTGTTTTTTTAGGAAGCTTGTGGTGTTGAAATTGATTAAAGGGAACTTTCAGAGAAGATGATTCCATTTAAAATAATTTGGGAGGCGTTTTAGGAACTTGGTATTAATTGGGGAGAACTTTTAGAAAAGACTATTGTCTTAAAAATGATGTAGAAGACCTTTTGAAACGATGATAGTCTTGAAATTGATTGTAGGAAAATTTTAAAAAGGATGGTGGCCTTAAAAATAATTGGGAGCAACTTTTAAGAAAGATGATTGCGTATAAAATGATTTGAGATGCTTTTTAGGAAGAAATTGATTATTGAGACTCTTTGGAAAGATGACTCTTACAAATGATGTGTGATATTTTTTGAAAGCTAACTATCGTGTAGCGATAGATAAGAGATTGTAGGACAGGAATTTTGAATATGAAAGAACCAAATTTAATTTAATGTTATGTTTATAAATGCTTACAAGTTTCATCTTCACGTCTCTTCAAATACGTCCTCAATTACCCACTTTGGGTAAAACTTTTCCCGAAAAAGCTGCACACGGCAGGAATCTCATCCGCAAATGTCCACTACGAGTTGTGGTTCAGCAAAAATGGCACCTAAATATATCAATTATCAACAAAAACATGTCAAAAGACGCCATAATCTTGCACAACAAAACAAGTACTCATGACAATCGATCGATAGTGACATGCGCAATAGCGACTACTTTTCTGTTCTGTGCAAAACCGATCAATATTTCCGGGCATGCGTATTGGCGAGAATTATTCTGGTTTAGTTTTTCTTCGAATATTTTTAAATTAAGTTTGACATAAACTGATACTATTGCATCAAATATTTGACATTTTACTTAGATTTGCTTTTATTTATTCAAGTCACATATAAATTTTAAGTATTAGCGCCGCCAATTCTCACGCCAAAACACGGAACTAACTATTACATTCCAAGCCAATTAGTGCAGGAATGCAACAAGTATTGATTTTCTAAAATTTTATTCTGACTCGATTGCTACTGCCATCTATCAACATATTTGAAATTCTAGAACTAGAGATGGCAACGATTAATCGAATGATTGACATAATCGATTATTTCGTTTAATCGATTAATCATTTGATATTTTTTGTTTCAATTAATTAATAATTCATCGATTAATTTATTATTAATCGATCCTATAATACCCTTATAAGAAAAATAGGGATGAAATGGAATTTTGTCAATATTATTATTTAATACTAATGGTTAATAGATCAAGTTAGATGTAAAAATAATAAATGAATTATTACTACGGCTAATACAATAAATAAAGATACATTATCAACAGCAAATCCTTCTCAAATTCATATATACTAATAATATTAATGGGGCAATAGCTCAGTGATCCTAAGAACCCTGGTTCGATCCCCACAGCCGACAAAACATTTTCACTAATTTAAAATTACCCCTGTGGCTCCCCCACAACTAACATCTTTGGGGGCCGTGATTTGACATTTTGGAACTGTATACAACAGAGACTAACATTTATATTACAAGTACAATTTAATACAATATATAATGGGTGACATTATTTGGGGCTGTTATTTTATTTTTGGCAGTCATCTAGTTGTTGTGTCAGAATCTTGCGAGTAACCTAGTTCCATGCTTCAAGTCTGCTGCATAGATGAGTCCAGCTATAGGATTTTATATTTCTAAACAAAATAAAGACACCTTTTACCTTTTATTGGGTGTGGCAGCACACTACCGTCGCAGATCTTGATAAGAGATATATTTATGTGCGTACCAGCCGTAGAATCAATGCCTCCAAATATGATAATGGAGGGGTATCCACAAGGGTAATTTAACATATAAATAAATACAACAGAGTGTCACATCCAGTAATGGGTGAAAAGCATGATGATATATTTATTTTGGGAGACTTTTTTTGAACAAATGGCTATTTTTAAATAAAACTAAGGTATTTTCAAGGAAAATTACTATCTTTTAAGTAAATTGTTTTTTTGTAAAGTATAATATCAAATGTTTATTTAAAATCATTCAAATTATCGCACTGTTTTTTCGATCACCTTCCCTAAAAAATATCTATCTCTTTAATTTGACCCCGACAATTTCCGAAGATGTGACAAAAAAGTTTTTGAGATAATCGCTAATTAAGGTAATATTAAAAGTCTCATTCCTCAACTAATTAATCGCGACATCTTAATTAGCGATTTTTGCGAAAATGAGATGTTATTTGAAGAAATGTTTCAAATAAAAGCTGTTGTTTTTCTGTACAACCCCGAACTTCGGAGATGCGAACAGCCATCTTACCACTAATGAAATATTTCAGTTTGAGGGCATGTAGTGCACTCATAATTCAAGATAAAGTGCTACACGTATTTATAGCAAACTCTTACCTTCTGACAAATAAGATCGGTATCTGAAAAAGGAAAAATAAACGATAAACACATGATTTCATAAGTTATGTAGTATAATTGATTTTAAACTTTTAAAAAAAATAACAATAAAGCATGCAACAATTGACATTTTGTGTCTTAACATAAAAATTTTATAACTAAACTCAAATATTTAGACAATTATTTTGAAATATATATAATATGTAAATGTAAAAATTCTGTAGATTAATGAATGTATATCTACTTATATAATTATATGTAACACTATTATGTACAAAATGTAAGAAGGGACAATTCCAAGGGACGAAAGGACGACAGTTTCAAGGGGAAGGGGGGTACAACCAAGTTGACGAATCGTGTGGAATCCGAATTATTAAATCTTTTTTTTTAGATTTTCGTTTTGTCCACACAAACACTAAATACTCTATACGATTCCTACCACTAATCTAAAAATTATGACTTAGGTCCACAACGTATGGAATTTGATCTTTACATTTATAAACAAAAGAAACGAAGTATTAACTACAAAGGGCCTGACTCGAAATTAAAATAATATATACATATGGCTGATGGCAACACCTTTAAGGTAACGAATATTGCACTTCAATTTTAGGGTATACGTGTTACTTCTATACACAAAATGACTTTAAATTAATAGAAGATTAAGTGAACACTCAACAAGAAACTCAGAATGGCCAGGCCAAAATTAATGATACACTTAAATTCGTCAAAACTGAGACGGGTCAGTACTATTTGTTTACTGTCATTTTGTCAATTGTAATTTTACCCAAAGTAATTCATATTTTCATTCAACAGTATAAACATTCTTAAATTATTTTACAGAAAAATATCTACTATAAATAAAAGCTGTAAAAAATTAGTTGTGCTTCTTTTATTTCAAGCATTTTTCTCTAAATCATTTTATGTACGTTTAACACTGAAATAAATATAGCTACTGCTATTTTTATATTAATCAAAATAACAAAACACGAACCATACTTTTCCAACAGTTTCAGTAGCTAATAATTTTCATCTTTCAAGAAATTTTACAGCGATGATTAATCGAAAAACAGCTAATTTTGGGTCAATCAAAAAATAAAAGATTAATTTCATTCTTGTCTTTATTATTTACTTTAACTTAACACAACGCTTCATATTTTAGTTGTTAAAACGCTATGAAGTAAAATGTATGTCCGAAATTAATTTTTTATTACAGATCTTAACGTATTTACTAAAAGAGAAACAAATCTTCTTCTAATGAGCCTTACAATGGGTAAAATTCCAATTAGTTTCGTAGCAAAGTTCAACCGTCCTGTGAATCTTGAAGGGTATATACAAAGCTTTCAGGGGTTTAAAAAACACTATCATATGACACTGTGATGCTATGAGAAGCTAAGTAGACAATGCTGTAGCACCATAATGAAAAACGGTACGGGCATATCATAGAAACAAAGACTAGTAAATTTTATAGGTACGGATCTATAATTGGTGTTTATGCTAAACAAACGGTATTTGCAGCAATCACATTTGATTATTTCTATCTAACAAGCTTACAGTAAATCATCACTCTACTGCAACGTTGCAAATACCGCGATCGTTAGTTAGTTTTATGTAGAGAGAGCTGTAAGAATATGATATCATAAGTACAAGTTTTGTGATAAATTGTAGGACTTTGGAGAATTCTGAACAAACCTCTGTAATATTGCAGTACACATGTTATAACGATGACTATTTTATAAAATGTCAGTCGTTTAACATACAAGAAATAATGAACGAATTTAATTTTTCTCCCTTTTTAGACATTTGTTCAAGAAATCAAATTAGAAGAACTGAAATACATTCATTCTTTCAACTTGTGAATTGCCTTCAAGTTCGTGCCAAATAAGATTATCATTTCTTATCATATTTATTCAAAACTATAAAATGTTACTGAGAAAGTTTAATCAACGAAGCTATAACAATTAGTTTTTAATTGTATCAATTTACTAGAAGAAACAAATAACATGCTACATTAATATCTTTAGGATCCATGATGTTATATTTATTTTAAACCCAAGGGCAAAAATTACATAAAAATCAAAGCAGTTCATAATTTAAATTACTTAAGGCCGGTTTCACCAACAAAAGTTAAATTATAAACTTGGCTTAAATAAATAAAAGCAAATCAAAATTATATAGCAAATGGAATAATTTCAATTCTTGTCATACATTCGATTAGCTTTTATTCATTTAAACCATGTTTAAAATTGAACTTTTGTTGGTGAAACCGACCATTAAAGCTTTATTTTTAATTAGTGATAAGTTTATGAATGATGAAATTATTTGGCGCGAACTAAACATTAACAAAAACCCATCCACATGCAATATCAGACTTCACATGTAAAAAAGTTTCGAATATATCGAGTTGTGCGCTTCTATGCTAATCTATTGCAGTCAAATTCCAACATGGAATAATCATAATTCTCTTTGTAAATTGTGCTATCAAACAGGTCCTTGCTTTTGTGCTGAATCACGCATTGAACCAGACAAATGCTCAACATTTTGTAACCAAATCAAATCGGTTCAGAAAATCTGAGGAAATCTGAAATTTATTATCGTTAGTGATGGTCCTTTCGTTGTTTACTTACTGGATGAGTTGCGTGAGTTTGAATCAAATATTCTCATCGAAAAACAATTATTATTTAGTAATTATTCGACCGCCAATCGGTAGAATAAGCAAGTTTGCTATTCGATCGTCTATACGCGTTTTTGGAGAAGGTGCATTTCGCAATGAAACCTTAAGATGAAAGAATGCATGCTCAAAAAATTCGAAAATAAAATGAAAATATCTTTAGTAGGACGCCATTGCGTACTTATTCTGTCAAGAAGCAGTAAAATAATCACTTTATCGTGAAATGCATTTATAGCTTTCGAATATGTGTACTGATATTTTTAGAATTGAAAATAAATATCTAATATCACAAACAACATTTATTGATATCTGTATTGAAAATCAAATGACTGTGAATATATAAAATTTAAAATCTTAACAAGATATACACATTTATATTTGTATAAATGCAAAACATTCCTTTAACTATTTATTTTAAAATATATTTCTCGATGAGATCTACTGTTTTAAAATTTAAATAAATATATCTATTTATAAATAACACTTAAAATTATTCAATTGTTGGCATGCAAACGATAAGAAGTGCTATAAAAATCAACAACATATTCTTTACACAGACATTTGATTCGAATACAGATAAATATTTTGATTTTTGAAATTTCTACCTTTGCAAACTTATAATAGAAATTTGTAATATAAATATCACATTTAAAAACTACAAATGCCCAATAATAAATTCTTATAACATACAATAACATGAACATGAACCACCCAAGGATGATAAACATTTAAAATAAAATATTTTTTAGTCGAAAGAATAAAAAAAATGCATGACACGAATTTCGTTATTTGTATAGACATTTGTTGTAACGAGACAGCAAGATGTTTATACTTTGTTCTAAACATTACTTCTGATTTGAAAGAACATTGTACAATCAAGTGCAAAAGCAATATAAAGAACTAGAATTGGTGTACAGGACTCGATATTATATTTAATAACGTAGTACGAATAATCGCTCAATTCATACGTCAGTCTTTGGTGAATTTATACATTTTAGGGAGATTCTACCGTCCACTACAACGCACATCACTCTATAATGTTGACCACACTGCTGGGAAGTCTACAAAGTCTTATTGGAAACCAACACCGATAACAAACAGACAAACCAAATCATCATCATAAGATACTTATTGATTCACAGATCCGGCAGTGGAAATCTGGAAAGAGGTCTTCTTAAGTCATTATTTGTTTCTCGAAGTAACAGTCCCAGGTTTGTATCGATGGTGCTGGTGCAGACTACAACCGGTCCAATCGGAAGTGGTCCTCTGCGCTGTCGGAGATGACGTTCATGTCGGGGTCGCTGAGCATCTGCAGCCCGTCAAAGTCGATGGCGCCTAAACCTTCCCGTAGACTTTCGTCTGACGGGAAGAGGTCGCCATCCAAGGCGCCGCTTATCACGTTGCTCAGTTCTTTGCTGAACTCTTGGCGGCTCAAGTCGTCAGCTGGATTCGAGAAATCTAAACGGAATCATCATACTTTACACCATTTGTTCTCTTTTAATACCGTGCACCAGCTAGGAATAAATGGATGGATATGACTAAAGGTTTGTTGTTTGAACAAAAGAATTCTAGTAGGGGCAATAAAAGAGCTTGTGTCTAGGAATATTTGCCAAAGATTACAGGATGAATCTATGAATAAATGTTCTGTGAATCATTTATATTCTCATAATAACTAATGTAAAAAGTGATATGATAATATGGAAATATAGTGAGTGCGCAGGAACATTCTCTTCAATTTTAATAAAAATTTCTTCTGAAAAAGCAGTTTCTTATCCGAGAATTTGACATTTCGATAGATTATTTATTATTTATTAACTCTGGTTCGATTCCCACATGCGACAAACAATTTTCATGTCAAAAACTACTCCTGTGGCTCCTGCACCACTAACATCTTTGGGGGCCGTGATTTGACGGCTGGTAACCGCACTTCACGCGCAAAAATATATCACTTACCGAGATCTGCTTCGGCAGAGTGCCACACCCAGTAATGGGTAGAAGGCCTGATGATATATTTATTTATTTTATTTTTATTAACGTTTATAAAAATTGCATTTATTTTATTGGTAACCAAGGAGATTTAATTACAGTGAAAAATTATCACTTATTAAGCTGTATTCCATTTGCCACTTGGTTCACTTAAACCAGTTCAGATAAATTCGACACATGACTAAATGAACTGAATTATGCAAACTGATGCACTTATTGGGGTGAATTACTTCAAAATAAATTAGAATCTCTAATTTTAGTCAGCGAAGTAATCCAGCGAAATAAATAAGTGATCTGATTCAGTAAATATAAGTTAGATCTGATCCAAATGGCAAATGGAATACACCTTAAGCTGTATTCCATTTGCCACTTGGTTCACTTAAATCAGTTCAGTTAAATTAGACAACATGACAAAATGAACTGAGTTAGGTAAGCTGATGCACTTATTGGGGTGAATTACTTTAAAGTAAATTAGAATCAGTAATTCTAGTACTGAAAATAAAGACAGCGAAGTAATCCAGCGAAATAAATAAATGATCTGATTCAGTAAATATAAGTTAGATCTGATCCAAATGGCAAATGGAATACACCTTAAGCTGTATTCCATTTGCCACTTGGTTCACTTAAATCAGTTCAGTTAAATTAGACAAAATGAACTGAGTTAGGTAAGCTGATGCACTTATTGGGGTGAATTACTTCAAAGTATAATTAGAAACAGTAATTCTAGTACTGAAAATAAAGTCAGTGAAGTTATCTAATGAAATAAATAAATAATGTGGTTCAGTAAATGTAAGTTAGATCTGATCCAAATGGCAAATGGAATGCACCTATAATTTCACTAGTGGAAAGTTATCAAAATAGCTTTCATTTCATTGGTACATTTTCCAATAAATTCGTGATTCATTTGTTAAAATGTAATAGATTTATTCAAATTTAGTAGCGTACAGTAATTCGTTTGCTACTGATATAATCAATACCATTCAAATAATTGTTGGAACCACGCCTGTGGCTTCACAGTTCAAGGGAATTTCTGTTGAATTTTGTCTCAAATTTTGAATCATTTCTTTATATATTTATTATATTTCTTGGAATTATTTAATTAAGCCGGAAATCGTAGTGATAAAGGAAAACAAAAAATTGATCCTGTGTATAATGGATTACTTGGCTTTATTTATTTGTTCATAAAAAAAAACGACAATGTTTCGGACATTAGTTTTGCCCATTATCAAGTCTACAATAAAAAAATAAATGTCGTTTTACAAATAATATGAAAGAGACACAAGTAAAAAAAAAAAATTTTTACATTTTAAATAAATAAATATATCACCACGCCTTTTACTAATTACAGTGTGGCACTCTGCCGTAGCAGATCTCGATAAGTGATATATTTATGCGCGTGAAGTGCTGTTATTAGCCGTCAAATCACGGCCCCCAAAGATATTAGAGAAGGGTGGCACAGAGGTAATTTTAATTTGGTGAAAATTGTTTGACGGCTGTGGGAATCGAACCCAGGTTCTCAAAGCCTCAGGCCGACTCGATACCACTGAACCAACTACTCCACAAACATTGTAAATGAGCTCAAATTAAAATAAGAAGTTTTGACTTTGTAGACTTGATAATGTACAAAACTAATGTCCGAAACGGCGTCAGTTTTTTTTTAACAAACAAATAAAGCCAAGTAATCAAATACACACGGAAACATTTTTTTGTTTTCCTTTATTATATTTATTATACACACCATAAAAAAAGTTGGTTTTAGCAATCTGGTTGCTGAAAATAGCGACATTTCTATTCTTCGCAGTCAAATGTAAACCAGGAGTTTAAACTGTGTATGTATCATCGGCATAAGTGTACAAGATCTCAAGAAAACTAGTGTATAGGACAGCAAAAATTCTTTCTGAATAATCCGGCAAATATATCAACAAATAAATGCCAAGTTCTTTTTAAGGCAGCTAAAATGATATTTGATTATAATATAATTATTTTATAAGTCAGGATTCTCGAATTTCAAAATATACTTAAATTTATTTTTTAAGTTTTTACAAATTTGTAATTTTTTTTTAGTAAAAATGTCTGGACGTGGACGTGCCCCAAACTATACGTCTGAGGAAAAAATTATACTGATCAATATTATTAGCGGTTATAAAAATATAATCGAATGTAAAAAGAGTGATACTATTACATGGAAAGATAAAGAAGCTGCTTGGATAGAAATAAATCAATTCAATGCAGCTTCTCCAAATTTAACTAAAAGATCCAAGCAGTCTCTACAAAAATATTACGAAAATAAAAAAAAGGATATTCGTAAATCTGTTGCAAATGAGAGACTAGAACTATTCAAGACAGGGGGAGGAAAACCAACTAATTCTGAAGTTGATCCTACGATTTGATATTGGATATAATAAATACAAAAAGTATAGTAGGATTGGACAATCAGTTCTATGGTGATCAAGTTAGTGTTCGAATTTATAATGAGATTTGTGGTTACATTAATATAAACTTTGTAATATTTTAGCACAATGTACAGACATTTAATGTCACCGATTCACCACTACTAAACAGTGAGAGTATAATATTAGAAGATATGACTACTGAAGTAGTTGAAGAGGTATTTTGAAAATAGTCTTTGTTATTAATACCACATAAATAAATAAATAAATAAATTTACAGAGCAATACATCTTTACCTAGCACAAATGTGATGGATTGGGGTAATTATAAAGCAACAAATTTGAAGACTCCACTATCAAAGAAATTAAAATATGCGTCAGCTTCAGCCAAAAGTGGTGAACATTGGACAGAACGACGCAGACCAACTCAAGCACTACATTCAAGCCATTGGTCAGAGCAATATTAAATTAGAACTTGCTATTTTACAGAAGGAAGCATTTATTGCCCACACAAAAAAAAGGCAAGAGCAAGAAGACGTAGAATTCGATTTTTTTTAAAAAGTCTTGAATTAGACATCGAAATTAAAAAAGCACAGCTAAAGAAACTTATGTAGAAATGTTATATATTGTTACACACATATTTTTTTAATAGGTTTAGTTTTTCATACAAGTGTATTTATGTTATATTTAAACAAGTTTATATTATATTATATTAAAACAACTGTATATATGTTATTTTTAAAGAATTGTATTTATGTTTTATACATATATTTTAATAGAGTATTTTTATTTTAGATAATAGATTTTTTCCTCGACATCTAATTGTGTGATGCAGTGCAATAAATCGATTAATTAAAATCGTTTTTTTATTTCTTCTAAATAAGATAAATTACCTTCTCCTGCACCTACAGATATATTATGTAGAACACGTGAAAATGAAACAAGACAAAAATTAAGCAACTTGCATTCCTATGTTTTGTATTTCGTATCATACATATACATTGTGAATTGTTTATACAATATTTTTTAAATAATGTAATGTTACTCTCACACGAAAATATAAAAATATAGCAAAAATAATTGTTACAAATTAGCAAAGTAATTTCTTATGAAGTAATTTCTCATTTGTATGCCTGTTGCATTTTGATTTAAATTATTGTTAATATTATGATGAGGAAATTTGACCGTTGTGAATCATTTGATTTAAATGATCTTCATCAATATCTTCAGGAACAGGTGGATCATCTTCTCCTTCACGAATAGCAATATTGTGTAAAATACATGTCGCTATTATTATTGCCATAATCGTATCAAGTTTTTATAATCTGCATCCGTTTGCTAAAACGAGAAACCGCCGCTTAATAACGCCAAATAATCTTTCGACAGTGTTTCTAGTACGTATGTGAGCCTCGTTGTAGATTTGTTCTTCTTCCGATGCGGTTTTCAAGAGAGGTGTCAAAAGAGACTGTTTCAGTGGATATCAACTGTCACCTGTAATATAATTAAAAAATAATAATTATTTACAAATATGATTTTCTACTTTCATTGTGCATGCCTGCAACCTACCTAACAGAATGCCATTTCCGTATAATCCTGCTTCGAATTGTGCTTTGACAACACTATTATTAAATATGGTAGCATCATGTGTAGAACCAGGCCAGCGTGCAACAACATTCATGATTCTTAATTTAGCATCACAGATAGCTTGAACATTGAATGAAAAGTATCCTTTTCTGTTTCTAAATATTTCGGGACCATCTCCACCTGTAATTGAAAAGGAAATATGTAGCATAGCAAAATCAAATATTTTTCATAGTTAGGGTAGAATAAATACCTGGAGATTGAATTTTTATGTGAGTACAATCTATTGTCTCGGTAATTCTTGGAAAAACTGCAATCTCATAAAATTCGTTTTGAGTTCTTACATCTTCAGCTGTTACTGGCAATTTTACAAACTGATTATATAATCGGGCTATGGCTTTTGATACTCGAACGATTATTCTACAAATGGTTGATGTGTGCATTCCACTAAAGTCTGCTATACTTATTAGGTGACTTCCAGTTGCAAAATATCGGAGAGTTACTAATAATAATTGATTTATTGGCGATACACAATTATTCCTAAACAAAACTTTATTATATGAATATCACTTTGTTCATAATTATAATAACTTACAAATTGTATGGAAACTCCAGCTCATATTCAATATTGGTTAGTAAAAATAACGTAGTATTTTTTCTCAGTCGAATTCTTCTAAAGAAACTTAATTCGTCGAACGAATGAAAATATTCAGACCTATCATATATTTTCCGAGGAATTCCGTACTGTATTCAATCAAATTCATCCAAATCATCGTCATCTTCTATGATATCATATTCAAAATTCATTTTGTTTTATGTCACACAAATAATTACTTTAGTTGCAGAATTTTTTTATATTAAAACGCACAAACACAAATATCAAAATATCAACTCTAGACACGTAAGCGGCAGAATGAGTACCGCCTAAACTAAGGGCAAGAATTGTTGAGTTAAGGGTACCTTAAAAATTGGTGCAATAGATTTATATTTTTAAGGGGTACTTAAATTTTAAGTGGAACCGGTGCAAACGGCCACTAGTCCAGTAAATGTAAGATAGATCTGATTCAAATGGCAAATAGAATACGACTATTATGATTAAATGAATATATTTTTTCTCGGTGGTTTTTTGTTGCTGGTAGGAAAAATTGTCATAACAACAAAAGCACTCGTCAGCTCAAATAAATTATCGATAATATTCAATATAGTAGTAATATTATAAGTGTATCTATCAATCTTGCAGAAATAGCATTCGTGGTTTTGGCGTTTTACTAACGATATGGAAAAAGTTTTCAGAATTCATTGTTAAAATAGTTTTTTAAAATGTTACCCACTTTTGTTAATGTAGAATATATCTTTATTTGTTATAAAATGTATTTATTATTAAAACAACAAACTTAACTTGAAAATATTTCAATTCTTGCATTATTTTATTTTTGAATATAGAAATGTAGAACAGAAGTAAACATGTTAATTTTTATTATTTTTTTCATAATATTCTTGTTTTTTAATGTAGTTTGTTCTTATTCGCTGTATGAAATTAAAACATGAGTCTTCACAATGAGGTTAAGGGATAATTACTGGTGTGAGATTTAAAAGTACTTCGAAATCATACTCATTTAAATTGTCTTTCAAACGTATACTTATTTTCACTAATTTTGAAATGGATTGCTTTTGTTTCGGAATACTGTTGGTAACCTTCGCTTATGTGAATCATTTTCAAGATTCATTGTCTGCTGGTGTATCAGATATATGCGTTACTAAAGAAATAGATGATACTAATGACATTATATCAACTTACAAATCCATCTTGCACTGTCGAGAGAAATATGAAGTTGAAATTTGTAACCTTTTTAAAAATAAAAAATAAATATATTTTAAATCTACTTATTTATTTTGAAATTATATCATTCGGCTGTATTACTTATTGTCTATTAATAATCATCCATTAAATTTTAATACCATACATTTTCGTCAGCTTACTGTCAGATTTACTCTCTCAATTAAATAAAACTTAACATCTTCAGTTAAATTAGTTAGTAAGTTAATTTTAATCGTAATAAGACCCGGCAGTTGTTTTATTTGATTAGCGCATTGCATTTCATAAATTAATTAACTCGAAAATTATTATATTCAATATTTATTTGGATTTCTGTACTGAATACATGACGCCATACTTGACGTCACTAATAATCGTCATAGGTCTGACGTCAGTGTGACGTGCAGCTATGAAAAAGAGAGACAGCACTAGTTTCGGTGTTATGGTCAAAGTGGTTGGGGGACCTTTCGGTCTTGTGGCTTTTAGGTGGCCTGGATATTAGGGCGCGCGAATTTTAGGCGTAGTGGGATTCGGTGGCGTGGCATTGACTCATTGGAAGAACGTCGTTTTTCCATTAATAATAGAATACAATGGCCGACAGACTTTGTAAATATTTTACATGTTTTGATAATACGTTTGATTGCTGTAAACTGGAATGAAATATTTGCCAAATATTTTCAATTATTACTTTTTTGAAATTTAGAGATCATATATTATAAGAAAAGTTGGACAAGTATTGCAGATAATTTTTTTAAAATTTGAAATTTCTTGCTAGACTATCTAAAATTAGGGGAAAAAATAAGGAGAACAATTGAATATTAATAGCAATTTATTGCAAGATAATAAAGAAATATTTATATCAAAAAGTAAATATAAAGATAAAAGATAATAAAGAAATATTTATATCAAAAAGTAAATATAAAAAATAAATCTGTAATTTAAGGAAATGTTGGCGACATCATATTCTTCCAGTGTCTTTCACATTTTTCTTTATATTGTCTTTTCTGATCTTCATTTAATAGCAATTCAATATCGCTATCATTCAGATCCATTTCCTTACCCGAATAAAATTCCTAGAACAATATAATAGTTATTTATGTACCTCGAACGACTTACAAACCTTTGGGTCTGAGGCCCTCAGCCTTGTAAGCATCGCACTTAAACGACATAAACATCAAGTAATACCCGTGGTGCATACAATATTTTATGTCTTACTAGTATTTTTAATACTCTAACTAATTAATAACAGATTACTTGGTAACACTGAATAGAATAAAGGGCAGTTTTTGACAATATTACATCACTTTCAATGCTCTATAGCCTATTAAAATTATGTAATGCCCTAAGGTATTATAAAATTAATAATGTACCTTGTATCAATAGTATTAAAAAACAATCATGAACTAGGAAAACAATAAAATTTTTGTATTATGTGTCCAAAATGAATGTTTTATTGTTGCGTGCGAGAATCTCACTTTTTAAAAGTCATTCGAACGCGCCAGAAAACACGAATTTCGCCCACGAAATAGAAATAACAGTTTTTCTACAACTGTCAAAAAAGAATATATTTTCAAAACGTTAAAAAAAAAGTTTATCAAAACAGTGATAAAATATATTTTATGCACAACCGGGCCGAAATTCATGTGTTTTAGCCCTAAAAGCGGGCTTAAACACTTCTTTTTGGCCCTAGGGCCATATAAAAATAATTTCTATGGATATATAAGTAAAATGACAATTTTTCTTTATTGTGAATACTTGATTTTACAAAATATCATTTCCACATATAACCTATGTACATATTTGAATCTTTTGAACATATAATTAAATATTATTTTGTTGTGCATAAAATATTGTACGTACCACGGGTGAAATTAGCCTTTCTGTCTCTTGATACATAACTATTTTTCATTATTTGAGTGGTTGTTAAGGTAATATAGTTTTTTTTTCACGTGATCAATAACAATATAAAATGTCGTGTTTTTTTGAGAGCGAAAAAGAGAGAAAAATTATATTTTCACACGTATTTTAGTATAATTTCTTAACTTACGGCTGCTCGTTCTTCTTTAAATTCTTTTTCCAACTCAATATTTATATAAATAACATCTACAACAAAGTTTAGAAAACATTCTATATTACGATCTGTTATTTCATATTTTGAGTATAGTTTCAAAATTGTTTGATATTCCGGAATTCTAAATGTTTTAATTGTCCAAAATGTTCCATTGTACTTCATAGAAAATGAGTATTTTCTTTTTGAAGAAAAGTGGTCAGGAAACAGTTTTTTAGGTTTTATTAAAAAACTAATCATATCGGGACTGAAACATGACCATGTTATTCCTTGTATGGAAAATTCCTTAAATGCTGATCTTCTTGCTTGCTGCTCAGCTACTTTTCTTTGTTCTTCTTCTAACTTCTTTTGTTTCTTTCTTTCTATTTCTTTCTGATGTCGCCTTTCAAATACTATTGAATAATCTGTAACATTTAAATTGTTTAGTAAAGTAGAAGACATTTTTCAGACGACCACTTATGAAAGTAACCATAACAACATCATAAATTGCTACTGAAAGTTGAAAATACATCGCACACTTGTAACATATCAGGTGAAGTTTCACTGATTGACAACATATGGTGTTACGATGAAAGAAAATTATAAAATAAGTGAAAAGAATTTATATTATTACTTAAATCAAAGTTTTGGAGATTTTTCAACACATTTAAACCGATAAATCTTATTTTTTAAATTAATAATAAATTATTTACTAATATTTTAGCATTATTTACTATTTTGGCATTACGGTTAGTACAGTTGGTATCACCACACCTAACTTTAAAAGTCAAATGTCAGCGCTTACCTTCAAAAACGCATCAGCTATCAAAGTGTAACAACAAGGCTCTTGTAAAGTTTAAAAAAAATTATTCTGTGGTCGTCTGAAAAATAGTGTACTCGCACGAAAGTGTGATACATATGCTCGTGTACTTAAATCACTCGGCGCTACGCGCCACCTTTTCAATTTGTACACTCGCACGTGATCTTACACTTTCGATGTTTGTTATGTAATATACTATAAGTTAATATTCGTTAGTTTGACTAACCTTCACTACCAGTACTATCAGAAGGAGAAGGAATAGCATAGCTTAATTGAGACTTTGCTGGTAAATCCCAAAGAGTAGTAGTTGATGAAACATAACTAATTGGAGAATCTGGTACATTGATTTCTTGGAGATCATCTTCAGTAAGTTCTCGATCATCAGATCTCATTGACGATAAAGCCATCGACGACATTGAATTTACACTTCTGATACTGCTGTCAGAAGATAATCTCCTTTGAATACTAGATGTTTTTCTGGTAATAGCAATTTCCGGTATTTGAAAGATATTATTTGGACTAATTGATTTATCTTCATTTATGTTTCCTCGACTAATTACGTCGTAGGATTTTCTTTTGTTTAATATGGGTGATAATATTATACGATCATCTTCTGTAATTTCTTTATCTGTGTATCTGATATCTTCTCTTTCATTTTCTGGACCAACCAAATCAATAGTACTTTTTCTGATTAACACGGCAGAAGATGAACTTTGAGGTGAATTTTGTTCGAACCATAATTTTCTTTTCTTTGCTAGTTGCCTTGTATCTTTTATTATATTTCTTCTTTTTCTTCTGGATTTAGATGTAGGAGAACGTAATTCATAATCAGTTAATATTTCTTTTGATGATGGGGAAGAAGAACAATGAAAATATTTACTAACAACTGTACGACCAGGTGGTGGTAAAATATTATTTGGGTCTTCTTCAAAATCTATTACTACTCTTTGATGTATTGAGTTAGAAGACAAAGAAGAAATGTAGCTATCAGGAGTAGGAGGTCGAGGTATAATAGCAACTATTGGAGATATATAGATGTGCATTGATTTTTGTTTTGGAGTAGAGCTTCTTGAGAACTCTCTATTAGAAGGTGTAATTGGTGTTTTTGGTCTGGTTTCGTTTTCTATGTCGTAGTCGCTTAATGGTATCACTCTTTTTCTTTCCATCCTTATCACTGGAGATAAAGGTGGAGATGTTTGAAAGAAAGACATGTTTCTTACGTTTTCTTGAAGTACCTGTGAAATAAACAACCGTCGTTACTAACTAAATTAAAGTTTTTTGAAAAATAATTAAAACAAGTTTTGGTCAAAGTTCTGGAATAATTTATTTAATTAGACGATTTGATATATTGAAAACGTTATAAATATCGACTGACGTAATCAAAAAATATAACTAGATGAATGACATAAGGTGTTTCTACGTTTACATGTAACCAATTTTAAACTGTATTGCGCGTTGCTTCTTTGGAGATATCAAGATTTCATGTATCTTTGACTTCGCAGATATTTTAGAGATTTTTAGTGTGTTCAGTACTCTCTAATAAATTGTAAATTAATAATAAAAATTAATGACATATAACTAATTTACCTCTCGTACAACATTTAGAGGCAAGAGCGGTCCATTATTTGTATATTCGTATTCAAAAGAAATTATTAAATGAAGAATCAGCAATTGATATACATTTAACAAATTTCTTCCCATCGGCATTGTTATAATATAGCTTTTAAAAACTGATGTAGGTGAAACTCAAAGATCTTAAACAGATTTTTTGATGTTTGAAACAATTGATCATTAATCTGACAAATCAATGACAACTCGATATAGACAGAAAATGTGTCATGTTAACGTGCAAAATATAAAATTATTATTAAAAATGAAAAATAATTATTTTCAATACATCGATAGTAAATAAAGCGGTAAAAGTGCAGTATCACTGACCAATTTTTTAAAATGTAATTTTAGGTTGATAAAATTTTATGAATTTCAAAACTCCCTAAAAATTAATAAATAAACCAGTGATTCGAAACTGTTATTTGAAAAATATTTTCTCAAGCATGATGTAATCTACTATTATCAGAAAATAAAAAAATAATTCTTTTTAACTTAACCAAACATTATCTCAGTCTTTGCCATTTTTATACATTTATGACATTTATACTCCATTGCGATGAGCTTCAAATCTTTCAAAAAGTTTCAGGATCGCTGATAAGTAAATGTCATTATAGTGGTGGGAGAAATTTTAAAATTTGGTCAGTGATACTGCATTTTAGCCAATATAGCTATTATTCAAAGTTCTTATATAAGATTTGTGTTTCAATGCCTTTTTTTTAATTGTCATTTAAATATTGCACCAGTTCCTTATGATTTTATTAAGTTTTATCAGGATGGATGACGTTTATAACGTTTTAAGTATACACTAAATATATAGCTTCCCTAGGAAAAATATTAAAACAACAAAACTATGTAACAAGAAGTAAATAAAAAAATGATGTGTAAAACTTTTTTACATTTATTAGTGCGATGTATCGGCTAAAGTAATAAAACAATAAAATTTAAAATACATTTTCAACAACAAATTGAAAAATTTTAAAGATAAAGTCATGTTGACTAGTGAATAAATAAATATGATATAATGTTATGCAATAATGAGAGTACGAGAATTTATCATGTGTCACCTTCCAAACAAAAAGTATCAAATTCCTATGAAACAGTAATCGTAACATCAACGATTATTCCAGGTGACTAATCAAAGTTTCATTTGGACTGTTTTTGTGCCATGTCACTGTTCGCACACATATGTACATAAACTCACCTATACACATGTGTATAATGATTGTCAGTGATATATGAACACAGTAAATATAGTAAATGTAATGAATACATGCGTGACCACACGCAAATATGATATACATTAAATATTTAAACATTAAACGCTGCTATACTGACATGCAATATATTGGGGAACAATTTATCTTCTAATTTATAATAACAATTGAAATGTCATTGGTAATTGCAAGTTCTATATATGTTACCACGAAATACAGCATGTTATTGGCCTTTGCAATATATGATCATGTCAAAGCTTGTTAATTATTAAAGTTATTATTCTAATTTAACCAAATTTCAAATTGCAAAACTACCTGTTTTCTATACAGGGTCTTCTTTTTTATATTACACATAGGAGAAACATTGTTAAATTGTTACATGTTAATTTGCCATAAGAATATTTATGATCGAAGTGGCGAAGGAAAAAAGTGAATCAAAATAATTGAAAACGTCAGTTTGACATAAAAATTTATTCATTTTTTTTCCTTCTCCACTTTGATCTTAAGTCCTCTTGTGGAAAATGAACATGTAACATCCTTTCTCCTATGTGTAATATAAAAATAAAGACTATGTATAAATACAAATTAAAGACAGTCTAATTAAATTACAAAAAGAAAAATTAAAATACCGCCAGGTTTTGGACCTGGGACCTATGAACTTCGGTCATATGCTTTAACAATCTAATAGAGAGGATATTTGGAATAAAATCAAATTTTAATTGATTAATAATTACTTACAAAATAATAATTAAAAGATATTATATTTATCAATATTGCGAATCTAGTGAGTTTACTGAAAAACTAGTATCAATAAATGACAGTTGTGTATTCGATGTGATATTGTTTCATTAGTTTGACAAATGAGGTGCGTCACTTTATTTTAGTATTGATCAACTGTTTCTAAAATATAATACAACTGAAAAATTACCTGCTTTATACGTGTATATATAAACATAAATTAAATTGAAAATTGATTAGGGTCTGTTTATCAATGTACGAATCTAGTGACAGGTCACTGAGAGAATTGTGTCAATAAATGACAGTTGTGTATTCGATGCGATATTGTTTTATTTATTAGACAGATAAACCGTATCTTATTTTCTATTCGTAATATTAATAAACTGTTTCTAATATCCAATTTATTGAAAAACATTAATCAAAAATATTTATTCTGTATTCTGCTGTTTTGTAACAGCTATTTAATCGCACGTTGACATTATTTATAACTAAATAATTAATATCCATAAGGAAAATTAAATTGTAACAAATTCTAAGAAATTGTTTTAGCTTTTAGTAGCATTTGAACTAATTTTATTTGTGAAAAACAAAAATAAAGATTGAAAACAAAAATCGCATTTCAATGTATCATTTACTTTTTTATACATATCATCAAAAATCGCTGTAACTCAAGAATTAAGAAAAAAATGAAGATATATGCAACGGAATTCAATTTCTCGTTATTTAAATAAATACATAAATATATCATCACGCCTTCTACCCATTACTGGGTGTGGCACTCTGCTGAAGCAGATCTCGGTAAGTGATATATTTTGCGCGTGAAGTGCGGTTACCAGTCGTCAAATCACGCCCCCCAAACATTTCTCGTTATTTGAATAATATAAAACCACATTTTAAAATATTTGAACAAATTTGATTGTTTAAAATTCTTGAAATTAGACTAAGTCAAGGCCCAGTTTCATAAAACGATGTTAACTATGTTGTTAGCTAACACTATGTTAAAAGTTAACACTAGCCAAAGTGGCTGACATCACATTGTACATATTTTCTGATTTTTTTGTAATAATTAGTTAATATCAGCATTAAAATGTTCTTTTTAATTTCAATAACAATGGTAGAACAATATTCATACTACAGAAATTATAACGTTTTCAAATATTGAACTGTCAACATTTTTGACATTTCTTGGATGTGTTTTATTTATTGTAATTGAACTTTTTCGCGTAGTTACGAACGTAATTAGATGACAACATTGAATGCAACCGAGCCTAGTTATAGGTAAAAAAGGAAATGATAAATTTGAATGTATTACTACAAAGAAGAACCATCAGACGTATCCATGATTTAAAAAAAACAGTATCAGCATATGTGAAACGAAGAAGTGCTATAAATGTCCATATTTGCTCTATAGTTGCTGAATTTTAGCGAGTGTTTTTTATATTTCTTTTGTGTGCAAAGACGGTGTCTGGCCGCCTCGGATTCTAGTAAATGATGAATGTGCGTAAAAGCGAAAAAAAGAGCGATTTACAGATGAAAAATTCACAGGACGACCTCTGACGTACACCGTTCAGTTTTGTAAATATCGCGTCGTGTTTTTCTTTTTGTTCGACGGTCTGTTTGATTGTTAAATGGAAATGGCGAAATTTCTAATTAGACGAAGATGTTTTAAGTATTTAGATAATCAAATTAATTAGTTTCATTGATTCATAAGTATATTAAAGTAATTTTAAACTTCATTATCCCTCTGGAAAATATGTAAAATTAATCAACGTTGTCCTATTTTTTCTCTTTGTACCTAATTCAATTTGATTTTATCAATTGTTTAAATATGTACTTAAAATACTAGTTAAATTCGTAAATCTGTTGTTTGAAACATCTTTAGAAAGAATGTTTTATTTATTAACTAACTCTTGGTGTAACTACGGTTGGTACAACTGCCTCTAAGTCTACTAAAAGCACATACAATTTATATAAAAAACAAAATAAAACAGTTTTAAATCCGCAAAACCTTCAGTTTCAACGTTGCAGCATCCGCAAAACAAATGCAATACCATTAAAATTTCATCCGCACATCAGTTGTGCGCTGGCGTCAGTGGCGGCAGTGGCGTCAGAATGCAGAGGCGACTGTTTTTGTGTTTTTTTTACTTAAGGGAATTAATTAAAATCCCCGAATAATAAAGTAGAGTTACGCCAACGCAGTCTACGTGATTAAAGTGAAACATTATGACAAATCTTGGGCGTAATTTCTTGGGGCAAGTGGCGTAAACAGCGCGGACCGTCTCGTAAATAACCGGAGAAGAGTTCTCCGGGCGTTGTGGTTTTGCATGCATTCCGGGCACGCCACCCAGCGGTACTCAACATGTTACTTACACACAGATAACTTCATTTTAAAACAGGAATTTTTCTATTTCAAGTGACATTTCTGCAGCCCGCAACTATTTAATAAAGAGTGAATTTACTATTATGTCAGTACGAATAGACGCGTATGTTAATCATGGATTGTGGCATTATTTAAAGTAGCACACTTTACGGTCAATATTTTTTTTGCGATCATCAATAAAAACACACTTTATTTAAATAACACGAACTCTAAAAACATTTATACATCAGACTCATCAAATAATTAGTCCTCGTCAAATATTCTCATCCTCGCTTCATCCACATTCATAGTTCCCTCTATTCTCGCAAAAGTTCAGTTTCCGGTTTTGTGATACAAATATCTAAAGATTTCAAGTAAACCAGTCAAATAAATTAGTGATCTGGTTCAGTAAATGTAAGTTAGATCTGATTCAAATGGCAATTGGAATACGTCAAATAACCTACAGGAATATTGGAATAAATAATTAATTTTTACTGCATTTCGATCGAAGAAACGTAATGATCGACAAGTTAATGATAATCCTTATTCTTTATGATTACTACCATTTCGATATTTTGTGACCAAAATCATTTAATCTGTTACTTCTATTTTGCTTTTATGCATTTTGCTCTCGTATAAAACTGCCAGTATAAAAAAATATTATTTTTAACCACACTTCTTACGGAACTGTCATTAAGCTGACATTATATTATTTTTGATAACAGCTAAAAAAAATGATAGGGTAAATTATTTCTGGTCTCAGAATACCGAAATTGTAATCATCTGTAAAATAACGATGAAAAATAAAAATTGTCATTAACTTATCATTATCATTAACAGATAATGATCCAGGTACAGAATCTGGGGGAATAACATGCTGGAGAATTAAACTTGCCGGACTATTGTGGGTGCATTTTTATATTTCACTTACCGAATTTTGATGTATGTAGCAGAATTACATATTTATAAATTGTTAAAGTAACTTTATAATAAATTTATTTTAATTTTTTTCTAAAAATGTTGGACACTGGTAAAAATCCATTCTTATGACTCTTTTTGATGCCAATATTTGCACTACAACAGCCAGATTGCAAGTTAAATACGGTATACTGTCCGGTCGCTACTTAAATTGTATGTTTGTTTCGTTTAAACATGCTTTTCTTTAGTTTTCGAGAATTATTGGTAGTGTACAGTATATTTGCAGAAATATTAGTGTTTTTAGCGATTTTGTAAACTATATTATGTGGTAAAAATGAATAAATATGCTTCCTAAATATTGTTGTGTACTGCAGACAAAATTCTAATTATTTGTGGTGTGTGTTTCATGTATAAACTATATTTTAAAACTCCTTTATCTAAATGGACAGTTGACAAAACGAGTAAGTCTAATTTACATTGCTGTATAATTAAATAGAAAATAAATAAAAATAAATATATCATCACGCCTTCTACCCATTACTGGGTGTGGCACTCTGCCGAAGTAGATCTCTGTAAGTCATATATTTTGCGCGTGAAGTGCGGTTACCAGTCGTCAAATCACGGCCCTCAAAGATGTTAGTGGTAGAGGAGCCACAGGGGTAGTTTTTGAAATTATGAAAATTGTTTGTCGCCTGTGGGAATCGAACCAGAGGTCTCAGGATCCACAGGCAGACTTCATACCACTGGGATAGCCATCCCATATAAAATATATAATAATATAATTAAATATACGTTTTTAATATAAATAAATGTTTATTAGTAACAGAATATGTTTGAAATAATATCATATATATTCAGTATCTACTATAAAAAAAAACCTGAATACGCTTGTCTAGTTTTTGTTACTTCCATTGCAAAAATACCGTTCCATACTAAAATAAAAAAATTTAAATCTTCTTCAAATAACAAAAATCAGAATACAAAGGCAGATATTTTAGGGAAATAGACTTTTTTATGAAACTGAAAAGCGAAATGAACGAGTATTAAATTGAGAAATCAATATAACACTGAATGAATAAAGTAAATACGGCAGAGTAAAAAAAATCTATTGAAAAACGAAATATGTAAATAAAACCAGGGATAAAATTTATTGTGCAGGGAACAAAAAGTCAAGTTCGGCGTTGCGGAATAAAGTATAAAATATAAATGGTGTTACCTGTGAAATAAAATTCATATTTTACTTTTATTTTATATGGGGTAGGTGGCTCCGTAGTATCGAGTCGGCCTGTGGATTTCAGAACTCGAGTTTGATTCTCACAGTCGACAAACAGTTTTATGCAAAAATACGTGAAGAAAGTGTTCCCTGGATGTACAAACAACTATTTTAAAATAAAATAAATACAACATAACGCCATTTTACTCATTACTGGGTGTAGCACTCTGTTGTAGCAGATCTCGGTAAGTGATATATTTATGGACGTGAAGTCCAGTTATCATTCGTCTAATTATGGCCCCCAAAGATGTTAGTGGCGGAGGAACCACAGGGGTCATTTTAATGTTGTGAAAATTGTTTGCTGGCTGTGGGAATCGAACTCGAGTTCTCAAATTCACAGTCCAACTCGATACCACTGAACCACCTACCTTATAAATAAATATAAATATATCATCACGCCTTTTACCCATTACTGGGTGTGGCACTTTGCCGAAGCAGATCTCGATAAGTGATATATTTATGGGCGTGAAATACAGTTATCAGCCGTCAAATCACAGCCCCGAAAGATGTTTTTGGCGGGGAAAAACCACAGGAATAATTTTATTGTTGTAAAAATTGTTTGCTGGCTGTGGGAATCGAACCCGAGTTCTCAAATCCACAGTCCAACTCGATACCACTGAATCACCTACCCTGTATATAAATTAATTAAATTTACTTGCAATACTGCTGAAAACTTAAACATTTTGCGCACCACCGAAAATTTTCAAACAGGGTCACACCCAATAGTTATCTACCCAATATAAATTATGATTATAATCTTTGGTATTCTCTCCCTTCTACCCCATTCTACGAAGTCACTAGCCCTAACAAAACCCCACCCTACCTTACCACTAGATGAAGACTTCATTACGTAGTTACCGCGTGGTATTTACCGCTGACAGTCATTCCCTACAAGAATGCGCTAAGAGTCCCCACCCCTGGGGTTGAAAGGGGGGTCACAAGGTTAAATATTCGCTGCTGCAACGTAAACGGAAAGATGGGCTCTTGTTAAATAAATGTCCGGTGTTGGAGAATGTGCTGTTGTGTGGATAAGAAATGAGGATGTTTAACTCTGGACAAATGGAAGAGGGTTGGGCACAGGTGGGGATGGAATTTGGGGATGTGGAGGTATGTTAATGGTGTTTCATCTAACAGTTTATAAATTACGTTTGGACGGATGAAGGTAGAAGGTAGAAATACCGTTGGAACATTCTCTGCTTGTATTCAGATTTTTAAATAAATTTAGTTATTGCGAGTACCTACATTTTGCCAACAAACTACGGAGATATTAGCCACTAGTATGAACAACCGATTACGGTGAAACATGTGCCTTATTATAAAGGACAGTCCTTTATTTTAGAGCAGTAGTTTTCAAACTTTTCGCAGCCATGACCCCGTTGGAGGCAAAAATCACAAATATATTCTTTCGCGATCCTCTTACTTGTGTGATCACAATTGCAGTTTGTAAAAGGCTGATTTAATAATGTGCATTACAAACATACAACCACGATTTCAGAAATTAGTAAAGGCAAAATATCTCATTAAGGCGGTTCTATCATGACTGTCTCATGAAAGTATAGGTAACAGAAAAAGTTTATAAAAACTAATATTTAATTTTTTGTATGGTGTATGTTATAAACAAAATAACAAATTTGCATACTAATGTAGAAACTCATGAAAAATAACATATTTAAATTTCAATAAAATCTGTAGTAAATACTTCCAAGATAGTACCACATTAAGGATTAATTTAAAATAATATAACACTAGTTATGAATTTGAGGATTTCACCATTCGATTCCACATATATTTCTGGGTAAATATACATATTTGGATCTACAAAAAAAAAATTTGTAATCGCTGGAGTCATGATCTGAAAAAATTCGTTTGATGAAAATGCCAATTTTTTTGTTGAACCTGTTTAAAAACTGAAAAATTTTAAAACATATTTCTATATAATTCATACTACGAGAAATCGAATGCCGTTGAGCACATCTTCATATCTTTTTTAGTTTTCGAGTTACAGCGATTTTTGACTTTTAAAAATCTCAACTTTGAAGGCTCATATCTCGAAAATTAAAAGAGATATTGAAATTCGGTTTAAACGAGTGTATTTCTCATGTTCTAATTAACTTATTCTGAAATTTGGAAAATTTTGAAAATTTTACGATTTTTAAAAAAATTTTCTTTTATCCATTTTTCAAAAACTAGACAAGATAATTAAAATCTGTAAATACCAGTAGATTTCTCGTAAAAAAGTACATATGTATGTAATTTTAGAATTTTTGCTCCACGGATACAATTTTTAGAGCAAAGAAAGTAAAAATGGCCAAAATTCATAAAAATCTTAAGGGGTACGTACCCCTTAAGAAATGATTAAAAAACAGTAATTTTTCGTTTTTTTTGTAATATAAACTTTATCTGTGCGAATTTTTGTCTGAAATTTTGCATACCTATGTACTTTTACGAGAAGAATTCACTGGTGTTCACAGATTTTCATTATCTTTTCAATTTTTTGAAATATTAAAAAATAAAAATATTGAAAAAATTGTAAAATTTTCAAAATTTTCAAAATTTCAGTCTAATCTACTTTCCATACTAAAATTGGTGAGGAAAGTAGGCAGTTTCTTGTAGGTTTCACAAAATTCTCTACATCTAAAATAATTAATGAAATATTTTCTTCCATGGCTTAATATTACTCTTTAACCCTTGTTTACGTATACGATATTGCTAATTAGTTTGGCAAATAATTTTCTTCTTAACCACAACAAATTTCAATATCCGTGAATATTTACACATACAGGGAAACTGACAAGCACACACGCCACCAAATCCCCTTGCTGTGCTTGTATTTTATTTTGCTCGTGGCATCCAAACACGAGCTTTTGCCAGAGTAAGTAAACATAACTAGAAAATTAATCAAGGAAGGCGCAGAAATTCATAAACTTTAATAATAGTTCCGCAAAATCTCAAGAAGAGCAAGGCGCTCTAATTTATAGTTGTTATGGTTTCTTATCTATTTCCATTTTAATATCTGTCACGGCAAATCTAGGAAAGTTAGTTTCTCTAATGACTAAAACTTTATGGTAAACACAAACAGAGGATTATTTACAAATGATATGAAACTAAACACTTGCCACCGTTCAGCTGCGAAATTCGTAATCTCAGTAAATTTAACTCACGTAATGTTAATCTAATATACTTGTATGTTTTTGACGTTAACTTCACAGATGCAACTGCTAAAACCGTTAATTAATATCTTAGCGTCTTTGTGAGGACGACCCTCGGGACGACCTAGAAATATATCGCTGGATATTATAGTGATTATATATAAGATGTCCCACGAAAACTGCGCCGCCAGGATATTAACATATAAATGAGTTTTCCATTACCACTGTTTCCTTGATTACTTTATAGGAAAAGGTTTCAAAAGCTGAAAAGAATTAAATTCTCTATGGAAATCAATTAAAACATTTCATTTTGCTTATTTAATTTAATCTCATTTGCAGCTCTCAATATAGTCACTGTTTTTGACCTTGTATTTGTCGAGTAAATTTCCACACAATAGCTATTTACATAACAATTGCGCAAAGACATATGTTGCACATGAGCGCAATTTTAAAGCACGAACGAAGCGAGTGCTTTAATTTGCGCGAATGGTGTAAATGACGTCTTCGTGCACGAGTTTTGTACAATGCTTTTTGTAACGAGTAAAAATTATATAATCGACAATGAGGGAATTTATTAACTTTGAAGCGTGAATTTATATTGACAGTTTAGTATACCATTAATTGACATTTGTTATTTGTTTATTTTTTCTCGTAAAGTTTGTTAAAATATGTCTGTCTGATAAAATCATACTTTTCGTCGGTTTGCAAGGTAATGTAAATCGTATTTTGAATGATGCGAGTACAAAAACATTGTTTCAGTTTTAAGTTTGTAAAATAAATGTCATCACTCTTTTCACCCATTACTGGGTGTAGAATTCTGCCATAACAGATCACGGTAAGTATATATATATTTATGCACCTAAAGTGCGGTTATCATCACGGCCCTCCAAAGATGTTAGCAGAGGGAGAGCCTCAGGGGTAATTTTAAAATAAATAAATAAATATATCATCACGCCTTCTACCCATTACTGGGTGTGGCACTCTGCCGAAGCAGATCTCGGTAAGTGATATAT
The DNA here is from genome assembly GCA_911728475.2 of Pterostichus madidus. NCBI lineage: Eukaryota > Metazoa > Arthropoda > Insecta > Coleoptera > Carabidae > Pterostichus > Pterostichus madidus. Next base: position 11,112,812 of record OU452315.1, read on the forward strand.
TTTGCGCGTGAAGTGCGGCGACCAGCCGTCAAATCACGGCCCCCAAAGATGTTAGTGGTGGAGGAGCCACAGGGGTAGCTTTTGAAATTATGAAAATTGTTTGTCGCCTGTGGGAATCGAACCAGGGTTCTCCCACAGGCCGACTTCATACCAACTGAGCTAGCCATGTGGTGAAAATTGTTTGTCGGCTGTGGAAATCGAACCTGAGTTTTCAAATCTACAGACCGATTCGATACCACTGAGCCACATGCTCCAAATGATAAATTTAACAAATCATATTCACTGTTCGAGATTTATTAATACTAAATTTGTTTAGATATCTGGCAGACAAGCTATCTGTTTATTTATTCCAAGATTGATAATCAGGCTCATAATAAAGTTTCTAAACACAGACCTCAATTAATAAAATAGTCTTTATTAGACTGGCAAATTTATCTTGAAACGAAAATAAGCTTTAGTAATTCATCATAAAACTACCCGCCTATTTTTGTGGAAATAATTATAAAAATGCTGCATCTTTCTTGCTGCCATAAACTCATTAATCTTGCTTTATTCTAGTCCAATTCATTAATTACAAACTAAAAACAACGAGCATATTTCCAAACCCCCATATTTTTTGTTACTACGCTATTTAATATTTCAATGTGTTTTGTACCATCAAGTATGCTTGGAAATTTAGGTAGAATTCTTTTATTTTTCTTTAGGGAAAATTCCATTGGAAGATAACAGAATAAAAATCCTTTTAGATGCGGGTTAGCGAATTTCCCTCATCTTCAACGTATTTTACTCAGCAAAAAGTTACTCACGTGTACCGTGTCTCCCTTTGAAAGGCGAACTGTTTGATAAACAATTATTACTCGAAATTGCATATATTATTTACAATATAAGTGTGATAATGCATCATTTAGATACTTGTGTGATTACACAACACAGCCGTCGCCTCGTTGTGCAAATTTCACACGCGTATCGTAAGGATGCTCTTATCCCATTTATATCGTAATAGTATATTACGTAAGTGACAGTTTTTAGGTCAAGAATGTAGTTTGGGAAATAGTTACTTATGTATCGAGGGTCAGAAACGCTAATTTCACCCGTGACACATAACAAAATAACATTTAATTATTTGTTCAAAAGATTACAATATGTACATGGTTACATGTCAAAATGACATTTTGCAGAACCAAGTATTCACAATAAACAAAAATTGTCATTTAATTTATGATAAATAAATTTATCATCACGCCTTCTACCCATTACTGGGTGTGGCACTCTGCCGAAGCAGGCCGACTTCATACCACTGAGCTAGCCACCCCATATGTATCTATACTTATTTTACTTTTTTTGCCTTAGAGATGTTTAAGCCAACTTTTTAGGGCTAAAACACATTAATTTCGGCCCGGTTATGCATAAAATAAATAAATAACTTTTTTACAATACTTGTACTGTAAGTTACCTATTAATGACAAAATTTAAACACAGTAAGTGGAACTTTTATTGCACAGTTGGTTTCCATGGTTACATCAGGACTTTAATATTTACTTACTACCCACCGTGGACATTAAGTAAATATTACATATCAAGGACCTGTTTATTTTGACAACAATTTGACAGCTGTTAATTTTGAAACCTCTTTTTCTTTTCCTTCTATTTGTGCAAGTATTGTAAAAAATAGCTTACTAACCTCGAACTGTAAGTGATTTTTTTTAAGTCGCGAATGTTTAAGAAATCTCGACTCTTCGGGCCTCAAATTTAACATTCTTGACCTAAAAACTGTCACTTACAGTTCATGATACGTAATATACTATTAAATGTTTTCAAATTGTGTAAAACAATAAATTATTTAATAAGAAATTAATTAACAGATATAAATATTTTTTTCCGGGGCAACCAATACTTAAGCAAACTTACGTAAATCCGGCCCTGTAACAATGAGATTATTGATAGTAGAAAATGTGCATCAATCTTGATTTAAAAGGAGAAAATTTAATTGCAATTAAACAGTTAAAAGTTGCAATAAGATTAAATAGAAATAGAAACTTGTAGGAATTATCTGAAATGACTGTATTTTCTTTAGTCGTGCTTGCAATAACGAACGTTACAAGAAAGTATTTGTACAATTCTTGAGAAAAAAGAGCAAAAAAAAGCCGAATCGAGATTCGAGAACTACGTCTAACATATTGATCATATTTCAAAACTTTTCGTATTAGCAGTGATAGGATTTTATTTATACAGCAGTGTTTTATTCGCAAAGCCTTCTACAACTTTCTGGCGAAATATTTGAACTTCTTATTTCCATCGTATCTCGTGGATCATATTCTAAACTTTGTAAATACGACACCTCGTGTTTTAAGTGAAGTAAAATTGCTTCATGGAAAAATATAACAGTATGAAAACTTAGCTCGGTGAATCCTGAAACTTTGTTGAAAGCAACGAGCATTAGTTTTCAGCATGCTGATGTCGCTAACTGGTCTAAGCGATTGCTGTTGAATTTATTGATTCATTATTTATGTGGTTGTCTGTTTCGTGCTTTCATTTCTACTCTTTTGTTTTCTAGATGCTATCTACAAACGGATGAGTCAGACAAATGAATATTCCGGTATGTGGACTTAATTGATATTTAATTCCTGTACATTATTTTCTCATATTGCGCAATATACTATCTAATATTTATCACCATTTTTAAAACAAAGTTATATACATACATTCATTCGAACTCGAGATCTTCGGTATGTTAAATTTTGCAAACATCAGAGAATTAAACACCTACATTTGTATAAATAAAAGACGCAACTAAACAATAAGCTAATTGAAGAATTTTTCGCTCTAAACTATAGCGTACTGATAAACGATTTCTATACGTATTTTTAATTAAACAGCAATGTACGCTAACTTACCAGTGCTGGAACTTGCCCATACAAATTAAATAGCACTTTTCAAAGTCAGTTTATCCACGAATCACACATTATATATGATTATAGATTATACTACAGTACACAGCAAATATTAGGAAGCACACACATCATATTCACAATAAAATATAGTCCACAAAATCACTAAAAACACAAATATTTTGGAAGATCTAACATAAAAGATCTGTACACTTCTAAAAATACGCGAGAACTGAGACAAAACATGTTTAAACGAAATGCAAGTGAAACCGAATGCTCGCGACTCGATGAACCGAACTAAACTTGTTAATTTAGAATTTATCTACTAATATCTTACTATGAATAAAGCATTTCATTGCTATTAAACATTGGTAAATTATTTGAAAACAGTGGATTTCAAACTTGCACAACAAAACAAGTACTCATGACAATCGATCGATAGTGACATGCGCAATAGCGACTACTTTTCTGTTCTGTGCAAAACCGATCAATATTTCCGGGCATGCGTATTGGCGAGAATTATTCTGGTTTTTCTTCGAATATTTTTAAATTAACTGATACTATTGCATCAAATATTTGACATTTTACTTAGATTTGCTTTTATTTATTCAAGTCACATATAAATTTTAAGTATTAGCGCCGCCAATTCTCACGCTAAAACACGGAACTAACTATCACATTCCAAGCCAATTAGTGCAGGAATGCAACAAGTATTGATTTTCTAGAATTTTATTGACTCGATTGCCACTGCCATCTATCAAAATATTTGAAATTCTAGAACTAGAGATGGCAATGATTAATCGAATGATTGAAATAATCGATTAATCATTTGATATTTTTTGTTTCAATTAATTAATAATTAATCGATTAATTTATTATTAATCGATCCTATAATATCCTTATAAGAAAAATAGGAATGAAATGGAATTTTGTCAATATTATTATTTAATCCTAATGGATTATTAGATCAAGTTTGATGTAAAAATAATAAATGAATTATTACTACTAATACAATAAATAAAGATGCATTATCAACAGCAAATCCTTCTCAAATTCATATATACTAATAATATTAATGGGGCAATAGCTCAGTGATCTGAAGAACCATGGTTCGATCCCCAAAGCCGACAAAACATTTTCACCAATTTAAAATTACCCCTGTGGCTCCCCCACAACTAACATCTTTGGGGGCCGTGATTTGACATTTTGGAACTGTATACAACAGAGACTAACATTTATATTACAAGTACAATTTAATACAATATCATATAATGGGTGACATTATTTGGGGCTGTTATTTTATTTTTGGCAGTCATCTAGTTGTTGTGTCAGAATCTTGCGAGTAACCTAGTTCCATGCTTCAAGTCTGCTGCAAAGATGAGTCCAGGTATAGGATTTTATATTTCTAAACAAAATAAAGACACCTTTTACCTTTTATTGGGTGTGGCAGCACACTACCGTCGCAGATCTTGATAAGGGATATATTTATGTGCGTACCAGTCGTCGAATCAATGCCCCCAAATGTGATAATGGAGGGGAATCCACAAGGGTAATTTAACATATAAATAAATACAACAGAGTGTCACATCCAGTAATGGGTGAAAGGCATGATGATATATTTAGTTTGGGAGACTCTTTTTGAACAACTGGCTATTTTTAAATAAAACTAAGATATTTTCAAGGAAAATTACTATCTTTTAAGTAAATTGTTTTCTTGTAAAGTAAAATGTCAAATGTTTATTTAAAATCATTCAAATTATCGCACTGTTTTTTCGATCACCTTCCCTAAAAAATATCTATCTCTTTACTTTGACCTCGACAATTTCCGAAAATGACAAAAAAATTAGTTTTTGAGATAATCGCTAATTAAGGTAATATTAAAAGTCGCATTCCTCAACTAATTCATCGCGACATCTTAATTAGCGATTTTTTCGAAAATGAGATGTTATTTGAAGAAATGTTTCAAATAAAAGCTGTTGTTTTTCTGTACAACCCCGAACTTCGGAGATGCGAATAGCCATCTTACCACTAATGAAATATTTCAGTTTGACGGCATGTAGTGCACTCATAATTCAAGATAAAGTGCTACACGTATTTATAGCAAACTCTTACCTTCTGACGAATAAGATCGGTATCTGAAAAAGGAAAAATAAACGATAAACACATGATTTCATAAGTTATGTAGTATAATTGATTTTAAACTTTTTAAAAAAATAACAATAAAGCATGCAACAATTGACATTTTGTGTCTTAACATAAAAATTTTATAACTAAACTCAAATATTTAGACAATTATTTTGAAATATATATAATATGTAAATGTAAAAATTCTGTAGATTAATGAATGTATATCTACTTATATAATTATATGTAACACTATTATGTACAAAATGTAAGAAGGGACAATTCCAAGGGACGAAAGGACGACAGTTTCAAGGGGAAGGGGGGTACAACCAAGTTGACGAATCGTGTGGAATCCGAATTATTAAATCTTTTTTTTTAGATTTTCGTTTTGTCCACACAAACACTAAATACTCTATACGATTCCTACCACTAATCTAAAAATTATGACTTAGGTCCACAACGTATGGAATTTGATCTTTACATTTATAAACAAAAGAAACGAAGTATTAACTACAAAGGGCCTGACTCGAAATTAAAATAATATATACATATGGCTGATGGCAACACCTTTAAGGTAACGAATATTGCACTTCAATTTTAGGGTATACGTGTTACTTCTATACACAAAATGACTTTAAATTAATAGAAGATTAAGTGAACACTCAACAAGAAACTCAGAATGGCCAGGCCAAAATTAATGATACACTTAAATTCGTCAAAACTGAGACGGGTCAGTACTATTTGTTTACTGTCATTTTGTCAATTGTAATTTTACCCAAAGTAATTCATATTTTCATTCAACAGTATAAACATTCTTAAATTATTTTACAGAAAAATATCTACTATAAATAAAAGCTGTAAAAAATTAGTTGTGCTTCTTTTATTTCAAGCATTTTTCTCTAAATCATTTTATGTACGTTTAACACTGAAATAAATATAGCTACTGCTATTTTTATATTAATCAAAATAACAAAACACGAACCATACTTTTCCAACAGTTTCAGTAGCTAATAATTTTCATCTTTCAAGAAATTTTACAGCGATGATTAATCGAAAAACAGCTAATTTTGGGTCAATCAAAAAATAAAAGATTAATTTCATTCTTGTCTTTATTATTTACTTTAACTTAACACAACGCTTCATATTTTAGTTGTTAAAACGCTATGAAGTAAAATGTATGTCCGAAATTAATTTTTTATTACAGATCTTAACGTATTTACTAAAAGAGAAACAAATCTTCTTCTAATGAGCCTTACAATGGGTAAAATTCCAATTAGTTTCGTAGCAAAGTTCAACCGTCCTGTGAATCTTGAAGGGTATATACAAAGCTTTCAGGGGTTTAAAAAACACTATCATATGACACTGTGATGCTATGAGAAGCTAAGTAGACAATGCTGTAGCACCATAATGAAAAACGGTACGGGCATATCATAGAAACAAAGACTAGTAAATTTTATAGGTACGGATCTATAATTGGTGTTTATGCTAAACAAACGGTATTTGCAGCAATCACATTTGATTATTTCTATCTAACAAGCTTACAGTAAATCATCACTCTACTGCAACGTTGCAAATACCGCGATCGTTAGTTAGTTTTATGTAGAGAGAGCTGTAAGAATATGATATCATAAGTACAAGTTTTGTGATAAATTGTAGGACTTTGGAGAATTCTGAACAAACCTCTGTAATATTGCAGTACACATGTTATAACGATGACTATTTTATAAAATGTCAGTCGTTTAACATACAAGAAATAATGAACGAATTTAATTTTTCTCCCTTTTTAGACATTTGTTCAAGAAATCAAATTAGAAGAACTGAAATACATTCATTCTTTCAACTTGTGAATTGCCTTCAAGTTCGTGCCAAATAAGATTATCATTTCTTATCATATTTATTCAAAACTATAAAATGTTACTGAGAAAGTTTAATCAACGAAGCTATAACAATTAGTTTTTAATTGTATCAATTTACTAGAAGAAACAAATAACATGCTACATTAATATCTTTAGGATCCATGATGTTATATTTATTTTAAACCCAAGGGCAAAAATTACATAAAAATCAAAGCAGTTCATAATTTAAATTACTTAAGGCCGGTTTCACCAACAAAAGTTAAATTATAAACTTGGCTTAAATAAATAAAAGCAAATCAAAATTATATAGCAAATGGAATAATTTCAATTCTTGTCATACATTCGATTAGCTTTTATTCATTTAAACCATGTTTAAAATTGAACTTTTGTTGGTGAAACCGGCCATTAAAGCTTTATTTTTAATTAGTGATAAGTTTATGAATGATGAAATTATTTGGCGCGAACTAAACGTTAACAAAAACCCATCCACATGCAATATCAGACGTCACATGTAAAAAAGTTTCGAATATATCGAGTTGTGCGCTTCTATGCTAATCTATTGCAGTCAAATTCCAACATGGAATAATCATAATTCTCTTTGTAAATTGTGCTATCAAACAGGTCCTTGCTTTTGTGCTGAATCACGCATTGAACCAGACAAATGCTCAACATTTTGTAACCAAATCAAATCGGTTCAGAAAATCTGAGGAAATCTGAAATTTATTATCGTTAGTGATGGTCCTTTCGTTGTTTACTTACTGGATGAGTTGCGTGAGTTTGAATCAAATATTCTCATCGAAAAACAATTATTATTTAGTAATTATTCGACCGCCAATCGGTAGAATAAGCAAGTTTGCTATTCGATCGTCTATACGCGTTTTTGGAGAAGGTGCATTTCGCAATGAAACCTTAAGATGAAAGAATGCATGCTCAAAAAATTCGAAAATAAAATGAAAATATCTTTAGTAGGACGCCATTGCGTACTTATTCTGTCAAGAAGAAGTAAAATAATCACTTTATCGTGAAATGCATTTATAGCTTTCGAATATGTGTACTGATATTTTTAGAATTGAAAATAAATATCTAATATCACAAACAACATTTATTGATATCTGTATTGAAAATCAAATGACTGTGAATATATAAAATTTAAAATCTTAACAAGATATACACATTTATATTTGTATAAATGCAAAACATTCCTTTAACTATTTATTTTAAAATATATTTCTCAATGAGATCTACTGTTTTAAAATTTAAATAAATATATCTATTTATAAATAACACTTAAAATTATTCAATTGTTGGCATGCAAACGATAAGAAGTGCTATAAAAATCAACAACATATTCTTTACACAGACATTTGATTCGAATACAGATAAATATTTTGATTTTTGAAATTTCTACCTTTGCAAACTTATAATAGAAATTTGTAATATAAATATCACATTTAAAAACTACAAATGCCCAATAATAAATTCTTATAACATACAATAACATGAACATGAAACACCCAAGGATGATAAACATTTAAAATAAAATATTTTTTAGTCGAAAGAATAAAAAAAATGCATGACACGAATTTCGTTATTTGTATAGACATTTGTTGTAACGAGACAGCAAGATGTTTATACTTTGTTCTAAACATTACTTCTGATTTGAAAGAACATTGTACAATCAAGTGCAAAAGCAATATAAAGAACTAGAATTGGTGTACAGGACTCGATATTATATTTAATAACGTAGTACGAATAATCGCTCAATTCATACCGTCAGTCTTTGGTGAATTTATACATTTTAGGGAGATTCTACCGTCCACTACAACGCACATCACTCTATAATGTTGACCACACTGCTGGGAAGTCTACAAAGTCTTATTGGAAACCAACACCGATAACAAACAGACAAACCAAATCATCATCATAAGATACTTATTGATTCACAGATCCGGCAGTGGAAATCTGGAAAGAGGTCTTCTTAAGTCATTATTTGTTTCTCGAAGTAACAGTCCCAGGTTTGTATCGATGGTGCTGGTGCAGACTACAACCGGTCCAATCGGAAGTGGTCCTCTGCGCTGTCGGAGATGACGTTCATGTCGGGGTCGCTGAGCATCTGCAGCCCATCAAAGTCGATGGCGCCTAAACCTTCCCGTAGACTCTCGTCTGACGGGAAGAGGTCGCCATCCAAGGCGCCGCTTATCACGTTGCTCAGTTCTTTGCTGAACTCTTGGCGGCTCAAGTCGTCAGCTGGATTCGAGAAATCTAAACGGAATCATCATACTTTACACCATTTGTTCTCTTTTACTACGTGGAATAAATGGATGGATATGACTCAAGGTTTGTTGTTTGAACAAAAGAATTCTAGTAGGGGCAATAAAAGAGCTTGTGTCTAGGAATATTTGCCAAAGATTACAGGATGAATCTATGAATAAATGTTCAGTGATTCATTTATATTCTCATAACTAATGTAAAAAGTGATATGATAATATGGAAATATAGTGAGTGCGTAGAAACATTCTCTTCAATTTTAATAAAAATTTCTTCTGAAAAAGCAGTTTCTTATCCGAGAATTTGACATTTCGATAGATTATTTATTATTTATTAACTCTGGTTCGATTCCCACATGCGACAAACAATTTTCATGTCAAAAACTACTCCTGTGGCTCCTGCACCACTAACATCTTTGGGGGCCGTGATTTGACGGCTGGTAACCGCACTTCACGCGCAAAAATATATCACTTACCGAGATCTGCTTCGGCAGAGTGCCACACCCAGTAATGGGTAGAAGGCGTGATGATATATTTATTTATTTTATTTTTATTAACGTTTATAAAAATTGCATTTATTTTATTGGTAACCAAGGAGATTTAATTACAGTGAAAAATTATCACTTATTAAGCTGTATTCTATTTGCCACTTGGTTCACTTAAATCAGTTCAGATAAATTCGACACATGACTAAATGAACTGAATTATGCAAACTGATGCACTTATTGGGGTGAATTACTTCAAAATAAATTAGAATCTCTAATTTTAGTTCCGAAATTAAAGTCAGCGATGTAATCCAGCGAAATAAATAAGTGATCTGATTCAGTAAATATAAGTTAGATCTGATCCAAATGGCAAATGGAATACACCTTAAGCTGTATTCCATTTGCCACTTGGTTCACTTAAATCAGTTCAGTTAAATTAGACAACATGACAAAATGAACTGAGTTAGGTAAGCTGATGCACTTATTGGGGTGAATTACTTTAAAGTAAATTAGAATCAGTAATTCTAGTACTGAAAATAAAGTCAGCGAAGTAATCCAGCGAAATAAATAAATGATCTGATTCAGTAAATATAAGTTAGATCTGATCCAAATGGCAAATGGAATACACCTTAAGCTGTATTCCATTTGCCACTTGGTTCACTTAAATCAGTTCAGTTAAATTAGACAAAATGAACTGAGTTAGGTAAGCTGATGCACTTATTGGGGTGAATTACTTCAAAGTATAATTAGAAACAGTAATTCTAGTACTGAAAATAAAGTCAGTGAAGTTATCTAATGAAATAAATAAATAATGTGGTTCAGTAAATGTAAGTTAGATCTGATCCAAATGGCAAATGGAATGCACCTATAATTTCACTAGTGGAAAGTTATCAAAATAGCTTTCATTTCATTGGTACATTTTCCAATAAATTCGTGATTCATTTGTTAAAATGTAATAGATTTATTCAAATTTAGTAGCGTACAGTAATTCGTTTGCTACTGATATAATCAATACCATTCAAATAATTGTTGGAACCACGCCTGTGGCTTCACAGTTCAAGGGAATTTCTGTTGAATTTTGTCTCAAATTTTGAATCATTTCTTTATATATTTATTATATTTCTTGGAATTATTTAATTAAGCCGGAAATCGTAGTGATAAAGGAAAACAAAAAATTGATCCTGTGTATAATGGATTACTTGGCTTTATTTATTTGTTCATAAAAAAAAACGACAATGTTTCAGACATTAGTTTTGCCCATTATCAAGTCTACAATAAAAAAATAAATGTCGTTTTACAAATAATATGAAAGAGACACAAGTCAAAAGGAAAATTTTTACATTTTAAATAAATAAATATATCACCACGCCTTTTACTAATTACTGAGTGTATGGTACTCTGCCGTAGCAAATCTCGATAAGTGATATATTTATGCGCGTGAAGTGCTGTTATTAGCCGTCAAATCACGGCCCCCAAAGATGTTAGAGAAGGGTGGCACAGAGGTAATTTTAATTTGGTGAAAATTGTTTGTCGGCTGTGGGAATCGAACCCAGGTTCTCAAAGCCTCAGGCCGACTCGATACCACTGAACCAACTACTCCACAAACATTGTAAATGAGCTCAAATTAAAATAAGAAGTTTTGACTTTGTAGACTTGATAATGTACAAAACTAATGTCCGAAACGGCGTCAGTTTTTTATGAACAAACAAATAAAGCCAAGTAATCAAATACACACGGAAACATTTTTTGTTTTCCTTTATTATATTTATTATACACACCATAAAAAAAGTTGGTTTTAGCAATCTGGTTGCTGAAAATAGCGACATTTCTATTCTTCGCAGTCAAATGTAAACTAGGAGTTTAAACTGTGTATGTATCATCGGCATAAGTGTACAAGATCTCAAGAAAACTAGTGTATAGGACAGCAAAAATTCTTTCTGAATAATCCGGCAAATATATCAACCCTCCTACCTGTTAGTATAATATCCGGTATGCTAGTAGGAGTATTAGGCGTTGTGTGTAGACTTGGCGGTGCCGTCGGGTACACCAACGAGGACGGAGATGTAGTGGTATAGTAAGCGTTGGGGTCTTGTGACCCAGGTCCCACTCCAGGCCCCATATCGTTCCCCGTCACCATTCCCGTCACATCTGGCAGTGGAGACGTTGATGGCGCGTCCATGTAGTTCACTGTTGGGCCTGACGGACTGTCCACCTGGTAGACATGGACAGAAATGTAAAAAAAGAGAAACAAGAACTGTGAAGAGATTGAGAAAGATGATGCAGAAGAACTATTGATCACTTCAAAATGTTTAACATTTCTTAACATAACTATTTAAGTAAAAGTACAGCAATGTATATTTTCTAACATGCAGATACATAACTCTTTTCTAACTCACAAAAATATTTATTATTACAGCTGTGAATATAAATTTTTAATTCTTTTCAAAAGTAAAAGTTACTGATTTCTTTCTAACATCAAGTTTCAGAATCCCTTTGAAAATGAGTGAATAATATTGAAAATAAAAAAATCATTAAACTAATACTACAAGTTACTATAATACAATTTTATTTAGTAGATTGTAAAGTCAATATTAATTTAAAAAACAAGTTTACGACAAATTTACTTAAATATGTCAACAACAAAAAAACTATATTTGATAATAAAATAAATAAGTTACAAAATTAATGACGATAGCAAAGAAAAAAAACTAAGATACGTAATAAATTTTGTTTATTTATTATTTAGTTTTGCAAAAATTGACTTTACAATAATAGGAGCGACTTCTAAAAACAATATTACATTCAATATAGTTATGAAAATAATAATGAATTGCAAATATAAAGGAAAATACGTGAAATATTGAAAATATAAAATTTAAATACAATATAACAATGATAAAATTAAAAATACAATAGATTAAAAACATGTGTTCGCGTATACCTTGTAATGAATCGCATAGCTAATATATCCTGTGGAGCAATCAATATAATCGCAAATTATTTGAATTCCTTTAGTTGTTACTATGCAATTAAATAATTATTGAAGAGTAAAAGTATAAACAAAAAAGAAAAAATATAGTATGGAAAAAAGAGTTAAATTTGTTTATAAATGATTGAGTCGCACCTATTAAAATCTGTCTACAATTCTCAATATTATAAACAAACGTCATGCAGAACCAGCGAAAAATGAAATGTACCTAATCTACTTTTATGAGAAAAAATACAAAGTCACCCAAAAAGCATCGTGCTAAAAAAGTTGAGCTGTTTAAAATGAAACATTACATTTACAATCAAACACAACAAAAATAGGATTACTCCAAATTGTTGTCACTTCACATGTAATTTAAAAAAGACAAAATAATGATACAAAACAGTGAAATAACAACATTATACTTTGAATGACTCACCATTACTAATATTTATATATTTAAAATATTAACAATGATGAACGATTTTTAAGTAAATTGTATAGAAATGTAGCAAGGCAAGCATAAGCTAATAAAGCAATAATTCAGAAAATTATTATGAGAAATACTGTAAGTCACATGAAAATTCATTTCTAAGTTGCTAAAAACCTTGAGAATATTAACTTAATACAAGCAAATTTATGTGGATGATTCATCGTCAATTACTATACTGCTATTTTAATTTATGCTTCGTTTAACTTAATTGTTATGGCTAATTTTTCATAAGTGAGTGTGAGACTATATAATTCACCTAAATATATTACTACTATAACAAGTTTTTGTAAACACATTTTTTTATTCTGATAAAATAAAAATAGACAAATAAAAAGTGTGTAAAAAGATGTATTATTAATATTAATATCATGTTTGTTATTATGAAATTCATACTATTTTTTGCTAGTACTATACTTAATTAGTATATGTGTATTTTTATAATTTAACTAACTTTACTTCTAAATACTTGAAATAAAAAATTCAGATAACTAAATTTCATATTACAGCGGATTTTTTTTATTTTATAATGAAATCCAAACCACTTATGCTGGGTTGCAAGAAAAAATAAAGAGCTCTTTAGTTAAAGAATTGTTTATATAGCAACAGTATCAATGGCGATTTTCTGAAATTTATTGAACCGTTAGTTGCTAATGAACCGATAAAACTTTCATGCAACCCAGCATCAGAGTTATATTAATTTTCCAAGGTTAGTAGCACATCTACGAAAGAATAATTCTAGCAATCTCATGTGACTTGCTCGTTAGTAAGTTGGTGGTAGCAAGCGTTATGGTTAGTCACCTGCACTTGCGCACTCCACGTGCAACCAGACTCCACGAGGCTCTGGACCAGCTGTGCCCAGTCCTGACAACACATACAGTGTTACCACACCCCAAACAACAAACCCCTAACACAAACTAGCCGATGGTACGACAATGCATCCAACACTAATGCCTTCAACATGTGCTAAAACACTCAGCAAGTTTTATCACTTAGAAGTAGATAAAAGGGTTCTGTCACTTCATCACAACCCTGTTATCGACAGGAAGATACTTCTTTGGTGGCATTACTTTCGGATTCAATCTCGTGTATGAAGCCGCATTCGGTAGCAACTAACAGATTCTAAATCAGTCAGACTAGTCCAAGCACAGTTTCAGTTTATTTGGCATTGCTTTAGTTCTCGATTAGTACTATATATCAACAATTTTAAATGTTAGTTGTACAGATTAGCCAAGCAATTAAATATTTGATTCAATTTAAATTGCTTGCTTGTTCTGCGTTACTACAAAATGCATTCAAATTCGATTTATCTCGGTTGAATTCGCAATAGGAATATGTAAATATCGTCAGCATCTGTCATGGCAGGTTCATGAGGATCAACAACATTGCATGCACAGACATCGAGGACTTCAGTTTCATTTAAACAGCACAACGTTATTTAGTTTTACCACTGAACTCTGAATTAGTAGCGATGGTTGCTTAAACTATGTGAGGCCTATGATTTAATGAAGTGAATCTCAATTTTAATCACAAGTTCAACTACGGATGCATCCCATAGCTCTCAACATCACAACAAATTTAAACTAGTACAATGTTCGTGTTTATTTAGCCTACGATTAAATTTGCATCAATTATTAATTAATTTAGATATAAATTCATCGTGTCCACCACATTTAAAATATAAAATTCCCGGAGATGTAAGGATTTCAAGGATTATATACAAAAGATTCCAGACGGTTTCAAAACAAAGACGGCCTTTGTGTTCAAAATTGCTTTAATTAAAAATTCTGTATCTAATGGCCGGTTTCATCAACAAAAATTAAATTTTAAACATGGTTTAAATAAATAAAAGCAAAATCGAATGTAATTTTCATAATTTCAAAAGCTATCCCTGTGGCTCCTCCACCACTAACATCTTTGGGGGCCGTGATTTGACGGCTGGTAACCACACTTCACGCGCAAAATATATCACTTACCGAGATCTGCTTCGGCAGAGTGCCACACCCAGTAATGGATAGAAGGCGTGATGATATATTTATTATTATATTTACGAATGTATGACAGCAATGTCAATGATTAAATTTGAACCATAATTTTGATTTGCTTTTATTTATTTAATCAACGTTTAAAATGTAACTTTTGTTGGTGAAACCGGCCATAGGTTTTTAAAATTTATTTGGTTAATTACTGCCTGTGGATTTGAGAAACTGAGTTCGAATCCCATAGCCGACAAACAATTTTCAACCGATGTCTGTCTCCCTTCACTAACATCTTTGGGGGCCCTTGATTTTATTTCACACACACCGAAATCTACTCCGGCAAAGTGCCACACCCAGTAATGGGTAGAAGGCGTGATGATGTATTTAAATTTTTTATTACTGCAAAATTTGGATTTAAAATTGCCAGAAATAGCTTTTTCAATTGACTTGGAGGGAACTCTGTTTATGAAAAAGGAAACTAATTTCAAGGATTTTAAGGAGTTTTTAATTCCAAGCCTTTTCCAAGATTTCCAGGAATTCCAGGCTAATAGACATCATGAAATTTTTAATTTAGAAATAATAATAATAATAATAATAATAATTTTCATATACTGCCGGACAATAATAGCAATTTAAAACACAATAAATGAAGTCAAGCTATCTATTTTAAGGATTTAATACAAACACATGCCAAAATTCATTTTATAAATTGTTTCTAACGCATTTCAAATTATATTAATAATAAACATTTTGACTGCTAAACGATAATTAGTAGTAAACTAAATTTTTGACTAACAAATTAGTCTGTATTATTTAAATAAGACAAATAATTTGATACAAACAGCGAAACAATAGTTAGTCACACTTATTCTGGGTTGCAAGAAAAAATAAAGAGCTCTTTAGTTAAAGAATTGTTTATCTAGCAACAGTATCAATAACGATTTTCTGAAATTTATTGAACCGTTAGTTGCTAATGAACCAATAAAACTTTCATACAACCCAGCATTAATCGGCTTTCATATTAACCGCAGTTGAAGACACATCATAGACAAAATAATAAAATACCAATTCTTCCCGAGCTATGGAATGCATCATCGCGATCATTTCACTTCCAAATGAAACATTAAGCAATGACAGATGTTACTCACCACACCCTATTCGCACCGCAAATAATGAAATACAAATGATCATGAGTTATTACGTTGTTTCCCCGTGTTTGCCTCTTTGTACTCACCATTGAGAACTGCTCAAAGTGCTGCTGCAGAAGCGTCGCTTGCGCATGGCTCAGGTAGTAGTCAGGAATGGGTGACGGCGCCGCCGGTGAGCTGGGGGCGGAGTGCCGACCACCAAGACCTGGAGATGATTGAGGGCTCGGCCGAGGCATAGGGGATCGATAGCCTGGGCCAGACACGGGAGGCTGTTGTAACTAGAAAGATTAGAAAGGTTAATTTCGAACTGCACAATTTAGGGTCAAATTCAGTCGTCACTCACCCTCACCTCATTCTCATCTCACACTTAAAGACGAAGTAACTAAGGCAACTAACACAAATTGTGAAAATTCTTGAATTAGATGCCTTAGAGCCAAATTCATAGTCGTGATTCACCCTCACCTCATCCTCACCTCACACTCAAAGTCGAAGTAACTAAGGCAACTAACTCAGATTGTACACATTTTTGAGTTAGTTGCCTTAGTTACATCGTCTTTGAGCGTAAGTTGAGAATGAAGTGAGGATGAGTCACGACTATGAATTTTGGCCCTAAGTTAATTCGACATTGAGAGTGAGGTGAGGATGAGATGAGAGTCAGTGACGACTGTGAATTTGGCCCTTAATCTCAATTACCGTACAGGTAATGGTTCAGTGATATCGAGTCGGCCTGTGGATCCAAAGAACCTTCGTTCGATCCCCACAGTCGACAAACATTTTCACCAAATTAAAAATTACCCTTGTGGCTCCTCCACCAATAACATCTTTGAGGACCGTGATTTGACGGCTTGTAACCGCACTTCACGCGCATAAATATATCACTTATCGAGATCTGCTTCGGCAGAATGCCACACCCAGTAATGGGTAAAAGGCGTGATGATATATTTATTTTATCTATTTGTAATGACTCAGTGGTATCGAGTCGGCCTGTGGATCCAAAGAACCTTGGTTCGTTCCCCACAGTCGACATTTTCACCAAATTAAAAATTACCCCTGTGGCTCCTCCATCACTAACATCTTTGGGGGCCGTGATTTAACGGCTGGTAAACGCACTTCACGCGCATAAATATATGACTTATCCAGATCTGCTTCGGCAGAATGCCACACGCAGTAATGGGTAAAAGGCGTGATGATATATTTATTTTATTTTTTTATTTGTTATAATAGAATTTGTACCACTCTTAGGGCCAGTTTTTCAATCGCCGATTTACTCTCGATTAACGTTAATCATGATTAAATAATAATGGTAACCATAGTTCCAATTATTATTTAATCATGTTTAACATTAATCGGTGATTGAAAAACTGGCCCCAATACAATTATATTTTTGATTACAAATTGCAGTCAACAAAGTCTGAATTCGTCAACTACAACTATCCGTACTGATGAACTAAATATTCATTCTTGTAACAGCCGAATAATAACTATTTTAATTAAATTATTTGTCCAATTTATTTCTAGTTGTTATGCAAATCTAATGATACGAGGGCGTATTTTTATGATATCTAACTAGCCATTAAACAAAAAAATATTTTTCGACGTAAATTTCTTCTCATTTTTTAAACTTTTTAAATAAAACGAAGTTTGATGGCGCCAAACCAGGGCTTTCAGGTTAACTGTACATATTCATTCATTGATTAGTTACTGAACTTCATTTGCTTTATGAACCCGAGAATAATCGTGATTCATTTTATCAACAAATAAGCCTCCACAAATACTTAAAAATCGCATAACTTCGCACATGAACTTGTAAATATCACAGCTAGTTTATAATAATTTGTTTGACATAATTTTGTTTTATAGTTAGGTAGATAACATAAAAATACGCCCTTGTAACGAAATAAAACTATCTAAAAATGATATTTTAAAATTGATAAATACAAAAACAAACTCATTCTTACTTTATAATTTAGCGCAAAATTATTATTATACTTTAAAAACAATAATATGACCTGATTTGGTAATACGATATAATTGTTATACTCATAGCAAAATTACGTAATATTGATAAGAGTATAATAAATTTTCTTAAATATGTATTTACCAAAATGACAATAAATATTGTTATTATATTTATTAATGTTTATTTTGACTTTAAACACTGTATAAAATTTAAAAATACAAAATCTTGATACGATAAAAATAAAACGCATTTCTAAAAATTTTTTAAATTGCTCCTTGATAAAATAATCAGCTTCACAAGTACAAACATAAAAATATTTTAGCAAGTGTTAAAACCTTGACTACTTAGAATGAATGGAATTTTAGAAAAAAAAAAATACAAATACCGTTTTATTATTATTGTTTTGTTTTTTGGCGCGCATAAAATTATAGAATACAAATGAACTTACGGTAGGTGATGGCGATGACGTTGGACAATTCTGATACATATTTTGAAGTCCAGGTAACCCCATGGAAGTCTGGGTGTAGTTTATGGCATCTACGAGACCTGATATACTATTTTCTAACGTCACACCCTGCAGAAAAACTTCACATTAATATATAGATTAACTTATAGATATGTTGAAGATACTTCAATTTTCTTCGAAACATTAACAACTGAATTCTCAAAAAAGTTTTAACTAGAATCTAGCTAATCCTGAATTTTTGATTTGTCAAATTAATCTAAACCATATTCCTAAAAAAGTTTAAACAAACTTAAAAATAATCTTCTTACCATTAGTTTTTGGAAAGTGGATTTAATTAATTTTTTTAAGTCGGACTAGCTAAAAGATTAGCTAATTCAAAATTCAGGATTAACTAAAACTTTTTTAAGTATCTGGGTTTAAAATATTTACTGGCTAAACTACTGAACAATAAAATAAAAATAGCATAAAAAATTATTGAAAAGTGAAATAATAAAATAGCGAGTACTGCACAATTACCTTATTATGGTGAAGGTACCTAGAGTTCATTGGAACAGATAAATGGTTCTGCAACAAAATAAACTACATGCAAACAAAACGTAACTAAACAGAAGCATAAATAATAAACAACGCTAACAGAAAAAAAACATTTCATGCGCAACTAAACGTCACAGAGCAACTTAGTTATTGGTTAACAGCTAACAGTAACAGTTACTGGCTATAGATGCAGTAACGATTATTACCGAGTTATGGTGTTGTGGTGCTCTATTAAACTGGAACTGTCCTTGGCCTTGTGGTGATCGCATACCCGTTGGGACGCTCGTTGGTGACAAGGTGGCTGGACTAGCACTAACAGGACTCTGAAAGAAAAATCATGAATAACATCACCCTCCGCTAACATCTTGGAATGCCGCTGAAGCTGTCTCTCTCGTCCTGGAATTTTTTATTTGGTTTCTATTGTATAACAACTACAAATGTACATAAAATATGATAATCGTATTATTTTATGCTAAATATAAATAAATAAAATAAATAAATATATCATCACGCCTTCTACCCATTATTGGATGTGGGACTCTGCCGAAGCAGATCTCGGTAAGTGATATATTTATGCGCGTGAAGTGCGGTTACCAGTCGTCAAATCACGGCCCCCAAAGATGTTAGTGGTGGAGGAGCCACAGGGGTAGCTTTTGAAATTATGAAAATTGTTTGTCGCCGCCTGTGGGAATCGAACCAGGGTTCTCAGGATCCACAGGCCGACTTCATACCACTGAGCTAGCCACCGCCAAATAATAATAATGATAGTAATTATAAATACACCTAATCACGAACAGGGTTATCACCTCAGAACTAAGTCTCGCCAGGAGACGATGACTATTTTTTTAAAGAAGATCCTGTAATTTTTTTATTTTGACCATATTTGATAAAAAAGGGTTACATTGTTTTGTTAAAGACAAGTGGTTTTGTTATCATGGTAAAATAATTACATATAAAATAAAGTAAAACAAGATTGGAAGTGATAAATCTACTGTAACAATAAAATTAGTGTATTCAACGTCATATATACGATTAAACTGTAACAATATTTTAATGGAGTGGCTAGCTCAGTGACATGAAGTCGGCCTGTGGATCCTGAGAACCCTAGTTCGATTCCCACAGGCGACAAACAATTTTCATAATTTCTAAAAGCTACCCCTGTAGCTCCTCCACCACTAACATCTTTGGGGGCCGTGACATGACGACTGATAACCGCAGTTCACGCACAAAATATATCACCGAGATCTGCTACGGCAGAGTGCCACACCCAGTAATGGGTAGAAGGCGTGATGATATATTTATTTTAATAATGACAAAATTGAAGATAATCACATGCAACAGAAGACATCCCCTTAACTAAAATTATGTCTATTTCTGAAAATATGATCTGATACAAGATGATATATCAACTATTAGGACCGAAATTAATTGTATAAATTCTTCCTTACAATCATGAGGACAAAATCAAGAAATTAGAAGATTTAGGGCCAAATTCACAGTCGTACCTCACTCTCAAAGACGAAGTAACTAGTCAACTAACTCAAGAATTTGCATAATTTGAGTTAGTTGCCTTAGTTACTTCGATTTTTAGTGTGAGTTGAGAATGAAGTGAGGGTGAGTCACGACTATGAATTTGATCCTTAGTGACAGAAATTAAACTAGATAACAGTAAGATGTAGAAGATTATTAAAGAAAAAAATTTGATTATTTAGCGGCGTAAAAGATTCCGATAGTGAGACAGATTTGTCCTGGACAACTAACTACATAGCACTACATATTCAATTTTAATTACACAACCCGGAGAAATAATAATTAAATGCGGTGCCCGGAGATAACTCACTGAAACCCGGAGTCTTCGAGTCAAACCCGGAGAGGTGGTAAGCCTAATCACGAAACATATATGTATGTATGCTTCGTGATCAGAGTAAATACTTTAATTTATATAAACCGCAGCATCCTTTAAAAAGCAGTGTAGCTATTTCATTGTTCCAGTTTTTTCTGCGGTTTTGGATTTTTCATTCACAGAATAATTGTTTGACGTACTATCATGAATTTCCATGTATATATTAATCATATTATCATATTTTGATTTTCTATAAGGCTATTGGATGAATCAATAGGGTTTCCTTATTTTAATTTGGGAAACTACGATTTTTTTAATGAATCTTGCAGAATATAATAAACTTTCCTTATTTTCTAAAATATTTTTGGGAAATTTGGTACTTACTGAACTATAAGGTGAACTACTATGATCTGCTTCTTGGTCGAGTGGCGTGTGAAGGGGTGAGGGGAAGTGAACACTCGTTAAATCGGGTAACGAACCCGTGTTGTTTCCGATTGGAATCTGTATTATGCCCGGCTCTTGTGCTGAAGGGTATATACTGAAACCAATCATATATTTTAATACAAAATTTAATAAACAAAAAGTATAGTAACTTAGGCCATATTTATTTGGCATTTTTAAAGTAACCCGATAGGTTACTTTTGTTTAATTGGCCTGTTTTAAGTAACCCAGAACAGTTCCTGAACTGATTCTACTGCCCCAGCTATTTTGGGGGGTTGACAGTTTGAACCCGTTTTATATACACATAATTTCTGAAGGGGCGGCTAGCTCAGTGGTATGAAGTCGGCCTGTGGATCCTGAGAACCTTGGTTCGATTCCCACAGGCGACAATTTTCATAATTTCAAAAGCTACCCCTGTGGCTCCTCCACCACTAACATCTTTGGAGGCCGTGATTTGACGACTGGTAACCGCACTTCACGCGCAAAATATATCACTTACCGAGATCTGCTTCGGCAGAGTGCTACACCCAGTAATGGGTAGAAGGCGTGATGATATATTTATTTTGTTATCCGTTTTGAATTGAATTGGCATTGCAATTTGTATTTAAGCAGATGTCACTTAGAACGTGAAATCAGATTTTAAATTAACGTTATTTTTACAACTGGCACTAGATGCATCATTTATTTGGAAGTAACACGAGTTAGCTGTAAATCAGTTCAGGGTTGAATCCAAAGTTCCCAAACAAAGACGACCTTAATCTCAGTTACAGTAGTTTTTTTTCTACAATCGCAGTTATTTCCAACTTGTCAGTTAAGTACAGAAAATTAACGTTCATGGATATATGGAAACTATCAACATTTTAAAGAGAATTTCAAAACAGAAAAACTGTGAAAAATATATATAAATTATTTTTAAAGTGTTTTTAAATAGCAACTGAAAAATATTGTGCTTTCTGCTCTAGGTGGACCACATTTTGAAGTCAGTTGAAGTCAGCGAGATATGAACGCGCAAACAATAATAATAAACTTTAATTACTTTTAAAATATATATTCTCGTAACTCACTTGATTCCAGGCACCCGGGGAACATCACAAGAACTCCTGGGCCTCATATCATTATGTTCCTTATTATTCATGTTCCACCTGCTTCCCGAATTTTCACTGCCTTCTCTTGACATGCCTTGCATGGCGGATTGATGCAAGGCGGAGTCGCTATTGGTGCGCCGCCAACTCGTGTCCGGAGGCGGCGAAAGGTAGGGCCCCGAATAAGGCGACGTGTCTATCCGACGCTCTAAGGGCCGCGTTCTCATGGGACCAACTCCCATGTTTCGATTTCGCGACTCCCGGTAACAAGTTTGGGGCACGTCGTCGTGGTGGCCGAGGATGGTGACCATCAGAGGGTTGTCTTGTTCAGGCTGCAAGGAAGACTTCGTAATAAGACACAGAAAAACATTCACCGTATGAGCGTGAAATTAATAAAAATAAATATTTTTCTACAAAAAAGTAGAGTAAAGAGTGCACTAAATATTTTTCGTGCTCAAAGATTAGGATACATTTGATTAATAAAAATAAACATATTTTAAACAATTCTGTTGGCAGGCAGATTGATTTCAAATTCACAAAAAAATAGGTATAAGACTATAAAAATTGTAACGGCACCAATAAAAAATGTAACGATCTCAAAATCAAATTACGGGAAAAATTAATTAAAATATCAACATTTAGCATAAATTACCACAAAAAATTGCACATACTACGAAAAACTTTGTGATAGATGGCAGAAAAATGTCGCCAGTGCCACATGTGTCTGTTTTGTTTATTATAATTACAATACAGTAGATATATAAACACAAACGCAGTGTGAGAAGCAACGGAACATCCGGAAGGAAAGTGACTATTCTACTGCCAGTCGGTCGAATAAACAAGTCTGATATTTTACCGCTAATAGATCTTGTGTTTTTTATCGGAGTTTAACGGTATGAGTTTGTTGGGCGCGCATTCTACCGACTGGAAATAGTCACATCTATCCGGAAATGAACTTTAAAAGTGAATTTCACAAGCAACCACATCAAACACAATCACGCATGTACACAAAACAAGCAACATATAGGTAGAGAAGTTAATACAGAAATGTAATCAATCTTGAGCGGCAAAACTACATAATAAAATATATTGTTTACACTACGGAATTAATCACAGAACAAGCGATAAAATTTTACAATTGCTATTAAGAATTGAATGAAAAAAAGTTGGATAATACTAAACTTAGATATGTAAATATTGTTTACATTCTAAAAAAAATATTTTTTGTAGTCCAGCAATTATATTTTTCTGAGATTTAAAAAATGTTTTAATTATTTAATGAGTTAAATGCACAAAAACATTTAATGACATCACTGTCGAGGTATCAGTGACAGTTATTAAATGTAAATGTAGAAGACAAAAAAACCATGGTGTGACAATAAGTAAAAGGAAATGAAAATCTAATTAAAATGATTAAGGTTGAATTATTTGGTGATTGATAGCAAAAGATGTGTACTACGTCATAAACAGCTGATAAAAACACTATCTACATAAATAAAAAAGAAAAACTAGTAGCAAACAAGCATCAACAAATACAGTGTGTTGAAAACAGATGATCCATCACCTTAACACTGTCTTTGTTATGTGACGTTGACTTAGGGCCCCCTGCTGAAACGTTGGGCAGGGAGCCCCCTCGGAAAGAACCCAATGATTGGTTGATACGAAGAGTATGCTTTCCTGAGCCCCGGTCTGGGGTGGTTGGAAGCACCTGAAAGCAATTTGCTCTCCGATCATCTGTCAAACACCACCAGTTCTGATTTCTGACATTTATATTTATTAGTATTACAACAGAATATCTAAAAGAGTAAAAACTAACAAATAATCATAAAATTTTGTGGTTATGTGCTCCGCTTCGCAAATGTCATTTGAAACAAGCGAGCATCAAAATCAGAACAAGTGAATCGTTTCAAAACAGATGACCATCTCCGTCACATGCATACCACATCCAACACAAACACGAAGGCATCTTATGAACAATTTGACCGTCGCGATAGAAATCAGCAGTAGTTTATTAGCATAAAATGCAATTCATGAATCAAAATACACAGGTATCACAGGTGTCACTTCCTTGGTAAATCACTGAACAACAACAAAATGAGCACTGCATTTTGACACCTTGCCACACACTGTCCCCAACGGCGTTAGGATCGGAGAATGAGGTTTTTTGACACAGAGTGTTTATCTGCGGTTATGTGCATATACACACAGAATTGGTAATTGCTGAATGTTGTTTACGTCGTACGTCGTGAACTCTGGCCGAGTTACGGATGCGTATATCGTGTGGCACATACCTTCGCTGTCACGTCGGACACTTCACGCATAATCTGCTCGAATTTGGCTGTTTCCTCTGCCTGTTTTTGATTATGTAGCGCTATTTTCTCACTAAACTTCCTTGGATTCGCCATTGCTGATCATGTACTGAACTCTTAGTGCGCGGGCATCACGACTACATGCACTCTACATTTATTTCAGGGACAAATTTCGTTTCTATCGACACTTTAGTGCTCTGCTTTTCCAACCATACTGCGACACAGCAAGTTTATAGTACTGCAAATACGCTCTACCTCCTTTAATTTCAACAGCTACCAATAGATGGCGCCAACTACACGATTGTTTTTCAACTGAAAATATTTGCCAGTTTTCCTCATCTGATTTCTTTGTATTATTGTATTTATCGTGTGTCATAAGTACTAAACGTTATTTTCCTTTTTAGTGAATATATTTTAATTAATTTCAACAATGCTGTATGACGACGATTATTCTTTAGAGCGTATTCCACCTTATTTGCGGACAAGATTAATAACAATGTTGGATTATGATGAATCTTGGAAGAAAATACAAGCATGTGAAGAAATATACAAGTAGGTGCACTACAAATATTAAATTAATTAATAATTACAATTTATCAACATATATATTACAAATATTCAATCTATTTTCTCATTTATTAAACAAAAACTCGGAAATACATTTCGGCGGTGATTTCAAAATATTTTTTCAGTATTATTAAACCACCGGAAATATTAGCACCTCAAGAATCTCCTAGTGAACATATATTAATTAACTTAACAGAAAAGCTATGTACCATGGGTCAGTTACGAATCATCCTTTTGAACTCGGAATTATATGACGCTCTTTCATCTTTTTATACAGGTAAAGTAAATAACAGACAAATGTTAATTCAATAATTTATCTTTAACTATATTTAAAGAAAGACTTGAGGTAAGGATTCAGCCTACAGAGGCTATAGAAAGTAGTGAATTATTTTTGAAAAGAAGAGCGCAATTTAGTCTACAATTTTCCGTTTGGGGAATACCACAACCCAAATATCAATGGTATAAAGATGAAGAATTAATTCCAGATCAATCTTCTTCAAAACTATTTTACGAATCATACACGTAAGATTTTTATTCATGAATGATCTTTAAAATAGTAAATTAAAATAAGTTTAGGCCAGAAATGGAGGGCGAATATTACTGCATCGCAACTCAAACAATAGAAGATCTCAGGACAAAACAAACGAGAGTAGAAACAGTAACATCTGATTTTGTAGATGTAATAACACAACAAGAGCGTTGCGTTATTACAAAATTGCCTCCAGCTGAAATCAGTCGAAAAGTAGGAGACCCAGATATTTTGATAGAAGTTATTGCAGATGGATTTCCTATTCCTAGATATCAATGGATGCACAACAATCACTTATTAGAAAATAATAAGTGCAAAATTAAAGTAAGAATAATAGTTATTTGTTTACTTTTTCTATATCCATTTTAAATTGTTTCTGTAACCGTTAAGAAAAGTAGGCTTTTTGGCACTAGCAACTATGCGAAAAAATATTTTAATATTTAATTATTAATCAGGCAGATTCACAAAACGGATTAGCACTAACACCGTTTTTAATATTATCTAGCTCAGTGGTATGAAGTCGGCCTGTGGATCCTGAGAACCCTGGTTCGATTCCCACAGGCGACAAACAATTTTCATAATTTCAAAACCTACCCCCGTGGCTCCTCCACCTCTAACATCTTTGGGGGACGTGATTTGACGACTGGTAACCGCACTTCACGCGCAAAATATATCACTTACCGAGATCTGCTTCGGCAGAGTGCCACACCCAGTAATGGGTATCAGGCATGATGATTTATTTATTTATTTTATTTATAACTTCAAATTACAATTGATTAAAGAACTAAACTAACTTTGATGCTAATTAACTCTCTTTTTAACTCAAGTTAAAATAAACTTGTTTCATACATTGAAAAGAGAGTTAAAAACGAAATAAAAAATGGTGTTAGCGCTAATCCGGTTTATGAATCTGTCTGAATAAGATTTATTTCTTTTGTTTAGATACCAACTATTATTGAACTGACTGGAGTATATCGTTGTCGAATTTATAATGGAATCAATGAAGTAGAACTTAAAATAAGAGTAACAATTATTGATCCAAATTTCAAATTTCCAATTTGTCTGGATAAAGTTAGTGAAAAAGTTGCGCTTTTAATAGGAAACCAAACTTATAAGCATCAACAAGAATTAAACACACCTGTAAATGATGTAGAAACCTTGAAAACACTATTAGAATCTTTTGGTTTTCTAGTTTTACATGCTAATAATTTAACTTTGAATGGAATGTACTATGCGATAGAATATTTTAAAAGAATGTGTTGCGAGAATTGTATGGCTGTTTTTTATTATGCTGGACACGGATTTGAATTCAGAGAAAAATATTTGATGCCCATAGATGTTCCAGATTGTAACAATTATGGACTGAAGAACAGCATTTGTGAAAACAAAATTTTGAAAGAAGTTTTAAGTAAAAAACCGAAATTATTTTTAAGTCTATTAGACATGTGTCTTACGTTTCCAAATAGGTAAGTTAAATTGTATTCATTTTGTTAGTATTTTAATAATTATTTAAAAATGCAGGGAACAAAATCCTGGTATTTTCGAAGAAAGAGGAGAAATTTATAAATTCGACTGCGCAAGAAATTTAATAAGAGGATATTCAACAACAACTGGTTACAGTTCAATAGAAATGCAGAAAATGAAGCATAGTATTTATAATTGTCTTATACAAAAATATATTACAAAAAAAGTACCAATTCTTCAAATGCTTCGAGCCATCAATAATGGTGAGTACAATTAATACTGTTTATGCTCAACCGGGCCGAAAAGTGTTTTAGCCCTAAAAAGTGGACTTAAACGCTTCTTTTTGGCCCTAAGGCCATAAAATACTTTTTTTGACCCTAGGGCCATAAATTCTTTTTCAAAATGTCATTTTAACATAAATGTACCTATATGAATCTTTTGAACACAAAATTAGATGTATTTTGTTGTTTAAAATATATACCTACAAAAAGTACTATTATTATTATTATTTTATTTATTCTTTTAATTTTGGAAATTTACTATCTTATTGTTAGTTGAATTTATTAATTTTAACATTGAATAAAAGGACCATAAGGTAGATGGTTTTTTTGTACATGATATGATAGAGAAACACGCCAAAAGTACGTTTTCGGTGTAACTACTTATCTTCTTTGCTTTGCACCTTTCACAAAATTCGAAGTAGATTTTTTTTCATATAGTTGTTTCGAATTTAACGGCAATAATTTCAGAATCGCATTATTCGCGGCTTCTTTTACATCAGGCGGTGTACAAGCCAATTCATTATCGCTGCTGTCACTCATTTTCACACAATACAATAGTAAACAAACTGATTTTGATTGTTTGCTATGGATACATAAACAAAATTACAATTTTTGTTTATTGTGAAAACTTGATTCTGAAAAATGTCATTTTGACATATAAATATACCTATTATAGCTGTATTCCATTTGCCACTTGGTTCATTTAAATCAGTTCAGATAAATTATACAACATGACGAAATGAACTGAATTAAGCAAAATGATGCATTTATTAGGGTGAATTACTTCAAAATAAATTAAAATGAGTAATTCTAGTACAGAAAATAAAATCAGTGTAGTAATCCAACGAAATAAATAAGTAATTTGGTTCAGTAAATGTAAGTTAGATCTGATCCAAATGGCAAATGGAATACGCCTTATAATATCTAAAATTTAGGGTCAAATTCACAGTCGTGAACCCTTACCTCATCCTCACATCACATTCAAAGTCGAAGTAACCAAGGCAACTAACTCAAAAATTTGCATAATTTGAGTTAGTTGCCTTAGTTACTTCGAATTTGAATGTGAGTTGAGGTGAGGGTGAGTCACCACTATGAATTTGGCCCTAAATGTTTTTTGTTGTGCATAAAATATTGTATGTACCACGGGTAAAATTAGCGTTTCTGACCCTCAGCATGTTATTAGCCCGCGGCGCTTTGCGCCTCGTGCTAATAATTATGCCGCGGGCCAGAAACGCCTGTTTTCACCCTTGGTACATAAATAACTATTAAGTAAAAAAATTAATATTATTATTTTCAGAGTTTGAAGAACTAGCACAATCTTCTAGAAAAATGAAAATAGCTGCGCAAATGCCTATGATTACAGACCATATATCCAAAGACTACTATTTAGATGTAGATAAAGAAGGTGAAATAAAAAAAAAACTACTTACCTTTAAATGTAATTAATTTATTAATGATTTTCAGGTCATCTTCCGTCCAAGCAAGTGTTAGATTCATTGCAGCGTCCCAAAGCGATGGCGACGCCAAATATTCCGGGAAACTAAATATTTTCTTAACTTGTTACGAATTCAAAATATTTTATATTTCGTATAGTATATTTTTACATGTATTTAACAATAATAAAATATTTTATTGATCGATATAATCGCTTGGCTTGAAATGATTTAATACGTTAACAGTCCACTCGCCTTCTACCCCTTTTGTAAATTCTCTAATAAAACGATAATTGCATATCGAGATGTTATCCCTATATTGTGGAAGCATTCCAACATTTAAAGGAAGTTCTTCGCCTCTACTTTTCATACCTTCAAGCCCTCTAAAAGTATGATACACCATTGTTATCTCAACAAATCTTTTTTGAACACTGTTTTCCTCATCGTCAAACATAATTCCTATCTACAATTAAATTATTAATACAATTATCAAAGTTATGTAACTATGATTTTAATACCTGATACGGGAATGAAAAATATATATCATCTTTGTTGATTGCAATTTGCTGTCTCTGTGGTAAAGACATGAGAGAAACCGATTTTTGTAAATCTTGAACTGCATCTTTGTCTACTAATCCTTCCAATGCCGTAATGTCACCTTCCGAAAGTTTGGATGAAACAACCTGTCAATAAACAATATTTAAGAAACGAATGTATTTATTTAAATCCTTTTCTTACTTCTACAGCTGCCTTTGACCCAGCAATAAAATCAGGAATATTAAATTCTCTATCAAAATAGGGCTTTATGATAAAAGTAGTCAGTATAAAATTTCGGAGAGATTTGATTATTGAAGGCCATACTATTTCTGGAAAGTTCATTAACGGTGGAAGTCTTTTAGCAGGAGGTCCTTCTTTCGTACTACAAAACCTTCTTGGTGTTTGATTAAAACTTGTAACCTTACTGCTTGAAAAAGCATTTTTATTGTAACTATTTGAGGTTAGGTTAGTTGTCAATGATGTCAAAGGACACATACAACTTGAAATACTTCTGCATAGTTGCTCTGTATTAAGATCTAAGTATATAGACTTCTTGAATAAATGTTTTTTGCAGTGATTCATGTATAAACATCTTGAAAAATTTGTAGTATTCATCCCTTTTCTGACTTGACTATTCAAAAAATACGACTTTGGCGACTAGCGACATTCCGAAAGTGAATGAACTACGTTTGAATTTTACCGGGATTTTGAAAACTTCGATTTTAAGTAGTAAATGAGTATGAAATCTTTACTCTCTTTCACACTTTTTATAGAGTTTTTATTATTTAGAAAGTAAATGTATATAAAAGTGTATAATATTAAAACTAACAATATCATCAGTGATCAGATTATGCACAAAAGAAGAGCTATTTGTAAGGATTATCTCTTTTCACTCTTTTATAACGAGTTAATTCTCCATTGTAACTTTGTGGCAAAGAACCAAAATATTCACTATCATTATTTTCGTTCGATTTTGCATTATATTCTTCTTGGTTCTCTCTACCGGTGAAACTTTTATTCTTTAATGCTCTTCTGCTTCCATGAAACGCGTTACTATCTAGAAAGAAGAATAGAGGAAATAAAATCAACAGGAAATTTATTATCTTGTACCTTCTGCAAATCCATCATTATTAAATGATCTTCTGTTTCTTGCTTCGGGATAATATTGTTGGAGGTATCCTTCAACTTCGCGTTTCCGAACTGGATCAAAATAATCATTCTCATCTTCTGTTTGTCGTTTTTCAAGGTACATTCTTCCATCGTATGCATTATCATCAAATTCGCTATCGTCCTCTGCTTCTTCGTCTTGGTCTGCTTGGTAAGCTCTGTACACCATTTGTTTTTCTGGTAAAGTGTTGGCTCGTTTGCGTCTTACGATTTTTGATTGAGTTTCTGATGGGTTCATATCAGGAGATTCTACCGATTTTTCTTTATTTATATTTTCGGAATCTTTAATAACTTTCATTTCTTCTTTCGTTTGACGACGTTGTCTTGCATTTGTTCTGAATACTTCTTCGCTGTTTGGATTTCTCTTGTAGCGTCTCTTAAATTGTTCTTCTAGAATTTCTCGCTTGACTTTTTCTTTTATTGCGTCAATCTTAGCTTGAATTTGAGATTCCATTCTCTTTTCATATTCTTCGTTTGTTTCTTGGTTTTGACGATTCTTGCGCAGCTCTTTAGAGGTGTCGCTATTAGTTTCACGTTTAATATATTTTTTACTGTTATCATTTTTATTAATTTCGCTGTCTGAAGTTGGAATATCCTTACTTTTTTCGACAGTTTCAGCTTTAATATTTTGTTGATTTGTTTCAGCATCTTGTCGTTTCTCTCTAGATTGTGCTACTTCTTTGGCGTTTGTTTCCTCTTTTGCATCTGTATTAACAGCTTCCGATTCAGGGTTGGATCTTTTAACATCTTTCTTTTCATCTTGAGTGTCGAATGTTTCCTCATTCTCCTCTTCTTCAGAGTTAACATTTTCTTCGGCTTCACGTTTTTCGAGTGGTTCCACAGGAGCCTTATTAACATCTTCTTCATTCTCTTCATGTGTAACTTCTCTACCATTTCTCTTTAGAATTATGTTGTCTTGATTGAGATCTTCATCTTCAATATCTGCTTTGAGATCGTTATTATTCATTTTTTCTTTATCTTCCTCTAATTTTTCAACAGGTGATGAAGTAGGGTCCATTTTAGCAGTTTCGCGTTTCTTTGTTAATTGTCCTTCGTTAATTAATCCCATGTCTGTTAGAATATTCTTCAAGTTCTGTACTTCACCACTGTTGTCATTAACATGAGCTAAAGAATTCTTTAAAGCGTCTAATTGTTGTTGAGACCACTGTGGAGTTTCTCGTTTAACAGTTTGTTGTTGTTTTATGAATTTACTTTCTTCGTCATTTTTATTTGAATCACTTTCCATTGTTGATGGTGTATTATGAGGCGGACAATCATTACTCTTTGAGTCAGATTTCTGATCAGATTTTCTTTTAGATTTTTCTTCCGAGTTTCTCTTCTCATTCTCCTTATCCGATTTATTCTTCGTATCGGCGTTACGTTTTCTTTTATGAGTATCTTCAGCTGTCCGATCGTTTTCCATCAGTTTATCTTTAAATCCACTTTTAGATTTATCAGAATAATCTGAATTAGATTCGAATGCGTTTGCGGAATATTTTCGTTCGTTCCTTTCAGCCGGGTAAACCAAGTTTACAACTTGTTCCTGAGTTCCCGGGGTGTATTGATCAGAATCGTACGCTGCACTTTCGTCTTTATTGTTTTTCCACCCGGATAGGTCGTACATTGCTTGCCCACTCTAAGAAAAGATATTTCATTTTTCAATTTGGAAAATTGTAAATTACAAAACTGTTGAGAGACCTATATTTTAATATAGACATCATTTAATTACAACTCAAAAATTAAGACGTATGTAGAAGTAGCAAACGGCAAAAAAATATTTGCAAAGCTCTCATGGGGTAGCTAGCTCAGTTCGATTCCCACAGGCGGCAAACAATTTTCACCATTTCAAAAACTACCCCTGTGGCTCCCCCACCACTAACATCTTTGGGGGCCGTGATTTGACTGCTGGTAATTGCACTTCACGCGCAAAATATATCACTTACCGAGATCTGCTTCGACAGAGTGCCACACCCAGTAATGGGTATAAGGCGTGATGATATATTTATTTGTATTTATTCATAATATAAATAAAACATAGATTTACAGGGTGGTTTGGTTTCCACTGTCCTGGCGATATTTCGTAAATTAATAATTAAATAGAAAAGTTTTTCAAATAAAACTGATACAGTATTATGTACTTCATATTAGAGTGCCACGCCCAGTAATGGGTAAAAGGCGTGATGATATATTTAGTTATTTATTTATATTTTGAATTAAATTTATAATTGTAAATAATAAATAATAATGAATGAATTAATTAATAAATATATGTGAATATAAATAAAATATAATTATATAATACATAAATAATAATAATATAAATAAAATAACAATTGATAACGAAATGATGATTGATGTGATCTGATGATATGGTAATGTGATTATTATATTACTGATTAGTAATTATGTTTATGATAATAAAAAAAGTTTTAATTAATGAAATTATCATTATTATGAATTATGAAATGATAGAAATGCTGTAAATAAATAAACATGTACCTAATAGAAAGCACATTTCATTTAAATGTCAAATTGCAACAGGATGCGGGCACTCACGTGACACTGTGACGTAAAAACAGCTGTTCGGGCATAGATCACTGCGCCACCTCCAAAAGGAACTATTTTTGTGGGACGAGATTTGAAAAGAACGGATTTTTCAAATCTTGTTGGGCTGCGATCACTGCGCCACCTACAAAATGAACTATGCCCGAATAGCTGTTTATACGTCACAAAACGTCACAGTGTCACGTGAGTGCCCGTATCCTGTTGTACAACTGTCAACTTAGTTCATCAAAGCGTCGAAGGCAGCGCTGTTCTACTTTCAAGACATATCGCGCGAAATTTGAAATATTCGAATGTTCGCCATTGGCGTAAATATTCAAAGATCTCGAATACCGAATACTTTTAGTATTCGCGGTATTCACCCATCTCTATAAAGAATAAATTTTACTTTGCTATAATATAGAGTATACAATGCTGAAATTTTTTATCCGAAAAATTGTTCTCTTACATTCTTAATTTACGAAATATCGCCTGGACACTAAAAACCAAACCATCTGTATATCTACTAAAGTTTTTCAAAAATAATAAAATTTCGTACTGGACTATTTTCAACGACAGCAACAGCCTTTTTGGCTCTAGGGTCAAGGATGACTTCAATTGAAGCATCTTTTGGATTGTTAGCAGCGTCATAATACTCTCTCTTCTGCGTATTAATTTTGCTTTCATCGAAATCTGCCAATTCCCTATTTTTTTCTAATCTGTTATCATGTCGAGCGTAGCTAGTTTCAGGATCATACTTTCGATATCGTTGGCCTTCATACAAAGGAGCATTCCGTTCATATTCTTCTGGTTGCTCTTCTTCGCGAAGAGAACTAACAATTATTATTATTTATTAAACAGGAAAGAAATTATAGCTGTATTCCATTTGCCATTTGAATCAAATTCAACTTACACTTACAGAACCAGATTGTTTATTTATTTCACTGTTTCGTTCACTTTATTTCCAGCTCTAGATTTACTGATTCGAATTTAGCTTAATGTAATTCACCCCAATAAGTGCATCAGTTTGCTTAATTCATTTAGTCATGCTGTCTAATTTATCTGAACTGATTTAAGTGAACCAAGTGGCAAATGGAATACTGTTTATGACTGTTAAACTTACTCTTCGGCAACTAATCTTTTCTTTTGATGCGCTGACAGTACAGATAAACTTTCGTCTCTAAAATAATATATTCTGTCACATGTAAAATAAATTAAAAGTCAAATTTCTGACCTGTCATTGTTGTAGGACGGATTGTCATATGTAGATCTTGAAAATACTGGTCTATAATCTGTCACTGATGTTAGTAATATGCAAATCATAAAGGTGTATACATTCATAATATAATAAATAAATTACATTTCAAAATATGTACTAAACAAAGCTGATTTTGTTTTCCGTTTCTAACGTGTAATAATTTCTTCTATTGATAATTTTATATTAATTATATTTTTCCAAAAGGTTAATATTCGAAATCTCCAGAATAAATAATAATAGTAATCACAAGAATGAATAAATATTAATTAAATGCCACATATTTTCGATATTGTTCATTACTGTTTGACATATAAAATAAAATCTATATTTTGTTTTATTTTCAGGACTAACTATAAAAATACCAAGGGTTTTATATAAACACAGGATAGCTAACTTACCTACGCGTACAAGTGAGGCAAGTGGTGGGGATATGCCGCCATTTGCAGGAAAGGCAAAGCATGCATGGTTTTATTGTACTATGTATCATTTTTCTTATGTTTGTATTGAATAAATACTATCAAATGTGAAATTATAGGTTGAATAAAATAGATTATGGGATATATAACCAGTGGCGTACCTAGAGGGGGCGGTGGGTGCGGTCCGCACCGGGCGGCATTTTTTATATTTAGTTTTAGTTGTAAAAAACAACTTGTTCACTTCATAAGTTTACTATTCGATTTCTACGAATTATGAATTACTGTATGATTTCGAATATTTTTCTTCATCGTCAAGTCAATGTAGGGTTGAAAATACTATCTCGTAAAATTCCTTTATTACTGCCTAATTTAAATATGCCATCCAATGGTAAAAAAGTTTCCCATCTATAGTTTATCTCAATTACAATTATTTATTTATGTTTATTAATTGAATGGGGTAATGGCTCAGTGGTTTCGAGTTGGCCTGTGGATCCTGAGGACCCCGGTTCGATTTCCATAGCCGACAAACAATTTTAACCAAATTAAAATTACTCCTGTGGCTCCGCCACCATTAACATCTTTGGGAGCCGTGATTTGACAGCTGGTAACTGCACTTCATGTACATAAATATATCACTTACCGAGATCTGCTTCGGCAGAGTGCCACACCCACTAATGGGTAAAAGGCGTGATGATATATTTATTTTTATTTTTTAAATTATTTTTAGTCTTTACTGTCATGGCTCCCCCTCCATTAACATCCTTGGAGGCCGTGATTTGACGGCTGGTAACCGCACTTCAAGAGCATAAATATGTGACTTAACAAGATCTGCTAGGGCAGAGTGCCAGACCCAGTAATGGATAAAAAGCGTGATGATATATTTATTTACTTTATTTTAAAATCATTCTGAAACTTTCCAGAAAGGTGAGAAATCAATTTAATACAATTTGTTACAAAATTTATTTTATTATTCTCTTACAATTCATTTCGTCCATCACCAAATCTTCTAAGAACCATCTTAGAAGTTGGTGTGCACTAGATGTTTAATAAAATTTAACAATATAAATAAAACATTCTTTTTCCGATTTAACAACAAACCGAATTAGAATTTTTATTTATTAATAAGAACAGGAATTGTAAATGAACTAAATAAAAATAATAAAATATAGATTTATTTAAATTTTTACAAGCGTCGTATACTAGTATGCTTAGCTAAAAACTTTGAAAATTATAATATTGGGCAATAGATCATTTAGAATGATTCCTTAGCCTACGAAATTTGTAAATGAATTCTAAAAATCTACTTATAATGCCTCAAAAATGAAATTTAAATACTTTATAAGGCAGTGATTAAATTTTTATTTCATTTCTCTGAGATAGATATGCTTTATTTATTATTTATCTTACTATTTACGTCAATTTTAAAATTCATTTTTAAATGAAACAATAAATAATTATTTGTCATATAAAAAATAGATGAGCTTCTACTCTCCTAGATGATCTATTGCATTTAAATATACGAACCAAAACCCGTGTAAGCATGGGTATATTTTAGAAATGTTAACAACTTAGCTAAATGAATATACCTGATACCTATATGAAAATTGAGAGAATTTGTATACATAATAAACAATAATAATAATAATAATTATCACAATGTTAGATTTGTTAGTCCAGTCTATTTATTGCTTAGTCTTCTACGTTTCCACATCTTAACATAGTCTCTGTTTTAGTCTTTGATTTAGTTTTTTGTTTTTGTTTATGTCGGAAAAATTCCAGCCATTTCCAGCTCTTAACATAAACATAACCTTAATTCATTATTCAAGTAAAGGTTTGTTCACTTAAATGAGAAAATAATTGTATAATACTATTTGAAATACTTTAAAAATTATATAAAATTATTAATGAGGAATAGTAATTACTATTAAAATTAAGCACTAGTTTAATTAATTTATACAATTTCAAAGTAATTTAAAAAAATTGAGATATTATTGTAGTGAAAAAACCAGAATATTTCAAATATAGTAATTTAAATTTCAAAATTGATTTTTATATTATTAAAATATGATTAAATTGCAATTATACTTATTAAATCAAAGAAAATGAATACTTTTTAAAATGACAGCGATTAAATAATTTCTTGACTGTATATAGGATGCGGGCACTCACGTGACACTGTGACATAAAAACAGCTGTTCGGACAAAGATCACTGCGCCACCTCCAAAATGAACAATTTTTTTGGGACGAGATTTGAAAAGTACAGTTCTTTTCAAATCTTGTTGGGCTGCAATTACTGCGCCATCTACAAAATAAACTATTTTTGTGGCAAGATTTGAAAAGAACAGTTCTTTTCAAATCTCGTCCCAAATAAAGTAGTTCATTTTGTAGGTGGCGCAGTGATCTTTGCCCGAACAACTGTTTTTATGTCACAGTGTCACGTGAGTGCCCGCATCCTATTGCAGCATAACAAAAGATAGCATTACCGCAGCTAACTCTCTCTTACAGAACAGCGACGAAAGACTATGTCGAAAGTATGAAGTCTGCACAGCGACAAAGACAACGACTAAGACTAAAACAGTAGCTGGAAACG
This sequence comes from Pterostichus madidus, assembly GCA_911728475.2. Lineage (NCBI taxonomy): Eukaryota > Metazoa > Arthropoda > Insecta > Coleoptera > Carabidae > Pterostichus > Pterostichus madidus. The sequence continues at coordinate 11,150,436 of OU452315.1, forward strand.
CTCAGCTGTATTCACATATGTCAAACTCTCAAGGTTATGTCGAAAAACTAAAACCAAGACTATGTTAAGAGGTGGAAACAAGGCTTAGTCAACAATATTGCGTATTGGGATTGTTAATATGGCATCTTATTTGATTGGAGTAAGAGGAGTATAGAATTTGTGACTTTTTGTGTCTCTTGTATGTTTGAATGGTGTTTGAGGAGTGTTAATAGACGCAGCAGGACAAGGTCCATGATTCCTTGGAGTAAACTCCTTTTTATATGATGTTCCTATAGTAACATTACTCTCTCCTAAACTAATGTGAGAAGTGTTTACTTTTCGTGAAACTCTTTCTACTCGTTGGACATTTTCTTGTTTAGTGAAATTTCCGTATGATTTTGCTTCAGACTGTCCATAGAAAGCACCTCCAACTGATAAATTATCTTGCCTGACGATTTTTTGAGGTCTTTCAATAGCTTGATAATTACTTGAAGACCATTGTTGTCCACGACGATTAGATTGATTAACTTCTGAACGATGCATCGAACTAAGACTTTTTCGATCGCTACTTTGAGTTGTATGTCCTTGTTCATGAATGTTGTTGATGGATTTACGCATTACTGCAGCTGTGGATGAAGTCGAGTGAGGTGTTTCGACTGTTGTAATCACGTTTTTCCTGTGTAGGACTTGATTGTTAATATCAGCTTGAGTTGACATCAAACTTCTACGGTGGTGTGATTCAGACTTTTGTTCACTGTGTTGGTTTGAAATGTTTTCAGAACGAACTATATTTTGACGATTAACAACATTTTGATTGACCTCTGTGTTGTGGAAGATGTTCGACTCGTTGTGTCTTGAAACGTGACGATTTTCTACGTGTTGTTTGTTTACTACGTGTTGGTGAGATTCATGAACATGAGTTTGTGATCCTGATTTACGAATAACATTGTTTTCGACTACTTCACGACGAGATACGTCAGTTTTAGGTCCATTGACTTCTTTGCCTTCAATTCTAGTAACTTGTTGGTTGACTACATTTGAAGCAGAATGTTGTGTTTTTTGTGCACCGGCACTTGTTGTGGTAGTATGACGAGTAGTTGTTACGGTACTTCCGTCGGCTAGAGTTCTTGTTTCCGTATTGGTGTCAGTGTGTTGAGTAGGAGGTTTTTGGATAACATGGGTTTCGTTAACAACTTCTTGTCGACCTATTCGTTTCGTGAAAGTGTTGAAATTTGATTGATTGATAGTTTTCATTGATGTTACGTCTTCGCCTAACGAGAAACTAGATTCCATGTGACGACGACGGTTTACAGTAGTGCTACGACCAGCTGGGGCAACTGGACCTTCTTTCTTCGGAGCTTGTTCAAATGTTTGTTTTGAAGTTGTAGTGCATTCCATTGTTCCAGAGCCAACTCTGAGGGTGTCTTCGTGTCTTTTGATTTCTGCTCTTTCACCACGAACAACAGTGTATTGAGATTTTGCAACTGTTGTGTCTTGGAATTCTCCTCCAGTGACTTTAAGATTGTCTTGGGGTCGTTTGACAGGAGCTCGTTCTCCCAGTGTAGGTTTGTAGTCATCTTTGGGTTTACCAATAAAATCGCCTTCTGGTTTTAGATTATCTGGATGTCTGACTATTTCAGCGCGGTCACCAAGACCAACTTTCATGGGAGTACGTTTTTCGAAATCTCCTTCAGGATGCAAATTATCTTGAGGTTTCTTTGGAGTAGGTCGTTCACCAGGTCCCCATTTAGTTGGACTTGGACGTTCGAAATCACCTTCAGGGAATAGGTTATCAGGATGTCTGATTGGAGTTCTTCGTTCACCAGGACCATATTTATTAGGAGCACGCTTTTCGAAGTCACCTTCAGGATGTAAGTTATCCTGAGGTATTTTTTGTTTAGGACGTTCTCCTGGTTGGTAACCAGCTTTGTCAGGACGATCAAAGTCACCTTCAGGGAATAAGTTATCCTTTTGTCTGATTGGTGTCCTTCGTTCACCAGGACCAACCTTGCTAGGAGTATGACGGTCGAAATCTCCTTCAGGATGTAAATTATCCTGTGGTTTCTTCATAGGTGCTCTATCTCCAGGTTGCCATCTTTCTGGAGTTCGTCTTTCAAAGTTTCCTTCAGGGTGTAAGTTGTCTTCGTGTCTAATTGGTGTTCGTCTTTCACCAGGGCCTACTTTGGTAGGTGTTGGTCTTTCGAAATCGCCTTCTAGTTTGAGATTGTCAGTGTGACGTACAACCTCTGTACGTTCTCCTCTTGTTGTGGTAAATTCATCGCGTTTTCTGTATTCATTGAATTCTCCAACCATTTTTAGGTTATCTTCTCTGATGATAACTTCTGCTCGTTCACCTTTCACTACTCTATACGTATCATTTGTTCTTGAATCATTAAAGGTACCTTCGACCTTGAGATTATCTTCACGTCTTATAATATCAGCTCTTTCTCCTTTGAAAACTCTGAAATCATCCCTTTTGACCATATTTTGGAATGTTCCTTCCATTTTGAGATTATCATCATGTCTGACGATTTCTGATCGTTCTCCACGAACCACTCTGTAATCATCTTTACGACGGATGTCAATAAACTCTCCTTCTTGTCTCAAATTATCTTCATGTTTAATAAGAGTACGTCTTTCAGCTGGACCAACTTTAGTAGGGGTTGGACGTTCAAATTCACCCTCTGGTTTGAGGTTATCTTGTGGTTTTATGATTTCATGACGTTCACCACGCACAACCTTGTAATCATCGCTACTTCTGGTATCAGTGAATTCACCTTCAACGCGTAAATTGTCTTCGCGTTTAATTACTTCAACCCTTTCAATGACTTTTACATTACTGTAGTCATCTCTTCGTCTATTGTCCCATTCTCCTTCCATTCGAAGATTATCTTCATGTCTGACAATATCAACTCTTTCACCACGAACAACAGTGTAATCATCTCTTCGGCGGACGCCGGTGAATTCGCCTTCCGGTTTCAAGTTATCTTCGTGTCTGATTGGTTTACGAAGCTCACATGGACCGATTTCCTGGCGTTCTGGTTTTGTGAATTCACCTTCAGGTTTGAGGTTATCTTCCGGTTTCTTTTGTTTAGGACGCTCAACAGAACGATATTCTGGTTTTTCTGGACGGTCAAAGTCACCCTCAGGACGAAGATTATCATCGTGTCTAATAGGAGTTCTTCTTTCAGCTGGTCCCACCTTTGTAGGTGTACGTTTTTCAAATTCACCTTCAGGATGGAGATTATCTTCTGGTCTCTTTTGTTTTGGTCGTTCAGCAGGTTTAAATTCAGTTCTTTCTGGACGTTCGAAGTCACCTTCAGGTCGTAGATTATCGTCATGTTTAATGAGTGTTCTTCTTTCGGCAGGACCTACTGTTGTAGGAGTACGTTTCTCAAATTCACCTTCTGGACGAAGATTATCCTCAGGTTTAATTTGCTTAGGACGTTCAGAAGGACGATAACCAGGTTTTTCAGGTCTTTCAAAGTCGCCTTCAGGACGAAGATTATCATCGTGTCTAATAGGAGTTCTCCTTTCAGCTGGTCCCACCTTTGTTGGTGTACGTTTTTCAAATTCACCTTCAGGTTTGAGGTTATCTTTCGGCTTACTTGGTGATGGACGTTCAGCTGGTCTAAATTTATCCTTTTCAGGACGTTCGAAGTCGCCTTCAGGACGAAGATTATCGTCCGGTCTAATTGCGTCTGGACGCTTAGATGGCCGAAATTCTTGCCTATCTGGTCGATCGAAGTCACCCTCTGGTCGAAGATTGTCCTCTGGTTTCTTTTGTTTCGGCCTCTCTGCTGGCTGGTAACCAGGTTTCTCCGGACGTTGAAAATCTCCTTCTGGGAACAAGTTGTCATCTGGTTTAAATGGAGTCCTTCTTTCACCTGGACCAACTTTAGTAGGAGTGCGTTTTTCAAATTCTCCTTCCGGTTTAAGATTATCCTTGGGCTTACTTGGTGAAGGACGTTCAGATGGTTGGAATTTCTGTCTTTCAGGGCGATCAAAATCACCTTCAGGACGAAGATTATCTTCAGGTCTAATTGCATCAGGACGTTTACTAGGACGAAATTCTGGCCTATCAGGGCGATCAAAATCTCCTTCAGGACGCAGGTTATCTTCGGGTTTCTTTTGTTTAGGTCTTTCTCCCGGTTGATATCCTGGTTTATCTGGTCTGACAAAGTCACCCTCGGGGAACAAATTATCGTCATGTTTAATTGGAGTTCTTCTTTCACCTGGACCGACTTTGGTAGGAGTACGTCTTTCAAATTCACCCTCTGGTTTAAGATTATCCCTAGGCTTACTTGGAGAAGGACGTTCAGCTGGTCGGAACTTCTGTCTTTCAGGACGATCAAAATCACCTTCCGGGCGAAGATTATCATCTGGTCTAATTGCATCAGGACGTTTACTAGGACGAAATTCTGGCCTGTCTGGTCTATCGAAATCACCTTCTGGTCGCAAATTATCTTCTGGCCTCTTTTGTTTAGGTCTTTCACCTGGTTGATAGCCTGGTTTATCTGGTCTGACAAAGTCACCTTCAGGATAAAGGTTGTCCTCAGGTTTCTTTTGCCGGGGTCTTTCACCAGGACTATATTCAGGCTTTTCTGGACGTTCGAAATCTCCTTCAGGTTTGAGGTTGTCCCGGGGCTTACTTGGAGAAGGACGTTCAGCTGGTCGGAACTTTTGTCTTTCAGGACGATCAAAATCACCTTCCGGGCGAAGATTATCATCTGGTCTAATTGCATCAGGACGTTTACTAGGACGAAATTCTGGCCTGTCTGGTCTATCAAAGTCACCTTCTGGACGTAGATTGTCTTCAGGTCTTTTTTGTTTAGGTCTTTCACCAGGTTGGTAGCCTGGTTTATCAGGCCTAACGAAATCTCCTTCAGGATATAAATTATCCTCTGGTTTCTTTTGACGAGGTCTTTCACCAGGACTATATTTTGTCTTCTCTGGACGCTCGAAGTCTCCTTCTGGTTTGAGGTTATCCCGGGGCTTACTTGGCGAAGGACGTTCAGCTGGTCGGAATTTCTGTCTTTCAGGACGATCAAAATCGCCTTCAGGTCGTAGATTATCATCAGGTCTAATTGCGTCAGGACGTTTACTAGGGCGAAATTCTGGCCTGTCTGGTCTATCAAAGTCACCTTCTGGACGTAGATTGTCTTCAGGTCTCTTTTGTTTAGGTCTTTCACCAGGTTGGTAGCCTGGTTTATCAGGTCTCACGAAATCACCCTCAGGATATAAATTATCCTCTGGTTTCTTTTGACGAGGTCTTTCACCAGGACTATATGTTGTCTTTTCTGGACGCTCAAAGTCTCCTTCTGGTTTGAGATTATCCCGGGGTTTACTTGGAGACGGACGTTCAGCTGGTCGGAATTTTTGTCTTTCAGGACGATCGAAATCGCCTTCAGGTCGAAGATTATCATCAGGTCTAATTGCGTCAGGTCGTTTACTAGGACGAAATTCTGGCCTGTCTGGTCTATCAAAATCACCTTCTGGTCGTAAATTATCTTCTGGTCTCTTTTGTTTAGGTCTTTCACCTGGTTGATAACCTGGTTTATCTGGTCTGACAAAGTCTCCTTCAGGGTAAAGGTTATCCTCTGGTTTCTTTTGACGAGGTCTTTCACCAGGACTATATGTTGTCTTCTCTGGACGCTCGAAGTCACCTTCTGGTTTAAGATTATCCCGGGGCTTGCTTGGCGAAGGACGTTCAGCTGGTCGGAACTTCTGTCTTTCAGGACGATCGAAATCGCCTTCAGGACGGAGATTATCATCGGGTCTAATTGCATCAGGACGTTTACTAGGGCGAAATTCTGGCCTGTCTGGTCTATCAAAGTCACCTTCTGGGCGTAGATTATCTTCAGGTCTCTTTTGTTTAGGTCTTTCACCTGGTTGATAACCTGGTTTATCAGGCCTAACAAAATCTCCTTCAGGATATAGATTATCCTCAGGTTTCTTTTGTTTTGGTCTTTCTCCAGGACTATACTGCGTTTTCTCTGGACGTTCGAAGTCACCCTCAGGTTTCAAATTATCTCTTGGTTTAGTCGGAGAAGGACGTTCAGCTGGTCTAAACTTCTGTCTTTCAGGACGATCAAAATCACCTTCTGGTCTAAGATTATCGTCGGGTCTAATTGCATCAGGACGTTTGGATGGACGATATTCTGGTCTATCAGGACGATCGAAGTCTCCCTCAGGACGTAAGTTATCTTCTGGCCTCTTTTGTGTAGGTCTTTCACCGGGTCTATATCCTGGTTTTTCAGGCCTTTCAAAATCTCCTTCAGGACGAAGATTGTCTTCTGGTCTCTTCTGTTGAGGTCTTTCGGCTGGCTTGTAACCAGGTTTTTCTGGTCTTTCGAAGTCACCCTCTGGACGTAAATTGTCCTCAGGTTTCGTCTGTTTTGGCCTCTCGCCAGGACTATATTTTGGCCTATCTGGTCTTTCAAAATCGCCTTCTGGTCTGAGGTTATCCCTTGGCTTTGTGGGACTTGGTCTCTCAGATGGTTTATACCCTGGTTTTTCAGGACGTTCAAAATCTCCTTCCGGACGCAGATTATCCTCAGGTTTCTTCTGTTTTGGTCTTTCAGCTGGACTCCATTTTTCAGGTGTCCGTTTCTCGAAATCTCCCTCAGGACGAAGATTATCTTCAGGTTTTTTCTGTTTCGGTCTTTCAACAGGTTTGTAACCAGGTTTTTCTGGACGTTCAAAGTCTCCTTCAGGACGTAGATTATCTTCAGGTCTCTTTTGTTTCGGTCGTTCGCCAGGACTATATTGTGGCTTTTCTGGTCTTTCAAAATCGCCTTCAGGCTTCAAGTTATCTTTCGGTTTTCTTGGAGTAGGCCTCTCAGTTAGTTTAGGGAGATAATCATCTTTCGGTCTACCCTCGAAAGGTCCTTCTGGTTTTAAGTTATCACGTTGGATGATAAGTGTTTGTCTAACATCAGTATTATCAAATGTTTTATAAACTTCTTGAGTGGTAGTAGTTTGATCTGTTTTCTGGGTGGAATAGAATTTATCAACATCGTCTTTAGTCCAAGTACGACGTCTTCGAGGTTCAACAGGACCTGGTTTTCCAGTATAATCAACAGTAGACGATGTATCGAAGGTCATGTCACCCTCAACTATCAAGTTATCAGTACGTTTTACAATTGTTGTTCGTTCTACATTTGTATAATCAATAAATTCAGATTTATTGGTTGTGTCAGTTGTAAAATCGCCCTCAATCTTGGTGAAAGTGTTTCTTCGAACTGGACTTGCTCGTTCGACTGGTTCATAAGTAAAATCTGTTTTAGAAGTTGTGACGCCAGTAAAGTCTCCTTGGATTATTAGATTATCTGTATGTCTAGTGATATCGGCACGTTCTCCACGGATGACACGATAGTCCTCAATAATATTCCTTGTTCCTGTGAATTCTCCTTCGGGTTTTAAGTTATCCTGGGGTTTTTTCGCAATAGGTCGTTCACCTGGAGTCCACTTCAGAGGTTCAGGTACTTCGAAATCACCTTCAGGTTTCAGGTTATCTTGTGGTCGTTTCTGTTGAGGTCTTTCAACAGGTTTAAAACCAGGTTTCTCTGGTCTTTCAAATTCACCTTCAGGGCGTAAGTTATCTTGTGGTTTCTTTTGAGTTGGTCTTTCACTTGGTTTCCAATCATCTGGTTTCCTTCTCTCAAAATCGCCTTCTGGCTTGAGATTATCTTCAGGTTTCTTTTGTTTTGGCCTCTCCGCTGGTTTATAACCGGGTTTTTCTGGTCTTTCAAATTCTCCTTCTGGTTTGAGATTGTCTTGAGGTTTTTTAGCTTGAGGACGTTCACTAGGTTGCCATTTTTCTGGGGTACGTTTTTCAAATTCTCCTTCAGGTTTTAAGTTATCCTGGGGCTTTACTATTGGAGCACGTTCTCCTTGAACAGGAGCGTGTTGATATTTTCTTTCGCCGATGAACGGGCCCTCTATGTGGAGATGATCGGTGTATTGATCGGTGTTGTGAGGGCAGCTGTGCCGGCTAGAAATAAATAATTACACAATTAATTATAAAGTACACTGAACTTAGACGATACATGATAATCAGTGAGTCAAAAATAAACTGAAAAATTATTTACCTATTTTAGAGTTAAAACATTCTTCTCTTTAATTAACTGTAATTCAGAAACTAATAAAAATAATTTAAAATTTAATTCACATGGGCTTTTCGATGTATAATCACATTTTTACATGATTTAAATGAAGGATATTAGAAATCGTTTTTGTCGAAATTTATTTTCTTTAAAAACTCTCATCTTTAATATAAAAAAATAAATATATAATCACGCCTTTTATCCATTACTGGGTATGGCACACTGCCGAAGCAGATCTTGGTAAGTGATATATTTATGCGCGTGAAGTGCGGTTACCAGCCGTCATCTTTAATCACTTTTAATTCAAAATCTATAAAGATAATCATAATAATAATCCTATACAACAAAATGTGTTTATGATCAGTCAAAAAAGCTAACCCCTGTGGCTCCTCCACCACTAACATCTTTGGGAGCCATGATTTGACGACTGATAACCGCACTTCACACGCAAAATATATCACTTACCGAGATCTGCTTCGACAGAGTGCCACACCCAGTAATGGGTAGAAGGCGTGATGATATATTTATTTTATTTTATTTTAAATTACATAGAAAATTCTCCATGAAAGTGTTAAAAATTGAATGCATACATCATCGTATATGCACAGTACTATCAAAAAATTGTAGCAAAATGTCCAATATGTATATTAGTTAACTTAAGTATGAAAAATACACTAGTTCATACCGTATTTTAATATGTTTTTTAGTTTTCGAGATATGAACATTTAAAGCTGAGATTTTAAAGTCTAAAATTATGGTAACTTAAAAACAAAGAAAAATATGAAAATGAGCTCAACGGCATTGGAATTGAATCATCTACAGTTATATTTTCAGAATTTTGAATAGGTACATTATTTCTGGACAACTTTTCGACTGTTAACAAATTTTAACAATTTTTAAATATAACTGACGACCGGCGTCCTATTATTAAATATTAATACTATACTATATTTTTAGAGCCACAGGTTTTTCTTCTATACTTGAAAACTACTTGAATTACAAATGTTCTGTAGGTTTATAGACTTATAAATATAATTCAAGATTTAGCTTAGTTCCATAAATTCAGTTATGGTAGTTTCGAACGAATGAAATATGTATGCAACCTAGATTTTATTTCAGCGCCTGAAATTTGTAGAACGTGGTAAATTTCAAGGTTTTATTCCATTTGAATTGAACAATTTCGTGCGCGTGATCTTTGAAGTATAAGTATCTTGCACGCAAATCAGGCATTTTAAAAATATGTTGCAATTAAATGTTTGGGTAGCTTTAAAAGTAATTAATCTTGATATAGTAATTAGTACGTCATGTTTTTTATTGTATTGAGAACAAAATTAATTATTGCAATTATTCTTAGGTAAATTAATGATATAAGGAATACATATTTGCCTTCTACGTATTGTATATTTTATTTTAAAATCAATGTAACTAATATTTGTATGATTGTTATCAATATCAATAATAGCAGACGTATTGATATCAAATTGCTTTTTAGCATCATTAAATTGTATTATTCATAAAGACGATACGATATGATTGTCATCAACATTTAAAAACAATTTTTTATTTTCTTGATTCATATTTAATACTTTGGTATTTGAGTTGGAATTAAATACTTTACTTAATGATTTTCAAAATTTTTTGTCACATTTAATGTTGTATATTTTTAGCTGCAAATTATGTAGAAAAAAATGCTTCTATAAATATAAATATATCATCACGCCTTCTACCCATTACTGGGCGTGGCACTCTGCCGAAGCAGATCTCGGTAAGTGATATATTTTGCGCGTGAATTGCGGTTACCAGTCGTAAAATCACGGCCCCCAAAGATGTTAGTGGTGGACGAGCCACAGGGATAGCTTTTGAAATTATGAAAATTGTTTGTCGCCTGTGGGAATTGAACCAGGGTTCTCAGGATCCACAGGTCGACTTCATACCACTGAGCTAGCTAATACAAAATATTAAATTATCTATCACTAATAATATAATGGGGTAATGGCACAGTGGTAGCAAGTCGGCCTGTGGATTCAAAGAACCCTGGTTCGATTCCCACAGCCGACAAAACATTTTCACTAATTTAAAATTACCCCTGTGGTTCCCCCACCACTAACATCTTTGGGGGCCGTAATTTGACGACTGGTAACCGCACTTCACACGCATAAATATATCACTTACCGAGATCTGCTGCGGCAGAGTGCCACACCCAGTAATGGGTAAAAGGCGTGATGATATATTTATTTATATTTAATAATATAGTTTTTCTACAATCGGTAAAAAAGGAGACTTTTTAAATTCCTTGCAGACCGTTGTTATTAACAACCGGACTCTATTACAAATATTTTTTCCTACAAAGTGAATTTTATACAATTTATACAATTAAGTTTTGTACAACTGTTTTTAGGATATTTTTTGTGAAGGTGTTGCGTTGTCTAGTTGTAAAAATGTCAAATATAAATCCATCACTCTTTAGCCTGGAGAAAAAAGGACAATTGATGACTATATTTAAAAGGAAGAGAATGTGGTTGGGCCATGCGTTGAAAAGGGCTTCTTTAATAAAAGACATAATAGAAAGGACAGTAGAAGGAGAAGATAAAAGGGACAGAAGAAGAAGGAAGATGGAACCTGAAAGAAGGAACAGGTTATATAGAAATGAAGAGAATGGTCAAGCAGATAACTATTGATGATATTTTTTTATTTTTTTTTTATGGGGTGGCTAGCTCAGTGGTAGTCGGCCTGTGGATCCTGAGAACCCTGGTTCGATTCCCACAGGCGACAAACAATTTTCATAATTTCAAAAAGTACCCCTGTGGCTCCTCCACCACTAACATCTTTGGGGGCCGTGATTTGACGACTGGTAACCGCATTTCACGCGCAAAATATATCACTTACCGAGATCTGCTTCGGCAGAGAGCCACACCCAGTAATGGGTAGAAGACGTGATGATATATTTTTTTTTTTTTATATTTTTTATCTGTACCTTGGTATATAAAATGCTTTAAAAGCAATCGAGAGAAAAAAAAAACAATCGATTGTTATAATATTTTATCACGTGTCTACAGCTGATTCTATTAATTTTAACTACTAAAATTTTTGAAGTGAAAATATACAAACATTGTTAATACGGAAGATATGAAGTACTTTTATAAATCTTATATTAGTTATTAGGACCGTAACTTGAATCTATATTTGCCCAATTCATTACACAAATAAAAAAATAAGATAATAGCAACATTACACAACTATATCACTAAAATTTTACTAAACTAATATTGTCACATATTATCAAAATAAATATTGGAATTACATGGATTTAATCTTTTTTTTGTTTTGAAAAATCAATTATTTATTTAATGGGGTGGCTAGCTCAGTGGTATGAAGTCGGCCTGTGGATCCTGAGAACCCTGGTACCCTAGATTCGATTCCCACAGGCGACAAACAATTTTCATAATTTCAAAAAGCTACCCCTGTGGCTCCTCCACCACTAACATCTTTGGGGGCCGTGATTTGACGACTCGTAACCGCACTTCACGCGCAAAATATATCACTTACTGAGATCTGCTTAGGCAGAGTGTCACACCCAGTAATGGGTAGAAGGCGTGATGATGTATTTATTTTATTTAATTATTTATTTAATTTTTTGCACTAAATATTTTTCAAAAAAAAAAATTAATCCATCATTCATTCTATGTTTACAATCTGAACAAAACATTTCAAAGACTCATCAATACCTGATATAATTTTTTTTTATTATCTACTGTGATACAATCAAAATATGATCATTATACGCATATCAATATAACCTTTTTATGGTATTGTACACGTGTAACCAATAGTAAACTGATACTTTTCATAAAATTTTAATACAGACGTCAAGAGAAGCGTTTTATTGATCGATAATGTATACGTTTTCGGATGTTCACTTTTTCACCAAAGTAAGCGTTAAATACGTGTAATTTTCCTTTAATTATGGTGATTAACTTGAATTTTAACAGAACTTATGCATATTTCAGTAATTATGTCATTTGATATATTTTTGTTCAGCTTTATTTTTCATAATTTAAAATTATTGTTTCACCATTTTACAATAGCAATATTTGAGATTAAAGAAAGTAATAAATAATATTAATTAGAACAATCATTGATTGTAAAAATAACATTTGATATACATGAATAATTATTTAAATGTTACTAAATATTATTCAAAGAATGAAAATAAAAAGCTAAATAAAAATTGTTTGTTTCTTTTTCGTAAACTTGGTCACAAATTTAAAATAAAAACTTTAATTCAAGTGTCACGTAACGACATATGTAAAAACAGTTAATATTTCTTAATGACTTTTAAAAGATCTTGACATTTCCGGTTGAAAGATACTGGTATCTTTCCAGCTGTCAAATAATTATTTTCGAGTAAAATCTTTCAAATAGATTATTAAAAGTTTCATCACTTTATTGAAGAAATTTTGTAGAAAGTAATTTAGAAATGTATGTTCAAGATATTTTGTGAATTCTGTAACTTTTCGCGTGTTTGAAAGTCATTAATAGGAGAAAATCGTGATGCTCATAAAACTGTGTCAATTCTACAAATTTATGTTCCTCTCAAAATAGTTTTGATATTGACCTAGGAGCTAATAAAATATATTTGAACTGAAAATGAGACAACGAAGATTATTATTTAAATTAGTGCAATTAATTCTACATTTATTTTAGTAAAAAACAGTAGTAACTGCTATTATAAACGTTGATTAAGAGAGACTAACTTTATTTTTCAGTTGTCAACTATTTTAAATTACTTTTAAAACAATTAATGCCCAGTATAGAATTAAATTTACTTCCGTAGAATTTAATTTAATCAACAAATTTGAATTAATTTTATTTATTTTGTGACATATTACTGTCAAAAATTCGACTGTCATTTGAATAAATAAATATTATTTACTTTGGAAGTAAATTTATTTGTTATTTATAATACAGGATATTATTGAAATAAAAATAAAATAATAATAAATATATCATCACGCCTTCTACCCATTACTGGGTGTGGCACTCTGCCGAAGCAGATCTCGGTAAGTGATATATTTTGTGCGTGAACTGCGGTTATCAGTCGTCATGTCACGGCCCCCAAAGATGTTAGTGGCGGAGGAGCCACAGGGGTAGCATTTGAAATTATGAAAATTGTTTGTAGCCTGTGGGAATCGAACCAGGGTTCTCAGGATCCACAGGCCGACTTCATATCACTGAGCTAGCCATCTCATTATTGAAATAAAACTGTGAAAATACAATATGTTCATAAAAGGGGCGACAAGCTTAAAATAGAACGATTCTTTCATTCATTCTGAATCGCCAATCCTAATGCAAAAAATTCTAATCTTTTTTCTGTAAAATAATTTTAAAATATTCGGCTGCAAAAAATGTCGTTCGCAGATAAATAAAAAGTTTGGTAAATATTTGGATAGATATTTGAAGTTTTCGTATAAAGATTGATTTATATTTTAAGCCTCAAAAAATGACATAAATTTAGCTTAACGTTTCAGAAAGCATTAATAATATCCAAAAAATTTGACAGCTTCAAATTAATCTTTATCCAACCAGTCGCCTGTTAATACAACTTTTAATTTTATATTTTTCATCCAGAAAAACAATCTATTTTTTATTTATTTTATTTATAATATTTCTTTTCTTTAACATATCTGATATTCCCCTATATTCTATAATTGTATTATTATCTGTTAATGATCTTTAAGTCAATGATAATTTTTATTTTTCATCGTTAGTTTACAGATAATCACAATTTCGGTATTCTGAGACCAGAATAATTTACCCTAGCATTTTTATGTTATATTCATGCATTTTGTTTACCAATATACGTAGCTGTTATTATAAAAATTATATAATGACAGCTTACTGACATTTCCGTAAAAAGTGTAGTTACAAATAATATTTTTGTATATTGTCAGTTATATATATATATATATATATATATATATATATATATATATATATATATATATATATATATATATATATATATATATATATATAGGAGGCCCAGGGCGGCCCCCAATTTGCCGTCCTTTCGAAGTCAATCAAATGGTGGTTTTTATAAATTAAAAAAATAAATGTAAAATAAATATATCATCACGCCCTTTACCCATTACTGGGTGTGGCACTCTGCCGAAGCAGATCTCGGTAAGTGATATATATATGCGCGTGAAGTTCGGGTACCAGACGTCAAATCACGGCCCCCAAAGATGTTAGTGGTAGGGGAGCCACAGGGGCAGTTTTGTACGAGAGCAAAATGCATAAAAGTAAAATAGAACGAACGGAATAAATGATTTTGTGCACGAATTACGAAATGGTGGTAATCTGCAGATTCATCATAAAAAATAAGGGTTGTCATTCCCTTATCGATCATTAACAGATAAGTTATAGAATAGGTAGGATTATTGTGACAAAGAAATAAACCTACTTGTCGTCCTCTTCATCAGAGAGGTCCTCCAGGTTCCCGTTGAGGTTAGATGTATTAAAGTACACTAAAGGCATGTGGGTGTACACTGACGTCATTGTGAAAAGTCTTTTGTCTTTTTATGAACGCATATTTATTTATTTAAATTTGTTAGTTAAGAGAAATAAAGGAACTTTTATTTTATTTTTATAATACTTTTCACGTATTTCAGGAACAAGTTCTATTTGTTTATTCGCCAATCTTTTATTATTATTTAATTCGGATCTTTTGACAGAATTGTTAAAATTTTAATATTTATATATAAACATTTATTAGATGAAACACTTTTGATATGATTACGAACGACAATTATTAGTTGAATAACTGGAACATTTATTATAAATTTTATTAATAACTAATTTCAATTAATATATTTATGATATGAGCATTAAATAATTATTAATATAATTAAATCTTTAATAATTTCAACATTATATCCTTTAAAATTCCAACAATTAATTCTTGTTAAAATTTGTAGTATTTCACAGAAACAAATCCTTGTTAAATATCAACAATCAAATTCTTCTATTTCATTCACAAGAACTTAACTTTCCGAAAAGTATGAATCCGAACTAAACAGCGATGACCTATTATCCAACTAGTGACAACCCCACGTGTGTTAAAATTATCCTCTACGTCACAAAATGAGCGATGGTTGGTACGAGAGCCATGTGCCAGCACGGATCACCTCGGATCACCTGAGAAGTGATCCGGATCACATGGCACAAGTGGTGTCGACCGCGTCGCGACGGAGCGAACACTGACGAGACCGACGACCGGCGTCGGGAAAGGACGCCATGTTATCAACAAATGAACGTCTGCCGAGCGGTTGCCAAAATGTTGAGAGAGAGATTAAATAAAATTTTATATAAATATATCATCACGCATTTTATCCATTATTGGGTATGGAACTGTATCGTAGTAGATCTCAGTATGTGATTAATTTATGCGCGAGAAATACCAGCCGTCAAATGACAGCTTCTAAAGACGTTAGTGGAGGGAAAATCAGAAGGATAATTTTAATCGAATTGTTCAATCAAATTTAATAATATATTCTACTCACACAGGAAAGTTAATATCTATGAAAACCATACTGAAATATTTATCATAGTTTCAAATTTAATTCGGCTCAAAATTATTTTGAAATATAAATAAATTGTAGCAAAAGTCCCTTATTTACCAGGCGAAAATACTTGTGGCCAATGAAAATGCTTAAATACTTGTGATGTTACTATATTTTCAATCCCATATATCTCTGGATTATATTATTTTTTCAGACGACCACTTATGAAAGTAACCATAACAACATTATAAATTAATATGGAAAGTTGAAAATAACATACACTGATACATTACTATAACGCACACTTCTAAATTAACAGGTGAAGTTCTACAGATGGCGTTACGATTAAAGAAAATAATAAAATACATGCAAAGAATTTGTATTATTATTTAAATCGAAGTTTTGGAAAATTTTTTAATAGGTACATTTGCACAGATAAAACTTATTTTTTAAAATAAAATAAATAAATATATAATCACGCCTTCTACCCATTACTGGGTGTGGCACTCTGCCGACGCAGATCTCGGTAAGTGATATATTTTGCGCATGAAGTGCGGTTACCAGTCGTCAAATCACGGCCCCCCAAGATGTTAGTGGTGGAGGAGCCACAGGGGTAGTTTTTGAAATTATGAAAATTGTTTGTCGCCTGTGGGAATCGAACAAGAGTATTCAGGATCCACAGGCCGACTTCATACCACTGAGCTAGCCACCCCATTATAATTATTATCTTATTTTTTTAAATTAATAATTACGTATTTAGTAATATTTTAGTATTATTTAATATTTTGACATTACGCTTAGTACAGTTGATATCACCACACCTAACCTCAAACATCAAACGTCAACATTTACCTTCACGCATCAGCTGTCAAAGTGTAACAACATTGCTCTTGTAAACTTTTTTTTAGAAATAATTTGTGGTCGTCTGAAAAATAGTGTACATAACTCGCTCGAAAGTGTGATAACTGTGCTCGTGTACTTAACTCACTCGCACGTTATCTTACACTTTCGGGGTGGCTACCTCAGTGGTATGAAGTCGGCCTGTGGATCCTGAGAACCCTGGTTCGATTCCCGCAGGCGACAAACAATTTTCATAATTTCAAAAACTGCTCCTCCACCACTAACATCTTTGGGGGCCGTGATTTGACGACTGGTAACCGCACTTCACGCGCAATATATATCACTTACCGAGATCTGCTTCGGCAGAGTGCCACACCCAGTAATGGGTAGAAGGCGTGATGATATATTTACTTTATTTCGATTATAGTACGTTTTTAGTTTAGATTTTTTCTTGATTTTTTATTTTTCATTTAAAGTTCGCGTTATTTCCCGAGTGAAGCTCTGTTTTCCATATATTATCATATTTAAGAAATATGAATCGAAAATATGAATAAATAATTGCCCTACTTTCATTTTTTGTTTAGCACAAGTAGACAGTCGAATTCCAATATTTCAATAAATATTACAATCTATGGAATTAAGGTTAATATCAATAATTATTTTTTTATATTTGTATATTTAGGTTGATTTGATGAACAGACATCCAAATAGATTCAATGCTAGTAGTGTCTGTATAATTATCTAAAAATCTAGTTATTTAGAAGATTAATGAGAATAGCATGATTCCATTTTATAATTTCATGCATGACATATAAATACAAGTAAACTATATTTGTATTCGAAACAGAAACTTGTTGCTTTACTCGTGTTTGTAATAAAAATTATTAAAATTGGAAGCACATGATATTTACTATAATAACTATTTATGTCACAAGTACATAATGCTAGGAAAATATTTAATTAATTATTTTGACATGGACAGGAGACCAATTTTGCTTTATAGTTCAATAAAGTGTCATTTTGTGGACAGTCGAACATAAATAATTATACTGGGATTCCTTTTACTCAAATCTGCAATTGCAGATTATGCATAAGAAGTTATCTTTATACGGAATTGTATTAATTACCGATCAAATGACTAGCTCAGTGGTATGAAGTCGGCCTGTGGATCCTGAGGACCCTGGTTCGATTCCCACAGGCGACAAACAATTTTCATAATTTCAAAAACTACCCCTGTGGCTCCTCCACCCCTAACAGCTTTGGGGACCGTGATTTGACGACTGGTAACCACACTTCACGCGCAAAATATATCACTTACCGAGATCTGCTTCGACAGAGTGCCACACCCAGTAATGGGTAGAAGACATGATGATATATTTATTTATTTATTTATTTTTATTATTTATAATGGAGTAGGTGGCTCAGTGGTATCAAGTCAGCCTGTGGATCCTGAGAACTCTGGTTCGATTCCCACAGCCGACAAACATTTTTAATCACACTAAAATTAACCCTATGCCCTTACACCACTAACATTTTAGGGGGCCGTGATTTTACGGCTGGTAACTGCACTTCACACGCATAAACATATTACGTATTGAGATCTGTGTGCCACACCCAGTAATGGGTAAAAGGCGTGATGATATATTTATTTATATTTAAGAATTAGCTAATAGCTATTTTTGAGATTTGAGAACCCAGGTTAGCTCAGTGGTATGAAGTCGGCCTGTGGATCCTGAGAACCTTGGTTCGATTCCCACAGCCGACAAACAATATTCACCACATTAAAAACTACCCTTGTGGCTCCCCCACCACTAACATGTTTGGGGGCCGTGATTTGACGACTGGTAACCACACTTTACGCGTAAAATATATCACTTACCGAGATCTGCTTCGGGCAGACTGCCACACCTAGTAATAGGTAGAAGGCGTGATGATATATTTATTTTTTATTTTATTTAAATAAAGGATTAAATTTATGAACGTGCAGATGGATTGTAGGATCAAATCCTTTTATTTAAGGTACTTAAATCATTTCAGCAATCGCTTTTCAGTCCATCTCAAAATATATTAGATTTGACAAATTTACCCTGAATTGCAAATAATCTGTTCTCCGAGGAAGATCCGCTAACTGTTTGAGAATCGCAGGTCTCCATAAAAAGACTCACAGCATCAGACCTGCTTCAAACATTGAATTTCAATACTTTCATCCGTCCTCAAAAATCTTTGCAGTATTTTAGCATCAAATCATCATGGCGTGTTTACAATATTGCATGGATTTGCACTGTGTCAAATTTGTACGGTTTTGTTAAATCGATTACACGGATTCAGGACAAAAGCGACCGGAATTTGGGTCAAACGTACTGCAGGGGCTCCGCAGAACAGGGCCGGATTAAGTATTAATTTTTCATGATTGTTTTTAACGGCAAAACTGTGGTTACTGTGATTGCTGAGAGCTGAAAGCGTAATGGAATCAAATCTAACTAATTTTAAAATATAATCAATAAATATAACTGTGGTTGAGTGGTTCGCAGACAACTATAAATAGTAGGTTCCTTTCAAGATGTTCAATGGCTACTATATTTTTATTCGTAATTAAAATAAATATAAATATATCATCACGCCTTCTACACATTACTAGCTGTGGCACTCTACCGAAGCAGATCTCGGTAAGTGATATATTTTGCGCGTGAAGTGTGGTTACCAGTTGTTAAATCACGGCCCCCAAAGATGTTAGTGGTGAAGCCACAGGGGTAGTTTTTGAAATTATGAAAATTGTTTGTCGCCTGTGGGAATCGAACCAGGATTCTCAGGATCCACAGGCCGGCTTCATACCACTGAGCTAGCCACCCCATTTTGTTCGTAATTAAAATAAATATAAATATATCATCACGCCTTTTACCCATTACTGGGTGTGGCACTCTGCCGAAGCAGATCTCGGTAAGTGATATATTTATGTGCGAGAAGTGCAGTTACCAGCCGTCAAATCAAGGTCCTTAAAGATATTAGTGGAGGAAGAACCGCAAGGGTAATTTTATTGTGGTGAAAATTGTTTGTCGATTGTAGGAATAGAACTCGGGTTCTCAAATACACAGGCCGACTCGAAACCTCTGAGCCACCTAACCCCATAGAATAATACAGGACAGGGTGTCAAGTGGCTAGCGTATCAGTTATATAGGTCGCGGTTTCAAACTCCGCCCAGGGTCAGTGGCGGATCCAACGTACCATTAACTGTAAGTAACAGTTTTTAAGTCAATAATGTAGTTTGGGAAATCGAGGGCAGAAGGGTTGAGATTTCCTAAACATTCGCAACTTTAAAAAATCACTTACAGTTCACGGTTAGTAAGCTATTTTTTACAATACCTACACAGATAGAGGGAAAAGAAATTGATTTAAAAATTAACAGCTGTCAAATTGTCAAAATAAACAGGACCTTGTTCTGTAATATTTACTTACTGTCCACGGTGGATGGTAAGTAAATATTACAGTCCTGATATAACCATGGAAACAACTATGCAATGCGTAATGGAAATTTTTATAAATATATAAATAATTTCGTGCTTACAACCGTTAAATAGTATATTACGTACCATGAACTGTAAGTGACAGTTTTTAGGTCAAGAGTGTACACATTCGCGACCTACAAAATTTACTTACAGTTCGAGGTTAGTAAGATATTTTTACAAAACTTGCACAAATAGAAGGAGAAGAAAAATAGGTGTCAAAATGGACAGCTGTCTGTTGTCTAAATAAACAGAACCTTTATATGTAATATTTACTTACTGTCCACGGTGGATAGTAAGTAAATACTAAAGTTCTGATGTAACCATGGAAACCAATTTTGCAATAAAAGTTTCACTTATGCTGGGTTGCAAGAAAAAACTAAAGAGCTCTTTAGTTAAAGAATTGTTTATCTAGCAACAGTATCAATAGCGATTTTCTGAAATTTATTGAACCGTTAGTTGCTAATGAACCGATAAAACTTTCATGTAACCCAGCATTACTGTGATTAAATTTTGTCATTAATGGGTATCTTACAGTATAGGTATTGTAAAAAATATAGTTTGTTATACCTAATATCCCTAATGAAAAAAAATCTGGATCCGCTAGTGCCCAGTACATGGTTGTCTGTGATGTATTTATAAGGGTTAGGTGGAAGAACAACTCTCGGCTTTATTTCGGCCTTGACCATAAGTGGTCAATAAAGCCAAATAAATAAATAAAATGTGGAATAAACTATTTATTTCTGTTTGAAACATTTTCAAAATAAAGTAACTGTTAAAAATATAACAAGGCAATTAGTTTCTAGTTACAAAATTGGAAAAAGTTTTGTTTACAATTCCGGTTATTTTCTGGAAAAGCTCGGTAATTTCCTGCGGAAAAGAAAACAATTTTCCTGAAAATACTGTAATTATGAATGATGGAAAGGAAACCTTTATTTTGATGCGGAACACGTAGAAGAAAAAGGAATATTCTAAGAAAATTATGTAAATGACTGAGAATGTTTTTTAATTTTTTGTTCATTTAGATGCAAATAAAGCAATTTTCTCCAATTACACAGTTGGTAGTAACTCAATAATTATTCTTATTACCGTTCAGAAACTTAATAATATGTACAGTTATATAAGAACATGTATTACAAATATACTGTGGGCACCATAGTATTTTCCTCATTGTAAGTTTAAATAAATTGGGTGCGACAGTATGGCTGGCGTTATAGCATTCATATCTGGAGATCCCGAGTTCGAATCTCACTCAAACTATAAATATTTTTGTACTACCACACTGTGTATAGGTACTAACCGGGTGACTATAAATGATTGACATTGTTTTTTTAGTGATATCTATATATTTTAAGTTTTATGTTTGTATACCTGATTATCAAATTCAAATATGTCAAATAAAATATAATTGTTATTTTCTGGGGTGGGTAGCTCAGTGGTATGAAGTCGGCCTGTGGATCATGAGAATCCTGGTTCGATTCCCACAGGTGACAAACAATTTTCATAATTTCAAAAACTACCCCTGTGGCTCCTACACCACTAACATCTTTGGGGACCGTGATTTGACGACTGGTAACCGCACCTCACGCGCAAAATATATCACTTACCGAAATCTGCTTCGGCAGTGTGCCACACCCAGTAATGGGTAAAAGGCGTGATGATATATTTATTTATTTTTATTTTGTAATTTTATAACCTGTTATTGTCAAACTATAATTCACCCTTATTTATACATACATACATACATACATATCTTCACGCTATATCCCAACAAATGGGGTAGCATGAACCCTAAAATCACTCATAAAATATTCACTCATTACATTCATCAAATAATCAGATCTCGTCAAACATTCTCATCCAAACACACCACCCTCACTTTGATCATATTCATATATTATTATATTATATTTTTATTGATTTCGAGTGTAATAAATAAATGAGTTTATATGGAGCGATCTATGAATGTGGTTAAAGTGAGGGTGGTGTGTTTGGATGAGAATGTTTGACGAGGACTGATTATTTGATGAATGTAATGAGTAAATATTTTTTGTATGATTTTAGGGTTCGTGCTACCCCATCTGGTGGGATATAGCGTGATGATAAGTATGTATATGGGGTAATGGCACAGTGGTATCAAGTCGGCCTGTGGATCCAAAGAACTCTGGTTCGATCCCCACAGCCGACATAACATTTTCTCCAATTTAAAATTACCCCTGTGGCTTCCCCACCACTAACATCTTTGGGGACCGTGATTTGATGACTGGTAACCGCACTTCACGCGCATAAATATATCACTTACCGAGATCTGCTTCGGCAGAGTGCCACACCCAGTATTGGGTAAAAGGCGTGATGATATATTTATTTATTTATTTATTTTATTTATTAATAATATGGGGTAATGGCTCAGTGGTATCAAGTCGGCCTGTGGACCCTAAGAACTCTGGTTCGATCCCCACAGCCGACATAACATTTTCTCCAATTTAAAATTACCCCTGTGGCTTCCCCACCACTAACATCTTTGGGGACCGTGATTTGATGGCTGGTAACCGCACTTCACGCGCATAAATATATCACTTACCGAGATCTGCTTCGGCAGAGTGCCACACTCAGTAATGGGTAAAAGACGTGATGATATATTTATTTGATTTTTTTTAGAAGTATGTATGTATATAAATTTTGTGATTCTGATTGATTGTTACTAAGATGAGTAAAATATGCTCTAAAATAATGTAGGTATGACAGTGAAAAATATATGTATGCTACCAAATATTAAAGATTAGTGTTTTTTAATTCAGTAATATCGAACTCAACATCTATAGTAGGCTGCGATAGTTCGTCCACCTCTCCTACTCGACTAAAACGAAATCAGGTAGGTGTACAGAAAAAAGTTGACAACCAATACACAACAAGTGCCCATTCTAAGGATTACAAAAATGCTTATTTGAAAATGAGTCATGTAGAAGCACTTTTATGGATAAAAGTAGGCGGCGGGTAGGTTTAAAACAGTCGTTAATACTTTATGATGATTTTTGTTTGTTCTGGAATCAACAAATGATGAAAGCGACTTCTATTTGTATGTGCTTTCCATTTCATGTAAGTATTTATGTCTGTTTTATGTTAATGAAAATGGCATTTTTTTGTTAAACCAGTTTAAGAACCGAAATAATTTAAAATATGGTTCTATATAAATCAGATTACGAGAAATCGAATGCCGTTGAGCGCATCTTCATATCTTTTTTAGTATTAGAGTTACGGCGATTTTTGTCTTTTTTAAAATTTCAATTTTGAAGGCCCATATCTTGAAAACTAAAAGAGATATTGAAACGCGGTTTGAACGAGTGTATTTCTCGTGCTCTAATTAACTTATACTGATATTTTGAAAATTTTGAAAAATTTACTATTTTTTTGAAATTTTCTTTTGCCCATATTTCAAAAACTTCAAGAGATAATGAAAATCTGTGAAAACCTGTGAATTCCTCTTGTAAAAATACATAGGTATGTAAAATTTCAGGTTAAAATTCAGAGAGGTAAAGATTTTATTACAAAAAAACGAAAATCACTGTTTTTTAATTATTTTTGAATTTCACGAATTTTGGCCATTTTTAGTTTTTTTGCTCTAAAAATTGTATCTGTGCAGCAAACATTCTGAAATTTTACATATAAATGTATTTTTTTTGCGAGGAATTCACTGGTGTTTACAGATTTTTATTATCACGTCAAGTTTTTGAAATATGGGCAAAAAAAATTTTGCCAAAAAATGTAAAATTTTCAAAATTTTCGAAATTTCAGTATAAGTTAATTGGAGCACGAGAAATACACTCGTTCAAACCGCATTTCAATATCTCTTTTAGTTTTTGAGATATGAGCCTTCAAAGTTGAGATTTTTTAAAAGTAAAAAATCCTGTATCTCAAAAACTAAAAAAGATATGAAGATGTGCTCAACGGCATTCGATTTCTCGTAGTCGGAATAATAGAGAACCATATTTTAAAAATTTTCGATTTTCAACTGGTCGCATTTTTATGAAACGAATTTTTTGAGATCATGACTCCGGCGATTAAAAATTTGTTTTAAGGAGCAAAATAGTATATCTACGCAGAAATATATGTGGAATCGAATGGTGAAATCCTCAATTTCATAACTAGTGTTATATTATTTTAAATTAATCCTTAAGGTGGTACAATCATTTACGACAGATTTTAATTACATTTAAATATGTAATTTTTTATGAATTTCTACATTAACATGAAAATTTGTTGTTTTGTTTATAACCTATACCATACATATAATTAAATACTTGTTTTTATAAACTTTTTCGGTTACCTATACTTTTATGTGACAGTCATGATAGAACCACCTTAATGAGAAATTTTTCCTTTACTAATTTCTGAAATCGTGGTTCTGTGTGTGTAATGTACATTACTAAATCAACCTTTTACAAACTACAATTTTGATCACATAAAAAGAAAGAAGGTCGCGAATTAACATATATTTGAGATTTTTGCTTCCAAAAAGTTCCGAAAAGTTTGAAACCCACTGGAATAGACTATATGGCAAAATTTAAGCATGTTAGAATAAAATCTATGTCTCAAATTTACAAACAAAAAACAAACAAAGAAGAAGAACTATATTGTAGTCACAGCCGGCTAGTTTTTATAGAATATAAAATAACCAAGGTTATTCACATATTACGTAGATAGCATACGAAAGATACAAATCAAATAATCTAAATATACCTGAATGAAACCTATATAAAAACATCCGCTGCCTGATGATAACAATAATGTTCTCATAACAATACGAGTATAAGCCAAGTACACATATATGTTTGTTTGATCGTGTGTGCATTTTAATTATTTACCTTCCAGTACCGGAAGTGGGTGGTAATTAGTATATACGAACTCAGAAACTCGTTAATTATACACCAAAGGGACTAAGGAACCAAAAACTGTTGTTTGCATTAAATTACAAAGACATTTGTTTTTAAAAGTTTTTGTATATTTTCCACTATAGTGAAAATATTTACGAGATTAACTTATGTCATTAAAAAAGGTAACTAAATAAATGACGTACGGTGGCGCTATGTTTACATGGTGAATCTGTATCCGGTTTTAAATTTTCATCTAAAATTGCCCAAGGCCGCGAAACGATTTTATCTCTGTGGGGGCTCAAAATATTTACTCAATTAAATTTGTTTGTAGACACTCTTCAAAATCGTTACTTTGCGAACTATTTCTAAAATTGCCCAAGGCCGCGAAACGATTTTATCTCTGTGGGGGCTCAAAATATTTACTCAATTAAATTTGTTTGTAGACACTCTTCAAAATCGTTACTTTGCGAACTATTTCCAGTCCGTAAAATGTTATTTTAGCGGACTAGTCCCTAAATAGATTATATTTATTTTGTAACAAAACGGGTAATTCAGAATTTGGTTTTGTTTATAAATTATGATATTTCACTATCAACTCAGCTTCGAAAGATACAGACTAATTAAGTGTTATCTTAAGTATCTTTCTAAAGTTGACTTGACAGAGTTTATTTTGTTTATCAAATTTATTAGTGCATATGTTATAACTTCAGTATTCTGTAGATGATTATTTATCAAGTTTATAGCTTTTCTGAATTGTCGCGTCTGGTTACACGGGATGTGATGACATATCTGGGTAAATTATAGCTAAGCGAGGGGTCGGAAAGATTTAACCTCGTCTGGGTTTTTATGTAAACGCATATGTACGACCATCGCGACGATACCACCCCCTTACCCTTTGTCAGAACATCCCATGGAAACAACAACGGATTAGTTAGTGGTAGTTTGGCTTCTAACGAGACGAGTTGTCTCGTCGGTGCAAGATGTAGATCTTGCCATGCATTTAAGTATTTAATTACTTAAAGATTAGTTTATTCATACGTTGTTGTTGTTGTTTCCATTGCCGGTTTATTGTTTAATTTCAATTATCAATATTAGTTTATAACTTCTGTAAATTTTAAGCATTTATATTTTTATATATTTTCTTTTATGTTTTAAATATATATTTTTACAAGAAGTCTTCGTCTTATTTTGTCTTATTTTATAATGAATTAGATCGCGACTCTATCTGTCATTACAATTTATTGATATGTATAGTGTGACAATATTTCTAATTTAGGCTGTTTTTGTTTAAATTATGTGTTTAGTTTTACTCGTTTTAGTTAATTTATAGTTATTGGTTTAAGAAATATTAAGTATTGTGAGAACGGAATGCTTGGGGTTGTGTTTATGTTTTACAAACCAATAAATTATGGTCAAGTGTGTCTGGGTTTGTTTGAGTGACGCCAGATATGAGAACAAGTTAGAATAGGTGAGGGATGAAGAGTCGTGTGTGAATAGTTAAGGGTGCATGAGACTTTGTAAATAGTTTCTAAGATAGTGTGTATCCGGCGATAGAGGAGAGAGGTTGAAAGTAATTATAATTGTAAATGTTTACTAAATAAAACTGATGTATATATTCCATTCCCTGTACTTCGATTATTATTTATCCTGACGAATATATGAATAGGAAGTGCAGAAGGAGCAGCATTAATTACGGAAAAATTATATCACATATAGACAATTATCAAAAGTGGATAGATTGTTTTATATTAGATTGCGACACAAGTAGAAATAAAAATTAAAACTGTCAGAAGATTTTGTCACATTATGAACGTTGATGCAATAGCTTTACAGGAAGAAACTAGACGCTCCACTAACATCTTTAAGGACTGTGATTTGACGGCTGGATACCGCACTTCACTCGCAAAATATATCACTTACCGAGATCTGCTGCGGCAGAGTGCCACACCAATAATGGGTAGAAGCCATGATGATGCATTTATATTTATTTTATTTTCTGTTTTTCTGCTTATATATTTTTTAATAATATTGCACTAGTTTTTTTATGGTCGTTATTCATTTCTAATTCAACTTATAACTATATTCCGCTATAATCTGAGAGTCTTCTGTCCTGTAATTGGTATAATGAATTAAATAACAATGTACAACCTGCTGTCAATTATCTTCCACCTTACTGTTGAGTTAGTTCCCTGCTCTATTACCCACAAGATCGCGTAGGTGTAAAGGAAATGACAAATGACAAACGAAGTAAGAGTACACCCACGTCGACTGCAAAACGTGTCGGCGAATTCTTAATTGTATTTAAGTGGGCCATTGAAACCTTGGCCAACCGCGATCTGATCTGAGGTCATCCGCAAGGTTACAGTTTGGGGTTGGGGAAAAATTACTAGCCAAAAATAAATACCAAATTTACATGGAGTAACTGAAGAGAAAAATTATTTACAGGCAGATTCATGAAAATAAAATAAAAAAATATATCATCACGCCTTTTACCCATTGCAGGGCGTGGCACTCTGTCGTAGCAGATCTCGGTAAGTGAAATATTTTGCGAGTGAAGTGCGGTTATCAGCCGTCAAATCACGGCCTCCAAAGATGTTAGTGGTAGGGAAACCACAGGGGTAATTTTAATGTAGTGAAAATGTTTGTCGGCTGTGGGAATTGAACCAGGATTCTTAGGATTCACACTCAATATCACTGAGCCATAAAGAAGAATAAATTTAGTTATGTTATAGTACATAAAACCTATAGCTTATAGTCAGGGCCGGATTTACTTATAAACCCTGATCACGAAACAGAGAGGTATAAGCAAAATAAGTGGTATTTGAGAACCCGGGTTCGATTCCCACACCCGACATACAATTTACAGCATATTTAAACTACCCCTGTGGCTTCTCCTCCACTAACATCCTTGGAGACCGTGATTTGACGGCTGGTAATCGCACTTCACGCGCATAAATAAATCAGTTACCGAGATCTGCTACGGCAGAGTGCCAGTAATGGATAGAAGGCGTGATGATATTTTTTTTTTGGAAGGAAGAATGGTCCTCTAAAAAGAACTAAATCCGGCCCTGTTTATAGTGGAAATCAAACCACTAGAACGCAGTGTAAATTTTTGTTCATTTCAACGAGATTTTAATCCACGATTTTTGATTGCTTGAAAATTAGGGTTAATCCAGCCCTGCAAGGACAAAGACAAAGCCACCACTTTCACTTGCTCATAGCCTGCTATCTATATAAACTGTGTGGGAAGTTCATTCAACAGTTAAGATTTATTTAACGATTATACCAACTGCGAGAACGAAATCTCTAATCTTGAGTTAACGGTTTAACTCTCAGACAAAGCATTACTAGACAGATAACAACAGCGTTTGTTGTGAAGCAGAAGGGGATAGAATAACTGGGTGATGAGACGGATGCGCGGCAAAGAGCTAGTACAAGTTGGTGTTATGCAGGTTGCATTTATGTTGATGACAGTTATCAAACGCGAACATTTTATTTATTTAAATACATAAGTGCGTATACAAAACACTTAATATGTCAAAAACTAACCTTTACTTTCATGTGTGAAAAGTAAGTAATTGAATATAAAAATAACTACACAAATGTTCGCAACTTGCATAACATCAAAGTGTACTCGCTACTTGCCGCGCACCCGCCTCACCCACAAGTTATTCCATTCCTTTCTGCTTCACAACACTGCATTGACTTGAATACGGCATAATTTGTCTAGTAATGTTTTGTCTGAGGTTTATCTCAAAATTGAATTAATTCAATACATTTAGAAACTTCCATCGTCCCATCATAATTAAATGAATAAAAAGTGTTCTTTAATACGCTTCTAACTACTAATTATCATAAAGAATTATTTCTAATTATCAGCTAAAGTAGTTAAAGGAACATGCCTGAAGCACATAAAAAATTACTTGATAATGTGGCGGAAAACATAATTACTGTAAAAAATGACCTTAAAATTAATAGAGTAGGATAATTTATCGCTATACTATTACAATCGGAAGTTAGCAATTTATCTGTCATTTTTTCACCGTTAACAATAGGAAACCTTTACCCAAAAACAGTGTTACATAACACTACAATCGCAATTTTAATTAAGAGCTAAAAATACTTTCTCATATTGATGCTACAGAGTGATCAAAAGGAATTGTTACAGTTGGTAATACAATTCCGGAGATCTTTTTATTCCACAGTTGGCACAACGCCAGATAAAGGCGGAAATAATATTTGACATGTTTAATAAATACAAATAAGTTATGTCGGGAGTCTGACAGTTAATAGGATTCTGACTTTTTGAGAAATCCTATATACTATTTTGATAAGCGGTATATATATTTATATATTTATATATATATTTATATGGATTCATCACGCCCATTTGTAAATCGCTACAGCCTAGACGGTTTATCCGATTTATTTGCAACTTTTTTTATTTGATAGAGGTCAATCCAGGGGAGTGCCTTTTGATAGTCTCAGATTTTTCGTGCACATGATGTGCGAGAAAACTTGAAAAAACATGCGTTTTTGGGGAAAAATCAACTAAGAGTGTGGAGGCTTTGAAATTTTTAAGAAGAAGATCTACTGTCACTTTGACGTTTGTTAGTGCACATGTCGCATTTTTAATTATAAATTACTTCAAAATGAAACTTTTGTGAGTAGTTTTGAAATACTTTACGCATATTGTGGAAATGAGGGGACGTTTTTATTATAATTATACATTTCAAATATGTGTATTTAAAAAATAAATTTTTGACACTCCACTATGAAGTTGGTTTTAAATCAAAACGTCAAATTGACAAGTTTTATAAAGTATAAAGAATATGGAGGCTTTGAAATTTTTAAAAAGAACATCTACTGTCATTTTGACATTTGTCAGTGGACATGTCGCATATTTAATTATAAATTACTTAAATATTAAATGTTTGTGAGTAGTTTTGAAATACTTTACGCATATTGTGGAAATGAGGGGACGTTTTTATTATAATTACACATTTCAAATACGTGTATTTAAGAAGTAAATTTTTGACGGTTCACAATGAATTTGGTTTCGAAACAAAACGTCGAATTGACAAGTTTTATAATTTATACAGGTGAACTCAACCAAATTTGATCTGGATAATAATATACAATAAAACCAAGCAACTTTAGTCTACGGCAAAGTTCAATTTAGAAAAACCAGATAACTCGAATTAGAATCATTTGGGCACTCCTGAATTTTCTATCGATAATTTAATTGAAAGTGCTTCAAAACCAGTCATATTTGGTATATTATGAAAGTTCTTTTACAGGGTACGTGTGCAAAACTAAAATATTTTCGATCGGCAATAGTTTTAGTGAAAGGCCTATCGTGTTTGGTATCAAATGAAAGGTTATTTAAAGGGCTCGAATTTTTTCGTTCGGCAATTGTTTTAGTGAAAATAATTAAAAACCTATCGTATTTGGTATCAAATGAAAGGTCTTTGAAAGGGCTCGCGTATAAAATTTATCACTTTTAGATCGTCAATTGTTTTAGTGAAAGTACTTCTAAACTAATCGTATTTGGTATCAAATGAAAGGTCTTTTGAAGGGCTTGAGTACAAAATTTAATAATTTTCGATGGTCAATTGTTTTAGTGAAAGAGCTTAAAAAATATCATGTTTGGTACTAAATGAAAGGTTTTTTGAAGGTCTCGCGTGAAAAATTGATTCTTTTCGATCGTCAGTTATTTTATTGAAAGTGTTTCAAAACATAATGTGTTTAGTATCAAATGAAAGGTCTTATGAAGGGCTCGCGTTAAAAATTGTTTTTTTTTCGACAGATAATTGTTTTAGTGAAAGTGCAGCAAAACTAATTCTGTTTGGTACGCATGGAATTTTCTGATAGAATTATTTCAATTTCTAGACAAGTTAGAGAAATTTTGAAAATTGATTTAGGCATTAAATGATTGAGAATACATGTTTTAAACTGTTTTCAACTGATTTTATTTGAAAAAAAATGTCAATTAATTTTTAAAAGTATATAGTGAAACAAAGCATAATTTGTCCGCAGTAATAATATACAGTAAAAAATAAATAAAAAATTGACCGCAGTATGCTACAATTCAAACAAAGGTAACTCGAAAAAACGATGTCAGAAATAATATTCCAGCGATATTCCCACAGTTTTTCAAAAAAGTTTAAAGAAAATTTTCAATTGATTTCATGTATATATAAATATAAATGTGGAATGTCATCAGAAATGACGTCCAAAGGATTTTTAATAAATAGTAAAATGTATTCAGATGAAATTAAAAAAGTTGAAATTTTATGATAGGCAACTTTCAGATGAAATAAAAAATATATATTTTACGACCGTCAATTATTTTAAACATAAAGTATTCCGAATCATACCGTGTTTAGTGATATATGAATGGGGCGTATAGAAGAACTTTCAGATAAAATAAAAAAAGTTGAAATTTTACGATCCTCAATTGTTTCAAACATAAATTATTCCGAATCATACCATCTTTGGTGTCATATTGAAGGGCATTAAAAGAACTTTCAGATGGAATAAAAATAGTTAAAATTTTACGACAGGCATTTGTTTCAAACTTAAAGTATTCCGAAAAATATGTTATTTGGTGTCATATGAAATGGCTTTAGAAAAACTTTCAGATGAAATAAAAAGAGTTGAAATTTTATAATAGTTAATTGTTTCTAACATAAATTATAAATCATACCATCTTTGGTGTCATATTGAAGGGCATTAAAAGAACTTTCAGATAAAATAAAAAAAGTTGAAATTTTACGATCCTCAATTGTTTAAAACATAAATTATTCCGAATCATGCCTTCTTTGCTGTCATATGAAAGGGCTTTAGAAGAACTTTCAGATAAAATAAAAAAAAGTTAGTTTAGCAAAATGTTTTCGGAAATAAAAAACATATTTTATTGAAATCTTACGACAGTCAATTGTTTTAAACTTAAAGTGTTTCGAATCATATCGTGTTTGATATCATATGAAAGGGCTTTATAAGAACTTTCAGACGAAATAAAAAAATTTGAACATTGCGACCGTCAATTGTTTTAAGTTTGAAGTATTCGGAATAATGCCGTGTTTAATGTCATATGAAAGAGTTTTGAAAGAACTTACGATGTCAATTGTTTCAAATTTAAAGTTTCGCGAATCATATCGCGTTTGATATCAAATAGAAGGTTTTTTAAAGGGCTCGCATGCAAAATTGACTATTTCGATCCGCAATTGTTTTGTTGAAACCTATTGTGTTTGGAGTGATCTGAAAGGTCTTTTGAAGTATTAGCTTACAAAATGTAATACTTTTCGATAGTCAATTGTTTTAGTGAAAGTATTTCAAAATCTATCGTGTTTGTTTTCAAATGAAAGGTCTTTTAAAGAGCACGGGTGTTAAATTAATTATTTTTTTTGATCGTCCATTGTTTTAGTAAAGGTGTTTCAAAACCTATCATATTTGGTATTAAATTACAGGCCTTTGAAGGGCTCGAATATAAAATTGGTATTTTTTTCGACCGAGAATTGTTTTAGTGAAAGTCATTTAAAACCATTCATGTTTGATATAAAATGAAAGGTCTTTTGAAGAGCTCGCGTACAAAATTAAATACTTTCAGATCTTCAATTGTTTTCGTGAAAGTATTTTAAAACTTATCGTGTTTGGTATCAAATGAAATGTCTTTTAAAGGGCACGCGAATTAAATTGATTTTTTTGAGCGGCATTTGTTTTAGTGATACAGATTTAAAACCTATTGTGTTTGACATCAATTAATAGATCTTTGCAGGAATAAACGTACAGAATTGAAAAGTTTTAGATTGGAATTACTTTAGTTTATATTTTGTCAATTGTCATACAGAGGTGAACCTTACTTCAATGTCCGTGGAGCCTAGCGTGAGGCCTGGCAAAGCCAGGCCGACCGCTAGTCCTATATACTATTTTGATAAGCGGTATATATATTTATATATTTATATATATATTTATATGGATTCATCACGCCCATTTGTAAATCGCTACAGCCTAGACGGTTTATCCGATTTATTTGCAACTTTTTTTATTTGATAGAGGTCAATCCAGGGGAGTGCCTTTTGATAGTCTCAGATTTTTCGTGCACATGATGTGCGAGAAAACTTGAAAAAACATGCGTTTTTGGGGAAAAATCAACTAAGAGTGTGGAGGCTTTGAAATTTTTAAGAAGAAGATCTACTGTCACTTTGACGTTTGTTAGTGCACATGTCGCATTTTTAATTATAAATTACTTCAAAATGAAACTTTTGTGAGTAGTTTTGAAATACTTTACGCATATTGTGGAAATGAGGGGACGTTTTTATTATAATTATACATTTCAAATATGTGTATTTAAAAAATAAATTTTTGACACTCCACTATGAAGTTGGTTTTAAATCAAAACGTCAAATTGACAAGTTTTATAAAGTATAAAGAATATGGAGGCTTTGAAATTTTTAAAAAGAACATCTACTGTCATTTTGACATTTGTCAGTGGACATGTCGCATATTTAATTATAAATTACTTAAATATTAAATGTTTGTGAGTAGTTTTGAAATACTTTACGCATATTGTGGAAATGAGGGGACGTTTTTATTATAATTACACATTTCAAATACGTGTATTTAAGAAGTAAATTTTTGACGGTTCACAATGAATTTGGTTTCGTAACAAAACGTCGAATTGACAAGTTTTATAATTTATACAGGTGAACTCAACCAAATTTGATCTGGATAATAATATACAATAAAACCAAGCAACTTTTGTCTACGGCAAAGTTCAATTTAGAAAAACCAGATAACTCGAATTAGAATCATTTGGGCACTCCTAAATTTTCTATCGATAATTTAATTGAAAGTGCTTCAAAACCAGTCATATTTGGTATATTATGAAAGTTCTTTTACAGGGTACGTGTGCAAAACTAAAATATTTTCGATCGGCAATAGTTTTAGTGAAAGGCCTATCGTGTTTGGTATCAAATGAAAGGTTATTTAAAGGGCTCGAATTTTTTCGTTCGGCAATTGTTTTAGTGAAAATAATTAAAAACCTATCGTATTTGGTATCAAATGAAAGGTCTTTGAAAGGGCTCGCGTATAAAATTTATCACTTTTAGATCGT
This sequence comes from Pterostichus madidus, assembly GCA_911728475.2. NCBI lineage: Eukaryota > Metazoa > Arthropoda > Insecta > Coleoptera > Carabidae > Pterostichus > Pterostichus madidus. The sequence continues at coordinate 11,184,414 of OU452315.1, forward strand.
CAATTGTTTTAGTGAAAGTGCTTCTAAACTAATCGTATTTGGTATCAAATGAAAGGTCTTTTGAAGGGCTTGCGTACAAAATTTAATAATTTTCGATCGTCAATTGTTTTAGTGAAAGAGCTTAAAAAATATCATGTTTGATACTAAATGAAAGGTTTTTTGAAGGTCTCGCGTGAAAAATTGATTCTTTTCGATCGTCAGTTATTTTATTGAAAGTGTTTCAAAACATATTGTGTTTGGTATCAAATGAAAGGTCTTCTGAAAGGCTCGCTTGAAAAATTGTTTTTTTTTCGACAGATAATTGTTTTAGTGAAAGTGCAGCAAAACTAATTCTGTTTGGTACGCATGGAATTTTCTGATAGAATTATTTCAATTGATTTAGGCATTAAATGATTGAGAATACATGTTTTAAACTGTTTTCAACTGATTTTATTAGAAGAAAAAATGTCACTTAATTTTAAAAAGTATATCGCGAAACAAAGCATAATTTGTCCGCAGTAATAATATACAGTAAAAATAAAATAAAAAATTGACCGCAGCATGCTACAATGCAAACAAAGGTAACTCGAAAAAACGATGTCGGAAATAATATTCCAGCGATTTTCAACAGTTTTTCAAAAAAGTTTAAAGAAAATTTTCAATTGATTTCATGTATATATAAATATAAATGTGGAATGTCATCAGAAATGACGTCCAAAGGATTTTTAATAAATACTAAAATGTATTCAGATGAAATTAAAAAAGTTGAAATTTTACGATAGGCAATTGTTTCAAATTTAAAGTATTCCAAATTATAACTTGTTTGGTCTCATTTGTATGGTCTTTAGAAGAACTTTCAGATGAAATAAAAAATATATATTTTACGACCGTCAATTATTTTAAACATAAAGTATTCCGAATCATACCGTGTTTAGTGATATATGAATGGGGTTTAGAAGAACTTTCAGATAAAATAAAAAAAGTTGAAATTTTACGATCCTCAATTGTTTCAAACATAAATTATTCCGAATCATACCATCTTTGGTGTCATATTGAAGGGCATTAAAAGAACTTTCAGATGGAATAAAAAAAGTTAAAATTTTACGACAGGCATTTGTTTCAAACTTAAAGTATTCCTAAAATTAACATATTTGGTGTCATATGAAATGGCTTTAGAAAACTTTCAGACGAAATAAAAAGAGTTGAAATTTTATAATAGTTAATTGTTTCTAACATAAAGTATTCTGAATCATACCGTGTAGGGTGTCATATGAAAGGGCTTTAGAAGACCTTTCCGATAAAACAAAAAAGTTAATTTTTACGATCCTCAATTGTTTCAAACATAAATTATTCCGAATCATGCCTTATTTGCTGTCATATGAAAGGGCTTTAGAAGAACTTTCAGATGATATAAAAAAAAGTTAGTTTAGCAAAATGTTTTCGGAAATAAAAAACATATTTTATTGACATTTTATGACAGTCCATTGTTTTAAACTTAAAGTGTTCCGAATCATTTCGTATTTGATATCATATGAAAGGGCTTAAAAGAACTTTCAGACGAAATAAAAAAAATTAAACATTGCGACCGTCAATTGTTTTAAATTTGAAGTATTCGGAATAATTAAATGAATTATTTTTTGATCGTCTACTGTTTTAGTAATGGTGTCAAAAGCTATCATATTTGATATTAAATGACATGTCTTTTGAAGGGTTCAAATATAAAATTGGTATTTTTTTCGACCGAGAATTGCTTTAGTGAAAATGCTTCAAAACCAATCATGTTTGATATCAAATGAAGGGTCTTTTGAAGAACTCACGTACAAAATTAAATACTTTTAGATCGGTAATTGTTTGAGTGAAAGTACTTCAAAACCTATTGTGTTTGGTGTGAAATGAAAGGTCTTTTGAAGTATTAGCTTACAAAATGTAATACTTTTCGATAGTCAATTGTTTTAGTGAAAGTGTTTCAAAACCTATCGTGTTTTTTAAAATGAAAAGTCTTTTAAAGAGCACGTGTGTTAAATTAATTATTTTTTTTGATCGTCCATTGTTTTAATAAAGGTGTTTCAAAACCTATCATATTTGGTATTCAATTACAGGCCTTTGAAGGACACGAATATAAAATTGGTATTTTTTTCGACCGAGAATTGTGTTAGTGAAAGTGCTTTAAAACCATTCATGTTTGATATAAAATGAAAGGTCTTTTGAAAAGCTCGCGTACAAAATTAAATACTTTCAATCTTCAATTGTTTTCGTGAAAATATTTTCAAACTTATCGTGTTTGGTATTAAATGAAATGGCTTTTAAAGGGCACGCGAATTAAATTGATTTTTTTTGAGCGGCAATTGTTTTAGTGATACAGATTTAAAACGTATTGTGTTTGGCATCAATTAATAGATCTGCATGAATAAACGTACAGAATTGAAAAGTCTTAGATTGGAATTAATTCAGTTTATATTTTGTCATACAGAAGTGAACCTTACTTCAGTGTCCGCGGAGCCTAGCGTGAGGCCTGGCAAAGCCAGGCCGACCGCTAGTAGAAATACTAAAAGGAAGTGTAAAGGCAACAACAAATATATTTATGGATATTTAAGAAAAATATAACTGAAAACGAATAAGAACTAACTGTACTCAAATTTTATTTTAAATTTTCAAATGTCACTGTCAACAACAGGAAATGAATTTATGTATCAGGCTCACCAATTTCAAGTATTTTTTTTTATTGCCAACTGTAACAATTCCTTTTGATCACTCTGTAGAATGAGCTTCATTCTTAAACGATTTTTGGTGACATATTGTTATCATAGATTGGTATAACTGTATTAAATAAACAAAATATCTAGGCTACGGACAAAATAAAAAACACAATTTATAAATTAACCTAAGCAACGTATAAAATCAATCGCAAATCACTGTCACCAACTTAACTATTCTACCAAATATTTCCCTTAATGGCAAATGTCAACTACTCGTATTTTTATAAAGAAATTATCTAAAAAAAAGCCGAAACAGAGAAAATAGTATAAAACATTCGTTCGAAATTCGGAAACGAGTCGCGCACTGAAATTAACCTAAAATCGAAAAATAAGAAATTTTCAAAAAACTAAATCGTTCAAAATGTTTTAAAAATTGCTTACAAGTCAATTCGGACACGAGGAATTCAATGCCGTTGAGCGCATCTTCAAATATTGTTTAGTTTTTAAGATATAACCTCCGGAAAGTTAAATTTTTCACAAATTTCACTCATTTCAGATTTTGATGCCTAAAAACTCAACTCATGCCACCCGAAAATAAAAAAATAAATAAATCGCAAAACATTTTCTAATAAGTCAATTCGGACACGAGAGTTTAGACTCTCGTAAAACTCTCGCGCGAGATACGATAAATTTCAAACGAGAGTGAAAAAGAGATTAATATTGTTGATTGAAAATCGATATTTTCTATTTCTCGTCTCGCTTGGGGTGCATCACTAAAATATATCATCACGCCTTTTACCTACTTCTAACTGTGCTATAAGATCTGCAGTTGCAGAGCTTATATAGGAATACAGAAACAAGATGAAGTTCAGAAACTTTACTATTCACTAATCTTGTTTTTTTGATGTTTCATTGGCTATAATTTTCTTTTATTAACTTTATCCAAATACCAACATTACCAACAAACTATGACTTTGATGAAAATGTAATTCATGGATACTCATCAATAATGTATTAATTAAGTATCGATATTTGTCATAAGTTAATTCGTTGCCTAATGTCGTGACTCCTTTCTTTAACTTTCTCCTATTTCTTGTGCCATGCATTATTGAATTTAATCGATGTAAATAACAAATATTTTGTTAGCTATTTTCTCGTTAAAAGATATTGATCTCTTCGAAAAAAATTAAACGGTACATGTCAATTATTGTTTTACATGTTTTAAATTATGCAAAAAACAGTTGACAAATTAGCGTGTGGAACGAAAGTGATAAAAACTGTTTGTTTGTTTCATATTTATGGGGTAGGTGGCACAGTGGTATTGAGTCAGCCTGTGGATCCTAAAAAACCTGGTTCGATTCCCACAGCCGATAAACATTTTCACCACATTAAAAATTAGCCCTGTGCCTCGCCCCTCCTCCACTAACATCGTAGGGGGCTGTGATTTGTCGGCTGATAACCGCACTTCAGACGCATAAATATATCACTTACCGAGATCTGCTTTGGCAGAGTGCCACACCCAGTAATGAGTAAAAGGCGTGATGATATATTTATTTATTTTATTTATAGATTTATGGAGTAGGTGACACAGTAGTATCGAGTCGCCCTGTGGATCTTAAGAACCCTGGTTTGATTCCCACAGCCGACAAACATTTTCACCAAATTAAAAGTTATCTCTGTGGCTCCCCCGCCACTAATATCTTTGGGGGGCGTGATTTGACGGCTGTTAACCGCACTTCAGACACAAAAATATATCAGTTACCGAGATCTGCTTCGGTAGAGTGCTACACCCAGTAATGGGTAAAAGGCGTGTTGATATATTTATTTATTTTATTTATATATTTATGGAGTAGGTGACACAGTGGTATCGAGTCGGTCTGTGGATCCTGAGAACCCTGGTTCGATTCCCACAGCCGACAAACATTTTCACCACATTAAAAATTAGCCCTGTGCTCTCCTCCACCACTAACATCGTAGGGGCCCTGATTTGACGGCTGATAACCGTACTTCAGATGCATAAATATATCAGTTACCGAGATCTGCTTTGGCAGAGTGCCACACCCTGTAATGGGTAAAAGGCGTGATGATATATTTATTTATTTTATTTATATATTTATGGAGGCCCTGTGCATCTTGAGAGCCCTGGTTCGATTCCCACAGTCGACAAACATTTTCACCACATTAAGAATTAGCCCTGTGGCTCTCCCACCACTAATATCTTTGGGGGCCGTGATTTGACGGCTGTTCACCGTACTTCAGACGCATAAATATATCAGTTACCGAGATCTGCTTTGGCAGAGTGCCACACTCAGCAATAGGTAAAAGGCGTGATGATATATTTATTTTATTATTTATTTATGCAGTATGAAAAAAAGGATACTAATAATTTATGACAGGTAGTCATTCATGAAATCTTTGCACATATGATAATATAAACTGCGTACTGTATAATGAATAATAATTTATTATATTTGTAATTCATGAAACATACCAGATAGAAAACATATGTCTCCGAGAACCGTCTTTGAATACGAATTAAAAACACTAACTAGCAGATGGACTAAAATGAGTCCCTTGACCTTGAAGACTATAAATTAGGTCACAAATTGGTTTCTAAATTATGTCAGCCCTGTTGAATTTAAGATATTGAATATTAGGTACATTCTTTTTACATCAAATCTCACTTAATCTCAGCTCACTTTAGTTCAACTGAGTGTCTCAGCAAAATATGGTTGTTCTATTTATCTAACTAATATGAGTTTGAAGTGAGCATTTATACCTCCCCTCTTACCGATCTGAGCTTACTAAAAAGCAAGCTCAGTTCCAACTGAGTCACTCAGTTGATGTTGACAGCTAAAATACGATAAACGTTAGTTAATTTTATTTGTTATTTGTAGTAATTTGATTACAAAATTTAATAAAATGAGTGAATCATTGGAAACAGATCTTCCAAATTTTGATTATCATCATCTGCCTCGAACAATGCATCCTAAAATAATTTAATATATTTATTTTAAGCGTATATACAATTTAATAAGATTAAACACGAATATTTACTATTATCACAGACATAGTAAAATTTTAGGTTATATTGTCCAAACAAATGAAACTTTAGCGAAATAATAAAACAACTGTTCTATTTAACAAACACTTATCTCAGTTCGGCTTAGCTCAGCTCAGCTAATTTCAGCTCAGATCAGTTATAAGTGAGGTGAGCAAAGAAGTAGCTATTACCGATAATTTTTTTGGGCTCACGAGTTCTTTTGTTGCAATGGAAATATTATTTCCTAAGAGCAACAAAATCCCGTGTGAACAACGAGATAAAAATTTCTGGGAATACCCAGTGCACGTGTTATATTCTGTAAGAATACTGCCCCACGAAAACAAACCAAAAATTTTACAAAATTAATATTTTGACTTACGTTAGAAAACTTTGTTGCTAGATAACTAAAAAAAAAAAATTGTCAATTTTTTATACAGAAAATTATCGCGATAATTGCACTAGTGCAAATTACTTATTAATTCACTCATTTCCATGACAACGTTGTCAAATAATGAAACGCTATTGGTTGTCTAAAGTCATGGAGCAATATTCATAGTAATTGTATTTAAATTAACAAATTGATGGACTTAAAAATGATACATCATATCTCCAATTCGTTAATGAAAATTAATGAAGCAGATGCTATAATAAAGGTGCTAATAAATATTCAAACAACTATATAAATAAATAAATAAATATATCATCACGTCTTTTACCCATTACTGGTTGTGGCAGTGTGCCTAGCAGATCTCGGTAAGTGATATATTTATGTGCGATTACCAGTCGTCAAATCACGGCCTTTTAAGATGTTAGTGGTGGGGGAGCCACAGAGGTAATTTTTAATTTGGTGAAAAAGTTTGTCGGCTTTGGAAATCGAACCAGGGTTCACAGGATCCACAGGCCGACTGAGCCACCTACCCCATTATAAATATTAAAGATTAAATATATCATCACGTCTTTTACCCATTACTGGGTGTAGCACTCTGCCGAAACAGATCTCAGTAAGTGATATCATTTATGCTCGTGAAATGCGGTTACCAACCGACAACTATGTTAGTGGTGAAAATAATTTATCTGCTTTGGGAGTCGAACTCAGATTCTCAAATCCTACCACATAATATTACTAATTTTAATTAACATATCTTAGCTTGCATGATCATTGTTTTACTGCAAAATAAACATAATATAAATTTTCATCGTATACAAGGTGTCAAAAAAATTACAAATTAAAACATGGCTGAAGAAAGAGATAAATAATAACAAAACATGAACATGTGTTTATCTCTTTTCTGACGTAACTGGTAAAGTAACAATTGCAATGTCACCTTCGATAACAATAACCTAGAGTAGGTCAATGACAACTACTTACTTTATAAACATCTTTTATTGAATGCTGAGTACAACTTATTCAATTATTGACATTATTACGATTACCGACAATTTCTATCCTAATATGGTCCACTGCAATCTGTAGTCGACAAACGAGAACGCATGGAGAATTTAAATTACAATAAAAGTCTTCAAAAGATATACTATTAACAGCCCAATTCTTAATAGTATATTACGTATCATAAACTGTAAGTGACAGCTTTTAGGTTAAGAATGTAGTTTGGGAAATCGAGGCCTGTAGAGTCGAGATTTCCTAAATATTCGCGACCTAAAAAAATTATTTACAGTTCGAGGTTTGTAAGCTATTTTTTACAATACCGAGACAAATTTAACGAAAAGAAAAATATAAATAAATATAAATATATCATCATGCCTTTTACCCATTACTGGGTGTGGCACTCTGCCGAAGCAGATAACGTGATATATTTATGCGCGTGAAGTGCACTTACCAGCCGTCAAATCACGGGCCCCAAAGATATTAATGGTGGGGAAGCCACAGAGGTAATTTTTAATTTGGTGAAAATGTTTGTCGGCTGTGGGAATCGAACCAGGATTCTTAGGATCCACAGGCTGACTCGATACCACTGTGCCACCTACTCCATAAATATATAAATAAATATATCATCACGCCTTTTACCCATTACAGGGTGTGGCACTCTACCGAAGCAGATTTCGGTAAGTGGGGGAAGCTACAGGAGTAATTTTAAATTGGTGAAAATGTTTTGTCGACGGTGGGTATCAAACCAGGGTTCTTAGGATCCACATGCCGACTCGATACCACTGAGCTACCTACCCCATTCGCATCAATAGTGTTTTATTTTATTTTATTGTAAATTGGCGAACAAATTAGTTGTTTAAATTTTAACCATGTTCTACTAACAATTTTTGTTGTTTTGATAATGGTCAAAATCCATATGCCAAAACGTCGCTGATTAAAATGAAAATTGTATATAATTTTTATTTTATTCCGAAATCCAATTAATATAATTTAAATAATAATAATAATATTTGTTTCTAAGGTGATATTAAATATTGAATGATTAATATCTACCTTAATAATATTGAAAATGCAAATTACCTAATGTTGATTTACCCCTAATTATTCCCAATGGTATCATAACTAATCGCTATTTCTCCCTTGAGATTTACCCCGAAAATTCCAATTTCCATCCCCGCCACTGAGTCTCACTTGCGAGCATTTCTACAATATCAGTGGGTTAAGGTCAAATATCTCACAAAATGGCCAGTTCCTGATTACATAGGTCAAATACTTGTGGACAATCAGTTTCACATGATGTCACCAGCGTTATTTTCTAGTGCTATCTCACTCTAACTCCATTATAACAATAGATAGGACACTCTAGTAGTTTGATTTGATAATATGAAGTGTTATTATGGCTATAGAAATGTAAATTTTAAAATAGGGCACTTGAGAAGAGCTTACAGCAGCAATGAAACTGTTTTTAAAACGTCATTGCATATTTTCAGCCTTCAAATGTTTGTGAATCATTTTAGCGAAAAATGTTTTAAATAAAAGACATGAAGAAATACATTTGCTATCACTTTTACTTGACGTATTCTCTAAAATAATGAAGATACGTTTGGTACCGAAATAGAAGAAAGCAATATTTTTCCCATTCGAGTTCAAAATTTTCTAGCATATCGAGTGTGGCATTTGAAAGTGGAAATATCGTTTTCCTCTCGTGTTTGTCAGAAATATTTTTTCATATGTTTTAATAGTTATTTATGTATCAAGGGTGAAAACAGGTGTTTCTGGCCCGTGGCATGATTATTAGCACGAGGCGCAAAGCGTCGCGGGCTAATAACATGCTCAAGGTCAGAAACGCCTGTTTTCACCCTTGATACATAAATAAATATTAAAACATGTCGTGAAAAAAAATATTAAACAGGTACATTTATATGTCAAAGAGACTAGTTCAGTGGTATGAAGTCGGCCTGTGGATCCTGAGAACCCTGGTACCCTAGATTCGATTCCCACAGACGACAAAGAATTTTCATAATTTCAAAAACTACCCCTGTGGTCCTCCACCACTAACATCTTTGGGGGCCGTGATTTGATGACTGGTAACCGCACTTTACGCGCAAAATATATCACTTACCGAGATCTGCTACGGCAGAGTGCCACACCTAGTAATGGGTAAAAGGCGTGATGATATATTTATTTATTTTTTTTATCTTTCTGAGTTAGAACAAGCAAGTTATTGTAGTTATACATATTCTTTTTAACAACCAGCAGTACGTATTAATTTGCATATTTTAAAAGGCATTTCGTATACAATGAACTTCTATATCATTTAATATTTCGATATATTTGTTTATAAAATGGCGAAGGCGGAAAGCAAACGATACAATATATATTTTAGGAAATGAATAATTCAAATATTTAAACATAAGTTACAGAAGATAAAAAATAAAATAAATATATCATCACGCCTTCTACCCATTACTGAGTGTGGCACTCTGGCGAAGCAGATCTCGGTAAGTGATATATTTTGCGCGTGAGGTGCGGTTACCAGTCGTCAAATCACGGCCCCCAAATATGTTAGTGGTGGAGGAGCCACAGGGGTAGCTTTTTTTACAGAAGATGACGTTTACAATTTCTGTCAGCGATATTATAAGTTGTGAAAAATAATTTGGAACTGAAATTGCAACCTTTGGATGAGAAAAATGACGCAAAATAAAAAAAAATAATCACTTTACAACTCGTATAATAATGATACATTATTATTACTGTGTTCATTCAAATTAAAAAATTTTGACGTGTATTCATGTGAAATATACTTGCAAAATTGCAATAAATAATTGAACCAATTATTCAATTTGACATCAATTTAGAAGGTCAACTATCATCAATTAATTTTAGAAATTACTGACCTATCAAAATGTACTAAACGACAATAAGAAGACAATACTATAATTGGAATTAAATTCCTGCTGTGCGCGTAGTAAATAATTATATATTATGTTCATATATTAATTAAAATTCTCTTAATTTGCATGTTTACTACATCTGTCATTAGCGCTTTCTTTTTTGCAATAAATTAAAAAAAATCAGCATCAATTACATTAACTCTAATCCTAGCAATAAACTTTAAATAGTCACTTGACTTTCTTTCAGCTTTCAAGTGTTTAAATCATAACAAAACAAGGTCTTCAATTGTGTTAACCATCATGTACAAATTGCAGCGAACTAACTAAGTGATAATTAAAAGAAAACATTGGAATCTGTCTGCAAGAAGTGACGCACTCTTTTAGCAATTGCTAAATTCTATATTTAGTGCTGACACACTTTAATCAGAAAATAACATAATTTTTATTTATTTTAATTGGATAAACGGTGTATTTATTTTGTCATATTTATAAATAATATTTTTGTCAATTTATTTCTAGAAAGAAGTGATAAAAATAATTTACGGGTTGACGACATAATAATTTAAAAGATAATGACAAAATGTACAAAATACTCATTTGTTATAAACAATTGTGCTATGCTTTCTTATACTTTTCTGGCCATTGCAGACCCTGATAGATATGCTCCTTCATTTATTTATTTATTTATTTATTTACTGGAAAAAAGGAAATTTCTTTTATTTTGCATGGCGCTGTAAATAGTCCTTTTCTGAAACCGGCAAGAAAGTGATTACTTTCCTGACCAATTTTAGTATGGAAAGTAGGTTTTTACCAAAACAGTCAAGTAAAGTACGTATTCAAGGCTACAACAAAAAGTCTGGTAAAGTACAAAACAGTCTGGTAAAAATTTTACTTGACTGTTTTTTTTTTGTAACCTTGGATACGTAGCCTGCTGTCAATACAATTCAAATCGAAAAATTTATACATTTTGAATTATTTATGATTAATTATTGATTAAAAAACGGTTTCAAAAAGAAATAGTATACATAATACGTCAGGAAAGTGTATTTACTTGACTCAGCGGATTAAATACTCGGCCTGCGACCTCGTATTTCAAACAACCGCTTCGTTAAGTAAAATATCACTTTCCTGACTTATTATGTAATATACTATTTACAATACCTGTACAGTAAGTTACCCATTAATGACAAAATTTAAACACAGTAAGTGGAACTTTTATTGCACAGTGGTTTCCCTTGTTACATCAGAACTATAATATTTACTTACCGTCCACCGTGGACAGTAATTAAATATTACAGATCAAGGTCCTGTTTATTTTGACAACAATTTTATAGCTGTTAATTTTTAAACATATTTTTATTTTCCTTATATTTGTGCAGGTATTGTAAAAAATAGCTTACTAACCTCGAACTGTAAGTGATTTTTTAGATCGCGAATGATTAGGAAATCTCGATTACATTCTTGACCTAAAATCTGTCACTTACAGTTCATAGTACCTAATATACTATTATTTTATGTTTATTTTGTGACAGGACCGTATTATATCAATAAATTTAGACTCATTATGGGGTGGCTAGCTCAGTGGTATGAAGTCGGCCTGTGGATCCTGAGAACCCTGGTTCGATTCCCACAGACGACAGACAATTATCATAATTTCAAAAACTACCCCTGTGGCTCCTCCACCACTAACATCTTTGGGGGCCGTGATTTGACGACTGATAACCGCACTTCAAGCGCAAAATATATCACTTACGAGATCTGCTTCGGCAGAGTGCCACACCCAGTAATGGGTAAAAGGCGTGATGATATATTTATTTATTTCATTTAATGCAATTTTTAATTTTGAACATCTTTTGTATTAACACTTTCTTTCTGAAATTAATAGGGAAAATCTATCGCCAATTGACAATTTTACTAATTATTACCTACTAATATTCATTAAATAATTCCTGTCAAAATCGCTTTCCCTTTTAGAGTTTAAATAAATTATAAAAGCAACAATACTGTCAATTCTTTTGTTACATAAACAATTGAAAATACATTATTATTCAAACATCTGCAAATATTATGTTCGCTAGTGACGCCAGCAAACTACTAAAACAGCTAACAGTACTAAGAATCGAATGTCTACCTACGAAGAAACAGGTTTTCAAAGTTTCAAACCACTTATTCAAGACGATGATGTCATTTGACTCTGACAACATGCCGAGGTCTTCAGAACAAAACCAAAAGGCGAAAGATATTACTGAGCGTATAAATATTTATTTATGCGGTTCACATATGGTGAACTTACTTATTCGGGGAGAAAGTTAAACTGACTTACAATTGAGCTGACTTTAGTTGATTTCCGAGGAGTTTTGTGAAATTCTTACAAGGGGGGGAGGGGGTTAACAATTGCTGTTTTTACTTTCTTTACACAGTATAAGGAAGTATTGTAATCGTGAAAAAATCGTTGACGAGATTTTCGCGGAAATACGTGTTTTGAGGTCCACTGAATCCGTTTTCATCATTTTCTCAATGATGTCTGTGTGTGTGTGTGTGTGTGTGTGGATGGATGGATGGATTGATGGATGGATGGATGGATGTGTGTCCGAGTGTGCAATATCTCATGAACGAGATAAGATTTGTTAACGAAACTTGGTAATTATAAGTTCCATGAAAATACGAAGAGCTGAGTTGATTTTGAATGAAATTGAAAAACCGGAAGAGAAAGTTTACTGGACACACAAAACAATAAATTCCAATTATTTCAAAAATGGAATCAGTTAGGAAAAAAAGTTTCAAACAAAAGATGTTAGCAAAAATATTTGGAATATAAAATGTTATTTGCAATTTTCCTGTATATGCGTCTAATTTTGAGAAAAACTAATTTTTATATTTAATAATATATTTCAATAATCATAGTAGCAATAGAAACAAAAAAACAGATTTTAATTTTCGCTTTATCTAGTTATCTATGTTTTTTTTCGGAAAGACAAATAAATCATTAAAATAGTCAACTAATTTGGCACCTTTACCTCAATTTAATCGACTTTGTATCTCACAGTTCGTGAGATACCAAGGATTAGGCTCGAAAAACGGACAACCTGTATATACCTCATCAGTAAAGTTAGACATAAAGTAGTCTACATTAGTAGAAAATTATACGTAAACAAATTTGATATTTTATATGTTTCAAACAGATAAATGCTGAATTAATGAAAATCTAAATTACATCTTTAATAATATTATATATTCTAAATATTAAATATGCTGTGTATAAGAAAGTCGTGTGGTGCCCACACCAGATTTTTTAGATTGGTTGTTAAGATATTTTAAACAGGTGAATTTTAATGATTTCAACGTGTCTTATAATGTGAGGTAGTACAATCGCTGTGCATTGTTGCAATTGAGTAATTTTGTAAATTACTGGCTTCCCTTGTTGGTCTTAGTTATTTTCATTGTATACTTGCATAGAATTACTTTTAGTGCTTCATTAAAAGTAACCTTGAATTATGTTGAATATGTTACGATTTTGTTTTAATTTTTATAGCGCTGTTTTTTACAAACTAAATGTAATATGTTGTAGACATGTTTTATTTCTTATTATTTATGTGGTATGACGTACCTTCATGTACATCTTTTCAGGGAAAATGCAATTATTGACAACCGCAATATGCTGAGTTATGGACAGATTAGTAACAACCTTTCTTGTATGAGAACTTCACGCATCTGATGAGTGTTTTTTGACAACTGTCAAAATTAATAATTACAATCGATTTACAAAAAACGTTCATAACAACAGTGAACAAATATTTCTTTCTGAAACCGGCAAGAAAGTGCCTACTTTCCTGACCAATTTTAGTATGGAAAGTAGGTTTTTACAAAAACAGTCAAGTAAAGTACGTATCCAAGGCTACAACAAAAATAACAGTCTGGTAAAGTACGAAACAGTCTGGTAAAGATTTTACCTGACTGTTATTTTTGTTATAACCTTGGATACGTAGTCTGCTGTCAATACAATTCATATCAAAAAATTTAAACATTTTGAATTATTTATGAATAATTATTGATTAAATTAAACGGTTTCAGAAAAAATAGTACACTTAATACGTCAGGAAAATGTTTTTACTTGACGAAGCGGTTGTTTGAATTACGAGGCCGCAGGCCGAGTATTTTAATCCGCTGAGTTAAGTAAAATATCACTTTCCTGATTTATTACATAATATACTATTTCCACAGTTTGTCAAAGTAATATAGTAATTTTTTCACGTGTGGAAAAAACGCAAACTTCGCGTATCCATGATGATGTAAATATATCGCATTTTTTGACAGTTCTAGAAAATAGTATATTACATAATATGTCAGGAAAGTGATGTTTTATTTGACGAAGCGGTTGTTTGAAATACGAGACCGTAGGCCGAGTATTTTAATCCGCTTCGTCGATGCAAAAATGTCGTTGTTTTTTGACAGTTGTAGAAAATAGTATATTACATTATAAGTCAGGAAAGAGATATTATACTTTATGAAGCGGATTAAAATACTATTTCAAACAACTGCTTCGATAAGTAAAACATCACTTTCCTGACGTATTATGTATACTATTTTTTCTAAAACAGTTTAATTTAATCAATAATTAATCATAAATTATTCAAAGTGTATAATTATTTTTTACATAAATTGTATTGACAGCAGACTACTCTAAGGTTACAATGAAAAAAAAAACAATCAGGGAAAATACAAAACAGTCAGGTAAAATACAAAACAGTCAGGTAAAGTCTTTACCTGACTGTTTTGTACTTTACCGAACTGTTATTTTTGTTGTAACCTTGAGCTTTTGTTGACAATTCACAGGCTGTGAAGTGATACTTTTACAGCCTAGACTGTAAAAGTGTTGTTATGGAGAAACATATTTGACATTTATAATTTAATTAAAAAATATAATTACAATCGCATGCCACTTTTTTAATCTCTAATTTTTGCTCCGCCATCTTTAATTTCAACTCATTTAAACTTACATATTTTAAGTGGCAAACCAAATAATAAAGGACAAAAGTTGATTTTTAAGTAAAAATAAATCTGAAGGACAACACTGTAAAGGACGGTCCTTTATAATAAAGGACGCATGTTCATCGTAGGTATAATCTTAAACGAATATCACTGAATATCATGTTACGTAATCAAAGTAAAAGTTGAATTTTTCGACTTACCCGCATGTGCACATTTCGCAAATGCATTGTTCCTTCGGTTTATGCTGTTCAGGTTTTTTAGGTTGTTTAGGTTCTTTTGGTCCTCGTGTGTCAATAACGCGTTCGTCGATAACTCGTTCGATATTCGTAAAGTTTTTCACTTCGTTCTGGAAGAAGAAAAATGTATAACATTCTTATAAAACAACGTTTTACAGGAATGTTGATAGGAAATAAACTTACAATATTTTTGATATCAACAACTGATGTTTTGTCAATAAAAGTATTAGTAACTGACTTATCAACAACATCAGTAAAATGTTTGACATCAGTTACTTTGTTTGTAAAGTCAGTTACATCAGTAAATGTTTTAAAGTCAACGGTAGTTGACGAACGGACATCTTCAAAGGTTGATTTCTTGATATCAATTGTCGAAAAGTTTTTAGTGATTTCGTAGTTTTCATTGACAATAGTTTCGTCGGTAGGTCGTCGGCCTACTGGACGGCTATCGTAAGGGACGATGTCTTTAGGACCATCTGGCTTTCTTGAAGGTTTTCCAGCGACAGGATAGTCTTCAGGACCTTTCTTTTGTGGTTTTTTCGGAGTGGTGTCTTCTTGAGGTTTTTTAGGGCTGTGATCATCTGTAGAAGATGGTTTTCCGGCAACTGGATAGTCTTCAGGGCCTTTCTTTTGTGGTTTCTTTGGAGTTGTATCTTCTTGTGGTTTTATGGGACCATGATCATCTTTTGAAGATGGTTTTCCGGCAACTGGATAGTCTTCAGGACCTTTCTTTTGTGGTTTTTTAGGAGATGTATCTTCTTGAAGTTTTCTAGGACTGTGGTCATCTGTAGAAGATGGTTTTCCAGCGACAGGATAATCTTCAGGACCTCTCTTCTGTGGCTTCTTTGGAGTTGTCTCGTCCTGTGGTTTTATAGGACCATGATCATCTTTTGAAGATGGTTTTCCGGCGACAGGATAGTCCTCAGGACCTTTCTTTTGTGGTTTTTTAGGAGATGTATCTTCCTGTGGTTTTCTAGGACTGTGGTCATCTGTAGAAGATGGTTTTCCAGCGACAGGATAATCTTCAGGACCTCTCTTCTGTGGCTTCTTTGGAGATGTATCTTCCTGTGGTTTTCTAGGACCATGATCATCTTTTGATGATGGTTTTCCGGCAACAGGATAGTCTTCAGGACCTCTCTTCTGTGGCTTCTTTGGAGTTGTATCGTCCTGTGGTTTTCTAGGACTATGATCATCTGTCGAAGATGGTTTTCCGGCAACAGGATAGTCTTCAGGACCTTTCTTTTGTGGTTTCCTCGGCGTTGTATCTTCTTGTGGTTTTCTAGGACTATGATCATCTGTAGAAGATGGTTTTCCAGCGACAGGATAATCCTCAGGACCTCTCTTTTGTGGTTTCTTTGGAGTTGTATCTTCCTGTGGTTTTTTAGGACTGTGATCATCTGCAGAAGATGGTTTTCCAGCAGCAGGATAATCTTCAGGACCTCTTTTCTCCGGTCTCTTTGGAGACTTGTCTCTTGGAGATTTTTCATCTGTTTTTTTTGGTAACTCAGTTTGCCGCGAAGGTTTTCCAGCAACTGGGTAATCTTCAGGACCTTTCTTCTCCGGTTTCCTTGAAGATTTGTCGTCAGGATATTTTTCATCAGGTTTTTTGGGACTGTGATCATCTGATGATGATGGTTTTCCTGCTGAAGGATAATCTTCAGGACCTCTTTTCTCTGGTCTTTTTGGAGATCTATCTCTTGGAGATTTTTCATCTGGTTTTCTTGGTGATTCAGTTTGCCTTGAAGGTTTTCCAGCAACTGGGTAATCTTCAGGACCTTTCTTCTCCGGTTTCCTTGAAGATTTGTCGTCAGGATATTTTTCATCAGGCTTTTTAGGACTGTGATCATCTGATGACGATGGTTTTCCTGCTGAAGGATAATCTTCAGGACCCTTCTTCTGTGGTTTTTTGGGAGTTCTGTCATCAGGAGATTTTTCGTCTGGTTTCTTTGGCAACGAATCAGCTGATCGAGATGGTTTTCCAGCTACTGGATAATCTTCAGGACCTTTCTTCTCCGGTTTCCTTGGAGATTTATCATCAGGATATTTTTCATCGGGCCTTTTAGGACTGTGATCATCTGATGACGATGGTTTTCCTGCTGAAGGATAATCTTCAGGACCCTTCTTCTGTGGTTTTTTGGGAGTTCTGTCATCAAGAGATTTTTCGTCTGGTTTCTTTGGCAACGACTCAGCTGGTCGAGATGGTTTTCCAGCTACTGGATAATCTTCAGGTCCTTTTTTCTGAGGTACTCCTGGTCGTTTAGGTCCATCAAACGATTCGTTGGTAATAAAGACTTCATTAATTACTTTATTATCAACAAAAGTTTTTGAATCTCTGATAACTTTCGTATCGGTTGTAAAGTAAGTAGTGGAAGTATCGTAATTTTCTGTGGTAGTTAAATCAGTAGGTGCGTGAGGTCGTTGACCTCGAGGAACCAAACTATCTTGAGGTTCTTTGTCTCCTGGCTTTTTGGAAGGTCTACCAGCAGCTGGATAATCCTCTGGACCCTTCTTATCTGGTTTTCTTTGAGTTTTATCTTCAGGAGTTTTGTCATCTGGTTTTTTTGAATCGTGATCAGATGGTGCAGACGGTCTTCCGGCAGCAGGATAATCTTCAGGACCTTTCTTTTGTGGTTTTCTTGATGTTGTACTATCTTCTGGTTTTATAGGACTGTGGTCATCTGACGGAGTTGGTTTTCCAGCAGCAGGATAATCTTCTGGGCCTTTTTTCTCTGGCTTCGTTGGAAATTTATCTGTAGGAGACTTTTCATCTGGTTTCCTTAATGATTCAGTTTGTCTTGACGGTTTTCCAGCGACAGGATAATCTTCAGGACCTTTCTTCTGTGGCTTTTTTGGAGTTGTATCTTCTTGTGGTTTTCTAGGACTGTGATCATCTGATGAAGATGGTTTTCCAGCGACAGGATAGTCCTCAGGACCTTTCTTTTGTGGTTTCTTTGGAGTTGTATCTTCTTGTGGTTTTCTAGGACTGTGATCATCTTTTGAAGATGGTTTTCCGGCGACAGGATAGTCTTCAGGACCTTTCTTTTGTGGTTTTCTAGGAGTTGTATCTTCCTGTGGTTTTCTAGGACTATGATCATCTGAAGAAGATGGCTTTCCAGCAACTGGGTAATCTTCAGGTCCTTTCTTTTCAGGTTTTCTTGGTAATTTTTCATCCGAAATTTTCTCATCAGGTCTTTTAGGACCACGATCAGCTGTTGGTCTTCCTGCAACTGGCATGTCTTCAGGTCGAATTCTTTCAGGTTTACGTGAAAAATCTTGAGGTTTTCTTGGTGATGACTTGTCATCAGGTTGTCCAGGACGTCGAGGACTATCAGATGTTTCAGTAAAACTTTGCTGCACATCTCTGGTGTCAATAATTGTTTTGTTATCTTTCATAACTTTCAGGTCGCTGGTAGAATATGTACTGTGGCTTTCATAGTTATCAGTAATAGTTTTACCAGTAGGTGAACCAGGTCTTCTTGGAACTAATTTGTCATCCGGACCTCTTGGAAATTTATCATCAGGTTGTCCAGGACGTCGAGGACTGTCGTAAGATTCACTTGTTATAAAACTCTCATTAATTATTTTATTGTCAACAAAATTTTTTGAATCTCGAATAACTTTTACGTCACTCGTCGAAAAAGTACTGAAAGTCTCATAGTTTTCAGTGATAGTGGAATCTGTTGGAGAACGTGGTCTGCCATCTTTTGGTACTAATCGGTCATCAGGTTTTCTTGATGGCTTTCCAGCAACTGGATAATCTTCAGGTCCTCTTCTTTCTGGTCTCTTTGGTGATCTATCGTCATCTGGTTTTCTAGGACTATGATCATCTGAAGAAGATGGCTTTCCAGCGACAGGATAGTCTTCAGGACCTTTCTTTTGTGGCTTCCTGGTAGTTGTATCTTCCTGTGTTTTTCTAGGACTGTGGTCATCTGAAGAAGATGGTTTTCCGGCTGAAGGATAATCTTCAGGACCTTTTTTCTCTGGTTTCTTTGGAGATCTATCATTAGGTGACTTTTCCTCCGGTTTTTTCGTTGATTCAGGTTTCCTTGAAGGTTTTCCGGCAACTGGATAATCTTCTGGCCCTTTTTTCTCCGGTTTCCTTGGTGCTTTCTCATCAGGATATTTTTCATCTGGTCTTCTAGGACTGTGATCATCTGATGACGATGGTTTTCCTGCTGAAGGATAATCTTCAGGACCTCTCTTCTCTGGTTTCTTTGGTGATTTATCTCTAGGTGATTTTTCATCAGGCTTTCTTGATGATTCTGTTTGTCTTGAAGGTTTTCCAGCAACTGGGTAATCTTCTGGTCCTTTCTTTTCTGGTTTCCTTGGTGATTTATCATCAGGTTGTCCAGGACGTCGAGGACTATCATAAGATTCACTTGTTATAAAACTCTCATTAATTATTTTGTTGTCAATGAAAGTTTTTGAATCTCGAATAACTTTTACGTCACTAGTCGAAAAAGTACTGAAAGTTTCATAGTTCTCAGTGACAGTGGAATCTGTTGGAGAACGTGGCCTTCCATCTTTTCGTACTAATCGGTCCTCAGGCTTTCTTGATGGCTTTCCAGCAACAGGGTAGTCTTCAGGTCCTCTTCTTTCTGGTCTCTTTGGTGATCTATCGTCATCTGGTTTTCTAGGACTGTGATCATCTTTTGTAGATGGTTTTCCGGCAACAGGATAATCCTCAGGACCTTTCTTTTGTGGTTTCTTTGGAGATGTATCTTCTTGTGGTATTCTAGGACTATGATCATCTGATGATGATGGTTTTCCAGCAGTAGGATAATCTTCTGGACCTCTTTTCTCTGGTTTCTTTGGAGATCTATCTGTAGGTGATTTTTCATCTGGTTTTCTTAGTGGTTCAGTTTTTCTTGAAGGTTTTCCAGCAACGGGATAATCTTCCGGTCCTTTCTTTTCTGGTTTTCTTGGTAATTTATCATCAGGTTGTCCAGGACGTCTAGGACTGTCAGATGTTTCAGTAAAGCTTTGCTGCACATCTCTCGTGTCAATGATTGTTTTGTTATCTTTCATGACTTTCAAGTCGCTGGTTGAGTAAGTACTGTGACTTTCATAGTTATCAGTAAAAGTTTTACCTGTAGGTGAACCAGGTCTTCTTGGAACTAGTTTGTCATCCGGACCTCTTGGTGATTTATCATCAGGTTGTCCAGATCTTCCAGGAAAGTCACTTGTTACAAAACGTTCGTTAATTATTTTGTTATCAACAAAGGTTTTTGAATCTCTAGAAACTTTTACGTCAGTGGTTGAAAAAGTACTGAATGTTTCAAAATTTTTGGTGACTGTGGAGTCTGTTGGAGAACCTGGTCTGCCATCTTTTGGTATTAATCGGTCATCAGGTTTTCTTGAAGGTTTACCAGCAACTGGATAGTCTTCAGGTCCTCTTCTCTCGGGCCTCCTTGGTGACCTGTCATCATCTGGTTTTCTAGGACTATGATCATCTGATGACGATGGTTTACCGGCAGTGGGATAATCTTCAGGCCCTCTTTTCTCTGGTTTCTTTGGAGATCTATCTCTAGGTGATTTTTCATCTGGTTTTCTTGATGATTCAGTTTGCCTTGAAGGTTTTCCAGCAACTGGGTAATCTTCTGGTCCTTTCTTATCTGGTTTCCTTGGTGATTTATCGTCAGGTTGGCCAGGACGTCTAGGACTATCATAAGATTCACTTGTTATAAAACTTTCATTAATTACTTTGTTGTCAACAAAAGTTTTTGAATCTCTAATGACTTTTACATCACTTGTTGAGAAAGTACTAAAAGTTTCATAGTTTTCAGTGACAGTAGAATCTGTTGGAGAACGAGGCCTGCCATCTTTTGGTACTAATTTGTCATCAGGTTTTCTTGAAGGTTTGCCAGCAACTGGATAGTCTTCAGGACCTTTCTTTTGTGGTTTTCTTGAAGTTGTATTTTCTTGTGGTTTTCTGGGACTGTGATCATCTGAAGAAGATGGCTTTCCAGCGACAGGATAGTCTTCAGGACCTTTCTTTTGTGGCTTCCTTGTAGTTGTATCTTCATGTGGTTTTCTAGGACTGTGATCATCTGAAGAAGATGGTTTTCCAGCAACTGGGTAATCTTCAGGTCCTCTCTTTTCAGGTTTCCTTGAAAATTTATCGTCCGGAAATTTTTCATCAGGTCTTTTAGGACCACGATCAGCTGCTGTTGGTCTTCCTGCAACAGGCATATCTTCAGGTCGAATTCTTTCAGGTTTTCTTGAAAAATCTTGAGGTTTTCTTGATGATGATTTGTCATCTGGTTGTCCAGGACGTCGAGAACTGTCAGATGTTTCAGTAAAACTCTGTTGAACATCTTTGGTGTCAATGATGGTTTTATTGTCTTTAATTACTTTCAAGTCACTGGTTGAATATGTGCTATGACTTTCGTAATTGTCTGTAAATGTTTTATCAGTTGCTGAGCCTGGTTTTCTGGGAACCAACTGGTCGACAGGTCCTCTTTGTCTTCTAATATCGTCAGTTGTAGTTATCGTATCTGTGATGATTTTTCGTCCAGTACCGTCATCAACAATAGTATAATTTTCAATAGTAGTTTTATCGTCAATAAAAGTCTTGGAATCTTTCGATATTTTTACATCACTAGTCGAGTAAGTATTGTACGTCTCAAAATTTTCAGTGACTGTAGAGCCAGTTGGAGAAGAAAGTCTTCCATGTCTTGGTACCATACGATCGTCAGGTCTTGAAGGTCTTCCAGCAGTTGGATAATCTTCAGGACCTTTCTTCTCCGGTTTCTTCGGGCTTTTGTCGTATGGTGATTTTTCTTCTGGTGTTTTACGGTCAGTAACTGTTCGTCTTCCTGCAGCTGGCATGTCTTCCGGTCGGATTCTTTCAGGTTTACGTGAAAAATCTTGAGGTTTTCTAGGTGATAACTTGTCATCAGGTTGTCCTGGACGTCGGGGACTGTCAGATGTTTCAGTAAAGCTTTGCTGAACATCTTTAGTATCAATTATTGTTTGGTTATCTTTAATAACCTTCAAGTCACTAGCTGAGTAAGTGCTATGACTTTCGTAGTTATCAGTAAATGTTTTTCCAGTAGGTGAACCAGATCTTCTTGGAACTAATTTATCTTGAGGACTTCTTGGTGTTGTGTCTTTGATGACTCTACGTCCGGTACCATCATCAAGAAAAGTGTAGCTTTCAACTGTTGTCTTCCCATCAACAAAAGTTTTGGAATCTTGATAGGATGATGATTTAATATCAGTAGAAGAAAATTTGTTGACAGATTCATCTACAAATGTTTTAGAATCAAAAGTTGTTGATGGAATTAGCTCACCAGGTCTTTGGGGTGCTGTTGATCCTCTTGGGCTTCTATCGTCAATGTAAATCGTTCTGCTGTCATCTATGTAAGTGGTTCCTGTAGTTGAATCCAAAAATGTTGAAGAATGGACAGTTGAACTTGTAGTATCAGTTGTAGAAGTTTCAGAAGTCATTGAATCGTCAATTACTTTTCTGTCTGTTGTTGTAGATGGTCTTTTAGTGACACTTCCAGGTTGTTCAACAGTAAATTGTCCATTCCATCCAGTTTTTCCATAGTTCCTATCATTGGAATACACTATGTCAGTAGTATCTGATATTATTTTACCATCAGAATCATAAATGACAGTTGTTCTTGTTTCAGTAGATTTTCCTCCAATCACATTTTGGGTTGCTTTTGTATCATAAACATTTTTTACTAATTTACTGTCATGTACTCCAGAACTCCGTCCATAAAAATCCTTGGAATCAGTTGACTGGATTCTTTTTTCTATAGGTTCCCGAATTATTTTTCCACTTGAATCGTATCGTGTGGTAGTTTCTGTCGCGTATTGATTTGTTGAAGACGTGTCAAAAAAATTACTCGAGTCAGATTTTGTTTGAGATTTTTTTATATCGTTACGTTTTTCCAAAACAAAGGTACCATCCCAATTTGTGTCAGTACGGGGTCGATGAACTTCAGTTTGTTCGCTTGTAATAAAATTTTGTGATGACATTTGATCTGAACTTAACTTTGCATATACATTTTTAGAATCTGTTATATGTTTAGTATCACTTACAGTTTGTCCGAAAAAAATTTTAGAATCACTTGAAATTTGTGATTTTCTGATATCTGATCCATCAGTAAGTTTGATAATTTTTCCTGTTGAATCTCTTACTTCTGTGACGGAAGTTCCGGTTATATTTTTGTTTGTGGAATGTTTGTCTGTAATGGATGAAACATCTCTTCCATCTGATATCGCATATGCTTTCGAAGAAGTATTTCCGTCTACTGTGTGAATTTCTTTCATAAATTCCGACGATTGTGTTTTCGGTTGAGCAAGCGCTGGATTAGCAGTGTCATACGCAGATTTAGAATCCGATCCTTTTTGTACGTAATGTACTTCTGTCGGAATATTAGTTCCGCTTCTACTTGAGGAATGTTCTTCGGAAGCAGAAGCATTTTCAAAACCGCTTTCGTGATGTTTACTATCAATAATTCTCTCCTTGCCATCAACTATCTCAATCACATAACTCGAGGAAGAGGATTTAGCCATAGAAAAACTTTTTTGTTGTGCGGAACTACTTGATGAACTTTCAACGATGGTTTTACTATCGTGAGGTTTTTCGATAACAAATTTACCATTCCATGCAGAATCTCCAAGTTCTTTTCTTGCATATGTTACTTCTTCTTTTGGTTCTGTCACAATATAAGAAATATTTTTTGTTTCACCGGTATTTGACACATTTGATTGATTAATAACAGAGCTGGAATGTACAGATTGAGAGCTTGTTGTTGCTTGATCAGTTAAATATTGAGTATAATGCGTAGCAGAAGATTCAACAGGCGGATAAGTTACTGTTTGAGCCACAGTATCACCAGTATCAGATTTATGGTAAGTGGTAATTGTTTCAACGCCTCCGACGGTGCTAACCGCTCCATTATCATCAAGTTTATAAGTTACCACTCCGGTTAAACTAGCATTATCAGAAATATCTTGTATTTCAACCCCGGAAGAAGATCTCGAGATGTCGCCAACAATTTTTTTCGTAATTTTACTGACGTTATGTACTTTTGTAGAGCCAGAAGCCGCACTAGTACTAGCAGTAGATTTTTTAGTAGTCTTTTTCGTCGATTCCTTTTTATCGATCGTCATGATTAACTTGATACACAGATATCACTCACTTATTCACTACACTCCACTCACTACGAATATCACTTCAACAGTGAACGCTCTTCGCAGCGTCGCGCGAGCTATACCCGATCTGGCTGAGCCGGTTTAACCAATCACGAACTGTGAAAACATGTAGGTGCAACATACGTGGTGTTTTCAATGCTGGGTTTGCGAGAGCGAGTTACATATATGGTTATAGAGATTCTGGAGAATTAATCAGCGAGAGGCAGACACCCAAATTTAAGATGAGTGGGAGATTGTTCACGGAATTTTTTGAATAACAAAACTCCGTTATAAGATCGCAAGTTGCAGAGCATTTGTGCTGCAATTTAGGTGCATATGGGATGATTAGTTATTCATGAGATATTACTATTTTCTATAAATGTTCAACAATTATTTTATTATTGTTATTTATTTATTTGTTACGCTGCGCAACATTAATTAATTAATCTTAATCTTGTAGTGGAATCTAAACAACTCGGCCGAAATTGTATTTTGGTTTTAATGACGTAAATTATAAATTAGATAAAAATATTTATTTAGTAGTTATTAGTATAAATATATAAGCTACTAGTATTTGCACATGTTTAAACGCGATTAACTTGTAGTTTAGTAAAACGTACTTAAATTAATTATTTATTTATACTGCCTCAGTGGTATCGAGTCGGACTGTGTATCTGAGAACCTGGGTTCAATTGCCACAGTCGACAAACAATTTTATAAATAAAATATAAATAAATATATCACTACGTCTTCTACCTATTACTGGGTGTGGTACTCTGCTGTAGCAGATCTCGGTAAGAAATATATTTTGCGCGTGAAGTTCGGTTACCAGCCGTCAAATCACGGTCACCAAAGATATTAGTGGTAGGAGAGTCACAAGGGTAGTTTTAATGTTGTGAAAATTGTCGGCTGTAGTTTCAAACCAGGATGTACAAGCCGACTTGATATCACTGAGTCACCAACCCCAAACAATTTTCA
The DNA here is from genome assembly GCA_911728475.2 of Pterostichus madidus. Classification (NCBI taxonomy): domain Eukaryota; kingdom Metazoa; phylum Arthropoda; class Insecta; order Coleoptera; family Carabidae; genus Pterostichus; species Pterostichus madidus. The sequence continues at coordinate 11,209,769 of OU452315.1, forward strand.
CCACATTAAAATTACCCCTGTGGCTCTCCCTCCACTTTCTTTGGAGGCTGTACTTTGACGCCCGGTAATCGCACATCAAAGAATTCCACTGTTAATCATTTTAATCGTTGATTTCAAGTAAAAGAATTTTTTTCTTTCTAAAATAAGTTAGGAATATTTGACAGCTAAAATATAGTTACTTTATCACCCTAACAGCCATTACTGGGTGTTTGTAATAAATAAATAATATTCGTGTCAGACTGTCATTTTAGAGTCAAAATTTATTACAGTATTTGTATCGTAATACGACAAGTTTTTAGTTTTTAGTATTTAAATTGATGTTAAGTTATGAAATTACGTAAAATAAATATATCATCACGTCTTTTACCCATTACTGGATATGGCTCTCTGCCGTAGCGGATCACGGTAAGTGATATATTTATGAGCATGAAGTGCAGTTAACAGCCGTCAAATTACAGCCCTCAAAAGACGTAAATCTTTACAAAAATAAATAAATATAAATATATCATCACACCTTTTACCCATTACTGGATGTGGCACTCTGCCGTAGCAGATCACGGTAAGTGATATATTTATGAGCGTGAAGTGCAGTTAACAGCCGTCAAATTACAGCCCCCAAAAGACGTAAATCTTTACAAAAATAAATAAATATAAATATATCATCGCGCCTTTTACCCATTACTGGATGTGGCACTTTGCCGTAGCGGATCACGGTAAGTGATATATTTATGAGCGTGAAGTGCAGTTAACAGCCGTCAAATTACAGCCCCCAAAAGACGTAAATCTTTACAAAAATAAATAAATATAAATATATCATCGCGCCTTTTACCCATTACTGGATGTGGCACTTTGCCGTAGCAGATCACGGTAAGTGATATATTTATGAGCGTGAAGTGCAGTTAACAGCCGTCAAATTACAGCCCCCAAAAGACGAAAATCTTTACAAAAATAAATAAATATAAATATATCATCGCGCCTTTTACCCATTACTGGATGTGGCACTTTGCCGTAGCAGATCACGGTAAGTGATATATTTATGAGCATGAAGTACAGTTAACAGCCGTCAAATTACAGCCCCCAAAAGACGTAAATCTTTACAAAAATAAATAAATATAAATATATCATCGCGCCTTTTACCCATTACTGGATGTGGCACTTTGCCGTAGCAGATCACGGTAAGTGATATATTTATGAGCGTGAAGTGCAGTTAACAGCCGTCAAATTACAGCCCCCAAAAGACGAAAATCTTTACAAAAATAAATAAATATAAATATATCATCACGCCTTTTACCCATTACTGGATATGGCTCTCTGCCGTAGCAGATCACGGTAAGTGATATATTTATGAACGTGAAGTGCAGTTAACAACCGTCAAATTACAGCCCCCAAAAGACGTAAATCTTTACAAAAATAAATAAATATAAATATATCATCGCGCCTTTTACCCATTACTGGATATGGCTCTCTGCCGAAGCAGATCACGGTAAGTGATATATTTATGAGCGTGAAGTGCAGTTAACAACCGTCAAATTACAGCCCCCAAAAGACGAAAATCTTTACAAAAATAAATAAATATAAATATATCATCGCGCCTTTTACCCATTACTGGATGTGGCACTCTGCCGTAGCAGATCACGGTAAGTGATATATTTATGAGCGTGAAGTGCAGTTAACAGCCGTCAAATTACAGCCCCCAAAAGACGTAAATCTTTACAAAAATAAATAAATATAAATATATCATCGCGCCTTTTACCCATTACTGGATATGGCTCTCTGCCGAAGCAGATCCCGGTAAGTGATATATGTATGCGCGTTAAGTGCGGTTACCAGTCGTCAAACTACAGCCCCCAAAAGATGTAAGTGGAAGGGAAGCCACAGGAATCATTTTAATGTGGTGAAAAATGTTTGCCAGCTGCGTAATCCAATCAGGGTTTTAAAATTCACCTCTGATCCGCCTACCCCACAATTGTTATAAAGTGATAATTAAAATATATAATTTACTAATACACATTTAGTTAGTTAAAACTAGTTAAGTTATCGGGGGTGCGTTCTGTTTATTTCATTTACTTTGCAAAAGAGCGAATGAAAAGAATGAAAAAATGTAAGTACCTTTAATACTTATTAAAAGATACTTTTGATGCTACTAATCAAAATAAATTGTAAATATTGAACAGCAAATTCAATCTTTATTAATTAATTTACCAACCATGCACCGCCTTCATGATTTTAATAATTTTATCACGCATATAAAATATAAATTATTTTTACTCATATCACTGCAATAAAAATGCTTATACCTATTTCCGATATAAATTCCTGTTGTTATTTTCTCCTAGAATTTTAAATACTTACTACACTGTAATAAAAACAATATTTTTGTCCGTGACATTGAAAAATATTAAATATTTATTAGTTGTTCTTGTAAATAGTTTATCATTGTGTGACTTTTCCCAAAACAATTGTTTTAACAACCAAAATTATAGACTTCTTATTTTTGTTCTTCCAGATGCATTCTGATTATGTTTTTTTTTATTTCAAACGGTGATTAATTGATCAGTTTTGTGGGAAAATGATGTCATGGTGTAAATATAAATAAGGAATTTTTCATTATTAAATAAACATTTTGCGCGGCGTTGAATTTATATATTCTCATTGAATTTGTGCCTTGATAAACAAATAAGAATGATAACAGAACAGATAGTAAATTTAATGTGTACTAAACTAAAAAAATGTGTTTGCTTTACACAATTTTAAACTGAAGGTCATAATTAGAAGAAAATATATTGTACCATTTATTTTCACATAAAAATATAATTGTTTATTGATCTCAAAAGTTTTAACTGATGTTAAGAAATAAAATAACAATTTATTCCTAGTTTGTAAATGAATAAATAAATATATCATCACACCTTTTACCCATTACTGGGTGTGATACTCTGCCGAATCAGATCTCGATAAGTGATATATTTATGCGCGTGAAGTCACGACCACAAGGGTAATTTTAAATTGGTGAAAATGTTTGTCGGCTGTGGGGATCGAACCAGGGTTTTTAGGACCCACATTACGACTCGATACCATTGAGCCACTACCCTATAAATGAAAATATTATAATATAGACCATATTTAATCCTTTCAAAAACTACCCCTGTGGCTCCTCCACAACTAACATTTTTGGGGGCCGTGATTTGATGACTGGTAACTGCACTTCACGCGTAAAATATATCACTTACCGAGATCTGCTTCGGCAGAGTATCACACCCAGTAATGGATAGACGGTGTGATGATATATTTATTTTATTTTATTTATTTTCACATAAAAATAGAATTGTTTGTTGGTTCTCAAAAGTTTTAACTTGCTTAATGAAATAAAATAATGGTTTAGTCCTTGTTTGTTAAATGGAAATTTTAAGATATTATTAACATAGAATTCCAAACCCCATAAATAAGGTAGGTGGCTCAATGGTATCAAACCGGCCTGTGGATTTGACTCAGGTTCGATTCCCACAATTGACAAACAATTTGCACCACATTAAAACTAGCCCTGTGGCTCTCCCTCCACTAACATCTTTAGGGGCTGTGATTTGGCGGCTGGTAACTGCACTACACGCGCAAAATATATTACTTACCGAGATCTGCTACGGCAGAATACCACACCCAGTAATGGATAAAAGGTGTGATGATATATTTATTTTATTTCATTTATTTTCTCATAAAAATATTATAGTTTGTTGATTCTCAAAATTTTAAACTGGTTTTATAAGATAAAATAACGATTCATTCCTCGTTTGTTAAATGGAATTATAATATTATTAACATTGAAGAAAATATTATAATTATGTTTGTTAGATATTTTACGGAGGTTTAAATACAAGTTGTTTAAAAGAACATTACCCTCTGATTCTAAATTTAAATATGAACAACTCTTGTTTTGACTACTCGATAAATATCATGACATTTCGTCAATAGCACTCTGACTAATTACATTATTAAATCTTAAAATGTAAGAGGATAAGTGTGCGTGATAAACAATTAAAATTATCTCATTTGTTACTTAAAATAATTACGAAAACACATGATAATGTATCATTAGTATATAACGTACCATGAACTGTAAGTGACAGTTTTTAGGTCAAGAATGTAGTTTGGAAAATCGAGGCCCGAAGGGTAAACATTCGTGACCTAAAAAAATCACTTACAGTTCGGGGTTAGTAAGCTATTGTTTACAATACTTGCACAAATAGAAGGAAAAGAAAAATGGCTTTAAATATTGACAGCTGTCAAATTGTAGTTACGATAAACAGGACCTTGATATGTAATATATACTTACTGTTCACGGTGGACAGTAAGTAAATATTAAAGTCCTGATATAACCCTTCGGGTTTCGATTTCCTAAACATTCGCGACCTAAAAAAATCACTTACAGTTCGAGGTTAGTAAGCTATTGTTTACAATACTTGCACAAATAGAAGGAAAAGAAAAATGGCTTTAAAAATTGACAGCTGTCAAATTGTAGTCAAGATAAACAGGAGATTGATATGTAATATTTACTTACAGTCCACGGTGGACAGTAAGCAAATATTAAAGTCCTGATATAACCATGGAAACCAGTGTGCAATAAAAGTTCCATTTACTGTGTTTAAATTTTGTCATTAATACGTTACATACAGTACAAGTATTGTAAAAATAAAATTTCGTCTTTGTTATTAGTCATAAACTATTTTAAAAGTAATTTAATTTTAATTATATTTTTTATCAGTTATTTAGTTCTAGTACGTAAATATTTAGCAACAATTTTACAAATTTCACACCCACGTATGCTTAGCAAAAACGCCTTAATTATTACTAAATATTTCAGATGCATTGTTTTGCAAACAATCTGTTTTATAAAAACTGATATTGTATGTCTTAATTTCTCACAATACTGCTCCTTGCACTTTCAAACAGCTAACCTTGGTATAAACATAATTTCTTGACGGGATATTAGGTCATAAAATAAATACTGACATTTTAAAAACCATTCACAAATTCTAAAAACATTATAATTATCTTTTCTAGTAATTTGACACAAAAATATAGCGCGAAAATTGAGTTTTCGGAAACTCAACTAAATACTGAAACAAAATCTGATGTCATTTCAATATTCTAATAGTAATTTTCGAAATAAGTGTGAAAAGTTATTCTTTTTGGAACACGTAGACTTTTACACACGTATTACGTACAACATTTTTATATGATCATTAGAAATCTGTTAAAAAATAATTTAATAGGTGTTACCAATATTTTTTTATGGGATGGCTAGCTCAGTGGTATGAAGTCGGCCTGTGGATCCTGAAGTCCCTGGTTCGATTCCCACAGGCGACAAATTTTCATAATTTCAAAAAGCTATCCCTGTGGCTCCTCCACCACTAACATGTTTGGGGGCCGAGATTTGACGACTGGTAACCGCACTTCACGCGCAAAATATATCACTTACCGAGATCTGCTTCAGCAGAGTGCCACACCCAGTAATGGGTAGAAGGCGTGATGATATATTTATTTATTTATTTATTTACCAATATTTTTTTTAGAAAATTGAAACACAAGAAATTTAATGCCGTTGGGCGCATTTTCATATCTTGTTTAGTTTTAGAGATATAGCCTCGGGAAAGTCGAAAATCTAATGGGTTAAAATTTTTGAAAAGTTCAATTCTTTAAATAAATAAATAAATATATCATCACGCCTTCTACCCATTACTGGGTGTGGTACTCTGCCGAAGCAGATCTCGGTAAGTGATATATTTTACGCGTGAAGTGCGGTTACCAGTCATCAAATCACGGCCTCCAAAGATGTTAGTGGTGGAGGAGCCACAGGGGTAGTTTTTGAAGTTATGAAAATTGTTTGTCGCCTGTGGGAATCGAACCAGGGTTCTCAAGATTCACAGGCCGACTTCATACCACTGAGCTAGCCACCCCATTTTTTTCGGAGGTTATATCTTAAAAACTAAACAAGATTTGAAGATGCGCTCAACGGCACTCAATTTATCGTGTTTCAATTAACTTGTACACAAGTTTTCAGCAATTTAAAAATTTTCAAAAATATTTACCAAACATTTTTTCTAAAACAGTTTTTGACCAATATCTTAAAAACTAGAATACATATGCACTTGAGGATTTTACCATTGGATTCAGCGGGTCAAAATACACATGTATGTAAATTTTCGTTACAATATTCGTACGAAAAAGAATTTTAGAGCAAACAGTCTGAAATGGGCCTAAAATAGAAATAAATCCAAGACAAAGAAATTTTCAAAACATAAAAATCGCTACAAAATTGCTTCTAAGTCAATTCGGACACGAGGAATTCAATGCCATTGAGCGCATCTTCATATCTTGTTTAGTTTTTGAGATATAGCCTCGAGAAAGTCAAAAATCTGAGATGTTAAAATTCTTCAAAACTAACTATTTCGGAGGCTATATCTTAAAAACTAAACAAGATATGAAGATGCGCTAACGGCATTGAATTTCTCATGCTTGAATTACCTTATAAAGAAATTTTTAGATTGTATAAAAATTATTTTATTTTATCTTAAATTAATTGCAAATTTAAAATATTTTCTTTTAAAATATTTAGGCACGTTTACAACTGAGAAATAATGTCAATTAATTAATAATTAATAGTATATAAACTAGCCAAATATTATTCGCTTTTATCAGAACTAAATCAGACGGCATTTTAAAAAGACAATAATCTTCTATTAATCATAAAATTTGAAGTGTTACTCACATCTAAGTATACCACTTAATTTCTAATTAAATTGATAAAAATAAAATTAAAATCTTGGCATGCCATGTGGTTTAGTAAGATAAACATTCGAGAATCAAATCACGCAATGATCTCTAGATGTGTTCCATATTCGTCTGTAGACAGAAAAACCACAACCATAAATGAAATCAAGTAGGCATGGCGGGTGACGTCACCGGTGACGTGATTTCATGTTACTTTCAATAGGTGGGCAATGCATATGGTTAGTAAATTATTTTTTATAGCTATAGTGTTTGAACAATGGAAGAAATAATTAGAAAAAGTAATTCTATTTTTCGTAATTAATAGGGTATTGAAAGTTTTTTGGCAATTTTTTTTGTTGGGTGATTTTTATTTGAAAAACTACTATGTCTAATATGATTTTCTGTGTGTTCTGTATTTATGAATGAAATTAAAGTTAATTATTATTTTTACAATTATAATTTTATGTTGGTAAATACCAATATGTCTGTTAGATGCTATTTGCGTTTTATTTTTATGTGGCACAAATAACTATTTTAGTATATTTGAAAGTAAAAAGTAGTTAACTAGTATTTTGGACTAAATCCTTTTAAAATTGTTAAAATGTCAATCATAATTGAGAAATATTTAAATTTTAATTCACAAATCTAGATGCATACATTAATGTCTAGAAATTTGAACATGCTACTACACAAAATAAATATTATTATATGTTTAAATTAGTTTTGCACGTAAGCTCTGCAATTGTAGATCTTAATTAATACCTAGGCAACTTCTTGCTACATTTTATAGGGTAGGTGTCTCAGTGGTATGGAGACGGCCTGTGAATTTGAGAACCTTGGTTCGATTCCCACAGCCGACAAACAAGTTAAAACTACCACTGTAATTCCCCCTCCACAAACATCATTGACGGCTGGTAACCGCATTTCACGCGCAAAATATATCACTTACCGAGATCTGCTACGATAGAGTGCCACACCCAGTAATGGGTAGAAGGCGTGATGATATGTTTATATTTATTTTTTGTTTATAATAATTGAAGTATGTAGTACATAAGACCTAGCAGAACTACATTAGTTGGTTCGATTCCCACAGCCGACAAACAATTTTCACCACGTTAAAACTACCCCTGTGTTTCCTCCTCCACTAACATATTTGGGGGCCATAATTTGACGGTTGGTGACCGCATTTTACGCGCAAAATATATCACTTACCGAGATCTGCTACGATAGAGTGCCACACCCAGTAATGGGTAGAAGGCGTGATGATATATTTGTTTATTTATTTTTTGTTTATAATAATTGAAGTATGTAGTACGTAAGATCTAGGAGAACTGCATTCATTCCGGTATATTTCTTATATCAACATTTTTTTCATATTGACATAACTGTTTGAATTACTGTGAAATGACAGGTTTCTAATTTAAAATTTTCCAAAACGGTATCTCTCAAAGTTACTGTATGCAGTAATTTTTTTCATTCTTTTATTTTTATTTACACCTGTTGATTTGATAAAACTTATAAGTTAATATATGACCAAATAAAAAAATTACGTCCCACTATTTTATCCAATGATTCATCAGCCTAATAAAATCGTAGGCGCTAATTTATTCTCATAAAATTATTCGTAATTCCTACCTGACCTATTTCTGTCTATTTACTTTATACTTATACCTTATAAAAAATCAAATCACCACAGAATTTTAAGACAAGTGTTACGTAGACTTCGGAGAAAGTTGCCACATTCAATAGTTGTTACATACATATATGTACATTTAACTCTTTTGAAGTCTCTCAATGAAATGCACCTTTTATCAATGGACCTGTTTGTATAACATCTGAATTAATAAAAAATAAATATATCATCACGCCTTTTACTCATTACTGGGTGTGGCACTCTATCGTAGCAGATCTCGGTAAGTGATATATTTATGCGCGTGAAGTGCGATTATCAGCCGTCAAATCACGGCCCCTAAGATGTTAGTAGATGTAGAGCCACAAGGATAGTTTTAATGTAGTGAAAATTGTTTGTCGGTTGTGAGAATCGAACCGAGGTCCTCAAATCTACAGGCCTGTTCGATACCACGAAGCCAGCTGCCCCATAAAATGTAGCAAGCAATTGCCTAGTTATTAATTAGGATCTACAATTGCAGAGCCTTTTACTCATTACTGGGTGTGGCACTCTGTCGTAGCAGATCTCGGTAAGTGATATATTTATGCGCGTGAAGTGCGATTATCAGCCGTCAAATCACGGCCCCTAAGATGTTAGTAGATGTAGAGCCACAAGGATAGTTTTAATGTAGTGAAAATTGTTTGTCGGTTGTGAGAATCGAACCGAGGTCCTCAAATCTACAGGCCTGTTCGATACCACGAAGCCAGCTTCCCCATAAAATGTAGCAAGCAATTGCCTAGTTATTAATTAGGATCTACAATTGCAGAGCCTTTTACTCATTACTGGGTGTGGCACTCTGCCGTAGCAGATCTCGGTAAATGCGCCTGTACGGTTATCAGCTATCAAATCACGGCCCCTAAGATATCAGTGGAGGGGAAGCCACAGGATTAACAACAAACGCCGTTGTTATCTGTCTAGTAATGTTTTGTCTGAGGACTTTACAAATCAAATTACATTTTTTCATCTATATATTTAAAGTTTTATGTTGGTATACCTGATTGTAAAATTCAAAATATAATTGTAATTTGAGTATTTGTCATTGTTTCTCCATACTTTATGTCAACTAAGCTACGATCGCACTGGATTCAAATTTGATTTTATTCCAATTTTACCCTCCATTTTGTTATATATTATAAGCAGCCTCGATCCCACGACTCTTTCATATACTAAAAGACTTGATATCAATTATTAAATATTTACTTGAAATAATAATTAAATATTAAATGACTTTTAAAAAATTAAAGTATAGTTTTCATAAATAAATTGCAGTCTGTTTCAGTCTTTCAGTTTCTGAACTTTAAAGTTTTCATTTTTGTAGCATTTTCAGGATAGTGAAAAGTTCAATCTATTTATATCTTGAAAGTTCATTCATCATTTTAATGTATTTACAAAATTAATTACATTTATATTATTTTATAATGTAGATTTCACACTGTAATTTATTAATCAATAATATTTTTCTTATTTATTTTCGCAATATATGAAATAACAAACCGAATGATTTGAAAATTAAAAAATCTTGTTGGAAAATTTGAAATTTCTTTAGATTTATTTTTATGGGGTAATGGCTCAGTGATATCAAGTTGGCCTGTGGATCCTAAGAACTCTGGTTCGATCCCCACAGCCGACAAAACATTTTCACCAATTTAAAATTACTCCTGTGGTTCCTCCACCACTAACATCTTTGGGGGCCATGATTTGACGGCTGGTAACCGCACTTCACGCGCATACATATATCACTTACCGAGATCTGCCACGGCAGAATACCACACCCAGTAATGAATAAAAGGCGTGATTATATATTTATTTATTTATTTCATACTATAATTTGATAATAATAATATTTTTCGCATTCATTTTCGCAACATATGGAATGAAAAACAGAATGATTTGAAAATTAAAAATTCTTGTCGGAAAATTTGAATTTTCTCATATTATTTATGTTTTTATATTATTATTATTATTTATTATTATTATTTATGAAAAAGCTATCCCTGTGGCTCCTCCACCACTAACATGTTTGGGGGCCGTGATTTGACGACTGGTAACCGCACTTCACGCGCAAAATATATCACTTACCGAGATCTGCTTCAGCAGAGTGCCACACCCAGTAATGGGTAGAAGGCGTGATGATATATTATTATTTATTATTATTATTATTATTATTAGTGTTCATTTATTAAAACAGTTTTAATAGATAAAATGTCAAACATTTGTTTAATTTTGTTTCCATTCCATAGCTATTGACAATTTTGAGTCATTTTTCGTCATTTTCAGATCTATTTTGTGCCGTTACAAAGTATACAAAATTATTTTTGTGTATTTAGCTGCAGAATGTAATGCCCTAAAACTATTATTTAACGCTTTTTTGCTTAAAATATCCTTACCAAGACCACCTTGTATATAAAAATTGTGAAAATAGTATTATTTTAGTTGATGACAATAAACCAATAATATAATAATAAAAAAATACATTATCTTGATGTTCAAATTTTGTAATTTTACATTCTTTAAATTTACTTATTTAAGGTAATACTAGTGTGACGGTGGCGCCATCGGTTGTCGAGTGGCGAAACTGACGCTCAAAAAAATATAAAATATGTGTTTTATACCTATTATGATTTGAATATCATGAATTGTTAACAGGTTGTTGGTCTAGTGAATTTTCAAATACCATACCACCGTGTGATGTTGCCATTATAAATTGGGATTCTTAATTTTTCGTTAAAAACAAGGCTTTGCATGGCTATATATCCATTACTAAACAATAAAAAACTTTCTCCTTCTGATACAATATACATGGATAGTTCTAGAACATCATACTAGTTTTTCAAATGAAACTGCAAAATTTTAGAGGTACACAAACCAAATATGTGCGATTCTGAGTGATGATCGCCATAAGCCCCGTGTATAAGAACTCAAATTTACAAGCGAATATATTTGTTCACAGACGATGAATGTGTTTCATATTTTAACAGGATGTGTATGACTATCCAATGTTTACGTGCGCCAAATTTCATTCAAATCTGCAAAAAAAATTTTCACGCTAGGACTATCTTAACCGCTCCTGTATCTTTCCAAACAAAACAATTAGTAATGGTGCCTTGCTTATGGAAGATACCTAAATTAAACTAAATGCTGTCCTAATGAGGTATTATAAAATCTCACATCTTCTAACTTATGTGTGTCATGATGCTTGCTGCAAATTCCTAATAAGTCGTGCTGAATTTAATACCATCATATCACGTGCCGTATAACAAGTGACAGGCTTTCTTAATTACATGAACATCACGCTCCTTTGTTTATATTTCAAGAAAAATCTCTTTGTTTAACATAGTTTAACAAGCTAGCTAAAATCATGAAACAGATTGTTTGCACATTATTTTAAAAGAGAATTTTGTTTCAAAATACTGTTATATTATTTTATGATAACAGTTTTATTTGTCAACATTTCCAAAAATTCCAATGGCCTATTTATAAACCACAATTTTTAGCATACGATTATTAATATTTTATTATTCTTAGTGGCAAACCGCTAATGATAAAAAGTGGTTTAATTTTTTGCTGGTAAAATAATTTCACATACTTGCAAGACTGATATAGTTCTGTAACTTTTCTCAGAAGCTAATGATGTAATTGTTGTAATACAACAAAAATGTATGCATTGTATTTATTATCAAGTTCTTTATATATATAAACATTTTCTTAGAAATTTAATTAGAGCAACAATGAACGTTTTATCTGAAATTAAATTTTAGTAATGAAAATATAAATGATTTCATTCAACATGATTCATTCTCTAATATCCATTAAACTATAAAAACTGTAAAGTATAATTCAATTGTTTCAAAAAACATAAATATATCATCACGCCTTCTACCCATTACTGGGTGTGGCACTCTGCCGAAGCAGATCTCGGTACATGATGTATTTATGCGTGTGAAGTCCGGTTACTAGTCAAATCACAGCCCCCAAAGATATTAGTGGAGGGAGAGCCACAGGGGTAGTTTTAAAATAGTGAAAATTGTTTGTCATTTGTGGGAATCGAACCTGAGTCAAATCCACAGGCCGATTTGATACTACTGAGCCACCTACTCATTCCCAAAAACAGTTGTACAAAATTATCTTTGTAACGCAATTTAGGAAAAATATACATAAATAAATATATCATCACGCCTTCTACCCATTACTGGATGTGGTACTCTGCCGCAGCAGATCTCGGTAAGTGATATATTTTGCGCGTGAAGTGCGGGAACCAGTCGTCAAATCACGACTCCCAAAGATGTTAGTGGTGGAGAAGCCACAGGGGTAGCTTTTGAAATTATGAAAATTGTTTGTCGCCTGTGGGAATCGAACCAAGGTTCTCAGGATCCACAGGCCGACTTCATACCACTGAGCTAGCCAATACAAAAAACAAGATTCATTTTCTAATATCCATTAAACTATAAAAACTGTAAAGTATAATTCAATTGTTTTAAAAAACATAAATATAAATAAATAAATATATCATCACGCCTTCTACCCATTACTGGATGTGGTACTCTGCCGCAGCAGATCTCGGTAAGTGATATATTTTGCGCGTGAAGTGCGGGAACCAGTCGTCAAATCACGACTCCCAAAGATGTTAGTGGTGGAGAAGCCACAGGGGTAGCTTTTGAAATTATGAAAATTGTTTGTCGCCTGTGGGAATCGAACCAGGGTTCTCAGGATCCACATGCCGACTTCATACCACAGAGCTAGCCACCCCATACAAAAAACATTAAAAATAATAAACATTTTGTGCAACAATATTAAGTTAGAATATTTGTAAAAAATAAATTTTCTGGAAAAGTACCTGATGGAAAACTAGCACACTCATTTTCCCGTACACTCGCAAACAAAAGTTATTGAAAAACACATATTAAATACGCCTGTCGTTCATGCTTTCCCGCACAACACTAACGTATGAAAATTGCTGACGAGCATATGAGGAAAACTCGTGGTTACTTTGGAAACGTTTTCTGTTAATTTTCTGACGTATTTTCCGAAGTACAACGACCTATTTTAAGTAGAGGTCTTTGAATTTAATCATGAATAGAATCAACCCTTTTGTGTACAACCCAGAATTGATTTTCAATCATAATGAAACTTTTTTTGTCAATTTTATTATATCCGATTTTATCCGTTGTGCTCTTTGATTTCGGATATTGAAATAGCAATAACTGGTTGTTTCCCCAATTATTTATTTATTTATTTACGGAGTTAGATAATCGGATGTAACTAAAAAAAAGTGAACCGCGGAGTAAATATTTAGATTCGAACTTTCGAATTTTTTAAATTCCGAATTTTCGAATTTTGTAATATTCTGAATTGACGAATTGTGAATGTGGATCCTAACGTGAACACGGCATGTTGATATGAATTATTTTCAGAATAAACTCATGTGCAGAGTTTTGTATGAATTCGTAAGTATTTATTATTAATTATTATTATTTACCAAATTAATTCAATTTAGAGCCAGTTTTTCAATCGCCGGTTTACTCTCGATTAATGTTAATCATGATTAAATAATAATGGTAACCATAGTTTCCATTATTATTTAAACATGATTAACATTAGCTGTATTCCATTTGCCACTTAAATCAGTTCAGATAAATTAGACAACATGATTAAATGAACTGAATTAAGTAAACTGATGCACTTATTAGAGTGAATTACTTCAAAGTAAATTATAATCAGTAATTCTAGTACTGGAAATAAAGTCAGCGAAGTAATCCAGCGAAATAAATAAATGATCTGGTTCAGTAAATGTAAGTTAGATCTGATCCAAATGGCAAATGGAATACGCCTATTAATCGATGATTGAAAAATTGGCCCTTAGACTTAAAATTTCGCTACACTGTCAAAAACGTTTTAATTAAGACGTTTTTGTATCCTTTTTATTATCATTTTAAAACATTTGACTAAAAGTCCATAGCATTTAGATGGCGGTTCAGAGAATAGATGTCTTAATTAAGACCCCTAAACTTGCAGAGTTTTTGCACAATACTTCGCCGAGTTTATTATTTAATTCGTGGCCGACCTTTCGCGAATTATACGTGAGCGTGTTTGGAGATGACAGATGGCGTTAATTCAGTGGCAAAAAATTCGAGAAATCAAAGCTTCGAAAAATTCGAAAATTCATAAATTCGAACCTTCAAAAAATTCGAAAATTCGAAGCTTCGATTTTTTCTGACAAGGTTCAAAATATTCGAATGTTCGTACGTTCAGAAATTTAAACTTTGGTGGAAATCAACGACCCTAGTGATAAGTAAATGAGCTTATTGACGAAGACTGATTATTTGATAAATTTAATGAATAAATATATTATGAATGATTTTAGGGTTCGTGCTACCCCATTTGATAACTAAATTAGATACCGCAGTTCAAGTATTATGCCGATGGCACCCTGGTCGAGGAGCATGAATGAGCGTCGAGGAACACATCGATGAAACAACAGAACGCACCCTGACTGATAAAGTAAACAAACACGAAAAATAGCACAAAGCAAAACCAAAATGACAGCCCACGCTAACATGAAATGAGACACAATAATACGTGTGAAATGAGACACAATCGTTTCATCGAGGAACTCCTCGATGGAAATAGAGGCGTCTCTATTTTTCATCGATGACGGGTGCGTTCTGTTGTTTCATCGATGAGTTCCTCGACGCTCATTCATGCTCCTCGACCAGTGTGCCATTGGCATTAGATGTTACGTCAAACTATTCGATATTCGGCCAAGTAGCAAACTAATATTAGTTGCAAGTATAATTTCTAGTGAACTATGCTTGAAAAACAATTGTTTGCCATTGTTTTAAATGTCTATTCCTTTTTGCCAATGAGCAAACAATCTGTCATCCGATGCATAGCATCATGATTTATTTGTACAATTTGTTTAAATTTGAAATGTTTGTAAAAAACCGCGTAAAATTAAAAGCGCTAATGGACAATTTTTGAATTAATCTAAAATCCAGATAAAGTAAATCCCTGTAAGTATACTTCGTTTGAAAGCAACGAGATGTCAGAATAACCCGAATTCGATCTCATATGCCTTTGCGTGGACGGTATGCGCAGTCTGTCGACCAGCTGTTTGCGATCACGGTTGGTGTTTGTTGGGCAGAGAAAGCAACCGAAAGTAGAAGTCGCACGTTTATTGTGATATTGTCTCTATAGCAAAAACGACGTTGTGTGAAAAGTCCCCATCATTCGCGAAAGACTTGTACCAAGTAACTATACAATTGTATTCATCGAGACATCGCTTTTGTGAACAATTCCCCACGAATATTCCTTCGGAACGGGTCTCTTCAGTGAGGTAAATGGCGTCATAAGGAAAGTTAGTTTGTTCCATCCGAACTCATAGTTTTTTGAGCCAGGATTCTTTGTTTAAACAATTAGTGCAGTGCGTGTTTGAAACTATGGCTTCAGTGCGAACGAGTAGTGCTTTGAGGGCACTTGCTGTTGAATATAAAAGCCTTCAAGAAGAGCCTGTAGAAGGATTTTGCGTTAAACTTGTCAACGAAGATAATCTTTTTGAATGGGAAGTAGCAATATTTGGACCACCTGATACGTTATACATGGGTGGATATTTTAAGGTGAGTTAAATATTATATCTTTGCTCAAACTGTACATGGAACAATAAAAATAACGTTATATACGTCATGAGTAATTGTCAGAAGTGACTTGAATAATAATACAAACAACAGTTCTTGTACTTATGAAGGCTTTTCCAAATTTCCACAGAAATTAATTTGCTTCTTACAACAATTTTCTATGAACTATGACTCACAAGATTTGCATATCTTTTCGAAAAGAAAATCTAATTTTATTTCTCCCTAGACGAATCCATTATTCAAATTCGAATACGCAACTTTTACAAAACAAAGTTGCCAAAACAAATTTGCTTACGTATTAAACAAAAAATACTATCTTTATCGAAATAAAGGTCTGAAATTATTCCGATGTTATCTGCATGCGTTATAAAATTACTCGTAGGAAATTCAAAACAAATGCAATTATAAAATTATTTATCGATTTCGCTGCAATGTTGCAATGGTTACGCTTTGAAACTTATCGATTTGTACGAACTGCAAATCGATTTTGATTCGTGACAGGTATTTGAAAAATTAACTTTTCTTCAAATTCCCAAAAATTTAGGTACCTATTTATTACAAGTAATAAATAATTTATCGCTAATTATGAATTTAATGGGATGGCTAGCTCAGTGGTATGAAGTCGGCCTGTGGATCCTGAGAACCCTGGTACCCTAGATTCGATTCCCACAGGCGACAAACAATTTTCATAATTGAAAAAAAAACTACTCCTGTGGCTCCTCCACCACTAACATCTTTGGGGGCCGTGATTTGACGACTGGTAACCGCACTTCACGCGAAAAATATATCATTTACCAAGATCTGCTTCCGCAGAGTGCCACACACAGTAATGGGTAGAAGGCGTGGTGATATATTTATTTATTTATTTATTCTAATTAAAATTTTTCATTTCATGTTAAACTGTTAAGGCCAGGGTCAGTATTTGCTATCGTCAAGCATTTTAAACAAATTATAAATCAAATGATTTGTAAATATAAAATATTATTGACGATTTTAAATATTTTCCACTTAAAAATAAAAAAAATGAAGGTTGTGTTTCATCGGGTAAATGTCAAACGACAAAAAAATAACTTGACGTATACTGTTGTTAATTTTTAAAACAAACAATACGGTTCTGCATAAAATATATTAGCACGCAACATATTTATCATTTTAAACATAATTTACTGACAGATAAATATACAAGGTATCACTGAAAAGCGAACCAGACGTTAGAAAATCAGTTTTTCTGATGCCATTGTTTCGTAAATAATAATTACCGAGGCTAGCTATGACACATTACAAAATAAAGAGATAAATTGACATAAAATCAAATTTGTATCTCAGGGAGACTGTAGCTTAGCTGGTTTAAAGCATATGACCGGAGTTCAGGTTCGAATCCTGGCGATATCCTAATTTTTTCTTTATAATTTAATTTTTTATGAAGTAGGTGGCTCAGTGATATTGAGTCGGCGTATGGATTTGAGAATCTCGGTTCGATTCCCACTGACAACAATTTTCATTACATAAAAATTACTTTAAAAATTAAATTGGGGTAATGGTTCAGTGGTATCCGAGTCGGCCTGCGGATCCTAAGAACCCTGGTTCGATCCCCACAGCCGACAAAACATTTTCACCAATTTAAAATTACCTCTGTGGCTCTTCGTCCACTGAATCTTTGGAGGCCGTGATTTGACGCCTGGTAATCGCACTTTACGTGCATAAATATATGACTTATCGAGATCTGCTACGGCAGATTGTCTCACCCAGTAATGGGTAAAAGACGTGATATATTTTATAGTTTTATTTATATAATTCAATTTGATTTCATCAATTGTTAAATATTTACTTAAAATATTAATTCAATTTTCAAATATAAAAGATTAAAATAGCTATTTACATAACTAATGCGCGAATGGTGCAAATGACGTCTTCGTGCACGAGTTTTGTACAATGCTTTTTGTAACGAGCAAAAATTATATATTGGACAATGAGGAAAGTTATTAAATTTGAAGCGTGAATTTATATTGACAGTTAAGTATGCCATGAATTGACATTTGTTATTTGAAAACAAATTGTTCATTTTTTCTCGTAAAGTTTGTTAAAATATGTCTGTTTGATGGCGTTATAAGCTAATGTCTCTACTTCTTTTATAAATGCCTTAAAATGTTTGTATATAAATAAGTACAATTAGCGTTTTAATAGTCAAAATTTAGAATAATTAAAAATGGGTGTTTTTTCAATTACTTTGCGCACTAGTGCATCAGTTTCCAAGGTAATGTAAACCTTATTTTGAATGATGCGAGTACAAAAATATTTTTCCTTAACAGCCCAATTCTCAAAATAGTTTTAGCTAATCCTGGATTTTAGATGAATGAAATGAAACTAATCTATATTCTCAAAAGACTTTAAATAAATAAATAAAATAAATATATCATCACGCCTTCTACCCATTACTGGGTGTGGCACTCTGCCGAAACAGATCTCGGTAAGTGATATATTTTGCGCGTGAAGTGCGGTTACCAGTCGTCAAATCACGGCCCCCAAAGATGTTAGTGGTGGAGGAGCCACAGGGGTAATTTTTGAAATTATGAAAATTGTTTGTCACCTATGGGAATCGAACCAGGGTTCTCTGATCCACAGGCCGACTTCATACCATTGAGCTAGCCACCCCAAAAGACTTTAAATAATCACTGATATAATCTTGTTTCCCTATGGTTTTCGGCAAGTGATTTTATCTTTTTAAAATTGGAGTACAATAAGATTAGCTAATTTAAAACATACAGACATTAAAATAATTTTTGTCAGTTTAAAAAACTGAAAATGTCACATGTCAGATAACAATTTAACATTAAATTACTCTCTTACTTTAATAACAAATCTTTCCACAACGTTTCTTATAGCCTCATCCTAATTCCATATACTCTGTTTTTATTTTAAATCGTATGGGGTGGCTAGCTCAGTGGTATGAAGTCGGCCTGTGGATCCTGAGAACCCTGGTACCCTAGATTCGATTCCCGCAGGCGACAAACAATTTTCATTATTTCAATAACTACCCCTGTGACTAACATCTTTGGGGGCCGTGATTTGACGACTGGTAACCGCACTTCACGCGCAAAATATATCACTTACCGAGATCTGCTTCGGCAGAGTGCCGCACTCAGTAATGGGTAGAAGGCGTGATGATATATTTATTTATTTATTATTATTTATTTTGAGAAACTATATATAACTGAATCAACGTTAAACGTTACGACCAATCTTCTTCGATACCTATAATTATGAGTTGTAGATAAAATTTTGTATTACACTTGTGTTTTATTGGCATATAAAACACTTAAGAATATTAAACACTCGACCTTCGGTCTCGTGTTTAAACTTTTCTTACATGTTTTATATACTTAATAAAACACTTGTATAATAAATAACTGTTAATTATATGTTCAAAAGATTACAATATGTACATAGGTTATATGTCAAAATGACATTTTGTAAAATCAAGTATTCACAATAAACAAAAATAGGAGTTATTTTTCTTATGGGCCCTAGTGCCAAAAACAAGTGTTTAAGTCCGCTTTTTTAGGACTAAAACACATTAATTTCGGCCCGGTTGTGCATAAAAATATTTTTGTAACTCTGTATATATTTCTGACTGAATTGTATATGTTTTGTAATTTCCAGGCTCGGATGAAGTTCCCAGGAGATTACCCATATTCGCCACCGTCCATTCGATTTTTAACGAAAGTCTGGCACCCGAATGTATATGAGGTAAGTACACTGTTTGGCATTTCGTCGAATCAAGTGTTTGGCATGCAAGGTAGCACATTCCGGCCAAGATAAAAAATAAGATTCCCACGTATATAATTGTCAAAAGTACTGTATCAACTTGGCGGTGACTTTTGACTTGAATTTAAAAACTTGACAAAGAAAAAAAGAAAGCAGAGGTCACTAAACTTCACAGAATTTGATAGAGGTTAACAATAGACTATTGTTTAACACAAGCATGGAATGGTAGTCATTTCGTACGAGTTGAAATTCATTTGTATAAGGCCACCGACCATTAAAGATAAACTCAGTATATGTATAATTAGTATATTTTTGAAAAAAACAATTGATGAGCGGTTAATGTATTTTTTTTATAAATATTTTTATTAGATTGCAAAACATTGACCTAACTTGATCTATCAAAACTTTCGATTTCTTTGTAATTTATCATTTTTACTTTTTTTTAAACGAAAAATATCAACATCTGCTCTTTCTAAAATATCTTTCGAAGTACCAAATTCTTTCACTGTCATCTCCAAAAATAAAGAACGTAACACATTTAACGTTTAAAATAAATAAACAATAGTATATTAAAGAACTACAGAATGATCAAAAGGAATTGTTACAGTTGGCAATAAAAAAAACTAGTTGAAATTGGTAAACCTGATACATAAATTCATTTCCTGTTGTTGACAGTGACATTTAAAATTTAAATTTGAGTACATTTATTATTACATTTTTTTCTAAAGTATTTCTATTACTTAAAAAGTCAAAATTCTATTAGCTGTCAGACTCCTGACATAACCTATTTGTATTTATTAGAAATGTCAAATAGCATTTCCGCCTTTATCTGACATTGTGCCAACTGTGGAATAAAAAGATCTCTGGAATTGTATTGCAAACTATAACAATTCCTTTTGATCACCCTGTAGTTTCATAAGGCAATCTGTTAACGCACGAGTCTGCGGCCCGTTTTCTAAAATTGGACTCGTGCGTTAACAGGCCTTATGAAACGTGTTTTTTATACTATTTTTTCTATTGAGGTAATTCTATAATTTTCTTAGATTTTTAAAAACTGCGACTTGTCAAACATATAAGTTGGTGTTTTTTATCATTCGTGTTGGTAGCATTTCTCACAACACAGACAATTGAAATATCATATTTTTTGACAATTAATCAATATTTTTTTCTGTATTGTGAATGTTTTTAATTTTGTCTGATTGTAGCATATTCTGTTAGTAATATTTCAACACCGATAATTTACAATTTTAAGGTTATGTGTCATTCATCTGTCAGGTTTAAGAGCATTCATACCACTCCTACAAAATAAAAAGCGCAAAAAACAATGCGCTTATAGATCTCCTTAGCAACGTGTTTACAGTGCGTTTATATGACATTCCATTTGCCATTTGGATCAAATCTAACTTAGATTTACTGAACCAGATTACTTATTTATTTCGTTGGATTACTTCGCTCACTTTATTTCCAGTACTAGAATTACTGATTCTACTTTGAAGTAATTCATCTCAATAAGTGCATCAGTTTGCTTAATTCAGTTCATTAAGTGCACCAAGTGGCAAATGGAATACATCTATAGACTTATAAGAGTAGCTAAAGTGATAGATTTAAAGCATTCCGCTTCGCGTCGTGTTGTTAAACTCGTCACATGTGCTTCAAAGACTTAGTTATACACCAGTATCATAATATACAGTGTGATCAAAAGGAATTGTTATAGTTGGCAATACAATTCCAGAGATCTTTTTATTCCACAGTTGGCGCAAAGTCAGGTAAAGGCGGAAATGCTATTTGACATTTCTAATAAATACAAATAGGTGATGTCAGGAGTGTGACAGCTAATAGAATTTTGACTTTTTAAGTAATAGAAATAATTTAATAATAAATGTACGCAAGTTTAAATTTTAAATGTCACTGTCAACAACAGGAAATGAATTTATGTATCAGGCCTACCAATTTCAAGTAGTTTTTTTTATTGCCAACTGTAACAATTCCTTTTGATCACTCTGTATTATGAAATCTCTGCATTCTGTTGTGAAATGAAGTATAGATTGTTGTAATATTTTTTCGCTGACTGTACCTGCTTCTGATTAAAATGCATACATAAACATTTATGGTGTCGTGTACTACACATCATTTAACAATTATTTAACTACCGTTTTATGATTGTTATATTAATTTACTCTTATCGTATTTCAAAATAATTTCTTGTGTATGGTACGAAGGTTGTTATAATAATATATTTTGTCTAGCAAATGTTTTTGAATTCGCAGAACGATTATTTTAATAATTGTTGATAATATTTCAAATTACAGCGAAGTAAATATTCATGAATTTCTTCATATACCTTGCGATAACACCTACATTCTTATGGTAACCATGGTTACTACTACGTTTCAAGGATGTCGAGATATTCATCTTTTAATCAAGAAAGCTATTATTCTGAATTGTTATTTTAAACAATTATTTACCAAACTTAAACAACAATTTGTAATTTTAATTTGTAACCAAATACTGCCATGATTTTTAAATTAATAAATATGGCGGAGGAGTCAGAAAAATAAATTTAAAAAAATATATCATCACGCCTTTTAGCCATTACTGGGTGTGGCACTCTGCCGAAGCAGATCTCGGTAAGTGATATATTTATGCGCGTGAAGTGCGGTTACCAGTCGTCAAAACACGGCCCCCAAAGATGTTAGATGGGGGAGCCACAGGGGTAATTTTAAATTGGTGAAAATGTTTTGTCAGCTGTGGGGCTCGAACCAGGGTTCTTTGAATCCACAGGCCGACTTGATACCAATGAGCTATTACCCCATATCATATCATCACGCTTTTTATCCATTACTGGGTGTGGCACTCTGCCGAAGCAGATCTCGGTAAGTGATATATTTTGCGCATGAAGTGCGGTTACCTGTCGTTATATCACGGCCCCCAAGGATGTTAGTGGTGGAGGAGCCACAAGGCTAGTTTCAATGTGATGAAAATGTTTGTTGGCTTTGGGAATCGAACCAGGGTTCTCAGGATCCACAGGTCGACTCAATACCACTGAGCCATCTACTCCATTATATCTTTTACCGGGATCTGGTATGACAGAGTGCCACACTATTGCTGGGTTGCAAGAAAAAAATAAAGAGCTCATTAGTTAAAAAATTGTTTATCTAGCGATTTTCTGAAATTTATTGAACCGTTAGTTGCTAATGAACCGATAAAACTTCCATGCAACCCAGCAATAGTCCAATTCTCAAAAGAGTTTTAGGGCCAAATTCATAGTCGTGACTCAGCAACCCAGCATCAGTATGGTAAAAGTACGATGATATATTTATTATTTTTATAAAATGTTTGGTGCCACTGTTTTCCTTAACCTTCCCTTGTCAATCACATTTAATTTACTAGAACCATTCAATATTGAATGAAAATTACAAATCTTGGGTCTGAAAATATTCTGAAAACCCTGTAACATATTATTATCATGAATATTGCTTGAGCCTTTGTTCAATACAGAATACTGTGACCTTCTGTTCTAAAACATGGAAACCAGTAACGTTTCCAAGGTGTTTCCGATACGTTTTGAAATATCATGATCTTGATATTACTGTAGTAACTGTAAACAGATATACAGAAACAACGAATACACAATGCTTTATTATTCTAAAACATATTTTATGGGGTGGCTAGCTCAGTGGTATGAAGTCGGCCTGTGGATCCTGAGAACCCTGGTACCCTAGATTCGATTCCCACACGCGACAAACAATTTTCATAATTTCAAAAGCTACCCCTGTGGCTCCTCCACCACTAACATCTTTGGGGGCCGTGATTTGACGACTGGTAACCGCACTTCACGCCCAAAATATATCACTTACCGAGATCTGCTTCGGCAGAGTGCCACACCCAGTAATGGGTAGAAGGCGTGTTGATATATTTATTTATTTATTTAATTTAAGATAATGTTCAAAGGTAATACCATAAGTTTATAATTTGTAACAAAATTCTGAATTAAATATTTTTAGATAAATCGAATTACTCAGAACATAATAACGTCATTTCGTCTTTTAAATTAAATGAGTATAGTACGGAAATAAGTCTTGACTATTTGTAGAGCAATAAAAATGTAATTCTGTTGCCCCACATACGAGATATGAGTATTTATCCAGTAACGGCAAACATCAACGTTTACCATTTACTCGAAATGATTTAAACCAGAGATTCCCAACAACTGACCTACTTACTTTGAAAAAGTTTATTCATTTAATAGTTAAAAGCGAGTGATCTTAAGGTATTACTAGCGTGAAAATTTTTTTTGCAGATTTGAATGAAATTTGGCGCACGTAAACATTGGATAGTCATACGCATCCTGTTAAAATATGAAACACATTCATCGTCTGTGAACAAATATATTCGTTTGTAAAGTTGAGTTCTTATACACGGGGCTTATGGCGATCATCACTCAGAATCGCACATATTTGCTTTGTGTACCTCTAAAATTTTGCAGTTTCATTTGAAAAACTAGTATGATGTTCTAGAACTATCCATGTATATTGTATCAGAAGGAGAAAGTTTTTTATCGTTTAGTAATGGATATATAGCCATGCAAAGCCTTGTTTTTAACGAAAAATTAAGAATCCCAATTTATAATGGCAACATCACACGGTGGTATGGTATTTGAAAATTCACTAGACCAACAACCTGTTAACAATTCATGATATTCAAATCATAATAGGTATAAAACACATATTTTATATTTTTTTGAGCGTCAGTTTCGCCACTCGACAACCGATGGCGCCACCGTCACACTAGTACTACCTTAATTAAAGTCTAACTCACGTTAACAATTACTCTGCGCTTAAATTTTCAGAAGATGAAATTTCACAGTTGATATTAGCTGGTACTTCATGATAAATATCAGCAATTGCAGATCTATATTACAATTAATAATTCGATCAAAAATAATAAATTTCATCTCATTAAAATTACCCTTTCACTCTCTTTGGTAGCCGAGATTTGACGGCTAGTAACCCCACTTGACACGCAAAATATATAACCGAAATCAGCTACGATAGACTGTCACACCTAGTAATAGGTAAAAGACGTGATTTTTATTTAAAGTGATAATAATATAATGCTGCCACCATTTTACGCTTACGAATACGTATGTATCACTTTTTTAATTCTAAAATAAAATAAATATATCATCACGCCTTCTACCCATTACTGGGTGTGGCACTCTGCCGAAGCAGATCTCGGTAAGTGATATATTTTACGCGTGAAGTGCGGTTACCAGTCGTCAAATCACGGCCCCCAAAGATGTTAGTGGTGGAGGAGCCACAGGGGTAGTTTTTGAAATTATGAAAATTGTTTGTCGCCTGTGGGAATCGAACTAGGGTTTTCAGGATCCACATGCCGACTTCATACCACTGAGCTAGCCACCCCATGGGGTGGCTTTTTTAATTCTGAACACACTATATCTCTGTTCCTAAAGCATTTAATTAATAATAAATATTAGTGTTATTTATCATATACGGGGTGGTGAACGCAACTCTCGAACATAGGAATTTAACATGTAAAATCACAATTTTGTCATTTCCTGCTTCCCTAATTATTTTAAACAAACAAAGTGTAGATACACTTTCTAATGATATAAATCAACATAAATAGAATGTAGATTACGGTAGTGCCCTTGCTTATTTCCAGACACACAATCTTATTTTATACTTTCACTCTAAGATACCTGAATTATCTTACAACTAGTCATGTTGTCGTCATACTTAATAGTCGGTTATATTTCATGACACATGTATAAAAGTTGAGTCAAACATAAGAATAAAATATAATTGGTTTCTGTTTTAATGTAATGGTAGAATTCTATGTAAATCTATTTATTTATTTATGCTAGATTGTAAAACAGGAACATAATCTCTATGATAGTACAGGGTTCGAATTCACCGAGCCACAGTATGGCACAAGTAGTTAATATATTTTTAGCTAATTTAATCATTATTTATTTGCGCCACCGGTAACGTAAGTATAACTTACTTCCATAACAACATGCGCCGTAAGTGAATCATAAAATTTATAATTTGGATAGCATTATCTGTATTCCACTTGCCACTTGGTTCATTTAAATCAGTTCAGATAAATTCGATACATGATTAATGAATTGAATGAAGCAAACTGATGCACTTCTTGGGGTGAATTACATCAAAGTCAATTAGAATAAGTAATTCTAGTGCTGGAAATAAAGTCAGAGAAGTAATGCAGCGAAATAAATAAGTGATCTGGTTCAGTAAATGTAAGTTAGATCTGATCCAAATGGCAAATGGAATTCGCCTATTGTCAACAGAGTGTTATAGACAATAGGCGTATTCCATTTGCCATTTGAATCAGATCTAACTTACATTTACTGAACCAGATCACTTATTTATTTTGCTGGATTACTTCGCTGACTTTATTTCCAGCACTAGAATTACTTATTCTAATTGACTTTGATGTAATTCACCCCGAAAAGTGCATCAGTTTGCTTAATTCAATTCAATTTAATCATGTGTCAAATTTATCTGAACTGATTTAAGTGAACCATGTGGAAAATGGAATACAGCTAATAACAGTCCTATTAGTAGAGTAATTATAAAATTTTCTGACAGCTTGTTTATTTTTAAATAAAATTAAATAAATATATCATCACGCCTTCTACCCATTACTACGTGTGGCATACTGCATAGCAGATCTCGTTAAGTGATATATTTATGCGCGTGAAGTGCAGTTACCGAACGTCAAATCACGGCCTTGAAAGATGTTAGGGGTGGGGGAGCCACAGGGGTAATTTTTAATGTGGTGAAAATATTTGTCGGCTGTGGGAATCGAATCAGGGTTCTCAGGATTCACAGGCCGACTAGAGACCACTTTTTACTTTTCAGTTATTTAGTTTTCTAGCAACAAACAAAATTAACTATTTAATATTCTTCTTCTTCAATGGCACTACAGCCCAAATCGGGCCTGGGTCTACCGGGCACACCAAGCAGCAGTTTTTACACTGCCGGTTTCCGTAGTCGATGTTACTTACTTTTAAGGCATATGTATAAGTGACTAGCTTATAGCGCCCGAGTATGATTAATACAAGTAACTGAATTTTTTATTTTAACGACAAATCATAGTTTGCCGACAGGCGGATTCGAACTGACGAACCCATGTCGCAAAAATATAATAAGCAACTCTGTAACATGAATTTCGACTACGCAAGTACCATAAATAACAATTTTTTTTATCATTTTCTTTAAACCTAAACCATATGAAATCTTAATTTTGTCAACAACTGCCCAGTAACCCATAATCCAGTTACCAAGCTATGAACCAGTTATCACAATACCTTCTTTTGTAGGGGGAGACCCCCTCAGAGACAAAATTCTCAGCATGGGTCCCAAGCCCCATACATAAAGGTTACACTACTCTTTGCGCCTGGTGCAGACTTGGAGTTCAATACTGGCTTATAGAAATACGATACGATCCATTTTATTTCACGTCATAAAAACTTTACTACAAAAACCTTGGTAAATGTCAGTGTTCGTACCAGCGCGTGCAGCCAGGACCGTAATACGGAAATTTACACAAGAGGGCAAATATGTAAATAAGAAGATTTAGTAAAAGAATTAGAAGAATGATATACAGATGTCTCACTACAGAGTGATAGTGTTTCAATGGGGACTTATACAATTCAAATTTTTCGGTTGCCATCTAGTGAGTAAAACAGAATTTAATGCTTTGTTATGTAGCGAAGATGGTAGTTTTGCAGTTTGACGTTTATCACGTGATCCAAACGTGAAACGTCAAACAAATATGGGTATATGCGGGGAGTAGTGCTGAAAGGAGAAGGTGTCACCTCGCTCTTTCTACAAATTTGTTGTTTCACACAAAATTGTGTGGAGGGGGGTCTGCTGCATGTGACGTCAAAATTGTAAGTCCCCATTGGCAATACAGTTCTGGGGATCTTTTTATTGCACAGTTGGCACAACGCCAGGAAAAGGCGGTAATATTATTTGACATGCCATTTTTGAATGAAAATACGATTTTATTTATTGAACCAGTTTAAAAATCGAAATTTTTAAAATATGTTTCTATATAAATCAGGCTACTAGAAATTGAATGCCGTTGAGCGCATCTTCGTATCTTTTTTAGTTGTAAAGATAAGGTGATTTTTGATTTTTTAAAATCTCAATTTTGAACGTCCATATCTCGAAAACTAAAAGAGATATTGAAATGCGGTTTGAACGTGCTCCAATTAACTTGTACCGAAATTTTGAAAATTTTGAATTTTTTTATTTATTTTTCAAAATATTCATATCTCAATATTTCCAAAAATTTAAAAAATAATGCAAATCTGTGAAGATCAGTGAATTCCTCTCGTAAAAATACATAGGTATGCAAAATTTCAGGCAAAAATTCGCACAGATAAAGTTTTAATTAGAAAAAAACGGAAAATCACTGTTTTTTGAAGATTTTTGAAAGGGTACCCCTTAAGAATTTTACGAATTTTGGCCATTTTTAATTTTTTTGCTCTAAAAATTGTATCCGTTGAGCAAAAATTCTGAAATTTTACATACATATGTATTTTTATGCGACAAATCCACTGGTGTTTACAGATTTTCATTATCTCCCCAAGTTTTTAAAATATGGGCAAAAGAAAATTTTGACAAAAATGCTAAAAAATTTAAAATTTTCAAAATTTCTGTATAAGTTAATTGGACGAGAAATACACTCGTTCAAACCGCATTTCGATATCTCTTTTAGTTTTCGAGATATGGGTCTTCAAAGTTGAGTTTATTAAAAAGGTAAAAATCGCCGTAACTTAAAAACTAAAAAAGAAATGAAGATGCGCTCAACTGCATTCAATTTCTCGTAGTCTGATTTATATAGAACCATCTTTAAAAAAACCAAATTTTAAACTGGTACAGCCAAAAAAATTAAATTTTCAGATATTAATTTACTTACTTAAATTACCTTTTTAATTCTGGCATCGAGGCTGCCTATTTAAATCCATGGTGACTATGGCTTAGTTGGTTAGAGCATATGAACCGAGTTCATAGGGTCCCAGGTTCAAATCCTAGCGATATCCCAATTTTTCTCTTTATAATTTAATTTAATACGGAATGTGATATTTTTAGTGTAATGTAAAACGGGCTTTACTTGTCACTCTCTTCAAAAAATGTTTTTTAACACCAGCAAAAGCGAAAATAGAACCTTTTCAATTTTATAAATAAGAAGAGTGACATCTATCGATAAAAGTTCGATAGAAGCGAATGAAATCAACCTTAGCGATATTTGCAAAGTGCTAGTGAAGTAACAGTATATTCAGATGCACTTTCTAAACTTGTTACGCGTTTGCAAACCGGCGATTGTGATAGTGAACAAATAGGTTGTTAATGTTGTTTGGTTGTTCAATCAACATTTGTTTCATTGTTGAGAAATATTAGAACTTTTTTTATTATTTCAAGGTTGTTATAATTACTAAATTATACGTATGCTTTATGCTTTTTATAATATATAAGCAAGCAAAAGGTCGGGCGTTCAAATCTCGCTTACTTCAGTAGTAGTTTTTGAAATTATGAAAATTGTTTGTCGCCTGTGGGAATCGAACCAGGGGTTCCCAGGATCCACAGACCGACTTCACACCACTAAGCTAGCCACCCTATTTTAAATATTAATGTACTTTACGAGATAATTACCCAATATATTGGAATATCCGGATATTTTTTGAATAGCAGAATAACGAGTATGGAGACTAACGAATATCTAACTATTCGGATATTAATAGAAGTAAGTAGCACAGTGGTATCATGTCGTCCTGTGGATCCTGAGAACCCTGGTTCGATTCCCACTGGCGACAAACATTTTCACCACATTAATACTACTCTTATGGCTTCCCCTTCCACTAACATCTTTGGGGGCCGTGATGCGACGGTTGGTAACCGGATATCACTGAGCTAGCTACCCCATTTTACTTTCTTATACACAGTATAAGGAAGTATTGGAATCGTGAAAAAAATCGTTGACGAGATTTTCGCGGAAATACGTGTTTTGAGGTCCACTGAATTTGTTTTGATCATTTTCTCAATGATGTCTGTGTGTGTGTGTGTGTGTGTGTGGATGGATGGATGGATGTGTGTCCGAGTGTGCAATATCTCATGAACGAGATAAGATTTGTTAACGAAACTTGGTAATTATAAGTTTCATGAAAATACGAAGAGCTGAGTTGATTTTGAATGAAATTGAAAAACCGGAAGAGGAAGTTTACTGGACACATAAAACAATAAATTCCATTTATTTCAAAAATGGAATTAGTTACGAAAAAAAGTTTCAAATAAAAGATTAACAAAATGGAACATAAAATGTGATTTGCAATTTTCCTGTATATGCGTCTAATTTTGAGAAAAACTAATTTTTATTTTTAATAATATATTTCAATAATCATAGTAGCAATAGAACAAAAAACATAAATTTTAATTTTCGCTTTATCTAGTTATCTATGTCTTTTTTCGGACAAACAAATACATCATTAAAATGGTCAACTAATTTGGTAATTTTGCCTCAATTTAATCGACTTCGTATCTCACGGTTCTTGAGATACCAAGGGTTAGGTTCGAAAAACGGACATCCTGTATATGCCTCCTCAGTAAAGTTAGACATAAAGTAGTCAACATTACTAAAAAATTATACGTAAACAAATTTTATATTTTATATGTTTCAAACAGATAAATGCTGAATTACTGAAAAATTCAATTTGACGACTGGTAACCGCACTTCACGCGAGATCTGTTTCGGCAGAGTGCCACACCCAGTAATGGGTAGAAGGCGTGATGATATATTTATATATTTATTTTATCTAAATTACATGTTTAATAATATTATATAACATTCATATATTCTAAATATTAAATATGCTGTGTATAAGAAAGTCGTGTGGTGCCCACACCAGATTTTTTTATTACATATTTACAATGTCAAATTTTTCCTTTCTGTCCATGAGCAGTAAATAATTTAGTACATCCCTGTTACCAAGAATGAAATGATGTATTTACTGTGCTGGTGTCAGAAAAAAATAATTTAAAAAATTTAACAATGAAAAACATTTGATTTCAACAATTTTACATTGTTCGTATTCATTTGTATGAAATTCATATGTTGGTCATTACTTTTATTTTATTTCTGTGCCTAACGGCGCACATAACCAAACTTTCTCTGATTAGTAAATAAAACAAAAGGAAATGAAAACATCCATCGCTTACTTGATCCTACTTGTGGCACTAAATAAAAAAGTATGAGAGTGGGTCAACTCAATCGTTGGTTAACCATCCAGTTTCAACTATTTGGTTTCGAATAAATTGATAAATTAAACAAGAACAAACTTGAAGAAACTATATTGTTATGAGATCGATTTGTGTTTACTGCAGTACCATATGCATAAAAGATTCAATTAAATCATACAAATTAAGTAAATTAATGAAGATAAATTATGCGTCAACAATTTATTAATTTAATTTTTACGTAAGCATTAGCTTTATTAAATTGATTATTATTTAACAAAGCACGCTCTGCAATTGCAGATCTTGGCAACTGACGTATTTTTGATAAATATAAAGTTTATGACAGAAAAATTCGGGAGACGCCCGGGCTCGAACCGAGGACATTCAGCTTGCCGAGCTGATGCTTTAACCACTAAGCCACGGCTCCCCTGTACGAGATAGGCGTCAACCGAATTTATCTGTCATAGTGTCTAACACAGCATCGATCCCAAGACTCCTATGTCTCATAGGAATTGACAACGGGTTTCGTCTGTAGCGACACAATCTGATTTTTTAAAGAAATCGTACCACAAAGTAAATTGAAAGAAGAGCTGAAGGTCCTCGGTTCTAGTCCGGGCGTCTCCCGAATTTTTCTGTCATAAACTTTAAATTTATCAAACTTCAAAGTCAGCCATATGACTTAAATTCTTTAAATTGACGTATTTTTAACATGAAATATTTTCACCCTTCATGTTTTTTAAATATTTATGTATTTATGTTATAGTCAGAGAGCTAGGGTGCAAAATGATGTCTCATTTATCCCAGTGACAGAAATGGATTGTCTAATAGATTATGTCTTGATAAACATGAAAAAAAGAAAATTAGATTTGGGAACGGGTGGAAACTATAGATGATGTCGATGTGAATGCGCCAATTTGAATAAACAAAACGACTATAAAGTGTAGGGCAACAAAGAGCGCAAAAGATAGTTTGAAAATTAGCATAATACAAATAGCATTACCATTTTGGACTGTTAAAAGGTCAAAATGACATTAAATTTCCTGTTTTTAAAATTATCGGTGAATGACCTTAAAAAAACATGAATGCTCTGGATAAATATTTATGACAAATTTCATATTAAAAAATAAAGCTACATGGTAACAATAGATATTTAAATTTATTTTTTCATTCATTCAGTTTTATTATAAATAATACTAAAGTATTGTTGTTATCATTTTAGTTTGACAAAATATCAAAATATCTGTCAGAACAAAGACAAGAGCATGTAGCCAATTTATAATTATTAATGAGGTAATATTTTGTTATATTTATTAACAATAATTTGAAAAAATAATTCTAACCTATTTCTACAGCATGTTGCTAACGCATATGTAAACTTATTAACATATGGCGTCATTATATTTATGACTTGAATAACCTAATTCCATTATGATATATTTATGCGCGTGAAGTGCGATTACCAGCCGTCAAATCACGGCCTCCAAAGATGTTAGTGGTGGAGGAGCCACAGGGGTAATTTTAAATTAGTGAAAATGTTTTGACGCCTGTGGAGATCGAATCAGGGTTCTTTGGATTAACATTATTTTTACAATACTTGTACTGTAAGTTACCTACTAATGGTTCCCCAGGACTAATATTTACTTACTATCCACCGTTGACTGTAAGTAAATATTACATATCAAGGTCATGTTTATTTTGACAACAATTTGACAGCTGTCAATTTTAAAACCTATTTTTCTTCTCCTTCTATTTGTGCAAGTATTGTAAAAAATAGCTTACTAACCTCGAACTGTACGTGATTTTTTTAGGTCACGAATGTTTATTCTTCGGGCCTCGATTTCCCAAACTACATTCTTGACCTAAAAACTGTCACTTACAGTTCATGGTACGTAATATACTACTTCATCTTTAGCTGGGTCAAAATATCTCAGTAAAAGATGTCATTCTTTTTATCTAAAACCATCTATAAGAAAACTTAATTTTTCGTACACTAGAAAGTGCAAATTAGGTTTTAATGGTCACAATCTGTTAAATCTGTTTGCGTGTGAATGTTAGAAACTCGTTTTTAAATTCAAACACAAATATTGTAGTTTAGACTCTCAAAATACGGAACAAAAAAAAAAGAAAACAAATATGAAAACGGCAAAAAAAAATAGTTAATTTTTATTTTATATTAGTCATCACGGTATAGTTTATTATTTATACTTTCTCTATAGACAATAATGGGGGGGGGGTTCATCAATCATAATCAATATAAGGCAAATTTGTAACAAAAATATAAACTAATTACTTAAAAAAATACTATCAGCAAAAAAAAAAAATAATAATTTAAATTATGAAGTGAAAATGATGCAAATAATAATAAGTAATTTTAAAATATGAAATGAATATTGCAATTTGAGTTTATTATTGTTACGTATGGATATAGCTGTAGTTTTATTAACGTTTTACTTTCGTATAAAATGTCCATGAGTATCATATCAAAAGTAATTAAAATAGCATTAAAGTAACTTCTATTAATTTAAATATTAAAGATAACAGAACAATGTACAAAGTACTAAATAAATAATATTAATACACATTATATTGAACATATAAATATCGAAGGACAATCAATAACATTTTATACAGCCATAAACCCTAAAAATACACGTCAGTTGCCGATTTGCTAACTGATAACGTATAATATTCGCAGAAATAAACCATAAAATAGTTGATTACTGCACTGATTTTAAACAGGATAAGAAGATGAAAATTATCAGTAATAATATAACAAGAGAGTGAGAATAAATTGAAAATAATTTGACAGATCTTTCGAAAACTTGTTGCCAGGCAATAGTCACGAAAGCCCGTAGGGCTTGAGTGGCTATTGCCGAATGGAAAGAAGTTTTCGAAAGATACTGGAGAATTATTTTCTAATTTATCCAACTATCGAGTTATATTTAATTAGATTATTTTTTGACTTAGCTGTTGAGGTCGATTCATCCAACTTAAAAGATTTTGAACTGGGTCCATATCGATTGATTACTTATTAATGTATTCTTGGAAGTTGTTTCCAAAATTTGTTGGTGTATTTCTGTATCTAAAATACAACTAAATCGATTTTTTTCACTCATTTTACTTGACGCGTTGACAGTTTTAAATAATTATTTGACAACTACCTATCATTTGTCACAAACAAAAAAGCATCTACAGCGATAATTCCCGGGAATAATCACAAGAGCTTTATTCTCAGTATAATAATGACAGGATTGGTTAAAACACAGACAAGTGACATACAATGAAGCAATTCATTGGTTTTGAGAAACGTCAAAAAATAATCAGTAATAATATAACAAGAGAGTGAGAATAAATTGAAAATAATTTGACAGATCTTTTAATTTTAGATTATTTAAAACTGTCAACGCGTCAAATAAAATGTGTGAAGAAATTCGATTTAGTACCATTTCAGATACAGAAATACACCAACAAATTTTGGAAACAACTTCCAAGAATACTATAATAAGTAATCAATCGATATGTACCCAGTTCAAAATCTTTTAAGTTGGATGAATCGACTTCAACAGTTAAGTCAAAAAATAATCTAATTAAATATAACTCGAGAGTTGGATAAATTAGAAAATAATTCTCCATTATCTATTTTAAACTTGTTGCCATTTGGCAATAGCCACTCAAGCCCTACGGCAATAAGTTTTCGAAAGATCTGTCAAATTATTTTCAATTTATTCTGTTATTATTATTACTGATAACATAAATATTTTGTGGTAAAATTGTACTTTATTAGGCATATTGACAAAATATCGAATATCCTATCCCATAAAAGTAGAATTTGTCACGAAATATTTTTCCCATGACTGACGATAAATCACAGTTCGTCGGCGCAACAAGGTCACAATACCATTGACTTTTCAAACTAAAAATACCCGGCGCGGTCGATATGACTGCTGCTATACATGCGTCCATTTTCATTAGCTCTATGTCCCGGCTACGAAACTGACAATGCGACAACCTTGTGGATAAAATCACTGCAGAGGCTTTTCTTAATTTCCTGATTGTATTTTTGTTTTATGGGGTAGTTGGCTCTGTGTGGAATTGAGAACTTGGGTTCTATTCCAACAGCAAACAATAGTTGTATTTCATTTGCCACTTGGTTCATTTAAATTAGTTCAGATAAAGTACACATATCTAAATGAACTGAATTAAACAAACGGATGCACTTATTGGGGTGAATTATTCCTAAGTAAATTATAATAAGTAATTCTATTACTTAAGGTAGTACTAGTGTGATGGTGGCGTCATCGGTTGTCGAGGGGCGAAACTGACGCTCAAAAAAATATAAAAATTGAATAAAATAAGTGTTTTATACCTATTATGAATTGGATATAATGAATTGTTGACAGGTTGTTGGTCTAGTGAATTTTAAAATACCATACCACCGTATGGTGTTGTCATTATAAATTGGGATTCTTAATTTTTTGTTTTATGAATTATTTATAAACTAACACCCTTGAGGGCTGGTAACCGCACTTCACTTACTGAGATCTGCTACAGCAGAGTGCCACACTCAGTACTGTATAAAATGCGTGATGATATATTTATTTATATTTGTTTTTGGTATTGACTTGTTCGATGTTTTGATGTTTATTTCAACACCAAATGCGTTGCTATAGCTGAGGCTTTAGCTTGGGGATATTTATATCTGTGTTTGTTTAGTCATTATCACTTAGTTATTTTTGAAATGTTATCTGTAGGTTCAGGTAACTTTAATGTGAACGTAATTTAATACCTCTGTCCTTCAAATTATAAACTTTGAAACATAACTTACCGTAACTGTATCTTAAATAAAAATGAAATACATATATCATCATGCGTTTTACCCATTCCTGGGTGTGGCACTCTGCAAATCTCTGTAAGTGATATATATATATGCGCGTTACCAGCCGTCAAAGATGTTAGTATAAGAGGAGCCACAGGGGTAATTTTAATGTGCTGAAAATTGTTTGTCGGCTGTGGGAATCGAACCGAGGCTCTCAAATCCACAGACCGAATCAATACCACTGAGTCATCTTAAATCCATGCAAACGGCATACAAAAATCATGAACTACTACGGTATTATTTTCAGCCAGATTCTCAAAAAAGTTTTAGCTAATCCTGAATTTTATATTAGTTATGGCCGGTTTCACCAACAAATACTTAATCTTAGGTAATTCCTAGTGTTCACTAGGAATTGCCTAAGTCAATTTTAGATTGCACCAGTACCTAGGTAATACTTAAGAGCATTTAAGTACTTCCTAATTTAGGTCTCAGTTTTTCGGCATCTTAAATTGCTAGGTATTACTTATCGCATATGACAGTTCTATTTTGACAGAATAAAAATTGTTTAATTCCTTGATAATATTGATAAGTATGATAAAGTTGATTTTAAACGAAGTTTTCGTGTTAGTAAATAGTATTTCTTCAGAAATGCTTCAGTTTCACTAATGATATTATTTATATGAGTAGTACAGTAAAAATAAGCTCCAAAACACAACCCCATGCAAGGGGGTTTTATGGGTGGAAGGGAAAACGGTTTTTCGTAAAAAACAGCTATGAAATTTTTCTTTTACCCATCTATACAATAAAATCTCTGCGAGATATACATTTATGAAGTTCGGGTAGTTTCAAAGATATGTTGTACATTCACCTTATTCCTTATTTAGTCTCATTTCTATTCGTTTCTCTACATACAAGACTAAAATTTATTGTTTAGAAACAGAAAGGGATATTTTTCAAATTACTGTCTTGTTATATTTGTAATGTAGGTACCTCGGTGTTTTGATATGGGATTATACTTCTTTGTTAATATTTTTCCATCGATTATCATTTAATATTTTTGTTGCACCATCTGTTTTTGCTTTATAATAGTGGGATACGATTAATTTTATTTTATTATTGTGTGAAAAATGTAAAAAACGATTCAATTTTGACATATTTTTTATGACACACGTCAAATTTTTTTCGGAAATATAACCTTACATCCAAAAGTTACTAGGAAACCATTGCCCAACAAAGAAATGCCTAGCTAAGAATTACTTTGCATGGTGAAAACAAAAATATGTTTAAGCATTAGTAATTCCTAGTTAGGTATTGATTTAGGAATCGTTGGTGAAATCGGCTATTAGTCTTATCCTAGTCCAATTTAAGATAATTCATTCAATTCATTTTCCAAAATATGGGGTAATGGCTCAGTGATATCAAGTCGGCCTGTGGATCCTAAGAGCCCTGGTTCGATCCCCACATTTGACAAACATTTTCACCAATTTAAAAATTAACTCTGTGTCTTCCCCTATCTACTAACATCTTTTGGGGCCGTGACTTGACGGTTGGTAACCGTACTTCACGTGCATAAATATATCACTTACAGAGATTTGCTTGAGTAGAGTACCACACACAGTTATGGGTAAAAA
Organism: Pterostichus madidus; assembly: GCA_911728475.2. Taxonomy (NCBI): domain Eukaryota; kingdom Metazoa; phylum Arthropoda; class Insecta; order Coleoptera; family Carabidae; genus Pterostichus; species Pterostichus madidus. The sequence goes on from OU452315.1 coordinate 11,247,334, forward strand.
GCGTGATGATATATTTATGTGTTTTCCAAAAACTAAATGGTAAGAAGATTCTATTACGGTTTGTTTAAACTTTTTTGCAAATATGATTTAGCTAAATTTAAAACAAAAATACGAAATATAGAATTTGTCTGTTTATTATGGGGTGGCTAGCTCAGTGGTATGAAGTCGGTCTGTGGATCCTGAAAACCCTTGTTCGATTCCCACAGGCGACAAACAATTTTCACCATTTCTAAAACTACCCCTGTGGCTCCTCCACCACTAACATCTTTGGGGGCCGTGATTTAACGACTGATAACCGCACTTCACGCGCAAAATATATCACTTACCGAGATCTGCTGCGGCAGAGTGCCACACCCAGTAATGGGTAGAAGGCGTGATGATATATTTATTTATTTATTTTTATTTGTCTGTGTATTACTAAAGTTACAAATTGTAAGTAAATAGCTTTGTTCGCTTAAAACATTTTGCATAAAAAATGTTCATATATTTTCGTTGGTTTTTAGTAGCATGAGTTACTTTACCAGTGTTAAAATTAAATAACTTCTACTATTTCTCATTGCAGTATTGGCAACATTGTTTTCCTGCACGCAATGCATTCAAGATAGTCTCTAATTACAACTTACAATACAATACAAGCATAAGAGAAACACAAATACATGATTGTATATTATCAACCACAAATCCAATTAATTATAAACCGTATGTGAGGAAATAGTTTCTCGCAGACTTCCGTCTTTTGACATTTCAATGCTGCCTTTACACCCTTGACCTCTTTGCGGAGCTATCCTGACACGATCTATAGAATTAAGGTTATACCCTACTTTGAAAATTGTCTACTAGGTGGCGCCGAAGTTAGATTAAAGTTCAAATTAAGGGTTTTGATAGGAAATAGATAAAAGTGATCGTTTGTCTTGTTTTGACAGAAATAATGAAAAGAAATTAAAGTCGGTAATTGTTGTTATCTGTAGTAAGCAGATTGATTATAAGTTAAAAGGATTAAATTTAATTGTATTATAAAGAGGAAATTGAGATACTGCCAGGATTTGAACCTGGGACTTTTAAATTTAGGTCATATGTTTTAATCAAAGAAGATACGGTCACTATATGATTCAAATATGGTTTTAATCAATTGTTTTGTCTCTATTTTGTTATGTGTCATAGGCAGCTTCGATCCCATGACTCTTTCAAATACTAAAAGACTTGGAATGAGAGTCGTCTGCAGTGACAATGTTATTTAAGAAGAATATTTGATTGAAATTTATAATAGAAATATTTAGAATTCAAAGCATATTAATATAAATAAAATGAGGCTTCAATAATCTAATAATAGTTATTTATTTACCATAGGTGAAATTAGCTTTTCTGGCCCATGGCATGATTAATTAGCTCTTGCTGCTTCGCGCCTCGTGCTAATAATCATACCACGGGCCAGAAACTCTAATTTCACCCCTGGTACATACAATATTTTATGCACAACAAAATAACATTTAATTATATGTTCAAAAGACTAAAATATGTACATAGGTTATATCTAAATAAAATAAATATATCATCACGCCCTCTACCCATTACTGGATCTGGCACTCTTCCGAAGCAGATCTCGGTAAGTGATATATTTTGCGCGTGAAGTGCGGTTACCAGTCGTCAAATCACGGCCCCCAAAGATGTTGGCGGTGGAGGAGCCACAGGGGTAGTTTTTGAAATTATGAAAATTGTTTGTCGCCTGTGGGAATCGAACCAGGGTTCGCAGGATCCACAGGCCGACTTCATACCACTGAGCTAGCCACCCCATTATTTAATTTATTCAGAGATAATTACGATACAACTAAGCTATGGTCGCCATGTTATTCAAATTGATATTATTTCAATTTTTCTCTCTATTTCATGGCTAATTATTTCGATTGATTTTATTCATGGTAGCCTGGTTACCGATCTGACGAGGGGAGACAAAATTACATCAATTTTTTATCCGGATTAAATCACAATTACAATTATACTCGATATATTAAAAAATATTTTATGTACGCATAATTGCAATTTACAATTGTGTTTTTCAATTAAATATAGGTAGGTACATGTTGAAAGTTGATTTTCACTATATCATGTAATAGTTTTCATTTTAATTGAGAGTTAATTAGACATAATATAACTGTGTAATTTCTATTTTATCTAACTAATATAAGTGAAAATGTGTCATTCTAATTCAAGCTCAGCTGTATCCGCTTTCCGCTCAGACTAATTTCCTGTAATGTCTGTTTTACACTGAGCAATATTGCAACTGCAACTTTCAACAAGTTGAAGCAATATTGAACGAGTGTAGTACAGAAATTGCAAGTGCAAGTAAAAGAAGCAATCTTGCATCAACCTCTTGCACGAATTAGAACATGTTCTAATTTTTGCAAGACTTGCAAGGCCACTGTTAGTTATTTCTAGTAATTTTAAGTTTGTTAGAATGCTACCAACTTATTATAAATGTCAAAAACGATAAAGTTGGGTTAAAGATATTAAAATGATTTACTGCATTGCAAATAATTGTGCAAATACTTATAAGAATAAATTTTTATATCAATACAAAATAACATATGAAACAAATGTTAATAATACAAGTGATATAAGAGGTTAAGCTGATATAATATGAAGTTAGTAACGACAAAAATTTGTAAATAAATTAATATTATAATGCAGTTGCAAGTTGCTCAATGTAAAATGAAAAAAATTACTCTGCAACATTTTGGTGCAACTAGTTGAACGTAAATCTTGCAAGTTGCAATTGCAGGTTGCGCTTGCTCAGTGTAAAACAGGCATATAATAAATTCTACACTATGTTTCTGTATTTCTACTAAATAAAGATTAAACTACTATTTAGTTTTTACTTATTTCTAAGGCCGAAATGATCACAGGTTTTTTTATTTTAAATTTCTCATCTCCCGTTATTTGCCGAGTGATATTGTTTTAATAAATTTCAAGTAGACACAGTTATAATATTTAATACGTAAGTATGTCCGAGAGAAAGCTATAAAAATGTTTGTTTTCGCTGCTCATTTTATAAAAATGCTTTCTACTTTCGTCATTAGGTATTATTAATATATATTTACAGTTTGGCCACCTTCTAATAAATGACTAGTTAACTTTGTAAAAAATAAATAAATATATCATCACGCCTTCTACACATTACTGGGTGTGGCACTCTGCCGAAGCAGATCTCGGTAAGTGATATATTTTGCGCCTGAAGTGTGGTTACCAGCCGTCAAATCACGCCCTCCAAAGATATTAGTGGTGGAGGAGCCACAGGGGTAGTTTTTGAAATTATGAAAATTGTTTGTCGCCTGTGGGTATCGAACCAGTGTTCTCAGGATCCATAGGCCAACTTCATACCACTGAGCTAGCCACCCCATAACTTTGTTCTGAAAAAAATTGTCGAATGAATATTCAGTCAATCGAATATTAAATAAATATAAATATATCATCACGCCTTCTACCCATTACTAAGTGTGGCACTCTGCCGAAGCAGATCTCGGTAAGTGATATATTTTGCGCGTGAAGTGTGGTTACCAGTTGTTAAATCACGGCCCCCAAAGATGTTAGTGGTGGAGGAGCCACAGGGGTAGTTTTTGAAAATAATGAAAATTGTTTGTCGCCTGTGGGTATCGAACCAGGGTTTTCAGGATCCACATGCCGACTTCATACCACTGAGCTAGCCACCCCATAACTTTGTACTGAAAAAAAGTGTCAATCGAATATTCAGTCAATCGAATATTAAATAAATATAAATATATCATCATGCCTTCTACCCATTACTAAGTGTGGCACTCTGCCGAAGCAGATCTCGGTAAGTGATATATTTTGCGCGTGAAGTGCGGTTACCAGTCGTCAAATCACGCCCTCCAAAGATGTTAGTGGAGGGGGAGCCACAGGAGTAGTATTAATGTGGTGAAAATGCTTGGTATTAAGTTGGCCTGTGGATCCAAAGAAACCTGGTTCGATCCCCACAGCCGACAAAACATTTTCGCCAATTTAAAATTATCCCTGTGGCTCCCCCCAACACTAACATCTTTGGGGGCCGTGATTTGATGGCTAGTAACCGCACTTCACGCGTATAAATATATCACTTACCGAGATCTGCTTCGGCAGAGTGCCACACCAGTAATGGGTAAAAAGGCGTGATGATATATTTATATTTATTTATTTAACTTTATCAAGACAGTGTCTTTAAAACAGCGTTACATTAATGTTAATTTGGTTAAGTATGGCAAGATCTAGTAGAGAGTAAAGTGATCCTCGGAGAATATGATAAGCTCATTTTAGGTTGTGAATAAGTTTAAATTGAATCGTCTTTATGAATTTGAAACTTCTAAGAATGTAAATATTTAATTATTTTTATTTCCACGGTGGGGAATTTAAAGCATCTTAGTAGTTCAAACTCAGAAATAAATACTCAAGTGTAGAGAACATAGCAGATGTTTTTATTTTTAGTCGTGTATGTACATCGTACATCAGAATATTTCTAACTTCTGTGCAATGTATATTTACTCTTACTTTGCCTTGAGCAAAATTCGTAAATATCTGACTAAATATTTTCCTGTTTGTGGTCAGACCACGTGTCATGGTCGAATAATGCAAAAAAATTAATACGCCTCTGACTTTGCTAAATACAAAGAGTGATACATACGATTTAGTTCTTTAATTTAAAAATGATTCATAGATTTTATGCTACTCTGTACAACAGGAACTTAATCCAAATAACAGTACAGGGTCCAGTCTCACCGCTCCGCAGTGTGATAGTTCATATATTTTTAGCTTGAGTGGGCTTCAAACTCGGGATCTCTAGATTGGAATTCAGTAACGCTAACCACACCAGCGAATTGGCGGACTAAATATATCATTATACAGGTGTAAAATAATTAAGGATGATTGATATTAGGCGTATTCCATTTATCATTTGTATCAGATCTAATTTACATTTACTGAACCAGATCACTTATGTATTTCGCTGGATTACTTCGCTGACCTTATTTCTAGTAGTAGAATGACAGATTCTAATTTACTTTGAAGTAATTCACTCCAATAAGTGCATGTGTTTGCCGAATTCAATTCAATAACTAATATCTATTATATTCCCTGCTGTGTACTCTATTAAGTCTTGCACCCCAATTCGCTATCACTTTGGACACAGTATACCTGACTCTATGAGTCAGATTTAAATCCAGTCCTTTATTTTTTCTGGAGGTCATTCCTCCAAACAACCAGCCTTCTGTCTGTTTTCCACCTTGATGTAGTCAAACTATGTCTCATCCTCACCACACAAACAAGCCGCACGGATATACAGTGGGCTGTGGAACAAAACTATATGCAAACGGTTCTTTGTGTACGAGAGAGAAAGAGAGTACTAGGAGATAGACAACGGGTGATGCTGTTTTGTTTTAGAAAGCGCAGACGCCTGAGTGGATGCTGCCCGCCGTACAAGAGAAATTAAAACAGTTGTTTATTAATTTTTACAGCATGTAACGATTTTTTTAAAGTATTCTGGGTGATTTAAAAAGTGGGGACAAATGGTATTTTATTTATTATCCATGTTAGACCTATAATTGGGGGCTAACTTAAATGCCACATTTTTGGGTGATTATTTTTTGACGTTTCTCAAAACCAATAAAATGCTTCATTGTATGTCAAACAACTGCTTCGTCAAGTAAAAACACTTTCCTGACGTATTATATATACTATTTTTTCTGAAACCATTTAATTTAAGCAATATTTAATTATAAAATAAATATATCATCACGCATTTTACCCATTACTGGATGTGGCATTCTGCCGAAGCAAATCTCGGTAAGTGATATATTTTGCGCGTGAAATGCGGTTACCAGTCGTCAAATCACGGCCCCCAAAGATGTTAGTGGTGGAGAAGCCACAGGGGTAGTTTTTGAAATTATGAAAATTGTTTATCGCCTGTGGGAATCGAACTAGGGTTCTTAGGATCCACCAGCCGACTTCATACCACTGAGCTAGCCACTCCATTTAATCATAAATAATTCAAAATGTTTAAATTTTTTATGTAAATTGTACTGACAGCAGACTACGTATCCAAGGTTACAACAAATATAACAGTCAGGTAAAATATTTACCAGACTGTTTTGTACTTTACCAGACTGTTATTTTTGTTGTAGCCTTGGATACGTACTTTACTTGACTGTTTTTGTAAAAACCTACTTTACATTTTAAAACTGGTCAGGAAAGTAGGCACTTTCTTCCCGGTTTCAGAAAAAAAACTGTTTTACTATGCTTTTATACTTTTACAATAATGTATTATACTATTTTTATATTTTCTGAAAGCATTTTAAATTAGATTTACAGTGATGATTATATTATTTTTTCGAATTATTCGTAATAATCAAAAACAAATGTGAAAGTGACAATGTAATACTAACAAATAATTTAGCTATTCCATGAACTGTTTAATTTGTTTCCATGGTAACAATTCGTATTGCTATGGATCGCTGTTAGCGCTAAATACATTCATTATTTGATTCAAAACAAAAATGAATCACTGAATTAATGAACAGTATAAAATAGTAAAAATATTCATGAATAATTTCCTGTCGGCTCGTATTATTCCATTTCCTGTGGGACGTACTTTTCGCTAAACGAATATTGCAATAAACAAATTGCAGATAACTATTTGCAGCTTCAGTGTTGACAAAAATGTTACTACGATATTTTGTTCATAACTAAAATATAAATAAATAAGAAAAATAGGAAAAAAACTTTCCATCACTTGTCACAAATCCCACAAAATTGTGAATTGTGATCACAGTTCACTAGTCCCTAATTGGTCTAGTTGGATAGTTGATCACACCATACTGATGAGTCCCTAAAGGACGAAACGCGTCTATGGTTAAAGCTGAACTGACCAGCCGTTTGATGATGATTCAAACGTGCTGTAAATTTTGTGGGATTTGTGACAAGTGATGGAAAGTTTTTTTCCTATTTTTCTTATTTATTAAGACACAGTTCCACATCGCAATTGACTTTTTATCTTTGTATTATTTCAAAATATAAATAAATAAAAAATATAAATATATCCATCACGTGTTTTACCAATTACTGGGTATGGCACTCTGCCATAGCAGATCTCGGTAAGTGATATATTTTGCGCGTGAAGTGCGGTTACTAGTCGTCAAATCACGGCCCCTTAGGATGTTGGTGGAGGGGAAGCCACAGGGGTAGTTATTTTTTTAATGTGGTGAAAATTATTTGTTGGTTCTGTCTGTTAACTATTGTGTCAATAAACAAATTCTTATAATAATTTCACCCAGGGAATATCACCCAATTACATACTAGATTGTTGACGAATTGACGCAACCCATGTCACTTTACATTTCTTCAACTAATGATTGCACGAAAAACATGAGCACTCGCCGAGTGTTTGTAGCTCAATTGGTTAGAGCAGTCATCATGCGAATGAAAGGTTTTGGGTTCAAATCCCGGCGAACGCTCATTACTTTTTCAAAAATTATTTATATCTACCAACAGACAATTGTGTCAATAAACAAATTCTTTTAAGTATATAAATAGTTTGTTAAATTTCTGTTGTTTATTTGTTTCAGAACGGAGACCTATGCATATCCATCCTCCACCCTCCAGTGGATGACCCCCAATCAGGAGAACTACCCTGTGAACGCTGGAATCCAACGCAAAATGTTCGTACGATTTTACTGAGCGTGATTTCGCTCTTAAATGAACCTAACACCTTTAGTCCGGCCAATGTGGATGCCAGCGTCATGTACCGTAGATGGAGGGACTCCAAGGGCCGTGATAAAGAATATGAGAATATTATCAGGTGAGAAAGAGAGAGAGACAAATAATAATCAACCATTATACAGGATGTTTCATAACTTCGAGTACATACGTTAAGGGTATATATGTTGTTTGATATGGTGATTACGAATAAAAAAATAATGCCCCTATGGCTTTTAGTAGTCAATGAAAATGAGTTTTTTTGTTGAACCAGTTTAAAAAACGAAAAATTTTAAAATTTGGTTCTATATAATTCAGACTACGACAAATCGAATGCCGTTGAGCGCATCTTCATATCTTTTTTAGATTTTAAGTTACAGCGATTTTTGACTTTTCAAAAGTTTCAACTTTGAAGGCCCATATCTCTAAAACTAACAGAGATATTGAAATGCGGTTTGAACGAGTGTATTTCTCGTGTTTCAATTAACTTATACTGAAATTTTGAAAATTTTAAAAATTTTAGCATTTTTGTTAAAATTTTCTTTTGCCCATATTTTAAAAACTTGGGGAGATAATTGAAATCTGTAAACACCAATGGATTTGTCGCATAAAAATACATATGTATGTAAAATTTTTGCTCCACGGATACAATTTTTAGGACAAAAAACTAAAAATGGCCAAAATTGGTAAAATTCTTAAGGGGTACCTCTTCAAAAATCTTCAAAAAAACAGTGATTTTTCGTTTTTTTGTAATAAAAACTGTATCTGTGCGAATACCTATGTACTTTTACGAGAGGAATTCACTGGTGTTCTCAGATTTGCATTATCTTTTCTATTTTTTGAAATATTGAGATATGAAAATTTAGAAAAAAAAATGAAAATTTTCAAAATTATCCAAATTTCGGTACAAGTTAACTGAAGCACGAGTAACTAAGGCAGCAAACTAAATAAATTGCACAATTTGAGTTAGTTGCCTTAGTTACTTCAATGTCGAGTGTGAGGTGAGAATGAGATGAGGGTGAGTCACGATTATAGCTGTATTCCATTTACCACTTGGCTCACTTAAATCAGTTCAGATAAATTAGACAACATGACTAAATGAACTGAATGAAGCAAACCGATTGGGATGAATTCTTCAAAGTAAATTTTAATCAGTAATCCTAGTACAGGAAATAAAGTCAGCGAAGTAATCCAGCGAAATAAATAAGTGATCTGGTTCAGTAAATGTAAGTTAGATCTGATCCAAATGGCAAATGGAATACGCCTTATAAATTTGACCCTTACATTCGAAGTAACTAAGGCAACTAACTCAAATTATGTAAATTTTTGAGGTAGTTGCCTTGGTTACGTCGATTGTGAGGTGAGGATGAGATGAGGGTGAGTCACAACTATGAATTTAGCCCTAAAACTCTTTTGAGAATTGGACTATATCTTATGTGATAACTCCACTAATAACCACGTTGGGTGAAAATTAAGATAAAAACTGTAAAACAATGACGAAACCGATTGCAAATGTGTTCTAGATTACAAATAAAAAATGTGCAAATTGCAAACACAAATTAAAATAAAACGTTCCACTTTTTAAACAGGACAACAGTTAGGTATTTGCAAGACTATAATTATTTCTATAGTGCAATAAAATGTAGTTTTATTTCTAACAGAACAAAGATTAGTTAGTAAACGCAAGAGCATAAAGAAAATAATTCTAAATATACTCTTCCGTTAACCTTGCCAATAAATTATAAGAATTGGTCAATTTCTTCGCGAAGTATTTTGCCAAATCACGAGGATGAGTTGAAAAACTTTACGGCCATTGCCTTGTCACAAAATTCTTTGAACCGCGGACTATATATTAACAGACGTTACTCTTTTGTTATTTGGCGCTATACACTTTAAAATAACGGCACTGACACTTCTACGTCACAAATAATGAACAATGAACGATAAGGAAGTTGAAATTTATAAAGTGCTTGATTTAAAATGCGTAGAAACGTTTTGAAAGTGCGTCTGATATTTGTTTTCATTACGGTTTTTACGATTCAATGTAAACAAGGCCACGGACCAACAATTCAAAAAATTTACAAAATTACAATTTAATAGTAAAAAAATAAATAAATATATCATCACGCCTTCTACCCATTACTGAGTGTGGCACTCTGCCGAAGCAGATCTCGGTAAGTGATATATTTATGCGCGTGAAGTGCGGTTACCAGCCGTCAAATCACGGCCCCCATAGATATTAGTGGTGGGGGAGCCACAAGGGTAGTTTTAAAATGGTGAAAATTGTTTATCGCCTGTTGGAATCGAACCAGGGTTCTCAGGATCCACAGGCTCACTTGATACCACTGAGCTAGCCACCTCATTACATTTTAATAGTAAAAAAAAAAAGTATATATCTTCACGCCTGTACCCATTACTGGGTGTGGCACTCTGCCGGAGCAGATCTCGGTAAGTGATATATTTTGCGCGTGAAGTGCGGTTATCAGTCGTCAAATCACGGCCCCCAAAGATGTTAGTGGTGGAGGAGCCACAGGGGTAGCTTTTGAAATTATGAAAATTGTTTGTCGCCTGTGGGAATCGAACAAGGGTTCTCAGGATCCACAAGCCGACTTGATACCACTGAACTAGCCACCCCATACAATTTAATAGTGTTAAAATAAAATAACAAAGTACTAGGCGATTTAATTCTATCAAATATTTTGACACATTGAAGTTTTGCATTGTTTAAAAAAGTTAGTTTTTGATCTGTCTGTAAATTTTACATTGTTTTTACAAATTTATTAAAAATTACAAATAATTAAAATCAGAGGAGAGTTTAACAAAAAAAAAATAATGCATTTATTTCTATTTTCTTTTACTTTTAATAAATATAAAATATATAATCACGCCTATTACCCATTACTGGGTGTGGCACTCTGCAGAAGCAGATCTCGGTAAGTGATATATTTATGCGCGTGAAGGACGGTTACCAGCCGTCAAATCACGGCCCCCAAAGATGATAGTGGGGCACTTTTAAATTGGTGAAAATGTTTTGTTGCATGTGGGGACGACTTGATAGCATTGAGCCATTAATTTTAATTTTAATAATTTTTATATTTAATTTCTGCCTTTACAAAACACAGATTTATTATTGATTTATCTACAGAATTTTATGATCTACAATTTGTATTTAAAGCATTTTTCTAAAATAATTTAGGAAGTAATGCGCACGGAAAAACTGTGGCCGTCTTTTCATGACACACCCTGTATATTTTCTCAAATTATCTTAACTTTTGGTCTGAAAAATACTGTGGTGGCCATTGTAGATTGTTTGTATTATATATTTACAATTAAACCAAACTTGTATTCGTACCATTTCACATAAAAGGTAAAGTGCAAGGGTATATAGTTATTTCCTGATTAGATGTTGACCTTACCAGTAAACACTATTTTAATAAAATGTCAGGATATATTCGTACTATTCGTAGAAATATGACGTACGCTGAAACAGTTGTGCTGATTTGACATTTACCAGAAAATGCACATGTAACGGCAATTGGATCACGCACACGATGTAGGTGCTTTACATATTATAATAATTTATGCTGCAATGACAGCTCATTCTAATTTATATGTTTAAAGCTACAATTTTTTTATAGATTCTTCCATAGACTATTTATAGTCTACGCCAATGCGTTGATATTTTTGATTGACGTTCTCGCAAAACTACACAAAATATCAAATTATTTTTTATTATCAAACAACTTTCATACTACGATTTTTGTCCTTTTTTGATCGTGGTAGTTCTACAGTAGTAGACCTCGACTTGTTTTTTTTAATTATCCTTGAAAATATATTTAAATAAAAAATAAATATAAATAAATAAATAAATATATCATCACGCCTTCTACCCATTACTGGGTGTGGCACTCTGCCGAAGCAGATCTCGGTAAGTGATATATTTTACGCGTGAAGTGCGGTTACTAGTCGTCAAATCACGGCCCCTAAAGATGTTAGTGGTGAGGGAGCCACAGGGGTAGTTTTTTAAATTATAAAAATTGTTTGTCGCCTGTGGGAATCGAACCAGGGTTCTCAAGATCCACAGGCCGACTTCATACCACTGAACTAGCCACCCCATACAAAAATAAATCATCACGCTTTTTACCCATAAATGGATGTGGCACTATGCTGTAGCAGGTCTCAATAAATGATAAATTTAGGCGCGTGAAGTGCGGTCAACAGGTGTCAAACCAAGGCCCCCAAAGATGGTATTGGAGGGGGAGTCACAGGGATAATTTTAATGTTATGATATTGTTTGTCGGTTGTGGGAATCGAACCGAGGTTCTCAAATCCACATGGCCTACTCGATATTACTGAGCCCATACAATATATGTAAATAGAAATGGGGTGGCTAGCTCAGTGGTATGAAGTCGGCCTGTGGATCCTGAGAACCTTGGTTCGATTCCCACAGGCGACAAACAATTTTCATAATTTCAATAACTACCCATATGGCTCCTCCATCATTAACACCTTTGGCGGGCCGTGATTTGACGACTGGTAACCGCACTTCACGCGCAAAATATATCACTTACCGAGATCTGCTTCGGCAGAGTGCCACACCCAGTAATGGGTAGAAGGCGTGATGATATATTTTTTATTTTTTTATTTTTGTAAATAGAAATAATAACTGTTATGTCAAATAAAAAAACATCACTCCTTTTACTTTTTCTGGGTGTGGCACTCTGTCGTAGCAGATCTCGGTAAATGATATATTTATGCGTGTGAAGTGTGGTTACCACGCGACAAATCACGGCCTCCAAAGATTTTAGTGGTTAAATAGTAGGAGCCACAGGGGTAATTTTAATGTGGTGAAAACGTTTTTTATCGTGACAATTGAACCTGAGTTCTCAGGATCAACAGGCCGACTCGATCTAGAACTGCTCTGCAATTACAGATCTGCCTTTTAGTTCATTATTATTATTTTATGGGGTGGCTAGCTCAGTGGTATGAAGTCGGCCTGCGGATCCTGAGAACCGTGGTTCGATTCCCACAGGCGACAAACAATTTTCATAATTTCAAAAGCTACCCCTGTGGCTTCTCCACCACTAACATCTTTGGGGACCGTGATTTGACGACTGGTAACCGCACTTCACGCGCAAAATATATCACTTACCGAGATCTGCTTCGTCAGACTGCCATATCCAGAAATGGGTAGAAGGCGTGATGATATATTTTTTTAATTTTTTTATTATAAATAGATTTATGATGAATGGTTAAATATTTCTAGAAAAAAATCAGGGTCGTACAGTAAAAGCCGATGATCTTATACATCTAAAAATAAATCGTCCGTATAATCGAGTAGGCTACGTAAAAATAAAACCGATGACTGTTTCTTACTGCAGTTGTTTTGAAATTATTCCGCAATCCCTAATATTTGAAATACAGGGTGTTCAGAAAATAGGTGACAAGCGTCATGTAGAATTATTCTTTTATTAATTATGAGTCGATAATTCTCATCCAAAAAATGAGCTCAATTCTTCGTAAAGCCGTAAAGATATACAAATGTTTGACGTTTTATCTGTTGATTTCTAATAATTCGTAATGTTAATTGTCAGTATTTATTAAATTAATAAAATTATTAAAGCAAATGAAAAACATTTATCTTTTCATAAATTAAAGTTTTTTAAGTCAGAAAAAGTAGGAAATATGAGTCAACAATTTATCAAATCGATAATTTTTCTCAGTAATCTGATAACTGAAAATGATTACTCGAAATTAAAATATAAATGACAATTAAACTGAAATATTAAAGCAGAAAAAAATATATGCAAATTTATACTTTTACACAATATTTCATCACTAACTTTTCTCTTTTCTTAATAATAATAAATACAGATTATGAACAATTTAACACAAAATTTCATCATATTACATATGTAGGTTTTTTTTTGTTACTTTCCTGATATGATAAGTTTATCAGTTTTTATATTTTATCACTATATTTTAATCTTTAGGTTTTTTCAAATCTGTACCATTAATAGTTTTACACAAAATTTCATAATATTACATATATATTTTTTTATCTTCCTGTTATGGTTAAGATTGTCAGTTTTAAATTTTATCACTTTAAATCATTTTAATTCTAAAATAGTGGTGATAGGAAGAAAACATTTAAATAAAAATTGTAGATACTAAAGCCCTCTTTACACTATATAATTAATATAATTTTTTCGGCTACCCATTTTTTTTTTTAAGATATGACATAATAGTATACTATTCAACGAACGTGTATAATGGCTATTCCTTCCGATGATTATAACACGGTCGAGCAAAGCGTTGGGAATAATAGTGTCCATTGTAGCGTCGTTGTATAATATACTATTAAAGGTTACATGATAAACGTTAAACTTGAATAGTTTCTAAGTAACATGAAAATAATAATAATAATAACCAGTGCGATGCGTTATTATAGTAGCCGCAATCTGATTGGCTTCAAAAGTGTTGAATAATGAACCATTATTAAACACTTTTAAAAAAAAACTATTCTGTACTTTTAATGCCCCAACGAAACTTAAATTTAAAGTTTGACATGAACCAACAATATCGCATCAAATGTTTGACAGCAATATAAATATCTTCATATATTTTACTTCGATCTGCTTTTATTTATTTAAACCAGACATAAAATTTAAGTTTTGTTGGTGCAAACATGTATAAAATCAAATAAATATAAATATATCATCACGTCTTCTACCCAGTACTGGGTGTGGCACTTTGCCGAAGCAGATCTCGGTAAGTGATATATTTAAGCGAGCGAAGTGCTGTTACCAGCCGTCAAATCACGACCCTCAAAGATATTAGTGGCGGAGAGCCACAGGGAAAATTTTAATTTGGTGAAAATTGTTTGTCGTTCTCAAATCCACTGGGCCATTTACCCAATAACATAAATAATAAACCATCTTATCTAATGAACGTTGAAAATGGTTATTTATGTATCAAGGGTAAAAACGAGCGTTTCTGGCCCGTGGCATGATTATTAGCACGAGGCGCAAAGACTAATAACATGCTCAGGGTCAGAATCGTTAATTTCACCCGTGGTACATACAATATTTTATGCACAACAAAATAACATTTAATTATATGTTCAAAAGATTAAAATATATACATAGGTTATATGTCAAAATGACATTTTGCAGAATCAAGTATTCAAAGTAAACAAAAATTGTCATTTTATTTATAAATATATAAAAATAAATATATCATTACGCCTTCTACCCATTACTGGGTGTGGCACTCTGTCGGAGCAGATCTCGGTAAGTGATATATTTTGCGCGTGAAGTGCGGTAAATCACGGCTCCCAAATATGTTAGTGGTGAGGGAGCCACAGGGATAGTTTTAAAATGGTGAAAATTGTTTGTCTCCTGTGGGAATCGAACCAGGTTTCTCAGGATTCACAGTCCGACTTGATATATCCACAGAAATTATTTTTCCATGGCTCTAGGGCCAAAAACAAGTGTTTAAGTCCGCTTTTTAGGGCTAAAACCAAATGATTTCAGCCTAGTTGTGGTGCATAAACAATATTTTAAACATATTCTCCTGATTTTTCCAGAAAGCAAGCCCAAGCAGCAAGAGTCGAGGCAGAAAAAGACGGCATTACAGTTCCCTTAACCCTCGAGGACTATTGCATTAAGACTAAAGTGAAACCAACCACCACCGAGCCCGCCGTTGATATGGGCGACATCTACGACGATGATTACGATGAGCTCGATGATGATGATGATGAGGATGATGACGATGACCTCTCCGATGGATACAAGGATGGTGACGACAACGACAGCGGCAACGGAGAGTCGTGATCACCTGGGCAGAGACTTCTTGTTCATTCATTAGATTTGTGTGAAAGACTTCACTGCATTATTTTGTTTGGATCTCAGGCTCTGTCGAGCACGCCGGAGTCCCCATCTTGAACACTATTTTGTTTCATCTTTTTCTGATAATGAAATCTTTATAACTCTTTTAAAGAAACAATTTTTACCGATATCAAGTTATTTTTTTTTTGTTAAATTGCTTCAAATAGAAATATTCCCCGAATATTATTTCAAACCATATAATATTTCCGACGGGCATTATTATAATTATAATTATGTTAATTATGGCCGGTTTTATCAACAAAAGTTAAATTTTAAACGTTGATTAAATAAATAAAATCAAATCAAAATTACATGTCAAATTGAATAATTAACATTGCTGTCATACATTCGATTTGCTTTTATTTATTTAAACCATGGTTAAAATTTAATTTTTGTTGATGAAACCGTCCATTAGTCAGTTAAATAACCAGTTAAATTCATAAAGACCATGATTTTATCTTAATAAAACTTTTATTTTGATACCAACTACCTATTACAAATAATAACACAAATTTATCATTACAAAAAAATTTAAATATGTACTTGAATGATTTTCTATGTTTTTCATCTTTCAAATTAGTACCAAATTTGTACACACTACAATAATATATTTTTTTACATAAATAAATCAAAAATACTTATACAAAGCTATAATGTTCACAAAAATAAAAAACTTATTTCGGCATTAATCTGTTAACTATAACTATGAATTGTTTATTTTTATCAAACTTTACTGCAGCATATTTAGCTAATTATTTACCAGTAATAAAACAAATTTATCATTTAAAAAAAAGATAAATACGATCTTGATTGATTTTCTGTTTCTCATTTTATGTACACACTAGAGTCATATATATTTTAAAATAAATAAATATAAAAAAAACTGTAACTTCCACAAAGCTACAATGTGCTAACTTTTTTCGTAAAAAAAAAAGTACCGAAATACTTTGTATTTTTTACATTTTATTTAAACTTAATCAAAGTTTAATGGCCGGTTTCACAAACAAAAATTAAATTTTAAACTTGGATTAAATAAATAAAAGCAAATCGAAATTACATGTCAAATGGAATAATAAATATTCCTGTCTAACATTCGATTTGCTTTTGTCTACTTAATCCATGTTTAAAATTTCACTTTTGTTGCTAAAACCGGCCATAAAATGACGGAAACTAAAATTAACTGGTTAATTGTGAAACTAAAATTAACCCGGGTAATTAATATCAATTATGCTAATTATCATTTCGGTTAATTATTTTTGCCTATCACTACATAATATTTCTTACTTAGGGCCAGTTTTTCAATCACCGGTTCACTCTCGATTAGTATTAATCATGATTAAATAATAATAGTAACCATAGTTTCAATTATTATTTAATCATGATTAACATTAATCGGTGATTGAAAAAGTGGTCCTTAATGATATAATTCATCTTGAATATTTTCTAGTTATTTAAATACATCCAAAACTGTTATGCCAAATATTTAGAACCGTTTGATAACCGTAAAAGTTTTTTTTATATCAAAAGTGTACAGTTGTTTTGAAAATTTATATTACTTTATTTTAGATTAAAAAAAATTCTTCTTGAACACTAATTTTAATTCATTATACATTATTATATTTTATTATTATTTTAATTCTTAACATTAAAATCTGTTTTGAGGGTTTAAAAAATTCCATTTTAATAAAACTATGATTCAGTTCTTCGTAATAAATAGTTTTTTAAAAATCACATAAATTGAACTGAATGATGTATTAAATTACCAAAAAATTGGTAACAGTCCAACGGAACAAAATAAAAAGAAACTAGTGTAGCTAAATAAATTGTTTCTTTTGAGAATTGTTCGAAATCGGTGCGGCAAAAGAGAAACAAAATAAGTATCCAAGATGGTTAAAGCCTAAAGGGGACTCGCCCATCATCACCCAGCGATGTTCATTTGTTAATTCGAGTCGCATTTGTCGTGTAATAAATTGATGGATGAAGTTAGTTGTGCGGATGTTTATTATTATTTTATTTACTATTTTAGAAATAGGTTATTTTGTTAGGTCATGTACATACTTAGATTGCAGTGTTCACTATTTATTTCAGGCAGATTATGGATACCTTTCTAGCCCTTTTAAACCTTCAGCAAGTAAGCAAGCAGTCTGCAATTGACGTCCGTTTTGAATAATATAAGTGAAACACAGGTGTCCTTTGTTACGAAAAAGAATCTATTTTATGCCAGCAATAGTTTTATTAATTATTGCCTTATAAAAGAGTTTGATAAATAAACCCCGAAAGGATCAGTTTTCCACCACCAGATAAAATGATTATCTGCGGGACTTTTTCCTTTATCATGCCAATTATTATCAGGAACTTTATCTGAAGGTGGAAAAACCGGTCTTAAAAGGGACTAACTCTATTTTTCTGCTGATAAACATTCCTAAATTATTTTAGAGATAAATATTTCAAATAAAAGTGGTAGAAAGCCAATTTAGGGATGTTTAGTAGCAGAAAATAAAGTTGTGTAATATTATAGCGATTTTTGAACACCGATGCGTAAAATGTGGTCCTATTATAAAGATTTCATTTTGGGTATGCCAAGTTTTACTGTAATGTATGCAAATGTGTATTCCATAATACAAAACTCTATATTAAAGTTGTAATTTTATTCAAATCACCTTATTTCCATAATGTCCTTATACTCGAAAACATTTCTTAAAATAAAATTCTGTTGTGAACTGAAAGTAAAATAATTTTGACCATGTAAATATAGAATTATTACGTCTGGCACTAAATATTAATTGCATGTCCTAGTCTTGCATCTAAATTTAGCAGACAAAAGTCTAAATTTAATCTTAACAATAAGCGAACTATTACTAATATATTTTTTACAATACTTGTGCTGTAAGATACCTATTAATGACAAAATTTAAACAGTATTGTACAGTGGTTTTCATGATTACATCAGGACTATAATATTTACTTTCCATCAGCCGTTGTAAGTAAATATTATATATCAAGGTCCTGTTTATTTTGACAACACTTTGACAGCTGTTAATTTTGAAACTTATTTTTCTTTTCCTTCTATTAGTGCAAGTATTGTAAAAAATTGCTTACTAACATCGAACTGTAAGTGATTTTTTTAGGTCGCGAATATTTAGGAAATCTTGACCCGTTGGGCCTCGATTTCCCACACTACATTCTTGTCCTAAAAACTGTCACTTACAGTTCATGGTACGTAATATCCTATTACAACATTATCAGTTGATCGTAATAAAATTTATAGCAAGTACGGTAGTGTGCGTAGCACTACGGCATTCTTAGCGGACAAAAATTTTAATTTAATCTGAACAATAAGCCATTGATTGGTAATATATTTTCATAGATAATTATTGTCTAATGATGTCTGAGAGGACGAAATGATCGTTACATTAAAGTAAAATAAAATCTGTGAAAAAAAGCAATTACATTGTAATCATTTATTAGAAAGAATAAAAAGTTGTTTAAAATTAAATTTTATGTTTAATAATTTTAAATTTGTTGTACTAGCATGTCTATAGTGCTACAAATTTGAAAAATAAAATGTTACATTTGTGTCAAAAATCAGATAGTCATGAAAACTAAATATACCCACCTATTCAATGAAATCATTATCTGTTAATGACAACCCTATTTTTCATGATTACTCTATAGATTGATATCAGTTCGATTGTCAATGGCTAAAGTAATGTATTTTCATAATTTCAAAAACTACCCCTGTGGCTCCTCCACCACTAACATCTTTGGGGGCCGTGATTTGACGACTGGTAATCACACTTCACGCGCAGAATATATCACATACCGAGATCTGCTTCGGCAGAGTGCCACACCCAATAATGGGTAGAAGGCGTGATGATATATTTTATTTTTATGAATTTTGATTTCGTATGAAAGTGCCAATATAAAAAATATTACTTTTTAACTACAATTTTCACAAAACTGTCATTGAGCTGTCATCAGGGCTAGGTAACTTAGATCGCATATCCCATGACAGTGGTTTAGTTATGGACCACATACGAGATGGCAGCACTCCGCAGCACATACATTAAAATTAGTTATGCCGTGGGGAATTGTGGGAAAACTAAATATTGTTGTTGTCATAACAACCATTTGACATGTCAAAGATGACTGAAAATAATAATTATGTGCAATTACTGTTAATATACTTTGATAACTAGTTGTAATAGTGAAATATAACTCCAAATAAAAGGTAAGCAATATACATAATATATTAATTTTAAATATTATTAAAAATACAGTAAAATATAGTTGAAACGAAAAAATAAATTTCACAAAAAATATCAGCAAATATAATAGCAATTAATACGTATAAATGCATAAAAGAAATACATATTTAGATCCTGGCAAGACTTCTACCTCTACTTGCTTTCAATACTGAAATATTTTCATTCCAACAATTGATTATGATTGCAACAATACATTTTGATTTCAAGAATCATATAAACTGTAATATCTATATTACAGTAACTTCAAAAAGATAATATTTAAATCAATTTCACATTTTCTATTTGTTTAAAAAATGTGTATTTATATTTTTTATTTTCCATGTCCTATGTATTTGTGCCGAGTTGTGGAGAAAGAAAAAGACCGTTTAGATCGAAATGTTAAAACTTAATTTTATCGCCACGTTTTCTGGGTTTTAATACCCGTGGACTTCGACGTGATGCAAGTCCTGTATCCCGAGATGATGCCATTACCGACAGAAGGACATATAACGATGGCTGAACTAATTTAGTTATCGCCCAAGCAACAAATATATTTAATAAAATATTGATCTTTTAATGAAATAAATTCGCTTACAGAGGACGTATCAGCTAATTGATCGAGAAGAAAAAATGGCTAACGACAGAATTCTACATTATATTGTACAGTGACCAAGCAGACAGAGTAAAATTGTTCACGAATATTACTAATAGAGTAACTACATAATGATTTTCTTTTTTCTGATTATATTTGGCTCAAAATACATCAAAAAAGAGGTATATAACCGAATTCAACGTAATATGTTAATTTGTTATTTGTTACTTCAATTCTAAAAAACACTAGATTATTTATGTAGATTTTTCTATGAGATTAACCACTAGAATTTGATTATACTGTATATAAAATTAATGTGCAAGATTTCTAATATAATAAGTTTAAATTATGTAATTATTTTAAATTTAAAATCAAAATGAAATATTTTACTAACTTATTTTCAAAAAGATATATTTTATAAGGTATAGTAATTTAAATTATACTAGAAATCTTTAAATTTATGTTTATTATGTTTTCCTCATGTTTTATGAACATTATTTAATTAAATAAATGTATTAAAAATATATTTAGTTTATGATTTAAAAAAAGTATAATAATTTAAATAAAATAAAAATAATCTAGTGTGCTACATATATCTATCCTTGTCTAATTAGTTATGGACCACATGCAAGAGTGCAGCACTGGCGCGCAATTTTCGTAACCTAGGAGATAGACATCTGAATAATAAGTAAATCTGTGGCTGTCATTACTTTCATTTTTATAATAACAGCTATGTATATAAGTAAAAAAAAATGTTTAAAAAAAAAAATGCCAGAGTAAAATATTCTGGTGACAGAATACCAAAATTATAATAATATACACAGTAGTCAGTAAGTTATCGATCATTAATAGATAATGATCCAGTTACAGAACAGAGGGGGATAATCTTATTCTGACAGTTGAGCTCAACAATTAAAATCATGTGTTGTGTTTTGGCACATCCGTATATCATGTTTCAGTACATGAGTGAAAGATGATACGAACTTATTTATGCATGTGGATGAGGTAAAAGATGATCGTGAAGGGTTCCTGCTACACCACTAGATAAAATACAGAGTGAGGTAACGCAAGTAATAAATTTTATATATCCCGCGGAAATGATGACGCAAAATGATGTATAGTCTGTCCTGAGGATGTTGTCACTTTTGATTTTGCGCACTCACTATCTTTCTTTTTCTTTTAAAAGTTCAATATGGGTGACAACGTGGTAGAAGGTGTACAAAACGTCAACTTAAATAAGCAAGAAAAGGCATGATATTTAAATAATATACAATTCAAATACGTGATGTTAAAAATTTTACGTTCACATAAGTATATAGTTCCTGTTTATCACAAGGCTTATGCTACTTTGGTTTGTAAAATATTTTGACATTTTCCTGATTTGCTGTACCTGCAATTACCTAGAAAATGATGCAATTGTTATGATTGTATACGTGTTTCCGTTTTACAAATCACTTTTAAACTGTCCACATAAGATACTCTTCCAGTAAGCTTTTGCAGTAGCTTTAGAAAACATAAAATTTTTAACTAACTTATCAACCAATTTGTGATACCGATTTCAATAAAAAACTAATTTTTTGTGTGAAATCTAGGCCGGTAAAATGAAACCCGGAAAAGACAAAAAAGGCGCAAACGCTGGCGGAGATAAATCATCTGTGAGTGAATTAAAACCTTGGCCAGCTTTCATACAAGAAAGGATCGAATTATGGGATAAATTAAAAACTAAATATACCGAAGATCTTGCAGCAAAGTCTCAGAATCCCATCAAAGTAACTTTACCGGACGGCAAAGAAGTTGATGGCATTTCTTGGAGCACTACTGCTTATGACGTCGCAAAGGGCATCAGGTAACTTTATTTAGAAAATATGTGGGATTAAAATTAATTTAAAACTTAGTCAAGGGCTTGCTGACAACGCAGTTATCTCAAAAGTGAATGGAGTTCTATGGGATATGGATAGACCTCTGGAATATGACTGCAAATTAGAACTTTTGAAATTTGATGATCCAGAAGCACAACAAGTCTTCTGGCATTCTACCGCTCATATTTTGGGAGAAGCTATGGAAAGAGTGTATGGAGGATGTTTGTGTTATGGACCTCCAATTGAAAATGGATTCTACTATGACATGTTTCTGGAAGGCGCCGGAGTAAGTCAATTTTTGAAACCTTAATAAAAAATATATACGCAATCTAGGTTTATTTTTATTTAATAAAAATTGATGCGTATGCAGTTACGGTTACTGCTGAATGTCATGATATTGTCTTCAGAATTTCCGGTATAAAAATATAAGACCTTTCTTTAAATTAATTCGCTTTCTATTGTATGCTTTTATAAAAAAATTAATGAGTGGCGAAATGAATTTCGTTTCTAATGTACACTTTTAGACTAGATTATACCCCGATTATACCAGGTGTCAATAGAAATCGGGACACTTCTATTAACTTCTTTATTTGTGAATCCTGAGAACTCTGGTTCGATTCTCACAGTCGACAAACATTTTCACTACATTAAAATTACGCCCGTGGTTCCCTCACCATGAATATCTTTGAGGACCCTGATTTGACGGCTGGTAACCGCACTTCACGCGCATAAATATATCACCGAGATCTGAACATCCTGTATATTTTTACATTTTTTAATTCTATGTTAAATTCTAAATACAATGATATGCCACAAATTAAATTTTGCAGTAAAAAAACATTTTGAAATTTTTAATTAATTAAAAAAATTTAAATAAATAAATATATCATTACGCCTTCTACCCATTACTGGGTGTGGCACTCTGCCGAAGCAGATCTCGGTAAGTGATATATTTAACGCGTGAAGTGCGGTTACCAGTCGTCAAATCACGGCCCCAAAGATGTAAGTGGTGGAGCCACAGGGGTAGCTTTTGAAATTATGAAAATTGTTTGTCGCCTGTGGGAATCGAACCAGGGTTCTCAGGATCCACAGGCTGAATTTATGCCACTGAGCTAGCCATATTGAATTGCATTAAACATTTTTATTAAAATTATCAAAATTAACAAAAAAATTGTTGTATAAATAAATAATTACAATAAAAACAGAAGCTGCCAATTTCTATTATTTTAAATAATGTTACAGCCAACTTTTTTTGTTTTAATTTAATTTTTTTTT
Source organism: Pterostichus madidus (assembly GCA_911728475.2). Taxonomy (NCBI): domain Eukaryota; kingdom Metazoa; phylum Arthropoda; class Insecta; order Coleoptera; family Carabidae; genus Pterostichus; species Pterostichus madidus. The sequence continues at coordinate 11,270,930 of OU452315.1, forward strand.
TTGTAGTTTTTTTTCTACATCAAAATTTGATTCGTGATACTGTGATACATCATTGTATTCAGAATTTAATGTAGAATTAAAAAATGTAAATATGTATATACAGAATGTTCTATTTAAAATAAGAAAGTTGATGCCGCTTCCAATTAAACCGGAAGTGATATTTATATAATTTATATGTAACAATGATGCCGTATATGTTAAGTTTTCGAATATAAATTTTCAGTTATATATCTTTATAAATAAAGAAGTTAATAGGGTGGCCCGCTTTCTGTGGACACCCGGTATATTTGAAAAACTACTAATGAAAAGTATTAATTATAGATCTCCAATTTGGATTTTCCTTACGTCGAAAACCTGATGAAATCAATCGCAAAAGAAAAACAGCCATTCGAACGTCTCGAAGTCAGCAAGGAAGACCTTCTAAAAATGTTTGCTTACAATCCATTTAAAGTTCGTATCCTAAACGAAAAAGTTACCACGCCTACTACGACTGTTTACCGTTGTGGTCCTTTAATTGACTTATGTCGTGGCCCTCACGTACGACATACTGGACGTATCAAGGCCCTTAAGGTCACCAAGAATTCATCTACTTATTGGGAAGGAAATGCTGATGCTGAATCTCTTCAGCGAGTCTACGGAATTAGTTTTCCTGATTCGAAACAAATGAAAGAGTGGGAAAAGTTCCAGGAGGAAGCTGCGAAAAGAGATCATAGGAAGATTGGAAAGGTAGGATCTATTGGACTTCACGCTATATCCCATCAAATGGGGTAGCACGAACCCTAAGATTACAGGCAGATTCACAAAACGGATTAACGTTAACACCGTTTTTAATACAGAGTTATCAAAACGAATTGTTACAGTTGGCAATTAAAAAAACTACTTGAAATTGGTAAGCCTGATACATAAATTCATTTCCTGTAGTTGACAGTGACATTTAAAATTTAAATTTAAGTACATTTATTACTAAAATATTTCTATTAGTTAAAAAGTCAAAATTCTATTAGCTGTCAGACTCCTGACAACCTATTTCAAATAGCATTTCCGCCTTTATCTGACGTGACAACTGTGGAATAAAAAAATCTCTGGAAGTGTATTGCCAACTATAACAATTCCTTTTGATCACCCTGTATTATCTATAACTGGGGTGGCTAGCTCAGTGGTATGAAGTCGGCCTGTGGATCCTGAGATCTCTGGTACCCTAGATTCGATTCCCACAGGCGACAAACAATTTTCATAATTTCAAAAAGTACCCCTGTGGCTCCTCCACCATTAACATCTTTGGGAGCCGTGATTTGACGACTGGTAACCGCACTTCACGCGCAAAATATATCACTTACCGAAATCTGCTTCGGCAGAATGCCACACCCAATAATGGGTAGAAGGCGTGATGATATATTTTATATTTCTTATCTATATATTTCAAATGAAAACAGATTAAAGAAATGAACTAAATTTGATGCTAATTAACTGTCTTTTTAACTCAACTTAAAATAAACTTGCTTCGTACATTGAAAAGAGAGTTAAAAGCGAAATAAAATATAATGTTAGCGCTAATCCGCTTTATGAATCTGCCCGATACTCATTTAATTCATCAATTAATCAGTCTTCGTCAAAACATTCTCATTCTAACACACCACCCTCACTTCAACCACATTCATAGATCCCTCCATATAAACTCATTACTTATCACACTCGAAATCATTCATCACACAAGAAACCTTCAATCACATCTATCCAATCACTCCTGTTCACTTCTAAATCACGCTTATTTTAACTAAGATTCCAAATTGGCCGCCGAGTATAATTATTATAATGTTTTTGTTTCAGGAGCAAGAATTATTTTTCTTTCATGAATTGTCACCAGGTTCATGTTTCTTTTTACCTCGCGGTGCACATATTTATAATACTTTAATTAATTTAATTAAAGAAGAATATAGAAAACGAGGATTCCAAGAAGTTGTTTCACCTAATATTTTTAACGCTAAATTGTGGCAGACTTCAGGACATTGGGCTCATTATTCTGTAGGTATTTTTATTTTATTTTTGTGGACTGTGGTAAATATTAATTTTTATTTTAGGATAATATGTTTTCGTTTGAAATTGAAAAAGATATTTTTGCTCTAAAGCCCATGAACTGTCCTGGACATTGGTAAGTTTTTTTTTTTTAACGTACATAAAATCATACTTTGTTACGTTAACATAAACAGAACATTATTTATACAATCCCGAAATTAATCTGTTCTAAACAATCCTCTCCAGAACACAGACAAAATATATACTGACGTCTAACTAAATATTTTAAATGGCAGCGCTTCTTATCTACAAAATTTGTAGTTCTGGACGAGTCTGTATTACAATGCTAATGTCGACTTTTAGTTCATGAACGATAAATTAAGGTTTGTTTATTTATAATTTATTTTGAATTATGAATTAAGTTCTTACAATACAATAACTACGGTCGTTGATTTTACGAATATTCGAGACTTCGATTGTTCGGATTTATTATTATTATTATTATTTAGATTCGAACTTTCGAATTTTTTGAATATGCCGAATTTTCGAATATTCTGAATTTCCAAATTATTCGAATTGTGAATCTGGATCCTAACGTGAACACGGCATGTTGATATGAACTATTTTCAGAATAAACTCATGTGCAGCGTTTTGTATTAATTCGTAAGTAATTATTATTATTTGCCAGATTAATTCAATTTAGACTTAAAATTTCGCTACACTATCAAAAATGTTTTAATTAAGACGTTTTTGTATCTTTTTTATTGTCATTTTAAAACATTTCACTAAAAGTCCATAGCATTTAGATCCGGTAAGAGAATAGATGGCTTAATTAAGACGCATAAACTTGCAGAGTTTTTGAAGAATGGTTCTTTTCAAATCTCGTCCCCAAAAAGTAGTTCATTTTGTAGGTGACGCAGTGATCTTTGCCCGTACAGCAGTTTTTTACCCACAAAAACGTCACAGTGTCACGTGAGTGCCCGCATCCTATACAGATTCGTCCAGAACTAAAAGTTTCATTGATAAAAACACTGCCATTTAAATACATTTAATTAGCCGTTTGTATTCTTCCATATTTATAGTTAAATATTTTTTCAGTCTAATGTTCGACCACAGAATCCGTTCTTGGCGCGAACTGCCTCTCCGATTAGCAGATTTCGGAGTACTTCACCGAAATGAATTATCAGGAGCCTTAACTGGTCTCACTAGAGTTCGCCGCTTTCAACAAGACGACGCCCATATTTTCTGCGCCGTGGAACAAATTAAAGATGAAATATCGGGTTGTTTAGATTTCTTAAGACACATCTACACAGTCTTTGGTTTTACTTTTCAGTTGGTTTTGTCTACCAGACCCGAAAAGTATTTGGGAGATATTCAAATGTGGGATCAGGCAGAAAGAGTAAGATTTATTGTTGAGTGAAAGTTTGAATGATAATGATTATGAATCGTAGGCTTTGGCGGAAAGTTTGGATAACTTTAAAATTCCATGGAAGTTAAATCCAGGTGATGGCGCGTTTTATGGACCGAAAATTGATATTACTATTAGTGATGCTTTAAAGAGATCACATCAGTGTGCTACAATTCAGCTAGATTTCCAATTGCCGATCAGATTCAATCTTTCTTACGTCAGGTAATAGCATATTACATAATAAGTCACTAACATCTTTGGAGATCTGCTTCGGCAGTGTGCCACACCCAGTAATGGCTAGAAGGCGTGATGATATATTTATTTTTATTTTTTTAATGTCACGAAAATGATGTTTTACTTTGACGAAGCGGTTGTTTGAAATACAAGGCCGCTGAGTCAAGTAAAATCACTTTTCTGATATGTATATATATATTTTTTTAAATAATTTAATTTATGAGTTGGCTAGCTCAGTGGTATGAAGTCGGCCTGTGGATCCTGAGAACCCTGGTACCCTAGATTCGATTCCCACAGGCAACAAACAATTTTCATAATTTCAAAAGCTACTCCTGTGGCTCCTCCACCACTACCATCTTTGGGGCCGTGATTTTAAGGCTGGTAACCGCACTTCACGCGCAAAATATATCACTTACCGAGATCTGCTTCGGCAGCGTGCCACACCCAGTAATGGGTAGAAGGGGTGATGATATATTTATTTTATTTAATCAATAATTTATCATAAATATATAAATAAATAATATATCATCACGCCTTTTACCCATTACTGGGTGTGGAACTCTACATAGCAGATATCGGTACGTGTAATATTTATGCACATGAAGTCCGGTTACCAGCCATCAAATCACGCCCCCCCCCAAAGATGATAGTGGTGAGAGAGCCACAGGGGTAATTTTAATGTAGTGAAAATGTGTTTTTTTTACATATCTAAGGTTACAACAATAAAAAAACAGTCAGGTAGTCTTTACTAGACAGTTTTGTACTTTACCTGACTGGTTTTTTTTTTTTTTTTGTAACTGGATAAGTATTTTACGAGACTGTTTTGATAAAAATCTACTTTGCGACTAAAATTAGTGAGAAAAGTAGGCCCTTTCTTGCCGGATTTATTTAAAACTACATTATCACTGACTGTCAAATAAATTTCAATGAATTTTTAGTGAAAGCGGCGACAAGAAGCGGCCAGTGATCATCCACCGAGCTATTCTAGGTTCGGTTGAACGTATGATCGCCATCCTAACCGAATCATACGCTGGAAAATGGCCATTCTGGTTATCGCCCAGACAAGCAATGATCATTCCAGTTGGACCGATGTTCGACGAATATGCTAACCAGGTTCAACAAAAGCTTTACCAGGCTGGATTTATGTGCGAAGTTGATACCGATGCTGGTGACACCATGAACAAGAAAGTTAGGAACGCACAGCTTGCTCAGTTTAATTTTATTTTAGGTATAGTAATCAGAGTATTTTTGTAAAATATGTGATAGTTATTTAATTATTTGTTTTTTAGTTGTGGGAGAAAAAGAACGCACTAACCAAACTGTTAATGTTCGTACTAGAGATAATGTTGTTCATGGAGAAATTACTGTGGATGGACTCGTTGAAAAGTTTAAAAATTTCCATGAAAACAAGGTTCTTAATAGTGAAGAAAACTTTTAAAAAAACACCAATTATAGATCATTGTATGCCTGTAATTTATTGAATTTAATTTAAATGTATATTTTGCATTTATCTTATTTATTATAAAGTTGTGCTTATAATAAATTTAAGTTTTTACCAGTGTTTGGGCATAACACGGTTTCAAATAAATAAATTATTATTTCCTAGTTGTTCTTTTATTTATTTAAATTTAAAAAAAAAATGCTATTTATTATCCTTGAACTTCAAAGTAACTAAATTTAATTAATCATACAGATAGAAGATGGCAGGAAAAACCGCTGCCGGTTTTGTGATTTTTCGCCGATTAAACGCAACAATTCAATATCTACTTTTGCAAACATCTTACGGTGAACATCACTGGACCCCACCTAAAGGTTTAATTACATTTTTATTGCTTTATAATCATATTAACGCCTACAATTTAAGGTCATGTTGATCCTGGTGAAACTGATGAAATGGTAACAGCGTTAAGAGAAACTCAGGAAGAAGCAGGATTAAAGAAAGAACATTTAAAGATATTTGAAAATTCTAAAAAGATTTTGATTTATAAAGTAAAAGGTCAACCTAAAACTGTAATTTATTGGTTAGCCGAATTAGTAAATCCAAATACGCCAGTGAAATTATCCGATGAACACCAAGATTTGAAATGGCTTCCGCTGCAAGAGGCTTGCGAATTGGGAAAATATGATGATTTGAAACAAATGTTACAATTCTACGATAATTATATTATCACTAATTTGTCTTAATTCCTGTTTAAACATTAATTACATTACATTATTTAAAAGTAGGAATTTTCATTATGTAACCAAACCTTTGCGAATACTCACGAATATTCACGATTTCCCCCGAACGCTTTACGACAGCTGTCATTCGTGTATTTTCTGCGATTTTTGTCAAAAATTAGTCATCGTCATATGAGAAAGTTCTATATTGTTATGTGTAAATAATTTATTAATATTAAATTCTTTTTATTGATTTTGTACCCTAAAATATTGTTAAAATGAGCTTCTTTGGAAAGATGTTTGGTGGTAAGAAGGGCGATAAAGGCCCCACCACAGGAGAAGCTATCCAGAAGTTAAGAGAGACTGAAGACATGCTTATCAAGAAACAAGAGTTTTTAGAAAAGAAAATAGAACAAGAACTGGGAATTGCTAGAGCTAATGGCACAAAAAATAAACGAGGTAAGCACCAAGAAAGGAACAGATATTTATATAACTTTAACTGATGATAATTGTTCACTTCAGCGGCAATACAGGCCCTTAAAAAAAAGAAGAGATATGAAAAACAGCTCCAGCAAATTGATGGCACCCTCAGCACCATCGAAATGCAGAGAGAAGCTCTGGAGGGTGCTAACACAAATACTGCCGTGCTCACAACTATGAAAAATGCTGCTGACGCCCTTAAAGCTGCTCACAAACATATGTACTATTATTTTACCCCTTTAAAATGAATATATCTTTTTAAAAACCTATTTCTTAACAGGGATGTTGATCAAGTTCATGATATGATGGACGATATCGCTGAACAACAAGATGTTGCACGAGAAATTTCAGACGCGATTAGTAATCCAGTTGCCTTTGGTCAAGATATCGATGACGATGAACTGGAGAAAGAGTTGGAGGAATTGGAACAAGAAGAACTGGATAAAGAATTATTGGTTGTTGAACCAGTTCCTGATAATTTACCATCGGTACCAAGAGGAGAACTTGTGCGACCAAGTGCATCAAGTGAGTCAAGAATTTTAATCATTTTTGCGCATGTCTATTAGACCGTAAAGTTCAAAATTCTGCTAATTATATTTTTATGAATCATTGTTCGTCATGGGAAACTATATATTTAAATGAGTTTGTTCATTAGCTTAACAAACACATCAGATTGTACATACATACATATCTTCACGCTATATCCCAACAAATAGAGTAGCACGAACCCTAAAATCACTCATAAAACATTCATTAAACAATCAGCCCTCGTCTAACATTTTCATCCAAACACACCACCCTCACTTCAACAATATTCATAGATCACTCCATATAAACTCATTCATTTATTACACTCGAAATCACACAACAAACCTTCAATCACATCATTCCTATTCACTTATCATTCATTTTCTTTCTTCAACGTACATAACATGTGCATAAAACATCTCAAATTACTCACGTTTACTCCTAACAACGAATCTACAAAGATTAGAAAAGATGAAAGCGATAGCCTGCACTTGTATATGAAAGAAAAGTCCACACAATAAAGTAACTCAAAATGAAACAAAAAGATAAGAAAGGTAGTGAGCATCGCTCTGCGCTTGTTTTTGAAAGTGAATTTCACACAATTGCAATTAAACACTCTACGTAACAACTAAAAATGAATTAAAAGATAAGAAAGGAAGGGCGTGTCGCTCTACGGTTGTTTTTGAAAATGAATTCCACACAATTGCAGTTAAACAGTCAAAGTAAGACACAAAACGAATAAAAAAGATAAGAAACGAAGGGAGTGTCGTCCCTACGCTTGTTTTTGAAAGTGAATTTCACACAATTGCAGTTAAACACTACGTAAGAACTGAAAATGAATTAAAAGATAGAAAGGAAGGGAGTGTCGCTCTACGCTGATAAATTATAATCTCTGGTTTACTATATTATTATGATTTTGTTTTTCAGAGAAAAAAGAGGAAGAAGATCCGGATCTTAAGGAACTGGAACAGTGGGCTTCATAATTTACTAATTTTAAAGAAGAGAAAAATATCGACGAATTTAGATTGTTAATAGACCCAATAAAAGCACGTCACAGCTACACCAATAACATTTATACTGAATTGTGTGTAGATAAATGGCTATATTGAATAATCGAGTTTGGCTTTGTGTATTGTACATAAATACATATTATAATTTAGATTAACCGAAGCTGTTTCCAATTCATCTGCTCCTAAGAAAACTTATATTAATCCACTTCATTGAGATATTAATTATACTGTTCGAATTTAAGAAATAAAACTATTTAATCTTTTACTAAATTATTTACTTTGTTCTTAGCTATCATTTATTTGTTTTAATGAAGGTCACATTATAAAATTTATAGCGTGATTGGCATAAAGGTGGTGTATAGTCAGTTCCAAAAAAGTGGTGCTGTCATCATGTTTACAGGTTAGAATTTACGCGTATTTGTTGTGCTTTGATTTTGTGTTTTATTTTAGCTTGAATTTTATATAAATTATATTATTTTATGTATTGTAATTAAAGGAATAAGTTATATAAAATGCCTATTGATAAATTTTTATCTTTTTTCCGCAAAAAACCATCAGATGATAATTTAAATGGGACTAATACTGGACAAAGTCCTACGAAGAGTAATTTCGTTAGAGATTGCAATGAACTCCGAGATACTGTTTATGGTAAAATTACAGTAAATTGCTCGCTAATAAATGACTAAATATGCATAATTTCACAGATTTCATTCGTACTATTAAAGATCCGGAGAAACCAGCAACATTAGAAGATTTAAATGTCGTATACGAAGAAGGCGTAACAGTAAGACTAAAAAATATATTCTAAATATTACGTAATAAATAATAAGTGCATTTTAGGTCAAAAATTCAACAACGAGCGACGTAAACATAGTTCGAGTAGAATTTAATCCCACAGTCCCACATTGTTCTTTAGCAACATTAATTGGACTTTGTATCCGAATCAAATTGGAACGGAGTATACCCGATAAATTTAAACTAGATATTTATATTAAAAAGGGTGCTCATACAACGGAAGATGATAGTAAGACGTATTTATGTTTTATCTGAGTGGGAAGTAACTTAATCTGTTTGTTTCAGTTAATAAGCAAATAAATGATAAAGAAAGGATAGCGGCGGCTATGGAAAATCCCAGTTTAAAAGAGCTTGTAGAAAAATGCATCGTAGAAGAAGACTGCTAGTGTAATTTATAATTAAATTATGTAATTAATATATTTTTAAGTAATATATTGTACAGTACTTTGGTATGGAATAAAAAAATATATTAAACTGAGTAATACATGCTATGGGGTGGCTAGCTCAGTGGTATGAAGTCGGCCTGTGGGAGAACCCTGGTTCGATTCCCACAGGCGACAAACAATTTTCATAATTTCAAAAACTATCCCTGTGGCTCCTCCACCACTAACATCTTTGGGGGCCGTGATTTGACGACTTCACGCGCAAAATGTATTACCGAGATTTGCTTCGGTAGAGTGCCACACCCAGTAATGGGTAGAAGGCTTGATGATAATTTTATGTATTTAATACATGGTTTAATGAGTACAAATGGAAATCAAAAATTAGTATCTTGGGCTAGTTTCGATGCTTTTGGGGATAGAATTTGACGGCTGGTAAGCGCACTATATTTGTTCAAGTGAAAAATTTCTGTACTTGCACATGATCATGGGTGAAATTGTGTAAAATATTTAATAAATAAAATAATTTAAAAAAATAATATTCGTAGAAGGCTGTGTGCACAATTTGAAGCAAAATATGTATAGGACGACCAAGCATAAAAACCAGTATGTAAAGTTAAAATTGTTCACATTTCTATTTTAATATAAAACATATAAATATATACAGTAAATAATTATTTAAGGCGTAATGACTGGTTCTAAATAAATAATCAATTTAAACGATTGTTTAATACTAGATTTAAATGTGTAACAGTTAAAGTACGACAAAGTAAACAAGAACCATGAATTTAGTTCGGAGAAAAATGTATGTGGTAAAATTTCAGCTGTTATTATAATTTCGATAGCAACAAAGTCATCTGTCAAAAATTCTGAAGGATGTGCTTTTTGCGAAAGTGTGTAATTTTTAAATAAATGTATAAAATGAAGAACTCTCGCTCTTCTTACTTTTGGAGCAGTTTACACTCACTGGATTTTCAGAGATTACCTGACAGTCACGTGACATAAATAATTTTCTGGCAAAGGCGGCTGCATTACGTCAAGAAAATTTTCGTTTCGGGAACAAGTGCGTGGCAGGAGTGAGTTCGCGTGACAGTTGAAAATAGATTTTCATGTGAGAATGTTGAAATTTTGCGAGTGCCACTGAGTTGTATTGACAATGCTGGAGTTAGCGGAATCTTTCAAATACCGTGTTTACTATGCGGCTAGGGATGGCATGGCCATCACCTTATATGCTCTCTTGAGCGAGAAAAACGGCGCCGAAGTACAAGAAGTACTTAATCAGGTAATAAATGCACAGATTTCAATTTACGCTTTTTTGTTCCTTTGTTTCGAGCAGGCTTTTAGGACGATGGCATTTTGTTGGTCACTGCCACTTGGTTATAAATAAATGAACTTGGCACATATTACATGGTCCAAAGTCATTTTATTTGAATTCATATTATTAAAAAAATATATATTTCCCAATCGTTTATCGATTCTTTCATCAGTTTGAACGAAAGGATTTTATCACAACGTTGAGGGGGAGTCAAACAGAAACATATGTTTGGAATATTTTGCAGTAAAAGAAAACTGGGTAAAAGTGCAGTATACGGCCTTGTCCAGTTTGTTATTTTGTTGACAGATGGCAGAATGGTGGTCTGTAATAACAAAATGAAAGATTTACCCATGAAAAAATTTCGCGGCATTTCTTGGAAAATTATAGTAAGATTCCTAGAATTAGTTTGACCACAAACCATTTAATTAATACACTTGCGGTTACGGTTTGTAATTATTAACAAAATAGTTTGTTTATAAATTTGTTTTCATTCATCTTCCGGTATTATTCATAATGTCATTTGACTACAAAAATACTATAACTGATTACAACGCAATATTCTTTTTACAATTTTTGCAGCAATTGGTCGAAGAAGATGGGCAACGATGTACACCTTTGATCGTCGCCTCTAGATACGGCCACGACAAAGCTGTAAAAATGATTCTATCAAAATTTAATCCGAATTTGGAACAGGAAGGAATTGTAAAATTTGATGGATATGTGATTGAAGGGGCGAGTGCTTTATGGTGCGCCGCTGGTGCAGGTTGGTTGATCTTATTTTAAGCGAAACAAAGAATTCTTAATTTGTAGTGTTTATACGATTGAACGTTGCACGCGTCATTTGCTATTTTTAAGGTTGAACGCTCGAAATCCATTCTTCATTTTTGTGCATCTGATTCACAGAGTTGAAAATATTTTATCTCATTCGATCAATTTTGTCCTTGCACGATGTTTACTTATTTATTTACGTTCCATTTTATTCAATACTACTCTTTTATATATTTTCAAACGCACACACAACAAAAAACAGACAGAATTTATATGTTATTGTACTGTTATTTTAAAAATAATTTGTGTTTGTATTTTAACTGACAGATAAGCCACGTGTAAGCTATTTTTGTTATCCGTTGAGTTTCAATATTATCTGGGCCATTTATCAAAATACTGTTTTATAAAAATTGTTGGATATAAACAACTAACAGGCAGATTCACAAAACGGATTAGCGCTAACACCGTTTTTAATATTATCCATAACTCTGTTTCAAATTAAAACCGATTAAAGAAATGAACTAAATTTGATGCTAATTAACTCTCTTTTTAACTCACGTTAAAATAAACTTGTTTCGTACATTGAAAAGAGAGTTAAAAATTAAATAAAAAATTGTGTTAGCGCTAATCCGCTTTATGAATCTACCTGTAACAAGCTGATTCACTAAACGGATTAGCGCTAACACCGTTTTTAATATTATCCATAGCTCTGTTTCAAATTAAAACAGATTATAGAAATGAACTAAATTTGATGCTAATTAACTCTCATTTTAACTCAAGTTAAAATAAACTTGTTTCGTACATTGAAAAGAGAGTTAAAAATGAAATAAAAAATGGTGTTAGCGCTAAACCGCTTTATGAATCTGCCTGTGAGATGTTTTGTAAACTAACCAAGGGTAGGATTATTTTCTACTAATTCTTTCTTTAATTTTAGGTCATCTAAATGTAGTTAAAACTTTAGTAAAAGCTGGTGCTAATGTAAACCATCCAACTAGAACAAATTCAACGCCATTGCGAGCAGCTTGCTTCGATGGCCGATTGGACATAGTTAAATATCTTACAGACCATTATGCCGATATACACATTGCGAATAAATACAACAATACTTGTTTGATGATTGCTGCTTTCAAAGGCCACTTGGATGTGGTAAGTCTGGCGCTTGGTGTTGTGCTAAATGGTTGTGTGACATTTGGGGTGTGAGATTGGACTATTAACGATGGTGTGATACATATTATTAATTTACTTGTATTAATAAGTGTAGACGAATTTGTTGTAAATATTTTTATTCCTAGAAATGTTTCTAAAAATATTAATGTACGTTTATGTTACTAAATGTTGATGTTTGTTCCAACTACAAAAGAATCGTATCTGTAATATGTTTTGACTGTTTTAATGAGTAGATAATAAAATAATTAAACAGATTAAAAAAAGATAAATATTTTTGAAAGTGCAGGATATTCTACGACGTATCAATTTTGTTTCCCAAACAATTTATTGTTTATGGATATTTTAAATTTCAGCGTAAATAAACAAATCTTTTGTTGGTCGGAGAATTAACTGCCTCAAATGGTTGGATAAGTTTTATGCCAAGATAAAGCACGTGGACTACAACCTGCCAAGTTATGAACGCCCACGTGTATTTAGAATTAAAGATATATTGATTATTTTGTCTATATTTATATTACGTCATTTATCTTGTCTTGAGAATTATATATTTTTATGTAAAATAAAAATACGCAAATTCTAGGTCAGCTACAGTTAGAAAATAAAAATTGGGCCGATTCTAAAACAGTCCAAATGATTCAAGTTCATTTTTATTTATTTTTCTTTTTTCTATGAAGGTGTGAATATTTTTAAATTCAAACATCTGGCGAATTTCATTTAAAATTTTTGATAAGATTTTTATGTTGATTTAATTCTAAATTATGAGAGAAAGAAATGTCAAAATTGAGAAACTGCCTTAGTTTTGGTTGAAAAGTTTGATTATACATCAACTTTAATTTGATTGAATCTGTGTACTTTTCGTGCTTTAATTAACTAATAATAAATAATAAGTCGGCCTGTGGATCCTGAGAACCCTGGTTCGATTCCCACAGGCGACAAATAATTTTAATAATTTCAAAAGCTACCCCTGTAGCTCCTCCACCACTAACATCTTTGAGGGCCGTGATTTGACGGCTGGTAACCGCACTTCACGCGCAAAATATATCACTTACCGAGATCTGCTTCGGCAGACTGCCACATCCAGAAATGGGTAGAAGGCGTGATGATATATATATAAATTTGAAATATAAGTGTTTCGATAATTTATGAATTTTTTCAAAAGTTTACTTAAAAACTAGAGAAAATATACAAATTTTCAATTAAAAAATTGCAGGGATATTTTTTTTTAAAGAAAAATTAATAATGATAAATGTTTGTAGGTATTTTGGATTGATTTTGCCGATTATCTATTATTTTCAAAATTTTAGCTTTGAAACTATAATCCGTCGAAAAAAATTCTAAAAATTATACTTAATGTATTTTTTTTCGTAGCCTTGTCTATTTTCGAATAAATGGGTAAAACAGATTATTTTTGACCCCAAAATAACTCGAACACTTAAAGTGAAAATATTGTATTTTACATTTTAAAGAAATACATTTACTCTAGAAATTTTTGAAAAAAATGTTCTTTATATATAGTAAAAAGATGGTTATATATTAAAAAAAAAGGAAATAAAATTCTTAATCGGAATTTAATTTTTACTGATTGGTTGTTTAGTTAGCTGATGTTTTTATGGCACAAATTGATTACTAACAAAATTCCGCTCAATTTGCAAACTTTTAAAATTATAACTACTAATTGAATAATTAATTAATTTCAGGTGAGTTTTCTTCTTGAAAATGGAGCAAGCCCAGATGAAAGGGCTCACTGTGGAGCAACCGCCCTACACTTTGCAGCAGAATGTGGTCACTTAGCGATTGTTAAAGAACTGTTAAAATACAATGCTAAGATGACAAAGAATGAAACCGGGATGACAGCTTTATTAACAGCTGCTGAAAGAACTAAATCTGATGTGGTAGAATTTTTGGTGTCTAGACCCGAAGTTTCAAAAGTGGAAAAAATCGAAGCGCTTGAATTGCTGGGTGCGAGTTTTGCCAATGACAAAGATAATTATTGTTTAGAACAGGCCTATAAATATTTACATGATACTATGGCTCTAAGGTACAGTCGCATCATTAAATTAAAATAGAATATATTTCCCTATTCATTGGCCTTTCTTTTTGTCTTTTAAAGTCATATTTATCTTGACAAACTGCCAGTTTATTTTTAAATTTGCCGGAAAAGTGCGCTTTGTGCTTTAAAGTTCGTAGCAGAGATCATTGTACAAATAATTCGCAGAAAGTGACTGTTTATAAAATATTTTAATAACATACGACAAAGAACTTTGAAGAACTTTTTGTTTACTTCAAATGCGGATTAAAATAATTTAATAATAATAATAATATAATATATCATCACGCCTTTTACCCATTACTGGGCGTGGCACTCTGTCGAAGCAGATCTTGATAAGTGATATATTTATGCGCGTTACCAGCCATCAAATCACAGTCCCCAAAGGTGTTAGTGGCAATTTTAAATTGTTGAAAATGTTTTGTCGGCTGTGGGGTTCCAACCAGGGTTTTTTGGATCCACAGGCTGACTTGATACTACTGAGCCATTACCCCATTATTAATAATAATAAATTAAATTATGGGGTAGGTGGCTCAGTGGTATCGAGTCGTCCTGTAGATCCTGAGAACCATGGTGCGATTCCTACAGCTGAAAAATATTTTCATTACATTAAAATTACTCCTGTGTCTCCCTCACCACTAATATCTTTGGATGCCGTGATTTGACGGTTTGTAACCGCACTTCACGCGCATAAATATCTCACTTACCGAGATCTGCTATGGCAGTGTCACACTCCAACAATGTGTAAAAGGCGTGATGATATATTTATTTTATTTTATTTTAGATTCAGTGATCCAAATAACATAATAGAAAAAGAAATAGCCATACCGATCGCTGCGTACGAAGACCGCGTAGAATGTCGTACTTTACCAGAACTAGAAGCCATTCGATTAAATCAAAACGCTTTACACATGGAAGCTCTTGCTATTCGAGAACGAATCCTAGGAGCTTCGAATCCTGAAGTACCTCATCCTGTAGTGTTTAGAGGAGCGGTTTTCGCCGATCACGCGAGGTAAGACAAATATATGATAAAGAAAATCATCTCTTTGGCTCACCAAGTGCTAAATGCAACATTAACAAATACAGGGTGATCAGAAGGAATTGTTATAGTTGGCAATACAATTCCAGAGATCTTTTTATTCTACAGTTGGCACAACGTCAGATAAAGGCGGAAATGCTATTTGACATTCCTCATAAATACAAATAGGATATGTCAGGAGTCTGACAGTTAATAGAATATTGAGTTTTTAAGTAATAGAAATACTTTGAAATAAATGTAATAATAAATGTACTCAAATTTAAATTTTAAATGTCACTGTCAACAACAGGAAATGAATTTATGTATCAGGCTTGCCAATTTCAAGTAGTTTTTTTTATTGCCAACTGTAACAATTCCTTTTGATCACTCTGTATCTGCTAAAACGAAACTCTAAAATTCTTATAAAGGAGGTTGATCTTAATTAATTTATTATTTTTTGTTAGGTTTGATCGTTGTATACAGCTCTGGCTACATGCTCTTGAATTACGACAAAGACATGGAACATCAGTAGTGAAAGATTTGCTAAGATTCGCCCAAGTTTTCTCGCAAATGTTGCATGTGGGAGTCGATGTTTCTTTTCAACACGTAGCCACAGTTTTAACGGCTGGTGTCGTGGAGCTACAAAGGAATAAGGATAAGATTGCAAATCCTGGACCCAAAGACGACGTTGATTCTATTACGGTGAGATTTATATCAGTTATTAGCTCGTCGACTCTCAAAGATATGAACTAAAGTCTCATCTAAAGGTATCATCGGCAAAAATTAAAAAAATTAAAGAGAAAT
The DNA here is from genome assembly GCA_911728475.2 of Pterostichus madidus. Lineage (NCBI taxonomy): Eukaryota > Metazoa > Arthropoda > Insecta > Coleoptera > Carabidae > Pterostichus > Pterostichus madidus. Next base: position 11,287,057 of record OU452315.1, read on the forward strand.
CCTGCCAGAGTTCCTAGATCCGACTTAGGTGTATGTATGTATGTACATATACTAAAAAGCGTGTTGTAATCAGTTCTATTACGATACAAGTGCTGTAATGAATTTTGACAGTCCCATAAATAAACCTAGATTTGATTGAAAATTGAATCAATCTATTCATAGCTCAAAAACTTTCACATTTTTATGTATAGAAATTTTTTTCTGAAAATTATTCTTTTCTGATAATTTATAGATCGTTTTTACCGATCTATATTGGAAAGTACGATAAGAGAGACCGGTAAAGCTTTACCGATCCCTAAATTGCAAAAGAGATCAGAAATTGAACCCTGATCAAAAAATCATGCAAAATTAGATACTATTCGGTTAATCGATAAGCTTGATATTGAATACATTCATTACAGGTTATATTATTTACCTTTCTTCTTTTCTGTTGCAGGATGAACTGGAGGGAAACCTAATGACAACTCTGTACCTACTAACTCTTTTAACTAAACTATTAAAGGACTGCACCGAAGTGGAGCGATTCGATGTAAATCGATTAGTATATTCTCTTAATCAACTGCAAGTGACACTAAGAGACGGCCAAAGTTTACTTCACTTAGCAGTGAACGCAGAAACACCTGTTGATGATTTTCACACGAATGACGTTTGCAAGTAAGTCAAACAATATATTTTGATGCCATAACTAATTGAAATTTTCGAAGGTCATAATTATTGCAGCTTAGTTTATTTTCAATTTGCCAATAGCTCGAAATAGCTTGGCAGCTTTGCAGATTTATATTAAATACTTCTTGTTTATTGTCGAAGATTACGTAAAACACAAAATTAATTGCACAATAATTAATCGCAATTAAGTTAGAATTAACCGATAATTTTCTTGCGGGACTATTATGTAAAAAAATAAAATAAATATATCATCACGCCTTCTACCCATTACTGGGTGTGGCATCCTGCCGAAGCAGTTCTCGGTAAGTGATATATTTTGTGCGTGAAGTCAAATCACGGCCTCCAAAGATGTTAGTGGTGAAGGAGCCACAGGGGTAGCTTTTGAAATTATGAAAATTGTTTGCCGCCTATGAGAATCGAACCAGGGTTCTCACGATCCATAGACCGACTTGAGCTAGGTATTCTATTATTTCCCAGCTTATAATGGGGTGGCTAGCTCAGTGGTATGAAGTCGGCCTGTGGATCCTGAGAACCCTGGTTCGATTCTCACAGTCGACAAACAATTTTCATAATTTCAAAAGTTAGCCCTGTGGCTCATCCACCACTAACATCTTTGGGCGCCATGATTTGACGATTGGTAACCGCACTTCACGCGCAAAAATATATCACTTACCGAGATCTGCTTCGGCAGAGTGCCACACCCAGTAATGGGTAGAAGGCGTGATGATATATTTATTTATATAATGAAATTAAAACTCGCGAAAAATGGCGAATCTGCTTTTAAATATATATGTTTCGTTGATTGCTCCTAATATTATTTCATTAAAAATCCATCTAAAAGTATCATTAAATTGCAGGTTTCCCTGCGCAGAGACGACCAGACTTTTAATCCAATGTGGTGCTGATGTAAACGCGATGGATTGTGAACGAAACACTCCATTACACGTGATTGTTTCGTACCAAAAGCCTATTTCTGATTTTCTAACTTTACATTCGATTATTATGGATTTAACAGAAGCTGGAGCACATATGGACTCGGTTAATGCGAGGGGTGAAACACCTTTTGATTCGTCCGCTACTGGTAAGAATAATAATTTTTATTTTATGTTCCTAAAATATTTGAGAGAAAAATACTACAGAATATTGCCCCACGACTTTAAACGACGTTTTGTGACGTAAAAATAGCTGTTTGGGCTTGCGATCACTGCGCCATCTACAAAAATATAGTTCAATTTTAGGTGGCGCAGTGATCACAGCCCAACAAGATTTGAAAAGAACCGTTCTTTTCAAATCTCGTCCCGAAAAAATAGTTCATTATAGGTGGCGAAGTGATCGCAAGCCCAAACAGCTGTTTTTACGTCACAAAACGTCACATTGTCACGTGAGTGCCTGCATTCTATAGCGTTTCATTATTTGAACACGTTGTCATCGAAATGAGTGAAATAATAACTGATAATTGCACTAGAACAATTATTACAGCGGTAATTTTCTGTATAAAAATTTACAGTTTTACTCCAATTTTATTTTAGGTACCTAGCAACTAAGTTCTCTGATATAATGATCAAATGAATATATTATTATAAGCATGTCAAAATATTAATTTTGTAAAAATTTTGAATTTTTCTTGGGGCAATATTACCAGAATTTTTTTCTTACTGTTCACTCGGGCTTTTGTTGCTCTTATGCTGGGTTGCAAGAAAAAATAAAGAGCTCTTTAGTTAAAGAATTGTTTATCTGGCAACAGTACCAATGACGATTTTCTTAAACTTATTGAACCGTTAGTTGCTAATGAACCGATAAAACTTTCATTCAACCCAGCATTAGTATATCTGCACTCGTCTTAGACTCGTGCATATTTCAATAACAACAAAAGCACTCGTAAGCTCAAAAAAATTATCAAAGAATTCCACAAAACGTGAATATTCTTTGATATTTTTTTGTGTTTTTGCAAATTATTACGGCAAAATTTGCCATATTGATGCTGGGTTGCATAAAAGTTTTATCGGTTCATTAGCAACTAACGGTTCAATAAATTTCAGAAAATCGCTATTGATGTTGTAGCTAGATAAACAGTTCTTTAACTAAAGAGCTCTTTATTTTTTTCTTGCAACCCACCATGAATTAGTCAATAAGATGTTTACACATCATCGGGTTCGTCCAATCACTGGACCGTAACCATGACAACTTATTAATGCTGATATTTAATAGCCAGGTTCTCAAAAAAGTTTAGCTAAAACTGAATTTTGGATTAGCTAATCTTATTCATAATTTGAAAAAGCTATCCATCCCTGTGGCTCCTCCACCACTAACATGTTTGGGGGCCGTGATTTGACGACTGGTAACCGCACTTCACGCGCAAAATATATCACTTACCGAGATCTGCTTTAGCAGAGTGCCACACCCAGCAATGGGTAGAAGGCGTGATGATATATTTATTTTATATTTATTTTTATTCTTAGTCCAACTTAAAAAACTTAATTCAATTCGCTTTTAGAAGCTTATATTAAAGTTTATTTAAACTTTTTTGGGAATATAGTTCCGCTTAATTAGACAAATCCTAAATTCAGGATTATCTAGATTCTAGCTACTGAGAATTGGGCTGTAAAATTATTGTTTGTTTATTTTAAACAACAAACAATGATGTAAAATAGAACAAAATATTAATATTTAATTTGTTTGCAGGGGTGGCCGAAATAATCCTAAAAACCCAATCAAAATTAAGTCTGAAATGTATGGCTGCAAAGGCAGTTAAAACCTACAACCTGACCTACCAAGGACAGGTCCCGCGGTCTTTAGAAAATTTTATTGAGCTTCATGGCCCTGGCGCTGTCAAACAAGGCTAGTCATAACCCAAAATTGTCCTTTGCCTCTTTTTAAAATGTCCTGTCTACGCCCCAGTTCCTTCCCAAGCACTCTAGATAGATTTTAAGATTATATTTATGTGTATATATGTATAAAATACTGCCCTAAGTACTCTCGAATTGTTATTTATAATTTTTATTATATTAAATTGAAACAGTGTTAGTGAGAAGATTGTTGGTACATCGAAAGTGTTTAATTCAAATAATTTTCTGTACATTTCATTTACATCATGACTGATATTTATTCGTCGTTAAGAGTAATTTTAACTAAATCGTTTTTAGTTTTGTAATAAATCAAAAAATAAAATAAGAAAATTGAAACAAAAATAATGATTTACAACAAAATTGTGATTGCTGTTTTGAACTATTATAAATAAAATGTACAGACAATTATTTCTTAATGGTATAAAAATCGAATATTTAAAACGACTGAAATATATAATTTTTTCATGTATTTAAAATACAAAAATATTTATAAAATCCAAATTATTTTATCAAAAACTTGTGATAACTCTGTCCCTTTTTTATGTGCAATAGATTAATAAATATAGAATAAAGAATAAATATTAGACAGTTCGTGTTAAATAAAAAGACCAAAATTTTGACCTGGACTGTATTCATATCAAGTGTTGTACTTTTCTATGTAAAACCAAACCCAAACAAGAAGCTGTGTAGTTATTCGTGAATATTTTAAAATTGTTCTGATCGTTTTATGTCAAAATAAATCCACGTTAGTGTTAATTGTTTCATAAATACTGTTTTCCAATAAATGTTGAATACTTGTACAACAACAATATTACAAAAGCATATTCCACTTATTTGTAAATCTGTTCTTTTTGATGTAAGCAACTTCTATCACCAACTGTTTGCATGTAATGTAAAGAATGGTTGTCAATTATCAGTCAATATGTTTATAGAACTTAAAAATATGTCTATTTGTGATTATTTTATAATATTTCGCTATCCAAGTTCTTTGAGTGATATGTTCTAAAATAATTGTTTATAATTATTGTAATTTTACCTATTACTGACTTTATTGATTAGTAACGTCTTCCAAAATTGTATTTTTGTATTTTTAATAAACCTTATTTATGTGCTAGCATTATTGTTTTATTTTTTCACTAGTTTTTTTGAAAATTATATTTTCTCACGAAATTTGATCAACAATGAAAGTAGAATTGTGTCAATCAGTGATTATGAGACAATTTTTATTCCACATCTGCTACTGCAGAATGCTACACCCAATAATGGGAAAAAGGCAAAGACAATAATAACTAACAGCCAGATTCTTAAACAAGTTTTAGCTAATCCTGAATTTGGATTAGATAAACTTATGCTAGTCCGATTAAGGGCCAGTTTACTCTTGATTAATGTTGATACATTTTCATAATTTCAAAAGCTACCCCTGTGGCTCCTCCACCACTAACATCTTTGGGGGCCGTGATTTGACGACTGGCAACTGCACTTCACGCGCATAAATATATCACTTACCGAGATCTGCTTCGGCAGAGTGCCACACCCAGTAATGAGTACAAGGCGTGATGATATATTTATTTATTTAATCATGATTAACATTAATCGGTGATTGAAAAACTGGTCCTTAAAAAAGTTAATTCAATTCACTCTCCGAAAACTAAATGGTAAGAAAATTATATTTAAATTTTTTTGGTAATATGGTTTAGCTTAATTTAACAAATCTAAAATTCAGAATTATTTCGGTTCTAGCTAAAATTCTTTTGAGAATTGGGCTGTAAATTTTATGCTTAAAAATTAAATAAATTTTTAATGTTTTTATCATTTTACAATTTTAGTAGATTTTAGGAGGCAAATAATAAATTAAATGAGTATAAAAATATGTTGTAATATTTATAAAGAGGTGTGTCTTTACAAAAATGGATCGAAGAAATTCTTGATGAAGAAAGTGCATCTATTTTTGGCATCTTTCGTCATCGGTATGGAACAGTAGCTTGCGCAGATGATTTTTTTTTAAACTTGTCCGGAGAAAAAAGACTACTTTCATTTACAACTAATGGTAATATAATTATTTAATAAAAAGTAATTGTATCAATTTGTTAATCTGTCCCAAGAATAATATTGTCTTCCTACATGTTTAATAACAATTTGTAATTATAAAAACGAACAAAAAAATAATCATCTTCCTTAAACGATGCATAAAAAAACCAGAAGTATAAATTTGACAGTTCATGTTCTCGACTATAATATAAATTCTGCTCATGCAGAGAAAGTAAAATCAGAAACAAGTAGTAATTCAGATTCTCAAAGTCAGAAGTCAGATCATAAATAAAAATATATCATCACACCTTCTACCCATTACTGGGTGTGGCACTATGCCGAAGCAGATCCCGGTAAGTGATATATTTTACGCGTGAAGTGCGGTTACCAGTCGTCAAATCACGGCCTCCAAAGATGTTGGTGGTGGAGGAGCCACAGGGGTAGCTTTTGAAATTATGAAAATTGTGTGTCGCCTGTGGATCCAAAGAACCCTGGTTCGATCCCCACAGCCGACAAAACATTTTCACCAATTTAAAAATACCCCTGTGGCTCCCCCACCACTAACATCTTTGGAGGCCGTGATTTGACGGCTGGTAACCGCACTTCACGCATATAAATGTATCACTTACCGAGATCTGCTTCGGCAGAGTGCCACACTCAGTAATGAGTAAAAGGCGTGATGATATATTTATTTATTTTTATTTGTTTGTCGCCTGTGGGAATCGAACCAGGGTTCTCAGGATCCACAGACCGACTTCATACCACTGAGGTAGCCACTCCATAAGATCATAAGCAAAATTTACAACCTTAAATGCAGCTTTATCTCATTAAAGTTGCCTTTATATTTCACTCCCACACATTTATTTCTGAATTTTTATTTAGTAAATTTTTAGTCTTTCTAAAAATCAAAAAGTTTATTGCAAGTGACTAATCGGGCACAAGCTAGCTTGCAAAAAATCCTCCAGCATGATATTTTTGGTTGAGCTCGCTTCGCAAAGATATTCAAAAGATCTTAGACAACTGGCGGTAAAATAAAACTTTCTTATTGAATTGGGAGATCGGAGTTGGCATATTGGTAAGTAGAAAGTGGTTGCTATGGTAACATAGTGTGGGAGAAAAGGGGGAGTGTACGGAACTTGATGCTCGTTTGTCTCTTATCAGTTTTGTTTTGAACGCGCGAATGTTTGCAATTTGCAAAGTGAACTGTGCATGGATCTTATAAGATGTCGTGGTGTGAATGTGTGGTGAAGTTTAACTAATGTGGTGCGTTTTTGGAGGATTTTACTTTGAGTTTCCGGCGGAAATATGTTCTGAGTAAGTTTATAACTTTGATGGTTCACTTCCGGTATAGTAAAGTTCACTTGTTTAAGTATTAAATGTACTTCGTGCGAATACATCTAGCAGTGAAGATTCTCTATGCTGAAATTAATTTCTTGTCGTTACGCTTCAATTATTCTTAAGTTTAAAAGATTAAGCTTTTAAACTAATTAATTAGGTACAAAATTTTCTTGGAAATAATCATCACTGAATTATGTAACTTGCATAATTTGTTAAGTTATTAAGTAATGTAATACTTCTTTTAGAATCTGCTTTATATGGTATAACTGGAGAAAGCAATTTGCATCTTTAAGAAGAAAGTATTGGGAATATTCTGCAATTGCAGATATTTGAACCAATGAATATTAGTTAAATGTGAAGTAATATTATTAGCTACCTAAATTAAAATGTAACATCCACCTACATTACTCACGGATGATAATTGTTTAAATAACAATTTATTAATTAGTAGTGTTAAAAAAGATTGATGTGCTCCACCCTTAAAAAAAAAATTGTCAAGCCAATTTCATAATATTCGAGTAGAAATGAATTCTGAAATTTTCGTGGTGGAATGTTGTAATTAATTAATTTAAAAGATAAAAATTAAAAATAAATATATCATCACGTCTTTTACCTATTACTGGATGAGGCACTCTGCCGAAGCAGATCTCGGTAAGTGATATATTTATGCGCGTGAAGTGCGGTTACCAGCCGGCAAATCACGGCCCCCAAAGATGTTAGTCATTAGTTTTGTAAAATTGTTATAAAGATAATTGAATAAATATCAAATAAATAAATAATAATATATAGAAAATAATGATAATTATAAAATAAATTTTGCTTTTATCTGTGTGTTCTGGCGCATTTAAATGACTTTTATGTCTCGACTAAAAATGACATTTTTATGAACAACAAAAAATCATTCGTTTCGTACTGTTAATACAAAAATAACTATTTTGCTATAAATGATCTTTTTTGTTCGTTTACTGATCTTACATTGAGTGTTTAACTGCAATTGTGTGGAATTCACTTTCAAAAACAAGCGCAGGGCGACACTCCCTTCCTTTCTTATCTTTTTGTTTCATTTTCAGTTACTGCATTGTGTGGAATTTTCTGTCATATACAAGTGCAGGCTATCGCTTTCATCCTTTCTAATCTTTATAGATTCGTTGTTAGATTCGTTGTTAGGAGTGAGCGTGAGTAATTTGAGATGTTTTATGCATGTGTTATGTACGTCGAAGAAAGAAGATGAATGATAAGTGAATAGGAATGATATGATTGAAGGTTTGTTGTGTGATAAATGATTTCGAGTGTAATAAATGAATGAGTTTATATGGAGCGATCTATGGATGTGGTTAAAGTGAGGGTGGTGTGTTTGGATGAGAATGTTTGACGAGGACTGATTATTTGATGAATGTAATGAGTGAATATTTTGTGAGTGATTTTAGGATTCGTGCTACCCCATTTGATGGGATATAGCATGAAGATATGTATGTATGTATGTACAAAACAAAATGTCAACATTTTTCTATAAGCTCTAAACGTCCTATTAAGATATTATATATTTTATGCACAACCGGGCGATAATTTTTGTATTTAAATTAGAGAATAAAGATTTTCAAAACAGTTCTAAATATTTTTCAAGTTGGTTTCTACGCTCCTGCTACTAACATATTACCAACATAATACGAACAAAAGACTCGAACAGCTCCACTCATGCAAAGCAACACTTTCTTGACAACAATGAGCAGCTACTGAAACGCTTGTGCAACAATTACGCTTACGTTACGTAATCGAGGACGCGGTCAACGGTGGCGCACGATATACGATCTATTTGCATGAAATTGCAGTACGACTGCAGCTGAGATACGGAATTCACTGATGAATACAATTACCTTGATTTGATTTGTGAGTAAGAGGTAGACAACGATTAAGTTGATGACACATTGCGAATCATTAATTGCTTTGTAGACGCCAATATTTAATTTTTAAAAGGGAATTAAAATTGAATCGATTTTAAAATATTGAAAATTTGTTTTAACAATAATTGTTTATTAATTTGTTGCACAATTGGAAGTTAAATAAATATATCATCACGCCTTCTACCCATTACTGGGTGTGGCACTCTGCCGAAGCAGATCTCGGTAAGTGATATATTTTGCGCGTGAAGTGCGGTGACCAGTTGTCAAATCACGGCCCCCAAAGATGTTAGTGGTGGAGGAGCCACAGGGGTAGCTTTTTAAAATTATGAAAATTGTTTGTCGACTGTGGGAATCGAACCAGGGTTCTCAGGAAGTTAATAGTTATATTTTTGGTAATTTAAGTATGGGGTAAGTGACTCAGTGGTATCAAGTCGGCTCGTGGATTCTGAGAACCCTGGTCCGATTCGCACAGTCGACAAACATTTTCGTCACATTAAAAATTACCCCTGTAGCTCCCCCATCACTAATATTTTTAGGGGCCGCGATTTAACGACTGGTAACCGCATTTCACGCGAATAAATATATCACTTACCGAGATCAGCTATAGCAGATTGTCACACCCAGTAATGGGTAAAAGGAGAGATGATGCATTTATTTTATTTATTTTACGGGGTAATGGCTCAATGGTATCAAGTCGGCTTGTGGATCCTGAGAACCCTGGTCCGATTCCCGCAGTCGACAAGCATTTTCACCACATTAAAAATTACCCCTGTGGCTTCCCCATCACTAATATTTTGAGGGCCGTGATTTAACGGCTGGTAATCGCATTTCACGCGCATAAATATAACACTTACTGAGATCTGCTTCGGCAGAATGCCACACACAGTAATGGGTAAAAGGCGTGATAATATATTTATTTATTTTTGGTAAATTATTATTAGGTAGTTATAAAAAAACTATTTTTTATCTTGCCGTGTAAACAAAGCTTTTTCAGCACTCAAAAGAGTTTGTTAATTCGCAATACAATTTATATTTCTAAAGTTGGTTACCAACTGTCAAATTACGCCCCTTAAAGATTTGAGTGGAGGGAGAACCACAGGAATAATTTTAATATGGAGTATAACTTGTCGGCCGTGAGTATTCGAGAACTCATAGGCCGACATACTTCCATAAAAAAATAAGTGTAATAATAAAATCAATTTTAGAGATTTCTCTCAATTTTACGGTACTTAAGACAATCAATTAGAAGAAAGTATCAGTCTTGCATATTAATATAAATTCATAGAAGATGTATACAATAACGAATAATTATTTAATTAATTTCACAATAATTATTTCCGTATATTATTGATTAATATACTATAACATTTTTCCTGATTTAAGCATGAGCAATATTTTGTCCTGCGACTACTATGAAAAGTATATATTTACGCTTGTCAATGTAAAGTTGATGGTTACTAAGGAACAAGCAAATAAACATTTTACCGCGCGTCTCCCACGGCAACGGGCGTAAAATATTTTATGCACAACCGGACCGAAATTCATATGTTTTAGCCCTAAAAACCGGGATTAAACACTTGTTTTTGGCCCTAGGGTCATAAAAAAATAATTCCTATGGATACATAAATAAAATGACAATTTTTGTTGATTCTGCAAAATGTTATTTTGACATATAACCTATGTACATATTTGAATCTTTTGAACATATAATTAAATGTTATTTTGTTGTGCATAAAATATTGTATGTACCACGGGTGAAATGAGCGTTTCTGACCCTGAGCATGTTATCTGCCCTCGGCGCTTTGCGCCTCGTGCTAATAATCATGTCGCGGGCCAAAACTGTCTGTTTTTATTCTTGATACATAAATAACTACTATCGCGCGCTTATAAAAGACAAATTTAAGATATTTTCACTCAATTTTCACTCAAATATGATGATGACAGATTTTTTTGTTTATTTACTTCGACTTAGTTGAACGTAGATTGAAGTAACCGAATGTGAAATATGACATTCAATTGTAGTTGAAATGATTACAATAATCAATACATTTCTTTGTGACGTTCGAATGATAATAATTGCGAAATTTCATTGAAATTCTAATACATATAATTGCGAAATATATTTTTTAATCAGTTTAAGATTTAAGAAGAAGTAATCTCTGACACATTTATATATGATTCACTTTATATACGATAATTTATTAAAACATTACACAAAAAAAAAATTAAAAAACGTGCACTCTATCACGTAGAAATTTGATAAATTTTTGATAAAGACTTCGTGCTAAATCGTACAAGTTTTATAATGTTTACTAACTCAAACGTGTTCAACAAAAACCTTACAAATATATTTGCGTTTATTATTTTACCAGCCACTGAGCCAAACACTCGTAAATTTGCTTCTAAAGAATTATACTCTCATTTTATTGTGACAATTTATAAAATAAATATTGTTATTTGTGTTGTGTGAAGAAGAAAACATTTGCAAGACGTGATACCTGCGTTTAACGAAGGTAAGATTAGAATTATTTTATTTATACTCGTACAGCTCCTGTAAGACAGCAAAATTTTTAAAATAGATTAAAAGAATTACAGGCTTAATTTGTTGAAAAGATGTACAAAAAATTGAAACACAATTTTTAAAACATTCTTTTATTCAGAAGCGACGTTTCGGCCAAAATTCTGGCCATTATCAAGCAAAACAAGAGTAAAAATGAAGTTACATTGTACAATTATTAAAATTAAAACATGGTTCAAGAACCACTTAGTAAAGCAAAATTCATTGAGATGAACATAATGGTCAACAGTGTACAAAGAACAAAACTCATAATTTTTGTTAATAAATTAAAAATAAAAACTAACAGTACCAACATGTACCACAACGTCCATCTGACGGCTAAATTATAAACTAACCAACTAAAACAATTGAAGGTCAAATAACAATAACATGTCAAATCATAATTCGAAATGATGGAGAATAGATTTATACTGAAGATTGGCAACTTGATAGTCTGATTTAATGTTAACAGAATTGTCATCTAGATTAATGTAACTTTGTACACTGTTGACCATTGAGATGTTCATCTCAATGAATTTTGCTTTACCAAGTGGATCTTGAACCAGGTTTTAATTTTAATAATTGTACAATGTAACTTCATTTTTACTCTTGTTTTGCTTGATAATGGCCAGAATTTTGGCCGAAACGTCGCTTCTGAATAAAATAATGTTTTAAAAATTGTGTTTCAATTTTTTGTACATCTTTTCAACAAATTAAGCCTGTAATCCTTTTAATCTATTTTAAAAATTATATCTTTTCGGCTTATTTAAAATAATTTTAACAAATAAGACAGCAAAACTCAACTAACATTATTTTGACTGAATTTTATTGCCTTCTTCAATTGTTAATTGTTCGTTGCACCAAAAAAACTTAATTTTTTAAAATTGGTTTAAATTAATAAAAACAAATCGGGTCGGACTGTTGATTTGACAGCTCAGGTTCGATTCCCACAATCGACAAACAAGTTTCACGACATTAAAATTACCCCTGTGCCTCCCCCGCCACTAACACTTCGAGGATAGTAATTTGGCATCACGTGTCACAACAAAGTGTCACACATGAGTAAACGTCGTGATATATTTATTTTTATTATAAATCAATCATCACGTCTTTTACCCATTTCTGGGTGTGGCACTCTGCCGAAGCAGATATTGGTAAGTGATATATTTATGCACGTACCAGCCGTCAAATCACGGCCCCCAAAGATATTAGTGTTGCTGTCAAATATTCGACATGCTTTTATTTATTTAAACCATGTTTAAAATTTAAGTTTTGTTGGTACAACTGGCTGTAGGAGTCATGTTTTGACGACTGGTAAACATCCTTCATGTAAAAACATTTCATATTGCAATCAAGATTTCATGCAACAGAGTGCTAGTTCCAAAAATGGGTGAATGGTGTGATGATATATTTATTTTTAAATAATTTAAATTTAAAATATGAAATAAACGAAGATTATTTTGTATAAACAAGTTGCAAATCATAATTTTACAAAGTTTAGAATATTAATTAATTTTATATACAACCGGTAAATAAAGTTAACTTTATTCTATGGGGTGGCTAGCTCAGTGGTATGAAGTCGGCCTGTGGATCCTGAGAACCCTGGTTCGATTCCCACAGGCGACAAACAATTTTCATAATTTCAAAAACTATCCCTGTGGCTCCTCCACTACTAACATCTTTGGGGGCCGTGATTTGACGACTGGTAACCGCACTTCACGCGAAAAATATATCACTTACCGATATCTGCTTCGGCAGAGTGCCACACCCAGTAATGAGTAGAAGGCGTGATGATATATTCATTTTTATTGATTTATTTATAATTTACAACGGGAAACAAAAATGACAAGTATTCCCTAAGGAGTTGAAGCGATTCAAGGCCATTGGCAGTGTCACCTACAAAAAACTTTACTCGGGTTCGATTCCCACAGCCGGCAAACAATTTTCACTATATTAAAACTACTACCCCTGTGGCTCTCCTTCCACTAACGTAACTAGCAAATTTAACAAAAATAGGTAAACGGCACGATAATATATGTGTTCTTTAATAAATTTTAAAAATCTGATGTGGGCTCCACATTACTTTCCCGACAATAAATTAAGATAGTTAAACAATTGACGATCGATTAAATGTGATGATTCAGTGGTATCGAGTCGGCCTGTGGATTTGAGAACCTCGGTTCGATTCCCACAATCGGTAAACAATTTTAAATAAAAACTAAATATATCGTCACGCCTTCTACCCATTACTGGGTATGGCACTCTGTCGAAGCAGATCTCGGTAAGTGATATATTTTGCGCGTAAAGTGCGGTTACCAGTCGTCAAATCACGGCCCCCGAAGATGTTAGTGGTGGAGGAGCCACAGGGGTAGATTTGTGAAATTGTTTGTCGCCTGTGGGAATCGAACCAGGGTTCTCAGGATCCACAATTTTCACCACTACCTCTGTGGCTCTCCTACCACTAACATGTTTGGGAGGGCCGTGATTTGACAACTGGTAACTGCACTTCACACGCAAAATATATCACTTACTGAAATCTGCTACGGCAGAGTGCCACACACAGTAATGGATAAAAGAAGTGATGGTATATTTATTTATATTTTAAATTTTGTTTAAACAATCGTGGATTTATTATTAAAGAAATAATAAATGCTGTATCCAGTTTTAAAGAGTAAAAAATAAAAGACTATGAACTTCCTTAAGAAAAATAAACAAAAGAAACACATATACATACAAGTTACCATTGTCTTTGATAAATATCTTATAAACAATTACAAGAGAGCATTTGCCAGTACTTTCCCTTTACATTATTATAATTTTTGAATTATAAACAGTTCCGTAACTTCTATCAAAATAAAAACTATTAGAGAAACAATAACAGGAACTGATAAATGATTATTGGTTACATTTTGTTCTATTAACCTAATTTTAATCCGCCTACGATTTGCAAAAAAATAGTGCTACGAAATTTATCATTTACAATCACAGTAAAAAAATCATCAATCTTCAGACAGCATCGTATTCAATAGTGTGTTACATAACAAGCATCGAAAGTGTAAGATAACGTGCGAGTGTACAAATTGAAAAACGAGGCGCGTACCGCCGAGTGATTTAAGTACACGAGCATAATTATCACACTTTCGGGCGAGTTATGTACACTATTTTTCAGACCACAAAAATATTTCTAAAAAAAGTTTACAAGAGCAATGTTGTTATACTTTGACAGCTGATGCGTTTTTGAAGGTTAGCGTTGACGTTTGAGGTTAGGTGTGGTGATACCTACTGTGCTAATGTCAAAATATGAAATAATGTGTTGAAAAATCTGCCAAAACTTCGATTTAAATTAATATACAAATTCTTTTCATTTATTTTATTACTTTCTGCCATCGTAACGCCATCTGTTGTCAATCAATGGAACTTCACCTAATATGTCAGAAGTGTGCGTTATAATAATAATACAGAGTGATCAAAAGGAATTGTTACAGTTGGCAATAAAAAAAACTACTTGAAATTGGTAAGCATGATACATGAATTCATTTCCTGTTGTTGAAAATGACATTTAAAATTTAAATTTGAGTACATTTATTATTATATTTATTTCTAAAGTATTTCTATTACTTAAAAAGTCAAAATCCTATTAGCTGTCAGACTCCTGACATAACCTATTTGTATTTATTACAAATGTCAAATAGCATTTCCGCCTTTATCTGACGTGCCAACTGTAGAATAAAAAGATCTCTGGAATTGTATTGCCAACTATAACAATTCCTTTTGATCACCCTGTATACAGGCTGTTAAAAAAGTTCCGGGACGGTGAAATATCTCGAGAAAAACACATCGAATCGAGAAACCAAAAAACACGTGTTTCATATTTTGCAAAAAAAAGGCTTGTGGCTACTTGTGATTATGTTGATTTTTTTATTTGATTCAATGTTTATTTCTTATGATATTAGACCGTTTTTTACTTTTCTTTCAGAATCATGTCAAAACTTATTTTTGCGTTTAGAGCGCCATCTATTCCGAATTGGAAAAAAGTTTCAGATAAAATTAACTTATTTTTTTTCGCAGAATACGAATCTGTAATAAAAAATGGGGGTTCCCATTTAAGGTTTCAACATTGCTCCCCGCCCTACCCCCTGGGGGTGGGGGTTGGGGTTTGTGTTTGGTGTGCTTAGATAAGTTTTTGCAAACTATGAAACACGTGTTTTTTGGTTTCTTGATTCGATGTGTTTTTCTCGAGATATTTCACCGTCCCGGAACTTTTTTAACAGCCTGTATAAGTGGATGTTATGTTCAACGTTTCGTAGTAATTTATGATGTTGTTATGGTCACTTTCATAAGTAGTCGACTGAAAATTTATTAAATTTACAGATTTAAATGGGCCTTTCAAGACTTTTTTGAATTTTTTATATATTAATCTTCGTAATCAAATAATTATACCCAATTTTTTTATTTTTTAAAAAAACTTGTATTAAGCATGATAAAAATATTTTAACTTTCGAAACAAATGAATATGACGTACTTGCATCTTAGCTTAAAGAGATACAGATAAGACAGAGATAAATAACACGTAACTTGTCGTTGTCAGTAGACAAAACATAACTAGACGGATAACATCGGCGTTTGTTGTGAGTCAGAAAGGGATAGAATAACTGGTTGGTGAGGCGGGTGCGCGGCAAAAAGCAACTTGCATAACATCAAAGTGTACTCGCTCCTTGCCGCGCATTCTGCGGACGATCAAGTTATTCCATTCCTCTCTGCTTCACAACACTGCATTGACTTGAATACGGCATAATTCGTCTAGTATTATACGTCATTGGTAGAATCGTAGAATGCTGAATGCTTATTTCTTCTTCGTCTTCTTGAGCACCGACAAACGTTTCAGACAAAGCTCTGTGATTGGCTTAATGCAACTACGTCATTGCAATATGGCAGTGCGAGCGTTTTAAATTATTCAACTTTAACTTTCATATTTCAGCAATAAAGATATAATTTATGGTATGATTTATATTGTATTAAATATGATGAACGGTCAAGAATTTATCTTAATAAATATATATTAAAAAGCTCTACCACTTGAATCCCCCATTGTTAAGAGAAGTTTAACTTTAATTAATTAATTACAAATTGGTCGCTGGAATGAACGCCAATTAAGAGTGACCAACTTAATTTCCGATATCAAATATCCCTAAATTATTTTAGAAACAAATGCTGCACATACAAAGTGTAAATAGAAATATTCAGAGCTACCCTCATCCTAACCAAACTTAAATCTAAAACTTAAATCTATCATGCATAACGACGAATTGGGGGATACAGGAGATAGCTAAAGCTAATACGAAGGAAAGCTGTTGCAGATCATCTGTTCCCTAATCTTACTCCCCGAATAATAAATAGCTAACTAACCCCTAACTTTTATAAATTAACTTAAAAATTATATAATCGACAATGAGGAAAATTATTAAATTTGAAGCGTGAATTTATATTGACAGTTAAGTATGCCATGAAGTGACATTTGTTATTTGGAAACAAAATGTTTATTTTTCTTGTTAATCTTGTTAAAATATGTCTGTTTGATGGCGTTATAAGCTAACGTCTTTATTTCTTTTATAAATTCCTTAAAATGGTGAGTACAATTAGCGTTTTAATAGTCAAAATTTAGAATCATAAATAATGGGTGTTTTTTCAATTACTTTGCGCACTAGTGAACAATATCAAACTTTCCGTCGGTTTCCAAGGTAATATTATTTTGAATGCCTGCGAGTACAAAAACGTTCTTTTCCGACGAGTACGTATGAAAGTAGCCATAACAACATTATAAATTACTACATGACATACACTGATATGTTAGTATAACGCACACTTCTAACAATCAGGTGAAGTTCCACTGATTGACAACAGATGGCGTTACGATGAAAGAAAATAATAAAATAAAGGAAAATAATTTGTATTATTATTGATATCGAAGTTTTGGCAGATTTTTCAACACATTTCTACAGATATATAAATCATATTTTTTTAAATTAATAATTACTTATTTACTAATATTTTAGCATTATTTAATCATTTAATCACCAACCACACCTAACCTCAAACGTCAAACGTCAACGTTTACCTTCAAAAACGCATCAGCTGTCAAAGTGTAACAACATTGCGTTCGTAAGCTTTTTTTAGACTTTGTGGTCGTCTTAAAAATAGTGAACATAACTCGCTCGAGTGTGATAACTGTGCTCGTGTACTTAAAACACTCGGTGCTGCGCGCCTCGTTTTTCAATTTGTGCACTCGCACGTTATCTTACACTTTCGATGCTTGTTATGTAACATACTACAGAGTGATCAAAAGGAATAGTTACAGTTGGCAATAAAAAAACTACTTGAAATTGGTAAGCCTGATACATAAATTCCTGTTGTTGACAGTGACATTTAAAATTTAAATTTGAGTACATTTATTATTACATTTATTTGTAAAGTATTTCTATTACTTAAAAAGTCAAAATTCTATTAGTTGTCAGACTCCTGACATAACCTATTTGTATTTATTAGAAATGTCAAATAGCATTTCCGCCTTTATCTGACGTTGTGCCAACTGTGAAATAAAAAGAAGAATTGTATTGCCAACTATAACAATTCCTTTTGATCACCCTGTATTTGAATGCTGCGAGTACAAAAAATGAGTTTGTTAATTTCATAGCCAACTTGACATTGTTTTAAGACGTATACTTAAGTGTAAATGGAATTGTTAAGTGAAATTTCGGAGAACTGTAAATGAACCTTTATTTTTTACAAAATATAGTTAATAGTTGTAGCTCCGCTACATTTTAAAAGTAGCTTCATTATTTTTTAAGTAGCTCAACCCAGCTTTGATTACTTTAAACAAATGTTGATATTACCAGCCAACTTATATATTTCTAAGAAAACATGAACAAATTTGATTATATGTTGTTCTGTAAGATTAGACGATATTTTACACAATCAGTAATTGATAAAAATAGTGACACACCCCTTATTAAAGACTAGTTAACTAAGTAACAGATGGTAATCGTTAAGAAAGCTAGCAGGAAAATTATTTTGCAATTACTGTCTTTAAATATGCAATGTTTAAATTTTTTTTTGTTTATTTACGAAATAAATAAAATGTGAATCAAAGATTTCGTATTACTACATAGTCCTGAGTCTAATGCTTAAGTTATGTTTGAAAACGTTGCGATACGATTGCGTTATTATATGTTTTAAAGTTGCATTTAGTTGTCATTACTGGAAGTTGGTAGCAGTTTCTAAACTGTATAACTATGTATAATTATTTTGTAGTTTAATTTCTACAGTTTTTTTATTTGCTACTTTACACAAAAGGAAATTAATTCCAATTACAATAGCTTGTAGAGAAATTCGTACCATTTGGACACAGAATTTTGGTATAAATTTGTCATTGATTTTTGTTTGATTTGCAAATTGTCTCTTTTTACTTTTCCGACCTACATAATAAGGAAAATATTGTGATTGTGGTTTTTATCGATCTGTAGATTTTGATGAATCTTCACGATTTAAATGCCATTGAGCACATCTTCATATTTTGTTTGGTTTTTAAGATATAGGGTCAAATTCATAGTCGTGACTCACCCTCACTTCATTCTCACCTCACACTCAAAGTCGAAGTAACTAAGGCAACTAACTCAACAATGTGTACAATTTGAGTTAGTTGCCTTAGTTACTTCAACTTTGAGTGTGAGTTGAGAATGAGGTAAGGGTGAGTCATGACTATGAATTTGGCCCTTAATCTCCGAAAAAGGTCAATTTACTTCATCATATTTTCGACTTTCTCGAGGCTATATCTCAAAAACTAAACAAGATATGAAAATTCGGTCAACGGCACTGAATTTCTCGTGCTTCAATTGACTTGTAAACACATTTCCAGCATTTTTTATTTTTCAAAAAGTTTTCATTTAAATTTTATCATCGAGCAGTTTTTGAACAATATCTCAAAAACTAGAAGACATATGCACTTGGAGATTTAACCATTGGATTCAGCGGGTCAAACTACATATGTATGTAAATTTTCGTTACAATATTCGTACGAGAAAGAATTTTAGAGCAAACAGTCTAAAAACAGCCTAAAATCGAAAAAATCCAAGGGGTACCCTTAAGAAATTAAAAAAAAATAAAAATAGCTATAAAATTCCTTATAAGTCAATTCGGACACGAGGAATTCAATGCCGTTGAGCGCATTTTCATATCTCGTTGAATTTTTAAGATATAAGTTAAATTTCAAATTCGAATAATTTTTGAATATCTGAATAACGAATATCCGAACTATTCGGATACGAATATGGAAACTGACAAATTCAAATACGAATATTCGATGGACCAAATATTCGTTCGACAATTTTTTTCAAAATCGACTTCTCCACAAATTACGCAAAGTTTAGTAACAAATTAAAAATGACATTTAATCGCTCGTCAATTGTTTAACTTTATCTTAATTTATTGTCAAGAAAATACTGTGATAATGACCACAGTATATTTTTAAAATTTATTAAAGAACACAGCTAATGCAGCTAACGCGCCGCTTATTTTGGTATAGAGTGATTACGTCATTCATACGGTAGGTTGTGGGTTCGATCCCAGACTATAGAAATTAATAGTTTTTTTTTAGATTTACTACAATTACATGATTTACTTAACTTTCTTTACAAAATAATCTTATAATGACTTATAACAGTGACTTACAACAATTAGTTTGATCTACTTAATTCATTAACTCAATCTACCTTGACTTTTTTACAAACTAATATAATAATGACTTATAACAGTCACTTACAACAATGAGTTTGACCTACTTAATTCACTGAATTCACTGAATTTATTTTCTCAGGATTCACAGACCGACTTCATACCACTGAGCTAGCCACCCCATTATATAAATATATCATCACGCCTTCTACCCATTATTGGATGTGGTACTCTGCCGAAACAGATCTCGGTAAATTATATATTTATGCGCTTGAAGTGCAGTTACCAGTTGTCAACTCGCGTCGCGGGTAATTTTAATTTGGTGAAAATGTTTGTCGGGAATCGAACCAAGGCTCTTAGGATACACAGGCCGACTCGATACCACTAAGCCATTACTTCATCTTTGAAGAATGTAAACAAGTTGATATTTTCGTGTTGTTAATTTACTGCACTTTAAAGGGCAAAAGGGCACTAAAGTCTCATCTCAATTATTATAAGTAGTTTCTCTGACTTACTTAGCACGAAAATATTTGCAAAATATGCACCCATCATTGACAAGGAATTATAGAGTTTCTTAGTGAGATTTACACGATAAATCGTCAATAATGATTTGAAAGCGTTTGACCTAAAAGTTCCGGGTTCAAATCTCGCCTAGAATATAAAGATTAACATGTTAATGTATGCTAACAATCATATTTACCACAGGGAACTTTAAACAAACAACAATAGAAAATGTCCATAACATATATTAAAATATTTAATTTATTGTGTATATTTTTTACCTGATTAATGTTAATTTAGACGAATACCAATTACCAGAATGACTATTTTAAAGAAAAACAATTTTCCGAATGAAAATTTTACCGAAAGAAATTTTTAAATAAAATAAATAAATATATAAATATATCATCACGCCTTCTACCCATTACTGGGTGTGGCACTCTGCTGAAGCAGATCTCGGTAAGTGATATATTTTGCGCGTAAAGTGCGGTTACCAGTCGTCAAATCACGGCCCCCAAACATGTTAGTGGTGCAGGAGCCACAGGGATAGCTTTTTCAAAGAAATTTTTAATGAATAATAATTTCACGAACGCAGATTACAAGAATGCATTTTCACGAATCGCAAATTTTCAGAATAACCATTTTCTCGAATGGCCATTTTCCAGAATTTAAATGTCCGAATGCAAGTTTCCAATCTAATCTTTTTTCCAAATAACTAGAATTCAAATTTACTAAATAATCATTTCACAAAAAAAAAAAATTTTGATATAATTTGCGCGTGAAGTGCGATTACCAGCCGACAAATCACAGTCCCCAAGGATGTTAGTGGAGGGGAAGCCACAAGGGTAATTTTAATGTGCTGAAAATGTTTGGTTACTAATGACCACGAAACATGGAAACCACAAATTAAGCTAATATTTTTATGGTATAATAAAAACTATTTGTAATTGTATTTATTAATTGCATTTCCGGAGAAATCGGAAGCATCTTTTATCGAACAACGAATCATTGACTCACTCATCTTACATAATGAATTTTCCTTTCATTGTAGTCTTCAGCAGTTCTAAACATTTATGTATCGTATATTCATCAACATTCTATAGACAAACAATTTACCCCTGTGGCTCCTCCACCACTGACATCTTTGAGGGCCGTGATTTGATGGCTGGTAACCGCACTTCACGCTCATAAATATATCACTTACCGAGACCTGCTTCGGCAGAGTGCCACACTCAGTAATGGGTAAAAGGCGTGATGATATATTTATTTTTGATTTTATCGAAACAAAGAAATATAAAATAAAATACTGGGTGTGGCACTCTGTCGAAGCAAATCTCGGTAAGTGATATATTTTTGCGCGTGAAGTGCGTTTACCAGCCGTCAAATCACGACCCCCAATGCTGTTAGTGGTGGGAGAGTCACAAGGGTAATTTTTAAAATGGTGAAAATTGTTTGTCGTCTGTGGGAATCGAACCAGGGTTCTCTGGATCCACAGGCCGACTTGATACCACTGTGCTAGCTAATATGACATATAAATTAAAAATAAAATATAAATAAATATGTCATCACGCCTTCTACCCATTACTGGGTGTGGTACTCTGCCAAAGCAAATCTCGGTAAGTGATATACTTTTGCGCGTGAAGTGCGGTTACAAGCCGTCAAATCACGGCCTCCAAAGCTGTTAGTGATGGGAGAGTCACAAGGGTAATTTTTTAAATGGTGAAAATTGTTTGTCGCCTGTGGGAATCGAACCAGGGTTCTCAAAGTCCACAGGCCGACTTCATACCACTGTGCTAGCTAATATGACATCTAAATTAAAAATAAAATATAAATAAATATATCATCACGCCTTCTACCCATTACTGGGTGTGGCACTCTGCCGAAGCAAATCTCGGTAAGTGATATACTTTTGCGCGTGAAGTGCGGTTACAAGCCGTCAAATCACGGCCTCCAAAGCTGTTAGTGATGGGAGAGTAACAAGGGTAATTTTTTAAATGGTGAAAATTGTTTGTCGCCTGTGGGAATCGAACCAGGGTTCTCAGGGTCCACAGGTCGACTTGATACCACTGTGCTAGCTAATATGACATCTAAATTAAAAATAAAATATAAATAAATATATCATCACGCCTTCTACCCATTACTGGGTGTGGCACTCTGCCGAAGCAGATCTCGGTAAATGATATATTTTGCGCGTGAAGTGCGGTTACCAGTCATCAAATCACGGCCTCCAAAGATGTTAGTGGTGGAGGAGCCACAAGGGTAGTTTTTGAAATTATGAAAATTGTTTGTCGCCTGTGGGAATCGAACCAGGGTTCTCAGGGTCCACAGGTCGACTTCATACCACTGTGCTAGCTAATATGACATCTAAATTAAAAATAAAATATAAATAAATATATCATCACGCCTTCTACCCATTACTGAGTGTGGCACTCTGCCGAAGCAAATCTCGGTAAGTGATATACTTTTGCGCGTGAAGTGCGGTTACAAGTCGTCAAATCACGGCCCCCAAAGCTGTTAGTGGTGGGAGAGTCAGAAGGGTAATTTTTAAAATGGTGAAAATTGTTTGTCGTCTGTGGGAATCGAGCCAGGGTTCTCCACTCTGCTAGCTAATATGACATCTAAATTGAAGTTTTCATATCGTTATATTTGCTGACACCATCTTTGTTACTGTCAACGTGTAAAATCCTCAGTTAGAGTTACATTGCAATTATTAACACATTACATGATGTTATATTTTCTGCATAAATTCACATAGTTATGTTGATGGCGTTATAATCGACCGAACACAAGTTCATTGTTCTAATAAAAAGTTTTTTTGTATGTAATTGTAACTGATGGAACAGATGAAGAACGAACTAAAAAGTTAACTGAAATGGAAAGTTGAGACAGAAAAACAGTGATATATTAAATCATTTATTTTGATTTTATCGATTGATTGACCTTGACGTTCGTTTGTTTGATTAATTAAATAATTATTTCATTGTGAGTAATACTGAAGTAATGTAGGTGTCGATAATTTTTATTCAGTCTAAATATTTTGAATATTTTTTGTTGATAACTGATAAAATAGTTTATTAATTTTTTACTACATGCACGCATTTATAGTTAGAGAGCTAGGATGCAAAATGATGTCTCATTTATTCCAGTGACAGAAATGAATTTTTTAATAGATTATGTCATGATAAACATGAAAAAAATAAAATTAGATTTGGGAACGGGTGGAAACTATAGATGGCGTTGATGTGAATGCGCAGATTTTAAGGGTAGTTGTTGACATATTTTTTACAGGCTAATTTTCAGTTCAAATTATAGATTTTGGTATAATTAAGTAATAAAAATGGTAGACAGAAGTTTTGGCCGGTGACGTATGCGCGACAAAACCGGTCAAAGTAAGCAATTTTTATGGTGTCGTGTGACATATTACTACTTGTTCACGATGAATACATGACAAATTATTGACAGAAATTATTGCTGGTTGCTCATTGGTGAAAGAAGCTCTGAAAGTGGACTGGTGTAGGGATCAACAACCACCCTTAAAATCTGCGCATTCACACCGACGCACAGTGGGGCCAAACGGCTTTCTAGGCGCGCATGGCAAAAAAAAAATTGAATTGACAATAAGGTTGCGATTTCTACTTTAAAATATCGTCAATGTCATTTTCAAGTGTAAAATTGACTCTAAATGTCATTACAACTACTTATTACATTTTTAATCGGCAACCAAAATAATGTTTCCAGAAATCACTGCGAAATGCTCCATTCAGACACTTTAATGAATCTGTGCATCTGCAGTGTAAGAATTCTAACGGAACTTATTATTTAGCAATCGTAAGTGTTCAAAATTGACTACTTATGTCATAGAATACATTTGTTTGATTTCCACGGGTAGTTACAACATGTATTACAATAGTTTTTACTATATATATATATATATATATATATATATATATATATATATATATATATATATATATATATATATATATATTCACGATCAACTTAAAACTTAAAAGTTCCTGAAAGTCCCAGGTTGCCGCTTAGTGAAATTGTAGCCTTTTTCTCAAAGAATTGAGCCATCTTAATTCCAGCTGCGCATACTTGCGCCAAAAAAAATGAGAAGGTAAAACGTAAATGTTCTTTTTTCAGCTATTTAGGAAAATTAAATATATTCACACTCATAGTTTCATAGGAAAACATGTGTCAAGACAGTAGGTGTTGCTTTTTTGTGTGCGTGCCTGTAAATTTAATGCTAATTCCCCCTCCAAATGGGAAAATGGTGGTTTTTTGGCGATTTAAACAAACTGGAGCTGGGTGGCGCAATTCTGGCTTCGGATTCGGATTCTACGCGCCCAATTCCATAGGGAAACTTGCGTCTGGTCTCTAGGGTTTCTTTTGGTGAGCCTGTGTAGCCCATGCGCGCCTAAAAGCCCGTTTGGCCCCACTGTGCGACGCCATTTATAGTTGCCACCCGTTCTCAAATCTAATTTTCTTTTTTTCATGTTTATCATGACATAATCTATTAAAAAACCAAATTCTGTCACTGGAATAAATGAGACATCATTTTGCACCCTAGCTCTCTAACTATTAGCTTTATTTTAAAACAAAATAATGCCTTCCTACTTTTCTAGTTGTAAACAATAAAATTTATCTTATTTTGACGTAACTTTAAAATAAAACTACAGTTTTTATGTAAAATAAAGAAAGTTGTTACAGCATTACTAAATTTTATGCCTAGTTGAGTTGCTCGTTAAATTTTTACCGGCTTTTTGCAGCACTATATTTAAGGTGACCAGACTTTAATTTTGGTATTACGGACAAAATAAATCGGGGGAGAGTGTTGAAAGTAAAAAATAGTTCAAAATAATAATTTTTACAATACTTGTAATGTAAGTTACCTATTAATGACAAAATTTAAACACCGTCAGACAGATTTATAAAGCGGATTAGCGCTAACACCATTTTTAATTTCAGTTTTAATTCTCTTTTCAATGTACGAAACAAGTTTTTTTTAACTTGGGATAAAAAGAGAGTGAATTAGCATCAAATTTAGTTCATTTCTTGAATCTGTTTTAATTTGAAACAGAGTTATAGATAATATTAAAAACGGTGTTAGCGCTAATCCGTTTTGTGAATCTGCCTGTTTATGTGAAACTGTTATTGCAGTGGTTTCCATGGTTATATCAGGACTTTAATATTTACTTACTGTCCACCGTGAACTGTATGCAAATATTACATATCAAGGTCCTGTTTATCTTGACAACAATTTATCAACTGTCAATTATAAAACCTATTTTTTGCTTTCTACTTGTGCAAGTATTGTAAAAATATAGCTTACTAACCTCTAACTATAAGTGATGTTTTTTATTTCGCGAATGTTTAGGAAATCTCGACCCTTCGAGCCTCGATTTCCCAAACTACATTCTTGTCCTAAAAACTGTCACTTACAGTTCATGGTCCGTAATATACTATAGGATGCGGGCACTCACGTGACACTGTGACGTTTTTGTGACGTAAAAACAGCTATTTTTTTGGGACGAGATTTCTTTTCAAATCTCGCCACAAAAAATAGTTCATTTTGTAGGTGGCGCAGTGATCGCAGCCCAACAAGATTTGAAAAGAACCGTTCTTTTCAAATCTCGCTACAAAAAAATAGTTCATTTTGTAGGTGGCACAGTGATCATTGCCGAACAGCTGTTTTTATGTCACAAAAACGTCACAGTGTCACGTGAGTGCCCGCATCCTATTGTATATCTAGAGCAGAAAGTAGTCTATTGCCACTCGCGCATGGAGATGGTTAGTTGACACTTTCTGTTCGAGGTGCACACAATGCTTTCTACGATTATTTAGAAAATAATTTTAAATTATTTTTGACAGTTTTTTATGCGGCGGCCAACTGTTTTCATTGAAATCATATACTGGGTGATCAAAAGGAATTGTGACAGTTGGCAATAAAAAAAATTACTTGAAATTGGTAAACCTGATACATAAATTCATTTCCTGTTGTTGACAGTGACATTTAAAATTTAAATTTGAGTACATTTATTATTACATTAATTTCTAAAGTATTTCTATTACTTAAAAAGTCCAAATTCTATTAGCTGTCAGACTCCTGACATAACCTATTTGTATTTATTAGAAATGTCAAATAGCATTTCCGCCTTTATCTGACGTTGTGCCAACTGTGGAATAAAAAGATCTCTGGAATTGTATTGCCAACTGAAACAATTCCTTTTGATCACCTATATTTTACTTTTGCGCTAGAGTGCAGCCACGCTATTCGTTACCTGATTGGATGGAGTTATAGCACATTCCAGCCACGGTTTTACTTTGATTTGTCGAGCTCTATTAATAAACGATTTTATGGATGCGTACAACATACAATGTAGCATATATTGGCTAGCGCTAGGCATAAGTTGTAGCAAAATGCTAAACACAATTAAACAAAATAATTTTGACACTTCTAGCTAAATAATATTCATATAATATTCCTTTAAAATGAAAATAAAAATCAAAACATTAAGCCCCTGGCACATATAGCGTCAAAACTCCGAGTCTGCTACAAACTGCTGAAAAACTGAGAGTCACGTCCAAAACGGGTGACACATATAGAGTCGGTGTTTTTGACAGTCAGAATTAAATATTTGTTAATTTTAACGTGTTATTTGTTAATTTGTATTATTTAAAATATTTATCGACTATTAAGAAATATAAAAACTATAAACTATGAAATATAAAACAAAAAATTAAATTTAAAAAAAAATATATGAACTATAAATGAAATATAAAAACTTAAATGTATTATTTAAAATATTTATAGACTATTAAGAAATATAAAAACTATAAACTAGGATTAATAAAACAAAAAATTAAATTAAAAAAAATTGACATGAACTATATATGAAATACGAAAACTTAAAAGTATCTAACTATGTATAAAGTAAATGAATTTAACTATAAAAATGTACAAAATATCAAACAATAATAAATCATACGTCAAACAACAAAGGAAGATAGCGAAAAAACCAGCATCATAATGAAGTTGGTTTTCGGCAGTCGTGACTGCTGAAAATAGAGGCGTTTCTATTTTTGGCAGTCAAATGGTAGACTCGGAGTCTTGACGCTATATGTGCCAGGGCTTTAAAAACGAAGTAACTGGGTACTAACTAACGTTTAGTGAACTGAACGCATCCACAGTTGTCAAAACATTTATGACAGATTCGTTCCAAACTTAACATATTACAAACGTTACTAACCTGTCAAATTTGTTATGGAATAAAATTAGTTTTTCTCCAAATTAAAAAGGTACGATCAACAGAAAAATATTGTAACTAGCACATCTGTTAATCGATGATTAATAATCTCAATGAAAATATTTCGATTATTAATCACTCTCATTAACACACTAGTTAATTAAATAATTATATTAAAATTGTTAGAAAAGTATAACTGTTATTAATTAATTACAAATTGGACGCTGAATTGATCACTTATTAAGGGTAACTAACTTAATTTCTGCTGTCAAATATCCCTAAATTATTTTAGAAACAAATGCTTCACATAAAAAGTGGAAATAGAAATATTCAGAGCTACCCTCATCTTAGTAAAACTTAAACCTAACATGCAAAACGTCGAATTGAGGGATAAGCTATCTAAAGCTAATACGAAGAAAAGTTGTTGCAGATCATCTGTTCCCTAATCTTACTCCCCGAATAATAAATAGCTAACTAACCCCTAAATATTGTTGCAGATCATCTATATTCCTAACTAGAGCATGCAAGTCACTCTGAATATTTTCTGGTTATTTCAATTTTAAATACAACCAAATACTGTTAATTATTTTTTTTACTCATTTTGGAATTAAATAGGAAAGTTTGACATCTGAAAATTAAAATTAGTCACCTTCAGAACTGGACAATAGTTTAACTATTTTAATAGTATAGCTACAATCACTTTAGATAGTTGTAGCTTTGCTAAATGTCAAAATATATAATTATAGTTTGTAATTATTAATTTTTCTTTCTGTACCTTCAAAATAATTTTATAACAACTGAAGATACTTCTTAATAAAGCTACTTTTTATAGCTTGATGCTATTTGTTTTAGTTGAAAACTATACTACATTAGCACCAGTAGTTTTTGTCGTTTTTAGAATATTGTTTTGACTTTTATAAACATTTTAAAGGAATACTACGTAAGTATTATTTAGCTAGAAATGTCAAAATCATTTTGTTTAATTCTATTTAGCATTTTGTTACAACTTAGCGCTAGCCAATATATTCTACATACGTGTGTTCTACGCTTCCAAAAAAAATCGTTCATTAATAAAAAATCATTGCATTAATGGAAGTCATTAATGTATGATTTTGTATACATTAATGAAACCCATTAATGGACCATCAATAGAAAATAAATTTTAGAATTGTTCGTCAAATATTAAAAACTAAGCCTTTTAAAGGTTGACAATATAACTGACACTGGCAGCCTGTTGATGTCAATGCTACCCTTATCAAAGATAATATATATCCTACCCTTATTAAGGTAGTACTAGTGTGACGGTGGCGCCATCGGTTATCGAGTGGCTAAACTGACGCTCAAAAAAATTTTAAAATTGAATAAAATAAGTGTTTTATACCTATTATGAATATCATGAATTGTTAACAGGTTGTTGGTCTAGTGAATTTTCAAATACCATACCACCGTGTGCTGTTGCCATTATAAATTAGGATTCTTAATTTTTCGTTAAAATCAAGGCTTCGCATGGCTATATATCCATTACTAAACGATAAAAAACTTTCTCCTTCTGATACAATATACATGGATAGTTCTAGAACATCATACTAGTTTTTCAAATGAAACTGCAAAATTTTAGAGGTACACAAACCAAATATGTGCGATTCTGAGTGATGATCGCCATAAGCCCCGTGTATAAGAACTCAACTTTACAAGCGAATATATTTGTTCACAGACGATGAATGTGTTTCATATTTTAACAGGATGCGTATGACTATCCAATGTTTACGTGCGCCAAATTTCATTCGGATCTGCAAAATTTTTTTATCACGCTAATACTACCTTAAAGTCTCAAGTTTTTGTCAGTCTAGGCCGGAAACAGGCTGTTTTTGTACGTTTTTGAGTTATGCAAAACTAGTGTTTCTGGAAGGATGCGCGAAATAATTATTTGTTTCATTAGGACTAATAATACAAGTTTTCAAATCGAGTAATAAATGTTTAAACAATACGTGACTCGAACTAGTATATTTTAGTCCGATTGAAACATTTTTTTCATCGACTTATTTAGAAATTTTCGCAGATTTATTTAAATTAAAATGAAATAAATTGTCACAATTATTTTTGTTACCATGACAACTGTAGTAAAAATGTTATTTTTGGTTCTAAGACTAAAAAACAATGATGTATCTATGTTAACATCAACATTAGTGAAATAAACTTTTTTTACTAGTGAATCCTGGTAATATTTTAGTGATTTTCTAAATCGCATAGTTGTAAGAAAAATATTGTTTATAACACGTGTCGAAAGGCGGCCGAAAGACGTTACGTGCACGTGCAGATTTCCTGCACTTGTTACAAATATAACTATTGTTATTTTAACATGCTAATAAATAATTAAATTGCAACAATGTGAAATGATCAAAGACTTGATATCAACGCAAACACAACGAATTATACCAGAAGTAAAAGGTTATAGTGTCGATTGCTGCTTGTAGGTGTCACCGAGTTTCTCTCGATTCATACAGCTTTGTTTGCGCGCGAATCATTGGCGTAGGTACACTCAATTGCAAAACAGTGGCACATAATTGTATCAGTTAAAACTTTCGCAACATTGGCTTAAAAAAAAATCAGAAAATATTATTCTATAAGACATTTTCCTTACAAATTCTTTGTATTTAGTGCAACATATTAACACTAATATATAAATACAAAGTAGTTGATTTTTTCACAGATTTTATTTTAGTTTAATGTAACGATCGTTTCGTCCTTTCGGACATCATCAGACAATAATCATATAAGAGAGAACGGAATGAAAACTTTGTCAATTATTAATAGTGTTTGTGTTTAGTTACATTGTTCATAAATTAAAAAAATAATGTTGAATTTATTTTATACATTTGCAATTATTTGCTCGCCAATGTGATGTATTCATTTGAACTGATAAAATAGTCCGATAAAAAATCGAAGGTACCAAAAAATGAAAAAAATTACTTACCTTTGTGACCTCGCTTTTTATAGATGCTCCTAAGGTCATCGTTTCATCCTGCAACTGCAGATCCTGGAAACAGCAACCCCTCAGGAACACCAGGTCCTGTTACAATTAAAAATAAAATGATTAGTCACAATTGTTCTCGAAATATGCCTGCTTATTATAGTTTTTTTTCTGAAACCGGCCTACTTTCTTGGCCAATTTTAGTATGGAAAGTAGATTTTTACAAAAACAGTCAAGTAAAATACGTATCCAAGGCTACAACAAAAATAACAGTCTGGGAAAGTACAAAACAGTTTGGTGAAGATTTTACCTGACTGTTTGTGTTGTTGTAACCTTGGATACGTAGTCTGCTGTCAATACAATAGACCACGGGCGTGTGACGTCACGATTTTAGATGTGGTCCGTAACTGTCAAACGAGTGACTCTCACATCAGTATTAAATGTATGTTTTAGACTGTATAGATAGAATATATTTTTAACAAGTATATGTGCATATAATTCCAAAACTGACAAGTTTCTATTTTGTGCATCATTTTATGCATGACAAAGTGTGTGATTTATTTTATCAAGTGAAACGTAATTTGAAGATTGTGTCGCGAGTGCATACTTTTACAATTTTATACTGTTTATATATTTAATATATAGAAAATAAATGTTTCAAAACAATTTTATATGTTTACTTCATAGTGTAAAGCCATGTAATTACTATAATATACAATAGTGTTACTTTGATTGAAGTTTGAACAGTTCGTTTTAGGTTACATTTTCCAAATCAACTAATTTCGTTAAATTTTTTAATATTTTACTGTAGTATTTAATTTTTTTCATTTATAATTATTATTGTGTTTTCTATCGTAGTGGAAATTTCAAAGAATCGATAAAACGAATGTCTATTATACTATCTGAATTGAATTAAAAGAGAAAAGAAAGGTAGGTCGAAGTTTTTGGCTCAAGATATGTTGAATATTACAATATAAAAAATAGAAACAGTAATTCAAAACATTTATATGTAGTTTTCTTTAGGTTTTGACGGTTACTGTTATAAATGCGAATCATGTTATATTAAAACACGTTGTTGTAACCAATGTTTTGTTGCATGAACACATTGTTGTAATCAAACAAATCGACGTTCCTTCCGTTCTTGCCCTAGATCTTGTAATATTATGATTATGACAATATTTTCTATTACCTTTTTTATATTGTTATTGCTATTTCAGAGCCAAAGAGTCCTTTTCTCTTTTGATTCATTTCTGATAGTAACTTAAACATTTGCTTTGTCGATTCTTTCTAATTTCCACTACACTCGAAAACACAATAACAATTATAAATGAAAAAAATTAAATACTACAGTAAAATATTAAAAATTTTAAGAAAATTAGTTGATTTGGAAAATGTAACCTAAAATGAACTGTTCAAACTTCAATAAAAGTAACACTATTGTATATTATAGTAATAACTTGGCTTTACACTATAAAGTAAACATATAAAATTGTTTTTAAACATTTATTTTCTATATATTAAATATGTAAACACTATAAAATTGTAAAAGTACTCGCGACACAATCTTCAAATTACGTTTCACTTGATAAAATAAATCACACACTTTGTCATGCATAAAATGATGCACAAAATAGAAACTTGTCAGTTTTGGAATTATATGCACATATACCTGTTAAAAATATATTCTATCTATACAGTCTAAATCGTACATTTAATACTGATGTGAGAGTCACTCGTTTGACAGTTACGGACCACATCTAAAATCGTGACGTCACACGCCCGTGGTCTATAGGATGCGGGCACTCACTTGACACTGTGACGTTTTGTGACGTAAAAAAACAGCTGTTCGGGCAAAGATCACTGCGCCATCTACAAAATGAACTATTTTTTGGGACGAGATTTGAAAAGAACGGTTCTTTTCAAATCTCGTCCCAAAAAATAGTTCATTTTGTAGATGGCGCAGTGATTTTTGCCGAACAGCTGTTTTTTTACGTCACAAAACGTCACAGTGTCAC
This sequence comes from Pterostichus madidus, assembly GCA_911728475.2. Classification (NCBI taxonomy): domain Eukaryota; kingdom Metazoa; phylum Arthropoda; class Insecta; order Coleoptera; family Carabidae; genus Pterostichus; species Pterostichus madidus. Next base: position 11,319,857 of record OU452315.1, read on the forward strand.
GTGAGTGCCCGCATCCTATTGAAATACAAAATTTGAACATTTTAATTATTTATGATTAATTATTGATTAATTTAAACGATTTAAAAAAAAATAGTATACATAATACGTCAGGAAAGTGTTTTTACTGGACTCAGCAGTTTAAAATACAAGGTCCCAGGCCGAGTATTTCAGACAACCGCTTCGTATACTATTACATCATTAACAGAGAACAACGGTTTTTATTGCTAAAAGGAGGAATTGACTTCGTGAGACAGTAAAAACAGTTGCCTGTATTTATATGAGCTGTATTCCATTTGCCACTTGGTTCATTTAAATCAATTCAGATATATTATTATTAATGGGGTGGCTAGCTCAGTGGTATGAAGTCGGCCTATGGGTCCTGAGAACCATGGTTCAATTTTCATAATTTCAAAAGCTACCCCTGTGGCTCCTCCACCACTAACACCTTTGGAGGCCGTGATTTGACGACTGATAACCGCACTTCACGCGCAAAATATATCATTTACCGAGATCTGCTACGGCAGAGTGCCACACCCAGTAATGGGTAGAAGGCGTGATGATATATTTATTTATTTTATTTTAGATATATTAGATACATGATTAAATGAATTGAATTAAGAAAACTGATGCACTTATTGGAGGGAATTACTTCAAAGTAAATTAGAATCAGTAATTCTAGTACTGGAAATAAGGTTAGCGAAGTAATCCAACGAAGTAAATAAGTAATCTGGTTCAGTAAATGTAAGTTAAATCTGAAGCAAATGGTAAATAAAATACGGCTTTTATTTGTTACACATTTGCAAACAAAATTATAATTAAATCTTGTTAGTTACAACTGTTGTGTCAAAAATTGTTTTAAATGATATTTCATAAGCATTACTGTAGCAACACGCATTGTTTACTAACTTATAAAATTGACAGCTGACCTGTTAAAAATTTTACAAGTACCTTAAAAAGATTCATTTGCATAGTAAATAAACAGTTTGATAAATGACGTCTACAAATGAGTAACAAAATACAGTTAATTATTCGCAGTCAAAAGTTTCTAAATTAATATTTTTTGTTTCTTTCTGTTCATTAATTAGTATCACACATATTCTAACTTTTATTCATCTAACACTTAACCTCACTAAATTACAAAACGTTTCTTGACTAATTATCTGTTTAAAATCGGACAAAACTAGTAGCGAAGCGCATAAATAATCGATTTATAATCAATTTCGACCTCAAATAAACTTTAAACTACTAATTTTATGTAAAACAATGAGAAATTGCACTAGTAATTAACTGTCATAATAAGGATTCAAATATTACTGGCCTGTGATTGGCTGAGAACAATGCTGTGATCCCTTTGCGCTGATTGGACCGAATTTAAAAAAATTATAATTCATTAATATTGATTTTTGAACTAATTTGTAATAATGACCGATGATTCCATTTCATATTATTGTAAAAATTATTTGTTTCCATAGTTATAAATAAACAATCATTTTTTTTAAGTTTCGTACATTATTACTAATGCTTTCTTACCGGTATCCATATTAGACGCCGTTGGCCTTGGGATCTTGTAAACACAAAAATTTATTACAAGCTTTTCGATATTAATTTTCTGATTTACGCGACAATATATACATCAAAATACGCGCAATAAAATAATTAAACGAATTGTAATAATATTGGATTTCCGGATACACTTTTTACCACGAATTTTTGCAAAAAACCGAGAGCAAAAAGCTTGTTCACTGGAAACGAGCTAAAACAATTGCAAGTTTGTTTGGTTGACAAAGCAGTGAACGGTCGTGCACGGAAATTGAACAAAATTTCTCGTATTATGAAAAAATATTTTTTACCCGTTTTTTTAAAATCATATTTAACCATTATTATAATAATTAAAAATAATAATTAATTAATTAATTAATAATTTTTATGGAAATACGAAATATATTTACCAAATAATTAAATTAGTTGACTATCATAACCTTCTTACCTACAAATTGACATTTTAAGATATTTTTATGCCAATCTGTTTTATTTTCTTAAGAAATATAAAGAATGTTACATCAAAATAAACAGAAAAACTTACCGAATCGACTGGTAGTAAATTTATAGATAGCAGCGCAAAATTACACCGAAATTTTAATAAAATAGCAGGAGCTAAGCGTGTCTTGCCGCCACGTCTCCGTAATACAATCGTTTTGATGGTTCATGCGCGAAAAGAATTGGAATCGAATTTGAGAAAATGTGAAACAGTAGCTTTATAAATAGTTTTATAGAAAAATGTTTCAAATAAAAGATGCGAGAAACTAAATTATCTATTACTGTTATTAAGAAGTTTTTTTTCTAAAATCATTTAGAAACGTTTGGTAACAGAAAATATATGATGGGATCTGTTCCATTCAACAGGTGTTGATACAATCTCAGTTTATGAATTAATACTTAGTTTAGGGGTAAATTTTATATATGATGATTATTATTAAATTAGCTCATGGGTAGAGTAACTAAAACTACTAGAAAACTATAACAATCATCTATAATAATCTTTATTTCTGTCCGATTACTTGAATTGGATTTAATCAATCGCGTTTATTACTTTATTCGCAATTAATAATTCCTGTTATGCTCAGTTTTTCAATCGACTGTTATATTTCTGTTCTAATTATCTGCCTGTTAAATATATGAGAATATAATAAACATTTACTTAACAATCGATTGATAAATTGAGCATAAAGTATTGTTAATGATTTTATGATTGTTATCTTTAAAAATAAATAATTATTTACGTATTAAAATCTGATGCTGGATTTTATCGGTTCATTAGCAACTAACGATTCAATAAGTTTTAGAAAATCGTCATTGATACTGTTACTAGATAAACAGTTCTTTAGCTAAAGAGCTCTTTATTTTTTCTTGCACTTTAGTAAGAGTATTGCAGATTCAATTGGAATCCAAGTGGAGGTTTATTGGTAGATTCTCCATTTTAGTTTGTCACCCTTCGTTTAACCTTCCCTTGGCCAATTAGATTCTAATCCCTCGATCTTTATTTAGGGTGAATCCTTTTAGGGGAAGTGGCAGCTAAATATAATTAAGAAATTATTAAAAGAACCAATTTTGTAACTTTGTAAAGTTAATATAATTTGTTACTTTGTTGCATAAGACTGTAGCAGAGGTGTGACTCGTTACAATCTTTTAATTGTCTTGATTGAAGCTTGTTAACCAACTAAATCTTTCCAGGATTTTTGACTTTCATGTTTTAAAGCTTATTTAATTGTATATTGCAAGAATAAATCCTGATAATGATATTTTGAACACATAATGGGATGGCTAGCACAGTGGTATGAAGTCGGCCTGTGGATCCTGAGGTCCCTGGTTCGATTCCCACACGCGACAAATTTTCATAATTTGAAAAAGCTATCCCTGTGGCTCCTCCACCACTAACATGTTTGGGGACCGTGATTTGACGACTGGTAACCGCACTTCACGCGCAAAATATATCACTTACCGAGATCTGCTTCAGCAGAGTGCCACACCCAGTAATGGGTAGAAGGCGTGATGATGATATATTATAAATCTTCGAATTGATTCTAATTACATTTGAAATTAAAATGAAAGGACAGCATTTTTTATTCATATCTGGTTGGTTTCGTGAACAATAAATGATTTCTTCTCGAATAACATCAAATTAAAATTCTGAAAAGTTGTTGAATACTAATACTTACCTACTGTAGCTCAAGTTTATTACTGGTAAATACTTCTTTAGTTCGTAGTTTTTTTTTTGTATCGAAAAAATATATTTCTTTTTTATTAACATCCGTACAATATCTAGAAAAGATAATTGCATATTAATATTGTTATTTGAACAAAATAATTATGGGGTGGCTAGCTCAGTGGTATGAAGTCGGCCTGTGGATCCTGAGAACCCTAGTTCGATTCCCACAGGCGACAAACAATTTTCATAATTTCAAAAGCTACCCCTGTGGCTCCTCCACCTCTAACATCTTTGGAGGCCGTGATTTGACGACTGGTAACTGCACTTCACGCGCAAAATATATCACTTACCGAGATCTGCTTCGGCAGAGTGCCACACCCAGTAATGGGTAGAAGGCGTGATGATATATATTTACAAAATGAAAATAAATAAATAATAAATATATCAAAACACCTTCTACCCATTACTGGCTGTAGCACTCTGCTATAGCAGATCTCGATATATTTTATGCGTGAAATTCGGTTCCCAGCTGTCAAATCATGGCTCTTAAAGATATTAGTGGACGGGGAGCCACAGAGGTTGTCTTAATGTGAAAATTGTTTGTTGGCTGTGGGAATCGAACCCGGATTCGCAAATACCTACCCCAAAAGTATCGAATACTTATTTATTATAAATCAAAAAGAGATTAACCGTACCTAATATCTGAGTACGTTTGATCTTCATAAACATATCTTCTCATATGTTTTTGCAAATATGCTACCTGTTCACTTTAGCGGTACAGAAAGAAATGTTGATCACTAAAATTAGGTTAAAACAGAATAATTAACTGAAATATATGATCTAAAATCAATGCCACACAGAACGTACATCAGCTTACTAACCTTCTTTATGTGTTGTTGAAATATAACCTATAATTCGGATGTTGTTCACTTGTTCGTAATTAAAATATGAAAAACTTGGTCTATTTATGATACTTTGTTGCATTTAGAGACATAATTATATAATGTAATACACGATTAAACGAGCCTCAAGAAATAGGAACCAAATATCGATTTACAATGTTGCCAATCTTTAACCAAGTTGTTTATGGTTCTTGGATGCAACCATGTAATGCTTGGATGTGCTACGCACGTGGAGGATGCCTATTTTACAGGTCAATGACCTCTGTAGAAGTAATTTAGGCAGTTATTGTTATTGAATGGCCTTCTATACCATTATTTTTTTTTTATTTATGAAACTATATTGCAAACTATGACTATCAGTGAAAACTCAGGATGAAAATTCTTTATATTACAAGAGATGTGGTTTTTTGAAGTTTTGTATTGGAGTTGTGACGTCCCAAGTTCGTTTCAGTGGTACTTAACTTGTTTCGTTCAAAGAGTACAAATAATATTCGACTGTTTTCTTGAAAACTAATCTTACTATGTTAAAAATAATATTTTATAATAACTAAAACGACCTTAAATTATTGTAATATATATAAATATATCATCACGCCTTCTACCCATTACTGGGTGTGGCACTCTGCCGAAGCAGATCTCGGTAAGTGATATATTTTGCGCGTGAAGTGCGGTTACCAGTCGTCAAATCACGACCACCAAACATGTTAGTGGTGGAAGAGCCACAGGGGTAGTTTTTGAAATTATGAAAATTGTTTGTCGCCTGTGGGAATCGAACCAGGGTTCTCAGGATCCACAGGCCGACTTCAACCTTGAACCTCTTGCTTGCTATTTAAGAAATGCAAGTTTTACCTCGCTTTTATCCACTGAGCTACGATTGCCTGTATGCATATGTTATGTACGTCGAAGAAAGAAGATGAATGATAAGTGAATAGGAATGATGTGATAGACCATTTTAAAAATTCATTGCGCATGTGCAAACGTTAGACGGAGATAAAAAAAGTTAGTGCCGTATACTCATCTTTGTCTATGATTTAACAAGTGACAGTTCGATTATTTTTGTTGCTTAGTATTTGTTTCTTCATTGAAAAGTAATTAATAATAGTAATTATGACAGATACTATATGCTGTGTACAGGATTGTAATAATAATTCAACAAAAAAAAAACAAGAAACATTTCATTTCACTCTTTTCCTCAAAACGTGAACAGAAGAAAAGAATGGATATGTTATTATACGAAATCTATCATATTAACATAATTTATAAATAACTGATGAATATACTTTGATACTACAATAAGTTTTCATTTTCAATATAAATATTTTACTTACTTTGTACTTAAATTCATTTTCAAATATCTCGTTCGCCGCCATTTGGCGGCACTAAGTTGTTAGTTCAAAAAATAAACACCTAGGGGTCGCGGACATTTTTAAAATGGTCTATTGAAGGTTTGTTGTGTGATAAATGATTTCGAGTGTAATAAATGAATGAGTTTATATGGAGTGATCTATGAATGTGGTTGAAGTGAGGGTGGTGTGTTTGGATGAAAATGTTTGACGAGGGCTGATTGTTTGATGAGTGTGATGAGTGAATGTTTTATGAGTGATTTTAGGGTTCGTTCTACCCCATTTGTTGGAATATAGTGTGAAGATATGTATGTATGTATGTATGTACATGTTTATATGTAAAAACAAATTGTAATAATGAGTCGTTATATTTATTTATTGTTTTCTTTATTAAAATATGACCTCAACGAAAATTTGTCATCTATAATTTTGTTAAAATACGGAAGTGATAAAATAACGTTATATTTATTGCAAATTAAAATTAGCAAAAAATTAAAAGATGGGCAAATGCCAGTGCCAATTGATTTTATGTGAAATTAATCGCTATTTGATTAAGTTTAATATCCATTACTTCTAATGCCATATCGCGATATTAAATAATAATTGTGCATTTAAAGTTTTCCTATTTAATAGGTTAATAGAAATGAATAGAATTCTTTAAAATATTTGAATATCTTGCGTCACAGTGTTTACATATTACCTTTACGTCTTTTGAAATATCATAGAATACGTAGACACATAGACGGAGCCAAAGATGTGGACAAATAACTTTCATAATGTCATGTGTTTTGTTATGAAATCGTATCACCTTTGAAGTGTGTTTGTATTGGAGACAAGTTAATTAAATTTTACTTGCAATACGTATAGCAAAAATCTGTTGTGGGCAACAACGAACTTTCCCAACAATAAGTGATATTAAAAGAAAATAATAAATATATCATCACGGTAAGTAAAATATTTATGGGCGCAAAGTGCGATTACCAATTGTCAAATCACGGCCCACAAGGATGTTTAGTGAAGATGGATTCCCAGGGGTAGTTTTAATGTGGTTAAAAATGCTTGTCGACTGTGAGAATTAAACCAAGGTTCTCAGGATCCACAGATCGACACGATACCACTGAACCATTTTTGGGTGCTGTAATAGCTTTGTTATAGACGTAAATAGTATATTACGTACCATGAACTGTAACAGTTTTTAAGTCAAGAATGTAGTAAACATTCGCGACCTAAAAAATCACTTACAGTTCAAAGTTAGTAAGCTATTTTTTATCTGTACAAATAAAAGGAAAAGAAAAATAGATTTCAAAATTAACAACTGTTAAATTGTTGTCAAAATAAACAGGAACTTGATCTATAATATTTACTTACTGTCCACAGTGGATTGTAAGTAAATATTATAGTCCTGATGTAACCATAAAAACCAACTGTGCAATAAAAGTTTCAGTTACTGTGTTTCAACTTTGTCATTATGGAGTAGCTGGCACAGTGGTATCATGTCGGCCTGTGGATACTGTGAACCCTGGTTCGATTCCCACTGCAAACATTTTCACTACATTAACACTACTGCTGTGGCTCTCCTTCCACTAACATCTTTGGGGGCCGTGATTTGACAGCTGGTAACCGCACTTTACGCGCAAATATATATATATATATATATATATATATATATATATATATATATATATATATATATATATATATGGAGTGACTAGCTCAGTGGTATGAAGTCGACCTGTGGATCCTGAGAACCCTGGTTCAATTCCCACAGGCGACAAACAATTTTCATAATTTCAAAAGCTACCCCTGTGGCTCCTCCACCACTAACATCTTTGGGGGCCGTGATTTGACAACTTCACGCACAAAATATATCACTTACCCAGATCTGCTTCGGTAGAGTGTCACACCCAGTAATGGGTAGAAGGCGTGATGATATATTTATATTTATTTTAAATTTTGTCATTAAAGGGCAACTTTCAGTAGAAGTATTGTAAAAATTAATTTTTTAAATATAATTATAGAATAAAACTGATGCCAACTTTTTTGAAAATCCAATTACACGTTCATTTCAATAAATGTGTGAATTATTGTTGCACAATATATTGCCATAGTTACTGCTGTTACTATCCAGTCTAAATACGAACATATGAGAAACAGTAACACAGTTACTAAGCAACCACATGTTTACTGATTTATGATTGCAATGCACAATAATGGAACTCAAGAATTCAAGCAACGAGGCAACGAAATTAAAGTAATTGTAGGTTACTAGAAATCGAACCGAGCACTGAAAATTGTGTAATTTTAAGTGAGATGGTTTTATTGCCATATTGGAATTGTTTGTGTAATTTTGAGAATTTTATTGCAATCATAATACATAGAACCTTATTGAATTTTATTTATTTTTATGATTATAATTAGGAGTTATTAGAAGAAATTATTTAGATTATTGTGAAATATACTTTCTGTAAAAATCTTTTCAAATATATTTAAAGCTCGTGTTTAGAAATAAAATATAAATAAATAAATATATCATCACGCCTTCTACCCATTACTGGATGTGGAACTCTACCGAAGCAAATCTCGGTAAGTGATATATTTATGCGCGTGAAGTGCGGTTACCAGCTGCCAAATCCCGACTCCCAAAGATGTTAGTGATGGGGGAGCCATAGGACTTATTTAAATGTGATGAAAGTATTTGTCAACTGTGGGAATCGAACCAGGGTTCTGAAGATCCACAGGCAGACTCTATACCACTAAGCAACCTACCCCATATACTTAATATCACCCAATTCTGGAACTGTAGAATAACTATATAAATAACCAGATCAAAAAATGCAAAATGTTGCACCTAACGTCAATACAAACATTCATTTCATTAATTTTTGCAGACAACAAAAATCGATATTACATAATAATAATTTTAACTTTCACTAACAACTGTCATGTGGTACTGGTGGTCCTCACAAAAGGGAACATTCTGCATATATTAATATATAGTACAACCATTCAAAAATGATCCTATTTTCGTACGAAATCAGTTTTTCCTTGAGCTAAGGTTCCCAAATTAATATCAACTTCAAATAAATGTTGTAGGAAAATAAATAAGATATAATTTTTGATATTTTATAACTTAAAAAGTGAAGTATAAAGTAAATAGATTGATTACTAATGTTATTTTTAATATATTAATTTTTGATGATTAATTTATGATGAAACTCTTTCTACCTCGGTATGTAATATACTACAGGCTGTTCAAAAGGAATTGTTATAGTTGGCAATACAATTCCAGAGATCTTTTTATTCTACAGTTGGCACAACGTCAGATAAAGGCGGAAATGCTATTTGACATTTCTAATAAATACAAATAGGTTATGTCAGGAGTTTGACAGCTAATAGAATTTGCAAACTGTAACAATTCCTTTTGATCACTCAGTATTACATTACCCTGAAAATACTCATTTTAATGGTTCTAAATTTTAACATGCTTTACAAGAAAAAATAAACAATGTATTTTCAAATAACAAATGTCAATTCTTGGCATACCAAACTGTCAATATAAATTCATGCTTCAAAGTTAATAACTTTTATTTTTATATAATTTTTGCTCGTTACAAAAAAGCTTTATACAAAACTCGTGCACGAAGACGCCATTTGCATCATTCGAGTAAATAGCTATTATACAAAATTAATGATATATTTATTTATTATTAATCCATCATAATTATTATTCTTATGATATGCTATATTTATAAATGGAAAAAATACACGCCGGCTTATCATTTCATTCAAATAAACCGCCATTTTTTTTAAATGCAATAGGATGCGGCCACTCACGTAACACTGTGACGTTTTGTGACGTAAAGAAACAGCTTTTCGGGCAAAGATCACTGCGCCATCTACAAAATGAACTATTTTTTGTGGCGAGATTTGAAAAGAACGGTTCTTTTCAAATCTCGTCCCAAAAAACAGTTGACAATAAATATACCGACGATAGCAGCGACCTCTGAAGTCATTTCTTTCAGTGTTGCAAATTGCTTTGTCTAACTCTACCTATCTAATATTCATTCCTGCTGGTGACGTCATTTTTGTAATAATAAATTGAAGAATGAGGATCAATTCTCCTGGCCATATTGTAGAATCAACAGCTCACAATTCTGTTATTATACTGATTCACATAGTCACATATAATACCGGTTGGGTGCGACTGCGGCAGGTGAAACCGAAACTGGATTACACATTATTACATTCCGTTCAAATCTGGGTGATTTACATATTTCACCTACATAAAACAGCTAAAGTTTACTCTGTCCTACAGCAGTTAATCTGTGACCCAACAGCTGAACTGCACCCACCACAGACTTTGCACTTATGAATAATTTATAACGGATTTATATTGTTGATATTTTTGACTGTTGTTGTTTCGTTGTCTTCCGTATTTTTTGTTCGGATTTTTTAACATCAAAATGCAAAATTGATTTTTAAAAGATGAGTAGGTTACTGCATAATTGTTTATTTTTAGATTTTTCTTTGTTATTATTATTTTTCATGACATTCTTTCTAAATTTATTGAAATAAATAAATAAATATATCATAACGCCTTCTACCCATTATTAGATGTGGCACTCTGCCGAAGCAGATCTCGGTAAGTGATATATTTCTGCGGGTGAAGTGCAGTTACCAGTCGTCAAATCACGGCCCCCAAAGATGTAAGTGAAGGGGTATTTTTAACGTGATGAAAATGATAAAATAAATATATTTCTGCGTAGATATACATATTTTGGTCCTCAAAATATATTTTTTTTTAATCGCCGGAGTCATGATTGGAGGAATTCGTTTAATGAAAATGCGAATTTTTTGGTTGAATCAGTATAAAAATAGAAAAATATAGTTCTATATAATTTAGACTACGAGAAACCGAATGCCGTTGAGCGCATCTTCATATCTTTTTTTAGTTTTGAAGTTACAGCGATTTTGGGCTTTTTAAAAATATCAAATTTGAGGCCAATATCTCAAGAACTAAAAGAGATATTGAAATGCGGTCTGAACGATTGTATTTCTCGTGCTCTAATTAACTTATACTAAAATTTTGAAAATTATGAAAATTTTAGCATTTTTTTCAAAATTGTCTTTTACCCATATTTTAAAAACTTGAAGAGATAATTAAAATCTGTAAAAACCAGTGGATTCCTCGCATTAAAATACATAGGTATGTAAATTTTCAGAATTTTTTCTCCATGGATAAAATTTGTAGAGCAGAAAATCTACAAATAATTAAAAAACAGTGATTTTTCGTTTATTTATAATAAAAACTGTATCTGTGCGAATTTTTGCCTGAAATTCTGCATACCTATGTACTTTTACGAGAGGAATTCACTGGTCTTCGCAAATTTGCATTTTCTTCTCAATTTTTTGAAATATTGAGATATGAAAATTTTGAAAAAATTGTAAAATTTTCAAAATTTTCAAAATTTTTGTATAAGTTAATTGGAGCACGAGAAATATACTCGTTCAAACCGCATTTCAATATCTCTTTTAGTTTTCGAAATACGGGCCTTTAAAGTTGAAATTTTAAAAAAGTCAAATATCGCTGTAATTCGAAAACTAAATATGATATGAAGATGCGCTCAACGGCTTTCAATTTCTCATGATTTTAATTATATAGAACCATATTTTAAAATTTATCTATTTTTAAACTGGTTCAACCTAAAAAATTGGCATTTTCGTTAACCGAAACTTTTGCGAACCGTGACTGACGATTAAAGAAATATATATTAAGGATCAAAAACAAGAAATAGTCGAGATGAACTATCAACTATCAAACATTGAACTTGATATTTCTCTTTTAAGTAAATAAAATAAATATATCATCACGCCTTTTACCCATTACTAGGCGTGGCACTCTGCCGAAGCAGATCTCGGTAAGTGATATATTTAAGCGCGTGAAGTGCGGTTACCAGTCGTCAAATCACGCCCCCCTAAAGATGTTAGTGGTGGGGGAGCCACAGGGGTAATTTTAAATTGGTGAAAATGTTTTGTCGGCTGTGGGGATCGAACCAGGGTTCTTAGGATCGACAGGCCGACTCGGATACCACTGAGCCATTAACCCATAAAAATTTAAATTTTAAGTGAAAGTGTTCAACTGGAAAAATTTATAATCAGCATCCATGGCCCTCCTCCAATGTCTTCGCGTTCCACAGTTTGAAAACCACTGCAGTAGAACAAATAAAAGACTCTCTGTCAAGTATCTGGTCGACATTCTTCAGCAGCTGACATTTTGTGAACAATTTCGAGTTTGTTGTCTTCGGAATGCATTGAACAGTTCTTGAGAACGCAACGTTAACATGTTAACAAGAGTTATGCGAATGTGCGTACCCATAATGCCTTGCGGCTATCCGGACAACTTAGTATAGGTTATGATCCGCACTAGAATTTGCGCGTTGCTTAATCGGATGCTGGGCAGTGGCGGAGAGAAAGTTACATTTTAAGGGGCGCCTTTCGTATTCTGTGCGACCTCATTCGCAGTTTTAAACATGTATACCATACATTAGGGCGTCAGTTTTATTCGAAAAGTTGGAAATTTGATGCTCGCACCCTCTAAAACTACTCATAGATTAAAAATAATGTTGAGTCGACATCCCAGGTCCGTCAAATGACGTTAAAACGTGCCACCAGAGGGCTCAATATTTGCACGTAGTTTAAATGGGGAAATTGCTTTTTCCGATAGTTTTATGCATAACTTTTTATGATTTAGATCTAAAAAATATTTCAAGATAACTGCCAGAAAGCTTATGAAATAAGCTTTCAGGCAGACTAAAATTCAAGTCATTTGGATAAAAATCAACGGCGTAGCGTCAATTTGAGTAATAAGAAGATTGAAACAAAAAAACGACAAGACGTTAATATATGTTTAACGTTCTCAAACATATGGTAGTTTTATGGTTTTGACCAAGGACGTTGAAAGGAGGGGATATGGCATTCAAGTCAAGACTGTGAGGCTCGGCAGATTGACAGAGAGAGAAGTATTATTTTCTGTACCGTGCTTAGCCTGCTATTGATTGACATGTGTCATAAAGAGATTTGAAATTTAAATAGACAGAACAGAATCATTCTCTCTAAAAGATTATAAATTTTTACAAGGAAACCATTTCATCCACAAAAAATTATGTCCAATTCCATACAACACAAAAATTGAAACACAAATGACACTTCGTGGTTATGTTTACATAAAACAACGCTCCCTGACAACGTCTAAACGTCACTTTTCTTACATACAAATTCAAAATATTTGAAAGAAGAAGAGATTTGGCTAAGCACGGTGCAGAACAACTATTGTTGTCTCTTTCCCTTGCCCAAGCCTCACTTCAAACAATGCTACAGTATCGTCATGCCATATCCCCTCCTTTCAACGTCCTTGGTTTTGACATCGCTCGATCCGAATCTGATGTCAGAATTGACATTTTCATTATTGACAGTTGTCAATGAGTCTAAATACTGTTCCTTCATTTTACCGGTTTTTCGAGATTTTAGTTAGTTTTTTAAGGCTAAATTCGTATTTTTTTTGCACAATATATTTTGATATTTGACAACTATTAATTAGCAGTCAAAATTAATGGATAGCCAGAAACGAAAAATGAAATAAAAACAATGGCTGATACCACGAGCATATTACTAAAACACTGTTTTTGGGTGTTTTAGTTAAAACCATGACGACATCTTAAAACACTCTTAAAATAATGCTTACCACGAGCATTGTTTTAAAGCTGTTTTAGCTAAAACCATGTAAGCAAGAAAATATATATGACAACGTTGTAAAAGACTCAATACGCATGCGCGTTTCGTGAATATTTTTGACAGTAGTTTTCAATTCAATATGAAAACAATTTGACAGGTTATGATTTTTAGATGTCAGGTACTTCATTAAACTCATGAAAGAACCTAGTTGCTATTTGGATAAACTGTAAAAGGCGCTTCCACAATTAAAACTTAAGTATTTAACGGGAACATATTTTAATTCTAATATTTTGCACCTAATCACATACATTAATATGTTATTATTGCATTTTAGAAAGAGAATGGCGGCCATAAAGATTAAAACGGATAATTGAACGTCCGAGGAAAATAATTTGCAGACTGAATAAGCGAATTAAAGAAAAGATATAATAGAAAACTGACATTGCTGGAAATTATGAATGTGTTTGAAATGATTCGATACATGCGAGAACTGTAGCACTTAAAAAATTAAACTAAAATTATGTACAATACATATTTTTGTAAATTATATTTGATTAATAATAAAACTTGGTTATTAACAATATTTACTTATGGGAATGCAATATGGAAATGTAATAATGTAATATTCACTTATGTTACTATTAATCAACATTTATGAGACAAATAAAAACAGAAAACGGATAGTTTTTATTATAAAAGCGCACGAATTAACAAAAAGTATATTAATTATGGCCATCATCACATTCGATTAAAGAGTAGTAGTCTGCTATACTGTAAAAGTCTTGTCTAGTTTTCACTAAATTGTACAATTTGATGTAGATCTGGAGATGCGATGCCAGAACTATATAGGTACACATTTCTTATAATTCTGTTGTCGTACTTTTGTGAAATGTCGTGTAGATCACCTGAAGACAATAAAATGCATTGTTATAATATACATACCTATTTGTACATGTAATGTAATTTAAATTACACCGAACTACAAGACACAGAATTGTGGTTATGTATTGTGTCATATGACAGCTGTAAAGTAGAAATTCACGCAATTTGCGACTGCGCGCAGATACTGAATAACTGGCGCGTATATTTAATTTAAATTTTACTTATTATTATCATCTTCATTTCTTTGACGAAGTACCGCAGTGTCACCAAAACTTGCATTTCACGAGAAATCATTTTTCACTATATTATATTCTTCGCTGTTTCTTCTGAAAAACGGTATTTTTCTATAAATTCTCTCACATCCAACACAATAAATGGATTCTTGTGTTCTTTAAATAAAATTTCCCGTTTTCAATGCGTATTTACTTCAAGAACTGGGCGAATCGTACAATTTTTATCATAGACGTCAGCCATGTTTGTCTTAAAACACTGCTTAAAACAACTCTAGGCAGTTTTAGAACACGTTACTAAACAGTTGACTTAAAACATGCAAAAACAGCCAAAAACAGAGCTCGTAGTACATATATTTAGAACACCCAAAAACAATGCTCTTAAAACACCCAAAAACAGAGCTCGTGGTACCAGCCACTATATTTTGACATTTGACAACTGCCAATTAGCTGTCAAAATTGATAAATCACCATTAATTTATTTTTCGTTGCCGAAAATTCTGTCAGAACATTGTTTGTTATTCTTAAAACGTAATCAATAATTTCATTCATTAGCGCGAAAAATTTTGTAAATCACGAGTTTAAAAATTGTTTTATGAGTACAAGCAATTTGCAAGCCTCAACTTTGGCTCGGCCTCGCAAAAGTACATTTTCCAAGTCTAGTGATACAAATAACTTATTATTTAACATTTTTTGTAACATTTTATAAAAATGCATACTAGTAGATCACTAAAAGTGCCAAAAAATTTAAACAAAATTACAAACATTAAAATTAACAATTGTTAATAATTTGACAGTTCGCGCAAACATTATTATATGGTATCAAGTCGACCTGTGGATCCTGAGAACCCTGGTTCGATTCCCACAGACGGCAAACAATTTTCACCATTTTAAAAAACTACCCCTGTGGCTCCCCCATCATCAACATCTTTGGGGGTCGTGATTTGACGTGATTTGCTGGTAACCACACTTCACGCGAAAAATATATCACTTACCGAGATCTGCTTCAGCAGAGTGCCATACCCAGTAATGGGTAGAAGGCGTGATGATATATTTATTTATTTATTTTATTATTATAAAGTGTTATTTTGTTAAGGAATACGCCCAAGAAGAAATAATTTTAAGTACGTCCCTGGAGTGTACACCTCACAAAAAATGTAATTTGAGTGATTGTGTGTTTATGTAAAGATTGTGTAAGGACCATAATCGACTTGTTCGAGTTTTTTCGCTTGTGCAAAATGGGTGCGACCCGTTTTGTTTCTTTGTTAGCGATTGCATTTAGTGGAGAAATATGATATGCTTGTACGAGTATTCTTTGCTTAATTATAGGGAAAGTATTTATACTTATTATAGTACTTGTTTCTTATGTAATACATATTGCACTGGCACGTTTAAGATTGTTGATTTATTTCATTAATATAATATTGTTACAACAGATTGGGGCGAAGTTCTGAAGAGATATCGGAGTTGGAATTTCTGAATATATGCTTGAAATATCTGAAACAATATTACACATACGTTAGTGAAATAATTTATACTTAATTAAAATATAATTTGGCAGAGATCTACATTTAGTGTCAAACAAGGATTTTATATAAATATTTTTAAAACATAAATTTATGATACATTTAAACATAGCGTTTTTTTTGCCTGTCCTGCAAATGGCCGCCTTCAACATGCTTGCCTCACAGATACATCAGTGGCGTACCTAGAACTTTTGTCGCCCAGGGCGGCCTCCAATTTGCCGCCCTTTCTAAGTCAATCAAATGGTAGTTTTTACAAATTAAAAAAATAAATATATCATCACGATTTTTACCCATTACTGGGTGTGGCACTCTGCCGAAGCAGATCTCGATAAGTGATATATTTCTATACGTGAAGTGCGATTACCAGTCGTCAAATCACGTCCCCCAAAGATGTTAGTGGTGGGGGAGCCACAGTGGTAATTTTAATTTGGTGACAATTATTTGTCGGCTGTAGGAATCGAACCGGGGTCCTCAGGATCCATAGGCCAACTCGAAACCACTGAGCTATTATCCCATTAAATTAATAAACATAAATATAAAAATAAATAAATATATTATCACGCCTTCTACCCATTACTGGGTGTGGCACTCTGCCGAAGCAGATCTCGGTAAGTGATATATTTTGCGCGTGAAGTGCGGTTACCAGTCGTCAAGTCACAGCCCCCAAAGATGTTAGTGGTGGAGGAGCCACAGGGGTAGCTTTTGAAATTATGAAAATTGAATATATACAATTTCACCCCTTTAGCATTCTTTCTTGACAATGACTATAGTCAATCTTGTTACACCAATTTGAGCATGCGCATTTACTACACCGAATTCTATTAGTGAGATAGAAATATATATATATCTATCTTCCTTCGTAGCGGACGTGAAAAATACAGAATCAGCAGTATATGGATAGTAAGTATATGGCCTCACAGATGTCAATGCATGTTACAAACAGTGTTTATACAAAATCCTTGGTGTCAAACACGTTTGTATATTTTTCGCTGTCAAATATTTTAAAAATTATTTTACAGAAAAATGTGTTAAATAAAAGGGTTAGAAAATTAAGTTCTCTGCACCTTTTATTTAATTAATTTCTCTCTAAACTAATTCAGCAAGGTTTGAAAACGCAAAATACATGAACATGATTCTTGATAATTTTAAGATCTTTTGAAAAAGTTACTTACATTTTCGTGTTAGCATTTAGTAACTTGTAAAGGTTGCGGTAAATGAGCTTTCTTCACTTTCGCTAAGACGGTGCCCTTAAGTGGTACATTACAAATACTGTACTCTCCATTTTCATCTTTGATGAATTCACGCCAAAAACTTTTTTCGCCGTCCCATACTTCGACAAATTGTTTAAAAGATACTCCACGCTTGCATGATTTCGAATAACGCGATTTTCCTGACATATAATTGAAATGAAATTAACGAAACATATTAATGAGTGAAAGGGGAATGATTTTGACACTTGAAAATGAAATAAACAACTGAACACTACTTGTCAAGATGGTTTGATATCTGTCAAAGAAAATGCTCATAAAATAATTGAAAGAGATGCAAGAGAAGAGAAGTTGACCATTTTGCTCATTTGCGACATGTTTGTCATAAATCAAATTTTGGTATTTTGGTTCAAAAATGATTGTGTTTGAGTGTATATGAACTATCAAACTGCGGCTCTGTGAGTTCGGCTCGTGTACTGTAATTGGGATTAAGTTCCTGTTGTACAGAGTAAATAAAAAAATATATCATCACGCCTTCTACCCATTACTAGGTGTGGCACTCTGCCGAAGAAGATCTCAGTAAGTGATATATTTTGCGCGTGAAGTGCGGTTACCAGCCGTCAAATCACGGCCTCCAAAGATGTTAGTGGTGGAGGAGCCACAGGGGTTGCTTTTGAAATTATGAAAATTGTTTGTCGCCTGTGGGAATCGAATCTAGGGTACCAGGGTTCTCAGGATCCACAGGCCGACTTCATACCACTGTGCTAGCCATCCCAGAGTAGCATCAATAAATAAATAATTATGTCAATTAGTGTGTGTGGAAACATATTGACGTATTTTCGAAGATCAAAAACAAGCGTAGAGCGACACTCCCTTCCTTTTTGATCTTTTAATTCGTTTTCAGTTCTTACGTAGAGTATTTAACTGCAATTGTGTGGAATTCACTTTCAAAAACAAGCGCAGGGCGACCTTCCCTTCCTTTCTTATCGTTTTGTTTCATTTTCAGTTACTGCATTGTGTGGACTTTTCTTTCATCGCTTTCATCTTTTCTAATCTTTGTAGATTCGTTGTTAGTTTCATTATTAGATTCGTTTTTAGGAGTAAGCGTGAGTAATTTGAGATGTTTTATGCATATGTTATGTACGTTGAAGAAAGAAGATGAATGATAAGTGAATAGGTATGATGTGATTGAAGGTTTGTAGTGTGATAAATGATTTCGAGTGTAATAAATGAATGAGTTTATATGGAGTGATCTATGAATGTGGTTGAAGTGAGGGTGGTTTATTTGGATGAAAATGTTTGACGAGGGCTGATTGTTTGATGAGTTTGATGAGTGAATGTTTTATGAGTGATTTTAGGGTTCGTTCTACTCCATTTGTTGGGATATAGCGTGAAGATATGTAAAAACAGTCGTAACTTAGTTGAAATTAGTGAAATTTGTGGTTGACAGGATGACAGGATGAAAACAAATAAATATTTAACAATGACGAAGAGTGGAATAAACCATGTATGACCTGTAAACAGCAATCGGACAAATATCCGTGCGACACGCGCAAAACCAAAGTAGCACAAGGGCGCGAACGTACAACTAACTACGATAGTAGATAACGCACAAGTAACAAATAACATCTTTCAGTTTCTATGCAATCACACGAATATTCTTTCATGCTTGTAATATACTAGAAAGATTATGAATTATTAATATGAACTAGTGATGCATAATGAGGCGCAAGTATTCTCGAGATATATATATATATATATATATATATATATATATATATATATATATATATATATATATATATATATATATATATATAAATACGAGCCCGGTCGCACTTCAGTTGGCCCAATTTTATTTTTTCGTTTGATGTTATATTTTACAGTTTTATTTCTCGTAGTATGCAAAAAAATGAAATGAAATTTTAATGAGACATATACTAGTATGTTGTTAACACACAGGTAAAATTTTAAGTCAATCGATACATACATCTAGAAATGACAGCCATTGAAAGAGGAATTAAACATTTCTGTTTTCAATAAAAAAAAATGTTTTATTAAAAAACTATATAATAATAAAGTTTGTTTAAAATAATAATAAACTTCAATTTCAAACTGCCCACAAGATAATAATCATGATAGTTCATTTGTGTGTTGATTTAGTTTATGCGAAGAAAAAAAAATTAGAGTTATACTGCCACACATTTTGTGTTTGAGGTAGGTATATTTAATATTAAATTTAGTTTAAAATGTTGAAAATTAATTGTAGAATTTAGTAAATGTAAGATACCTGGGTTTTTAGTATTATTTAAATGTTTAAGGAAATATTAGATTCGGGCCAACTGAAGCAGGAATGGGCTCGTATATATATATATATATATATATATATATATATATATATATATATATATATATATATATATATATAAATGAGATAGATTGGCAGAATCCCATCTGATCTGAAATAATTCTGAAAGACTAAAGAGTAGGTAGATGTGATGATATATTTATTTAAAATTAAATCAACATGCCATACTCATAGAACAAAAGAATACAAGATAAATGTGTCATTTATCAAGCAGATGTTTTATGATGCTTTGTTTCATTCCATATTCATATATTTTACTCGTCAGAGTTTAGCAAAAATGCGGGTACATATTAAAAACAATAGATACTTTTGTTATTATTACAATTTTTTATTTATTTATCTTCAGAAATTGTTATAAGGTTAGCCTGTAGTTAAGCAATAGCAAGATATAATAAAATGTTGTGTATCATTTTTATTTAAAAAGTGTACATAGGAGATTAACAGCAGAATAACTAATTTATAATGTTAACCTCCTATAGACACACGATAAAATAGTTATTTATCTTACTAGTGTGTTAATTAAGCCGATAAATAATCGAGATATTTATTTGTTGAGATTATTAATCGCTGATTAACACATGAGTTAGTTACAATATTTTTTTTGTTTATCGTATCTTTTGAATTTGGAGAAAATCTAGTTGGAATGCTGTATTACATGTGTTGTATGCATCCAAAAAAATCGTTCATTAATAAAAAAATCATGCATTAGTAAAGATCATTAATGTATGATTTTGTATACATCAACGGAAATATATATTTTTGTACCCTTTTCCAAAAGTAGCTGCATTTGCCGATCCCGATGTATGATATATTTTTTTGCAGGAAATAAAATAAATTTCATAAAAGTTACAAAATAGTAACTAAATATAATAAATTCCTGAAAAAATTCATTGTCACTGATAGGTCAGACATTCAATAAAGTTCAATAGGTCAAACTACTATCCATTTGACCAATGTCAATAACCAACTATCAATAATCATTGCTTAATAATTCGTACAAATCGATAATTTAACTTCAAACGGTTTCTTTTCATTTAAACTCCGACCTTCGCGATGGTGCAACATGTTTTCAGCGTTATTCAATTCTTATCTTCACTCTCTTTGTGCGGATTTTTAATTATAACCATGGAATTTTAAAAAATATGGTGTTAATTTTGTCAGCTTTTTAACATTTACTTGTAGGATGGTGTGAAATGAATGATAATGAAGTTTTTGTAAGATTCAAATTGGTTTCAAGAGCATATGCTGTCAAATTAATTTGAACGGTAACACATGGTTATTTGTTTCATTAGGACTAAAAATATGGAGTGACTAGCTCAGTGGTATGAAGTCGGCCTATGGATCCTGAGAATCCTGGTTCGGTTCCCACAGGCGACAAACAATTTTCATAATTTCAAAAACTACCCCTCTGGCTCCTCCACCACAAACATCTTTGGGGCCCATGATTTGACGACTTCACGCGCAAAATATATCACTTACCGAGATCTGCTTCGGCAGAGTACCACACCCAGTAATGGGTAGAAGGCGTGATGATATATTTATTTATTTTAGGACTAAAAATATAAGTTTCTTGGGTGGAGTATTTGGGTTCGATTCCCACAACAGACAAACAATTTTCATCAAATTAAAATTACCCCTGTGGCTCTCCCACCACTAACATCTTTGGGGACCGTAATTTGACCGCTGATAACCGCACTTCACGTGCATAAATATATCACTTACCGAGATCTGCTACGGTAGAGTGCCAGATAAAAATACTTCAAATGAAAGAGATAAACAATTTAGTTTATATTATTTATTTTAAGTAATAGTTTATAAATGTTTGACAGATGCTAAATATGTCAAGATCTTTAGCAAATATCTTACTTCACTTAACGTATTGTAAATAAAGCTTATTAATGTCGCAAAATCCATATACATTAACAATAAGATTCTAATAATAGAATGTAACGACAAAATAAAATATTTTCAGGTTACTGTTCTTCCCACGCGTTAAAGTCTCCACATATATTATTAGCTTTTGTGCGATTTCTGTCACAATATGAAGTAGTACCTAGCGTGATATCTTTAAAATTTAAATGTTAAAAAAAATAAATACATCATCACGCCTTTTACCCATTACTAAGTATGCCGAAGCAGATCTCGGTAAGTAATATATTTATGCGCGTGAGGTGCGGCTACCAGCCGTCAAATCACGGCCCTCAAAGACGTTAGTTGTGGGGAAGCCACAGGGGTAATTTTTAATTGGTGAAAATGTTTTGTCGGCTGTGGGGATCGAACCAGGGTTCTTTGGATCTACAAGCCGACTTGCTACCACTGTGCCATTACCCCATAAATTTAAATGTTCATAGTATAGAATTTAAAGCGAAAATGGTATAACAAACAACCTTGATATATAAAATTTTTTTGTGTTTTGAAATATTTTTAATTCATGTTCGCATCACTCAAAATAGAGTAGGTAGTTGTCATTTGTTATTAAATTCTGGTTTAAAACAGGTTACTTAGGAAATATTTATTTATTTTTTGCTAGAATAAAAGAACAGTAAAAATTTGCTGTCCAGCCCCCCCGGATCACGCCATATAGAATTATATTTCGAACAATAGAATTTATAAATTGGTGAAATGTTTGTCGGCTGTGGGATCGAACCAGGGTTCTTAGGATCCGTAGGCCGACTAGATACCACTGAGCCATTACCTCAAAATAAAATAATAACTAATACAGAGTGATCAAAAGGAATTGTTATAGCAATAAAAAAATCTACTTGAAATTAGTAAGCCTGATACATAAATTCATTTCCTGTTGTTGACAGTGACATTTAAAATTTAAATTTGAGTACATTTATTATTACATTTATTTCTAAAGTATTTCTATTACTTAAAAAGTAAAAATTCTACTAGCTGTCAGACTCCTGACATAACCTATTTGTGTTTATTAGAAATGTCAAATAGCATTTCCGCCTTTATCTGGCGTTGTGCCAACTGTGGAATAAAAAGATCTCTGGAATTGTATTGCCAACTATAACAATTCGTTTTGATCACCCTGTAATAAAATAATGTAGAAATATTTGCGATACAAGTATAACGCCAAATTTAAATAAATTAAGTGCTTCTTAAAATAGTTTTGTTCTATGACGTAATATGCAACATAAACAGTTAACAATCTAACGGATGGTTAAAAATAACCTCTCACATTAAATCCTATAATTATCATATCAAAATATTGTCTAAAAACCCATAACAGAACAAAAAACTGATGAAAAAACATCCTTGAAATCATTACATTCTGAGATTCCACGTGGGTGCAGTTGTGGCATACAAAATGGCGGCTGGCGGTCAAAAAATCCAGGCGAGTGCAGGAAACAGACCGGAACGGCTGCGGTATGTTACAAATGAACAGAAGTTAGCGTGAAAGACATGAATTAATTACTGAAGCCTTGTGTTTTAATTTTGTATCTAGGCTTGCGAATAATTGGGTGATGTCGAATAAATAAATAAATAAATATATCATAACGTCTTTTATCCATTACTGGGTGTGGAACTCTACCGTAGCAGATCTCGGTAAGTGATATATTTTGCACGTGAACTGCGGTTACCAGCCGTCTAATCACGGCTTCTAAGAATGTTAGTGGAGAGGAGCCACAGGGGTAGTTTTAAATTACTCCTGTGGCTCTCCCTCCACTAACTTCTTTAGGGAGCGTGATTTAATGACTGGTAACCGCACTTTACGCGCATATATCACTTACCGAGATCTGCTAAGACAGAGTGCCACATCCAGTAATGAGTAAATAGCGTGATGATATATTTATTTATTTATTTAAAAACAGGACGTTTTTTGTTTTATAATGATTACTTATCACAAAAAAAACGCTATTATTCATTCCTATACTTTCATAATTATTTAATAGATTTCTATTAAATATATATTATTATAGCTTGTGAAGCTACAACTATCCTTATTCTAAAACAGTATTGAATAAATGAATAAATTTTGACAAGATTATTGATGATATCACGTGACAACTGTTACATATTAAAGAAAGTTAGCTATGAATCATAAGTGAAACAAAATGAACTCATTTTATTTTGGAAAATTTTGTTACTCATTTTATCTCATCTATTTTATTATTCGTTGTCAAACTTTCCTAAATTATTTTACAGAAAATATTTCAAATCATAACACTACTGGGTGTGGCAATCTACCGTAGCAGATCTCCGTAAGATATATTCCTGCGCGTAAAACGCGGCTAACAACCGTAAAATCATTTTTATTTGCCTCTACGTTTTTTACAAAAACATGCCAGATCATATAATAGAAATAATAACATTTTATTTATCACATCGATAAGCAATTTTCACTACATTAAAACTACCCTTGTGGCTCCCCCTCTACTGAAGCCCGTTAAGGGACTGTAATTTGACAACTGATAACCGCATTTTACGCACAAAATATATTTAAAAAATAAATAAATATATCATCACGTCTTTTACCCATTACTGGGTGTGGCATTCTGCCGGAGCAGACCTCGGTAAGTGGCTCCCCTTCTACTGAAGCCTGTTAGAGGGCTGTGATTTAACGGCTGATAACCGCATTTTGCGCACAAAATATATATAAAAAAAATAAATATATCATCATGTCTTTTACCCATTAGTGGGTGTGGCACTCTACCGAAGCAGATCTCGTAAGTGATATATTTATACGCGTGAAGTGCGGTTACCAACCATCAAATCACGGCCCCTAAGGATGTTAGTGGAGATAGAGCCATAGGCGTAGTTTTAATGTGATTAAAATTATTTGTCGACTGTGAGAATCAAACCTGTTTTCTCAAATTTACAGGCTGATTCAATATCACTGAGCTACCTACCCTATCGAATAAAAATTGGCTGACGTCGAATAAAATAATTAAATAATAATGAATTATTTAATAACAAATATATCATAACGCCTTTTACCCATTACTGTATGTAGCACTCTGCTGCAGCAGATCTCAGTATGTTATACAGTTATGCACGTGAAGTGCGGTTACCAGCCGTCAAATCACGGCCCGAAAGATGTTAGTGGAAGAGGAGCCGCCGGGGTAGTTTTAATTTGGTGAAAATGTTTGTCGGCTGTGGGAATCGAACAAGGGTTCTTTGGATCCACAGGCCGACCCGATACCACTGAGCCATTACCTCACAAAATATATATAAAAAAAATAAATAAACATATCATCACGCTTTCTACCCATTACTGGGTGTGGCACTCTGCCGAAGCAGATCTCGGTAAGTGATATATTTTGCGCGTAAAGTGCGATTACCAGCCGTCAAATCACGGCCCCCATAGATGTTAGTGGTGGGGAAGCCACAGGGATACTTATAAAATGGTGAAAAATTGTTTGTCGTCTGTGGGAATCGAACTAGGGTTCTTTGGATCCACAGGCCGACCCGATACCACTGAGCCATTACCTCACAAAATATATATAAAAAAAATAAATAAACATATCATCACGCTTTCTACCCATTACTGGGTGTGGCACTCTGCCGAAGCAGATCTCGGTAAGTGATATATTTTGCGCGTAAAGTGCGATTACCAGCCGTCAAATCTCGGCCCTCATAGATGTTAGTGGTGGGGAAGCCAGAGGGGTAGTTTTAAAATGGTGAAAAATTATTTGTCGTCTGTGGGAATCGAACCAGGGTTCTCAGGATCCACAGGCCGACTTGATACTACTGAGCTAGCTACCCCATTAATAATATCACTTATCAAAATCTGCTACAGCAGAATGCTACACTCATTCTTGGGTATAGAAGGCGTGGTTGTAGCATAAATATCATTTTGAAAATCAGATGAGAATCAAATTGATTTCTTGATTCGTGTATTATAGGCGTAAGACTTTTCATTTAACTAACAATTTAATTTACTACTAATTGGATTTAAGTAAGCATCTTGTCGACCTCGTCCTGTAACCGCACACATCATTGAGACACAGTTACATAAACTATGAGCTTAATAGCAACAGTATGGTAACCTAGCAACCTCTAGTAGTATTCTCGTCGTTGTTGTAAACAAATCATTAGAGTGTCATGCACTGAAAACCATCTGTGACACGGACTAAGTTATGGAGTTTATTGTCAAGTTTAAAACGTTAAATTTACATGTGTAATTAATCCATTAACCATACCGATTACGTATGAGGCATGAGAAATGCACAGATTTTGTTTTGTCTTAGCTTGAAATATTTTTTATCCAACGCCGACTTATAAGGCGTATTCCATATGCCAATTGGATCAGATTTAACTTTACTGAACCAGATCACTTATTTATTTCGTTGAATTGCTTTCTTGACTTTATTTCCAGTACTAGAATAACTTATTCTAATGTACTTTGAAGTAATGCATCCCAATAAGTGCATCAGTTTGCTTAATTCAGTTCATTTAGTCATGTTGTCTAATTTATCTGAACTGATTTAAATAAACCAAGTGGCAAATGGAATACAACTATAATAAGCCTGTTACTATAGTTATACATAGGGTGTTCACTTTAAGTGTGCCACCATTGCTATCTCGAGAACTATAAAAGCTACGAGGTTGGTTAAATTAGCAAAGAACCACTATTTTACAAGACTATTACGATGAGTAAAAAATTTAGTTTTTACTCATTGCAATAGTCTTGTAACCAATCTCGTACCTCTTATAGTTCCCGAGATAGCAATGGTGGTACACTTAAATGGAACATCCTGTATATGGGACGTTATTTGTCGACTTAGCCACCCCGCTGCACATCACAGGTTTTGATGTAAAAAATCCTGCAGGGGCTTAAAATTATCGCCGGAATATATATTTTACGATACCGTATGGTACTTTTGGAAATTCCAAGATGGCGACCTAGATTGACCAATCTTCTTGGGAAAGTCACTGGTAAAATCTTGAATGGCCAAAAAAAGTGTATAAAAAAGTGGTTCATTTGATACGAACTTTACCCCTCTCTGATAACAAATCCGTTCTCATAATAGGAAATTTTCAAAAAACCCGTTAGTTTCGAAACAAGTAATCAATTTTTTAAATGGAACCGCTATATTTGAAATTTCCTATCCTGAAAACGAATTCGTCTGAGCATGTTATTAGCTAATAATCATGTCACGGGCCAGAAACGCCTGTTTTCACCCGTGGTACATACTATATTTTCTGTATAACAAAATAACATTTAATTATATGTTCAAAAGATTAAAATATGTACATAGGTTATACGTTAAAATGACATTTTGTAAAATCAAGTATTCACAATAAACAAAAATTGTCATTTTATTTACGAATCCATAAGAATTATTTTTTTATAGCCCTAGGGATAAAAACAAGTGCATATGCCCGTTTTTTACGGCTAAAACACGAAAATTTCGGCCCGGTTGTGCATAAAATTTATTATTATCTTGCAATTTTTTTGTGTATATTGTAATAATCGTATGGAGTGGCTAGCTCAGTGGTATAAAGTTGGCCTGTGGATCCTGGACAACAATTTTCATAATTTCAAAAACTACCCTTGTGGCTTCTCTACCACTAACATCTTTGGGGGTCGTGATTCGACGACTGGGAACCGCATTTCACGCGCAAAATATATCACTTACCGAGATCTGCTTCGGCAGAGTGCCACACCTAGTAATGGGTAGAAGGCGTGATGATATATTTATTTTATATTTATTTATTATAATAATTGTTTTCAGTGACTGAAATCAGCAATGATTCATATGTGACTAAAATGTTTAAACCATGACAACCGTAAACAACTAATAATTTATACCATTGCAACAGCTTGACAACAGTGACATTTCACTTATTTCACAGCATCTCCATTTAATTTAGTTTGAACCTTTTTCTAACTTTATTGTATAAAAACCGTTACTGTAACATAAAATATATTTCACACATGAGTGAAATGTCATTACATGTTCGTGAGAGTTATTCTACAATTCTACAACTGGAATGTCAAGGGCCGCAAAATTAGTTCGAGTTATAGAATTTTCAAGTTACAGAAAAAAAAACCTACGAGTATTGCACATATGTTTTATTGCTTCAAAAATACATAATTCTAAAACATTCTAAAATGTTACGGTGACATTTTACCAACACTACGTGTATACACTCAGTACCAGGGAACATATTCTTTGTACTAACAGAAAATTAGTAGGTACAAAGTTAGATCTCGTCGCTCGTCGGGGATTCTCAAAAAAGTACGCAGATTGCAGATTGCATGTGTCGTGCACGATGAAACAAAACTCGACAAATCTTGGCGACCGTACGTGAAAATAACTTGCAAATATTGTGCCGAAAGATTTCATTTCGATCGTGAAAATTTGACTTATGGAGAATATTGTAGTATTGGGACGCGTATTGGCTTCAAATTACTAGAGTTGTTGATTTTTTGAATATTCGAGACTTCGAATGTTCGGATTTATTGAACCTTCGAATTTTTGAATATTCCGAATTTTCGAATTATTCGAATTGTGAATCTGGATCCTAACGTGAACACAGTATGTTGATATGATTTATTTTCAGAATAAACTCATTTGCAGAGTTTTGTATTAATTCATAAGTAATTATTATTAATTATTATTATTTGCCAAATTAATTCAATTTAGACTTAAAATTTCGCTACACTGTCAAAAACGTTTTAATTAAGACGTTTTTGTACCCTTTTATTGTCATTTTAAAACGTTTTACTAAAAGTCCGTAGCATTTAGATGGGCGGTAAGAGAATAGATGTCTTAATTAAGACACCTAAACTTGCAGAATTTTTACAGGATACTTCACCGAGTTTATTATTTAATTCGTGGCCGCCTTTTCGCGAATTATGCGTGTGCATGTGTGGAGATGACAGATGGCCTTAATTCAGTGGCAAAAAATTCGAAAATTCGAAGTTTCAAAAAATTCAAACTTCGGTGGAAATCAACGACCCTACAAATTACAGAGATTTTCGAGTTACAGAAATTCAAGTTAGAGACATAAAAATATATGGCAATTATACAAAATGTACAGGGAACAACAGTCAAATTTGACTTAAAGAGAGTTTCGAGTTCGACTGTAATTGTAAATAAATAACAAATTTAGTTCTATATTTTTGTGATACCTAATCGATTAGTTTCTGTTTTATTATTTGTTTTAAGGACCAAAAAACGGAACAAGTGAAATCAGTTTTCGTAAAAACTGGTCCATAACAAATTTCCCATTAATCAGAAGGTTACGTAATCTTTATAAAAGAAATAAAAGTACCATTGGGTGTTATGAAAAAACGCCATTAATTTTTTGTTAGTAACTGCAGTATATTTTTTATTTGCGAAAGTAATTATTAAATAACTAACAGGTAACAATTTTATAATAGATTTTTGATAAATATTGTTGACTATTTATTAAACTATATTAGTTAATGAGTTCTAATTACTATTAATCACATTTTATTTCAATTAAAAATTATTTAATTGCATTGTTCTCAAACTAATTTTGTTCTGAGTAATAAATCTAGCGCATTTTAGTACTTAAAAGAATCGTAATTAAAACAGTCTTTTACTGTTATATTATTTCAAAACATTACTATGAAATAATTAAGATTTCGTACATACTACTATATTGAGAACGTTCTAAAGATCGACTGACGTCATCAAAAAGTATAACTAGTTAGTTAGTTAGTAATCTGTGGGATCGGTTCACGACCCGATGCACCGCGGCCTCTCGGACCTATTGTGCATTCCCATGGTCTCTTACAATGTAGGAGTTACGCTGTTCCCTATGAGGTCCAAGCAGTCGCTCCTTTCCATTGTGTGTATTTCATCCAGTTCTAGTTCCGGAGTCCCAAATTTTTGGTATCTCTTTATTGCTAGAGCCTGACATTCACAAAGGAGATGTAACGGAGTTTCCTCTCCTTCTCCACATTTACTGCATAGCGGGCTTTGAGCTACTCCCAATGTATGCATATCACTGATCTCTATTTATTACTGGATTGCGTATACCGTGTTAGAAGCGTGTGACGAGTAGAAAGGCGCCATATTGGAAAAAGTGTAGTCTCTCGGCCTACTTTCAGCGGGAAGTTCAAAATAGTCGTAGTTGAAAATGGTACAAAAGCGTTATAAAAAGCGAAAATAAATGTTTTTGGAAAACATTGCAGTAAATTAATAGTAAAATTAATTTGATGAAAATGAAAAATACATAAATAAATATATAAAATTTGTATTTGTATTTGTAATTACTGATGTCTCCAGACTATTTGACGAGTCAAGTGATGTCTCAACTTTTCACCGGTCAAACGATCAGAGGCTACTTTAGTTGAAGCAAAAAACCGTACTTTTCAGTACGTTGCGCATATCACTTTTGTCAAATAAAATACGTGGTTCGTCTCTTCCGGCGAGTTATCGAATAAATGTTCATTCAACGTAGGGAAAAGGGTGCATGGAGGTTGCAGGAGCTCATGCAAAACTTTCGAACACAGTAACCCTGTAAAACCTGACTCTGATGGAATCAAACCGTTATTCACATTTAGCGCATTCCGTAAAAATTGTTCGGTTGTCTTGCATACGATAAAAACAGATTCACTCGGAAAAATCAACCCTCCTTTTGATTTAACTTCAATAAGGTCATTGAAGTACAAGTTAGATAAATATTTACTTTGAATATTTAACCCTAAAACTAATCTAACTTGTGTCATGTACATTGCTTGTTCGTTTATATACAAATGAAACAATTAATCGGTGTAAAATTCACTTACTTGTGGAAGCTGAGTCTGTCAGATCCTTTCTTCTTACCGCAGAAAACACATTTAACAACCATTTTTTCGTCGTCACTGTATTTGAATTGCGAGCGACTCCCGCCACTACCGACGCTGTCTCGCGGACCGAGAGACTACACTTTTCGCAATATGGCGACGTTCAATTAGTCACACTGCGGCCTACCCCACACGCAATCCAGTAATAAATAGAGATCAGTGATTGCATATGCTTGTTCAGGCTACAGTGACCAGTAATGACCTCTGTGGTTGCCTTTATTCTGTCTCTGCTCATTTTGATCAGAGATGAGCTTACATTTTCTCTTGGAAAGTATAACTAAATAGATGAATGACATAGGGTGTTGCTACGTTTACATGTAACCAATTTAAAATTGTATTACGCGTTGCTTCTTTGGAAATGACAAGATTACATTTTTCTTTGACTTCGCAGATATTTTAGAGACTTTTAGTGCGCCCAGTACTCTCTAATAAATTGTAAATTAATAATAAAAATTAATGACATATATACTAATTTATCTCTCGTACAGCACTTATGGGTAAAAGCGATCCATTATTTGTATATTCGAAATAAATTATTAAATGAAGAATCAGCAATTGACATTTTTTTTGATTATCGATATCTGGTACCGCAGAGTGCCACTCCCAGTAATGGGTAAATGGCGTGATGATATATTTATATTTATTTCTACATAAGATTAAATTTGATGATACAAAAATCGTTACTAGGCTTAGATATATGAATGGTCTTTTGATCATAGAAGCTACTGAAATTTATAAGAACAATTGTGATGGCAGTGAATTGAATAAATCTTGGCTACCGTTGATCAAAAAATTATAATTGCTTGTTTACTCGTTACTTTTTACTTAGTTACTTATTTACTTGTTTTGTTACTAAGTTACTAGTTTTATTTACATTTTGTTTATTTATTATTTTATTTTCCTGACGAAAGTACACGTCCAGTGTACCGAAACTTCGAATTTTAAATAAATATACAGAACTTAAATAAAAAATTGTTGTAATTATTTTAACAATGAGTTCTGAAAGCTTCTTCCATATGTTACATGAACCTTAATTTTTATTTCATGAACTAATAACCGACATTGGCTCAGTGGTATCTAATCGGACTGTGGATTTGAGAACCTGGGTTCGATTCCCACAGCCGACAAACAATTTATATCATATGAAAATTACTCGTCTTGCACTAACATCTTTGAAGGCCGTGATTTGACAGCTGGTAATAACCGCATTTCACGCTTATAAATATATCACTTACCGAGATCTGCTGGCGCAGAGTGCCATAGCCAGAAATAGGTAAAAGAAGGCGTGGAATATATTTATTTATTTATTTTTAATTAGCACTGCAATATAGATTCGTCCAAAACTACAAATTTCATTGAAAAAAGCGTTTTCATTTAAATACATTTATACTGGGTTGTATGCAAGTTTTATCGGTTCATTAGTAACTAACGGTTTAATAAGTTTCAAAAAATCGCTATTGATACTGTTGCTAGATAAACAATTCTTTAACTAAAGAGCTCTTTATTTTTTTTGCAACACAGCATTAGTTAAACGTCAATGTTTTGTGCAATATTATTGTTTTGCCAAACATCCAAATACGAGTATTGTTAATGTTACTAATTCCAGTATTACTGAAAGTGAAACTCTATTAATATTTAGAGCGATAAAAATAAAACAATTAGTATTTCATAATGATTCATAATAAATTCTAATTTGATGCAATTCATGTACGCGCCATGATTTTGAACACTTATTGGGAAATAGTTCTTCATTATTGTAAAATACAGTTTATAATATGGTTTAAGTTATGCATTTTTTAGTTAACGATGTGGAAAATTAATAAAATTGTAATTAGTAATTAAAAAATTGCGTTTTCATTACGTAATTAGTCTAGGTGTGATAGCTCCACATAGGTAGTTATTTATTACCTGTGATAACGAATACTATTCAGACGAAATAATACAACTCTTTAATATTATTATTTTTAATTATTACAACTGAATATATTATTTAGTTGGTCAGAAACATATTAATATAATATTCAGTGTTAGTTTTGTTCAATGTTGCCATAATGAGATTTGTATTCACTTTCGATATTACTTACAAAATATGGTTTATTTTAATTGACCATCCATTAACATGCACCATTTTTATTTGATAAGACGACAAAAAGGGGTGATAGTATATTATCTTTATAATAGTAAGTAAACAACGAATTTTTATCAACTTAAGGTAGTACTAGCGTGAAAAAAATGTTTGCAGATCTGAATAAAATTTGGCGCACGTAAATATTGGATAGTCATACGCATCCTGTTAAAATTTGAAACACATTCATCGTCTGTGAACAAATATATTCGCTTGTAAAATTGAGTTCGTATACACGGGGCTTATGGCGATCATCACTCAGAATCGCACATATTTGGTTTGTGTACCTCTAAAATTTTGCAGTTTCATTTGAAAAACTAGTATGATGTTCTAGAACTATCCATGTATATTGTATCAGAAGGAGAAAGTTTTTTATCGTTTATTAATGGATATATAGCCATGCAAAGCCTTGTTTCTAACGAAAAATTAAGAATCCCAATTTATAATGGCAACACCACACGGTGGTATGGTATTTGAAAATTCACTAGCACTAGACCAACAACCTGTTAACAATTCATGATATACAAATCATAATAGGTATAAAACACTTATTTTATTAAATTTTTTTGAGGGTCAGTTTCGCCACTCGACAACCGATGGCGCCACCGTCACACTAGTATTACCTTAAAATCAAAAAATCCCTGATGCAAATAACAAATTAAAAATTGCACAACCCGAAAAGAATTTTAATACAAGGTTATCATAATTTTCATGTCTTCCAATTTTAAAGTTATACTAATCAACCAGCAGAGTCTAGTTTAACGAAGCCCAATGTTAGAGTTCAAAGGTCAACCAGGCCAACAACTGGTCAAATAAATGACAACCTGATAGCTCAGGGTCACTTTCAAGAAATTTTGACAGTTCTGTTGCTATAGTTTACTCCCATTCCTTTAAGAAACTTTTGCTTTACAAATGATTTGAAGATAAGACAATCTACTCAAAGATTTGAGGTAGAATATAGTTATATTTCGTGTAAATAAACGTTTCGTATTATTAAAGATCCTGTCACAGTGCAGGTGGCATATGGGTCAAGTTTATTCGCCATTGTTTCGATTGTAGTTTGTTTTTTAAATGAGTGCTATTTACGATGGTTTGTTGTTAAATTTTAAGCGTTAATAATGAATTGTTATTACTTTTGTTATTGTGTAAATCTACATGGACAATACAGATAATTTTATTTGTTATTATTCACTTATGGAAATTATCTATTTAATAAAGTTTTAATGCGAAAGAAATTAGTTTTTAATTATATGAATTTGAGGAACCAAAAGAAGCATTATGTAAGTAAGGAAACATGTTTTATCTTTTTAAAAATAAGCTTAAAGCTTGGTTTACACAACACAATTGTTCTTCTCCAAATGTAAACGAATTTGACAATTACATAAAGTTGATACCATCAGTTTCATTGTTTCCAAATTTGTAAATCAGTCTTAACAAAACAACACACCATCAACATTAGTGTACTTGTATTTACTTTCTCTTTCAGCATGCATTACGGAATTGTGACTGAGTGATTTGGAATCCATTATAACCTACGAGTTTAAATATATTTTGCCCTATCCAACATTTGTACATAATTTTGATTAATTTTTTAGGTTAAACTATCCCCAATTTGATGTTATTGTGAATAACCATTTTTATAAATAAAAGTAAAATAATGTTTGGCAATGACAAGTCATCAAATTATAATTATTGTTTTTACAATACTTGTACTGTAAGTTACTCATTAATGACAAAATTTAAACACAGTAAGGGCCAGTTTTTCAATCACCGATTAATGTTAATCATGGTTAACATTAATCGAGAGTAAACCGGCAATTGAAAAACTGGCCTTAAGTTGAACCTTTATTGTACAGTGGTTTCCATGGTTCATATTTCAAACAACCGCTTCGTCAAGTAAAATATCACTTTCCTGACTTATTATGTAATATACTATTATTAATTTCATTAAATAGGAAAAAATTAATTTTCCATCACTTGTCACAAATTCCACAAAAATTTACAACACGTTTGAATCAACTTATCAGGTCATCATCAAACGACTGGTCAATTCAGCTTTAAACATAGACGCGTTTCGTCCTTTAGGGACTCATCAGTATGGTGCGATCAACTATCCAACTAAACCAACTAGGGACTAGTGAACTGTGGTTCAGTAAATGTAAGTTAGAGCAGATTCAAA
The DNA here is from genome assembly GCA_911728475.2 of Pterostichus madidus. NCBI lineage: Eukaryota > Metazoa > Arthropoda > Insecta > Coleoptera > Carabidae > Pterostichus > Pterostichus madidus. The sequence continues at coordinate 11,354,837 of OU452315.1, forward strand.
TGGCAAATAGAATACGCTTATTTATAGTCACCCGGTATATGTAGAATGAATTTTTTTATGACTCTCATTTGAATTGTTTAATATAATAAATCAGAAACTGCTTACAGACGGTTTTAGTCAGAGACTCAAACGCGTGGGTAGAACAGTAATTTGTAAATGTTTTATTTTATCTCGTTGTGTAAAGAGACCAAACTTTTTAATAACACAGAACTATTTCATGACCTAATACTTTTGAAAGGTCAGTAGGTCAATCAACAACAATAACATCCTAAGCGATCTAAATCTATTTCCTGTCTAGAATTTCACCTAAATACACCTTAACCTATATTTAAGAGCTGCAACAACAGACAATTAATAACAAAACACTGGCAAGTAGTAATTAACATCGTTCAAGCTGCAACTACATCGTAATTTACAACAACGCCTGGAATATCAGAACATAACGTAAGAACTTAACAAAAGCGTAAACGTAACAAATAGTTTAAATTGTTGAGTAATATAAATAATAAATAAATATAAATACAGGATGTTTCTATACCTCTGCACGAAACTTTAATGACATATATAATTTGACATACTGATTATAGAACAAACAGAAATTTTTTTAAATTCGCAAAAATTAGTGTATTTCATTTCTAGCGAATATTTTTAATGTCACGGGTTTAATAAGGCATTACATCAGGCACCTACATAATAACTAATTAATAAAAGATTATTTGTAGGCAGTGTTTATACTTTTATTTCATTAGAAACATGATTATAAATAATTAAATGAACAATTAAACCAGTGAAACTAAAAATGTTCGCTAAGAATGAAATACCCTAATTTAAAACAAATTTATTTTTGTCCTATAATCAGTATATCAATATATATATATATATATATATATATATATATATATATATATATATAATCAGTATATCAATATATATATATATATATAATCAGTATATCAATATATATATATCATCAAGCCTTCTACCCATTACTGGATGTGGCACTCTGCGAAAGCAGATCTCAGTAAGTGATATATTTTGCGCGTGAAGTGCGGTTACCAGTCGTCAAATCACGGCCCCCAAATATGTTAGTGGTGGAGGAGCCACAGGGGTAGCTTTTTAAATTATGAAAATTATTTGTCGCCTGTGGGAATCGAACCAGGGTTCTCAAGATCCACAGGCCGACTTCATACCACTGAGCTAGCCATCCCATATATATATATATGGACCATCCCATATATATATATATATATATACATATACGGTATTTCTTTGCTAATTTAACCAACCTTGTAGCTCTTATAGTTTTCGAGATAGCAAAGGTGGCACAACAAAATTGAACACCCTGTATTCGCCGTGAAGGTAAATAAATATCCACTTGCAAACAGTTCTGTTCCCTGTTTATCCGATGTCAAGTGACAAAAGAGACATTTCTGTAAGAAGTTTTTATAAACGATATAATATATTATTACTTGAATAAATGAGGTAGTACATAAATATCTATTACTCTATTGTTCCTAGACTTCCTATAAAACAATTACAAGTTACTACAATCTGAATGTTAAGTAACGCCTGAAGTTACGACCAATCGAAACAGACATGTGTACAATCAAAACAAACACTGTAATAAAAGATAATGAACATATTACTGTACGGAAGTTTGCTATATTTCGTCATAGCTCAGTAGCTTTAACTATATCTTATTTAGAAACTATAATAAAGCTGCAGAAAAAACGAAATAACCGAAGTAGAAACTAAAAAGAAAAGTTGTTACATGTTGTCTTGACAACCGTCCTTATTAAGAAAGAGTATCAAGTACCATTACACAACAATGGGGTAAGTGGCTCAGTGGTATCGAGTCGACCTGTGGATTTAAAAACCTTGGTTCGATTCCCACACCAGACAAACAATTTTCATCACATTAAAACTACCCATTGTAGCTGTCCCTCCACTAATAATTTTGAGGGGATGTGATCTAACGGCTGGTAACCGCGCTTCACGTGCATAAATATACTACTCACTGAGATCTGCTACGGCAGAGTGCCACACCCAGTAATGGACACAAGGCGTTGTGATATATATTACTTATATTTTAATGGGATAGGAGGCTGAGTGGTATTTGAAAACTCAGTTTCGACTTCCAAATCGAAAAACAATTTTCACCATTTAAAATTATCCCGGTGGCTCCTTCTGAACTAACATCTTTCGGGGGTCGTAATTTGACGACTGGTAACTGCGCAATATACGCATAAATATATGACTTGCCTAGATCTGTTTCTGCATAGTGCCACACACAGTAATGGGTAGAAGGCGTTATGATATATTCGTTATTAAATAATTAATTATTTATTTATTTTATTCGACGTCAGCTAATTATTACTCGATGGGGTAGGTGGCGCAATGATAGCGAAACAGTCTGCGAATTAAAATTATCCCTGTGGCTCTCCATTCACTAACATATTTGGGGGCCGTGATTTGATGGCTGGATACTGCACTTCACGCGCATAAATATATCGCTTACCGAGATCTGCTATGGCCGAGTGCCACATCCAGTAATGGGTAAAAAGCGTGCTGATATACAGGGTGTTTCAATATATATATATATATATATATATATATATATATATATATATATATATATATATATATATATATATATATATATATATATATATATATATTACCCCTGTGGCTCCCCCATATATATATATATATATATATATATATATATATATATATATATATATATATGTAAATTGAATACTTGTATAAATGTCATTACAAGTAATCGTAGCTTAGTGCATAAAACTTGCGTTTCTTATTTATCTAGCAAGAGGTGGTGCGATCAAATCTCACTGACTTCTACTTACATCCAAAAATACGATTGTGTCTGAGTGGTTCGGATTCCATTGTATTGTAATTGGGATTAAAGTCCTGTTGTGGAGATTAACAAATGAATAAATATATAATTTTAATTAAATACTCCATTTGCTAAATTATCTCAATAAATACAAATTATTATAATGAGGAAGATATTGAGTGTCGCTCTACAATCAAATGTTCTCGAGTGTAAATTATTTCGTCCGTGTGGTTAGAATTCCATTATAAGCTATTATAATTGGGATTAATGCTCTGTCGAATAAATATCTAATCATGCATTCACATCTCAATAACAATCTTCATAGTATTCAGGAAGAGAATCTCTATCTTTCTCTCTCTAAAATTTTTCAGTTGACTACTCACGTCTCGAAGATATTAAGCAAATTTGTTTCACATCCGGTTCCTGGTTATAAAAACAATCGAAAATCCGCTACAAATGTTTGCCATTCCACATTACGCATAGACATTTCTTTGTTATTTTGATTACGCATATTTTTAATGTTTATATACGCTCAGTTAAGTTTCAGTTTAATTTCACTTAATTAACTAGGCGGAACTTTCAATTTTTTCTGATTTTGTAATATTGTATATGCTTCCACAATGCATTACATGTGTCAGCGTTTATTGACAACATTTGTTTTTCTACATAGCACAAAGAATATTAATTCTAATTATAATATAGAAAATCTAACCTATAACCATATTTCTGTGTGGTATACTGAATTGGTTTTTTATTTCTGAAACTTATTCATCATGTTTCTTAGACATCATCAGTTGAAATACCACCAGAGTACCAACAAAGAAATACAAAAAATAACCAATTTTCTAAATGCCCGCGTGTAGGTTTACTGTCTTGGTTTTTTAACAAGAGTAATTTAATATTTTAAAGTGTACTATTGACAAAAAGAATAAAAAAAACTGATAGACGATCACTTGAAGGTCTTCGAAGAATTTCTTTGCATGGCTGCTGTATTCGAAATAGTTAGAAAAAGAACAAATAATCTTGAATAGTTCCATCTTGATCATATCTTTCCTGCTTTAAAAATAAAATAAATATATTGTCATGCTCTTTTACTCATGTCTGTGCGTGGTACTCTGCCGTAGCAGATGTTGGTAACTGATATATTTAACAAGTGAAGTTGAAATTAATTTTGCCTCATCAGATTTTGTACTTTTCCGAGGTTATTTAACAAAAACTAAACAAGATATGAAGATGCGCTCAACGGCATTGAATTTCTCGTGCTTTAAATTAACTTACCAACAATGTTTATATTTAAAAATAAAATTCTGGTATAATGTTTCTAGGGCATAATGCGAAATAATTTTAAAACAACCCGAAAGTGCTTGGAAACCGCTCGACCCCGAAAGCGGAGGGCTGTTTTCTGAAAGCAACATGTTTGAGGAAATTGTTTGTTGTGTGATAAATGATTTCGAGTGTAATAAATGAATGAGTTTATATGGAGTGATCTATGAATGTGGTTGAAGTGAGGGTGGTTTGTTTGGATGAAAATGTTTGACGAGGGCTGATTGTTTGATGAGTGTGATGAGTGAATGTTTTATGAGTGATTTTAGGGTTCGTGCTATCCCATTTGTTGGGATATAGCGTGAAGATATGTATGTATGTTATAAAATTGTTAAGTATTTAAGCTCGAGGGATAGTCGGTAAGAAAATTTTCAGATGAAATGATATTTTGAAATAAAACGAACTAATATAAAAATAAATAAATATATCATCACGCCTTCTACCCATTACTGGGTGTGGCACTCTGCTGAAGCAGATCTCGGTAAGTGATATATTTATGCGCGTGAAGTGTGGTTACCAGTCGTCAAATCACAGCACCCAAAGATGTTAGTGGTGGAGGAACCACAGGGGTAGTTTTTAAAATGGTGAAAATTGTTTGTCGTCTGTGGAAATCGAACCAGGGTTCTCAGGATCCACCGACTTGATACCACTGAGATAGCTACCCCATATTATTTATATTATAATATATAATTTGTTAAATATCAAAAACTGTTTGTTTCCCAGCAACAAGCAAGTTTAGCTGTAGCTTAGCTATATTTTACAAAATGTAGCTTATAGCTGTAGCTCAGCTACTTTTTTAAAGAATAGCTGTAGCTGTAGCTTAACTGCTTTTTCTAACTAGCTTGCCCAGCTCTGATTACAATGAAGAAATTTCACTTATTAATATCACTGTTGGAAAATTATCAAAATAACTTACATTTCATTGGATCATTTTAAAATAAATTCGTGATTTATTTATCATCCACGCTAGTTGCGCCTGCTCGGCCATAAAACTACAACTCATCCAATAAAGTTTTGCATTATGTACTTGTTACATAAATAGCTGTTATATCTTTATGTTTTCAATCATTTTAGTTTATTTTCCACGAAATTAAAATCATCAGCAGCTACTCATGCAGAACATAAGCGGTTAATTCTTTAATTACTTCTTCATTTCATCGCGTACACACGTTTCTTCGTGTCTCTGTATCTGTAGGAGTTCTTCAAATGAGTGTGTATGTGGTGTACAGCATGATGTTTGTAACTTTCTCTTTCGGTGAGTTTTGCCGGCGTGTTTCACGGTCTGAGTGAACAGACGCGACTTGAAGCACGTTTTTTTGGATTCTCATCATTTTTTATTGAGATGCTGCTGTGTTAAGATGACTTTGTATTAGTTTTTCGGTGTGAGAATCGGTATTGATGACCGTGGAATTGTTCTTTTCTCTTTTGTTGAGAGTTGAAAATTAATAGCAAAATAATTATGTTGTCAAAATTGTTTATTTGGATTAGAAACTAACAGATGCTCTAGGATAAACAGATTTACCAAGCAAGAGTTGCCGTGTGCGAATCTCGTTGACTTATATCTGTTACTATACTCTATTCCAGTTAAGAATGGAGTAGATGGCACTGTGTACGCGACAGGTTTTACATACTAAGGTTTAAAATAAAATAAATAAATAAATATATCATCACGCCTTCTACCCATTACTAGGTGTGGCACTCTGCCGAAGCAGATCTCGGTAAGTGATATATTTTGCGCGTGAAGTGCGCTTACCAGTCGTCAAATCACGGCCTTCAAAGATGTTAGTGGTGGAGGAGCCACATGGGTAGGTTTTGAAATTATGAAAATTGTTTGTCGCCTGTGGGATTTGAACTAGGATTCTCAGGATCTACAGGCCGACTTCATACCACTACTACTAACATATCAGTGTATGTTATTTTTAATTTTCCGTAGTAGTTTATGATGTTGTAATGGTTACGTTCGACAGTAAAACGATAAAGAATACCTTTTGGCTCAGTAGTAACGAGTCGGTCTGTGGATCCTGAGAACCCTGGTTCAATTCACACAGCAGACAAACATCTTCACAACATTAAAATTATCCCTGTGATTCCCCTACCACTATCATCTTTCGGGGCCGTGATTCGACGGCTGGTAACCACACTTCACGCGCCTAAATATATCACTTACTGAGATCTGCTACGGCAGAGTGCCACATCCAGTAATGGATAAAAGGCGTGATGATATATTTATTTATTTTATTTTAATTTAATAGGTTGGCTAGCTCAGTGGTATGAAGTCGGCCTGTGAATCCTGAGAACCCTGGTTCGATTCCCACAGGCGACTAACAATTTTCATAATTTCAAAAACTACCTCTGTGGTTCCTCTACCACTAACATCTTTGGGGGCCGTGATTTGATGACTAGTAACCGAACTTCACGCGCCTAAATATATCACTTACCGAGATCTGCTACGGCAGAGTGCCACATCCAGTAATGGATAAAAGGCGTGATGATATATTTATTTATTTTATTTTAATTTAATGGGGTGGCTAGCTCAGTGGTATGAAGCCGGCCTGTGAATCCTGAGAACCCTGATTCGATTCCCACAAGCGATAAACAATTTTCATAATTTCAAAAACTACCACTGTGATTCCTCCACCACTAACATCTTTAGGGGCTGTGATTCGGCGGCTAGTAACCGCACTTCACGCGCCTAAATATATCACTTACCTAGATCTGCTACGGCAGAATGCCACATCCAGTAATGGATAAAAGGCGTGATGATATATTTATTTATTTTATTTTAATTTTAAGATTAGCTCCTAGATTACTCGCAAGTTCCAGTAGTTGACCGGTGACCATTGACCGGGTTTCGCAAGCGTGACCTGGTTGGCAGTGCGGCAAGGTCGCTACACTAGCGCTAACGATCACCGCTAGAACTAGAACCAGCTGTGCCGGGCTCCGGGTCAATAGGTCAATATTTACTTCGGTCACCGTCGCACCTGTGTGACTAACTATGGAATCTGAACAAATCTGAAAATGTTACAGATTGTAAAAGCGTGGATAATTGTCTAAATATGGGGATTATATTTAATAGAGTTGAAAAAATAATAGAGCGTTAGTCACAGTTAGTATTAAATATAAAGAGAAGTTAATGTCAAAATAGAAATAAGTATATCATCACACCTTCTACCCATTACTGGGCGTGGCACTCCGCCGTAGCAGATCTCGGTAAGTGATATCTTCACAGGCCCACTCGAAACCACTGAGCCCTAGATTTTGCCGGCCTAGGTCGGAAAACAGGCTGTTTGTGGACGATTTTGAGTTATGCGACTACTGGGTGTGGCACTCTGCCGTAGCAGATCTCGGTAAGTGATATTTTCACAGGTCGACTCGAAACCACTGAGCCCTATATTTTGCCGGCCTAGGCCGGAAACAAGCTGTTTGTGGACGATTTTGAGTAATGCGACAGAAGCGAGAAAAAGTGAATTATTTAGTAATGGAAGGCATGACGACATATTTATTTATCTTATTATATATTTAGTTTCAAAACTGTTATCAGTATTTTAAAAATAATAAATTGTAAATTTAATGTTTATATTAAGTTGTATGCATGTGTTCAGATATGTACGAATTTAAAAACACGACAAAATATTATGGGGTAGCTAGTTCTGTGGTATGAAGTCGGCCTGTGGATCCTGAGAACCCTGGTTCGAATCCCACAGCCGACAAACAATTTTCATTATTTAAAAAACTACCCCGGTGGCTGCCCCACCAGTAACATCTTTGGGGGCTGTGATTTGACGGCTAGTAACCGCACTTCACGCGCGAAATATATCACTTACCGAGATCTGCTTCGGCAGAGTGCCACACTCAGTAATGGGTGGAAGGCGTGACGATATATATTATTTTTTATACAAAATATTATGGAAACCAAAAATGTATGTACTATATGGGGTAGGTGTCTCAGTGGTTTCGAGTCGACCTGTGGATTTGAGAACCCGGGATCGATTCCCACAGCCGACAAACAATTTTCCCATTAAAACTATCCTTGTGGTCCCCCTCAACTAAAAACCGTTAGGGCCGTAATTTGACGGCTGGTAACCGCACTTCAAGCGCAAAATGTATTACTTACCTAGATCTGCTACGGCAGAGTGCCACACTCAGTAATGGGTAGAAGGCGTGACGATATATATTATTTTTTATACAAAATATTATACAAACCAAAAAATCAATTTACATTAAGAAAATGTATTATATGGGGTAGGTGCCTTAGTTGTTTAGAGTCGACCTGTGGATTTGAGAACCCGGGATCGATTCCCACAGCCGACAAACAATTTTCACATTAAAACTATCCTTGTGGTCCCCCTCAACTAAAAACCGTTAGGGCCGTAATTTGACGGCTGGTAACCGCACTTCAAGCGCAAAATATATTACTTACCTAGATCTGCTACGGCAAAGTGCCACACCCAGTAATGGGTAGAAAGTGGGATGATATAATTTTTTATTTATTTATCCACAACTCATATATAATACATTATTACACTGATTTCAGTTGAATTATATGACTCGTAAAACACTAGTGTTTTATATTCCGTAAAACACTATAAACAACTTGTTACTTAGCAACCACTTCATGATCTACCGTATTTTGAGAAACTATATATAACTGAATTAACGTTAAACGTTACGACCAATCTTCTTCGATACCTATAATTATGAGTTGTGGATAAAATTTTGTATTACACTTGTGTTTTATTAGTATATAAAACACTTAAGTATATTAAACACGAGACCGAAGGGCGAGAATTTAAACTTGCGTGTTTTATATACCTAATAAAACACTTGTATAATAAATAACTATTATTTTGTGAATTAAAAAAATGGCAAATTTTAGGACTAAAATTATATTAGCAGCTAATCTGTTTTATGAATCTGATTGTTGAAAAATATTGAAAACAAAATTACTTTATAATACCTCGCCAAATTCTTATAATTAAATACCTACAAACTTAAAAGAAAACTACTCAAAAATTTCCACATAACTTTCCTAATTATTATTTTTTGGAACAAAGACAATTTGACAATTATATAACCGACATAAACATGTTATTTTTAAACTAGTACATAAGTTATACAATAAAACTAATGATTTTATAATGTACTGGTTTTAAGTAAACATTACATAAAGTTCTTGTTAAAACTGTCTAATAATAATAATAATAAAATTCAGGTATTTGTACATTAAATTTAGGCCTAGTAAGTAGCTTGACTAGCTTAGTAATAAATCATTACGTTGTCAACAGTTTCACAATTGTTTTTAAAAATGAAGTCTTTTTACAAATATTTTCGAAACGTTCAAAAGCAAGATATAAATCTACTAACTTATTTATTTAAATTACATTCACATTTAAAAGGGTCATAAAAAAGAAAGGAGGAAAGTAAAGAACTGTCAAATATTTCACCAATGTGTGTTATATTATATAACAGTCAACACCAAAGAAAAAAAATTATCTTTTTGTACGAAATCTTTTGTGCCTCTTTATCTTGTTATAGTTCCGTTAATCTCTACAAACATTTGTCATTTTTCATGCGTTTTTTTAAGAAAATTTACGTAACTTAAAGCGGAATTATTTAAACAACCATTAAAAAGTTTTCACGTAACAGTTTGTTAAACAATTTCACTTTTTACAAAACGGAAATGTGCAAAAATTATCCCTGTACCTTTTCTTCATCTTTGAGGGGACCGTGATTTGATGGCTGGTAACTGCATTATACACGTAAAATATATCACTTATCGAGAGCTGCTACGAAAGAGTGCCATACCCAATAATGGGTGTAGTTCCGCTAGATTATGAAAGTTTACGTTTAAATTATTATATGACCGTGATAGGTTTGCGTACGATAAAAGTTTCAGTAATAATATAACAAGAGAGTGAGAATAAATTGAAAATAATTTGACAGATCTTCCGAGAACTTGTTGCCAGGTAATAGTTACGAAAGCCCGTAGGGCTTGAGTGGCTATTGCCAAATGGCAACAAGTTTGAGAAAAATACTAGAGAATTATTTTCTAATTTATCCAATTCTCGAGTTATATTTAATTAGATTATTTTTTGACTTAGCTGTTGAGGTCGATTAATCCAACTTAAAAGATTTGAGCTGGGTCCATATCGATTGATTACTTATTAATGTATTCCTGGAAGTTGTTTTCAAAATTTGTTGGTGTATTTCTGTATCTGAAATACAACTAAATCGATTTTTTTCACACATTTTACTTAACGCGTTGACAGTTTTAAATAATTATTTGACAACTACCTTTGGTTTATCACAAATAAAAAAGCACCTACAGAGATTATTCCCGGGAATAATCACAAGAGCTTTATTCTCAGTATAGTCATGACAGGATTGGTTAAAACGTACACAGGTGACATACAATAAAGCATTTCATTGGTTTTGAGAAACGTCAAAAATTAATCAAAACAATATGACCTTTATGTATTTTGCTATGAAAAACTAGACCATCTATTTTAAGCCATGCTAATGATTTTCTGGAATTTTCAACAGCAATAATTGACTGGGTGCTTGGAAACAGACCCGTGGTTCATATGAAAAAACCATAATAATATTATAATTTCAACGCCAACTTTCATACTTTAGTGGGACTTTAAGTAATATATTTATGTACGTGAAGTGCGGCTACCAGTCTTCAAATCACGTCCTCCAAAGATGTTTATTGAGGGTGAATTACAGGGATAATTTTAATTTAGCGAAAATTGTTTGGAGTATAAAATATGTGATGATATATTTAATGGAGTAGGTGGCGCAGTAGTATCGTGTCGGCCTGTGAATCCTGACAACCCTGGTTCGATTCCTACAGCCGACAAACATTTTCACCACATTAATATTACTCCTGTGGTTCCTCCTCCACTAATATCTTTGGGGGGGGCCGTGATTTTACGGCTGTTAACCTCACTGCACGTGCAAAAATATATCACTTACCAAGATCTGGTTCGGCAGAGTGCCACACTCAGTAATGGATAGAAGGCGTGATGATATATTTATTTATATTTATTTTTATATATTTATTTAATTTAGATTTTTCATAGTTTAGAGTTATGGGTACCACCCTGTGTATGTTATTGAACTGTGTATAAATTAAAGAATATTTCTAAAACTTGAAAAGGAAATAGGAAACACCAAAACGAATTTATAATAATGTGAACAGTCTTTAGCTACTAATTATTTATGTTAATTACTAAAATAATGTCTATGATATAAATGCACTTTCGTCTAAACAATGGCACTTAGTCCATGATAGTTAATAATAATGTCATGATGATAATTATACATAATTGTAAAATGATATATTTAAATGTTTTACAAATACTTGAGTGACATTTCTCACGATTAATTTCAACTGACGGCTTTTATTTAAATATAAATCTTTTGTTTTACAATGAAGTTTTTATTACAAGCATAACAACTACGGACGGATATCTAAAGAATTATAAATCCTTCTTGAAGTATATGTTTACTTAAGTTCTTTCCGTGTTAGACTATTCTTAGATTCTATTTCTCACGTAAAGTTGAAAGTTTTAAAGAAAAGTTAGGATCAGTATTGTAAAGAAACGTGGTAATTTTGGCCAGCCACAAATTTGTCAGGTTGACAGTAATGTTATATTAATATGTTTTTGTTTCTTATTTGATTTTCTTTTTGTGGGAAATTACACTTTTTAGATTTGGTAATGTAGACATTATTTTATTATGAAAAAGATTTAAATAAATGCATTTCTATTTGGAAACTAAAATTGCAATTGTTTACATATTCTTTTGATAGTAACTTTTCTAGCACCCATTGATTTTCACCGCATTAATATTACTCCTATGGCTCCCTCTTCACTATCATCTTTAGGAGCCGCGATTTGACGGCTGGTAACCGCACTTTACGCGCAAAAATATATCTCTTACCGAGATCTGCTTCGGCAGAGTGCCACACTCAGTAATGGGTCGAAGGCGTGATGATATATTTATTTATTTTATTCTCGCACGCATATTGATGCTAGAATGAGCTTCATTCTTAAACAGTTTTTGGTGACATATTGTTATCATAGATTGGTATAACTGCATTAAATGCACAAAATATCTAGGGAATTGACAAAATAAAGAAACACAATTTATATAAATATCTAGGCAACGGACAAAATCAATCGCAAATCACTGTCACCAACTTAACTATTCTACCAAATATTATGTATTTCACTTACTCTTAAAATAAAACCATTCATCGATATATTTTACTTTGTTCAGTTCTTTTTATTAATTGTGTACAGATTAGATATACTGCAATTTAAGGTTATGTTTATAAACGTCAAAATATACTACTGCATATTTACTAGCGCTGCCTCAGTGCATCTTCTTCTTCAATACAACTTTTTTTTACAGTTGCATAACAAATTACTTTCCGCACTAGTGTTTCTTTGCTTACAGAAACGCACTTGGTCTACATTTGTCTCCTTTCCACCCATAACCAAGGCAATAATAGTTACGTAATAACAAAGAAATTGCACAGTTGTAGGAAAAAATATTTTTCAAGGGTTACTAAATAATGGGATGGCTAGCTCCGTGGTATGAAGTCGGCCTGTGGATCCTGAGGACTCTGGTTCGATTCCCACAGGCGACAAACAATTTTCATAATTTCAAAAAGCTACCGCCTGTAGCTCCTCCACTACTAACATCTTTGGGGGCCGTGATTTGACGACTGGTAACCGCACTTCACGCGCAAAATATATCACTTACCGATATCTGCTTCGGCAGAGTGCCACACCCAGTAATGGGTAGAAGGCGTGATGATATATTTATTTTATTTATTTTACTAAATGATCTGCAACTTGAATCCTGCTGCTCAACTCCACATTCAATCTTTACCCAACTGTTAATCTTACAAACAACAAAATCCTGTATTCTAACCCCCTATCGAAATCTCTCATAACCCTGACCCACAATCTGCATATCGCCCCTACTTCAACATCATGCAACACCGTATATGTGAACAGCAGGTTTGCTCGCAAGAAGTAATTTACACAACTCTCGATTTCATCGTCACCGAACTGACAACAACTCCGGTACTCGCACTTTCAGTTCCACGGCGCGAGCGAGCGAGTGCACAACGGCAGCGCTCTTACTTCGCGGTCGCGAGAAGATCGCCACAGACGAAGAATCGAGAAAAGAGTTTATAATTCTGTGAGTTTCGGTCGGGTTGTGACAATTCTATACATACTTCAAGAATCTTTGACAGTTTTGATAGTCCTTCTTTCGTAAAATCTGTATACTCCTGAAGATCTTTCGCAGTAAATAAAATTACGTCTGGTGACAGGTGCATAGTAGAGGAATTCGTCCTTAAAACTCTTAAAACTTTTGTGGTTAAATCTGTTCGCTAAACGGATTCTTTATCTGCCTGCTGTTCGACAACGGATTTCTTCTAAGTTTGTATAAATTTCTAAAGAGTGGAGCTTGAGAATAAGGAAGAAATGTTGAACTTTTTGTGGTTATGAATAAATTTTTATTGTTTGTTTATTTCTGTAGAAGATTCATTGTTTAAGTTTGTAAAGGATTTGAGGAAATTAGTTATCCTTGTTTGGTGATTATTTCTACTGATTCTTCGTGTCGTCCTGAAGGATTTTAGGATTCAGGACTATTATTATTGATTGTAGAAAGGTGGACTAAGTTTGAATTAGAATTTTGCTGTTTGAAAAGTGAATTTGAAGATTTAGTGACAGATTTCAATTAGTGATTGTGACTGTGAATTTGACATTTGTGGATTGTTTGGAGAGCTGATAATTATTTAAATAATTAATGGTATGTTTATTAATTCTTTTACACAAATTTAGACTAAGTTAATCTACATATATCTGCAATAGCAGTTTTAGATATCATTTAGAACCAGATAAGAGGCGTATTCCATTTGCCATTTGGATCAGATCTAACTTACATTTACTGAACCAGATCATTTATTTATTTTGCTGGATTACTTTGCTGACTTTATTTACAGTACTAGAATTACTTATTCTAATTTACTTTGAAGTAATTCACCTCAATATGAGCATGAGTTTACTTAATTTAGTTCATTTAGTCATGTTGTCTAATTTATCTGAACTGATTTAAGTGAACCAAGTGGCAAATGGAATACAGCTTATATGTGGTATGTGGCTCAATGATATCGAGTTGACCTGTGAATTCGATTCCCACAGACGACAAACAATGGCTCCCCGTCCACTGATATCCGTGAAGGTTGTGATTTGACGGCTGGTAACCGCACTTCATGCGTAGATTATTTCACTTACCGAGATCTGTTACGGCAGAGTGCTACACCTAGTATTGGGTAGAAGGTGTGATGATATATTTATTTATTTTTATAAAAACGAAGACTGCCCAATAGGCATTTAACATGAGAAAACTGTCAAAAAAAAAATATTAGCCGTATTCCATTTGCCACTTTGTTCACTTAAATCAGTTCAGATAAATTAGACAACGTGATTACGGGTCAAATTCATAGTCATGACTCACCCTCACCTCATTCTCATCTCACACTTAAAATCGGAGTAACTAAGGTAACTAACTCAAATTGTGCAAATTATTGAGTTAGTTGCCTTAGTTACTTCGATTTTAGAGTGAGGTGAGGATGAGATGAGTGTAAGTGACGACTCTGAATTTGGCCCTTAATGAACTGAATTAAGCAAACTGATGCACTTATTAGAGTGAATTACTTCAAAGTAAATTAGAATAAATAATTCTAGTACTGGAAATAAAGTCAGCGAAGTAATCCAGTGAAATAAATAAATGATCTGGTTCAGTAAATGTAAGTTAGATCTGATCCAAATGGCAAATGGAATACGCCTATAATGAAATTATTTTGACAATTTTGACAGATAAAACATAAAACATTTGTTTAATTTTGTTTAAATTTCATGGCTATTTTATAGTTTTGAGGCAATTTTCGTCATTTTCAGATATATTTTATGGCGTTACAAAGCATGCAAAATTTTGTGTATAGATTTAGTGCGGCATTTTATGGCCTAAAATTTTTATTTAAAACTTTTTTACTTAAATAATTAGGGAAGCAGGAACTTAATGTTAAAGTCCTATGTTCGAAAGTCTTGGAAAGAAAAAAAAACACTGAAACATAAATTAAAAGTATTGTTGTGAGTAAAATGACTTTAGTGGAACAAATCAAATAATTATGATTGAAGAGATGATTCATTAATCATGAAATAAACGAATGACCATTTAAGAATTTTGCAATAATGTACATTACCATATTACATTGAACGCTAATGTAGAGAATGAGTTCTGTTGGCTAAACAAATGGTAGGATGACGGGACGATACACTAGTAAAGAATTTAATTGTTTATTTATATTATTAAATATTTATTGATAAATTTATTGCCTGTAAAAGTGTAAAAATGTACAAACAATATCGCTATTTCATATTATTTATTATGTAAATTGTTTGTAAATCTCGTACGTGTATAGAATACGAGTATATTTTTAGATTTATTTATTTCTGTTCATTTTCAACCTTGTACTAAGGTTATTTTCCTTCTTCTAAAGTTCATTGTCAAGATAAAGACATATATTGATTATTAATTTATTCATATTTATCATATTTATATTTAAATACAACCCTTAAATATATTTTATGCACAACCAGGCTGGAATTCTTGTGTTGCTTTGAAACGCGGGCTTAATCATTTGTTTTTGGCCTTAGGGACATAATAAAATAATTTCTGATGGATACATACACAAAATAACAACTTTTATTTATTTTGAATACTTGTAGGACATAGTTGTAGGACAAAACTTATTTGTCTAATTTCAATATTACAGTACCTACTAAAGCGTATTGTAATGAGTCCTATTACGATACAAGTGTTGTAATGATTTTTAACAGTAAAATAACAGTCGGACCCAAATATACAATATAACCTAGATTTTATTGAAAATTGAAACACAGCTCAAATAAGAACAAAAAAGATTTAATAAAAAATAAATATATCATAAATATATAACCTTTTACCCATTATTGAGTGTGGCACTCTGCCGAAGCAGATCTCGGTAAGTGATATATTTATGCGCGTGAAGTGCGGTTACCAGTCGTCATATCACGGCCTCCAAAGATATTAGTGGTGGAGGAGCCACAGGGGTAATTTTAAATTAATGAAAATGTTTGGTCGTCTGTTAGGATCGAACCAGGGTTCTTAGGATCTACAGGCCGTCTCGGATACCACTGAGCCCTTACCCCATAATACTTGTTTTTGCAAATTTTTATAAATGTGACTGTTTAAATTTTTTGAATTTAAAATTAAACGTTCTTTTGTTAAAATATTATATGTACCTTGAGTGAAATTAGCGTTTCTGATTCTGAACATGTTATTAGCCTTCGGTGCCTTGCGCCTCGTGCATATACTCAATAATACATTTCAAATAACTGCATATAATGGAGTAAGAAGCACAGTGGTATCATATCTGCCTGTGGATCCTGAGAACCCTGGTTCGATTCCCACTGCCAACAAACATTTTCACCACATTAATACTACTCCTGTTGCTTCCCCTTTTCTAACATCCTTGGAGGCCGTGATTTGACGGTATTTAACCGTACTTCACGCGAAAAAATATATCACTTACCGAGATCTGCTTCGGCAGAGTGCCACACCCTGTAATGGGAAGAAGGCGTGGTGATATACATATTTATTTGTTTTTAATGATTGAATAGTTACGTGGAATAGAGTTGACTAATATAAAATAAGATGTTTTTAAATTCATTCGTGTTGTAATTATTAATATAAAAAACTTTTCATCCTTTACAATAAGACGCCATTTAATAAGCGGAACATACAATATTGTATAACAATATACAACACAATACATGATGTACAATACCAGTAATACATAGCATGCAATCATAAATAAAAATACATGCTACATGTAGCATTCACATCAAAGATGCTTGCACGTATTCGACGATGTAAAGTATACAACACGTACACGAATGTGAATGTGAACAAAGTAACAATATTCAAGTTTGTTACATGTTATGTGAAAGATACGATCTAATTTACTTGTGATCCAATGATTGCTTGAGATTATTATGAAATAACGCTTGAATTAGGTTTTTTGAGACTAAATAAATAAATAAATAAATAAATAAATAAATAAATAAATAAATAAATAAATAAATAAATAAATAAATAAATAAATAAATAAATAAATAAATAAATAAATAAATATATTATCCCGCCTTCTACCCATTATTTGGTGTGGCACTCTGCTGAAGCAGATCTCGGTAAGTGATATATTTTTGCGCGTGAAGTGCGGTTACCAGTCGTCAAATCACGGCCCCCAAACATGTTAGTGGTGGAGGAGACACAGGGATAGCTTTTCAAATTATGAAAATTTTTATTTTACAAAATAATTTTCATAATTTCAAAAGGTACCCCTGTGGTTTCTCCACCACTAACATCTTTGGGGCCCGTGATTTGAAGACTGGTAACCGCACTTTACGCGCAAAATATATCACTTACCGAGATCTGCTTCGGCAGAGTGCCACACCCAGTAATAGGTAGAAGGCGTGATGATATATTTATTTATTTATTTTACAAAACACGAAATTCATTGCAATTACAGCTTATAATGAAATAAATAAAGAAACCCACTTTAAATTTACAAAATAATTTTTTAAACACTTGCCATTTATTGATTGATTTATTTATTTATTTATTTATGTTACTCTGTACAACAGGAATTGATTCCCAATTACAGTACAGGGTCCGGACTCACCGAGCCGCAGAGTGGTTGTAATTATAATTTCTAGCTTGAGTGGAAATCGAACTCGGGATCTCCGGATTCGAATTCCGTAACGCTACCCACCCCACCGTACTGTTTTACAGGCAGATTCATAAAACGGATTAGCGCTAACACCGTTTTTAATATAATCTATAACTCTGTTTCAAATTAAAACAGATTAAAGAAATGAACTAAATTTGATGCTAATTAACTCTCTTTTTAACTCAAGTTAAAATAAACTTGTTTCTTACATTGAAAAGAGAGTTAAAAATGAAATAAAAAATGGTGTTAGCGCTAATCCGCTTTATGAATCTGCCTGTTAATGTTTTGATAGCTAATTTTCAATTGTCAACTTATGCGTATATATTTAATAATACATTTCGAATCACTGCATAGTTACCTGGAATAGTGTCTAGTATGATAGCTACTTGACAATAATAGTACTCCAGGTATATCAAGATATCTGGCATAAAAAAAACAAATTGTTACATGTAAGGGATAATCAGGTTCGTTGTTTAATGTAGAGTTGAAGTCTCCAGATATTTTCTACTGTAAAACGTTCCTCAATTATTTTATAGAAAAATGTGTTATATAAAAGTTATGCAGAATTAAATTTTCTCTCGTTTTAATTTGAAGAATTTTTTTCTACATTAATTTGGAAAGATTTAACAGAGAATAACATGTTCAAGATCAATTAAAAATCTAATTTATAAGGTGTAGTTGTAAAATTCCTGCTCATGTAGATAGTAAAATAATTTAAATACTAAAATGATGTGTAGAAGAATTTATAATTGATTAACAAATGGCGCCAGCCTACTAGCAATAATAATAGTAATTTGCATATTGCATTTAATAATAATATTCAATGGGTTACGAAATACATATTCTAATTAAAGAGTTATAAAATTGTGTAACTTATATTTAACAAAAGAATATAAATATTTTATATGAATTTTAAACAAAGAAACTATATATTTTCTTCTGATTATACGTGAGTTTGAAATTATTATTGATGAAATAGTTTACTAATAGGTTCATTCATAAAAAGGCAGTTTTTATTGCATTGTTACTATTGTGACAAAGACTTTTATATATTAACTTTTTCAATTAACTTCATATTATTCACACTAAATTAACCTTTTATTTAGTACTATAATAACTTATAAAATAGTGTTGAAACATTATAATTTAAGATATTTTACAGTACATTGGCAAATGAGTCATACAGTATACCCAGTATATTTCTTGGCTTTATACGAAAACAACCATTTAATGAATAAATACATATCATTTTTATTGTCAATTATTATTCAAGCAGCAAGCCACAGGTGACAAAATAAGCAAAATGACAAAATATATCGTACCTTAATACAGAAGTAAATATAAATAAATAAATATATCATCACGCATTTTATCCATTACTGGGTGTGGCACTCTGCCGTAACAGATCTTAATAAATAATATATTTTTGCCCGTGAAGTGCGGTTACCAGCCGTCATACTACGGTCCTTAAAGATGTGAGCTATAATGGTAATTTTAAAATAAAAATATATCATCACGCCTTCTACCCATTACTGGGTGTGGCACTCTGCCGTAACAGATCTTAATAAATGATATATTTTTGGGCGTGAAGTGTGGTTACCAGCCGTCAAATTACGGTCCTTAAAGATGTGGGTGAGCCATAGGGGAAATTTTAAAATGAAAATAAATATATCATCACACCTTGTACCCATTACTGGGTGTGGCACTCTGCCGTAACAGATCTTAATAAATAATATAATTTTTGCGCATGAAGTGCGGTTACCAGCCGTCAAATTACGGTCCTTAAAGATGTGGGGGAGCCATAGGGGTAATTTTAAATTAGAAATAAATATATCATCACGCCTTTTATCCATTATTGGGTGTGGCACTCTGCCGTAATAGATCTTAATAAATTATATATTTTTGCGCTTGTACTGCGGTTACCAGCCGTCAAATCGTGTCCCAAAGATGTTGGTGCGAGAGTCACAGGGGTAGTATTAATGTGGTGAAAATTGTTTGTCAACTGTGGGAATCAAACCAGGATTCTCAAATCTACATTTCAACCCGATACCACTAAACCACCTACCCCTCAGTAAGAAGTAATAAAATGCATATTCCATTTGCCATTTAGATCAGATCTAACTTACAATTACTGTAAGAACTCACTTTATATGTCATTTTGTTTTACTGATGAAGACGTCTCTTTCTTGCAGATTACCACCGGACTTCCCTAACCTCTAACAATGCTCCGGCGTTGGTTGAGCCCCAGGACTACGCCCCAAGGAGAGTCCGGAACAACGCAGGACCCCCTAGCAGCCGTAGTTCCGGGTGGGGCTCAACGACAAATCTACTCTGTCAGCCGGTCAGTTGTGTTACCCAGGGTAGCACTTAGAGCTCCAGGAGCTGTTTGTGCTACCCCTGGGGGTGAAACTAGGGCCGGGGCGGGAGTGACAGGGGGTGGTGTACCCGCTGGTGGTGGTAGTGGGTGAGTTATGTCTTCTGTATATATTCTGAGGCTATCGCATTTGTGTTTTTTCTTTCGTCAGAGTTTCATATTTCTTCAAGATATGTTAAGGGGTCTTTCTGGTTTTTAGGGTTAAAAAAGGAGGTTTTAAGTTATTTTTTATATTTAAATCAAAACTATTTATTAAATAGCAATTTTTTTTATAGACATTAATATATACGAGGACTATATAATTCGAATGAAAATTCTGCGTTACATGATTTGTTCGTTTATAAAAACTATTGCTGTAAATATGTAAATAGATATGTTCATAACATTCGAAAAATGTTTCCTCTATTCTGTACCTGGATCATTATTTGTTAATGATCTATAATTTAAGGACAACCCTTATTTTTATGATTAGTCTGCAGATTACCACCAGTTCAGCATTCTGTGATCAAAATTATTTATTCTGTTACTTCTGTTTTACTTTTATGCATTTTGCTCCCGTAAAAATCTGTCAATATAAAGAATAGTTATTTTTATAACAAGTGCCGAAAAAGGCTTGTTACGTGCTCGTGCAGATTTCCGCACTCGGCAAGTCTGGTGCGTTAAATTCTGTACGAGCACGTAACCTTTTTCGGCACGTGTTATAAACAACATTTTTCCTACAACTCTGCGATTTAGTACATCACTAAAATATTATCAAAAATTTATATAATTATAATGATATTACACGAGAACTTTGTTTTACGGCGTTGCTATGGTTTGTTTGTTGATTGCTTGCACATTGTTCTACGTTATTTAAAAATATTTCACTAACTTCAAGATAATTTCTTCAAAATCATCTAGATTGGAATAGTACAGTGAGTGATTTTTCTTTATCATAAACACCTCCAAATATAATTGAAGCCCCAGATCATGCTATGTTGCATCTATTTTCGACAATGACTATCAACCTGATGCTGGTACTTCTAAAGCCTCCGAAATTGTTGTCAATAATATTACTGTTAATAATATGAACAGGCCCGGAAGAAATCAATGTTTCTTTAGGCAGTACAAAAGTTTCCACGTTACATTATGTCAATATAAGCAACTGTAACAACTGTGTTAATAATATACACAAATAATAAATATGAAGTATTTCACTTACTCTTTAAATAAAACCATTTATCGATATATTTTACTTTGTTCGGTTCTTTTTATTAATTGTCTACAGATTAAATATACTGCCATTTAAGGTTATGTTTATAAACGTCAAAATATACTACTGCATATTTACTGGCTCACTCTTCTTCTTCCATAAGCGTCTGTGGCCAAAATATGAAATCCGCGCTCGGTGGTTTACCGTATCTTCTTCTTCCATAAGCGTCTGTGGTCAAAATATGAATTCCGCGCTCGACACGAAATTTAAATCGCTCTCAAAACAACTTTCTTTTGACAGTTACGTAACGAAGCATTTTCCGCACTAGTGTTTCTTTGCTTACAGAAACGCACTTGGTCTGCATTCATCTACTTTCCATACGTAACTAAGGCAATAATAGTTACATAATAATAAAGAAATCGCACAGTTGTAGGAAAATATTATTTTTAATCACATTTTTAACGGTACTGTCATTGAGCTATCATTATATTATATTTTATAATAGCAGCAATGTATATTAATATACAAAATGCATGAATTTAACATAAAAATGTGATTATTCTGCATGCTCCCATTTTAGTATTATTTTGTATATTGTACATATTGCAACAGTTTCACGAGTTTATAGATTGAGAAAGCAAATGTCCTTGGTGAATATAATCGCTTCGAATGTTATATTAGACTTCTAGTTTTTTTTATTCTTTCAACTATGTAACGAATATGTTTTGTATGTACTATTTTATTATAATTTTCCTTCTTCGCTCGGTGTTTATGACAATATTAAAGTAAATAGCATAATTAAAAATACGCTTTAATTATGGGCCGACCAATTAGCTTTAATGCAACTGTAAATTACAATTATGTAAATATGTTTTTGTTTATCACAAAAAAAATACTATCGATAATCAATTATGACAACATATATCATTGTTGATGTTTAAATTATCTAGATAAAATTAATGATATATATGAATTTAATTTGTTGTTATAGTAACTAGTCACAAAATTATTTGTAACTTATAAAATTGCAAATATAATGCCAAGGAACTTCAAATTAATTCTGATACAACCATACCTTTCCCTCTTTCTCGGGGTGGCAATTTTGCAACACTAATCCTAGTATTATGGATACAATTTGCATTCAAATTTCGCTAACTTAATGTTAATAATTTAATGAAATTATTAATAGTATAGTAAAGATGTTAGTGGTGGATTAGCCACAGGGGCAGTTTTTGAAATTATGAAAATTGTTTGTCGCCTGTGGGAATCGAACCAGGGTTCTTAGGATCCATAGGCCGACTTCATACCACTGAGCTAGCCACTCCATAAGTAGACCTAAATATTACCTCATTAAAACAATTCAGAGGCTAATAAATTATTAATTAGATAATTTCGCTGTATTTTAAATGTTATTTCTCTGTTTCGGCATTAGAATAATTTATTCTCGCAATAGATGGCACAGTGGTATCGTGTCTGCCTGTGGATCCTGAGGTCCCTGGTTCGATTCCCTCAGGCGACAAATTTTCATAATTTGAAAAAAGCTATCCCTGTGGCTCCTCCACTACTAACATGTTTGGGGGCCGTGATTTGACGACTGGTAACCGCACTTCACGCGCAAAATATATCAATTACCGAGATCTACTTCAGCAGAGTGTCACACCCAGTAATGGATAGAAGTCGTGGTGATATATTTATTTATATTTTTATTAATAGTATTTATATTACATAATAAGTCAGGAAAGTTATATTTTACTTGACGAAGCGGTTGTTTGAAATACGAGGCCGCAGGAAGAGTATTTTAATCCGCTGAGTCTAGTAAAACACTTTACTGACTTATTATATGTGTACTATTTTTTCTGAAATCGTTTAATTTAATCAATAATTGAGGGACAGTCCAGATTTAGGTATATAAAATTGGCCCCGTTCGATTTTGTTTGTCACTCAGAATAAATAAATAAATAAATATATCATCACGCCTTTTATCCATTACTGGATATGGCAGTCTGCCGTAGCAGATTTCGATAAGTGATATATATTTTTATGGAATGACTAGCTCAGTGGTATGAAGTCGGCCTGTGGATCCTGAGGTCCCTGGTTCGATTCCCACAGGCGAAAAATTTTCATAATTTGAAAAAGCTATCCCTGTGGCTCCTCCACCACTAACATGTTTCATATATCACTTACCGAGATCTGCTTCAGCAGAGTGCCACACCCAGTAATGGGTAGAAGGCGTGATGATATATTTATTTTTTATTTTTATATATTTTGCGCATTACCAGTTGTCAAATCACGCTTCCAAAGATGTTAGTGGTGAGGGAGCCTCAGGGATAGTTTTAATGTGGTGAAAATTGTTTGTCGGCTTTGGGAATAGAACATGGGTATTCTAACTCCATAGGCCGACTTGATACCACTGAGCCACCTACCCTATAAAGAGATTATGTAATATTGTTATTTATAAATGTAAAAATATGGGCAATATGAGCGTTTAACAATGATTGTCTTGGAAACAACATTATAAATGATTTCTTGCCGCACTGATGCTGGGTTGCATGAAAGTTTTATCGGTTCATTAGCAACTAACGGTTCAATAAATTTCAAAAAAAGTTATTGATACTGTTGCCAGATAAACAATTCTTTAACTAAAGAGCTCTTTATTTTTTTCTTGCAACCCAGCATCAGTGTTGCAAAGCTTTCCACACTCATTTTGAATGTTGATATGTTGACTTCTCAACACGACCGTAGAAAAGAAATATGTACACCTCGTCCATAAAATATGTTTGTTATACACAAAATATTCATTCTTTAAAACACCAACAATCATTTCAGGGCCTATTTTGACAGAAAATAATTCTTTCTTCTTTTTCAGAATCAATCCTCTCTTCACAGACCATCTCGACTGCACATCACTCCCTAAACCACCCCAATTAAAACACCCTCCAACATCAATCCACCACATTAACGAAAGCTCCACTCCAGCCACAACTTCCGGTAAACCAGCCAGTTCCGGTTACGGAAGCCACGGAGGCAGTAGCCATGATCCAACTTACTTAGATGCAGTTGCAGTCTTGGAACAAAACGCAGCATTTGTCAAATCAATCTTAGTTGCTGTACAAAACAAAAACAAATCGCGACGATCTGTTGGCTCATTGGGATCGTCTGCTGCTGGGACATTGACGTTAACAACCATTCCAGAAGGCAAAGTTGATTTTTCAATACCTAGACCAGTCTGGCCTAAACGGGAACTTAATAATAATATTAAAAAAGAGAATTTGTATGATTCTCTTGTAGATGAATCTTTGTTACTTTATACTAGTTTGAGTTACGTGCCTGAGAATAATAATGATAACCAATCTTCAGCGAATGAAATTCTGAAGGATTTGTCGGATACGATCAACGCAGCGGTGGATGGAAAGATTGGACTATCGCCTGAACAAGTGCTAAAGTGTATCAGTGATCGACTAACTACGGGTTTAGAAGTGCTACAAAGAAGTACTGAAGAAGATATGAGAAAGTTGTCGGTGAACTTAAGTAATAGTGAACATTTAAATACAGTGATCAGGGCGTTTAGTCATAGTACCTCCAGTGGGAATTCCAGTCAAAGTTCCAGCAAGTGTTCTGCTGTAGATACCGAAGATATTTATCAGGTAAGATGATTATTGTGTTGTTTGAACCGTATTTTTATGATTTAGTTATACAGGATGTAAAATAAGTAAGGAATATTAATATTATCTCGTAAAGGGCCTGTTTTTCAGCAGTTCACTGTCACTTAATGTAAATCTGAGGTTTTCAAAGTGTGCGTCGCGAAGATAATGAAGGGGGGTCGTCGGATGCTATTTAAACATTTTAAAATTCATGTTTCCAAAGATTCATCTCGTTGCAAGCTTTTATTTAAATTTTAAGGATTAATGAAATGAAAAATATATTATATTATATATTATGGGGTGGCTAGCTCAGTGGTATGAAGTCGGCCTGTGGATCCTGAGAACCCTGGTTCGATTCCCACAGGCGACAAACAATTTTCATAATTTCAAAAGCTACCCCTGTGGCTCCTCCACCACTAACATCTTTGGAGGCCGCGATTTGACGACTGGTAACCGCACTTCACGCGCAAAATATATCACTTACCGAGATCTGCTTCGGCAGAGTGCCACACCCAGTATTGGGTAGAAGGCGTGATGATATATTTATTTATTTATTTAGATGTTTATATTCACGTTTGTTTCTGTTTACGGTTAATTTAAAATAATATGAAACTACATAAGAAATTGGAGATTCCATCATTTAATTCGTCATATATTTTTACATAATTATGCATATTTTGATCCTCAATATATATTTTTTTTAATCGCCGGAGTCGTGATCGCAAAAATGTCTGTTAATAAAATTGCGATTTTTTTTATTGAACCATTTTAAAAACAAACAAAAAATAAAAGTATATTTCTATATAATTCAGACTACGAGAAATTGAATGCCGTTGAGCGCATCTTCATATCTTTTTTAGTTTTTAAGTTACAGCGATTTTTGACTTTTTGAAAAGCTCAACTTTGAAGGTTCATATCTCGAAAACTATAAGAGATATTGAAATGCGGTTTGAACGAGTGTATTTCTCGTGCTCCAATTAACTTATACCAAAATATTGAAAATTTTGAAAATTTCATGATTTTTTTCAAAATTTTCATTTCTCTATATTTCAAAAAATTTAAAAGATAATGAAAATCTGTGAACACCAATGAATTCCTCTCGAAAAATTACATAGGTATGCAAAATTTCAGACAAAAATTCGCACAGATAAAGTTTTTATTAGAAAAAAACGAAAAATCACTGTTTTTTAATTATTTTTGAGAATTTTAAGAATTTTACAAATTTTGGCCATTTTTAGATTTTTTACTCTAAAAATTGTATCCGTGGAGCAAAAATTCTGGAATTTTACATACATATTTACCAGGAATCCACTGGTTTTTACAGATTTTCATTATCTCTTTAACTTTTTGAAATATGGGCAAAAGAAAATTTTGAAATTTAATAGCAAAATTTTCAAATTTTTTAAAATATCAGTATAAGTTAATTGGGGCACGAGAAATACACTCGTTCAAACCGCATTTTAATATCTCTTTTAGTTTTTGAGATATGACCCTTCAAAGTTGAGATTTTAAAAAAGTCAAAAATAGCTGTATCTCTAAAACTAAAAAAGATATGAAGATGCGCTCAACGGCATTCGATTTCTCGTAGTTTGAATTATATAGAACCATATTTTAGAAAAATCGATTTTTAAACTGGTTCAACCAATAAATTCGCATTGGCCTGACCAACCGCTAGTAATTATACTAATATTCTTCATTCTCCAGGTGCCATCAGGCTGTTCCAGCATCTTCCCACCTCCCTTACCTGTCTTCATCCACGAAGACCTCTCCTCAGTGCCAAATGGAATGCGAAATGCCCTCATCTACGGCACTCTACTTCGATCAGCTGCCGCGACCGCCACCAGTTCCACCGAGCGCCTCCTTGGCGATGGTGCCGAGAAACGAGGGGTTGTTCAACCTACTGTTCAGGTCCACCCTTCAGTTCATCCCCAGAGAAGACTGTTGACGGCGCCGCCAGGAGAAAAACCCAGCGTCTGGGAGATGTATTACAGGGGAGAGAAAATTGAGGGAGAGTATTATGTAAGTGAAGATTTAGATATTTTTTTGAAGTTGTTTCCAGCAAGATTTTGCGAAGTTTACGTTTTTGATAAGAGGTTTTAATGAGTCGGATTCTATTAGGAATTAACTCTTTAAGTCCGGGTAAAAAAAATTTAAATATATTTTTTTCAATTGTTTCGTTATTGAATTAACAATAATGTATTTTATCTACTCATATATAATAAAGACATTATTACACTGATTTCAGTAGAATTATAAGGCTCATAAAACACTAGTGTTTTATATTCCATAGAACACTGTAAACAACTTGTTACTTAGCAACCACTTCATGATCTACCGTATTTTGAGAAACTACAGAGTGATCAAAAGGAATTGTTACAGTTGGCAAAAAAAAATTACTTGAAATTGGTAAGCCTGGTAGATAAATTCATTTCCTGTTGTTGACAGTGACATTTAAAATTTAAATTTGAGTACATTTATTGTTACATTTATTTCTAAAGTATTTCTATTACTTAAAAAGTCAATATTCTATTAGCTGTCGGACTCCTGACATAACATATTTGTTATTAGGAATGTCAAATAGCATTTCCGCCTTTATCTGACGTTGTGCCTACTGTGGAATAAAAAGATTTCTGGAATTGTATTGCCAACTATAACAATTCCTTTTGATCATCCTGTATATATAACATAATCAACGTTAAACGTAACGACCAATCTTCTTCGATACCTATAATTATGAGTTGTGGATACAATTTTGTATTACACTTGTGTTTTATTGGTATATAAAACACGCAAGAAAACTTTAAATACGAGGCCGACGGTCAAGTGTTTAATTTTTCTTAAGTGTTTTATATACCTAATAAAACACTTGTTTAATAAATAACTATAAAAAATGATGGTCCACAGAAAAATATAACACAAAACAGTATGTACATAATTATAAAATAAATAAATATAAATACATCATCACGCCTTTTACCCATTACTGGATGTGGCACTCTGTCGCAGCAGATATCGGTAAATCATATTTTCGCGCGTAAAGCGCGATTGCCAGCCGTCAAAAAATGTCTTCCCTAAGATGTTCTCAAATTCACAGGCCGACTCGATACCAATTTGAATTGTTTTATTGCCAAACTTCATTACACCACTTATACCGTAATAGAACTCATTACAACACGCTTTTTAGTATTGTTATATTGCTATTACATAAGCAATTTTGAAGGTTTCAAGGATTTATATTACTCTATTTGATGAAACACAGCCTGATCTTATATATGTAAATGAATGAATCACATGCTCAAAAAAAAGTAATGTTATGAATTTATTGGCACGTCTCATTTGTTTTTAATGATGGCGGAAATGCCAAATAAATCTCAATACCACAGTAACTATTAATTGTCCTAAGTTAGATGAAATTTAAAATTTAGTAAACTTTTAAAATAAGCAAAAATGTCAAGAACATGCATATATTTCATTTTTTGTTTGTACTTTCCTTCTTTTGTTATGTAATTCAAATTTTTAGCAGCTGTAAAATAAACATTAATTATTTTCGATATTTAAAGTATTTCACGGTTGTGCCAACATATTTGCGAAATTTATCCAGAACAAATTGATAATCTAATACTAGCAAACATCTTATTAATTTGTAATAAGAAATTAATCTTCCTACAGCTATCAAAGCTAAGCTGTCTATGTTTCTGTAAAAAGTTAAAATAAAAGTCAGCACACGTATTTCTCTATTATTTCTAGGTCATATGCGGTAATCGAATAGTCAGTGAAACGAAAATCGTTTGTCTCTACATTGTATCACGTATTTTGTTACAGTCTGTTGTAAATAAAAGTACTTATAGCTGAATTATTTATTTATTTAGCTGCTGCACAGAAGGAACTATTCGCAAAGTCGAGACATTTCTTTATTTTTGAAAAGTATTAGATAAAACATAAAACATAGAATGTTTAAGATTGCAAGTCATAGCGTACTGCTTTTCTTTTAATTTATTGAGTTGTGTAACTAGGATCGTATCTAATTATTAGGTGTGGGCGATATTGAAATTTCAATATTGATATTACAGGGTAGCTAGCTCAGTGATATCAAGTCGGCCTGTGGATCCTGAGGTCCCTGGTTCGATTCCCACATGCGACAAATTTTCATAATTTGAAAAAGCTATCCCTGTGGCTCCTCCACCACTAACATGTTTGGGAGCCGTGATTTGACGACTGGTAACCGCACTTCACGCGCAAAATATATCACTTACCGAGATCTGCTTCAGCAGAGTGCCATACTCAGTAATGGGTAGAAGGCGTTATGATATATTTATTTTTTATTTATGAATTACTATATGATTTCGATTTATAAAAATTAACTAATTACTAAAATAAATAAATATATCATCACGCCTTCTACCCATTACTGGGTGTGGCACTTTGCCGAAGCAGATCTCGGTAAGTGATATATTTATGAGCGTGGAGTGAGGTTACCAGCCGTTAAATCACGGCCTTAAAGATGTTAGTGGTGGGGGAGCCACCACTAACATATTTGGGGGCCGTGATTTGACGATCGGTAATCGCACTTCACGCGCAAAATATATCACTTACATCTGCTTCGGCAGAGTGCCACACTCAGTAATGGGTAGAAGGCGTGATGATATATTTATTTATCGGTATATCGATATTTTCAATATATCGGTATTTTCGATATATTGATATTTTTTATATATCGATATAATTAAATTTAAATAAAAATGAATTCATTACTAACATTGTGGAAAATTTTCAGGTTAAAATATCAAGAATGAATTAAAATTTTCCATAATATTTTTTATATGAGGCCTTATATTTAAAATAGGTGATTTACGATCGCATTAAAATAACTAACACTCCATTACATACACTATTAATTTTAAACGATATTATACAACTGAAATATGAGTTGGTACGATCTTGATAAAGTGTAACACGTTGGTGTATAGCGAGAATTAGGCTAACAAATTCAATCTCTTCGTTGGGACAGATTTACTTTCTCTCTATTAATTATTATCAACTTTAAGAGGACCAACATGCCGAAAGTTGTTAGGTAATAGTGATTTATTTGACATACATAAATGAATCTTCGCTCAAAATCATCTCAAGGCAGAGATAGTATTATTTATTTCGCGTCATTAGTAACCAAATGACTTTTTCCTAAGTTAATTTTGTCAAAAACTGCAACAACTTTGTACAACTGTTTTGGGGTTATTTTTGTGTGAAGTTGTGAAGTTGTCTAGTTGTAAAAATGTCAAATATAATTCATTGAGTTTACTTGTCAATGCTCAGCTCAGTAAAATTATAACAATTATTTTTTTTGTGTTGCGTATTCTTTCATATACAATTGCAGGCTATCATTTTTATCTTTTCTAATCTTTGTAGATTCGATGTTAGATTCGTTATTAGATTCGTTGTTAGGAGTAAGCGTGGATAATTTGAAATATTTTATGCATGTGTTATGTACGTTGAAGAAAGAAGATAAATGATAAGTGAATAGGAGTGATTGGATGGATGTGATTGAGGGTGAAAGATTAATTTCGAGTGTGAATGATAATGTTTGACGGGGCTGATTATTTGATTATGTTACGAGTGAATGTTTTATGAGTGATTTTAGGGTTCGTGCTACCCAATTGATGAGATATAGCGTGAAGATATGTATGTATGTATGTATTTTTTTTTATAATAAATTAAACTGCAAAATACTTCTTTATATATATACCTATATATATATATTTATCAGAGTAGCTAGCTTAGTGGTATCAAATCGGCCTGTGGATCCTGAGAACCCTGGTTTGATTCCCACAAGCGGCAAACAATTTTCACCATTTTAAAACTACCCCTGTGGCTCCCTCACCACTAACATCTATGGGGGCCGTGATTTGATGACTGGTAACCGCACTTCACGTGCAAAATATATCACTTACCGAGATCTGCTACGACTGAATGCCATATCCTGTAATGGATAAAAGGCATGATGATATATTTATATTTATTTATTTTTACAAGTTTTAATTATTATTGGGCCAATAATGCTTCCCTTATTCCA
Source organism: Pterostichus madidus (assembly GCA_911728475.2). NCBI lineage: Eukaryota > Metazoa > Arthropoda > Insecta > Coleoptera > Carabidae > Pterostichus > Pterostichus madidus. The sequence goes on from OU452315.1 coordinate 11,386,152, forward strand.
ATCTTAAACCCTTTTCACTGACTATGATTGTGTTGTGTGAGTTCGGTGTGTCCGGCGATGTCGGTAAGCGTTGCACCGGTCGCCGGCATCAGTTCACCGCTGCGGAATCTAGGGCAGTGGGCCGTCACTCCGTCACGGCACAAACGAAAGTGAAATTATTGTTTGCTGTTGAAAAATGTCCCGGTATCGCGGTGTACAAGTAGCGTAGCTAGCGCAGCACGAAGTGTGGTAATAATCATTTTGGTTGAGTTAGCAGCGTGGCAGCTGACACGACATCGAATTAAAAATGAACTAGATGATGTTAATTTTATTTATCGGTCGTTGTTGTTGCATCAATAAAACTTACATTTTAAACTTGGTTTAAATAACTAAATTCATATACCCCGGTTAACAATATTTGGTTCTTGGTTTTGACTCCGTAATGAGTGAATTTTACTAATTTCGATAGGGATGCTACTACCTGATAGTCAGGGATGTGTTTAGTAGAATTTTAATTTGTCAGGATTATACATGTACAATGTCTATAGTTTGCTACTATTTTTAGTTTAATAACAACAAAGACAGAAGTTTATATTTTATAAACTTTTATGTTTGCATTTATGCTTACGAGGTGTGGCTATTAAATAACGAGACTGATGCTGTTTTAACATTTTATTTTGATTCCATACCTATTTACTTATTATCACTTTCAATATACATCCCTCCTCTATCCCTACAACGCTCCATGCGAATCTTCCATTGTTCGAAACAGTGCTGGAAGTCTTCTTCTGTCAACTCCTTGGGATGCTGTACTTGACTAGAAATCTCTTGACAGACATTGCGGAATGAGCAAGCGCATTATTTCGATGGAGAAACTGTACTTTTTTCAATCAATTATAAGTTTCAGTAGCAGTTTTGCCAAGTTTCATGTGAAATTTCACAACAATTCGTTGCTCTAATGTTGCACTTAACATTTTTTCGGTGAAACAAAAAACAACTCTAATTAGAACGAATGCTACGGCTATACGGATTTGTTTACACAAGCGAGAGGTACTGCATTCGAAAGAGAAAGCTTCACGCTAAAATGCTGACGGTCGCTGGTGATTGGCGCATGCGTACTTCGTCTGTAGCAGCGTCAGTCTCGTTATTTAATAGCCACACCTCGTATGCCTAAGGCAAATCCTAACACTAGAGCTGGAAATGGTCTGAAGTTATTACGTATGTCAAACATTTCTAGATAATGACAAACCACAAAAATGGTGACTGTGTTAAGATCTGTGAATCAAGCTTAACAGGATATAAATCCTTCAATACTAAGGCTCATTTTCACTGGATGTTATAGTCATAGTTTTTGACAACTCACTTCAAACCTATTCTTAATAACTTATAATTTTGCAAATCATTCTACTACAATTCTTTGTAAAATTACATAATGAAAATTATCATTATTATTACCAACTGAAAATAAGTAAAACACCATCTACAGCGGATACTGAAAAAAGGTGCGAAAAACGTAACAAGTTAGCTAACTTAACACACGTTCCACTTCGAAGTAGATACATCATTAAATGATAAACGTAAACGCCAAAGCACTTCTTCTGTGCAATTAAATAAATTATTTCCTCAATTTTAATAAAATTTCCCGTTTTCTAATGACTACCTATCAACTTTGATATTTTGTGCATTAGTTGCAACATCTTTTGATAGGATTATCAAAATTTTTAATATGTGACTGTCATTTAATTATCCTTCACGATAGGAAATTAATTCCAATTACTACTTGAATATTATTTCAGATTTTAAAAGAACATGCATGTCTAATAGTTTGTTTTTCATTCAACTGTTTTGTTTCTGTTATAATAATCTGCCTGTTAAATATAAAAGAATACATATAATTTTATGCACAACCGGGTCGAAATTCATGTGATTTAGTCCTACAAAGCGGGCTTAAAAACTTGTTTTTAGCCCTAGGGCCTTAAAAAATAATTCCTATAGATACATAAATAAAATGACAATTTATGTTTATTATGAATACTTGATTTTACAAAATATTCCTTGACGACATGTTTACAGTGCATTTATAGACTTACGAGTATACGAGTAAGTATACCGAAATAGAAAAATATTCGTATATTTTAAACATTTTACAAATGTCAATGACAGTTCAATCAAACAAAAAAACAAGCGACACTATAAAATTCTATCATCTTCAAAAAACAGGCGTCCTTGTAAGGACGTACACATTCTATCATTGATATTCCAATCGGCCAAACAAATACATAACATTCAAGTTGAAAAATATAAATAAAAGTGTTCTACAGAAGTTATTATCTTAATGATGTAATTATCTCGTAGAAATACAGGGCGTGTCGTTACATCAAGAAAGTCACTTGCGGCTAGTACAGTTTATTGTAGATGTAACAGATAGTAACAGTAGTTACAATTAATTGTAAAATATGTCAGACATACGCACTTATGTAATGCGTAATGATATAAAACACCCAACTGAATGCTAGCTACAGTTTGTTCGCGTTAAGGATTGGTACGTCATCAAACATATTTGTCTGGGTTAAATTTTACAACGTGGAGGAAATTTTGTGACGTCATACAGGTTCTCAAACAGTCATGATGAACAAGAACTATAAGTTCATGTTTGTTTCAAATTAAAAGTTATGTCATAAAAAAATTTAATATTATAGTTATTTTTATAACAAATGGCGAAATAGGCTTACTATGTGAAAGTACAAAGTTTAACTACACGTGCACATAACCCTTTTCGACACGTGTTATAAACACCATTTTTCCAAGAACTGATAATTTAGAAAATCACTAAAATATTATCAGGATTTATAAAATTTTAATGATGTTACACGAGAACAATATTTTACGGCGTTGCTATGATTATATTATTGATTGCTTCATTGTTCTACATTATTTACTCTTAGCAGTGACAATCAACCTGCTGCTAGTACTTGTAAAACCTCAGAAATTGTTGTCAATAATAATACTATTGATAATATGAACAGGTACGGAAGAAATCAATGTTTCTTTGGACAGTACAAATGTTTCCACTTCATATTATATCAATATAATTGTTTCTTTCTGTCCCATTCGACGCCTCTGTGCAGCGGTTAATTAATTAAATAATGTAATTAACTTGCTAAGAACAACTATGAAAGGATCATATCGTAATACCGTGGGGACGAAATGCTATTTTGAGAGAGTTGTCTTTCATCTTTTCCTTTCTTCGATGTTCTATTAGTATCAAGTCGTCATTAATTAAGAGAATTGTCTATAACGAGCTGCACAGAAATTAAATGCACATCATTAGTGTAGCAGCATATTACCATTTAAAGTTTAGTAATTTATTATCTGGAATCGTGGTGACATGACAATGATGAAATAATTAATTGATCATAATATTGGCAGTGATGTAGGTCAATTTTTAAGGTTCCTAGGCGGGATCATGTAGGTCCTGTTACTACTTATAATTTAGTCCTAAGCTATATTAAATAAATACACAAATTGTTATCGTTAAAAAAAACATTAAATAGTTATTTTTGTATTAAGTGCGTTTTAAAAACCGCGAAAACACGTTTATCAAAACAGTAAAAGAAGAAAAAAATGTTTTTTACAGTTTGGGTGATTGTCCAGGTAATAAAAGCTGTATTCCATTTGCCACTTGGTTCACTTAAATCAGTTACTCTTTCAAATGGGAACAAAAAATAATAGCATGCCTTTTAAAAAATGCCGTTCCCTTCACTGTAAAAAAAGGCTATCGATAAAAAAATACATTTTATTAATTATTTAGATTAAATAATTATTTCAGGAGATAATATTAATATTTCTCACTTTTTTACACCATGTATATGAGTTTTATGGCAAAATACTAATTAATAGCTAATTTCTTTATAGTTAATATGTTTTCCAAAATTTGGTTTGTTTTAATTGATGTGTAACATTTTCTTTAACTTTGCGAATCTTCAAATTAATATCTACAGGAATCGAACCCAAATACTTCAATTACCTGGTACGATATCGTAAAGGAAAATAATAAAATTTTGATACTATTAACTTACTAAAAGTCTACCCTAGGACTATTATATTTTAAGTACGGTTAAAATCTGTTATTAAACTTATGAATGCGAGATTTTATGACTCATTAATCCGGAAAATTACTGTAATTTTAGTGGTGTAACACTTGATTATATACACATGTTTTTAAGATGAGTGTACGAGAAAAGGAAGAGTTCTTTAATTACCCGTGGTATATTTTGTGCAAATTTTTAATTAAATTTATTAATTAGTTGGCAATCACTGCATAGCACATAAAAAATAATAATTTTCTTGTTCTAAAATAATGAATAAAATAAATATATCATCACGCCTTTTATCCATTACTGGATGTGGCACTCTGCCGAAGCAGATCTCGGTACATGATGTATTTATGCGTGTGAAGTCCGGTTACTAGTCAAATCACGGTCCCATAGATGTTAGCGGTGGGGGAGCCACAGGGGTAGTTTTAAAATGGTGAAAATTGTTTGTCGTCCGTGGGAATCGAACCAGGGTTCTCAGGATCCACAGGCCGACTAGATACCACTGAGCTAGCTAGCTAAATAAAACCCATTACTGGGTGTGGCACTCTGCCGAAGTAGATCTCGGTAAGTGATATATTTATGCGTGTGAAGTGTGCTAACCAGTCGTCAAATCACGGCCCCCATAGATGTTAGCGGAAGGGAAGCCACAGGGGTAGTTTTAAAATGGTGAAAATTGTTTGTCGCCTGTGGGAATCGAACCAGGGTTCTCAGGATCTACAGGCCGACTAGATACCACTGAGGTAGCTAGCTAAATAAAACCCATTACTGCGTGTGGCACTCTGCCGAAGCAGATCTCGGTAATTTATTATAATATATTTATGCGCGTGAAGTGCGATTACCAGTCGTCAAATCACGGATCCCATAGATGTTAGTGGTGGAGGAACCACAGGGGTAGCTTTTTGAAATTATGAAAATTGTTTGTCGCTGTGGGAATCGAACCAGGGTTCTCAGGATCCAGAGACTTGATACCACTGAGTTAGCTACCTCATAAAATAAAGAATAGCCTTGGATTAAGGAAGTATACTATTAAACAAACTGTAGTATTAAATTTGTTAATTAATTTTATTGGTAATTTACAGGTGGGGTTTATTTAATAACTGTAAAAAGCATAAATATAATTACTCTGTCTAATAATAAGAAGTATGTGAGACGAATCGAATGATTTATTTTTCTTCTATTTATAAGGTGATTATTTTCTTCCATAACAAATTTGCAAAGATCAAGGTTGTGCAAAAATACTTGTTTAGTTTCTTTGTTCGTCCATTTTGGCAGAAATAGGAAACGTTCTGATAGATATTCTAATTTTATAATAGTACATTGAAAAATAAGTGTTGCAATTATTAAAAAAAATATAAATATAGCATCACGCCTTCTACCCATTACTGGTTGTGGCACTCTGCCGAACCAGATCTCGGTAAGTGATATATTTATGCGCGTGAAGTGCGGTTACCAGTCATCAAATCACGGCCCCGAAAGATGTTAGTCGTGGAGGAACCACAGGGGTAGTTTTTGAAATTATGAAAATTGTTTGTCGCCTGTGGGAATCGAACCAGGGTTCTTAGGATCCACAGGCCGAGTTCATACCATTGAGCTAGCCACCCCATACAATTATTTCAGGAGATAATATAAATTTTCCTTACTTATGTTACACCCTGTATATTATAGAAGACTGAAGAGGAACAATATATTTTGTATAAATGTTTAAATGCAGCAAATATGTATACCAGTTTCTTATTTTGGAAGTAAAGCATAAGAGAAAATTCTTGTTCTGTGTGTTCTGTGTTTGGTTACTAAAGCGAATAATAAAATAAATCAATAAATCCACGCATAAATCAAATGAAACCTCATGCAAAACTATTCTATAGTCATTTCCTAGTTGTAATTCATGAATTACATTCTTGTCTTCGATCTATCAGTAAAAAATAAATGACGAATGAACGAAATTTCTTCAGATTCTGTAAAAAAATAAGTTGATTCTCAATTTCTCCGTGACTTCCTTGTTACAAAATTGATTCCGGATATTATCACACACATAATATGTGCTGATTTTTAGATCTATAACTGAAGAGAATACTTTATTTTTTCTACTAAATAAAATGATAACTAATTTTATTTTTCTGGTGTCTAGTGGCGTACCTAGAACTTTTGCCGTCCAGGGTGGTCACCAATTTGCCGCCCTTTCTAATGCTAGGTTGCATGAAAGTTTTATCGGTTCATTAGCAACTAACGGTTCAATAAATTTCAGAAAATCACTATTGATACTGTTGCTAGATAAACAATTCTTTAACTAAAGAGCTCTTTATTTTTTTCTTGCAACCCAGTATAAGTCAATCAAATGGAGTTTTTTTTTATAAATTAAAAAAATAAATATAAAATAAATATATCATCACGACTTTTACCCTTTACTGAGTGTGGAACTCTGCCGAAGCAGATCTCGGTAAGTGATATATTTATGTACGTGAAGTGCAGTTACCAGTAGTCAAATCACGGATCTCAAAGATGTTAGTGGTGGGGGAGCCACAGGGGTAATTTTAATTTGGTGTAAATTGTTTGTCAGCTGTGGGAATCGAAACGAGGTCCTCAGGATCCACAGGCCAACTCGAAACCACTGAGCCATTACCCCATTAAATTAATAAACATAAATAAATAATTGTAATTGAGACAAACTATAGATGGGGAATTTTTTTACCATTGGGTGGCATATTTAAATTAGACAGTAATAAAGGAATTTTTCCACCCTACATTGACTTGACGATGAAGAAAAATATTCGAAATCATATAGTAATTCATAAATAAAAAATAAATATATCTTCACGCCTTTTACCCATTACTGAGTTTGGCACTCTGCCGCAGCAGATCTCGGTAAGTGATATATTTTTACACGTGAAGTGCGGTTACCAGTCGTGAAATCACGGTCTCCAAAGATGTTAGTGGTGGAGGAGCCACAGGGATAGTTTTTCAAATTATGAAAATTGTTTGTCGCCTGTGGGAATCGAACCAGAGTTTTCAGGATCCACAGGCCGACTTCATACCACTGAGCTAGCCACCATATAGTAATTCATATTTCGTAGAAATTGAATAGTAAACTTGTGAAGAGAACAAGTTGGTTTTTACAACTAAAACTAAATATAAACAATGCCGCCCCAAAATATGTGCCGCCCGGTGCGGACCGCACCCATCGCTCCCCCTAAATACGCCACTGCTGGTGTCAAATATAAAATAAAAATATCATCACGCCTTTTACTCATTGCTGGGTGTAGCACTCTGTCGTACCACACCCAGTAATGGGTAAAGGCATGATGATATATTTATTTTTATTTATTTTTAAAATGAAGAGTGCGATAGCCTGCCTAGTTGAATATTAAGTGAATTTTATTTATTTATGAATAATAGTTTCGCAAATAAAATCCAGCAAATGAAGGCACGTTTCAAGGATACGTTGAAACACCGGACATACTCTTACAAACTAAACATTGTTACATCACATATGAGAACCAGTAACGAAGTTAATTTGTTCACTAACATACTTTTCATACGTTATAAAACAATCGTTAGTTAGATGTTATTACATCAAGGATCTATTTTCAAATAATTCTAGTTTTAATTGGATGATTTTCCACAGTTCGCACATAAATTGGATCTTTCATTTGTTTGATGTAATTTGTAATTAATATATTGTTATGTAATGATGCTCTATTTTTTTATTTTGAAATGTTGCTAAAATGCGAAAGTAGTGCTCATATGAATGCCTTGAGGGACAATTTGTTACGTTGCAATTTTTTTTCTACTCTATAATTATATTTTTAAATTGTACCATTTAGATTTTGGTGATTAGAAATTAACAAGTGTTCAACTTTTCAAAAGTTTATTGATTTCATATTTGTGATACGGCCTGGCGACAATATGTGATCAAATTTGTATGCATAAAGCCTCATTCACAGATTTTAACAAAATCTTTGTTTTTATCTTTATCTTTGTTGAGTGGAATTGGATCATATCCAGTTGTTGACGCAAACGGTAGTAATTGGTTTGTATAGTTTGCTACCATCTTTAGTTTAATATATAATAGAAGAAATTAAACCAAAATAAACTATTTTATGTTAAAGCCAAGCGGTAAAGTAAGATTGTACGCATGGGTACATGAAAACTGTTAATATTTTCAAGCGAATTTCAAATCAGAAAAATTGTCAAAATGATTTTATGTACATCCGGGCCGAAATTAATATGTTTTAATCCTAAAAAGCGAGCTTAAACACTTCTTTTAGGCCCTAGGGCCATAAAAAATCATTCCTATGGATTTGTTTATTGTAAATACTTGATTTTACAAAATGTCATTTTGACATATAAGCTATCTACATATTTTAATCTTTTGAACATATAATTAAATGTTATTTTGTTGTGCATAAAATATTGTATGTACCACGGGTGAAATTAGCGTTTCTGACCCTGAGCATGATATTAGCCTTCAGCGCTTTGCGCCTCGTGCTATTAATTAAGCCAGAAACATCTGTTTTCACCCTTGATACATAAATAACTATTAAATTCTTTTTCAAGGGTTTTTAAATTGTCGTAGAAAAAACATTGTATGCATCAAAAGCAGAAAGTGTCTTTGCCACTTTTGCATATTGCTTTCGTCTTGACAGAAGTCACCTGTATGCCACTAATTTCTAACAGAGTCGTGAAAAAATTAATTTCCGTAACCTTTATGGCAGCTTCACATACCCTTTGGAGGTCCATGGACCCCTTGTTCAGAATCCCAACACTAGACTGTCAGATTTTTTCAATAAGTTTTTGTAGTAAACTCTTGAGGAGGAGCCATATGGATAATTTTAATATGATGATAATTGTTTATCGACAATGGGTATTATTATTGATTTAATTCGACTGAACTATAAACTAGAGCAAAAAGAAATTAAATTAAGAAATAAATCTAATTCGAACGCCTCTGCTGTTCTTGGCGTGTTAGTTTAAAAGTAGAGCTGTTGTATTACGATCAAATGAAAGTAAATCTTAATTTACACCGGTTATGCAATTGCTCCACAAATTGCAAGTAATCATTTAAGCTAGATCACTGTAATACTCTCAAAAAATACTTCCATATCACCTGAAGGAAGAACTTGCATGCAGAAAATGTTATTCCGTAAATATAGATATTTAATGATGCATAAATTATTACTTTCAACTCTTTCTAGCATATTAAATCAATTTGGCAATGAGTTTGAATCCCTTTCTAGCAGAAATATATGAAATACCACGAATCGGTGAATTACTGCGATTCGTTGAGTACTGTAACAAAACGGGTAATTCAGAAATTGGTTTTGTTTATAAATTATAATATTTCACTATCAACTCAGCTTCGAAAGATACAGACTAATTAAGCGTTATCTTAAGTATCTTTCTAAAGTTGACTTGACAGAGTTTATTTTGTTTATCAAATTTATTAGTGCATATGTTATAACTTCAGTATTCTGTAGATCATTATTTATCAAGTTTATAGCTTTTCTGAATTGTCGCGTCTGGTTACACGGGATGTGATGACATATCTGGGTAAATTATAGCTAAGCGAAGGGTCGGAAAGATTTAACCTCGTCTGGGTTTTTTATGTAAACGCATATGTACGACCATCGCGACGATACCACCCCCTTACCCTTTGTCAGAACATCCCATGGAAACAACAACGGATTAGTTAGTGGTAGTTTGGCTTCTGATGAGACGAGTTGTCTCGTCTGTGCAAGATGTAGATCTTGCCATGTATTTTAGTATTTTGTAACTTAAAGATTAGTTTATTCATACGTTGTTGTTGTTGTTTCCATTGCCGGTTTATTGTTTAATTTCAATTATCAATATTAGTTTATAACTTCTATAAATTTTAAGCATTTATATTTTTATATATTTTCTTTTATGTTTTAAATATATATTTTTACAAGAAGTTCGTCTTATTTCGCGTTTTATTTTATAATGAATTAGATCGCGACTTCAAGTTTTACAGTACGAACCATGTACTGTAATTGAGATTAAGTTCCTGTTGTACCGAATAACATACATAAATAAATAAAATAATAGTATATTACATAATAAGTCAGTATAAACTATTTTTATGAAACCGTTAAGAAAGTGCCTACTTTCCTGACCAATTTTAGTAGAAATGTTTAATAAAACAGTCAAGTAAAGGTTGCAACAAAAATAACAGTATGGTAAAGTACACAATTGTCTGGTGAAGCCTTTACCTGACTGTTTTGTATTTTACCTAATTTGTTATTGTAACCTTGGATACAAAATCTGCTGTTAATAAAATTCATATACAAAATTTAAACCTTTTGAATTATTTATGATTAATTATTGATTAAATACGTCAGAAAAGTATTTTTACTTTCTTGATTTATTATGTAATATACTAATATTGTACAAAACGTGAAATGGCGTAAAATTGGAAAAAATATACTCTTCCAGGAGTTATATCTCAAAAATTAAGCAAGATATGAAAATGCGCTCAACGGCATTGGATTCCTCGTGTTCGAATTGACTTGTACACATATTTTCAGCATTTTTTAATTTTTTATATTTTGACCAAAATTTTCGATATACACAAATTTCTAAGACCAATATATTCAAAACTAGAAGAGATAGGAACTCAAGGATTTCACCATTAGATTCTGCGCGTCGAAATACGTATGTATGTAAATTTTTAGTACAATATTCGGATAAGGAAGATTTTTAGAACAATAAGTCTGAAAATGGCTTGAAATCGAAAAATTCTTAAGGGCCCTTAAGAAATTTTTGGAAAATCAAAATCGCTGAAAATATGTTTATAAGTCAATTCAAACACGAGAAATTCAATGCCGTTGAGCAAAATTTTATATCTTGTTTAGTTCTTGAGATATAGCTTTCGGAAAAGTAAAGTTTTGCTCAAAATTCATCTCGTTTTGACCATTTTTCGCTAATTGTCCTATATGTCAAAAACTAGCCTAGATACGGGCCTGGGAAATGCACCATTGTATTCCTCATAATTTTCTGCATATATATGTATATTTTTATTGATATAAATTGTGAGATAATTTTTTTATTGCAACTTAAAGCATAGTCAAATTTTCAAATTTAAGACTTGTCAAATAATTGCATAAAAATACATTAGATGCGCTACTGACTCATTCCAGCCTCTCAAGACACTATAGATTCAACATATTTACAAAATTAAATATAACTGTATTACAGAAATTGACACTTGAAAGGGTAAAAGGGATGTAAATGAAGAAGTAGAATTACAGAAAAACTTGAAAAACCACCATAGTTGTCCAAGCTAACTACTTTTATAGCTTAGCTACAACTACTGTTTTGTTGTTGTTGTTGCTGTAACGTAGTCTACTGTCAATACAATTCATATGAAAAAATGTAAACATTTTGAATTATTTATGATTAATTATTGATTATATTAAACTGTTTTAGAAAAAATAGTATACATAGGCCGCATTTATTTGGGATTTTTAAAGTAACCCGGTGAACTATTCTTGAACTGACCATACTGCCCCAGCTATTTTAGCGGGTTGGTAGGTTAACCCGTTTGCTATCCCTTTCTAATCAACTTGTGTTCCTTGTTATCCGTGGCGACATCGCGATTTGTAATAATATAGAGAGTTTAGAAACTATTTTTATGAAAAACGTAAGTAATTTTTTAATAATTTTCTGAAAAAATATACAAAACTATTATTGATGCAGATGATGGAAGAGCAATATGCAGTATGTGTTTCTTGCAATATAGCAGTTACAGAGGATAATATTATGACACATAATTGCGACTCCGAAATAAATTATTTTGATACTGCTGATGACAAAATTATAAAAAATGGACAGACTCTGACGTTATTTGCTTTTTGACTACATATAAAAAATATAAAGATGACTTAAAACATCCAATTAAAAGCGCAATTTAACACACAAACAAAACTAAGCAGATGTCGCTTCGAACATGCATTCAGATTTTAAATTTACCGCTAATGTTTACAACTGACACTTGAGATACATCGTTTATTTGGAAGTAACACGAGTTAGTTTTAGGTCAGTTCAGGGTTGAACCCAAAGTTCCCAAACAAATACGGCCATAATACGCCAGAAAAGTGATCCTTTACTTGACGAAGTGGTTGTCTGAAATACGAGGTCGCAGGCCGAGTATTTTAATCCTCTCGTGTTCTTTGTTCCACATGTTCTTAATTTGCTTATCACTTACGTTTTTATAATACATTTACTTTTAAAATTTATTACGTTTTGCCAACCTTAAAATTAACAAGTGTACTATTCTACAGTTTTCTCCAAAAATTATAATAATTATTCCCACAATTGTATGTATCTACAATAATTTACAACAGTTCTAATTAATTACTTTCATTTTATGTAAATTAACTAGATTATATATGAGAAATACAAATCTGATTATATTGTAATTATGTTTAATTTAAACAGGAAACTTCCTTCAAGAATTTCCTCAAATTTGCACCTGCAGTTTTGCCAACGGAAGTTGTATGTGTGAAAATATAATTGCAATTATTAGTTAGTAAACATTTCGTAATTTATTAATAAATTCACAAAAACGTTGTTTTCTAAATAACAATATCTGTTGCAACTAAATTTCTCCAAGTCGACAAGATTTTAATAACGGTAAATACACTCCCATCGGTTATGTAAAGTATAAAATCTATGCTTTACCTACTTTACTTAATGGTTGTATAATCTCAACGGAAAGACCTCAAAAGAAAGTTACGGAAATGTGAAAATTATTTGTTTTTCCCAATCGTGGTATCAATGATTTCGGATGTGAAAGATAGAAGTGTTAAAAGAGTTGTTGATTCTTGAGCAATGTCTGTGTCATGGTCAGGACAAGGAATGCGATTTATACACTGAAATACTTGCGGTGAAGTTATGTTAGTTTAATGGAAGCTAACTTTAGAATAGGTTGGAGCGATCAGCGTGAAATTGAGAAGAATGTTGTTCGAAGAGTGGATGTAACAAATGAGTCAGCGTAAAGATATATCGCTCATAGTTAGAGAGCTAGGGTGCAAAATGATGTCTCATTTATTCCAGTGACAGAAATGGTTTTTTTTAATAGATTATGTCATGACAAACATGAAAAAAAGAAAATTAGATTTGAGAACGGGTGGCAACTATAGATGGCGTCGGTGTGAATGCGCAGATGTTAAGGGTGGTTGTTGATCCCTAAACATTCCACTTTCAGAGCTAAAGATTAGAAAAGAAAAGAGCGACATTATACGCATGTATTTAAAAGAAAATTCAACACAATTGCAGTTAAAAAATAATCAAGCATTACATAATTATTTAGATTTGTTGTACCAACAATGAATGACATATGTAAAGACGAAGCTAGCTAACAAAATTAATGAGATTATAACAACTATATATGACAGATAGATGATTGGCTGGTTCGTGCAATCTGACTTAGGGCCAGTTTTTCAATCACCGATTAATGTTAATCATGATTAAGTAATAATGGTAACTATGGTTTCCATTATTATTTAATCATGATTAACATTAATCGAGAATAAACCGGCGATTGAAAAACTGGCCCTTAGAGAAATAAAATTTATTGTTCACGTCACCAATAAAATTAATTCTTAATTTATAGACACCTGCTTGATGAGAACAAATTTCTCATTGAAGTGAAAACCCACTATTCGAATTCGAAACCGATTGTTGCGTATCGTTGTTTGTTTTTTACGAAACAACGAAACGTCATCAGCTTGCTGCTGTGCTAAACGCTGGAATAAGAAACAACGATCAAAACAAGTGAATTTCTTCTTATGTTTACGTCACTTTCACTTGTTACCGGTAATTCTAAAGAGGAGGGACTAATCCTGTCCTCTCGTGGTCACTGTCATTGATGAAATGGAAAGTGTGACGTCATTAAAAGATGTTTATGTTTCGAGTAAATAACAGAATTCCACAGCTGATAAATAGAATTTTCACAAAACATACATATCACGCTATATCCCATCAAATCGGGTAGCACGAACCCATGAAACGTTAATCATATTCATCAAATAATCAGTCTTCGTCAAACATTCTCATCCTGACACACCATTCTCGCAACTATTACATCTATAGTCCATTCCAGTTAAGAATGGATCACAGAGTTAGATAGAGCCAATAATTTTTGCCCTCTGATTGGCCGAAATACAAACGAAGTACACAAAACAAACAAAAATAACATCATGTACTATGGTGACAGATATCTGACATTAGGCATATTCCAGCTGTATTCCATTTGCCACTTGGTTCACTTAAATCAGTTCAGATAAATTCAAGACATGATTTAATGAACTGAATTAAGCAAACTGATCCACTTATTCTAGTGAATTATTTCAATGTAAATTAGAATCTGTAATTCTAACACTCGAAATAAAGTCAGTGAAGTAATCCAGCGAAATAAATAAGTGATCTGGTTCAGTAAATGTAAGTTAGATCTGACCCAAATGGCAAATGGAATACGCCTTCCATTTGCCATTTGGATCAGATCTAACTTACATTTACTGAATCAGATCACTTATTTATTTCGCTGGATTACTTCACTGACTTTATTTCAGTACTAGAATTACAGATTCTAATTCAGTTTGAAGTAATTCACCCCAATAAGTGCATCAGTTTGCTTAATTCAGTTCATTTAGTCATGTGTCGAAATTATCTGAACTGATTTCAGTGAACCAAGTGGCAAATGGAATACAGCTATTAACGTCAAATTAATCAAGTATTTCAATTCAGGTGTAATACATAAAAATAAATATAAATATATCATTACGCCTTCTACCCATTACTGGGTGTGGCACCGAAGCAGATTTCGGTAAGTGATATATTTTTGCGCGTGAAGTGCGGTTAACGGCCGTCAAATCACGGTCCCCAAAGATGTTAGTGGTGGGGGAGCCACAGGGGTAGTACTAATGTGGTGAAAATTTTTGTCGGCTATGGGAATCAAACCAGGGTTCTCAGAATCCAAAAGGCCGACACGATACCACTGTGCCACCTACAAATAATATAAAATAAAAATAAAATAAATATATCATCACGCCTTCTACTTATTACTGGGTGTGGCACTCTGCCGAAGCAGATCTCGGTAAGTGATCACGGCCCCCAAAGATGTTAGTGGTGGAGGAGCCACAGGGGTAGCTTTTTGAAATTATGAAAATTGTTTGTCGCCTGTGGGAATCGAACCAGAGTTTTCAGGATCCACAGGCCGACTTCATACCACTGAGCTAGCCATCCCATACAATATAATATCTAATTTGCTAATTAGTTTTGTTCATTAATTATTATATTTCATCGTTTAACAAAGTACTTTATTAAGGATGATAAACCTGAGTATGTAAAACTGATCGCGTACACGGTGCCATCTACTCCATTCTTAACTGGAATAGAATATAGTATAATAATGAACTTATATTCGCTATAAAAAAGTTTTGCTTTACTTGAAAGTAATAAGAATAATTTAATTATATTTAATGCTTGTTACTGCATAAATTATCATATTAGAAAATGCTTATTACAGGAAAACACAGTGTTACAACAGAAATTTAGGAATAAAACATATTAAACTGATTTAATTATGTATGTAAAGCATGAGTAAATAATTTCACGTTAATTTCACAATAACAAATAAAAAAAACTTTCATATTTACATTCTAATAAACCACAAACGTAATACATAAACAAACATTGATCTCATCATCATTAAAACGGTTCCACAAAGTTTGTTTTTGACCAGGCGTTGAAATCTCTGGTATTTAACTTGGAAATATGAGTGATGGTTCTGTTTTAAGAGTCAGTAGTGTTCTGGTATAAGGGCAGATCCACATAAAGGGCGCCCCCCAAAGCTGTTAGTGATGGGGAAGCCACAATGGTAATTTTATTTTGGTGAAAATGTTTGTCGGCTGTGGGGATCGAACCAGGGTTCTCAGGATCCACAGGCCGACTCAATACCACAGAGCTATTACCCCATAAAAAGTGTCATTGATAAAAAGCGCTGGCATTTGAGTACATTTAGTTAGACGTAAATATTTTGTCTCAACTTAAACTAAGTAAGATGATTTTGATATAAATTTGAATTACTTTTGTTTTAATACTGCGCCACTGCGCGATATCTAGCTGTGTTTATCTAGTGTTAAAAATAACTGTTTTCTAAATCTGATTAAGAATTTATATTCTGTTGTTGTAACATGATTCACCTTAAGATTGCCAGAACGCGAGATAGTATTTTCAGGATAACGACACGTGTCTACCAACTGATTAAAATTCCAAATACTTTTTGTCATCTACCATCTATATTAATAACTTTTTAAGTGCTCTATATCTATTGCAATTTAAAATACATTCATTGTAACCAAACTTGGAACTACGACAAAGGTACAGTTTGTTACTAACCTAAAAAGTAATAACTAATTATTTAAAAAAATAATAATAAAAATTTATGATAATAGAACTAATATTTACAATAAAGAAGGTAATAATAATAATTATAAAATGGGATGGCTAGCTCAGTGGTATGAAGTCGGCCTGTGGATCCTGAGGTCCCTGGTTCGATTCCAACAGGCGACAAATTTTTCATAATTTGAAAAAAGCTATCCCTGTGGCTCCTCCACCACTAACATGTTTGGGGGCCGTGATTTGACGACTGGTAACCGCACTTCACGTGCAAAATATATCACTTACCGAGATCTGCTTCGGCAGAGTGCCACACCCAGTAATGGGTAGAAGGAGTGATGATATATTTATTTATTTATTTTATAAAATATAATATATATATATATATATATATATATATATATATATATATATATATATATATATATATACATATTAAATTAAAAAAGAACTCGATGCATCTTTAAAAATTAAGTCTATTATTTGATAATATTTGCTAGAATTTATCTTTCTGCTGCAAGGAGCAAAATTTATTCAAAGCGACATCTCAGAAGCAGGAAAAGAGGAATAAACGAATTTTATTGCATGTGGAAAATCTTATCATAAGTTGTAGTTAAAATACAAGAAATCAACGAAAATATTGTTAGCAATATCTGCACGTAAAGTATAAAATATTTTTCATTTACACTTACCCGTTAATCGATACTTAATATTCAGATCTCATATCAAAGGAAACATAGGTACGTTCAACAATTATTGCAACATGTTCCTTTGTTTCTCAATCAAATCATCTCTTTCATAAGAATTTCCATGGGCATAATACTCACCTTATACTAAGTTACTAAAAGTATACACAGTGTAAAATAAGTAAGGAATATTGATATTATCTTCTGAAATAATCATTTAATCTAAATAATTTTAAAAAAAGTTTAAAGAGTGTATGATTGTGGATATTTTGGCACCATCAGATATTTTTTATCGACAGTAATTTTTTCACAGTAAAGGGGACGGCATTTTTAAAACAACGTGCTATAATTTTTTTGATCCCATTCGAAAGAATATTTTTTTCTCTATATAAACATGTCATGGGGTGGCTAGCTCAGTGGTATGAAGTCGGCTTGTGGATCCTGAGAACTCTGGTTCGATTCTCACAGGCGACAAACAATTTTCATAATTTAAAAAGCTACCCCTGTGGCTCCTCCACCACTAACATATTTGGGTCCGTGATTTGACGACTGATAACCGCACTTCACGCACAAAATATATCACTTACCGAGATCTGCTTCGGCAGAGTGCCACACCCAGTAATGGGTACAAGGCGTGATGATATATTTGTTTTATTTATTTTTATACAGTAATCACGAAAAATAAAAATTGTCAGTTCAGGTTACATAGTACCACAGTTCATCAGCCCCTAGTTGGTCTAACTGTATAGTTGATCGCACCATACTGATGAGCTCCTAAAGAGCGAGACGCGTCTATGATTAAAGTTGAACTGACCAGCCTTTGATGATAACCTAATAAGTTTATTCAAATGTGCTGTAATTTTGTGGAACTTTGACAAGTGTTGGAAATTTTTTTCCTTTATTTCTTATTTTATTAAAGTTGTTATTAACTTATCGATCATTAACAGATAATAGAATAGGGGAGATTATTTGCACTTTTTGAAAGAAACAAGTTAAGTACCACTGAAATAAACTTGTGACGTCACGACCTCAATATAAAACTTCAAAAAATCATGTCATATAAGGAATTCTAAACCTGCATTATCACTAATCATCATAATTTATCATAAAGTTTCACAAAATAATTAGGTTTAGTACGCCATTGGGATCAATTTTTGATTGTTCAAAGTAGCAATTAAAGGTATATTTTCCTAAAACTACGCCACTGTCCCAAAAATCGCCCAAGCCAAAGCTTGAAGGTGAAAGTAAGAAAGTGTTATTGAAGATATTTTCATAATAACATTTGTTGTTTCTTACACCTTGTGATGATGATATTAAGAAAATATTAGTTGGTTATCTTATCAGAAGTATGCGTTTATTTAAAATGGCGGCAAACATACATGACAGGAAACAAAGAAAATTTATCCGCTTCTGTCATATTTTATTGATTTCAGATTTTGATTATGATATAATACTATTGTAATTTTATAACAGAGAAAGTAGAAGTGATATGTAATAAAGAGTTATTGAAAACTTATGGTAATCTTTAGTAATCTTGTATGTAAAGATTTGTAAAGAAAATATTGATCTATAGAAATTCCTTCCATCATATATTTGAGATGTTTTGCGCATATGTAATGCAAGTCGAAGAAAGATGAATTGGCAGCTGTCAAATTGTTGTCAAAATAAACAGGACCTTGATATGTAATATTTATTTATTGTTATTTTTCTTTAATCGCTGAAGTGTTTACCCAGTTATTTTTATTTATTTTATATAATTTTTCTGACGCTCGTGAGTAGCATAAAAGACTATTTCTGCGGCTGGTGAACCAATGAACCTCCTTGCTTTTAACGACCGTCAGAAATACTATATTACGTACCTTGAACTGTAAGTGTCAATTTTTAGGTCAAGAATGTAGTTCCTAAACATTCGAGACTTAAAAAAAATCACTTACAGTTCGAGGTTAGTAAGCTATTGTTTACAATACTTGTACAAATAGAATGAAAAGGAAAATAGGTTTCAAAATTGACTGCTGTCAAATTGTTGTCAATATAAACAGGACCTTGATATGTAATATTTACTTACTGTTCACGGTGGACAGTAAGTAAATATTAAAATAAATTAAAAAATAAATATATCATCACGCCTTCTATCCATGGGTGTGGCACTCTGCCAAAGCAGATCTCGGTAAGTGATATATTTTGCGTGAAGTGCGGTTACCAGTCGTCAAATCACGGCCCCCAAAGATGTTAGTGGTGGAGGAGCCACAGGGGTAGCTTTTTAAATTATGAAAATTGTTTGTCGCTTGTTGGAATCGAACCAGGGTCCTCAGGATAAATATTAAAGTCCTGATATAACCATGGAAACCACTACGCAATAAAAGTTGCACTTATTGGGTTTAAAGTACAAGTATTGTAAAAAGCATTGTCTCTGTCACTGTCCACCAACACATTACTACATTCGACCTAGTATAATCACGGATGACGTGGTAATAAATTTATAGAGTGTAGATCAAGATGCACCCGGATTTACCGACCAAACGTATTAATCTAATTCATCCTGTGGCCTTGTTAGTTGTTCAAATTACAGTCTTTGTTAATTGCTCACTGCTGCTGTAATCATAATTTGAGCTGGATTACTGATCCAATGGATAAAGCTGTTAATTATGATGTGTGTGACAACGAAGTAATTGGGATTTGAACCTTGAAAGGATGCCTCAAGCTTCAGCTTTTCTCTTACGCGCTAGAAACATTATTTTAGAGCAGGATTTTGGTGTTGAAAATTAGATGGTATAAAATTTTATAACTTGGTATTACTATAGTTTATCTGCGTCATAGTAGTGGTTCAGATTTTACTATAATCATAAGAATTGAATAACTAAACCGACCGTGGCCACAGTTAAACCTAAACCATATATTCTACCTAAATTAAAATAGGTAACACGATGAAAATAGAATCTAATTTTGGAGGTAGATGGCTCAGTGGTATCAAGTCGGTTAAGTCAGATGTAATATAAGTGTACCAGGTAACCATATTTGTTTAAATTTGACCCAATTATATTTACTGGAAATGGTGATCTCATGCTTGTCAAATATGCAATCTCGACCTTTATGCGCCTAAATAATAGTTGAATTAATGCCTATAATTATTGCTTTATCCTGTCTTGAAAACAATTGAAAACTGTGTATAATGAAATATTTTTTACATAATAGAGTTACACAATTTTGCGTTTGTTTTATGACCTTTTAATTTACGTAACTTTGCAATGGAAACTTCACTATCTCTTTAACTTTGAACTTGAACAAAACTATAATTTATACCAACATTGAAAATTCAAACAACTATTGTATTACGCGGTTTTTTCCATTTTTAGGGTGTAAATCATTTTTATGCACAACCGGGCCGAAATTAATCTGTTTTAGCTCTAAAAAGCAGGCTTAAACACTTCTTTTTAAACCTAGGGCCATAAAAAAATCATTCCTATGGATACAAAAATAGATAGCTACCCCTTATAGATTGCTATAACTGCATTAAATAAAGAAATACAATTTATACAAATATTTAGGCAACGGACAAAATCAATTGCAAATCACTGTCACCAACTTAACGATTCTACCAAAAATTTCCCTTAATGGCAAATGTCAACTATTTCTATAAAGAAATTTTGCAAAGGAAAGCCGAAACAGAGAAAATAGAATAAAACATTCGTTAACAGAAGGCAATTCTAGTATGAGTTCGAAATTCGGACAAAAGACGCGCAGCGGCGAGGGAACGAAAGAACGATCCGCATTGTTAATATTTTCATTCACAACCGGGCCGAAATTAATGTGTTTTAGCCCTTAAAAAGCAGGCTTAAACACTTATTTTTTGTCCTAGGGCCATAAAAAAATCATTCCTATGGATACATAAATAAAATAACAATTTTTGTTTATTGTGAATATTTGATTTTACAAAATGTCATTTTAACATATAACCTATGTACATATTTTAATCTTTTGAACGTATAATTAAATGTTATTTTGTTATACATAAAATATTGTATGTACCATGGGTGAATTTCTAATGTAAACAAACCATTTATCCTACCAAAGCTAGGCGAATGCAGCGCCACTATAGTTGATTTGAGTTGTCAATAGTAAAATGATACAGTTCAACAATTTAATGTTTTTCTAATGAAATTAATTTTATATTAACTTTAATTTTTTTGTTCATCGTAACTGGTTAAGAACCACAAAAAATTTTATGTCATCTCGAGATCATCACTAGAAATCGGTCCCCACCATATAAAGTTTAAGACCATTTTTTATTGATGACGTAGGTATCTTTATAATTAAGATAAACTGTAACTATCACACTCACTGTTTTATTTAACCATTTGTAAGTTCATTGAAAGTGACATTTCTCAGCAACAAAAACAAAAAAACAAAAAAACTACAAATGAACATATACGACAAATCTGTTCTTCATATGGCAACTTTCTTCGGAGCGGTCTGCAGAGGCCTGTATTCAGGAACGACATGCTTCTGTTCAACACAGGAAACGACATATGTTTGTACATGTATTTGTGTGTAAAATGAAGTTCTATGGTGTGATCTTGTCTTCAGCATATGTTAATATATTACTTGTATTAGTGACCTTATTGGAATGTGATAAGATTTTATTTAGATTTTATTTTTTTAATTACAACTTGGTTTAAAAATTTCGTCCAAAAATTTAGTACAAACTTTAAAACTAAACTAGATACTGATCAGGAAGTATTACTATTCGTTTAAGAATGGTTATTTACCGAAGTACAACTATTTAAAGTGAAATAGCTAAATTGGTGTACTCACTGAGTAAATTCAAACTTTAGGACACTATAAAGCGGAAACTATACGATTATTATAACGATTATTTTTTGACGTTTCTCAAAACCAATGCAATGCTTCATTGTATGTCACATGTCTGCGTTTTAACCAATCCTGCCATTATTATACTGAGAATAAAGCTCTTGTGATTATTTCCGGGAATAATCTCTGTAGGTGCTTTTGTTTGTGACAAATGATAGGTAGTTGTTAAATAATTAATTAAAACTGTCAATGCGTCAAGTAAAATGTGCAAAAAAATTGATTTAGTTCCATTTCAGATACAGAAATACACCAACAAATTTTTGAAACAACTTCTAAGAATACATTAATAAATAATCAATCGATATGGACCCAGTTCAAAATCTTTTAAGTTTGATGAATCGACCTCAACAGCTAATAAAATAATCTAATTAAATATAACTCGAGAGTTGGATAAATTAGAAAATAATTCTCCAGTATCTTTCTCAAACTTGTTGCTATTTGGCAATAGCCACTCAAGCCTACGGGCTTTTGTGACTATTGCCTGGCAACAAGTTTTCGAAAGATCTGTCAAATTATTTTCAACTTATTCTCACTCTCTTGTTATATTATTACTGAAAATTTATTGATGATTTTACATAAGTAAGGAATATTGATATTGTCTCCTGAAATAATCATATAATCTAAATAATAATTTAAAAAAACGTTTCGAGAGTTTATGATATTTTGACATGATCAGATATTTTTTATCGATTTTCACAGTGAAGAGAAATGTATTTTTTTTAAATAGATTGGTATATTTTTTCCCGTTCGAAAGAGTATTTTTGCTCTGAACTACATATCAAAAAATAATAATACTTTATTTGAAAAAACTGAGAAAAATCGTGTTGTATAAATGCTATTTTCCTGATTTTACCGGAAATGGATTTTAGTTGCCATAGGTATATTAATGATCAAATAAACAAAAACCATAGAGACGACTATTATTCTTGAGAATGACAGCCGTCTCTATGGTTTTTGTTTATTTTGTCAAGAATGAGATTCGTCTATATGGTTTTTGTTTATTTTATCATATACAGCAAATGGGGTGGCTAACTCAGTGGTATGAAGTCGTCCTGTGGATCCTGAGAACCTTTGTTCGATTCCCACAGACGACAAACAATTTTCATAATTTCAAAAACTACCCCTGTGGCTCCTCCACCACTAACATCTTTGGGGGCTAACTGCTAACCGCACTTCACGCGCAAAATATATCACTTACCGAGATCTACTTCGGCAGAGTGCCACACCCAGTAATGGGTAGAAGGCGTGATGATATATTTATTTATTTTAGCAAAAAAATCAATTTCCAATAAAAGTAAAAGTAAAATTTTATTTTAAGCAGTCATTAAAATTATTCGATAACAACCTACCCAAATGGGGTAAAAGACTTCTGTAAATAACCATCTTAATATCGCTTTTCTTTTGTTACAGCCTGCAGGTCGACCAGAAGCAGATTTCACCCTCGACGTCCCAAGATCAGAACTATTAACTCGAAGAATGCGCGCAGCAAAAAAATGGCGGTTCCGGTGTCGAATTGTCACTTCATTTTTAGGACTCGTTTTCTTCCTTTTGTCTTTGATGGCCGTTAGTCTTATGTTAACGCGAGGTAAACGAATGTTTGGCTCAATGGTATGACTAAAAAAACAACTTTTTGAAAGAAAGTTTGGATAATATTTGGTAAATTATTAATTATTATTGACAAAATATTGCAGGACAATATGGCAAACTATTAGTTCTAGTTTGGAAATAAAAACAAAAAACAGTTGTTTATATTTATTTCAAAAATATGAATTAACTTTCGACAAGTGTAATAATGCTTTATTTATAAAGACACGGCTTTAAATTTATGCCAATTATTTATAATTTCGTAACGATTTTAACCTTAAATATCCTCGTTCGTTCACCTCTTTGTTTATTGTTAATTAATTAATTTATAGGTGCCAAAAAGTTACCTTCATTAAAATAGTATTGGAGTCTTCCATGGCTCGATAATTTGTGATATAAAGAATTTATTTGTGTGTGTGTTTTCTGGACATCTAGTCAATTTAAATAATACTAGAAATATTTCATAAATTGATTCAGTTGTATTTGATACAATTATTTATTTATTATACTTGGGAAATGGCTGAAATTTGTTGAATAAATTTCAGTTGTTTCAAATGTCAATTATAAGTGTTTTATCGTGACTCATATGTTCACGAAATAATTAGTTTGAATGTAACTTAATGTGTATATGTCATTTTCTAAGATATTTTATTATATTGATATTGTAACAAAATAAAAATGAAAACAAAATGACTATAATATTAATTTGTGTATCTTTTTCAGTACTAACTTAAATATATAGAGTACTACATTTATATTAATATTGTAAAAATTATTATTTGATTGACAAAATTATTTACGTTGTCATGACAACAATAGTAAAATAGTTATTTGTTCCATTAGAACTAAAAATATAGAGATAGCTAGCTCAGTGGTATCAAGTCAGCCTGTGGATCCTGAGAACCCTGGTTCGATTCCGAAAAACAATTTTCACCATTTTAAAAATTACCCCTGTGGGGCTCCCACCACTAGCATCTTTGGGGGCCGTGATTTAACGACTGGTAACTGCAGTTCACGCGCAAAATATATCTCTTACCGAGATCTGCTTTGGCAGAGTGCCACACCCAGTAATTGGTAGAAGGCTTGATGATATATTTATTTTAGAACTACAGAATACAAGTTTTTTGGTTGAGTAATAAAGATTGCCGGCCGACGGATAGCGAAGTCTAGCATTACGAGACTCGAAATAGTATTTTTAGTCCACTTGAAACATATTTTTTTATCTACTTATTTAGAAAATTTCGCAGATTTAATCAAATTAAAATTAAACAAATTGACAAAATTATTTTTATCACCAAGACAACTGTAGTAAAAATGCTATTTTTGATCCTAGGACAAAAAACAATGATGTATCCATGGTAACATGCCTAAAATAACGTTCTTTTACTATAGAAAAAGTTAAAAAAATTGTGTCACATTCAAGCGAGTGAAAAAAATTTTATTTTAGCTCTAACAACAAAAAAAGATGACGTATCCATGGTAACAGTCATGAAATAGAGTTCTTTTACTACTGAAAAAGTTTAAATAATACTGGCATATTGAAGTGGGTGAAAATAAGTTTCATTGTAAATAATATATTCTACCGATCTCTCTTCTAGTTACGTCTCATCCTCTGGAAAATTTATTTAGTACGTCATTTTGAAAGAAAACTAATGAAAATTTAGTTTTTCAAAAAATAGGCATGTAAGTATTTTAGGCCAATGCAATTTTGACCCAAGAAATCGATTCTATATCTCCAACTGTGTTCGAGATATGAGCGAAAATTTAAGAGAAAAATTGCATCTTATATATCTTCTTGATTCCTTATTTTTTTCATTTTAAACTTCTCATCCCCTGCTATTTCCCGAGCGAGGTTCAGTCTTCCAGATATAATTTATAAAGTGACCGGGAAACATCTATAGATCATTCGATTAATATTTTAAATTTACTACACTCGCAATACTAGAAAGTATATCTGTTTGCATTTCAAAAATGAACGTTTAAAATATTTTAAATTTTTGCAGTTTCACTACGATTATTAGCCGTCAAATCATGGTACCCATACATGCTAAGAGGGGGGGGGGTTTGAACCATAGTACATTTTAGTACTGAAATAATAATATATTATCACTCTGTTGACCCATTATCAGATATGACAATCTGCCGTAGCAGATCTCGGTAAGTGATATATTTTTGAACGTAAAATGTTTTTAAGGTTGTTTTTGTAATTTGACGGCGTTGCCACTTTCCTTTAATAGAAATAAAAGCACTAGATGGCATTACTTGACGTACCAAAACTGTAAAAAACTCACGACAAATTTTTATATGGCAAAATGATGAAATGAAACGGCCATAATAAGCGTAGCGCAATTCAATGAAGTTGGCCATGGTAAAAGTGTCTTTAAAGCATTAGTGCCGTTAAAAGCTCTCCGCTCCGTGTCGTGCTCTTAAACTCATCACACGTGCTTCAAAGACATACTTATACATAATATACTATTAATTTTTTTTGTATATGTACGACCGTGAATTATTTTATTAATAATAATAAACATAGATACACAATAAATGTTGCCAACATTACACAGTACGACTTAAAAAAAAACAAAAAGCTACTTCAAAACATATTCATGATTAAAACTTATTCTTCCATCATTCCATTCCAGTATCGCCTTCGTCTGGGTCTAGCACCACGTCCAAGAGAATGTCATGGGGATGACAAGGAAGTTCTTGACGTAGCTGTTCGCTGAAGCAGAGCCCCACTGTTCTAGGTGGTAACTCCTGTTGGGCAATACATTTGCCTAGAAATACATCGTAGTACCCTCTGCCGTGGCCAAGACGCGCACCAGAGGGCGTGAAGGCTACGCCTGGAACTATGATCAGATCTAGACCTCCTAGAGAATAAAAATTAGATTTTTAGCAGTTCTGTAATGCTGGGAAAGGCTCCTCGTAGATTAACGCGGTATTAGCACGAGGCGCAAAGCACCGAGGACTAATAATATGCTCAGGGTCAGAAACGCTAATTTTACCCGTGGTACATACAATATTTTATGCACAACAAAATCACATTTTTAACTCAAGTTAAAATAAACTTATTTCGTACATTGAAAAGGGAGTTAAAAATGAAATAAAAATGGTGTTAGCACTAAATCGCTTTTTTGAATCTGCCTGTAAATGTTCAAAAGATTAAAATATGTACATAGGTTATATGTCAAAATGACATTTTGCAAAATCAAGTATTCACAATAAACAAAAATTGTCATTTTATTTATGTATCCATAAGAATTATTTGTTTATGGCCCTAGGACCAATAAGAAGTGTTTAAGCCCGCTTTTTAAGGGTAAAACATATGAATTTCGGCCCGATTGTGCATAAAATAAATAAATAATTATATCATCACGCCTTTTGCCCATTACTGGATGTGACACTCTGCCGAAGCAGATCTCGGTAAGTGATATATTTATGCGCGGGAAGTGCGGTTACCAACCGTTAAATTATGGCCTCCAAATATGTTAGTAATGGCGGAGTCACAGGGGTAAATTTAAAAAATATATATATAGTGCAGTTACCAGTCATCAAAATCCCAGCCCCCAAAGATGTTAGTGGTGGGGGAGTCAGAGAAGTAATTCTAATGTTGTGAAAGTGTTTGTCAACTGTGGGAAGCGAACCAGTTCGAATCGAAAATTAGTTTATTCGATATTTATACTAAACATAATTAATTATTTCGGAAAGTCATTACTACACTAATATATTCTTTACGCAAAGAATTAATTTCCAAGCCAAATGCAGAAAGAACACAGACGACAATTAAATTGTAATTAAGCGTTTATTGAGCAAATCCATTTAGCATACCTGATTCTAATGCATTTTCTCTTTCTTCGGTCAAATTAGGTTGCTTTATATCCCATTTAGTCATTGGCAATGATTCGAAATCTTTCATAGACTCCAGTTTCACCATTTCCATCACTTGCTGATTGTATCTTATAAAAAAATAATAATAATTGGTACATTTTCTACAGCCAAACGTTTGTCAATTACTTTAGAGCAAAATATTTGAAACAAAAAATATAAAATAAAAATATATCATCACGCCTTCTAGCCATTACTGGGTGTGGCACTCTGCCGAAGCAGATCTCGATAAGTGATATATTTTGCGCGTGAAGTGCGGTCAAATCACGCCCTCCAAAGATGTTAGTGGTGGAGGAACCACAAGGGTAGCTTTTGAAATTATAAAAATTATTTGTATGGAGTGGCTAGCTCAGTGGTATGAAGTCGGCCTATGGATTCTGAGAACCCTGGTTCGATTTCCATAGGAGACAAACAATTTACAAAATTTCAAAAGCTACCCCTGTGGCTCCTCCACCACTAACATCTTTGGGGGCCGTGATTTGACGACTGGTAACCGTACTTCACGTGCAAAATATATCACTTACCGAGATCTGCTTCGGCAGAGTGCCACACCCAGTAATAGGTAGAAGGCGTGATGATATATTTATTTATTTTATTTTTATTTGTTCCTGTTTTATTGTTTGTCGCCTGTGGGAATCGAATCAGGGTTCTCAAGATCCACAGGCCGACTTCATATCACTGAGCTAGCCACCCCATAATAATAATTTATTATACAAGTGTTTTATATACCAATAAAACACAAGTGTAATACAAAATTTTATCCACAACTCATAATTATAGGTATCGAAGAAGATTGGTCGTAACGTTTAACGTTGATTCAGTTATATATAGTTTCTCAAAATACGGTACATCATGAAGTGGTTACTAAGTAACAAGTTGTTTACAGTGTTTTGTGGAATAACTGAAATCAGTGTAATAATGTCTTTATTATATATAAGTTGTGGATAAAGATAATTATATAGTCTACAACTTTCATTTAAAACATTTTTTCTGAAACCGGCATACTTTCCTGGCCAATTTTAATATGGAAAGTAGAATTTTACCAAAACAGTCAAGTAAAGGTGTTGTAACCTTGAATATGTAGTCTGCTGTCAATACATTTTAAATCAAAAAACATTTTGAATTATTTATGATTATATTGATTGAATTAAACGGTTTCAGAAAAAATAGTATACATAATACGTCAGGGAAGTGTTTTTACTTGACTCAGCGGATTAAAATACTCGACCTGCTGCCTCGTATTTCAAACAACTGCTTCGTCAAGTAAAATATCACTTTTCTGACTTATTATGTAATATACTATTCTCTAAAATTATTCACAACTTACCGGGGAATAAAACATTTTTTGTCCGTTTCAAAAATTCTCCTTAAAATGGGTTCAGTCGAAATTTCATTATCAGTACTCAAGTAAATAGATATCCTCTTACTTTCTTTAAACAACGGTAATGAAAACAACTGAAACTCAAAGAAGTAGCAAATAAGCAGATTTAAATTCCATAAGAACAATTATTACCTTTTTTACAACAATTTCAGACTGTTGTTTCTTGTACTCAGCACTCAAAGATTGTAGTTTCTGTTTAATTTCATTCCGAAGAATGATTTTGGATGCTTGGATAGCTTCAATCATCGCTGGTTGTTTCTGAATAATGCCAATTAGAACAACTGTTGTAACATTTGACACTGTGGCGATAAAGTTACAGTCTTAAGATAAGAGAAGCATATTTTTGAAATGCTTGTGATGTTTCTACTTTGTTGATAATTTTTGTTGATTATTTTATTTTAAAAATTCCAGGAGATTAAAAATACGCAGTTAATATTTTTTATAATTGTAATATGTTTAAAAATAAAATAATTTGTAACGTATACTTTCCCGAGATAAAAGATAATAAAATTTTGCGCATTTAAAAAATTGTTTTTCATTTATAGATTATTTTATTTTCTAAAAATTACTTTCTACCAAAATTGGAAAATATTCTGTGCATACTACAATTTTAAACGCATGCAGTTTACTCTATTCGATACTAGATGGCAGTGACTGCTCGAAAAGTTTGTACTTGCCTGAAGTGTTAATAGGTGGCAAATATTTACCGCATATCTGAAATTCCTTTCGATTTAAAATCAAATTGTTATCTTTATTTAAAGTAGTTTAATACAAATATTGCACATTATTACATGCTTATTCATTCATAGAAATATTTAACATTTATCGTAACTTTTATGATTAATTAATATTTTATGTCTCTACAAACTTATAAACAAAAATATTTAAAAAATATATATGCTTTATCAACATATTTATTGGTTATGAATATTTGTTAAAGGTTAAAGCAACAATTTATAAATATATTCTATAAAAAAAATCAAAATTGCTTTATCCTTGTCCTTGTACCTTCAAAATATATTATTTAATTATTTATTTTTCTAAAATCATACCTTGCCATGCAACAGCTGACAACCGCTACAACATACAGCACCTCTCGCGGACAAATCGTGAACTACTGAATCCCCTGGTCAGTTGCGTCAGTTTGCTCACGGTCGCGGTAGTGAAGTGTTGTGTTTGTTGTGATTTGACACGAGGATATTTTACGATTTCACATGCACAGGTATGATTTCAATCGATTAAAAATGCCCAAACTATTTACTACATGTGTTTACCGTGACATTGATTGAATTTTAATTACTTGTAATCGTATTAATCACCGCGAAAAAGTTTTGTCTGGAATTGTTGTACACCTGAAGTTTTATTTTAATTTTTTTGGGTGACATTTGGTTTGAAATGTTTTAAAAAGTTGTCAGTGCTAGGTATTTGAAGAGTCTGCATATTTTTTTAGTGTAAGATATTTTTTAGGTTAGGTGACATTTAAGCAAAGTTATCTACGCATGTTAATCTTATATTTTGACAGTTGTACACCTGTAATTTCTGTCAAATTATATACATAAAAATGTCATTATGTTTTCCAAATAGTTTCAGTATTTGTTTTTCTTTTTGAGCAAAATAAAACATGTATTAGGAACAAACGGAGAGTGTTTCAAATAATATTATACATTTAAATTGCAGTCAGCCATGATTTGTATAAAAAACAATTTTTGGATTGCAGTTATGCTTTGTTTTAAAAAACAATTCTTGGACCAAAGTAAGCTATGGTTTATTTATATCAGTTTTATTTACACATTGTGTAATTATTATTACAATAATAAAATGTAATTGCAAATTTCTTTTGTTTAAATTTTCACATCAAAACAGCAACTAAATTATTCGTTTACTTAAAAATTTCACAAAATAAAACGTCTTATCTTGAGGTAATAAGTTGAAACAGGTATACTTGGTTATTTGATAATAAAAATTGCTTTACTGTACGTAATTAATATGCACAAGTATATATTTTCTACGTTTCTGTTACCTTGAATATGATGTTTTATCTACCAATAGTATTTTCAAATTACCTTGTAGGTTTTGAATTGTATATTTTTCGCTGTGTACAGGATCATTCTTAAACCTTGTCAAAAATAGGCATATTTATTTATTTATTTATTACACTAGACAAAAGGAACTTAAATCCCAAACAAAATTGTATTTTTTCGATACAGAACACAGCGAAAATGTTAGAGAACCGATATTGCAAAGTCCATTATTAAACGCTTATTAACTATAAAAAAATAGAACGATTGTATTTATAACAAAACATTAATGCTTCATTGCCGAGACAAACAATTACATATCGTTTTTTATAAATACATTGACAAGAAACTATAAAAAATTCACGACTCGTTACCTGGACGATTTGTTAAATAGTTTTATGAATATGGGCATAACTATTTAGCGAATCTTTTTTAAATGATTCTGTCAAAATTATGACAGTTCCGTATATAATTCGTACAACACTTAACCCATAGTAGGACTGACCGCATAGTTAGTAAATCTGGTTGTTCGGATTAGAATTTTTGTTTTACATGCTTTCTTTGAGAGCTTTATAAAATTTTCCAATTACATCATGATTCAAAATATTGTAAAAAAATAAAATAAAAATGAGTGTGTTCTTTGGAAAAAAATATTGATTATCAAAGCTGACCTGGAATGTTTTTTTTGCATTGGCGTACTATTTAATATTAGGTTTATTGAATATTAAAATACCAATTAATTAATGATGCCGCCGAGACGATATTTTTTCTCGATCTTGTCTTGTCTCGAGTCATTATAAAGATCGAGAGTAAGGTAAAATCTCGAGGTCAAATTCTTGCTTGACACGAGATTATGGTCGTAAATTTGAGACGAAATACACGAAATGTCAAATATTATTTAAAAAATGAAAAATTCAAGTTCGGAAAATAAAAATAGTGTTTAAATTTAACTCTAATTAAATATTATTTGGTAATTACTGTAATGTATATTTTGTTCAGTTACCGGCTACGAGGTATACCTGCATTTTTGAAAATTATGGAACCATTACTTATTTGCCAGTAAATTTTATATATCATAAATAAAAATAAGATAAATAAATATATCATCACGCCTTCTACCCATTACTGGATGTGGCACTCTGCCGAAGCAGATCTCGGTAAGTGATATATTTTGTGCGTGAAGTGCGGTTACCAGCCGTCAAATCACGGCCCCAAAGATGTTAATGGTGTTGAAGCTACAGGGGTAGTTTTAAAATTGTGAAAATTGTTTGTCGCCTGTGGGAATCGAATCAGGGTTCTCAGGATCCACAGGCCGACTTCATACCACTGAGCAAGCCACCCCATATATATATCACAAATAAAAATAAAATAAATAAATATATCATCACACCTTCTACCCATTACTGAGTGTAGCACTCTGCCGAAGCAGATTTCGGTAAGTGATATATTTTGTGCGTGAAGTGCGGTTACCAGCCTTCAAATCACGCCCCCCAAAGATGTTAGTGGCGTTGAAGCCACAGGGGTAGTTTTAAAATTGTGAAAATTGTTTGTCGCCTGTGGGAATCGAATCAGGGTTCTCAGGATCCACAGGCCGACTTCATACCACTGAGCAAGCCATCCCATATATATATCACAAATAAAAATAAAATAAATAAATATATCATCACGCCTTCTACACATTACTGAGTGTAGCACTCTGCCGAAGCAGATTTCGGTAAGTGATATATTTTGTGCGTGAAGTGCGGTTACCAGCCTTCAAATCACGCCCCCCAAAGATGTTAGTGGCGTTGAAGCCACAGGGGTAGTTTTAAAATTGTGAAAATTGTTTGTCGCCTGTGGAAATCGAACCAGGGTTCTCAGGATCAACAGGCTGACTTGATACCACTGAGCTAGCTACATATATCGCGAATAAAGTAGCTTACATAAATTATAAGTCAATTTAAACATTTGACTAATTTTATTAATTTAAAAAATGTTTTTCTTGTCGTAAACAAACATATCTTCATTAATGTAACAAAAAGTAATTGAATTTTTATTTATTTATTATGTTTGTATTGAGTATAAACAAATTATGATAATTCTTTCATAATCAAGCTTCTTATTAAATTTTATGAAGGGACATTTTAGAAATTAATTACTAATAAAGTTCCTGATAATAAAAGACTTATTTTTCAAGAAAGAAGAAATTAATTTAATGAAATGATACATCGTATTATTTTAGTTAATTATTTGTTGAATGCAGTTTAAATATTACATCCGTTAGAATTAGAATTTATAAATATTAACAAGTTATATTGTTACAATGTATTTAAATAAATAAATAAAAAAAATATATCATCACGCCTTCTACCCATTACTTGGTTGGTGTGGTATTCTGCGGAAGCAGATCTCGGTGATATATTTTTGCGCAAAAACTACGATAACCAGCCGTCAAATTGCAGCCCCCAAAGGTGTAAATGGAGAGAGAGCCATAGGGGTAATTTTAATGTGGTGAAAATTATTTGTGGGTTGTGAAAATCAAACCCGGGTTCTCAAATCCGTAGGCCGACTCGATACCACTAAGCTACCTACCCCATACAATGTATTTAATTTGCTAATAATACAGAAGTCCCTAGTGTTCGGTAAACACATAGTTTCCGAATGAGAGTTGGAAACAAAGTTTGCTCTTTGAATCTTTAAGAATATTTTCTTTATAGGTTTGCACTACGTGGTGCACTGATGGTACAATGGTAAACTCCATAGTTCAGGCTTGGGGGATTTCACATCACCATGAAGAAGCTGTCATCATCGTCCAAGACTTCGCAGGCTCACAGTACCGCCAAATCTACCGTGAGTATTTTCTTCAAAAGTTGTTGATGTTGTCTAGGTCTTGATCGATGTTGTTATTAAATAGTTTTAACTATAATATCCGCATTCATAATATTATGACCTTATACTAAACATTCATTTGAATGCTACCAATCATATCTTATTCATTTTAATCTAAACTTGCATAAATGCATTTATAGAATTTTGTACTTTTTGCTCGGCCGTAGAAAA
Organism: Pterostichus madidus; assembly: GCA_911728475.2. Classification (NCBI taxonomy): domain Eukaryota; kingdom Metazoa; phylum Arthropoda; class Insecta; order Coleoptera; family Carabidae; genus Pterostichus; species Pterostichus madidus. Next base: position 11,420,107 of record OU452315.1, read on the forward strand.
ATTTATGTATCAGTCTTATCAATTTCAAGTACATTTTGCCAACTGAAACCGATTAGTTTTGTCCATCCTGTACATAATGCAATACTTTATTGGAAGAGCCATAGTTTATGGCTGAGCAAGATCGAAAGTCATATAAAGTTCGATTTTGTACGAGTTGCATAAAAAGCTTTAAGATCGACTGCTTTGGAGACGATTAATTTTCTTAAAATATGTTACTGTGAATATCTTAGTTGTAGCTGAAAGTGTGCTTTGTTGTTGCTTTTGTTTAACAATGTTTTTTATAATCATCAATCTGTCAAATTTTGCGTTTATAATCCAATAAAGTGCTATTTTATAAACATTAAACAGTGTTATAAATAGTTGCTGTGCAGTTGGACATTCAAATAATATATACTATACATTCATATTTAAATGATTACGACTCTCATACTGGATTGCACGAAAAAAATAAAGAGCTCTTTAGTTAAAGAATTGTTTACCTAGCAACAGTATCAATAGCGATTTTCTGAAACTTATTGAACCGTTAGTTACTAATGAACAGAGCTGGGCAAGCTACTTGAAAAAAGTAGCTAAGTTACAGCTACAGCTATTCTTTTAAAAAGTAGCTAAGCTACAGCTATAAGCTATATTTTGTAAAATATAGCTAAACTACAGCTAAAAGCTTTCGTTAAAGTAGCTGTTAAATTTTAAAGCTACTTTTTTAAATTATTGTGAAACAATTAAATTTGCCATTGTCATATGATCAGTCTTTTGTTATAATGACTGTTAATTTACTATTACGTACATAAATATAAAAAATAGCAAATACCATCTGGCACCTACTGTGTATTTTTGCGTATTAGAGCCAGTTAGAACCGGCAACAAATAATTATTTTGTGTGGGTTTAGCTTGTACGCATGCGTACTTTGTTGACGTTCTGCTTAAAAAGTAGCTTTAAAAGTAGCTTCAGTTGTTATTTTTAAGCTAATAGAAAAAAAAAGTAGCTAGCTACAAGCTACAGCTACAGCTAAGGTAAATGTAGCTAAGCTAGTAGCTAAGCTACAAAAGTAGCTAGCTACTGCCCAGCTCTGGTAATGAACCGATAAAACTTTCATGCAATCCAGCATCATTGTAATAGACAAATACGGAGCAATTTTAAAATAGAAATAGTTATTCTAGAATCTAGATTCACAACAGCAAAGTTTGTATAAGAACTAGGTATTGGCAATTGTAGATATCTGTGTACGTAGACCTCTTCTTCTAGAGCTCTGTGATTCAGCATGACGTAGTGGCACATAATGCGTAAAAAAACTTGAAATTATCAAGTGTAAACTGTTCCAGGGGCGGCGCAATGCTGTCAGCGAGGTAAGTGTAAAATGCGACCGAAATACACGAACGTCACTGGAACGTAACACACGAAATTGTATTTTGAAACAAAATATAATTGAAATTTAATAGAAACAGTTTATCAGTTTCAAATTACAGTCAGTGAAAATGAAAAAATATTGAAATTCGTTGATTGGAAAAGAAATTAACTGAATTTTTAAAAGTAGATTTGAATAATTTTAGTATTTTTGTTTTGCGTATCCTGCACTGTACTGACAAAATATACAGGGTGATTCCATAGCGTACGGAAAAGATTGAATGTGTAGTTAGGGGGGGGAGGGCAATTTTTTTTTGTTTTGAGGTTTTTATTTTACGAGTCCTTTTACAAAATAGAGGAGCCATCTTTTTTAGTTTTCGAGATACGGCGATTTTTGACTTTTTAAAAATCGCTACTTTGAAGGCCCATATCTCGAAAACTAAATGAGATATTGAAGTGCGCTTTGAACGGGTGTATTTCTCGTGCTCTAATTAACTAATACCGAATTTTAAAAAATTTTGAAAATTTTACTTTTTTTTCAAAATTTTCTTTTGCCCATATTTCAAAAAGTTGAAGAGATAATGAAAATATGTAAAAACCAGTGAATTCCTCGCGTGAAAGTACATATGTATGTAAAATTTCAGAACTTTCGCACCACGGATAAATTTTTTAGAGCAAAAAATCTAAAAATGGCCAAAATTCGTAAAATTCTTAAGGGGTGTACCCCTTCAAAAATAATTAAAAAACAGTGATTTTTCGTTTTTTTGTAATAAAAACTGAATCTGTGCGAATTTTTTGATGAAAATTTACATACCTATGTATTTTTACGAGAGGAATTCATTGGTGTTCACAGATTTTCATTATCTTTAAAAAAAATTGAAATATTGAGTAATGAAAATTTTGAAAAAATTGTAAACATTTTCAAAATATTCAAAATTTCGTTATAAGTTAATTGGAGCACGAGAAATACACTCGTTCAAACCGCATTTCAATATCTCTTTTAGTTTTTGAGATATGGGCCTTCAAAGTTGAGTTTTTTAAAAAGCTAAAAATTGCCGTAACTCCAAAACTAAAAAAGATATGAAGATGCGCTCAACGGCATTCACTTTCTCGTAGTCTGATTCATATAGAACCATATTAAAAATGCAAGTTTTAAAATGATTCAACCAAAAAATTGAAATTTTCAGATATTTTTGCAATCACGACTCCGGCGATTAAAAAATATATATTGAGGATCAAAATATGCATAATTATGTAAAAATATATGACGTATTAAATGGTATAATCCCCAATTTCATATCTAGTTGCATATTTTTTTAATTTAACCGTAAACAGAATCAAACGTGAATATGAAGATCTAAATAAATAGTATATATTATATTTTTCATTTCATTAATTCTTAAAATATGAATAAAAGCTTGCAACGGAATGAATCTTAGGAAACATGTATTTTAAAATTTGTAAATAGCATCCGACGACCTTCCTCCAATGTCAATGCGACCCCTTGAGGGATCGCGACCCACATTTTGAAAACTACTGCTCTAGTGCATTCTAACTAGGAATACAATATAAACATTTATCTAAATACATAAACAAATATGTACAATATCAAATCTGTCTCAACACTGTACTTAACAAATGTTTTTCAAGTTGACATAGTTTAATCATAATAATTGAAGAGCATCAATCTAACATATGATAATAACTTGTCAAGGTTTCCTGATGTTTATTCTGGAATTTTAATCTAATGTTAAGCATTTGTTTGCTTCAAATGTTTTTCGATTTACGAGTTTATCGAAGTAGGCACTGACCTACCTTCTGTTTTTATAAGAAACGTGTTTATTTACTTGTTCAGACAAAAGAAGTAAATGAAAAAGTATGTTGTATTTGTAACAAGTGTGTTTGCGTTACTAAGGTGATTATCTTTATTTGTTTATTTGGAATTTGGGTATTTTTTGTATTATTTAGGATTTGTATAAATAGAAAATTAATGCTTGGTTGTATAAAACTTTATCAGATACAAGTTTTTTTAATAACGCAAAAAAATAGGTTATAATATGATGTCGCATCTACGAGTAAGATAAGATATATTGACAGATGAATATTTTAAAACGATATAATTTTAATTAACCTACCCCATATTATTGTTTTAAATACTTAGTAGTTAGTTTAGTAGTAAACAGTACCTATGTCGTAGTTTAAATTTTCTCCACTTTAACCGCATTTTGATTTAAAATCCCAATAGAACTTTCGCCCCGGTATAATACGAGTAAATCATATCTCGCTTTTGGATATTATCAAATTTATGTTTTTTTTATATAATCCAATATAAAGTTCATAATGGTCTTACATGTAGAGCACGAAGATGAAGAGAATGATAATATGAATATTTAATAGAGGAACAATGGAAAGCAACAGTAAAAAATGTAATTATGTCGACAAAAAATGTTCAATTTTTCTCTTGAGAATAGAGAATAGCTTGGTGTAACTGTTTGCGGAATGAAACAGATTAAAAATGTGTGTAACTGTGAGTATCTTGAAAAATAAAAGAGATACCAAATTTATTTATGCTAGTTCATACAATAAATAAAATGGAATAGAATTTTTTAAGTTAATAGTTATTTATTATACAAATGTTTTATATACCAATAAAACACAAGTGTAATACAAAATTTTATCCACAACTCATAATTATAGGTATCGAAGAAGATTGGTCGTAACGTTTAACGTTGATTCAGTTATATATAAATAAATAAATAAATATATCATCACGCCTTCTACCTATTACTGGGTGTGGCACTCTGCCGAAGCAGATCTTGGTAAGTGATATATTTTGCGCGTGAAGTGCGGCAACCAGTCATCAAATCACGGCCCCCAAAGATGTAAGTGGTGGAGGAACCACAGGGGTAGCTTTTTAAATTATGAAAATTGTTTATATAGTTATATATAGTTTCTCAAAGCACGGTAGATCATAAACTAGTGCTAAGTAACAAGTTGTTTACAGTGTTTTATGGAATATAAAACACTAGTGTTTTATGAGCCATATAATTCAACTGAAATCAGTGTAATAATGTCTTTATAATATATGAGTTGTGGATAAAAATATTAAAGCGCTATTTCCATTTAGTTGAATTTGTTCTCGTGTGTTCTCTAAATAATTGTAAAAGATACCAAATTTAATTTCATTTATTATTCATCTATACAATATCAATAAAATGTCTTTATTCTACATTTACGCCAACGTTACGGGAGGAATTATAATTATATATCGCCTAAAGGGTGCTGTTGTCTTCATTCTTTTATCTTTTGTGGTTCTTCTGTTCTTTGTTCTCATTATCCACCTAATTCTAATTCGCCATTTTGAATTCCTTTATAATGGGAGCTACACTGTTCACTGTTTTTAACTTTAAACAAGGAGATAGTTCTTGACAAGGAAATTACCAACGAAGGGATGAAATATTACTTTGATTATTTGTTTACTAAGCCAGGACGTTTTTGAGAGCATACTTTTAACATACGATGCAGGTTAAATGACATGTTTAAAATATGTTCTAGTCAGAGCTGGGCAGTAGCTAGCTACTTTTGTAGCTTAGCTACTAGCTTAGCTACATTTACCTTAGCTGTAGCTGTAGCTTAGCTAAATGTGAAAAAATATAGCTGTAGCTTGTAGCGAGCTTTGTTTTTTTTCTATTAGGTTAAAAATATTGTTATAACAACTGAAGCTACTTTTAAAGCTACTTTTTGTTGCTTAAAGCTACTTTTTGTAGCCCAAAGCTACTTTTTGTAGCTTAAAGCTACCACTGTGCATTAAGAAATACCTATTAATTTTTTTAATTGTATCTTATTTATTGTTTTCTATAACTGTAGGATTATAACAAAAGACTGATCAACTGATCATATGACAATGGCAAATTTAATAATTCACAATAATTGAAAAAAGTAGCTTTAAAATTTAACAGCTACTTTAATGAAAGCTTTTAGCTGCAGCTTAGCTATATTTTACAAAATGTAGCTATAGCTGTAGCTCAGCTATTTTTTTAAAGAATAGCTGTAGCTGTAGCTTAGCTACTTTTTTTAAGTAGCTTGCCCAGCTCTGGTTCTAGTTGATCATGGTCTGTCAACTAGCTCTCTCCCTAATGCGACATATCTCTTTCTGTTTTGTTCCCTTCCATCTCTGCCCGGCGTGACGTAAGAATTTAAACTCGTCATTGTCTTTTTACAGAAGATTTAATTATCTGCTTTTTAACGAGACTTGTCAAATTTATGTCTCCTGTAGTTCTTAAACGTTCCTTTTTACACTTTAGTTTGTCACTTTTATAGAAATGAGATCAAACTTTATCGAAGGTAAAATGTGTATTATATTAGGTTTAAAAGCACTCACTTGAAAAATTTGAGCTAGAATTTTTATCGACATTCTAATATACTTTTTGCTTCAAATTTTCAGACTTAAAATTTGTTGGGTGTCCATAATTAATTAAAGTAATACGGGATAAAAAAATAAAGAAAAATTACTTGAAATTGAGGTAATTTGGGCAAGGCAAAATATGCCGAATGAAAGATTGTAATAGGTAAAAAATAGGTATTTGAATGTGCATTTGCAGGCAGATTCATAAAGCGGATTAGCGCTAACACCATTTTTTATTTCGTTTTTAACTCTCTTTTCAATGTATGAAACATGTTTATTTTAACTTGAGTTAAAAAGAGAGTTAATTAATATCAAATTTAATTTATTTCTTTAATATGTTTTAATTTGAAACAGAGTTATAGATCATATTAAAATCGGTGTTACCGCTAATCCGTTTTGTGAATCTGCCTGTTGGAGGGTTTTGGCCTAAAAATGTGTTATTTGTTAGGATGAGGTTGAAGGGTGCAAAAGGGGATAATCCTAATTTCGTATACAGCCCCTTAAAGTAGAGATAAAACAGTTTTCTTTTCCGAAAGAATCGTTAAATTTTGTTGAAATGTTGCCAAAAACCCCCAAATGCTCATTCCACTTCAAACACGCATAACTCTATGCCAAATCATCGTAAGGACTTCGTTCTTTGCGTCCTTTGCAGGGAACTGAATAAACTTTATTGCCCTGATGGTGAATCGAGTCCACAAATTTTTCTTAGCTCCGTACAGATTGTCAAAGATGGACGTTTTTTCCACTAAAACCATTTTTTTTCTTCTAGGGGGTTGGGGGGAGCGGAGGGGGTTAAACCTAAGATTGCATGTATCCCCTTAAAGTAGACACTTTAAACTTTCTCACCCTCGAAAATTCGTCCAAATTAGCTACAAATTCGCCAAGTTATGGCGGTTTGAAAATCCTTTTCATGAAAAACATTTTTTTTTCTTTTAAGGGGTTGAAGGGGGCGGAAGAGGTTAACCCTAATATTGCATGTATCCCCTTAAAGTAGACATTTTAATGGGTAAGGCCACTCTAGGCAAGGAAAAAAAGGGTCATTTTCTAGATTTTTTTAAACGAAATCTAAACGTGCTGCTTAAGAACTGTTTTTGGATCTTTATTTAGTGCTCTTTAAACTTTATTTCAAATTTTTTTTTAAAGAAAAGATTCAAAATTGTCGTCAGAAATTTAAAAAAAATGGCGACTCCTCCGGCGCGTAGGGCAAATCGGGCGAAAACATTCCGGGAACAGCAATGGACATGGAACAAAAAGGGATATGTTTTCTTAATCTCTGATGTATACTCTAAAAAACTACGGGCCGGATTTTGAAAATTTTGATTTTTAACAAAATGGCGCACGTTTGAAAAAAAAGTTCATTATTCGGGACTAAATTTCTGTATAAAAACGACCATAAAAAACGAATGAAGCACTTTAAAAAAAAACCCCGTAGTTTTTGAGTATTTTATATCTACAATAAGAAATAAAAAGATTCAGCACGATCCATCAATTAGTATTTCAGATTTCTTTTCGCTCGATTTTGAAAATATGATTTCGAAAAAAACGCGTTTAAAGTTTTGAGTCATATTTTTCATGGGGATATTGCCACTGGGCAATAATTTCCCCCACCGCCTCTTAAACCGCCAAAAAATTTACTTATTGTTTAATGTTAACAGATTGTAAATATCAAAATCAAATTAAAATATATATATATATATATTTTTCATAGAAATATTGTATTTACCTCTAATCTGCAATGCCTGCGCCATAAAATTGTCGCTTAGCGCGCGGCCTTTTTCCCCTCTGAAATACTTCCGCGCGGCATTTAAATTAATTGTCCCTTATTCCTAAGGGTTTAAACTATAATTTAAGAACAAAAAAATGCATTTTTTGAAAATTCTAGAGTGGCCTTACCCCTTAAACCTTTTCACCCTCGTAAGTTCGTTCAAATTATTTAAGTACAAATTCGCCAAGTTATAACAGTTTGAAAATTTTACGAATTTCAAGTGTTTCGTTTTTTTGTCACCATGTACACATATATATTTACTCGTTTATACTTGAAACATTTTCTAGCCCTCAAAGTTTCTAACTTCACTCCAATTTAAAATTACCTCAAATGAAATTACTCTTCGCACTCAGCCAACAATTAATGCTAAATTTATTAAAAATTAATTATCCACAAATAAGTTCAAATACCACAATTCGCAGAAAGAAGATTAATTACAAATCCTACACACCACTTTAAGAGTGACATGGAATTAGCGCAAATTTCAAATGAAATTTGTGGAACGAAAGTGAAAAATGAATATGGCTAGCGAGAGAGACGAGAATGAAAGTGGTAGGGGAATGTAATTAAACTTAAAATTCCAAAATGGATGCAGGATTGTGTAATAAAACAGAAATTAAATTTTTCTAGAACGCAGCAAGCTGACATACCGTTTTTGTCGAGACTGTTTTTTATTGGACTCTGTAATCTGGAAAAGAATGCGAATATTTTGGTTTCAAATTGTGTTTTCATTTTTTTTAAATTTAATAATCGTATTTTCCTTTGGCCCTAAGTCTGTGTAGCACATTGTAAATTAATTATGAAAATATAAGATGAAAATACTTTTAAGGTAGTACTAGGTGACGGTGGCGCCATCAGTTATCAAGTAGTGAAATTAACGCTCAAATAAATAGAAAAATTGAATAAAATAAGTGTTTTATACCTATTATGATTTGAATATCATGAATTGTTAATAGGTTGTTGGTCCAGTGAATTTTCAAATACCATACGACCGTGTGGTGTTGCCATTATAAATTGGGATTCTTAATTTTTCGTTAAAAACAAGGCTTTGCATGGCTACATATCCATTACTAAACGATAAAAAACTGTCTCCTTCTGATACAATATACATGGATAGTTCTAGAACATCATACTAGTTTTTCAAATGAAACTGCAAAATTTTAGAGGTACACAAACCAAATATGTGCGATTCTGAGTGATGATCGCCATAAGCCCCGTGTATAAGAACTCAACTTTACAAGCGAATATATTTGTTCACAGACGATGAATGTGTTTCATATTTTAACCAGATGCGTATGACTGTCCATTGGTTACGTGCGCCAAATTTCATTCAGATCTGCAAAAAAATTTTTCACGCTAGTACTACCTTAATAGATATGGTGGGTATCGCCAGGAAAGTGAAATTTATTTCTGCTGCATTCATTGCTATCCAATTATACTAAAAACTTTATAAAGATCGACTGCCATCGTCAAAAAATATAACTAGATGAATGACAAAGGATGTTGCTGCGTTTACATGTATCCAGTTTTAAATTATATTGCGCGTTGCTTCTTTGGAGATGACAAGATTTCATTTTTCTTTGTCTTCGCAGATAGCAATAGCTCGGTGGTATCCGAGTCGGCCTGTGGATCCTAAGAACCCTGGTTCGATCCCCACAGCCGACAAAATATTTTCACCAATTTAAAAAATTACTCCTTACTGGGTGCGGCACGCTGCCCAAGCAGATCTCGGTAAGTGATATATTTTGCGCGTGAAGTGCGGTTATCAGTCGTCAAATCACGGCCCCCAAAGATGTTAGTGGTGGAGGAGCCACAGGGGTAGTTTTTGAAATTATGAAAATTGTTTGTCGCCTGTGGGAATCGAACCAGGGTTCTTAGGATCCACAGGCCGACTTGATACCACTGAGCCATTACCCCATAATATTAATATCTATAAAAAATTGCTATTTGATAAATGGTTTTGATTAAAATATAAAAACTAATTTAAACGGTCCTTTTTTTACCCCAAAAAAAAGACCCCTTAAATAACACCCTGTATAAAGTATATCAGCGTAAACTTTTACTGTCTATTTTTCACAAAAAATAGCGATCCATCACCGAAATTAATCGATTTGACGTTCTATTTATAAATTTTGTTTTAAACGATGAATAATCACTTCAAAAGAAATATTAAATACTATTTGATTATTAAATACGCTTTTATCAAAAATAATTGATTAAATTTTCCTTTGATCATTTTTTACAGGTAAATCAAATCGCTTACCATAAGAAATACGCTGCAAATATCAAACATTTAGTACAGAAAAGTAAAAATCATGGTGGCGAAGAAATGTCAACAGTTGAATCAACCAATGTATAATTCAACTTGTTTCATTTTCGCGCTAAAATTGCAAACCTGTGACGATATATCAAAGTCTGCGGCGACAGAAAGTTTGTTTTTGTCATATTTCAATCATTTTGTAACGTATTTCAAAACATGCTATATAATTTTTGCGAGACCCGTAAAAATTAAAAGTTTTACCTCTGGGAATGCAAAATAGGTATTTATGTACCCTGAGCATGTTATTAGCTCTCGGCGGTTTGCGCCTCGTGCTAATAATCATTCCACGGACCAGCCACGCTTATTTCACCCGTGGTACATACAAAATTTTATGCACAACAAAATAACATTTAATTATATGTTCAAAATATTAAAATATGTACATGCGAGGGCAGGGTGAAAAGTCCCTGAAAAATAAAACAGATGGCGCCACAATCGCAAATCTCATGTAACATTTGTAATGTACCATCTTTAACTAGAACGCATTAAAATTTTCAGACTGATATGTCATTTAGTTCTGTTTTGACACCCATTGAAAGCAAGCAACCTTGAAGATTTTTGAAAACATGGACAAAAGTGAATTTCGCGTCTTCATTAAACATTATTTCTTGCGTTGAAAAAACATTACGCAAACCAAAGCATCGCTTGTTAAACATTATGGGGACTCCTCACCATCGATTGGAACGATTCACAAGTGGTTTACTGATTTTCTTTGTGGTAGTATGACCACAAAAGACGCCGAACGTTCTGGTCGTCCAATTGAGGTTACAACGCCAGAAATCGTAGATCGGCGAGTTAAAGTACACGAGCTGGCTGAGACTATGAACATCTCAACCGAACGGACACAGAACATTTTGCATAAATTTTTGGATATGAGAAAGCTATCTGCCAGATCGGTGCCGCATTTGCTCTCTGTTGACAACAAGCGCGACCGTGTGACAAGTTCAAAGGAGTGTTTGGCGATGTTCAAGTGCAATAAGAAGGACTTTTTGCGCCGTTTCGTAACCGTGGACGAAACATGGATCCATCACAACACACCAGAGACCAAAGAACAGTCGAAACAGTGGAGATTTGGCTCCAACGATGAGGTCATCGCTGAGACAAACGCCTATTTTGAAGGATTGCCAAAATCGTATTATTTGGAAGTAATCGAAAAATTAGAAAAACGTTGGACGAAGTGTATCGAGCTACAAGGAGATTATGTTGAGTAAAGAAATATGTTTTGACCAAATAAATCATTTCTTGTTTCATTTTTCAGGGATTTTTCACCCTGCCCTCGTAGGTTATATATCAAAATGACTTTTTATATTAAATCTATGAAATATTTACTATAAAGACGTATTATACAATATCAAAACTATACAATTCTTGTTACCAATCCATTTGTACAAAGATGTATTTATTACTCTACACAAATAAACTTATTATTATTATTATATTGTTATATTTATTTTGTTTCAAAATATATCTGTATTTTTTTAAATTCTACTCAAAACAATTAACTAACTGATAAACAAAATGTTAATGATATCTAAATATCATGTTTTGAATCAATATTATTCTATTTGTTTGTTTTAATTAATGTTGAATTCAGAGTCTTAAACAAATATTAATTGGACAGTAATTATGAATATAAAATAATTATTTTTGCCAATAAAATGCTGGTCATTCATAGACGATGACATCATTTTGAAAACTGCGAATATATAATGAAGATTAAAGTATATTACATCATTTTTAATTCGTCGTAAAATTGTTACCTTTTTATTTATTATGAAAACTTGTTATTATGATAATATTGTTGACACTGAGGAACACTTCTTGTGGAATGACAAATGAAATGAAAGTTTACTGAAGAGGAAAACGGAATTATAAAGTTTGAAATGAAATTTTAAGATAAGAGTTTCTTCATGATAAAGTATAAACTTAAGTAAAAAATATTCTTTTAACTTCTCACCATATCTTAATGAGGGCTTAGTAAATTATATACGTCTGAATAATCTAAACATTTGTTTGTTGTTCTATATTATAATACAAGCAATTGTTTTCTCTGTTGTGGCATTACGATCAGAGCTGGGCAGTAGCTAGCTACTTTTGTAGCTTAGCTACATTTACCTTAGCTGTAGCTGTAGCTTCCCTACATGTGAAAAAAAAATATAGCTGTAGCTTGTAGCTAGCTATGTTTTTTTTTCTATTAGCTAGTCTTGATTAAACATTATGGGGACTCCTTACCATCAATTGGAACGATTCACAAGTGGTTTACTGATTTTCGTTGTGGTAGTATGACCACAAAGGACGCCGAACGTTCTGGTCGTCCAGTTGAGGTTACAACGCCAGAAATCGTCGATAAAACCCATGGTATGATATTGGATGATCGGCGAGTTAAAGTGCACGAGAATGCTGAGGCTATGAGCATCTCAACCGAACGGATACAGAACATTTTGCATACATTTTTGGATATGAGAAAGCTATCTGCCAGATGGGTGCCGCATTTGCTCTCTGTTGACAACAAGCGCGACCGTGTCGCAATGGCAAAATTGCATGAATTGCGCGAATTGGTTCGTCATCCACCATATTCTCCAGATTTGCCCCCCTGCGATTTTTATCTATTTCCAAACTTGAAGAAATGGCTCGGCGGAAGGAGATTTGGCTTCAATAATGAGGTCATCGCTGAGACAAACGCCTATTTTGAACGATTGCCAAAATCGTATTATTTGGAAGGGATCGAAAAATTAGAAAAACGTTGGACGAAGTGTATTGAGCTACAAGGAGATTATGTTGAGAAATAAAATATGTTTTGACCAAATAAATCATTTCTTGTTTCATTTTTCAGGGACTTTTCATCCTGCTCTTGTATATAGTAATTTTACTAAAATTCTGTAGTAAGTATTCAGTGTATAAGTCTTTACCCTTTTAATAAGAAAAACAAACATTTACAAGTACATAACAATTAATAAACACTTGATAATTACATAAAATCGCAAACATTGTTCATTTTCACACTTTTTCACTCAACCGCTAACGATACAAAATTCGCTAAAGTGTGTAAATTGCTGAAGTTTCGAAGATGAAGTGAGGAATAAATCAGTAAAAGCCGGCTCTGGATTTGTCAGTCTAAATGCCGAGAAAATTCGTTCGGTTTAATATAACATTATCTCGCTTTGGCGCTTAGAATGGGCGTTACTAGGCGGACTGTTCCGTGTTAAGAAGATGTTAAAGATGGCCTGAACTATCACATGCAGATGACAAACTGGTGGTTTATCTTTCTTAAGTTGGTAGCAGGACTAACTTAGATATTTCAGTTTTATCGTAAATTAATTATATTTTCCATTGTTCGTACATTAATGTATACAAAATCATAGAATAATGACGTCTATTAATGCATGGTTGTTTTATTAATAAATGATTTTTTTGGATGCGTACAACACATGTAAATAAATAAATATATCATCACGCCTTTTATCCATTACTGGGTATGACACTCTGCCCAAGCAGATCTCGGTAAGTCATATATTTATGCGCGTGAAATGCGGTTACCAGCCATCAAATCATGGCCCTCATAGATGTTAGTAGTAAGGGAGCCACAGGGGTAATTTTAAACTATACTTTGAACAATATACAATTTTAATCAAGTATTCGTCGTGGGAATAATATATCTTTATTAAATAGTTTCGAGTACAGGTAAAATTTTGTTAATTACTAACTTTTCTAATTAATCTCGATCTTCTTATTTTATAAATAAATAAAAATAAATATATCATCACGCCTTCTACCCATTGCTGGGTGTGGCACTCTGCTAAAGCAGATCTCGGTAAGTGATATATTTTGCGCGTGAAGTGCGGTTACCAGTCGTCAAATCACGGCCCCCAAACATGTTAGTGGTGGAGGAGCCACAGGGATAGCTTTTTTCAAATTATGAAAATTTGTCGCCTGTGGGAATCGAACCAGGGACCTCAGGATCCACAGGCCGACTTCATACCACTGTGCTAGCCATCCCATACTTCTTATTTTATAATGTTCTAGATAAAATTCACCCTCAGTTTGTTAGATATAAGTATATAAATTTTTCTATTTTAAAACCGTTTTATTATGCAAGAAAGTTTGTTGTTTTCACAAAAAATTCCATTGAAGTATTAATTTTAATTATTGTGTGAAAATTAAAAACTAAATGCACGCAACTTGAGTTATAAGTATACTTCGCAGTCTTCTATTGACTTTTAAGTTTCATTACTCTTTATTAGTACACAGAGGTGTATTGAGAATATTTTACTTTACATTATTCAGGGGCTCCCCCACCACTAACATCTTTGGAGGCCGTGATTTGATGACTGGTAACCGTACTTCACGCGCAAAATATATCACTTACCGAGATCTGCTTCGGCAGAGTGCCACACCCAATAATGGGTAGAAGGCGTGATGATATATTTATTTATTTATTATTGAGTAGGTGGCTCAGTGGTATTGAATCGAGATGTCGATTTGACAACCAGGATTCGATTCCCAGAACCGAAACAAAATTTTCACCACATTTAAATTATTCCTGTAGCTTTCCCGCCACTATCATCTTATAGGGCCGTGATTTGACTTCACGCGTATAAATATATCACTTACAGAGATCTGCTACGACAGAATGCCACACCCAGTAATAAGTAAAAATATTTATTTATGTATTTTACTTTACATTCATTTCGTTTGTATTTTATTTTTTCATAGGATGCGGGCACTCACGTGACATTGTGACGTTTTTGTGACGTTAAAACAGCTGTCCCGTGAAAGATCACTGCGCCACCTACAAAAATGAACTATTTTTTGGGACGAGATTTGAAAAGAACCCGGTTCTATTCAAATCTCGTCCCAAAAAGTAATTCATTTTTGTAGGTGGCGCAGTGATCTTTCACGGGACAGCTGTTTTTACGTCACAATATCACGTGAGTGCCCGCATCCTATTGAATCTGTTTCAAATATTTTAAATGTTATATCATTAATATTTCTGTTAAAACATTGTGGAAATATCAATATTGATTTTAATGTGTTCTGTTGAATGTTTGCCGATAAATAATAAGAAATTTATTCCCATGCGTTAAATAAATAATGAATAATAAAATAAATATTATTTTGTTGTAATATAATTTTATAGTTACAGATACGACGATTCGTATTTAATTTGTTTTTATTTAAAATGCTATTACAAGTACATAGTAATTGAGTAAATTTCAATGTCATGTATAATAATTAATTTTTTATGCTATTTATGAAATAAACAATTAGCAGTAAACATTAAAATAGAGTGACTAACTGCAATTATTTAAAAAAAATAATTACACGCCTTTGGGAGTCTATAGACCCCCAAATATTCCTAGAAGGAATTTGGCGGACCGGGTGCACCGAGCCGCAGATTTTACTCTGCCGTAATGCCGGATTTCGTAGTCAGTTGTTTTTTTTTTATTTTATTTTTTAAGGCGAATATGTGACTAGCATAGAGCGCCCGAGTGTGGCAAATACAAGAAGCTGTATTTTTTATTTTAACGACAAGCCACACGTTGGCCGGTGGATTCGAACTGCCGAACCTTGGCTCGGGTGACGTCACAGCGTGCTAAGAGATGTAGTATTAGCACGCTCGGCCACCACCAACTGCAATTATTACACAAACAATTTTCACCAAATTAAAATTACCCCTGTGGCTTCCCCCACCACTAACTTCTTTGGGGGCAGTGATTTGACGGCTGATAACCGCACTTCATATACATAAATATATCACTTACCGAGATCTGCTTCGGCAGAATGCCACACCCAGTAATGGGTAAACGTTGTGATGATATATTTGTTTTATATTTATTTTTTTAATTTATAATTCACCATTTGATTGACTTAGAAAGGGCGGCAAATTGGAGACCGCCCTGGGCGGCGAAAGTTCTAGGTACGCCACTGGCAATGACAGCTGATGTGATAGATTCATATTTGACATTTTTACAACTAGACAACTGAACAACTTCACCAAAAATATCCCCAAAAAACAATCGTACAAAATTGAATTTTGCAGCACTGACAAAAACTGTTGCACAAAATTCACTTTGTAACGCGATATCGGAAAACAATATTGCCATACTTGACTGTAGAAAATAATCACTTTCTGCACTGTCGTAATAAAATTAATTCTGTTCAGTTCCCTTCAACCCACATATCAGTAACGTATTCCGGTACAACATACAACACTATTTTCTTATGTAAGCTGTACCGCAGGCGGTAGATCACTAGGCGACATGTATTGCTAGAAGTTTGAAACTCTGATATGTTTACCAAACGTAAGCTGCAGAATGATGATTTTCTACGTTCGCAAAACACAAGAATCTGGAGTAATTTGAGATTTACATAGTTTACATTAAATTGATACTATTTATGCTAAAGATTTAGGAATGTTTTGCAGGAATTTATGTGTATAGAATAATAGTTATTTATGTAACAAGTGCGCGAGGACATACTTTGCACATGATCGCAATTTTAAATCACTTCCGTTTCCAGGATAATGTAATCCTTATTTTGAATGATGTGAGTACAAAATAGCTATTTACATAACAAGTGCGCGAAGACTATACACATGAGCACAATTTTAAAGTACGAGCAAAGCGAGTGCTTTAATTTGTATGAAAGGTGCAAATGACGTCTTTGTGCCGAATTTTTTTCAATGCTTTTTGTAACGAGCAAAAATTATATAATCGACAATGAGGAAAATTATTTGAAGCGTGAATTTATATTGACAGTTAAGTATGCCATGAAATGACATTTGTTATTTGAAAACAAATTGTTTATTTTTCTTGTCATTCTTGTTCAAATATGTCTGTTTGATGGCGTTATAAGCTAACGTCTCTATTTGTCTATTTCTTTTATAAATTTATGGAGTAATGGCCTGTGGATCCAAAGAACCCTGGTTCGATCCCCACAGCCGACAAAACATTTTCACCAATAACATTTTTGTGGGCCGTTATTTGATGGCTGGTAACCGCACTTCACGCGCATAAATATATCACTTATCGAGATCTGCTTTGGCAGGGTGCCACACCCAGTAATGGGTAAAAGGCGTGATGATACATTTATTTATTTGATTTATTTTTGTAAATTTCTTTAAATGCATGTATATACCGTAAGTACAATTAGCGTTTTAATAGTCAAAATTTAGAATAATAAAAAATGGATGTTTTTTCAATTACTTTGCGCACTAGTGCACAAAATTAAACTTTTCATCGGTTGCCAAGGTAATGTAAACATTATTTTGAATGATGCGAGTTTAAAAAATAATTTTTCTATATCGCGTTTACAAACTGAATCTTGTACAAATGTTTTTGTCAAAAACAGTATTATAAGATTAAATTTTGTACAACTTTGCATCAAAACAAATTTTGATGTTAACTTTTGATACCAATATTTCGGTTTTCACTGTAAGCTGTAGTTCCTCTGTACTGTAATAAGGATTAATTATTGTGCAGGGTAGCAATTAAATAAATAAATTATCAGACATCCCCTAAATAATTACACAAAACAATTACCAACCCAAACTTTTAACTCGAAACAAACATTTTCCCACCCTCTAGAATCTATTAACTGCGTTCTACCCTTAGGTGTTGTGAACATCCCATCTTCATTACCAACTAATATCAGCCCACGTTTCACCCACAAGCATTTCACCCCTTTCCAAAACTATCCTTGACAATGATTTATTACATATTTGCCCGCTGTGTTCGCTTTGAAGTTAAGGGTTCAACTCGATCGATAACGTTACCATTTTTAACGTTGATGCTTTTCGCTTTCGTGTCCACGAACTTTGGGGCAAAGGTCATGAATTTGTGGTGGAATTAAGAGGGAGGGACTACCGCAAATTATTTTCTGTTGGGTTGGAGTGGATTTTAAATAGTTTCTAATTTGAGTTAGATTTCCACCCCTTTGGCTTCTCCTCCACTCTCATTTGTAAGGGATGTTATTTGGCTTTTTGAGATTACTGTTAAATGAAAATAGTTCAGTCGGTTTTAATTTTGGGCATTCATTTTGAAGACTATTAATTATTATGGATTGTGCATTTGGATATATTCCGCAGAATAAGAATATTTTTAATATTATAGTCTTGGAATTATTCCAACTACGGTTCTGTTTAAATAGGGGTTGATTTTGTATAAACTTGATTGATGATTCCATGGCGAACTAAAGCATTTAATTTTGATCTGATTATAGTTTTGAGAGATAATTGTTTGGAAAGGTTCGAATCCTACTCAAACTAAAAACTACTACTCTGCAGCTCGGTAAGTTGGGATCCTGTACAGTAATTAGGATAAAGTTCCTGTTGTACAGAAAAGCATAAATATAGAAATAAATAAATAAATTTAAAGAAATATAAAATAAATATATCATCACGCCTTCTACCCATTACTGAGTGTGGCACTCTGCCGAAGCAGATCTCGGTAAGTGATATATTTTGCGCGTAAAGTGCGGTTACTAGTCGTCAAATCACGGCCCCCAAAGATGTAAGTGGTGGAGGAGCCACAGGAGTAGCTTGTGAAATTATGAAAATTGTTTGTCGTCTGTGGGAATCGAACCAGGGTTCTCAGGATCCACAGGCCGACTTCATACCACTGAGCTAGCCACCCCATAAAAAAATTATAAATAAATATGATAAATATAATAGTATAAAAATTATAAATAAATTTGGTTCGATTGCCACAGGCGACAAACAATTTTCACAATTTTAAAAACTACTCCTGTGGTTCCCTCACCACTAACATCTATGAGGGCCGTGATTTGACGGCTGGTAACCGCACTTCACGTGCATAAATATATCACTTACCGAGATCTGCTTCGGCAGAGTGCCACACTCAGTAATGGGTAGAAGGCGTGATGATATATTTAAATTTTTTTTTTTTAAATAAATAAATATATCATCACGTCTTTTACCCATTACTGGGTGTGGCATTCTGCTGAAGCAGATCTCGAGAAGCATAAATATTTTCTTTTATTAGTATTGCGTGTTTCGTAATACGATCAAACTTTGAAGATATAAAATTTCTAAAGAATGGTAACGAACCTTCAAGAAATTTGCTATATTAAATTTTAATTAATGAAATTAAACTAATTAATTAATTACTTTAATTCCATTAATTAATTGAATGAAATTAAGCTAATTAATTAATTACTTTAATTCCATTAATTAATTAATTTCTGAACTCTAACCTAACTAATAAATGTCAAAATTAATTGAACTTCAAATATTTATCGATTCTGTCCCACCTTAAAATTTTATTATTATTATTTTCTTAATAAAATTTTAAAATAAAGGATATGAATGCGATATAGGAAAAATTGTATCTTATGAAAAACACATATTACAATGACCAATTGTAGCACTTGTTTTTCAATATACTTACTATTTTCTCACAGTTTGGGATGCTGTCAAGGTAATATAGTCATTTCTCACGTATGAAAAAAAAAACATAAACTTCGAATATTCATAGCGATGTAAAAATGTTTTATTTTTTGACAGTGTAGAAAAATGTGTATAATTCGCGTATTTTAAAAGTGCTGTGTATTTATTAATTTCTTTTATGCACAACCGGGCCGAAATGAATGTGTTTTAGCCCTAAAAAGCAGGCTTAAACACTTCTTTTTGGCTCTAGGCCCATAAAAAAATAATTCCTATGGATGCATAAATAAAATGACAATATTGTATGTACCACGAGTGAAATTAACGTTTCTGACCCTGAGCATGTTATTAGCTTTTGGCGCTTTGCGCCTCGTGTTAATAATCACACCACGGGCCAGAAACGCCTGTTTTATCCTTGATACATAAATAACTATTTTTTTGTAATTTATACTATTAAATTTGCTGGAAATCAAATTCATCTATTTAGTTTTTTGTGATTTTTAAAATTATACGACTATGTGTAAATATAAAATATTCTTTATTTGCACTAATAAAATTCAACGCTTTTACAGCTTCTGTGTCATTTTTATACGCAAATCGGGTACATCCGTTTAATGTCGGAAATTAACCGAAAGCCAAGAAACTTATTCATATTACATTTAATATATTTTGAAATGCTTTTTAACGCTAACAAACACGCTATGACATATCTCACCGTCCAAATTTGTTGATTCGCGCTGAATCGTTCTAGTTTAGTACAGTGCTGTAGTACACAGAGAAGGCAGTGTTTTGGACATTATATGAGTAGATTAGTGAATAGTTTATTGTGTAAAATTATTTAAATTATGTGATATTGTGTGTATTCTTCAAATGTCGTGTAGAAAAGAAAGTGTGTAAGTGATAATGAAGTGTAGTAGACTTATGGCTGCAGCGGGCATCGGAAGATGTAGCTGATTCTTCTTAAGAGTAAAGCTACGTTTCGACCTCTTAACATAGTCTCTCTTTTAGTCTTTGTTTTTGTTTTTTTGTTTCTGTTTATGTCGGAAACATTCCAGCCATTTCCAGCTCTTAACATAAGTATAACCTTCATTCAATATTCCAGTAAAGGTTTGTTCACTTAAATGAGAAAATAATTGTATAAAACTATATGAAATACTTTAAAAATTATATAAAATTATTAACGAGGAACAGTAATTACTATGAAAATGAAGCACTAGTTTAATTAATTTATACAATTCCAAAATAATTTAAAAAAATTGAGGCATTGTAGTGAACCTGCCAGAATATATCAAATACAGTAATTAAAATTTCGAAAAAATGTTTTACGTAAATAAAATATTTTCATTGTTCTGCTGTTCATATTTATTTTAATACTTTTCCACAAAAAATGACAGATGAGAATGAGAAATAAAATATAGAATTGAGTGTCTATTGCAGCATGAGACAGCAATACCGCAGCTATCCCTCTCCACAGAACAGCGATGAAAGATTATGTCGAAAGTATGAAGTTTGCAAACTTTGTGTTTATGCGCAGTGACAAAGTTGAAGACTAAGACTAAAACAGTAGCTGGAAACGCTCAGCTGTATTCACATATGACAAACTCTCAAGGTTATGTCGAAAAACTCAAACGAAGACTATGTTAAGAGGTGGAAATGAGGCTTAAGTAATAATATCATTATTTTTAGTAAATAAATTGTTTTGGAAAAACAAACATGCCCTCTGTACCTATCTGTATTCATAGTAATCAAATGTTAAGTGTAAGATGAAGCTGTTACTTATTACTTTAACTTAGTAATAATATCAACCTGTCATATTTTATTTATTTATTTAATACAATGCACAACTTATTACCACTTACAGTAGCTCATAGTGTAGGTGGCTCAGTGGTATCGACTGGGCTTGTAGATTTAAGAACCTCGATTTGATTCCTACAGACGACATCAATTTTCACCACATTAAAATTATTCCTGTGGCTCTTTCTTCACTAACATCTTTGAGGGCCGTGATTTGACGACTGGTAACCGCACTTCACGCACATAAATATGTCACTTACCGAGATCTGCTACGGCAGAGTGCCTCACCCAGTAATGGGTCAAACGCGTGATGATGTATTTATTTTTTAGGGAAATCCGGAACACTGAAACACAATAGTATTTTTTTCATATATTTATATATATATATATAGCTTAAAAACTTATCCATGTTTTATTTATTAATTAATTTAGTTGTATAGCTTGATCGTAACCCGACGTGACCTAAAAAATTCACGGTCCGCGCATACCTTTAAGATAGAGTACAATATCGATTAAATAATTCAGCTCGCTCCAAAATATGCATTGCAGATCTGATTCGTAAGATAGAAGAAATACTTGGAATAAGTATACGGGGTAGTGCTTGGTAAGGGCAAACATGAGGATTTAACATGAAATATTAGTTTTATGCTTTTTCCCTCTCCTAGTAATTTTACGGAAAAAACTGTAGGGTGCAAAGATGTTCAGAATTAAAAGATACATACAAGATTGATTCTACGTTTTTTATTATGTGTTTACTTTAGACGGAACTTTAAGAATAAATTTCAAAATTTGTGTTAAATTTTAGCAGTAGCCATCACTTTTGTTTTTTTTATGATTTATTTATAAACGTCAATATAAAGGTTATAAACACTGAACAAGTAACCATATAAACGTTAATCTGTTTTATAAATAAAATATAAATAAATAAATAAATATATCATGACGCCTTCTACCCATTACTGAGTGTGGCACTCTGCCGAAGCAGATCTCGGTAAGTGATATATTTTGCGCGTGAAGTGCGGTTACCAGTCGTCAAATCACGGCCCCCAAAGATGTTTGTGGTGGAGGAGCCACAGGGATATCTTTTGAAATTATGAAAATTGTTTGTCGCCTGTGGGAATCCAACCAGGGTTCTCAGGATCCACAGGCCAATATCATACCACTGAGCTAGCCACCCCATTATAAATAAAATGAAAACAAACAAAAAAAATGAAATCAAAATAAAATGAAATCAAACAAATCAATTTTTTTTCATAATAATAATCGTTTGTTTTAACGTTTATAATCTTCAAACATTGGCATTTATATGTAATTAATGAAAAACAAGAGTCATAGCTATTGCACAATTAAATATAAATTTTGAAATTTATTTTTTCTACGACCGAGCAGAAAATAGATTATTCTAACTGTCATTTGAAACCAGAAAGTTGTAGTCAATAGTCAAAATAGTTATTTTTATAACAAGTGTCGAAAAAGGCTTGTTACGTGCAAGTGCAGAAATCTGCACGAGCACGTAACCTTTTTCGGCACGTGTTATAAACAACATTTTTCCTACAACTGTGCGATTTAGTAAATCACTAAAATATTATCCAAATTTATAAAATTTTAATGATATTACACGAGAACGATGTTTTACGGCGTTGCTATGGTTTGTTTGTTGATTGCTTGCACATTGTTCTACATTATTTAAAAATATTTTACTAACGTCAAGATAATTTCTTCAAAATCGTCTAGATTGGAATAGTACAGTGAGTGATTCTTCTTTATCATAAATACCTCCAAAGATAATTGAAGCTCCGGATCATGCTATGTTGCATCTATTTTCGACAATGACAATCAACCTGCTGCTGGCACTTCTAAAACCTCCGAAATTGTTGTCAATAATATTACTGTTAATAATATGAACAGGTACGGAAGAAATCAATGTTTTTTTAGACAATACAAAAGTTTCCACTTTACATTATGTCAATATAAGCAACTGTAACAACTGTGTTAATAATATAGACACACAATAAATATTATGTATTTCACTTACTTAAAACCATTTATCGATATATTTTACTTTGTTCGGTTCCTTTTATTAGTTGTGTACAGATTAGATATACTGCAATTTAAGGTTATTTTTATAAACGTCAAAATATACTACTGCATATTTACTAGCGCTGGCTCACTACATCTTCTTCTTCCATAAGCGTCTGTGGCCAAAATATGAATTACGCGGTTGGCGCGAAATTTAAATCGCTCTCAAAAAAACTTTTTTTACAGGTAATGAAGCACTTTTTGCACTTAGTGTTTCTTTGCTTTCGGAAACGCACTTGGTCGGCATTCATCTACTTTCCATACGTAACCAAGGCAATAATAGTTACGTAATAACAAAGAAATCGCACAGTTGTAGGAAAAATATTTTTATTTCTTTTACAAACGTTTCTAAATGGTCGTAGAAAAAAATATTGGATGCACCTCGAGCAGCAATCTTAATACGCGTGCGGCAATAGACTACTTTCTGCTCTAGGTACACAAATAACTATTTAAAATTGCAGCTAAACCAGACACCTAATAAAAAATGTAAAAACAGTTTTGTTTGCATCATTTAATTTTGAACATCTTTATATAGTTTTTTTTTCCGTAACATAAATAAATATAAATAAATATATCATCACGCCTTCTACCCATTACTGGGTGTGGCATTCTGCGGAAGCAGATCTCGGTAAGTGATATATTTTGCGCGTGAAGTGCGGTTACCAGTCGTCAAATCACGGCCCTCAAACATGTTAGTGGAGGAGGAGCCACATGGATAGCTTTTTCAAATTATGAAAATTTGTCGCCTGTGGGAATCGAACCAGGGACCTCAGGATCCACAGGCCGACTTCATACCACTGAGCTAGCCATCACATAAACAAGAGAGCAGAAAAATGCATAAAATTAATATCCAATGTTAAATCCCTATTTCGCGAATATAATTGTCAGATCTCCGTCGGTGACTTTAGAAAATGCGTGTGAATTTTATATTGAAATCCAGGTGTTCTATATAAGCTGATATACATATATTCCGTCAAGTTTATTTTGTGGTTTATAACGTTTTTGATAACTTTTTGCAAAGTTGAAATACTTCTTTAGCAGTCAAGAATGTATCGAGAAAAGCATTCTTAACAACAAAAGTGAGCGATATAAGATTTGAATAACTTGCGTTCAAAGTATGTAAGAAATGTTTAACAGAAATAATACTTCATTGTTTAATACATATTGAACTACAGAGTGATCAGAAGTAAATGTTTCAGTTGGTAAGACTAATACATAAATTTGTTTCCTGTTGGCGACAGTGACATTTGAAAATTTAAATGAATAAAAATCAGAGCAATAATCTAAAGTATTTCTATCACTCAACCTATTTGTATTTATTATAAAAATGACATGTCTAATAGTATTCCCGCCTTTACCTGATGTTGTACCAACTGTGGAATAAAAAGATCCCCAGAATTGTATTACCAACTGAACCACTTACTTTTGATCAGCATGTAGTTACAAAAATAATTCGTGCAATTTATTTAGCAATTACTATTAAGATGATAAATGAGTATTCAAATATTCATAAATAATTTCGTTGGCAAATTTGTTAGTCTGACGAGACAGATCTTAACAATAACACGTTTTTCGTGAAATATAACATCTGAATATCGTTGTCAATGGTGTGTAGATTGATATATAAAGTTAGTGGAATTTGTGAAGTATTCAAAAGTTGTTAAAGTAGTCCAGTAATTTTGGATATGAGCCAGATTTTTCGGGTTCCGGAACTATTTCGTTTTCTACGCAACATGTTCGCTAATGAGGTAGAAAATTTTATTCTGTTCCTCAAATTGTATTTATTTAGACGACTTTCCAGAATTAAGAACGCTAAGGTAGGAATTTCATATATTTTTTTAGTCCGTAGTTGGTATGGATTACTTCGACCGGAAACAATCATAAATCATTTGTTTCAATAAATATTAATAATATTGTGAAGTGTACAAAATCGCTGAAAATTTATTTAAAAGTTAATTGAAACATGAGAAATTAAATACTGAAGAACGCATCTTCATATCTTTGTTAGGTTTCGAGATATAGATTTGGAAAAATATAAAATCTGATAAGTAAAGATTCAAACTTTTCCGGAGGTTATATCTTAAAAAGTAAACAAGATATGAAGATACGCTCAACGGTATTGAATTCATCATGTCCGAATTGACTAATAAGCAAATATAAAAGGATTTTTATTTTTTGAAAATTTCTTAAGGGGTACCCCTTGATTTTTTTCCGTTTTAGGCCAATTTCAGACTGTTTTCTCTAAAATTCTTTCTCGTACGAATATTGTAACGAAAATTTACACACATATGTATTTTGTCCCGCTGAATCCAATGGTAAGGTCACCAAGTGCATATGTCTTCTAGTTTTCGAGATATTATTCAAAAAGTGTTTTAGTAGAAAATGTTGGTGGAAAATTTTCAATAATTACAAATCGCTGAAAACTTGTTTATTAATTAATGGAACTATGAGAAAGTTTAGGCCGCAGAGCGCACTTCGAAACCACCTTTAGTTTTTGAGATATAGTCTCGAGAAAATTTCAAAGTAAATCTGTTCTTTTTGATTGTGCTACTTTATATGGGGTAATGGCACAGTGGTAGCAAGTCGGCCTGTGGATCCAAAGAACCCTGGTTGGATCCCTACAACCGACAAAACATTTTCACCAATTTAAAATTACCCCTGTGGCTCCTCAAACACTAACATCTTTGGAGACCGTGATTTGATGGCTGGTAACCGCACTTCACGCGCATAGATATATCACTTACCGAGATCTGCTTCGGCAGAGTGCCACACTCAGTAATTGGTAGAAGGCGTGATGATATATTTATTTATTTACTTTATTCGACGCAAATTTAATAATAAAATAAAATTTCCTATCGGTGTATTACCTAAGAAAATATAATCCATTTTTCATCCAAAGTTTAATAATTATCTAAAATGTTGTTTTTGCTAAATCCAGATAAAGTTCGCGATAACTCTTGCCTCATGTATGAATAAAGACAACTACCAACTACTAAATACTAAAAGCCCTATTTTCCTCGGATAGCTTTAGCTCTGGCTTCAATGGTTAGTATGGTTCAGAACCACCGCATTTGATTGCATGAGCCATTCAATTTACTTGCGTCCATCGTAACGTTCGTCTCGTGATATTAATGTCCAAGTTCATGTGGTTAGAATGTCAATTACCGGTCAGCGTGAACCGGGAACGGAAATGAAGGGTGGGAATTTGATACGTGCTGGTAGGGGCGCAAACTGATTTATTTATTTACAGGAAATTAATTACAGTATGAGGGAACTTTAGTTTAAGGTAGTACTAGTGTGACGGTGGCGCCATCGGATGTCGAGTGGCGAAACTGACGCTCAAAAAAATATTGAATAAAATAACTGTTTTATACCTATTATGATTTGAATATCATGGCTTGTTAACAGGTTGTTGGTCTAGTGAATTTTCAAATACCATACTACCGTGTGGTGTTGCCATTATAAATTGGGATTCTTAATTTTTCGTTAAAAACCAAGCTTTGCATGGCTATATATCCATTACTAAACGATAAAAACTTTCCCCTTCTGATACAATATACATGGATAGTTCTAGAACATCATACTAGTTTTTCAAATGAAACTGCAAAATTTTAGAGGTACACAAACCAAATATGTGCGATTCTGAGTGATGATCGCCATAAGCCCCGTGTATAAGAAGTCAACTTTACAAGCGAATATATTTGTTCACAGACGATGAATGTGTTTCATATTTTAACAGAATGCGTATGAGTATCCAATGTTTACGTGCGCCAAATTTCATTCAGATCTGCAATTTTTTTTTCACGCTAGTACTACCTTAAACTGGAATTTGTAACATATAAACACAGTGAAGTGAATTCTCGTTTATTTATTCTGAACAACAGAGTGCCATATCTAGTAATGGGAAAAAGGCGTGATGATATATGCATTTATTTTATTTATAATGCTAAATTATCGAAGGAAAAATAGTTGAAAGACCTTTGTAAAATTTATGTTCTATCATTTCAACTCTTGTATTACAATATAATATTATTCCTGTAACAAAATTTCAAAACTCCCCTTGTCCTGTTAATAATAAATTTATTCCTCAATACGCGTTTATCCGACCCTGTAAAATGCTCCCTTTCTGATCGGGTTATTCAGGAAAAATTAATTGCAGTTTATCGATGCTTCGCAGCTTTTAATTAACGCACACATACACGCCATATACGTGATGCGAATAATACATATATTGTCTCTCATATGTGTGAATGTGTTAGAAAGTGATAGAGATATGTAAGGGAGGGATAAAAGTAAAAGTGATTGTTGATTAATTGATGGATCGTTTGATGGCATGATATTGGAAGTGTTGAATTTTAATGTATAATGGAAAATTATACGGTTCTACCCAGAAAAAAATTATGTTTTATGAGATATTTTATTGCTTATTAAATCTTTATATTATAGTAGATCCTCTTTTATAGATATATCTAAGGATTTTGTAAGATTCTGATTCTAGTTTTGTTTTGGCACAATGTTTCATTGAGTGCTAGTTATAGTTTAAAGAAATATTCTGGGTTTAAATTCATGCTTTATTGTATTTTTTTTTAACTGCAGCTTTTTTTAAGCTCTGAACATAGTCACTGTTTTTGTCGCTTGTCATAACCTTGAACTGTTTGACTTACACGTAATAATATCAGACCATTCCCGCTTAAAGCGGGATTTAAGGTAGATCTAGTGTGACGGTGGCGACATCGGTCGTCGAGTGGCGAAACTGACGCTCGGGGAAAGAAACAGAATAAAATAAGTGTTTTATACCTATTATGATTTGAATATCATGAATTGATAACAGGTTATTGGTCTAGTGAATTTACAAATACCGTGCCACCGTGTGATGTTGCCATTATAAATTAGGATCCTTCATTTTTCGTTAAAAACAAGACTTTGCGTGGCTATCCATTACTCAACGGTAAAAAACTTTCTCCTTTTGATACAATATACGTGGATAGTTCTAGTATATCATATTAGTTTTTCAAGAGTAACTACAAATTTTTGGAGGTACACGAACCAAATATGTGCGATTCTAAATGACGATCGCCATAAGCCCCGTGTATAAGAACACAACTTTACAAGCGAATATATTTGTTCACAGACGGTGAATGTGTTTCATATTTTAACAGGATGCGTATGACTATCCAATGTTTACGTGCGCCGAGTTTCATTCGGATCTGTAAAAATGTGTTTCACGCTACAACTTACCTTAAGCTGGATTTAAAATTTACATAGTTTAGCACAACATTTTTAGTGTCCGATGCGTTACCATAGAACTGTTCACCTTCTTATTTTTCTATGACATTCTGACATTGCTTATCCATAAGTAATTTAAGATTGTGTATATTCAATATTTATTGTATTATTTATGAAACAATGAAGTTCTAAAAAAAAGTTTTATATAAAATAAAACATGTTTTGCCATTAAGATATGACTAAAATATACTATCCTTTATACCTTTTTTAATTTGTCCTTGTACAATTATTGCTAGAAAATTAAAAAAATATATATTTGCGTTCATCAATGAATATATTTTAAAATTTATCGAGTCCTTCAAAAAAACAATTTGTTATCGAAATGAATAAATTTAAATAAAAAAACAATTTGAAGCTCTTGTTTCGCATAATTTAACTATATTTGACAGCGCAATGTATGTAACCGAAATAGATAATAGCAATTTTCTATTTGCAAATTTTTTGTTGAAAATTATATTTTATAGTAGTTACAAGCCCAAGAAAACGAAATTAATTTATTGTAATAAATATACAACGTGTAGAACATGTACATATTAGCAAACAACGAACAGCTTGAAAAAACAGTGCTGAGATGTCACAGTTAGTTACGTTCTACTCCGCATACGATATATCTCTTATTTACTTCGCGAAAATACTTGTGGCCAATGAGAACCTGCCGAATTTGTGATGTCACTATATTTTTAATCGCTTATATCTCTGATGTAAAACATATTTTCAACAATTTCTTTCACTAATACCCATTATTCAATAAATATTATACTTCAAGTTCGTTTAAAAAATAATACAGCTAATTGCAGATGAAACGTTAATGTATAAATAAATATAAAATAAATATATCATCATGGCCTGCTACCCATTACTGGGTGTGGCACTCTGTCGAAGTAGATCTCGGTAAGTCAAATATTTATCGCGTGAAGTGCGGTTATCAGCTGTCAAATCACGGCCTCCAAAGATGTTAATGGTGAGGGAGCCACAGGGGTAGTTTTAAAATGATGAAAATTGTTTGTCGCCTACGGGAATCGAACCAGGGTTCTCAGGATCCACAGGCCGACTTCATACCACTGAGCTAGCCACCCCATAATATAATATATATAATGTATAAATAAATATAAAATAAATATATCATCACGCCTTCTACCCATTACTGAGTGTGGCACTCTGTCAACGTAGATCTCGGTAAGTAATATATTTATCGCGTGAAGTGCGGTTATCAGCTGTAAAATCACGGCTTCCAAAGATGTTAGTGGTGAGGGAGCCACAGGGGTAAAATGATGAAAATTGTTTGTCGCCTGTGGGAATCGAACCAGGGTTCTCAGGATCCACAGATCGACCTCATATCACTGAGCTAGCCACCCCATAATATAATATATAAATAAATATAAAATAAATATATCATCACGCCTTCTACCCATTACTGGATGTGGCACTCTGTCGAAGTAGATCTCGGTAAGTGATATATTTATCGCGTGAAATGCGCTTACCAGCCGTCAAATCACGGCCTCCAAAGACGTTAGTGGTGAGGGAGCCACAGGGCTAGTTTTAAAATGATGAAAATTGTTTGTCGCTTGTGGGAATCGAACCAGGGTTCTCAGGATTCACAAGATCGACTTGATACCACTGAGCGAGCTATCCCCAAATGTATAATATTTAAATATTATTATTAGTATTGTTGGTTTTAATTAAAATAAGTAAACATTAAATCTAATCTTCCTCATGACATAAAGTGTCTTTATACTAGAAAAGTAATTAAATAAGGTTTAATCGTTTATTGCGCCAGTATTCTAGTACACTGGCTTCAAGCCAAATAGACCATTTCGCTTCAGTAAAATTACTAGTACGTAGGTACTTCTAAAGCTGCTTTTGACGTAAAACACAGAATCTAATAAATTTTGATTACGACTATACAGACACTATAAAAGTCATCCATTGCAGAAATAAATACGGTTAATTTAATACGGAAAAGTTAGAATATCATCTAGGACGGATTAAGGCGAAACAAATGCTTAATTCAGTCCTAAAATTGGCATTCAGATACTAATATTTTTGAAATTAGATATTTCCTCCTATTTGGTAACTCCATCATTATCTGTTACGGATCTATCAGCTAATGACAACCCTTATTTTTCATGATTACTTTATAAATTACCATAATTTTTCTCTCGAAATTGTCGATTAAAATTTAATGACAAATTTATAAACTCACTGAATTTATTTAACAATTTTAACAACTGTTTATGAAACATTTAAAAAAAAAATTATTATTTGCACATACATGAATATTTTCAATATTACCTTTAAAATTACTCCTGTGGCTCCCCATCTTTGGGTGCCGTGATTTGAGGCTGGTAACCGCACTTCACACGCATAATATATCACTTACCGAGATCTGCTTCGGCAGAGTGCCACACCCAGTAATGGGTAGAAGGCATGATGATATATTTATTTATTTTATTTATATTTTATATACCTACAACCGAAAAATTCTTTATTAACAAAAGAGATTGTTAACAGTTAACAACATATAAACTAGTAAGAATGAATGAAACACATTGCAATAAACAAAAAAATATGTATTATTTAATGTTATTAACAAAATATTTTCATGTAAACAGTATTATGTATTATAAATTTAGTACAAGACTTTCAATTAAAAAAATTGTAGATATGTCACATCAAATCCAGATAACTAAAATTTATAGCTTTGACAAAAAAATATAATTCAATGCAAAAATACAAATATTTAAAAAAATATTCATACATAGACTAAATTTTGTTTGTGAAATATACTACAAAAACCTAAACTATCTACTTATCTTAAAAACAATTGCAACCTTAGATTACATAGTACAAAGTGATCTGAAGTAAGTGTTTGAGTTGGTAATACAATTCTGGGGATCTTTTTATTCCACAGTTGGCACAACGACAGGTAAAGGCGAAAATACTATTGGACATATCATTTTTATAATATATACAAATAGGTTGAGTGACAGAAATACTTTAGATTATTGCTTTGTGAGTAATGTTAAGAAATAAAAGATGTGGATAAGAGAAACAACGATTTTTATTAATTTAATTTTTCAAATGTCACTGTCAACAACAGGAAATAAATGTATGTATCAGTCTTACCAATTTCAAGTATTTTTTTATTGCCAACTGAAACTGTTACTTGTGATAACTCTATAGTAGATAAAAGCAATTAGTATAATATCTAAATTACCTAGAATTAGATCATTTAAACGTACAAGCAATCATAAATAGATTTCAAAATAAATGTAATTATGAAAAACTAATTGCAGCATGAACTAAATCAATTCTTGAATATTCAGATCTCATTTAAATTCGACTTGTCGTCAAGAGAAACAAACGAATCTTAATGAGGTCATTAACAAGACAATAACATTATTTAGGAAATTAGTTAAAATAGACAAGAGGTGAAATTAGAGCTAGCGTTGACGTAATTTAGCAGTTCCGGAATTCAAAAGCAACGAAGAAATTAAAGGTTTTTGTAATAAATTAAAAATGTGAATCGTCCTACAAATACCTAGCAAGTTTTATCTGTAGATAGTATTCATTGCAATGTTGTGGCTATTTATCAAAATACTGTCAGTAATAATATAACAAGAGAGTGAGAATAAATTGAAAATGATTTGACAGATCTTTCGAAAACTTGTTGCCAGGCAATAGTCACGAAAGCCTGTAGAGCTTGAGTGGCTATTGCCAAATGGCAACAAGTTTGAGAAAGATACTGGAGAATTATTTTCTAATTTATCCAACTCTCGACTTATATTTAATTAGATTATTTTTTGACTTAGCTGTTGAGGTCGATTCATCCAACTTAAAAGATTTTGAACTGGGTCCATATCGATTGAGTACTTATTAATGTATTCTTGGAAGTTGTTTCCAAAATTTGTTGGTGTATTTCTGTATCTGAAATGGAACTAAATCAATTTTTTTTCACATTTTACTTGACGCGTTGACAGTTTTAAATAATTATTTGACAACTACCTATCATATGTCACAAACAAAAAAGCACCTACTGAGATTATTCTCGGAAATAATCATAAGAGCTTTATTCTTAGTATAATAATGACAGGATTGGTTAAAACGCAGACACATGACATACGTGAAGCATTTCATTGGTTTTGAGAATCGCCAAAAAATAATCATGTAAAAGAAATAGTGGCATTGAGATGAATCCTACGCTTAATGGAGTCTGTGAACAAATTTTTATTTGTTTTTATTTGGTTCTAGACAAGAAATTAAATTAACAGTATTTTATAAATCGATAAATTATTTAAAGTTTATGAGAAAAAAAATGTTATAAATTTGTAGATGGGATGTGTCGTCACTAACGTACTA
Organism: Pterostichus madidus; assembly: GCA_911728475.2. Lineage (NCBI taxonomy): Eukaryota > Metazoa > Arthropoda > Insecta > Coleoptera > Carabidae > Pterostichus > Pterostichus madidus. Next base: position 11,452,860 of record OU452315.1, read on the forward strand.
TAGTCTATTCCAGTTAAGAATGGAACAGATGGCACTGTACACGCGACCGGTTTTACATGCTCAAGTATGTCATCCATAATAAAATAATTTACCTGAAATCGGTAAGAAAGTACCTACTTTCCTTACCAGTTTTTGTATGGAAAGTATATTTTTACCAAAACAGTCAAAAATAAAATAAATAAATACACTACGTACTACGGACAATTGAATGCCAGCCTCTGCAAATGTCTCTTTTTTTTAAAAAAATCATAACTTTTTTTACAATCATCCGATTTTGATGCTGTTTTACGTTCCAGTAACAAAAATGTCCATATTTTCATTATCTGATGACAGATTTGTCAATTGACGGCTGATGATTCCCATAGAAAGCTTGGAAAATCACCTTTTTTTTAGAAAAAAAGTGGTTCTCGTTTGGGGATGGCTGGGGGAAGGGAAAGATAGGTTAGTTAAAATCAATTCACAGGTTTTCAAAGACTAGACTTTGGGCGAAATCGGAAAAAAAATTTCATCCAATTTGATTCAAAACTGACAAATTGACAGGGGTTTGAAAAGTGACGTTTTTTTTGGGATTCTTTAGGTGACCGGTTTTTTTTTTTTGAGCAGTGTACATCATCCCATCTTGTACCCATTACTGAATGTAGAACTCTATCCACAGACCGAGTTGATACCACTGAGCTATTACCCCATAAAAGTAAAAAAATAAATAAATATATCATCACGTCTTTTACCCATTACTGAGTGTGGCACTTTGTCGAAGCAGATCTCGGTAAGTGATATATTTATGCGCGTAAAGTCAAATCACAGTCCCCAAAGATATTACTGGATGGAAAGCCACAGGGGTAATTTTAATGTGGTGAAAATTGTCGGCTGTGGGAATCGAACCGAGGTTCTCAAAATCCGACCCTATAAAAGTAAAAAAAATGTAGTACATATTTATTTTCGAATAAGAATTTTATGCACCGCTACTGATATATTTATCTCTTCATCTTATATCAATTTCATCACATTAATGAAAAATTATCAATTTAATGTCATTGTCAACATCGACTTATCACCTAATACCAAAATAAATAATTCCAAACTTATCGCTACTACTTGAAGTGTCACAAACTGTGTACTAAGTTAGCGACAGTCAGTATGATAGCAAGCGCTATGGACTGCAGTTCGTTCGTACAGTCGTGTCCGTCGGTTACGGCATGTCTAGAAACGTAGAAACCATCTCAAGTAACGTTACTAGTAACCATACTAGTAACGTGACAAGTAATGACACTAGTAATGCCGCTAGTAATCGGGAGAGTCCCACTGTGAAAAAACGAAAGAGGCGTTTTGATATTTCAAAGTTGTCCAATTCTCTAGCAAACAGTTTTGAGGAATTAAATGTCAGGAATTTGTTAAAACATAATAAGGTGAGTTTTTTTTGTTTTATTTTCTTTTAATTAGTTGTTTTGCATAATTATGTTGTTTTGTTTTGAAATTGTAATTTGTTTTTTTGGTGGATTTTACTAAAAGTGTTTTCAAGCTATCTTTGCTTGAAAACACAAATAAAAAGCAAATTTTTAGAATTGATTTTTAATCTGCAGAATATTTTTCTTTAAACTCTAAATAATATTTTCTACGGACATTATTAAAAGTAGGCTTTTTACGGTTGCTTAGCGTATTAAAAATGACATTTTATAGCATTAGTGTTAAAAGTAAATTCGTTGTAAAATAATATTTAAAATTATTGCCATATGTTACATTCTTGGGGGTCGTGGTTTGACGACTGGTAATCGCACTTCATGCGCAAAATATATCACTTACCGAGATCTGCTTCCACAGAGCGCCACACCCAGTAATGGGTGTTTTACTATTATTTGCTGTTATATGGAGTAGTGGCTCAGTAGTATCGAGTCGACCTGTAGATCCTAAGAACCCTGGTTCGATCCGCACAGCCGATAAACTACTTCACCAATTTAAAATTACTCCTGTGGCTCCTTCACTACTAACATCTTTGGGGGCTGTAATTTGATGGCTGGTAACCGCACTTCACTCGCATAAATATATCACTTACCGAGATCTGCTCCGACAGAGTCCCTCACCCAGTATTGGGTATTCTACTATTATTTGCTGTTATATGGGGTAGTGGCTCAGTAGTATCGAGTCGGCCTGTAGATGCTAAGAACCCTGGTTCGATCCCCACACCCGACAAACTTTTTTACCAATTTAAAATTACCCCTGTGGCTCCCCCACTACTAACATCTTTGGGGACTGTAATTTGATGGCTGGTAACCGCACTTCACTCGCATAAATATATCACCTACCGAGATCTGCTCCGACAGAGTTTCATACCCAGTAATGGGTATTTTACTATTATTTGCTATTATATGGGGTAGTGGCTCAGTAGTATCGAGTCGGCCTGTAGATCCTAAGAACCCAGGTCCGATCCCCACACCCGACAAAAATTTTCACCAATTTAAAGTTATCCCTGTGGTCCCCCACCACTAACATCTTTGGGGGCTGTAATTTGATTGCTGGTAACCGCACTTCACTCGTATAAATATATCACTTACCGAGATCTGCTCCGACAGAGTGCCACGCCCAGTAATGGGTAGAAGGCGTGATGATATATTTATTTATTTTATTTTACTATTATTTACTGATATTGTTTACGTTAAACAGTGCTATTTATTTTAACATTCATGCAGGCAGAAAATGACAGATAACACGATATTAAAATAATTTGTACAATAATAGACATTCTTTAAAAATGTTTTTAATTTATGAAGATACCAAGGTAAACAACAATTATTGGAAAATAATTTATTTTATATTTTCTATTTATCATTAAATTGCATAGTTATCAAGTAATTATTACCTTAAAGTTAATTACTTCAAAACGGAAGTAACTTTTATAAATTATTTTACTAGATACAGTGTGTTCATTAACATATTAAGAACGTTTAATAATCGTGTGTAACTTCAGACGGTGATTTAATAATTATTTTACTATCTAGTGTGTTAATGAGATGATTAATTATTGATATATTTTAACTCGAGTGCATTAATTATTAAGATATTAATCGCCGATTAACACATAAGGTATGAGTAGGTACAACATTTTCCGTTGATCGTACTTTTTTAATTTGAATCTAATTTTATTGTATGATAAATTTGTTAGATTAGTAACGTTTGTAATATGTTAGGTTAGAAACGTCACATATGTTTTGACAACAATGGATGTATTCAATTCACTTAACGTTAGCTAGTACCATCGGTTTTTTCGTTTTTAGAATAATTTTTTTGTATAATCATTTTAAAAGAACGCTCCTTGAATATTCTTTAGCTAGAAGTGTCAAAATTATTTCGTTTAATTCCGTTTAGCATTTTGGTAGAACCTACCCAATATATGCTATACTACATGTGTTGTACGCATCCAAAAAATTCGTTCATTAATAAAAAAATTATGCATTAATGGGGGCCAATAATGCATTTTGTATGCATTAATGAAAAGGATTAATGAACCATCAACGGAAAAAAATAATTATACTGTCTTCATTTATTAGTATAAATAAAATAAATAAATAAATATATCATCACGCCTTCTACCCATTACTGGGTGTGGCACTCTGCCGAAGCAGATCTCGGTAACTGATATATTTTTGCGCGTGAAGTGCGGTTACCAGTCGTCAAATCACAGCCCCCAAAGATGTTAGTGGTGGAGGAGCCACAGAGGTAGTTTTTGAAATTATGAAAATTGTTTGTCGCCTGTGGGAATCGAATCTACGGTACCAGGGTTCTCAGGATCCACAGGCCGACTTCATACCACTGAGGTAGCCATCCCATATTAGTAAATAAATATAAATAAATATATCATTACATCTTTTACCCATTACTGGATGTGGCACTCTGCTGGAGCAGATCTCGGTAAGTGATATATTTTACACGTGAAATGCGGTTACCAGTCGTCAAATCTCAGCCTCCAAAGATGTTAGTGGTGGGAGAGCCACAGGGGTAATTTTAATGTCGTGAAAATTCTTTGTCGGCTGTGGGAATCGAACCGAGGTTCTCAAATTCACAGGTCGATTCGATACCACTGAACCATCTACCGCATTAGTATTATAGTATAAGAATTAACAGAGACATATTATTTGAATGAAGTATACATATTGTCTTCGCCTTAACCTTTACCGTGAAATTTTATATTTCTAGCACGAAGTAAGAAAATGTATTTGGAATAAAGTTCAATGCTATTAGTACAATAAAATGAATCACTATTACAATTCGCTATAATCACAATCTGGTTCTTCATCAATACGGCCCTGTATTAATTTTATTAATTCCACCAAGTAATTAATTTTAAATTGTTTAGTAAATATCTATTCTTAGTTGAAGCAGGAAAAAATATTGTTTGTTAATTAATTTTTTTTTTAGCTGCATACAAGAACTATGAATCTTTTGTGAGATAAAATTTCTTCTGTTTTTATTGCTTTAATCTTTTGTTCTAAGTTATGGTTAATTAGTCAACCGGCATTCTGCATAAGAAATTATAATTATTATACTTGAAATTCAAAGAAAACATGTTAATTGTTACTTTTAGAAATATGACTATGTTTAAAATAAACTTGAGTGAAATTAGATAAAGTTAAAATGGCAAACGGTCGTATTTATAACGGTTGTTTAATTTATTTGTTTTACATAAGAAATGCAATGGTACCATTTGTATTTGCCGATATTTTCTGCCCTAATAATTATAAAATAAAATTGCAAATAAAAAGTTATTCACAGTTAACAACTTTCATTGACTATTTGATATAAAACAAAAGTTCCAAAATTACTTGTTTGATTTCTTATGGAAATAGGTTATTCCAAAAGTAAGGCGCTTAAAGAAATATTTAACGCATACCAAGTTTAGTTGTAAATGTGTTACAATAATGCTAAACAAATTATCAAAAGTTAATATCTAAAATATTTAATTAAACACGATCGGCATTGATGTCCTTGTGACTTGGGTGGCTCAATTAAACCGCAATTTCACATTGTGAGGCAATGCGCATGTGCACCGAGATGGCAATTCGGAACAATACATTATTTAATTACAACAATAATTAAGCAATAAATGTTGGAATAGCACAGTAACCTAGTACATCAAATTCTTCAGTTTGAAGAACCTAAAAATGTACATTAATGTTTACTTCTTAAATTTCTGGAATAATAATTGTTTTTATTATTACTTGAATATTAACAGTTGGAACGTAATTAATATAATATAGTTCTTCACAAATTTCTTATAATATAAATTAAATTTGGCAAAAACAAGTGTTGACTGAAACGTAAACAAGCTTAGTTTCTGTGAGATGTTGCGTGCTCTTGTTAAAGTATACCCATCTCTCTCAAAAAAGAAAACCTACTTTCTCATTATTATACTTTCTCTCTTAATATTAATGCTATCTTTGTCACTGTGGCTCCCCCTTCACTAATATCTTTGGGGATCGTAATTTCACAGGCAAACGCGTATAAATATATCACTTACCGAGATCTGCTTCAGCAGAGTGCCACATCCAGTAATGGGTAGAAGGCGTGATGATATATTTATTTAATTTAAAATTATTCCTGTGGCTCCCCCTTCACTAGCATCTTTGGGGGGTCGTGATTTTACAGGCAAACGCGCATAAATATATCACTTACCGTGATCTGCTAACGGAGAGTGTCACACCCAGTAATGAGTAGAAGGCATGATGATATATTTATATTTATTTAATTTAAAATCATCCCTCTGGCTCCTCCTTCACTAGTATCTTTGGAGGGTCGTGATTTCGCAGGCAAACGCGCATAAATATATCACTTACCGAGATCTGCTAAGGCAGAGTGCCACACCCAGTAGAAGGCGTGATAATATATTTATTTTATTTATTATGGCTCACTGAAGCCAATAATAGGACAAAAATAAACATTGTATTATTGTTTTCCATCCAGTACAAGCTAAAAGAGTAAAATTTTTTTAAACTGCAACATAAATATAAATCATATTTTATTTAATAACGTAATTTGTGTCCTTCAAAATACTTATTTCAGTATTGATAAGGAAGAATGCAACTCCTACTGAATGGAATAAAAATTCCTATTCGATTTATTGCTCTAAAGTGATCATAAACTGTAATATTCATTATAAAATACCAATTGTAATTGATAAAAAACTGCATTTGCATTGTTCATAACTTGATTCCATTTTTAATGTGATTAACAAACGTAGATTATTTAAATTGCTTATTTAATTTAAAAAAGAAACAATTTCTGACTCATCTGTTGCATTATCAGATGAAGTGACAATGACGTTAACAACAAAATGTACTTATCTTTTACACTGGTAAACGTCACTATAGCTATTTACAAGTCCAGAAATAGTTAATTACTATAATATATTATATTACAATACGAGATGGAAAAAATTGTCAAACAAGGCAGTAGGCGAGTTTGATAATCCATCGATTATTGTACAGAACATTTCATATCATACAATATTTGACGTAATTTTACGATATGTGAAAAAATATTGTAAAATGTTAAATTTGACAATAACTTTTTTGTTCTTTTTTAATTGCACTTGTGTGAAATTCACTTCTAAAAACAAGCACAGGACGACACTCCCTTCCTTTCTTATCTTTTTGTTTCATTTTCAGTTACTGCATTGTGTGGACTTTTCTTTCATATACAATTGCAGGCTATCATTTTCATCTTTTCTAATCTTTGTAGATTCGTTTTTAGATTCGTTGTTAGGAGTAAGCGCGGGTAATTTGAGATGTTTTATGCATGTGTTATGTACGTTGAAAAAAGAAGATGAATGATGGGTGAATAGGAGTGATTGGATGGATGTGAATGAGGGTTTGTTATGTAAGAATGATTTCGAGTGTGATAAATGAATGAGTTTATATGGGATCTATGAATGTGGTTGAAGTGAGGGTGGTGTGTTTGGATGATAATGTTTGACGGGGGTTGATTGTTTGATGAATGTTATGAGTGAATGTTTTATGAGTGTTTTTAGGGTTCGTGCTACCCCATTTGATGGGATATAGCGTGAAGATATGTATGTATGTATGTATGTTTTTTGTTCTTATTTGAGACGTGTTTCAATTTTCAATAAAATCTAGGTTATATTGTATATTTGTGTCCGACTGTTATTTTACTGTTAAAATTCATTACAACACTAGTATCGTAATAGGACTCATTGCAATACGCTTTTAGTAGGTACTATAATTTTGTCCTACAACTATGCGATTTCTTTGTTATTACGTAATTAGTATTGCCTTAATTGCGAGTGGAAAGGAGACAAATGCAAACCAAGTGCGTTTCTGTAAACAAAAAGCACAAGTGCGGTTCGTTTACGCAACTGTCAAAATCAAATATAACTGACAGTAGCTGTATTCCATTTGCCACTTGGTTCATTTAAATCAGTTCAGATAAATTAGACAACATGATAAAATGAACTGAATTAAGCAAACTGATGCATTTATTGGGGTAAATTACTTCAAAATAAATTAAAAGGAGTAATTATAGTACTGGAAATAAAGTCAGTGAAGTAATACAGCGAAATAAATAAGTGATTTGGTTCAGTAAATGTAAGTTAGATCTGATCCAAATGGCAAATGGAATACGCCTAATGATTTTAAAAATTTCGTATAAGTAAGAACTGGTAAAAACAAATGTTGTGTGAACTTAGTTCCGTGAAATGTTTCGTGCTCTACATAATTATGCATATTTTGATCCTCAATATATATTTTTTTTAATCGCCAGAGTTGTGATCACTAAAATTTCTGTTAAAGAAAATGCCAATTTTTTTGTTCAATCAGTTTAAAAACCGAAAAATTTTAAAATATAGTTCTATATAAATCAGACTACGAGAAATTGAATGCCGTTGAGCGCATCTTCATATCTTTTTTAATTTTTAAGTTACAGCGATTTTTCACTTTTTTAAAAGCTCAACTTTGAAAGCCCATATCTCGAAAACTAAAAGAGATATTGAAATGCGGTTTGAACGAGTGTATTTCTCGTGTTCCAATTAACTTATAACGAATTTTTAAATTTTTTACAATTTTTAAAAAATTTTCATTTCTCAATATTTCAAAAAATTTAAAAGATAATGAAAATCAGTGAATTCTTCTTGTAAAAATACATAAGTATGCAAAATTTCAGGGAAAAATTCGCACAGATTATGTTTTTATTACAAAAAAACGAAAAATCACTGTTTTTTAATTATTTTTGAAGGGGTATCCCTTCAAAAAATTAAATTCTGAAATTTTATATGTACTTTCACGAGAGGAATTCACTGGTTTTTACAGATTTTCGTTATCTCGTCAAGTTTTTGAAATATAGGCAAAATAAAATTTCGAAAAAAATATGAAAATTTTCAAAATTTTCAAAATTTCAGTGTAAGTTAAATGGAGCACGAGAAATGCACTCGTTCAAACCGCCTTTCAATATCTCTTTTAGTTTCCGAGATATGCGTCTTCAAAGTTGAGTTTTTTAAAAAGTCTAAAATAGCTGTAATTCCAAAACTAAAAAAGATATGAAGATGCGCTCAACGGCATTCCATTTCTCGTACTCTGAATTATATACAAATATATTTTAAATTTTTTCAATTTTTATACTGGTTCAACCAAAAAAATCTCATTTTCTACATTTTTTGCGATCATGACTCCGGCGATTTAAAAAAATTATTTTGAGGGTCGAAATATGCATATCTACGCAAAAATATATGTGGAATCGAGTGGTGTCATTCTCAACTTCATATCTACTATCATATCATTTTCAATTAATCCTTAAGGTGGTACTATCATGGAAGTATTTCCGACAGATTTTAATGAAATTTAAATATGTTATTTTTCATGAGTTTCTACGTTAGTAAGCAAATACTAATACCTAAAATTAAATACTTGTTTTTATAAACTTTTTCGGTTAGGTATCTATACTTTGATGAGACAGTCATGATAGAACCACCTTAATTGAGAAATGTTTCCTTTACTAATTTCTGAAACCGTTGTTCTACTTCTGTAATGTACATTATTAAATCAGCCTTTTACAAACTGCAATTTTGATCACAGTAAAAACTGGTAAAAACAGGTAAAAACAAATGTTGCATGAACTTAGTTCCGTGAGATGTTTCGTGCTCTTGTCAAGTATACCCATCTCTCTCAAAAGAGAAAGCCTTCTGTCTCATTATTATGATAAAACAAAAGACAAAATGTCTATTGCGATGTGGAATTGAGTCTTAATAAATAAGAAAAATAGGAAAAAATTTTCCATCACTTGTCTCGTAATTCCACAGAGGTTTTTACAGCACGTTTGCATCAACTTCTCAGGTCATCAACAAACGGCTGGTCAGTTCAGCTTTAACCATAGACGTACGTTTCGTCCTTCTGGACTCATCAGTATGGTGCGATCATATATCCAACTAGATCAACTAGGATCTAGAGGATTGTGATACCGACTTAGCTGTAAAAACCTCTGTGGAATTACGAGACAAGTGATGGAAAATTTTTTCCTATTTTTCTTATTTATCATTATTATGCTTTCTTTCTTAATATTAATGCTATCTTTGTTACCAAAAGCTACTACCTACGTCTCGATTAATTAATAAATCTGTTTTGTTTCTTCCTTAGTAGGAACTTTACAATAAAATAAAAAAGAGATAAATTATTTGTATACGTAGATTAACATAAAATAGTGTTATAGGTACTCCTCAAGGATAATTTTAATTTAGGGAAAATCAATCGATGTAATTTTCACAGTCCGATTTGTTACTACGGAGCTATTTAATTAATTCTACATTTATTTTACACCAACTAATTCAGTTTAAATTGGTAAACAACAATTTGCAAACAAGACCATTTAAATATTTGTACGAAAGCTTGTTAATTAGGTTTGTCAATTGTTGTATATGCCATGTATAATTAATATCGGTTGCAGAGGCTTGTATTTGGGCTTTGAGTGTCCTGAATTAGTAACGAAGGCTTTATTGGCGTCTCATAAAATATTACCAGTCTTTTAATGCACCCTTAAGTGCTTTTCTGAGCAAGTGAAAATTACAAGAAAAAGATTTGTGAAACACCATATTTTAGTACATCGATTTTTGACAATTTAAAAGTTATGACTTTATCGAATTTGGCGCCATTTTCATTTGTCTTCATTATTTTCTGAATACGGGATGGTGGCTCAGTGGTATCGAGTCGGACTTTGAATTTGAGAATATGGGTTCGATTCCCAAAGTCGACGAACAATTTCCACCACATTAAATTTATCCCTGTGGCTTCCCCTTCACTAACATCTTTGGAGGCCGTGATTTTACGGCTGGTAACCGCACTTCACGCGCATAAATATTTCACTTATCAAGATCTGCTTCGGTAGAGTGCCACATCACGTAATGGGTGATGATATATTTATTTCATAAATAGGCGAAAAATTAGGAATTATTTTGATTAATTTCATTAACTTACGCTATCAGAATGAAGTAATCTGTATTAACCCTTTGCACTCCAATTTTTTTTTATGTGGTATACCGGTAACTCTTTAGGTTATAATGCGAAATTATTAGGAAAAATTACTAAACTTTTTAAAAATTAGAAAACTATATTTTAGAAAACAGTCTCCCAAATGCATATGTGGTTTGTTAGGACAATTGTCACAGTATTCACTAGTCCAAAACACGCGATTTTTTTCGTTTATGTCCTACAAAGCACTCTCACTACTCGAACTTATAATAAAATTGTCATATTCTATCGAAATTTCATCGGAAAAGTCACTTTGCACTTCAAAAACAAACTCGTCTTCACTACCATTAAATTCAACATTCTCCTCCATATTTATATTATTCGAATAGAATGAATGCGTATTTACTGTTATAAATGTAAAACATAGCAAAAAGCACAGCGTATCACCAGTGTGTACTGTATACAACTGAATACAACTATTTGTAAACTTGTAAAAGGATCCTTTAATTTATTAAACAATAAAATGTAATCCTATTGTTTATGTCGCCGCTGCGGCGCCATTGGATTTGTTAGAATGATTCCTATGTCGCCGTGACGGCGCCAACGGAGTGCAAAGGGTATAAGATGTAGGGATATGGCAGTATTGTGATATAAAATTTGATCCTATAATTTTTTCCGGACTTTTTTACAAAATCTGATTTGTCTTGAAACAGGTAAGACAACTGTCCTGACTAATTTTAGTATAGAAAGTAGATTTTTACCAAAACAGTTAGATAATGTACGTATCCAAGGTTACAACTTAAAAAAAGAAAACAGGTAAAGTACAAAACAGTCTGCTAAAAACTTATTTTTGTAACCTTGGATATGCAGTCTACTAATAGCTGTATTCCATTTGCCACTTGGTTCACTTAAATCAGTTCAAATAAATTAGACAACGTGACAAAATGAACTGAACTAAGCAAACTAATGCACTAATTGGAGTGGATTACTTCAAAGTAAAGTAGAATTAGTAATTCTAGTACTAGAAATAAAGTCAGCGAAGTAATCCAGCGAAATAAATAAGTGAACTGGCTCAGTAAATGTAAGTTAAATCTGATCCAAATGGCAAATGGAATTCGCCTATCAATATGATTCTTATCAAAAAATTTAAACATTTTGAATTATTTATGATTAATTATTGATTAAATTAAACAGTTTTAGAAAAAAATAGTAATACATAATAAGTCAGGAAAGTGTTTTTATTTGATTCAGCGGATTAAAATACTCGGCCCGCTTTGTCAAGTAAAACATCACTTTCCTGACTTAATATGTAATATACAAATAAAATAAAATAAATATATCATCACGCCTTTTGCCCATTACTGGGTGTGGCACTCTGCAGATCTCGGTAAGTGCTATATTTATGCGCGTAAAGTGCGGTTACCAACCGTCAAATCATGGCCCCCAAAGATGTTAGTGGTGGGGAAGTCACAGAGATAATTTTTAAATTGGTGAAAATGCTTTGCCGGCTCTGGGGATCGAACCAGGTTTCTTTGGAGCCACAGGCCGACTTGATACCACTGAGCCATACTATTACATGTTAACTGTTTATGCCAACATTTATGTTGGACACTCGGTATATTTTTTTTTTATTTTCTAACTTACTATCGATTAAAAATAATAATTTATAAACTCAATACTTCTTTGTAAATAGTTTTACATTTCCGTGTTACTGGTATGAAAATATTCATTTTTTATGTACATTGTACGGAAAATTGGAATTCACAACTTGACATGTTTTATTTTTTTTATCGGTGACTGAATGTCCATATGTTTTGATTTACTACCAAACTAAAATACAGCCTGCTAAAATAAAATATTTACAAATATTTTATATTTTATTGTTCATAAATTTGAATTTATCTACAATATAAAATATAATTTAAAAATTCTAAACGACTGAAATCAACGTACTTCTAAATCGTGTGTGAAGATAAACAACAGAACAATAGTTTGATTTTAAGAAGTGTTTTATTTTATCAGTAAGTGCTGAATTTAATACACTGATAAGTCTATTTCAATCTTTAGATTTATCGCACGTTGACGTCGATAAAAAGTAATAAACTTATTCTTTGTCAGTATAAAATATGCAAATTATTACAATCAGACAGACGTAGCACAGTGGATGAAACTTACGTCTAGCAAGCAAAAGTAGGTGGGTTCAAACCTTGCTGACTTATACAGCGTGCTTCAGAAATATAGTTATTTATCTATCAAGGGTGAAAAATTTAAAAATATAGTTCTATATAAATCAGATTACGAGAAATCGAATGCAATTGAGCGCATCTTCATATATTTTTTCGTTTCAGAGTTACAGAGATTTTTTACTTTTTGAAAAGCTCAACTTTGGAGGTCCATATCTCGAAAACTAAAAGAGATATTGAAATGCGGTTTGAACGAGTGTATTTCTCGTGTTCCAATTAACTTATACCGAAATTTTGAAAATTTTGAAAATTTTTAATTTTTTTCAAAATTTTAATTTTTCAATATTTTAAAAAAATTAAAAGATAATGAAAATCTGTGAACACCAGTGAATTCCTCTCGTAAAAGTACATAGGTATGCGAAATTTCAGGCAAATATTAACACAGATTCTGTTTTTAATACAAAAAAACGAAAAATCACTGTTTTTTAATTATTTTTGAAGGGGTACCCCTTAAGAATTTTATGAATTTTCGCCATTTTTCGTTTTTTTGCTCTAAAAAATTTATCCGTGGTGCAAATATTCTGAAATTTTACATACTTATGTATTTTTGTACGAGAAATCCACTGGTGTTTACAGATTTGCATTATCTAGTCAAGTTTTTGAAATATGGGCAAAATAAAATTTCTAAAAAAATATGAAAATTTACAAAATTTTCAAAATTTCAGTATAAGTTCATTGGAGCACGAGAAATACACTCGTTTAAACCGCACTTCAATATCTCTTTTAGTTTTCGAGATATGGGTCTTCAAAGTTGAGATTTTTAAAAAGTCAAAAATCGCTGTAACTCGAAAACTAACAAAGATATGAAGATGCGCTGGACGGCATTCGATTTCTCGTAGTCTGAATTATATACAAATATATTTTAAATTTTTTCAATTTTTATACTGGTTCAACCAAAAAAATCGCATTTTCTACATTAACCGAAATTTTTGCGATCATGACTCCGGCGATTTAAAAAAAAATATTTTGAAGATCAAAATATGTATATCTACGCAAAAATATATGTGGAATCGAATGATGAAATTCTCAACTTCATATCTAGTACCATATTATTTTAAATTAATAATTAAACTGGTACTATCATGGAAGTATTTCCGACAGATTTTAATAAAATTTATATATGTTATTTTTCATGAGTTTCTACGTAAACAAATACTAATACATGAAATTAAATACTTGTTTTTACAAACTTTTAATTAATTAAAATTAATTAATTAGCTCAGTGGTATCAAGTCGGCCTGTGAATCCTGAGAACCCTGGTTCGATTCCCACAGGTGACAAACAATTTTCAGGATTTTAAAAATTACTCCTGTGGCTCCCCCACCACTAACCTCTTTGGGGGCCGTGATTTGACGACTGGTAACCGCACTTCACACACAAAAATATATCACTTACCGAGATCTGCTTCGGCAGAGTGCGTGATGATATATTTATTTATTTATTTTATATAAACTTTTACCTATACTTTTATGAGACAGTCATAATAGAACCACCTTAATTGAGTAATTTTTCCTTTACTAATTTCTGAAACCGTTTGTAATGTACATTATTAAATCAGCTTTTTACAAACTGCAATTTTGATCACATAAAAAGTAAGGAGGTCGCAAAAGAATATATTTGTGATTTTTGCCTCCAAGGGGGTCATGACTCCCAAAAGTTACATAACCACTGTTCTAGATGATTCAACGTACTAAGATTATAATTTGGAGGCCATCAAAAACAATTGCATAGGAAAATAAAAAACTAGGGTATTTTGTTTCGAATGTTAGTCATCTTGAGTATTTATTTTAAATGGTTAATTCATGGATAGAATAAAGTTGCATGTCTGAAGGTAATATTTTTATGCAATGTCACAAGTATGTTGTAAAATAATATCAGTAAAATGTATTCACAATTGTTAGTTTCTAGTCGTATTTCTTTTTCTTGATCGTAACAAACTCATCACATATATTTCGCTGTCAAATTTTCCTAAATCATTTTAAAAGCATTATATTTAGTTCTACATATTTCAATAATTTCTCTCTATATTTAGAGCCAGTTTTTCAATCACCGGTTTTCTCTCGATTAATGTTAATCATGATTAAATAATAATAGAAACTATAGTTTCCATTTTTATTTAATCCCAAATAAAAATAAATATATCATCACGCTTTCTACCCATTACAGGATGTGGCACTCTGCCGAAGCAGATCTCGGTAAGTGATATATTTTACGCGTGAAGTGCGGTTACCAGTCGTCAAATCACGGCCTCCAAAGATGTTAGTGGTGGGGGAGCCACAGAGGTAATTTTTAAAATGGTGTAAATTGTTTGTCGCCTGTGGGAATCGAACCAGGGTTCTCAGGATCCATAGGCCGATTTGATACCACTGAGTTAATTAATTAAAAGTTTATAAAAACAAGTAGTGATATATTTGCGCCTGAAGTGCGGTTACCAGTCGTCAAATCACGGCCCCCAAAGATGTTAGTGGTGGAGGAGCCACAGGGGTAGTTTTTGAAATTATGAAAATTGTTTGCCGCCTGTGGGAATCGAATCTAGGGTACCAGGGTTCTCAGGATCCACAGGCCGACTTCATACCACTGAGCTAACCACCCGATTTTATTTAATCATGATTAACTTTAATCGCTGATTGAAAAACTAGCCCTTAATTTAGAAACGTTTGGCATTAGGAAATGTGCGATGTTAAGTTGAATTGAAAATATATTGTTTTTGTTTGTGTTACTGTTTTGTTTATAGATTATTTATTAAATAAACAAATGAAGAAAATTTTTCATAATTTGAAAAAGCTATCCCTGTGGCTCCTCCACCACTAACATGTTTGGGGGCCGTGATTTGACGACTGGTAACCGCACTTCACGCGCAAAATATATCACTTACCGAGATCTGCTTTAGCAGAGTGCCACACCCAATAATGGGTAGAAGGCGTGATGATATATTTTTTAAATTTTTTTTAAGAAAGTACTGTGGTACAGTGATAACATAAGTGTAAATATTTATTGATTTCAGTTGTGATGAAGTTAGAAATAAAAAGAAGGGGCGTATCACATATTCATGCAATATTTCGCAAGATTGTGAGATTTGTACATAATAAGAAGCGTGTACGTAAAATTATATACTTCTTTTATATGTTTCCTGTCCTTTTTTGCAGAAAATACTATGTAAATGTCGGTTAAGGGTGACTAATTTTATCTTTAGCTGTCAAATATTATTTTAAGAAGAAATAGTACATTATTATACAAGTATTGAAAGAGTATCATTACGTGTATTATATATTATTTTTCCTACGACAATTTACATTTTCAATTACAAGAAATTATTTCATTCTTTTAAAACAGTAAGGTAAAATCTTTACCAGACTGTTTTGTACTTTACCAAACTGTTATTTTTGTTGTAGCCTTGGATGTTTTGGTTCAAATCTCAGACAAAACATAACTAGACGGATAACAACGGCGTTTGTTGTGAAGCAGAAGGGGATAGAATAATTGGTGGGTGAGGCGGGTGCGCGGCAAGGAGCGGGTAAAAGTTGATGTTATGCAGGTTGCATTTATGTTGATGACAGTTATCAGACGCGAGCATTTTATTTATTTAAATACAAAAGTGCGTATACAAAACACTGAATATGTCAAAAACTAATCTTTACTTTGATGTATGAAAAGTAAGTAAATGAATATAAAAATAACTACACAATTGTTTGCAACTTGCATAACATCAAAGTGTACTCGCTCGTTGCCGCGCACCCGCCTCACCCACAAGTTACTCCATCCCTTTCTGCTTCACAACACTGCATTGACTTGAATACGGCATAATTCGTCTATTAATATACGTCATTGGTTAAAATCTACTTTCCATACTAAAATTGGTGAGGATAGTAGGCACTTTCATGCTGGCTTCAGAAAAAATAATATACGTAGCCTCTGCTTTACGTACCCTGTGGACGTCCATGGACTTCTTCAGAATCCTTTCTCTAGAGAGTGGTAGAATATTTTCTGCATCCCAGAATAGAAGTGTTTTTTCTAAAAGAATTTAGTATCAAACAAATAAAATGAGTCACTCTTAATCGACCTCTATACTATCAGAAGGCTTACAAGATTATGTAGATAATAAAAATGTAGTAATAAAGTTATTTAATAATTTCCAGTCTCTGTGAATAACATTTCATTTACTTATGTGTGCTAATACCAATGTTCATATATGCAATATATATCTTTGTAGGAACGAAGTTAATTTATTTGCATGTTTGTTTGTTGCAGCCTCGAGCACGATGCTGGATGGATGCAACATTTCAAAAACGGGAATGCGTGTTTTTTCTACCCAGCCCCAAAGATGAACGAAGGTCAGTTAAATTTCTCATTAGTTAAGGGTGTTTTTTCAATTACTTTACGCACTAGTGCGCAAAATCAAACTTTCCATCGGTTTCCAAGATAATGTAAATCTTATTTTGAATGATGACTACTAGATTTAACAATATTTAATTCATTTGTTTGCATGCAAAAATAACTGTCAATTTTTATTTGACTCACCGTGTATGCGTCCAATATTTATTTAAATTTTTAGCAAAGGTTTTGTTCTGTTTTTAAATACAAAAGTTATTATTAACTCATTTCTATTTTTAGCACAATTTTAACAATAAAACAAATCTTATTTCTGTTCTTAGTATTTTTATTGTATTATTACTAAAAAAATACAAAACAATATTCTAGTATACTCCGCATCAAATTGGTATACAAGTTCTATAATTCTGCGCAATACCATCTAAAAGATATTGATTAGATCTTTTGATACGGTAGAAATTACGCCATAGTGTGAAAGAGCTTTTATACGTTATTTTTACTATCGTAATATACATTTACAGCCAGATTCATAAAGAAAGATTAGCGCTAACACCATTTTTATTTCGTTTTTAACTCTCTTTCCTATGTACGAAACAAGTTTATTTTAACTTGAGTTAAAAAGACTATTAATTAGCATCAAATTTAATAAAATTCTTGAATCTGTTTTAATTTGAAACATAGTTATAAATAATATTAAAAATGGTGTTAGCGCTAATCCGTTTTATGAATCTGCCTGTTAAAGATTATTTACTAAAGCTTCGTTCACAGCACTTAACGTAGTTACTGTCATATGTCATAACCTTGAAATGTTTGATATACGTCATAACATCAGATCATTCCCTGCTATAGTTTTAGTCTTTGTTTTAAGCATAAGCATAAACACAAACATAAAAGTTTGCAAATTTAAATCTTTTGTCTTTATTTTAACCTAAAATAGTTTTATTTTTTCAATTATACATTAAACGAAACATAGTAGCAAACTATACAAATCAATTACTATACTTAAAACGTTATATAAAGATCGATTGACGTCAAAAACATAACTAGATAAATGACATAGTGTGCTGCTACGTTTACATGTAATCTGTTTTAAATTTTACTGCGCGTTGCTTTTTGGAGATGGCAAGATATAATTTTTCTTTGACTTTGGAAATATTTTAGAGACCGTGGATCTACTAATTTTTAATGCGTCCGATATTCCTTAATGAATTTTAAATTAATAATGAAAATTAACGACATACAAATTTATCTCTCGTAAGGGTAAAAACGGTCCACTATTTGTATATTCTTGCTCAAAATAACAGTTACTATGTTAAGAGCAGAGCTGGGCAAGCTACTTAAAAAAAGTAGCTAAGCTACAGCTAACTTTAAAAAAGTAGCTAAGCTACAGCTATAAGCTATATTTTGTAAAATATAGCTAAGCTACAGCTGAAAGCTTCCGTTAAAGTAGCTGTTAAATTTTAAAGCTACTTTTTTTAATTATTGTGAAATAATTAAATTTGCCATTGTCATATGATCAGTCTTTTGTTATAATGACTGTTAATTTACTATTATGTACATAAATATTAAAAATAGCAAATACCATCTGGCACCTACTGTGTATTTTTGCGTATTAGAGCCAGTTAGAACCGGCAACAAATAATTATTTTGTGTGGGTTTAGCTTGTACGCATGCGTACTTTGTTGACCTTCTGCTTAAAAAGTAGCTTTAAGCTACAAAAAGTAGCTTTAAAAGTAGCTTCAGTTGTTATTTTTAAGCTAATAGAAAAAAAAGTAGCTAGGTACAAGCTAGAGCTATATTTTTTCACAATTAGCTAAGCTACAGCTACAGCTAAGGTAAATGTAGCTAAGCTAGTAGCTAAGCTACAAAAGTAGCTAGCTACTGCCCAGCTCTGGTTAAGAGTAATAGTAATAGTAATAATAACAATAATTTATTTTGTACAAACATATATAGAAAATGTCAATACTAACAAAGTACAATACAAACAGTATAAATAAAATAAACAGTATATAATAATAATAATAATAATTTTCTGTAATTTTCTAACTTATAACAAAAGATAGTCATTTTAACTAGCAAAAAAGTAATTACCTAGAATATGATAATGCCTTAATGATAATATTATTATCTTAGAATGAAGCATAAAAATATAATAAATCTAAAATAAATAACTTCTCAGACAAGCTTTTAAAAAGATTAAAGTATTATTAATTATTTAAACTTCATATCGTTATGAATAAAATATTAAGCTGAAATATTGTATACAATAAAAGTAAATATAAATAATATTTATCGTGAGGTGATTTAACTGCGTCCAAGTTGTTCCATTTATTTCTAAACCTCGGATCGAGATCTGCAATTTAAGATCAAGGAGTAATAAATAAAATTAAAATAAATATATCATCACGCCTTTTATCCATTACTAGGTGTGGCACTCTGCCGAAGCAGATCTCGGTAAGTGATATATTTAGGCGCATGAAGTGCGGTCAAATCACGGCCACCAAAGATGTTAGTGGTGGGGGAGCCATAGGGGTAATTTTAAATTGATGAAAATGTTGGTCGGTTGTGGAGATCTAACCAGGGTTTTTAGGATCTACAGGCCCACTCGATACCACTGAGTTACTACTCCATAAAACATCGGAAAATAACAGACTATGATAATTATTTCCTCATTCATATAAAACTAGATATTTTCATTTTGGCAACAAAATGTATGTTTCAGAATAATTAATAAATAAATAATTTATAATTTTGATATTACATTGCTTACGCCTCCGAAGCTTACTAAGCATTAATTTTCATTAGTACAACAGCAAGTTAACAACGCTATTCATAATTGGTAGCATTGTTAAAATTTCTGACTGAATCTCTCATCCCCTGGTGTCCGAATTTCAAACTCGTGCTAGAATTGCCTTCTATAACGAGTGTTTTATACTATTCTCTCTATTTCGGTTTTCCTTTACATAATTTCTTTATAAAAATAGTTGACATTTGCCATTAACGGATATTTTTGCTAGAATCGTTAAGTTGGTGACAGTGATTTGCGATTGATTTTGTCCGTTGCCTAGATATTTGTATAAATTGTGTTTTTTATTTTGTCCGTTGCCTAGATGTTTTGTGTATTTAATGCAGTTATACCAATCTACGATAACAATGTCTTACCAAAAATTGTTTAAGAATGAAACTCATTCTAGCATCAATATGCTTGCGAGAATATGTTATTTTAATGCCAGTGGCGTACCTAGGGGGGGGAGGGGGTGCGCGCCGGGCGGCACATATCTTGGGGCGGCATTTTTTATATTTAGTTTTAGTTGTAAAAAACAACTTGTTCACTTCATAAGTTTACTAATCGATTTCTATGAATTATGAATTACTATATGATTTATAATATTTTTCTGCATCGTCAAGTCAATGTAGGATTGAAAATATGATCTCGAAAAATTCCTTTCTGCCTAATTTAAGTATGCCCATCCAATGGTAAAAAAAGTTCTCCACCTATAGTTGGTCTCAATTACAATTATATATTTATGTTTATTAATTTAATGGGACGGCTAGCTCAGTGGTATGAAGTCGGCCTGTGGATCCTGAGGTCCCTGGTTCGATTCCCACAGGCGACAAATTTTCATAATTTGAAAAAGCTATCCCTGTGGCTCCTCCACCACTAACATGTTTGGGGGCCGTGATTTGACGACTGGTAACCGCACTTCACGCGCAAAATATATCACTTACCGAGATCTGCTGTAGCAGAGTGCCACACCCAGTAATGGGTAGAAGGCGTGATGATATATTTATTTTATTTAATTTAATGGGGTAATGACTCAATGATTTTCAGTTGGCCTGTAAATCCTGAGGACAATAATACTTCCTTCGTTTGACCTATAAACACTTTAAAAATGTTCACGCTAGAACTACCTTAAGAACGTCGATTTGATTCCCACAGCCGACAAACAATTTTCACCAAATTGAAATTACCTCTGTGACTCCCCCACCACTAACATTTTTGGGGGCCATGATTTGACGGCTGGTAACCGCACTTCACGTACATAAATATATCACTTACCGAGATCTGCTTCGGCAGAGTGCCACACTCAGTAATGGGTAAATGTAGTGATGATATATTTATTTTTTTAATTTATAAAAACCATTATTTGACTGACTTAGAAAGGGCGGCAAATTGGAGGTCGCCCTGGGCGGCAAAAGTTCTAGGTACGCCACTGTCTAATGCCGAAACAGAGAAACGTTTTTCTGAGAAAGCACCAACATTTGTATGAAATTATTTGTGTCTGTTGCTTGGTACTCATTTATTTTAGTTGCATTTGATATCAAACAGGATGTATATTGATGAAAGATATAAATGAATATTTCAACGTTTTTAGGATCGTTATCTTTATTTTATTGATAGAGTACACAATCAATTTGACGGGAACAAATAGTACAATTAAAATCAATATTTAATTACAGTTATACTGAAAAATTCTTGATAGCTGTACTATTCTGCGAGCTCTTTATCTTTATAATTTATTTATTTATACTACTCTGTACAATAGGAACTTAATCTTAATTACAGTACAGGGTCTGGACTCACCGAGGCGTAGTGTGATAGTTCATTTTAAGCTTGAGTGGGATTCCAACACGGGATCTTTGGAGGGTGAATACATATATATATATATATATATATATATATATATATATATATATATATATATATATATATATATATATATATATATATATATATGGGATGGCTAGCACAGTAGTATGAAGTCGGCCTGTGGATCCTGAGGTCCCTGGTTCGATTCCCACAGGCGACAAATTTTCATAATTTGAAAAAGCTATCCCTGTGGCTCCTCCACCACTAACATGTTTGGGGGCCGTGATTTGACGACTGGTAACCGCACTTCACGCGCAAAAATATATCACTTACCGAGATCTGCTTTAGCAGAGTGCCACACCCAGTAATGGGTAGAAGGCGTGATGATATATTTATTTATTTATTTATATATATATATATATATATAATTTCTTTCATCGCAACGCCATCTGCTGTCAATCAGTGGAACTTCACCTGATATGTTAGAAGTGTGCGTTATACTTACATATCAGTGTATGTTATTTTTAACTTTCCGTAGTAGTTTATGATGTTGTTACTTTCATGAGTGGTCGTTTGAAAATGACATTTCCGTCACTTAATAGTAACTATGTCTCTCACTAATGATGAAAGTAAATCACAATTAAATTGTGTGAGAGAAATATCATTTTCACAAGTAATGTTGAAAGAACTATACTCCATACTAAGATCTGCAACAGAAAATCTATTGCAAAGTATTTATGAGATATTTTAAAAATCTATGACAAGAAAAGGAAACCAAAGGATTTAAACAAACATCCTGATTATGTCCTTCCCTACTGTTCTATATCTTGTCATCTCTTTCCATCTTCCTGGTTGCACATTCGCTGCATCCTTGTCCAGGAACAATTTACTTCATCCTGTGAACAGTTGGCGTGTGACAGTTCATTTCCTTGTACGTTTCGCGCCCATCAGAGTGGGTAGTTCCATGTTTATTTAGGTATGGTCAGAGCGATCAACAGCTCGGAAGGGTTCGGAAAATGTCGGGTGGATTCGTGTGTCGGTCAGGGTTGAAGAGAATATTTCGTGACTGGGGGTAGTTTGTTAGGAAGTTTTAATGTCGAAAGGAATTTGCAAGTTCAGGTTTTAGAGGTTGTGTATTATTGATTTTAGGGGATTTATTTATGATGTAATATAATAAGATGGGGTATGTTTCTCACAGTCAAAATTATTTTTACCCCTGTGGCTCCTCTTCCACTAACATCTTTGGAAGTCGTGATTTGATGGCTGGTAACAGCACTTCACGCGCTTAAGGTAGTACTAGCAAGAAAATTTTTTTTGCAGATCTGAATGAGATTTGGCGCACGTAAATATTGGGTAGTCATACGTATCCTGTTAAAATATGAAACACATTCATCGTCTGTGAACAAATATATTCGCTTGTAAAGTTGAGTTCTTATACACGGGGCTTATGGCGATCATCACTCAGAATCGCACATATTTGGTTTGTATACCTCTAAAATTTTGCAGTTTCATTTGAAAAACTAGTACGATGTTCTAGAACTATTCATGTATATTGTATCAGAAGGAGAAAGTTTTTTATCGTTTAGTAATGGATATATAGCCATGCAAAGCCCTGTTTTTAACGAAAAATTAATAATCCCAATTTATAATGGCAACACCACACGGTCGTATGGTATTTGAAAATTCACTAGACCAACAACCTGTTAACAATTCATGATATTCTCATCATAATAGGTTTAAAACACTTATTTTATTCAATTTTTATATTTTTTGAGCGTTAGTTTCGCCACTCGACAACCGATGGCGCCATTGTCACACTAGTACTACCTTAAATATATAACTTACCGAGATCTGCTACGGTAGAGTTCCATACCCAATAATGGATAAAATGCGTGATGATATATTTATTTATTATTTTATAAAAAAATATTTCTTGTTCTTGCAAATGGTTGGAAAAGTCTGTTTCCTGCTTGGTCGTAGATAAAAACAAATATTTTTAGTCATTATTTTTGTTTCATAAGATGAGAATGCCCATTGTGTGCTAAAAGTATTATAATTTGGATAATTTTGCATCAGATGTTGCCACCGTAAAATAAATAAAACTGTAATAATATTTCTTTGTCTGTGACGTATATAAACGGTATTTCACATTTTAAGTGCCATGTTTACTAATTTATTCGTCTTATCTTTCTTAGAAAAGTATAATAACAACTTCAAGTTATTTTTAATAGTTCGTAAAACAATATAAAGTTTATACAGTTGGTTATTTTACAATAATATGCGATAAACCTTGATTTGTAATAATTCTGGCCTTTCCTATCATACATAATCAGATATTTTTCTTAAAATAAATTTATAGATTAATAAGAGACACGTGCACATATGCTTTCTTAGGTACTGTAATTTCGTGATCGTAATAATTGGATGCGCATCCACCAATTTTCGCACTATAAACTTTCTCAGGCAGATACACAAAACGGATTAGCGCCAACACCGTTTTTAATATTATCTATAATTCTGTTTCAAATTAAAACAGATTAAAGAAATAAACTACATTTGATGCTAATTAACTCTCTTTTTAACTTAAGTTAAAATAAACTTGTTTCATACATTGAAAAGAGAGTTAAAAACGAAATAAAAATGGTGTTAGCGCTAATCCGCTTTATGAATCTGCCTGTCTATGTCTACTAATTGTTCTGCTAAATCCTGAATTAATTAATTTACGTTACAAGTACTGAAAGTAAAACTTTATAGGGTGAGTAGGCAATTTTCAGGAAGTCCAAGAGAGACACTTTCAGTACGAGCAAAGAATAATATTTGTTGTTAAATTGTAATATAATATTATTTTTATAGTACTACTTTTTGTTAAATTGTACTGTAATATTTTTATAGTTTAGTACCGCAAAATAACTCTTTATGACACTAGTACTATAAAAGCTTATTTTCGGTTGTTACCTTGGTTACTATAACACTAATATTATACCAACATTTTACAAAATATATATGTGGCACAGTTGTATCAAGTCGGCTTATGGATCCTGAGAACCCTGGTTCGATTCCCACTGCCGACAAATATTTTCACCACATCAATACTACTCCTGTGGCTCCCCCTCCACTAACATCTTTAAGGGCCGTGATTTGACAACTGGTAACCGCACTTCACGCGCAAAATATATCACTTACCGAGATCTACTTCGGCAGAGTGCCACACCCAGTAATCAGTAGAAGGCGTGATGATATATTTATTTTTTATTTTATTTTACAAAATAGTATATTATTCAACGACGCTATAATGGATGCTATTACTCCCAACGATGAAATTCACAACACAAGCGAGCAATTTGAGCGAGGGTTGTAATCATCGGAGGGAATAAAATTGCTCTTTATTGCTAGTTGTATACTACCTTTATCTACACAAAAAAGTTTATAATTTCGTTTCATATCAATCCCAAGCTAAATTAAATTACATTAACATTGCACTATTTTGTGATAGAAAAATATAATTTAGAAATGTCATCATTTTCGTATATTTATTTTTGTTTATTTGGTTTGTCATAGTTATCTACCAATCTTTATGCTTTTTTTATTTGTACAAAAAAATTTATTCAGGCAAAATGATTTTATGGGCTAATGGCTCAGTGGTATCCGAGTCGTCCTGTGGAACCTAAGAACCCTGGTTCGATCCGCACAGCCGACAAAACATTTTCACCAATTTAAAATGACCCCTGTGGCTCCTCCACCACTAAAATCTTTGGGGGCCGTGATTTGACGACTAGTAACCGCATTTCACGCGCCTAAATATATCACTTACCGAGATCTGCTTCGGCAGAGTGGCACACTCAATAATGGGTAAAAGGCGTGATGATATATATATTTATTTAATTTTTATTTAATGGGATGGCTAGCTCAGTGGTATGAAGCCGGCCTGTGGATCCTGAGAACCCTGGTTCGATTCCCACAGGCGACAAACAATTTTCATAATTTCAAAAACTACCTCTTTGGTTCCTCCACCACTAAAATCTTTGGGGGCCGTGATTTGACGACTAGTAACCGCATTTCACGCGCCTAAATATATCAATTACCGAGATCTGCTTCGGAAGACTGGCACACTCAATAATGGATAGAAGGCGTGATGATATATTTATTTACTTTATTTGTATTTATTATAAATAAGGGGTTGCTAGCTCAATGGTATCAAGTCGGCCTGTGGATCCCGAGAACCCCAGTTCGATTCCCACAGGCGACAAACAATTTTCACCATTTTAAAATTATCCCTGTGGTTCTCTCACACAGCTTTGAGGGCCGTGATTTGACGGCTGGTAACCGCACTTCACGCGCATAAATATATCACTTACCGAGATCTGCTTCGGCAGAGTGCTCCACCCAACAATGGATAAAAGGCGTGATGATATATTTATTCATTTATTTATTTATGATTTCAGAAATATCGCTCTTTAATATGTTTCTTGAACTTTTTCCCATCCTTGTATTTACCCCAATGTGTGTGTGTGTGTGTCTAAAACATGTGAATTTAAGTAAAGTTTGCAAATGACGAGGGTAGGTTTTGTTTTATTTTACGGGCTTTGTTTATGTTCAATGGTTTTTGTAAGCACTCTATGTACGGCGAGTGAAGTAAAGGTTTTTTAAAATAAATTAATTACTGCGAAAATTGGTGTTTCAAAGCTTTTCTGTATGCTAATTATCTTATTTAATGAAAGGAAGATTGTAAGTAATGCTGTGAACGAAATTACTTACCTTGAAGCGGCATCATACATTTTCCACTATCGAATTATTTAGAGAAATTTTCTTTTTAAAAAAAAAGGAAAAAGATATCCAGCATTTCAATTTAATCGTGGTAACCAATCTAAAAATCCTGGAAAACGTGGAATTGAAAACCTGCCTGGAAATCCTTAATAATCTATTATTTTGTTTATAATACCTGGAACCAAATTATGTATCGTCAAAAATTATTGCTGAATTTAGTTTCTTTTTTTATATTCATGGATATCAGTAACAATTGTATTCCAATTAATTGAAATGATAGCTTTTTCTGGGAATTTTTAATCCAGTTTTTACAGTAATTATTCAAATGAATTTTAAAATATTTAGATTCAGAATTTTTATTCGCTACAATTTTTAATTGAAGTATTTATCATTCGCGTTATTTTGGCGAATTTTGGAAAGCAAAATCCGACTTTGCTACGAAATTGCTTGAAATTTTTTGTAATTTTTGAATCCTGAGTGATATCGAGTCGGATTGTAGATTTGAGAACCCAGGTCCAATTTCCACAGCCGACAAACAATTTTTAGTAATGACAAGAGAGTGAGAATAAATTGAAAATAATTTGACAGATCTTTCGAAAACTTGTTGCCAGGCAATAGTCACAAAAGCCCGTAGGGTTTTGAGTGGCTATTGCCAAATGGCAACAAGTTTGAGAAAGATACTGGTTTGAGAAAAATACTTTTCTAATTTATCCAAATCTCCAGTTATATTTAATTAGATTATTTTTTGACTTAACTGTTGAGGTCGATTCATCCAATTTAAAATATTTTGAACTGGGTCCATATCGGTTGATTACTTATTAATGTATTCTTGGAAGTTGTTTCCAAAATTTCTTCATATATTTCTGTATCTGAAATGCAACTAAATCTATTTTTGTCACACATTTTACTTAACACGTTGACAGTTTTAAATAATTATTTGACAACTACCTATCATTTGTTACAAACAAAAAAGCACCTGCAGAGATTATTAAGAGTATAATAATGACAGGATTGGTTAAAACGCAGGCACGTGACATACTGTCAAAAAATAATAAAAAATAAATAAATATATCATCACGCCTTCTATCCATTACTGGTTGTGGCACTATGCCGAAGCAGATCTCGGTAAGTGATATATTTTGCGCGTGAAGTGCGGTTACCGGCCGTTAAATCACGCCTCCCAAACTTGTTAGTGGTGGGGGAGCCACAGGGGTAGTTTTGAAATGGTGAAAATTGTTTGTCGCCTGTGGGAATCGAACCAGAGTTCTCAAGATCCACAGGTCGACTTGATACCACTGTGCTAGCTACCCCACAAAAAAAAATAATCAGTAAAAATAATTAGTCCAATATAATACTCCCTCTACTAACATCATTGGGGGGGAGGCGGCGTTATTTGACTTAACTCGCATAAATATATCACTTACCGAGATCTGCTACAGCAAGTACCACACCCAGTTATGGGCATATATATGTACTAGTAGACGTCTTGACGTATTTTTCTTTAAATTAATTTTTAGGCATGTCATTGCTGAAAATATACGATACCGAACTGTCGAACAAAAGTATTCGTATTTTAAAATGAAAAATATAAAGCACAAAGACTCGTAGCGTGTCTTATATTTGACTGTGAATACTGTAAGACATCGACAAAACTGTCACTTTGTATGTCGAACTAAACTTGTCTCACATGAAAAACGTCGTATTGAACTGAAAGTAAATATGCAAATATGACAATATGTTTGTTTCCTGAGTCGCCTTTTCCTTTGGGAAGTTGCCCAGCCACCGTGAAAATGCAGATGTAATTTTATATGGCGGGTAAACAACCGAAATAAACAAATATTTAACAAAATACAACAACAAGGAAAGTTAAATGTCAACAAAAACTTCATGGACATTTAAAACACTCAAGAATGGGGTGGCTAGCTCAATCGGTCTGTGGATCCTGAGAACCCTGGTTCGATTCCCACAGGCGACAAACAATTTTCATAATTTCAAAAGCTACCCCTGTGGCTCCTCCACCACTAACATCTTTGGGGGCCGTGATTTAACGACTGATAACTGCACTTCACGCGCAAAATATATCAATTACCGAGATCTGCTTCGGTAGAGTGCCACACCCAGTAATGGGTAGAAGGCGTGATGATATATTTATTTATTTATTTTAAGAATGAGGTACCGAGTCGATTTGTGGATTTGAGAACCCGGGTTCCAACAGCCGACAAACAATTTTCACCATGTCAAAATTATCCCTGGGACTTCCCCGCCATTAACTTCTTTAAGGGCAGAGATTTGACGGCTGGTAACCGATAAAACTCTTATAATAATATGCTACTACGACAGAGAAATTTGGTTGACGCCTGCATCGAACAGGTGGGATGTGGTCTAGTGGTTAAGACATTGGCCCGGCAAGCTGAAGGTCCCCGGTTCAAATCCGGGCGTCTCCCAAATTTTTCTGTCACAAAATTAAATTAAAAAATTATCATTGTCACTGTATGATTTCCTTTAAAATCAGACATGTGTCGCTACAGACGAAACCCGTTGTCAGTACCTATGATACATAGGAGTCTTGGGATCGATGCTGTGTTAGACACTATGACAGAGGAATTTGGTTGACGCCTGCATCGAACAGGTGGGATATGGTCTAGTGGTTAAGACATTGGCCCGGCAAGCTGAAGGCCCCCGGTTCGAATCCGGGCGTCTCTCAAATTTTTCTGTCATAAAATTAAATTTAAAAATAATATGCCATTGTAGCATTGTTTTTGTTAAAAACAGTTGTACAAAATTCACTCTGTAAATGCGATATAGGAAAATACTTTTGAAACATTTTACGGCAAAGAATATACGATGAGAAATATTTAATATTATAAGTACACCACATTCTTCTAGCCAAATATCCATTTCATTACAGCAACACAGAGACAAGGAATGTTCGTTTCATGTTTCGTTGTAGACGCACAAATAAGCGTATTTAACGTAGCAGGTTCATGTTTCCAAAATTACTCTTGCTGTATTTGTGAAATGTACATTAATCTCACCGTTGAAATATCAGTTGATGTACAGAGGCGGACTAGAACAATTTGACATTATAATTTACTAGGTGGTTCAGTAGTATTGAGTTCGATTCCCACAGCCGACAAACATTTTCACCACATTAAAAATTACCACTGTTGTTCTCTCTCCACTAACATCTTTGAGAGGCGTGATTTGACGGGTAGTAACCGTACTTCATGCGCATAAATATATCACATTGCGATGTGGTTTGAGTCTTAATAAATAAGAAAAATAGGATCGCACCATACTGATGAGTCCCTAACGGACGAAACGCGTCTATTGTTAAAGCTGAACTGACCAGCCGTTTGTTGATGACCTGTTAAGTTGATTCAAACGTGCTGTAAATTTTTGTGGAATTGGTGACATGTGATGGAAAATTAGGTTTTCCTATTTTTTCTTATTTATGTGTCACTCTTAATTTGCGTAACTCGCCAGCGGCTCGTCCCACAAACTGTACTTACGAGATATTACAATAAGGATCATTGTAACACATGTTTTTCAGTATATTATTATATTTATTTTTATCATCTAACAAAAATTCCAGAAGTGTTTCTGAGGCCCTCAGTTTCACAAACAATATTCTGAAACATTTTTCAGACAGTTCCTTTTCTTACAAAAACTCTTGTATACTTTTTTTAATTCCTGAAATTTTTCTTAGATACTTATCCATTCAAAGAAAATTCTGAAGTACAAGTAGAAAATATTTCTGATAGTATGTGGCAATACTAGAATTAGATAAATAATAATAATATATCTTGTCATATCACAAATCATATGTTTCATACTTTGATAGTATGATAACAACGTGTACGATAACAGAATATAATTTGAGAAACAAAAAATAATCAGTTTACCAATTATGCTAGAAGATAATAACGATAGAACACTTGCAAATATTTACAAAGTATGTGCTATTGTACTATCTCAAAATAAATATTAAAAAAAAGTAAATATATTGTAAGGGGTAGGTGGGTCATTGGTATCGAGTAGGCCTGTGGATTTGAGACTCTGGGTTCGATTCCCACAGCCGACAAACAATTTTCACCACATTAAAATGGGGTAATGGCTCAGTGGTATCAAGTCGGCCTGTGGATCATAAGAACCCTGGTTCGATCCCCACAGCCGACAAACATTTTCACCAATTTAAAATTACCCCTGTGGCTCCCCCAGCACTAACATCTTTGGGGGCCGTGATTTGATGGCTGGTAACCGCACTTTACGCTCCTAAATATATCACTTACCGAGATCTGCTTCGGCAGAGTGCCACATCCAGTAATGGGTAAAAGGCGTGATGATATATTTATTTATTTTTATTTATTTAAAACTAGCTATTACCCGCGACTTCGTTCGCGTGGTCTACAATTTAATGCGAGTACCCGGCATGCGTTGCTTTGTAACTCAAAGAAAGTGTTTGTGTACAGCTATCCATGTGAGAAGCAAGGATTTTCCAAATTTAGTCCACACACTTGTAGCGATTGTCCCTGTGCTTTGTTGATGGTCATTGCAAATGCGAGTCGTACCGGAAACTGAAAACATCTAAATTTGAATGGCATAGGACGGAAGCTTTTATTATACCTATATGTTAAGATTGTTTCTCGTCTGTATCTATACCAAATTTGAATCGAATCAGTGTAGTACTTTTCAGGATAGCTAGCGGCCATTTTGTTTCAAGACGACAGACTGAAGCATTATTATACCTATATGTTAAGATTGGTTCCCGTCTATGCTTATACCAAATTTGAATCGAATCAGTGCAGTACTTTTCAGGATAGCTAGCGGCCATTTTGTTTCAAGACGGCGGACTGAAGCTTTATTATACCTATATGTTAAGATTGGTTCTCGTCTATATCTATACGAAATTTGAATCGAATCATTGCAGTACTTTTCAGGATAGCTAGCGGCCATTTTATTTTAAGCTGCCGGACTGAAGTTTTATTATGCCTATATATTAAGATCGGTTCCCGTTATCTGTACCAAATTAAAATCGAATCAGTTTAGTTCTTTTCAGGATAGCTAGCGGCCATTTTGTTTCAAGATGGCGGACTGAAGCTTTATTATACCAATATATTAAGATTGGTTCCCGTCTATGTCTATACCAAATTTGAATTGAATCAGTGCAGAAATTTTCAGAATAGCTAGCGTCCATTTTGTTTCAAGATGGCAGACTGAAGTTTTATTAGTCCTATATGTTAAGATTCTTTCCCGTCTATGTCTACACCAAATTTGAATCGAATCAGTACAGTAATTTTCAGGATAGCTAGCGGCCATTTTGTTTCAAGATGGCGGACTGAATCTTTATTATACCTATATGTTAAGATTGGTTCCCGTCTATGTCTGTACCAAATTTGAATCGAATCAGTGCAGTACTTTTCAAGATAGCTAGCCGCCATTTTGTTTCAAGATGGCGGACTGAATCTTTATTATACTTATGTGTTAAGATTGGTTCGCGTCTATGTCTATACCAAATTTGAATCGAATCAGTGCAGTACTTTTCAAGATAGCTAGCCGCCATTTTGTTTCAAGATGACGGATTGGACGTGTGCTAATTCAGAAACCTTCGCGGGCGTATGCACAACAACTTAGCAAAATTTCATCGCAATCGGATGAATGGTATAAGAACGCATAAGGGACAAACAAACAAACAGACAAACAAACATTAATTTTTATATATATAGAAGATTATCCCTGTAGCTTTATTTTTATTTATTTAAAATTATCCCTGTAGCTCCCCCTAACCTCTAACATCTTTGGGTGATTTAAGGGCTGGTAACCATACTTACTACTACTTTAATGAGGTGGCTAGCTCAGTGGTATGAAGCCGGCCTGTGAATCCTGAGAACCCTGGTTCGATTCCCACAGGCGACAAACAATTTTCATAATTTCAAAAACTACCTCTTTGGTTCCTCCACCACTAACATCTTTGGGGCCTTGATTTGACGACTAGTAACCGCATTTCACGCGCCTAAATATATCACTTACCGAGATCTGCTTCGGCAGAGTGATGTTATATTTATTTTTTAAATATATAGTTATTTTGACAAGAAAACATTAATTATTTTGAATGGTTGTGTATGTCTAAAAAATGCGCTACTCGGCTACCAGGGTTAATATTTCGTTCTCATTTAATAATGTAATGTATTTTTGAGTTTTTAAATAATTTATTATTAGGTTGTCTCAACTACAATTACTTTTCTGTGTATGATTGATGGTTTCTTTTTGCTCTTGTTCTGCGTTCTGTATCGCGTTTTTATTTTAAAAGGAATCAGAATTTATGAATAGAAAAGAACCAGTCAAATAAAAATTATTTAATTCATTTTTGTATTTGTACAATAATGGGTATTTTTTTAATATTACACATTATGAAATGATGTTTCGTCATGCTATTTTTTATTATTTTTATCTTTTGCTCGCTTTAAAATCAGAATATAAATTATTCTTTTAATCTTGTACTTACAAATGGAAAATGTGGAACTATATGAACAAAGTTCATTAACATTTCTTATTAATTAGTAGTTGATTGTCTTTATTTTTCAAGTGTCAAATATGCTTAAATTATTTTTCTACCACCAACACAATAAATGCATCATTACATCCTTGGAAACAGAGATGTAATTGGTCATTAACGCCCTTTTCTTTACCAAGATAGTACAGGTAAAGTACAGAATAGTCTGGTAAAGACTTTTTTGCTGAAACCGGCAAGAAAGTGCATACTTGCCCGACCAATTTTAGTATCGAAAGTAGATTTTTACATTGGATACATTCATATCAAAAGATTTAAACATTTTGAATTACTTTTGATTAATTATTGATTAAACGGTTTCAGAAAAAATAGTATACATAATACGTCAGAAAAGTGTTTTTACTTGACTCACCGCTTCGTCTATTAAAATATCACTTTTCTAACTTATTTTGTATATGGGATGGCTAGCACAGTGGTATGAAGTCGGCCTGTGGATCCTGAGGTCCCTGGTTCGATTCCCACAGGCGACAAATTTTCATAATTTGAAAAAGCTTTCCCTGTGGCTTTTCCACCACTAACATGTTTGGGGGCCGTGATTTGACGACTGGTAACCGCACTTCACGCGCAAAAATATATCACTTACCGAGATCTGCTTTAGCAGAGTGCCACACCCAGTAATGGGTAGAAGGCGTGATGATATATTTATTTATTTATTTTATTTTATTTTGTAATATACTATTTTCTTCCATCAACACAATAAATACATCATTACATCCTAGGTCACAGAGATGTAATGAGTCATTTGACGCCTTTTCTTGACCAATTTTACTATGAAAAGTAGATTTTACAAAAACAATCAGGCAAAGTACGTATCCAAGGTTACTACAAACAAACAAAAAAGCGTCAGATAAAGTACAAAACAGTCTGGTAAAGACTATATATGACTGTTTTGTACTATACCTGACTGTTTTGTTGTTGTTGTAACCTTGACAGCAAAAAACAAAGTTAGTTACTCCAAATTCTGTCTCCATCTCATCAGATTTATTTCAAGCACACGTATGCATTATTACAAGTGGGTTACTTACCTCCTACCACATTCTAACCTACTTGGCATTTCCAGCTGCGTATTCCTAGAGCCAAAATTTTGAAATGCTGAAATGTGTTGCGTTTCACTGAATATTCAGTTTCAGCTCACGTGCGAGGCTCAATTTGCAATTATTATTTCAGTACAGCTTTGTATTTCGCGCTAGGTGGAGGGACAAGTCAGACAAATGTGAAGTGTTATTAATTCAGAATTGAGTGACAGGGTAGTATTTAAATCTAATTTAAGAGCTTATTTATAGACCTAAGTTTATTTTTACATTTTTGACTGTTAATTACTAAACATTTGTTATAATTTCCTAGGTTTACAAGTCTGGCCATATAGAATTCTATAGCAAAATGCAGGGGATAATTTTAAAATCGCTAAACTATTAAATAAAATAAAATAAATATGTCATCACGCCTTTTACCCATTACTAGGTGTGGCACTCTGCCGAAACAGATCTCGGTAAGTGTATATTTATGTGCGTGAAATGCGGTTACCAGCCGTTAAATCACGGCCCCTAAAGATGTTAGTGGTGGGAAAGCTACAGGAGTAATTTTGATGGGGTAAAAATGTTTGTCGTCTGTGGGAATCGAACCGGGCTTCTCAGGATCCACTGGCCGACTCGATACCATTGAGCCACCTATCCCATAAATAATTCTGCAATAGATATTATTCCCGCGAATAATCACAAGAGCTTTATTCTCAGTATAATAATGATAGGATTGGTTAAAACACAGACACGTGACATACAATGAAGTATTTCATTGGTTTTGAGAAACGTCAAAAAATAATCGTTAGAATATTTGTACGAGGAAGAATTTTAGAGGAAACTATCTGAAATTCGCCTAAAACTATCAAAAAATCAAGAGGGTACCCCTTAGGAAATTTTCAAAATAGAAAAATCACTATAAATTTGCTTATAAGTCAATTCGGACACGAGTAATTCAAAACCGTTGAACGCATCTTCATATCTTGTTTAATTTTTAACAGTCTTCGGAAAAGAAGGAATTTTTTCTTTTCAGATTTTATTCTTTTCTGAGGTTAAATCTTTAAAACTAAACAAGATATGAAGATGCTCTCAACAGCATTGAATTTCTCGTGCTTCAATTAACTAGTAAACAATATTACAACGATTTTTATTTTTTTTAAATTTGTTACCAAAATTTTCTCATAAAACAGTTTTTGATTAATATTTCAAAAATTAGAAGACATATGCTCTTGGGAACTTATCACTGGATTTATCGGGTGAAAATATTATATGTTTTGGTCAGCCAATCAGAAAACATAAAAATATATCCTATATAGTTATATTGTAATCTCTCATAAATACGTTATAAAATTAATAATAAAACAATGTAATTATAAATCAATATTATATATAATGAAATATAAATAAGCTAATTACCTGTCAACATATTATAACAAATGCATGTAAATATAATTATGCCAAAATGGATGAATTCAGGAATAATTACACCAATAATTGATCGAAACAAACCACGCGGGCATAATTTTAAATTCACCTCGCCCTAGGCGAGACAAACTGTAGGCCTGGCAAATATTTTTAAAAAATTCAGGAGCGTTGCGTTCGCTCCTGGCAAATATTGCCTCTGTTATCCTCTCTCAGGGTGTGTAAATCATTGTGGAGGTACGCAGTGGTACCAACTGTGAAATGGAGAGAAAAATATTAAAAGTTGCTGGATGGTTACATTAAAGGGGAAGAGACTTTTATATTTTTAAAGGTATATTTTATATTTATGAAAACATTGATTGCTTAGGAACAAATGATCTTGTATGAAAGGAATTATTTATTTGTTACTCTGCACAACAGGAATTTAATCCCAATTAGAGTACAGGGAGCCTACAGCTTATAGTGGAATCCGAACCACTCAGACACAATCATATTTTTACTTTCTTATACATAGTATAAGGAAGTATTGGAATCGTGAAAAAAATCGTTGACGAAATTTTCGCGGAAATACGTGTTTTGAAGTCCACTAAATCCGTTTTGATCATTTTCTCAATGATGTCTGTGTGTGTGTGTGTGTGGATGGATGTGTGTCCGAGTGTGCAATATCTCATGAACGAAATAATATTTGTTAACGAAACTTGGTAATTATAAGTTTCATGAAAATACGAAGAGCTGAGTTGATTTTGAATGAAATTGAAAAACCGGAAGAGGAAGTTTACTGGACACACAAAACAATAAATTTCATTTATTTCAAAAAATGGTATCAGTTACGAAAAAAAGTTTCAAATAAAAGATGTTGGTAAAAATATTTGGAACATAAAATGTTATTTGCAATTTTCCTGTATATGCGTCTAATTTTGAGAAAAACTAATTTATATATTTAATAATATATTCCAATAATCATAGTAGCAATAGAAACAAAAAGCATAGATTTAAATTTTCGCTTTATCTAGTTATCTATGTCTTTTTTCGGAAAAACAAATACATCATTAAAATGGTCAACTAATTTGGCAACTTTATCTCAATTTAATTGATTTCGTATCTCACGATTCTTGAGATACCAAGGGTTAGGTTTGAAAAAAGGACTTCCTGTATATGCCTCATCAGTAAAGTTAGACATAAAGTAGTCAACATTACTAAAAAATTATACGTAAACAAATTTGATATTTGATATGTTTCAAACAGATAAATGCTGAATTAGTGAAAAACTAAATTACATGTTTAATAATATTATATAACATTCATATATTCTAAATATTAAATATGCTGTGTACTGTGTATAAGAAAGTCGTGTGGTGCCCACACCAGATTTTTTTTTATATAATTTGAAGTCAGTGAGATTTGGACGCATGACTTAAAGCTTGTTAATTAATAAACGCACGAATTACCTCGCTTGTCTGCATGAATGTCTTCATAAATAAATTAATATTTTAGAATATTGTTGCCCCTCCAGCATATTTCGTTCATACATACGAGTATAATTCTTTTTTTTTAATTATAAGGTAAAATGAAAAACATGTTCCCAATTGGATCTGAAGTTTGTATCTGAACTCCAACCTTTTGGAAATAAAATATTATTGTTCTACATTCTACTTATTAAAGTTAAAGGTTAAAATATTGTAATAAATTTATGTGCAAATAATTGTATTATACTACCTTTCTATAACGAATTTACAAAGTGAATATTGTACAACTGTTTCTGTCAAAAACAGTGTTTCAAAGTAATAAATAAGAAAAAATAGGAAAAAACTAAATTTCCATCGCTTGTCACAAATTCCACAAAAATTTACAGCACGTTTGAATCAACTTATCAGGTCATCAACAAACAACTGGTCAGTTCAGCTTTAACCAAGGACGTTGAAAGGAGGGGATATGGCATTCAAGTCAAGACTGTGAGGCTCGGCAGATTGACAGAGACAGAAGTATTATTTTCTGTACCGTGCTTAGCCTGCTATTGATTGACATGTGTCATAAAGAGATTTGAAATTTAAATAGACAGAACAGAATCATTCTCTCTAAAAGATTATACATTTTTACAAGGAAACTGAAATTATAAACACTTTGTTACCATTTTATCCACAAAAAAATATATCCAATTCCATACAACACAAAAATTGAAACACAAATGACACTTCGTGGTTATGTTTACATAAAACAACGCTCCCTGACAACGTCTAAACGTCACTTTTCTTACATAAAAATTCAAAATATTTGAAAGAAGAAGAGATTTGGCTAAACACGGTGCAGAAAAACTATTGTTGTCTCTTTCCCTTGCCCAAGCCTCACTTCAAACAATGCTACAGTATCGTCATGCCATATCCCCTCCTTTCAACGTCCTTGGCTTTAACCATAGACGCGTTTCGTCCTTTAGGGACTCATCAGTATGGTGCGATCAAGTATCCAACTAGACCAACTAGGGACTAGTGAACAGTGATACTGTCTTATCTGAACTGACTGATGTTAAACTATGTAAGCCGGTAACCGGTAACATGACATGAGAGGTACGGAGCAACCCGTGGTGCCATCTACCGACAGAAATACAAAGTAAGGAAAATCAGAATCTAGGTAGTCTGATCTTCCCTAATCGCATATATTTCGCATGTTAAATAAAGGCCTCCTTTTCGAATTTTAATACCTCCGGACCCAATTCGAAGAAAGCGTAAAAGATAAGACTGTAATAAATTGATTCAAAACTCAATATTACTTTGGATGCTTACAGTTTCAGGCGTTTAAGTACGCAATATTCTATCGGGTTTTACAGCGAACATCGCTGAAATGGTACTTTCATAAACCTGGCGTAATCACGTGACACCAGCTCGCCTGAAAACCGCACTGAAGCTGAAATTTTGTGTGTGCTGCGTTTCGTTTACTCGTTTGATAAAAAAAGTCGATATTGTGAAATAGATTCGTGCGGATATCGTTATTTTAAATCTAACTCGGTATTTTGAATTTAACTAAAGTTGGTTTAATTTTTAATAAATTATTTTAACGACAATATTCGTCCCAAAAAAATATTCTTGACGATATTCTGAAGTACTTATCTTTATAGGAGAAATTAAGGTGTACTTTCTACGCAAAAAAAATCAAGAACTTTTTCCAGATCCTTATCAAAAATAAATTTTAAAATTGCAGCACAATATAATAGTTATTTATGTATCAAGGGTGAAAACAGGCGTTTCTGGCCTGTGGCATGATTATTAGCACGAGGCGCAAAGCGCCGAGGGCTGATAACATGCTCAGGACCAGAAACGCTAATTTCACCCGTGGTACATACAATATTTTACGTACAACAAAATAACATTAAACAGGCAGATTCACAAAACGGATTAGCGCTAACACCGTTTTCAATATTATCTATAACTCTATTTCAAATTAAAACAGATTAAATAAATTAAGTAAATTTGATGCTAATTAACTCTGTTTTTAACTCAAGTTAAAATAAACTTATTTCGTACATTGAAAAGGGAGTTAAAAATGAAATAAAAATGGTGTTAGCACTAAATCGCTTTATGAATCTGCCTGTAAATGTTCAAAAGATTAAAATATTTACATAGGTTATATGTCAAAATGACATTTGCAAAATCAAGTATTCACAATAAACAAAAATTGCCATTTTATTTATGTATCCATATAATAATTTTTTGTATGGCTCAAGGATTAAAAAGAAGTATTTAAGCCTGTTCTTTAGTGCTAAAACAAATGAATTTTGGCCGGGTTATGCAAAAAATAAATTATTTTTCGTTGCTATAATAAATGAAAATAAATGTATAACTTATTTTATAATTCATAAACTAAAAGTTTTACTAGTAAAAGTTTGTTCATTGTTACATGCTCGTACGATCGTACATGTAAGATTAAATATTAAAATACATTAATATACAATGAAAAATAACTAAAAAACATATATGCATGTATCAGTAATTATTTATATAACAACAAATATGAACAGATAAATTATTAAACAGAAAAAAATTGTAGATTCGCTCCATGTACAATATTCATAGTTATTATTTGATCAATTTAAAATATTATTTTGCAGTATTTGATTAAAAATTGCAATATTAATTTTATAATTATTGAAACGGAAACGATCCCAATTACATACAGTACAGGGCAAAAATCTTGATATAAATTTTTCTATATTTACAATTAGATCGTCACGCCTTTTACCCATGACTGGGTGTGGCACTCTGCCGAAGCAGATCTCGGTAAGTGATATATTTATGCGCGTGAAGTGCTGTTACCAGTCGTCAAATCACGGCCCTTAAAGATGTTAGTGGTGGAGGAGCCACAGGGGTAATTTTAATTTGATGAAAATTGTTTGTCGGTTGTGGGAATCGAACCGGGGTTCTTAGGTTCCACATGCTGACTTGATACCACTGAGCCACTACATACAATTGCATAATAATATTAAGTATTAAATTGTAACAAAAGCTGTATTCCATTTGCCACTTGGTTCACTTAAATCAGTTCAGATAATTTAGACAGCATGACTCAATGAACTGAATTAAGCAAACTGATGCACTTATTGGGGTGAATTACAATTAATTAAATCGAAATTAGTAAATCTGGTATCGGGAATAAAGTGTGCTAAGTAATCCAGTAAAATAAACAGTGATCTTGGATAGTAAGTGTAAGTTAGATCTGATCTAAATGGTAAATTGAATACGCCTGAAAACTGTTCTTAAACTGTTACATTTTTGTTTAATTTTATTTCTAGTGGCAACACAGATATATACAATGTTTTTTTCACAATTCTCAAACATCCTATTTTAACAGCTTCATTCGTCACGTCATATTTTTAGTTTCATTTATTTATGACGGATATAAACTGATTGGGCAAATAGACCATAAAACATGAACATGGAAATACCTCCTTTTGTTTCATATGGTATTGTTTTCTAAATCCTTTGTTATATAATTAATTTCATGTGACACATGTTTCAATACCATGTATCTATTATGTTAGAACATAATAACGAACATGTGTTGCTAATTTATATTACCAAACAATAAAATTGGCAAATATATTATTACCGAAATCTGCAAAAGCAGAACTATCACTTAAAATTTGCCTTCGTAACGTAATTTACACAAAAGTCATCTCTTTTCATTGATAACTATGGGTGTTGCGATTGGACGACAGGTACTGTAATTACAAGATCTGCAATTGCAGATCAGCATGTTTAAGAGTGTTTGAAAAGTATGTATTTATTTATGCTACTCTGTACAACAGGAACTTAATCCTAATTACGGGGTCCGAACTTATCGAGCTGCAGTTTGGTAGGTCATATATTTTTAGCTTTAGTGGGATACGAACTCAGGATTTTCAGATTCAGCATCGTGCTGGACAAATGATATGTTAATTTATATATTCATGTCATTTATTTTACAATTTTCTCCACATTAACATAAAATAACAAAATATATCATCACGCCTTCTACCCATTACTGGTTGTGGCACTTTGTCGAAGCAGATCTCGGTAAGTGATATATTTTGCGCGTGAAGTGCGGTTACCAGTCCTCAAATCACGGCCCCCAAAGATGTTAGTGATGGGGGAGCCACAGAGGTAGCTGTTGAAATTATGAAAATTGTTTGTCGCCTGTGGGAATCGCACCAGGGTTCTCAGGATTCGCAGCAAGTAAGAAAATTTCTTGGAAAATGTTCACGCTTCGATTTTTCAACAAATATGTTTACACCATCCTTTTTGATTTTCAATAACCATAAATCAATTTATATACTGCGTTACAAATTAATCACACTAATATACATATATACCCCAAGTCGGTAACTTCTATTTATTAATTAATACGCTAGTTATAAACCTGTCATTTTGGTTCAACCCTTAATAAATAACATATCATTGCATTATTGATTAAGAAATAAGGTAATGTTGAAATAGATAGTCTGCAGTATTTTCATCAAAATGTAATTATACTGAAATTTCTCTCTTGCCATTTTAAAATAAAAACAATTTTGTACAGTAATCAAGTTTGTTTAATTTGTTTTCCTTTCAGATGAAATATTTTTTCAATTTGTATCAACAAAATAAAATATATTAAAGAGAGAAATTAATTACTTTTTTAAATGTGTTTTTGATATTTATAACTTAAATGTCAAAACCATTATGAAAATATCAAACAAATCTACGGTTTTATTTATATTAAATTAATGTTCGTTTTTGTCCTAAATATTTTGATTTATATCAATATAAAGGTATAATTTCGTTATTTCATAAAATAAATTAGTTTGTTCTATTTGCATACACAATAAAAGTTTGCATGACAAATCACGAACAATTTTATCATGGCAACGTGAATATACAAATTTATTAAATTGACGTATTAAAACCGTAACAAATGAACAACAAATATTGGTCATGGCCAACAATTTTGTTAAAATCAATCGCATATTTCTGTAGAAAGAGATGACATATTATTTGCACCTGCAATCATATTATATTTTCACATTAATTCATTTATCCACAACTCATATATAATAAAGACATAATTATACTGATTTCAGTTGTATTACATGGCTCATAAAACACTAGTGTTTTATATTCCATAAAGCTACATTCACAAATCGAAATTAGTTTTTGTTTTATGCTTTATATTTTTGTGTATTTTTAGGTGCCATTCACAAATAGTTTTGCTTTGGTCGATT
The DNA here is from genome assembly GCA_911728475.2 of Pterostichus madidus. Lineage (NCBI taxonomy): Eukaryota > Metazoa > Arthropoda > Insecta > Coleoptera > Carabidae > Pterostichus > Pterostichus madidus. The sequence continues at coordinate 11,494,983 of OU452315.1, forward strand.
TTAGTTAGTAGTGACATCTATCATAAAGTTTAGAAGATCGGTAATACAGTAAATGCAACTGTCAGATGTGCTAAGTTACACATGCTGTCATATGTTGTTTGTTTATTTTCGTATTTTTTGGAAGAGCAAGGCAAATATTATCATAATAAGAAAGTAGGTATTAAAATCTTGTTTTTATTTTCATTCATTTTGACACTCGAATAAAAACAAACTTAGGTTATCGTCAATGCGACGGATGATAGAAAGAGTCAAGTATATATCACTACATCATTCTACGCTTCGTCCTATTGCTCTATTCCTAAGTATAAAACGTAAAACTAAAACATAAGTTTGGAGTTTGCAAACTTTTCTGTTAAAACCAAAACTAAATACTGATTTGTGAATGGCTGCATAAGGTAACATGACTACAAGGTTATTAAAACAAAAATGGAAAACATAAAACAAAAACTAATTTCGATTTGTGAATGTAGCTTAAAACACACAAATGACTTGTTACTTAGCAACCACTTCATGATCTACCGTATTTTGAGAAACAATATATAACTGAATCAACGTTAAACCTTACGACCAATCTTCTTCGATACCTATAATTATGAGTTGTGGATAAAATTTTGTATTACACTTGTGTTTTATTGGTATGTAAAACACGCAAGAAAAGTTTATACACGAGACCGAAGGTCGAGTGTTTAATTTTTCTTAAATCTAATATCGTTCTCGTTCTTTCATTTCTTTGTGCATAACTAATCTTTGTTCAATAATCAATCCTTTTGGTCACTTAAATATCAAAATGTTCACTCTCGACAATGTTTCCACTATTGAGAATTTTTCTGTTGCCTTATACAATCCTATAAATCCTTCGGGACTTCCTGTATCCTCTCATCCGCGGTCTGATTGGGAACGTGGATCGTGGATAGAAGGGATAGTGCCCGTATATACCCTGTATACCCTACATTCACTCACTTAAATTATGTACGGTTCTGATTTGCTCCGTGGCGGATATTGTATGCTTTTGTAGATTGCTCTTCGGTGTTCTTTTGATCAATGAACAATATTTCCAGGAGATTTAATCGAAACTATTGAATTTCTGAGCGGGATTAGTAAGTCTTAGTGGGGGGTTGTTTTGCTTTGAACTATATTTCCGGAAAGAAAATGAAACTTGGGATAGAGATATCTTCTGCGTGTCGTTTATACTCGCGATATCACTCGAGTACTTTTAAGTATTTAAGAATAAAATAGAGAAGATTTGATAGAATTGATAAAATAATTACAATGAACAACATTGAGATAAAAACACAAAATAAGGTAAGATTAGTAAGCCAATGTATAATGAATTCTGATCCTATATTTAATAATTTTTACGTTTCCATGGATGCGTCACGTTTTTTGCACTTTCGGGTGCTAAAAGAGCTTTGTTATAGACGCAACACAGACAATATATATATATATATATATATATATATATATATATATATATATATATATATATATATATATATATATATATATTTTGTACCCACTTAAAAATGATACTATTATTTCAACTTTTTCAATTGTAAATAGGATCAAAAATAGCATTTTTACTACAAATAATTTTGTCAATTTGTTTTATTTTAAATTCAATAAATCTGCGAAATTGACTAAATAAATGGGTAAAAAGATCTTTTGTTTCAGTCGGACTATAATAATTATTTATGTATCAAGGGTGAAAACAAGCGTTTCTGGCGCGCGGCATGATTATTAGCACGAGGCGCAAAACGCCGTGGGCTAATAACATGCTCAGGGTCAGAAACGCTAATTTCACCCCTGGCACATACAATATTTTATGCACAACAAAATAACATTTAACTATATGTTCAAAAGATTAAAATATGTAAATAAGTTATATGTCAAAATGACATTTTGCAGAATCAAGTATTCACAATAAACAAAAATTGTTTTTTATTTATATATCCATAAGAATTATTTTGTATGGCCCTAGGGCCAAAAAGAAGTGTCTAAGCCTACTTTTTAGGGCTAAATAGGTATTTATGTACCAAGGGTGAAAACAGGAGTTTCTGGCTCGCGAAATGATTATTAGCACGAAGCTCAAAGCGCCGAGGGCTAATAACATGCTCAGGGTCAGAAACGCTAATTTCACCTGTGGTACATACAATGTTTTATGCACAACAAAATATCATTTAATTATATGTTCAATAGATTAAAATATGTACATAGGTTATATGTCAAAATGACATTTTGCAAAATCAAGTATTCACAATAAACAAAAATTGTCATTTTATTTATGTATCCATAGGAATGATTTCTGTTTAGCCCATGGACCAAAAAGAAGTGTTTAAGTCCGCCTCTTAGGGCTAAAACACATGCTTTTCGGCCCGGTTGTACATAAATACTATTTCGAGTCTTGTAATATTGCTCGGGAATAACAGCCGTCTCTATGGTTTTTGTTTATTTTATTACTAATATATCTGTGGCAACTAAAATCCATGTTGACAATAACAACTAAAACGCAGATCAGGGCGTAATGGCGGCATATGACCTGAGTAGTTGGTCCGCCAAAGAAGCCAGAAAAAAAAAATCCATTTTCGGTAAAAAACAGTAAAATTGCATTTATTCAACAAGATTTGTCTCAATTGTTTTCAAATAAAGTATTATTATTTTTTGATATGTTTGTATAGAGAAAATACAGCATACCATTAAAAAAAACCGTCGCCTATATGTTTGTAAAATAAAAATATTAATTTTCTTTTTCTTTTCAGGTAAGCATCAATCCCACTTTTACTTCCAGTTAAAATTGTCCATTTAAACTGTAAGTAATTTAATTTAACTTATTTACTTAAACATCTGAATTTTAATTAATTTATTCTCTAAATTAATTTACTTATCCAACCAGCCCAACTTTTTCATTTCAATTTAAAAATTAAATTAATGTCTCTAATTGTACTTTTAAACATTTCCTGTAATAAATATAACGAAATTACAATTTTCTTCAATGAAATATTAAGGAACGGATTCTACGTTACAAACATTCCACTCAATTTCGAGGAGTCTAAAGCTATTAAACAACACCAAAGTTTAGTTGAAAACTAATTTTGTTGTTAGAGAAACTATTCATGTACAGTAAATTGAGTTTTATTATCATGCGATACACAGCAAGGTGGAAAATAATTAATTTGTGATTTCTCAGAACCCCGAACGTTATCAGCTAGATTCTCAAAAAAGTTTTAGCTAATCCTGAATTTTGGATTAGTTAATCTTATTCTAGATCAACTTCAAACAATTAATTCAAATCACTTTCTGAAAACCAAATAAAAAAATAAATATATCATCACGTCTTCTACCCATTACTGGGTGTGGCACTCTGCCGAAGCAGATCTCGGTAAGTGATATATTTTGCGCGTGAAATACGGTTACCAGCCGTTAAATCACGGCCCCCAAAGATGTTAGTGGTGGAGAAGCCACAGGGATAGCTTTTGAAATTATGAAAATTGTTTGTCGCCTGTGGGAATCGAACCAGGGTTCTCAAGATCCACAGGCCGACTGAGCTAGCCACCCCATCTGAAAACCAAATAGTAACAATATTATTTTAGGGTTTGTTTAAACTTTTTTGAGAATATGGTTTAGTTTAATTTGACTAATCCAAAATTCAGGATTAGCTAAAACTATTTTGAGAATTGGGCTGTTAATGAATAATTATGCTGAGTGATCGGAAATAAGTGTTTCAGTTAGCAATACAATTCTGGAGATCTTTTTATTCCACAGTTGGCACAACCCCTGAATGTAACAATATTTGAATACTCATTTATCATCTTAATAGTAATTGCTAAATAAATTGCACGAATTATTTTTATAACTACTTACAGGCTGATCAAAAGTAAGTGGTTCAGTTGGTAATACAATTCTGGGGATCTTTTTATTCCACAGTTGGCACAACGCCAGGTAAAGGCGGAAATACTATTTGACATATCATTTTTATAATAAATACAAATTGGTTGAGTGATAGAAATACTTTAAATTATTGCTTTGTGTATAATAAAAGGATGACCATTTTTTTTTTATTAATTTAAATTTTCAAATGTAACTGTCAACAACAAGAAATAAATTTATGTATCAGTCTTACCAATTTCAAGTATTTTTTTTATTGCCAACTTACTTCTAGTCACTCTGTGCCTATTTTACTTTTTATATAGATATACAAACTAAACATAAAAGATTATAAAAATATTATAATGCACGCATCCACAATTGAATCATTAGCACGTGACCATATTGTTATGACTATGATCTCTTTTTTTTAATATTACCGCCCACGCAATTGTTTTGTCTACTAGTCATTGTTATTACTATAAACTGAAATTAAATACTCTTGTATATATTTCAATTTGTAATGCAATCCCAGTATTTATATCATAACATTTATTATTTATTTTTATATTTTACCGTCAATGCATTTATTGTTTATTTAGCAAACTTGACGTTTTCACTATTCGATTACACATATATTTCTGCGTAGATATACGTTCTTTGACCCTCCAAAAAAATAGTTTTAATCGCCGAAGTCATGATCTCAAAAAATTCGTCTAATGAAAATCTGATTTTTGTTGTTGAACCATTTGAAAATTGAAAAAAAAATTAAATATGGTTCTATATCATTCAGATTACGAGAAATCGAATGCCGTTGAGCGCATCTACATATCTTTTTTAGTTTTTGAGCTACAGCGATTTTTGACTTTTTGAAAAGCTCAACTTTGAAGGCCCATATCTCGAAAACTAAAAGAGATATTGCAATGCGGTATGAACGAGTGTATTTCTCGTGCTCTAATTAACTTATATTGAAATTTTGAAAATTTTGAAAATTTTCATATTTTTTTCGAAATTTTCTTTTGCCCATATTTCAAAAACTTGACGAGATAATGAAAATCTGAAAACACGAGTGGATTTCTGGTAAAAAAAACATAGGTATGTTAAATTTCAGAATTTTTGCTCTATGGATACAATTTTTAGAGCAAAAAAACTAAAAATGGCCAAAATTCGTTAAAATCTTAAGGGGTACTACCCCTTCAAAAATAATTAAAAAACAGTGATATTTCGTTTTTTTGTAGTAAAAACTTTATCTCTGCGATTTTTTGTCTCAAATTTTGCATACCTATGTACTTTTACGAGAGGATTTTCATTATCTTTTCAATTTTTTGAAATATTAACAATCGAAAATTTTCAAAAGAGTTGTAAAATTTTCAAAATTTTCTAAATATTGGTATAGGTTAATTAGATCATGAGAAATACACTCGTTAAAACCGCATTTCAATATCTCTTTTAGTTTTCGAGATATGAGCTTTCAAAGTTGAACTTTTCAAAAAGTCAAAAATCGCTGTTACTTAAAAACTAAAAAAGATATGAAGATGCGCTCAACGGCATTCAATTTCTCGTAGTCTGAATTATTATAGAACCATATTTTAAAAAAAATCGATTTTCAAATGGTTCAACAAAAAACGCATTTTCATTAGACGAATTTTTTGAGATCATGACTTCGGCGATTTTAAATATATATTTCATGTTTTAAAAGGTGTAAAATAAAATATGATTAATGATTTAGACGCAGAATTCAATGATCTACAAGATTTTTTGATGCATTTTGCTATAAAATCAATAGGAAACGGCATATCGCTATATGAAAAAACAACATTGTATTTCCTATATTGCGTAAATCAATTCACCACAATATATAATTTGGAGTTGATACACAATTAGGTCACGTGGTATTCCATACACACCCTTTTGTGGTTTCACCCTTATTTCCCAATTTGATTTCCACAACACGTAATATACACGGAATGTACATTGTATCGTATGTATTTGAACAATGGGGTCACAACATGTATAATTCACCCAATTTTGGGTCTTTATTGTCGCTTAAATTAATTAAATAAGTCTCATATGAGGTACTAAAGGGGAACATATTGTCCCCTGAATGTAAAAAATAAAGATAGTTGTTGTTACTTAGTTAGAACAATAGTCTCACGAGTGAGAGTGAAGACAGCAATTTTGTAAGATACTAGAATATTTATTTATAAAGCGTGAAAAGGATTCTTCCTTAAATCCTTTTTATAATTACTCTAATTCCCTTCTTAAAAAAAGGATAAACAAAAAATATAATAAGAAAAACCTGGATAAATTACTATTTAATCAAGAAAGAAATTTTAAAGATGAACAAAGGATCGTAACTTAACCTCTTAATCTGAAACTCGAGTTAATTAAAAATTCAAACAAGGCAATTAAGGATAATACAACTTTTTGAAACAAGCTACCTTCCTGAATGCTAAATTGGTAAGCCTAATAAAGATATAAATAAGAAAAAATAGGAAAACTAAAATTCCATCACTTGTCAAAGTTCCGCAAAAAATTTACAGCACATTTGAATCAACTTATCAGGTCATCACCAAACGGCTGGTCAGTTCAGCTTTAACCATAGACGCGTTTCGTCCTTTAGGGACTCATCAGTATGGTGTGATCAACTATCCAACTAAACCAACTAGGGGCTTGTGAACTGTGATGCTGTTTAAGCTGAACTGACGGATGTTAAAAAGTATGTAAGCCTGTAACATGACACGAGAGCTATGGAGCAACCCGTGGTGCCATCTACCGACAAAAATCGCAAACTGCTTGACAGCAATTAAAATCATACAAAGACAAAATGTCAAATGTGGAACTGAGTCTAAATAAATAAGAAAAAAATAGAAAAAAAAATTATTCAATCACTTGTCCAAGTTCCATAAAAAATTTACAGCACATTTGAATCAACTTATCATTTTTTCTTGTTTATTAAGACTCAGTACCACATTGCAATTGACATTTTGTCTTTGTATTAAAGATATAAACATTGTATCATGTTCAGAATGTGTTTTTTTAAACGCTTCGAAAATGAATTAAATAATTATACAAATACATAGTAGCAAAGTTTAAGGAATTGATGTCATAAAAAGGATGTAATTGAATGACGTAGTTTGCCGTTATGTGTAGCTGAATATCATATGTGTTTTTATAGTATATTACATAACAAGCATCGAAAGTGTAAGATAACGTGCGAGTGTACAAACTAAAAAACCAGGCGCGTAGCTCGGAGTGAGTTAAGTACACGAACACAGTTATCACACTTTCGAGCGAGTTATGTACACTATTTTTCAGACCACAAAATATTTCTAAGTTTACAAGAGCAATGTTATTACACTTTGACAGCTGATGCGTTTTTGTAGATTAGCGTTGACGTTTGGTGTTTGAGATTAGGTGTGGTGATATCTACTGTTTTAACCGCAATGTCAAAATATTAAATAATGCTAAAATATTAGTAAATAAGTAATTATTAATTTAAAAAAATAAGATTTATCTGTGCAAATGTGTTGAAAAATCTGCCAAAATTTCGATTTAAATAATAATATAAATTCTTTGCATTTATTTTATTATTTCCTTTCATCGTAACGCCATCTGTTGTCAATCAGTGGAACTTCACCTGATATGTTAGAAGTGTACGTTATACTAACATATCAGTATATGTTATGTTCAACTTTCCGTAGTAGTTTATGATGTTGTTATGGTTACTTTCATATGTGGTCATCTGAAAAAATAATTAAAGATCGTTTAACAAGAGGAAATATAAAATAAATAAAAATATATCTTCACACCTTTTTACCCATTTGTGTGTGGAGCACTCTGCCGTAACAGATCTCGTTAATATATGCATGAAGTGCAGTTATCAGCCGTCAAACCACGGCCCCCAATGAAGTTAATGATGGGAGATCCACAGGGGTAATAATTCTTATTAATAATTTTCCTTAATCTGTCGACAGTCTCAAATCAACCCCTAATCAAATCACATGCTTCGCCGCCCTCTTCCTTAGTGACAAGTGAATTTGCTTCGCAGCAATCCTTTGACGTTTACATGACGTCACAGAATGTCTAAGGATAGAATTAATTGTTCGTAAAGCATGGCACAGAGCCATTATTATCTAATTGACGATATCTCTTAGTAAACTCGTGTGGTGACTTATCCCTAACAGGGATGATACTGACTTTAAGGGATGATTAATATGTTTGTACCTGAGGGTTAAGTAGAACACTACCTGCCAGATGGGGCTATTAGGAAGGGTTGTGTGTTATTGTTGAGTGATTAGCAAGAAAATTTAATAAGGGTTGGAATTAGTTACAGTTTGTGGATTGTGGCTCACTCTAGGGTAATGTAAATACAAGAAAAAATAGATAAATATATTTCTACCACCACTAGAAAACAAAGTTTGACACACGTAATAACGTTGGAGCTCTAACCATTTAAAATAGACAAGTAATTCCTTATGCTCAGGTACACAATGTTGTGAAGCCTACACCTGAAGTAGTGGGGTAAGGGGATTGGCCCACATAGCTATGTTATTGTTTATCTTTTTCTATATAATACCGTTTTTTTTTTTATATCTCGCGCTATTTATTTCTAATATGAAAATATTTTTGAATATATTTCGATAAATATTACAAAATTCCTATTTTTATATTATTAAATATGCAAAGCATTAGTTTCATTTATTATTATTAATTTATAATAGTTATATTTATATTTTTTATTCGTTTTCTGATCTTACATTGAGTGTTTAACTGCAATCGTGTGGAATTCACTTTCAAAAACAAGCACAGGGCGACACTCCCTTCCTTTCTTATCTTTTAATTCGTTTTCAGTTCTTACGTAGAGTGTTTAACTGCAATTGTGTGGAATTCACTTCCAAAAACAAGCACAGGGCGACACTCCCTTCCTTTCTTATCTTTTTGTTTCATTTTCAGTTACTGCATTGTGTGGACTTTTCTTTCATATACAATTGCAGGCTGTCACTTTCATCTTTTCTAATCTTTGTAGATTCGTTGTTAGATTCGTTATTAGACTCGTTGTTAGGAGTAAGCGCGGGTAATTTGAGATGTTTTATGCATGTGTTATGTACGTTGAAGAAAGAAGATGAATGATAAGTGAATATGAGTGATTGGATGGATGTGATTGAGGGTTTGTTATGTAAGAATGATTTCGAGTGTGACAAATAAATGAGTTTATATGGAGGGATCTATGAATGTGGTTGAAGTGAGAATGGTGTGTTTGGATGATAATGTTTGACGGGGGCTGATTATTTGATGAATGTTATGAGTGAATGTTTTATGAGTGATTTTAGGGTTCGTGCTACCCCATTTGATGGGATATAGCGTGAAGATATGTATGTATGTATGTATGTATATTGTTATAAAAACAATAACGCTATTTCAGGTCATGGCTCCAAAAATATTAATAACTACTGTTCTAGATAATCATTTTTTATCAGTAGTTCATTATTAATGTCCAATATTTGTTAAAAAATATTTCAGTAGACAAAGAGATATTTTCTTTTTTATTTGGACAGCATCAAAGGCAATAAAAATCCTATAGATATTCATTTTATACAAAAAGAAAAACGTAGGAAGGATCTCGAAGCAAAGCTTCATAAATATGTAGATTTTCGCTGAATTGACAAAACAAAATGGACTGAAAAATCTCATTGAGAGCACTTTAGAATCGTTGACATACTTCATACTATTTCCATCTTTGTCCCATACATATACGACTACTCTATCTCAAGTATCTTCACATGGGTTGTAACAAGGGTTGCCAACTCCTGAATCTTAAAAAAAGGACATCAATTTAAATAAAAATAATTTGAAAACAAATATCAAACAAAATTCAATAGATTTCATTTATTTACCTACTGGTGCAAAAAAATACATAAACAAATATTATTCTCATTTCTCATTAAGTAATAGATAAAATATTAATAGGTATTTATGTAACAAGTGTTAAGGATATGATATATCATCACGTCTTTTATTCAATACTGAGTGTGGCACTCTGTTGTAGCAGATCTCAGTAAGTGATATATTTATGCGCGTGAAGTGCGGTTACCAACCGTTAGGTAGTACTAGCGTGAAAATTTATTTTGCAGATCTGAATGAAATTTGTCGCACGTAAACATTGGATAGTCATACGCATCCTGTTACAATATGAACCACATTCATCGTCTGTGAACAAATATATTCGCTTGTAAAGTTGAGTTCTTATACACGGAGCTTATGGCGATCATCACTCAGAATCACACATATTTGGTTTGTGTACCTCTAAAATTTTGCAGTTTCATTTGAAAAACTAGTATGATGTTCTAGAACTATCCATGTATATTGTATCAGAAGGAAAGAGTTTTTTATCGTTTAGTAATGGATATATAGCCATGCAAAGCCTTGTTTTTAACGAAAAATTAAGAATCCCAATTTATAATGGCAACACCACACGGTGGTATATATATATATATATATATACTGGCTAAACACCCCAAGATGGGGTTGAGCCACTTCTCTCGAAGCCCTCTCAATCCTTTGTTATTAGGGGGGATCACTCCCTATTTCTCTCGCTTTGTTATTTCATAATCTCATATAATTTCATATAATATATATATATATATATACATACATATACATACATATACATATACATATACATATACACACATACATACATTTCTTTTTTATATTTTTGAGCTTATTTGCTTCCATATTTCCCTGTTATACGTTTTAGCTCTCCAGTTATAAATTCCTGCAGTGAGTAGGTCTTTCTGGACTTCTCGCATCCAGGTTGATCTCGGTCTTCCTCTTATTTTCCTTCCTGGATCCCATTCTAGGATGGAGTATACCATTTCCTCTTTTCCTGCCCTCCATACGTGTCCTAGCCACTTTACTCGTTGTTGTTTTATCTTCCTAACTATGTCTTCCTCTATTTCTTGCTCTATTTCATAATTCATTCTTACTCTATATTCATTGCCATCTTTAATTGGTCCCATTATCGTTCGCATTATCTTCCTTTCTGTTATTCTTAGTTGTTCTTCTTCTTTTTTTGTCATGGTAATTGTTTCGGCGTCATACATCAATATTGGCCGTATCATACATTTATATATTTTCATTTTAGATGTTTTCGTTAGTATTTTATCTTTTAATAGGTCCTTATACATATAGAAAGCTTTGTTCACTGAAAATATTTTTTCTTTGATTTCTGTTTCTCTATCTCCTTTATTAGTTATCATTACTCCTAGGTATTTGTATTTTTCTACTTCATCGAACTCGTGTTCTCCTAGCATTATTTTTCTGTTGCTGTTTCCCTTTCCATTTTTCATGAACTTCGTTTTGCTTTCGTTTAGTTTCAATCCAAGTTTTTTACTTTCTGATACTATTTCGTTTAATATCTTTTCCATTATATCTCTTCTTTTTGCTATAATGACTACATCATCGGCATAGGCTATTATTTGGCTGCCAGTTGTTCTAATTGTGTTCCCGTTTACTTTTCTTGTTATGTATTCCAGAGCCAGATTAAACAAGGTTGCTGATAGGGCATCGCCTTGTCTCACACCTTTGTTTATTTTAAATTCACTTGTCTCTCCCTTGTTGGTTCTTATGCTGATTCTTGATTCGTTCATTGTCATTTTTATTAATCTTCGCAGTTTCGGTTCTATTTTTAGTTCCTTGAGGGCTGTCATTAGTTTTCCTCTCTTGATTGAGTCGAACGCTTGTTGAAAATCTATAAATAGCATCTCTATATTTATTTTTGCCATGTGCGCTTTTTCTACAATCTGTTTGAGCGTGTGTATTGCGTCTATCGTTGACTTCCCTTGTACGAAACCGCATTGATATTGACCAACTTTATTTCTTGCCGACTTTGCCACTCTCGTCTGTAATATTGTTGACAGTACCTTGTATGTATTGTTGAGTAGCGTTATACCTCTGTAGTTTTGGCATATTTTTGTGTCACCTTTCTTATGTATTATCACTACTTGTCCCACTTCCCATTCTTGCGGCATCTCCTCTTCTCTCCATATCCTGGCTATTAGTCTGTGTATTTGCTCATGCAATTCTTCACTGCCATATTTTAGTAGTTCCATGTCAATTCCGTCCTTCCCTGGGGCTTTACCATTCTTACTGTTTTGGATTACTCGCTTGACTTCATCTAACGTCGGTTCTTTGACTATCTCTTCTCCGCTTCCTTCTTCAATCTCCTCTAACTCCTCTTCTTCGTTATCTTCGTATTCATTTATTGGTTCATTTAGTAGCTCCTTGAAGTGTTCCTCCCATATTTGATTATATTGCTGTTCCGTTTCGCTCAGTTTGCCATTTCTGTCTTTTATACTGTTTATTTTTATTCTGTTCACAAATTTTTGCTTTTGTTGTTTTATTTCTTGGTAGAATTGCCTTGTATTATTGTTTCTTCTTTTTGCTTCTATATTTTCCATCTTGCATTTCATCCATTCTCTTTTATTTCTCCTTATCACATTTTTACATTCTTTCCTTATTTTATCATATTCGTCTTTATGGGTTCCTTCTTTAGTTTGTATCCATTTAATTCTTGCTTTTGCCTTTTTTTCGGATATAGCTCCGCATTCTTCATTGTACCAGTCCTTTCTTTTGTTATTTTGCTTTAAACCAATTTTTTCTTCCGCTGCGTTTATTATGCTGTGCTTTATCGCGTGCCATTCTTCTTCTACATTACTGGTATCTCCTTTCTGTATAATGTTCAATTTTACCTTTTCTGCGTATTTCCTTCTTTCGTCTTCCTTGATTAGTTTCTCTTTATTCCATTTTCTTTTCCCAATTATATTTTTTCTGGCTATGTTCAGTTTTTGTCTTATTGTTGCTGTTACCATATAGTGGTCTGTATCTGCGCAAGCACCTCTATATGTTCTCACATCCATCATCGAGGTTTGGTGTCTTCGGTTTATTAGTACGTGATCAATTTGTGAGTGAAATCTCTGATCTGGTGTCGTCCTCGTTATTTTGTGCTGCCATGGATGTTCGAACTTTGTACTGCTTATGATCAAGTTTGTACTAATTGCAAAGTTGCATAGTCTCTGGCCATTATCATTTGTTGTGTTATGTATCGTGTGCGTTCCTGCTACCTCCCTAATATATTCTTCTTTCCCTATTCTAGCGTTGAAGTCACCAGTCACTATTATTATATCTTGTTTTGCTATTTCTTCCATCTCTCTTTCTAGTCTATCATAAAATTTATCTTTTTCTTCTTTCTTACCGTTTTCTGTAGGTGCATATATATTTATTATTGATATGTTAAATGGTTTAGCTTCAACTCGCAGGTACGCCATTCTTTCGTTTATTGGTTTGAACTGCAGTACTCTATCTCTCATATTGTTCATTATCATAAAAGCTACACCGTACAGCCCTTGTTTAGCATCTCCCGAGTAAAATAGTGTGAACTCTTTCTTGTTTATTTGCCCCTGTCCTTTCCATCTTATTTCCTGCAATGCAGCTATTTGTATCCCGTATTTTCTTAGTTCTAAGCTTACTTCTATCATTTTTCCTACTTCTAACATAGTCCTTATATTCCATGTACATATTCTGTGATTTTTATTTTTAGTGCGGTGGTATGGTATTTGAAAATTCACTAGACCAACAACCTGTCAAAAATTTATCATATTCAAATCATAATAGTTATAAAACACTTATTTTATTCAATTTTTTTGAGTGTTAGTTTCGCCACTCGGCAATCGATGGCACCACCGTCACATTAGTACTACCTTAAAGATATTAGTGGAGGTGAAGCAGTTTTAATCAAAGAAAAATATTTATTTGTGACAGACTTTAATATATTAACTGAAAAAAGTAACTTCTAAATTTAACAGCTATTTTAACATTAGATTTTCCTGTAGTTAGTAGCTGTAGCTTCGCTACATTTTTAAAGAGTACTGTTTTGAGTAACTTGAATAAATTACCAAAATATTTGATAAACTTGCGTGTGTTAAGCCCGTGCTCTTTCCTCGGGTGTGATTCGGTCCCATGTACGACTCTTCTGGGACAATAACTTGCCACATAAATACAGATTTATTCACATGGTTATATTGTGTACTGTTGTAGTCTCATAATCCGAATATAAATCATTTTCGAAATGCTCGTAGTTTCAACTATGTTATACGTTATAATACGAGTCAGAGCTGGGCAAGCTACTTAATAAAAAGTAGCTAAGCTACAGCTACAGCTATTCTTTAAAAAAGTAGCTGAGCTACAGCTATAAGCTATATTTTGTAAAATATAGCTAATTTAGAGTTAAAAGCTTTCATTAAAGTAGCTGTTAAATTTTAAAGCTACTTTTTCAATTATTGTCAATTATTAAATTTGCCATTGTCATATGATCAGTTGATCAGTCTTTTGTTATAATGACTGTTAATAAATATAAAAAATCGCAAAGAGACATATGTATTGTTAATTTGTTATGCTATAATTCTTATTTATATCGGAATAAATTAACAGTCACATTAACAGAAGGCTCCTAAACAGTCAATGTTTATTTCATCTAATATTTAATACAAAAGTACGATAGGTTAAGAACAAGTCAAAAATTAAATATGGTAATAGATTTTAAACTATATAATAACTTGTTATCCTACAGTTATAGAAAACAATAAAGAAGGTACAATTCAAATACAAAACAAAAATTAATAGGCATTTCTTAATGAACAGTTGTAGCTTTAAGCTACAAAAAGTAGCTATGGGCTACAAAAAGTAGCTTTAAGCTACAAAAAGTAGCTTTAAAAGTAGCTTCAGTTGTTATAACAATATTTTTAAGCTAATAGAAAAAAAACATAGCTCGCTACAAGCTACAGCTATATTTTTTCACATTTAGCTAAGCTACAGCTACAGCTAAGGTAAACGTATCTAAGCTAGTAGCTAAGCTACAAAAGTAGCTAGCTACTGCCCAGCTCTGATACGAGTATACTGATAGTTGAAATCAAGTTGGAAGTAGAATATAAAATGTACATGATTTTATAGTACTCAGCGAATTACAATACGTTTCGTTAACTAAAACATCACTTTCCTAACTTCCTTATGTAATATACTATTTCCTGAAATCGGCAAAAAAATGCCTACTTTTAACCACATTAAAATTACCCTTGTGGCTCCTCCACCACTAACATCTTTGGGGCCCTGATTTGAAGGCTAGTAACCGCATTTCACGCGTATAAATATATCACTTACCGAGATCTGCTCCGGTAGCCACAATCAATGGGTAAAAGGCGTGATGATATGTTTATTTATTCTCATCCTATTACACCATCCTCGTTTCAACCACATTTATAGTTCCTTCCATACAAACTCTATACATCACACTCGGAATCATTCATCACGCAACAAACCTTCAATCACATCCATCCATTCGCTCTTATACACCTGCTTCATTAATGAGGTTTAACTAAAACTTTTTGAGGGCTGCCAAAGTTTTGACGAAACATAACTTTGTTACATCTTAAAACTTCTGTGTTTGACTTGCCACCAACTATACATAAAAACATCAACCTCTTCTTCAGTATTCAAACCAGCGACTCGTAATAATTCAGTTACACGGTCAGCAATGTGTCACTCTTACGATACGTGCTACTGCGTTACGTTTTACGTTGTGGTGTACCTTACCAAGCCCATTCGAATATTCAGAGAGTTTATACTGCTCTACGGAGGGTCAGGTCCGTACTACGACTGAATTTCAATGACGGGAATTTATGGAGCGGGTGATGACGTATTTCTTGTAAAAGATTTATTTGGAGATGATTTTTAACTGAGGCTTTATTATTTTATTTGATACGCTTACTGCAGAAAGTAAAATAAATAAATAAATATATCATCACGCCTTCTACCCATTACTGGGTGTGGCACTCTGCCGAAGTAGATCTCGGTAAGTAATATATTTTTGCGCATGAAGTGCGGTTACCAGTCGTTAAATCACGGCCCCCAAAGATGTTAGTGGTGGAGGATCCACAGGGGTAGCTTTTGAAATTATGAAAATTGTTTGTCGCCTGTGGGAATCGAACCAGGGTTCTCAGGATCCACAGGCCGACTTCATACCACTGAGCTAGCCACCCCAAAGTGGATCCTATTAAATTGTATATAACTGAATCAACATTAAACGTTACGACCAATCTTGTTCGATACCTATAATTATGAGTTGTGGATAAAATTTTGTATTACACTTGTGTTTTATTGGCATATAAAACACTTAAGAATAATAAACACTCGACCTTCGGTCTCGTTTTATGTACCTAATAAAACACTTGTATAATAAATAATTATTCTCCATTATTTATTAATATATGGGGTGGCTAGCTCAGTGGTATCAAGCCGACCTGTGGATTCTGAGAACCCTGGTTCGATTCCCACAGGCGACAAACAATTTTCATAATTTCAAAAACTACCCCTGTGGATTCTCCACCACTAACATCTTTGGGGGCCGTGATTCGACGACTGGTAACCGCACTTCACGCGCAAAAATATACCACATACCGAGATCTGCTTCGGCAGAGTGCCACACCCAGTAATGGGTAGAAGGTGTGATGATATATTTACTTTATTTAGTTATATTTATTAATATAGAATACAACCTATTACAGTGTCTTATAGTTGACACCAACGCAGCTAATTGCAAACTGAAATTAGCAAAGTTTGAATCCTGAAAGTTTCGTTTGAAATGTAACTGCTTATGTTTGTTTAAAACATTTCAAAAGCCTGTCTTAACGGAGTTAAAATTTGGGTACATGATATCCCGACATAGATTAATGTACAAAGTAAATATTAATTAAATCAGGATATTTGAATGTTTGTTCTGGCTTAAAACCTGAATAAAATTGTCCTCGACGATGTCCTGTGTAATGTAATAACTTGTGTTGTATTTACATAATAATTTCTCTTTAGATCTTTTAATTGTGCGGAGCTGGACATGTTAATAATTTTTTTCTACTGCCGTAATTCAAATGTCAATTTAATTGAATAAAAATTAATAGTTTGTTAACTATTAAGTGTGTTAATGAAGGCGATTAATAATCGAGACATTATAATGCGAGAGCGTTAATTGTTGAGATTATTAATCGTCATATATTCTTCCGTTTATCGTATCTTTTTTTTTTTTGGGGAAAATCTTATTTGATTCCATGAGAAATTTGTTAGGTTAGTAACTCTTGTAATATGCAAGGACGTTGAAAGGAGGGGATATGGTATTACGATATTGTAGCATTGCTTGAAGTGAGGCTTGGGCCAGTGAAAGAGACAACAATAGTTTTTCTGCACCGTGCTTAGCCAAATCACTTCTTCCAAATATTTTGAATTTTTGTGTAAGCAAAGTGGCGTTTAGACGTTGTCAGGGGGCGTTGTTGTATGTGAATATAACCGCGAGGTGTTCATTTGTGTTTCAATCGTTGCGCTGTGTGGAAATGGACATATTTTTTTGTAGATAAGATGGTAACTAAGTGTTTAGTTTATACACTTATGTTTGTTAAAGTAATTGTAGTGTTGATTTGTTTAAAAACATAAATTTGATATTTATTCTCAAACTTCCTCTTCATATTAACGGGTTTTATATTTATTATTAATAGTAAATATTGTTCAACAATTACAATTACAAATATTTATTTTAATCGATAGATCACACTAATAATAAACGTTGATAATTTCAGTTTCCTTGTAAAAATTTGTAATCTTTTAGGGAGAATGGTACTGTTCTGCCCTGTTTAAATTTCAAATCTCTTTATGACATATGCGCAATAGCAGGGGCTAAGCACGGTACAGGAAATAATACTTCTGTCTCTGTCAATCTGCCGAGCCTCACAGTCTTGACTTGAATGCCGTATCCCCTCCTTTCAACGTCCTTGGTAATATGTTAGGTTAGGAACGTACCTATCACAAATATTTTGACAACAGTGAATGCGTTCAGTTCACTTAATATTAGCTAGCACCAGCGGTTTTTCCATTTGAGAATAATGTTCTGATTTTTTTATTAGTTTTAGAGGAATGCTGCGTGAATATTATTTAGCTAGAAGTGTGAAAATCATTTCATCTAGTTCTGTTTAGCATTTTGCTACAATTTAGCGCTAGCTAATATATACTATATTATGTGAGTTGTATGGGGTGGCTAGCTCAGTGGTATGAAGTCTGCCTATGGATCCTGAGAACCCTGGTACCCTAGATTCGATTCCCACAGGCGACAAACAATTTTCATAATTTCAAAAACTACCCCTGTGGCTCCTCCACCACTAACATCTTTGGAGGCCGTAATTTGACGACTGGTAACCGCACTTCACGCGCAAAATATATCACTTACCGAGATCTGCTTCGGTAGAGTGCCACACCCAGTAATGGGTAGAAGGCGTGATGATATATTTATTTATTTATTTATATTAATGTATGATTTCATATACATTAATGAAACCCATTAATTAATAATTACTCCTGTTACCCATTACTGGGTATGACACTCTGCCACAGCAGATTTTGGTAAGTATATTTATACGCGTAAAATACAGTTACCAGCTGTCAAATCACAGCTCTCAAAAATATTAGCTAGAAGGGCAATTTTAATGTTGTGAAAATTGTTTAATTTTAAACCATCTGATACGAACATAGTATGGCGCATTTTGTCATAATATTATTGATTACTTTATCAGCGACATAGAAACCTAGTTTTATAACAAAGTTATTAGAACAAGAGTATATTGTTTATCTTATTTTTAAAATCAATAGTTTATAGAACCTTTAGTTTATCACATTCTGAATAAAATTATTATCTTCTTCAATCCAATTAACATTTTATAAGTAATAGTAATCCAATTATTCTTAACAACGTTTGGATGTAAACTTCACCTCACATTTTAAGGATTCTTTTTGTACTTTGTTTCGATGTTTACAAATTAATTAAAACATGATTAAAGAAAACTTATATGAATATAGTATTCAATAAAAATAAAATATATGAATCAAATTTATTTATACTGGTATTAATCTCGAACAAAATGTCAAATCAGTAATACATTTTATAAACCAATCAGATCGAATTTCTTTCCTTTCTTTAAATCACGACCGTAAATAGGCATTTGTTCTTCCAAGGATTCAATCCAATTAAAGAAAAGACGATCGAAATTCTGTGAGGGAGTCTTTAATTCAGGATGATGTGTTTGTTCTAAAATTGTTTCCACAGTTTTTTCCTTCCATTTCAGCTGTCAATTTTTGACAGAATCTCTCTCTATATATGACTACGTTTACACTGTATATTACACCTGACTTATATTAGGATTAAGCAAATGAAAAGAAGCCGATGTTTTAATTTTAAAATAAAACATCAAATTGACAAGGTTTTATCAAATATACAAGTTAACTCAACCAAATTTGTTTTTGGTAATAAGATATAGTAAAACTAAAATCGAATGCCGTTGAGCGCATCTTCATATCTTTTTTAGTTCTAGAACAATTTATGACTTTTGAAAAATTTCAACTTTAAAGACCCATATCTCGAAAACTAAAAGAGATATTGAAATGCGGTTTGAACGAGTGTATTTCTCGTACTCCAATTAACTTATATCAAAATTTTGAAAATTTTGAAAATTTTACTATTTTTTTCAAAATTTTCATATCTCAATATTTCAAAAATTTGAAAAAGTAATAAAAATCTGTGAACACCAGTGAATTCCTCTCGTAAAAATACATAGGTATGCAAAATTTGAGACAAAAATTCGCAAGGGTACATGTTTGATTACAGAAAAACCAAAATCGCTGTTTTTTGAAGATTTTTGAAGGGGTACCCCTTAAGATTTTAACGAATTTTGGCCATTTTTAGTTTTATTGCTATAAAAATTTTATCCGTGCAGGAAAAATTCTGAAATTTTACATATGTATGTACTTTTATACGAGAAATCCACTGGTGTTTACAGATTTTCATTACCTTTTCAAATTTTTGAAATATTGAGAAATGAAAATTTTTACAAAAATTGCAAAATTTTCAAAAATTTCAAAATTTCGGTATAAGTTAATTAGAGTACGAGAAATACACTCATTAAAACCGCATTTCAATATCTCTTTTAGTTTTCGATATATGGGCCTTCAAAGTTGAAATTTTTACACAGCCAAAAATCACCGTAACTCGAAAACTAAAAAAGATATGAAGATGCGCTCAACGACATTCGATTTCTCGTAGTCTGAATTATATAAAACCAGAGCTGGAAGCGTAGGCTCTATACTCATATCTCTCAAACTTTTTATCGTTAAAAGAGATAGAGTTGATACCTTCCTAATACAAACAAGACGCTTCCACTTATCCAGCTCTACACCACTTTATCTCCCATATGAATATTTAATCCACGTTCCACAAGATTATCTCACCCGGAAGTCATCGAATCCATCACGTTAGCGAAGCAACAGCTGTCCACTGCCCCCGGAGTCGGGAATGCGCAGATGCCGGCAAGTATTGCGACGGTTCCCGACATCGAGTTCAGCTCCGGGGTCGGTGATATTGATGTTCGATACCGGAAATTGATTGAACTGAGGAGAAAGATGCTTAGGATTTTAAAGTAGAATTTGATGTAACTTGGTTGATATTAATGAGTATTTAGTTATTTAGTACGCTGTAGAATAAATAAAATAAATAAATAAATATATTATCATGACTTTTACTCATTTATAGGTGTGGCACTATGCCGTACCAGATCTCGATAAGTTATATATTTACTCGCGTAAAGTGCGATTACCAGCTGTCAAAACACGGCTCTCAAAGATATTAGAGGTGGGGTCATAGGGGTAATTTTAATTCGGTGAAAATTGTTTTTCGGCTGTGGGAATCGAATACTATATATATACGAGGTGTGGCTATTAAATTACGAGATTGGCGCTGCTACAGACGAAGTACGCATGCGCCAAACACCGTCATTTTTTTAACGTGAAGCTTTCTCTTTCGAATGCAGTACCTTTCGCTTCTGTAAACATATCCCTATAGCCGTAGCATTCGTTCTAATTAGAGTTGTTTTTTTGTTTCGCCGAAAAAATGTTAAGTGCAACATTAGAGCAACGAATTTTTGTGAAATTTCACATGAAACTTGGCAAAACTTATAATTTATTGAAGAAAGTACCTGAATTGTGGAAGGACAAGTCATGGTTTCTCGCTTAAATATATCACTTACCGAGATCTGCTTCGGCAGAGTGCCACACCCAGTAATGGGTAGAAGGCGTGATGATATATTTATTTTATTTTATTTTTAATCAAGGAAACTAGCTCAGTGGTATGAAGTCGGCCTGCGGATCCTGAGAACCCTGGTTCGATTTCCACAGGCGACAAACAATTTTCATAATTTCAAAAGCTACCCCTGTGGCTCCTCCACCACTAACATCTTTAGGGGCCGTGATTTGACGACTGGTAACCGCACTGCACGCGCAAAATATATCACTTAACGAGATCTGCTTCGGCAGAGTGCCACACTCAGTAACGGGAAAAAGGCATGATGATATATTTATTTATTTATTTATGGAATAAAGTATAGTCCATAATTAATTTCAAATATTTATTGATCTGTCAGTATTACCACCTTGAAATTTAATTATTATTATTTAATAAAAAATTGAAACCAAAAGTAAATTAATGCTATATATAAAAATAGTATGAAAAACACGACCAATTGTAACACTTACTTTTCAATATACTTTTGAGAAACGCCGGCGCTACAAAATGCTAATAAAAGCATAATTATGATGTTTACACTGTAGTTCCCGTTCTATTTCAACATCAGCAATCAAATAAGTCGCTTTCGTAAACTAATTGCGTATATCTCCAGCTCTGCGCTCACTTGCCTCATTGTAATAATTGCATTTCGCAACGTTGGGACGCTTTATTTCATCTCCAGTTCGCGGAAAAGCTCTTAACTTCTATATCTAAAAGCTCCCTACTTCGAAAGCTGTCGGTAGTAAGTGTTCCAGTCATTTGCAGAGTGAAATTTTACTCTTGTTTCTTTGAGAAAAAAAATCTGTAACGTTTATGATAATTTTTAAGATTTCTAGTCCAACACAGAACATATTCGTACCACTTAAATAAGTAGAAATCATAAAAATATTCTGTAATAATATAACAAGAGAGTGAGAATAAATTGAAAATAATTTGACAGATCTTTCGAAAACTTGTTGCCAAGCAATAGTCACGAAAGCCCGTAGGGTTTGAGAGGCTATTGCCAAATGGCAACAAGTTTGAGAAAGATACTGGAGAATTATTTTCTAATTTATCCGACTCTCGACTTATATTTAATTAGATTATTTTTTGACTTTGCTGTTGAGGTCGATTTATCCAACTTAAAAGATTTTGAACTGGGTTCATATCGATTGATTACTTATTAATGTATTCTTGGAAGTTATTTCCAAAATTTGTTGGTGTATTTTCGTATATGAAATGGAACTAAATCGATTTTTGTTACACATTTTACTTGACGCGTTGACAGTTTAAATAATTATTTGACAACTACCTATCATTTGTCACAAACAAAAAAAGCACCTACAGAGATTATTCCCCGGAATAATTACAAGAGCTTTATTCTCAGTATAATAATGACAGAATTGGTTAAAACGCAGACACGTGACATACATTGAAGCATTTCATTGGTTTTGAGAAACGTCATAAAATAATCTAATTTATCCAACTTTCGAGTTATATTTCATTAGACTATTTTTTGACGTAGCTGTTGAGGTCGATTCATACAACTTAAAAGATTTTGAACTGGGTCCATATCGATTGATTAATTATTAATGTATTCTTGGAAGTTGTTTCCAAAATTTGTTTGTTTATTTCTGTATCTAAAATGGAACTAATTCGATTTTTTTCACACATTTTACTTGACGCGTTGACAGTTTTAAATAATTATTTAACAACTACCTATCATTTGCCACAAACAAAAAAGCACCTACAGAGATTATTCCCGGAAATAATCACAAGAGCATTATTCTCAGTATAATAATGACAGGATTGGTTAAAACGCAGACACGTGACATACAAAGAAGCATTTCATTGGTTTTGAGAAACGTCAAAAAAAAATCTAATTTATCCAACTCTCGAGTTATATTTAATTAGATTATTTCTTGTCTAAGCTGTTGAGGTCGATTCATCCAATTTAAAAGATTTTGAACTGGGTCCATATCGATTGATTACTTATTAATATATTCTTGGAAGTTGTTTCCAAAATTTGTTGCTTGACGCGTTGACAGTTTTAAATAATTATTTGAAAACTACCTATCATTTGTCACAAACAAAAAGCACCTACGGACATTATTCCCGGGAATAATCACAAGAGCTTTATTCTCAGTATAATAATGACAGGATTGGTTAAAACGCAGACATGAGACTTACAATGAAACATTTAATTGGTTTTGAGAAACGTCATAAAATAATCACTTATTAACTTCGCTATTGAAAAACTATCAAAATAGCTTTCATTTCATTGGTTCATTTCCAAACAAATTCGTGATTCTATTGGCTCTCACATATCCGTGATAAATTCTCTATTATACATATAAACTACAAAGTGATCTAAGTGTGTATGTTGGCAATTCTGGGGAACAGAAACAGTCACTTCTGATCATTCTGCATTTCTCGATAGCATTATTTTCAGATGATGTGAATAAACATAAGGTATAGTTCATAGTCTACCCCAAAATAAAACCAACAAGGTATCTACAATATTTTTGCGGCTATTTATCAGTTGAAATAATAAAAAAGGGTGAGTACTTGATCCTTTCAAAGTACATTCCATCCGAGAATAAAAGGAAATTCGGGACAGCGAGACCAAAGAAGTATTTACTGAACCTTCCTGACACTTATCGTGCATTTGTGACGTAAAAAGCTTCTCGTAGAAGACTATATGTTGTCCCGAGTGTCGGTTTGTGATCTTGAATGATATCTAACACTAAAGTGTGGAAGGTTAAGATCTGTAAAAGCTTTTGAAGAAGAGAGGACTGTGCTAAATGTGTTTAATATGTTATTTGATCCTTTTGTGCGGGATAGACAAGGATGTGAAAGCTTGTTGAACTAAAAATCCCTGATACACAGCGTCAGCTTGATGGAAAAATATTTTGTACAATACTTAAGTACTTAAGTTACCAATTAATGACAAAATTTGAACACAGTAAGGGCCAGTTTTTCAATCGCCGGTTTACTCTCGATTAATGTTAACCATGATTAAATAATAATGATAATCATAGTTTCCATTATTGTTTCATCATGATTAACGTTAATCGGTGATTGGAAAACTAGATGAAACGTTTATTGCACAGTGATTTCCATGATTACATCAGGACTATAATATTCACTTACCATCAGCAAATTTAATGACATAAGTTAAGGTAGTACTAGTGTGACGTTGGCGCTATCGGTTGTCGAGTGGCGAAACTGACGCTCAAAAAAATATAAATTTGAATAAAATAAGTGTTTTATACCTATTATGATTTGAATATCATGAATTGTTAACAGGCTGTTGGTCTAGTGAATTTTCAAATACCATACCACCGTGTGGTGTTGCCATTATAAATTGAGATTCTTAATTTTTCGTTGAAAACAAGGCTTTGCATGGCTATATATCCATTACTAAACGATAAAAAACTTTCTCCTTCTGATACAATATACATGGATAGTTCTAAAACATCATACTAGTTTTTCAAATGAAACTGCAAAATTTTAGAGGTACACAAACCAAATATGTGCGATTCTGAGTGATGATCGCCATAAGTCCCGTGTATAAGAACTCAACTTTACAAGTGAATATATTTGTTCACAGACGATGAATGTGTTTCATATTTTAACAGGATGCATATGACTATCCAATGTTTACGTGCGCCAAATTTCATTCAATCTGTAAAAAAATTTTTCACGCTAGTACTACCTTAAACTAAAAAATAAAATAATAACTGGACAGCATTTTTAATTAGCGCGAATTGTAAACAAAAATAACATTTTTACAACACCTGTATTATAATTTACCTATTAATGACAAAATTTAAACACAGTAAGTGGAACATTTATTGCACGATGGTTTCCATGGTTACATCAGGACTATAATATTTACTTACCATCCACCGTGGACAGTAAGCAGATATTATAGATTAAGGTCCTGTTTATTTTGACAGCAATTTGACAGCTGTTAATTTTGAAACCTATTTTTCTATTCCTTCTATATGTGTAACTATTGTAAAAAATAGCGTACTGACTACGTACTGTAAGTGATTTTTTAAGGTCGCGAATGTTTAGGACATTTTGACCCTTCGGGCCTCGATTTCCCAAACTACATTCTTGACCTAAAAACTGTCATTTACAGTTCATGGTACGTAACACACTAGAATTGCATGATTACTTTCAAAAATTAAAGTAATAACTAATAATTATAACATTTGTTATTATGGTAAATAAAAGGAAACTATTTTAGAACTAAATTTAAAAAAAGTAAAAAAAAAACTCCAAACTTTTGTCATAATCATAGTCTTTATTTTATGAGATAGAAATACCTACGTCTTATGGAGGAGATGGCTCAATGGTATCGAGTCGGCTTGTGGATCTGAGAACCCGAGTTCGATTCCCACATTCGACAAACAATTTTCACCATATTAAAATTATCTCTGTGGCTGTCCCTCCCTCGTTGAGGACCGTGATTTGACGACTGGAAACCGCACTTCAGGCGCATAAAT
Source organism: Pterostichus madidus (assembly GCA_911728475.2). Classification (NCBI taxonomy): domain Eukaryota; kingdom Metazoa; phylum Arthropoda; class Insecta; order Coleoptera; family Carabidae; genus Pterostichus; species Pterostichus madidus. Next base: position 11,520,543 of record OU452315.1, read on the forward strand.
ATATCACTTTGTTACGGCACAATGCCACACCCAATAACGGGTAAAAGATGTGATGATATATTTATTTATTTTATTTTTACATGTACTTGTAAATCTTACAGTTATTTTACAATAATTTGGATCTTCGGATTCGAATGGCTTAACGCTAACCACGCCACTGTACTGCCGGCTTTAAACATCCCTTTTAAATTTCTAAAGTATTAAATTTCAGTTTAGTAAGTTAGTAACTTTGTTATTTTGTTTCAGAAATTATTTAATTAATTTAAAAGTTTCGAAAAATATCTAGAAATAATTTAAGACAACTTCACTAAGAAATTTATTGCTCAATTTTCTTCTCAGAACTTTTGGCTTTAAATAAAAGAATCGTTCTTTGAAAATAACGAGACAGTTTTTCAGAAACGAAAATAGATATTGTGAAAAGTTGGATTCTAAATTGAAGGAACGAAGTTATAAAAGAAAGTTCGGATGCTTCCAGTTTACTTTCTCTTCTTATCAAAGAATCAATTTATTTATTATTTCTATAATTTATAAAATTGACAAAATGCTTTTATATTCTTTTTTAAAACTTTGCTTTTATATTTCTAATAACCAAATAACCAAATAAGAAATATCTGAAATGAATTACAGTCACGGGATTTTCGCTCAATCATTTACCATCTTTATAATTTTTTTATGGGATGGCTAGCTCAGTGGTATGAAGTCGGCCTGTGGATCCTGAGGTCCCTGGTTCGATTCCCACAGGCGACAAATTTTCATAATTTGAAAAAGCTATCCCTGTGGCTCCTCCACCACTAACATGTTTGGGGGCCGTGATTTGACGACTGGTAACCGCACTTCACGCGCAAAAATATATCACTTACCGAGATCTGCTTTAGCAGAGTGCCACACCCAGTAATGGGTAGAAGGCGTGATGATATATTGATATTTATTTATACATTTATTGTACATTCCTTTAAAAATGTTTTATTGGAATTTAGTAGAAATATTCTTAATTATTAATTTTCTCTTCATTATTTTTCATCCCGACTAAGGCTCGGTGTTCCAGTTCTTAAAATTGTTGTACATATTTTTCGGTTAAAGAAATTATTAAAATTTTTCTTCGAATTCCTGAAAAATATTTAAATTTTTCCGTTCCGGTTCATTTAAATATAATACGAGGATGAATTTTTATGTTATCTGCCTAACCGTGAAAAAAATATGTGTATCATTAAAAAATATATATTTTTCGATGTAAATTTCTTCCATAATTTATATACTTACGCCATCTCTTTTCTCATTATCCTATACCGTCGGAAAAAGATATCCTTGGCCAACAGCAAAAATTGTAGAAGAGCTTCTTGGATTGCCTCATTAAAAGAAAATCGTTTTGCCCTAAAACATTTTTAAACTTTTTAAATTATAATAAGTTGATGGCGCTAAAGGTTAACTCTATAAATCTACAGTCACTAAATAATTGCTGAACTTCATTTGCTTTATGAACGCGAATATAATCGTGACTAATTTCATCAACTAATAAATCTTCACAAATTTTTATAAATAAAATACAAATATATCATCACACCTTTTACCCATTACTGGGTGTGGCACTCTGCCGAAGCAGACCTCGGTAAGTGATATATTTATGCGCGTAAAGTGTGCTTACCAGCCATTAAATCACGGCCCCCAAAGATGTTAGTGATGCGGGAGCCACAGAGGTAGTCAGGGTTCTTATGATACCACTGAGCCATTACCCCAAATCTTTATAAATGATACAAATTAAATGGGGTGGCTAGCTCAGCGGTATGAAGTCGGCGTGTGGATCCCGTGAACCCTGGTTCGATTCCCACAGAGGACAAATAATTTTCAAAATTTCAAAAACTACCCCTGTGGCTCCTCCACCACTAACATGTTTGGGGGCCGTGATTTGACGACTGGTAACCGCACTTCACGCGCAAAATATATCACTTACCGAGATCTGCTTTGGCAGAGTGCCACACCGAGTAATAGGTAGAAGGCGTGATGATATATTTATTTATTTAATTTATTTAAATTAAAGAAAACATCATACATGTACTTGTCGACAGATTCGAGATCCTGACTTCGATTCCCACAGCCGTTAAATAATTTTCTACCCCTGTGGCGACCTCTCCACTTTTATAGAAACTCGTTTGGAATTTTTTTTTATTTTTATGGGGTAGATAACTCAGTTCGATTCCCACAGCCGTCAAACACTAAAACCACCCTTGTGGCTCCCTCACCCCACTAGCATCGATGGGGGTCGTGATTTCACGACTGGTAACTACATTTCACGCTTAAAATATTACGCTTATTGAGATCTGCTACGGCAGAATGCCACATCCAGTAATGAGTAGAAGGCGTGATGATATATTTATTTTATTTTTATTTCTTTATGGGGTGGCTAGCTCAGTGGTATGAAGTCGGCTTGTGGATCCTGAGAACCCTAGTTCGATTCCCACAGGCGACAAACAATTTTCATAATTTCAAAAAACATACCCCTGTGGCTCCTCCACCACTAACATCTTTGGGGGCCGTGATTTGACGACTGGTAACTACATTTCACGCTTAAAATATAACACTTATTGAGATCTGCTACGGCAGAATGCCACATCCAGTAATGAGTAGAAGGCGTGATGATATATTTATTTTATTTTTATTTCTATATGGGGTGGCTAGCTCAGTGGTATGAAGTCGGCTTGTGGATCCTGAGAACCCTGGTTCGATTCCCACAGGCGACAAACAATTTTCATAATTTCAAAAAACCTACCCCTGTGGCTCCTCCACCACTAACATCTTTGGGGGCCGTGATTTGACGACTGGTAACCGCACTTCACGCGCAAAATATATCACTTACGGCAGAGTGCCACACCCAGTAATGGGTAGAAAGCGTGACGGTATATTTATTTATTTTTTATTTTATTTCTTTGAAATTTTGCGTTCCTGAAAATTGGTAAAATTGATGAAACGTATATTGGTTATTTCATCACAGCATAATTTCGAATTGGCATTTTGGTTCATGAAATTTTTCCATTTCGAGACCTTTCACATCTAAAAACAAAAATATAAAATTGCTGCATGAAAATACTTCCTGAAAATTGTTATGAATTCACGAAAATTTGTTTACGATATAATATCTACTTTGTTGCAGACGTAAAGGAAAATAATTCGCATAAATTTCCATAAAGTTTTGCGGTATCAACAAAAATTTACATAAGATTTTCTCGGTTAAACCTCCACAATTTATTTACACTTAAACCAGAAATACTTTTTGGGGCGTTTAGAACAATTTTCATAAAATACTTTTTCAACGATAATAAATGTATGTTTCAATTTTATTTTAATACATACTATTCACTATGATTGATTATCATGTCTGAATTGTATTTGTTATTGATTCGTGAGGATAAAGAGAATTTAATGTACGTAGATTAATCAAATAATATCCGTTTGTAACTTTCAAATCTATCACTCACATAATGGAACATTTCTATTTCCGTACAAAACTGTGAACTAAGTTTTCAAATATATTTTACTGAAATTGCTTTAAATAATTGAATGTCATTTATAGTTTTACGAAAAACTGGCTTCTGACATATGGATATTAATAGTTAATTATGTACCAAGGATGAAAACAAGTGTTTCTAGCCCGTGGCATGATTATTAGCACGAGGTGCAAAGCACCGAGGGCTAATAACATGCTCAGGGTCAGAAACGCTAATTTCACCCGTGGTACATACAATATTTTATGCACAACAAAATAACATTTAATTATATGTTCAAAATATTAAAATATGTACATAGGTTATATGTCAAAATTACATTTTGCAGAATCAAGTATTCACAATAAACAAAAATTGTCATTTATGTATCCATAGAAATTATTTCTTTTTGGGCTCATGGGCCAAAAAGAAGTGTTTAAGCCTGAGTTTTAGTGCTAAAACACATGAATTTTGGCCCGGTTGTGCATAAAACATTTTTGCAGCCTTTCACCAAACAACCCGATTCTCTAAAAAGTTTAGGCTTATACTAGTTCGACTTTAAATAGTTAATCCGAAAAGTAAACTACTTTCATCACTAGTGAGGGTAATGGTTACTATCACAACTAAATTGAGTGAGGTAAACGTCATTTTCGCAAGTAATGTTGAAAAAAGTATAGTTTTTTCAGTTTTAAAATAAAAATAAATATATTATGACGCCTTTTACCCATTACTGGATGTGGTCCTCCGCCGAAGTAGATCTCGGTAAGTGATATATTTATGCGCGTGAAATGCGATTACCAGTCGTCAAATCAGGCCCCCCAAAGATGTTAATGGTGGGGGAGCCACAGGGGTAATTTTAATTTGGTGAAAATGTTTGTCGGCTATGGGGTTCGCACCCTCAGGAACCAAAAGCCGACTCGATACCACTGAGCCATTACTCTATATAATAATAGTATATTACATAATAAGTAAGGAAAGCGATATTTTACTTAATGAAGCAGTTGTTTGAAATACGGGGCACAGGCAGACTACGTATCCAAGATTACAACAACAACAACAAAAATAACAGTCATGTAAAATAATGGAGTAGGTGGCACAGTGGTCATCGTGTCGGCCTGTGGATCATGAGAACCCTGGTTCGATTCCCACTGGCGACAAACATTTTCACCACATTAATACTACTCCTGTGGCTCTCCCACCACTAACATCTTTGGAGGCAGTGATTTTACGGCTGGTAACGCGCACAAATATATCACTTACCGAGATCTGCTTCGGCAGAGTGCCACACCCAATAATGGGTAGAAGGCGTGATGATGTATTTATTTATTTTAAAATACAAAACAATCAGGTAACATTTTTTCCAGACTGTTTTGTACTTTACCAAACTGTTATTTTTGTTATAGCCTTGGATATGTACTTTACTTGACTGTTTTTGTACAAATCTACTTTCCATACTAAAATTGGTCAGGAAAGTAGGTTCATTCTTGCCGGTGACAGAAAAAATTTTTTTCACGGTTTTGAATTATTATTTTTTGACAGTTGTAGAAAATATGTTATTTGTATTTCGTGGGCGAAATTCATGCGTTTTTGTCACAAAAAAAGTCATTCTCACGAGCAACAAACAAATTCTAATTTCCCGTACTTAATACAAAAATAACTGTTTGGTTAAGATTTCATTCTTTCTAAATTTCTAAGCCTTCTTAATCGTTCACCTAAATATCCTTTTCAAAAAGAAATAATAAAGTAAGTAATATTTCCGTTCCATCATTAATTATAATCCTGTTTGTTGAAGAAAGTCCTTGCTGTAAAGGTGAAAAGATCCTTCTTCACGTATGTGAGCTTGTCTCCTAAAAACACAAATAGACTAATAGAACAAGATTCAGTTACCCGACTCTGTAAACCTGGCTTTTACGTGAAACCCGCAAGGCATTAACTGTGATCCTTCCAAGGATTACTTCGTCCTGAGACTCATGTCATCTTGTATTTGTCTGTGTCATATCAATCCTACTGCTGACATCTGTAGACAAACAAATAAATATATTCGTGAGATGTTGAATCAGAATTTTGTTTTAAATTTTTGATATACAAAATTTTACTTTTCCGTTAGCTTAAAAACTAAAAAAGATATAAAGATGCGCTCAACTAAATTGAATTATTTGTGTGCTAATTGGCTTACAAGCAATTTCTTGGAAAATTTTTAGCGATATACATATATTTTTTTTATGTCTTAAGGGTTTTTTCTATTTTGAGACAATTCTAGATTCTTTTATTTTTTAACGTTTCTCTAAATCAATTAAATGCTTCATTGTAAGTCTCGTGTCTGCGTTCTAACCAATCCTGTCATTATTATACTGAGAATAAAGCTCTTGTGATTATTCCCGGGAATATCTCTGTAGATGCTTTTTTGTTTGTGACAAATGATAGATAGTTGTCAAATAATTATTTAAAACTGTCAACGCGTCACGTAAAATGTGTGAAAAAAATCGATTTAGTTGTATTTCAGATACAAAAATATACCAACAAATTTTGGAAACAACTTCCAAGAATACATTAATAAGTAATCAATCGATATGGACCCAGTTCAAAATCTTTTAAGTTGGATGAATCGACCTCAACAGCTAAATCAAAAAATAATCTAATTAAATATAACTGGAGAGTTGGATAAATTAGAAAATAATTCTCCAGTATCTTTCTCAAACTTGTTGGCATTTGGCAATAGCCACTCAAGCCCTACGGGCTTTCGTGACTATTGCCTGGCAACAAGTTTTCGAAGGATCTGTCAATTATTTTCAATTTATTCTCACTCTCTTGTTATTACTGAAAATTTATACATATTTAAAATACAATGATAAAGTCCTCAAGTGCGTATGTCTTTTAGTTTTTGAGATATTGTTAAATAAAAACGGTGAAAACTCCTGAAAAATAGAAATTTCTAAAAATTGAATAATAAGTTAATTCAATGCCGTTATGAGCATCTTCATATATTGTTTATTTTTTTAAATATAGCCTCGGGAAACCATTAAATCTAATACTCTTAAATTTAGAAAATAATAATTTTTTTGAGAGTATGAAGATGCGCTCCACGACATTGAAATTCAACCTTGGAATATTTTTACTTCAAATTGTTTAAAATTTAATGATATTAATTGTAGTAGTACAAAAAGTTTCAGAACGTCTGATGTACTGTTAAGTAAATGATCAAACAATCCAGAAATCAAATTAGCTTCTAAGACAACAAGCCGATCATTTAGTAGCTGGATAAATTTCCGAAGCGTTGTAACTTGAACGGAATTACAGCTAACTGAATTATTATCGACGTTGAATATTAATTAGCTTTATGTGTTTGTGACGAAAACGACTGTCAACGTGGCTTACAAAACTTAGTTGTGAAATTAGCTAATGTAATTTGCGCCATCTCCATTCGTTGTAAGAAAGTTTGTTTATGAAATTGAAGCTTCAGTCTCACTTTCTTTGATGTTTTTGTTTTGTATATTAGCGAGAACTTTATAATAGAACCTTCTACATTAGAAAATTATAATTTTTCACGGGGTGGCTAGCTCAGTGGTATCAAGTCGGCCTGTGGATCCTGAGAACCCTAGTTCGATTCCCGCAGACGACAAACAATTTTCACAATTTCAAAAACTACCCTTGTGGCTCTCCCACTACTAACATCTTTGGAGGCCGTGATTTGATGGCTGGTAACCGCACTTCACGCGCAAAATATATCACTTATTGAGATCTGCTTCGGCAGAGTACCACACTCAGTAATAGGTAACAGGCGTGATAATATATTTATATATTTTATTTTAATATTTATATGGGATGGCTTGCTCAGTGGTATGAAGTCGGCCTGTGAATCCTGAGAACCCTAGTTCGATTCCCACAGACGACAAACAATTTTCACAATTTCAAAAACTACCCTTGTGGCTCTTCCACCACTAACATTTTTGGAGGCCGTGATTTGACGGCTGGTAATCGCACTTCACGCGCAAAGTATATCACTTATCGACGTCTGCTTCGGCAGAGTGCCACACCCAGTAATGGGTAGAAGGCGTGATGATATATTTATTTATATTTATATTTACGGTTACAGTTATAGTGCAGTCCGAACTATTCATATATTGGAATTTAAAAAAAAAAATTCGCTCATCTGGCGATAATTGAAACTATAACAAAGGTATCTACTAACCTAACTGATGATCTTAGAGATGCTGTACGAGTATGACATCTGGTGACATAAATTTGAACTACTGATAATACAAATTCTTTTATTTTATTATTTCTTTCATCGTAATGCCATCTGTTGTCAATCAGTGGAACTTCACCTGATACGTTAAAAGTATGCGTTATACTAACATATCAGTGTATGTTTTATTCAACTTTCCGTAAAAGTTTATGATGTTGTTATGGTTACTTTCATAAGTGGTCGTGGAAATAGTATATTACATAACAAGCATCGAAAGTGTAAGATAACGTGCGAGTGTACAAATTGAAAAACGAGGCGCGCAGCGCCGTGTGATTTTAGTACACGAGCACAGTTATTTCACTTTCGAGCGAGTTATGTATACTATTTTTCAGACGACCACAAAATATTTCAAAGTTTACAAGAGCAATGTTGTTACACTTTGACAGCTGATGCGTTTTTGTAGATGAGCGTTGACGTTTGACAATTGAGGTTAGGTATTGTGCAACTGTACTAACCATAATGTCAAAATATTAAATAATGCTAAAATATTAGTAAATAAGTAATTATTAATTTCAATAAATAAGATTTATTTGTCTGCCAAAATTTCAATCTAAATAATAATATAAATTCTTTTCATTTATTTTATTATTTTCTTTCATCGTTATGCCATCTGTTGTCAATCAGTGGAACTTCACCTGATATGTTAGAAGTGTGCGTTATACTAACATATCAGTGTATGTTTTATTCAACTTTCCATAGAAGTTTATGATGTTGTTATGGTTACTTTCATAAGTAGTCGTCTGAAAAATTATTTTGCTCTGTAAATACAATCCATATTTATCAACAAATCTACATAGTAAAAGAACAAATGAAACCTATCTCCAAGTAAACCATATTACATTCAATTACACATAAAATTATGGATGAATGAAAATGAAAATGCTGTTTTCCAGCTCTATTTTTCCTAATTATGATGCAGGTATAATAAAAAGTAGTGTATGGTACAGTCCCACGCAATTCCATTTAGCTAACTACCCCAATAAAAAATGTATACCTTATTTAATGAATTAAGTAGAATTATGAGTATAATGGGGTGGCTAGCTCAGTGGTATGAAGTCGGCCTGTGGATCCTGAGAACCCTGGTTCGATTCCCACAGACGACAAACAATTTTCATAATTTCACAAGCTACTCCTGTGGCTCCTCCACCACTAACATCTTTGGGGGCCGTGATTTGACGACTGGTAACTGCACTTCACGCGCAAAATATATCACTTACCGAGATCTGCTTCGGCAGAGTGCCACACCCAGTAATGGGTAGAAGGCGTGATGATATATTTATTATTTATTTATGAGTATCATAATAATAAACAGTATACAATTTAATTTTGAAATATATTTTAATATGCATTGATACATAAATATTAAATGTCCAATATCGGTTTATGTACACAGCTGAACATTTCAATTTTTCATTTTATATTTACAAAATGATATGAACAATAACAACTGCCATTGATTAACTATTATTAAACCCTAATTGAGGGGTGGATATAAACCTAATTACATCTTTAGTTACAGTTTTAAACGAACAAAGAAATCTAATAAAACTTATTGTCTTCTACAGATTAATTTTTCCAAGCTTTCACAGCTGTGCAACACGTTTTTCTTTGTCTTGATTTTCCACTATTGTCTTTCATCGATTTGCCAACAAATGCTTCTCTAAATAACAGGTTACTGTGTAAACCAAACATGTGCACAAAATTATAAAGCACACCTGTCATTTTTGAAAATTAATTTGTATTTATTTTTGCGCAGTAACATGACTTTGTATGCTTTGTTATTGTTTGACAAAGTTGATTTTTGGCATGATTAAATTGTCAATGGAGGTAGGAATATTAAATTTTGTTTGCTGACATATGAACTGTGAATTTACAGCAAAATACATACACCGAAATTTGAAATACCGGCTGTCCCATTTAACTTGACAACTTGAAATAACTCAAAAAATACGCGATGTACGAAAAAAGTGAGCCGAGACCAAATCTTAACAGTTTTGAAGGGGAAATCATTCTATGCAAAAATAAGGACCCCCCTGCCCCCAGTGGGTGGGGCGGTGGGCAACATTGAAATCTTAAATAGGAACCCCCATTTTTTATGAAAAAAAGTTTCACACAAAACTTATGTATTTTTTCCGTAGAATCCGAATCTGAAATAAAAAATGGGGGTTCCTATTTAAGATATCAATGTTGCCCACCGCCCCACCCACTGGGGGCAGGGGGGGTCCTGATTTTAGCATAGAATGATTCCCCCTTCAAAACTGTTAAGATTTGGTCTCGGCTCAATTTTTCGTACATCGCGTATTTTTTTAGTTATTTCAAGTTGTCAAGTTAAATGGGACACCCTGTATACCTCCTATGTATAGCAGGTATATTTCAAATTTGTACAATGTGGAGAAAGTTTTAAGAGTTAGAAACAAAAATATATCATAGTTATTTAAACTTTGAACACGAAGATTTTAAACTAGGTTGACATTTGTAACTTGTCATAAAGTACAAATTAAGAAATACGTGTGTCTACTTTTATTAGCAATGGTTTCTTCTCTGTTAATTTCAGAACAAAAGCGTAAATGCAAAACATGTTAATAATTAAAAACTGCATCGAATGAGTTCAAATTTATAAAAAATAAATAAATATATCATCACGCCTTCTACCCATTACTGGGCGTTGCACTCTGCCGAAGCAGATCTCGGTAAGTGATATATTTTGCGCGTGAAGTGCGGTTACCAGTCGTCAAATCACGGCCCCCAAAGATTTTAGTGGTGGAGGAGCCACAGGGGTAGTATTTTTGAAATTATGAAAATTGTTTGTTGCCTGTGGGAATCGAACAAGGGTTCTCAGGATCCACAGGCCGACTTCATACCACTGAGCTAGCCACCCCATAAATTTATTCATAATACTGTTTCTGTCACAAGATAGACGTAAATTGTCATCTTTAAGTTGTTTACAAAGTGCTGTGAGAAATGAAATAAATAATCTTTTTTACGCTCGGAAATATTTGGTCGTTTCTATGATACTAAAATTGGGATAGAAGTAATAGTATATTATTTTTTCTGAATCCGGCAAGTACCTACTTTCCTCACCAATTTTAATATGGAAAGTAAATTTTTACTAAAACAGTCAAGTAAGGTACGTATCCAAGATTACAACAAATATAACAGTCTGGTAAAGTACAAAACAGTCTGATAAAGACTGTTTTACAATACTTGTACTCTAAGTTACCCATTATTGACAAAATTTAAACACAGTACACATGTACCTAATATACTATACCTGACTGTTTTGTATTTTACCTGACTTTTTATTGTAACTTTGAATACGTAGTCATAAGATTCATATAAAAAAATTAAACATTTTGAATTATTTATGATTAATTATTGATTAAATTAAACGGTTTCAGAAAAATAGTATATATACCTAATACGTCAGGAAAGTGTTTTTATGTTCCTGTACTACTATTGTGTAAAATGTGAAATGGTGCAAAATTTGGAATAATCTATTTTTCCAAAGGTTATATCGCAAAAACTAAGAAAGATATGAAGATGCGCTCAACGGCATTGGATTCCTCGTGTCCGAATTGACTTGTACACATACTTTCAGCATATTTTTTATTTTTCATATTTTGTCCAAAATTTTTGATATATACAAATTTCTAAGGCCAATATCTTCAAAACTAAAAGAGATACGAACTCAGGGATTTCACCATTGGATTCTGCGCGTTGAAATACGTATGTATGTAAATTTTTAGTACAATATTCGGATGAGGAAGATTTGTAGAGCAATAAATGGCTAAAAATCGAAAAATTCTTAAGGGGTTACCCCTTAAGAAATTTACGAAAAATCAAAATCGCTGAAAATATGTTTACAAGTCAATTCAGCCCCGAGAAATACAATGCCGTTGAGTGCATCTGTATATCTTTTTTAGTTTTTGAGATATAGCCTCCGAAAAAGTAAAATATTATTCAAAATTCATCTCATTTTGACCATTTTCCGGTAATTGCCCTATTTGTCAAAAACTAGCCTACATATGAGCCTGGAAATAAATATATATATATATATATATATATATATATATATATATATATATATATATATATATATATATATATATATATATAGTGGCTTAACACTCCTTAAGGAGTTGCGCCGCTTCTGACGAAGCTTTCTAGATCCTATTTTTGGAGTGGATCGATCTCCATTTATATTTTTAAATATTCTTGGCTATGTTTCTCCATTGTTCTCTGTCTCCCGTTTTATTTTTCCATTTTCTAATTCCCGCTGATTTTAAATCTTCTTCTACTTCTCTTATCCACGTTGATCTTGGCCTTCCCCTTCTTCGTTTGCTACTAGGGCTCCATTGTAGTACTGACTTAATCGGGTCTTGTTCATTCGTTCTCCATACGTGTCCGAGCCATTTTATTCTTTGTTGCTTAATTTTCTTTACTATGTCTTCTCCGTTTAGTTCCTGCTCAATCTCGTGATTCATCCATATTCTATATTCTGTATCAGATAGTTTCTTAGGTCCTAGTATTTTTCTTATTATTTTCCTTTCGGTTATTCTCAGTTGCTCTTCATCTTTCTTGGTCATTGTCATTGTTTCCGCTGCATATAATGTTACTGGTCTTATTATGGTTCTATATATTCTCATTTTTGTTGCTTTGGATAATATTTTGCTTTCTAGTAGTTTTCTGTTAGCGTAGAAGACTCTATTTGTTGCAGTTATTTTGTTTTTTATTTCTATTTCTCTCTCTCCTTTGTTTGTTAACATTACACCTAGATATTTAAATTTATCTACTTGTTCATATTCGAATTCCCCTACTTTAATTACTTTGTCTTTTATGTTTTCCCCAAGTATCATTATTTTGGTCTTTTTTTGGTTTATTTCTAGTCCTATTTGCCTTCCTTGCTTTATTATTTCCTCTAGCATTTCTTTCATTACCTTTCTGTTTTTTGCTGCGATCGCTATGTCATCTGCATATGCTATTATTTGTCCTCCTCTTGTTCTAAGTGTTTTCTTTATTAAATTTCTCATTGAGTATTCTAATGCTAAATTAAATAGGGTGGCTGACAGAGCGTCACCTTGTCTTACCCCTTTGTTTATTTCTATGTCATCAGTTTCTCCTTTTTGAGTTTTAATACTTATTTTTGTTCTTCTCATAGTCATTGCTATTAATCTTCTCAATTTTCCTGGTATTTGCATGTCTTTTAAAGCTGTCGTTAATTTTCCTCTTTTAATTGAGTCAAACGCTTGTCTAAAGTCAATAAATAGTATCTCTGTGTTTAGATTATACTCCAATGTTTTTTCAATTATCTGCTTTATAGTGTGTATAGCGTCCGTAGTTGATTTTCCTTTTACGAATCCACATTGATATTGGCCGATGGTATCTCTTGTTACGTTTGTTAATCTTCTCTGAATTAATGTCGACATTATTTTGTAGGCTGTGTTCAACAGTGTGATTCCTTTATAATTTTCACAGACTTGTTGGTCGCCTTTCTTGTGTATTGTTATTATTTGACCTATTTCCCAGTCTTTTGGCATTTCCTCTTTTCTCCATATTTCTAGTATAAGTTCATGTACGTGTTGCTGTATTAATTCGCCTCCATATTTTATTAATTCTATGTTAATTTCGTCTTTTCCCGGTGTTCTTCCGTTTTGACAGTTTTTTATTATTTCTCTTACTTCTTCTAAGGTAGGTTCTTCTAATTCTATTTCGTTTGCTTCTGGCATTTCATTTTTTAATTCTAGTCCTGGATCTGTTAGCAGATCTTTAAAGTATTCAATCCACACTTGCCTGTATTGTTGATCACATTCTGTTGAAATACCATTCTTGTCCTTTATTCCGTATGTTTTGGCTTTATATGTCTTATTTTGTTCGTTTATTTCTTTATAAAATCTCTTTGTGTTTCTATTTAATCTTTCTTCTTCAATGACTGCTATTTTATTCTCTATCCATATTCTTTTATTTTTTCTGATATTTTTATTACATTTGTTTCTGAGTCTTTCATATTCATCCTTATCTTCTCCTTTATTTGTTGCTATAAATTTCAACCTTGCATGTTTCTTTTCTTTCACTGACTTTTTTATCTCTTCATCGAACCATGTTTTTTTATATTTCGCATTTTTGTTTTCTTTCCCTATCCACATTTGGGCCGCGTCATTTATGCATGTTTTTATCCGGTTCCATTTTTCCTCTATTCTCTCCTCTTTTGCGGCTTTATTATTTAGATTTTTTTCTAATTCTTTGTTGTATTTCTCTTTTGTTTCTTCATTGTTCATGTTCTCTATATTCCATTTATTTGTTGATGTTTCTTTTCTTTTATTTCTTTTCATCTTGTTTCTTATTGACACTGCTACCATCTGATGATCTGAGTCGGCGCATGCACCTCTGTATGTTCTTACGTCTAATATTGACGATTGTTTCCTCTTTGTTACTAATACATGGTCTATTTGCGTATGTGTTTTATTGTCTGGCGATGTCCATGTTATTTTATGTGTTTTCCGATGTTTATACTTCGTGCTGCTTATTACCATGTTTGTTCTTGCTGCTAGTTCGCATAACCTTTGTCCGTTGTCATTTGTTACTTCATGTATTGTTTGCGTTCCTGCGACTTGTTGTATATAGTCTTCTTTTCCTATCTGTGCGTTAAAGTCCCCCATTGTGATGATTAGGTCTTCTTTTGGTATTTTTTCTATTTCTTCTTCTAATCTATCATAAAAAATGTCTTTTTCTTCATCCTTAGCATTTTGTGTCGGTGCATAAACATTTATTATTGATAGATTGAAGGGAGAGCTTTCTAATCTTATATAAGCCAGACGTTCGTTTATTGCTCTAAATTCCAGTATTTTGTCTCTAAGCTCGTGTAGGATTATAAAGGCTACACCGTATTGTCCCTGTTTTTTACCTCCTGAGTGTAACACCGTATAATATTTGTTATTAATTGATCCTTCTCCGCTCCATCTCGTTTCTTGTATCGCAGCAAGTTTGATTTTATATCTTTGTAGTTCTAATGCTATTTCTTGCATTTTTCCTGCTTTCAACATCGTTCTTACATTCCAAGTACACATTTTAAGTTTTTTATTCTTTTTCTTTTTTATAGTTTTCGATTTATTTCCTTTATCGCTATTTCCATTTTTTCGCTTTCCGTCGTCTATGTTGCCATCTTTTTTATTTGTATTTATGAGTTTTTTGGAGTTTGTTGCTCCTTTTTTTCTAACCTTTCATTTTCTTTATCCCATATGTACCATGATCCATTTATTTGTAATTTTTGGTACCCTATTTTTACTCTGTTATCCTTGTTTTTTTCTTCTTTCGCTCGTTTTGAGATGACTGTTTGTATTTGCATTTCTTTCCTAGTCAGTTCACTTTCAATGTATGTTCTTGTACCTATAAGTTTATTTTTGTTCATTATTATTTTCATTTTATCTTCCCAATTCTCTATCTTAGCTATGGTAACTTGTTTGTCTTCTTTTCCTTTCTTATAGGTTTCTTTAACTTTGATCTGTATTTCTAACTTCTCCTTTGCAAAATTTTCAACGTCCTGATTGGTGTTTATATCCTGTCTTCCTTTAATTACAATATTGTTACGCTTTTCATTTTTTTCTCTCTTTTCTTCTAGTTGTTCTAGGACTGTTACTTTTTCTTTTAATATATGTATTTCCTCATCCATTTGTTTTTCCTTTATTTTTAAGTTATTAACTTCTTCCTTTAGTATATTGATTACCTCCTCATAATCTTTACGCATTTCTTGTATTTCCTCGCATATTTCTTTACGTGAGTCTTGTGTCTCTTTTCTGTGTTGTTTATTCTCCTCCTTCATAGATCTCATTTCTTCCATTATTTCCTGGAACATATACATCACATCATTTCCATCTTCTGTGACTTTTCTTTTTGGAATTGGTGATCTCGTTGTCTTCCTGCTTTTATTAAAATTGCCTGCTTCACCTACGCTGCCTACACTTGAAGTTCGACTTCTGCTTTCTTCCTTGTCCCCCATCTTGGCGATCTGACTTTCGCAACTTGGTACTCTTGAGTGTTAATATGGTTGCGTACTCTCTAATCGTTCGTATCTCTTCCTTATTGACAATAGATGTCACTAGTTGTCCGTGACACGATGTAAAATTTGTTAAGGTTTCGGTGTTTGTTTATTTTAGGTTAGCCTAGATCTCAATAAATTTATGGATACTTTTCAAAGGATACGGCTTCTTTTTTCTGTTTCAAGTTACTGAGATACTCAGAAACATTGACTTCAGTATAAGTTTCTTCTAAGCTGAATATCAAAATCAACTTGTTTTATGAGGTTATGCTTTCACACATTGATGCAAATTCTAAAAAGCATAGAATGTATATGAAAATACACTTTGATACTTGTCACAATTGCAATAAACTGCCTATATTCTTGATTATATACACTACACAATTATTTTGCCAAAATTGTTCATAAAAACTGATCTTTTCGTAGACACAATGGACACAATGCCAACTCTCTATACCTCTATACCTACAATTTCTAAGACATTTTGAAAAGATGACTGTCTTAGAAATTATTTGGGAGACAATTTTAGGAATATGATTGACTCAGAGATGTTTAGCTGAATTTTAGATAAAATGACTGTCTTAAAGACAATATCAAAAATATTTGGGGCAAATCACAGTCCTAAAAACGATTTAGGATGCATTTTAGGAAACATGACTGTCTCAGACAATTTTGGAGACATTTTGAGATGACTGTTTTGAAGACAATTTGGAAGATATTTTGCGAGAATGACTATTTTAAAGATGATTTAGGAGACAATTTGGGCAGATGACTGTCTTAAAGACAATTTAGAAAGACATTTTGAAAAGATGTCAATTTTCAAAACGGTTTGGAAATATGACTGTCTTAGAGATTATTTGGGAGACAATTTTAGGAAGCTGACTCCTTAGAAAGATACGATAATATTTTCAGAAGATGACTATCTTAAAAAGGAGTTAAAGGACTTTTAGGGATGGAAATAAATATAATAAAAATATTAACTGAATAACGAAAAAAAAAACAAAGTTACAATGAATTTTTATTCATGATAATCTATATATCCACTTTACCGCACTAGTGCGGCAAAATGTGTTATTGCAACACTCAAAATAGTTGGATAATTTTTTTATTATGTAATGTTAGTAGATAAATTGATATTACGTTATGAAATTAGGTAAAAAATATTTGTCATAATAAAGACAAATGCGGAGTTTGTAAATTGGCCACTATTAAGCGTTTCTATGTACATATTTTTACAGAAAAATATTTCAAATGAAACTGATAGAAAATTTATATCTCTAAGGGCCAGATTTTCAATCACCGATTAATGTTAATTATGATTAAATAATAATAGAAACTATGGTTTCTATTATTATTTAATCATGATTATATAACATTCATCGGTAGTAAGCAGGCGATTGAAAAACTGGCCCTAAATATTTTAATTGATTTTTGTTTATAACGATTTACACCGGAAAATATACTATGCCATATTTTAAACTGTTGCTTGTCCTGTCCACAGTTCTATTGTTATAAATAACTATCAAACTTTCAATGTATTTGATAGCTACCAATGTCAATTCTGCCAACCTAATACAATAAAAGTATTAATACAGTGCAATGAAAATGTAATTTCACTATTAGATTGTCGCGTGTCGCGTGTCGCGTACATGATAACGACATTACATAATAATTTCCCGCTCCGTCGAAGTCTGAAACGATCGTGATTTTGTATTCCGGGACGCAGAGACTAAATTGATTGAATTTATATGATCTCTGCCGTGTATTTTATGAAGAAGTTGTTTTCTTTATCAGTCAAGTACAGCAGGTTTATATAAAATCAATCCTGTTATGATATGAATCGATTTTATTGAGCTCTTTCGAAAATACTCAATCATCTTCAGCAAAAAAGGTGAATAATAATATATTATAGAGAAGGTGGCTTGTTTTAATAGCTATTTACATAACAAGTGCAAACAAGTGGTGCAAATGACGTCTTCGTGCACGAGTTTTATACAATGCGTTTTGCAACGAGCAAAAATTATATAATCGACAATGAGGAAATTTATTAAATTTGAAGCGTGAATTTATATTGACAGTTTTGTATGCTATGAAATGACATTTGTTATTTGAAAACAAATTGTTTATTTTTCTTGTCAGTCTCGTTAAAATATGTCTGTTTGATGGCGTTATACGCTAATGTCTCTATTTCTTTTATAAATATCTTAAAATGTATTATGGGGTGGCTAGCACAGTGGTATGAAGTCGGCCTGTGGATCCTGAGAACCCTGGTTCGATTCCCACAGGCGACAAACAATTTTCATAATTTAAAAAACTACCCCTGCGGCTCCTCCACCACTAACATCTTTGGAGGCCGTGATTTGATGACTGGTAACCGCACTTCACGCGCAAAATATATCACTTACCGAGATCTGCTTCGGCAGAGTGCCACACCCAGTAATGGGTAGAAGGCGTGATGATATATTTTTATTTAATATGTATGCATATACGTAGTACAATTAGCGTTTTAATAGTCAAAATTTAGAATAATAAAAAAATTGGTGTTTTTTCAATTACTTTGCGCACTAGTGCTCAAAATCAAACTTTCCATCGGTTTCCAAGGTAATGTAAATCTTATTTTGAATGATGCAAGTACAAAACATATTTTGACAGTTCATTTCATTTAAGTTTGTGTGACCTCTAATCAGAGCTGGGCAAGCTACTTAAAAAAAGTAGCTACAGCTACAGCTATTTTTTAAAAAAGTAGCTAAGCTACAGCTATAAGCTATATTTTGTAAAATATAGCTAAGCTACAGCTAAAAGCTTTCGTTAAAGTAGCTGTTAAATTTTAAAGCTACTTTTTTAAATTATTGTGAAATAATTAAATTTGCCATTGTCATATGATCAGTCTTTTGTTATAATGACTGTTAATTTACTATTATATACATAAATATCAAAAATAGCAAATACCATCTGGCACCTACTGTGTATTTTTGCGTATTAGAGCCAGTTAGAACCGGCAACAAATAATTATTTTGTGTGGGTTTAGCTTGTACGCATGCGTACTTTGTTGACCTTCTGCTTAAAATGTAGTTTTAAGCTACAAAAAATAGCTTTAAAAGTAGCTTCAGTTGTTATTTTTAAGCTAATAGAAAAAAAAGTAGCTAGCTACAAGCTACAGCTATATTTTTCACAGTTAGCTAAGCTACAGCTACAGCTAAGGTAAATGTTGCTAAGCTAGTAGCTAAGCTACAAAAGTAGCTAGCTACTGCCCAGCTCTGCCTCTAATCTAGAGAGATCTGCAACTCAGTACAGCTACACCCAAAAGTATATAAAGGACTTGATGTTTTATTTAAGTATTATTTTCCTAACCTCTAATTATAAGGGCATTTGCTGTCGCTTTCAGTTTATTGACACGACAAATTGCTGAATTAATTCTGTTACCCTGAAAATTTCTCTGTAATTAAAAGCCAATTTAGTATCCAAGTCTGCTGGTCCTAACACTTTATCATCAACTTCAGAGAGCTCTTTACTTCGTCCTTATTCATATGTAGATGTATTCATAGATAGATTAGAATTCAATTAGGATTGAAATGATGTTGAGAAAATTGTTTTAACTACTTGAGCACGAAGAATAAAGATGAAAGCTCTGTCTAAATATTTAGATTGAGAAAGAGAATGTTATTTTAGATTGTAAATTCGAAAATTCTAACCATTCAGTGTAATTGTTTTTTTTGTTATTAAACTGACAAAAAAATATATTCTTCATATAAGTTTTTGTTTGTCTCAAAACTACCAAAAGTGCGGTTACCGGCCGTCAAATCACGGCTCTCAAGGATGGTAATGGAGGAGGTGTGAAAGGAGTAGTTTTAAAGTTGTGAAAATTGTTTCTCGACTGTAGGAACCTAACCTGGATTTTCAAATCCACAGACCGATTCGATACCACTGAGCCACGTACCCCATATATCCCATGGGGAAAATTCAGGGTTACCGTGAAATCAGATTTCTGTTTTCAGTTTCAAGTGAAGTGCCCTTATTTAAAAAGATAGCACATTAATTTATTGGGAAATTATGCTTATAATTACAATTTTAGCGTAAATAAAAAAATTTATGAGGATTGTAAATTGTTTAATTTTTCATATGTATTTTTTGTGAGTTATGGGGTAATGGCTAGTAGTATCATGTCAACCTGGTTCGATCCCCACAGCCGACAAAGCATTTTCACCAATTTAAAATTACTCCTGTGGCTCTCCCACCACTAACACCTTTGGAGACCGTGATTTGACGGCTGGTAACCGGACTTCACGCGCAAAAATATATCACTTACTGAGATTTGCTTCGGCAGAGTGCCGCACCCAGTAATGGATAGAAGGCGTGGTGATATATTTATTTATTTATTTATATTTTTTTGAGTCACACTACAGTAATAATAAACATTTAATGAGAACAACTAAAACGAAAATTAAACAGTAAATAAACAAAACTAAAATATAAAACCAATTGCGTCCATCCTTTTAATGTTTTCCTGTTCAATAACAGGCAACTACGATATTTTTAACTTTCATTTTACTGTCCTGAGCACGTTTTGTTTTTAATCCTGACAAAATTTCAAATAAAGCATATATTTTCTTGTTCATACTCATCCATATTAATACTTAGTGTTAGCAAAGTACTACAGTATGAATATATTTTTATTGAACAAAAATTAAATAATGTAGGTTTTTATAAATAAATAAATATATCATCATGCCTTCTAGACCATTACTGTGTGAGGCACTCTGCCGTAGCAGATCTCGGTAAGTAGTATATTTTGCGCGTGAAGTCCGATTACCAACCGTCAAATCACGGTTCCCAAAGATGTTAGTAAAGGGAGAGTCACAGAGATAGTTTTATCGTGGAGAATATTGTTTGTCGGCTGTGGGAATCGAACCGAGGTTCTCAAATGTATAGTCCGACTCAATACCACCTACCCCATATATAATAGGAATATCTCTGGAATATATATATGAACTTGTTATCTTAATTTTAGGTGTTTAATCCATTGTTTAAGTTAAATCATTTCAACTGCAACTGCATTCGAGTGATTTGGGTTGCACTAGAAACTACTATAATTGGAAATAATATCTTGTTGTTCACAGAAGCAAATAAATAATACATCTTATTCCTCAGACTAATTTGCCTGTCATTTTATCCTAATAGCATGGAAGTTATTTTATTTTAAAGTAATTTCTACAGCATCCACTTTGTACCATGTAGATTAGTAGAAGCTAGTTAGTAACTACCTAATTTAATTATGTTTGCAATTAACTAGAGTCTTGAATGCAACCCAAGTACGGGAATACATATTTGCGACGGAACTATTCATCCTATGTGAATTGACTACTTTGAGATTGTGACAACATGGCTTCTCATTAATTCTGTAAATACTCAGAATTCTATACATAACTACGAGCATACAATTACATCACACAAAACGCAGGTGTCGTCACTTACTAAATTATACAATTAATTTTCAACATGCACTGGTGGCTAGCTCAGTGGTATGAAGTCGGCCTGTGGATCCTGAGAACCCTGTTTCGATTCTCACAGGCGATAAACAATTTTCATAATTTCAAAAACTACCCCTGTGGCTCCTCCACCACTAACATCTTTGGGGACCGTGATTTGACGACTGCTTCGGCAGAGTGCCACACCCAGTAATGGGTAGAAGGCGTGATGATATATTTATATAATTTTCACTGGTGGAAAAAAAACGAAACACTTGAAATTCGTGAAATTTTCCTAATTTTCAAACTTTCATAACTTGACGAATTGTTAGCTAATTTGAAGGAATTTTCGAGGGTGAAAAGTTTAAAGTGTCTATTTTAAGGGGATACATGCGATCTTAGGGTTAACTCCTTCCGGCCATCCTAAACCCCCTAAAGGAAAAAAATGGTTTTAGTGGAAAAACGTCCATCTTTGACGATCTGTACGGAGCTAAGAAAAATTTGTGGACTCAATTCACCATCAAGGAAATAAAGTTTATTTAATTCCCTGCAAAGGACGCAAAGAACGAAGTCCCTACGATGATTTGATACAGAGTTATGCCTGTGGATTTGAGAAACCGGGTTCGATTCCCACAGCCGACAAACAATTTTCACCACAATAAAAACTACCCCTGTGGCTTCCCCACTACTAACAACTTTAAGGATCGTGATTTGACGCCTGGTAACCTCACTGCACGCGCAAAATATATCTGCTACGGCATAGTGCCACATCCAATAATAGGTAAAAGAAATATTAAAATAAATATATCATCACGCCTTCTACCCATTACTGGATGTGACACTCTGCCGAAGCAGATCTTGGTAAGTGATATATTTATGCGAGTGAAGTGCGGTTACCAGTCGTCAAATCACGGCCTACAAAGATGTTAGTGGTGGAGGAGCCACAGAGGTAGTTTTTGAAATTATGAAAATTGTTTGTCGCCTGTGGGAATCGAATCAGGGTTCTCAGGATCCACAGGCCGACTTCATACCACTGAGCTAGCCACCCCACAAACAAAAGAATTGAATTTGTTTTTTGAATGTTGTTGTTCAAAGATTTGTTGTCAGTTATTAGCTTAACAATCATAAAAATAATTTACAGCTATAAAAAAAAGAACGATTATAAATACGTCATATTTTATACTATGCTATTCATACTGCAATTCTGTTAAAATAAAGGTCATGATATAAGTCCATTACGTGCTAAAAATACACCTTACTCGAGTGGATACTCTATCTAGCATCTGGAATTACATTATATACGATTAACGTACTAAAATGTTACTATACTAGATCAGCAAGCAACGAGAAAGCCTCGTAAAAGTATCGATGTAGAAACTGTCGTAAAATTCAAGTTTATGCGAATTTCGAGAGCTTATGATAAGTGACCTAGACTTTAATGCTATTTTTATTAACAAATAAATGTGTTAGTGGACCTTTTATCCATATTCATAGTTGGTGTAATTATAGAGCCAAATATTATCGTGCAGTAGACAATATAGTTACGTTTAAATCTGAAGATTCTGAGATCGAATCTCTGTCAAGTTAAAAATTATATATTAAAGAACTAGTTGCAATCTAACTAAGAATAAATTAAATCCCTAAGCCTTAATAAACATAAAGATAAATCTAAATACGTATTTCGAGAACTAAGGTCTCATCATCAGTAGACGAAACAAGGAAAAATCCAGAGTACACGAATTGAAAACCAAGCTAGTGGTCAAGGTTGAATTCACCTTGCCGAACAAGTTATATATACAGGGTGATCACAGTGACCTAACTTGAACTATCAAAACTTTCGATTTCTTTGTAATTTACCATTTTTACTTTTTTTAAAAGGAAAAATAACATCTTCAGCTCTTTCTAAAATATCTTTCGAAATACCA
Organism: Pterostichus madidus; assembly: GCA_911728475.2. Classification (NCBI taxonomy): domain Eukaryota; kingdom Metazoa; phylum Arthropoda; class Insecta; order Coleoptera; family Carabidae; genus Pterostichus; species Pterostichus madidus. The sequence continues at coordinate 11,543,687 of OU452315.1, forward strand.
AATTCTTTCACCATCATCTCCAAAAATAAAGAACGTAACGCAAGTAACGTTTAAAATAAATAAACAATGATACAGGGTGATCAAAAGGAATTGTTTTAGTTGGCAATACAATTCCGGAGATCTTTTTATTCCACAGTTGGCACAACGTCAGATAAAGGCGGAAATGCTATTTGACATTTCTAATAAATACAAATAGGTTATGTCAGGAGTTTGACAGCTAATAGAATTTTTACTTTTTAAGTAATAGAAATAAATGTACTCAAATTTAAATTTTAAATGTCACTGTGAACAACAGGAAATGAATTTATGTATCAGGCTTACCAATTTTAAGTAGTTTTTTTTATTGCCAACTCCTTTTGATCACTCTGTAGTTGCAATTTGTTAACTCACGAGTTCAAATTTGAAAAGCCTTTCTTTATACAATTTTTTCTATTGAGGAAATTTTATAATTCTGTTAGATTATTTAAAAAAAGAAACTGCAACTTGTCAAAAATCTAAAATGGTGTTTTTTATAAGTTGAAATTTCAAATTAATGAATATTTTTTCTGTATTGTTTATTGTGGAGTAGGTGGCACAGTGGTTATCGTGTCGGCCTGTGGATCCTGAGAGAACCCTGGTTCGATTCCCACTGGCGACAAACATTTTCACCACATTAATACTACTCCTGTGGCTCCCCCACCACTAACATCTTTGGAGGCCGTGATTTGACGACTGGTAACCGCACTTCACGCGCATAAATATATCACTTACCGAGATCTGCTTCGGCAGAGTGTCACACCCAATAATGGGTAAAAAGCGTGATGATATATTTATATTTATTTATTTTATTTGTTTTTATACAATAACATAAAATCAAATAAATATTATCTTCACGTCTTTTCCCATTACTGGATGTGGTACTCTGGCATAGCAGATCTTGGTAAGTGATATATTTATGCACGTGAAGTGCTGTTAACAGTCGTTAAATTACAGCCCCCAAAAATGTTAGTAGAGGGAGAGCAACATGAGTAATTTTAATGTGGTGAAAATTGTTTGTCGACTCTGGGAATCGAACCGTGGTTCCCAAATCCGACTCGATATCACTGAACCACCTACCTCATAAATAACATACCCCATCTAGTAATTATTATTATATAATAAAAAACATTCACCCTAAATTTTTAATTAATTGTTTCGTGTGTAGTTGTTCTGCAGTTGTAGGTTAAAATATGAACATTTGTAGCTAAAATATTTACGAATAAGTAATTATTGGTACTTCCACTAATTTTTGCTCAAGACACTTTAATAATTAATTATTATTAATAATTATAATTATAATTATAATTACAGAATAATTACAGAATGGCAAATTAATAATAATTAATTATTCTTAAATTTGTTATTCTGTAATTGTTGTGTTTATCAGTCGCTTATAAATTAATGAAAAGAAAATATAAGGTAACAGTCGACAGAATGACAATATAGTTGTTAATTATTATCTTTCACACGGCCATTTTGATTCTATTTGATTGTGGTGTTATCTTAAATTCTTCTCTTGTTTGTTCGGGATGAGGGTACAAAGGAATTAGTTGATAGTTTGAAACTAAAGCAGAGCTGGGCTTGCAGGATCACGATAAGGAAATCGTAGGGAATGTAGGGCACAAGGACGAGATGTGGAAGGATAATATGCAGGAAATTCAAGAGTGACTTGCAGCTGCAGGACGTAAAAGCTTTGTTCTCATCTAGCGCAAAATAATTAATTCTTTTAAACTCTTACAGCCCAATAAATTAAAACTAAAATAAATATATCATCACGCATTTTACCTATTACTGGATGTAGCACTCAGCCGAAGCAGATCTCGGTAAGAGATATATTTATGCGCGTGAAGTGCGGTTACCAGCAGTCAAATCACGGCTTTTAAAGATGTTAGTGGTGGGACAACCACAGGGGTAATTTTAAATTGGTGAAAATGTTTTGTCGGCTGTGAAGATCGAACCAGGGTTCTTAGGATCCACAAGCCGACTTGTTAACCACTGAGCCATTACTCGCAAATGAGCGATATAATAAACATTAACAATTAATTGGAAATATTAGTAACGAACTAATAAGTAGAAATACATGTGGTCCAGGTTATATAGGTCCCCTGCTATATAAATGAAATCAATTTCCTGTTATACATCGTAACAAATAATTTCAATATTCCTGCTGAAAAAAAAAACAACTTCTTCTGCACAGATTCCCTCCAAAAAAAACTTACCGAATTCAACTTCCACGCATCCTGCTAATAGTGGCAACGACCTACCAATCCTCAAATATCAAGTAGGCATTTCCCCCACTCCTTTCAGCCTGCTGAAGTTGCGATCCTGCTGTTTGCAGGAGCGCTGCTGCCAAATCGATGCAGCCCGGCGAAGCAAGGCAATGCAGTACTCGCTCTGCCAGCAGGAATGCTGGAGCATAGCAGGATACACGAAGCAGGATTGTAGCAGAATTTGACCTCAGGAGGTTCAGCATTAACATATGATGATTGTTAGCAGGAATTTCTAAAGGTCATTTAATTATTTACAACATGGAATTAATCCCAAGTTTAAAGTAGGGTGTCTCAAATGCAGGATTTAAAACAAAAAATTTTGAAGTTTAGTTAAAATTATATAAATATAAATATACCATTACGCCTTTTACCCATTACTGAGTGTGGCACTCTACCGAAGCAGATCTCAGTAAGTGATATATTTATGCGCGTCAAATGCGTTTACCAGCCGTCCAAACACGACCTCCAAAGATAGTGATAGGGGAGCCACAGGGGTAATTTTAAATTGATGAAAATGTTTGTCGGTTGTGGGAATCGAACCAGGGTTTTTAGGATTCACAGGCCGACTCGATACCACTGCGCCATTACCCCCATTAGTTAAAATTAATGGTTTATTATAAAAACAGAAAGAAAAGTTGAAAAAAAAAACAGGTTTATTTATTGGCTTTATTGATCACTTACATGCAGATTCATAAAACGGATTAGCGCTAACACCGTTTTTAATATTATCTACAGGTATAACTCTGTTTCAAATTAAAACAGATTAAAGAAATAAACTACATTTGATACTAATTAACTCGCTTTTTAACTCAAGTTAAAATAAACTTGTTTCGTACATTGAAAAGAAAATTAAAAATTAAATAAAAAATGGTGTTAGCGCTAATCCGCTTTATGAATCTGCTTGTTAGGGTCCAGGACGAAGTAGCGTCAAGGACGAATTTCATGCGAGGACAGTTCTTCCTCCTAACCCTTCGAAAAACATTACAAACATCTATACCCTGTCCAGGATTCGAACCCGCGACGTACGACAAGCAATGTGCAACTTTACTAGCTGATAGACTACCGTGGCCGGTTTCGGTTTTCGGTTACGGTTTTATGAAAAGTTATAAAATAAATAAATAAATATATCATCACGCCTTCTACCCATTACTGGGTGTGGCACTCTGCTGAAGCAGATCTCGGTAAGTCATATATTTTGCGCGTGTAGTGCAGTTACCAGTTGTCAAATAACGGCCACCAAACATGTTAGTGGTGGAGGAGCCACAGGGATAGCTTTTTCAAATTTTGAAAATTTGTCGCCTGTGGGAATCGAACCAGGGACCTCAGGATCCACAGGCCGACTTTATACCACTGAGCTAGCCATCCCATATGAAAAGTTATAATCACTCATAATACTACACTTGTAGTTCACCAGTAATTAAGAGTTATGGGTGTCGTAGTTTGACAGCTAGTGACCGGATATTCACTAGTAAAACAACAACAAAATTAACCTTCTGCACTACAGAATAATGTAATGAAAAAGTACTGAAATAATTGTTAATATCGTTGAAATTAACCCCATTTGGAGCAAGGACAAACGAACTTCTGGAAAAATGGAAACTGAATATTTTTCAGTTGTTTTCACGTGTTCTGCTAAAGACAAATGCCTTGTTTGTTTCCAAGGCCAAAACAACAACACGTGTGGCAGTCTGCTTTGTAACTGACATTTAAAATCGAGTAAACAATAAGTACCCATCTCTTTGTTTCTCTACAATTCTATATTTACCAAAACATTTAATTGAAATTTATATAATAAATAGTTACATTGTTTTGACATTTATTACAAAAATCATATAAAAGAAACAAAACAGTTGATGGGGTTTTATACTTTTAAATTATTTCTGTGCTAAAATAATATTAAAATAAAATAAAAAATATATAAATATATCATCACGCCTTTTACCTATTACTGGGTGTGGTATTCTGCCGAAGCAGATATTGGTAAGTGATATATTTATACGCGTGAATAAAAACAATGCTACAATAGTATATTATTATTAGAGTATTATCGGTTACCAGCCGTCAAATCTCTGCCCTTAAAGAAGTTAATGCCGGGGGAGTCCCAGGGATAGTTTTGACATGGTGAAACTTGTTTGTCGGCTGTTGGAACCCGAGTTCTCAAATCCACAGATCAACTCGATACCTCATTCTTAAATAAAAATAAATACGCCTTCTACCCATTACTGGGTGTGGCACTCTGCCGAAGCAGATCTCGGTAAGTGATATATTTTGCGCGTTAAGTGCGGTTACCAGTCGTCAAATCACGGCCCCCAAAGATGTTAGTGGTGGAGGAGCCACAGCGGTAGTTTTTGAAATTATGAAAATGGTTTGTCGCCTGTGGGAATCGAACCAGGGTTCTCAGGATCCAGAGACCGACTTCATACCACTCAGCTAGTCATCCCATATAAATATTAAAATAAAATATGTAAATATATCATCACGCCTTCTACCCATTACTGGGTATGGCACTCTGCCGAAGCAGATCTCGGTAAGTGATATATTTTGCGCGTGAAGTGCGGTTACCAGTCATCAAATCACGGCTCCCCAAAGATGTTAGTGGTGGAGAAGCCACAGCGGTAGTTTTTGAAATTTTGAAAATGGTTTGTCGCCTGTGGGAATCGAACCTGGGTTCTCAGGATCCAGAGACCGACTTCATACCACTCAGCTAGCCATCCCATATAAATATTAAAATAAAATATATAAATATATCATCACGCCTTTTACCTATTACTGGGTGTGGCACTCTGCCGAAGCAGATCTTGGTAAGAGATATATTTTGCGCGTGAAATGCGTTTACCAGTCGTCAAATCACGGCCCTCAAAGATGTTAGGGGAACCACAGGAGTATTTTAATGTGGTGAAAATGTTTGTCGGCTGTGGGGATTGAACCAGGGTTCAAAGGATCCACAAGCCGGTACCACTGAGCCATTACCCTATATTGAAATAATACTTATTATCTATACTTACGGGGTTGGTGGCTCAGTAGTATCTAATCCAAATTTGTCTTTGAGAACCCGGGTTCGATTCCCACAGCCAATAAACAATTTTCACAATCACAATAATGGGTAAAAGGCGCGATGATAATAAATATTTTTTTAATTTAATTCATTATTAGATTCAAACTTGATGGATTATTAAAACCTGTTTGCCAACTAAAATAAATATTAATCAAAAAAACACATGTAAATTTAATCCTCATCCTTGTGAATTTAAACAGGATACATTTTGATGCTTCCTGTTGTCACGTGACTGTTGAATGCTAAAGCATTCATCCGGATTTGTTCAGCGAACATCAAAGGATTTTCATTTCAGGCAATTTTAATTAGAGTTTCTGATATACGTGTATACAAAAATTAACAAAAAGGTCTAATCAAAAGAAAGGACGATAATGTTTATTGTAATTAGCGCCATCTGAAAAAAAAAACATTGAAGTTGAACTTGACCATAGAGATCGGCAAAACTACCCCTGTGGCTCCCCCACCACTAACATCTTTGAGGGCCGTGACTTGACGGCTGGTAACCGCACTTCACGCACAAAATATATCACTTACCGAGATCTGCTTCGGCAGAGTGCCACTCCCAGTAATGGGGAAAAGGCGAGATGATATATTTATTTATTTATTTTCTTTTAAATTTTTTAAAGTTATTTTAATATTTGTATAATTTTTATAGGATTAATTAAGACATTTTAAATTACATTAATGATGATAGTTTCTGCCGGGATTTCTGTTGTGTAAAATCTGACATTATGTCCTCAAAATTCTTTTAAAGGGGTAGTTAGCTCAGTGGTATCAAGTCGGCCTATGGATCCTGAGAACCCTGGTTTGATTCCCAGAGGCGACAAACAATTTTCACCATTTTAAACTACCCTTGTGGCTCCCTCACCACTAACATTTTTGGGGGCCGTGGTTTGACGGCTGGTAACCGCACTTCACGCACAAAATATATCACTTACCGAGATCTGCTTCGGCAGAGTGCCACATCCAGTAATAGGTAGAAGGCGTGATGATATATTTATTTATTTATTTATTTTAAAGTTCTTTTAAATATTTTAAAGTTATTTTAATATTTGTATAAATTTTATAGGATTAATTAAGACATTTTAAATTTCGAATTTTTTTTATTTATTAAGATTTTGTTCATTGTTTAACAATTATTTTGAATCTGATCTGGTTTTCGATTTACATTTAAATTTAAAAATTTTAACGGCAATTCTTAGCTTGCTGAAAAATTAATCTCCTCTATTTTTCGTGAAAACGACGACCTCGGCATTTTGAGGCCCCGGGGGCCCTAACCTCATGCTCCATGTGCCCTTATGGTAAAGACGGCACTGATTGTAAGAACTGAGAGCGTATTAAAAAAAAAAACAGAAAATTAATTATTACAGTACAGGCGATCTACAGCCTGTTCTGGAATACAAATCACCCAGACACAGTTTATGCAAAAACACCGTAATGAATCTTTTATTTTTAGGTTGCATATCTGCACAGTAGAAAGAGAAGTTTTGAGTTCAATGACCTCAAGAAATGTTAGTTGCAGAATGCAACCAGTATTGATGCTGTGTACAAACACGTGATGGTTGCCTATCCAGTAAACTAAATTAATTTTTGTCCCTGACCAACAATACATTAATGAGTATTTTAGTTTGTGGTTGCATATCTGCTCATTAGAAAGAGTAGTTTTGAGTTCAACGACCTCAAGAACTGTTAGATCCAGAGTGCAACCAGCATTAACTCTGTGTATAAACACGTGGTGGTTGTCTACCTGTTCAGGAGTTACTTTTAATTTAAAAGCACACATTTGAATGCTTATAATTTAAATACTAGAGTAAATATGAACATAAAGACTTCACCACTGAATTTAGGGTAGTTTTAGCTATAAGTGTGTATATTTCTATTGTTTTAGTTAAACAGATAAATTTTATACAGCGAAATATTTGTACAGGCGTAAAGTTTAAGCACCAATATCTCAAAAACTGGATTCATCGTTTATCTATAAATATATAAATACAAAAATATTTGTTTAAGAAAAAAAACAAGCTGAACGGTTGTATCATATTAAGATATTATTTTATTAAAAATTTGCAACACCTTCTTTCTTTTATTTATTTATTTATGTTACTCTGTACAACAAGAATATAATCCAATTATGCCAATAGTTTCAGAAAGTTTTCAGTCTAGAAATACGAAAAACAATTCTTTCCTTTATTTGCAAATAGCAAAACAATCGACGATTTCAAATCTAGAAAGAGCACGTAACGGTAGTTGAGGGTATTTGAAAATGGAGAAAACGTGAAAAACAAAATAATAAAAGTGTTTACTTTTCCAGAATAGTATTAGAAAAGTGCGAGAAATAGCTAGGATATTACACAAGTATATTTGAAGGAAAATAGAACAGGTTATAGCGCATATAAGGAATCAGACAATCACGTCATGAATACAATACTAAAACAATGATACTATGTGTTAACAAGTTAACAACATGTTTGTAAAAATGAGTAATTATTTTTAAACCATTACTAATAAATAGGACAAAATTTAAAATTTTGTATTTGATGTTTTTTAGTTTCTATTACGATAAATGGTTTTATTTTAAGAGTAACTAAAATACATAATATTTAGTGTTTGTGTATATTATTAGCACCGTTGTTACAGTTGCTTATATTGACATAATGTGAAGTGGAAACTTTTGTACTGTCTAAGGAAACATTGAATCCTTCCGTACCTGTTCATATTATTAACAGTAATATTATTGAGAACAATTTCGGAGGCTTTAGAAGTACCAGCAGCAGGTTGATTGTCATTGTCGAAAATAGATCCAGCATAGCATGATCTGAGGCTTCAATTATCTTTGGAGGTGTTTATAAAGAAGAATCACACACTGTAGTATTCCAATCTACACGATTGTGAAGAAATTGTCTTGAAATTAGTGAAATATTTTTAAATAACGTAGAACAATGTGCAAGCAATCAACAAACAAACCATAGCAACGCCGTAAAACATCGTTCTCGTGAATATCATTAAGATTTTATAAATTTTGACAATATTTTAGTGATTTTCTAAATCGCACAGTTGTAGGAAAAATGTTGTTCATAACTATTATATTATCTTGGAAACCGATGTAAAGTTTGATTTTGCGTACACCCACTTTTATTATTCTAAATTTTTATTATTAAAACGCTAATTGTATTTATACACATACATTTTAAGGAATTTATAAAAGAAATAGAGACATTAGCTTATATCGCCATCAATCAGGCATATTTTAGCAAATTTTACGAGAAAAAATAAACAATTTTTTTTCAAATAACAAATGTCAATTTATGGAATACTAAACTGTCAATTTGTTTATTAGTGTATTTTATATACTCTTTATAATTTAAAATAGTTTGATGTTGGAAAACCGAGTTTTTCTTGGTCAAGAATGGCGGATTTTAAAAGTTAGCACCGGGCGGCACTTGTTCCAAACAATCATCATAATATTCTATTAAGCTGTGTACATTTACTTACATAACATCCTGTATAGTAAATAGAATGTATTATTGAATGAATTCAATAGCGGAAGTAATACAAAAACAAATGAGTCAATTTCTTTAGAAAATCATTGTTGTTTCATATATTATCTTATTACATATTCGTAGACAGATGCCTCAAATTCTTGCAGTATAAACAACTATGAAATATAATAGCTCCAATATTTGTACAAAATATTTATCCTAACAATTTTTTCATTTACCCCACGGCTATAGTGGAATCCGAACTACTCAGAAAAATATTTACTTATTTATATTTTCTTTGATGCATAACAGAAAATTAACCACACATACAGTAGCTAACATATAAATATATTATGTATATATATATATATATATATATATATATATATATATATATATATATATATCGCTTACTGAGATCTGCTTCGGCAAAGTGCCACACCCAGTAATGGCTACTGTATGTGTGGTTAATTTATATATATATATATACATATATATATATATATATATATATATATATATATATATATATATATATATATATATATATATATATATATATATATATATATACATATATATATATATATATATATATATATATATATATATATATATATATATATATATATGTGTATATATATATATATATATATATATATATATATATATATATATTTATATATATATATATATATATATATATATATATATATATATATATATATATATTGTTTTAATATTTGATGTTAATGTTCTATATTTTTATAAAGTTTTACTTAAATTTATTTTGTTTTCGATTATTTATATATCTGCCTGTATACTGTTATATAAGGTTCTGGATAACAGTCTGGTCTGGTTACAGAATCTGAAAATATATTGAAATAAATAAAGAAAATAATGAAATCCAAACCATTCAGACGGTTTAAAACAGCTGGTTAAAACCTCTCTCGCTTGTAAAGCAACAATCCAACCATGGAACTACAAGATACCGCATCGTAATTACACAACTTTTATTTCTTATTTCATGAAAAATATGGGGTAGTGGCTCAGTGGTATCGAGTCAGTCTGTGGATCCTGAGAACCCTGGTTCGATCACCACAGCTGACAAACATTTTCACCAAATTACCCCTGTGGCTCCTCCACCACTAACATTTTTGAGGGCCGTGATTTAACGCACAAATATATCACTTACCGAGATCTGTTTCGGCAGAGTGCCACACTCAGTAATGGGTAAAAGGCGTGATGATATATTTATTTATTATTTTATAAAACAAATATAGCTCAGTGGTATGAAGTCGGCCTGTGGATCCTGAGAACCCTGGTTCGATTCCCACAGACAACAAACAATTTTCATAATTTCAAAAGCTGCCCCTGTGGCTCCTCCTCCACTAACATCTTTGGGGGCCGTGATTTGACGACTGGTAACCGCATTTCACGCGCAAAATATATCACTTACCGAGATCTGCTTTGGCAGAGTGCCACACCCAGTAATGGGTAAAAGGCGAGATGATATATTTATTTATTATTTTATAAACCAAATATAGCTCAGTGGTATGAAGTCGGCCTGTGGATCCTGAGAACCCTGGTTCGATTCCCACAGACAACAAACAATTTTCATAATTTCAAAAGCTGTCCCTGTGGCTCCTCCTCCACTAACATCTTTGGGGGCCGTGATTTGACGACTGGTAACCGCATTTCACGCGCAAAATATATCACTTACCGAGATCTGCTTTGGCAGAGTGCCACACCCAGTAATGGGTAAAAGGCGTGATGATATATTTATTTATTATTTTATAAAACAAATATAGCTCAGTGGTATGAAGTCGGCCTGTGGATCCTGACAACCCTGCTTCGAGTCCCACAGACAACAAACAATTTTCATAATTTCAAAAGCTGCCCCTGTGGCTCCTCCTCCACTAACATCTTTGGGGACCGTGATTTGACGACTGGTAACCGCACTTCACGCGCAAAATATATTCCTTACTGAGATCTGCTTCGGCAGAGTGCCACAGCCAGTAATGGGTAAAAGACGTGATGATATATTTATTATTTTATAAAAAAATATTTCTTGTTCTTGCAGATGCTGCTGCGGACGCAACCTCACATTCCACCCGGGGGCAGGCGCCCCGGCGGCCAGTGACGGTGGAGCAGAACCCTGGACGCCTTCGAGAAATACCGTCGCTTCGCCTACCGACGCTTATGGTGTTATCGAATTTCAGGGTGGACCGCACCCTAGCAAGGCTCAGGTAGGAAGAACTTGTTTATACTATCTTTAAAGTGGTGAATTTTACACTAGAACAAATAAAATATACAGGATGAAACAAAAGTACGGAATTTATGATTGCGGATATTTCGGCGAGACAAAAACAAATGAACAAATCATAATATTTTTGCTAATTTGATTCATTATTAAATGTCAATACGACTATTTTGTGAAAAGATAAATTATTAGTTATTTTACAGTGGTGTCGTGTCGGCTTGTGGATCCTGAGAACTCTGGTTCGATTCCCACTGCCGACAAGCATTTTCACTACATTAATACTACTCCTGTACCTCCACCTCCACTAAGATCTTTGAGGGCCGTGATTTTACGGCTGGTAACCGTACTTCACGCGCAAAAAATGTAACACTTACCGAGATCTGCTTCGGCAGAGTGCCACACTCAATAATGGGTAGAAGGCGTGATGATATATTTATTTATATTTATTTACTAATATGCGGTGGCTAGCTCAGTGGTATGAAGTCGGCCTGTGAATCCTGAGAACCCTGGTACCCTAGATTCGATTCCCACATGCGACAAACAATTTTCATAATTTCAAAAAAAAAACTACCCCTTTGGCTCCTCCACCACTAACATCTTTGGAGGCCGTGATTTGACGACTGGTAACCGCACTTCACGCGCAAAAATATATCACTTACCGAGATCTGCTTCGGCAGAGTGCCACACCTAGTAATGGGTAGAAGACGTGATGATATATTTCTTTATTTATTTATTTTTTATCAGGCAGATTCACAAAACGGATTAGCGCTAACACCGTTTTTAATATTATCTATAACTCTGTTTCAATTTAAAACAGATTAAAGAAATAAACTAATTTTGATGCCAATTAACTCTCTTTTTAACTCAAGTTAAAATAAACTTGTTTCATACATTGAAAAGAGAGTTAAAAACGAAATAAAAAATGATGTTAGCGCTAATCCGCTTTATGAATCTGCCTGAGTATTTATTTCTTTTTTTTCACAGCACACTGATTCCTATGCGATTTAATTAATGTGAATTTAATATGCATTTTTGTCAAAAATTCTGCAATGTGACGATGCTGAACTGTTTAGTCATTGAATCGAATAAATAAATAAAAAAAAAATAGGTGCCCGTTTAAAATAAGAAAGTTACACCCCGTATTTTGAGAACCACTGGGCGAAAACATGTTTGTTAATAGTTTAGTAATAGACTTTCAAAATGGTACCCCTTTGCTAACTTAACCAACCTTGTAGCTCTTATAGTTCTCGAGATAGCAATGGTGGCACAAGTAAATTGAACACTTTATACCCTAACAGGATGGCTAGCTCAGTGGTTTGAAGTCGGCCTGTGGATCCTGAGGTCCTTGGTTCGATTCCCACAGGCAACAAATTTTCATAATTTGAAAAAGCTATCCCTGTGGCTCCTCCACCACTAACATGTTTGGGGGCCGTGATTTGACGACTGGTAACCGCACTTCACGCGCAAAATATGTCACTTACCGAGATCTGCTTCAGCAGAGTGCCACACCCAGTAATGGATAGAAGGCGTGATGATATATTTTTATATTTTTTTATACCCTAACAGCCAGATTCTCAAAAATTTTGTAGCTAATCCTGAATTTTGGATTAGCCAACTTACAAAATTTAATTCAATTCACTGTCCAAAACCTAAATAGAAAGAAGATTGTATTAATGTGTATTTAAACTTTTTTGTAAATATGGTTTAGCTTAATTTGACAAATCCAAAATTCAGGATTAGCTAGATTGTAGCTAAAACTCTTTTGTGAATTGGGCTGTAAATGTTTTTTATCCTCTATTGAACACTCTGTTTATATACCTCGCGAAGAAAGTGTCATTCTTCCCTCAATTGCTTCATACCCCTCGCTTTCGGCTCTAAAAATAAAACCTTCGGAAAGAAATGTTTCACTTTCTTTCCTTGGTATACAAATTAGTATTTCATATATTGTTATTTCTTTCTGTATTGATAGTTTTGTTGTTTATAATATGACACAATGCACTAGTAATTTGTTATATACAATTACACAACTTTTATTTACGAAAGGAAGTCGATTTACTGGCAGTTTGCTGTTTGATTTCGCAGTGAAATAATCATTCTCTTTGTCAAAGTACTTGCTCGTGATACGTATGCAATGTATTCATACTAAATTCTATAGTTGTTGCTGCTAAACTGTATTTAAAATGAAGGTATGTAAGCTTAGAGTTTAAAGTAGAATTTGTACTGATTATCAATCAATTCATATAAAAAAATAAATAAATAAATATATCATCACGCCTTCTACCCATTACTGGGTGTGGCACTCTGCCGAAGCAGATCTCGGTAAGTGATATATTTATGCGCGTGAAGTGCGGTTACCAGCCGTCAAATCACGGCCCTCAAATAAGTTAGTGGACGGAGAGCGACAAGGGTAGTATTTAATGTGGTGAAAATGTTTGTCGGCCGTGGGATTCGAACCAGAGTTCTCAGGAAATTAATTAATATAAATATAAATAAATATATCATCACGCTTTCCACCCATTACGGGGTGTGGCACTCTGCCGAAGCAGATCTCAGTAAGTGATATATTTATGCGCGTGAAGTGCGTTTACCAGCCGTCAAATCACGACTCCTAAAGATGTTAGTGGATGGGAGGCCACAAGAGTAGTATTTAATGTGGTGAAAATGTTTGTCGGCCGTGAGAATCGAACCAGGGTTCTCAGGATCCACAGGCCGACTCAATACCACTGAGCCATTACCTCATAAAAATATAAATAAATTAATATAAATATATCATTACGCTTTCTACCCATTATTGTATGTGACACTCTGCCGAAGCAGATTTCGGTAATATATTTTGCTCGTGAAGTGCGGTTACTAGTCGTCAATTCGCGACTCCAAAGATGTTAGGAAGAGAGAGCGATAGGGGTAGTTTTAATGTGCTGATAATTGTTTGGCAGCTGTGGGAATTAAACCCAGGTTCTCAAATCCACAGAAATCTGAATAAATTAATAACATTTATTATATGGGGTAATGGCTCAGTGGTATCAAGTCGGCCTGTGGATCCAAAGAACCCTGGTTCGATCCTCATAGCCGACAAAAATGTTCACCAATTTATAATTACCCCTGTGGCTTCCCCACCACTAAAATCTTTGGGGGCTGTGATTTGACGGCTAGTAACCGCACTTCACGCGCATAAATATATCACTTACCGAGATCTGCTTCGGCAGAGTGCCACACCTAGTAATGGGTAGAAGGCGTGATGATATATTTATTTTTTTTGATATATTATCTCGTAATTCATGTCCCAGTTTTTAAATTAAAAGTTTAAAACTCATTAATAATGGTTTCAAATATCCGCTGTATTACTGTAACTGAAAACTGAAAATTCATTTCATTTTTTGTTATAAGTTTGTTGTGAAATCGTTTATAAAAACAAGTAGTATATTCTGCTATACGTTCTTATTGTGTAAACAAATTTTTATTTCATTTTCAGTATGAATAACAGCTATTGTCAATATTCAATATACATATTTACAGATTTATTCATAAATTCATTATTATTTAATAACTTTAGTTCTCCTATAATCTGGAATTTTTGAAGGACGTAACGAATATTTTCTAAGCATTTTTCAGTTTCGTATCCTAGAATATTTTTACAAAATGACCACTTTGTTATTGTAACATGTTTTCAGGAATTCAGGACATGAAAAACAAACATGTAACATTCTTTTTGAGTCTTCTGAACAAAACCTAAAATATTCTACAGACGAGTAAAGATTCTAGTTCAACAAAAAATCGTTATATGCCCAAATTTGCAAAATTTCAAATGCAAAATTTGTATTAGTTATCAGTTATTTATATATTAGAACGCATTTTTCACTCGCACTTTTAACAAACGAATCCTAAGCCGTTATATTCGATTTTAGCTCAAATTATTTAGATTTTTATACATTTGTTTTAAATACACAAACTTTATATTTACGTTAAATAAATGCAAGTATGTCGAATATTTGACAGCAATATAAATTATTCCATAACATCATAAAATAAAATAAAATAAATAAATATATCATCACGCCTTTTACCCATTACTGAGTGTGACACTCTGCTGAAGCAGATCTCGGTAAGTGATATATTTATGAGCGTGAAGTGCGGTTACCAGCCGTCAAATCACGGCCCTCAAGATGTTAGTGGTGGGGGAGCCACAGGAGTAATTTTAATGTAACTTCGATTTGCTTTTATTAATTTAAACCAAGGTGGCTCAGTGGTATCGAGTCGGCCTGTGGATTTGTGAACCTCGGTTCGATTCCCACAGCCAACAAATAATTTTCACAACATTAAAACTACCCCTGTGGCTACCTTTACACTAACATACTTGAGAGCCGTGATCTAACGGCTGATAACCGCACTTCACGCGCATAAATATTTATATCACTTACCGAGATCTGCTACGGCAGAGTACCACATCCAGTAATGGATAAAAGGCGTGATGATATACTGATTTATTTATATTATGGGGTAATGGCTCAGTGGTATCGAGTCAACCTGTAGATCCTGAGAACCTCGGTTCGATTCCCACAGCCGACAAATAATTTTCACCATATTAAAACTACCCCTGTGGCTACTCTTCCACTAACATCCTTGAGAGCCGTGATTTGACGACTGGTAACCGCACTTCACGCGCATAAATTTATCACTTACCGAGATCTGCTACGGCAGAGTGCCACACCCAGTAATGGGTAGAAGGCGTGATGATATATTTATTTATTTTATTTTTCAGTATTGAACGTTTATTTGTTTAAACTTGGTGTTACATAAAACTGGATCACAAAGTTAAACAATAGTAGAAATGCATCTCTCTAAATCGTCGAAAGATCTAGTACCGAAGTTCAAACAATGTAGTTAAACAAAAGATACCAAAATTCTATTTTATCATCTGATTGGTAATAACTTGTACGTTTACTATAAATTATTAAATTCGCTTCCGTTACTTCTTACTTTTACTCCAACTGCGCTATCTCTTGCGTTACTTCATTATAAATCCAGCTTAACAAAAAGTAATATTGCCAACCTTTAAATATTTACCTACTCTAAATATCTTGACTCTCAAGCAATTTTCAGGATAGAACGTTTATAAAAATCGAATTTGGCATAGAAGCGTTTGAGTATTAGGTTATCGCGAGCTTTTATATTGCGGCATCGCCGTCGGCTAGTGACGTCACAGCGTCGCTGACGCGTTGTACGATCAGGACGGCCATGGACTCTGTGATAGTCAATTGTCTGTTGGGGTGCGTAAAGAAATGGAAGAATGCGTACGAAGTAAAGAGGTTTTGTATTTGTAATGGAATGACGATAGAAAATATTTCCTATGAAGAAAATATCCTTTTGACTTTAAGTTTCTTAGTGGAAGCTTTTACGGATACCTCTTTTAAACAAACACCTCTTTTGAACGCACATTGTTTATATGGGGTAATGGTTCAGTGGTATCAAGTCGGCCTTTGGATCCTGAGAACCCTGGTTCGATTCCCACAGGCGACAAACAATTTTCATAATTTCAAAAGCTACCCCTGTGGTTCCTCCACCACTAACATCTTTGGAGGCCGTGATTTGATGACTGGTAGCCGCACTTCACGCGCATAAATATATCACTTACCGTGATCTGCTTGGCAGAGTACCACACCCAGTAATGGGTAGAAGGCGTGATGATATATTTATTTTTTTTGATATATTATCTCGTAATTCATGTCCCAATTTTTAAATTAAAAGTTTAAAACTCATTAATAATGGTTTCAAATATCCGTATTATTACTGTAACTGAAAACTGAAAATTCATTTCATTTTTTGTTATATTTTGTTGTGAAATCGTTTATAAAAACAAGTAGTATATTCTGCAATACGTTCTTATTGTGTAAACAAATTTTTATTTCATTTTCAGTATGAATAACAGCTATTGTCATTTATCATTTAAATATTGCATTAGTTTTTTCATGATTTTATTAAGTTTTATCAGAATTAATGACGTCAGTCCATCCTTATAACATTTTCAGTATAAAACTATTTTGAATCTAATGTAAAAATAGTCAGATGCCTAATATTTTAGGTTTTTAGATATGAGAGTCCAACATAATTTTATATTTTTGCTAAAATTATTCATAGCACAGAGATTTCATTTGCGCTAACTTCAATAATGAATTTTGCAACATAAATATTAAATGTTGTGTCATAAAGACAAGAACATGAACAGTATCATACATAAAACAATGTAGTAAAGTGTATCCTTTTCCGCTCCATTTACTTGAATCATCAAAACAGAAAAATTTCTCGAGTCCTGTAACGTTAATGCTTTCCTAGAGAAGGTAGTTTCGTTTCCAACCTGTTGGACATAAAAACACTAGAGACGTTAATGTAATAAAAATTCTGTTTCTTTTATTTTCAGTTCGTACTGCGAAATTTTTCAGAAGATGTTAAGCATTCATTCAAATTTGAACAAACTGGTTCGTTACTAATAACATTTCCTGCGGCGTGTTAAATACATAATTTTTACTCACATAAATAATAATCATTATCGAGCATCACATTTAAATTATCCTTCTGACTCCCTCTCCACTAACATCTTGAGGGACCGTTATTTTATTTCACTCGCATAAATATACCAATTACTGTGAACTGCTTTGGCAGAGTGCCACACGCAGTAATGGATAAAAGTGAATAAAATAAATCTTAAATAAAAATTTGTTCAAATTAAGATTGAAGAGCAAAATAAACAAGTATTTTCTGTAACGGTATATCCACAAATCGAACAAAATCTATTTTCAATATTTTCAAACGAGATTACTAGCGCCATCTCTTTGAAAACTGCTGAACTATATACGTGAATGACTATTTATGAATTGGAGTATTTAATCGAAAGATGATTCAAATATAATTGTTTAGAATACAAAAATGATCAAATATTGTTTGAAACATTTTTGGATTAAACGTACGGCTTAAAGAATAATCGATAAATTTATCTGTGTATTTAAATCAATCAATAATACATACATACATACGTAACATCACGTTATATCCCATCAAATAAGGTAGCACGAACCCTAAAATCATTCATAAAACATTTACCTATCAGATTCATTCATGGGGTAGCTAGCTCAGTGGTATAAAGTCAGCCTGTGGGTCCTGAGAACCCTGGTTCTATTCCCACAAACGACAAACAATTTTCACCATTTTAAAATTACCCCTGTGACTCCCTCACCACTAACATCTTTGAGGGCCGTGATTTAATGGCTGGTAACCGCACTTCACGCGCATAAATATATCACTTACCGAGATCTGCTTCGGCAGAGTGCCACATCCAGTAATGGGTAGAAGGCGAGATGATATATTTATTTATTTAATTTTTTAATATTATGGAATAATGGCTCAGTGGTATCGAGTCGACCTGTAGATCCTGAGAACCTCGGTTCGATTCCCACAGCCGACAAATAATTTTCACCATATTAAAACTGACGGCTGATAACTGCACTTCACGCGCATAAATATATCATTTACCGACTGCCACACCCAGTAATGGGTAAAAGGCGTGATGATATATTTATTTTATTTATTTATACTCATCAAATAATCGGTCCTCGTCAAACATTCTCATCCTAACACAACATCTTCACTTCAACCACATTCATAGATCCCTCCATATATGCTCATTTTCTCATCACATAACAAACCTTCAATCACTTCTATTCACTTTTTTCGACGTACATATGTGCAAATCATCTCAAAAATAAGTTAACACTATGCTGTGCTATGTTTTAACTTTGAAGATACACTCCAAAATTTGTTAGAAAAAGTTTCAAAACAGTAAAGGTCAACCCACGCCACCATAGAGTAGATTAACCTCTGTAATGTCATATAGCTATTTCCGTATTTCCGCGTCACAACTTTCTTTTATTTTATCCTTGTTTCCTGTCGGACATTTTTCACTCTCCACTTCCTTTTTCTTCACTTTTTGCTGCCTTGAACCTGATAAAGTATCGCTTCTGTCCTGACGTTTAGCACGTTTCATTTTATTACCCAAATTTATGTAGTGACGCCCGTAACTTCACATGGGAATATTGGATTTGGTGGTTGACGTGATAGGTACGTTAGTAGAGGGCGGTTAAGATGCGCAATTGTCATGGAAATTTATTTAAATTAATGTTTGCTGGAATTGAATTGATGAGATGACAGGTTTAATATTTGTAGGCATATTATTTTCGTTTAATTAATCAATTCATTTGAAAATTATTGACATAAATACAAATGAATATTCAATGGTGAATTATACAATTGACGTCACGTCGGGGCGAGATAGAAGGGAACCAAAAGAAAGGGAGCATACTTTTAACATACGATGCACGTATGTGATTCATAAAAATAGTATATTAAGGTTATAGGTTATTGTTCTAGCGTGAAAATCATTTTTACAGATCTTAATGAAACTGGACGCAGGTAAACATGAGATAGTCATACGCATCTTGTTAAAATATGAAACACATTCACCGTCTGTGAACAAATATATTCGCATGTAAAGTTGAGTTCTTATACACGGGGCTTATGGCGATCATCACTCAGAATCGCACATATTTGGTTGGTGTACATCTAAAAATTTGCAGTTTCATTTAAAAAACTAATATGATGTTCTAGAACTATCCACGTATATTGTGTCAAAAGAAGAAAAATTTTTATCGTTTAGTAATGGATATATAGTCATGAAAAGTCTTGTTTTTAACGAAAAATAAAGGAGACCAATTTATAATGGAAACACCACACAGTGGTACAATATTTGAAAATTCACTAGACCAACAACATGTTAACAAATCATGATATTCAAATCATACTAGGTGTAAAACACTTATTTTATTCTATTTTTTTGTTTTTTTGAGCGTCACACTAGAACTACTTTAAAGAACTAGTTTATAAGGCAATCTATTAACGCACGAGTCCAAATTTTACAAAGGATGAGTGCAATAACAGGCCTTATGAAACATGTTCTTTATACTATTTTTTCTATTGAGGTAATTTTATAATTCTGTTAGATTTAAAAAACTGCGACTTGTCAAAAATATAAGTTGGTGTTTTTTATCAGTTGTGTTGGTAGCATTTCTCATAACAAAAACAATTAAAAAAAAGAATTTTTTTGACAATTAACCAATGTTTTTTTCTGTATTGTGAATTTTGTGAATTTTGTATGTATATAGCATATTCTTCTAGTAATATTTCGGCACCGACAATTTACAATTTTTAGGTTATATATCATTCATTTCTCAGATTTAAAAACATTCATACCATTTCAACAAAATAAAAAGCGCCAATAACAGTGCGCTTGTAGATCTCCTTGACGACGTTTTTACAGTGCGTTTATAGAGCTATAAGAACACCGAAATAGAAAAAAATAAAATAAATATATCATCACGCCTTCTACCCATTACTGAGTGTAGCACTCTGCCGAAGCAGATCTCGGTAAGTGATATATTTTACGCGTGAAGTGCGGTTACCAGTCATCAAATCACGGCCTCCAAAGACGTTAGAGATGGAGGAGCCACAGGGGTAGTTTTTGAAATTATGAAAATTGTTTGTCGTCTGTGGGAATCGAATCAGGGTTCTCAGGATCCACAGGCCGACTTCATACCTCTGAGTTAGCCACCCCATAAAAAAATAAAATTATATATATATATATATATATCATCACGCCTTTTCCCCATTATTGGGCGTGGCACTCTGCCGAAACAGATCTCGGTAAGAGATATATTTATGCGCGTGAAGTGCGGTTACCAGCCATCAAATCACGGCCCCCTAAAGATGATAGTATAGGGGGAGCCACAGGATTAGTATTAATGTGGTGAAAATGTTTGTCGGCAGTGTAAATCGAACCAAGGTTCTCAGGATCCACAGGTCGACTCGATACCAATACATATATGGGGTGGATGGTGTATCCACCCCATATATGTATTTTAATGTAAACAAATAATGTATCCTACCAAAGCTAGGCAAACACAGCGCCTCTATAGTTAATTTGACTTCTCAATTATTTTTCATTTTCATTTTCATAGAAAAAATAAATAAATGTTACTTCTAATCAGACAAATAGAGAAAAATTCGTGACTGCTATTAGTCGCAAATTGAAGCAGTTACTTCACAATTGTGAATTGTGAAGAGTCAAGAAACAGAACAAACATTTCGGCAAGTTTGCTTGGCCACTCGAGCGCGAAGAGATTACACAGGCGAGACGGCGTAGAAATCGCAAGTTTACGTTTGCTCCAAGGGTAGTTTTGCTAACATTACAACTACGCGCTAACGATAATGGGGATGTTTGGGAATGAAACTCAGACATTAAGGATGGAAAAGTACGATTGTGAAGGGTATGAAATGAATTATTAATAATTAAAGTGTTAAATGATTTCTTTGCTCGTGTCAAGTACAGTGTCGACATAATTTATCTTAGAAAGAAAATATATTTAGTAGGGTAGTTGTGAGAACTACCCCTATAAATATACAATGTGGTTTTATACTTCAGGAAAAATTAAGGGTAATAATAAGTTTATTCTAATCTGTACAAATAAAATAAATAAATATATCATCACGCCTTCTACTCATTACTGGGTGTGGCACTCTGCCGAAGCAGATCTCGGTAAGTGATATATTTTGCGCGTTACCAGGCGTCAAATCACGGCTCCAAAGATGTTAGTGGTGGGGAAACCACAGAGGTAGTTTTTTTTTTAATGGTGAAAATTGTATGTCGCCTGTTTGAATCGAACCAGGGTTCTCAAGGTCCACAGGCCGACTTCATACCACTGAGCTAGCTACCCAATATTCTGTACAACAGGTACTTAATCCCAATTACAGTACAGGGTCTGGACTCACCGAACCGCGGTGTTGTAGTTCATATATTCTTTGTTCCATAATATACACCCTTATTATTTTTTCTCGAAATATTAAACTCCAAACTTCTCTTTCTAAAAAGCAGATATGTAAACACAAAATAAAAAGATTAATTTATGGAGTAGGTGGTTCTGTGGAATCGAGTCGGCCCGTGGATTCTGAAAATCCTGGTGCGATTCCCGCAGCTGACAAACAATTTTCACCACATTAAAATTACCCCTGTAGTTCCTCCTCCACTAATAACCTTGGGGGCCGTGATTTTACGGCTGGTAACCGCACTTCACGCGCATAATTATATCACTTACCGAGATCTGCTAGGCAGAGTGCTACACCCAGTAATGGGTAGAAGGCGTGCAACTTTGAGGACCCATATCTCGAAAACTAAAAGAGATATTGAAATGCGGTTTGAACGAGCGTATTTCTCGTACTCTGATTAACTTATACTGAATTTTGAAAATTTTCATATTTTTTTCGAAATTTTCTTTTGCCCATATTTTAAAAACTTGACGAGATAATGAAAATCTGTAAAAACCAGTGAATTCCTCTCGTGAAAGTACATATGTATGTACGGATCAAATTTTTAGAGGAAAAAATCTAAAAATGGCCAAAATTCGTAAAATTCTTAAGGGGTACGTACCCCTTCAAAAATCTTCAAAAAACAGTGATTTTTCGTTTTTTTGTAATAAAAACTTAATCTGTACGAATTTTTGGCTGAAAATTTGCATATCTATGTACTTTTACGAGAGGGATTCACTGGTATTCACAGATTTTCATTATCTTTTTAAGTTTTTGAAATATGGACAAAAGAAAATTTTGAATAAAATTTTAAATTTTCAAATTTTTTAAAATTTCGGTATAAGTTAATTAGATCACGAGAAATACTCTCGTTCAAACCGCATTTCAATATCTCTTTTAGTTTTCGAGATATAGGCCTTCAAAGTTGACATTTTTAAATAGTTAAAAATCGCCGTAACTCGAAATCTAAAAAAGATATGAAGATGCGCTCAACGGCATTCGTTTTCTCGTATCTGGTTTATATAGAACCATATTAAAAAAAATCAAGTTTTAAACTGATTCAACCAAGAAATTGAAATTTTCATTATCAGAAATTTTTGTGATCACGACTTCGGCGATTAAAAAAATATATATTGAGGATCAAAATATGCATAATTATGTAAAAATGAAGAATCAACAATTGACATTTCTTTGACAAATTTCTTCCCTTCGACATTGTTATATTATTTAAAAACTAATGTTGGTGAAAGTCAAAAACCTTAAACTGTTTTTTTTATGTTTGAAACAATTGTTCATGAATCTGACAATAAATATAATATATAATAAATAATAGCTTTATTTCATTTGCAACTTGGTTCACTTAAATCAGTTCAGATAAGTTAGACAACATGACTAAATGAAGTGTATTAAGCAAACTGATGCACTTATTGGAATAAATTACTTCAAAATACATTAGAAACAGTAATTCTAGTACTGAAAATAAAGTTCGGAAAGTAATCTAATAAATAAGTGATCTGGTTCAGTAAATGCAAGATAGATCTGATCCAAATGGCAAATGGAATACGGCTTATGTGTCATGAACGTGCAAAATATAAAATAATTATTAAAAATGAAAAATAATTATTTTCAATACATGAATCTATAGTAAATATAGCTATTATTCAATATTCTTATATAAGAATTGTATTTCAATGCCGTTTTGTTTTTTTTAATTGTCATTTAAATATTGCGCCAGTTTCTTTTGATTTTATTAAGTTTTATCAGGAAAGATGACGTTAGTCGATCTTTATAATGTTTTCAGTATATCAGAATTATTCTCTTTACAATTCATTTTGATTACATTAATTGTTAAGTATTTATTTAAAATACTATGCATTGTCTCAATAAACTATTCCATTCGATAAAGAAATCTTATTGAATTGCAAGATGTCTCATCATAAAGAATAAATTTTGAATTTTATTCAATTCTTTTTCTTCTAATTGCTATGTTATGCAAGAAAGTAGACCACCTACCTTATTTTATCCATTTCTATAGTCTCTAACAAGCTCCACGAAACTTCAGAAAGTTTGCGAGCTATCTCAACTTCGGTTTCTTTCAAATACTTGGAATAAATCAACATAAATGAATTTTATATTTCACTTTATACAAACTATGAATCTACTACTATGTGTATGTCATTATTTTTAATTATGCGAAATTAACATAAACAAAAGGAAGGTTGCTTTATCTATCTTATGTTTTTGTGATGCACAAATGCGACACGAGAGCGAAAACCATATTAGAAAATTCGAGACGAGAGAGATATAAAGACAGCGAGACACGAGATCTATTCATTTTTAAATACTTATACAGAATATTATGTTAATTGTTTTTCCCAAATTTTACCTTATCAGATTTTGTACTTTCCCGAGGCTATATCTCAAAAATTAAACGGGATATGAAGATGCGCTCAACGGCATTGAATTCATAGTGTCCGAATTGACTTATATATTATAATCAAGGATTTTATATAAACATAATGTACTAACATTTTTGGAGGTCTTAATTTGACGGCTGGTAATCGCACTTTACGCTCATGAGAGTGCAATATCCAGTAATGGATAAGAAGCGTGATTATATATTTATGTATAAATATTTCATCATGCCTTTTACCTATTACTGAGTGTGGCACTCTGCCGAGGCAGATCTCGGTAAGTGATATATTCATGCACGTAAAGTGCGGTTACCAGCCATGAAATCACGGCCCCCAAAGATGTTAGTAGAGGGGGAGCCACAGGGGTAATTTTAATGTAGTGAAAATTGTTTGTTGACTGTGGGAATCGAACCGAGGTTCTTAGGATCTACGGGCCGACTCGATACCACTGAACTAGTGCTTTTAAAATTCTTGAGGCCACGATTTGATAGATTTAGAGATCACTGAACCCAAAAAAATTATCTTTCTTATTAACTAGTTATGCAACCACATGACAGCAAGATGCTGTAATGTATTGTTGGTCACATTCGTTCAATTTAGCAGTATATAAATTATAATGCCTTTCACCATTTCTAACTGTGGCAATGGGGGATTCAAGTGGTAGAGCTTTTTAATATACAGATATATTTATTGAAATAAATTCTTGACCGTACATCATATTTAATACAATATAAAATCATACCATAAATGATATCTTTATTGCTGAATTATGAAAGTTAAAGTTGAATAATTCAAATCGCTCATTTGTATTTCGCACTGCCATATTGCAATTATGTAGTTGCATTAAGCCAATCACAGAACTTTGTCTGAAACGTTTGTCGGTGTTCAATTTTACTGAGAGGAAGACGTAGAAGAAATAAGCATTCAGCATTCTACGATTCTACCAATGACGTATAATACTAGACGAATTATGCCGTATTCAAGTCAATGCAGTGTCGTGAAGCAGAAAGAGATTGAATAACTTTTGGGTCCGCCGGGTGCGCGGCAAGGAGCGAGTACACTTTGATGTTATGCAAATTGCTCCTTGCCGCGCACCCGCCTCACCGACCAGTTATTCTATCCCTTTCTGCTTTACAACAAACGCCGTTGTTATCCGTCTAGTTATGTTTTGTCTGAGGATTCTATGACGACACACGTTACGTGAAGTTACGTGTTATTTATCTCTGTCTTATCTGTCTCTCTTTAAGCTTAGATGCAACTACGTCATATTCATTTGTTTCGAAAGTTGAAATATTTTTATCATGGTTAATACAAGTTTAAAAAAAAAATAAAAAATTTGGGTATAATAATTTTATTACGTAGATTAATATATAAAAAATTCAAAAAAGTCTTGAAAGGCCCATTCTGCCATTGCAGATCTCTATGATCTATTTTTGAGGTAATAAGAGTGAAATAATAGTTTGCTGCGGCAATCTGCAATTTCAGATCTCTATAGTCTCTTTTTGAGATAATAAAATTAATACAAGAGTTTACTTTAAAAAAAAAATGACGGTTGTTAAAATGGCAATACCTTTCGTCATTTCTAGCTGTGGCATTCTGCAATTGCAGATTTCTATGGCCTGTTTTTGAGATAATACGATTGAAACAGGAGTTAGCTTTTTAAAAAAAATTACAGTTGTTCAAATGTTATATTCAAGAAAGTTTATATGCTAAAATATGGCAAAGCAAATTGCATGCTTTTCGCCACTTCTAGCTGTGGCAGTTCTGCAATTGCAGATCTCTGTGATCTGTTTTTAAGATGATACGATTGAAACATACGATTGGGGTAGCTAGCTCAGTGGTATCAACTCGGCCTGTGGATCCTGAGAACCCTGGTTCGTTTCCCACGGCAGACAAACATTTTCACCAGATTAAATACTACTCCTGTGGTTCCCCCTTCACTTACATCTTTGGGGGCCGTGATTTGACGGCTGGTAACTGCACTTCACGCGCAAAATATATCACTTACCGAGATCTGCTTCGGCAGAGTGCCATACCTAGTAATGGGTAGAAGGCGTGATGATATATTTATTTATTTTTTTACGATTGAAACAAAAGTTTCCCTTTCAAAAATATACGATTGTTCTAATGTTTTGTTCAAGAAAGTTTATCTGACAATGCAAATTGCGTGCCTTGCGTCATTTTTAGCTGTGGCAGTTCTGCAATTGCAGATCTCTGTGGTCTGTTTGTACAAACAATTAAACTATGAACCCCGGCAAAACACATCTATGTTGTCGGCAACCTCTAGCATATAAGTAAAAGCCGTTAGCGTGGGTAGCAGTCTAAGCTGTCTTGCGCATGAATAAAGCATTTAATTCGTGTGAAAGTTCTACATTTCTCGTCTCACTGAGTTCTTACACGTAGTTCCAAAGCTCGTGGTTGTGTCGTGGCTAATGAAATAAGACACATCATCGTAGAGGTGTACATGTTATGTTAGGATGAGTAAATTGTTGCCTCAAGCAGATTCCTGTTGGTAATTCCGTACTGTAGTGACGCATAATGAAATGAAGATACACTGTAATAGTATATTTTCTATTTCGGTGTTCTTATAGCCTCTATAAACGCACTGTAAACACGTTGCTAAGGAGATCTATAAGCGCACTGTTTTTGGCACTTTTTATTTTGTAGGAGTGGTATGAATGCTCTTAAATCTGACAGATGAATGACATATAACCTCAAAATTGTAAATTGTCAGTGTCGAAATATTACTAAAAGAATATGCTATAATCATACAAAATTCACATTATTATCAAAACAGAAAAAAACATTGATTAATTGTCAAAAAAAATATTATTTTTTATTGTTTTGGTTATGAGAAGCGCTACCAATACAACTGATAAAAAACACCAACTTATATTTTTGACAAGTCACAGTTTTTTAAATCTAACAGAATTATAAAATTACCTCAATAAAAAAAATAGTATAAAGAACACGTTTCATAAGGTCTGTTATTGCACTCGTCCTTTCTAAAACTTAGACTCGTGCGTTAACAAATCGCCTTATGAAACTAATTCTTCAATATACTATTACAGGGTGATCAAAAGGAATTGTTACAGTTGGCAATACAATTCCAGAGATCTTTTTATTCCACAGTTGGCACAACGTCAGATAAAGGCGGAAATGCTATTTAACAGTTCTAATAAATACAAATAGGTTATGTCAGGAGTCTGATAGCTAATAGAATTTTGAGTTTTTAAGTAATAGAAATACTTTAGAAATAAATGTAATAATAAATGTACTCAAATTTAAATTTTAAATGTCACTGTCAACAACAGGAAATGAATTTATGTATCAGGCTTACCAATTTCAAGTAGTTTTTTTATTGCCAACTGTAACAATTCCTTTTGATCACTCCTGTATTATGTTAACAGAATTTATATTATTATTATAATACGTCTGTGTTTCTTTTCACATTTCTACCTGTTTAATCCCGGGATAACACTATACTAAATATACCCTTTATATCTTTGTGTCAATCATATCCCTTTTCTCTCTACGATCATAAAACTTAAACAATATATGATTTCGTTCCACAAGACACTTTTCCTGCGTGTAAAATCGACAGGATTTCCGTTCGACAGTCCTGCTGAGCAGGATTTACACATTTCACGCAACGTATTGGTTCTCGTTCAGGTCTAGTGAATTTAGAAGGTCGAATCGTGACCTCAAGGGACATCTAGAAACAAAACACTCAGTGTGTCGGTGAAATATCTATTGAGAACTATACAACTGATTTATATTGTCAAAGGTGGCTTACAGTGTACGAGTATAGACAAAATAATGAGGGTGTAACAATTGAGTGAATTATGGTAAGGACTGTGTATTAATAGTACATTATATTATGGGGTGGCTAGCTCAGTGGTACGAAATCGGCCTGTGGATTCTGAGAACCCTGGTTCGATTCCCACAGGTGACAAACAATTTTCATAATTTCAAAAACTATCCCTGTGGCTCCTCCACCACTAACATCTTTGGGGGCCGTGATTTGATGACTGCTAACCGCACTTCACGCGCATAAATATATCACTTACCGAGATCTGCTTCGGCAGAGTGCCACACCCAGTAATGGGTAGAAGGCGTGATGATATATTTATTTATATTATAAGTGAGTGAAATTCATTATTAGTTATCCTACTCTGTGCCACAGGAACATAATCCAAATGGTTCTCAAAATACGGGGTGCACCTTTCTTATTTTATATGGCAACCTATTTTTTAAATACTGGGTCCATATTTATTGGTGTATTTCTGTATCTGAAATGGAACTAAATCGATTATTTTTACACATTTTACTGGACGCGTTGACAGGTTTAAATAATTATTGGACCTATCATTTGTCACAACTAAAGCACCTACAGAGATTATTCCTGGGAATAATCACAAGAGCTTTATTCTCAGTATAATAATGACAGGATTGGTTAAAACGCAGATACGTGACATACAATGAAGCATTTCATTAGTTTTAAGAAACGTCAAAAAATATAAAATAAATAAATATATCATCGCGCCTTCTACCCATTACTGGGTGTGGCACTCTGCCGAAGCAGATCTCGGTAAGTGATATATTTTGCGCGTGAAGTGCGGTTACCAGTCGTCAAATCACGGCCTCCAAAGATGTTAGGGGTAGTTTTTTTGAAATTATGAAAATTGTTTGTCGCCTGTGGGAATCGAATCTAGGGTACCAGGGTTCTCAGGATCCACAGGCCGACTTCATACCACTGAGCTAGCCACCCCACGTCAACAAATATTCAATTCAATGTGTAGTTTATTTGTTGTGTCAAGTTATCCGTAACATAATAATGAAACAATTTGAAAAAATTACAAGTATTTTATGTTTTTCTCATTGTGATTTTCATAGTATCAATTTCTGTTTTGAAAGTACTTTTAGTTAGAACTTCGATCGACCAGCAAGACAGAAAAATAATAGTCTACAAAGTTCGTTGTTTTCCTGTCATTTTTAAAGATTGACACAAAAAGTTTTTGAGCCAGCAGACAAGATATCAAATATAAGCTTTGAGATATATTGTTTTATAAAAATAAAATGGTTTCTGATCCTGCAAAATTATTATCAGTAGTAATATAACAAGAGAGTGAGAATAAATTGAAAATAATTTGACAGATCTTTCGAAAACTTGTTGCCAGGCAATAGTCACGAAAGCCCGTAGGGCTTGAGTGGCTATTGCCAAATGCCAACAAGTTTGAGAAAGATACTGGAGAATTATTTCCTAATTTATCCAACTCTCGAGTTATATTTAATTACATTATTTTTTGACTTAGCTGTTGAGGTCGATTCATCCAACTTTAAAAATTTTGAACTGAGTCCATATCGATTGAATACTTATTAATGTTTTCTTGGAAGTTGTTTTCAAAATTTATTGGTGTATTTCTGTATTTAAAATACAACTAAATCGATTTTGTTCATACATTTTACTTGACGCGTTGACAGTTTTAAATAATTATCTGACAACTACCTATCATTTGTCACAAACAAAAAAGCATCTACAGAGATAATTCCCGGGAATAATCACAAGAGCTTTATTCTCATTATAATAATGACAGGATTGATTAAAACGCAGACGTGACGTTTCATTGGTTTTGAGAAACGTCAAAAAATAATCTAAATAATAAGTACTGTCAGTCACATTTATTCTACAATTTCTTAAACTTATAATTGCAAATATTTTCTAGTATCTTCTTCTAAGTAAATAAATATATCATCACGACTTTTACCCATTACTGAGTGTGGTATTCTGCAGATGATATTCTGAGAACACCAAACATTTCGCGGATGAGATATACACAATATTTTTTCTGTCCCAGTACAGTAAATATATCATTACAGTGGTATTGAGTCGAGTTGTGGATCCTGAGAACCCTGGTTCGAGCCCCGACAAACATTTTCACCACTTTAAAATTATCTCTGTGGCTCCCCCACCACTAACATCTTGGTGGGGCCGTGACTTGACAGTTAGTACGCGCATAAATATATCACTTACCGAGATCTGCTTCGGCAGAATGCCACACACAGTAATGGGTAATTTTTATCCCTGTCATCAGAGATATAATGAATCTTGAGTGAAAATAATTTTCAATTATTCTGAGATTTTAAAATCTGGTCTAAGCTCTACGAATGTACTACTATGTGAAAAATATATTTTAAGTGCATCCATAAAACGGGAAAACTCATGGCACAAAATAAAATAATTGGAGTTACATTCAAATCCGTTTTTATGAAACTTTTTACGATTCTAAAAGCACACGTTCTTGCACAAGCAAAACACTAAACTAAAATCACACGATGACGTTTATAGCCAATTTTAGTTTTAGATTACAATCCTGAATAATTTAACATGCCAAATTTTGTTCTACGCATTTGGCATTCAAAGTTTTGTTAGATTTTATAGAATTATTTTATCAGGTTTATATGTTCGCGTGCAATACATATTTTTTAGAAGAATTATGGATACATTTTACTTGAAAATTAATTATAGGTATAAATTATTTATTTTATTTGACACTTTTGTTAAGATAATTGATAACAAAAGTTCATGGGTTCAAATCTCGTTAACTTCAACTTAAAATATATAAATATATCATCACGCCTTTTACCCATTATAGCGTGTGGCACCCTGCCGAAGTAGATCTCGATAAGTGATATATTTATGCGCGTGAAGTGCGGTTACCAGCCGTCAAATTACGGCCCTCAAAGATGTTAGTGGTGGGGGAGTCACAGGGGTAATTTTAAATTTTAACTTAAAATAGTATATTAAAAACAAGTTACAGAATGCAACATATTTTAGCAAGAGTTCAAAATTCGAACACGAGGGGACGAACGAACGAGTACTAGAATTTCCTTCTGTAGCGAGTGTTTTATACTATTTTCCCTGTTTTCTTTACATTATTTATTTATAAAAATAGTTGACATTTCAATTTCAAATTTTTGGTACACTAGTTAAGTTGAAGACAGTGATTTAAGATTGATTTTGTCAGTAAGAACGATGCAGTTGGCCTTTAAAGAATTCATTACAAGTTTAAAAGCAAAATACTTTTAATTCTTGTCCTAAGAAACTATGCTAAAGTTTCAGAAGTTCTGTCTTTACTAATTTCTAAAATCGTGGTTCTATTTTCGTAAATAAATATATATATCATCACGCCTTCTACTCATTACTGGGTGTGGCACTCTGCCGAAGCAGATTTCGGTAAGTGATATATTTTGCGCATGAAGTGCGGTTACCAGTCGTCAAATCACGGCCTCCAAAGATGTTAGTGGTGGAGGAGCCACAGGGGTAGTTTTTGAAATTACGAAAATTGTTTGTCGCCTGTGGTAATCGAACCAGGATTCTCAGGATCCACAGGCCGACTTCATAAAACTGAAAAAAAAAAAATATATATATATATATCTATCATGCCTTTTCCCTATTATTGGGCGTGGCACTCTGCCGAAGCAGATCTCGGTAAGAGATATATTTATGCGCGGTTACCAGCCATCAAATCACGGCCTGCAAAGATGTTAGTATAGATGGAGCCACAGGATTAATATTAATATGGTGAAAATGTTTGTCGGCAGTGGGAATCGAACGAAGGTTCTCAGGATCCACAGGCCGACTCGATACCACTACACCATCCACCTCATATATGTATTTTAATGTAAACAAATAATGTATTCTACCAAAGCTAGGCAAACACAGCGCCTCTATAGTTAATTAATGGTTACCAGTCGGCAAATCACGAACCCCAAAGATGTTAGTGATGGAGGAGCCACAGTAGTAGTTTTTGAAATTATGAAAATTGTTTGTCGCCTGTGGGATTCGAATCTAGGGTACCAGGGTTCACAGGATCCATAGGCCGACTTCATACCACTGAGCTACTCACCCCTATTTTCGTAATGCACATTATTAATTCAGTCTTTTACAAACTGCAATTTTGATCACATAATAGTAAGGGGGTCGCGAAACAATTTATTTGTGATATTTGTCTGCCAGAAGGTCATGGCTTCGAAAAGTTTAAAAACCAGTGCTGTAATGAGACTGCCACCACAAACAGGCAACAATCAACTTTAATGAATTAAAGTTAATTTCCAGGACTCCATTATTCAATAAACTAACCCGTTATCGTAAATAACCGCTAGTTTTCAGCGACCGTTTCATAACACGTTCACAAACACGTGGAACATTTTCCACAATACCGTTTGCATTCAAAGTATGAAGTGTTTTCGTAGAAATATCTAGCAAATCAGTACTAATTATCAGAATCTGTATTTATGAATTCATTTCAAGGTAAATTATAATACAGCATTTGCAAGTATAATCTGTTTTACCGGCAGGACAATCTGTTTTGAATTACGGCTGGTTGTATCAGGAAAAAAGACTGTTTCATTATTTATTTTTTCACTGTCAAATATACCAAAATTATCATCACGGAATTTAGTCAATAGCTGTATTCCATTTACCACTTGGTTCATTTAAATCAGTTCAGATAAATTAGACAACATGACTAAGTGAACTGAATTCTGATGCACTTATTGGGGTGAATTAATTCAAAGTAAATTAGAATCAGTAATTCTAGCACTGAAAATAAAGTCAGCCAAGTAAACTAGCGAAATAAATATGTGATCTGATTCAGTAAATGTAAGTTAGATCTGATCCAAATGGCAAATGGAATGCACCTAATATTGCATGTAGTAGATCGCGATAAGTGATATATTTATGCGCGTGAAATACAGTTACCAGTTGTCTAATCGCGGCCCTCAAAGATGTTAGTGAAATAAAAGGCACAAGTATACTTTTAACGTGAAAAAAGTTTGTCGGTTTCGAGAATCGAACCCGGGTTCTTACATCCACAGTCCTACAATTTACACTGAACTATGTACCTAAGATTGTATTCTGAGATTATTATTGGATGTGTACAACTAAGCCAACTACCACAAAATTATTTTTACCAGTCCCCAGATCGCGCCATGTTTAATTCTATTTCAAACCATAGAATCGCTGTCATCTGTCTAGTAAAAATTACGATTTTGCGTAATATAGCATAGCAATAGTCGGTGCTTTTTGTATCAGATAATGCACAAATAATGTAAACTACTAGTGCCAAATTATTAAGAATGCAATAGTAATTTGGCGATTTGAAAATTATCGCCTGAATTCTATTATAGAATTCTATACGGCGCGATCCCACTACTGTACTATAAATTATTCATTAATGACAAAATTTAAATACTGTAAGTGCAACTAATAGGCATATACTATTTGCCATTTGGATCAGATCTAACTTACATTTACTGAACCAGGTCACTTATTTATTTCGTTTGATTACTTCGCCGACTTTATTTCCAGTACTAGAATTACTGATTCTAATTTACTTTGAAGTTATTCACCCCAATAAGTGCATCAGTTTGTTTAATTTAGTTTATTTAATGAAGTCGTCTTAATTTATCTGAACTGATTTAAGTGAACCAAGTGCCAAATGGAATACAGCTTTTATTGCATTGTTGTTTCCATGGTTACATCACACTATAATATTTACTTACCATCCACCGTGAACAGTAAGTAAATATTATAGATCAAGGTCCTGTTTATTTTGACAACTATTTGACAGCTGTTAATTTTGAAATCTATTTTTCTTTTTCATTTGTGCAGGTATTATAAAAAATAGCTTACTAACCTCGAACTGTAAGTGATTATTTAGGTCGCGAATGTTTAGGAAACCTCGAACCTACGGGCCTCGTTTTCTCAAACTACATTCTTTACCTAAAAACTGTTTCTTACAGTTCATGGTACGTAATATACTATAGCTGTATTCCATTTGCCACTTGGTTCACTTAAATCAGTTCAGATAAATTAGACAACATGTCTAAATGAACTGAATTAAGCAAACTGATGCACTTATTGGGGTGAATTACTTCAAAGTAAATTAGAGTCAGTAATTCTAGCGCTAGAAATTAACTTATTGAAGTCATCTAGCGAAATATGTAAATAAGTGATCTGATTCAGTAAATGTAAGTTAGATCTGATCCAAAGGCAAATGAAATACGCCATAAAAAGTTGACAATCAAAAAATATCATTGCCGCGTGATTCCTATGGCAACGCAAGACATATCAATAGTTACCATAGATACAAACGAAACAGAAACTTGTCATACTAACAGAAAGAATTTATTTTCAGTACATGTATGTTTTTTAATCATTTAAAAACGTTTGATAGCGAAACATTAAATTAACTAACGATTTATTCGTAAGTTAAACAAAACTCAAAGTATAAACACAACTTTTTACGTTCTACGGTAGTGTCATCCTCATCCCGGCTTTAGAAATATAACTTTGTCGAAAACCAAAATTCAATTTCCGTGGTTAACGTGATTAAATATACTCTGTAGCGTCTTTTGAAATTAATTCGTTTTCCGCTTATTTCATCAAGTAATCTGTGACAACTTACTGTCTGAATTTTCTCCTCTAATGTCTTAGAAAATTGAGTACTAATCGCCAATTGATTTCGTTTATTTTGCGATCAGCTAGAGCAAGAAAATGAAAAGAAGATTATATCGTAATAAGCTAAAAAATTGTTTATAGTAAATAGTTGTACGATATTGTTCTCTTCTTTGTGTATATTTTAAAATTAAATACAGTTTGTTTTTAATAAACCACAACTATAATAGTTATTTATATATCAAGGATGAAAACAGGAGTTTCTGGTCCGTGGCATGATTATTAGCACGAGGCGCAAAGCTCCAAGGGCTAATAACATGCTCAGGGTCAGAAACTCTAATTTCACCCGTGATACATACAATATTTTATGCACAACAAAATAACATTTAATTATATGTTCAAAACATTAAAATATGTAAATAGGTTATATGTCAAAATGACATTTTGCAAAATCAAGTATTCACAATAAACAATAATTGTCCTTTTACTTTCCATAGGAATTATATCTTTTTGGCCAACATTCAATTTCTTTTTAATATGGTTCTATATATTTTAAAACACAAGAAATCGTATGCCGTTGAGCGCATCTTCATTCCTTTTTAGTTTTTGAATAACAGCGATTTTTTCTGTTTTTCAAATCGCTACTTTGAAAGGCTATATCTCGAAAACTAAAAGAGATATCGAAATGCGGTTTAAACCAGTGTATTTCTCGTGCATTATATAATATAATAACAAATTTTGAAAATTTTGAAAATGTTTCGATTTTTTCCAAAATTTTCCCTTGGCTATATCTCAAAAATAGTTTAAGATAATGAAAATTTGTGAACACCAGTGAATTCCTCGCATGAAAATACATGGGTATTTAAATTTTCGCGAAGAAAATCGCACGGATAGATTTTTTATTACAGAAAAACGAAAAATGCCCAAAAATCGTAAAAATCTTAAAATTTTTCGATTTTTAGCCGATTTTCGTTTTTCTGTAATAAAAAATGTATGCTTGGGTATTTTCTCCTAAAAATTTGCATACTTACGTATTTTTACGCGAGGAATTCACTGGTGTTTACAGATTTTCATTATCTCGTCAACTTTTTGAAATATCGCCAAGAAAATTTTTTGAAAAAAAACCAAAAATTTTTAAATTTTTCAAAATTTGCTATTATATTAACTAAAGCACGAGAAATACACTGGTTCAAACCGCATTTCGATATCTCTTTTAGTTTTCGAGATATAGCGTCTCAAACTTGCAATTTGAAAAACATGAAAAATCGATGTAACTCGAAAACTAAAAAAGATATGAAGATGCGCTCAACGGCATTCAATTTCTCGTAGTCTGATTTATACAGAACCATATTTTAATTTTTTTTTATTTTTAAACTGGTCCAACCAAAAAATTCACATTTTCATTAACCGAAATTTTTGCGATCATGATTCCGGCGATTAAAGAAATATATATTGAGGATCAAAAGATGCATAATTATATAGAAATATATGAGGAATTAAATGGTGAAAGCCGTAATTTCATATCTAGTTTCATACTATTTTAATTTCTCGTGTCTTATACTATATAGCAACAAATTAAAAAAAAAAATTGGACCCACACTTTGAAAACTACTGCTCTAGTGAAACTAAACAGCACTTGAGGATATAAATATCATCTGCAGTTGCAGAGCAAATCGTTAACAAAATTAGCCAATATATAAATAAATAAATAAATATATCATCACGCCTTCTACCCATTACTGGACGTGGCACTGTGCCGAAACAGATCTCGGTAAGTGATATATTTTGCGCGTGAAGTGCGATTACCAGTCGTCAAATCACGGCCTCCAAAGATGTTAGTGGTGGAGGAGCCACAGGGGTAGCTTTTGAAATTATGAAAATTGTTTGTCGTCTGTGGGAATCGAATCTAGGGTACCAGGGTTCTCAGGATCCACAGGCCGACTTCATACCACTGAGCTAGCCACTCCATAATTAAATAACCCTTGTATATAAGATTCAATAACAAAACAAATTTTAATCACGTCATTCCTTCCTCAGGAAACATTCAAACATCAACAATAAATAACAAAAACGCATCATGCATAACCTACTATAAAGTGATTAAACCTAGCGAATCAATTGCATGTTACATTAATATTGTAATTTATGTTAACGTCGTTTATAACTCGGTGGTTAGCACGAGGGGTAGGAAGGTACGAAGAACGGGTTGGAAACTTTGTGTTAAAGAATTTACATTTATATTGTATAAATTTGAGGCTGTTGATTCTAAGTTTAAGAGCCTCTTGGCCGTAGAAATCTTAAATCTTGATCTGTTGAATTTTTTTTTTTTGTGGAAGGATAATCGGATTTTATTGTTTTCTTTTATTTATGAAGCTCTTTGTTCTTTTTGAATTTTTTATACGGTTTTGATGATTTGACTTTTATAAGCAGCAAAGTTTTTTTTTTAAATTGTTTTGAAGAACATTTATATGTTTGTAATAAAAATAAACTTTTATATTTCATATATCAAGTTATGTTTTAGTTTTCATTAAAAAACATTTTGTTTTATATAAAACTTTACCGATTCCTAAATTGCAAAAAGAGATCAGAAAATTAATGTTACCATGGTGATCAGTTTATTTATTTTGCATAAATATTTTTCATTGAGGATGAATGAATAATTTGTCAAAAATTGTAACACATCTTGAAAGTGTTTCTTTCTGGTCTCTCAAGCTTTTAAAGCTCTCCTGCGGCTCACTTTGAAATATGCTTGACAATCCAGTCAGTGGCGTACCTAGAACTTTTGCCGCCCTTTGTAAGTCAATCAAAAGGTGGTTTTTATAAATTAAAAAAATAAATATAAAATAAATATATCATCACGACTTTTACCCATTACTGGGTGTGGCACTCTGCCAAAGCAGATCTCGGTAAGTGATATATTTATGTACGTGAAGTGCGGTTACCAGCCGTCAAATCACGGCCCCCAAAGATGTTAGTGGTGGGGGAGCCACAGGGGTATATTTAATTTGGTGAAAATTGTTTGTCGGCTGTGGGAATCGAACCAGGGTCCTCAGGATCCACAGGCCAACTCGAAACCACTGAGCCATTGCCCCATTAAATTAGTAAACATAAATAAATAATTGTAATTGAGACAAACTATAGGTGGGGAACTTTTTTACCATTGGCTGGCATATTTAAATTAGGCAGTAATAAAGGAATTTTTCGAGATAATATTTTCAACCCTACATTGACTTGACGATGAAGAAAAATATTCGAAATTATATAGTAATTCATAATACGTAGAAATCGAATAGTAAATTTATGAAGTGAACAAGTTATTTTTTACAACTAAAACTAAATATAAAAAATGCCGCCCGGTGCGGACCGCATCCACCGCCCCCCTGTGCGGACCGCACCCAACGCCACCCTCTAGGTACGCCACTGAATTCAGTAAAGTATCACTTTCAGATAGAGGTGCCAACCGTCCTTTTGTGAACACCTTAAAAACTTAATTACACAGACTAATATGATGTACAAAATAAATATTTCTGACATTTAAAATTTTATTAATATAGTTTAAATAAAACTCAATTGTAGAAATAAACAGTGCATGCAACTGTGTTAAAAAAAGTCTTTCAGAGCACTCATGGGTTTCCCTCTCTGCAATAAATTGACAAGCGTAACAAATAACTATTAATATTTTATTTATTATTTAATAAAAGCATCTACTGACATTTGTTTAGCTCTTTTTTTCATAATTACTTTTAGATTTCAGGTCTTATTATGAAAACTTGGAATACTGGAAGCAACCAGCAATACCTTTAAACGGACGAAACATTAGTATTAAGGCGTAATTTTCTGCAATTTTTTTTAAATGTCTCAATCACTAGTGTTTGACTATTTTAAATACTTAAATATTATTTTAAATACGGTTCAAACCTTCGATTCTATTAATATTTTCCTTCGTTTCAGTACATTCGACTTGCTCACGACACCAGGCCAGAGTTCATCGTGCAACTATTTCAAAGAGAATGGAACGTCGAGTTACCGAAACTATTGATCACGGTCCAGGGCGGAAAAGCGAATTTTGAACTGCAAACCAAGCTTAAGAAAGTGTTAAGGAAGGGTTTGTTGAAAGCTGCGAAGACTACAGGAGCATGGATTTTCACTGGAGGCACTAACACTGGTGAGGAAGATCTGTATAACACCCCAAATCATTGTTTTTCAAAGTGTTGGCCGCGAGTACTTCGGTGAGGATCTACTAACTAAAGCAGTAAAACTTTTGATTGAAAATAGAAACGCCTGAAGAAATTCGTTTAAGAAAAAATATAATTTCAATTATAATACGACTAAATCAGTGAGAAGGGTGTGCATGTTTTTATTTTGATTAATTTTTATCATCGTGGTTTCAGATATGAAACGCAAATAATCAATTCCTGTTTCTCTTTGGTTTTAATTTACTTCTAACAGTTGAACTAGACGTAGAAGGCTCTAAGTATCTTTTAAAAACTTATCCATTTAAAATCACGTCAAATAAACACCCAACAATAAGTAATTCAAAACAAAACGTTTAATGGACGTGCTCGTACTGCAATTAATAATTGAATAGATACTCATTTATTTGTATTTAACGTCTAGGAAATATTTCACTATCACTATCGTCACAATATCACAATACTTTCCTTCATTATTCAATTAATAAATAAAAAATATAAACTTCATTTATTAAGACGGAGCTGGAAACTTCAGGGATCGCGAGTGTCATTTCGGGATCACAATTGAAAATAGTTTGAAAAACACTACCCTAAATGTTCTGCATTTTATTCCAGAAACTAGAAAACATCAATTGAAAGTGTCTGAATTTATTTGTTTACTTGTTTTATAAAACTTTATTATTTGTAAGTCTGTTTACTTCTGAAAACAACATTTATTTGCTACATGACATTAACAGAATCTCGGTGATATCGTGCAGGTGTAACCCGTCAAGTCGGTGATGCTCTCCTCTTGGAGCGTTCTCAACGAAGCGGCCGAGTCGTCAGCATCGGTATCGCACCCTGGGGCATCATCGAGAATAACTACGAGCTGCTGGGCAGAAATCGAGATGTACCTTACCACTCGATTTCGTCACCCAGGTAATATTATTTCTGTTTCAAGCCAGTCTGCAAGATGTAAATCAGTATTGATTAAGCTACTTTACTACTATCGGAGTGAAAAGTATGGTCAGTTGAGTTTAAAATTAAATAACTATTGTTTTATAAATAGAGACAGATATTCAACTTTAAATCCAACTGATTTACTTTTTAATCCGATCGTAGAGTAGTTGCGTCATCGTAGTACTTTGGCATCACCAACAACACCGCATTCAAGTATATCGAAGACTCGAATTGTCCACCCAGCATCCGAT
This sequence comes from Pterostichus madidus, assembly GCA_911728475.2. Taxonomy (NCBI): domain Eukaryota; kingdom Metazoa; phylum Arthropoda; class Insecta; order Coleoptera; family Carabidae; genus Pterostichus; species Pterostichus madidus. Next base: position 11,583,936 of record OU452315.1, read on the forward strand.
TCTATGCTGTCGCTGTAATCTCGAACAAATTCAGTTTGTAACGCGACAATAGCAAGTCTTAGTACTCCATTTAGATCTTGCCATTTTACAGCCAAAGTTCTTAAACCAACTGAACAGCTTTTTTTGTCTTGTACTTGACGCAAACGAACCTAAAAAAATAAATATATTCAAAATAAGCTGTGTTATTAAAATGATGTAATATCTCACCTCAATCGGAATGAGCAGCTTAATATCTTTCGGTGTAAGTACAATAACTTTCTTCTGCAAATCAGACATTTGTAAAATAATATTGTCAGTCAATTTCTTTCTTAATAGCGGGGTAACAAGAGTCTTTAATTCATCGTTCTTGTCTTCATTGCTTATAACTTCAGTAATTCTACAAATTGCATGCGTGCTGCCATAAATAAAAGCCCCTTCTGAAAATTCTGGATCCCAGGTTTTCTGCAGGACCTTAAAACCAATTTTCGTTTTTATCCATCGAAGAATTTGAGGGAAATAAACCAAATCAGGGGTTTTTAAATGAGAAGTATTTCGACCATAATTTCGAGTAATTAAATGGTATAATCGGAAATGATTTGCAAAATTTTCAGTCGGTTTACTATTCAAGAATTTATTGGAATGAAACAAGCATTGTTTTAATGATTTTGAATATGATAGCCGAAGAAGAAGCATTACTAAAAATTTTGAAGTTGACAACCTGAAATTTGATGTAATTATATTTTGTTTTTCATTCTATAACGCTTACTACAAACATATTTATCAAATCTTTTTTTATTGGATTTGAGATCCAGCTATTTTTTTACATTAAATTTGTATTATAACTGTATTCCATTTGCCACTTGGTTCACTTAAATCAGTTCAGATAAATTAGACAACATGATTAAATGAACTAAATTAAACAAACTGATGCACTTATTGGGGTGAATTACTTCAAAGTAAATTAGAATTAGTAATCCTAGTACTGGAAATAAAGTCAGCGAAGTAATTCAACGAAATAAATAAGTGTTCTGGTTCAGTAAATGTAAGTTAGATCTGGTACAAATGGCAAATGAAATACGCCTTATATGAGGTGGTTAGCTCAGTGGTATGAAGTCGGCCTGTGGATCCTGAGAACCCTGGTTCGATTCCCACAGGCGACAAACAATTTTCATAATTTCAAAAGCTATCCCTGTGGCTCCCCCACCACTAACATCTTTGGGGAGCCATGATTTGACGACTGGTAACCGCACTTCACGCGCAAAATATATATCACTTATCGAGATCTGCTTCGGCAGAGTGTCACACCCAGTAATGGGTAGAAGGCGTGATGATTATTTATTTATTTATAAATTTGTATTATTAATCATTTCTGTTGTAGATCAAAATGCGCAGTGTTGAACAACAGGCACGCGTATTTTCTTCTGGTAGACAACGGTACAACAGAGAGATATGGCGCCGAAATAATACTTCGGAGGAAATTGGAAAAGTACATATCACATCAAAAACTGCACCCGTGTGAGTACCCTAACAATGTATCACGTACGTACTTTCCTTATTATTTTATCAGTTTGAAATCCCAGCCTTTATTATCTTTCTATATCTTTTGTTTTACACGAAATTTTTATTTTATGATATCACTAAACTCTACATTACTACGATTGAGTGTTTATGTAGATATCTCAGTACATTTTTAGAAATTTTAAATGTTATTGTGAATAAAGTAAAAATCTGAGGCTAAGATATAACTAAGAATAAATTAAACCCCTAAGCTTTAATAAATATAAAGAAATTCATTTCCTTGCCATACGATTTAGCATCTCGAGGTTTAAACAAAGTTTTTAATCATTTCGATATAAAAATAACATACAAATCTAGTAATACCCTTAAAACTATTAGGTAATCCAAAAGATAAAATCGAACCTCTTCAGAAATCGGGAATTTACCAAATTTCGTGTAACGATTGCGATAAAGTTTATATCGGGAAAACTAAAAGACAAGTAACAACTAGATTTAAAGAGCATTTAAACTACATTAAATACGGTTGTCCTGAAAAATCGAGTGTTTCGGAACACATTTTTCATAATAATCACATCAACTCAGATAATTTAAAATTACTAAAATCCGTGAATAATATTAGACAATTAGACGCGTATGAAAGTATAAACATATTTAAAAATAAAGACCGCTTGATTAACTCTGACCTGGGTTCCATCCCTAATAGTAAATTGTTTGCTTTCGTAGGTAATTAGTTTTATAAGTTGACTCAAGCTTCTTGCTTATTGGTAGCTTGGTTCACAAGTCGTGTAATCTTGATTTTTTTCCCTTTGCTTCGTCTACTGATGATGAGAACTTAGTTCTCGAAATACGTATTTAGATTTATCTTTATATTTATTAAGGCTTAGGGGTTTAATTTATTCTTAGTTATTGTGAATACTTGTATTATTTTGTAAAATTGAACGAAAAGTTGCTCTTACAATTGCAATGTTTGTTTAGAACCAAGTTAAAACAAAATATGTATGTAGATACTCACATTATTGCGTAGTTGTGTTCTGAACTACTTTGTTTATAATGTAAATACATTCGTACTCGTGAACTATAAAATACTCTTACATGCGTTTGAGAGCTATAACGTATTTACAGTGTAATAAATATTTTGTAATAGAATTCTAGGAATTGGAAATCTGGAACAATTTCATTTCAGTTTCCATAGTTAGTTTGAATGTATCTACGAATATTTGTACTCTCTTACATTGTTTCTTTTCTTTATGTCAGTTTTTTATTAATTTAATTATTTTTAAGTTTAAAGAGCAAAATATTTACACAGTTACACAACTACCTATATCTGAATAATTATTAAATTATTATTAAATGAGTTTCTGCTAGTTTCTTTCAATAATTTCTTTCTTATTTCAAAGACACGCACAGTAGTACCCCAGTCGTGTGCCTCGTTATTGAAGGAGGGACCAATACAATCCGTGCCGTTCTGGAATACGTCACAGACAATCCTCCGGTGCCCGTCGTCGTCTGCGATGGCTCCGGTCGTGCTGCTGATCTCATCGCCTTTACGCACAAGTACGTATTTTGTCACACAAATCTGCAAGTGCAGAATAACATAGTTTTCTCACACCTTTAAGAATTGTAATTTACCGAAATCTGTCACACCCAGTAATGAGTAAAAAAGGCGTGATGATTTATTTATTTTATTTATGAAGTATGGGATGGCTAGCTCAGTGGTATGAAGTCGGCCTGTGAATCCTGAGAACCCTGGTTCGATTCCCACAGGCGATAAAAATTTTCATAATTTTAAAAGCTACCCTTGTGGCTCCTCCACCACTAACATCTTTGGAGGCCGTGATTTGACGACTGGTAACCGCACTTCACGCGCAAAATATATCACTTACCGAGATCTGCTTCGGCAGAGTGCCACACCCAGTAATGGGTAGAAGGCGTGATGATATATTTATTTTATTTATTTATTTATGAAGTTGTAAAATCTTATTGATAAAGAAATGTTTGTGTGTTAAGGTACGCTACTGATGATGAAACTGAAGAACAAACAGTCTTGGAGTCCATGAAGGATTATCTAGTGAGCACGATTCAGAGGACATTTGAAGTTGGAATTGATCAGGCAGAGTGTTTATATTCGGAGCTGCTGCAATGCACAAGAAGAAAAAATTTAGTAAGTGTATTTTCATTTAACAAAAATGGTATACTTGATTTGTTTATATAACAATCAATCTGTTAAAATTATCTCATAGATAACAGTCTTCAGGATAACCGAGCGCTCAGAAGGCAAAAGTCAAGAACTTGATCAAACAATCCTCACGGCTTTATTCAAATCACAACATCTATCACCTTCAGAACAACTGAGCCTCGCGTTAACCTGGAACCGTGTAGATATTGCCCGTTCGGAGATCTTCATCTACGGTCAAGAATGGCCACCTGGTGCTCTAGACGAAGCCATGATGCAAGCTCTCGAGCACGATAGAATCGATTTCGTGAAACTATTATTGGAGAATGGTGTCAGTATGAGAAAGTTTTTAACAATTCCAAGGCTAGAGGAATTGTATAATACCAAACAAGGACCAAGCAATACTTTAGGATATATTTTGAGAGATCTTAGGCCGCATATACCCCGAGGGTATATTTATACCCTGCATGATATTGGTTTAGTTATTAATAAACTTATGGGCGGAGCTTATAGGTAAGAAAATCATATAAACACTCGTACAACTTAAATAATAATTTATTTAATTTTATTTGTTTTGAAGAGCTTATTACACTAGAAGAAAATTTCGCCCAATCTACGCTAAGGTAATGAATAAATCACCCCATGTTCATCGAAACTCTGCATCATTTGTCCGTTGTTATGGAAACGCACTGAGTCTGCTAGCCGAAGCACTGCCCGCTCAGAAAGAACTCTGCATGTTTGAGTATCCATTTAACGAATTATTAGTACGTTTCTCACACTCCATCTAATATAAATCCGAAGTAAAAATGTTTCTTCTTGTAGATTTGGGCGGTGTTAACTAAAAGACAAGCAATGGCACTTCTAATGTGGCAACATGGTGAAGAGGCGTTAGCAAAGTCTTTAGTAGCGTGTAAGTTGTACAAAGCAATGGCTCACGAAGCTGCTGAAGATGATCTTGAGACAGAGATCTACGAAGAGCTTAGGAACTACGGCAAGGAATTCGAAAACATCGGTATGATCTAAGAATCCAGTTTACTCTCTATTACACTCATTAAAATCTTTTTCTATTAGCACTAGAACTCTTGGACTTCTGCTACCGACAAGACGACGATCAAACGCAACAACTACTCACTTGCGAGTTACAGAACTGGTCAGGTCAAACCTGCTTGAGTCTCGCTGTCGCCGCGAATCATCGAGCCCTTCTAGCGCATCCGTGTTCACAGATCATCCTTGCAGATCTGTGGATGGGCGGACTTCGAACTCGGAAGAACACCAACATTAAAGTCATCATCGGATTGCTGTGTCCAGTTTACATTGCTAAACTGGAGTTTAAATCGAAAGAAGAATTGCAGTTGATGCCTCAAACTCAAGAAGAACATTTGGAGAATGAAAGTATTGAAGATGATAAACTGGAAGATAAGACTTTAGATGGCGAGGTATTTATATGCAATTAACTTTGTTACTTTCTGATTTGTCTTGTGTTGACTAATAAAATAACGTACTTAAATATAAAACGAAACTAAACTGCAACTAACAAGAGTAAATTGTGTCCTCATGTATAATAACATGTACTAATTTTTCTCCTAGGATGTATAAAGTACCCATCTAACAGTATAATCTTTTTATAGAATAAGCGTACTAGAAGTTTGAGCGTACGAAGCAAAACTGCAACTCAACCGGGTGAAAAGGTTGTGAAGGTAGTGTGATTAGTACGACTCTATGCTCCTTTCTTCACAGATCTCTGCTGTGCACGTGACATGCCTAACAATCTTCTACCATCTTCTGCTTCCTGAAGAACTTTCTTCACTTATTTTATTATTGTTTTGTTGTTTCTATATACCACTTTTACCTGACTTTAACTGAATTCTGAGTTCTAGAACATAATCTGTAATTATTTTTTTCTTTTTAGTCGCTAATAACGGAGAATTTTATTCCTCGCGATACTATCGTACAAGAAAATGGGAAAGTTCTACCGGATACCGATGAGAAAATGTCTTTTCCGATAGAGTTTTATGAAGTTAAACACAACAGGCCGTTGAGACTTAAAAAGAAGCTGTATGAATTTTATACTGCACCTATTACCAAATTTTGGGCCAACTCTGTAAGGAAAGAACTTTTTACAATTAGTTACGCGATAGTTACGGATGTTTCTTTTTACAGATAGCGTACATATTTTTCCTATTTATCTTCAGTTACACAGTATTAGTCAAGATGGAAATAACTCCTTCTTGGGCCGAGTACTTCGCAATATCCTATATAGTAGCATTAGGTTGTGAGAAAGTGCGTGAAATCATATCATCAGAACCTGTGGCAATCAGTCATAAGTTTTCTGTTTGGGCGTGGAATATGTGGAACCCGTGTGATGCAGCTGCGATTATATTCTTTCTGATTGGTTTATCGTTGAGACTAAAACCCTCAACAATGGATGTTGGACGAGTTATGTATTGTGTGGATAGTATCTATTGGTATTTGAGGATTTTGAACATTTTGGGTGTCAACAAATATTTAGGTATTTATTGATTTAATTTGAGAAAAAGGAATCTTGAATGATATGTTTGTAATTTGCAGGTCCTTTAGTAACTATGATGGGCAAAATGGTCAAGAATATGATTTATTTTGTTGTATTGTTACTTGTGGTATTAATGAGTTTTGGTGTATGTAGACAAGCAATATTATTCCCGGATAAGGAACCTAATTGGAGCCTAGCCAGAGACGTAAGTTTGTCTAAATTATACTTTGAACATTTGAGCAAATATTTTTTCTGTCTTAGGTATTCTTCGAGCCGTACTTCATGTTGTACGGAGAAGTATTCGCTGACGGAATCGATCCTCCTTGTGGTGACGACCCAGGTCTACTTCCTTGCCGAACAGGTCGATGGATCACTCCTGCGGTTATGTCAACTTACCTTCTCGTAGCTAACATCCTCCTTATTAATCTCTTGATTGCCGTTTTCAATAACATCTTCAACGAAGTTAATTCAGTTTCGCATCAGGTCTGGATGTTCCAGAGATTCACGGTAGTTATGGAGTATGAACAGAAGCCGGTGTTGCCACCTCCATTGATTATTTTGTGTCATGTCTTCCTTTTGGTGAAATATCTCAACAGAAAAGTGAGTTTCAACATATTTAAATATTAAATGAAATATACACCATTATTTAATTGTTTATTGTTATAAATATATCATCATCACGCCTTCTACCCATTACTGGGTGTGGCACTCTGCTAAAGCAGATCTCGGTAAGTGATATATTTTGCGCGTGAAGTGCGGTTACCAGTCGTCAAATCACGGCCCCCATACATGTTAGTGGTGGAGGAGCCACAGGGATAGCTTTTTCAAATTATGAAAATTTGTCGCCTGTTTATATTAATAATATAATATTGTTTGTACCGTTTGAAAAGTAAATATAATTTGAATATCAGTACTTTTTCTGAAAGGTTCACGGCAAGAGCGAACCATACGACAATGGTTTAAAACTTTTCCTTGAAAAAGACGACATGGAACGTTTATATGACTTCGAAGAAGAATGTGTAGAAGGATACTTCGCTGAAAAAGAATATAAACTTCTACAATCAACTGACGAAAGAATCAAAATTACTACAGAACGTGTTGAAAATGTGGTGCAAAAAGTAGAAGATATCAACACAAAAGAAAATAACCAATTTGTAACAATGCAAGGTCTGGAATTCCGTTTACGGAAAGTAGAAGAAATCGAGGAGCAAATACTCAGTCAACTGGCGATGATTCATCGATTTATGGCAACTAAAATGGATAATGATATACCAGAAGTGAGATTAACTGAAGAAAGATGCAGGAAAATCAGTGATAGGAGTGAAGCAACCTCTGAAAATGATTCTCATTTATCTTTGCAACCTGTTCGACGTAGACCTACAAGATCTCTCACGGAAGTAAGACCCGATGCGTATATATTTGATGATGGACTACATTTTGAAGTGAGGACTCTTGAAGAAAAGGATGAGGATGATGAAGGAAGCATTTCGAAACCACATACGTCTCAGAAAAAACTTAACGTGTTAGGTAAGTAAATAAGAATAATTTAAAATTAAATATTCAGTGTTGTACATAAATATTTCATTTCAGGTTATAATTTAATGAGCATGTTTAATCCAGGATTACTTTATCCCCCAGTTTTCAGTAAGCCCTTTTGTGCTCTGTTTGCGAAACTTCATTTCATGCTTACTAAAACAAATTAACTCATCTTATTAACTTCTTATATATGATATTCCAAATAATAATTTAATTACTAATTAAATCATTAATAACAATAAATTTGCTGTAATCTAAACTATTCTCATTATCAGTAGTATTTGTGTTATCTTTGATTAATCCAGTTCTTTTGCGTCCAACAATTTGAAGCCAACTTATTTATTTCACGATTTAGGTGAGCGTCAACGCAGCAGCGATTCTAAAACCTCCGTCGTCACTGAATCCAGCTCCCAGTGCGACGATTCGGATATGTCCACCGAAGAAGTCACCCAGCTCAGTCTCGACCACATCCGAATACGTCAACCGGGGATCGGCTTCCGCCGAGACTCCACTGGACGTCGTAGCAGCGAAGGTGGTGACTCTGAGCGGGGTCCTGGCCATTCGCACCGCATGCCGGGACGGCAACTCTCTCAAACACACTCCGAACCTGACGGAAGTGGAAGTGAGCCTCTAGCTTGTCAAAGAGTGACGTTTGCTGAGCCCAGAATAACTGTGATTCCACCAAGTGCAAATACGAATCAAAGCAACGCGAGGGGGATGTTATTGGCGATGCATACAGAGTATACAAGCATCACCGATGAGCTGGAGACGGTTTGTGGGCTGTTAAGTCCTCCTAGAACTCCAAGATTGCTGTCACCTCCTAGACCTGGACAGGTGAAATACTTTTTCGCAAATTTTTACTAAATAATATAACTATTTTTCTTTAAAGGTTCCTGCGCAGGTTCCACCTCGTCGTCGACATACATCTGAAATGTCAAACCCCGAGAAAGCCTTATATTTAGAAAAAGAACATCTTCGAGATGCTGAAGAAAATGATTACCAGCTAATGGAAAATCTAATAAAACGTCAGTATGAAGACAGTGATGAGTACGAGCAACAAACATATCCAAACCAGACTCTTTTGAGCGTAGTTCACGAGACCAGAGAGTTCAGAAATAATTCCAGGTCTTTGAGGAGGGCGAGCGCAGTAGATAGCGATATGCCAGTCTTTACAGTCGCAGTAGATACAACTCTTCATATCCCCGAAGATCATGTCGCTGGGACGTCGACTAGACAAGATTCGGGAGAATCAGTTCAAACTGATAGTAGTCATGATGAAACAACGCTCCTGGTGCCATCGCAGTTACCAACCCGACCGTCGATTGTGGTGGATTCATCCCAGTTACCTACCTTACAGAGGGAATTACCCAAGGCGGATAGTAAGGCTAGTTTGCATATGCAATCCGAAACTATGTGTTAGAATCGAGATATTTTTCGTAATTTTTATTGATATTTTCTTGTACTTAGTTGAATGACGATCGTTATTATTTAATAAGAGATGTAAAATGATTTACGTATATAATATTTTTTAAATGTATGTCAAATCTTGATCAAACTAGACAATATTTTTTAAAACTAGTCAAAGACTAATAGGATTTTTAAAAAATTAGTGAAACTGTATATATAATAAATTAGCACATCATTGTTTTAGAATAGTGGCTCAAATCATATTTTAGTAGTGCTCAATTAATTTTTATATATATTTTGTTATTAGAAGTAGTCATCAATTCGTAATTTAAACATATCAGTTTTAAACGTTTTAATACTATACATTTTTTACCTAAAATTGAGAATCTTCTAGACCACACATCAACTACTTCTATTACTACTAAAATTATGTTAAAATTTTCGATGTGTATATCATTTATTTTTCGTACAAATAAACTTGTATGTTTCATCGAAACAATATATCTCTGTTGATCCATATCATAAATTTAACAACAAATAAATAATTTTATTTATACAAACGTACAATTTCACAATTATCACCTTAAAACAATCACAAATTCAGCTTAAATGTTATGTATTTCTCATCTTTTCAGGGTTAAAACAAATATTTCATTTAGCGATCAGCGCAAGGCATATTATCTTCAGCAGTGATGTACGGGGAGAAAATGTCGGCATTTCGGGACCTCATTGAGAACATGGGACCTTTCTCACCGCAGAGTTTCTTAGGTAAGTACGCAGCAGGTCCTGGGGATAGTGGTCTGGGGCCACCTTTATCCAAGCGGCTGGACATTGTGTAACAGGGTCTTTTATTTTTGTAAAGGTTTGTACTGATTCCTTGATAGTTAGCTGGCCCTGGAGATCGTTCTTTATATTTCAAATCGTGTCTCCCTGCCCTGAAATTTCATAAAATTAAAAAGAAATTATTATGAACATAACTGTTGGACAAAAGAGTAAAAAAATAATGTACTAACATGGTATAGGCTCCTGCAGCCCATTTATTGGGAACTTTCGGTCCTAACATCGAAGGTAAGCTATACGCTGGTCCGGGTCCGATTAATTTCGGAGCAAATTTCGATATTGCCATCATTGTGTAAGCAGGGGGTCTTTGCTCCTTCATTCGGGGAACTTTCTCTGGACTGTGAGCACCAGGTCCTGGTGTGATGAATTGAGCTGAAATAGCGACCAAAAATATTTTTAACTGTCAATGTTTATTAAAAAAATCATTTCACAAAAACTCTGTATTGTTAGGTAAAATTAAATAAGTGTGTACTTAGAGGTTTAGGTCGAGATTTAAGACTGTACGCCGGCGGACTAAATTTTCCATGCTCGTTTATGCCCCGAACTTGATACGTGGGGCCAGGACCTAGATTTTTACGACCAGGAGGACTCACATTTGGTGACATAGTATACTGAGGATTCCTATATCTACTGACGTCATGTTTGTTGAAACCGATAGTAGGGGGTAACATATAAACAGGTCCCGGACCTACAAAAATATAAAGCGTCAAATAAAACTCATTTTGCAGCATTAAAAATCTTACTTTGGCACTTAACCATTGTGATTAAATTATTTTACTGATAAATTTTGTATAGATTAATTTACATTACTTCAATATTTAAAATTTTAAATTTTCGCCAAATGTTGACAGAAACAATAACATTGTTACACATAGCTATCTATTTTAAAACAATTTTATTTATTACACATTTTCCCCAAGAAATAAAATACTCAATTGCTCTATTATTGTATATTTTATTTAATTCATAATATAAAACAATAAATTAGTATTTGTTAATATAAAAAAGCACCAGTAAGACTGTTCGATTTTCTTTTAAAAAGTTTATTCATTTTCTTCAGTATGTATTTTTCCTCCTTTTCCGGTCCATTCTTCTTTAAATTCCACGTTACAACCGAGGTCTCTTAAAGCAGCCTTGATATCGTACTCGCAATCTTTTTTAAACTTCTGTAAATCTTCTTGAAGTATTTCTTCAACACCAAGTTCAATGAATTTGTCATTTTGTTCTCGACTTCTGGATACCATGTTACGAATTGCCCAACTAGCTGTTTTCTAACAAATAAATAAATATTTAGCATTATTCTTTTCCCTGCTTTGGGTAAATTACCTGAAGAAGCATGTCATCTGGATGAAGTCTCATGCATTCAACGATAATTTCAGGTATTCCTGCATTAAACAAAACTTTGCTGTTTTCGGGGGAACGCAAAGTCAAAGCTGCGATTGCGTTCAAGCCAAACGTGACTGTCTTTGAAGATTCCTTTAAATCACAAATATAAATATTATTTAATATATAATATGGGGTGGCTAGCTCAGTGGTATGAAGTCGGCCTGTGGGTCCTGAGAACCCTGGTTCGATTCCCACAGGCGACAAACAATTTTCATAATTTCAAAAAAACTACCCCTGTGGCTCCTCCACCACTAACATCTTTGGAGGCCGTGATTTGACGACTCGTAACCGCACTTCACGCGCAAAATATATTACTTACCGAGATCTGCTTCGGCAGAGTGCCACACCCAGTAATGGGTAGAAGGCGTGATGATATATTTATTTATTTATTTTTATATTTAATAAGCTTCTATTTTAAAATATTACCTTATGGATGTTTAAAGAAACTACTAAGGCCTTAGCACCGCCCTTTTGTATGATGTGCGCTTTACAATCGTCATTTCCTGCAAGAACTTTTAATAGCTTCATAGCTTGACGATTAATTTTCTAAAAATAAAAATATGTCGATAAATAGTCAGATTTTCAGTTAGAGGAATAAACAAGTTTGTATGAAAGGAATTATGAATGTGGATGAAGTAAATGAATCAATGTTTATACCTCATTCTTTCTGAAATCTTTGAGAGCTTCCAATAAGAAATCAAGTCCACCGGCATCATCTACCTTTTTACAAAATTCATTCCTGACAATAAGCGCAGATAATGTTAATAATATGTCGTTCACCAAAGCTTCATCGTGTTTGTATTCTGTTAAATAAAATATTATGGAGTTTTTTGAATGAAAGAGAGTGTTAATATATTTTGTAACTTACTTTTGAGTAAATCGGTGATGGTGCAAAGTGTATCGCAAGCAATAACGCGAGCGTGTTCATGAGCTTTTCCAAATTCTATGCGAACATCATCATCAAGAACTAAAGCACGTATAACAGCACAAACATCTCTCAATAACTGGACGTCTGCATGTTTAAGTAAAATTTTTAAATGATCCAAAATTGCAGCGTCGAATATATGCTGTCTAAAAATGATTTATCAATTTGTAATTTCTAGTATTTAGTGATTATTATGTTTACCTGTTGTGTTCATGTTTAACGCAACATTCTTTAGCCCATCGTAAAATTAAATGCAACATTTCAGTATCCTCCTGATTATCAATAAATTTAATCATTAAATCAACTCCTTCCGCAGTAAGTAAATCTGGTTGTCCAGTCATTAAGGAAACCATAGTACGCAAACATTGTTTAATAAGATCTTTTTCTGATTCATAAGAAAGAATTAAGTTAAGAAGAACAGTGTATGCTCCTTCTTTTCCGGCAAGTACTCTATGCGCAATATCTTTGTCACATTCCTTTTTGACATTCTCGAGTTCGGTAATAATTCCTGATATACTGGTAGATTTTAATTTTAAGTAATTTTCCAGTTTTCGAACTGACGCAGATATTGCGTGAGAGTCCGCACTACTTGTCATTGCGAGGTCTTTGATAACATTTGTCAAATCGACGCCCTGGTAACATAAATAATTGAATGAAAAATGTAAAAGTAAATCAAACAGGCAAAAGCTGCATAACTGGAATGCTTAAGGTAGATCTTGTAGTATTATTAGATCTAACTCCACACCCAGAAGTAGCTGGAATGAAAAGCATGTTCAGAACTTACTTGTGCTTCAAACTGTTTTATTGCATCTTCTATTGCTTCCTCTGTCGACATAGAAAATTCTTCCATATTTTCTCGTACAACTTCATCATAAGTCTCTTGTGTTATTACTCGAACCATTATTTAAAACGTTGGCCGGCTACGGATAACTAACACCGAAACACGAATGATTTAATTTAAAGACAAGTTCCAAATAACTTTAATGTCAGTGAATACTGAAAATTTAAGTTCAACCTTGTTATAGTTAAAAGGAATTTTAAAATGATTGCTCTAATTTTGCACAAATTTTAATTTTAAAATCATCTGCGATAGCCACAATAAACTAACCTTGTATTTTAATTTAACCTCTTTTTATTTATCGAGAAGCTGGCAGCAAATGTCAAATCATGTCAAATGTAGAACGAAATCTGTCAAACGAAATATAACTGTTAAACGGTAAAGCTGTAAAATCAAAATAAAAGACGCATTTCCAGCTGTTATCAATTATATCTGTTTTATCTTTATAGAAATATCTTATATAGTATTAAAAAGAGTATATTTTACACTTTTTAATGTGTTTTTATTGAAAATTAAGAGATTTTAAGGTAAGTCAGCAAATTTGACGCATTTAAAAGTTTCTAGTCATATAATTGTTATCTTTCAACAGAAATACAATAATGAGCAACAACTGGATCGGATATATGGTTTCAGTGAGTTTAAAAGATGATTTAGGTACATATCAGGGCCAAATCACTGCTGTATCAGGTACAACGATGACATTAATTAAAGCATTTCGTAATGGTGTACCTAGTCAAGAACCTGAAGTATTTATAAAGTAAGTTTAATTTGTGTTTTATAAGCCTTGATTTACAAGCAATGAGATTCTAGTGCGACAGACATAGAAGACTTAAAATTAATAGACTCGCAGCCAAATACAAATAGTGCAAATGGTCAGAGTACAGTAACTGTTGCAAAACCTGTTGCCAAGCGAGCAGGCAGGTCAATAAGTATGTCCGAGAGCACATCGAACAATAAACAAAATGGTACACAGCAGAATCATTCCAAGAGTTCCAAACCAGTTGAAGTAGAATCTAAAACGTATAATAACGCTAGCGCAAATGACTATTCCTTTAAAAATGGAACGCCAAACAAAAAAGATAAATTTAGAATGAAATGGAAAGACGAAGCTTGTTTTGGTACATCGGTAGATCAATCTATGTTACAAGATTTTGATTTTGAGAAAAATTTAGCGTTATTTGACAAAGAGGCCATTTGGGAACAGTTGAATGCTTCGCACAAACCAGATGTGGTTCATCAGACTGATAACTGTAGGAGACAAGTACAAAAATACAGGTAAGGACAGGTTATAATTAATGCAAATTTCTTTTTTAAGTAGCACAAACATCCTAGAGAAAGCGACATTTCAAATTTGCACAAATGCGATTTCTAAATTTTAAAAAGATGTTAGTGGTGAGGGAGCCACAGGGGTAATTTTAAATTGGTGAAAATGTCTTGTCGGCTGTGGGGATCGAACCAGGGTTCTTAGGATCCACAGGCCGACTCGATAACCACTGAGCCATTACCCCATTTAATTAAAATTAATTAAGTGGTATGAAGTCGGCCTGTGGATCATGAGAACCCTGGTTCGATACCCACAGGCGACAAATAATTTTCATAATTTCAAAAGCTACCCCTGTGGTTTCTCCACCACTAATATCTTTGGGGGCCGTGATTTGACGACTGGTAACCGCACTTCACGCGTAAAATATATCATTTACCGAGATCTGCTTCAGCAGAGTGCGACACCCAGTAATGGGTAGAAGACGTGATGATATATTTATTTATTTATTTTACTTGTTTAATTAATTTTAATTTTCCTTGTAGGCACGACGAAAACGTGATAACCCCTCTCCCGACGGCATTCCGTCAAATAATCGTGCCAGCCCCAGATACTCGCGAATACGTAACCGACGATGGTTTAGTGATCCCCAGCGTTACTCAAGAGCTTCGGCGTCAATTATTTGCTGCAGCTGAGCGCCGGGGACTAGGTCTTGACCGCCAAATTGAGTTAATGGGGCGAGCGGCTACGGAGATGGCTCTGCAACTGCTCGGAGGGGGACATAGGCTTAGTCCACATAATACGCACCAGTGGCCCAATGTTGTTGTTTTGTGCGGGCCCCACAGGTAAACGACAAGTTGATGGAATTATTTAAGGAGAGATTCTTGTCTAAAAATCGATTTATTTTATTGCATAAATTTGAAGCCCCATTAATATAGTCTAATGTGCTGAAATAATTTTGACGATATCTAATGTATTTCAAAAGTTACAGCCGGTTAAGTAAAACAATGCACCGGCCGAAAAACAAATATACGGTGCGCACAAAAATCTTTGATAAACTTTAAACGCGTTTTTCTCGAAACTTTAAATTATCGCGTGCGGGGCGCTCTAGCAGTCAAACCAATAATCGGATGCACTTCGTTCTTTGGGTTCTGTATATGCCGTTTTCTATTTTTCAAAATTCGAATTAGAAATTTTTTTTTTGGTACTTTGTACCGGCTAAAAAACTCGGGTTTTTGTTCACATGCCTGCCATTTTGTTTTGAGTACTTTATTTTTATTTCTGGCAACGGCATGGTCCCCCAAATATAATTTACTTTACTAATCACAACCGTTTTTCTGTGTGAGACACTTTGATGAGGGTTGGGAACGCCCCGTGCAACATATAACACGGCGCGCATGTGTCCGTTTGGAGGGGACTGGAGCCGCCATTTTGTACTTTTTTTTTCGACAAAAATTATTTTTTGTAGTGCTTTAGGTGCTTAATAATACAGTTAAAACCGCTTTTAAAAATATTAATTCGGTTTCGAGAAAAAAATTCCCAAAGTTGACCCATTTTTCAAGCGTCTAGCCAAGAATCTCCTCTTAAGCCAAGTGACAAGTATAATTATCTTGAATGTTGTTTTTCCAGACAAGGTGCGGTGGGTTTAAACTGTGCCAGACATTTAGCGAGTCACGGAGTCAACACTATGGTCTTTACAGCAATGCCAGACCCAGAGGGCGCATTAAAATCCGAATTCGCTTTATATAAACTCACAAAAAATAAAATGACTACATCTTTAGCCGGGTTACCGCACACGGCAGATTTAATCGTTCTAGCCCTCTGTGATGATTCGGATAACCCGACTCCTTATACACAGCTCGCAGAATGGACCAACCAAAACCGCGCTCCGGTTTTAGCGCTTGATCCACCTGCGATTGGCACGCCAGGTATTGTTACGAAGTTTTCTCTGGTGCCGGTGTTGCCTCTTTCTCATTCACCGGATAATGGGAAGTTGTATCTTTGTAATTTAGGTTTCCCTCAAAAGATTTTTAAGGATATTGGGGTTAAATTTCGGTCGCCGTTTGGACCGAAGTTTGTTATTCCTTTACATCCAAATGATACATAAAGATTACTCGACGCAATTGAAAAATGTATGAGAAAGTTATGATTAAATTTTATATTGTTTTTATCAAGATTAACTGTCATATTTTTTTTCGAATTTTTATACTTCTGAATAAATAAATAAGAAGTAAACTGAGTGATGGCATTATTCTACATTGTTGATAATTTATATTTTTAGAAAAAATGTGTATTTTGTATGTTACATTTTAATTGTAAGGATATTAATATTTTTCATTTATTTATGGCAGTTGATATTTATGTACCTTTTGGAAAATCATAACTGCAATACATTTTTCAATTGATGTCTGATAAACATGAAGTAATATTCGGGACAATTGATCGATTATGAAAATTTATTTTTACGTATTTTATTGTTTTAATGTATTTTCGCCTCGAATAAAGACAAGATTGACAGTAAATTTAAATACATACTGTTCTTATCAAACGCTACAACTTTCCTTTTAAAGCGAATATTGCCACTACGCAGAGCAAACTGCCTTATCACAGCTTGTTATTTAATTAAAGTGCAAAGTGCTTCTAATTATATATATACACATCGTTCAACGCATCAAGGATACAGTTAGGTGTGTTAAAATTTGTTGCCTGAACGCTGTTATCACAAGAAACTTCCTTCTATTGTCATAAAGTCGATTTGTGCCTTATCTACTACAAAAACCTGATTGGAACGTCTTTAAAATATATTTATCTTCTCGTCCAACTGATAAAGTAAGATAAGCACCAGACTTTATCAAATAAATAATTCATACAGCATGTGACTTTACAAATATGGTGACGGTATGAACAACAATATTTTCTTTGAAATCTCATTTGTTGTTTGTGCGTTACTTTAACATGTATTGGTGGCCAGTTTAAAGTAGTTCTGAAGTGTATTTAGAAGTGATTGTATGTATACTTCTGCAAAAATGCCTTTGGCAGTTCAAAGAATGTGGGAATCAAGAGAAGGAATATTTTCATCTACGGACGATAGGCCAAGAAGGCGGGCACAGTCATGGGGTACAAGGCGACGAGAATCTGTAATTTCTATTGCTCATACTCCTAGGCGATCTTTATTTGAACCAGTAAGTATTTCTAAATATATAGAACTTGATTTCTATATGAAATAATGATTCCTAAATTTGTAAAATTATAAATAATGTACTAGCTATATTGATTCTTTCGTAAAAGTTTATTTTTAGAAACTAATTTAATAGTTTATATTTCATAGAAATATTAGCAATATATTAATAATTTATTCAATAAGACGTTGTTAGATAAAATGTGATAAAACTAAAACAATTTGTGAAAATACATTTCATTACTGAAGAATGTGTTCAATAATTCAATTTATGTAATGAAATTCGGAGTGAAAAATGTATTGACAAAATAAAATTAATGATCCTGTCAAATTATTAACATATGTTATAAATGAAGCTTGATGATTTATTTCTTTTAGACAATATTATCCTAGTTTTTGTGAATTCAACAAATATTCAGTAATTTTTCAAAAAATTGACATCCGGTGTTAATCCCAAATACGTATTTCCGGAATAGAACGAAGATAACCAATGCAGTAGAAAAAGACAGGTTATATCAGTATTTCGTAGATATAATATTTAATTTGTGTTTAACATTGGTTGCAACATAAAATTTAATGTCGTGGCTGTGAATTAATGAACGAAAAAATCGTTAATGTCATTTGTTAGTTATAATATTTTTGTGATTTAATGGCAGAAGACAACATATATGGCTATATGGAGACCGAAGGCGTAAGTTTTTTAGGCCGTTTACATACATTTCCAATCTAGATATCTCAGCAATGTCAAACTAGCAAATAGCATAATCAATTGTTATAGTTTTATTATTCAAATATTGCAAGGTCATATGCTAAAAAATTGTTTATAACAAATCTCATGGAATCCTGTTTTTTTGTTTTAGACGGATGACTCCGTAAGTCATTTGCGATTGAAAGTGATTAGTGGACATCAACTTGCTAAAAAAGACATTTTCGGGGCTAGGTAAGTATTACAAATTATTTAAATTACTGCCCTTAAACAGGTGGTGGTGCCAAAGGCAATCGAAGTTGGCTTTGTAATATAACCTTCATTTAGTGATAAAGAAATCATATAAAATATTAATTGGACAATAATACGTATATATTTTGTTACAGTTTTGTATCTGATTAGTTTTTACAACGCCAAATATTTTAACATTACAAATATTTCATATACCCTACAGTGATTAGGTACCCTGGCAATCAAATATATTGACATACCTTTTTCTTGTTGATGACGAGATAATTGTATATTTTATTATACACACAATTTTTGTTGTTACGAATCTTTATAAATGTTTTTCTGAAATGAAATGAATTATTTCATCAGTAACTAAATAAAAACAACTAAATATTGACATTCTTTTGTTTTGTGAAATTTCAAAGCCTGCTTCGATATTATTCTTCTGAACAATTTTTATTCATTTTTTGAAAATATATTTAAATTTTAGTGATCCATACGTCCGGATAGATTTAAGTACCATAAACAGCGATGAAACTGTTGACTCGGTGATGACAAAGACCAAGAAAAAGGTAAATAATTATTTATAATTACAAGAAAGAAATATTTTTCAAGTTGTTAGCTTAATAGTAAGATAAAATGTAACTTTTGTTTATCATTTTCAGACTTTAAATCCAGTGTGGGACGAGGAGTATGTTTTTCGGGTAATTATTTTCTGATTTGATAGTTTTATCTTATCTTATTTAATTCTTACAAATGTTTTCTTATGCATAAATCAATTGACCTGTTTTCTATGTCATATTTACATGTTTTCATTCATGTGCAAGTCAAGAAACTATTATGGCAACAGTCCAGAAATCTTACGCCAAGATTTCTGCCCAAAAATTTTATTCTATAAAAATTAGTTTGTCCTTTAAATCTATTTTAATCGGCTGTATATTTTTTTATGATAAATAAATCAATATATCATCACGCCTTCTACCCATTACTGGGTGTGGCACTCTGCCGAAGCAGATCTCGGTAAGTGATATATTTTGCGCGTGAAGTGCGGCTACCAGTCGTCAAATCACGCCCCCCAAAGATAGTGCTGGAGGAGCCACAGGGGTAGCTTTTGAAATTATGAAAATTGTTTATCGCCTGTGGGAATCGAACCAGGGTTCTCAGGATCCACAGGCCGACTTCATACCACTGTGCTAGCCACCCCATTTATGATAAATATAGGTATTATAAAAGATTTTTTTTGCGTCTAGGTAAAACCAGCCGAACACAAATTAGTTCTGCAAGTATTCGATGAGAACCGACTCACTCGCGATGATTTTCTTGGAATGGTTGAGCTAACACTTATTAATTTGCCTAAAGAGCAAGAAGGGCGTGTAATTCCACCTAAGAAATATGCCTTACGCCCAAGAAGGTTAGTGACACAACGCAACGAATCTTTAAAATGTTTCCTTGAATTCCGAAAATAAAAAGCACAACTAATTTCAGTTTAACAGCACAAGAATAGATAGTTTAATTGTGCTTTTTGTTTTATTACTAACAATTTTTCTTCTACGCATTTGCTACTTTGGATCTTTTGATGGTTGATGTATCTTAATAATATGTATGGGGACATGATGTGTTACAGAAAATTTATTTTCTATGCTTCATGAATCTTTGTGTATATAACAATGCATCTTTTGTTCTGATTAAACAAAAGTTTATTTATGTAGGCATTTTGCAATGTATATTTGCTACTATATGGTAAGAAATTGTACACTTGATAATAACATTTGAACTACACGTGACCTAATTCAATATCAATTTTGAATTAATCCATCACGTCTAGTTTACATGCCTTTTTTTCAGTTTATTCGCTGTAGCTTCAATGTAGCTAGTAATATTAATCTTAATTTAAGTTTCCGCAATTTATATTAATATTAATACTACTAGAATTCGTATTTGGCTTGCTTTACAAGGGTTCAAAAATTAACAAAACTATTTACTTCATTAAAGTAAGAGATTGTGTAGTCGGTTCTTGGTGGAACATTTTATAATAATAAAGTTAAAATAAAAACACTTGATTTGTCCACAGATATAATATTTATTAAATATATAACGATCGTTTCGACTTTACAGTCATCATCTGATGATGACTGCAAAGTCGAAACGATCGTTATATATTTAATAAATATTCTGTGGACAAATCAAGTGTTTTTATTTTAACTTTATTACTATTTACTTCTTTGATGAAAACCCTCACGAGCATACCACATACGATCTATCGCTCTGAACATCCACTGCGGACTGTGGAGCATGTACAGCGCTTGAGTTTGCATGCAGTCTTTTCGATATACATGTAGTGCTGTACGTTAGGCGTTTCAGCGCTCGATCCCGAGTTCGAGGTACGCTGGAGCTGTACCACGCCTACGTGCGAGACTCCTCACCACCTGGTGCAAGCGCTGGAGGTTCTGGAGGTGCTGTAGTCGATGGGGGCAGCAGAGATTCCGATCCAGATTGGGAGATTGTTGAGAATCGGGAAGGAGGGAGCGTGGAAGGTCCCGCGCCGGTAAGAGGAATAATAAATAAATATATCATCACGCCTTCTACCCATTACTGAGTGTGGCACTCTGCCGAAGCAGATCTTGTGAAGTGCGGTTACCAGCCGTCAAATCACGGCCCCTAAAGATGTTAGTGGTGGAGGAGCCACAGGGGTAGCTTTTGAAATTATGAAAATTGTTTGTCGCCTGTGAGAATCGAACCAGGGTTATCAGGATCCACAGGCCGACTTCATACCACTGAGCTAGCCACCCCATAAAATTATTTTAATAAAGAAAATTTATTACATCTTTACACATTCATAATTCCTTTCTTACTAGCTCATTTCATCTTTCGTTAATGCAATAAACCTTCAATCATATCCATCCCTTTATTCAGTTCATCCACGCAATTTGTCACCCTCAATTTGTATTTCATTCGATATATGTTCCACATGACCGTATAATTTTAATTGATATTCACCAATGGGGTAGGTGGTTCAGTAGTATCAAGTCGGACAGTGGATTTGAGAATCTGGTTCGATTCCCATAGCCGACAAACCATTTTACCACATTAAAATTACTCCTGTGGCTCTCCCACTACTAATATCTTTGGAAGCCGTGATTTGACGGCTGATAAGCGCAATTCACGCGCATAAATATATATCACTTACCGAGATCTGCTATGGCAGTATGCCACACCCTGTAATGGGTAAAAAACGTAATAATATATTTATTTATTTTATTTTACCAATTTTTTATTTCTTAGTAATTAAGAAAATTTACGAATTATCATATTAATTTAGTCATTTAGTATGGGGTGGCTAGCTCAATGGAATGAAATCGGCCTGTGGATCCTAAGAACCCTGGTTCGATTCCCACAGGCGACAAACAATTTTCATAATTGTCGGCCTGTGGCTCCTCCACCACTTACATCTTTGGGGGCCGTGATTTGACGACTGGTAACCGCACTTCACGCGCAAAATATATCACTTACCGAGATCTGTTTCGGCAGAGTGCCACCCAGTAATGGGTAGAAGGCGTGATGATATATTTATTTTATTTATATTTAGTATGTGCCACTAGTTCAAACATAATTATATTGTTCAAGAGAATAGATAATTAAATGTGTGCTTATTAAAAACAAATTATTGTTTTAGTTTTCTCGACAATTTTACTTTCAAATTATTGTTATATAAACATATAACAACTTTTTTTTATGAATTCATATTTTAAGTATATTATTACAAAATTAAAACACGAAATAAATTTTTAAATCATTCCGGCTCTGTCTACCACCAACATTCTTAACTGATAACCAGAGTATATTTCAGTATGACTCACTTTCTTTCATATCTTTTTATCTAAACACTAATGGTTACTTTCCCGTGACTATTGTATTGTTTTGTGTTACAGCCTATGTTTATCGAGTATGGTAACTCAGAATCGACGGGACCTCTCCCTCCAGGTTGGGAAGAAAGACAAGATGCTAACGGGAGGACATATTACGTGAATCATGTGGCTCGAAGTACACAATGGGAGAGACCCACTCTTACGTACGTAGAGAGTTTATTATTTATATAAAATAAAAGGTGTTAATTTATCGATTATTAATAGATAATGACCCATAGAATATAATGATTTATCGGCTGGCTTATCATTTAGTTTTGAGAATCAACTATGCTTTAAATCAGTCAAATTCCTAAGCAACGTAAATTAATCAAACAAATGCTCTTCGTCATTTCTGCAAAATTAGTTATTTTTATTTTTTGTCCCTCAAAATCATTTGTAAAATCTGTAACTATTTCTCTATTAGACATCAAGTCTAATTTTACATTCTTTATCATCTCTGTTTTTTATCTAATGATTAGATCTCCCGACGACCAAGAACAACGAAGCATGGAGACCGCAGTTACTGAATTTCAGCGTCGGTTTCACATTAGCGTCGACGATGAAGTCCATCGAGACAGACGTGAAGATAACGCGACAAACAACACCAGTCAGGTAAGAAAATAACCCAAAGTATCTGATAAGTGTTCTTCTCTTTCTTCGAATGTCTATTGTTCTTTTACGACTTTGTGCATTTATTCTAGTAGTGGTAACCGACTAATATTTGTTGGGAATGCGGCGTATTTTAGTTAGCTTGATAACGGGTATTAACGGAGGTCAGAAGCGTTCCCTAGAATTTAGTTTGATGATGGATCATAATAAAGTATTTTTCTCTAAAATAATCTGCATAAAAACACTTATTACTAAACAGACTTCATCCTATTTTAGTCTAATTTATAGCCAGTTGTATCGCTAAAATTTAAATTTTAAACTTGGTTTAAATAAAATAAAAATAAATATATCATTACGCCTTTTATCCATTACTGGGTGTGGCACTCTGCGGAAGCAGATCTCGGTAAGTAATATATTTATACGCGTCAAGTGCGGTTAACAGTCGTCAAATCACGGCCCCCAAAGATGTTAGTGGTGGAGGAGCCACAGGGGTAATTTTAAATTGGTGAAAATGTTTTGTCGGCTGTGGGGATCGAACCAGGGTTCTTTGAATCCACAGGCCGACTTGCTACCACTATGCCATTACCCCAAAAATAACTAAAAGAAAAGCAAAATTACATATCATAGTTAACATTGTAAAATATTCGATTTGCTTTTATTTATTTAAACCAAGTTTAAAATTAAAACTTTGACGGTGCAACTGTTCAGTCAATTTTAAATGTTAAAACATTCAGTGATTGCCCTGAGCACTATGATCCATTAAATAAGAGAATAAACTATCATTTTCTAATCTTCGCTGCTTGGGAACCTTTCTGGCACGCTTGGTGGCTGCATGTGGCATTGTTTGCATGCGTCTCCATGGCAACAGCCGCTCAGCACGGTGGCAACCACCACGAGCAGCGGTATCAGCTCTGGGGCAGGTTCGACGGTCAGCAGCTGCGGTTCTCATGACACGGATGGCTCTGAATCCTCGTCCTCTCATAGCGGCGACTCTGAAGAAGGAACTCCTAGACCTCAGAGACAGCGACGTAGAGACGTGATGGGCTCTCCGGTACACTCCGATAGCCAGAACAGCCACGTTGAGGAAGATGACGATGATTATGTTGTTGTTGAGAGTGACCATGAGGTATTTACTGCGTGAGGGTTTGAGATTTGATTTTTGAATGATGCAAGCTTGTACTAAATTTATTTTAACCAGCGCTTATTATTTTCTCAATCTAACTAAAATAAAACATTAAAACGAACGTTAAGTTCAAAACTGTAAACTCAATTGGAAACTATGCTCTGTTTATGGAGCGAAATAAATATATGTAAAATTATTATTTGCGTCATGATAAATTGGTCAGTGTTACAAATATTTGTTCCCTAACTTAGCATGTTGCATGTTTTTATTTTTTGTTTGTTTGTAGTTTTATGTAGCATGTAAGAAATTAACAATTAATAGTATGGTGGTAGTAACTATTTCAATATTCTGTTACAAATAATTTCTAAATACTTATATCTAAATAAAACAATATATCTCAGCTTTTAAATTTCGCTATTATCAATCTAAAATAATTTTTATTCTTCTTAAACATTCTTTTACAAATCTCATCAACAGAATGAAGATTCAGTGGACAGCGGCACCAACCAATCTCGTCGCAACAGTACTCTCTCCAACAATCTTCAGAACCTTTCTGAAGGCCTTCCAACCGGTTGGAGTATGCAGTTAGCGCCAAACGGTCGGATGTTCTTTATCGACCACAACGAGCGCGCGACTACTTGGGTGGATCCTCGGACAGGTCGCGCTAGTCCTATGCCTAACAGCGGGGCCACAGCGGCGGTCTCAACAAGTACCAGGAAACCGGATGATGACCTGGGGCCTTTACCTGAAGGCTGGGAGGAGAGGGTGCATTCGGATGGAAGGACTTTCTTCATTGATCATAGTAAGTAGATACATCACGAACTCTTGAAACATTCACTGGACATTTATTTATATATTTATCCTAAAATGGAACAGGTGGCTCAGTTGTATCGTGGATTTGAGAATCCTTGTTCGATTCCTATAGCCGACAAACTATTTTCATTATGTTAAAACTACCCCCTGTGATTCTCCCTCTAGCATTTTTAAGGGCCTTGATTTAACGGCTGGTGGCCGCAGAATATATTACTGGCCTTGTGATATATTTATTTTATTTATTACGTACAGATAAATAAAATAAATAAATAAATATATCATCACGCCTTTTACCCATTTATATACATATCTTTTCCGGTTTAACCGAAAGCGGCATCAACTTTCTTATTTTAAATAAAAAAATAAATAAATATATCATCACGTCTTCTACCCATTACTGGGTGTGGCACTCTGCCGAAGCAGATCTCGATAAGTGATATATTTTTGCGCGTGAATTGCGGTTACCAGTCGTCAAATCACGGCCTCCAAAGATGTTAGTGGTGGAGGAGCCACAGGGGTAGCTTTTGAAATTATCAAAATTATTTGTCGTCTGTGGGAATCGAACCAGGGTTCTCAGGATCCACAGGCCGACTTCATACCACTGAGCTAGCCACCCCATACCAATCTTTCATTTAACATATGTTCCACATATCCAAAACATCTCGCGTTTATTAATAAACTGTTTAAAATTGTGTTCTTCCAATTTAAGATACTAGAACAACGCAGTGGGAGGATCCAAGATTATCTAACCCTAATATAGCAGGTCCAGCCGTACCATACTCAAGAGATTATAAACGAAAATACGAGTATCTTAAATCACAACTCAGGAAACCTGTAAATATTCGAAAACCTGTTCTCAAGTTGAATAAATTATGTATTATAATTGTTTATTTCAGAACAACGTCCCTAATAAATTCGAAATCAAAGTCCGACGATCTTCTATACTCGAAGATTCGTACAGAATAATCACTTCTGTCTCGCGAGTCGAATTGCTCAAAACGAAACTTTGGGTAGAATTTGAGTCGGAAGTGGGACTTGATTACGGAGGATTAGCAAGAGAATGGTTCTTTTTATTATCTAAAGAAATGTTTAATCCGTATTACGGATTGTTTGAATACTCGGCAATGTAAGTAAGACTCGTTTTTATATCATAAAAATGTTTTTCTAAATTACAAATTTGTTTTAGGGATAACTACACCCTGCAAATAAATCCATTCTCAGGTTTATGTAACGAGGAACATTTAAATTATTTTAAATTTATCGGTAGAATTGCTGGAATGGCTGTTTATCATGGAAAATTACTCGATGGTATGTAGTAGGGTCGTTGATTTCCACCGAAGTTCGAATTTCTGAACGTTCGAACATTTTAATGTTTTGAATTTCGTCAGAAAAACTTTGAAGCTTCGAATTTACGAATTTTTGAATTTTTCAAAGCTTCGAATTCTCGAATTTTGTGTCTGAATTAACGCCATCTGTCATTTCCAAACATGCTCACGCATGATTTGTGAAAAGTCGGCCACGAATTAAATAATAAACTCTGCGAAGTATCCTGCAAAAACTCTGCAAGTTTATGCGTCTTAATTAAGACATATATACTCTTACCGTCCATCTAAATGCTACGGACTTTTAGTAAAACGTTTTAAAATGAGAATTAGAATGATACCAAAAACGTTAATTAAAACGTTTTTGACAGTGTAGCGAAATTCTAAGTCTAAATTGTATTAATTTGGCAAATAATAATAATTACTTGTGAATTAATACAAAACTCTGCAAATGAGTTTATTCTGAAAATAATTCATATCAACATGCCGTGTTCACGTTAGAATCCAGATTCACAATTCGAATAATTCGAAAATTCGGAATATTCAAAAATTCGAATCTAAATTCGAAGGTTCAATAAATCCGAATATTCGAAAAATCAACAATCCTAGTATGTGAAAATTATCTAGTTTTTAATAAATTTAACTGTTTCTTTTGTAGCATTCTTTATTAGACCTTTCTACAAGATGATGCTGTCAAAATCAATTGATTTAAAAGATATGGAATCAGTTGATAGTGAATATTATAATTCATTGTTATGGATTAAAGAAAATGACCCATCAGAATTGGAACTAACTTTTTGTGTCGATGAGGACAGTTTTGGTCAAACATCGCAAAGAGAACTTAAACCAAATGGCGCTAATATTCCACTTGATAATAACAACAAGGACGAATACATCAGGTAGATAATTAAGTTTCATAATCGATTCGATTTTACACAATATTAATCATTTTAGTTGTGTAATTCAATGGCGGTTCGTATCTCGAGTTCAAGATCAAATGAACGCATTTTTGGAAGGTTTCAATGCGTTAGTCCCGCTCAATCTAGTGAAAATATTCGATGAAAATGAACTTGAATTACTAATGTGTGGAATTCAAAACATCGATGTTAAAGACTGGAAACTAAATACTGTATATAAAGGTGATTACCATGGAAATCACATTGTTATTCAGTGGTTCTGGCGGGTAAGATTCATTTATTTTTAATAGTTAATTTATTATTAATTATGTTTATTATTTTTTAAAGGTGGTATTATCATTTTCAAATGAAATGAGAGCAAGATTACTACAGTTTGTTACCGGAACATCTCGTGTTCCAATGAATGGTTTTAAAGAACTTTATGGCAGTAATGGACCTCAGCTGTATACCATTGAAAAGTGGGGCACACCGGAAAATTATCCCAGGGCTCATACATGGTAAGTCGTAGCAATTAAATACATACATACATACATAACATCCTATTCGATCGAATAACACTTTTAATTTTATGTATAACTCGGTTTGAAATTAAAACCGTTCCCTATAATTTTCCCAAATGCAATTTTTTGTACTTATTCGGAATGTCCGTTTTTCTTAATTATAATTTTCTCTGGCGATTATTTCCTTAATACAAATTTCCAGAATTACCGTACATTTTTTTGTTTGAAATTTCCGGAATAACCATTTTCTGAAATTACCTTTTTTCATCATATTACATATACTAGAAAAATAATTTCCAATAAAATGAATTTTAAGATATATTTTTAATATGGCCAACGTGCTTTTTAATTTTTATTTGGATTAATGATTATTCAGTAAATTGTTATTCGGGAAAATTGCGTATGTTAATTCACATGCGGGAAAATTGTATATTTTGTTAAATGATCATTCTAATTTATCGGGAAAAGGATTTTTTTGAAATTTGTGTTCGGGGAATTACATTCTGGAAATTAGCATGCTGGAAAATGGTAACACCGGAAATTTATAATCCGTGAAAATGCATTCTTATAAACTGCGTCCGTGATATTGTCATTCTGGAAATTGTTTCTCTATAAAATTGTTATTCGTTGAAATTGTCATTCAAGAAATTGTATTCGTGTAATTGGACGGTAATCATTAAAGCAGATTCACGAAATGAATGAAATTTAAAGCTAATTAAAACATCTTTTAACCCAGGTTAAAATAAAATTGTTTCTTGAATTGGAATTGAGTTGAAAACAAAATAATCTGTTACTGAATATTTATTCAATAGATTCATTCTGTAATTAATTTTCGCCAAGCAAGAAACCTCCAATCATATCCACTTATTTATTACTTGGCCGTTCACACAATCTTTAATCTTCAATTTCACCAACATACAATTATTGAATCAACTGACCCTCACGCACTCTTTTAACAACATTCTTACTTAGTTTCTTGCGCGTCCAAAAAATTAATGAGACACTGACAATAATATTTCTTATACAGCTTCAACAGAATAGATTTACCGCCATACGAAAATTACCAGCAGCTACGCGAAAAGCTCATCAAGGCTATTGAAGGTTCTCAAGGATTCGCGGGTGTGGATTAAACCCTCACGATTCTTGAAATGAGATTTCATTGTTGATCAATTCGTCCGCAAGTTTAAACGTGTAGAGTTGTCTACCACTTACACTAAAGCAACCGATAATTCATTCGGGTCGGTATTTATATCAAATTCATTCCAGTTTCATGTATTCTGACAAAAATTCGAAATTGTGAGATTTAGAGTGCCGTTCAAGTTTAATTAGACTAAACAAATATTACACATTTATTTTTTGTTTTAAATGATTCAGTTGCTTTTGAATTGAAGCTCTATCTACTTTGTACCTGAATTTTGGACCGATATTTTGAGCGCTTATCGAGTATATGTTACTGGTATTGTTAGCTATCTAGTAGTGCTGGTTAAAACGTTACATTTTCTATTTTTGTAGAAATGTTTCGTATGTAAGCAAGTACTTAATATATAAAGAAGCAAGTCTTTAATGATACGAATAATTTATCTGTTGCTAGTGTACATTTTATTATAGCAATTATATGATTAGGTTTAAACGAATTATAAATCATGATTATGAAAGTGCAATTGTAATTATAATGTTTATTTATAATCATAGACAACTTCTATATGAATAACTGGTAGGATTTCACTGATAAATGGCTCAAGATTTCAGCGAGAATTTTAAGTAATCTTCGGAAGACATAATAATACTTTTAGGTTTCGTTTATTCCTACATTTTATTTTTTTAAAAAGAAAGAAATGAAAATAACACATTAAAGGCTGTGTTTGATAAACTAAATTGATTTAAAAATTAAAAATTGAACAACAACTGAGTGTTGCTTAAAGTTTTGTGTTGAAAATGAGTAAAAAGACATCTTTACACGTCTGCCCTGCAAAAATGTTTGACAAAAAATCAATATGTTGTGATAATCTGTAAACATTCGAGTTCTTAGGTTTGCTACGTGAATATATAGGTGCTAGTACTTATTTCGTAAATAGGTACTCATGCGGACTTGAATTATTTATAATTATAACTAGTTTTCTTACATGGTTGTTTATACGCATTTACAATTTTCTTTTCTTTTTTATTTATTTATTATATGTGATTGTCTATTATGATTTTACTATATGATAGTACTTCTCTATTGTACATAATGTTTAGACATTAATTATAGTCTATACGTAAATAGTAGTATATTTAAGTTCCGTTTTAATGTTGCGCAAAGGAGTTATAAAATTACGAGATATGTTACTCTCGAGCATTTTAAATATATAACATATTTAATATTATACAAAGTCATATTTGACTGTATTTAAATGAAGAGATTACTCAGCTTTGAACACTGACATTGAATTTTGTACATAATGTTAACTGCTTTTCAACCTGCATTGTGGACCTTCTTACTTATTATTAACTCTAAAATTGTTGACATAGATTAGATTGCAACTTTCAGATTTAGATGTCACAATTTTGTTGTTAATATTATGAATTGTATATACTGCAAATTTAATCGTTAATAATCTTTTTAATATATAAAAATATATAATATATTCTTTATACAGTGAAATTGTCATTAGGATATACAGTTTGATTTTATTTGTGTATTTAATAAACATAATCGTTGTTATTATTTACAACATCGTTTTAATCAAGTAGAACAAACAATTCACTGAACTTATAAATAAGAATTTTATAGCTTAAAATTCATATATTATATCCGAACTCTATTTCTAAATAAAGTTACAGTTACAGTTGTTTATCATTTTTAAAGAATAATTTCATTTTGATGTCACTGTTATACTTCCAAATATTATTATTATTTAAAAAATGGAAGTATTAACATTTAATAACAAATACTAGCTACATAATTCTGACTAACACGTGGTACGGTATATTCTACTACGAGATGACTGATGTAAAATAGTTGTTCCGGTAAATTTTCTTACTTCAAAAATTATGAACAATGTATCCAAAGCGTAGTTTTAGATTTAAGAAAATTTGCTGCAGCATAGTCATTGTTATTTCGTCCATTTTAATCATATTATATTATAAATTAATTTATATACATTATTTTATATGTTTGAGTACTACAAAGTTTCATTTATTTGTAAAGTAACTTGTATTAGATAACTTTGTGATTCTACGAAACAAAATGGTAGAGAGAGAAAATATTCAGTGAATATTGTATTTGAAAATTGATTTATAATATATGTGTGTTATATTATTTTAATAATCATTGTTTATTTGCTAATTAAAACGAAGAGCTTTCCAGAAAAAATCCGAATATTTAGGAAGCCGATACAATACACGCACACTCACAAGAGAAAAAAATAATTAAAACATCGTGTAACTAAAAGTAAAAAGAGGTATTTATTTATTTATTCAAGTAATAAATATTAACAAATTTTAATTCAGTTCGTAACTTTTAGTTACAAAAAAATCAGTAGACAATTATATTTTTGAAATAACAAATAAAATTGTGTATTACAATTTTAAGTACTTCTTATCTAATATTTTCAAGTATCCAAGGAGTAAAAGCTGAAACTCTTGTATATACCCCAGGAAACGTTTTGGAACCACATCCAATTCCAGCGGACACCACACCTATTAAGACGAAGGATCCGTCTTCTTCTGCAACTAGAGGAGCACCAGAGTCGCCCTGAAACAAATTGTGTTTTACTCTCCACAGAAAATCTATTGGTGGTAGCAGAACGCCCCTTTCCGCAATTGGAAGAGATAAAAGTATGTAGATATATTTATTTTACCTGACAAGCATCTTTGCCGCCTTCTTCATCACCAGCGCAGATTTGAGAATCTATAATTCCTCGAGGAAAATTTCTTTTCGATGCTTGTGTTAAAGAATATTGTTGATCACAATAGGTATTGTTAAAAACTTTAACAGTAACTTCTTGCAATTTTGGACTGCGCGCACTAGCTGTGAAAATTTATGCGAAATTAGCAACAGGATATACATTTTTAATGAGTTTCAGAGCTATAAAATGTTATCTTTAAAATAATTACCAAAACTTAATTGACCCCAGCCTGTTAATAATGCGAGTGGAGTTTCCGAAACTGATGTTTTTTCTGGGAGGCAAATTGGTCTTGCGAATGATGTAAATGTTACTGGTTCATCTAAGTATAGAAGAGCTACATCATTGTATAAAAGTGGAGATCTGTACAAGGGATGAATTAAAGTTTTACACACTTTAATTTCTTGTAAATTTGATGAGGTATCGGTTTTACTGACTGTTAAATCTATTTCACCGATACGTATTACATCCGCTTCCCTAAAACAAATGCAAATTATTTAGTCATTTACTAATTATTCCAGTTCTTTTGAAAGATTACAAAATTAATCAGATTGGTAAAAACCAATTACTACGGAAAAAATAAATATGTAGATATGTAGGTAAAACCAAGGCTGAATCAAATAAAAATAATTCAGTGATCCAAAAATACTTTTCTTGCGTTTCTAAGAATATTTTGTAATTACTGTTTCCTCTAATCCACTCAATTTAATTTATTTTTAATTAATTTTGATCTCACTTTCATAAATTATTTATTATTATGAAATTTAACTTGCAATACTACTAGTAACCACATAGCTTGTAAATGTAATCACAGTTTTCCCAATTAATAGTTATTTATGTATTAAGGGCGAGAGCCTTCAATTTTCCGAGTGCTATAATCTCAATTATACAAAGTTTTATTTTATTTTGATCCTCGAAATTAAAGCATTCAGTCAGTAGGTACTCGTTATCGTTTATTAATTTTATGTATGCTTTGATTTCTATGTATGTACGTAGATTGTTGGTGTTGCTTTATTGTTTATTTACGAACAAAAATAAATTATTTTATTGTCAACTCTTTATTTGACGGAAGATATCAATAACTATTCCAAAAAAATATTGGATGAATTTGAGAGAAAATTAAGAGCCACAGAAGTCAAAATAGTTTTATAAAGAACTATACGAAGTTATTGTGTTGTCTGATATTTATCCATAAATCACGATTTTAATTTGTTTGAATCTATTGCTTGGTAACTTTATACGCCCTAGAGATAAATAAAATAAATAAATATATCATCACGCCTTCTACCCATTACTGGGTATGGCACTCTGCCGAAGCAGATCTCGGTAAGTGATATATTTTGCGCGTGAAGTGAGGTTACCAGTCGTCAAATCACGGCTCCCAAAGATGTTAGTGGTGGAGGAGCCACAGGGGTAGTTTTTGAAATTATGAAAATTCTTTGTCGCCTGTGGGAATCGAACCAGGGTACTCAGGATCCACAGGCCAACTTCATACCACTGACCTAGCCACCCCATAGCCAAATTACGTCCGCTATTAGCTGTATTCCATTTGCCACTTGGTTCACTTAAATCAGTTCAGATAAATTAGACAACATAAATAAATGAACTGAATTCAGCAAACTGATGCAGTTATTGCGGTGAATTACTTAAAAGTAAATTAGAGTAAATAATTCTAGTACTGAAAATGAAGTCAGCGAAGTAATCCAGCAAAATAAATAAGTGATCTGGTTCAGTAAATGTAAGTTAGATTTGATCCAAATGGCAAATGGAATGCGCCTTTTGAGGGTTTATGATGCCAAAATAAACTAAAGATAATTTATAATCTTACCGTTTCGAAACGCAGTGTGCTGCAGTAATAACAGTGTTTTCCCCAACTAAAGCGCCTCCACAGTACCAATCAACTGAATCATTAGCAGCATTTTCTCCAATAGCAACCATCCATGGATACCCAAGTCCCCCATTAACTTCCGATCCTCCGATGATAGCCTGCGATTGCAGATTCTCACTTATCTTTCTCCTTCCACATTTTATTTCATAATTCTGTAACTTTTCTTTCGATTTTTCGCAACAAACATACGGCTGATCATGCACCCAGCGACAAAAGCCAAAATCAGAATTTTTTCTTGGAGATGTTTTACATTCGTTTGCGGGTATACATTCGGATTTCTTTTCGACGCAAGTTGTCAGTCGAGTTGGGAAGAAATAATATGGTTTGAAATTTGGATCAGGAGTGTTCCATGATGGATAGTGACCTAAAGAATTAAATCTGCTTAAGACTTCAGTTGTAGATGTATCTGAGGATTTGGTAGAACGTCTTGTTCGTTCTCCACCGATTCTAACATCGATTAGACCACTGTAATCTGTGGTGGCTGTTGGTCTGGTCATTAGTGGTTTGTATGAAGACACGGTTGAAGTTGAAATGTGACTTGGTCTGGAATTAATATTAATTTATTTATTATTAGTCATTAAATGTGGTTTACATTCTTATTTCTCGGAAAATTTATCTTATTTTAAGATATTAGAAAGGCAAACTGTATTAACATTTTCTTTTAGCGCCTTTCTTAATATAGATTAAAATTAACGTGTGGTTTGAATTTCCGGTTTTTTATAAAATCTACAATAGCAAAAAATATAATTATCTTCTTATTGCCTTTTGTGGCTACATTTTTTTTATGTATATCTTTTTTTAAGGTAATTACAGGTTCAAAAATAGTTCTCGATTTTTTTTTCTTTTTAATTTTCTTAGAATCTTAAGCTCAGAATCATTGAACTGTTGCAATCTATCACAAAAGAACACGTCTTTTTGTTTATATTTTAACGTATCATGGGAAAATTTACTATAGTTCCTTTATTTAAAATAGAATTATGTGTAACAAAGAATAATTGATGATCAGTATCATAAATACTGTAATTATAAACAGTTTTATTCAGTAATTTTACTGTTCACTCATGCAAAAATGAGGACTAAGTACGCATGCAACAGTCATTATTTATCACTGCGACATTTGATTTTTTGTTTATGAAAATATTATTTATAAATATTAATAGCCATTATTTATTGTATGTATAAAATTAATTATACAAACAAAAAATTACATAGAATATAATAAAATTTTGTAAACAATTACGTAATATTCATTTATATTCATATAATGAGAATCTTCCAAAATGTGATAAAAAACTGGCTACCTTTTTGTTGTGCGGATATCATCATAATCGTCTTCTTCGGAACTTTCTGATCCAAAATGTGGCCCATGCCCATGTCCATGTCCATGTGCAAAGGATGGTGGACCATGATTTCCACGATTACCATGTCCATGTGCGAAATCAGGAGGTCCGTGATGACCTCGTCCATGTCCTTTGCCTCGCGCAAAGCCTGGAGGACCTCTTTCAAATCTTCGTAGAGGATAAAAATCGTAATAGTCAAACAGAAGCACCTCTAAAGAAAGAAGAATATGAGCGCGTCTTATATGTGAAGCGATGTATTTTATCATTAGTTTTAATATTGTATTCTGTTTTAATTGCCAAATAGATGTAGAAATGTAAATATTTAAGTTTAAAATTAAAATTAGTTGCTAGAATAGTTTGAAAAATAAGTGCGTGCGGTCATAAAGAACAAATATTAGTTCTGTAAACATTTGTTTAACAGTTCAATGATTCCAAAGAAGTCAGTAATAATTCTAAAAAGAGCTACTGGTTTTTTTGGATACATAATAAATTAATTATTTCGAAGATGTGATATTAAAACTAAGAAAGTAGTTCACCTTGACAAATGTTATTAGACATACCTGGAGCAAAAACTGTCGCTATTAATAATAAACTTAAATTAATATTTAACATTTCACTTAACTAAAATCACTTGCGAAGTAACTGAAATCCGGTCTTCGTATTCGGTCGACAGTTTTGTTATAAATGAAGTCTGCTATACAATTCAACAATGTTTATCGTCTACCGAAAAGAAGTCATCGCGCAGACAGGTTTTATTGGAAATTTCACGGGGTTTCTTGTTTTTTTCAAGCAATTAGGATATTCCTTGACCTTTCAGAAGGTGAAGAGAATTGTTTTTTATTGTTAAGTGTCGTTATTACTACATTGCAAGGACAAAATATATTTTAACTATAAAAAAATTAATTAAATGCAAATTAAATGTGTGATAAAATGTATACGCGTTTAACTAACTTACAATGATTAATCTATGAATTATTTTATAATAGTTGTGTAATAAATATGCGAAAGTTAAAGTTTATGTGATAAATAATTGTTTTGTATGTGTTTCTTTTTAATTTTATAATATATAGTAAATAAATAGGTAATTGATATGTTTTTATTTTGCCTTTCGGTTAATTTTGTAATATTCTCTAGTTTTTTTTCGAATAGTTAATAATAATCAAGAATCATTTAAATATATTAAAATACTAGTAAGCAAACAATGATTCTTGTAATCATATTTTGCCGCTCAAATCATTAGTTTTCTCTTATAGCGTTAGTGGCGTTAGTGTAAATCACAGAAAATCGGCATATGTCAGATTGGGTGTAGACGTCAAATTTCCATAAATTTAATTTAATTTGTGAAAATGGCTTATATTGTGCAACCAGATGTTGTCCATTATTCATGTACTTGCGGTCTTTTGAAACCAATATCAAAATTATATTTCTGTAGGCACTGTTTGGAAATGAGATGCGGATTTTGTGTCTGTCATGAGGTTAAATTTTACATTTATTTTTAAAACTGTTAAATTGAACTATAAATTGTTTTGATTTAGGTTGATTCTCATTTCTGTGGGAAATGTGCTGAAAATATTCCCTCATCAGAAGCTAGATTGAAAAAAAACCGGTGTCTAAGCTGTTACGATTGTCCGTGCTGTCAACACCAGTTGTCAATTCGTGTATCAAGTACGAGTGGATCGAAAAGCACTGTTGCTAGTAATGCTAGTAGCCCAGCGCCTAGTACACCTGACGGTAAAGCTGCTCCTGAAGCTAAGGTTTCGCCCAGAAAGGTCTACTATTTGTCTTGTTCATTCTGCCGTTGGAATACTAGAGATGTTGGTATTCCAGACCAGTCTGTTGGTAAGTTAATAATTTATAATTCTATTACAATTACTGTAATATAAATTATTTTATAGCGACTGGTGGCTGGCCAGAACGTGAAAACGTCTATGCTACTCGTCTCACAGCAATTCAAGAAAAATATAAAGCTATTGTCCTTTGGGATAAACAACAGAAACTTGACAAAGAGAAGAAAAAACATATTCAACGTGGAAAATATATCACCATGACGGTATTTCTACCATTTTAATAAATTTTAATAAATGTTTCTTATGTCGTTTGGTTTTTTTAAAGGATAAGACTGGTTTAACAGCAGCAATGATTCGCAAACGAGTTGGTTTGCCAGAAGTTCCTCAAACTACTCCTAAGAATATCAAAGAAGTTCCAGCAGCAGTGGCCAAAGAAGAAGTTGATGAACTTCCTGATGATATTTTCACGAAGCCGTTGATTCTAGATGAAGGTCAGTACTCTTTTTTGAATGAAATAATCTGATTTGTATCTGGAATACGTTGGTGAAACGAATGTCGAATGAAAGACTGGTGAAATTGTGGACGGGAGATTACAATTTATTGAAAATTCCGATTGGTAAGAATAAACGAGTTTGTAAAAAAGGCATTATTTTAAAAAAGGAATCAAAAGATCCAGGGTTCTTGGATAAAGGCTTTATGAATTTAGTACAATAAAATAATTATTTATTTCAATTATACATGGGGAGGCTAGCTCAGTGGTATGAAGTCGGCCCGTGGAGAACCCTGCTTCGATTCCCACAGGCGACAAACAATTTTCATAATTTCAAAAACTACCCCTGTGGCTCCTCCATCTCTAACATCTTTGGGGGCCGTGATTTGACGACTGGTAACCGCACTTCACGCGCAAAATATATCACTTACCGATATCTGCTTCGGTAGAGTGCCACACCCAGTAATGGGTAGAAGCCGTGATGATATA
This sequence comes from Pterostichus madidus, assembly GCA_911728475.2. Taxonomy (NCBI): domain Eukaryota; kingdom Metazoa; phylum Arthropoda; class Insecta; order Coleoptera; family Carabidae; genus Pterostichus; species Pterostichus madidus. Next base: position 11,621,493 of record OU452315.1, read on the forward strand.
TATTTTTTTATACATGATAACGTTTTGAACAATTGTTCGTGTTCATCTTCAGGTCAAAAACTTAACCACGACGTGGTTATTATCAATTTAAAATGACAATTTTTTTAAAAAATATTTTAAATAAGTTACATGTTAAAAAAATTAATATAATATTTTTTAGGAGTATGCAAGTTTGTACACCTCCGAGTCAAAACGGCGACTCAGCCTTTATCCAAGAACCCTGGATCTTTTGATTCCTTTTTTTTTTTAAATCAACTTTTACGGCTTAATAATCAAAACTTTAACAAAAAAGGCATTATGAACCTTGATGAAACGAAAGTATGAATGTTTTAAGGGTTTTTGGTACCCCATTAGATGGGACTTAGCACGATGTATCTAATCAATAAAACTATTTTTGTTTACAGTGTGCACTTTAGATCAACGTCTGCTCCAACCAGAATGGCAGCCGGAAAATGTGAATCTACTCTTTCCAATTCACAAGCACTTATCTGTGAAACGTTCTCTTCGATGTCGTACTTGCGAGCACAATGTTAGCAAGCCAGAGTACAATCCAAACTCGATCAAGTTCAAGATACAACTTTTTGCTTAGTGAGTGCTTGATATTTAACAACATTGAATTAATTATAATTGAAATATTTGTTTAGTTATCATATTCCGGAAGTTCGTCTAGTGACAGTTGAACCTCTGCGCGCTGGACAAATCAGCGAATTGATTGTCAAATTAATTAATCCGACTCAACATCAAACATCTGTGACTTTGATATCAATCAGTGAGGAAGAACTTTCTGTGATACCTGATAAGAAAGAAGAGCAACCAACAGAGGAAGCTTCTGAAGACAAGCATAGTGTTTCTGTAAGTTTATTTTGCTTTTTATTACATTTTGACCCCAACTGAGCGAATATTAATTCTTAAATACTTGATATATTGTTATGTTATTGTTATTGTTTATGGGGTGGCTAGCTCAGTGGTATGAAGTCGGCCGGTGGATCCTGAGAACCCTGGTTCGATTCCCATAAGCGACAAACAATTTTCATAATTTCAAAAGCTACCCCTGTGGCTCCTCCACCACTAACATCTATGGAGGCTGTGATTTGACGACTGGTAACCGCACTTCACGCGCAAAATATATCACTTACCGAGATCTGCTTCGGCAGAGTGCCCCACCCAGTAATGGGTAGAAGGCGTGATGATATATTTATTTATTTATATATTGTTAAAGGAGCAAGCGACGTCTATGTCTGGGCCTGTATCAAGTATGCTACATACTCCATTAACTCGACAACCGTCAATTACGGTTGAGCCAAGACCAATTAAAACTAAATTATCTGGGGAAATCTGGGTCCCTGGACAAGATGTTTCAATTGTACTTCCTCCTAGAGATGATGCAGCTGAATATGATGATTCTGGAGATACCTATAACTTCCAAGATGATCCCAAGTAAGCTCATTTATTTTTTTATTAGCTCCTCGACTCTCAAATATACATCACTGTAACAGTCGGAAAAAAAGCGTTTTTTTTGACATTTTTTTTTATACAAGGAAAGGTTGTAAGAAAATACTATTAAAGTATGTTATTAGGCATATATTGAAGTATAAAAAAAATATTTTTTTCATTACAAATATTTCAAAATGGCGGCGTCCGAGCCATTCTCCCAAGTCATGTTGAATTTAAGGCACTCCACGGCATGCAGTGTAGGTGGTGCAAATTTTTATTTGGAACAAAATAAAACATATTCTCTGAATCTACATGACTATAGCTAGTGAACTAAGTACGGAATTTTAAAAATATTGATTTTTGTGTGATTGGCGAGTACTTGAAGTTAAATTTTGATTTTCGACCAAAAAAAGGGTCAATCATTTGTTTATAAAAAATGTTAGAATTAACATATCGAAAATCCCATACGTCCCACACTCTAGCGAAATAACTAAACTACAAAACTAAAATCACGAATCTTGCACTTGTCGAATCATCAGATTCATCCTGCAATTAATCTCCGCCAAAATATTTCTATCTTGTCATAGCACTCTTGCTTCATCCACATTCATAATTCCTTTCATACAAGCACATTTGTTCCTCATACTTGGAAACTTTCGTTCACGCAATAATCCTTCAATCATATTCAAACGTTTATTCATAGGTCGTCCACGTAATCTTTCACCCTCAATTTCACCAATCTTTCATTAGACATACGTTCTAATGCCCATACCATCTCAACTGATTTATACCTACTCTTTTAATAACATTCTCCTCAATCTCACACTCATCATACACCAATGTATTCCGGATACGTTCTCTTCTACTATAACCACACACACCCCGCAAATACCTCATTTTCACAGCAGTTATATGCTTTAATATTCAAAATTACTTTTAAAGAACTCCCGTGCAATAATGAAAAAAATCTATTATCACGAATATGAATCCTATTCCAGTTGGATTTATTGAACTTTGTTCATTAAATATAACTAATTTTCGCCAAATATTCCTATTCTGCTACTCCACGTTTTATCCACATTTATACAGGCAATCGTAGCTCAGTGGATAAAAGCGAGGTAAAACTTGCATTTCTTAATTAGCAAGCAAGAGGTCGTGCGTTCAAATCTCACTGACTTCTACTTATATCCAAAAATTACGATTGTGTCTGAGTGGTTCGGATTCCACTATAAGCTGTAGGCCCCCTGTACTGTAATTGGGATTTACTTCCTGTTGTGCAGAGTAACAAATAAATAAATAAATAAATAAGTCATTTCATACAAGCTCGCCTCATCTTTTGTTCACGCAACAAATCTTCAATTAAATTCATCCATTAATTCCTAGATTTCACCAACATACACCTATTTCACCAATTTTTCTTATTCTTGTATTTCAGACTGGTAATATGGAGAAAGTCCAACAAAGTTGCCGTAAAACTGAGGGTAACACCATCCTCTGATTTGAAAATCGGAGAGAAGGTAGTTGTTGGATTTACTATGAAACATGTTTACGTCAATACAATTACAACTGTTGAAAATAAAGAACCACAAAAATGTGATCACAGCGTTAAAATATTTTTAACTCTTGGAAAAACTGTTGGTTCTGAATAAATAATAAATGCTTGAATATTTAATCATGTAATTGCTTCTCATGATATTGGAATTTATTTATTTTTTGTATGGGCTTAATTAATAAATGTAATGCTTAAGTGCTACTTAATATGGCAATGGTATTTTGTAATTGTTTGCCGAAAATAAAAGTTATTTAATGGTTAATCTAAGTAAAAAGTTTATGAATAAAATCATTGATCTTTTCAAAAATAATATCATGTATTGTTCAGTCATGTTAAATAAAACTTGTACCATGTTTAATATATTAAAACCATTGTATTTTGTATCAAGATTAACTGGAAATTCTCCATATGCATTCCAAGAAAATGAAAAGACATCAAAATGGGATTATTTGTTCTCAATTTTTAGATTTATCTTTTATATTGTAGTATTTATTTTGGGTAATATGTATAATAATGTTATGTCAGATGTTGATATTGATTTTGTTCGATTTTTTGAAAGATCTATTTTATTTCAATGTATAATAAGTTCTTTTATAATTTATATATCCGGGTTTATCAATCAGAAAGAATTAATTCATTGCATTAAAGAAATAAATGATATTGATAGGTCAATTCCTAACTTTAAAATTAATTCAAATGATACAAAATACATCGTATTTAGTAGTTTACTAACGATGATGGTTTTAGTATTCGCTAACTTTGCAGGCTTAATTTTAGATTTATTTGAACATTTTTCTGTATTGTATTTGTGTTTTTTGTTATTACAAATTATTACTTTGATAATAAATGATATAGCTATTCTACAATTCTTAATACCGTTACATATTTTACAATATAGATTCAAAATTTTAAATCAAATTATAGAACAGCTAAATGATAAAAATGCAAAAGATACTTTGATTGTTAAACATGTTTGTAAACTTCATCAAAGGTTAGTTGAAGTTGCTCAGAAATTAAATAAGATTTATTCGCTTCAAATTTTGATTAAACTTATAATATTGTTTATGGATACTATTATTACTGTATTATCTCGATTGATGCATTATCGCGGTAAATCTTTGTATTCTTTGTACAATGATACAGCTTGGATGACGTACAATTTATTTGGATTTATTTCGTTGGCGTACTTTTGTTCAACAACTGCAGAAGAGGTAAATATATTCATTGTTGTGCTACTAAAATACAATAAATATTTATTTCAGGCAAATAATTGTCCTAAATTTATACATAATTACTATAGAAAAAAAAGTACCGATATAAATGATCCAGTAAGTACTTTATTCGTTAAAATTTTTCTATAAATAATATTTGAACGTTTTAGACGGATGAATTATCTCTTCAAATGTATCATGGAAGATTATCTTTTACTGTTTTTACATTTTTCGCTTTAGATATGACTTTATTGTATAATGTAAGTTAAGGGAAATGAAATCATTTTCATTTATAAGTGTATGAATTTGTTTTAGGTTGTAGCAGGAACCACAACTTTGTTAATTATAATTGCACAATTTATTTAGATTTTGTCATATTGTTCTAAGATATTAATTCTTAAATTATTGTAAAGATCCACGAGTCAGCAAATATATAAAGATACATTAAAATTAGCCCTGTGGATCCCCCACTACTAACTTTGGAAACCGCGATTTGACGACTGGTAACAGCACTTTACGCGCAAAAATATATCACTGAGATCTGCTGCGATCTATGGCCGATTTTTTAATCGATCTCTGATCATAAAATGGAATCGATTTATCGGTATTGATCGCTCTAATCGATTCTATTAATTTATTGCAAATTTTGAAATTTAATGCGATAAATAAATCTATTTTTCTAAATGATCGATTTTCATTAAAAAATATGATCAAAGGATCAGTTTTGATTGTTTTTCAATATATAATGGAAACGCAAAAAAAATATATTATTTTATTATATGTATTAAATAATTATTAATTAACTTATAGGGTGGCTAGCTCAGTGGTATGAAATCGGCATGTGGTTTGTGTGATTTGACGACTGATAACCGCACTTCACGTGCAAAATATTTCACTTACCGAGATCTGCTTCGGCAGAGTGCCACATCCAGTAATAGGTAGAAGGCGTGATGATATATTTTTATTAAATAAATTAAAATTATACATATAATAAGCATAATATGAAAATCACCCCAGTCAGATTCAGGTTAATAATAGAGATTTGAACATAATGCAATTACTTACTTCGATTCTGAAGATCCCGAGTTTGAATCCCATTCAAGCTAAAAATATATGAATTACCAAGTTCCTGTTGTACAGGGTAGCATAAATCAATAAATAAAGATTGCATCTTAAAATCAATGATAACAATTTAAATATTGTAAAAATGAGAATACAAATTTTAATTAACATCTGATCAAAAGAACAGAAAGAAGAATCGATAACTTCGATTTTATTTAACAATCGATTAAAAAAAAGTTTCAATCATTTAATTTTTTCGATCAATCGATTTTTAAAAAATCTCTAACATAATTTTATTGTTCAATCGATTTATTTTAACTTTATGATCAACTCGATTTAGAAAAAAAGATCGATTAATCAATCAATCGATTTTTTCCCAGCTCTAGCTGCGACAGAGTGCTACACCCAGTAGTGGGTAAAAGGCATAATGATAAATTTAGTTATTTTATTTTGTTATTGCTTTAACTTAAAATATTTTTTTATGTAGATATTTCTTGCGCATATTTTATATTATTAACTATGTGGGAAAATGATTCATTTACCAAATACTGTTATTTTAATTCTACACAAATCTGATTTATTTGTTTATTGGCTGAAAGTAAGAGACAGCAAAGAAATACACCATTTAATATACTTTTATATGCTTTTTAACGCTGACGAACAAGTTACAGCAGAGTTCACCAATTAGTTTGCATAGTCGAAGAATGTAAGCTCGTGTTCAGTTAGACTAATTATTTAGTCCAGTACAGTGCAGTGATTCTGACATTTTGTGAGCATTTTAGTGAATATTTTAATGTGTATAATTGTTAAATGATGTGACATTGTTATATTCTTGTGTCAGGTGTTCGTATTTAATAGAAACATTTAATATATAAATGATAATGAAGTGGAATAATATCTTAACCTTCGAGGACCTTAGTGGACAACGAGGGACATGTTTGGTAGCTGATTTCTCCTCAAAGTGAGTAATATTGTTATTTTTGTAATATTGAGGAAACTTGTGTACACAAATGCCATAAATTAACTAATTAAAATATAATTGATCATAACCATACATACATATATTTAGTTATTAAAAAAATAATTGTTTAAATTTGCATTAAACACATATACTATTTTGTCGACTTCTAACTGCTCACAGATCTGCAATTGTAGGTTAAGCGTGTGTAGAAATGAATACTGATTCTTTTAAAGTTTGTTTTATTAATTTACAACAATTATTACAGACATAAATATTTTTTAAAGTTTGCAGATAATATTTTTTAAATAGATAATAATATTTTGGATCGATAAAATAATATTCCAATTCTAGTCATCACGCGAAAACTATATAGTATAAAACAAGAACCGCGACTTTACAAGTTCGGATGGCGCTGTGACGTCACTTGAAATCGCAGTTAGCGACCCAGGAAACAATTTTGCTTTCCAACCGAGCTCCTTAAATCTTTATTCGTATACAATCCCGTTACATTCAGTGTAAATGTAATAAATATATCACGCCTTCTACCCATTACTGGGTGTGGCATTCTGCCGAAGCAGATCTCGGTAAGTGAAGTGCGGTTACTAGTCATCAAATCACGGCCCCCAAAGATGTTAGTGGTGGAAGAGCCACAGGGGTAGCTTTTGAAATTATGAAAATTGTTTGTCGTCTGTGGGAATCGAACCAGGGTTCTCAAGATCCACAGGCCGACTTCATACACTGAGCTAGTCACATTTATTATTTAAAATTGATATTATCTATTAGTAAGATATAAAATCATTGCTAAATCAAAATGTCTGGAATTAATTTGCATTATTTGTTTATTAACAAAATAGTAACAATATTACAATAACAATCATTTACAATTCGCATTTCTTCACTGGATCTTTCCAAGGAAACCAAGTTCCAGCACAAAAAAACGGATTAGAAAAGATATCAACAAGAGTATTACGTTGAGGAACCATCTCAGTTCTATATGATTCTAAAGAGGCCATTAAATTTTTCGCAATTACCGGTTCACTACTAAAAATATCAGTAGTTTCTGTCGGATCTTTCGACAGATCAAACAAACAATATCCTTTATTACAAGTCAAATCTTTTCTGTCTGCATCGGATTGCTGAATTTCCAACTCATCTCTTATTTCATTAATAATTTCTTCTGTCAACGGTGACGAACTGTCAACGGACAAAATGGCATTGTTGACATCATTGGTTAAAACTGCGGATATGTCGTATTTTGGTGTGTTACTTCCGCGACCAGAATCTCCGTAATAGCTGTCAAGAGCGCCTTGGTTATAAGATCCTTGTGTTAGCTTGTAACGACCATCGGAGGAGAGTATTCCAGAAAAATTGCCTTTTTCGTCAATGTTGAGGAGGACATCTCTTCTTGGAACACTTTCAGAAGTACCTTCGGTTAGTAGAGGCCAGTGGTTTATGCCGTCGATTTTACCCAAATCAGAGACGTCTCCTCCTACAATTTATAAATATATATATATATATATATATAGTTTAGAGCTGTGTAAAGATAAATGTTTTTCTTTTTACTTTCTTATACGAAGTATAAGAAAGTATTGGAATCGTGAAAAAAATCGTTGACGAGATTTTCGCGAAAATACGTGTTTTGAGGTCCACTGAATCCGTTTTCATCATTTTCTCAATGATGTCTGTCTGTGTGTGTGGATGGATGTGTGTCCGAATGTGCAATATCTCATGAACGAGAAAAGATTTGCTAACGAAACTTGGTAATTATAAGTTTCATGAAAATAAGAAGAGCTAAGTTGATTTTGAATGAAATTGAGAAACCGGAAGAGGAAGTTTACTGGACACACAAAACAATCAATTCCATTTATTTCAAAAATGGAATCAGTCACGAAAAAAAGTTTCAAATAAAAGATGTTAGCAAAAATATTTGGAACATAAAATGTTATTTGCAATTTTCCTGTATATGCGTCTGATTTTGAGAAAAACTAATTTTTATATTTAATAATGCATTTCAATAAATAGTAGCAACAGAAACAAAAAACATAAATTTTAATTTTCGCTTTATTTAGTTATCTATGTCTTTTTTCGGAAAAACAAATACATCATTAAAATGGTCAACTAATTTGGCAACTTTGCCTCAATTTAATCCACTTCGTATCTCACGGTTCTTGAGTTACCAAGGGTTAGGCTCGAAAAACGGACTTCCTGTATATGCCTCATCAGTAAAGTTAGACATAAAGTAGTCAACATTACTAAAAAATTATACGTAAACAAATTTGATATTTTATATGTTTCAAACAGATAAATGCTGAATTATTGAAAAACTAAATTACATGTTTAATAATATTAAATAACATTCATATATTCTAAATATTAAATATGCTGTGTATAAGAAAGTCGTGTGATGATCACACCAAATTTTTTTAATTTGTAAAAACCACCATTTGATTGACTTAGAAAGGGCGGCAAATTGGAGACCGCCCTGGGCGACAAAAATTCTAGGTATGCCACTGGATTTGAAAACTTGGATTCGATTCCCACAGCCGACAATTTTCACTATTTTAAAACTACCCCTGTGACTCCCTCCTAGTAATATCTTGTGATTTGACGATTAGTAACGGCACTTCACACGCAAAATATATCACTTACCAAGATCTGCTAATGCAGAGTGCCACGCCCAGTAATGTGTAGAATGCGTAAAGATATATTATAAATAAATATATCATCACGCCTTCTACCCATTACTGGGTGTGGCACTCTGCCGAAGCAGATCTCGGTAAGTGATATATTTTGCGCGTGAAGTGCGGTTACCAGTCGTCAAATCACGGCCCCCAAAGATGTTACTGGAGGGGGAGCCACAGGGGTAGCTTTTGAAATTATGAAAATTGTTTGTCGCCTGTGGGAATTGAACCAGGGTTCTCAGGATCCACAGGCCGACTTCAAACCACTGAGCTAGCTATCCCATTATATATATATATATATATATTTATTTATATTTTCAATTTTTTTTTAGTTTATGTTTAATGTATTTTTCAAAGGTTTGTGCTACATCATTTTATAGGAATAGTTTTTAGGAACTGTGATGCAACAGGACGTAAATGATTTTCTAATTTAAAAAAAAAACAAACCTGCAGCAGCATAAAGCGTAGGCAGCCAATCAACAATATGAAACAAAGTATTTTCCACATAATGTTTATTCTTCAATAGTTTACTCCAAATCATTCCAACATTTCTCACACCGCCTTCGAACAATGTCTCTTTGAGTCCTCTATTCGGCCAATTCGATCCATGATTACTAAACATATTAGTAGTTGGAGCACCGTTATCCGACATGAACACCAAAATCGTGTCTTCCAATATTCCCTTCTCACTTAGCGTCTTAACAACTTTTCCAACAGACGTGTCCATTCTGTTGACGATGTCTGCGTAAAGTCTTCGTTGCACATCGTCGATGAAACTGTATTTGATGAGAGCATCTAAAGGTGTTGGAGTTTCTAATGCATAACCTTCTTTGCCAGTGTGAGCAGCTAAGTGACTCACTAACAGAAACAATGGATTTGAAACGTTGTGATTTTGGATTAAAGTGTTTGTTTCATCTGTGAATAAGTCTGTAGCGTATTTGAATTTGTGTTCGAAAGCTGGTTTATATCCGTTGTGCAGATCGAAACCGTTGAATATCTGGAATAGTTATTTGTAGTCTATAGGATGCGGGGTGGCTAGCTCAGTGGTATGAAGTCGGCCTGTGGATCCTGAGAACCCTGGTTCGATTCCCACAGACGACAAATAATTTTCATAATTTCAAAAGCTACCCCTGTGGCTCCTCCACCACTAACATCTTTGGAGGCCGTGATTTGACAACTGGTAACTGCACTTCACGCGCAAAATATATCACTTACCGATATCTGCTTCGGCAGAGTGCCACACCCAGTAATGGGTAGAAGGCGTGATATATTTATTTATTTTATTTAAGGATGCGGGCACTCACATGACACTTTGACATTTCGTGACGTAAAAACAGCTGTTCGGGCAAATATCACTGCGCCACATACAAAATGAACTATTTTTTGTGGCGAGATTTGAAAAGAACGGTTATATTCAAATCTCGTCCCAAAAAAAAATAGTTCATTTTGTAGGTGGCGCAGTGATCTTTGCCCGAACAGCTGTTTTTACGTCACAGTGTCACGTGAGAGCCCGCATCCTATTGTAAATCCAGAGCAACAACTATGCAAGAGCAGCCTGGGTGAAATTATTATAAGGGAATATCACCCAACGCATACTAGGTTGATGACTTGTAACGAATTGACGCAACCCATGTCACTTTACATTTCTTCAATATTGCACGAAAAAGCATGAGTATTCGCCGAGTGTTTGTAGCTCAATAGACCACAGAAGTGGGCGGTCCATATTAGGGCGGTAAATTTGAATGTGAGTCGAATGGTTACCATTGTCTTATCGTGTTTTTATTTTATAAGTATCAAAATTGAAATTTTTAAGGGAAACGACCAATGATGCCACAAATTACTGTTTTAATGTTACCAATATAAATGGTTATTGTTTTGAAATGTCATGTAATAGATTTTTTATGTCTATTTTAAATTTGAAAAGAAATGTATGTCGTAGTGAACTTCATATCTCTACAATCATAACCTCACAATTTTGAATTTTGAATTTTTTGCACTTGTATATTTCGTTGTGATTAGAGCCAGGTGCAAAACACCACCTCATTTTAATTTATTGCACAAAAAAGCGCGAAACAAAACATGTAAACAAAAATGAGGCTAAAAATCAAATTTTTGTTTCATAAGAAGTGTGCTACGCCATACGTTGCCTTACAATAGAAAGAGATAGAACGCTTAAGCCACGCCTCCTGGTGACGTTTACTTCTGTGGTCTATTGGTTAGAGCAGTCACCATGCGAGTGAAAGATTTTGGGTTCAAATCCGGGCGAAAGCTCATTGCTTTTTCAAAAATTATTTCTAATAATTACCATCAGACAATTTGTTAATAAACAAATCCTTATAAAATAATTAAATTTGAACTGTCATTTATACTCAAAGGAACAACCCTGATTACAAGTACACGTATTTTGTTACGTACTTAAAAAAAACCCATTAAAAAGATAAAAAAATCTAACCTGATCTCTAATTTCGTAATCAAAGTAGCCAACGAAACCACTCCAATACCCTAAATGAGTTTGAAACCCTCTTCCTAAGGGGGTAACACTTCTATTTTCATGTCCCAAATGCCACTTTCCTACTAAATGGGTATTATACCCCAATTTTAACAATCTTTCTGCCATGGTTGCCATATTTACTGGAAGAGCTCTTGGTTCACCTGCTGCCAAAGGGAATCCTTGCATTCCTGTTCATGATAAAATATTTTGAAATTATTTTTTGGGAATTTGTAATGACGTGTCACACACACCTGATCTAATGGGGAAATTACCAGTGAGCAGGGCTGCTCTAGAAGGGGTGCAAATATGCATGGTGTAGTGTTTGTTCAAGACGACACCATTATACCCCAAAGCGTCGATGTTAGGGGTTGGAATTTGAGAGGAACCATGAATTCCTACATCGTTCCTTCCCTATCAGATAAATAGTTTTTAATTAAAAAAAAGTACTTTTTTCTGAAACCGGCAAGACCAATTTTATTATTATTATTTGCCAAATTAATTCAATTTAAACTTAAAGTTTCGCTACACTGTTAAAAACGTTTTAATTAAGTACAAAATTATAAAAAAAAACATGAATTTTTATATGCGATTCGATAAATTATTTAATTTAAAATTTAAAAAATCTGGTTTAAATTTTTTTAAATCCTATTTATTTTTATTTCTTTTACAAAAAAAAATATTTTTTTTCACATCTTGACAGGGTATTGATTAAATTTAGTTAAAAATTCGCTTACCATATCATCGGCTAGAAATATAACAATGTTTGGTCTTTTACAATAAACATTAGAAATCAAGTTTATTAATGTTATTATGAACAAGTTTTTAAACGACATATTTCCAATATTTCAATAACAATTTAACAGAAAACTTGCACGTAACAAATATTGAATACATTGTGTGCATTTATATATACCTTCAGGTTAATTAGAATACTTATCTTTTAGAATTGCTTTACAATTGCTGTACAACTATGCAGAGGCGGATTTAAAGTATTTCGGGCCCTAGGCAAAATATTTATTTCGGGCCCTTTATATATATATATATATATAAACACCCAGTAATGGGTAATAGACGTGATTTATATATATATATATATATATATAAAAAAAAAATATATCATCACGCCTTCTACCCAATGCTGGGTGTGGCACTCTGCTAAAGCAGATCTCGGTAAGTGATATATTTTTGCGCGTGAAGTGCGGTTACCAGTCGTCAAATCACGGCCCCCAAACATGTTAGTGGTGGAGGAGCCACAGGGATAGCTTTTTCAAATTATGAAAATTTGTCGCCTGTGGGAATCGAACCAGGGACCTCAGGATCCACAGGCCGACTTCATACCACTGTGCTAGCCATCCCATATATATATATATATATATATATATATATATATATATATATATATATATATATATATATATATATATATATATATATATATATATATATATATATATGGGGCATTCTCTGGGAAACGGACACCCCACGCTCTCCAAAATTTGAAGCGTCAAAAAACTAAAATAAAGGACATGAAGAAATGAGAAAAAGTATCTAGTTTTCAACTACGAATGGCGAAATTGATAATTTTCATGATTTTGGAGTGTTTTAGCAACTTTTTTGGCCACAGATTTAAGAAACAAGATTTTAAAGTTGAAAAAAATTATTGAGTTTGGTTTATTTTATATTTTGATGGCAGCATCTCGGTTTCTTGTTGAAAAACTTAAATATTTTGTCTCGTGTCAATTTATCTAAAAAGTTACCCTTTTTTAGCAAAATTGAGTCGAAAAAATAATTCATATTTGAAATCTACCAAATTTTTACTCAAAAACAACGCATCGCACGATATAAATTATGTAACAAAAAATGATTATAATGCATAAAAGAATACGAGTGATTTTGTTCAGAAAATTTTGATTCATTTTAAAAATTATTTTTTTTTGTGTGAAAAATTTTATAATTCTATTATTTCTTGATTTTTTTACTCGAAAAGGATCAAATTTCTAGAAAAAATTCAAAAAACAGAAATTGTTTAGAATTTACCAAGGAAAACGTATGCTTTTTTTTTAGAACTTTCTGACACATTTCAAATTTTCCTGAAAATCCAAAAAAAGCTAATTTTTTTAAAATGTGTCAAAAAATTCAGAACAAAATTACACGTGTTTTTTTATGAATCCCAATAATTTTTGTTACATATTTTTTTTTTCGTAGGATGCCTTGTTTTAGATTAAAAAATTGGTAAATTTCAAATATTAATTATTATTTCTACCCACTTTTGCTAAAGAATCATAACTTTTTAGATAGATTGATACGAGACAAAATATTTCAGTTTTTCGATAGCAAACGAGATGCCGCCATCAAAATGTAGAATAAACCAAACTCAAGCATTTTTTTCAACTTTAAAATTTTGTTTCTTAAATCTGTGACCAAAAAAGTGATCAAAACAGTCTAAAATCATGAAGATTATCATTTTCGCCACTCATAGATGAAAACTAGATACTTTTGCCGAAGACCGAACGAAGAATTGCATAATACAGAAATTACGGAGTACAACGACGAGTCACATTACGATGAAAATAACCCTTTTATTTATGAACCCGACTCAGATTATGACAATCACGAAATTGAACAAGAACCAATCTCGAATCATTTTTTAGAACTACCAGCCCCGGAAACGATTTCGAACTAATGAACTTAACTAACAACCTCAGCGAATTGCCGTTTATTATTTACCCTGAATACAATTTAAAAGTTTTGCTTGATACAGGCAGTACACGATCCTTTATCAAACCTAATATCGCATATAAATTCTTTAAGAACAAAATTAAAAATGATCCTTTTAAAATCAGTACCGCACATGGTACGTCTACCGAAAATTTTAGTTTAATTCTACCCTGTTCAAAATTATTCGAAAAACAAAATATAATGCTTAAATATCACCTGATCAACTTTCATGATCAATTTGACATTGTATTAGGACTTGACAATCTTAAGACAATAGAAGCAAACATTGACCTAGTAAATGATAAGATAACGACCCCAGCATGCGAGATAAAAATTCACTACCATCAGCTAAAGCCGCGTCCACACTACGTGAGCGTAGAACCACAATCCGAGAAAATTATAAAGTTTCATACTAATTGCATTGACAGTGGAGAAGTATTTATTCCAAATTCACAAATTTCTGACATTATAATACCAGAAGGTATTGCAAAAATTGTTAATAATTCCTTTTATTACCCAGTAATAAATCCGAATGAATCAGAGTCAATTATAAATACTATAGATAATAATATTCTAATGGAACCATTACAACAATTCGAAATTAATAATTTAAATTTTAATTATCAAAATTCAAAAACTCCTTTTGACATATCACTAATCAGAACAGAACATATGAACTCGGAAGAGAAATCTGCCGTCACTAAATTAATAAAAGAAACATGCTGACGTATTTCACACTGAAAACGATTCTTTATCATTCACTAACAACGTTAAACACCACATACGGACTAAGGACGAACTACCCATTTACACTAAAACATACAGATACCCCGAAATACACAGACAAGAGGTAAAAGACCAAATAGACAAAATGTTAAAACATAATATTATAAGACCTTCCCATTCACCCTGGTCCTCCCCCGTGTGGATCGTTCCCAAAAAAATAGACGCGTCCGGGAAGAAAAAATGGCGAATGGTCATTGACTATCGCAAGCTCAACGAAAAAACCGTTGACGATAAGTACCCTATTCCCAATATAACTACACTTTTAGACAAACTCGGTAAATGCCAATATTTTACGACTTTAGATTTGGCCTCTGGTTTCCACCAGATTGAAATGCATAACGATGACGTACAAAAAACTGCCTTTTCCACCGAAAACGGACATTATGAATACCTACGAATGCCGTTTGGATTAAAAAACGCGCCCGCCACCTTCCAACGTGTGATGGATAACGTGTTAAGAAATTTATTAAATAACATCTGTCTCGTTTATCTCGACGACGTAATTATCTTTAGTACGAGCCTGCAAGAACACCTTGAAAGCTTGCGAGCAGTATTTGATAGACTCAGAAAGGCTAACTTAAAGATTCAAGTTGACAAGTCAGAATTCCTGTGTAAAGAAGTAGCGTACTTAGGTCACGTAGTCACCCCTGAAGGCGTCAAGCCTAACCCAGACAAAATTTTGGCAATAAAAAATTACCCGATACCCAGAACTACAAAACAAATTAAAGGTTTCCTTGGTTTGTTAGGCTATTACCGAAAATTTATTCAAAATTTCGCCAAAATTACTAAACCCCTAACTAAATGCCTCAAAAAAGGAGCCGAAATAAATATTAAAGACCCCGAGTATGTTGCATGTTTCGACACATGCAAAAATCTACTTGTTAATGAACCGATCATCCAATACCCAGATTTCACTAAACCCTTTAACCTTACGACGGATGCTAGTAATTATGCCATCGGTGCTGTGTTATCACAAGGACCTATCGGCTCAGATTTGCCTATCTCATATGCCAGTAGAACGCTTAACGAATCAGAACAAAATTATTCCACCATCGAAAAGGAATTACTTTGCTATAGTTTGGGCAACCAAATATTTCAGGCCTTACCTATTTGGTAGAAAGTTTAAAGTTATAACAGACCATAAACCACTACAATGGTTATTTTCACTTAAGGAACCAAATTCAAAATTAGTTCGATGGCGCTTGAGACTAGAAGAATACGATTACGAGATCATTTATAAAAAAGGTAAACTGAACACGAACGCAGACGCCTTAAGTCGAATTCCATCACCCACTGAAAATCCTTTTCAAAATTCACCAAAACTCACTTACAAACCGCCTGATAATGACGTACCTAATATCGAAATTAATACAAACGACACCCAAGACACGAACAGTGACGATTTCTTTAAATACATGGAAGACTTTAATAAACAGCTACAAAATAACACACAGACTGATAACGAATCTTTAATAGTTGAACACGACGATAAAACACATAACGATATCGAAGAACATGACGATTCCGACGCAACTATACACTCGAATCCTGAACACCCTATTATCGGTATTCCCATTACCGAAAGTCCCGTTAATATAGGAAAAAACCAAATAATATTTTCGGAAGTTCCACTAAACCTAAAATAATTAAACTTCACACGGACAAAATGAGAATTCACGTTCAATTATCAAAAACTAACTTTGAGAACGATGTAATTAAATTTGTTAAAGAATATATTGCACCCAAAGTAAATTACTATCTCTATTTTGAACAACCTATTTATGAAAAATTCAGTACCGTCGTACAGACACATTTTAAAAATTCTGAAATTAAATTTGTAAAATCTAATTGTAAATTAATTGACATAGTTAAAGAAGACGACATAAATGAAACGATACAAAAATATCATGAAGGGAAGACAAACCACCGCGGAATTCATGAAACCCACAATCAAATTAAAAACATCTATTATTGGCCGAATCAGATAAAAACAATTACAGATTATGTAAACCAGTGCGAAGTGTGCTTATCTTCGAAATATGAGCGCAACCCAGTAAAGCCAAAGTATAATGTTACACCAACACCTAGTAAACCATTCCACACTTTACACATTGACACACTCAGTCTTGAGAATAATAAATTCCTTACTATTGTTGACGCATTCTCAAAATATGCTCAAGCATATAAAGTTGATTCAAATAATGCTGTCGAAATTAGTAACAAACTAATTAGATATTTTTCCCATCACGGAATTCCAAAACAACTAATCTCAGACAATGGTTTAGAATTCAAAAACAATATAGTAAAAGAATTACTATCTGTACACCGAATTGACATTCATTTTATAAGCTCTCAACATCCAAATTCAAATGGGCTAGTAGAAAGATTTCATTCTACTTTAATAGAGCATATTAGATTATTCAACCTTCAACCAGACTTTAAACACGAAATAATCGAAAACAAAGTACAGTACGCAATTTTGGCATACAATAATACAACCCACACTTCAACAAACTTAAAGCCCATAGAAATAACGAACGGTCACTTAGACACAAATTCACCTCTTGATGTTGAATTAGAAAAACACGTTACACAAGACTATGTGCAAAATCACAAAGAAAAAACTAAATTAATTTATAAGAATATTAACGAATACATACAAAACAGTAAAATAAATTGAATAAACAAATTAAATGAAAACCGTGAAAATTTACCTAAAATACCAAAAACCATTTATGTTGAAAATAAACAAAAAGTTAATAAAACAAAAAACGTTAAATATAAAGAAGAACACATTAAAACAATTAATAAAGATCTAAAAACTGCAAAAATTGTAACAGATCCCAATGACAAAAAGCAACCCAAAATACACTTATCTAATATAAAGAGACCAAGAAAAATAACTAAAGACCCTAATCTTCCAGGTCCTTCTACGTCACGACCACCGTCGGACTAAACATAAAAGACATTACACACAACCCGGGACTACTGACACTCAATTTGGGACCAGCCAAATTACAAAAGACTAAACACACATTCCTTCATTATTATGATTTACAAATACTTTTCAACCAATACCATAGTTTGAATACACAGTACAATCAACTTAAACAAACAATCACAAATGACACAAAGAATGAGTTCGAAAATAACGATAAAATTATAAAATTTATCCAAAATTCAATCGATGACAAAATCAATCACTTAATTCTTAACCCCGAAAACTCACGTTACAAACGAGGTTTAGTAAACGGACTAGGATCTATAATAAAAGCAGTAACCGGTAATTTAGATGCTGAAGACGAAAAACGTTATTCAAAAATTCTAGATCATTTACAAAATAATCAAGAAAAAATAAACAACCAATTAAAGCAACAATATTCAGTCAATCAAAAGTTGACAGAGCAGTTTAACAAAACCCTAGAGACAATTAAACAAAATGAAAACATTCTCAAATCAAAAATCGAGCAACTATTGCATATCGTTGTCAGTGGAGCCCTTAATCAGAATAAACTATTCATCCACGATATTTATACTCAATTCAACACGCTATTCACGATGACTTTAAATGTGTTACAAGATATAGAAAATTCACTAACTTTTTGCAAACTCCACGTTATGCACCCTAGTATAATTAAATATATTAAATAATATATATATATATATATATATATATATATATATATATATATATATATATATATATATATATATATATATATATATATATACCTACGACCATATAAGGGACTAAAATTACATATTTCAATTATCTATATGTAATATAACAACAATATAACATAAAAAAAAAATAAATTGCACATTTCAAAATACATACATTATATTTCGATGTAACAAAATTCACACATTAAATATTGAATATTTATAGGCCAAAGTCCGCCTCTGCAACTATGCATGTTCCTATTTGTGGTATTTATGTAGAATTAAGTAATTATCATTATATGTTTTCGATAATACAAAAATATGAAACAATATTGTTATATAAGTAATACAATTTTTTTGTAACATTTTTGTACGCGATTTTGTCAATGACGTTTAACTTTTTGTACGATACTACTTTAGCAGCCGTTGCCAACAACAGCATTCGTTAAATAGTTATTTATTTAACTAGGCAAATAAATGGCAGATTTACTTAGTTCCATGCCTTTTATCTATTACTTAGTGTGGCACCCTGCCGTAGCAGATCTCGGAAGTATATAAGTGTGCGCGTGAAGTGCGGTTACCGGCCGTTAGATCACAGCCTCCAAACATATTAGTGGAACCCAGGTTCGATTCTCACTGCCGACAAATAATTTTCACCACATTTAAATTACCCTTGTGGCTCTCTCTTCACTATCATCTTTGGGGGCCGTGATTTGATGGCTTGTAACCGCATTTCACGCGCATACATATATCTGCTTCGGCAGAATGCCACACCCAGTAATGGATAACGTGATATATATATATATATATATATATATATATATAATTCTGTGCCTCAGAGGTAAACTGTATTAAGTCACATTTTTGCGAAAAATGAGTTTTATGTACAATTGCACTTAACATTGTTGGTTCTATTATAAGGAATAGAGTTTTATGTCATATATAGCTCACATTCAAATTTAACTATCTTTAAATAATGTTATGTCCAATACCACTTCGAGGGTAAATAGTATTAAGTCCGCTAGTTTCAATTTACAATTTTTAGTCTACAAATGGAAATAATTTTCTAATTTCTAAAATAGTACATTTTCAATTTCGATCCGAGGAATCTACTATTTTATATTTTAAAAACTCGTTTGAAGATGATTTCGACAAAATAGATTTATCTAGAAATACCAGACGTGCTCAGTTTCCAGAAAATCTTCCGTGTGTTCGAAATAATGCAAAACCCATTAGCACAAAAAAATACAAAAGTCTACAAACTCTTTTGCCTTGGATCCCTAAGATGTTTCATGAATTTTACAAAAACCTTCCACATCAGGATGCGAAGAATGCTGATGATGAATAAATTTTAAAATATTGTTTCGTTTCGTAAAACAGAATTTGTTCTTGTTGCGATCTTATTGAATTTTCGTAAATTTAATTATTTTAGTATGTAAGATCATTTAATAAAAATATTCTTATTCTTTTAGTTTCTCTTACGAAGATAAAAAATAACTTTAATTTAGCTTGAAATAATTTTCAGGCATAAATGAACAGATAGCAACCATAATTAAATATGTAATTTCAAGTCAGAACTTGCTTCGTGCGAAAATTAATAAAACTTAGCTGATTATATTTTTTATTTAATAGAATTTTTAAATATTTGACTGTTTTAAGTCAAATAAAAATGATTTGTTTATAAGGCAAACAATATTAAGTCCACAAAAAAAAATACGAAAAGTTATAAACATAAAAATTTATCATTTTTAATATACAATGATGATATTAAGTCTGTAAAATCCATTTGATGGTTATATGTAATAAATTGTTACAATGGTATAAGAAAGTTGATATCTTAAAACTTTAAACGCGTTTTTCTCTAATTGTTACATTCAGGACTTAAGACAGTTTACTTCGGAGGCACAGATATATATATATATATATATATATATATATATATATATATATATATATATATATATATATATATATATATATATATATATATATATATAAGTTATAGTGCGGAATAGTGCTGACATAGACAATGAATACTTTTAAGAACGTGACTTTATGTAGAATTATCATATTACATTATACGTAGTTGTAGTTTAACGATGGGATCTTCTTTGTATGTTTTAAGTTAGTCTTAGCTCAGAATCTGTACTAGTAGGAACTCTTAAAGTAAAATAAATACTTTTTAAAAACAAAGTTAATTTGTTTAATAATATAATTGGCGCAGTCGGTAGGATTTGCCATAACAAATTAGTGAAAATAATTTGGTTCACCTTAGTGATTTATTTGGCAAACGAACAGTCTTTTTGTGTTAACGCAAGTAACACTTTGTGCGCGTAGTGAGTTAACGTACATAACTAACTAATCGCGCATCTTACTAAAAGACTGACAAAAAACAAATTAACTTAAGTTCCTGAGCATCCTCACCGTGCTGAGTGCAAATCAGCCAACGAGAACGTCAACTCTGCAGCGTCGACCAGCTGGGCGGCATCTCCGAATCCAGAGGCACCTGCATCCGACCTAGACGACTACAGTACGAGCATCTCATCAAGCGATTTCAACGAATATGAAATCGTCACTGATACTGCTACTGTAAGTACTACATGTCATTTCGAGGTCCAAATATAATAATAAATTCAAGCGAAAGTTCAAATTCTGAATCAGACTCAGATCTTGACGATCCTACTTTAATTCCAAATATCTCAAATAATCCTAGAATTGTATTAAGAAAGTCTAGATTAAACATGACTACCCCAACCTTAAAAAAGGAATATCTGGATATGGTTCCAGAATTCTACGGTGAAAGAGAACTTTTACCAAGATTTATAGAAATCTGCGAAAAATTAGTAAAACGATTTTACAATCAAGCAGATGCTCAAGATTTCCAAAATGAATATTTAATGAGCACAATATTAGCTAAAATAAAAGGCGAAGCAGCAATAAATATTTCTAGCTGTTCCGTGAAAACTTGGGACGATTTAAAAACGTCACTGATAGATACTTATGCGGACAAAAGAGATTGTTTTACCCTAACGATAGAAATGACCGAACTAAAACAAGGCGCGAACGATACGGTATTTGATTTTTATAATAAAATACAACACATTCTAAATTTACAAGTATCGTATGTAGTAACAAATCATCCGACTACTGCCGAAATAATGACTGATTTCTTTAGAAATTACGCCCTCAGAATTTTATTAAAGGGATTAAAAGAGCCAATAGGGCAACTCATGAAAGCAAAGAAACCTGCTGACTTAAACGCTGCACTAAGTATGCTTACAAATGACTTTCAGTTTGAAAATCATTCCAAACCATCTAAAAATGTAATGCCTATTCAAAAACCATTCCCAAGACAGAATAATCAAAATTTTAGAAATAATAGACCCTTTCAAGTAACGAATGTACCGCAGAATACTAACTACACGTTTAATAAACCACCGACATATTTCAATAACCAACATATAGCGCAGCGTAGAACTAACTTTCCTACAATGATTAGAAATACTAATCAACCACTTCCCAGACCTACACCAATGAGTATCTCTACACGAAATACACAATTAAATGCCCCAAGACCTGGACCTTCCACTCAAAGACAAAATTTCATAAGTCAGAACAGACAATTCTTTCCCAAAAATATCGCGGAAGAACTTTATAACATAGATCAATCAGAAATAATAAATTATACAGACGAACACAACATTGTAGATCAACCAGAAACACAAAATTATACAGTGGATGAATATACACTCGATGATAACGCAGAAATGACAGCTGAAACTAATATATCAGATCAAAACGAACATTCTTTTTTAGACGAAATAGCCTCAGATCAAATATTTCATACTTCCAATTAATGAACTTAACAAATAACCAAAGCAAACTGCCATTCATTATAATTCCAGAAAATAATTTAAAAATCTTAATAGACACTGGTAGCACGAAATCATTTGTAAATCCCGACATTGCTTTGAAATACTACAAACACGCTATCAGTAAAGACCCGTTTCAGATTACAACTGCACACGGCTCCTCTACCGAGAAGTACAGTACACAAATTCCTATCTCAAATATTTTTAATCTTAGAGACAATTCAAAACCCGCGTTAAAATATTATCTTTTTAAATTTCATAATCAATTTGATTTACTTCTTGGCATGGAAAATATGAAAAAACTAAAAATTTCAATTGATACCGTAAACGATATGATAATTACCCCAAACAGTAAAATCAAAATTCATTATCATAATTCTAAAGCTACCCCCGATACAAATAATTTAACAATAAATGAAAAATATTGTAATATTGGCATAATAGAACCGACTTCGGAAAAAATAATTAAAATAAAAGTTAATAAAGAAAAAGGTAATATTCTAGTTCCAGAAATCAAAACAAAAAATTTAATAATTCCTGAATGTGCTACTGTAGCAAAAAATTTTGAAGCTATGTGTATAATTATTAATTTATCAGAGAATGAAGTTAAATATCAGTTTACAATTCCGATTATAGTGGAAACGTTAGACGACTATGAAATTTATACAGGGAATAGAAATTCAAATCTAAACCTTACACAAACAGATAAAGTAAATTTTGATAAACTAAAAATTAGAACGGATCATATGAACAAAGAAGAAGAAATGGCAATTTCAAAATTAATTAAACAATACTTGAATATTTTTTATTTAGAAAACCAAAATTTATCTTTCAGTAATCAAGTAAAACACAAAATTAGAACTAAAGACGAAGTACCCATATACACGAAATCATATCGATACCCTCACATTCATAGAGAGGAAGTTAGGTCCCAAATAAATAAAATGCTTAATCAACAAATAATTCGACCTTCTAATTCACCATGGTCTTCCCCAATCTGGGTAATCCCCAAAAAACTTGACGCATCGGGCAAACAAAAATGGCGAGTAGTCATCGACTACCGAAAATTAAATGAAAATACCATCGGAGATAAATATCCCATACCTAACATTACGGACTTGCTGGACAAACTCGGACGGTGTCAATATTTTACCACCCTTGATCTCGCGTCGGGTTACCACCAAATTGAAATGGACAAGACTGACATATCTAAAACAGCATTCTGCACTGAAGACGGACATTACGAGTTCTTACGAATGCCATTCGGGCTAAAGAACGCGCCAGCGACCTTTCAACGGGTCATGGACAATGTTCTGAGAGGGTTAACTCACAAAATTTGTCTAGTATATCTGGACGATATAATCATTTTTAGTACAAGTTTAGATGAGCATATAATTAATTTGAAATTAGTATTTGACCGATTAAAAGAAGCCAACTTAAAAATTCAATTGGATAAATCGGAATTTCTAAAAAAAGAAGTTGCGTACCTCGGTCATATTGTAACCCCTCATGGCGTTAAACCTAACCCTGACAAAATTTCAGCTATTCTAAATTACCCATTACCTACCACGACAAAACAAATTAAAGGATTCTTAGGACTTATCGGATATTATAGGAAGTTCATAAAAGACTTCGCAAAAATCACCAAACCCATGACAAAATTTCTAAAAAAAGACGCGACTATTGACATTAATAATTCAGAATACAAACAATGTTTTGAGACATGTAAACTATTACTAACTAATGAACCGATACAACAATACCCCGACTTTGGAAAAGAATTTATCTTGACATGCGATGCAAGCAATGTAGCACTCGGTGCCGTCTTATCGCAAGGTAAGATAGGCAGTGACCTGCCAATCGCTTACGCTAGCAGAACGCTTAATGAAACGGAAATGAACTATTCTACGATCGAAAAGGAACTTTTAGCGATACATTGGGCAACAAAATATTTTCGGCCGTATCTTTTTGGAAGGAAATTTTCTATTTGCACAGATCACAGACCCTTACAGTGGCTGTTTTCCCTTAAGGATTGTAGCCAAAAATTAATTCGTTGGCGATTAAAACTCGAGGAATATGATTATGAAATTATTTATAAAAAAGGAAAATTAAATTCAAATGCAGACGCCTTAAGCCGAATTCCACGAGAAAATGATGACAAAATTCAAAATTTATTAAAACAATACGAAAGCGAATCTGTCCTAGCGCAATACCAAGACTATCTAACGAAAAAACAAACAGACAAACCGACTCACACAAACATTATTGAAGTAGTTGGAAACTTATTTACTGCACCGACAGACAACAGCCTAGCACATTGCGTCAGTAAAGACTTAAAAATGTCAAAAGGAATTGCTAAACAATTTAAAAATAAATTTCAAAATATCGATAAACTTAAATCCCAAAACCCTCAACTTCATAACTTAATTTACTTAAAAGAAAAGAACCGTTTCATAATATATTTAATAACTAAAGAAAATTATTATAATAAACCAACAAAACAAGACGTATTTTACACGTTACTGGAATTAAGAAACTTTTGTTTAAAAAATAAAATACAAAATTTAAGCCTACCCAGAATTGCTTCTGAACGAGACCAGTTAAACTGGAACGATGTTAAATCAATGCTTGAATATATTTTTGATAAAACAAACATATTAATTACAATTTTTACCTTACCAGATGACATACTCCCACACATAGATATTAATACAAATGATTCAGACGAAAATATTAATCAATTCCAAAAATTCATGGATAATTTTAATAGAGAATTAGAAAATAATATAAATTCTAATAATCAGGACGATAACCAATCCTTAGTTGTGGAAGTAGGAGATGATACACAAACTGCAGACGTAAACAACGACCAACATAATGATAACGATAGTGACGTCACAGTTCATTCTAATCAAGAAAACCCAGTAATCGGCATACCTATTGCCGAATATCCTGTTAACTACGGTAAAAATCAGATAATCATATCTGAAGTAGAATTCAGCCCTAATTCTCCCAAAATTCTAAAACTCTTTGAGAACGCAAAACAAAGAATCCTAGTACAATTTTCGAAACTAAATTATGAAAAGGAAATGATTCAATTCCTTAAAGAATACACCGTACCAAAAGTAAAATATTATTTATATTTCGAAAATGAATTATATGAAAAAATTATCCCTAGTTCTGCAAAAATATTTTAAAAATTCACAAATACACATGGTTAAATGCACACAATATCTTACAGACGTCACTAATGAAGAAGAAATATTAGAAATCATAAATAATTATCACACAGGAAAAACAAATCACAGAGGTATTGACGATACAGAGGCACGCATTAAACAAATTTATTACTGGCCAAAATTAAGAAAATCGGTTCAAACGTATATTAATAATTGTGAATTATGTCAATTAACCAAATATGACAGGAAACCCCTAAATTTAAAATTTAATACAACTCCGACAGCAACTAAACCTTTTGAAATTGTGCACATAGATACGATAACACTAGAGAACTTTAAATTTTTAACAATAGTTGACTCATTTTCTAAATTCGCACAAGCATATAAACTTAATTCCGGGCAAGGAATCGAAGTAGCTAATAATTTAATAAAACACTTCACGCATCACGGAATACCGGAACAAATTATTTCTGATAATGGACTAGAATTTAGAAACTCAGTTGTTAAAGAACTGTTAGACATACACAAAATTCATACTCATTTCATTAGTTCACAAAATCCTCAATCTAACGGAATAATAGAACGCTTCCACTCGACACTCATAGAACACATTAGACTGTTCAACAATCAGACCGAATTTTCTAAAAAAACAATTGAAACTAAAGTAAACTATGCTCTTTTGGCATACAACAATACAATTCACTCTGTTACGAAAGTAAAACCATCTGAAATAATATCAGGTCACCTGGAAACAAATTCCCCCTTCAATATAGATATTGATAAGCAACTTGTGAATAATTACATGGAAAATCATAGAAATAAAACTAAAATTTTATATCAAACTATTAATAACAAAATTTTGCAAAATAAAGAAAAAATCATTAGTAAATGTAATGAAATTAGAGAAGAATTACCCAAAATTCCTAAAGAAGTTTTTGTAAAAAATAAGCAAAAACAACAAAAAACAAAAAATAAATTTAAATCTGAGAAATTAAAATCGATTAATAAAAATTTAAAAACCGCTCAATTAGAAACTAAACACGGGAATACAAGGGAAAAAATTCATCTTTCGAATATAAAACGCCCTAGAAAAAAGACTTATCAATTTAATACTCTTCCAGGCTGTTCACATTGGGACAAGGATCGATCATCAAAAACATAACAGAAAATATTGGATTACTACCTATTAGACTGGGCCCGGCCAAATTAGAAAAAGCAACACATACACTCATTCACTACTACAACCTTAAACCCCTTTTCGAACAATACGACAACCTAAACAATCAATATAATGATCTAAAAATAACGATATCTAATAACTCGAAATATTTACATGAACTTGACAACTATATCAACATAATAGAATTCATTCGGACAAATATTAATAATAAAATTGATAACATCGAATTCCATACAAATAAAAATAGAAACAAAAGAGGCTTAATAGATGGATTGGGATCAATTTTCAAAGCCGTTACTGGCAACTTAGATGCAGAAGACGGAAAAAGATACGATAAAATATTAAACCACATGCAAAAGAATGAACACAATTTAGAAAAGCAATTAAAATTAGCTTATTCGGTTAACCACCAAATTATAACAAATTTTAATAATACTATATTAGATATAAAACATAATGAAGCTATTTTGAAATCTAAAATATTACAACTCAGCGAAATAATAAATAACATGCATATCCAAGATATTCTTTTTGCAAAAACCATTTACGATCAATTAATAATCCTTTATAACTCGATCCTAGACATCCTACAAGATATCGAAAACTCAATCACCTTTTGTAAATTGAGAACATTACACCCCAGTATAATACATCCAAATGAATTATTATCCGAATTGCAAAAGATCTCTAAACATTATAAATCCCAATTACCTTTCGAACCAAAACCAGAAAATATTTTAGAATTTGAATCATTATTAAAAGTAGACTGTAAAGTTGAACAATCCCAAATAATTTATTTAATATCAATTCCCATTAACTTTGAAAAAGACTTTGAACTGTTTTACTTATATCCTATACCAACAATACACGATTCAGAATTTGTAACGATTATTCCAAGTGCAAGATACTTTCTAAAATCTAATACTGAAATAATGCCTCTAAATGACATATGTACTACCACCAAGGTTTATCAGTGCCCAAATAAATTCTACAACCACCATCAGTCATCATGTGAACAAGAAATCTTACAACAACAATCCTCGACTCAGTGTCGCTATTCAAAAATTAATATAAAAGAAAACCATATCGAAGTAATTCCGGAAATTAATAAGTATTTATTAATATTCCTTTATGAAGATAAAATAACTCTTAAATGTTTAGACGAAGTAAATATCAAAACTCTGCGCGGAATCTATTTAGTAAAAAATGATAATAATTGTGAAATAATATATAATCGACAAAAATTAATATTTTTGAATAAAGAACAAGGACAACCTATAATTTTGCCAAAATTAAATTTCGCACTTAATACTTCGACATTAACAAATTTCTCAATAAACTTAAACCCTGTGAAGCTAGAAGACATCTCATTAAACCCTGTAGTCGCCATTAAAGAAGAAGCCATCAACATCCATGTGCCAAGTGTATGGACTGTTATGTTGTATCTGTTAATAATAATAATTGGACTGTACTTATTAATAAAGTGGATAAAATCAAGGAAACTAAGAAAACCGATCATCAATTCGAAATCGGAAGAAGAACAAATCGAGCTACCAGGAGGTGCTCCTTTCTGAAGAAGGGAGGAGTTATAGTGCGGAATAGTGCTGACATAGACAATGAATACTTTTAAGAACGTGACTTTATGTAGAATTATCATATTACATTATACGTAGTTGTAGTTTAACGATGGGATCTTCTTTGTATGTTTTAAGTTAGTCTTAGCTCAGAATCTGTACTAGTAGGAACTCTTAAAGTAAAATAAATACTTTTTAAAAACAAAGTTAATTTGTTTAATAATATAATTTATATATATATATATATAAGAAATAAAAGTGATATTTCATGTTTACATAAAATAATATCCATAATACGTCAGAAAAGTGTTTTTACTTGACTCAGAGGATTAAAATACTCGGCCTGCGGTCTCGTATTTCAAACAACCGCTTCGTCAAGTAAAATATCACTTTCCTGACTTATTATGTAATATACTATTATCATACTATTTTTCCTATATAGCATTTATTTAGTTTTATTCAACATTTTTATAAATTTTATTTAATTAATAAAATTTGAAGGTGGTAATATTGTCGACTGTGGGAATCGAACCGAAGTTCTCAAATCCGCAGGCCGATTCGATAATACTGAGCCACATTGGTTTGAATTAATAAAAGCTACTAGAAGTTACATTAAATTTACTCCTGTGGCTCCCCCACCACTAACATCTTTGGGGTTCGTAATTTAACGGCTGGTAACCAACACTGCACGCTCATAAATATATCACCTACCGAGATTTGCATCGGTAGAGTGCCACACCTAGTAATAAAGATTTAACTTTTTTACATAAATTATATTTCAACAATATTTAACAAAAGTATTTACAAAATATTAATTTATTTAAAGTGTACATGTGACAACAGGATCTAACCAATTAAACCAACTTCCATTGCAATAAGCAGGATCAGCATTAGGATCTATCAATTTATTTGTCTGAGGAACCATTTCCTTTCTATACGCTTCTAACGACCCATTCAATTGTTTTACTATTGCCGGTTGAATGTTCGAAATATCCGTCGTCTCGGTTGGATCTCTCCATAAATCAAACAAACAATATCCCGTATTACAAGTTAGATTTTCTCGTTCAGCATCCATTTGTTTGACTTCTAAACTATGTCTCATGTTACGAATGACTCTTCTCGTCAAGCGTAACCGAGATCCTGCTCTGGAGATGGCGCGGTTGACGTCACTATGTAACACTGAGGAGATGTTGTATGTTGGGGTATTCGTGGATCTGCCTGAATCGCCTTCGTAGTTGTCATAGATCCCGTTTTGAAAGCTTCCTTGAGTTAGTTTATATCGTCCGTCGGATGTTAATATGCCGGAAAAGTTATCGATTTCATCAATGTTAAGGAGAATGTCTTTTCTTTTCCTTGGAGATTTTCCTTTAGAAAGAAGTGGCCAGTGGTTTACGCCGTCGATTTTACCTAAGTCTGCCACGTTTCCTCCTAAATTAATAATAAACATTTACAATTCAATTCTTAAGAGTTCAAGCTTATTCTGGATTTTGGATTAGTCAAATTAAGCTAAACTACGAGGTGTGGCTATTAAATAACGAGACTGACGCTGCTACAGACGAAGTACGCATGCGCCAAACACCAGCGACTGTCAGCTTTTTAGGGTGAAGCTTTCTCTTTCGAATGCAGTACCTCTCGCTTCTGTAAACAAATCCGTATAGCCGTAGCATTCGTTCTAATTAGAGTTGTTTTTTTGTTTCGCCGAAAAAATGTTAAGTGCAACATTAGAGCAACGAATTGTTGTGAAATTTCACATGAAACTTGACAAAACTGCTACTGAAACTTATAATTTATTGAAAAAAGTTCCCGAATTGTGGAAGGACAAGTCATGGTTTCTCCATCAATGCGCTGGCTCATTCCGCAATTTCTAGCCAAGTACAGCATCCCAGTGTTGAACCATCCGCCTTATTCGCCAGATCTTGCACCGTGCTACTTCTATCTGTTTCCTAATCCCAATGGCACACTGGTCGAGGAGCATCGGGGAGCTCATTGAAGAAACAATAGAACGCACCCTGACTGATAAAATAAACAAACACGAAAGATTAGCACAAAGCAAAACCAAAATGACAGCCCACGCTAATATGAAATGAGACACAATCGTTTCATCGAGGAACTCCTCGATGGAAATAGAGGCGCCTCTATTTTTCATCGATGACGGGTGCGTTCTGTTGTTTCATCGATGAGCTCCTCGACCAGTGTGCCATTGGCATTAGGTGAAATTTGCCTTAATAGCAACCAGATTTGAGCTTTGAAAGAGAAATCGGCACGCGTTCTGAAGGAGTTGACAGAAGAAGACTTCCAGCACTGTTTCGAACAATGGAAGATTCGCATGGAGCATTGTAGGGATAGAGGAGGGGTGTATATTGAAAGTAATAATAAGTAAATATGTATGGAATCAAAATAATATGTTAAAACAGCATGAGTCTCGTTATTTAATAGCCACGCCTCGTATATCACATCAAAAAAGATTAAATAAATTGAAGTTAGTTTTTGAAGAGTGATTTCCATTATGTTTTTAAAATCGGACAAGAATAAGTTTAACATTCCCAGGTTATTAACATGTTGTGTTCAAAGAATGAAAAGAAAATAATATAAAACAAACAAAATTTCAAAACGTAGGTTATGATCTTTCTGTCACTCCGCTTCAATTATTTAGCTGTGTAAACTCGGTTCACATTTGAACCAATCAGAGAGCTGGTATCGTAGACCATATCTCACCCAATTCTTTATACAGGCTGATCAAAAGGAATTGTTATAGTTGGCAATACAATTCCAGAGATCTTTTTATTCCACAGTTGGCACAACGTCAGATAAAGGCGGAAATGCTATTTGACATTTCTAATAAATACAAATAGGTTATGTCAGGAGTCTGACAGCTAATAGAATTTTGACTTTTTAAGTAATAGAAATACTTTAAAAATAAATGTAATAATAAATGTACTCAAATTTAAATTTTAAATGTCACTGTCAACAACAGAAAATGAATTTATGTATCAGGCTTACCAATTTCAAGTAGTTTTTTTTTATTGCCAACTGTAACAATTCCTTTTGATCACTCTGTAGTTAAAACGCATAAAGTATAATTAAATAATTTTTGACAAACCTGCAGCAGCATATAAAGTAGGTAACCAGTCAGTGATATGAAACACCGTATTTTCTATGTAATGTCTGCGTTTCAATAGTTTACTCCAAATAGCAGCCACATTTCTAACACCACCTTCGAATAGAGTACACTTCAACCCTCTCAACGGCCAATTCGATCCAAAATTCTCATATTTTCCTGACGTTTGCGCCCCGTTGTCCGACATAAACAACAAAATCGTGTTCTTCAACATTCTCTTCTGACTTAAGGCTGTCACTACTTTTCCAACAGATGTGTCAAGTCTGTTGACGATGTCTGCGTAGAGCCTTCTCTTTGGTTCGTTGATGTAACTGTACTTCTGGTCGGCTTCCTCAGGATTAGGGACTTCCAAGTCCCAACCGGTTTTGCCGGTATGTGGTGCCAGGTGACTTACAAGCATAAACATTGGATGGAATGAATTGTGATGCTTGATTAGATTGATGGCTTCTTCTGTGAAGAGGTCTGTTGCGTATGTTCCGTTGTATTGGAAGGCTGGCTTGAACCCTCTGTGTAAGTCGAAGCCGCCGAAAGTCTAGAATTTTATTAAATTAATTATTAATTATGAAATAATGTATAAAAGACTGGAATTTTAATGTGTAACATTATTATTAGTTCAATGCAGATGGTGTCCTTTGTTTTAAGATTCAGGAGTTGGCAATCCTAGTTGTACGCCATATCGGTATAGGCATATTTCATTTCCATGATATATACATCTGTATTATTAAACTGTTTTCAGTAATAATATAAGAGTGAGAATAAAGTGAAAATAATTTGACAGATATTCTGAAAACTTGTTGGCAGGTAATAGTCACGAAAGCCCGTAGGGTTTGAGTGGCTATTGTCAATTGATAAAGATACTTGAGAATTATTTTCTAATTTATCCAACTCTCGAGTTATATTTAATTAGACTATTTTTTGACCTAGCTGTTGAGATCGATTCATCCAACTTAAAAAATTTTGAACTGGGTCCATATCGGTTGATTACTTATTAATGTATTCTTGAAAGTTGTTTCCAAAATTTGTTGGTGTATTTCTGTATCTAAAATACAACTAAATCGATTTTTTTCACAAATTTTACTTGACGCGTTGGTAGTTTTAAATAATTCTTTGACAACTACCTATCATTTGTTACAAATAAAAATGCATCTACAGAGATTAACCCGGGAATAATCACAAGAGCTTTATTCTCAGTATAATAATGACAGGATTGGTTAAAACGCAGACACTTGACATACAATGAAGCATTTCATTGATTTTGAGGAACGTAAAAAAATAATCAACATAATAATGAAGCGATTGTGAACGTACAGTATAAAAAATTCATTACAGCATTAGTATCGTAATAGAACTCATTACGCTTTTTAATATTGTAATATTGATATAACGTTATGAAATTTGTTAAAATAATATTCTTCTGTTTGAATAAAATTTGTGACTCAAAAATAATCTACTTCAATATTACTTGGCAGTTCAATAAATTCGATAATAAAATAAATAAATAAATATATCATCACGGCTTCTACCCATTACTGGGTGTGGCACTCTACCGAAGCAGATCTCGGTAAGTGATATTTTGCGCGTGAAATGCGGTTACCAGCCGTCAAATCACGGCCCACAAAGCTGTTAGTGGTGGGGGAGCCACAGGAGTAATTTTAAAATGGTGAAAATTGTTTGTCGCCTGTGGGAATCGAACCAGGGTTCTCAGGATCCACAGGCCGACTTGATACCACTGAGCTAAGTTTTTAAATTTTAATAACGAGAACATAAAAAAATAGTTACGCACATCCTCTCTCATTTGGTAGTCAAAATACCCAATGAAACCATTCCAATACCCCAGAAAAGTTTGAAACCCTCTTTCTGTGGGCGTAACACTTCTATGGTGATGTCCCAAATGCCACTTTCCAACTAAATGGGTGTTGTATCCCAATTTCAACAATTTTTCACCAACGGTGGCCATGTTAACAGGAAGAGCCCTTGGTTCTCCTGCTTTCAATACGTAACCCTGCATCCCTTTAAATAAATAATTAATTTTATTTTTTGTTCTTGGGTATTTTTAAAGAATACAGACCTGATCTAATAGGATAGTTTCCAGTAAGTAATGCAGTCCTAGAAGGGGTGCAAATATGCATTGTGTAGTGTCGGTTTAATACTACCCCATTGTATCCCAAAGCATCGATGTTAGGGGTTGGTATTTGTGAAGATCCATGGAAACCTATATCATTCCTCCCCTGAAATAAAAGAGGTATAGAAAAATACTCCTATACAGGGTGCTTCAATACAGAAAAAATTATATAATAAAAATAAAAATTATATACAGTACATAAAAAAAATATATCAGAGAATTACAAAAAATGGCTTGTTTCAATTCAAAATAAAAAATAAATAATTACTCATTCTGAATGTGGCATTTTGCCGCAGTAAATCTTGGTAAGTGATATATTTATGTGAGTGAAATACGGTTACCAGTCGACAAATCACGGCAAATGAATGTTTTGATGTTCAAATCATTCTTTATTGTGTGCCTATTTTTATTTTTTGTTATACCGGATGTATCACGAAAGCGGGCTATAGTTGTTTTACATAGGAAAACAGTTGTCTCGTGCACATTATTTCGCAAATACATCTTAAATTATTAAAAAGCGTATACGTACTGAAAATAAATTCGTTCTGTCTATTTAAGTTTCTAATACAAAGACAAAAAGTCAATTGCGATGTGGAACTGTGTCTTAATAAATAAGAAAAATAGGAAAAAAAAACTAGTTGATCACACCATACTGATGAGTCCCTAAAGGACGAAACGCGTCTATGGTTAAAGCTGAACTAACCAGCCGTTTGATGATGACCTGATAAGTTGATTCAAACGTGCTGTAAATTTTGTGGGATTTGTGACAAGTGATGAAAAGTTTTTACCTATTTTTCTTATTTATTAAGACACAGTTCCACATCGCAATTGACTTTTTGTCTTTGTATTATTTCAATTGCTGTCAAGCAGTTTGCGATTCTGTCGGTAGATGGCACCACGGGTTGCTCCGTAGCTCTCATGTCATGTTACCGGCTTACATAGTTTAACATCAGTCAATTTAGCTTGAAAAAGTATCACAGTTCTCTAGTCCCTAGTTGGTCTAGTTGGATAGTTGATCACACCATACTCATGAGTCCCTAACGGACGAAACGCGTCTATGGTTAAAGCTGAACTGACCAACCGTTTGATGATGACCTGATAAGTTGATTCAAACGTGTTGTAAATTTTGTGGAATTTGTGACAAGTGATGGAAGGTTTTTTCTTATTTATATAAGTTTCTGTTTTGTTTGTATCTCTGCTAACTATTGAAATATCTTTTTCGCGCGTTGCCATTGCAAACACGTGACAAATATATTTTCTGATTGTTTCACAGAAAACGTTAAGTTTACGTTGAGAAATGAGAGCGTGATTGGCAACTTTTCATAGCAACCGTAGAAAAAAAAATACATTATATACAGTTGCGATAATATTTATTATTTAACTTGTTTGCAACTAATAATAAAATATATGTTATTATTATTAGTTTAAAAAAATTGTAAACAAAATTACGTTAAATAGTAAATAACTAATTAACATAATTTACATAAAATATTAAATTAAACATCCTTGTATTGTTAAAAAACCTTGCATCGAGGTCGGCAGTTTATTGTGATGCCAATCGGATAAAATTAAGACATATTGTAAGTATTAAGTGAATTTCAAACTTTTCAGTTTTAAAAAATTCGATAGATACCGGGTGTCCACCGAAAGCGAGATATCCCTATTAACTTATTTATTTATAAAAATATCTTACTGAAAATTCATAAATTTAATATATGCGGCATCATTTCTATGTATAAATGATAAATATATTACTTCTGGTTTAACCATCAACTTTCTTATTTTAATTAGAACAGTTTATATTTTTTAATGGGGTGGCTAGCTCAGTGGTATGAAGTCGGCCTGTGGATTCTGAGAACCCTGATTCGATTCCCACAGGCGACAAACAATTTTCATAATTTCAAAAACTACCCCTGTGGCTCCTCCACTATTAACATCTTTGGGGGCCGTGATTTGACGACTGGTAACTGCACTTCACACGCAAAATATTTCACTTACCGAGATTTGCTTCGGCAGAGTGCCACACCCAGTAATGGGTAGAAGGCGTGATGATATATTTATTTTTATTCTAAATTAAACTATTTGTACTCTTTTTTAAATATTTCTATAAATATTATTTCTCACTAATTTACTTTTCACTTATAATACTATTAATAGTAATTTTAAAACACTTCTATTAATTTATAATTGTAACCGTTAATCATAATTGCTATTTGAAGTGAACGCAATTTAAGTTCCGTATGATTTTTTTTATCACTCCCATACAAATGTCTATATTTTAGTTTTAAATTTAAAATATTACTTACCAGATCATCTGCAAGAAATATAATAATATTCGGCCTTTTATGAAAACTATGAACACTGGAAATAAATGTTACTCCCATTAAAAACACAATATTGTTTGGCTTCATTTTTCATTTGTATTGTTTCACTCATCAGGTATTACTGATGCAAAACTTGAAACTTTTCGCGCTTTTATATCTTCTGACTAATGACTAAGAAGATCTGTCTAAAGATAATTTTTGTTTCGCGGTTACTTATAACAGACAATTGATTCTAATGTAAAAGTAAATGTATTAATTGTGGGTAAAGTAGGTAAAGAAATAGATATCGCATAAAATATCCAAATTGTATTTTACTAGGTTTTTTAAGAGCAGAAAAATAGTGCTAGGACAAAAAATTTATAATTAGAATAGTATATTGAAAAACGAGTGTTACAATCTCCCTTATTGTAATATGGGTACAGGAAAATAAGAATGTTACAAATGATCATTGTAACATGTGTTTTTCTGAAAAATGCCTACTTTGAAATACGCTTGAAAATACTAAAAAAATTTATGTATCCATGGACTTTGACTATATTCGCTGTATTCCATTTGCCATTTGGTTCACTTAAATCAGTTCAGTTAAATTTGACACTTGAGTAAATAAATTGAATTTAGCAAACTGATGAATTTATTGGAGTGAATTACTTTAAAGTTTAATAAAATCTGTAATTCTAGTACAGGAAATAACGTCAGCGAAGTAATCCAGCAAAATGAATAAATGATTTGGTTCAGAAAATGTAAGTTAGATCTGATCCAAATGTCAAATAGAATACACATAATGTTGCGCCATGGATACACTCTTACTTCATCGCTCGGTGAGTGACAAACGTCCACTTTCTGCACTCATCTGACAGTAATGTCTACTTTCTGCTCGGTTGTAGAAAATCGTATTTTTCGTGAAACCGGCAAAAAAAGTGCCAAATTTCCTGACCAATTTTAGTTTGAAAAGTAAATTTTTGCCAAAACAGTCAAAAAATGTATGTATCTAAGTCTATAACAAAAATAACAGTCTGGTAAAGTACAAAACAGTCTGGTAAAGATTTTACCTCACTGTTCTTTTTCTTATAACCTTGGATACATAGTCTGCTGTCAAAACAATTCATATAAAAAATTTAAACATTTTGAATTATTTATGATTAAATATTGATTAAATTAAACGGTTTTAGAAAAAAAATAGTATACATAATACGACAGGAAAGTGTTTTTACTTGACTCAGCGGATTAAAATACTGGGCCTGCGGCCTCGTATTTCAAACAACCGCTTCATCAAGTAAAATATCACTTTCCTGATTATTATGTAATATACTATTGCCATACTATTTTTCCTATATCGCATTTATTTAGTTGTATTTAACATTTTTATTTAAAATAATAATAATAAAATTTGAAGGTGGTAATACTGACAGAGTCAATAAAAATCTTCGGTGTCCGTGATTTGACGGCTGGTAACCATCACTTCACGCGCTTAAATATATCACTTACCGAGATTTGCATCGGCAGAGTGCCACAACCAGTAATGGGTAAAATAAAAATGAATATATCATCACGCCTTTTACCCATTACTGGGTGTGGTACTCTGCCGAAGCAGACTTCGGTAAGTGATATATTTATGCACGTGAAGTGCGGTTACCAGCCGTCAAATCACGGTCCTCAAAGATGTTAGTGGTAAGGGAGCCACAAGGATGATTTTTAAATTGGTGAAAATGTTTTGTCGGCTGTGGGGATCGAACCAGGGTTCTCAGGATCTGTAGGCCGACTTGATACCACTGAGCTATTACTCCATATAAAAGACATGATGATATATTTATTTTTTTAAAGAAATAAAAAAGATTTATCTTTTTTACATAAATTATATTTCAACAATGTATAACAACAGTATTTACAAAATATTAATTTATTTAAAGTGTACATTTGACAACAGGGTCTAACCAATTAAACCAACTTCCGTTGCAATTTGCAGGATCTGAATTAGGATCTACCAATTTATTTGTCTGAGGGACCATTTCTTTTCTATACGCTTCTAACGACCCATTCAATTGTTTTACTATTTCCGGTTGAATGTTCGAAATATCC
Source organism: Pterostichus madidus (assembly GCA_911728475.2). Taxonomy (NCBI): domain Eukaryota; kingdom Metazoa; phylum Arthropoda; class Insecta; order Coleoptera; family Carabidae; genus Pterostichus; species Pterostichus madidus. Next base: position 11,659,497 of record OU452315.1, read on the forward strand.
GTCGTCTCGGTTGGATCTCTCCATAAATCAAACAAACAATATCCCGTATTACAAGTTAGATTTTCACGTTCAGCATCCATTTGTTTGACTTCTAAACTATTTCTCATGTTATGAATGACTCTTTCCGTCAAGGGTAACAGAGTTCCTGCTCTGGAGATGGCGCGGTTGACGTCACTATGTAACACTGAGGAGATGTTGTATGTTGGGGTATTCGTGGATCTGCCTGAATCGCCTTGGTAGTTGTCGTAGATCCCGTTTTGAAAGCTTCCTTGAGTTAGTTTATATCGTCCGTCGGATGTTAATATGCCGGAAAAGTTACCGATTTCATCAATGTTAAGGAGAATGTCTTTTCTTTTCCTTGGAGATTTTCCTTTAGAAAGAAGTGGCCAATGGTTTACGCCATCGATTTTACCTAAGTCTGCCACGTTTCCTCCTAAATTAATAATAAACATTTTTACAATACTTACATCTGGACTATAATATTTACTTACCACCTACCGTGGACAGTAAGTAAATATTACAGATCAAGGTACCGTTTATTTTGACAGCTGTTAATTTTGACATCTATTTTTTTACAATACTTGTACTGTAAGTTACCTATCAATGACAAAATTTAAACGTAGTAATGGCCGGTTTCATCAACAAAAATTAAATTTTAAACATGGTTTAAATGCAATGTCAATGATTCAATTTGACATGTAATTTTGATTTGCTTTTATTTATTTAAGCTGTATTCCATTTTCCACTTGGTTCACTTAAATCAGTTCAGATAAATTAGATACATAACTAAATGAACTGAATTAAACAAATTGTTGCACTTATTGGGGTGAATTACTTCAAAGTAAATTAGAATCTGCAATTCTAGTACTAGAAATAAAGTCGGCGAAGTAATCCAACGAAGTAAATAAGTGATCTGGTTCAGTAAATGTAAGTTAGATCTGATCCAAATGGCAAATGGAATACGCCTTTAATCAACGTTTAAATTTTAACCGGTCATAAGTGTTTCTATGGTTATATCAATACTATAATATTTACTTACTGTTCACCGTGAATAGCAAGAAAATAGGCGTAACCCATTTGCCATTTGGATCAGATTTAACTTACATTTACTGAACCAGATCACTTATTTATTTCCCTGAATTACATCGTTGACTTTATTTCCAGTACTAGAATTACTGATTCTAATTTACTTTTAAGTAATTCACCGCAATAACTGCATCAGTAATTCACTCCAATAAGTACATCAGTTTGCTAAATTCATGTCATTTAGTCATGTTGTCTAATTTATCTGAACTGATTTAAGTGGACCAAGTGGCAAATGGAATACAGCTAATATTACATATCAAGGTCCTGTTTATCTTGACTACTTTTTGACAGCTGTCAATTTTGAAACCTATTTTCTTTTTCGTCTGTTTGTGGGGTCGCGAATGTTTAGGAAATCTCGACCCTTTGGACCTCAATTTTCCAAAACTACATTCTTGACCTAAAAACTGTCACTTACAGTTCATAGTACGTAATATACTACAGAGTGATCAAAAGGAATTGTTATAGTTGGCAATACAATTCCAGAGATCTTTTTATTCCACAGTTGACACAACGTCAGATAAAGGCGGAAATGCTATTTGACATTTCTAATAAATACAAATAGGTTATGTCAGGAGTCTGACAGCTAATAGAATTGTGACTTTTTAAGTAATAGAAATACTTTAGAAATAATTGTAATAATAAATGTACTCAAATTTAAATTTTAAATGTCACTATCAACAACAGGAAATGAAGTTATGTATCAGACTTACCAATTTCAAGTAGTTTTTTTTAATGCCAACCTTTTGATCACTCTGTATTACTTTCTGTCATTCCGCTTCAATTATTTAGCTGTGTAAACTCGGTTCACATTTGAACCAATCAGAGAGCTGGAATCGTAGGCCATATCTCTCCCAACGCTTTATAGTTAAAATGGATAAAGTATAAGTAAATAATTTTTGACAAACCTGCAGCAGCATATAAAGTAGGTAACCAGTCAGTGATATGAAACACAGTATTTTCGATGTAATGTCTGCGTTTTAATAGTTTACTCCAAATAGCAGCCACATTTCTGACACCCCCTTCAAATAGGGTATACTTCAACCCTCTCAACGGCCAATTCGATCCAAAATTTTCATATAATCCTGACGATTGCGCACCGTTGTCCGACATAAACAACAAAATCGTGTTCTTCAACATTCTCTTCTGACTTAAGGCTGTCACTACTTTTCCAACAGATGTGTCAAGTCTGTTGACGATGTCTGCATAGAGTCTTCTCTTTGGTTCGTTGATGTAACTGTATTTCTGGTCGGCTTCCTCAGGATTAGGGACTTCCAAGTCCCAACCGGTTTTGCCGGTATGTGGTGCCAGGTGACTTACAAGCATAAACATTGGATGGAAGGAATTGTGATGCTTGATTAGATTGATGGCTTCTTCTGTGAAGAGGTCTGTTGCGTATGTTCCGTTGTATTGGAAGGCTGGCTTGAACCCTCTGTGTAAGTCGAAGCCGCCGAAAGTCTAGAATTTTATTAAATTAATAATAAAATTTATGTATAATGTAAATTTTTTTCGATTTATTTTTTTGTATTATAGAAAATGGCAATAAAGGTTTATATAACTAAAGGGAAAAAAATTACCCCTGTGGTTCTCCCACCACTAACATCTTTGAGGGCCGTGATTTGACGGCTGGTAACAGCACTTCACGCGCATAAATATATCACTTACCGAAATCTGCTTCGGCAGAGTGCCACATCCAGTAATGCGTAAAAGGCGTGATGATATATTTATTTATATATATATATAAATAAATAAATATATCATCACGCCTTCTACCCATTGCTGGGTGTGGCACTCTGCTAAAGCAGATCTCGGTAAGTGATATATTTTTGCGCGTGAAGTGCGGTTACCAGTCGTCAAATCACGGCCCCCAAACATGTTAGTGGTGGAAGAGCCACAGGGATAGTTTTTTCAAATTATGAAAATTTGTCGCCTGTGGGAATCGAACCAGGGACCTCAGGATCCACAGGCCGACTTCATACCACTTGTTCTTTAATATACCATTCCCAGAGCTGGGCAGTAGCTAGCTACTTTTGTAGCTTAGCTACTAGCTTAGCTACATTTACCTTAGCTGTAGCTGTAGCTTAGCTAACTGTGAAAAAATATAGCTGTAGCTTGTAGCTAGCTACTTTTTTTTCTAATAGCTTAAAAATAACAACTGAAGCTACTTTTAAAGCTACTTTTTGTAGTTTCAAGCTACTTTTTAAACAGAAGGTCAACAAAGTACGCTTGCGTACAAGCTAAACCCACACAAAATAATTATTTCTTGCCGGTTCTAACTGGCTCTAATACGCAAAAATACACAGTAGGTGCCAGATGGTATTTGCTATTTTTGATATTTATGTACATAATAGTAAATTAACAGTCATTATAACAAAAGACTGATCATATGACAATGGCAAATTTAATAATTCACAATAATTGAAAAAAGTAGCTTTAAAATTTAACAGCTACTTTAACGAAAGCTTTTAGCTGTAGCTTAGCTATATTTTACAAAATATAGCTTATAGCTGTAGCTTAGCTACTTTTTTTAAAGAATAGCTGTAGCTTAGCTACTTTTTTTAAGTAGCTTGCCCAGCTCTGACCATTCCAAACTGATAACATAAGGATCAAAATTTTAATAACGGGAGTAGAAAAAAAATAGTTTCTCACAGATTCTTTAATTTGGTAGTCAAAATACCCAACGAAACCACTCCAATACCCCAGGTGAGTTTGAAACCCTCTTCCTGTGGGTGCAACACTTCTATTTTGATGTCCCAAATGCCACTTTCCCACTAAATGGGTGTTGTACCCCAATTTTAACAGGTTTTCACCAATGGTGGCCATGTTAACAGGGAGAGCCCTTGGTTCTCCTGCTCGCAGAGGATAACCTTGCATCCCTTTAAATAAAAAAATAATTTTATAGATTGTTCTTCTTGGGTATTTCTAAAGAATACAGACCTGATCTAATAGGGTAGTTTCCAGTAAGTAATGCAGTCCTAGAAGGGGTGCAAATATGCATGGTGTAGTGTCGGTTTAATACTACCCCATTATATCCCAAAGCATCGATGTTAGGGGTTGGTATTTGTGAAGATCCATGGAAACCTATATCATTTCTCCCCTGAAATTAAAGAGTTATAGAAAAATACGCCTATATAGGGTGCTTCAATACAGAAAAAATTATATAATAAAAAAAAAATTTATATATATATATATATCATCACGCCTTTCTAACCATTACTGGGTGTGGTACTCTGCCGCAGCAGATCTCGGTAAGTGATATATTTTGCGCGTGAAGTGCGGTTACCAGTCGTCAAATCACGGCCCCCAAAGATGTTAGTGGTGGAGGAGCCACAGGGATAGCTTTTTCAAATTATGAAAATTTGTCGCCTGTGGGAATCGAACCAGGGACCTCAGGATCCACAGGCCGACTTCATACCACTGAGCTAGCTATCCCATAAAAAAAAAATGTAATAAAATATATATATATATATATCATCACGCCTTTCTACCCATTACTGGGTGTGGCACTCTGCCGCAGCAGATCTCGGTAAGTGATATATTTTGCGCGTGAAGTGCGGTTACCAGTCGTCAAATCACGGCCCCCAAAGATGTTAGTGGTGGAGGAGCCACAGGGGTAGTTTTTGAAATTATGAAAATTGTTTGGGATAATGGCAAAGTGGTAGCAAGTCGGCCTGTGGATCCAATGAACCCTGGTTCGATTCCCACAGCCGACAAAACATTTTCACCAATTTAAAATTACTCCTGTGGCTCCCCCATCACTAACATCTTTGGGGGCCGTGATTTGACGGCTGGTAATCGCACTTCACGCGTATAAATATATCACTTACCGAGATCTGCTTCGGCAGAATGCCACACCCAGTAAAGGGTAAAAGGCGTGATGATATATTCATTTATTTATTTATTTTTGTTTGTCGCCTGTGGGAATCGAACCAGGGTTCTCAGGATCCACAGGCCGACTTTATACCACTGAGATCTGCTTCGGCGGAGTGCCACACCCAGTAATGGGTAGAAGGCGTGATTATATATTTATTTATTTATTTATTTTTGTTTGTCGCCTGTGGGAATCGAACCAAGGTTCTCAGGATCCACAAGCCGACTTTATACCACTGAGATCTGCTTCGGCGGAGTGCCACACCCAGTAATGGGTAGAAGGCGTGATGATATATTTATTTATTTATTTATTTATTTTTGTTTGTCGCCTGTGGGAATCGAACCAGGATTCTCAGGATCCACAAGCCGACTTTATACCACTGAGATCTGCTTCGGCGGAGTGCCACACCCAGTAATGGGTAGAAGGCGTGATGATATATTTATTTATTTATTTTTAATTAATTAATAGATACAGTTAGGAATATTTAATTTTTTTATAAGTACTCCTATCGTAAATTTTTAATTACAAAGACTTAAGATAAAAATCATCTGATTATTTTTATTGTTCAAGACACCTGCAAATCTAATTGTAAATAAATTTAAGTTTTATAGCATGAGTTTATGCTAATACTTTTTTATAATTTAAATATTTAAGACGTAATCATACATATTAATTAGGTAGTTAAATAATGACAAAAAAGTTAAATATTAATTATATGCTTAGTATTATTTTTATACATAAACGAGTGTATCATTAATATAATATTTAAGTATTGTATAAAAAATGAAGTACACTAACATCACAGGAGGCCGTGATTTGACGCACTTCACGCGCATAAGCTGTTTTCTTTCGGTCAGAAAAAATCCGATTTAATCGGATTGACCAATCCAAAAGTGATCGTACACATTCTTTCGGTTTTCGATCATATACTCCCACCACAATATTCTTGATTGCAATCTGATTTTCCTAATCGCTTCAAAACAGCGATCACGTCGATCGGAATGCTGTCACGTGGTTTATCGGTTTGTCATTCACTAATAATTTCATGTTTAATAGTTAAATAAATAAAAATATATCCATGATGAAAAATAAAAGAGGAGAGTGTACATTAATTTATATTAATAATACGAAAGATATAAATATTTCCTGTTATTTCATCCTACAATATTATTAGTGTAATCAATTAGAATATACTAAATTATATTTTTATAAATACAAATTTTCTAAATTAATTTTGGTATTGAATTAAGGTTAAGGTAGATAAATGTCAAATTTCTATGGATTGCAATCATACAAAAATTAGTTCTTTTGAAACACGTTTTCAATCACTTGTGACGTCATGTAGTCGGATTTATTCAATAAGATCGGATTGGATCGCTTACCGAAAGAAAACAGCTTACCTATATCACTTATCGAGATCTGCTACGGCAGATTTCCACACTTATTTATGAGTAAAAGGCGTGATGATATATTTTATTTTTTACTTAACCTAAATTAAACTATTTATACTCGTTTTTAAATATTTCTATAAATGCCATTTCTTACTAATTTATTTTTCACTTATAAATAAATATATCATCACGCCTTCTACCCATTACTGGATGTAGCAGAATTCGGTAAGTGATATATTTTGCGCGTGAAGTGCAGTTACCAGTCGTCAAATCACGGCCCCCAAAGATGTTAGTGGAGGAGGAGCCACAGGGGTAGCTTTTAAAATTATGAAAAGTGTTTGTATGGGGTGGCTAGCTCAGTGGTATGAAGTCGGCCTGTGGATCCTGAGAACCCTGGTATCCTAGATTCGATTCCCACAGGCGACAAACAATTTTTATAATTTCAAAAACTGTCCCTGTGGCTCCCCCATCACTAACATATTTGAGGGCCGTGATTTGACGGCTGGTAACCGCACTTCACGCGCAAAATAAATCACTTATCGAGATCTGTTTCGGCAGAGTGCTACACCCAGTAATGGGTAGAAGGCGTGATGATATATTTATTTTATTTATTTATTTAAAATTGTTTGTCGTCTGTTGGAATCGAACCAGGGTTCTCAGGAACCACAGGCCGATTTCATACCACTGAGCTAGCCATCCCTTTTCACTTATAATACTATTAATTGTAATTTTAAAACACTTCTATTAATTTATAATTGTAACCGTTAATTATAATTGCTATTTGAACAATGATGAACGCCATTTAAGTTCCGTATGATTTTTTTATTACTCTCAGACAAATGTTTATATTGTAGTTTTAAATTTAAAATATTACTTACCAGATCATCTGCAAGAAATACAATAATATTCGGCCTTTTATGAAAACTATGAACACTGGAAATAAAGGTTATTCCCAGTAAAAACACAATATTGTTTCGCCACATTTTTCATTTGTATTGTTTCACTCATGAGGTATTACTGATACGAACCTTGAAACTTTTTGTGCTTTTATATATTTCGGTCAAGTGACTAATAAGATCTGTCTAAATATAAGTTTTGTATTGCGATCACTTATTTGTTATTTATAACAGACAATTTATTCTAATGTAAAAGAAAATATATTAATTGTATTAAGTAGGCAAAGAAATAGATGTGGCATAAATAAATCAAATTGCATTTAACCTTGCTCCAGGGCCGTCGCTAGGTTTTTTTAAGAGCAGAAAAGTAGTGTTAGGACGAAATAATTTATAATTAGACTAGTATATTGAAAAACGAGAGTTACAATCACCCTTATGCCAATGGCACACTGGTCGAGGAGCATGATTGAGCGTCGAGGAACTCATCGATGAAACAACAGAACGCACCCTGACTGATCAAATAAACAAACACGAAAAAATAGCACAAAGCAAAACCAAAATGACAGCCCACGCTAACATGAAATGAGACACAATAATACGTGTGAAATGAGACACAATCGTTTCATCGAGGAATTCCTCGATGGAAATAGAGGAGCCTCTATTTTTCATCGAAGACGGGTGCGTTCTATTGTTTCATCGATGAGTTCCTCGACGCTCACTCATGCTCCTCGACCAGTGTGCCATTAGCATAAAGATTTCATGTCAACTTCAAACTGGCGGCAATAGACCATATTACTATCTCAATAGGATGCGGGCACTCACGTGACAGCTGTCACAGTGTCACGTGAGTTCCCGCATCCTATTGGTTCTTTTCAAATCTCGTCCCAAAAAATAGTTCATTTTGTAGGTGGCGCAGTGAATTTTCCCGAAACAGCTGTTCATTATCACGTGGGTGCCCGCATCCTATACGTATGCTCATAATGCAGAACGCACCCGTCATCGATGAAAAATAGAGGCGCCTCTATTTCCATCGAGGAGTTCCTCGATGAAACGATTGTGTCTCATTTCATGTTAGCGTGGGCAGTCATTTTGGTTTTGCTTTGTGCTATTTTTTCGTGTTTGTTTATTTTATCAGTCAGGGTGCATTCTGTTGTTTCATCGATGAGTTCCTCGACGCTCATTCATGCTCCTCGATCAGTGTGCCATTGGCATAAGATCGTAGACGCTGGTGGGCCCTCCTAACCGGTGGGTCCTGTATCATTCATACAGCAGATTTAGCGAGTACTACGCCCCTAAGTAGAAAACCATATTTAAATATATTGTTATCCACAAATTTTATTTATGAATATTTCTAAATACAGACAATACAGTTTTGTTTTTCTGCTATACTAATATATTTATGTTTACTGATAATATAATATCTAACTAGTATTTAACAAGGACAAAGTATGGCGATAAATTATTAATTAATAATAAATTACATGGAGATAACATACATTTAATATATGTATATTTTAAACTAATTGTTTTACGCAACGGAGTACGATGCTTTAAATGTAAATAAACATTACATGCATATATTTAACAATAATTTTTTAATATATACAGTAAAAAATATGTTAATATTATCTTTTTTTTACATATGAAACGAAAAATTATAGTATGCAAATATATACCAATTAAAAAAAAAATAAGATAAGATTTGTTAACGAAACTTGGTAATTATAAGTTTCATGATGGCTAGCACAGTGGTATGAAGTCGGCCTGTGGATCCTGAGGTCCCTGGTTCGATTTCCAGAGGCGACAAATTTTCATAATTTGAAAAAGCTATCCCTGTGGCTCCTCCACCACTAACATGTTTGGGGGCCGTGATTTGACGACTGATAACCGCACTTCACGCGCAAAATATATCACTTACCGAGATCTGCTTTAGCAGAGTGCCACACCCAGTAATGGGTAGAAGGCGTGATGATATATATATTTATTTATTTTATGAAAATACGACGAGCTGATTTGATTTTAAATGAAATTGAAAAACCGGAAGAGGAAGTTTATTGGACACACAAAACAATAAATTCCATTTATTTAAAAAATGGAATCAGTTATGAAAAAAAAGTTTCAAATAAAAGATGTTAGCAAAAATATTTGGAACATAAAATGTTAATTGCAATTTTCCTATATATGCGTCTAATTTTGAGACAAAATAATTTTTATATTTAATAATATATTCCAATAATAATAGTAGCAATAGAAACAAAAAACATAAACATGTCTAACCTTTATATGTCAAATAATAATTGTCAAACGCAAGGAGCAAGTCATAAGTGTTCAATTTAGCGTTTTTAATATTAAATATGCTGTGTATAAGAAAGTCGTGTGGTGACCACACCAGATTTTTTATTTTGTCAACGTTTCGACTGCCACTTCCAGTCTTCTTCAGGACAAAATAAAATATAATTATAGAACAATATTTATAAATAAACTATTAAAAATAATTTGAAGAATTGAATTAAATAGATAAATGTATATATATATATATTTTTTAAATATATATAACATAAAATATTTGTCAATGAACTAAAACGGATTTTTTATTTATATTATATTAAAATTAAAACCTCATGGTTTGTGTTTTATTTATTTCGTTTGACAGCATCAAATTGAATTAAAATTACTACATAAGTTGTAACTGCGGCCAGAATCTGAAATAAAAATCATTTTATATTACAATAACATAATTTATAAATTCACAAATTTTACCATATTGAGTAACGAAAAGCTCAAGGGAAATAATCCACAGGCAGTAAATTTTATTTTTTCATGAAGTAATTGAAGTGATATTAATTTGAACTAGAAAATAATTAATACAGTTAAACAACGCAATTTTATTACGCAAGCTATTATGCAACTTGATTTCATTAGTATTTATGCAAATATTAACCTATAGTCTTATCTTTTCCGTGAAATTTGTAATATACTATTATGTAAACATTTTTTAATTTTAGAATTAATTCATTCAAAGTTAAATGTTAATATTTTTATTATAATGTGTATGGTATGGGGTAATGGCTCATTGATATCAAGTCGACCTGTGGATCCAAAGAACCCTGGTTCGATCCCCACAGCCGACAAAACATTTTCACAAATTTAAAATTATCCCTGTAGCTCTCCCACAACTAACATCTTTGGGGTCGTGATTTGATGGCTGGTAACCGCACTTCACGCGCCTAAATATATTTCTTACCGAAATCTGCTTCGGCAGAGTGCCACACCCAGTAATGGGTAAAAGGTGTGATGATGTCACTAAGAACGTGCATTCAGATTTTAAATTTATTGCTAATTTTTACAACTGACACTACATGCATCATATATTTAGAAGTAACACGAGTTAGATCTAGATCAGTTCAGGGTTGAACCCAAAGTTCCCAAACAAATACACTCTATATGTGATTTTAGCTAATTTAGTTGAGTAGTTTCGAATTTATAAAATATACATATGATGGTATGAAGTCGGCCTGTGAGTCCTGAGAACCCTGGTTCGATTCCCACAGGTGACAAACAATTTTCATAATTTCAAAAACTACCCTTGTGGCTCTCCCACCACTAACATCTTTGGGGGCCGTGATTTGATGACTAATAACCGCACTTCACGCGCAAAATATATTACTTACCGAGATCTGCTTCGGCAGAGTGCCACACCCAGTAATGAGTAGAAGGCGTGATGATATATTTATTTATTTTATTTACATATGATGGAAATGATTTAAACTTACATTTTGGTGATCAAAGTGCATATTATTTGAATTTTTAATCCATAGTTCATGAACTAGTAACGCTGTTTTATTTCCCTAAAAAATAAAACTAAATTTATTCATAAAGTACATTATTTCGTAATCAATAATAGTTGTTTCAAACCGCAAAGTGAAACTGATTACGTAACATGGGAAATGAATTTTCCTTAATGCATGATTTCAAATTAAATTTTGCATGAAGTGTATATTGGTTTGATAAAATTTTTAAACATCATTATTAAGAATTTTTCGTTTTTATTAACGTTATTAAGTGTCCTTATCACTCTTGTATGCAACAATTGCAGCCTTTTAATATTCGAATATATAAAAATATTGTGTCAACTTCGTCTATCGCCTTTACCGATAAGTTCATTCATCGATACGTCAAACATTCATTTCATAGCCTAACTTTACATATGACAATTACAAATCATACATACATATCTTCACGCTATATCCCAACAAATGGGGTAGCACGAACCCTAAAATCACTTATAAAACATTCACTCATCACACTCATCAAACAATCAGCCTTCGTCAAACATTTTCATCCAAACAAACCACCCTCACTTCAACCACATTCATAGATCACTCCATATAAACTCATTCATTTATTACACTCGAAATCATTTATCACACAACAAACCTTCAATCACATCATTCCTATTCACTTATCATTCATCTTCTTTCTTCAACGTACATAACATATACATAAAACATCTCAAATTACTCACGCTTACTCCTAATAACGAATCTACAAGATTAGAAAAGATGAAAGCGATAGCCTGCACTTGTATATGAAAAAAAAGTCCACACAATGCAGTCACTGAATATGAAACAAAAAGATAAGAACGGGAGGGAGCGTCGCCCTGCGCTTGTTTTTGAAAGTGAATTTCACACAATTGCAATTAAACACTTTACGTGAAACTCAACTTACCTCTTTTTGCACTAAAACGCAAATTCTTATAAACGTAGCCAATACTATCGTAAGTACAAATGACCATATACAATTATTTGTAGCTAAAATTATATCATATTTTTCGTCAAATAACCAAGCTATAACATTTTTTATAAAATAGTGATCGTATGCGATACAAGACAAAAATATTTGTGTAATAAATATTGTTATTGGTACAGAAAAAAGAATATTTTCTGCCTTTGCTATCTTAAAAGTTTTATAAAAAAGATTTATTAATACAATTAATTGGTCCATATTTGAATCTTTATCATTTTTATCAATTAATCTTCGAATTTTACGATTCAGAACTTGAAATGCTGTTTTTGTTGAATTTAGAAATATTGATACTATATATAGATTTATAAAACTTGTATAAAATACACAGGCGTATCCATAATATAATAAAACTATTTCATTTTGCACATGTGTTAAAAAACAATTAGAATAATAAATTATCAATATAATATATATTATTAACATTCCAGCAAATTTCTTTAAAATACATTTGCGAGATTCGTGTATTATTAAACCTTTTTGTTCTAAATATTTAATGTTATATAATAAGTTTTCTAACTTATATTTTGTCAAATTGAAATAACCAATTGATATAAAATAGTTTATTGTTGTAATAATTGTAACAGTATGTTCAGCAAAAATGGATACTTGACTCGTATTATTGAAATTTATTTTATCGTACGCAGTAAATTCTCCATACAGACAATAACAAATAAATATTAAAGTCGGCAAGCCGATAAATATTTGTAGCACTATTTCCGTACTTTTCTTGTCTTTATTTATAACTAAAGTAGTAAATAATAAAACTTTAAACATGTATAATAATGGATAAATACTATGAGCGACCGATGACTTCATTGTCACAATTTATTTCGTTGAAAATATTTTCTTTTTATAGGAAATTCATTACTTGATGAGTAATTAAGTAAATTGGAAGTGTGTATCAAATTTAGGAAATGAAATTAATTAACTGAACATTTAATCAATATATTTATATTTAGAGCTGTATTCCATTTGCCACTTGGTTCATTTAAATCAGTTCAGATAAATAAGACAACATGAATAAATGAACTGAATTAAGTAAACTGATGCACTTATTCGAGTGAATTACTTCAAAGTAAATTAGTAACAGTAATTCTAGTACAGAAAATAAAGTCAGCGAAGTAATCTAGCGAAATAAATAAGTAATCTGGCTCAGTAAATGTAAGTTAGATCTGATCCAAAAGGCAAATGGAATAGGCCTAATATAACTTTTCAAACTATGGAAGCTATTGCCGCCTTTTTTTATGTGTATAGTGCTGCCACCGTTTTCTAAAACTATTTTGACATTTAATTTGACAGCTTAAGGTTGCATGGCTGCATTTTGCTTGTTTTCATTTATAAAGTAGTGTTAATGAACAAACATTTAATACTGTTTGTAAATCTGTGACATGAACTTTCAGCAATAATTTTATATATTGTAGTTCCTATAATAACTTCAAATGTTTTAAAATACGGAATAATGAACATGGAAGATGTCATCGGTAATTTGGAAGACAAAAATCTACTAGAAATGTTGGAATTTGAGCAACAAATGTTTATGGATATCCTAAATAAGGATGGTTTAGCCGTTTCTGCAAAGTAAGATTATTTTTTAGAATGTTTTACAGACGTAATTGTTTAACTATTTCAGAGGATTAAACATCGATGTTGTATTTACAAATTTACTAAAAGTTTATAGAGATCCTGGGAACTTAGTTATCGTAATAAATTATTCAGATTATGATGAAAAATACTATGTTGAACAATTAGATAATGATGGAGTGTACACCGTATCTTTAAATGTTAATGAAAGGTAACATATTCAGTTCTATTTAATAATCGAATGAACCATTTATTTTTTGTTATTACAGGGAAAAGAGATATCTATTGGGGGGAATACATTTCGTCACTACTAGAATACTAGTAGTAGATTTACTTAAGAAACGAATTCCGATTGAAAAAATTACTGGTATTTTTGTTTTACGAGCACATACAGTTTTAGAGAGTTGTCAGGAAGCTTTTTGTTTACGGTTATATAGACAAAATAACAAGACTGGTTTTATCAAAGCTTTCTCAAACTCTGTAGAAAGTTTCACCGTTGGTTTTGGTCATGTAGAAAGAATTATGAGAGCTTTATTTGTCAAAGAATTATATATTTGGCCAAGATTTCATGCTTTGGTTCGACAGAATTTAAAGAAACACGAGGTATTTTAATACTAATATTAATTATTGTTATTGAACAGTTAGGAGTAGAAAGGTTGAAATAATATACTTCTCAATGCTTGGATTACTCGGCTTTTTTTGTAATAACCAATAATTCATTATTGGTTTGACTATGGTGTCGTTACCACCTTCTTTAAAATGTTGTATTTATAGTTTAATTAAGTCTTTAACCTTGGACTATAATTTCCATACGGAATTATTCTGTTATTGTAATTTGTTATGTATAATTAGTCTACTTATTGTTGACTTGATAATGGGACCAACCCTCAGTCCCGAAACGCCGTCAGTTGTAATTATTTTGTAAAATTGTTATTACAAAAAAAGCCAAGTATTCCAAGCATTGAGGAGTATATTTTTTCAACCTTTCTACTCCTAACTGTTCAATAAAATCAACGGCTTAATAAAACGGAATCTCCATTTTGAGGTTCCACATATTATTATTGTTATTGTCATATCATTGTTATTATTTTTAGCCAACTGTCGTTGAATTACATATTCCTATTTCTTCGAATATGAAAAACATACAAACCTGTATTTTAGATTTGATGAATAACTTAGTTAAAGAATTGAAAAGAGTCAACAAAACTCTAGAAATGCAAGTAAGATTATTGAATATTATTGAAATACTATTAAAATTTTACTATATTTTCATGATTTTAGGAAATAACTGTAGAAAATTGTGTTGCAAAGAAGTTTCACAAAATATTACAAGCTCAACTTGATTGTATTTGGTATCAATTAAGTTCGAAAAGTAAACAAATTATTGCTGATTTAAAAACATTGCGTTATTTAATAATGTAGGTAAAAAAAAATTAAAATAAATAAATATACCATCACGCCTTCTACCCATTACTGGGTGTGGCACTCTGCCGAAGCAGATCTCGGTAAGTGATATATTTTGCGCGTGAAGTGCGGTTACCAGTCGTCAAATCATGGCCTCCAAAGATGTTAATGGTGGAGGAGCCACAGGGGTAGCTTTTTGAAATTATGAAAATTGTTTGTCGCCTGTGGGAATTGAAATCGAAAAATTTTAATATATTAAATAAAATAAATAAATATATCATCACGCCTTGTACCCATTACTGGGTGTGGCACTCTGCCGAAGCAGATCTCGGTAAGTGATATATTTTGCGCGTGAGGTGCGGTTACCAGTCATCAAATCACGGCCCCCAAAGATGTTAGTAGTGGAGAAGCCACAGGGGTAGCTTTTTGAAATTAAGAAAATTGTTTGTCGCCTGTGGAATTGAACCAGGGTTCTCAGGATCCACATGCCGACTTCATACCACTGAGCTAGCCATTCCATTAAATTAAAAGAAATTCAACGTTGTAATATTTGTTGATATTTAAGGACAATGTTGTACAATGATTCTGTAACATTTCATTCGTTTTTGAGTCAACATCGGAAGCTTGAATATGCCCAAAGTTGTACTTGGGCTTTATATGAAAGCGCTGAACAATTATTTCAGTACACAAACAAATTAATTTTCACAAGTGACAAAGGTATAATCATAATTAGTGTTTGTGTAAGCTTTTCTTATACTTTGTTTTACAGAATTAAACCCAGAATTTTGTCCAAAATGGAACGCACTTTCAGAAATTTTAAGAATTGATATTCCAGCTGAAATCGAAAGTATGAAAACTGTTGAAATTGAAAGCCCAAAAGTTTTAATTTTATGTCAGGACTCTAAAACATGTTTTCAACTAAATCAGGTATAAACAGTTTTATATTAATCAAATGTTTATTAAGCTTATCTTTAAAAATAATTTTTAGTATTTAACGCACGGCCCAGAAAAATATTTATTTCTTATGGCCTTAAAACACGATATAAAATTCAATAAAATATCTAAATTATTTTCCAAAGAAACATTCAAAACAGATAACTTTGTACGAGAATTAAACAAAACTTTAAATAAAGAATCACATGAAAAACCAAAGAAACCAAGAATCGAAAAGAAGGAAAATGAGGAGTCGTCAGAGTTCGACAACTTTATGGAAGAAAAAAATAAATTGTTTGAAAATCTTGAGGAAGATTTTGAAAATACTAAAAGTTGTTACATTTTAACAATGTCTCAATTTAGAAATACGACAAATGATAGTGAAGATGAAGATAAGCAAAATGAAGATGCCAATGAATCAAAATATATTTTTGAGCCCTTCCCGGAGGTAATTGTTTATTTACAAAATTGGTTTTTTTATGGGGTGGCTAGTTCAGTGGTATGAAGTCGGCCTGTGGATCCTGAGAACCCTGGTTCGATTCCCACAGGCGACAAACAATTTTCATAATTTCAAAAGCTACCCCTGTGGCTCCTCCACCACTAACATCTTTGGGGGGCGTGATTTTACGACTGGTAACCGCACTTCACGCGCAAAATATATCACTTACCGAGATCTGCTTCGACAGAGTGCCACGCCCAGTAATGGGTAGAAGGCGTGATGATATATTTATTTATTTAGTTACTTGATGATCTTCACTATGAAAAAAATTATTTAAAATAAATAAATAAATATATCGTCACGCCTTCTACCCATTACTGGGTGTGGCACTCTGCCGAAGCAGATCTCGGTAAGTGATATATTTTGCGCGTGAAGTGCGGTTACCAGTCGTCAAATCACGGTCCCCAGAGATGTTAGTGGAGGAGGAGCCACTGGGCTAGTTTTTGAAATTATGAAAATTGTTTGGCGTCTGTGGGAATCGAACCAAGGTTCTCAGGATCCACAGGCCGACTTCATACCACTGAGCTAGCTACCCCAGTATTTAATAATTAATTAATTATTTAAAGATGGAAAATATGGATCTCAGCAAAATAGATAAAAAGGATCCTCTCATAATGATCCAAACTTTCAAAAATGATGGAAGTGTTCTATCTCTTCAAAAAGTTTTGCATGAAATGCAACCAAACTTTATAATAATGTATCATAGTAATATGATGGCTATTCGTCAAATTGAAGTAAGTTTAGAATTATTCTGTAATTATTCGGAATTAAAATAAAGTAATTTCAGATTTTCGAAGCACGGCGTCGAAGAACAAATAAATTAAAAGTATATTTTTTAGTTTACTCCGAATCAGTGGAAGAACAAAGTTATTTAACAACTTTAAGGAGAGAAAAGCAAGCTTTCGAACACATGATTGAAACTAAATCAGTAAGTTAGTCAAATTAATTACGGTTAAATAGTTTTAATTATTATTATTTTTTTGTAAAATATAGACAATGGTTGTTCCTGAGTATCAAGATGGGAAATCAGAAGACTGTCTTTCATTGCAAAGAGAAATGCAATCTCCTGTTAAAAATACAAGACAAGGTGGACGAACCGAACAACCAAATATCAGAAAAGTTATTATTGTTGATATGCGAGAATTCCGGAGCGATTTACCAGCGTTGATACACAAAAGAGGGGTTGAAATTGAGCCTGTAACAATCACTGTACGTAAATAATTATTTAAATAAATATATATCATCACGCCTTCTACCCATTACTGGGTGTGGCACTCTGCCGAAACAGATCTCGGTAAGTGATATATTTTGCGCGTGAAGTGCGGTTACCAGTCGTCAAATAACGGCCTCCAAAGATGTTAGTGGTGAAGGAGCCACGGGGGTAGTTTTTTGAAATTATGAAAATTGTTTGTCGCCTGTGAGAATCGAACCAGGGTTCTCAGGATCCACAGGCCGACTTCATACCACTGAGCTAGCCACCCCATTATTATTATTATTTTATGTTACATAAATCAAAAATTATTCTGAATTACACACATGCTTTGTTTTTACAGATTGGTGACTATATTTTAACACCAGAAATTTGTGTAGAAAGAAAAAGCATTTCAGATCTGATCGGTTCTTTAAATTCAGGACGATTGTATCAACAATGCACACAAATGACTCGATATTACGCCAAACCAATGTTACTTATAGAATTTGATCAAAATAGACCATTCAAATTTCAAGTAAGACTATAAAATGTACGAAAGTAATTACTTAAGTAATATTTTCTAAATTTTAGAGCAACTATATGGTGTCAAATGATACAACAGGTATTGATATTCAAAAGAAGCTTCAATTGCTCACTCTACATTTCCCAAAATTGAAAATAGTTTGGTCGCCAAGTCCTTATGCTTCAGCGCAACTATTTGAGGAATTAAAAGTGAGAATACTGTCACAAATAATTTTAAAAGTTTAAATTTAAGATGTAGAAAATTATTATGGAAGATTTGTTGTGTGATAAATGAATGAGTTTATATGGAGTGATCTATGAATGTTGTTGAAGTGAGGGTGGTTTGTTTGGATGAAAATATTTGACGAGGGCTGATTGTTTGATGAGTGTGATGAGTGAATGTTTTATGAGTGATTTTAAGGTTCGTGCTACCCCATTTGTTGGGATATAGTGTGAAGATATGTATGTATGTATGAAAATTAAGTTCCCTGTATTTTAATTAAAAATAAAATTTATTTTTCTTCTTTAAGGAAGGAAAAGAACAGCCTTCGGCAGAATACGCAGCCGCAATAGGTTCCGATTCGGATGTAGATGCTATTTTAAACAAATACAATTCTTCTATTTATGATTTTGTTCAAAAATTGTCTGGAGTTAATTCAAAAAATATCGATGCTTTCTTAAGAAATGCTATAAATTTAGACAAAGTTATTAAAATGAGTGAAGTATGCATAAATAATATATTCAAATTATTTTTATTTGCAATATATTTTTATATTTCTAGAATGAACTGAAAAATATTTTAGGAAATTCTGCTGATGCTAAAGTATTGTATAGTATTCTGCATGAAAAACATGCACCTAAAGAAACTGAAGAAAGAAAAAATAAAAAGGTAAAACAGAAATTTAAATGTATGAAGAGATAAATCTTTAAGTAGAGAATGAAATAATAATAAAGAACTTTTAGTTGATAGGAGTTGTCGAAGGGAAAATGATAAATGTTGTAAACAAATACATAATAAATAACTCTTTCTTGAAACATTTTAACAAATAACATTGTTTTTTTTTTGTAAAGCCAGATTTCAAATGTGTTTTTATTTCAAATCGTCGTTTATTTATTTACTTTTTTTAGTAGGAACAGGGTAAGATTTATTTTAAAACTGTTATAGGTGCGTTGGAAAATGTTTAATATTTAAAAAAATTATAACTTAATTACAAAAATATGTACTGTCTTGGAAATGTCGACATACTGCGCTCTGCATGGAAAATGTTGAGTTTAAAGATTTATAACATATACTGCAATCCAACTGTAAAAAGAAATAAATTTGATGTTCAAGTAATAGCCTTGATTATACAGTTTAATCAACGGTAATAGCTAAAGAACTCTTCGGAAGGTCTATTACTGCTAGAAGAAGAAATGAAGTGAATATTACAAAATATATTAGTTTTTTATTACAGTATAGTCAAAAATACGTAAATATTTATAACAAAACACAGTGGCGTACTCAGAACTTTTGTCGGCCAGGGCGGTCTCCAATTTGCCGCCCTTTCTAAGTCAATCAAATGGTGGTTTTTATAATTAAAAAAATAATCATCATCAAAATAGCATCACTACTTTTACCCATTACTGGGTGTGGCACTCTGCCGAAGCAGATCTGGTAAGTGTGATATATTTATGTACGTGAAGTGCAGTTATCAGCCGTCAAATCACGGCCCCCAAAGAAGTTAGTGAGGGGGAGCACAAGGGTAATTTTAATTTGTTGAAAATTGTCTGTCGGCTGGGAATCCAACCGGGATCCTCAGGATGCACAGGCCAACTCGAAACCACTGAGCCATTGCCCCATTAAATTAATAAAGATAAATAAATAATTGTAATTGAGACAAACTATAGGTGGGGAACTTTTTTATCATTGGATGGCATATTTAAATTAGGCAGGAATTTTTCGAGTTAAAATTTCAACCCTACATTGACTTGACGATGAAGAAAAATATTCGAAATCATATAGTCCGGTGCCCCTCTGCCCACCTCTAGGTACGCCAAAAACATGTACATACCAGGCATACGACGAACAGTTTGAAAACCCAGTGCTGAGATGTCAGTTTCATTCTACTCCGCATATGTTACTTATTTACCGCGCGAAAATACGTTTGACCAATGAGAACCTTCCGGACTTAAGATGTCACTATATTTTTAATCGCTTATATCTCTGAAGTGAAACATTATTATTAACTAATTTTTTCACTAATAGCTATTATTCAATAAATATTTTCTATTTTTATACTTTATTCTTGTTATTTCGATTATGGTTCAGGAGACCATTGGGATTGAGTTCCTGTTGTGCAAAGTAACAAATAAATAAATACTGCCTGTCATATTGTGTAGTAAATTAAAATAAATATTCTCATTTCCAGGCATGAAATTAAAGAACGTGGCATCGCTTTCCGTGGACGACGGTTGCATCTAAGACCGCCAAGACGAAGAACAACAACGAACCAATTTTCAGCGACTACTACCACTGGGTAGGGTTTATCTTCAAAAAACAGGTAAGATGTTTTATTGTAAGGGTTTATGTGTCTTAAACATAATTCCAAAGACATTTAGAGAGATTTTTTAGGGAAGATAACTGTCTCTAAGGTATTTTGGGAATTTTTTTAAATAATAATTATTTTGATAAATGTCAAAATTTTGATACGAAGGAGTTGTTAAATTTTAAATGATAATAGATAAATGAAAATAGTGAAAAAAGTTAAATTAAATCAACGAAAGGTAATATTTACTTTTTGCACGATTTTTAGAAATGTTTCAAAATCATTATGCAAAGAGTCTTGATCAGAAACAAGAGTTCATGAATTTAAACTGTTTTGTCTTTTACTTTTACCTAAAAAGTCAGTGCTTCCGACTGATTCAGATTCAGTTCTTGAGATTAATTTGCTGTTGTGTAAAGTACAAATACTCTACAAAAAATACAATGTTAGGATGTGTGCAATGCGGAAGCTTCCACCAGTTTAAAAAATCCTCGACAACTTAACACTCTAAAATCTAGGCTCGTCAAAATGCTATGAAATTCTTAAAAAAATATTTATGTATATCAATCTTCAAACATTTTTCTACGTAAAAAAAATGCTAGGTTGCATATATAAGTGGTAAATCAAATTTTTAAAATTTCTTTTTCTTAATAAATAAAATGGTTAAACACAAAAATTCTAGTACCTGATCGTAACATTTAGTAAAATAAATAAATATATCATCACGCCTTTTACCCATTATTGGGTGTGGCACTCTGCCGTAGCAGATCTCGGTAAGAGATATATTTATGCGCGTGAATTAAGGTTACCAGCCATCAAATCACGTCTCGCAAAGATGATAGTGGTAGGAGAGCCACAGGGGTAAATTTAATTTGGTGAAAATTCTTTCGTGTATTCATAATTAGTGATTGAATAACATATTACTTTGAGGGCAAGTGCATAAAATATTAATTCAAAATATTTTTGTATTTTAAACCCCTAAAATTTTGTATTCATGTTACGCCACTGAAATTTAACCGGAAACTTGGAGTACTGAAATGTCGGTAACAACATTGCGCATGCGTCGAATTATTGATCGACTAGAAAATATGTATGTCCATACAAGGAGTGCTAATTTTGTTATGCAAGTTTTTGACGTATTTTGATACACTTTGAGGTAAAAGTGCAGTATACGGCCTTGCCCGGTTTATTATTTTGTTGATAGATGGCAGCATGGTGGTCTGTAATAACAAAATGAAAGATTGATAATTGAAATATTTATGTGACATTTTTGTGGGTCTACAACTCTTAGTGAACATTTGCGGATTTATAGTTGCGAGACTCGTTTTGTATGCAGCTTTTGTGTGAAAGGTTTTACACAAAATGGCGAATGGAAGACGCATTTTAAGAGATGAAATGAAACATGTAAGCATTTATAAACGTATCAAATTAAATTTGGTTTGTCCATATTCATAATTCTTGTCCTACAAGCTCTTATCCATTTATTCCATGGCCACGCGGTAGTCAGCTTTTAAAAAATACCACAAAACTATCTTTCCAAAATGTTGCACCATTAACCAAGAGTATCATTTTTTTAAAAGCATCTCAAATCATTTTATTAGAAACGTTGCTCTCAATTCTTTTTAAGGCCTCCATTTTTAAAAAAAAATTCTTAGAATCAATTCCAAGACAATAGGATGCGGGCACTCACGTGATATTGTGACGTAAAAACAGCTGTCCCGTGAAAGATCACTGCGCCACCTACAAAAATGAACTATTTTTTGGGATGAGATTTGAAAAGAACCCGGTTCTTTTCAAATCTCGTCCCAAAAAATAGTTCATTTTTGTAGGTGGCGCAGTGTTCTTTCACGGGACAGCTGTTTTCACGTCACAATATCACGTGAGTGCCCGCATCCTATTATCTTCATAAAAAACCTTCGAAATCATTTTTTGAACAATAGTCTTGCTTAAAAGTTCTCCCCAATTAATACCATGATCACAATATTTCTAAATGGCTCCCAAATCATTTTAAAATGTAATCATCTCTAAAAGTTCTTCGAAATCAATTTCAAGACCTACTTCCTAAATATATTTTATAAATATTTATTGGTTTGATGACGTAAATAATATTGCACGTTATGCAGTCACATGGTAATATTTTAATTTGTTGTAATCTCAAAAACTATTTATGCTGTCGACTCCAATGTTGAATATTTGGGCTCTTCGGCATGTTTAGTATTAAAATATGTTACATTTATTTATATTATTATTTATATTTTAGAAATATTCGAAGGAAGAACAAAAACGGAATTGGCACCATTGCGGATGTTAGAAAGTATTGTTCGGGTGTCCTGTATGCAGTGCTGGACTTCGCAGATTCCAGCCGACAAATGCCGGCGACCGGAGCTTCGATGGTCGATATGGTTAGTATTTTTTTACACCAAATCAAATAATTATTTCTTTATCTAAGCGTTGAATCGAAAAAAGTTTCAAATAAAATATCTTTATATTATTATTTTCTACAACTTTAGTTTGAAACTTTTTTTTCTACAACCCCTAATAGATACGAACTACCACTCTTAAAGTGAAATATCTCTTGTGCTAATTAAAATTTTGGGTTCATCCGTGAATGCCACCCCAAAATTCTCATAAGTACAAAAGATATTCCACTTTCAGGGAGGTTTTTCGTATTTCTGAAGATAGGGGTTGTACAGAAAAAAGTTTCAACCAAAAGTTGTAGATGGTAATAAAATAAGGATATTTGATTTGAAACATTTTATTAAATAATGTCTAGATTTTGAAATAAAGTTAAAAAACTTTTTACTCCATCTGAGGTGCATTTACAGTGTCGTATCATCTTACGTTACATGTACTTAAGATTCACTTTCAAATCAAATCAGATTCTAATGCAAATTCTTTATGTGTTTATTTAGGAACCTTCAAATTCAATCCGGACAGCTTTTTTGCAACAGCTCTGGTCTTGGAATCATCTTCTGCGGCCTCAGCATCATCTTGGAGCAGCTGGTGCTCAAAGACAACGTCACAGGAGCTATCATCATCAGCAAAGCTGAGACTGATTCTAAAGCTCGCTATTAGAGGTATATAATAATATATAAATATGACAGAGATTCTAAAAACTAAAAAGTTTTGTTTAATTTTTTTTTGTTCATCTCTTTGTTTCAAAAATATTAGTTACTTTGTGTATTATGTATATGTGCGATTATTTCGAATATAAGAGCCTTAATCAAAAAAATACTTTATTTAAAATGTCTAGAAAATAATAAAATTAAACTTTTTTTGATTAGACACAAAATAATTATTTTTTCTGAACCCCGCAAATTTACGGCGATAAATGTTCGACGCCGGCAGCTTCAACGACGGGTAAAACAAACATATTTTTTGCGGTGAAACATATTTTACATCAAATCAAAAAATGTTTCAAATAAAAGAGTTCCATTTTATTATTTTCCGGTCAATTTAATTAGGGTATTTTCTTATTAAGGTCCTCATATTAAAAATAATCGTACACTAATGTATATTTTTTTATTTTTCCCCTACTTTCCTACAATCAATTCCAAATCAATCATCTTTCCAAAAGGCCTTCTAAATCATTTTTAAGACAACAGTCTAGCCAAAAAGTTCTCCCCAATTAATTTCAAGACCTACTTCCTAAATATTTTAATATTTCATAAATATTTATTGGTTTGATGACGTAAATGAAATTGCACGTCATGCAGTCACATGGGAATATTTTAATTTGTTGTTGTCTCAAAAACAATTTTTGTCCATCGACTCAAATGTTGAATATTTGGGTTCTGCGGCATATTTAGTATTAAAAAATGTTACATTTATTTATATTATTATTTATTTTTTAGAAATATTCGAAGAAAGAACAAAATCAATGCGGATGTCCGAAACTATTGATCGCGTGTCCTGTAAGCAGTGCTGGACGTCGCAGATTCCAGTCGTCAAATGCCGACGACCGGAGCTTCGATGGCCGATATGGTGAGTACAATTTTTGCAGTCCATTTTTTTACACCTAATCAAATAAATATTTCTTTATCTAAGTGTTTAATTAAAAAAAGTTTCAAATTAAATATCATTAACAACTTTTGATTGAAACTTTTTTCTGTACAACCCCTAATTTCGGAGATAACGAACAACCACCTTTAAAGTGAAATATCTTTTATCTCCGCACACAATATTAGACATAATTTCAACAAAATCTAATATATCGTCATTAATTAACAGTTTTAGAAGTAATTTTTTTTTGTGGTCAAAATTAAGATATTTCACTGTAAGGGGGGTTGTTCGTATCTCCGAAGTTAGGGGTTGTATAGAAAAAAGTTTCAACTAACAAGATAATAATGTTTATTCACAACATTTAATTAAATAACGTTAGATTTTAAAATATAATTTAGAAACTTGTCGTCGCATCTGAAGCGCTGTTACAGAGTGTTGTATCCGATATTACATCTTATGTTACATGTAGTTAAGGCGCGATTTGATGATCAATGATTCTAGTATGAATAGAAAAATGTTTTGGTTGAATGTGAAGTGATTGAGCGATGAATGCGATGAAAAGTGCGGATGGTGAGTGATTGTGGAATGAATCAGATGTTAGGAATAACTGATGTGAA
This sequence comes from Pterostichus madidus, assembly GCA_911728475.2. Lineage (NCBI taxonomy): Eukaryota > Metazoa > Arthropoda > Insecta > Coleoptera > Carabidae > Pterostichus > Pterostichus madidus. The sequence continues at coordinate 11,684,816 of OU452315.1, forward strand.
TACTTTAGGGCTTTATATGGTAGCATAAATGGAGCGAATGGTTGTAGTGAAAATATAGATGAGAGGTGATTGATGCGTGTGAAGAATGGTAAGCTGTTGAAGTATGGAGGCGAGAAATTATTTGATTGGTTACTTTATTTGTTTAGATATTGTGTTTATAATGGTGTTTTGGTGGTTACATTGATGTATGGTAGTGAATGTTGGGTGTAGAAGAGATATCGTGTCCGGAATACTTTGGTGTATGAGTGTGAGATTGAGAAACATGTTAGAAGACATTCCAAGACAATCAGCTTCCCAAAAAGTCTTCTAAATCAACGACGGGTAAAACAAACAGTTTTAGCGGTGAAACGTACTTTATACTAAATCATGAAATGATTTCAAATAAAATAGTTTAATTTCATTAGGATATTTTTGATTTAGGCCCCTATATTCAAAATAATCGTACATTTATTTTTTTTTTTATTGTTGCTATATTTCTCACAGTTTACGACATAATATTTTAGATATTATTTGCTATTATATTATAGTTTATTTACTTGATATATTTTTCAATTTAATTTTGAACTTGGTTTAAATAAATAATTTGTACCTTTTACTTTTAAAACTAATTTGTTAAATAGAGGTAACACATATGTGTTTATTTTATGAATTCGATAAAAAGCTTAATATTTGCAGTTGGTTTAAATATATACATTTATTTTTGTCATACGCGGTCATGGCATATCTTCCGTACATCTGTGTCTTACGTAAAAGCCATTGAATTTATTTATCAATAATTTGGCCTAAATGATGAAATATTCTTTTATGTTGAATATTTTTGATATAATAAATATTTATTTCACGTTTTTAAAGTAAATGTTAAAATTTAAACTTTTTATTAGAAATTTGTTTAAAAACAAACAATACATATATTGCAATTATTTTACAAATATGTTTGTAACAAACAATAGCAATAATAAAATTATTATTTATAATAATATCAAAAGTAAAATGATAAATATTGTATTTGCAGTGTATATTTTTATTCTTTATCGTTCAAGGTAACATTTATAAATTGTAGTTAGAACGCGCCGTTCACTAATTGATCCGGACGAAACCTGCAAACCCGGCACTTTGCTACTGCTCGCTGTACATTCTAGCCATAAGTCTGTCTCTCTCTAGCACATTGTAATCAGTGGAATGGTTGCGCAAGCCTCGTTCATTTGCCTCGAACTCGTTGATGTGTACAGACGTAGCATCGCGCTCCGTACATTTGCTGCCTTTCAGAAGGCCATCATATCAAACAATTGTCCTCCGAACACGCTAGTGCCTTCACGTGGGGGCCCAACATACTTTCTACATATAAGGCAAGTTTAATAAGCGTATCGCGAGCCGGGTGGGGCGAATCCCTCGAGACCAAGGTCGTAGTTTGGTGTGTAGGCGGGTCGCCCAGCTAGAGAGTATCTCTGCCGATGACTGCGTGGCCGGGGTCGCCAAATCCCCTCGTTAGAGGTGGCCTTTGGATTTCCGGGCAAGTACATAGAGGCTTCTCTTGCCACGAGCACTGTGGAATACTCTCCCTACGACTCGGGTAGGTTTTGTAGGCGTAAACCGAGAGGTCGGGGCTACGGAATATAGTCCACGTCTTTGCATTAAGTACAAGCACACTTCCGGCTGCTTGTCGTAGATTCATTCATTGCGCCACACTTAAAATTAGCTATTCGTACACAAAAACTTAGGTAGGGATAAGGCAAGAACAGAAGTGAAGATAGAATAAAGAAATCAACATTGAAGACAACGTGAAGATCAAGAAATGTATAAATGGGATGTTATGGGATGAATGGAATGTGTGGTATGAATGGTGTATGCTGCATGCTGCACGCTGATTTACCATAACTTTGTCTATTATTCTATTTTATTGCATTTTGTTCTGAGTTTCTGTTTCAGGTTCAACAATCATCAAATGTCTTTATGTATGTTTTTTTCTAATGTTTCCAGCTATTCTGTTTTACTAATACATTGTTTTTATGTTTCTAGGGACATGACGGGACCTGCAAGCATCTTCTGCAGCCTCAGCATCATCTTGGAGCAGCTGGTGTTCTAACCAGCGACACCGGAGCTGCCGCCATCATCCTAGAGCAGCTGGTGTTCTAACCAGCGTAACCGGAGCTGCCGCCATCATCCTAGAGCAGCTGGTGTTGTAATCAGCGTCATCGGAGTCTATATCATCATCCTGGGGCAGCTGGAGATGTAACCAGTGCCACCGGAGTCTATATCATCATCCTGGGGCAGCTGGAGATGTAACCAGTGCCATCAGAGTCTGTAACATCATCCCGGAGCAGCTGGAGATGTAACCAGTATCACCGGAGTCTATATCATCATCCTGGGGCAGCTGGAGATGTAACCAGTGCCACCGGAGTCTATATCATCATCCTGGGGCAGCTGGAGATGTAACCAGTGCCACCGGAGTCTATATCATCATCTTGGGGCAGCTGGAGATGTAACCAGTGCCACCGGAGTCATCGCAGAATGTCGTCCGCAGCTCACAACAATCATGTAAGAACATTATTATTTTTAAATGGGTTTTATTTAACCGAGCATCAAAATATTAAAGTTTGCCAGCTTGTTTATAAATTTAGACACTAAATATTTGCAAAAATTTATATTCGGCACACAATATACAGAGTGTAAAATATGTAAGAAATATTGAAATTAAAATAAAATAAATAAATATATCAATCACGCCTTCTACCCATTACTGGGTGTGGCACTCTGCCTTAGCAGATCTCGGCAAGTGATATATTTTGCGCGTGAAGTGGGATTACCAGTCGTCAAATCACGGCCCCCAAAGATGTTAGTGGTGGAGAAGCCACAGGGGTAGTTTTTGAAATTATGAAAATTAATCTCCTGAAATAATCCATTAATCTAAATAATTATTTCAGGAAATAATTTCAATATTCTTTACTTATTTTAAACCCTTTATTGTCATTCTATTTTTCTGGAAAGCTTATTTATTATTCTTGACTTTCAACAATTACTTTTAAAGATTGTAAGGTATGTTTTTTGTGCACAATGATTATTTTTGGTATTCGTTTAATTATTTCTGGTAACAAGCAATTTATTATTATTGATAAAATTATTTCGGTGCTCATTTAAATGATTCCCTTTCTATAGTTGTTTACATTACTAGCAGAGTAAAACAGTTGTTACTGTTGAAAGAAGGAATTTACTTCTCACGGCAGTAAAAACAGTTGCTTTGCGTGTATATTGTACAATATTTTATTTATTCTTCATTAGTAAACTAAACAAATTAAAAAATAATAATAAATCCTGTCAGTTGAATTAAAAATTGTATTAAATTAGTTGAAAGTAACTAACTTGTAAAGTAGATAAATATAAATATATCATCACGCCTTTTACCTATTATTGGGTGTGGCACTCTGCCCTAGCAGATCTCAGTAAGTGATATATTTACTGAAAATCACAAACGATAATTTTAAATAAATAAAATAAATATATAATTACGCCTTCTACCTATTATTGGGTGTGGCAGCACACTGCCTTCGTAGATCTTGATGTAATATGTTTATGTGCGTACCAGCCGCCGAATCAAAGCCTCTCCCCTCCCCCCCAAAGATATTAGTGAAGGAGAAGTCACAATGGGTAATTTTACATAAATAAAATAGATATATCACCATGCCTTTCACCCATTACTGGGTGTGGTTTGTATTTAGTTATATTTTAAATTACCCTTGTGGCCTTGCTCTCCACTATCATATTTGGGTGCTTTGATTCGTCGGCTGGTACGCGTATAATTATATCACTTATCAAGATCTGCGACGGCAGTGTGCTGCCACACTCAATAATAGGTAAAAGGTGTTATATTTATATTTATTTAAATTGATAGCTGAGCTGTTTGAATAAATAATGTTTACAAATGAATAATAAATAAAATAATTTAGTACTATGGTAATAATGATGATGATATTATTTATGCAGATTAGTAATGATTTGTTTGTGTATTTGCAGACGCAGTTGTGTGCAGCCGCGATGAAGCCAGTCTTCTGTCAAGAGTTTTTCTCAGGGGTTTCCTCTTGATGCTGACAGCGAATGCTGGGGAGACGGGATGAGCGACTTGCCCCTGAACAACACCAGGTCACTCATCCAGGCTTTATACCAACCAACAACATTGTATTCACCAAATAAATAAAACAATTGTAATCAGAAATAAATAAAATGATTGTAATTTAAATATGTTTGTTGTTTGCGAAAACTTACATCCTATTACATTATTCCTTATTCTTAAACAATAAATAAGTGTTAAAAAAAGTTATTGTAAATTATCAATTTGAAACAAACCTTTTTATTGTTTAAAACAAATAAATTGTACTTGTAATAATAATTTCAGCATAGTACCTGTTGTATACAACTTTGAAATAATAAGAAATATGTTTAAAATGACATGTCTTTATTTTATTTAGAAATATAATATCCTATACATGGGCTCATCTTTGCAGCAGACTTGGAGCATGGAACTCGACTTGGATTCGTTGATGTCACCAACAGCATTATCAGAGCTGCAGAAATCCCAGAGTCAACATCGTCTTCTAGGTTACTCGCAAGATTCTGGCACAACAACTAAATGACTGCTAAAAATAAAATAACCGCTCCAAATAATATTATCATCCATTATATTATTGTATTAAATTGTACTTGTAATATAAATGTTAGTCTCTGTTGTATACAGTTTCAAAATGCCAATAAATGAATTTAAAATAATTTATACTCTTTTATTTATAATATTTAATCAAACTTTTGCCGCATGCGATGAGGGCGCCAGTAACTGATTTTGTGAGAAGATGTGTATGTGTGTGTGTGAGCTACTTTTATTTAGCGATTTTCTCAATAACTAATGTAAATTTTAGGGTCGTCCGTGCACAGCGCATTCAGTATTAGGCCCTAGAAGAAGCCTGCAAAATTTGAGCGATCTCGAATATATCGTTATTAATTTATTTAAAAAAATTAAAACCATATGCGTGGTTTTACTTTAGAAGATCACACCCCCGTCGGGCAAAATTTTACTTGTACGTGGTTTTACTTTAGAAAAGTTCGCACCCTCCTCGGGCAAAATTTTACTTGTGCGTGGTTTTACTTTAGAAAAATTCACACCCCCCCTCGGGCAAAATTTTACTTGTGCGCGGTTTTACTCTAGAAAAGTTAGTGGCGCCGCCAGGGCATGCGGCAAAAGTTTGAACTAATATTGCATTTATAAATAATTGATTTCTGCCAAAACTAGACGTTATTTATAAAAGTTTTTCAAATAAAAGTTGCTTATAATTTCATTCTCTACAGCTTCTGTTTGAAACTTTTTTCTCTACGACCCTCCAAATAATATTATCATCCATTATATATTGTATTAAATTGTACTTGTAATATAAATGTTAGTCTCTGTTGTATACAGTTTCAAAATGCCAATAAATGAATTTAAAATAATTTATACTCTTTTATTTATAATATTTAATCACACGGACATTAATGTAAATTTTGGGGTCGTCCGAGCACAGCGCATTCAGTATTAGGCCTTAGAAAACGCCTGCAAAATTTGAGCGATCTGGAATATATCCTTATTAATTTATTTTCTAAATTCAAACCATGGACTATAGACTTAAGATTTTTTCGATGACTATTTTAAAGTATTTTTGATCACGCTGAAATTTTGCATACAGGTTCACGCCCCTAATACTGAGTGCGGCGCTGAGAAACGACCCCAAATTTGCATTGGTAGGGGAGATATTCAACTTTAAGGGTGGTTATTTGTATCTCCGAAGTTAAGGGTCGTAGAGAAAAAAAGTTTCAAACAGAAGCTGTAGAGAATGAAATTATAAGCAACTTTTATTTGAAAAACTTTTATAAATAACGTCTAGTTATGGCAGAAATCAATTATTTATAAATGCAATATTAATTCAAACTTTTGCCGCATGCGATGAGGGCGCCAGTAACTGATTTTGTGAGATTTATATCTGTGTGAGAAGATGTGTATGTGTGTGTGTGAGCTACTTTTATTTAGCGATTTTCTCAATAACTAATGTAAATTTTGGGGTCGTCCGAGCACAGCGCATTCAGTATTAGGCCCTAGAAGACGCCTGCAAAATTTGAGCGATCTGGAATATATCCTTATTAATTTATTTTGAAAAATTCAAACCATGGACTTAAGATTTTTTCGATCACTATTTTAAAGTATTTTTGATCACGCTGAAATTTCACGGCCCTAATACTGAGTGCGGCGCTGAGAAACGACCCCAAATTTGCATTGGTAGGGGAGATATTCAACTTTAAGGGTGGTTATTTGTATCTCCGAAGTTAAGGGTCGTAGAGAAAAAAGTTTCAAACAGAAGCTGTAGAGAATGAAATTATAAGCAACTTTTATTTGAAAAACTTTTATAAATAACGTCTAGTTTTGGCAGAAATCAATTATTTATAAATGCAATATTAGTTCAAACTTTTGCCGCATGCCCTGGCGGCGCCACTAACTTTTCTAGAGTAAAACCGCGCACAAGTAAAATTTTGCCCGAGGGGGGGTGTGAATTTTTCTAAAGTAAAACCACGTACAAGTAAAATTTTGCCCGACGGGGGTGTGATCTTCTAAAGTAAAACCACGCATATGGTTTTAATTTTTTTAAATAAATTAATAACGATATATTCGAGATCGCTCAAATTTTGCAGGCTTCTTCTAGGGCCTAATACTGAATGCGCTGTGCACGGACGACCCTAAAATTTACATTAGTTATTGAGAAAATCGCTAAATAAAAGTAGCTCACACACACACATACACATCTTCTCACAAAATCAGTTACTGGCGCCCTCATCGCATGCGGCAAAAGTTTGATTAAATATTATAAATAAAAGAGTATAAATTATTTTAAATTCATTTATTGGCATTTTGAAACTGTATACAACAGAGACTAACATTTATATTACAAGTACAATTTAATACAATAATATAATGGATGATAATATTATTTGGAGCGGTTATTTTATTTTTAGCAGTCATTTAGTTGTTGTGCCAGAATCTTGCGAGTAACCTAGAAGACGATGTTGACTCTGGGATTTCTGCAGCTCTGATAATGCTGTTGGTGACATCAACGAATCCAAGTCGAGTTCCATGCTCCAAGTCTGCTGCAAAGATGAGCCCATGTATAGGATATTATATTTCTAAATAAAATAAAGACATGTCATTTTAAACATATTTCTTATTATTTCAAAGTTGTATACAACAGGTACTATGCTGAAATTATTATTACAAGTACAATTTATTTGTTTTAAACAATAAAAAGGTTTGTTTCAAATTGATAATTTACAATAACTTTTTTTAACACTTATTTATTGTTTAAGAATAAGGAATAATGTAATAGGATGTAAGTTTTCGCAAACAACAAACATATTTAAATTACAATCATTTTATTTATTTCTGATTACAATTGTTTTATTTATTTGGTGAATACAATGTTGTTGGTTGGTATAAAGCCTGGATGAGTGACCTGGTGTTGTTCAGGGGCAAGTCGCTCATCCCGTCTCCCCAGCATTCGCTGTCAGCATCAAGAGGAAACCCCTGAGAAAAACTCTTGACAGAAGACTGGCTTCATCGCGGCTGCACACAACTGCGTCTGCAAATACACAAACAAATCATTACTAATCTGCATAAATAATATCATCATCATTATTACCATAGTACTAAATTATTTTATTTATTATTCATTTGTAAACATTATTTATTCAAACAGCTCAGCTATCAATTTAAATAAATATAAATATAACACCTTTTACCTATTATTGAGTGTGGCAGCACACTGCCGTCGCAGATCTTGATAAGTGATATAATTATACGCGTACCAGCCGACGAATCAAAGCACCCAAATATGATAGTGGAGAGCAAAGCCACAAGGGTAATTTAAAATATAACTAAATACAAACCACACCCAGTAATGGGTGAAAGGCATGGTGATATATCTATTTTATTTATGTAAAATTACCCATTGTGACTTCTCCTTCACTAATATCTTTGGGGGGGAGGGGAGAGGCTTTGATTCGGCGGCTGGTACGCACATAAACATATTACATCAAGATCTACGAAGGCAGTGTGCTGCCACACCCAATAATAGGTAGAAGGCGTAATTATATATTTATTTTATTTATTTAAAATTATCGTTTGTGATTTTCAGTAAATATATCACTTACTGAGATCTGCTAGGGCAGAGTGCCACACCCAATAATAGGTAAAAGGCGTGATGATATATTTATATTTATCTACTTTACAAGTTAGTTACTTTCAACTAATTTAATACAATTTTTAATTCAACTGACAGGATTTATTATTATTTTTTAATTTGTTTAGTTTACTAATGAAGAATAAATAAAATATTGTACAATATACACGCAAAGCAACTGTTTTTACTGCCGTGAGAAGTAAATTCCTTCTTTCAACAGTAACAACTGTTTTACTCTGCTAGTAATGTAAACAACTATAGAAAGGGAATCATTTAAATGAGCACCGAAATAATTTTATCAATAATAATAAATTGCTTGTTACCAGAAATAATTAAACGAATACCAAAAATAATCATTGTGCACAAAAAACATACCTTACAATCTTTAAAAGTAATTGTTGAAAGTCAAGAATAATAAATAAGCTTTCCAGAAAAATAGAATGACAATAAAGGGTTTAAAATAAGTAAAGAATATTGAAATTATTTCCTGAAATAATTATTTAGATTAATGGATTATTTCAGGAGATTAATTTTCATAATTTCAAAAACTACCCCTGTGGCTTCTCCACCACTAACATCTTTGGGGGCCGTGATTTGACGACTGGTAATCCCACTTCACGCGCAAAATATATCACTTGCCGAGATCTGCTAAGGCAGAGTGCCACACCCAGTAATGGGTAGAAGGCGTGATTGATATATTTATTTATTTTATTTTAATTTCAATATTTCTTACATATTTTACACTCTGTATATTGTGTGCCGAATATAAATTTTTGCAAATATTTAGTGTCTAAATTTATAAACAAGCTGGCAAACTTTAATATTTTGATGCTCGGTTAAATAAAACCCATTTAAAAATAATAATGTTCTTACATGATTGTTGTGAGCTGCGGACGACATTCTGCGATGACTCCGGTGGCACTGGTTACATCTCCAGCTGCCCCAAGATGATGATATAGACTCCGGTGGCACTGGTTACATCTCCAGCTGCCCCAGGATGATGATATAGACTCCGGTGGCACTGGTTACATCTCCAGCTGCCCCAGGATGATGATATAGACTCCGGTGATACTGGTTACATCTCCAGCTGCTCCGGGATGATGTTACAGACTCTGGTGGCACTGGTTACATCTCCAGCTGCCCCAGGATGATGATATAGACTCCGGTGGCACTGGTTACATCTCCAGCTGCCCCAGGATGATGATATAGACTCCGATGACGCTGATTACAACACCAGCTGCTCTAGGATGATGGCGGCAGCTCCGGTTACGCTGGTTAGAACACCAGCTGCTCTAGGATGATGGCGGCAGCTCCGGTGTCGCTGGTTAGAACACCAGCTGCTCCAAGATGATGCTGAGGCTGCAGAAGATGCTTGCAGGTCCCGTCATGTCCCTAGAAACATAAAAACAATGTATTAGTAAAACAGAATAGCTGGAAACATTAGAAAAAAACATACATAAAGACATTTGATGATTGTTGAACCTGAAACAGAAACTCAGAACAAAATGCAATAAAATAGAATAATAGACAAAGTTATGGTAAATCAGCGTGCAGCATGCAGCATACACCATTCATACCACACATTCCATTCATCCCATAACATCCCATTTATACATTTCTTGATCTTCACGTTGTCTTCAATGTTGATTTCTTTATTCTATCTTCACTTCTGTTCTTGCCTTATCCCTACCTAAGTTTTTGTGTACGAATAGCTAATTTTAAGTGTGGCGCAATGAATGAATCTACGACAAGCAGCCGGAAGTGTGCTTGTACTTAATGCAAAGACGTGGACTATATTCCGTAGCCCCGACCTCTCGGTTTACGCCTACAAAACCTACCCGAGTCGTAGGGAGAGTATTCCACAGTGCTCGTGGCAAGAGAAGCCTCTATGTACTTGCCCGGAAATCCAAAGGCCACCTCTAACGAGGGGATTTGGCGACCCCGGCCACGCAGTCATCGGCAGAGATACTCTCTAGCTGGGCGACCCGCCTACACACCAAACTACGACCTTGGTCTCGAGGGATTCGCCCCACCCGGCTCGCGATACGCTTATTAAACTTGCCTTATATGTAGAAAGTATGTTGGGCCCCCACGTGAAGGCACTAGCGTGTTCGGAGGACAATTGTTTGATATGATGGCCTTCTGAAAGGCAGCAAATGTACGGAGCGCGATGCTACGTCTGTACACATCAACGAGTTCGAGGCAAATGAACGAGGCTTGCGCAACCATTCCACTGATTACAATGTGCTAGAGAGAGACAGACTTATGGCTAGAATGTACAGCGAGCAGTAGCAAAGTGCCGGGTTTGCAGGTTTCGTCCGGATCAATTAGTGAACGGCGCGTTCTAACTACAATTTATAAATGTTACCTTGAACGATAAAGAATAAAAATATACACTGCAAATACAATATTTATCATTTTACTTTTGATATTATTATAAATAATAATTTTATTATTGCTATTGTTTGTTACAAACATATTTGTAAAATAATTGCAATATATGTATTGTTTGTTTTTAAACAAATTTCTAATAAAAAGTTTAAATTTTAACATTTACTTTAACCCATTTACGGCCAAGGTAAAAAGAAAGAATGGCGGCAAATAAAAAATCATATTTATTTGTTTAAATAACACTAATTAAGACAAAAATATATAAAAAAAAATTTATAAACTACAGTTTTTGAAAATAACGAGTGTTGCGTAAACGCAACATTGGCCGAATAAGTGAAATTGTTGAGTGATATTTTTCAAAACAAGTAGTATGTAAATACACATTGCACGTTCTGTACATGCAAATTGTCTGACTGTGACACATTTAACAGTGTCTTCTGTTTTCTTAATTAATTATAACATGTCTATATTGTCCCATTCGAATTTCATCAGGTACATTTTCAGGTATAGGTTTAGATTTTCTACTTTTAGGGAGCCGTAATGCAATAAATGATTTGAAATCTAGCTGATTTATTTTGTTGTCATTTGTAATATAATACTGAATTGATGTGAAGCGTTTTACTAATGAATTTTTAAGCGCATTAACAAAGAATGGCCAACACCACTTTTTTCCCATTATTCTTAAACGATAGTTTGCTACTCCATTATCGTGTATATCCACAACCCCCAAATATTTAATATATTCATGTATAACTAATAACTGTGAAATGTTCTGAGTTTATTTTCGTTAGTCAAAACAAAGTCATGTTTATTATTACCCTGTGTTTATTTATTTCTTTTTACTTGCTAAAGTCTCATCATCGGATGTACCATACAAATCTTCCTCATTTGTATGTACCTAATTCAAAAGTTCCACTATGTCGACATTTACATTTTCAGATACTTTTTCAGTAAAATGCTCTTCATCAGTTAATTCATCAATCTCGGTAGGAATATATTATATGGCATCAATATTTTCTAAAAGGGTACAAATATCTGGTAATAGAATAAAAACTTAAAACTTCCCGCAGTTATTCAATTCATTTAGAATTTGTTCCAAAGCTAATTGTAATTTTTTTTGAGTAAGATATTTAGACATATTGAAAATATTTATCGTTATTTTTTACTAAATAATGTCGATGTACAGTTTAAAAGAACAGAGAACCGAATAACACTATATTTACAAGAAATAAAATCCCACAATATTCGACAAGGTTCGACCGGAATATTACCGGGAACTTCATGTATACGGCCAATGTTGCGTAAACGCAACAGTCATATTTCAGCACGAATTATCAAAAAACTGTTTGTTATAAAACTTTTGAAAGTAGTTTTACATTATAATAGGTATATTTTGAAACAGTTTTGAACAAAACCATATAAATGTCTATTCTAGAAATCATCTAAAATTATTATCAAATTTATGCTCCAAAATTACATATTTTTTGAAATATTGCCTCACGTGCCAGAATAAACAAAAATTTATAATAAATATATTTTTTTAATGATACATGTTGCTAGTATATGAAATGATTGCAGTTTTTCCTAAAAAATAATTTTTTGACTAATATAAAAATTCATAAAGTTGGTGTTGCGTATACGCAACAGCGGCCGTAAATGGGTTAAAAACGTGAAATAAATATTTATTATATCAAAAATATTCAACATAAAAGAATATTTCATCATTTAGGCCAAATTATTGATAAATAAATTCAATGGCTTTTACGTAAGACACAGATGTACGGAAGATATGCCATGACCGCGTATGACAAAAATAAATGTATATATTTAAACCAACTGCAAATATTAAGCTTTTTATCGAATTCATAAAATAAACACATATGTGTTACCTCTATTTAACAAATTAGTTTTAAAAGTAAAAGGTACAAATTATTTATTTAAACCAAGTTCAAAATTAAATTGAAAAATATATCAAGTAAATAAACTATAATATAATAGCAAATAATATCTAAAATATTATGTCGTAAACTGTGAGAAATATAGCAACAATAAAAAAAAATATAAATGTACGATTATTTTGAATATAGGGGCCTAAATCAAAAATATCCTAATGAAATTAAACTATTTTATTTGAAATCATTTCATGATTTAGTATAAAATACGTTTCACCGCTAAAACTGTTTGTTTTACCCGTCGTTGATTTAGAAGACTTTCTGGGAAGCTGATTGTCTTGGAATGTCTTCTAACATGTTTCTCAATCTCACACTCATACACCAAAGTATTCCGGACACGATATCTCTTCTACACCCAACATTCACTACCATACATCAATGTAACCACCAAAACACCATTATAAACACAATATCTAAACAAATAAAGTAACCAATCAAATAATTTCTCGCCTCCATACTTCAACATCTTACCATTCTTCACACGCATCAATCACCTCTCATCTATATTTTCACTACAACCATTCGCTCCATTTATGCTACCATATAAAGCCCTAAAGTATTCACATCAGTTATTCCTAACATCTGATTCATTCCACAATCACTCACCATCCGCACTCTTCATCGCATTCATCGCTCAATCACTTCACATTCAACCAAAACATTTTTCTATTCATACTAAAATCATTGATCATCAAATCGCGCCTTAACTACATGTAACATAAGATGTAATATCGGATACAACACTCTGTAACAGCGCTTCAGATGCGACGACAAGTTTCTAAATTATATTTTAAAATCTAACGTTATTTAATTAAATGTTGTGAATAAACATTATTATCTTGTTAGTTGAAACTTTTTTCTATACAACCCCTAACTTCGGAGATACGAACAACCCCCCTTACAGTGAAATATCTTAATTTTGACCACAAAAAAAAAATTACTTCTAAAACTGTTAATTAATGACGATATATTAGATTTTGTTGAAATTATGTCTAATATTGTGTGCGGAGATAAAAGATATTTCACTTTAAAGGTGGTTGTTCGTTATCTCCGAAATTAGGGGTTGTACAGAAAAAAGTTTCAATCAAAAGTTGTTAATGATATTTAATTTGAAACTTTTTTTAATTAAACACTTAGATAAAGAAATATTTATTTGATTAGGTGTAAAAAAATGGACTGCAAAAATTGTACTCACCATATCGGCCATCGAAGCTCCGGTCGTCGGCATTTGACGACTGGAATCTGCGACGTCCAGCACTGCTTACAGGACACGCGATCAATAGTTTCGGACATCCGCATTGATTTTGTTCTTTCTTCGAATATTTCTAAAAAATAAATAATAATATAAATAAATGTAACATTTTTTAATACTAAATATGCCGCAGAACCCAAATATTCAACATTTGAGTCGATGGACAAAAATTGTTTTTGAGACAACAACAAATTAAAATATTCCCATGTGACTGCATGACGTGCAATTTCATTTACGTCATCAAACCAATAAATATTTATGAAATATTAAAATATTTAGGAAGTAGGTCTTGAAATTAATTGGGGAGGACTTTTTGGCTAGACTGTTGTCTTAAAAATGATTTAGAAGGCCTTTTGGAAAGATGATTGATTTGGAATTGATTGTAGGAAAGTAGAAAATAAAAAAAAATACATAAATGTACGATTATTTTTAATATGAGGACCTTAATAAGAAAATACCCTAATTAAATTGACCGGAAAATAATAAATTGGAACTCTTTTATTTGATGTAAAATATGTTTCACCGCAAAAAATATGTTTGTTTTACCCGTCGTTGAAGCTGCCGGCGTCGAACATTTATCGCCGTAAATTTGCGGGGTTCAGAAAAAATAATTATTTTGTGTCTAATCAAAAAAAGTTTAATTTTATTATTTTCTAGACATTTTAAATAAAGTATTTTTTTGATTAAGGCTCTTATATTCGAAATAATCGCACATTTACATAATATACAAAGTAACTAATATTTTTGAAACAAAGAGATGAACAAAAAAAATTTAAACAAAACTTTTTAGTTTTTAGAATCTCTGTCATATTTATATATTATTATATACCTCTAATAGCGAGCTTTAGAATCAGTCTCAGCTTTGCTGATGATGATAGCTCCGGTGACGTCCATGAACACCAGCTGCTCCAAGATGATGCTGAGGCCGCAGAAGATGATTCCAAGACCAGAGCTGTTGCAAAAAAGCTGTCCGGATTGAATTTGAAGGTTCCTAAATAAACACATAAAGAATTTGCATTAGAATCTGATTTGAATTGAAAGTGAATCTTAAGTACATGTAACGTAAGATGATACGACACTGTAAATGCACCTCAGATGGGGTAAAAAGTTTTTTTAACTTTATATCAAAATCTAGACGTTATTTAATAAAATGTTTCAAATCAAATATCCTTATTTTATTACCATCTACAACTTTTGGTTGAAACTTTTTTCTGTACAACCCCTATCTTCAGAAATACGAACAACCTCCCTGAAAGTGGCATATATTTTGTACTTATGAGAATTTTGGGGTTGTTTCTAAGTTCCGCACTAAGTATTAAGCCCTAGAATCTGCATGCAAAATTTCAGCACGATCGGAGAAAGTTTAATTTTGACTCGATAAAAACATTTTTGTTTTTGAAACTGCTAATTAATGACGATATATTTGATTTCGCTGAAATTTTATATGCAACTTCTAGGGCTTAATACTTAGTGTGGCATTCACGGATGATCCTAAAATTTTAATTAGCACAAGAGATATTTCATTTTAAGGGTGGATGTTCGTATCTCTGAAATTAGAAAAGAAGTTGCAAACAAAAGTTGTAGAAAATAATAATATAAAGATATTTTATTTGAAACTTTTTTCGATTCAACCCTTAGATAAAGAAATAATTATTTGATTTGGTGTAAAAAAATGGACGGAAAAAATAGTACTCACCATATCGGCCATCGAAGCTCCGGTCGCCAGGGTCGCCAGCATTTGTCGGCTGGAATCTGCGACGTCCAGAACTGCTTACAGGACACGCGATCAATACTTTCTGACATCCACAATGGTGCCAATTCTGTTTTTGTTCTTCCTTCGAATATTTCTAAAATATAAATAAATGTAACATATTTTAATACTAAATATGCCGCAGAACCCAAATATTCAACATTTGAGTCGACAGCATAAATAGTTTTTTCCTACAACTGTGCGATTTCTTTGTTATTACGTAACTATAATTGCCTTGGTTACGTATGGAAAGTAGATGAATGCAGACCAAGTGCGTTTCCGAAAGCAAAGAAACACTAGTGCGGAAAGTGTTTCATTACGTAACTGTCAAAAGAAAATTGTTTTGACAGCGATTTAAATTTCGCGCTGAGCGCGGAATTCATATTTTGCCACAGACGCTTATGGAAGAAGAAGATACGGTGAACCAGCGCTAGTAAATATGCAGTAGTATATTTTGACGTTTATAAACGTAATCTTAATTTGCAGTATATCTAATCTGTAGACAATTAATAAAAAGAACCGAACAAAGTAAAATATATCGATAAATGGTTTTATTTAAAGAGTAAGTGAAATACTGCATATTTATTGTTTGTGTATATTTAATACAGTTGTTACAGTTGCTTATATTGACATAATGTAAAGTGGAAACTTTTGTGTCTAAAGAAACATTGATTTCTTCCGTACCTGTTCATATTATTACCAGTAATATTATTGGTAACAATTTCGGAAGCTTCAGAAGTACCAGCAGCAGGTTGATTGTCATTGTCGAAAATAGATCCAACATAGTATGATCCGGAGCTTCAATTATCTTTGGAGGTGTTAATGATAAAGAAGAATCACTCACTATACTATTCCAATCAAGATGATTTTGAAGAAATTATTTTGACGTTAGTGAAATATTTTTAAATAACGTAGAACAATGTGCAAGCAATCAACAAACAAACCATAGCAACGTCGTAAAACATCGTTCTCGTGTAATATTAAAATTTCATAAATTTGGATAATATTTTAGTGATTTACTAAATCGCACAGTTGTAGGAAAAATGTTGTTTATAACACGTGCCGAAAAAGGTTACATGCTCGTGCAGATTTCCGCACTCGGCAAGCCTCGTGCGTTAAATTCTGCACTTGCATGTAACGAACCTTTTTCGGCACTTGTTATAAAAATAACTATTAAGATAACAACGTGCAATATTATTTACGTCATCAAACCAATCAATATTTATAAAATATTAAAATATTTAGGAAATAGGCCTTGAAATTGAAAGGGAATAACTTTTAGAGGAGATGACTACATTTAAAATGATTTGGGAGGCATTTAGAAATATTGTGATCATGGTATTAATTGGAAAGAACTTTTAGGCAAGACTATTGTTTAAAAAACTATTTGGAAGGTTTTTTACGAAGATAATTATCTTGGAATTGATTCTATGAAATTTTTAAAAAAGATGGTAGCCTTAAAAATAATTGAGAGCAACTTTTCTAATAAAATGATTTGAGATGCTTTTTAGCAAAATGATAGATACTCTTGTGCAACATTTTGGAAAGATGACAGTCATAAAATTGTTTTGTGATATTTTTTAAAAGGTGACTACCGCGCGGCCATGGAATAAATGGATAAGAGCTTGTAGGACAGGAATTATTAATATAGACAAACTAAATTTGATTTGATACGTTTATAAATGCTTACATGTTTAATTTTCTTGTCTTTTTAAATCCGTCTTCCATTCGCCATTTTGGGTAAAACTTTTCCAACAAAATGAGTCTCGCCACTATGAATCCGCAAATGTTCACTATGAGTTGTAGACCGACAAAAATGGCACATAAATATTTCAATTATCAATCAAAAAGTATCAAAACACGTCAAAAACTTGCATAACAAAATTAGCACTCTTTGTATGGACAATAGGACGCGGGCACTCACGTGACATTATGACGTTTTTGTGACGTTAAAACAGCTGTCCCGTGAAAGATCACTGCGCCACCTACAAAAATGAACTATTTTTTAGGACGAGATTTGAAAACAACCCGGTTCTTTTCAAATCTCGTCCCAAAAAATAGTTCATTTTTGTAGGTGGCGCAGTGATCTTTCACGGGACAGCTGTTTTTACGTCACAATATCACGTGAGTGCCCGCATCCTATGGACATACATATTTTCTAGTCGATCAATAATTCGACGGATGCGCAATGTTGTTACCGACATTTCAGCACTCTGTTACCGTTAAAATTCCAGTGGCGTAACATGAATATATAATTTTAGGGGTTTAAAATACAAAAATATTTAGAATTAATATTTTATGCACTTGCCCTCAAAGTAATAGTGAATTTTTAGTTTGGACGTTTATATTTGAATTGAAAAGACTAAATTTAACTTATTTTAAAACAAAAATATGTATATAAATTATGGTATATACATGAAAAACAGTTAATAAAATTAAAATAATATTGTATAATGCACCAATTAATGTTGAATTATTAATATTTTTGGAAAAGTATGTCAAGAGTGTTTTTAAGAGTATCAAAATAATTTAGGGACTGCTGCTGCAACTTCTGTAAATTTTCACTATATGTACCTTGCTTTTTATCCAATCTAGGTAAGTTATCCTCTATGCGTTTTAATTCTTGTGTGATATATTCTATTCTTTTTGATACATTTTCGCTTCTGTTGAATCAATACGAACCAGCACTGGTTGCACAAACTTAAAAACCTTATTTTCTTCTTTAAATATTTATAATTATTTTTTTACTATTTTCATTTTCATTTAACTGGGCATTAATCTGTTGCTTAAATGTTAGTATTTTACTGTGTTCTGCAAAATAAAAATGTTAATATTCCAGTTAGATTATGTTGAAAATGTATTTTTATTTAAATACCTTGTTTGAAACTATCTAATTCATTTTGCAAAGTTAAGATTGATCTTTCTGCCCAAGGCTATTGAATTAAAAAAGGAACAGGAAGACTGAGGAACCATGTACAATACATAGAAATTTTCAGTTTACGTAAAGAAGTATTTGATTTAAATGAACAGTTGTTTGCTAATATTGCTGAAAAAAATGACAAACCGAATATGTTGAACAATTAGCAAAAAAGCTGTGAACATTAATGTAACAGTTAACAATTACATTTTAACTTTACACATATACACTGCTCAAATAAAAACACCGGTCACCCAAAAAATCTCAAAAAAACGTCACTTTTCAAACCCCTATCAGTTTGTCAGTTTTGAAACAAATTGGATGAAATTTTTTGTCCGAAGTCGCCCAAAGTCTAGTCTTTGAAAACCTGTGAATTGATTTTGACTAATCTCCTTTTCCCTTTCCCCCGCCATCCCAAACGAGAACCACTTTTTTCCTGAAAAAAAAGGTGATTTTCCAAGCTTTCTATGGGAATCATCAGCCGTCAATTGACAAATGAGTGTACGTATGTTCGAGTGTCTACGTACTACGGACAATTGAATGCCAACCTCTGCAAATGTCTCGTTTCTTTCAAAAAATCATAACTTTTTTTAAAATCATTCGATTTTGATGCACTTTTGCGTTCGAGTTACAAAAATGTCCATATTTTCATTGTCTGTAAACAGATTTGTCAATTGACGGCTGATGATTCCCATAGAAAGCTTGGAAAATCACCTTTTTTTCAGGAAAACAGTGGTTCTTGTTTGGCGGCGGCGGGGGCAAGGGAAAGGGAGGTTAGTCAAAATCAATTCACAGCTTTTCAAAGACTAGACTTTGAGCGACTTCGGACAAAAAATTGCATCCAATTTGTTTCAAAACTGACAAACTGACAGGGGTTTTAAAAGTGACGTTTTTTTGGGATTTTTGGGTGACCGGTTTTTTTATTTGAGCAGTATATTAATATGTGTATCTTGTATCTAATCGGCAGAAATGCCTGAAGATTTGTGACTATTTATTTTTTATGATTTAATCTGAGAATATTTAGTTTTTGCACAAATGAATCAAATTATTAGTAAAGACTCTGACATCTAAGATACTTTTATAAATTAACAAAAATCTCATGTTAAAATAAAATATATTTATTAAACAAGTGTTCGACAGTCTTAGTTTAGTAAAAAAAGCAATAAGTTAGTAAAAAATTTCGAATGTTTTGTACATTTAATTGGCATGTTCAATAGTAGGTTGTGGAGAAGTTGGTTGTTTGGCAGGTCCCGTCTGAGTAATTGGTACAACTCTCTCTCCAGAAGCTTGAATCTGTTTCTTTGGGGCGGTAATTGTCAAAATTCCATCCGAAGACAAAGAAGACACAACATCACTAACATCATGTTCTCTTGGTAGAACATATCTCCTTACAAAATGTCTAGAAACATATCCATGTTCATCTTGTTTCTCTTCATGTTTGCCCTCAACAACAATGCAGTTCTGGTTCGTCTTGACTGTAATTTCTTCCGGAGTAAACTGTTGAACATCGAGAATAACTTGAAATTTGTCTTTGTCGTTGGAAATAGTAGATCCGGAATCTTGACGAGTGATGGTATTTCTCCAGGGTCTATAGTAGCCACTTCCGCGCAGCAGAGAGCTTGTTGGAAGTGATAAAGAGTTTAGGAGGTCGTCACGACGGAGCCCAAGGCCGAAGTGTTGGTCCAGGAGGCGAGAGGGCCGCGACATGTCCATGTCGTCCCACCAGTCGCGGAAAAGAAGTGGTACCATTGACATCTATGTAACAGTTATTAGATTATATATCTGTCATTTATTTATTATTACTATTAACTCTTGCTTGGTGGACGAAAATTATTCATTGGCATTGCATCAAGTTATATTAAGAATCTTTCTTTAAAAATAAATTTCAATAACATCAATATTCGAATTTAGTTGAATATAAAAAAATTATAGTTATTTTTGGTAGAAGTGTTAAATGAAAAGTACTTACATCTGTGTTCTAGTACTTGAATTTTAAAAGGTAAACTTGAATTTTTTGTTCGTTCCGAACTGTTGTTTCAAACACTTGTTTCGTTTCTGTCTCCTGCTAACAGTTTCAGCGGAATATATAGCTGCCAGTTCTATTCTAGAGCGTCTCTAGATTATTCTATGCATACACATAAAACGAAAATAGCTCAGTGAGTAAACAAACCATGCGAATTAGAACTTCTCCAGTTAGTTTCTGTGTTCTGTGTAGTTATTTAGTGTATTTTTAGCTCTCTGATGCACTACTAAGTTTAGTAGCTGCCCAAATTTAGACACGCATTCAAGGACAAGTAGTTTTTGAGTTTTATTGTACTTAATATTAGATATTATTCAGTCCCTAAGATAATTGTTATCCTGAAAAATATATTGTTAAATATTGATAGCTTCTAGAATAAAATAAGTTATATCGGACGTAAAATTTCTGTAAATAAAAGTGTTTTACAACTCAAAAAAAATTAAGTCAGGATATTTTCATCAGTTTAATTTTTTCTTATCGCAAAGTTACTCATTTAAACCTGACAATAGGCGTATTCCATTTGCCATTTGGATCAGATCTAACATACATTTACTGATCCAGATCACCTATTTATTTCGCTGAATTACTTCGCTTAGTTTATTTTCAGTACTAGAATTTTTTATTCTAATTTTCTTTGAAGTAATTCATTCCAATAAATTCATCAGTTTGTTTAATTCAGTTCATTTAGTCATGTTGTCCAATTTATCTGAATTGATTTAAGTGAACCAAGTGGCTATATTTAATGAATTTAATGTGTAGAAAGCTTAGTTGTAGATAATATTATTTTATTTTACATTAATTAAAACAATTTCATAAATAAACAATGCATGACCAGCATGCATTATAACTTAAAACATGAATATACATTAGAATCCATCCATTGTTACATAAATGACATTTGACAAAGAGTGGATGACATTCAACAACCACTCAGTTCGGATTTCAACACTTAACACTTAAGATAACATCTGTGATAGTAAATATCAGTGGTTCATATATAAGAAGGCTGCTTACAGAAGGCGAGAGTTGACAGTTCAGATACATGTACGATTATCAGTAAGTAAGATATTTGTTGAACACTATTCGGGCGTTGTCGGAGTGTTTCCGAACTTGGGGTTTACTTGTAGAGTGGACATCAGTCTCTTGATGTCGTGCAGAGTTGTTAGGCCTTGTTCTTCGTACTCTTTCCATTTTACGTAATTGAAACGCATGTGTGTCATTAATTCTGGCATGTCGATAAATGCTACCGAACAAATCATTATTTTAATATCGAAGATTTTTCAACTTGAAATCTTTATGCTCTACTACGTTGTTTAAGCGGAAATTTATTCCAATAGCTTCATCAACCATTTTCTTTTTATATTCTTTTATAAAGCCATGTAACAACATATATCGACCAGTGAAAGTCCGGATTCAAAATTCTCAATTTAAGGGAGATATGATGTTTTTAAAGTTCAAATTTTATTTGTGACGCCAAGTGCCGCTCAAATAGTTGATTTTGATGATCCTTCTTTTTATATTTGTTAGAAATGTAAATTTCTAAACATTTTGACAGCTGAGTTGCATTAAACATTTTGGTATCGCTCCGGATGGCAAGAAAACGTTCAGCCAATTAAAAATTTAATTTCAAAATAAACACATTCTTACCGTAAAATAAATTTCACGGCTTAATTAAATTCATGTAATTTTTGAAAAAAAAAACTATTAAAAATAATAATGGTGGTATCGTGTCGGCCTGTGGAACCTGAGAACTTTGGTTCGATTCCCACAGCCGACAAAATATTTTCACCAATTTATAATTACCCCTGTGGCTCCCCCACAACTAACATCTTTGGGAGCCGAAATGGACCGTGATTTGACGGCTGGTAACTGCACTTCACGCGCATAAATATATCACTTACCGAGATCTGCTTCGGCAGAGTGCCACACCCAGTAATGGGTAAAAGACGTGATGATATATTTATTTATTTTATTAAAAATGGAGTGGCTAGTTCAGTGGTATCCGAGTCGGCCTGTGGTTTCTGAGAACCCTGGTTCGATTCCCACAGGCAACAAACATTTTTCATAATTTCAAAAACTATCCCTGTGGCTCCTCCACCACTAACATCTTTGGAGGCCGTGATTTGACGACTGGTAACCGCACTTCACGCGCAAAAATATATCACTTACCAAGATCTGCTTCGGCAGAGTGCCACACCTAGTAATGGGTAAAAGGCGTGATGATATATTTATTTATTTTATTCATTTTAATAAAAATCGTTTCTGTGGCTCACCAACCAAGGGTGATGTGATTTACCGACTAAAACTGTTACAAATAAAGAAAATAAATCTTACCGTCCCAGGCTTCAAACATGTCATTAATAATAAAATCCACAAAACCAATTTGCGACTTGGGGATCGAACACGAAGTTCTGTCGAACATGGGCATTACCACCGGAAGATTCTTCGTCTTCTCTTCATCTGTCTGATTGAAATACTCTTCCGCTATTCTCCTGGCCCATTCTACACATAACTTTAAAGGCCTTGTTGGATTGGACACGTCGGCACATTTAATCATCATTCTTTTTACAAGTTGAATGTTTTCTGGGAGCGCGAAAGATGACAGATCAGTTTCTTCTGGCTGGAATTTATTATTTGTTTAATATTTTATTAGATTTTTTGACAGTTTAAGTATTACATCGGAGCTGTTATAGTTGGGGTCATCTTTGGAAACCAGTTTTGTACAAAATACGTTTACGAATTTGGCTAAATGTTCGAAATGTTTCGTCATTTCTGTCGCTAGAATCATGTCAACTACGTTATGGCGTGCTATTTTATACTGTTCTTTATCCAGATTTTTAAATATATTTACTCTGTCGTCACCTGAGAACACACAAAATTTTATTTTAAATTTCGCCAATATCAAAACAATTAAATAGGATCGTTGATTTCCACCGAAGTTAGAATTTCTGAACATTCGAATGTTTTGAACTTCGTCAGAAAAACTTCGAAGCTTCGAATTTACGAATTTTCTAATTTTTTGAAGCTTCCAATTTACGAATTTTTGAATTTTTCTAAGCTTCGAATTCTCGAATTTTTTGTTACTGAATTAACGCCATCTGTCATCTCCAAACATGCTCACGCATAATTCGCGAAAAGTCGGTCACGAATTAAATAATAAACTCGGCGAAGTCTCCTGCAAACACTCTGCAAGTTTATGCACCTTAATTAAGACATCTGTTCTCTTACCGTCCATCTAAATGCTACGAACTTTTAGTAAAACGTTTTAAAATGAGAATAAAAATGATACAAAAACATCTTAATTAAAACGTTTTTGACAATGTAGCGAAATTTTAAGTCTAAATTGAATTAATTTGGCAAATAATAATAATTACTTATGAAATATACAAAACTCTGCAAATGAGTTTATTCTGAAAATATTTCATATCAACATGCCGTGTTCACGTTAGGATCCAGATTCACAATTCGAATAATTCGGAATATTCAAAAATTCGATAATTCGGAATAGTCAAAAATTCGAAAGTTCGAATCTAAATTCGAAGGTTCAATAAATCCGAACATTCGAAGTCTCGAATATTCGAAAAATCAACAACCCTACAATTAAATAGTGGTATTTTTTGAATAACTTACTTAATGTAAGTTTAAAGGTAAAGGCGGCGTGGTGCGATTCTAAAACGCTGATATCATTGTATAAAATAGCTAAAATATTATCCGAGTTGCATAGAAAAGCACTAGATTTTCCAGGGTGGTCAATATCATGTGCAGTTGCAGCTATTAAACTTGTAACTTCATCCATCGGCTCCATTATAGCTTTCATTCTTTCTTTTTCTAGAAAGCCTGCAGTTGCCTTGAAGAAAATAATATTTAGTATTTTTTTTAATAAAGTTTAGAATGAAAATACTTACTTGTAAGACATCGGCAGCATGTGTGGAATTATGGTAAGTGTTGTCAGTATGATAATGAGTCTCTATAATTGTTAGCCAGTTGACTAGAGTCTTTTCATCGCAATTTAATACACCACAAACGTCGAAGTGCGTGAAAAGATTCATGCCGATATGAACTAGAGGACGTTTGTTTGTTAATTCTTCTAATCGGAAAATATCGAAGTCCCAAGATAGTGTTTGGTCTAACAGGTCTTTTAGTTGTGTAGGAACCTAAACACAATCCAAAAATAAATTTTCATTAAATAATAACAGCTTACAGTTATAAGCGAAACACTCTTATTTTTATGTAAATGAAGTCTGTTCACGATCATTCTTCCGAATGTAATTTCCTAATTTTATGGGGTGGCTAGCTCAGTGGTATGAAGTCGGCCTGTGGATCCTGAGAACCCTGGTTCGATTCCCACAGGCGACAATTTTCATAATTTCAAAAACTATCCCTGTGGCTCCTCCGCCACTAACATATTTGAGGGCCGTGATTTGACAAGTGGTAACCGCACTTCACGCGCAAAATATATCACTTACCGAGATCTACTTCGGCAGAGTGCCACACCCAGTAATGGGTAGAAGGCGTGATAATATATTTATTTAATTTCCTAATTTTTTTACGGAATATTCATTTTCCTTAATTATAATTTTACCGCATAATTATTTCCTGAATGTCTATTTTCAGAATTTCCGTTTTCTCGAATAATAATTTGCCAGAATGCCTTTTTCTCGTATGCTAGTTTTTTGTAGGTTATTTTCTGATCAATAATTTTCCCGAATCACAATTTTACATTAAATATTTTTTTGAAAAATTATTTTGCCGAATGTAAATTTCAAGAATGTAGTACATTTTCTTGATTAAAATTTCGCGAATGACAATTTTCCCTGGTTTGATTCCCACAGGCGACAAACAATTTTCATAATTTCAAAAACTACCCCTGTGGCTCCTTCACCAGTAACATCTTTGGACGCAGTGATTTGACGACTGGTAACCGCACTTCACGCGTAAAATATATCACTTACCGAGATCTGCTTCGGCAGAGTGCCACACCCAGTAATGGGTAGAAGACGTGATGATATATTTATTTATAATTTTACTGTATACTAATTTTTCCAATATTATTTTTTTATGGGGTAGGTGGCTCAGTGGTATCGAGTAAACCTGTGGATTAGAGAACCCGAGTTCGATTCCCACAGCCGACAAACAATTTTCTCCACATTAAAACTAACCCTGTGGCGTCTACTTCATTAACATAATAAATAAATAAATTATGTATTTATTATAAAAATGACATGTCAAATAGTATGTCCGCCATTACCTGACGTTGTGCTAACTGTGGAATAAAAAATCCCCAGATTCTTATTGCCAACTGAAAGACTTACATCTAATTAGAGATGGCAAAAAAAAAATTAATCGATTAATTGATCATTTGATTAATCGAAACGTTATAATCGATTTTCGAAATTGGTAGGGAAATAATCGATTAATTAATTTTATTAGTATATGTATTTGAGGAGGATTTGCTGTTGATAATACAATTTTAACTCGAGTTTTATTCAATTCATTTTTTACTTCGTGTATTAGCTGCAGTAATAATTCATTTATTATTTTTACATTAAACTGACTCTAATAATCCATTAGGATTAAATAATATTGACTAAATTTATGGGGTGACTAGCTAAGTGGTATGAAGTCAGTCTGTGGATCCTGAGAACCTTTGTTCGATTCCCACAGGCGACAAACAATTTTCATAATTTCAAAAGCTACCCCTGTGGTTCCTCCACCACTAACATCTTTGGGGGCCGTGATTTGACGACTGGTAATCGCACTTCACGCGCATAAATATATCACTTACCGAGATCTGCTTCGGCAGAGTGCCACACCCAGTAATGGGTAAAAGGCGTAATGATATATTTATTTATTTATTTTAAATTTCATTTATTCCTATTTTTCTTAGTTAAAATTGAAAGAGTTAATATTATAATAATATATCCTATAATATCCTTATAAGAAAAATAGGAATGAAATGTCAAAATAAACTGATCGATTAATAATAAATTAATCGATTAATTATTAATTAATCGAAACTAAAAATATGAAATGATTAATCGATTAATTGAAACGAAATAATCTATTATTTCAATCATTCGATTAATCATTGCCATCTCTACTTCTGATCACTCTGTAGTATGAAAATAAGTTACCTTGTGCTTCATGGTATGCCGATGTTGAGTTCTAACAACAGTCGAATCGTTACTACTTCTTCTAGATGAGATGGTTTGCGTGGCTCCCTGCTATAGAAAAGATCCTCAAAATGATAAAAATGCCACATTCAAAATAAACAATCAGTTACACAACACTCTTATATTGACTTACAGTTAGCAACGCTCCGATCAAGTCTGTAGTGACAGGATCCTCACTTCTCACGCGATGGTCTTCCTTCATTTGCGGCGAATAGAGTTCCGTGGAACGAAGGATGTCAATCACTTTATCTAGCATTTGGACAGCTAAGGGATTGGCCGACTCTTGCACTGAACATATTAGGCTGATTACCTAGAAACGAATCATTGTTTTCAGAGATGTTCGATAGAGTATAATGAGTATAAAATTGAAAAGAATGCTGTTAAAAGAGTGAATGTTTGTTATTTGAGATGATTTGAGCATGTGGAACGTATGACGAATGAAATATTTGTTAAATTGTGGAACTAGAGCCGTAATTATACTGAAAACGTTATAAACTTTGAATGACGTCATTTATCCTGATAAAATTTAATAAAGTCGTAAGAAACTGTTGCAATATTTACTACCTTGGTGATGGGAGCTTCAAGTGGCATAGCATGCAGCTTAGCTAAGCTGGTGCGCCTCATGTTATCACTGCCTATGGAACGGACGTCGAAAGAACCTCTCCGAAGAGAATGAACACTTCCTCGAGGTTTTTCAGGTCGCTCTGAACGCTCCACTAAGTAAGGTCCGATATCTCCTGGTGTATCTTGGACAAATACGTAATGAGTTGGAGTTCTGAAAAATATTTCAATATTGAAGATCTATAACTATTATTTGAAGCATTTTTGTTTAAAATAATTTGGAAAGCCTGTATTCCGCTTTTTGTGATATAGAAGAAAAGCAAGAAAATAAGTTTTATACTGTGACCTGACCTGCCTCAATTTATGCTGAACCATGTGAAATGCATATTTTAATTTCAAATTAAAAATACAATATAATTATAAGATCATATGTCATTTTTATTGTTATTATGGAACAACATAATGTTTAATTTACTTATTTCATAATTTGTATATTTAATAGTATATTACATAATAAGTCAGGAAAGTGAAAGTTTACTTGGCGAAGCGGTTGTTTGATATACAAGGCCGCAGGTCGAGTATTTTAATCCGCTGAGTCAAGTAAAAACACTTTCCTGACGTATTATGTATACTATTTTTTCTGAAACTGTTTAATTCAATCAATAATTAAAAAATACATTTTGTATCACATGTTTTTTTATCAGTCATCATAAAAATATAGTTTTATAAGACAAAAATCCACAAACACTGCAAGAGCCGCCCAAACACGTTTCAAACTTGTCAACAACAGCTGTGAAGTAACCAAACTAACCGCCGCTCGAGCACTGTTAGTTTGGTTATTAAAAACTAACCACAAATTTCAAAAACCGTGTTCCGTAATGAAACCGGTTACTGAAAAAACTAACCATGGTTAATGTGGTTCATTTTCGGAATACACTACAGAGTGATCAAAAGGAGTTGTTACAGTTGGCAATAAAAAAAACTACTTGAAATTGGTAAGTCTGATACATAAATTCATTTCATGTTGTTGACAGTGATATTTAAAATTTAATTTGAGTACATTTATTATTACATTTATTTCTAAAGTATTTCTATTACTTAAAAAGTCAAAATTCTATTAGCTGTCAGACATAACCTATTTGTATTTATTAGAAATGTCAAATAGCATTTCCGCCTTTATCTGACTTTGCACCAACTGTGGAATAAAAAGATCTCTGGAATTGTATAGCTAACTGTAACAATTCCTTTTGATCACCTGTATAAAGATTTCATGTCAACTTCAAACTGGCGGCAATACAACTGTCACAATTTATGCGCACATGCGCATATGCATCACCGTTCGAGTCACATGGCGTCGTAAACATTAGTATTGCCAACATAATTGGAAAAAATAGAAAAAAAGTTTGTCACCCTGGCACGCTTTTTTCATTTCATAAATTTGAGGCGCCATAGAAAGTAATATGGTTTATTTCAAGTAGATTTGTTTTATTGCCAACTAAAACAATTCCTTTTGATCACCCTGTATTAGAGAATACTTGCAGCTTAAAATAAAATAAAAGAATATATTTCTCTGTCAGAAAGATTTGAACTACAAATTTAATAACAAAAAAAAATAAATTACTTTCAAACTGACATTTCTTTACAATTACCTGCCAACAGTACAAACCGGAACAACATGACATTGAGTGTTAACCGGATCGGCAGTTTTCCTCCTACAAAGTAACGGTCCATCCCACTCTTTGTACCGCTGTAGAGTTGAATTCATATGTGTGACATTGCCTGACTCTTGAATAAACTGATCTAGTAACGATTTACCGATCAGCTCATCTTGTCTGTAACCTAGGTAACGTTCACTGGAACGATTTGTGTACTGGAAATAAAAGAATATTATGATTTCTGGAAGTTATTATACTTTGTTTTTTAACCAGGAGGAGTAAATGCACAAGTCAGATTTACACTATAGAAAGTTACCAAAGAAAGTTACTAGATTTTTATTCGCGCGAAATACAAAAATTTCTTACACATCTGCACTGATTAAGTTTCATGGCATTTATTTTAAAATACAAATGACATTATAAACTCTAATTTGTCACTCCGTATATTACTAGTTCTTAAAAGAACTGATTTATGTTAATATCACAGAAATGCAAAAAACCAACAAGAAAACAGATAACCTCAAAACTTATGACAGCTCTAATAAATCAAATGTAAAATCTATGTACAGTGTAAACTGGACGAAGCACTAGCCAATCAGAAGCGTCAGTTTTAGCGGTTAAAATTTAAATTACTTCTGGTTAAAAAACAGAGTATAGTTATTGTTATCTCCTACCTGTACTCTGTAGGTGTCGTCGGTAATGTGCACTAGGTCTCTAGCTTTGTCAAGCGCGGCGTAAAGAGCCTGGGAGGTGGATAGCTGCGCCTGAGGACGAATGTCGCTGTATTTTACCTGCAGGAGTTCGTTTGTGTTCACCAGGAGGTTGTTGGATTCTATAAGACACTGAAAGATCGGGAATTAACATCGAGAAGGAAAAAAATGTTTTTAGTGGAACAAACGTTCATCTTTGACCATCTATACGGAGCTAAGAAAAATTTGTGGACTCGATTCACGATCAGACGATAGATTTTTTTCCACTAAAAACATTTTTTTTTCTTCTAATAAGTTGAAAAAGGGCGGAAGGGGGTTAACCCTAAGATTACATGTAGCCCCTTAAAGTAGACACTTTAAACTTTAACGCCCTCGAAGATTCGGCGAAATTAGCTATAAATTCGCCAAGTTACGACGGTTTAAAATTTGGGAAATTTCACTAATTTCAGGTGTTTCGTTTTTTACTTTCTTATACACAGTGTAAGGAAGTATTGGAATCGTGAAAAAAATCGTCGACGAGATTTTCGCGGAAATACGTGTTTTGAGGTCCACTGAATCCATTTTGATCATTTTCTCAATGATGTCTGTGTGTGTGTGTGTGTGTGTGTGTGTGTGTGGATGGATGGATGGATGGATGGATGGATGGATGGATGTGTGTCCGAGTGTGCAACATCTCATGAACGAGATAAGATTTGTTAACGAAACTTGGTAATTATAAGTTTCATAAAAATATGAAGAGCTGAGTTGATTTTGAATGAAATTGAAAAACCGGAAGAGGAAGTTTACTAGACACACAAAACAATAAATTCCATTTATTTCAAAAATGGAATCAGTTACGAAAAAAAGTTTCAAATAAAAGATGTTAGCAAAAATATTTGGAACATAAAATGTTATTTTCAATTTTCCTGTATATGCGTCTAATTTTGAGAAAAACTAATAATATATTCCAATAATCATAGTAGCAATAGAAATAAAAAACATAAACATGTTTAACATTTATATGTCAAATAATAATTGTCAAACGCAAGGAGCAAGTCATAAGTTCAATTCAGCGTTTTTAATATGAAATATGCTGTGTATAAGAAAGTCGTGTGGTGACCACACCAGATTTTTCAATAATGGCTGTGTGTGTGTGTGTGGATGGATGGATGGATGGATGTGTGTCCGAGTGTGCAATATCTCATGAACGAGATAAGATTTGTTAACGAAACTTGGTAATTATAAGTTTCATGAAAATACGAAGAGCTGAGTTGATTTTGAATGAAATTGAAAAACCGGAAGAGGAAGTTTACTAGACACACAAAACAATAAATTCCATTTATTTCAAAAATGGCATCAGTTACGAAAAAAAGTTTCAAATGAAAGATGTTAGCAAAAATATTTGGAACATAAAATGTTATTTTCAATTTTCCTGTATATGCGTCTAATTTTGAGAAAAACTAATTTATATATTTAATAATATATTTCAATAATCATAGTAGCAATAGAAACAAAAACAGGTTTAACATTTATATGTCAAATAATAATTGTCAAACGCAAGGAGCAAGTCATAAGTGTTCAATTCAGCGTTTTTAATATTAAATATGCTGTGTATAAGAAACCCTTTTTTTTGTCACCAGTGTATATTGGTATATATAAAGTAAAGCGAGAGATGCAATAAAGAATCGTTCAAAGACAAACGGATTCATCTTATCCAACTCTGTATTTTTATTTCGCAATCTTTAAACCTATTTTTATGTCTCTTTAACAAGAGAACAAAGAAACTAATTAAACAATTAAAGGCTTCGAAAGAACAAAAAGTTAATTATATTTGTTTTTATTGAGATAATTTTTGTAATTAAGGTTTTAAAAATGTCAAAAACTCACCCTATTAAATCCAGCGTCAAGCAGTGATAAAACCATGACGTCATCTTTTTCAAAAACGCTAAAAAAATACGTCAGAATCAAAATGGTGTCATCGAAACAAATATGCTTGTGTCACACAGCATTACGAATCACAATCTTGTGCCAAAACGAAAAACGAAAACATTTATGATACACTCGAATCAGTTTCTATTTTATTCGCAGTATTAACTTATTACCTTACCTTCGTTTGACCACTGCTAGTATCACTGTGTGCTGACTGCCCTTTGTGTTTCTTATTGACCTGAAAATAATAGAGTCAATGAGAATTTTTCCTTCGAAATTATGAGTATTATTAAAGGGAAAATGTAGAAAATAAGAGGTTGTTTTCTTTATCATTATTATCGAGTGCTTGTTAATTTTTGTAAGTATGTTTTGACTTTCTTTTGAAAATATTTATCCAATTGAAAATAAATTGTGAATGTGAAGAACCATGTTTCGTAATAAATCATTAAAACGATGTAAGTGTTAATTTTTATAAGTACCTTTTAATTTTCTTCAAATATAGTTTTCTACAGAGCTGGGCAGTAGCTAGCTACTTTTGTAGCTTAGCTACTAGCTTAGCTACATTTACCTTAGCTGTAGCTGTAGCTTAGCTAACTGTAAAAAAATATAGCTGTAGCTTGTAGCTAGCTACTTTTTTTCTATTAGCTTAAAAATAACAACTGAAGCTACTTTTAAAGCTACTTTTTGTAGCTTCAAGCTACTTTTTAAGCAGAAGGTCAACAAAGTACGCATGCGTACAAGCTAAACCCACACAAAATAATTATTTGTTGCCGGTTCTAACTGGCTCTAATACGCAAAAATACACAGTAGGTGCCAGATGGTATTTGCTATTTTTCATATTTATGTACGTAATAGTAAATTAACAGTCATTATAACAAAAGACTGATCATATGACAATGGCAAATTTAATTATTTCACAATAATTTAAAAAAAGTAGCTTTTAAATTTAACAGCTACTTTAACGAAAGCTTTTAGCTGTATCTTAGCTATATTTTCCAAAATATAGCTTATAGCTGTAGCTTAGCTACTTTTTTAAAGAATAGCTGTAGCTATAGCTTAGCTACTTTTTTTAAGTAGCTTGCCCAGCTCTTGTTTTCTACGATCAGTAAAAAAGTAGATTATTTGAACGTCATTTACAGTTCGATTCTCAAATTTTTTTAGTAAATACTAAATCTTGGATTAGCTAATTATACTCTAGTATGATTATAAAAAGTTAATCAAAAGTACTTTCCAAAACAAAATGATAACAAGATTATATTGGAGTTTATTTAAACTTAAAAAAAAATTATTTAGCTTAATTTGACTAATTCAAAATTCAGGATTAATTAAATTCTTTTGAGAATTGGACCGAAGGTGATAGAAAGTGAACAATTCCAGACTCTTTAGCTGCATTCAGTTTGCCAGTTTGTTCACTTCTAATCAGTTCAGATAAATTAGACAACACAACAAAATAATTGAACTAAGTAAACTGATGCACTTATTGGGGTGGATTACTTTTAATTGAATTCCAATCGGTAAATCTAATACTGAGAATAAAGTGAGCGAAGTAATGTAATCAGATAAATAAGTGAACTGGTTCAGAAAGTGTAAATTAGATCTGATCCAAATGGCAAATGGAATACGCCTTTGTAGACTGTTATTGGCAACGACATCTTTTGCAAATAAAAAATGTATTTTTTTACACTTTTGTTTTGTTTGTAATGTTTTTCTAGTTACCTATTTTCAAAACTTGTATTATGTATACTTTGTTCACAGGCCAACTCGAATTAATAAACATAAATAAATAATTATTATTATGGGGCGGCTAGCTCAGTGGTATGAAGTCGGCCTGTGGATCCTGAGAACCCTGGTACCCTAGATTCGATTCCCACAGGCGACAAACAATTTTCATAATTTCAAAAACTACCCCTGTGTCTCCTCCACCACTAACATCTTTGAGGGCCGTGATTTGACGACTGGTAATCGCACTTTACGCGCAAAATATATCACTTACCGAGATCTGCTTCGGCAGAGTACCACACCCAGTAATGGGTAGAAGGCGTGATGATATATTTATTTATTTTATTTTAAATAAATAATTGTAATTAAGACAAACTATAGGTGGGGAACTTTTTTACCATTGGATGGCATATTTAAATTAGGCAGTAATAAAGGAATTTTTCGAGATAATATTGTCACCCCTACATTGACTTGACGATAAAGAAAAATATTCGAAATCATATAGTAATTCATAATTCGCAGAAATCGAATAGTAAACTTATGAAATGAACAAGTTGTTTTTTACAACTAAAACTAAATATAAAAAATGCCGCCCGGTGCGGACCGCACTCACCGTCCCCCCCAGGTACGCCGCTGCCACTAACATCTTAGAGAGCTATGATTTGACGACTGGTAATCACACTTAACGCACATAAATATATCACTTACCGAGTTCTATTAGGGCAGAGTGCAACACTAATGCTGAGTTGCAAGAAAAAAATAAAGAGCTCTTTAGTTAAAGAATTGTTTATCTAGCAACAGTATCAATAGGATGCGGGCACTCACATGATTCTATGACGTAAGAACAGCTGTTTCGGGAAAGATCACTGCGCCACCTACAAAATGAACTATTTTGCGAGATTTGAAAACGGATTCCGTTTTCAAAACTCGCAGCAACAAAATAGTTCATTTTGTAGGTGGCGCAGTGATCTTTCCCGAAACAGCTGTTCTTACGTCACAGAATCACGTGAGTGCCCGCATCCTATAGTGATTTTCTGAAATTTATTGAACCGTTAGTTGCTAATGAACCGATAAAAGTTTCATGCAACCCAGCATCAGTAGGCGTATTCCATTTGCCATTTGGATCAGATCTAACTTACATTTTCTGAACCAGATCACTTATTTATTTTGCTGGATTACTTCGCAGACTTTATTTGGAGTGTTAGAATTACAGATTCTAATTTTGAAGTAATTCAACCAAATAAATGCATCAGTTTGCTTAATTTAGTTCATTTATTCATTTGTAGAATTTATCTGAACTGATTTAAATGAACCAAGTGGCAAATGGAATACAGCTAGTATGATATACAGAGTGATCAAAAGGGATTGTTACAGTTGGCAATAAAAAAAACTACTTGAAATTGGTAAGCCTGATACATAAATTCATTTCCTGTTGTTGACAGTGACATTTAAAGTTTAAATTTGAGTACATTTATTATTACATTTATTTCTAAAGTATTTCTATTACTTAAAAAGTCAAAATTCTATTAGCTGTCAGATTCCTGACATAACCTATTTGTATTTATTAGAAATGTCAAATAGCATTTCCGCCTTTATTTGACGTTGTGCCAACTGTGGAATAAAAAGATCTCTGGAATTGTATTGCCAACTATAACAATTCCTTTTGATCACCCTGTATTTATAGTTATTTTATATCTTCGATTTCTGATAAAAGTTTAGCAATAGCTTATAGCTGTCTATCCATGTACACACATGCGAATGTATGTGCGAGAAAGGCCCGAATCGATCCAGCAACAAGTGAAATGATGTGTGCAGTTTCCAGGTTCATATCAAAATTTCAGTGATGTTTCAGTCATCGCCAACCCGGACCGAAACTTGTAGTCCAGACTCCAGTTTTTGTTTATTGATTACGTGCTCAATATATGTTTTATAAGTTTAGCAAATGTTTCAATAATATGTAAGTTTTTTCCAGAAAGAACCAGACTGATGAATTTGATTGGTGAAATATTTAGGATGATAGAAGTAATTAACGGGGATGTTTTATTGACATTTTAATCCAGGGGTTGGAAAAGTTTCAACAGTTTTAAAGCGACAATATTATCTTATTTCGTACAAAATAAAATAAATAAATATATCATCACGCCTTTTACTCTGCCGAATCAGATTTCGGTAAGTGATATATTTATGAAGTGCGGTTACCAGCCGTCAAATCACGGCCCCCAAAAGATGTTAGTGGAGGGGAAGCCACAAGGGTAATTTTAATTTGGTGAAAATGATTGTCAGCTCTGAGGATCGAACAAGGATTCTCAGGATCCACAAACCGATTCGATTTATTTATTTAATGGTAATTAAACAGAAGAAACTGTAAACTTAGTTGAAGGATAATTAAGATTCTTAATTAACAAGTTAAAATTAAACCTGTTTCTTTATTAAATGTTTAGTTTTATCACCAATAAAAACAAAATAAAATTCTTCCGTAAAATTGCAGTTAATTTTATACGCTTCAAAAGTCGACATGACTGAAGCCTGAAGAGCTTTTAATAATCGTTATAATCTCATTTCAGTTGAATTGTTTCAGAAATGTTTAAAGTTAATTAGTTTAATTGCAGACACTGACTATCTCATTACTGGAATACGAGAAATGTTTCTTGAAGTTGGCAAAAATGTAAAAGTATCTTATTTATTCACAGATGTAGAAGTGTCAAAATCATTTCGTTTAATTTTGTTTAGCATTTTGCTACAATTTAACGCTAGCCAATATATGCTATATTATGAGTCCAAGAAAATAAAATAAATAAAAAAATAAATATATCATCACGCCTTCTATCCATTACTGGGTGTGGTACTCTGCCTTAGCAGATCTCGGTAAGTGAGCTAGCCAATATATGCTATATTATGAGTCCAAGAAAATAAAATAAATAAAAAAATAAATATATCATCACGCCTTCTACCCATTACTGGGTGTGGTACTCTGCCTTAGCAGATCTCGGTAAGTGAGCTAGCCAATATATGCTATATTATGAGTCCAAGAAAATAAAATAAATAAAAAAATAAATATATCATCACGCCTTCTACCCATTACTGGGTGTGGTACTCTGTCTTAGCAGATCTCGGTAAGTGATATATTTTGCGCGTGAAGTGCGGTTACCAGTCGTCAAATCACGGCCCCCAAACATGTTAGTGGTGGAAGAGCCACAGGGATAGCTTTTTCAAATTATGAAAATTTGTCGCCTGTGGGAATCGAACCAGGGACCTCAGGATCCACAGGCCGACTTCATACCACTGAGCTAGCCATCCCATAAAAAAATCATTTATTAATTAAAAATTCATGCATTAATAGACGTCGTTATTGTATGATTTTCTATACATTAATGAACGATCAATAGAAAAAACTATTTCAAAAATAAGTGCGCGAATGGTGCAAATGACGTCTTCGTGAATGAGTTTTGTACAATGCTTTTTGTAACGAGCAAAAATTATATAATCGACAATGAGGAAATTTATTAAATTTGAAGCGTGAATTTATATTGACAGTTGAGTGTGCCATGAATTGACATTTGTTATTTGAAAACAAATTGTTTATTATTTCTCGTAAAGCTTGCGAAAATACAGGGTGAACAAAAGGAATCACTCTGTATATCTGTTTGATGGCGTTCTAAACTAATGTCTCTATTTCTTTTATAAATTCCTTAAAATGTTTAAAATAAGTACAATTAGCGTTTTACTTGTCAGAATTTAGAATAATAAAAATGGGTGTTTTTTTCAATTACATTGCGCACTAGTGCGCAAAATTAAACTTTCCATCGGTTTCCAAAGAAATGTAAACCTTAATAAATACGAAAAAATAGGAAAAAACTAATTTTCCATCACTTGTCACAAATTCCACAAAAATTTACAGCACGTTTGAATCAACTTATCAGGTCATCAACAAACGGCTGGTCAGTTCAGCTTTAACCATAGACGCGTTTCGTCCTTTAGGGACTCATCAGCATGGTGCGATCAACTATCCAACTAGACCAACTAGGGACTAGTGAACTGTAATACTGTCTTAGCTGAACTGACTGATGTTAAACTATGTAAGGCGGTAACATGACATGAGAGCTACGGAGCAACCTGTGGTGCCATCTACCGACAATGTAAACCTTATTTTGAATGATACGAGTACAAAAAATATATTAACAAACTTTTATCGCCTTTCGTCTGTTTTAATATTGTCCAGGAATTTCTAATTAATTTTTCTCAAAGGAATATTATGAACAAACAAATGACAATATTCTGTAATCTCTGTCATTACATCGACGTCGTTATTAAATAAAACGAAAAAAAAGAATACATCTTAGATAAGTATCATTATATCCATGATAAAGAAACAACAAACAGTAGCAGTCGATTGTTGATTGTATGTTGAGCTTAACTAAAGCTTGAAATTAATGAAGCAAAACTTATAAGCTGCGGCTTACAAACCTAATTATTCTGTAGCTTACATTGTTTGAATTTGGTATGGGTTTGTGTTTGGCAATTTAACGCACTAACAGAAAAGTTACATAGTACTTGTTTTCTTCCTTCCATATTTAGGATATTTTGTTTGTTTTCATATTAAAACCTGAACAATGCGAATAAACATTGGAAAAAGTAATTAAATAATGAGAAGAATGGCCCCGCAAAATTTAGTTTTTCTTTAAAATACATTGGTGACAAAAACAAGAAATACTTGAAATTTATTAAATTTTCCCAATTTTCAAACCGTCATAACTTGGTGAATTTTCCGCTAATTTGAACGAATTTTCAGGGCGAAAAAGTTTAAGGTGTCTACTTTAAGGGGATATATGCGATCTTAGGGTTAACCCCTTTGGCTCCCCCTCAACCCCCTAAAAGAAAAATATGTTTTTAGTGGAAAAAACGTTCATATTTGACAATCTGTACGGAGCTAATAAAAAGTTATGGACTCGATTCACCATCAGGGCAATAAAGTTTATTCAATTCCCTGCAAAGGACGCAAAGAATGAAGTTCCTACGATGATTTGGCACAGAGTTACGCGTGTTTGAAGTTGAATGTGCATTTGGAAGTTTTTGGCTCGTAACTCGGCGACTTTTCAGCAAAATTAGACAATTCTATCAGAAAAAAAAACACTGTTATGTCTCTACTTTAAGGGATTGTACGCGAAATTAGGATTATTATCGCACCATACTGATGAGTCCCTAAAGGACAGAATATTGTCATTTGTTTGTTCATAATATTCCTTTCAGAAAAAATTAATTAGAAATTCCTGGACAATATTAAAGCAGATAAAGGACGATAAAAGTTTGTAAATATATTTTTTGTACTCGTATTCAAAATAAGGTTTACATTGTCAGTAGATGGCACCACGGGTTGCTCCGTAGCTCTCATGTCATGTTACCGCCTTACATAGTTTAACATCAGTCAGTTCAGCTAAGACAGTACCACAGTTCACTAGTCCCTAGTTGGTCTAGTTGGATAGTTGATCGCACCATACTGATGAGTCCCTAAAAGACGAAACGCGTCTATGGTTAAAGCTGAACTGACCAGCCGTTTGATGATGACCTGATAAGTTGATTCAAACGTGCTGTAAATTTTTGTGGAATTTGTGACAAGTGATGGAAAATTAGTTTTTTCCTATTTTTTCTTATTTATTAAGATTCAATTCCACATCGCAATTGACATTTTGTCTTCATATTATTTTATTTACTGTTACATTTTATACATAGATGTAACCTAGTCAAAGATAATACAATAAATGTAGATATTATTGTTTTGAAAGTTTGAGAAATAATTTGGTTAAATAAATACTATCAATTTGAAATGCATTTCAGTTTCAATTATTTTTCTTGTAAGTTTTCATTGTTTGTATTTAATTGCTTGGTATTTAGTTTGTTGGTTTTCCAGTTAAATTGTGCACAATAACTTGATGTAAATGAAAAGCATACATTCATTTCTTTCGCTCGTTACGGGAAGTAGACTTTCTATGAGAATATTTTTATTTGTTTTTGATTGACGTAATTTAACTACATTAATAATCTAAACATGAAAATTTTATGATAAATGGTTAATTCTTTGTATAAAGAGATTATAAATTTATTAGCAAGGAAATTATAAATAAATAAAATAAATATATCATCACGCCTTCTACCCATTACTGGGTGTGGCACTCTGCCGAAGCAGATCTCGTTAAGTGATTTATTTTGCGCGTGAAGTGCACTAAACTGACTGCAGATGCTGTCAAATAAGTTAAATATCGCTGTTGTCAAACTGTTGCATTGATATAAATCAGGGGTCGCAAACTGGTGGCCCGCGACCCGCGAGGCTTTTACTCGGCCTCTGACCTTAACATATATTTTTTAATTTCACTAGTAATTAGTTACGGGGTAGGTAGCTCAGTGGTATCAAGTCGGCCTGTGGATCCTAAGAAACCGGGTTTGATTCCCAATTTTCACCATTTTAAAATTACCCCTGTGGCTCCCCCACCACTAATATCTTTAAGGCCGTGATTTAACGGCTGGTAACCGCACTTCACGAGCATAAATATATCACTTACCGAGATCTGCTTCGGCAAAGTGCCACATTCAGTAATGGGTAGAAGGCGTGATGATATATTTATATATTTTAGTAATTAGTTAATTTTTCTAAATATAATTTTAAGAATGAAATATTCCATGATTAGAACATGATAAAAAATAAAAAATAGTCAGGTAAAGTGTAAAACAATCTGGTAAAGATTTTACCAGACTGTTTTTCACTTTACCTGATTATTTTTTGTTGTTGTAATTTTGGATACATACTTTACTTGACTGTTTTAGTAAAAATCTACTTTCCATACTAAAATTGGTCAGGAAAGTAGGCACTTTCTTGTCGGTTTCAGGAATAAGTAATTTTAACTACTTGTTGCTAGCCAACCCGGGACTAATGAAATTTATTATTAAACAGTAATTTCACAAACTGAAAACAGCCAATTAAAAGTCAGTTTTACACGCGGTTGCAGTAAAAAAAATTGTCAACACTCACTATTAGCTCATATTATACTTTCGCCATGTTTACCAGCAAATATTAATATTAAGCTGGTATGTAAATTTTAATTAAATTTCAAATTAGGCTCTTTGTGGAGTCACTGTTTGTTCTGTTGTTTCAAAGGACTGTGATGGACAACGTCCAGTTTGCATAGCACAGCATACTATATTGCAGTACGTTGTAATCGGTAATTATCCTTTATCCTGAAATACAGGAGAGCTATTAAGGATTCTAGGAATAGGTACAGGAAAAAGTACACTGTAGTTGACATTTGACGACAAAGGGTTTAAAAAATACTGTATCGAATAAACAAATAGAAAAAAAGGTTCCCATTTAAAATAAGAAAGTTGCACCCTGTATTTTGAGAACCAGTGGTCTAAAAACATTCTTGTTTCACTCACTAAAGTAGTCTTATAAAATAGATGTTGTTGGCTAATTTAATTAATTAATGCAATGAAATAAAAAAATATATCATTACGCCTTTTACCCTATAGAGCACTCTGCCGTAGATCTCTGTATGTATGCACGTGTAGTGCAGTTACCAGCCGTCAAATTACGGCCCCCAATGATGCTAGTGAAGGGGGAGACACAGAGGTAATTTAAAAATAAATAAAATTAATATATGTTAAATATATCACCACGCCTTTTGCCCATTACTGAGTGTGGCACTTTGCCGAAGCAGATCTCGGTAAGTGTTATATTTATGCGCGTGAAGTGCGGTTACCTGCCGTCAAACTACGACTCCCAAAGATGTTAGTGAAGGGGGAGACACAAAGGAAATTTAAAAATAAATAAAATAAATATAAATATATCACCACGCCTTTTGCCCATTACTGAGTGTGGCACTTTACCGAAGCAGATCTTAGTAGGTGATATATTTATGCGCGTGAAGGGCGGTTACCAGCCGTCAAATTACGCCCCAAAGTTGTCAGTGGAGAGGGAGACAGAGGTAATTTAAAAATATATAAAATAAATATAAATATATCATCACACCTTTTGCCCATTACTGGGTGTGGCACTCTGCCGAAGCAGATCTCAGTAAGTGATATATTTATGGGCGTGAAGTGCGGTTACCAGCCGTCAAATTACGCCCTCAAAGATGTTAATGGAGACACAGGGGTAATTTAATGTGGTAAAAATTGTTTGTCGGCTATAGGTATCGAACCCGCGTTCTCAAATCTACTGAGCCAC
Organism: Pterostichus madidus; assembly: GCA_911728475.2. Classification (NCBI taxonomy): domain Eukaryota; kingdom Metazoa; phylum Arthropoda; class Insecta; order Coleoptera; family Carabidae; genus Pterostichus; species Pterostichus madidus. The sequence goes on from OU452315.1 coordinate 11,726,282, forward strand.
CTACCCATTAATGAAAGTTTAAATATTTAATTTTTTAATAAATAAATATATGTGTGAATAATTATGAGCAATTATTGTTGAATTATTAATTAAATTGTTTATATTTACTGTACACATTATTATTATTTATTCCACCACAGCTCCCAAATTGAAATAATATTTGAAAACAAGTTTAAAATTAGAAGCATACTTTAGGAAAAGTTTATAATAATAATAAATTATGTATTTTAAGAAGTAATATGTAGTGATCTCTTTGAATTTTTAATAAAACAGACGTAGAAACTGAAGGTTTCAGTTTCAAACACAAAATCTAAAACAAAACTTTAAATTTAATCGCAAATTCAATTTCAGATCAAAAATCAAAGCAAGAAAGTTTGGAAACATTTTAGAATATGTGAAAATAACGAGAAACGAAAGATGTACTGTCAGTAATAAGTTCTATATTCGTATTTGAAAATCCTCCAAGTATCCGAAGAATTTCTCTGTAAGTCATTAAAAAATACCGCAGGTAGGATCAAAGAAAGCCTTGAACGCAGTAGGGAAATTCTAGGTAATATGGGAATTTTGCGGGTGCTGATGAAATTAATTCGTAATTTTAATAAAATTACTAGACTTTCATAATTAGACTGAAATTAAACTTGCTGTGCAGACACAAAAGAGATTCCATAATAAGTAGAATATTTAAATAATTATAAATGCATATTTTATTCATTTGTTTAACTTTAATTTTTTTTATAAAACACGCAAGAAAAGTTTAAACACGAGACCGAAGGTCGAGTGTTTAATATTCTTAAGTGTTTTATATACCAATAAAACATAAGTGTGATACAAAATTTTATCCACAACTCATAATTATAGGTATCGAAGAAGATTGGTCGTAACGTTTAACGTTGATTCAGTTATATATAGTTTCTCAAAATACGGGAGATTATGAAGTGGTTACTAAGTAACAAGTTGTTTACAGTGTTTTATGGAATATAAAACACTAGTGTTTTATGAGCCATATAATTCAACTGAAATCAGTGTAATAATGTCTTTATAATATGAGTTGTGGTTAAATAAATTAAAATTAAAGCAAAAATAATTTTGAAATGACAGTTCTCATAATTATTTGTTAAGTGAAACCATGATAACTATCATTTTGAGTGCGTTAAATACTTTTATGCACAACCGGACCGAAAAGTATGTGTTTTAGCCCTAAAAAGCGGGAGTAAACACTTTTTGTTGATTCTGCAAAATGTCATTTTGACATATAACCTATGTACAGATTTTAATCCTTTGAACATATAATTAAATGTTATTTTGTTGTGCATAAAATATTGTATGTACCACGGGTGAAATTAGCATTTCTGACCCTGAGCACAGTGGCGTACCGAGAACTTTTGCCGGTCTCCAATTTGCCACACTTGCTAAGTCAATCAAATGGTGGTTTTTATAAATTAAAAAAATAAATATAAAATAAATATATCATCACGACTTTTACCCATTATTGGGTGTGGCACTCTGCCGAAGCAGATTTCGGTAAGTGATATATTTATATACGTGAAGTGCGGATACCAGCCGTCAAATCACAGCCCCCAAAGATGTTAGTGGTGGGAGAGACACAGCGGTAATTTTAATTTGGTCAAAATTGTTTGTCGGCTGTGGGAATCGAACCGGGGTCCTCAGGATCCACAGGCCAACTCGAAACCACTGAGCCCTTACTCCATTAAATTAATAAACATAAATAAATAATTGTAATTGAGCCAAACTATAGGTGGGGAACTTTTTTACCATTGGATGGCATATTTAATTTTTCGAGATAATATTTTCAACCCTACATTGACTTGACGATGAATAAAAATACTCGAAATCATATAGTAATTCATAATTCGTAGAAATCGAATAGTAAACTTATGAAGTGAACAAGTTGTTTTTTACAACTAAAATAAAATGCCGCCCCAAAATAGGTGCGGACCGCATCTACCGTCCCCCCTTCCCTAGGTACGCCACTGCCTGAGCGTGTTATTAGCCAGAAACGGCTGTTTTCACCCTTGGTACATAAATAACTATATTAAAGCACTAGTGCAATAATATTTTTAAAAACGCACTAGAAAATAAAATAAATAAATAAATATATCATCACGCCTTCTACCCATGAGTGTGGCACTCTGCCGAAGCAGATCTCGGTAAGAGATATATTTTGCGCGTGAAGTGCGGTTACCAATCGTCAAATCACGGCCCCCAAAGATGTTAGTGGTGGAAGGAGCCACAGTGGTAGTTTTTTTGAAATTATGAAAATTGTTTGCCGCCTGTGGGAATCGAACGCACTACTGCGTTAATAAATTACTTATTTCACTCAAAATGAATGCGATAAGTGTCATTTATATTGTATTATCTTTTCATTCTTGCAAGTATATATTAATCTCGTTGTTTCTAACTTTCACATATGCTCTCAGCAGGATCAGTACTCAGCAGGAGTCCACAGCTACCTGTTGTCCTGCTGAGACAATAAACTCTACGTGCTTGCAGTCGAGGTATCCCAGTGGGCTTGGAATTAGTTTCACCAACTTCATATAGATGTCACCACGTCTCTCCGCAGTATGAGAGACTGCGAATCCAGAATTTATTTCGACTTTTATTGGGCGGTCGGATGCTAGTAATGATATTATTTGTGGAACTTTGAAGCTAAAAGCTTTTATGGTGGGTTCTGATATTTTCATTGTACGTGGACTAATACATTTTGTTTAGTTTTAGTTTGAAATTGAGTTTGTTCTTTTGTAGGTTATATTGGTTTCCTATTACTATCTTTATCAATTTATTTACAATGAACGAATTACTTGCTTAGTAATGTAATCTTTTACAGCTAGATACTGAAAAAGTTTCAGCTAATCCTGGATTTTGGATTAGCTAATCTTATGCTAGACCGATTTAAAAAAGTAAATTCAATTCACTTTCAGAAAACTAAATAGTAAGAAGATTGTATTAAAGTTTGTTTAAATTTTTTTGGGAGAAGCTTTAGCCACTAGGTTAGTTAAAAAAAATAAATATAAATATATATCACGTCTTTTACCCATTACTGGGTGTGGCACTCTGCCATAACAAATCTCGGTAAGTAATAAGTATATTTTGCGCGTAAAGTGCGATTACCAGCCGTTAAATCACGGCCCCCAAATATGTTAGTGGTGGGAGAGCCACAGGGGTAGTTTAAAAAAATAGATATATATTTTTACCCATTACTGGGTGTGGCATCCTTCCGAAGCAGATCTCAGTAAGTGATATATTTACCAGCCGTCAAATCACGGCCTCCAAATATGTTAGTGGTGGGAGAGCCACAGGGGTAGTATAAACAAATAAATATAAATATATCATCACGCCTTTTACTCATTAATGGGTGTGGCACCATGCCGAAGCAGATCTCAGTAAGTAATATATTTACCAGCCGTCAAATCAAGGCCCCCAAATATGTTAGTGGTGGGAGAGCCACAGAAGTAGATTAAAAAAATATATAAATATATGATCGCGCCTTTTACCCATTACTGGGTGTGGCATCCTGCCGAAGCAGATCTAAATAAGTGATATATTTACCAGCTGTTAAATCACAGCCCCCAAATATGTTAATGGTGGGAGAACCACAGAGATAATTTTAAATTGGTGAAATTGTTTGTCGGCTGTGGGGATCGAACCTGGGTTCTCAAATCCACAGACCGACTCGATACCACTGAGCCACCTACCCCATTAAAAAAATAGTGGATTAAATAAACAAAATAAAAATATATCATCACGCCTTCTACCCATTACTGGGTGTGGCACTCTGCCGAAGCAGAAATCGGTAAGTGATATATTTATGCGCATGAACTGCGGTTATCAGCCGTAAAATCACGGCCCCCAAAGATGTTAGTGGTGGAGGAGCCACAAGAGTAATTTTAAATTGGTGAAAATGTTTTGCCGGCTGTGGGGATCGAACTAGGGTTCTTAGGATCCACAGGCCGATTCGGATACCACTGAGCCATTACCCCATAAATAAATAGCAAGGATGACAGTTATAATACTAGTCTACTCCGGAAGGACAACTATAAACTTTAAAACAAGGTCCTTGAAGTGAAAAAAATTGAAATACATCTTACCTGCACAGAGTATCAGCATCAAACTTGGCGTGCCGCGTGTCGACGACGACGAGGTCGTGAAATCGTGCTTGGAAGTCGTCGAGAGCGGCGTCTGTTGCGTGAACAGAACTGGGTTCGAATCCTGCTCGATCTGCTGCTCTTCGGAGGCTGTCGAAGACGTGGTCGTCCTTCTTCGTGTATACCAGCAAACACTGGAAGAGAAAATTACAGGAATAAGCTGGGAAAGTTATTTTATTGTTTGTTACTTTGCTAAAAAGAATTTGATCCCAATTACAGGAGCTTATGGTGCCATCCGAAGCCGACTGTCAGTAGTTACAGAATGAGCTTCTACAGAGCCGTAACTAGGGCATGGCAAAGGTGGTGCAAAATAAACCCCCCTATTCTATAAGTAGATCATTATTTGTTAATGATCTATTAGTTAATGATAATTTTTATTTTTCATTGTTATTTTAAAGATTATTCCAATTTCGGTGTACTGAGACCAGAATAATTTACTCTAGCATTTTTATGTTATATTCATGGATTTTGTTTACTAATATATGTAGCTGTTATTATAAAAAATAATATAATGTCAATTCGTAAAAAGTGTGGTTAAATATAATATATATTTTAATAATGGCAGTTTTGTAAAAATAAAATAAATAAATAAATATATCATCACGCCTTCTATCCATTACTGGATGTGGCACTCTGCCGAAGCAGATCTCGGTAAGTGATATATTTATGCGCGTGAAGTGCGGTTACCAATCATCAAATCACGGCCCCCAAAGATGTTAGTGGTGGAGGAGCCACAGGGGTAAATTTAAATAGGTGAAAATGTTTTGTCGGCTGTGGGGATCGAACCAGGGTTCTTAGAATCCACAGGCCATCTCGAAACCACTGAGCCATTACCCCATTAAATTAATAAACATAAATAAATAATTTTAATTGAGACAAACTATAGGTGCGGAACTTTTTTACCATTGGATGACATATTTAAATTAGGCAGTAATAAAGGAATTTTTTTAGATAATATTTTCAACCCTACATTGACTTGACGATGAAGATAAATATTCGAAATTATATAGTAATTCATAATTCGTAGAAATCTGACTAGCAATTAGACTGTCCCTGGTTCGAATCCAGGCGGCATCCGAATTTTCTTTAACTTTAATAGATCGAATAGTAAACTTATGAAGTGAACAAGTTGTTTTTTACATATAAAACTAAATATAAAAAATGCCGCCTGAAAATATGTGCCACCCGGTGCGGACCGCACCCACTGCCCTTCTTCCTCTAGGTACGCCACTGGAGACCAGAATAATTTACCCTAGCATTTTTATGTTATATTCATGGATTTTGTTTACTAATATATGTAGCTGTTATTATAAAAAATAATATAATGTCAACTCGATAATAGTTCTGTAAAAAGTGTGGTTAAAAATAATACATTTTTTTTTATAATGGCCGTTTTGTACGAGAGTAAAATGCATAAAAGTAAAATAGAAGTAACAGAATAAATGATTTTGTTCATAAAATGATAATATGATGGTAATGTGCAGGTTAATAATAAAAAATCAGGGTTGTCACTAACTTAACAAAACAGCTTTAAATAAAAGTTTTAGGCTAAAAACATCTGTATTCAGAATAAATTTGGCATGGTTTGTAACGGTATACAAATTAGATCTGAAAATGACGAAAATTGCATCAAAAATGTCGATAGCCGTGGAATTGATATAAAATTAAATAAATGCTTCACGTTTTATTAGTCAAAACTATGAAAATTATTTTATATTATCTTTATTTTGACAGTTTTGACAGATAAAACGACAAACATATCATCATGCTATATCCCATTAAATGGGGTAGCACGAACCCTAAAATCATTAATAAAATATTCACTCAATACATTCATCAAACAATCAGTCCTCGTCAAACATTTTCATCCAAACACACCACCCTCACTTTAACCACATTCATAGATCACTCCATATAAACTCATTTATTTATTACACTCGAAATCATTTATCACACAACAAACCTTCAATCACATCTATCCAATCACTCCTATTCACTTATCATTCATCTTCTTTCTTTTGATGGAATTTTCATCATTTTTAGATATTATTTGTGCCGTGACAAAGAACGCAAAATTAATTTTGGTTATTGATGTAGATGCAGAATTTTACGGCCTATAACTTTAATTCAAAACTTTTTTGCTTAAAATAATTAACAAAGCAGGAAATTACAAAATTATGATTTTACATGTTAAAGTACTGTGTACGAGAGTAAGGATCACCACCCTGTATGTGCTACATGACGAACCATCTCAACTAACTTTTAAAAACATTCTTCTCATTCTTGTATTCATCTTATTCCAAAGTATTTCGTAAACCTGTCGTGTATATCCTCTCTGACATATCGAATTAAATGTATATTTTTTAATGAGATAAATTTTACATCATATCTACTTTTTTAATCTTGCATGTTGGAAAAAATACCCTCAGGGAGACAGTCCGTAAATTAAATTGCAAAATAAATCTATTATGCAAATTAGATCATCTTTTCTGCTTCAAAAACCTTGCAGACATAATTTTTCAACATGCGAATAATGTCTATTAGAATTACTATCAGTTTTAGATAGAAACAAAATTAAAAACAAAATATACAAATAAATTCTTGATTGAAATGAGTGTTCAAAAATTTGTTTTACAATTTTTTATCGCAAGTAGAGGGACCAAAATAAAAACTTTTTGTTTATTCTAGTGTTGGTTATTTTTTTAAAAGCCTGAAATCCACAGGTGACTACGGAAGAAAAAAAAATTATTAATTAATCTTAGTGACAAAGATAACATTAACATTAAAAAAGAAAGCATAATAATGAGAAAGACGGCTTTTTTGAGAGAGAGATGGATATACTTTTACAAAAGCACGAAACCTCTCAAGGTGCTAAGTTCACGCTTGTCAACACTTATTTTTGCCAGTTTTTACTTATACGAAATTTGTAAAGAACTATATTATATTAATCACGTTCCAACTGTTAATATTCAAATAATATAAATAAAATAAATAAATATATAATCACGCCTTCTACCCATTATTGGGTGTGGCACTCTGTCGAAGCAGATCTCGGTAAGTGATACATTTTTCCTCGTGAAGTGCGGTTACCAGTCGTCAAATCACGGCCCCCAAAGATGTTAGTGGAGGGAGAGTCACAGGAGTAGTATTAATGTGGTGAAAATGTTTGTCGTCAGTGGGAATCGAACCAGGGTTCTCAGGATCCACAGGCCGACACGATAACCACTGTGCCACCTACTCCATACGTAATAATACAAATAATTATTATTCTACATAATTAAGAAGTAAACATTTTTTTTTTTGCTTTATTATGACATATTTACAACTAAAATTGATTTGCGTTAAATATTTCTTTAAACGTCGTACTGTTGAAATACCGTATTGAGAGCGACGTTTTCTATATGTACGAGCATTGTCTCACATCAATTGACCCGAATCTTATTTTTTGTTTTAATGTTTTACTTTGCAGTTTTATTTCTCATGTAGTAGGCAAGAGAATTAAATGAAATTTTAATGAGACATATACTCATATATTGTTAATACACAGATAAAATTACAAATCAAACGATACATACATCTAGGAATGACAGCCATTGAAAGAAGAAGTAAACATTTTTGAAGTAACTAAAAATTTTTTCGTTTTATTTATAAACTGTATAGTAATAAAGTTTGTTTTAAATAATAATCATCTTTGATTTAATAGGCCAAACTGCCTATAAGGTAAAAATCATGATAGTATATTTGTGTGTTGAATTTATTTTGTCAAAAACAAAACAAAAACTATATATACCTACGTCTTTTTTATTATATTATTCATTTTTTTTATTGTTATATTTATTTTACCACAAAATATATATTTTCAAAAATGTAGTTTATAATTTTTCTCTCATATATAGTGAGACGGGGCATTTTCTATAGTTTGCAGAAGTGAAACCCAAGCGCCGGCCGTAAGGATAAGCCATCCTTGTTTTGTTATGTTTCGTGAGAGCAAAAAAGCTTGTGGCAATGTCCTTTAACATTTCCTTTTCCTTTTCTTCCACTTGAGATCTCATTTGTTGAAAAACAAAAGACCGTTGCCCACGAAAGTTCATCTCGTTCAAGATTACTTTCATAAGTGATGCTTTATAAGATAACAAGTACGACAATTTGTAAAGAAATTTTCACACTTTTTCTCAAATGAAATTAGACACAGTCATATATTTCTCCAAATAGTTAGAAGCAATAAGAAAATTAAATGTTAACGCAGAAAATATGGTTAAAAGATATTGCTATATTTTCTGATGGTTTTAGAGCAAAACTTTTCAAATAAAAATGGTAAATGTCTATGAAATAATTTTAGAAAAAGCTATGAGCGTTCGCTGGGATTTGAACCCAGAACCTTTCACTCGCATGGGGACTGCTCTAATCAATTGAGCTACAAACACTCGGCGAAGTACTCATGCTTTTTCTAAAATTATTTCTAATATTAATCATCTGACAAATTTGTCAATTAATTATTTCTTGTAAATGTCTATGGTTCGGTTGCATACAACATTAGCTGTATTCCATTTGCCATTTGGTTCACTGAAATAAGTTCAGATAAATTCGACACATGACTAAATGAACTGAATTAAGCAAACTGATGCACTTATTGGGGTGAATTACTTCAAACTAAATTAGAATCTGTAATTCTAGTACTGGAATTAAGTCAGCGAAATAATCCAGCGAAATAAATAAGTGATCTTGTTCAGTAAATCAGTAAAGTTAGATCTGATCCAAATGGCAAATGGAATACGCCTTAAGTCAGCTAATTACATTATTAAATACGCGAATAAATAGAATTAAAATAAAAAAAAAGCATCTAAGACATGATAAAATTTTTACAGGGATAATTTTAAATAAATAAATAAATAAATCATCACGCCTTTCACCCATTACTGGATGTGGCACTCTGCCGAAGCAGATCTCGGTAAGTGATATATTTATGCGCATGAAGTGCGATTACCAGCCGTCAAATCACGGCTTCCAAAGATGTTAGTGGTGGAGGAACCACAGGGGTAATTTTAAATTGGTGAAAATGTTTTGTCGGCTGTGGGAATCGAACCAGGGTTCTTTAGATCCATAGGTCGACTTGATACCACTGAGCCATTAAGGGATAATTTTAATGTGATGAAAATAGTTTCCCGGCTCTGAGAATTGAACTCGAGTTCTCAAAGCCACAGTCGGACTCGATACCACTGAGCTAGCTACCCCATTAAAAAAATAGTGGATAAAATAAATTAAATAATAATATGTCATCACGTCTTTTACCCGTTACTGAGTCTGTCACTCTGCCGAAGCAGATCTCAGTAAGTGATATATTTATGCGCGTGAAGTGCGGTTACCAGCCATCGAATCACGGCCTCCAAAGATGTTAGTGGTGGAGGAACCACAGGGGTAATTTTAAATTGGTGAAAATGTTATGTCGGTTGTGGGGATCGAACCAGGGTTCTTTAGATCCACAGGTCGCCTTGATACCACTGAGCAATTAAGGGATAATTTTAATGTGATGAAAATAGTTTCCCGGCTCTGAGAATTGAACTCGAGTTCTCAAAGCCACAGTCGGACTCGATACCACTGAGCTAGCTACCCCATTAAAAAAATAGTGGATAAAATAAATTAAATAATAATATGTCATCACGTCTTTTACCCGTTACTGAGTCTGTCACTCTGCCGAAGCAGATCTCAGTAAGTGATATATTTATGCGCGTGAAGTGCGGTTACCAGCCATCGAATCACGGCCTCCAAAGATGTTAGTGGTGGAGGAACCACAGGGGTAATTTTAAATTGGTGAAAATGTTATGTCGGTTGTGGGGATCGAACCAGGGTTCTTTAGATCCACAGGTCGCCTTGATACCACTGAGCAATTAAGGGATAATTTTAATGTGATGAAAATTGTTTTCCGGTTCTGAGAATTGAACCCGGGTTCTCAAATCTCCAACTCGATACCACTGAGCCACCTACTCATAGTGGATTACAAGATAAAATTTCAAATCAACAATCGTATTAAAAAAATATATTCGTTTCAGAATTGCTTTCGGGATATATCTGAACTTTTATATTAAAATATAATTCGATTTGTTTCAAAAACTCAATTTTAATATTGAAATATGACATTCCATTTTGTCACAAATTGAATTTTAAAATAAATTTGATATCCGAATTTGAAATTTAATATGAACGCTATCAAAAAATATATTTTCAGGTAAATATTTTCCAGTTTCTTGTATTAAAATTCTTGATATCTTGTACTTTAAACGTAAGTTCGATTGAAAGATTAATGAAATTATGTGTATCGGAATGACATACAATGAAGCATTTCATTGGTTTTGAGAAACGTCAAAAATAATCTATAATAGTTTTATAGATAATGCATAATGTATTTTTTGTGTAACCGAACGCGAATTAAACGCTACAGAGGCCGCGATATCCAGTTTCGCGGCCGTTAAACTAATCGTCACTTTGACATTTGAGAGTTGTGAATGTTTAGGAAATCTCGATCCTTCGGACCACAGATCATAATATACTACTATAGATAAGAAACTGCCATGTTACGTACTGGGACTGTATTTTGCGCCATCTGAGTAGTGGAAGTCTAACTAAAGTCACGTATATAGGCAACCCGATATGCGTATTTAGGCAGCTTGTAATTTTTATTATTATTTTATATTTATTTAAACTACATAAAATAAAAATTCATTATTACAATATAAATATTTATTAAAATATTCCCTTGTATACAATTTATTTTTAATTTGAACTATTTCAATCGCAGTTTTATTCAACTCTTGTGAACTTGAAAATGTATTATGACTTACTCATCTAAATATTATTTATTATATTATATTATAATCACTTACTTACCACTAGCAGTGCAGTTTTTTACACAACAATTGATATTAGTTGATGACATTATTTATATGAAATTATTACACAAATAAAAATTAATTGGATACTTGACAGATACAAAAATTTGAAATATATACAAATGACAACTACAGGAACAATCTAGTAACCAATGATTGCCGATATTGTAGTTACCTAAAATGGATGTTCTCATATAAAGACTATTAGCGCCATTCCTTAGGTGGAAGTCTAACTAAAAATACAGTCCCATGGTTACCTTATAACTTTCCGCTGCCTGCTTCAGACTTCGATTTCCAAAACTACATTCTTGACCTAAAAACTGTCACTTACAGTTCATAGTACGTAATATACTACTTTTCAGTTGCACAATAAATATTGTGTACATGTTGTCTACAAAATCCTTTAGCGACCTCCAGGTTGTCCTGCCTCGGCCACAGCGATAATTTTTCTCTCGGAACTCTAAAGAGATTTCGTGGCCACAAACCATTTCTAGCATAGTGGTATGAAGTCGGCCTGTGGATCCTAAGAACCCTGGTTCGATTCCCACAGGCGACAAATATTTTTCATAATTTCAAAAGCTACCCCTGTGGCTCCTTCACCAGTAACATCTTTGGAGACCGTGTTTTGACGACTGGTAACCGCACTTCACACGCAAAATATATCAGTTACCGAGATCTGCTTCGGCAGAGTGCCACACTCAGTAATGGGTAGAAGGCGTGATGATATATTCATTTATTTTTATTTGTTATTTTCAATCAATTCAAATATGTTTTTAAAACATGAATAGTAATGATACATTTAAATATAGCGCTATTTTGCCTGCCCTGCAAATGGCCGCCGTCAACATGCTTGCTTCACAGATGTCAATGCATTAGCTATCCAGTTTTTATATAAAATCCTTGGCTGCAAGTTACTGCGTCTGCTTCGCGACAAATTAGGGGTAGATTTTGATGGAGTTACCGGTAATTTATGTCCCAGGGGATATACCTCTAAGTTTGTAACGGAATCGGAATTCGACCAAGCTGTCTGTGGAATAATTTATATTCAGCTGTTTCCGTAGTTGTCAATTTAGAAATTTTGAGCTTTAGGATTATTGAGGACTCGTATTGATTTACAGAGGTGGTAAATAATTTTTTATTATTCCTGCACAATATTGGAGTAGGTGGTTCAGTGGTAGCGAGTCGGCCTGTGGATCTGGAGAACCCTGGTTCGATTCCCACAGCCGACAAACATTTTCAATACATTAAAATTACCCCTTTGGCTCTCCCTCTACTAACATCTTTGGGGGCTGTGATTTAACGGCTAGTAACCGCACTTCACGCGCATAAATATGTCACTTATCGAGATCTGCTTCGGCAGAGTGCCACACCCAGCAATGGGTAAAAGGCGTAGTAATATATTTATATTTTTATTTTAATAATGCAGCTGTGTCTTTCTCTCTACTTATATCTTTGGGGGGCAGTCATTTAACGGCTGGTAATGAGAAAAAGGCGAGGTGATATATTTATTTTAATTCACCTAATTTTACAATGTGCTATCAATATAACAATACTAAGAAGCGTGTTGTAATGAGTTCTATTACGATACAAGTTCTGAATTTTGACTGTAAAATGACTGTCTGACACAAACAAACAATGAAACCAACATTTTATTAAAAATTGAATCAATCTACTAAATAAATAAATATAAATATATCATCACGCCTTCTACCCATTACTGGGTGTGGCACTCTGCCAAAGCAGATCTCGGTAAGTGATATATTTTACGCGTGAACTGCGGTTTCCAGCCGTCAAATCACGGCATCCAAAGATGTTAGTGGTGGAGGAGCAACAGGGGTAGCTTTTGAAATTATGAAAATTGTTTGTCGTCTATGGGAATCGAACCAGGGTTCTCAGGATCTACCCCATATAAATATCAAACTACTCATACCTCAAATAAGAAAATAAAATTGTCATATTTAAAAAATGTTAATTTTGCAATAATTTTTCTCATATTATGAAATTATATAACACATTGTCCAGCCTTTTAATGATACCCAAATAAGTTGATTCAATTGTGCTTTCATTTTTGTGGAACTTTGAAAATGTTGAAAAATTTTTTTTCCTATTTTTCTTATTTCTTAAGATTCAGTTCCTCCACATAGCAATTGACATTTTGTCTTTGTATTAAAACCTGCGGTCTCGTTTGAAAATGTTTTCTATCATACATTACAATACTTATATTGTAAATAACTATTTTATAATAAAATAAATAATTTCAGCAGATGTTTAAAATTTGATAGTGTACTTACTTTTGGTGGATTTCTATTGGCTGGCAGAAGTAGACCATATTTTCCTTCAACTGGCACCCTCTGTAACAAACAAATAATTATTATTAACAATAAAATTAAACAATATAAACAAATACATTTTCTTTCTTTCCAGCTTTTTATTTTTATTTTTCACTTTCTCGTTTTTTATTTATTTTTATTTTATTTTTTATTTTGCACAGCAAGGCTCTGGAATGTGGAATGATTGCAGGATCTGTATAAAGCGGCACTGCGATTAGAAATATTTTACTATTCGTGTTTTACGTAATACATGAACCGCTCTGCCGACCAATACTAACTGCAATAGACCAGTGGAATAAATACAATTTCACAAACCCAATGATTGAGTGGATTACTCTCCCTTCCCCCTTTGGCATTCTTGCTTGGCAACGACAGTACAGAGTCTCTATACCACTGAGCTAACTACCCCATAAAATACTTTTATTAAATCTAGTATTGAAGATAAAGTATGCAAAGTAAATCAAATTAAATAACAAATAAAAATAAATGATCTGGTTCAGAGAATATACGTTAGATCTGATTCAAATATCAAATGGAATGAGTATCATAGGTGCAGATTATTTATTTCAGCGTACTTCAAAGAATATGAAGTCTGAAACCTGAAATATAGTTGTACAGAACCTCAAATACGACATAAAACTGTCCAATTAATGTCGTTGATCGTAGAAACGTATATAAAGTTAAATAAAGATCATAAAAGAACACAACATTTAATTCTAGATGAAACGTTTCTTTCTGGATTACGACCATTATTACTTCTTCCCACATTCTTAAAGTTCCACAGGAAAATAAAACTCCAGTTTTCAACTAACGTTAATCTATGTTTTAAATTATATTTATATGAGAATCCTACAATAAAGGAAGGATAATGAAATTTGTGCATTCAAACAGTAATTGAATTTTAAGCTGGCATGCTATAAAGTAGTGTTATCTTGGTGATTAAAAGGCAATAACTTGTTTGAAATTTCTAGTGTAATAGTTATATTTATTAGATCTGGCAGCTATATGTAGATTATTGCATAAATGCGCGGAAAATAGAATTGATTTGGACAAATTAATAATTAATTGTCAGTAATAATATAACGAGAAAGTGAAAATAAATTGAAAATAATTTGACAGATCTTTCGAAAACTTGTTGCCAGGTGATAGTCATGAAAGCCCGTAGGGCTTGAGTGGCTATTGCCAAATGGCAACAAGTTTGAGAAAGTACTGGTGAATTATTTTGTAATTTATCCAACTCTCGAGTTATATTTAATTAGATTATTTTTTGACTTAGCTGTTGAGGTCGATTCATCCAACTTAAAAGATTTTGAATTGAAATATTGTTATAACAACCGAAGTTACTTTTAAAGCTACTTTTTGTAGCTTAAAGCTACTTTTTGTAGCCCAAACCTACTTTTTGTTGCTTAAAGCTACCACTATTCATTAAGAAATACTTTTTAATTTTTGTTTTGTATTTGAATTGTACCTTCTTTATTGTTTTCTATAAGTGTAGGATAACAAGTTATTATATAGTTAAAGTTTATTAACATATTTTATTTGTCACTTGATCTTAACCTATCCTACTTTTGTATTAAATATTAGATGAACTAAACATTGACTGTTTAGGAGTCTTCTGTTAATGTGACTGTTAATTTATTCCGAATATAAATAAAAATTATAGCATCAAAAATTAACAGTACGTTTGTCCATTTGCGCTATTTGAAATTTTTGTACATAATAGTAAATTAACAGTCATTATAACAAAAGACTGATCAACTAATCATTTGACAATGGCAAATTTAATTAATTCACAATAATTGAAAAAAGTAGCTTTAAAATTTAACAGCTACTTTAACGAAATCTTTTAGCTGTAGCTTAGCTATATTTTCCAAAATGTAGCTTATAGCTGTAGCTCAGCTACTTTTTTAAAGAATAGTTAAATCTGTAGATTAGCTACTTTTTCTAAGTAGCTTCCCCAGCTCTATTATTTGACAACTACCTATCATTTATCATAAACAAAAACGCATCTAATTTGCCAAAATTTAACGTTTGTCAGATTGATTTACATAGATACGTGATAACTGCTATAACAGTATTTTGATTCGGTGTTTATATTTTTTTTAAGTAGCTCGAGTGGCTTTACGACTTAGAATTAATCAAATAATTGTTTTATCTGAAGCTGGTCACTCATTTGCTGAACACCCTGTATTGTCCTTAATATTTCGTAAGCTTACTATCTAATTTATTACCATAAAATAAGTAAAGACAATCTGATAAAAATGATTAGACTTAATGCATTTATTGTATTACCTCACCTTAACTGGGTTTCTTAAAATCGATCTTCTCCTTCTACTCAAATACAAACTTTTCCTAGGATAATTTATCTCCTCAGAAACAACTAAAGTGTTCGTAGCACTAACAGACCCGAGTTGAAACGGTTCTGTCGTAGTTTTCTGATAACTTGCCCGTTTTTCTTCCACATTTTCCGGCGAATCAACAGTATCCACTTTACCACACAGCCAGGAAAATTGTTTCCAACATGAGTTTTCATCATTTTCCGTGCACAGATTTTCTGTACTTGAATTTGCGTCGCCGAAAATCACTGTCTTGTCTCCTCGTCCGCACCAGGCACAGTATCCATTAGACATATCAACAAGGCTTAGAAAACAAAATGTGAAAAAATAAAAAATGATGTACTGAAACGTCGCACTGATTAAAACATGAATTGTTACTGCAAAATTCAGACAAATGAACAAAATACTATGGTGTTATCTTGAAATATGAGTTTTATCTTTTGATAAGCGACTCAACGATAATCTGATTAGGTTATTGATTAATTTTCAGCGTAACACTTTGTCGTTCTTCAAGGAAATAAATTGCAAAAGTAATCGTATAATTACTTTATTTTATTTATTTATGGGGTGGCTAGCTCAGTGGTATGAAGTCGGCCTGTGGATCCTGAGAACCCTGGTTCGATTTCCACAGACGTCAAACAATTTTAACCATTTCAAAAACTACCCTTGTGGTTCTCCCACCACTAACATATTTGGGAGCCGTGATTTGATGGCTGGTAACCGCACTTCACGCGCAAAATATATCACTTATCGAGATCTGCTTCGGCAGAGTGCCACACCCAGTAATGGGTAGAAGGCGTGATGATATATTTATTTATATTATTTTATTTAAGTATCATAATACAGAGTGATCAAAAGAAAGTGTTTCAGTTGGCAATACAATTCTGGGGATCTTTTTATTCCACAGTTGGCACTATGTCAACTTAATTGAATTGAGCTCCGCTTATTATGGTCGTTTCATTCCATCGTTTTGCTATATATGGGGTGGCTAGCTCAGTGGTATCAAGTCGGCCTGTGGATCCTGAGAACCCTGGTTCGATTCCCACAGACGTCAAACAATTTTAACCATTTCAAAAACTACCCTTGTGGTTCTCCCACCACTAACATATTTGGGAGCCGTGATTTGATGGCTGATAACCGCACTTCACGCGCAAAATATATCACTTATCGAGATCTGCTTCGGCAGAGTGCCACACCCAGTAATGGGTAGAAGGCGTGATGATATATTTATTTATATTATTTTATTTAAGTATCATAATACAGAGTGATCAAAAGAAAGTGTTTCAGTTGGCAATACAATTCTGGGGATCTTTTTATTCCACAGTTGGCACTATGTCAGGTCATAGCCAACTTCATTGAATTGCGTTTCCGCTTATTATGGCCGTTTCATTCCATCGTTTTGCTATATATGGGGTGGCTAGCTCAGTGGTATCAAGTCGGCCTGTGGATCCTGAGAACCCTGGTTCGATTCCCACAGACGTCAAACAATTTTAACCATTTCAAAAACTACCCTTGTGGTTCTCCCACCACTAACATATTTGGGAGCCGTGATTTGATGGCTGGTAACCGCACTTCACGCGCAAAATATATCACTTATCGAGATCTGCTTCGGCAGAGTTCTACACCCAGTAATGGGTAGAAGGCGTAATGATATATTATTTTTGTTTTGTTTTGCCATATAAAAATTTGTCGTGAGTTTTTTACAGGTTTGGTACGTCAAGTAAAGCCATCTAGTGCTTTTTATTTCAATTAAAGGAAAATGACAAAGCTGTCAAGTTACAAAAACAACCTTAAAATATTTGAAAACTTAAGTTTATGTGATCAAACTAAATACATTTAATGAAACTGGGTATTTTATTTATACATTTAATATTATTAAATATTATGACTAGTATTCTGAGCTTTCGAATAAAGTGACTAGCTAGTCTAGACTAAGTGAATTTCATTTGGCAACGTAGCATTATTTGTCACTTCAGGTAAATAATGCCGCCATATTGTCTACCTATTTAAAATTTTTGAAGTGTTTATAGGTGAAAAGAAGAAAGTATTATTGAATTATTAGTGCCAACGGTTAGAATTATACTTGTAAAGATCGTATGATAATAAATATACAATGACTAGGCTTGTTAGTTTATACTTTAAATTTTTTCAATACGTTATTTATTTATTTACGTGGGGTGGCTAGCACAGTTGTATGAAGTCGGCCTGTGGATAATTTCAAAAGCTACCCCTGTGGCTCCTCCACCAAAATTTCACCAATTTAAAATTACCCCTGTGGCTCCCCTATCACTAACATCTTTGGGGGCCGTGATTTGACGCCTGGTAAATATATCAATAACTGAGATTTGCTTTGGCAGGGTTCCACACCCAGTAATGGGTACAAGGCGTGATGATATATTTATTTATTTATTTTATTTATTTATTTATTTAATTGTTACTCTCCACAACAGGAACTTAATTCCAATAACAGTTCAGGGGGCCTACAGCTTATAGTGGAATCTGAACCACTCAGACTTAATCGTAGTTTTTTGTTATAAGTAGAAGTCAGTAAGATTTGAACGCACGACCTCTTGCTTGCTAATTAAGAAACGCAAGTTTTACATCGTTTATATTCACTGGGCTACGATCGCCTGTTATGAATCACCCTGTGTAAATTCCTGCTGATATTAAAAACAGATCTAATCTTCATAAAATTTGCATTTACTTGTTTTATACAAAAGAAATAAACTCAACCATCAAGTACTGAAATTAACGTTTTTATTTGATGAAAGCTGCATATATTTCATTTCAAAACCTTCTTCAAATTATAGAGAAGAGAAATGTGAATACATCGCTGCAAAAATTAATTTTGGCTAAAATGCATGGTAGATTAAATGTTCGTTCTTTCGTAGTATGCACAATTGTGAAAACATTAAAAAAGGGCCATAAAAAGAATATTAAAATTCTTCACATATCACTGAATGCATTGTACGAACAAAATTCTAATATTTCTTTTGCCGAATGAAAATCGTTCAGAAGTATTTTGCAAAACTTTATATTGTAACACATTTTGTTTCTCTGTTTTTGTTTTGTTTCCTTTTAACCTTAATTTACTTCTTATTATTTGTTTTTGTAAGTTGCGATTAAATAATTACATTGTTGCCAAGAAAATAAGAAAAATGAAAATTGTTATTAAAAATAAATAAATAAATATATCATCACGCCTTCTACCCATTACTGGATGTGGCACTCTGCCGAAGCTGATTTCGGTAAGTGATATATATATATTTTGCGCGTGAACTGCGGTTACCAGTCGTCAAATCACAGCCCCCCAAAGTTGTTAGTGGTGGAGGAGCCACAAGGGTAGTTTTTGAAATTATGAAAATTGTTTGCTTGCTTTGGGAATCGAACCACGGTTTTCAGGATCCACTGGCCGACTTCATACCACTGAGCTAGCCACCCCATGTTCAGAATAATTACAATACGGATTTAATGAATATATAGAAATTTAGTTAGGGTATCTTAAGACAGGGAATCTGTGTAATTATTCTCAACATAATATAAAGTTGACTGCTGTCAATAGCTTTGTAAAATCTGTCATGTTGCTTTAATACATAAAAATAAATAATTTTCATTATTTAAATTATAATATTTTTACAGTTTTTTGACAGTTTATTATGTAATTAATAAAATTTGACAGAGTAATTTAAAAATCTGCCTCGACAGATGTGTAGAGAATTTAATTACCTTTAATTAAAAATAATAATTATCCAGATTCGATGAATATTAAGGTCTCTACCGATTTTTGAACAGTAAAATCCGGATTTTCCCCACTGTGGAATGATGCAAATGACGTCTTCGTGCACGAGTTTTGTACAATGCTTTTTGTAACGAGCAAAAATTATATAATAGACAATGGGGAAATTTATTAAATTTGAAGCCTGAATTTATATTGACAGTTAAGTATGTCTATAAATTGACATTTGTTATTTGAAAACTAATTATTTATTTTTTCTCGTAAAGCTTGTTAAAATAAGTATCTCTGTTTATTGTATTTATTTATGTTACTCTGTACAACAGGAATTGATTCCCAATTACAGTACAGGGTCCGAACTCACCGAGCCGCATAGTGATTATAATTATAATTTCTAGTTTGAGTGGGAATCGAACTCGAGATCTCCGGATTCGAATTCTGTTTGAAGGCGTTGTAAGCTAATGTCTCTATTTCTTACATAAATTCCATAAAATGTAAGTATAATTAGCGTTTTAATAGTCAAAATATAGAATAATAAAAAATGAGTGTTTTTTTCAATTGGGGCACTAGTGCGCATAATCAAACTTTCCATCTGTTTCCAAGGCAATGTAAACCTTATTTTGAATCATGCTAGTACAAAAAGAACTTAATAACATCATTATTACTTCATGTAATACTTCATATTTCTTATCAAAACATTCACAATTATATTTATCTATTATTTTGTCTTGTTAATAGACCGAATAAGTACATAAAAATAATGAAAATGTTTCCTTAATCACAATAATGTAACGATAAGCGTCTTGATAAAATAAAATGTCACCATCGCAGAGTCTTTAATCAATATTTATTTAATAACAATTTCATTATAAGTGCCAATCAAATAATTTATAATTAGAAAGAATAAATTTGACTCAATTAAATTAATTTCGATCTAAAGATTTTTGCAGAACAGTCAAATTAGGCTATATCAAAGAAGGCAGAATTATTTCCTTTCAAGTGGAATAAAATGAATAAATTTAACGTTTGCTAATTATTGAAGATTATTTGATTGATTTTTTATTTCGAAATAAAATGTTGATACTTCTACAAATAAGTAGGTAGGTTGAACATATAATAACCATAAATTTATGTACATTAATGCAACTAAATTTGTATAATAACAAAATTTATATTTGTTACAAGTAACTAATTTTTGGGGACGAGATTTGAAAAGAACCGTTCTCGCCACAAAAAATAGTTCATTTTGTAGGTGGCGCAGTGATCTTTGCCCGAACAGTTGTTTTTTACGTCACAGAAACGTCACAGTGTCACGTGAGTGCCCGAATCTTATACGGAACCTCAGACAAAACATTACTAGACGGAGAATAACGGCGTTTGTTGTGAAGTAGAAAGGGTTAGAATAACTTGGTGATGAGACGGGTGCGCGGCAAAGAGGTAGTATCACATGGTATTATGCGGGTTGCATGTATGTTGATGACAGTTATCAGACGCGAGCATTTAATTTATTTAAATACAAACGTGCGTATACAAAACACTTAATATGTCAAAAACTAACCTTTACTTTGAAGTATGAAAAGTAAGTAATTGAATATAAAAATAACTACACAAATGGGATGGCTAGCACAGTGGTATGAAGTCGGCCTGTGGATCCTGAGGTCCCTGGTTCGAATCCCACAGGCGACAAATTTTCATAATTTGAAAAAGCTATCCCTGTGGCTCCTCCACCACTAACATGTTTGGGGGCCGTGATTTGACGACTGGTAACCGCACTTCACGCGCAAAATATATCACTTACCGAGATCTGCTTTAGCAGAGTGCCACACCCAGTAATGGGTAGAAGGCGTGACGATATATTTATTTATTTTATTTTACAAATGTTTGCAACTCGCATAACATCAAAGGGTACTCGCTCCTTGCCGCGCACCCGCCTCATCGGCAAGTTACTCCAACTCTTTCTACTTCACAACACTGCATTGACTTGAGTACGGCAGACTTTGTCTAAGATATGTTTTGTCTGAGTACGGCACTAACGTTTTTTAGCTCCGTCTAACGTTTGCACATGCGCAATGAATTTTTAAAATGGTCTATTCCTTTTGATCACTCTGTATTATTAAACAGTCATTTTACGAACTGAAAGTAGCCACCTAAAAGTGAATTTTACAAACGATCGTAGATCCCACTCATATATGAACTACCACGGCTAGGTGGGTTCGAATCCTGTACTGTAATTGGGATTAATTTCCTGTTGTACAGAGCAGTATAAATAAATAAACAATGCGATATTTTTCACTTATCTTACAGATGAGATGAACTATCTGCTACTGTATTTCAGCATTAAGAATAGACACAATATAGATAGAAATTAATTAAAACTAATTCCTTTGTGATTTCCTTTTATCAGAGCAAAACAATGCTAGAAAAGAGTGGTAAACAAACAAATGAAATCATGATGAAAAGTTCAGTGCACACCAAATAAAACAAAGGCCAATCAAAAAAAGAGAAAATACAACTGCAATTCTATTGTTTCACAGCAACACAGCCATTCCGATCCATCAGTCAGTGGACATTGATGATATTGACAAGGATAACAATAGTGAAAGAAATTAATACAACCTGATGAATGTGAAAAAAATCATTGTGTTCGAACTTATTGTTTTATAATATAAGAAAATGTAAAATGTATCTCATGTAAAAAGAATTTATTCACTGTTTTGATAAACGTTATTTCATGGTTTTGAAAATAAATACAATACTTGTACTGTAAGTTACCTATTAATGACAAAATTTAAACGGAGTAAATGGAACTTTATTGCACAGTGGTTTCTATAGTTACATCAGGACTATAATATTTATCTACCATCTACCGTGCAGAGCTGGGCAGTAGCTAGCTACTTTTGTAGCTTAGCTACTAGCTTAGCTACATTTACCTTAGCTGTAGCTGTAGCTTAGCTAACTGTGAAAAAATATAGCTGTAGCTTGTAGCTAGCTACTTTATTTTCTATTAGCTTAAAATAACAACTGAAGCTACTTTTAAAGCTACCTTTTGTAGCTTAAAGCTACTTTTTAAGCAGAAGGTCAACAAAGTACGCATGCGTAAAAGCTAAACCCACACAAAATAATTATTTGTTGCCGGTTCTAACTGGCGCTAATACGCAAAAATACACAGTAGGTGCCAGATGGTATTTGCTAATTTTGATATTTATGTACATAATAGTAAATTAACAGTCATATGATCAGTCTTTTGTTATAATGACTGTTAATTTACTATTATGTACATAAATATCAAAAATAGCAAATACCATCTGGCACCTACTGTGTATTTTAAAATTTAACAGCTTCTTTAACGAAAGCTTTTAGCTGTAGCTTAGCTATATTTTACAAAATATAGCTTATAGCTGTAGCTTAGCTACTTTTTTAAAGATTAGCTGTAGCTGTAACTTAGCTACTTTTTTTAAGTAGCTTGCCCAGCTCTGCTACCGTGGACAGTAAGTAAATATTACAGATCAATGTCTTGTTTATTTTGACAACAATTTGACAGCTCTTAATTTTGAAACGTATTTTTCTTTTTCTTCCATTTGTGCAGGTATTGAAAAAATAGCTTACGTACTTCGAACTGTAAGTGATTATTTATGTTAAGTTATGACTGATTGGTTCAAACGCTCGATTAAGCTGCTATTCTATTAGAAATTACAATTACATATTATAGATCAAAGTCCTATTTGCTTTGACAATAATATGCTTTCCTTCTATTTGTGCAAGTATTGTAAAAATAACTTACTAACCTCGAACTGTAAGTTTTTTATTATGTCGCAAATGTTTAGGAAATCTCGACCCTACTGGCCTCGATTTCCCAAACTACATTTTAGCCTAAAAACTGTCACTTACAGTTCATGGTACGTTACATACTATTAATTATTATTTTTTGACAGTTGTAGAAAAAATATTATTTGTCTTTCTTAGATGAAATTCGTGTTAGAGAAACATGTTTCAAATGAAAGTTCTAAAATAATTATTTCTAACCATGACCCGCAAAACGTGCCCAAATCTTTTCAAAATTGTCCTATTGATCCTTTCCAATTATCCTCCTCTTCAAAATCAAGAGGCAACTTATTCTATAATTAGAGACGAAGGATTTATCTATTTCTGCGTTGGCGGGGTTCGAACCAATGACCATTGAAGCGTGCTAAAGTGATATTCAAATGAGAGTGTCCTGTCGGCTGTCAACGAGCGGATAGTGTGAAATATTGATCAAGAAGCCCGCGAAAGGGGTTAATGAAGAACGGATGTCACGTGATCAACCTATTTGTTGTATCTAGAGGGTGTGTTACTTGTGGGTGATAATGGATTAAATTGGAAAATTTGCATTTGTAAACAGGAAGAGGAAACAGACGCAAATTTTAAGAAGTATTTGATGTTAAATTAGTGTTGGGCTTTTTCTCCCTAGAGAGGAAAGTAACCGTTTTTTTCCCTTATTTATGGTTGGTTTTATAGCACGCGTCAGCACAGTCTTAGATATTTATTTATTCACATATCGTAAATATTTTAAAAATTGTATTAAAATGCCATGAAAGAATGATTAGCAATAATATAAGAAGGGAGTGAGAATAAGTTGAAAATAATTTGACAGATCTTTCGAAAACTTGTTGCCAGGCAATAGTCACGAAATCCCGTAGAGCTTGAGTGGCTATTGCCAAATGGCAACAAGTTTGAGAAAGATACTGGAGCATTATTTTCTAATTTATCCAACTCTCGAGTTATATTTAATTAGATTATTTTTTGACTTAGCTGTTGCGGTCGATTCATCCAACTTAAAAGATTTTGAACCGGGTTCATATCGATTGATTACTTATTAATGTATAATAAATTCAAAATAACACTCGATTTGTTTCACAAAATAAAATTCTTTATTGTACAATTTCGGCTGTTAAGCCATCATCAGAAGAATACAGAAAAAAATAACAACGACAGTGTATTTATACATCGATGGTCGAGGATTTGGGTGGAAATTTGGGGATAATGGTATTTGATATACCATTAATTTGATTAATCCAAAATTCAGGATTAGTTAAAACTCTTTTGAGATTTAGGCTGTAAATGATCATCTCTACTCGCGATACAAAATAAAATGAAAACGTAAAATCGAAGTTTATTTTTCCTCATCAAAAATTAATAATGAATTTCCTGCCCTCACATGAAAACATTTTAAAGGATAACTCCCTCCTCATCGACCTTGAACTCGTATCCTTTTTCGTCCTTCCCCTCAGCTAAAATCCACGCTCTCTGGAGGACAGGAAGTGCTCACGTTTTTCCGGAAATAAATCCATCAGAAAAAAGTGAAATAAACTGTACGGTTTATACAGTCAATACGGAAGAGGAAGCGAGATAGAAATTTAATGATGTCAGTCTTTTGTGGGAGGTAAGTATATTTTATGTTTGCGTGCATCTTTTATTTTCTGGCTTAAAATTTTCTTTATCCTAATAATAGCAGGATACCTACATCTTTTACTGGAATTTGAATCGATCACTTACAGTTATGTTTTTATTATATACAGATATACACATATGTTACCATTGGAACATAGGTATCTGTAATAATAACAAATAAATAATAATAGATTATTTTTCAGAAATGTAGCAAGTTGCCTAACACGTATACAGCTTATAATGATGTCGTATTTGTGTCGATGAATTAAATTTTTAACCTTGGCTGCACCCATTTGATCCAAAATTTATCACAAATAAAAGTGTATCAATATTTGTACAGTGCTGTTTTGTCTAAAGCCGATTCGACAAAAATAAAAACATATAAATAATATTTATAACTAAACCATTCTTTGTAAATATAAAATATAAATAAATATATCATCACGCCTTCTACCCAGTACTGGGTGTGGCACTCTGCCGAAGCAGATCTCGGTAAGTGATATATTTTGCGGTTACCAGTCGTCAAATCACGGCCTCCAAAGATGTTAGTGGTGGAGAAGCCACAGGGGTAATTTTTAAATTATGAAAATTGTTTGTCGCCTATGGGAATCGAAGCAGAGTTCTCAGGATCCACAGGCCGACTTCATACCACTGAGCTAGCCACCCCATAGCCACCCCATACCATATCATTCTTTGTATTAACCATAAAAAATTTAATTGCTAAGAATTTAGTAAAAATTTGCTTACAAGTCAATTCGAACACAGGAATTCAATGCCATTGAGCGCATCTTCATATCTTGTTTAATTTTGAAGATATTCCAATAAACTTTTATATATTTATAGTGCAATTTTTATTTCGGAAGATTCCTAGGTTCCAGACATCTCCTCAGTGGCATACCTAGAACTTTTGCCGCCCAGGGCGGTCTCCAATTTGCCGCCCTGTCTAAGTCAATCAAATGCTGGTTTTTATAAATTAAAAAATAAAAATAAAATAAATACATCATCACGACTTTTACCCATTACTGGGTGTGGCGCTCTGCCGAAGCAGATCTCGGTAATTGATATATTTATGTACGTGAAGTGCGGTTACCAGCCGTCAAATCACGGCCTCCAAAAATGTTAGTGGTGGAGGAGCCACAGAGGTAATTTTAATTTGGTGAAAATTGTTTGTCGGCTGTGGGAATCGAACTGGGGTCCTCAGGCCAATTCGAACCCACTGAGCCTTTACCCCATTAAATTAATAAACATAAATAAATAATTGTAATTGAGACAAAATATAGGTGGGGAACTTTTTTACCATTGGATGGCATATTTAAATTAGGCAGTAATAAAAGAATTTTTCGAGATAATATTTTCAACCCTACATTGACTTGACGATGAAGAAACATATTCGAAATTATATAGTAATTTATAATTCGTAGAAATCGAATAGTAAACTTATGAAGTGAACTAAAACTAAATATAAAAAATGCCGCCACAAAATATGTGCCGCCCGGTGCGGTACCGCGCCCACCGCCCTCTAGGTACGCCACTGCCACCTAAATCCATCTGTTACTTTAAAACTAAGTAAAGTCGTGATGTATGCACTCCCCAAACACTCAACTACATTTTCTCTGTGTTCTAAAGCACCGTTTACAAAGTGTCTACATTTCTATATGATGTAGCCGTTACTCAGAACAAATGGTCCTCATTTAAAATCACATTTATTTGACGTAGAAACAACGTTACTGTATGTAGTAGAGTATTTTTCTTCACGCTAGAGTTTCTCTCTCTAATCAAAGACAGAAAAAGTTATTACATTCTTGCGCGCCAGATCCTGAAAGGATCTTACATTTTTAACGTATGTCCTGTGCAAAAAGTATTGGTTTTAATATTTTAAAGCAGAAGGTTTTAAAAATGATTTTCTAAGAATACTTTAAAATAAATAAATAAGTGTATCATCACGCCATCTACCCATTACTCGGTGTGGCACTCTACCGTAGCAGATCTCGGTAAGTGATATATTTTTACCAGTCGCCAAATCACGGCCCCTAAAGATGTTAGTGGTGGATGAGCCACAGGGGTAGCTTTTGAAATTATGAAAATAGTTTGTCGCCTGTGGGAATTGAACCAGGGTTCTCAGGATCCACAAGCCGACTTCATACCACTGTGCTAGTTACCCCATTAATAATACTATAATGATACATTTAAATATAGCGCCATTTTTGCCTGTCCTGCAAATGGCCGCCGTCAACTTGCTTGTCAACCTTGACTGAGGTATAAAGTCAATAGTACATCGACAAGTATATCATAAGCAGAGCTGGGCAAGCTACTTAAAAAAAGTAGCTAAGCTACAGCTACAGCTATTCTTTAAAAAAGTAGCTAAGCTACAGCTATAAGCTATATTTTGTAAAATATAGCTAAGCTACAGCTAAAAGCTTTCGTTAAAGTAGCTGTTAAATTTTAAAGCTACTTTTTTAAATTATTGTCAAATAATTAAATTTGCCATTGTCATATGATCAGTCTTTTGTTATAATGACTGTTAATTTACTATTATGTACATAAATATCAAAAATAGCAAATACCATCTGGCACCTACTGTGTATTTTTGCGTATTAGAGCCTGTTAGAACCGGCAACAAATAATTATTTTGTGTGGGTTTAGCTTGTACGCATGCGTACTTTGTTGACCTTCTGCTTAAAAAGTAGCTTTAAGCTATAAAAAGTAGCTTGAAGCTACAAAAAGTAGCTTTAAAAGTAGCTTCAGTTGTTATTTTTAAGCTAATAGAAAATAAAGTAGCTAGCTACAAGCTACAGCTATATTTTTTCACAATTATCTAAGCTACAGCTACAGCTAAGGTAAATGTAGCTAAGCTAGTAGCTAAGCTACAAAAGTAGCTAGCTACTGCCCAACTCTGATCATAAGCTTCAAAGATGACTAATTTAAATTGAATCAAATGTAAAACTAAAAATCACTTTTGATTAATCTAATTTACATATGAATAGCAAATTCCAGAATTAAAGATCTAGAAATAAATATAAACAACTGTCTAAAGTCTAAACTTATTTTGAAACGAGATCAAGGTAACTTCGATCAATTTAATTTCGTAGATAGAAATTTAATTCTATTTTGTAATCTGCAATTAGGAGCGACACTGAATTTTAAAGATCACCGATTTATATACAAGGCTACTTCGATCAGGTTTTACAACAGAATTCAGATGAATTTTAAGCAATTTGTAAATAAATGATGCTCATTATTTTAATTTCCAGGCAAATAATGATATATTTTTGATTAAAGTTTTTGGGACGAGGGTTAATTTCGAAGATTAAGGTAAACAAGAACTTTAATGATGGACATTTTGAAACATTATTTTTTATTGACTTTATATTATTATTAACCTACTAAAACTCACATTAAATAAAAAGATTTTTAAACGAGGTCAAAAACCGACTAAACCATAATTTCTTTTAAAAATATATTAAATTGATACTTTTGGAACGCCCTTATAC
This sequence comes from Pterostichus madidus, assembly GCA_911728475.2. Classification (NCBI taxonomy): domain Eukaryota; kingdom Metazoa; phylum Arthropoda; class Insecta; order Coleoptera; family Carabidae; genus Pterostichus; species Pterostichus madidus. Next base: position 11,754,646 of record OU452315.1, read on the forward strand.
ATTGCTGTCATTTAGTTATTATGGAAATTGAAAATGCCATGTTTCACGATAATAAAATAAAAATATATCATCACGCCTTCTACCCATTACTGGGTGTGGCACTCTGCCGAAGCAGATCTCGGTAATTGATATATGTTGCGCGTGAAGTGCGGTTACCAGTCGTCAAATCACGGCCCCCAAAGATGTTAGTGGTGGAGGAGCCACAGGAGTAGCTTTTGAAATTATGAAAATTGTTTGTCGGCTGTGGGAATCGAACCAGGGTTCTCAGAATCCACAGGCCGACTTCATACCACTGAGCTAGTCACGATAATGTTATTTTTACAATACTAAAACTGTAAGTTCATAATGACAAAATTTAAACACAGTAAGTGGAACTCTTATTGCACAGTGGTTTCCATGGTTACATCAAGACTTTAATATTTACTTACTGTCCATCGTGAACAGTAACTACATATTACAGATCAAGGTCATGTTTATTTTGACAACAATTTGACAGCTGTCAATTTTTAAACCTATTTTTCTTTTCGTTTTCAGTATAGTAGGACTGTTATTTTCTATAACACTCCGTTGACAATGGTAACTAAATAATAAATGTTATGAGTTGCATGCTATGGAAGTAAGTTACATATTATTAGGGTACCAATTACGCGAAACCTAAAATACACGGTATACGTGATTTGACGGCTGGTAACCGCACTTCACGCGCATAAATATATCACTTACCGAGATCTGCTTCGGCAGAGTGCCACACCCAGTAATGGGTAGAAGGCGTGACATAACCTATTTGTATTTATTAGAAATGTCAAATAGCATTTCCGCCTTTATCTGACGTTGTGCCAACTGTGGAATAAAAAGATCTCTGGAATTGTATTGTCAACTATAACAATTCCTTTTGATCACCCTGTAGTTATTTATGTACCAAGGGTGAAAACCCTTAGCATGTTATTAGTCATGCATCATGCTACGGGCCAGAAACGCTAATTTCACGCGTGGTACAGACAATATTTTATGCACAACAAAATAACATTTAATTATACATATGTTCAAAAGACAAATATGTAAATAGGTTGCATGTCAAAATGACATTTTGTAAAATCAAGTGTTTAAGCCCGCTTTTTAGGACTAAAACACATGCTTTTCGGCCCGGTTGTGCATAAAAGTATTTTATGGGGTACCGAGTCGGCCTGTGGATCCTGTGAACCTCGATTCGATTCCCACAGCCGACAAACAATTTTCGCCACATTAAAATTACCCCTATGGCTCTCCCTCCAGTAACATCTTTGTGGGCCGTGATTTGACGGCTGGTAACCGCACATCACGCGCATAAATATATCACTTACCGATATCTGCTTCGGCAGAGTGCCACACCCGGTAATGGGTAAAACGCGTGATGATATATTTTTTTATTTATATTTTTTACGTGACCTAAATCAACAAAGTCAAATGAGAATGTAATGACAATTTGAAACATCAGAGCTAGAATTAATTAGGGTAAATCAAACATTATAAATTCTCGTTAAAAAGGGCAATACAATCAGGTATTGTGTCTGTCTTATTAAATTCCGTGTGAAGCACTCTTGGATCGCGTAACAAATAATTGAAATTTCAGGCTGTCGTTCAACGTTCACTCAGTTCACCTCAGTACCGTGAACTGAACTGAACCGTGAACCCAGCTTTGAACAGAACCCTGCTGTTATCCTTTGTTCTCGCTCAAAATTCATAACGATGTCTCCGACATAGACGGCGGACAGGAATTTCACATTTAATCGAAATATTAATATCATTTTTTACAATACCTGTACTGTAAGTGTAAGATACCCATTAATGACAAAATTTAAACACAGTAAATTGAACTTTTATTGCATAAAACACTATAAACAACTTGTTACTTAGCAACCACTTCATGATCTACCGTGTTTTGAGAAACTATATATAACTAGGGCTGTTGATTTTTCGAATATTCGAGACTTCGAATGTTCGGATTTATTGAACCTTCGATTTTAGATACGAACTTTCGAATTTTTAAATATTCCGACTTTTCCAATTCTGGAATATTCCGAATTTTCGAATTTTCGAATTGTGAATCTGGATCCTAACGTGAACATGGCATGTTGATATGAATTATTTTCAGAATAAACTCATTTGCAGAGTTTTGTATTAATTCATACGTAATTATTATTAATTATTATTATTTGCCAAATTAATTCAATTTAGACTTAAAATTTCGCTACACTGTCAAAAACATTTTAATTAAGACGTTTTTGTATAATTTTTATTCTCATTTTAAAACGTTTTACTAAAAGCCAGTAGCATTTAGATGGGCGGTAAGAGAATAGATGTCTTAATTAAGACGCATAAACTTGCAGAGTTTTTGCAGGATACTTCGCCGAGTTTATTATTTAATTCGTGGCCGACTTTTCGCGAATTATGCGTGAGCATGTTTGGAAATGACAGAAGGCGGTTATTCAGAGACACCAAAATTCGAGAATTCGAAGCTTTGGAAAATTCGAAAATTCGTAAATTGGAAGCTTCAAAAAATTCGAAAATTCGAGGCTTCGAAGTTTTTCTGACGAAGTTCAAAACATTCGAATATTCGAACGTTCAGAAATTCGAACTTCGGTGGAAATCAACGACCCTATATATAACTGAATCAACGTTAAACGTTACGACCAATCTTCTTCGATACCTATAATTATTATGAGTTGTGGGTAAAATTTTGTATTACACTTGTGTTTTATTGATATATAAAACACTTCAGAGAAATTAAACACTTGTATAATAAATAACTATTATAACTCACTTATAAATTGATAGTGCTAACTAACATTGTGCTAAAACAGTCAGTATCTGGAGAAATGTCATTACAATACTAAATACATTTCATTAAAGATTCGCTAATTACTTCTATTAATAAAAGATAATCTTAATCAAGCACGTCTTCAATCTTTCTGCATTTAAAAAAAAGCGAATGTAATTAAGTCAAATGAGATAGGAACTTTATAATTACATCATTGACTTCTTGATGATAATTCAGTTATTTAACTTTTTTTATTTTTATTACCAAGTGAAGTTTGTTCTGAAAACTGAAAATGTAGAGTCAAGTTATTCGTTTCCTATGTAATCTGATGCTTCTTGCAAAAAGATTTCAATCAATTTATAATGTTTAGGAAAAGTAGTGCATTTATATATAAAGTGCTCTGATGAGGACTGCGTTTTTATTCCAGGAAAATAGATGAAAAATGAGTTAACTGTTTGAAGTTGCTTGCTTACGTTTTTCCTGCAAATATGAATACTAGTTTCATAAAATTTCTATGGATAATAAAATTTTAAACTGTTCTGTTCAATATTATGTAATATAAAATTTCTACAACTGTCAACAAAATACATTTTTACATCGTTATGGATACGTGAAGTTCGCGTTTTTTTCACAAGTGAAAAATAGTATATTACGTACCATGAACGGTAAGTGACAGTTTTTAGGTCAAGAATGTAGTTTGGGAAATCGAAGCCCGAAGGGTCAAAATTTCCTAAACATTCGCGATCTAAAAGGTTAATAAGTTATTTTTTACAGTACTTGCACAAATAGAAGGAAAAGAAAAATAGGTTTCAAAATTAATAGCTGTCAAATTGTTGTCAAAGTTTAACAGGACCTTGATATGTAATATTTACTTACTGTCCACGGTGGATAGTAAGTAAATATAAAGTCCTGTGCAATAAAAGTTCCACTTACTGTCTTTACATTTTGTCACTAACAGGTACCTTACAGTACAAATAATAATAATATTAATCATTGATAATACAAAATTCAAATTCGTTGACACTTTTTTATATATTTATCAATTTTTTTTATGTTCTCTTAGTTGCATCAATTCTTATTATTTTTAATTTATTAGTCATAGGGGTAATTTTTAATGTGGTGAATATTGTTTGTCTGCTGTGGGAATCGAACCGACGTTCTCAGGATCCACAGGCCGACTTGATAACACTCAGCCACCATTGAATTTATGTACTTAAATAGTTAATGTTGTTTGTATTTCATAAGCGCAATTCTTGTTTTTGGCACGTCCGAATGAATTTTTTGTCTCGATCTAGCGGTCTCGACTAAAAGTGACAATAAAAAAACTCTCATTATGCGCACTTGACACAAAAATAACTACTTATCAGAAGATATTCTGACTTTCGTGATTGAAATTTCTCTAGTTTGAATGTAATATTCTTTTATTAATGTCTGGAAATATTACGGAGAAAATTTTTAGTTCGTCTAGTAAAGGAAAGTCACATTTCAATTTACGCTGCAAAAAGTATTTACACTCACGTGCTAAAGATTTTAATTTAACATTTTACAACGAAATGAAATGTGCTTCCTTCTCTTGCAATGATTAAATTTTTTATGTATCTTTTCTAGCTGCTGCTTCTGCTGCATATTATTATTATTTTTTTTAATGTATAATTTTATTATCCTTCAGATGTCGGTACAGTTCTAATCTTAAAGCTTAAAGTTCTGTATTTAAAATAAAATAAATAAATATATCATCACGCCTTTTACCCATTACTGAGTGTGGCAATCGGCCGAAGCAGATCTCGTTACCATCAAATCACGGCCCCCAAAGATGTTAGTGGTGGGGGAGCCACAGGGGTTATTTTAAATTGGGGAAAATGTTTGTCGGCTGTGGAAATCGAAACAGGGTTCTTAGGATCCACAGGCCGACTTGATACCACTGAGCCATTACCCCATAAGTAAATCGTTAAAATAATTAATACAAATGTTAATTTGACAACGTATGCTGCATTTTAAAATACACGCTCCGATCCATAAGCTGTATTCCATTTACAGTTCAGATAAATTAGACAACATGTCTAAATGAACTGAATTAAGCAAACTGATGCACTTGTTAGGGTGAATTACTTCAAAATATATTAGTATCAGTAATTCTAGTACTGGAAATAAAGTCAGCGAACTAATTCAGCGAAATAAATAAGTGATCTGGGCAGTGGCGTACCTAGAACCTTTGCCGTCCAGGGCGGTCTCCAATTTGCCGCCCTTTCTAAGTCAATCAAATGGTGGTTTTTAAAATTAAAAAAATAAATATTTAATAAATAAATCATCACGACTTTTACCCATTACTGGGTGTGGCACTCTGCCGAAGCAGATCTTGGTAAGTGATATATTTATGTACGTGAAGTGCGGTTACCAGCCGTTAAATCACGCCTCCCAAAGATGGTACTGGTGGGAAGCCACAGAAGTAATTTTAATTTGGTGAAAATTGTTTGTCGGCTGTGGGAATCGAACCGGGATTCTCAGGATCCACAGGCCAACTCGAAACCACTGAGCCATTACCCCATTAAATTAATAAACATAAATAAATAATTGTAATTGAGACAAACTATAGGTGGGGAACTTTTTTACCATTGGATGGCATATTTATATAAATTAGGCAGTATCTAATAAAGGAATTTTTCGAGATAATATTTTCAACCCTACATTGACTTGACGATGAAGAAAAATATTCGAAATCATATGGTAATTCATAATTCGTAGAAATCGAATATTAAACTTATGAAGTGAACAAGTTGTTTTTTACAACTAAAACTAAATATAAAAAATGCCGCCCCAAAATATGTGCCGCCCGGTACGGACCGCATCCCCCCCCTCCCCTAGGTACGCTACTGGATCTGGTTCATGAAATGTAAGTTAGATCTGATCCAAATGGCAAATACGTATATTGGTGTCAAATTCGTAACCATGAATACGAGTATGAAAAATCCCGCGTTTCTCGATAAAATAAATTCATGGTAGATAGAACTCTTCCAATTATTGTATCTGATGATATTATATTCGTTTTGCAATTATTTCTATGATATTATTGAGATGTCAAAGATATTTTCTGATCGTCAACTTGCTTTTATTTTTGTTGTTGTTTACTACCAACAGAATGATATGAAGCGTCATTGAAAATTTGTTTGATGTTTAATTATTTGATTTATTTTATAGCTTACTGCAAAATAATTATAATGAATTGTTTACTAAATAATCATGTTTATTAATTATAAATTTAATAAACAAATAGTCAATAAAATATATGATTGGAATTGTATAAATTTGTACAATTTTTTAATATTAAATTTCAGTATTTTACTGAACTAAATTTCTCATATTTATTAACATGCTTCATAATTCTGTTTGAACGTAGAATTAATTTATTAATCAAAACTTATTTCCGTAAAAGAACAAATATGCAATTGAATTTTAATTAAATTTTTCAGTGCTCAATAAAGTTATATTAAACTGCATACAATCAAAACTAAATTATACTTACAAAGTAAAAGCATTTTACATATTCCTAATTGTAGCAATTCTGCAATTGCAGTTATTGAATATATTCAAATTGTTTCTGCCACTCTCATGTTGGTGAACTTGAGGATGAAAGATTACGTGGACGACTCAGGAATAAATAAACAAATAAATAAATAAAGCTACTAATTTATGCGAATGGCACACTGGTTGAGGAGCATGAATGAGCGTCGAGGAACTCATCGATGAAACAACAGAACGCATCCGTCATCAATGAAAAATAGAGGCGCCTCTATTTCCATCGAGGAGTTCCTCGATGAAACGATTGTGTCTCATTTCACACGTATTATTGTGTCTCATTTCATGTTAGCGTGGGCTGTCATTTTAGTTTTGCTTTGTGCTATTTTTTCGTGTTTGTTTATTTTATCAGTCAGGGTGCGTTCTGTTGTTTCATCGATGAGTTCCTCAACGTTCATTCATGCTCCTCGACCAGTGTGCCATTGGCATTAGGTAGTTATTGAACATAAAAAAAACTTAGATGATACGATTGCAATACCAACTTTACAAATATAGAAAGTACTACAACCATAAAGGCAAATATAATTTCACGTGTAAAAAAGTATAAAAGTCCATTTCGAAAAGCGAGATGTTCACAAAGAGAAACGAATTTCAAATTACGTTTCTGGATCCGGTGTGAGCAGATTATATGAGTATTCAACGAACCGAAAAGCAAAAGATATGAAACCTGCACGTGATCTTGATGCCTTGCGATACATTGATTTTTATCTTTTTCTTGTCGATGAAGAGGTTCAATTTGCACATTTCCAAATAGCGAAATAGCAAAATGTATATCGAAATAGAAGTTATAGCAAAGGGAATTTTTGTGCAGTAAAGCAGAATTATTTTGAATATTTCTATGTCTAGTATTCAATTCGTATTTTGAAAGACACCTTGAAAATAATGAAAATAATGAAAATAATGAAAATCTGTTTTAAAATTTGAATTCCTATATTTTATTTTTATCTCTGCTCCTTTCCAGATAGTAGGTGGCACAGTGGTTATCGTGTCGGCCTGTGGATCCTGAGAACCCTGGTTCGATTCCCACTGGCGACAAACATTTTCACCACATTAATACTACTCCACTAACATCTTTGGGGGCCGTGATTTGACGGCTGGTAACCGCGCTTTACGCGCAAAAATATATCACTTATCGAGATCTGCTTCGGCAGAGTGCCACACCCCGTAATGGGTAGAAGGCGTGATGATATATTTATTTATTTATTTATTTCCTTTCCTGATAGATTTTGATATGCGTAGTTTTTTAATTCGTATTTTAATCGAATGCAACTTTAAAACTAATAAAGATAATAAAAATATGTTTGTATATTTACATTAGTAATGGTTTCTTATTTATATAGCAATACAGTTTTAGTGAAATATATTTACAAATAAATATGTAAACTGTTTATTTAAAAACTTTGCTATATAAGCTAGTATTATAAAAAAATAAAGCTGAATATTATTGAATAGTTTTTATAAAATTGTATTCGTTCGCGAGTTCTCTAGCTCTCGAGAATATCACTAAGTCATCGTTAAATATTGCAGACTCTTTTTATATATTTATTTACTTAATATAATGTAAAAGCATGGCATCAAATTCTGTTTAGTACGAATAAAAACTTCATGACTATCGCGAGTAATTTAAAACTTACATCAAGTGTAATAAAAAAACGAATGCATCCTTTTTGCTGGGTTTGTTATCTTCGCATGAGAATAATTCTAACAAACCACTAGATCACATACAAAATATATACACAGTATGTCCCCAAAATAACAAAACTTTTAATTTAAATCATAGAACACGTAGCGTAATCTATTGAACATACACATTGTTAGAAAGATACATCTTTCCTCTTTCGAACGCACACAACTTCATGCAATTAGATGACAGTTTAAAAATTTACGCGCATTTTAATGACAGTAGTTTTTGTGTTTATGTTGCAAAAATACAATGGAACAACGAGCAAATATTAAATTTTGTGTTAAACTTGGAAAAAAAATTGTTGAGACTTACGAATTGATGAAAAAAGTTTATGGTGATGATTGTTTATCTCGTTCACAAGTTTATAAGTGGTTTGCAAAATTTAAAAATGGTCGTGAAGATTTAAATGATGATGAAAGATCTGGACGTGCAAAAGCCGGAAATCGTGCTGAATTAGTCGAAAAAGTGCGTGAAATCATTGCTGTCGATGCGAATTTTACTGTTAGAATGTTGGGTGAAGAATACGAGTAAAAATACTATTTGGAGAATTCTAACTGAAGATTTGGGTAAAAGAAAGGTTTGTTCACGTTTTGTTCCACATGAATTAAATGAAGACCAAAAAGTCGATAAAGAAGTCAACGAATTTTTGATGAAAAAACATATTTGTGTGATCGACCACCCTCCGTATTCGCCTGATCTGTGACTATTATATTTTCCCAAAACTGAAAATTGCCATGAAAGGAGCGTTTTATGATGATATTCCAGCCATTCAAGCCGCCGTGACACAGGTGTTAAAGAACGTTCCTTTAGATGGCATAAAAAAATGTAGGCATGCTCTAGTTGATCGTTCTAAAAAGTGTATTGATTCAAATAGAACCTATTTTGAATAAATATTAAGTTTCAAACATAATACAATGCGTGTTTTATTCTATATCTAAAGAGTTTCGTTATTTTTGGGACATACTGTGTATGTAATACTGTTAATGTCGGACGAAGGCGCGAAAAACTTTTAACAATTATTCCCAATTACAGTACAGGGGCCCTGCTGCTTATACAGAGTGATCAAAAGGAATTGTTACAGTTGGCAATAAAAAAAACTACTTGAAATTGGTAAGCCTGGTATATAAATTCATTTCCTGTTGTTGACAGTGACATTTAAAATTTAAATTTGAGTACATTTATTATTACATTCACTTCTAAAGTATTTCTATTACTTAAAAAGTCAAAATTCTATTAGCTGTCAGACTCCTGACATAACCTTTTTGTATTTATTAGAAATGGCAAATAGCATTTCCGCCTTTATCTAACGTTGTGCCAACTGTGGAATAAAAAGATCTTTGGAATTGTATTGCCAACTACTCGTATAACAATTTTTTTTGATCACCCTGTAGTAGAATCCGAACTATTCGGACGCAGCTATATTTTTGTTTATAAACTGAAGTTGTATTGTATTGTATTTTTAACCCTTTAATTGCCAATTCCTTGAAAACAAAAGCTCAAAGAATACTTGATTAACACGAGCAGACAAATGAATTCGATTTGAATAAATTAATTCTCTGATCGAGCAACTGTACCGAATACTACCACCGATAAAAGCTAAAAGCATCATTGTACTACATCCTCACATATACACTGTCACATTTGCAAATAGATTGATTATTTTACAAAGATAGAGATGTATAATAAATGACAGAACTGAATATAGAAACTTTTGTTGAAGACTCACCGATATGTCTAGCGTATCCTCTTCCGGCGTGTAAGCCAACGAGTTCTTCCGGTTCGTTATAGATACCGACTGAGAACCTGCAACATAATGTGTCAAGATTAGAATAATATTTACTTGAATACCTGTCATATAACATACAGAAACAAGTGCTTCAGTTGGCAATAATAAAAAATACTTGTTATTGGTAAGACTGATACATAAAGTGGGGTGGCTAGCTCAGTGGTATGAAGTCGGCCTGTGGATCCTGAGAACCCTGGTTCTATTCCCAGAGGCGACAAACAATTTTCATAATTTCAAAAAACTACCCCTGTGGCTCCTCCACCACTAACATCCTTGGGGGCCGTGATTTGACGACTGGTAACCGCACTTCACGCGCAAAATATATCACTTACCGAGATCTGCTTCGGCAGAGTGCCACACCCAGTAATGGGTAGAAGCCGTGATGATATATTTATTTTATTTTATTTGAAAATTTAAATTAATAAAAATGTTTGTTTCCGTTACCCACATCCTTTTATTTCTTAACATTACTCACAGAGTAATATTCTATTAGTATATTACAGAACAAGCATCGAAAGTGTAAGATAAATTACGAGTGTACAAATTGGAAAAAGAGACGCGCAGCGCCGAGTGATTTAAGTACACGAGCACTTGTCACACTTTCGAGCGAGTTATGTACACTATTTTTCAGACGACCACAAAATATTTAAAAAAAAAGTTTACAAGAGCAATGTTGTTACACTTTGACAGCTGATGCGTTTTTGAAGGTAAGCATTGACGTTTGACGTTTGAGGTTAGATGTGGTGATACCAACTGTACTAACCGTAATAACAAAATATTAAATAATGCTAAAATATTAGTAAATAAGCAATTATTAATTTTTTAAAATAAGATTTTTCTGTGTAAATATGTTGAAAAATCTGCCAAAACTTTGATTTAAATAATAATACAAATTCATTTATTTTATTATTTTCTTTCATCGTAAAGCCATCTGTTGTCAATCAGTGGAACTTCACCTGATATGTTATAAATACAGAGTGATCAAAAGGAATTGTTACAGTTGGCAATAAAAAAAAACTACTTGAAATTGGTAAGCCTGATACATAAATTCATTTCCTGTTGTTGACAGTGACATTTAAAATATAAATTTGAGTATATTTATTATTACATTTATTTCTAAAGTATTTCTATTACTTAAATAGTCAAAATTCTATTAGCTGTCAGACTCCTGACATAACCTATTTGTATTTATTAGAAATGTCAAATAGCATTTCCGCCTTTATCTGACGTTGTGCCAACTGTGGAATAAAAAGATCTCTGGAATTGTATTGCCAACTATAACAATTCCTTTTGATCACCCTGTAGTATAAGCTGTAGCTTCTCTGTACCTTAATTGAGCTAAATTCCTAACGAGCATTATAATAAATAAATAAATAAAACTGGTCATTAAAATTCAGCTTTCAACACGAAACCAAATTAAGACTTCTAAACAAAATTAAAACATTTCAAAGACTTACAAATTACAAATAACACCAAAGTTAATTCTCTCATAAATATTTCATCTCTGTGTTGGAATACCAGCAGCAACTTTTAACTTTTCCCTCCGACTGTCACTGTTCTGTGGTTGGTTCTTTACAGCGTTACATCTTAGAATGGACTATACAACTAATTAAGACATAATGCCCTACCTGTCGCTGAAGATTGCGCTTTATCGCAGAAGTAGCCAAGAAATTTAATTGCAGACTAACTCGTACATAATTAAGACGGAATGAATTTTACAATTAAAATGTAGCTCTTGTTTGGATTAAAACCATCTTAGGAAGAGAAATATGTTGAGCGTTAAACCGTTTGCTTGTTGCAAAAGAAGTACTAATATATAATGCTGACAACATGCAATTGAAATCATTCCTGCTGTTACTATTTTATTTAATTATAATTAACAATTCTACGGATGTAGTTCATTACATTTAAATGCAGTTTTCATCATGAACCAGCTGGATTCCTTCGAAGATAGTTATATTGTAATTACCTTGTCTGATAAATTAAATTATTACCATTCTTTGATCTTGAAAACATTCTAAATATGAAATAGGATAATTTACATCTTCCTTCAAACAACTGAAGTACGAGATAATAAAGTTATGTTTTAATTAAATCTACAGCAAAGGATAATTATTCAAAAGTAATTTGAATTGTACTTTAAATTGAAACGCGATTAGAATTTCTGAAACCGGCAAAAAATGCCTACTTTCCTAAACAAATTTTAGTATGAAAAGTAGGTTTTTACCAAAACAGTCAAGTAAAGTACGTGTCCGAAACTACAACAAAAATAACAGTCTGGTAAAGTACAAAACAGCCTGGTAAAGATTTTACCTTACTGTTATTTTTCTTGTAACTTTAGTTACATAATCTGCTGTCAGTACAATATCAATAAATTTAAACATTTAGAATTATTTATGATTAATTATCAATTAAATTAAATGGTTTCAGAAAATGGGATGGCTAGCTCAATGGTATGAAGTCGGCCTGAGGATCCTGAGGTCCCTGGTTCGATTCCCACAGGCGACAAATTTTCATAATTTGAAAAAGCTATCCCTGTGGCTCTTCCACCACTAACATGTTTGGGGGCCGTGATTTGACGACTGGTAACCGCACTTCACGCGCAAAATATATCACTTACCGAGATCTGCTTCAGCAGAGTGCCACACCCAGTGATGGGTAGAAGGCGTGATGATATATTTATTTATTTTTATTTGTTTCAGAAAAAATAGTATACATAAAACGTCAGGACTTAACTTCGAACAATCGCTTCGTCAAGTAAAATGTCACTTTCTTGATTTATTATGTAATATACTATTTTCTGAAACCGGCAAGAAAGTGCCTACTTTCCTGACCAATTTTTTTAGTATGGAAACCCTTAAAATCGGCGCATTCACATCGGCGCCATCTATAGTTGCCACCCGTTCCCAAATCTAATTTTCTTTTTTTCATGTTTATCATGACATAATCTATTAAAAAAACCATTTCTGTCACTGGAAAAAATTAGACATCATTTTGCACCCTAGCTCTCTAACTCTAAGAGTTATTGTAACACTTATTTTTCAATATATTATACTATTCAAACTCGTAGTAAGTCCTGCTGAAACTAATTCCAAATCTAATTTTATCAAGATCGATTTAAAAGCAACTGTATTGAACAAGGTACCAGTCTAAAAGCTGCCTGCAATACATACAACACATAACGTACAATCCGCGTTTGATCTGTGCATCCATTTAGTCTTTGTTAATGGCTTAATCAGTGGCATTACGTAGGTGTATTAGTAATTTATCAACACAACAAAGTCAATATAGAGCATTTACATACGATTTGAAGGATTGCAGCCATGTTATAGTGAGTAATGTCTATGTATGTTACGAGTACATTTGGTTGGTTTAGGATAGAATTAATATCATTTATTTATTTTTTTACTCTGTACAACTGAAACTTATTTCTAATTGTCCAGCAGTACGGTAATGTGGATAGTGTTACGGCATTCGAATCCAGAGATCCTGAGTTCGAATCCTACTCATACAGGATATTCTTATAACCTGTAGCTTCCCTTCTACTAATATCCTTTGAGGGCTGCGATTTGACGCTTGGTAATCGCACTTCTCGAGCAAAATATATCACTTACCGAGATCTACTACGGCAGAGTATCACACCCAGTAATGGGTAGAAGGCATATATTTATTTATTTTTCTATTTCGGTGTTCTTATAGCTCTATAAACGCACTGTAAACACGTTGCTAAGGAGATCTATAAGCGCACTGTTTTTGGCGCTTTTTATTTTGTAGGAGTGGTATGAATGCTCTTAAATCTGACAGATGAATGACATATAACCTCAAAATTATAAATTTTCGGTGTTGAAATATTACTAACAGCATATGCTAAAATCAGAAAAAATTCAAAACATTCACAATACAGAAAAAAATATTGATTAATTGTCAAAAAATATGATATTTCGATTGTCTGTGTTATGAGAAGCGCTACCAACACGAATTATAAAAAACACCAACTTATATTTTTGACAAGTCGCAGTTTTTAAAAATCTAACAGAATTATAAAATTACCTCAATAAAAAAAATAGTATAAAGAACACTTTTCATACGGCAATCTGTTAATTGCATAGATTATTTTTTGACGATTATCAAAACCAATGAAATGCTCTATTGTATATCACGTGTCTGCGTTGTAACCAATCCTGTCATTATTATACTGAGAATAAAGCTCTTGTGATTGTTCCCGGGAATAATCTCTGTAGCTGCTTTTTTGTTTGTAACAAATGATAGGTAGTTGTCAAATAATTATTTGAAACTGTCAACACGTCAAGTAAAATGAGAGAAAAAAATCGATTTAGTTTCATTTCAGGTACAGAAATACACCAACAAATTTTGGAAACAACTTCCAAGAATACATTAATAAGTAATCAATCGATATGGACCCAGTTCAAAATATTTTAAGTTGGATGAATCGATATCAACAGCTAAGTCAAAAAATAATCTAATTAAATATAACTCGAGAATTGGATAAATTAGAAAATAATTCTCCAGTATCTTTCTCAAACTTGTTACCATTTGGCAATAGCCACTCAAGCCCTATAGGCTTTCGTGACTATTGCCTGGCAACAAGTTTTCGATAGATCTATCAAATTATTTTCAATTTATTCTCACTCTCTTGTTATATTATTACTGATAAAAACGTTGCTATTTGAATAGTTATTTTGTCTGTTGAACTACAAACTATTTATTTACAATAAGTAGCTGGAATCACTTTTATCTTTTCTCAACAAAGTCTTGCCAACTTAAAGGAAAACAATTAATTAAAAAGACGAAAAACAAATCTCCGATTTCCAATCCAGCCCTGTTCAATTACTGCGAATTACATCTTCCACGGTTAATTGCCTTAACAAACGTGTCTTTCCTCGTCATCTCCGCCATTTTGTGGTTTATTCATGCATGAAATGAGCAACCATCCATCCATCAGAGAACAGAATACTCATCTACGCTTTCAGGCTTGTTCGTGTTCTCGTCCTGCTGAGAGTAACTCCGGGTCGACTCCGGTGCGGTTCCGGGACGAAGGAGCATGAGGGAATGTTAGTGAACATTGGAGAATAACCGGAGCATTAGGGACATCACGGAACATGAAGTAATGTGAGGAAATACAGAGTTGGAATCGAGATATAAGTGGGAACATTTTTAAAAATAAGTATTTAAGTATTATTTGCGCTACGAATTGGTTCGTCATCCACCATATTCTCCAGATTTGGCTCTCTGCGATTTTGATCTATTTCTAAACTTGAAGAAATGGCTCGGCGGAAAGAGATTTGGCTCCAACGATGACGTCATCGCTGAGATAAACGCCTATTTTGAAGGATTGCCAAAATGTTTACTGATTTTCGTTGTGGTAGTATGACCACAAAGGATGCCGAACTTTCTGGACTTCTAATTGAGGTTACAACGCCAGAAATCGTCGATAAAATCCATGGTATGATATTGGACGATCGGCGAGTTAAAGTGCACGAGTTTGCTGAGGCTATGAACATCTGAACCGAACGGGTACGGAACATTTTGCATAAATTTTTTGATATGAGAAAGCTATCTGCCAGATGGGTGCCGCATTTGATCTCTGTTGACAACAAGCGCGACCGTGTGACAAGTTCAAAGGAGTGTTTGGCGATGTTCAAACGCAATAAGAAGGACTTTTTCTCCAGATTTGCCTCCCTGCGATTTTTATCTATTTCCAAACTTGAAGAAATGGCTCGGCGGAAAGAGATCTGGCTCCAACGATGAGGTCATCGCTGAGATAAACGCCTATTTTGAAGGATTGCCAAAATCGTATTATTTGGAAGTGATCGAAAAATTAGAAAAACGTTGGACGAAGTGTATCGAACTACATGTTGAGAAATAAAATATGTTTTGACCAAATAAATCATTTCTTGTTTCATTTTACTGGAACTTTTCACCCTGCCCTCGTACATATGGTTTTTTTCTTCAATTTACTTAAATATATCATTAACTATTGTATTATTCTTTTTTGGCAGTTGTAGAAAAAATGTTAGTTGCATTTCGTGAGCGAAATTCTTGTTTTTTTGCGCGTTCGAATCATTTTTCTGTCTCGACACTTCGCGCACTTAATTTAAAAATAACTATTAAAAGCTGTCAAATACTGATTAACAAATGAAAACAAATGTATAACGTTTAAATATCACATTTTAATCTAGACTTAAAGTGAAATTTGAACAACTCGGATGAAGCTGAAGTCTTCAAAATTTCTTAATCAATCTCTGCTTATTTTAACGTCACATTTGAGAATTTGGCAACGTTTGACGAAATTAATTAAGCCATTGTTAAATAGGTACATTAATTAAACAGAACTAAAATATTCTTTACTAGGTCTAATGAACTCACGTGACCTTTGCACTGTGATTCAACCATCATAAAACGATTAAACCGAATCACTATTATTCGAATTCACTTATATGGTTACAGATTCTCAGTCGCAATCAATTAATTTAATCATTAGTTTAGCAAATGAAATTAATTCATTAAGTAGAATTGTAAACTCGAAACTATTGTAAAGGTTTTAATTAATAGGAAGTTCGAACTGTGATTGCAATTAATTAATCTATATTGATTAATTAATTGAATACTCATTAATTAGTTTTAAAGTTCCCCCACTTATGATTTACATATTTATAGCTGTTTCGATTTTGCAATATAGTTGATAATTTATCTGACAAACTAGGATAATGAAATAGCTAGTAAATGGTAGTAAAGTAAATTGTTTATTACCTACACCAGCTGAGTTTCAACTGTATTTTAAAACTTACAAATTCAACATTTCTATTTTACAAATTTGATACAGAATTAGATAAAAAAAGGTTTAGTCAAATTGCATTGATTTTGAGATTCAATTTAGAATCAAGAATGGTTTGTAAACAAAATTGTGTTTAAATTTTTTTCGATTTTTGTAATATTAACCAATCTACCTATTTACCATCATGCTAGGTCCTATCAAATAGAGTAGCACGAACCTTTGAAATACATAGTCCATTAAAGACACTTTCAGTACAAGCATCGTACAATAGTTTTTGTTAAATCATACTATAATATTATTTTTATGCACAACCGGATTGTAATTAATGTGTTTTAGCCCTGAAAAGCGGGCTAAAACACCTCTTTTGTCATTTTATTTATGTATCCATAGAAATGATAAAATTACCTCAATAGAAAAAATAGTATAAAGAACACGTTTCATGCGGCCTGTTAACGCACTCGTGCGTTAACAGATTGCCTTATGAAACTAGTTCTTTAATATACTATTAAAGCACTAGTGCCATTAAAACATTCCGCCTCGCGTCGTGCTACTAAACTCGTCACACATGTTTTAAAGACTTACTTTATACATTAGTTATAATAGTTATACCACTCTTACAAATTAAAAAAATATATATTTCAGATACGTTTTTTAAAATAAAAAAATATATATATATCAACACGCCTTCTACCCATTACTGGGTGTAGCACTCTACCAAAGCAGATCTCGGTAAGTGATATATTTTGCGCGTGAAGTGCGGTTACCAGTCGTCAAATCACGGCCCCCAAAGATGTTAGTGATGGGGGAGCCACAGGGGTAGATTTTGAAATTATGAAAATTGTTTGTCGCCTGTGGGAATCGAACCAGGGTTCTCAGGATACACAGGCCGACTTCATACCAACACAATTAGTTGACAATATTTCTCGAACAAACTAATTCTGTTGTATGAATATAATCTCTCAATAAACTGTATCAATTCGTTCAGACAATATAGTCATTACTCATTTTAATTTGACAGCGATGGTAATTAAAAATGAAGACTATAATTTGGTCTGATTGGATTCCATTATAGGTCAGTGGTTTACAAGTTTCGTGCGTAATTCCATGTTTCGAAATCAGATCGAATAAGAGTTCATGTTCAAACTCATATGTAATTTTAGACAAGGTTTTTAATTAATTTCTTTTTTAGTACCGCGACTAGTTTTGTAGTAATTAATATATTTATTTTTGAGAAATATTTATTTATTTTTGTGTTGATTCGGAGATACAAGTTAAACAACTGCCTGTAGACATAAATCTGCAAATGTGGATCTGTGCTGTCATCTACAGAGATATGTTGAAATACTTGATATTATAAACATAAAATATATCATTTACAAATATACAGTAGGTACTGATATGGCATATTTCCTAGTTTATGACAGATTGTCAATAAAATCTATTTTGAATTTTCTTTTTTTATTATTTATAAGATTCTCGAATGTTTCTGTAGCAGAAATTCCTCCAATATACGTAAAATATTTCAAAACTACTCACAGAAATTTGATATTTAAGTAATTTGTAATTAAAAATGTCCATTGTCAAATGTCAAATCGACCGCAGACATTCTTCTTTAAAAATCCAAAGCCACCACACTCTTAGTTGATTTTGTTTCAAGGTTTTTTCAAGATTTCTCGCATCATGCGTAATAAAATTATGAATTAACAAAAGCACGTCACCCTAGTTACACTCTATCAAACAAAAAAAGTTTCTAATTATTCGGAAAAACTGTCTATGATGTAGAAGTGGGCAATGAACCGTGGTGAATGAAATAGTGAATTTTTTGGTTGAACCAGTTTAAAAATCGACAAATTTTAAAATATAAAAAATAAATAAATATATCATCACGCCTTCTACCTATTACTGGGTGTGGCACTCTGCCGAAGCAGATCTCGATAAGTGAAATATTTTGCGCGTGAAATGCGGTTACCAGTCGGCAAATCACGGTCCCCTAAGATGTTAATGGTGGAGGAACCACAAGGGTAGTTTTTGAAATTGTGAAAATTGTTTGTCGCCTGTGGGAATCGAACCAGAGTTCTCAGGATCCACAGGCCGACTTCATACCATCATACCACTGAGCTAGCCACTCCATACTGAGCTAGCCACCCCATAATTTTAAAATATGATATAATTCAGATTACGAAAAATAGAATGCCGTTGATCGCATCTTAATATCATTTTTAGTTTTCGAGTCACAGCAATTTTTGACTCAAATTTAAAATAAATAAATAAATAAATATATTATCACGCCTTCTACCCATTACTGGGTGTGGTACTCTGCAGAAGCAGATCTCGGTAAGTGATATATTTTGCGCGTGAAGTGCGGTTACCAGTCGTCAAATCACGGCCCCCAAACATGTTAGTGGTGGAGGAACCACAGGGATAGCTTTTTCAAATTATGAAAATTTGTCGCCTGTGGGAATCGAACCAGGAACCTCAGGATCCACAGGCCGACTTCATACCACTGAGCTAGCCATCCCATTTGAAAGGCCATATCTCAAAAACCAAAGAGATATTGAAATGCGGTTTGAACGAGTGTTCTAGTTAACTTATACCGAAATTTTCTTTTGCCCGTATTTCCAAAACTTGAAGAGATAATAAAAATAGTAAACACCAGTGGATTCCTCGCATAAAAATACATATGTATGTAAAATTTCAGAATTTTTGCTCTACGGATAAAATTTTGAGAGCAAAAAAACTAATAATGGGCAAAATTCGTGAAGATCTTAAGATGATGAAAGTCATTTCATCACTACTGAGAGAAATGGTTATTATCACAACTACATAGTATGATGAAAATGTTATTTTTATTAATAATGTTGAAGAAAATATATTTTATTTTCATTTAACTGTTTCAAAATTAATTTATTTATTTAGTATACAAAGAAAGCTGATAGAAGAATACATATTTTTATTAAATACAATGTAACGCAGACAAAAAATTGTGTCAGATAATGAAATGTAATATGACACTGCAATACAATGTCGTTATTAACTTGATATATTTTTCAAGTTGCAAGTTAACAAGTTCATAATTGAAAAAAAAAAGCAAGGCAGATTTCTATTTAATTATCTCCGTCATACAGTTGTTCATCTTCATAATTATTATGAATTAAATGTTAAAGTTGAACTTATGATGCAATTCTGATCTTATCTCAACTTTGAAGACCCATATCTCGAAAACTAAAAGAGATATTGAAATGCGGTTTGAACGAGTGTATTTCTCGTGTTTCAATTAACTTATACCGAAATTTTGAGAATTTTGAAAATTTTAAATTTTTATTCAAAAATTTCATTTTTCAATATTTCAGAAAATTGAAAAGATAATAGAAATCAGTGAACACCAGTGAATTCCTCTCATAAAAATACATAAGTATGCAAAATTTCAGGCTAAAATTCGCACAGATAAAGTTTTAATTACAACAAAACGAAAAATCATTGAAGATTTTAGAATTTAAGAATTTTACGAATTTTGGCCATTTTTAGCTTTTTTGCTCTAAAAATTGTATCCATGGAGCAAACATTCTGAAATTTTACATACTTATGTATTTTTTTACGAGAAATTCACTGGTGTTTACATATTTTCATTATCTCGTCAAGTTTTTGAAATATGGACAAAAGAAAATTTCGAAAAAAATATGAAAATTTTCTAAATTTTCTAAATTTCAGTACAAGTTAATCAAAGCACGAGAAATACACTCGTTCAAACCGCATTTCAATATCTCTTTTAGTTTTCGAGATATGGGTCTTCAAAGTTGAGATTTTAAAAAAGACAAAAATCGCTGTAACTCGAAAACTAAAAAAGATATGAAGATGCGCTCAACGGCATTCGATTTCTCGTAGTCTGAATTATATAGAATCATATTTTAATATTTTTCGAGTTTTTTACTGGTTCAACCAAAAAATTCGCATTTTTTTCATTAACCGAACTTTTTGCGATCATAACTCCGGGGATTTGAAAAAAATATTTTGTAGATCAAAATATGCATATCTGCGCAAAAATATATGTGGAATCGAATGATGACATTCTCAACTTCATATCTACTATCATATTATTTTAAATTAATCCTTAAAGTGGTACTATCATGGAAGTATTTCCGACAGATTTTAATGAAATTTAAATATGTTATTTTTCATGAGTTTCTATGTTAGTAAGCAAATACTAATACCTAAAATTAAATACTTGTTTTTATAAACCGTAATGGGGTAGCTAGCTCAGTGATATGAAGTCGGCTTGTGGATCCTGAGAATCCTGGTTCGATTCCCACAGGCGACAAATAATTTTCACTATTTTAAAAAACTAACAATGTGGCTCCTCCACCACTAACATCTTTGGGGGCCGTGATTTGATGGCTGGTAACCGCACTTCACGCGCAAAATATATCACTTACCGAGATCTGCTTCGGCAGAGTGCCACACCTAGTAATGGGTAGAAGGCGTGATGATATATTTATTTATTTTATTTATAAACCTTAATTGAGAAATTTTTCCTTTACTAATTTCTGAAACCGTTATTTTACGTTTGTAATGTACATGATTAAATCAGTCTTTTACAAACTGCAATTTTGATCACATATTTGTGATTTTTGCCTCCAAGGGTGTCATGGCTCCCAAAAGTTTGAAAACCACTGAACTATAGGTTAAAGCAAACACTAACACTGGTATGCATAGTCGTTCGCCCAGAACACTGGTATGCATAGTCGTTCGCCCAGCGACGCGCTGAGGAATCGCCCATAAGCGATACACTTGGCGAACCGCTGGCGAACCGCTGGCGAAGGACTATGAATACTAGTGTGATCCAAATAAAGTTACAAATCAAAATATTTTAGTGTTAACATCAACAAAAGAAACACAACAATGGATTTGCCTTTTGCGTGACGTTGTGTGTAGCTTAGTGATATGTCATGTCATCTGTGATTGGCATCCTTAAATTCTGCTATTGTTCGTTTCCGTTTTCAGTGATAGTCAAGTCACGGAAAGCACTTTATTGTGTTGGCAAACGTGTCAGTCTAGTTAGAATTGTAAGAATACGATGTCATATTAAATTGTTTTGGGAGGTAGAAAAAGATTTCGTTGACGCAACTTGAATCTAGATGATTAAAGGAAATTAATGGTACACGTGAGGCGAGGCAATATTGATTTCATTCTTTGATTTAAACATGGCGGCGTAATAGTAGAATATTCTGTAATAGCCAATTTCAGTAAGGTGTGGCATAACCTGTGAATGTAGGAAAATAACTGTATGGAGATTCAATAAAATATATCAAAATTATAAAACAAAATATATTTTTTCTGCAACTGTCATTTTTACATCGCTATGGATACGCGAAATTTGTGTTTTTTTTTCATTGAAATGTCATATTTCACCATCTTTGGCACTTTTAATAGTTATTTTTATAACAAGTGCCGAAAAAGGTTTATTACGTGCAAAGCCTCGTGCGGAAATCTGCACGAGCACGTAACCTTTTTCAGCACGTGTTATAAACAACATTTTTCCTACAACTGTGCGATTTAGAAAATCACTAAAATATTGTCAAAATTTATAAAATCTTAATGATATTCATGAGAACGATGTTTTACGGCGTTGCTATGGTTTGTTTGTTGATTGCTTGCACATTGTTCTACGTTATTTAAAAATATTTCACTAACTTCAAGATAATTTCTTCAAAATCGTCTAGATTGGAATAGTACAGTGAGTGATTCTTCTTTATCATCTCCAAAGATAATTAAAGCTCCGGATTATGCTATATTGCATCTATTTTCGATAATGACAATCAACCTACTGCTGGTACATCTAAAGCCTCCGAAATTGTTGTCAATAATATTACTGTTAATATTATGAACAGGTACGGAAGAAATCAATGTTTCTTTAGACAGTACAAAAGTTTCCACTTTACATTATGTCAATATAAACAACTGTAACAACTGTGTTAATAATATACACAAACAATAAATATTATGTATTTCACTTACTCTTTTTTATTTTATTTTAAAATTTTTGAATCTCAGGGCCCCCGTAGCTTAAATGGTATATGACCAGAGTTCATAAGGTCTCAGGTTTAAATCCTGGCGGTATTTAATTTTTTTTTCTTTATAATTTAAGCTGACCAATTATTAAGTAAATAATAAATAAATTAGTTTCATTTTCCTTCATAAACAAAACAATATCTTGTAGTATACAATGCGTCTTTCTCGTAACAAATTCCGTTGAAGCATCCCAAGAATCGCGAAACCGGTTTTAAAAAAAAAAATCTGCATCTCAAGTTGTTGGTGACAGTTTTATACTCTCTTAGCAATTTGTTTCATATAAACACGGATAATAACAATATTAAACTGGCGATAAAATGTCCACTGTATTTAGCGGGGTGACTATAAGTCTAAGGAATCGCTACCAACATACCATTAAGAAGACTTGAAACTTTATGTTTATTTAAATGCTTGATATTGTTTCATTTATGGTTATTTATTATATTCAATAATTAAATATAACAATTGTTCCGTGAACGAAAGTTTCTGAGCATGAGCGTGCTTGTATGAAAGGAATAATGAATGTAGATGAAGCTAAAGTGGTGTGTCAGGATAGGAACGTTTGTCGAAGATTAATTGCGGAATGAATCTGATGATTTAAGAAAAGTGCAGTATTTTTTATTTTAGTTTTGTTATTTAGTAATTTCATTAGAGTGTTTACCTGCAAATTGTGTGAAATTCACTTTCAAAAACAAGCGCAGATACGACACTCCCTTCGTTTCTTACCTTTTTTATTAGTTTTCTGATCTTACTTTGAGTGTTTAACTGCAATTGTGTGGAATTCACTTTCAAAAACAAGCGTAGATAGACACTCCCTTCCTTTCTTATCTTTCAATTCATTTTCAGTTCTTACGTAGAGTGTTTAACTGCAATTGTGTGGAATTCACTTTCAAAAACAAGCGCAGATACGACACTCCCTTCGTTTCTTACCTTTTTTATTAGTTTTCTGATCTTACTTTGAGTGTTTAACTGCAATTGTGTGGAATTCACTTTCAAAAACAAGCGCAGGTAGACACTCCCTTCCTTTCTTATCTTTCAATTCATTTTCAGTTCTTACGTAGAGTGTTTAACTGCAATTGTGTGGAATTCACTTTCAATAACAAGCGCAGTGCGACACTTCCTTCCTTTTTTATATTTTTGTTTAATTTTCAGTTACTGCATTGTGTGGACTTTTCTTTCATATACAAGTGCAGGCTATCGCTTTTATCTTTTCTAATCTTTGTAGATTCGTTATTAGATTCGTTTTTAGAATCGTTGTTAGGAGTAAGCGTGAGTAATTTGAGATGTTTTACGCATATGTTATGTATGTCGAAGAAAGAAGATGAATGATAAGTGAATAGGAATGATGTGATTTAAGATTTGATTGTGATAAATGATTTCGAGTGTAATAAATGATTGAGTTTATATGGAGTGATCTATGAATGTGGTTTAAGTGAGGGTGATGTGTTCGGATGATAATATTTGACGAGGGCTGAATATTTGATGAAAATAATTAGTGAATATTTTATAAGTGATTTTAGGGTTCGTGCTACCCCATTTGTTGGGATATAGCGTGAAGATATGTATGTATGTATGTAAATATAACAATATTTTTATAATGTAAATTTTCTCTAGATATGTTCATTCTACCATCATTGACTTTGAAAATATTAAAAAGTAGTTCATTAATCTGTGACTATCTCCAACATACATTCCTGGTGATACTGGGTGTTTCGAAGGGCGTTTAAGAGAGACAGAAGATGGGATGTATGGTCCTGAAAGTAGTTTTCATGGTCATCAACTGGACAAGCTTGTAATAAATAAGATAGAATGAAAACAGGCCATACTTGCTTACAGCAAGAGAAGTAGTGTACTGCTATGACTCAAGTCTGTGTCATAACAAATAGTTAGAAGTTGACTTTATTTTGTACAAGACTTTTTTAGTATATAATAAAGTTGATGATGTACTTAAGCGTCACGCTTATATTTTATTTATAATTGGTAATGATAAATGCGAATGCTAGATTTTAAAATCTAGTAAAATAATCATTTATAATTATTATTTTCTAAATACAAATGATAGGTAGTTGTCAAATAATTATTTAAAACTATCAACGCGTGAAGTAAAATGTGTGAAAAAAATCGGTTTAGTTGTATTTTAGATACAGAAGTACACCAACAAATTTTGGAAACAACTTCCAAGAATACATTAATAAGTAATAAATCGATCTGGACCCAGTTCAAAATCTTTTAAGTTGGATGAATCGACCTCAACAGCTAAGTCAAAAAATAATCTAATTAAATATAACTCGAGAGTTGGAATTAAAAAATAATTCTCCAGTATCTTTCTCAAACTTGTTGCCATTCGGCAAGAGCCACCATTTCAGCCACTTGTGATGGCTAGCTCAGTGGTATGAAGTCGGCCTGTGGATCCTGAGGTCCCTGGTTCGATTCCCACAGGCGACAAATTTTCATAATTTGAAAAAGCTATCCCTGTGGCTCCTCCACCACTAACATGTTTGGGGGCCGTGATTTGACGACTGGTAACCGCACTTCACGCGCAAAATATATCACTTACCGAGATCTGCTTCAGCAGAGTGCCACACCCAGTACTGGGTAGAAGGCGTGATGATATATTTATTTATTTATTATTTGTGATGAAAGTAATTTGCTTTCATTACAAGTAAGGGAAGTGTTTACTATCACAACTAAATTGAGCGACGGAAATGTTATTTTCATAAGTAATATTGATAAAAGTAAATTTACCTAAGAAAGAAAGTTCTTCTGCCTGCTCATTAATTCTTTCTAGCATCATACAAGCAATAAATAGCTGAACTATATATCTTATAATATGAAGATTTATTAGCTTTGCCTATACATAAATTTTTACGTAGAATAACTCTGCTTCCATGTTATTAAAATTGAAGCAATAAATTTATATTATATGTATTTCCTTTGACAAATAGAGATAGCAACCGGCAAAATAGAAAATAAATTAGAATAGGTTTTTATCTTTCACTTCATAATCATGAGAATACCTTCATAAGAAGTAAAGGTGTATTAATAGTGTGTAAATATCAGTGGTTCCCAACAGTTTCTATGAAACTGTTTAATTTAATCGTCACAAATAATACAAAATGTTGATTCTTTTTTATAAGAATAATATTGACAGCAGACTACGTATCCAAGGATACAACAAAGAAGAAAACAGACAGGTAAAGTACAAAATGTCAGGTAAAATCTTTACCAGACTGTTTAGTACTTTATCTGACTGCTTTGGTAAACTTCTGCTTTCCATACTAAAATTGGTCAGGAAAGTAAGTACTTTCTAGATGGTTTTAGGAAATAGTATATTACATAATAAATCAGGAAAGTGATATTTTACTGGACGAAGCGGTTGTGTGAAATACGAGGCCGCAGGTCGAGTATTTTAATCCGCATGACGTATTATGTATACTATTTTTTCTGAAACCGTTTAATTTAATCAATATTTAATCATAAATAAATCAAAATGTTTTTGATATGAATTGTATTGACAGCAGACTACGTATCTAAGGCTACAACAAAAATAACAGTCAGGTAAAATCTTTACCAGACTGTTATTTTTGTTGTAGCCTTGAATACGTAATTTACTTGACTGGTTTTGTAAAAACCTACTTTTCATATTAAAATTGGTCAGGAAAGTAGTCTCTTTCTTGCCAGTTTCAGAAAAATCTATTTTCCACACTAAAAATGGTCAGGAAAGTAGCCACTTTCTTACCGGTTTCAGGAAAAATAATTTTAAAACTTTTACAGCAGAAAATATACGCGATTCTTTTCATAAAAACTTGATTAACTCCTAATTTCCCTTGTCAAACGTTGGAAAAATATTTTAATGAAAAATACTTCAAATAAAATTGGTAGATCAATTAATTCTTCGTCTTTTTGGGGTGGTTAGCTCAGTAGTATGAAGTCGGCCTGTGGATCCTGAGAACCCTGGTTCGATTCCCACAGACGACAAACAAATTTCATAATTTCAAAAGCTACCCCTGTGGCTCCTTCACCACTAACATCTTTGTGGGCCGTGATTTGACGACTGGTAACCACACTTCACGCGCAAAATATATCACTTACCGAGATCTGCATCGGCAGAATGCCACACCCAGTAATGGGTAGAAGGCGGGATGATATATTATTATTATTATTATTTTTTATTTAAAACATTTTTCTCTAACCTAGCTTAGAAACGTTTTACTGCTGAAAGAAAAAACACGAAACATATTTTGTTTCCATCTGGATAAATATGAGTGTAAAATAGCTAAAAGTTTTAAATATTCGTGCAGTGATGACTCCCATAATTTTCAATGAATATGTGCATATAAATGAATTATCTTTAGGACATAATTTCACGCCAACGATGACATTACTTGCGGTAACATCATGCCTCGCACGCAAAGCTCATTTTTTAAATTATGTCAGCGCGTATTCTACGAATCTCCCATGTGATTAAGTTTTATCTCAGAGCACAGATTAAAAAATTAACCGTCGTGTTTGTTCATTAAGCAAATGAAATGTGCGGGCACGTATTTAATTTCCTCTGTCTCATTCGTTTAACAACTCGACAGACATTGTAAATAAACAAAATGGCCGTTGTAATTGCAACTGCTATTTTTTGTCATGAAGTTAGCAGATTATTATATTGTGTATTGGTATAATTTTATTTATACACAACTAATGGTGGGATTTTGTGTAAATCTATAAGTTTTATAGATCCATAAATTTATAAATGGTGAACAAAATCGCAACGAAACTTATGACTTTATGGAATATTTTCTAATTATCAACAACCAGAGCTGGGCAGTAGCTAGCTACTTTTGTAGCTTAGCTACTAGCTTAGCTACATTTACCATAGCTGTAGCTGTAGCTTAGCTAACTATGAAAAAATATAGCTGTAGCTTGTAGCTAGCTACTTTTTTTCTAATAGCTTAAAAATAACAACTGAAGCTACTTTTAAAGCTACTTTTTGTAGCTTCAAGCTACTTTTTAAACAGAAGGTTGCCCAGCTCTGTCAACAAGTATTGATGTGATTTTGTTTATTATTTACAGATTTACATATCTATAAACTTATAGATTTATCACAGAATTCCTCCATAAATAAATAACTAGAACCTGTTTTTTTTTTTGCAAATATACAAAAATATCTACTCAGTGGCGTACCTAGAACTATTGCCGCCCAGGGCGGTCTCCAATTTGCCGCCCTTTCTAAGTCAATCAAATGGTGGTTTTTATAAATTAAAAAAAATAAATATAAAATAAATATATCATCACGACTTTTATCCATTATTGGGTGCGTCACTCTGCCGAAGCAGATCTCGGTAAGTGATGTATTTATGTAGGTACGTGAAGTGCGGTTACCAGCCGTCAAATCACGGCCTCCAAAGATATTAGTGGTGGGAAAGCCACAGGGGTAATTTTAATTTGGTGAAAAAATTGTTTGTCGAGTAAATCAAATTGAATCTCATGCAAATCGCTTAATTTGAATCTCTAACTAAATTTCATGTAAATAATCTAATGCATCTCAATTATAAACTTGGTTGTACTATCAAAACTATCGTCATTAAAACTAGAACTTACTAAAACCAAGCTTAAGATCCAAGATAAACTTTCTTGTTCCAGACACAATGTAGAAATAAAAGTTTACTAATATTTGTCCTAATGATATCTCATTACGACGTAATGAGAATCATTAATGTGCTTTCACAGAAGGTGGCTTTAGAAGTCAAGCTACCTGTTGAATATTTTAAGTTCTTGTGTGTTACATGAATTATTTATTATTATGAAGTAAATGTTTTAATCAACAACAAACTTTTTTGTTGAAATACTTTAAAAATTATATAAAATTATACATGAGGAATAGTAATTACTTTTAAAATTAAGCACTGGTTTAATTAATTTATACAATTTTAAAATAATTTAAAAAATGTAGTGAACAAACCAGAATATTTCAAATATAGTAATTTAAATTTTCACCGCTGTCATCGATTGGAACGATTCACAAGTGGTTTACTGATTTTCGTTGTGGTAGTATGGCCACAAAGGACGCCGAACGTTCAGGTCGTCCAATTGAGGTTAAAACGCCAGAAATCGTCGATAAAATTCATGGTATGGTATTGGACGATCGGCGAGTTAAAGTGCACGAGGTTGCAGAGGCTATGGGCATCTCAACCGAACGGGTACAGAACATTTTGCATAAATTTTTGGATATGAGAAAGCTATCTGCCAGATGGGTGCCGCATTTTCTCTCTGTTGACAACAAGCGCGACCGTGTGACAAGTTCAAAGAAGTGTTTGGCGATGTTCAAGCGCAATAAGAAGGACTTTTTGGCCCCCTGCGATTTTTATCTATTTCCTAACTTGAAGAAATGGCTCGGCGGAAAGAGATTTGGCTGCAACGATGAGGTCATCGCTGAGACAAACGCCTATTTTGAAGGATTGCCAAAATCGTATTATTTGGAAGGGATCGAAAAATTAGCAAAACGTTGGACGAAGAAAATATGTTTTGACCAAATAAATCATTTCTTGTGTCATTTTTCAGGGATTTTTCACCCTGCCCTCGTATTCACATATGACAAACTCTCGAGGTTATGTCGAAAAACTAAAACTAAGACTATGTTAAGAGGCGGAAACAAGGCTTTAGAAATATCGAAACTATTCGGAAATCTGAACTATTCATTCGTTATTATTATTTGACTATTCTGGAGCCATGTTTTGACGGCTGGTAATCATACTTCTCGCGCATAAATAGATCTGCTACAGCAGAGAGCCACATTCAGTAATGGGGAAAAGGCGTGATGATATATTTATTTATTTTCAATCCGTTTGAAGTACTCGTATGTATTTGGCGTTTTTATTTGTCGAGCTGTGAGTTCTGAAATTCAACTGTCAATTCTTATAAGTGAATTTTCATAGAAACACATGAAAATATCTTAGATTACGCTTTAATCGAGTGTAATCAATTTCTCTGCATTTTCGAAACGCATTTGAATAATTTGTGCCGATAACATAATCGTAAAGTTGTGAATGTTATAAATGATACATAAAATAGTATAATTTATATTCTGAAGAGTTTATAACAAGAATAAAATTTCATTAAGTGTGTTAGAAAGTAATAGACATAAATGTGTGTCAAGAATAGTTCTAAAAGTATCAATACAATTCCTTTACAAATAAAAATCGACCATTAATTTTTGATAATGATTTGATGTGTTTACAAATGTAAACAAGGTCACACACAGTGACCCAACCATTAAATCTTTACAGGATATCGAGAGATTTCTTTGTATCTTCAACATTTTGCAGATGTCAGATGCATATCTTGAAAGATTAATTAAATAAAGAATAAAAATCATCTATAACGTTTCTCAATCGAGGTACAATTGATATTATCTAAGGACTCTGCAATAAGTTGAATAAGTCATGGGAAACAAGAAGCCAAATAAAATAAAAAATGCGGGCCATAACAATTATCAGGAATTAACAATAAAGTTATTCAGGAGAATATTTTTAAATGGGATAGGTGGCTCAGTGGTATCGAGTCGGCCTGGGGATCCTGAGAACCCTGGTTCGATTCCCACAGGCAACAAACAATTTTCATACTTTCAAAAGCTACCCCTGTGGCTCCTCCACCACTAACATCTTTGGGGGCCGTGATTTGACGACTGGTAACCGCACTTCACGCAAAATATATCACTTACCGAGATCTGCTTCGGCAGAGTGCCACACCCAATAATAGGTAGAAGGCGTGATGATATATTTAATTATTTTTAAAATTACCCCTGTACCTCCTCCACCACTAACATCTTTGGGGGACGTGATTTGACGGCTTCACGTGCATAAATATAACTACCGGAGTAGATCTTGGTAAGTGATATATTTATGCCCGTGAAGTGTTAGTGGAAGGAGAGCCATAGCGGTAATTTTAATATGGTGAAAATTGTTTGTCAGCTGTGGAAATCGAACCGAGGTTCTCAGGATCCACAGGCCGACTTGATACCACTGAACCACCAACCCCATAAAAAAAGAAAATTTAAATAAATATAAAATAAATATATCATCACGCCTTCTACCCATTACTTGGTGTGGCACTCTGCCGAAGCAGATCTCGGTAAGTGATATATTTTGCGAGTGAAGTGCGGTTATCAGTCGTCAAATCACGGCCTCCAAAGATGTTAGTGGTGGAGGAGCCACAGGGATAATTTTAATTAGGATCCAAAGAAAATTTAATACTTATAAATAAAAATTTGAGAGCTTGCGATTTTTTTTCCAATCGTCATGTGCTCCCAGTTAAAAACCTCTGATACGCCTATGTACCCACATAAGGAATCTTAAAATATGTTAACACATCCGTGTGCGTGGAGCCGAACATAGATCTGCCAAGATGCCGTGTTTGGGTCTGCAAGATGATTTCATCTTGTATGGAAATCTTTACTTAATGTTTAGACATTTTCAGAATTGTACACAGCTGACGTTTGTCTTTATGCCGCTGGCAAACACAGTGGTTCTAAAACTATATAAAAAATAGCTGTAATTCCCTGAGCATGATTATTAGCACGAGGCGCGAAGCGCCTGCTTTCACCCTTGCTACATAAATAACTATTTCATATTTTTAATGAAGTTTATGAAGTCGGCCTGTGGATCCTGAGAACCCTAGTTCGATTCCCACAGGAGACAATTTTCATAATTTCAAAAACTACCCCTGTGGCTCCTCCACCACTAACATCTTTGGCGGCCGTAATTTGACGACTGGTAATCGCACTTCACGCGCAAAATATATCACTTACCGAAATCTGCTTCGGCAGAGTGCCACACCCAGTAATGGGTAGAAGGCGTGATGATATATATATATATATATATATATATTATTTTATATTTTTTATTGGTTGTACACAGCAAGTATCGTGTCCTGTGGATCCTGGGAACCCTGGTTCAATTCCCACAGCCGACAAACATTTTCACAACATTAATACTACTCCTGTGGCTCCTCCACCACTAACATCTTTGGCGGCCGTAATTTGACGACTGGTAATCGCACTTCACGCGTAAAATATATCACTTACCGAGATCTGCTTCGGCAGAGTGCCACACCCAGCAATGGGTAGAAGGCGTGATGATATATTTATTTATTTTATTTTATTTTAGTACATCATAAATAATTGGATAAAATACTTAAAGAATCTGCTTGTAAAATCTTTGAAATACTACAGAAATTCTTCATTCAATTCTACACACAATAACTTTTCATCTTATTGATTTATTTTAATTTAACGACGAATCAAAGCGTATAATTTTAAAATGCTTCCTGACATTTCGTTTTTTTCTTTCAATAAAATTTATTAAGGTAGCTGAACATTTATCTATACTTGTTCATTTTATCTTGTTACAAAATAGTAATTTGTCAGTGATAGTATCTGTACAAACAAACACAATCTTCCATATTATCTGGGACAAGAGAGATAGTTTAATTTTGACTATTATTTATTTATCACATTGATAACTTAAAAACCACAGTGATTCATATGCATTACTGTGACATTTCGAAACTATTAACTGATAAGATTTTTTCAAACGAAATACAGCAGTAAAAAATATATTATTTACTTATTTATTACTCTGCACAACAGGAATTTAATATCAATAACAGTGCAGAAGTGTACAGCTTATAACTTGAACACAATTGTTCTTTAGTTATAAATTGTTAGTTAATTTGGATGCTCTTTCTTGTGAGGCAAATGAGCAACCATTGAGCTACAACTGTCAGTATTTATTACGCGGGATAACAGGAAATTAATTTCAATTTCAGTACAAAATTAAATATACCTTAGAATGGAATCCGAACCAATCAAACGTCGTTGTATTTATGTTCTCGCTCGTGAGGCGAATGTGCAACTATAAAGCTACAACGAGCTGTAAACAAAACCTCATTTACAGTTCTTAATAGTAAAAAAGTTTTTTAAATTACATCACAGAATGATACATTTAAAAAAAAAATTGAGATGTGTCAACTCCTGTAGTCAAAAGACAACATTTCATTTTTTTACCCTGCGATTTGATAATGAACTAAACCAAGATCCGAAACATCGTCATTCTTTATTTTGAGTAAATAAAAGCAAGGAAATCCAAACAACGTGGAAAAATGTTATCTTTTTTTCCCAATTCATAATTTTAAGTAATTCTCTCCAAAATACTTAAAATTAGATAAAATAACTTGAGGATATATTATTTATTTTATTTTGAATTATCGTAAAACACATACCATTCAAGTTCTCCTCGGCAGGACTAACATCCTGTTCAACCCCCTCCATAGCGCCTTCTCCAGCAAGCACTATCATCTCCAGGACTAGCACTAACTATTGTTTCACTTTATACACAATTAATACACTTCACAAATCATTTGCGGATCACCGAAGACCGATGATTGTAATATGCCGGCATGTGACAGCACGATCGCCGATAAAACATTACTTCACCGGGGTTTGTGAAACGACATTAGTTATTTTGGTTCTAGAAGAGTTATCAGTAATTAATCTATTGTTTTTTAGTTGTTGATAGATTAGGAACTTTGATTTTTGAGTTGGCTTATTATTGACATTATATACAGCAGTGGTTTTCAAACTTTTTAAATATATAACCTATATTTCAGGTGTAGGTGGCTCAGTGGTATCAAGTCATTTTTCGATTCCCAGAGCCGACAAACATTTTCATTACATAGGTCGTGATTTATTTTCATTTGTTTGATAGTTTGCGCAAGCATTGTTATTCTCATCATTACTATTATCAGACATCATATATTTTCTTCCCAAGGTATAGAAACATCCCGTATAATTTAAATGTATTGTACATTCCATTTAGACATGCAATGTAACTTGTTTGTTTTATAAGGAAACATAAAAAAACGAAAATGTTCTCGTGTAAATATTTGTAGCATTTAGTCATATCTTTCAATTTTTTAACATAAATTACCAATATTATTTACCGTAAAAGATTGATGACTATATGGATAATAAAATTGCTTGTTGCAATAAATATATCAATATTGACAAGTAGAATGCATTTTGTAACTATTTATTACTAGAAAACTGTTTTCAGACCAATATTACTTCGAAATAAATTACTAAAATTTGCCGTAGTTTCGTACAAGTATTTATCAGTAAATTGTAATTATTATTTATTATGTTGATTACAAATGGGGTGGCTAGCTCAGTGGTATGAAGTCGGCCTATGGATCTTGAGAACCCTGGTTCGATTCCCACAGGCGACAAACAATTTTCATAATTTCGAAAGCTACCCCTGTGGCTTCTCCACCACTAACATCTTTGGGGATCGTGATTTGACGGCTGGTAACCGCACTTCATGCGCCATCACTTACTGAGATCTGCTTCGGCAGAGTGCCACACCCAGTAATGGGTAGAAGGCGTGATGATATATTTATTTATTTACAAACTTTTTGCAGGTAAAAAATACACATTAGCTAATTTTATCCTCGAACACAATAAGTTAAAAAAATTCACAAATATAACCAAGTTTGATGCTATATCTCAAAAACTACAATAGTATATTAAAGAACTAGTTCCATAAGGCAATCTGTTAACGCACGAGTCCAAATTTGGAAAACGAGCTGCTCTGCGGCGAGCTTTACAAAGAATGAGTGCATTAAAGGGCCGCATGAAACGTGTTCTTTATACTATTTTTTATAGAGGTAATTTCCTTTGAATTAATTTAATAATTTTTTTTGTGTGATTTGACGTAATATGGTTTACATGGAGATAGGTCTGCATTTGTTGTTTACGTTACTACGAGGGCAGGGTGAAAAGTCCCTGAAAAATAAAACAGATGGCGCCACAATCACAAATCTCAATGTGACATTTGTGATGTACCATCTTTAACTAGAACGCATTAAAATTTTCAGACTGATATGTCATTCAGTTCTGTTTTGACACCCATCGAAAGCAAGCAACCTTGAAGATTTTTGAAAACATGGAAAAAAGTGAATTTCGCGTCTTGATTAAACATTATTTCTTGCGTAGAAAAACATTACGCAAATCAAAGCATCGCTTGTTAAACATTATGGGGACTCCTCACCATCGATTGGAACGATTCAAAAGTGGTTTACTGATTTTCGTTGTGGTAGTATGACCACAAAGGACGCCGAACGTTCTGGTCGTCCAATTGAGGTTACAACGCCAGAAATCGTCGATAAAATTCATGGTATGATATTGGACGATCGGCGAGTTCAAGTGCTCGAGGTTGCTGAGGCTATGAGCATCTCAACCGAACGGGTACGGAACATTTTGCACAAATTTTTGGATATGAGAAAGCTATCTGCCAGATGGGTGCCGCATTTGTTCTCTGTTGACAACAAGCGCGACCGTGTCGCAATGGCAAAATTGCATGAATTGCGCTACGAATTGGTTCGTCATTCTCTAGATTTGCCCCCCCTGCGATTTTTATCTATTTCCAAATTAGTAGAAATGGCTCGGCGGTGAGGTCATCGCCGAGACAAACGCCTATTTTGAAGAATTGCCAAAATCGTATTATTTGGAAAGGATCGAAAAATTAGAAAAACGTTGGACGAAGTATATCGAGCTACAAGAAGATTATGTTGAGAAATAAAATATGTTTTGACCAAATAAATCATTTCTTGTTTCATTTTTCAGGGACTTTTCACTCTGTGCTCGTATTTACATTCGTTGATTTGCAAATTGTTGTGATAAATATGTATGGATTAAACAGCAAAATGATTTTGTTATTGTTTACCAACTTTGAAACACGTGTGTTTTCATGTTGCATTTTCGCATGGTGTTTAGTTGGTTAAACAAGGATTATTTTGAAAATATAATAAAAAATGTGTTTGCATATCTGATGCAATACGTAAACATTATTCCTCCGACTGTACTTCTACTTATACTTCTTAAGCGTGCACCGAAGAAAAAAAGTAAATGTATTGATTGGTTGGTAGAACGACACACCCAAACAAGTGCTATCATTCATTTACTTATGAGTTCAAAGAACTAAAAAACCAAGCTGCAAATTCTGCAAATTGCACTGTTATACGAGTACACTAATGCAATATTCTTTGTATACGAGTAGATGCTTTGTAACTACTTGAAGTAACAGTCTTGGGAATAAAATTCATTGAATTTGAATACTCGTTTCTTGAATAAGATTTTTAGCTGTTACGTGGATTGTTATTGCAATTTATAATCTTTTATAATTGGTATTTAAGATAGAATATTTATGAGCATTGTATGTTTTCTACTGTCTAAAGATTGTTCATTAGTTCAAACACAAATACGTCAAGTAAACAAATCGAAGAAGTAAATTAATTATTCACGTAACTCTCAAACAAAGTTGGCTTTCAAGCTTCCATAACTCGCCTAAAGAATACACGTTTGCTTACTACTCAGTAAAGTATCACTTTCAGGTCCAGTTACGTAAATAATTATTTTCTATCATCGGCACAGTAAGTACATCATAACATTCTCAATATATCATCACGCCTTCTACCAATTACTGGGTGTGGCACTCTGCCGAAGCAGATCTCGGTAAGTGATATATTTTGCGCGTGAAGTGAGGTTATCAGTCGTCAAATCACGGTTCCGCAAAGATGTTAGTGGTGGAGGAGCCACAGGGGTAGCTTTTTAAATTATGAAAATTGTTTGTCGCACGTGGGAATCGAACCGGGGTTCTCAGGATCTACAAGCCGACTTCATACCACTGAGTTAGCCACCCCATATAACATTCTCAATAACTGGGATATAATGAATCATTTACTGTCATCAATCTTGCCAGATAAATAAAAATGCTGTATGTATCATGAGCATTAAGTGAATTTAAAGATCTCTGACCTTAATGAAAAAGCGTATAGAAAGTGACACTTTTTCAATAATTTTAAAAATCATGAATAAAGGTAATATATATGTTTTCTGTTCTCATTAAAAATAGAATGCTTTTTTTGATCAATTCCAATGCGCGAAGTATTATTTTTTTAACATTAACATATCTGTGATATTTTACCATGACAATTGAGAAAAAAAGATTTTTTTCACGGTTTGGGAAAACACTTTCGCACGGTAATAAATTTATAAAAAATTTCTATCCACCATTACGAAAATATAATCGTCACATTCTCACGCACTAAAAACATCTATTACGCGCACTTATATAATATAATGGCACAGTGGTAGCAATTCGGCCTGTGGCTCCAAAGAACCCTGGTTCGATTCCCACAGCCGACAAAACATTTTCAATAAATTTAAAATTACCTCTGTGGCTCCCCCACCACTAACATCTTTGGGGGCCGTGATTTGACGGCTGGTAACCGCACTTCACGCGCATAAATATATCACTTACCGAGATCTGCTTCGGCAGAGTGCCACACCCAGTAATGGGTAAAAGGCGTGATGATATATTTATTTATATCTTTTATTTCATTTTTCATTAAAATAATTTTTTCTATGATTGCTATGAAAAGTTGACAATTACGCATTTGTCAACGTAAAGTTGACGTTTTCTGTCGAGTAATCGTAATAGTAATTTGTGTACCTAGTGCAGAAAGTTGTCTATTGCCGCTCGTGCATCGAGATGGGCAAGCGGCAAATGTGAACTTTCAGTTTTCAACTGACTTGGAAATAGCTATTTACATAACTAGTGCGCGAATGGTGCAAATGGCGTCTTCGCGCATGAGTTTTGTACAATGCTTTTTGTAACGAGCAAAAATTATATGATGGATAATGAGGAAATTTATTTAATTTGAAGCGTGAATTTATATTGACAGTTAAGTATGCCATGAATTGACATTTGTTATTTGAAAACAAATTGTTAATTTTTTCTCGTAAAGTTTGTTAAATATGTCTGTTTGATGGCGTTATAAGCTAATATCGCTACTTCTTTTATAAATTCCTTAAAATGTGTGTCTACAAATAAGTACAAATAGCGTTTTAATAGTCAAAATTTAGAATCATATAAAATGGGTGTTTTTTTCAATTACTTTGCGCACTAGTCCACAAAATCAAACTTTCCATCAGTTTCCCAGGTTATGTAAACATTATTTTGAATGAAGTGAGTACAAAAAGTTTATTATCTGCTCAGCCCAGGGTCTGGACAGCTATATTAGTTACCTTGTTACGCGATTTTTAATGCCATCTCTTGCTGCCCCAAATGAACTAAATCAATTTAATATTAATAACGGGAATCATAGTAGGTAATATTTAAATGATTGACATTGTTAAACAGATTATATATTTAAATGTTTGACAAACGGAGTTTTATATTTTGACAAATAAAATTTGTAAATAACAAACATATCAGTCGTTATTATTGCAATGTATGTATATTTAATGGTGAGTAGGTATCTTTTATAATTTTATATTTGATTTTAAACTATTGTATAATTTTAGGAGTGTGTGGTACCATATTGTAGTAGAAAAAAATTGTAAGAATATGTTTTTCCATGTTTTACAACAGAATAATTTATTACGGAAAACATTGTTGGAAAACATTAATAGAAATGATTTAATTGATATACGTTATAGTAGTACTCTTAAGAACAATGTATGTAGCCTTCATTTTCAAAATTGACAGCATCGATACACATCATCAAAAAAATTAAACATTGGGGATGTTCCACATATTGACCAATGTAAGTAATTAATACAATATTGTGAAATTCGAAAACTTTATAATTATGAAAATTCTTTAATAGTAAAAATAAATTTATTTTCAACAATTCGGGATGAAAATATCACTTCTCTATTAATAACAACAGTAACAGTAACATATAAGAATTCGGATATTGAAGAAAGTAGCGAAATGATAAATGAGAGTGTGCATAAGAAGGCGAAAAATATACATTATTCATATTTATTTGTATTGCATACTAGTACGTGTTTAATTATTATTTTAAATATTATTCAATAAAACTAGTTTTTCGCTAATTATTTGTTTTTGTTGTTTTATAATATATTTTGATTTTAATAATTTTGAAATATTTTAGTCATTACGATCACGAGAATGATAAATATGTATCCTATATTATCGGTATTTTTAATAATAATTACTTGGGGCAACAAGAGATGTCACCAGTAACTGCGTAACAATCTTTTGTTATAGCTGTCCCTTCTTCTATGGTTACTTGTTCAGTGGCTCAGCCATAGAAAAAATATCGTTTCCAATGGCAACGCGCTAAAAATATAATTCAATAGTTACCAAAAATACAAACAAAACAGAAATTTGTCATATTGACAGTACGATTTTATTTTCAATAAATTTTAATAACTTAAGATGCAATCGCAGAAATTATTATGTATATATCGCGAGCGTGAAGTGCCTTTATTCCTCTTGCACTCTTGCAGCTCTCGCTGCAATTACTGCGCTCGAGTAATAAAGAATCACTTTACGCTCTTAATACACAAGTAACTCAAGAAACGACTGGCAACTGAAAATATGTATACAACGTTAAACCTCTCAATTTCTCCGATAAGAATCTTAGACATTCCCCACATAAATTTTCACAGATTTCCTCCTATTTATAATTCAAGATGTATATTTTCTTTTCCGAGTGTACATCTATGCGAGAAGCGATCGGGTTCGTTATAAAGTTACATGTGATGCATGAAATCTTCCTGAGGCAAAATGTCGATCCTGTTCTCATAAATATCTGCGTGTAAAACGATTCTCTGACGTTAATGCTAGTCATAAATGTCTGCGGATTTAAATTGGTTGTTAGAAAATCTGCGACAAATATAAGACCATTTTTATCGACCCTAGGGTATGTCATAGTTGATAGATTTGCTTGTTATTATCGCTCAGTTATTTGTTACATTTGCAAAAGGAAAGAAATCCCACTAAATTAAATAAATAAATATATTATCACGCCTTTTACTTATTAAAGACTGTGGCACTCTGTCGTAGCAGTGATATATTTATGCGCGTGAAGTACGGTTAGCAGCCGTCAAATCACGGCCCACAAAGATGTTAGTGTAGGGGAGCCACAGGGATAATTTTAATGTGGTGAAAATTGTTTATCGACTGTGGGAATTGAACTAGGGTTCTCAAGGTCTACAGGTCCATCAAAAAATAAAACCGTGGATTTTTGATATATTAAAATATGATTCTTCCTCTACGATTTGGCAAAATTTCAGCAAAATCTGAAATGATGCATGTGAGAAATAGATTTTCGAAAAAAGGGGTTATACATTTCCCACAGTTATGCTAAAAATCTACATAGCCTAAAGTCAGCTCTTTCAAAATATCATACTCTTGCTTTAATTGGAATGATCGGTACAATTTTCGAGTGCTCTGTGCGGCAGGGTAAAAATGATCATAAAAAAAAAATATATCATCACGACTTTTACCCATTACTGGGTGTGTCACTCTGCCGAAGCAGATCTTGGTAAGTGATATATTTATGCGCGTGAAGTGCGGTTACCAGTCGTTAAATCACGGCTCCCAAAGATGTTAGTGGTGAAGGAGCCACAGGGGTAATTTTAAATTGGTGCAAATGTTTTGTCGGCTGTGAGGATTGAACCAGGGTTCTTTGGATCCACAGGCCGACTTGATACCACTGAACCATTATCCCATATAAAAATGATCATATATAGAATATATAGAATAAATATGAAAACTCGGTAGAACGAGCCAAATCAGGAACTTCTAATTAGTTTTAGATGAAAATGAATAAGTATATGCATTTTCACACAAATCGGAGAGGGCCGAATTCACGTAGAATAACTCAATTATGAACCACAAAATATTAAAAAAAATAAAATCATGCCATTAAAGCATAAGTTACGCCTACAAAATTAACAAAAACTCGATATATAATACAGGTCACATTACTCTTAAAAATGAACTATAAATAAAAACTCAGACAGTCTGGTAACGTCCTTCAATTCATTCACAATTTTTTACTTTTCCTTTCACTTCTCTACATGCTCTGTTTTTTCATTTACTCGCATTCTTTATCATTAAACTCATTGTTGTATCAACAATATTTTTTCTATTTTTATGTAAAATTGTTTTGCGATTTCCGCAAGAACTTAATTTTGAAGTAATGATTAAAATTATTATTTGTTGTTTTTTACAATTTGAAATCTAGTTGAATATACAACATCAGCGTACTTGAAATTACCGTATAAGTCAGGTAACAGGTTACTATAATTGGTTGAAATCAGATCAACGATTATTTGTTCAACTCTTATTAATTTTTAATCAGAAATTTTGAAACTTCTTTCCAGTAACTTTGGTAGATATTTTTATACTTAATATACTTTCTAATTTAGTAATTCGCGAATTTGAACCCATACTTTGTACCGTAATACAATGCTACATTGAATTTTAAACTTTGAAGTAGCTTCTATAGCTTCTACAAAATATCTTGACATCATATAATTACCGCTGTCACACGTTACTACATTAGTTTAGATATAAATACTTCAAATCAAAATATAAAGCATTCATTTTTTACCAGTTTTGTTTGAAGTGTTATGTTCTAAAATAATTTGTAAACAAATGACTTTGGAAAATGTTCAATGCAGATATTTTATAAGTCCTATAGTTTGAAGAGACATGTTAATAAATAATAAATAATATTTATGGCTGTTTACTGCAATTACTTTACAAGTAAATATTAAAATGTTTTGTCTACAACTATAAATAGCAAACAGCAATTTTATTCAAATGAAAAGTGTTTAATACTTATTTGTATCACTAGGTCGGAAATTGGACTTTTGCGAGTACTCATAAAACAGTTTCTGGACGTGTAATAGATACACAAGATTTGTCGCGCCGTTTTAAATGTAATTATTGATTTAAAATTGCTAAAAGTATCTAACCTCCAAGAACGAAATTGACAGTCGAAAGGATAAAAATAATTACTCCTCTGTGGTTGGATTACTTGGCTATTTGTAAGTTCCAAATTTACAAAATTGTGAAATCTAACGACGTTTCGGGACTAAGGGTTGGTCTCATTTTCAAGTCAACAATAATTGGAATTTTTATAACTTATTGTTGACTTGAAAATGGAACCAACCCTTAGTCCCGAAACGTCGTCTGTTTTCACAATTTTGTAAATTTGGAAATTACAAAAAGCCAAGTAATCCAACCACAGAGGAGTAATTATTTTTATCCTTCCTACTCCTAATTGTTCACTTAAATATTTACGGCTTAATAAAACGGATTCTCCATTTTGAGATTCTAAAAAAAAATGACAGTCAGTTGAACTCGCCCAGCTGAATTATCTCTAAGGCGTATTACACTATAAATATTGTTTACTAAATATAGTTCAATTATCTGTATACAGATATATACAGGCGACAAACAATTTTCACCATTTTAAAAAACCTACCCCTGTGACTCCCACACCACTAACATATTTGGGGGCCGTGATTTGACGGCTGGTAACCGCACTTCACGCGCAAAATATATCACCGAGATCTGCTTATTTTTCTTTTATGGGGTAAATGGCTCAGTGGTATCAAGTCGGCGTGTGGATCCTGAGAACCTCGGTTCAATTCCCACAGCAAACAAACAATTTTCACCACATTAAAATTACCCCTGTGGCTCTCCCTCCACTAATATCTTTAAGGGGCGTGATTTGACGACTGGTAATCGCACTTTACGCGCAAAATATATCACTTACCGAGATCTGCTTTGGCAGAGTGCCACACCCAGTAAAGGGTAGAAGGCGTGATGATGTGTATACATATTTTTATTGGTTGCAAATTGAATTATAATTACTTTGATTTGAGTCTACAACGCAAATTAGCTCTGA
Organism: Pterostichus madidus; assembly: GCA_911728475.2. Taxonomy (NCBI): domain Eukaryota; kingdom Metazoa; phylum Arthropoda; class Insecta; order Coleoptera; family Carabidae; genus Pterostichus; species Pterostichus madidus. Next base: position 11,797,133 of record OU452315.1, read on the forward strand.
AGTTTGTAAAAATCTTCCAAGCAATCATTGACAGCCAGTGATGCCAATGTCAACATTACAAACGTCTCTAGTTTTTACCGAACGCTGTTCAGTAAGCACATGGTTTCCGAACGATTTTGAGATGTACAACTATCAATCTCGGACGGAGGCACAAAAAAATACATTATTTATATGATCAACAAATCCAGAGCTGGCATATAAAAACACGACAAAATACATAGGTATTCCAATATACAATAAAAATAAATATTGTTCATCAAATGGATCAGTCTCATTTTTATTATTGACAAAAGTATTTTAACACAAAATTCACGACAATTGATATTATTATTAACAGTATTTCGTTTTTAAAAATACAATAGAATTTTGACAAATAACGTATCAATATAAAAACTGGATTACTGAAAAAAATTTTAAAGCTTACTACAATTCTATTGACACAAGAAAAATTAACAATAAAAAACTTTTTTTCGGAATACAAATAAAAGTCGATTTGTTCAGTTTAAATAATAAAAAAATGTATTGTAAAATCCGTGCGATTTCAATTTGTGAAAGCTAATGATTCGGAATTTTCACTAGAGAGGATATCATATTCTTGTTTACTGAATTTATTTACGCACGATTTTTATAAAATTGCGATATTTACACTAATATTTATTTTTCTATCTTGCGTCTGTAACAAAGCTATTACAACATCCAACAAAGTTCGTTAATAGATCATTCGAGTGCTGTAATAGTATAGTACAATTTATGTTTTTAATATTAACAGAATATTAGAGGCGAAAGAAAAATATTTTTACAATATTTGTAAATAAAAAAGAAAATACATGTTACAGCATTCGAATTTAGAGACTCGACTTCGAATCGCACTCAATATAAATATATACAGGTGATCAAAAGGAATTGTTGTAGTTGGGAATACAATTCCAGAGATCTTTTTATTCCACAGTTGGCACCACGTCCAGATAAAGGCGGAAATGCTATTTGACATTTCTAATAAATACAAATAGGTTATGTCAGGAGTCTGACAGCTAATAGAATTTTGACTTTTTAAGTAACAGAAATACTTTAGAAATAAATGTAATAATAAATGTACTCAAACTTACTGAGTGTGGCACTCTGCCGAAGCAGATCTCGATACGTGATATATTTTGCGCGTGAAGTGCGATTACCAGTAGTCAAATCACGGCTCCCAAAGATGTTAGTGGTGGAGGAGCCACAGGGATAGTTTTTGAAATTATGAAAATTGTTTGTCGCCTGTGGGAATCGAACCAGGGTTCTCAGGCCGACTTCATAATTTCAAAAGCTACCCCTGTCTCTCCTCCACCACTAACATCTTTGGGGGCCGTGATTAGACGACTGGTAACAGCACTTCACGCGCAAAATATATCACTTACCGAGATCTGCTACGGCAGATTGCTACACCCAGTAATGGGTAGAAGCCGTGATAATATATTTACTTATAAAACTATGTGATATGAATCAATATATCACTATTATACTGTTGGACCATTGGACAGCGGATATTTAAATTAATTAATCGACAAGATCATCGATTAAGGACGACTACTATTGTTTCGTTGTCAAAAGTTTCTACAAAGTTTTAGAGAGGAAAGTTTCAAATAAAAGTTAAAAAGAAATAAATTTTCTACTAGTTTTACCTGAAGCACTTCTCTCTAAAAAATAATTTAAGAAGTTTGACAGTAAAACATAAAAATAACACGATATAAATGACAATTTGAAAACCAGCTCAATAAATCAACAACATAAAAACACTATTAACATACTCTTAGTTTAAATCCAAATGAAGTCACAATTAAATAAAACCACCACAAAAAAAATCCACCTGACGCACTGAGCACAACAACTGATATCCACTGATACCTTATCAGCACTTTGACAATGTTTACACATACACACACAAACGCACAAGTAACACTAATCGAAGGGAGATCATTCTTCTCGATCAATAATAGTTGACGGCGAGACCAACACTGACAGATACCTGCAAAGGTGCTAGTAGTAAGCATGTGGAACTGAAAACCGAGTTCTATTGCCGTGTGTGGACATTCACACATACACGATCAGCGATATCTAAGCGGCCTTGGAGTCACGTGATTCCAGGTGCGTAGCGTGGAAGATTGCGAGGGGCTAGGTGGGGAATTTTGTTTATTATTTGGTATTCATCCCTATTATTTGGGTTGTAGCACGGACAAAAGATAAAATAAATAAATATAAATATATCATCACGCCTTCTACCCATTACTGAGTGTGGCACTCTGCCGAAGCAGATCTCGGTAAGTGATATATGTATGCGCGTGAAGTGCGATTATCAGCCGCTAAATCACGGCACCCAAAGATGTTAGTGGTGCGGGAGCCTCAGGGGTAATTTTAGATTGGTGAAAATGTTTTGTCGGCTGTGGAGATCGAACCATGTTTCTTAGGATCCACAGGCCGACTCAGATACCACTGAGCCATTATCCCATACAAAAGATAAAGAGATGTATAAATAAATGTATTCAAATGGCAGCGATTTGTATCTATATTTGTAGTTTGAATTGCAATGTTAATGTTGATTTAGATCATGGATAGTGAATTTAGATATTGAAAATAAAAGGGTAATGGCTCAGTGGTATGAAGTCGGCCTGTGGATCCAAAGAACCCTGGTTCGATCTCCACAGCTGACAAACATTTTCACCAATTTAAAATTACCCCTATGGCTCCAACAGCATTAACATCTTTGAGGGCCGTGATTTAACGACTGATAACCGCACATCACGCGCATAAATCATTTACCGAAATCTGCTTCGGCAGAATGCCAAACCCAGTAATGGATAAAAGGCGTGATGATATGATGAAAATAAAGGAATTATAATTCATTGTAAATAAATAAATATATCATCACGCTTTTTGCCTATTACTGGGTGTGGCACTCTACCAAAGTAGATCTCGGTAAGTGATATATTTATGCGGTTACCAGCAGTCAAATCACGGCCCCCAAATATGTTAGTGGTGTGGGAGCCACAGGGGTAGTTTTTTTTAAAAGGCTCCCTCACCACTAACATCTTTGGGGGCCGTGACTTGACGGCTGGTAACCGCACTTCACGCGCAAAATATATCACTTACCGAGATCTGCTTCTGCAGAGTGCCACACTCAGTAATGGGTAGAAGACGTGATGATATATTTATATATCTTTTTTTTTATTTTTTATCTGTTGAGTCTGTCTAAAGTTTCAAGGCAGCACAAAGTATATTTAAAAATGGGCAGTACTTTTTTATTGTATTCTAGAAGAATTTTACGATCAATTTCAAATTTACCAAATTGGGCGTAAATTTTAATCTCGAAAAGGAAACTGCAGTTCTGTGAAAATACTGAACCAAAATGAAAATTTAGGGTGTTTAATTCACACAAAATTGTCTTCTTTCAATTACAAATTGTAATTAAAATAAAAATCGCCATTTTAACTACAAAAAATAATCTTGATCTTGCGTGAAATTTTACAAACAAATATACTGTTTAAAGATAAATTGAACCGCATATTTTTAGCAGCCTCAAGCAATTTATTTACTAAACTGTTTTTTGGCTTAATGAATGTTGATAAAAAATTATTTTGAGAAAGATTACAACATAATCTGCTGTCAATTAAAATTTAAAGCACGAAAATTTTGTTGTACAATTGAATACACTTTCACTTTGAGATATCGGCAAAGTAGATTCCGCTCACATAAATTTAAACATAAGCTGTTGTTGTTATATTAACAATTTATTGCTCTATTTGTTTCATTGTTATTTATCTAATATTTATTATAATAATCGTATAATGTAATGGACTTATTGATTGATTTATTCATTTATTTATTTATTTACTCAGCAGGAAATTCATTCCGATAAGAGAAACAATTTTGGTTACAAGTTCAAGTTAGTGAGATTTGCACTCGTAAACTCTCGCTTGTGTAGCTATAGCGCTAACCACCGTATCACAAGTGCTAGTTTAAATACTTAAACAGAACGCAAAATGGCTTGTCATCAGAGCTAGGTAATCTATCGTTACTCTTTTAAAATGTAGTAGAAATATTGGTAAAAAAATCGCGAAGTTAGAGCTAAAAACTAATGATAAAATAAAATAAATATATCACGTTTTTACCGATTATTGTGTGTGGCACTCTGCCGTAACAGATTTCGGTAAGTGATATATTTATGTGCGTGAAGTAAAGTAGCTGTTAGATCCTGAAGCTACATTTTTAGTTGCAGCTGCAATAAATAATTATTTTGCATATTTAAATTTTCAAATGTCACTGTCAATAACAGGAAATGAATTTAAGTATCAGGCTTACCAATTTGAAGTTTTTTTTATTGCCAACTGTTACTCTGTATTATTCAATATTCTTATATAAGATTTGTATTTTAATGCCTTTTCTTTAATTGTCATGTAAGTATTGCACTAGTTTTTTAATGATTTTATTAAGTTTAATCGGTATGGATGACGTCAGTCAATTTTTATAACGTTTTTAGTATAGGTATTATCCAGCTCTGCTTGTCATGATATTACAGATCCCGAATTTCATTAATCCATCGATACAATTTAAAAAACAAAAATATTCAATGCCAATGAAATAATATTTATCGTATATTACTAACCTTCCTTCGATGACCAGAAGAACAAAATTTCCAGACCCAGCACCTTCTCGGCAAGAGAAGCAGTCTCACACAAAAAAACACACTACCGATCAAAAGTTCTCTGACAAAATACAACACTTTGAGTTGATCAACAAATATTTTACATATATCAAATTGATTACCAAGATTTTATATCGCGATTTTACATATTTACAAGATTGTAATGTGAGTATTTACGCCAGAAATAAATAAAAATCACGGAGAAATACACAGTGACAGTTAAATCGAAGCGGGAGATAAACTGACATGGCTGACTATTTGAAACCAGTTAGAACAGCGAATAGTAATTAAATTGAAGATAAGTCGTGTTCCGCGATTTATATTAGAAATATATACATAGAGTTTAAAATATAAGTACGTAGATTTTTCAACTAGAAACGTAAAAAAAATATTTAAAATTAATGTTACCATAAATAAACTAATAAATATATCATCATGCCTTCTACCCATTACTGGGTGTGACACTCAGCCAAAGCAGATCTCGGTAACTGATATATTTTGCGCGTTACAAGCCGTCAAACCACGCCCCCCAAAGATGTTAGTGGTGGAGGAGCCACAGGGGTTTTATACATACAAAATAAAATATATAAATATAGCAGCACGCATTTTACCCATTATTGGGTGTGGCACTCTGCCCTAACAGATCTAGGTAAGTAATATATTTATGAGCATTAAGTGCTGTTACCAGCCGGCAAATAACGGCCCCCAAAGGTGTTAATAGAGAGGAAGAGGGATAATTTTAATGTGGTGAAAATTGTTTCTCGGCTGTGGGAATCGAACCCGGGTTCTCAAATCCTCAATATTGATTATACTAAATGATAATAAAATAACAATTCTTTTAATTTATATTTAATTAATTATTTAAAAAAATAAATTTGTAATATACTGCATATATAAAAATAAAATATATAAATATATCATCACGCCTTTTACCCATTATTTTGCCCAAGCAGATTTAAGTGATATATTATTTATGTGCATGAACCACAGGGGTAATTTTCATTTAGTAAAAATTGTTTACTTATTATAACCTTATTTAAATGCATATAGTACGCATATTTTACTATGTTTTATTGCATATAATCCGTTCTCTAATAATTACATTTCAAAAAATACTTCAACAAAAAATTACGTTGCGTGTCGAAATCAACAAGTGAGTTGGCTTAAACAAGAAACTCTAAATTGCAGATATAAAATATTGGCAACATGGCATTAAAATAAAGTTTAAATATATGACAACACATAAACGCACTGGGAGCACATATTTTATAAATTTACATACGTGAAACGTCTCAATTAAGTGTATCATTTAGTTTTAGTTAAATTCCGCATTAATATGAAGTATTTTTGTTTCTGAACTTGTTTTATAAAATAAAAGCATTGTAAAACACAAACGAAGGTATAATTAATTCTACTTTTGTTTTTATAAAACTTGTTAATGTTTTTTTGATAACGCCCACTAAATTTTAAATGTCATATGTGTAGTAGGTATAACTACATTTCATTTCTTGTATTTATCCATTTATTATCTTTCTGTTTCCTACGACGCATAACAGAAAATAAATTTCATTATAGTATACAGAAGATTATAATTTCTAGTGGGATTCGAATCACTGGGACGCAGTATCAGTTTTTGATACAATAGTAGTATATTATTATAGGAATTTTATAATACGTCGTATAAAATTACTACAATATACAATTTTTTTAATTTGGATCATTTATTGTATCGAAATTTTGTAATTTCAATATCAAAAAGTATCAAACTGTAATGTAGGGATTGATATGACATGTAAAAAATTTAAAAGATAATGAAAAACTGTGAAAATCAGTGAATTCCTCTCGTAAAAGTACATAGGTATGTAAAATTTGAGGTAAAAATTCACCACGATAAATTTTTTATTACAAAAGTTCTATATAAATCAGACTACGAGAAATCGAACGCCGCTGAGCGCATCTTTATATCTTTTTTAGTTTTCGAGTTACAGCGGTTTTTGTCTTTTTTAAAATCTTAAATTTGAAGGCCCATATCTCGAAAATTAAAAGAGATATTGAAATGCGGTTTGAACGAGTGTATTTCTAGTGTTCCAATTAAGTTATACCGAAATTTTGAAAATTTTATAATTTTTTGCAAAATTTTCATTTATCAATATTTCAAAAAATTTCAAAGATAATGAAAATCTGTGAACACCAGTGAATTCCTCTCGTAAAAATACATAGGTATGCAAAATTTCAGCCAAAAATTCGCACTGATAAAGTTTTTATTACAAAAAAATGAAAAATCTCTGTTTTTTGAAGATTTTTGAAGGGGTGTACCCCTTAAGAATTTTACGAATTTTGGCCATTTTTAGCTTTTTTGCTCTAAAAATTGTATCCATGGAGCAAAACTTCTGAAATATACTTATATATTTTTTTACGAGAAATCCACTGATGTTTACAGATTTTCATTATCTAGTCAAGTTTTTGAAATATGGACAAAAGAAAATTTAGAAAAAAATATGAAAATTTTCAAAATTTTCAAAATTTCAGTATAAGTTAATCAGAGCACGAGAAATACACTCGTTCAAACCGCATTTCAATATCTCTTTTAGTTTTCGAGATATGGGCCTTCAAAGTTGAGATTTTTAAAAAGGTAAAAATCGCTATAACTCGAAAACTAAAAAAGATATGAAGATGCGCTCAACGGCATTCAATTTCCCGTAGTCTGAATTATATAGAACCATACTTTAAATTTGTTCGATTTTTAAACTGCTTCAACAAAAAAATTCGCATTTTCTAAAACCGATTTTTTTGAGATGATAAAGCAGTAGGGGCATATCTATTATATTGTGTCAATTGTCTTATGCCAATGGCACACTGGTCGAGAAGCATGAATGGGCGTCGAGGAACTCATCGATGAAACAACAGAACGCACCCTGACTGATAAAATAAACAAACACGAAAAAATAGCAAAAAGCAAAACCAAAATGACAGCCCACGCTAACATGAAATACGTGTGAAATGAGACACAATCGTTTCATCGAGGAACTCCTCGATGGAAATAGAGGCGCCTCTATTTTTCATCGATGACGGGTGCGTTCAGTTGTTTCATCGATAAGTTCCTCGACGCTCATTCATGCTCCTCGACCAGTGTGCCATTGGCATTACAGAAGTGAATCCTAATTCAGTGTCTGCGGAGGCCGACCGCTAGTAATAATATACTATTTCTATAATAAAAACTGCGAAAAAATAGGTGATACAAATAAAAGTTATGTCCTGGCGCGGCCCTGCAAGCATGCAGCACATATCTGACATATCTCTTTGCTAGAGAACCACGAACAATACCCTCGTCGTAAATGAATCTACACAACTTTGCAGTGTCGGCAGTCTCGAGAGTTCTTGCGTTGGATTCTGTGTATCTCCAGACGTGTGTATGTGTGTATTTATGTACAAAGGCACGATATACACAAGTAGCACCGCCCGTGGAGTTGTATATTGAGCTATGTCTACACAGTCGAGCAGCAGAGTAGCAAACGGAAATATATAGAGATAGCAAAGGAATTTATAGTTTGTTCATGCGGAACTATAAAATAAAATATATATCATCACGCCTTCTACCCATTACTGGGTGTAACACTTTCTTGCAGATTTTGGTAAATGATATATTTATGCATGTGAAGTGCGGTTACAAGCCGTCAAATCACGGCACCCAAAGATGTTAGTGGAGGGGGAGCTACAGAAGTAGTATTAATGTGGCGAAAAGGTTTATCGGCAGTGGGAATCGAACCAGGATTCTTGGATCCACAGGCCGGCACGATACCACTGTGCCTCCTACTCCCTCTTGTGAGGCACATGAGCAACCATTGAGCTACAACTATTAGTATTTATTACGCGGGATTTCAGGAAATTAATTTCAATTTCAGTATAAACAAAAATATCTTAGAATGGAATCATCACTAACATCTTTGCGGGGCCGTGATTTGACGACTGATAACCGCACTTCACGCGCATAAATACATCACATACAGAGATCTGTTACGGTAGAATGCCACACTCAGTAATGAGTATATATTGAATTAATTGTCAGTAATAATGTAACAAGAGAGTGAGAATAAATTGAAAATAATTTGACAGATCTTTCGAAAACTTGTTGCCAGGCAATAGTCACGAAAGCCCGTAGGGCTTGAGTGGCTACTACATTAATAAGTAATGTATCGATATGGACCCAGTTGCCATTTGGCAATAGCCACTCAAGCCCTACGGGCTTTCGTGACTATTGCCTGGCAACAAGTTTGAGAAAGATACTGGAGCATTATTTTCTAATTTATCCAACTCTCGAGTTATATTTAATTAGATTATTTTTTGACTTAGCTGTTGAGGTCGGTTCATCTAACTTAAAAGATTTTGAACTGGGTTCATATCGATTGATTACTTATTAATGTATTCTTGCAAGTTGTTTCCAAAATTTGTTGGTGTATTTCTGTATCTAAAATACAACTAAATCGATTTTTTTGACACATTTTACTTGACGCGTTGAGAGTTTTAAATAATTGACAACTACCTATTATTTGTCACAAACAAAAAAGCACCTACAGAGATTATTCCCGGGAATAATCACAAGAGCTTTATTCTCAGTATAATAATGACAGGATTGGTTAAAACGCAGACACGTGACATACAATGAAGTATTTCATTGGTTTTGAGAAACGTCAAAAAATAATCACTTGTAAATAAATAAATATAAATATATCATCACGCCTTCTACCCATTACTGGGTGTGGCACTCTGCTTAAGCAGATCTCGGTAAGTGATATATTTTGTGCGTGAAGTGCGGTTACCAGTCGTCAAATCACGGCCCCCAAACATGTTAGTGGTGGAGGAGCCACAGGGATAGCTTTTTCAAATTATGAAAATTTGTCGCCTGTGGGAATCGAACCAGGGACCTCAGGATCCACAGGCCGACTTCATACCACTGTGCTAGCCATCCCATTATGGGATAATCACTTGTAATTTCTATAATTACAATTAACTAAAGCCCTAATCTATACCTCCATACTCACAATAAAACCAGATACTCCCATCTTATTTCATAATCCACAAAACCAGACCAGATCATTACCAACAATATGCATGAGGTAAATCAGCCGATAACAATCGTAAATAAATCCGGACTAACAAGAAACAAGTGCTGTGTACAATCACTGCAGCCAACATAACATTGTAAATGACCCTCATTGCGTGAACAAATACTACGGAGTGAACTCCAGAGACAGAATGAGAGGACGAGAGGACCTCAAGAACTCGTAGTGGCACTTCTGTTCTTCAAGAACTTGACGGTTTTACTGAGGTTGAAATTTACTTTCTCTGGAGAGAGACCAATAGGATGTGGGCACTCACGTGACAAAGTGACGTTTTGTGACATAAAAACAGCTGTTTGGGCTGCGATCACTGCGCCACCTACAAAATGAACTATTTTATTTGGGACGAGATTTGAAAAGAACCGTTCTTTTCAAATCTCGGCACAAAAAAAAAGTTCATATTGTAGGCGGCGCAGTGATCGCAGCCCAACAAGATTAACTCAATCTTCCAAAAAAATTTTAAATAAATTAATAGAAGATCCCATTTTAAAAAATCGTCAAAGTAGTGACAACATTATTGCAATCAAATGCACCTAGAATTAGAATCTGCTCGTGTTGTTACCATGACAACAAAACAACAAGCTACATATATCTTATCCCTGTGTTTGTGTGCATTTGTGTGTGTTCTGGGAAGGGGTAAAACAGCCGGAAGCAAAATAGGGGAAAGGGGAATGAATGATAGGAAGGCAGCACCGCAAGAATGAATTGAAAATTCGATTAGGCGGGCTTAATTGTTGCTTTAGGATTCAGGGTGATTTGATTGATTAAATAAGGGTTGAAGAAGAGGAAACTAATAACAAATAACAAGATCAATAACAGTAATTTTACTTAATTATTTATTTGCTTTTCTAAACAACAGGGAACCTTCAAATTATAGTGTACTTCGAACTATTCAGATACCGTCGTATTTTGCTGATAGAATGAATAGAAAAAATATTACAAATAATTCATTTTTAAGACTTTTTTTCTATTTCGATGTTCTTATAGCTCTATAAACGCACTGTAAACATGTCGTCAAGGAGATCTATCTAGTAAGTGCACTGTTTTTGACGCTTTTTATTTTGTAGGAATGGTATGAATGCTTTTAAATCTGACAGATGAATGACACATAACCTCAAAATTGTTAATTGTTGGTGTCGAAATATTACTAAAAGAATATGCTATAATCATTCAAAATTCTCAACATTCACAATGCAACAAAAACATTGATTCATTATCTAAAAATGTCAGCGCTACAAACACAACTGATGAAAAACACCAACTTATATTTTTGACAAGTCGCAGTTTTTTAAATTTAACAGAATTATAAAATTACCTCAATAGAAAAAATAGTATAAAGAACACGTTTCATAAGGCCTGTTATCGTTAACAGATTGAAACTAGTTCTTTAATATACTATTATCGCACTCGTCCTTTAAAAAAACTCATCTGCTGGTCGTTCTCTAAACTTGGATGCATGCGAAAAAAACATGTCATATAAACTCGTTTTTTAATATACTTTAAAAGCATTTAATTACGGAAAATATATGATCTTAAAAGGAACAAGATTTTCTTTTTAAATTTATTTATTTGATCCCCTGCACAATAGGAACTTAATCCCAATTACAGTTGCTTATAATGGAATCTGAACTAATCAGGACAATAGTATTTTTGCGGATTTAATTGAAACAGTGAAATTAGATACATGATATGTCGTAATGGCTCAGTGGTATCAAGTCGACCTACGGATCCTAAGAATCCAGATGCGATCCCCACAGTCGACAAACATTTTCACCAATTTAAAAATTACCCCTGTGGCTCTCCCACCACTAACATTTTTGACGGCTGGTAACCGCACTTCACGCGCATAAATATATCTCTTACCGAGATTTGCTTCGACAGAGTGCCACACCCAGTAATAGGTAAAAGGCGTGATGATATATTTATTTTATTTATATAACCACTGAGCTACTACTGCCATTGCTCTCTGCAATATCAAATTTACCAGCTGTCAAATCTCAGCCCCTAAAGATATTAAGAAAGGGAGAAACAGAAGCAATTGTTGTTTTCATTTCCCAATATTAATGCTCTTCCTAAAAATACAGAAATATCAAAGTGTCAAAAACCTTCAATATCTCATCTGTCAACTGTCACGCAACATGACGGTTACCATGTCACATTCATCGTAATCTATGGAAACAAAGTCACGTCAAAGACCAAACTTGTTGCTGTTTTCCGGAAAACAAACCCGATGCTCAACTTGCTGCCGTTATGGAAACACGAAGCACGATGTCGACTGTGTTTTGTTCTGACGTCAGACGTGTATTAAGGTGGAATTAATTAGTGATTTAATTTAAATCGCTGTATGGTGTTGTAAGAGATATATGACTTGTTTTATCTTACATAAATATTTTGTACTTATATAGATGTTTATAATTTGATTGGAGGATTGCTATCTAGATAATTATTTTCAAATTAATAATGTAGCAGTTGTTTAGACTTTGAAATGGAATATTTCATGAATGTTGTATGTTTAATACAAATGTTAATAAATTTGTTGAAAATTAATTGTATATCATAAACTTATTAACGTTAACATACTTTCTAAATGCTATTTCATATTTTACAGAATTTAAATTTAGATTCCTGATAAGAATCTGTATTCTAAATATTTATGTCATTACTAGTAATTATACAAACGAGTATATTAAAGTGTAATTATACATATACAAATAAGCTTAACGACAATTTTATGTATAAATTACAATTAACAAATTCTAATAATTACAAACTATGAACAACAATATTTTAATAGTTGTTATTATGAACGTAAAGCGATTCTTTATTACTCACACACAGTAATTTTTCCTACGAGTACGAAATTACCAAAATAGGTATTTTTAATTTGAAAATAACTATATTCGGTTATAGATTGTTTTTTAACTAGGAGGAGTAAATGCACAAGTCAGATTTACACTATGGAAAGTTACCAAAGAAAGTTACTAGATTCTTGTTGGCGCGAAATACAAAAATTTCTTACACATCTGCACTGATTAAATCTCATGGCATTTATTTTAAAATACAAATGACATTATAAACTCTAATTTGTCACTCCGTATATTATTAGTTCTTAAAAGAACTGATTTATGTTAATGTCACAGAGATGCAAAAAACCAACAAGAAAACAGATAACCTCAAAACTTATGACAGCTATAATAAATCAAATGTAAAATCTATGTACAGTGTAAACTGGACGAAGTAATAGCCAATCAGAAGCGTCAGTTTTAGCGGTTAAAATTTAAATTCCTCCTCCTGGTTAAAAAACAGAATATAGTACAATCTACGTTCTACCAATTCATGGTTTATTTGTAAATAAAATTAAACAAATGTTTTACGTTTTATCTGTCAAAACAGTCAAAATAAATTAAGGTAATAATACGAGAGGAGGGTGAAAAGTCCCTGAAAAATAAAACAGATGGCGCCACAATCGCAAATCTCATGTGACATTTGTGATGTACCCTTTTTAACTAGAACGCATTAAAATTTTCAGACCGATATGTCATTCAGTTCTGTTTTGACACCCATCGAAAGCAAACAACCTTGAAGATTTTTGAAAACATGGAAAAAAGTGAATTTCGCGTCTTGATTAAACATTATTTCTTGCGTGGAAAAAACATTACGCAAACCAAAGCATCGGTTGTTAAACATTATAGGGACTTCTCATCATTGATTGGAACGATTCACAAGTGGTTTACTGATTTTCGTTGTGGTAGTATGACCACAAAGGACGCCGAACTTTCTGGACGTCTAATTGAGGTTACAATGCCAGAAATCGTCGATAAAATCTTTGGTATGATATTGGACGATCGGCGAGTTAAAGTGCACGAGCTGGCTGAGGCTATGAGCATCTCAACCGAACGGGTACGGAACATTTTGCATAAATTTTTGGATATGAGAAAGCTATCTGCCAGATGGGTGCCGCATTTGCTCTCTGTTGACTATAAGCGCGACCAAGTTCAAAGGAGTGTTTGGCGATGTTCAAACGCAATAAGAAGGACTTTTTTCTCCAGATTTGACCCCCTGCGATTTGTATCTATTTCCAAACTTGAAGAAATGGCTCGGCGGAAAGAGATTTGGCTCCAACGATTAGGTAATCGCTGAGACAAACGCCTAATTTGAAGAATTGTCAAAATCGTATTATTTGGAAGGGATCGAAAAATTAGAAAAACGTTGGACGAAGTGTATCGAGCTACAAGGAGATAATGTTGAGAAATAAAATATGTTTTGACCAAATAAATCATTTCTTGTTTCGTTTTTCAGGGACTTATCACCTTGCCCTCGTACATATATCACTAATTTATTTCATTATATAAATATAAATAAATATATCATCACACCTTCTATCCATTACTGAATGTGGCATGCCAAAGCAGATCTCGGTAAATGATATATTTTTTGTGCGTGAAGTGCGGTTACCAGCCATCAAATATCGGCATGCAATGATGTTAGTGGAGAGGGCGCCACAGGGGTAGTTTTAATGTGGTGAAATATGTTTGTCGACTGTGGGAATCGAATCCTGATTCTCAAATCCACAGGCTGACTTGATATCACTGAGCCACCTACCCTATTATTTATTTATTTTATTAGTCAAGACATGAAAGCCGCCTTTATAACCTGTCAAACACCTAGAAGCTTACAAATCCTTTCCAAAACAACTAAAAAGCATATCTGCCATCTTCTCTACGCTCCAATATTGCACAGTAATCCTCTGTAGAAGACACGAGCTTAGCGGAAGATCTCTAAGTTCAAACTTCAAAGTTTGCGGACGTGAAGTACCGTGTACAGAATAACATCTTAGTGCATGAAGAAGGTTCAATCGAGTCTGTGATATGATTCAATGTCTATCTTTGGGTCATAGGGATTCAAATGCAATAGGGGTTGGTACGCTTGTCTACACATGACAGGATGTGAAAATCAGTAGCTGTAAATATTTTTACAAGATTTTCACTCTGATATTTTTGGCATTGAGTATTTTCCAATATAAAATGTTGTATTGTTTGAATTTGACAGAGGACATCTGTCATAAAGATTTACAGGCAGATTCATAAAGCAGATTAGCGCTAACACCATTTTTTATTTTGTTTTTAACTCTATTTTCAATGTACGAAACAGTAAAAAGCGTGATGATTATATTTATTTTTCTGAAACCGGCAAGAAAATGTCTCCTTCCCTGACCAATTTTAGTATGGAAAGTAGGTTTTTACCAAAACAGTCAAGTAAAATACGTATCCAAGGCTACAACAAAAATTTACAGTCTGGTAAAGTACAAAACAGTCTGGTAAAGATTTTACCTGACGGTTATTTTTGTTGTAACCTTGCATACTAATGGCCGGTTTCATCAACAAAAGTTAAATTTTAAACGTTGATTAAATAAATAAAAGCAAATCAAAATTACATGTCAAATTAAATAATTAACATTGCTGTCATACATTCGATTTGCTTTTATTTATTTAAACCATGGTTAAAATTTAATTTTTGTTGATGAAACCGGCCAGTAGTCTGCTGTCAGTGCATTTCATAGCAAAAAATTTAAACATTTTGAATTATTACGATTAAATATTAATATTAAAATTACATGATTTCAGAAAAAATGGTATACATAATACGTCAGGAAAGTGTTTTTACTTGACTCAACGGATTAAAAACTTATTATGTAATAGATTATTATTTATATATGATATATTTTATCCTAAATTCTATCTACTGAAACCTGCTGAAAAGACTGAAGTTGAAATAGAAATTATACAAATAAAATTTCTGAAACTACCAACAAAATAGTAAAATAAAATCGTAGTTTACATTTACATTAAAATTGTAACTAAACCGTTAATTAATTTAGCTACGGTGTACCTTCATACTAATTAGATAAAATAATTGTTGCTCATTCTATTAAAGGGTACTCGTTGGAGCTTCACTGCTTTTGAACTGAAATAACTTAATCCGAAGCAAGGAACGAATAAACAGACGAAGAGATTTATGTTTGACTATGTATGGGAGAAATAATGCGAGCATAAGATATTTTCAGATAATGAACTCATCAAATTAAATTTGCCGCAAGTTATTAGATTTACGATTATCGTTCCTTTCTTGGAACATTTCGTTTTTCACTAGAGACAGTTGGTACCTAGAGTTAGTTGCCAACCGTCTTTCTTTGAAAAGGATAATCCTTCAAATATTTTGCTCTCACAAAATAATTTGCAAATTTTCAAAATACCAAAATTATAATAATCTGTACAATAATTATAAAAAATAAAAATTGTCATTAACTTATCGATCATTAACTGATAATAATAAAGTTACAGAATAGAGGGTGGGGTAATAAGACAGCCACAAGTATCCACAAGCAGAGCTGGGCAGTAGCTAGCTACTTTTGTAGCTTAGCTACGTTTACCTTAGCTGTAGATGTAGCTTAGCTAAATGTGAGAATATATAGCTGTAGCTTGTAATAAACTAATTTTTTTTCTATTACCTTAAAAATATTGTTATTACAACTGAAGCTACTTTTAAAGCTACTTTTTGTAGCCCAAAGCTACTTTTTCTAGCTTAAGCTACCACTGTTCATTAAAAAATACTTATTTATTTTTGTTTTATATTTGAATTGTACCTTCTTTATTGTTTTCTATAACTGTAGGATAACAAGTTATTATATAGTTTAAAATCTATTAACATATTTTATTTTTCACTTGTTCTTAACCTATCCTACTTTTGTATTAAATATTAGATGAACTAAACATTGACTGTTTAGGAGTCTTCTGTTAATGTGACTGTTACTTTATTCCGATATAAATAAAAATTATAGCATTAAAAATTAACAGTACATTTGTCCATTTGCGATTTTTTATATTTATGTACATATAAAATATATATATATATATATATATATATATATATATATATATATATATATATATATATATATATATATATATATATATATATATATATATATATATATCATCACGCCTTCTACCCATTACTGGGTGTGGCACTCAGCCGAAGCAGATCTCGGTAAGTGATATATTTTGCGCGTGAAGTACGGTTACCAGTCGTCAAATCACGGCCCCCAAAGATGTTAGTGGTGGAGGAGCCACAGGGGTAGCTTTTGAAATTATGAAAATTGTTTGTCACCTGTGGGAATCGAACCAGGGTTCTCAGGATCCACAGGCCGACTTCATACCACTGAGCTAGCCATTCCATATTATATATTGTACATAATAGTAAATTAACAGTCATTATAACAAAAGACTGATCAACTGATCATATGACAAGGCAAATTTAATTAATTCACAATAATTGAAAAAAATTGCTTTAAAATTTAACAGCTTCTTTAACGAAAGCTTTTAGCTGTAGATTAGCTATATTTTGCAAAATGTAGCTTATAGCTTATAGCTTATAGCTTAAAGAATAGCTGTAGCTGTAGCTTAGCTACTTTTTTTAAGTAGCTTGCCCAGCTCTGTCTACAAGTACCTCTTCTGCATTCTAGAAAAGAGTCTATTTTGTTAAAAATAAAAATTACTGTATCAATTTCTATCAAGTTAACATGTGTGACAGAATAAAAGCTAAAGGAAATGTGAACACAAAAGAAGGTAGAGCTTCCGTGTGCTGAATAAAAAATGACGAACGGAGATGAAAAAGCTACGCATGAGTGTATATTGAAAGGAACAATTGAAATGTATGTTTTTACTTATCTGTAGACTATTTCGTTTACGTACTGAGCTACGGAGAGAATTGAATTGTTTAGTGCACTTTGAAAGACGTAAAGCTTGTTACAAACAAGAATTTTGTTTCCTATTGTATGAAATATATCCCTGGATATAAGAAGAAATCCCCTACAAGCCTGTAGCAGGCATAACAGCTGTGTAAGGTTGGTCAGGACTAAATAAATATTTTTGACAGACATATAAACATTTGTTTTGTTTTTTTATCGTTGAAAACATTAGAATTTGTAGAAACAAATGAAACAATCTGTGCTAAGAAGTGCAAAGATACAAAATTACTTTGATAACGAAGATCAAATAAGGTCATGGAATAACGTCATCAACTCTTTGTTTTTTTGGAGATAATTATATATACAATTTTTTTTACCGACAGAGATAATGTTTGCTGCATCTACAAATTATTTAGATTTAAGTCATTAATTTTTATTACCCATTAACTTTTTTGGATTGAACATTTTAAAAACAGGAGTAGATAAAGTAATATAAACACTGGTTACTTCGAAAATGTTAACTTTCAGTTATCAAATGATTGACGGACGAGCGAAGCGAGGCCGGCAACTATAGATGAGACACAAAAAGTCATTTTTGCTCTACATATATGCTATTTTTTCTTCAAACGCCGAAATATTTACCCAATTAAACCAATTATATAATTTTTCTGATGCTTTTGAGCAGCAGAAAAACTCTTTTTCTGCCGCTATGTCAGTATATGTCAATTCGAACACGAGGAATTCAATGCCGTTGAGCGAATTTTCATATATTGTTTAGTTCTTAAGATATAACCTCCAGAAAAGTCCAATTTTCCAAAAAATTTACCTCATCCTATTTTCGACATTCTCAAAGCTATATCTCAAAAACTAAACAAGATATGAAGATGCGCTCAACGGCATTGAATTTTTCGTCCTTCAATTGATTTGTAAGCAAATTTTCAGCATTTTTTATTTTTCAAAAAGTTTTCACCGAACTTTTCTCATCGAGCAGTTTTTGAAGAATATCTCAAAAACTAGAAGACATATGTACTTGGGGGTTTTACCATTGGATTCAGCGGGTCAAAATACATATGGATGTAAATTTTTGTTACAATATTCGTACGTAAACAGTCTGAAATAACCTAAAATCGAAAAAAATACAAGAGGTACCTCTTAAAAAATTTTCAAAAAAGAAAAATATGGAGAGTAACGAATATTCGAACTATTCGGATACGAATATGGTAACTAACGAATATATAAATTATTCGGATACGAATATTCGATTGACCGAATATTGGTTCGACAATTTTTTTCAAAGTCCCTAGTCACAGTTACAAGAAATTGAGCGTGAGAGATTGCATGGAGGATTTAGGAATAAATGAATAGGTTGAATAAAAGAAATTATTAAATTTAATGGAACAAAAGTGGTGGTTAGCGTAATGTTATGTATGTATATTTAAGGCAGTACTAGCGTGAAAATTTTGCAGATGTGAATGAAATTTGACGCACGTAAACAATGGATAGACATACGCATCCTGATAAAATATGAAACACATTCATCGTCTGTGAACAAATATATTCGCTTGTAATGTTGAGTTCTTATACTCGGGGCTTATGGCGATCATCACTCAGAATCGCACATATTTGGTTTGTGTACCTCTAAAATTTTGCAGTTTCATTTGAAAAACTAGTATGATGTTCTAGAACTATCCATGTCTATTGTATCAGAAGGAGAAAGTTTTTTATCGTTTAGTAATGGATATATAGCCATGCAAAGCCTTGCTTTTAACGAAAAATTAAGAATCCCAATTTATAATGGCAACACCACACGGTGGTATGGTATTTGAAAATTCACTAGACCAACAACCTGTTAACAATTCATGATATTCAAATCATAATAGGTATGAAACACTTATTTTATTCATTTTTTGAGCGTCAGTTTCGCCACTAGACAACCGATGGCGCCACTGTCACACTAGTACTACCTTAAGAAAGACATTTTTGCGCTAAATAAGTGTCTATAAACCTCCTCGGACGAATCAGACTAGGATAAATCCTCCCACGGAGTACACAATTCAAGCAACGATCCAATTTCGCGCCGTTCAATTGCTGTAATAATGTTTACTTTGCTAACCATTATTCGTAATTATATTCATGAGATATCGCTGTAGAATGTAAGGAGGGGGCAGAGGAACGATTATTTGCTAATGTTGCCTTGACCTGTGACCTCATTAAGACTGACACCCTAAGAGTGGACACTTGAATTTAGAGTGAGGATGAGACAAATTAGCCTTCGACGAGAAAAGAATGACAGATTTTAATTGTATCAATTTTAGAAAATTATTTCATACATCCAGCAGCAAACAATAAAAACAAAGTAAAAGTGGTTAAACTATCATTTTATGCAGCTGCTTATGAAGTGCTGTTACCAGCCGACAAATTACAGCTCCCCAAAAGTACTCTACAATTTTAGAAAATTATTTCAAGAAACAAGCAGGAAACAATAAAAAAAACTAAAGAAAGGCTGTTTAACTATTATTTTATACAGCTGCGTATGAAGTGCTGTTACCAGCCGCCAAATTACAGCCCCCAAAAGTACTCTAAACAATGGAATTACAGAAGTAATTTTTGTAAATTAATTTGATTCGTTTTTCAACGTGCTAGCGCTAGCATTTTTATTGCAGATCTTGGTGTATATTACGTGTTGATTGTCGTTACCAGCCGTCAAATTATCTGTCCCTACAATTACGTTAGCAAAATAAAGAAACACATTAAAATTACCTTTGTGCTTCCCCGTCCACTATCAATTTTGGAGACCGTAATTTGACTTCACGCGTATAAATCACTTACCGAGATCTACTACGGCAGAATGGCACATCCAGTAATGGGTAAAAGGCGTGAAAATATATTTATTTATTTTATTTTTTAAATAAAGAAACAGAAATAATATTAGTATGGGGTAATGGCTCAATGGTATCCGAGTCGGCCTGTGGATCCTAAGAACCCTGGTTCGATCCCTGCAGCCGACAAAACATTTTCACCAATTTAAAATTACCTCTGTGGCTTTTCCACCACTAACATCTTTGGAGGCCGTGATTTGACGGCTGGTAACCGCACTTCACGCACATAAATATATCACTTACCGAAATTTACTTCAGTAGGAAAGTGGCTTAGTGGCATCGGGTCGACCTGTGCATCCTGGTTCGATTCCCACAGGTGACAAACAATTTCACCAATTTAAAATTACCCCTGTGACTCCTCCACCACTAACATCTTTGGGGGCGGTGATTTGACGCCTGGGAACCGCACTTCACGCACATAAATTTATCACTTACCGAGATCTGCTTCGGCAGAGTACCACATTCAGTAATGAGTAAAAGGCGTGATGATATATTTATTTTATTTTAGACGTCTGTATATATTTTGTCTGTGACTGAACAAACTATACCTATCATTTCATGCTTTTTCTTTATTTTCGTATTACGTGCATCCTGCCAAGTGATTCTGTAATCCTTTCTTCATCATTCAACAAAAGTCAATAATTATGTCAGGCATGTAGCTGTGTCAAAACCGTTTTGATGTTTGCACCACTAAATATTCCAGTGACGTCCATCGGACAGGGGCATCACGAAACGTGCGTAAACTTACAAATCATAAGATGCATGTTGTTGAGAAATATAGAACGTGGTGCATATATTTACAATGTATTTGCGAATATGTGCCGAGGAGATGATGGAAGAATATTAATATTTAAATTTTATTTACATTACTGCAATGCTGCGCTAACATATATATATATATATATATATATATATATATATATAATCACGCCTTCTACCCATTTCTGGGTGTGGCACTCTGCTAAAGCAGATCTCGGTAAGTGATATATTTTGCGCGTGAAGTGCGGTTACCAGTCTTCAAATCACGGCCCCCAAACATGTTAGTGGTGGAGGAGCCACAGGGATAGCTTTTTCAAATTATGAAAATTTGTCGCCCGTGGGAATCGAACCAGGGACCTCAGGATCCACAGGCCGACTTCATACCACTGAGCTAGCACTTCACGCGCGTAAATATATCACTTATCGAGATCTGCTTCGACAGACTTCCACACCCTGTAATGGGTAAAAGGCGTGATGACATATTTATAACTATACCTATCATTTCATGCTTTTTCTTTATTTTCGTATTACGTGCATCCTGCCAAGTGATTCTGTAATCCTTTCTTCATCATTCAACAAAAGTCAATAATTATGTCAGGCATGTAGCTGTGTCAAAACCGTTTTGATGTTTGCACCACTAAATATTCCAGTGACGTCCATCGGACAGGGGCATCACGAAACGTGCGTAAACTTACAAATCATAAGATGCATGTTGTTGAGAAATATAGAACGTGGTGCATATATTTACAATGTATTTGCGAATATGTGCCGAGGAGATGATGGAAGAATATTAATATTTAAATTTTATTTACATTACTGCAATGCTGCGCTAACATATATATATATATATATATATATATATATATATATATATATATATATATATATATATATATATATATATATATATATATATAATCACGCCTTCTACCCATTTCTGGGTGTGGCACTCTGCTAAAGCAGATCTCGGTAAGTGATATATTTTGCGCGTGAAGTGCGGTTACCAGTCTTCAAATCACGGCCCCCAAACATGTTAGTGGTGGAGGAGCCACAGGGATAGCTTTTTCAAATTATGAAAATTTGTCGCCCGTGGGAATCGAACCAGGGACCTCAGGATCCACAGGCCGACTTCATACCACTGAGCTAGCACTTCACGCGCGTAAATATATCACTTATCGAGATCTGCTTCGACAGACTTCCACACCCTGTAATGGGTAAAAGGCGTGATGACATATTTATAACTATACCTATCATTTCATGCTTTTTCTTTATTTTCGTATTACGTGCATCCTGCCAAGTGATTCTGTAATCCTTTCTTCATCATTCAACAAAAGTCAATAATTATGTCAGGCATGTAGCTGTGTCAAAACCGTTTTGATGTTTGCACCACTAAATATTCCAGTGACGTCCATCGGACAGGGGCATCACGAAACGTGCGTAAACTTACAAATCATAAGATGCATGTTGTTGAGAAATATAGAACGTGGTGCATATATTTACAATGTATTTGCGAATATGTGCCGAGGAGATGATGGAAGAATATTAATATTTAAATTTTATTTACATTACTGCAATGCTGCGCTAACATATATATATATATATATATATATATATATATATATATATATATATATATATATATATATATATATATATAATCACGCCTTCTACCCATTTCTGGGTGTGGCACTCTGCTAAAGCAGATCTCGGTAAGTGATATATTTTGCGCGTGAAGTGCGGTTACCAGTCTTCAAATCACGGCCCCCAAACATGTTAGTGGTGGAGGAGCCACAGGGATAGCTTTTTCAAATTATGAAAATTTGTCGCCCGTGGGAATCGAACCAGGGACCTCAGGATCCACAGGCCGACTTCATACCACTGTAATAACTAATTATATATATATATATATATAATTAGTTATTACAATTAATAATTAAAATTGTTTGTCTTAACCTATAGACCATTTTAAAAATGTCCGCGACCCCTAGGTGTTTATTTTTTGAACTAACAACTTAGTGCCGCCAAATGGCGGCGAACGAAATATTTCAAAATGAATTTAAGTACAAAGTAAGTAAAATGTTTATACTGAAAATGAAAACTGATTGTAGTATCAAAATAAATGAAGTATATTCATCAGTTATTTATAAATGATGTTAATATGATAGATTTCATATAATAACATATCCATTCTTTTCTTCTGTTCACCTTTTGAGGATTAAGAGTGAAATGAAATGTAATTATTATTAAAATCCTGAACACAATATAGTATCCGTCATAATTACTATTATTAATTGCTTTTTAATGAAAAACAAATACTAAGCAACATAAATAATCGAACTGTCACTTGTCAAATCATAGACAAAGATAAGTATACGGCACTAACTTTTTTTATCTCCGTCTAACGTTTGCACATGCGCAATGAATTTTTAAAATGGTCTATTAGAAGTCTAAATAAGAGTGCGCTCATTGTGGCCAAAATTGGAACTACGACAAAGGTATAGCTTGCTACTAATAAAAATAAAATAAATATAAATATGTCATCACGCCTTTTACCCATTACAGGGTGTGGAAGTCTGTCGAAGCAGATCTCGATAAGTGATATATTTACGCGCGTGAAGTGCTAGCTCAGTGGTATGAAGTCGGCCTGTGGATCCTGAGGTCCCTGATTCGATTCCCACAGGCGACAAATTTTCATAATTTGAAAAAGCTATCCCTGTGGCTCCTCCACCACTCACATGTTTGGGGGCCGTGATTTTACGACTGGTAACCGCACTTTACGCGTGAAATATATCACTTACCGAGATCTGCTTCAGCAGAGTGCCACACCCAGTAATGGGTAGAAGGCGTGATGATATATTTATTTATTTATTTAAGTGCGGTTACCAGTCGTCAAATCACGGCCCCCAAGGATGTTAGTGTAGGGGGAGCCACAGGGATAATTTTAATATAATATAAAATAAAACTGGTAAAAAGGAGTGTTGACAAGCGTGAACTTAGTTCTGTGAAATGTGTCGCGCTCTTGTCAAAGTATACCCAACTCTCTCAAATAAGAAAGCTTTCTTTCTCATTATTATACTTTCTCTCTTAATATTAATGCTATCCTTGTCACCAAGAGCTACCTACGTCACGATGAATAAATAAAACTTCTTTACAACAAAATAAAAAAATCTGGTGTGGTCACCACACGACTTTCTTATACATAGCATATTTAATATCAAAAACGCTGAATTGAACACTTATGACTTGCTCCTTGCGTTTGACAATTATTATTTGACATATAAATGTGAAACATGTTTTTGTTTTTTGTTTCTATTGCTACTATGATTATTCGAATATATTATTAAATATAAAAATTAGCTTTTCTCAAAATTAGACGCATATACAGGAAAATTGCAAATAACATTTTATGTTCCAAATATTTTTGCTAACATCTTTTGTTTGAAACTTTTTTTCGTACCTGATTCCATTTTTGAAATAAATGGAATTTATTGTTTTGTGTGTCCAGTAAACTTCCTCTTTCGGTTTTCAATTTCATTCAAAATCAACTCAGCTCTTCGTATTTTCATGAAACTTATAATTACCAAGTTTCGTTAACAAATCTTATCTCGTTCATGATATATTGCACGACCGGACACACATCCATCCACACACACACAGACATCATTGAGAAAATGATCAAAACGGATTCAGTGGACCTCAAAAAACGTATTTCCGTGAAAATCTCGTCAACGATTTTTTTCACGATACCAATACTTCCTTATACTGCGTATAAGAAAGTAAAAAAGGGAAAAATTATTTTTGTACGTAGATTAACAAATAAAATAATCAAATTCTTGTGACTTATCTTCACTAATATGCTATTCAAGATCTGTAATTGCAGGACTACTATTCTCTTTTATTTTTAAATGAACCATACCTCATCATTTCCAGGCACCCTTTTCTTGGGCATTGTCCTACAGCTTTGTGAAGGAATCAGTAATGAAATTAAATGTAGCTTTCAAATTTCGTCCTTTGAATTCTGCGTCTAAATATAACAGAATCCTTTTATTGTTTCCAGAGATTCAAGTAAATGTTTGAGATAATAATAGTGAATCATATTTTCGGTAATTAATTTATTTTGCATTCAGTGTGATGTACAAAAATATTGTACAATACGTAACAGGATAAAAAATAAAAATAATAATATAGTATTATAAATAAATAAATAAATAAATAAATATATCATCACGCCTTTTACTCATTACTGGGTGTGGCACTCTGCCGAAGCAGATCTCGGTAAGTGATATATTTATGCTCGAGAAGTGCGGTTACCAGTCGTCAAATCACGGCCTCCAAAGATCTTAGTGGTGAGGGAGCCACAGGGGTAATTTTAAATTGGTGAAAATGTTTTGTCGGCTGTGGGGATCGAACTAGAGTTTTTTGGATCCACAGGCCGACTTGAGTCATTAACCCATTAAATTATAATATAGTATTATAAAGAGGATAATTGGGATACCGCCGGGATTTGAACCTGGGACTTATGCACTCTGTTATACTTGTATGCTTTAACCAACTAAGCTACAGTCGCCATGTAATTCAAATCTGATTTAATTCCAAATTTTCTCTATTTTGTAATGTACCTTATATACCTTAATAATATGAATTACTAGGTGTGGAATTCTACCTTAACAGAGCTTGGTAAGAGATATATTTATACACGTGAAATATGGTTACCAGCTGTCAAATCTCGGCCCCCAAAGATGTTATTTGAGAGGGAACCACAGGGATAGTTTTTTTGTGGTGAAAATTGTTTGTCGGTTATGGGAATCGAACCTGGAATATTGGAAAATTTTAAATAATCTCCCAGAAGATAAATAAATAAATTAAATTAGTTCACTATTTTAAAATAGTTGAAATTAAAATCGTGACATTTTGCGATAAATCTATAAGAATTATAGATTCATAAATATGTAAATAATAAACAAAATCACATCAATATTTGTTGATATGTAGAAATTATTTCATAAAGTCTTAAGTTTCGTTGCGATTTTCTTCATCATTTATAGATTTACATATCTACAAAACTTATGGTTTTACACAGAATTCCACCGTAAACATACCACTACTATTTTAGTTACAATCTAATTTTTCCTAAGGAACCTGGTTCGATCCCTACAGCCGACAAAACATTTTCACCAATTTAAAATTACCCCTGTGGCTCCTCCACCGCTAACATCATTGAGAGCTGTGATTTGACGGCTGGTAACCGCACTTCATGCGCATAAATATATCACTTACCGAGATCTGCTTCGGCAGAGTGCCACACCCAGTAATGAGAAAAGGCGTGATGATATATTTATTTATTTATTTCTAATTTTTCGATAAACAAAACAATGAAAGTAAGTAAACAGTATAAAGTATTTTTGTAATATATCAAGAAAATTTCAAACAAATAATTTTGTCACAGGTGACAAAATTCATGTCCACGTTTTAAAATAAATATCACATTAGCTAGTAATCATTCATCACCTTCTTGGATCTATTTGTACGTTAAAACGAGACAGTAATAATAAAATTAATGCGAAAAAGTACTCTCTCTTCTACAGGCACCGTTCATAAAAATAACTTTTCATTACCTATGCCAAGAGCTCCGAATTTTTGTTACGATACATTAATTTATAAGAGGAACTTTTTTTTTACGTACTCTGAGAATATATGAGCGTGACAGTAAGATATTATATTTTTTTTGTTTTTTTTTTTTTAGGGTTTTAGACATATGAATTACGAAGACATATAGATATATGATATTTTCATTTGAGGTAATAGAATATTACATAATAAGTCAGGAAAGTGATATTTTAATCCGTTGGGTCAAGTAAAAACACTTTCCTGACGTATTATGCATACTATTTCTTTTTTAAAGCCGTTTAATTTAATTAATAATTAAAAATAAATAAATATATCATCACGCCTTCTACCCATTACTGGGTGTGGCACTCTGCCGAAGCAGATCTCGGTAAGTGATATATTTATGCACTGAGCTAGCCACCCCATTAATTAAATAATAATTAATCATAAATCATTCAAAATGTTTAAAGTTTTTGATATAAATTGTATTGGCAGTTGACTGCATATCCCAGGTTACAACAAAAAAATAAAATAGTCAGATAAAATACAAAACAGTCAGACAAAAACCTTTACCAGACTGTTATTTTTGTTGTAGCCTTGGATACGTACTTTACTTGACTGTTTTTGTACAAATCTACTTTCCATACTAAAACTGCTCAAAAAAGTAGCTATTTTCTTGCCGGTTTCAGACAGACGTATTTAAATGACATATATATATATATATATATATATATATATATATATATATATATATATATATGTCATTAATTTACAATTTATTAGAGAGTACTGGACACACTAAAAGACTCTAAAATATCTGCGAAGTCAAAGAGAAATGAAATCTTGTCATCTCCAAAGAAGCAACGCGCAATACAATTTAAAATTGGTTACATGTTAATGTAGCAACACCTTACGTCATTCATCTAGAACTAGTTATATATTTTGATGACGTCAGTCGATGTTTATAACGTTTTTATTATATCATATTATTTTATTAATTAAATTTTCAAACAAAACATTTTGAAATACAATCATTTCTGCTCGAATTTTACTATCACAATTGTAATGTGTATTGCAGAATAATTCTTTAAAACCATAAAAATTAAAATACGTAGGTTTAACTTCGTGTAATAAACTATGATATTTTGCATTAATATAAATACGTAAATACGCTTATTGTTCACATAAAAGTCGGTTTATTATTGTAATATGACAGAATATATTCTGATTTATTATAACTATTAAATATACACACATAAAAACCAAAATAATCTTGCAATAAATTAAATTAAGTAAATAAAATAATCATAGCGACGTTTGCAATACAAACATGAATCGTACCGCGCAGCTCTGATTTGCATTTGTTTAAATTAATAGTAATTTAGTGTTTTGTTTGCAGACACTATTGTCTTCGCCATTCGTTTACTAAACAAGATATTAAGGTAGTACTAGTGTGACGGTGGCGCCATCGGTTGTCGAGTGGCGAAACTGACGCTCAAAAAAATATAAAAATTGAATAAAATAAGTGTTTTATAACTATTATGATTTGAATATCATGAATTGGATGCAGATCTGAATGAAATTTGGCGCACGTAAACATTGGATAGTCATACGCATCCTGTTAAAATATGAAACACATTCATCGTCTGTGAACAAATATATTCGCTTGTAAAGTTGAGTTCTTATACACGGGGCTTATGGCGATCATCACTCAGAATCGCACATATTTGGTTTGTGTACCTCTAAAACCTTGCTGTTTCATTTGAAAAACTAGTAGGATGTTCTAGAACTATCCATGTATATTGTATCAGAAGGAGAAAGTTTGTTATCGTTTAGTAATGGATATATAGCCATGCAAAGCCTTGTTTTTAACGAAAAATTAAGAATCCCAATTTATAATGGCAACACCACACGGTGGTATGAAAATTGAAAATTCACTAGACCAACAACCTGTTAACAATTCATGATATTCAAATCATAATGTGTATAAAACAATTATTTTATTAAATTTTTATATTTTTTTGAGCGTCAGTTTCGCCACTCGACAACCGATGGCGCCACCGTCACACTAGTACTACTTAACTTATAGGTGTTATTAGTAAATAAAATAACCATTTGTCCATATTTTTCTAATCATCCCGTATAAGTCAGAAAGTTTCAATAACTTTTTCTAATAAAACTATCTTCATAATTAATACCTCCTCTACAAGACTGCAGAGAAGAGGAAGAAAAACAAAAGAAGGAAGAAGAATGAAATCCACTAACCTGTTTGCTTCTTTGTGACCTGTTGCTCGTGTTTCTTGCTGGCGTTCCGTTGCGTGGCGGCGTTGTTTCCGGTATGCTCCCGCAGGTGAATATGCTCCAGCAGGACGCTGGGAGAACAGCCCATCACCACCAGCTCTCTGATGAAGGCGTCCACGCGCCTTGGTCGTTATAGCGCCATTATGGAGCAAGAACACAACACTCGCGGGAAAACAGTTTAACACTTTGGTTTAAATCTACTTTAAAAGATTATTATTAAGAACGACTGTTTTATATTTAATATTTAATGTTTCATTTTATGTTTTATTAACATTTCAAAATATTCTAGCTTGCTTCAATACCTAAATTGTTGTTTGAACAATATTAACAAAGTTATAAAAAGTCCTGTCTTACAACTTCAAATATCATATTGGAAATGTTTAAACCACACGACGCCGTCGACGGCCGCGTCTAAACAACGACTTTCTATTTCACTTACACTCACAAATTTATAAATAATTTCGTCTTTATTTCAATCGTTTTAGCGCCGGTTTAAATATACACGACAAAAGATTCATTTTACAAGTTGTTTTCTGAAACGCCGCGATTTCTACTTTTGAACACGTTAAATATATTTAGCTCTACCGTTTAACGAGAGTTATTGACGCACTACTAAGCTTGTAGTTCTGGTTTTAGAAACCTGAAAAAACGAAAAAAAAGTTAGATTTAGTGACTGTTGATTTGTTTATGAATGAAATTAGTTGTAAAGATGTTAATGTGGTGAAAAAATTTCAGGATTCGTATGAAACAGATGTCAACGGTCCACGCTATCTGTTTATATTTTATTTTGTTTGACGGGGCCGACCTGTTAATTTGACAACTCAGGTTCGATTCCCACAGCTGACAATGAATTTTTACCACATTAAAATATATATAAATGGGGTAATGACTCAGTGGTATCAAGTCGGCCTAAAATATGCTAGAATCAGACAAAATTCAAAACATTCACAATACAGAAAAAAAAACATTGATTGTCAAAAAATCTGATATTTCAATCGTCTGTGTTATGAGAAATGCTACCAACACGAATGATAAAAAACACCACTTTATATTTTAAATAAAATAAATATATCATCACGCCTTTTACCCATTACTGAGTGTGGCACTCTGGCGAAGCAGATCTCGGTAAGTGATATATTTATGAGCGTGAAATGCGGTTACCAGCCATCAAATCACGGCCCCCAAAGATGTTAGTGGCGAGGGAGCCACAGCGATAATTTTAAATTGGTGAAAATGTTTTACCGGCTGTGGAAATCGAACCAGGGTTCTTTGGATCCACTGGCCAACTTGGTACCACTGTGCCATCACCCCATATAACAAGCGTGAAATGCGGTTACCAGCCATCAAATCACGGCCCCCAAAGATGTTAGTGGCGAGGGAGCCACAGCGATAATTTTAAATTGGTGAAAATGTTTTACCGGCTGTGGAAATCGAACCAGGGTTCTTTGGATCCACTGGCCAACTTGGTACCACTGTGCCATCACCCCATATAACAAGCGTGAAGTGCGGTTACCAGCCATCAAATCACGGCTCCCAAAGATGTTAGTGGCGAGGGAGCCACAGCGATAATTTTAAATTGGTGAAAATGTTTTACCGGCTGTGGAAATCGAACCAGGGTTCTTTGGATCCACTGGCCAACTTGGTACCACTGTGCCATCACCCCATATAACAAGCGTGAAGTGCGGTTACCAGCCATCAAATCACGGCCCCCAAAGATGTTAGTGGCGAGGGAGCCACAGCGATAATTTTAAATTGGTGAAAATGTTTTACCGGCTGTGGAAATCGAACCAGGGTTCTTTGGATCCACTGGCCAACTTGGTACCACTGTGCCATTACCCCATATAACAAGCGTGAAGTGCGGTTACCAGCCGTCAAATCACGGCAGTCTTGACAAATAAAGTATTAAAATAGTTAATAAAAAAAACTACCTGATTTTTAAGGTCCCAAAATATACGTATCACTTCATTTCAACCAATTTATCACTCTAATTTAACTGTCACCAAAACTTAATTCATAGTGTTTATCTTAACGACCTTTATGTCTCGCTCGTTCAAGAACGCAGTTAACACTGACAAATAATATCAAATCGTTATGAAGATACTTATGTAATAATGATATGATAATTATAGTTCACGCATACGGGACAGACTAACATCAGGATTAATTGTAATACACATTTAAGATTCATATAATCTCGTAAAATATGGAGTAAATATGTATATTGATTATGAGAAGATAAAAAAGAGATAAAGTTAATTCTCTAAAATATACAGCCTCTTTTAACCTTGCAAGGAATAATTATAATACAGGATGAATAAGAAATATAACTAAAATTTAAATAGAAACAAATAAGAGATTTTACGTAATTACAGATATGAAATAAATAAATATATCATCACGCCTTTTACTCATTACTGAGTGTGGCACTCTGCCGTAGCAGATCTCGGTAAGTGATATATTTATGCGCGTGAACTGGGGTTCCCAGTCAACAAATTACAGTCTGCAAAGATGTTAGTGAAGGGGAAGTCACAGGGTTAATTTCAGTGGCGTACCTAGGGGGACGGGGGGTGCGGTCCGCACCGGGCGACACATATTTTGGGGCGGCATTTTTTATATTTAGTTTTAGTTGTAAAAAACAACTTATTCACTTCATAAGTTTACTATTCGATTTCTACAAATTATGAATTATTATATGATTTCTAATATTTTTCTTCATCGTCAAGTCAATGTAGAGTTGAAAATATGATCTCGAAAAATTCCTTTATTACTGCCTAATTTAAATATGCCATCCAATGGTAAAAAAGTTCTCCACCTACAGTTTGTCTCAATTACAATTATTTATTTATGTTTATTAATTTAATGGGTTAATGGCTCAGTGATTTCGAGTTGGTATGTGGATCCTGAGGATTCCCACAGCCGACAAACAATTTTCATCAAATTAAAATTACCCCTGTGGCTCCCTCACCATAAACATCTTTGGGGGCTGTAATTTCACGGCTGGTAACCGCACTTCATGTACTTAAATGTATCACTTACAGAGATCTGCTTCGGCAGAGTGCCACACCCAGTAATAGGTAAATGTCGTGGTGATATATTTATTTTATATTTATTTTTTTAATTTATAAAAACCACCATTTGATTGACTTAGAAAGGGCGGCAAATTGGAGACCGCTCTGGGCGGCAAAAGTTGTAGGTACGCCACTGGTTAATTTTAATCGAACCTTAACGGGTTTATGACGATAAGAAAAAATAATTCAGAAAGGATTCAAATTTAAATAATAGTTTTTATGCAACTAGTGTTAAAAGTGTCACTTTATTTCACGAGATGCGTATACTATTTTTTATTATGCCTGCACAATAATCCTTGTTTAACAAACTAAAAAACGCAATATTAAAACACACGTGTATTAAAGTTGTTAAGCAACAACAATAGTTATTTATTATACAAGTGTGTTATTAGGTATATAAAACACGCAAGAAATGTTTAGACACTAGACCGAAGAATTGTTACCAGCTGTCAAAAAAGGACACCCAAAATTACTAGATAAATGAGCTTGTATATGAAATAAATATTTCGTTTTTACAAAATTTTTATATATCATCAGCTCCGCAGTTACAGATCTTGGAAGATGATATATAATATCACATGAAGTACGGTTACTAGCCGTCAAAATATGTCACCAACAGATCACAAGCCAAAACCCTAATTTTTATTTATTTAATTGTATATTTCATCTATTTTATATAGGTTAGTTGTTCAGTAATATTGAGTCGGTCTATTTGAGAACCCCGGTTCGATTCCCACAACTTTCACCACACTAAAATTACTCCTGTGACACCTGCTCCACTAACATCTTTGGGAGGCGTGATATGACGACTAGTAACCGCACTTCACGCGCATAAATATATCACTTACCGAGATCTGCAACGGCAGAGTGCCACACTCAGTAATGGGTAAAAGGCGTGATGATATATTTATATATTTTATTTTTATATATATATGGCTCTGTGGTATCAAGTCGGCCTGTTAATCCTAAGAACCCTGGTTCGATCCCCACAGCCGACAAAACATTTTCACCAATTTAAAATTACCCCTGTGGTTCCCCCACCACTAACATCTTTGGGGGCCGTGATTTGGTGGCACTTCACGCGCGTAAATATATCATTTTACAGCCGATATAATTTTCAGCTAAGGCTCGTTAAATATTTTTACTAAAAACCATAAAATTTAGGTAACAATATCACACAATAAAATCGCTATCAACAATTTTATGAAGTTGAAATCAATCAATATAATAATAGATTACCAAGGTACCTACATATTTGATATGTTTAAAAACCTTTCAAATAATTTTTCTTAACTTGCCAGTTCTGATTCAGTTTAAACTAAATTTGACAAGAAATTTATATACATTTAATAATTATAAAACAGCCAATGCTCATACGGAAACTTCTTCAATTACCAACACGATAAACGGATAAATATTCTATGTAAACATGTTACGTTATTTATATTTTCATTTCGATGTCAACAAATGCACAAAACTTTTTAGTTTGGCTACATTTTGTATGATATGTCAATCATATTTTCATATTAATATCATTATCTCGCACTATTTTATGAGGTAGATTACTTTAATATTAGTATAGCTTTAGATAAATATGCACGACACAAAATAACATTCGTTCTCAACCTAATTTTGTACTCGTCAATCATTTACTATCAATAACAATTAAAACAAAAATACTTATCTAGTATTGTTGACATGTTCTAATAACATTTATCAGCTTATAAACAAATTTCAAATAACAACTTACATATATCTGTGTTTGGAAGTCTTCGTCCATTGTCAAATGATACAAATACACTAGTTTTTATTATTTTTACGAACACTAAACGATTGCCGAGTGTTGTACGTTCCGACCGCGTGATAATACTGAGACTACTGCACTAAGTGACGGACTAAACGCGAATGAAACGCGCCTGCTGGTACACTACCAGTTTGAAAGCTTGTAAAAGCAGGAATCGAATCTACTTGTTGTACCGTGGATGCAGTACGCATGTCTGTAGCAGAATTTTACTTACAATTTTGCACATATTTTAAATCGAATTGCATTGATGTTAATAAATAAATGAATGTATTTATTATTTATTGTTTAATTGTCAGTAATAATATAACAAGAGAGTGAGAATTGAAAATAATTTGACAGATGTTTCGGAAACTTGTTGCCAGGCAATAGTCACGAAAGCCCGTAGGGCTTGAGTGGCTATTGCCAAATGGCAATTATTTTCTAATTTATCCAACTCTCGAGTTATATTTAATTAGATTATTTTTTGACTTAGATGTTGAGGTCGATTCACCCAACTTAAAAGATTTTGAACTGGGTCCATATCGACTGATTACTTATTAATGTATTCTTGGAAGTTGTTTCCAAAATTTGTTGGTGTATTTCTGTATTTGAAATGGAACTAAATCGATTTTTTTCACACATTTTTCTTGACGCGTTGACAGTTTTAAATAATTATTTGACAACTACCTATCATTTGTCCCAAACAAAAAAGCATTTATAGAGATAATTCCCGGGAATAATCACAAGAGCTTAATTATCAATATAATAATGACAGGATTGGTTAAAACGCAGACACGTGACATACAATGAAACATTTAATTGGTTTTGAGAAACGTCAAAAAATAATCAGTAATAATATAACAAGAGAGTGAGAATAAATTGAAAATAATTTGACAGATCTCTCGAAAACTTGTTGCCAGGCAATAGTCACGAAAGCCCGTAGGACTTGAGTGGCTATTGCCAAATGCCAACAAGTTTGAGAAAGATACTGGAGAATTATTTTCTAATTTATACAACTCTCGAGTTATATTTAATTAGATTATTTTTTGACTTAGCTGTTGAGGTCGATTCATCCAACTTAAAAGATTTTGAACTGGGTCCATATCGACTGATTACTTATTAATGTATTCTTGGAAGTTGTTTCCAAAATTTGTTGGTGTATTTCTGTATTTGAAATGGAACTAAATCGATTTTTTTCACACATCGTCTGTGGGAGTCGAACCCGAGTTCTCAATTCCACAGGCCGACGCAATTTCACTCAGCTTTATGCTGTTATGTAGATACTCATAAATAAATATGTCATTATGTCATTTACCTATTATTGGGTGTGGCACTCTGCCGTAACAGATCTCGGTAAGTTATATATTTATGCGCGTGAAGAGCAGTTACCAGTCGTCAAATCACAGCCCCCAGGGATGTTAGTGGTAAAATTTGTGTGTCGGTTATGGAAATTGAACCCAGGTTGTCAAAGTCAAAGGCTCGATACCACTGAGCTACCTAAACCATCAAATAGATGTATTAGTAAATAATAAACAAATAAATATATCATGTTATTTACCCATTACTGGGTGTGGCATTCCGCCGTAGCAGATCTAAGCAAGTGATATATTTATGCACGTGAAGTGCAGTTGCCAGCTGTCAAATCACGCCCCAAAAGATGCTAGTAAAGAGGAAGGCATAAGCGTAATTTTAATTAGTTGAAAATTGTTTGCCAGCTACAGGAATCGAACCCAGGTTGTCAAATGTACAGGCCGACTCAATACTTTGCCACCTACTCCATTTATATTAAATTTAACAATTAAGAAAAATAAAAAATTATAATTGAAATAGATATCGAAGTAGTCGTGAAACTGTTGCTAATTTTAATTAATATAATTTTTCATACCGATATTATTATTACTAGTATTATTATTTATAATGTAATTATTTATTAAGTAATGTAATAATATTATTTCAATAAAAAAATACTACACTTTATTGTTATAAATAATACCGTAGCTGAAATCCAGAAAAAGATCAAATGACATGAGATGATATATTTATATTTACTAAATGTACAGATTATATTGTACTTGTTGCATGAGAAAATTTCAGGCTTGAATGAATTTTGCTGATCGATTTATGGCTTAGTTTGTTGTATAAATCATAGATGGCGCCACGTAGCTCGTTTGAATTTTGTTTGATTATTACCAGTGTCAAATTTATTTTTTTAGTTGTTGTCCTGGTCACAAAACATATGTTTCATAACTAAAAATTTATAACAATTAATTTATTGATAAATAAATAAATAAATATATCATCACGTCTTCTACCCATTACTAGGTGTGGCACTCTGCCGAAGCAGATCTCGGTAAGTGATATATTTTGCGCGTGAACTGCGGATACCAGTCGTCAAATCACGACCTCCAAAGATGTTAGTGGTGGAGGAGCCACAAGGGTAGCTTTTGAAATTATGAAAATTGTTTGTCGCCTGTGGGAATTGAACCAGGGTTCTCAGGATTCACAGGCCGACTTCATATCACTGAGCTAGCCACCCCATTAATTTATTGATAAAATAAAATATATCAATACGCTTTCTACCCATTACTGGGTCTGGCACTCTACCGAAGCAGATCTCGATAAGTGATATATTTTGCGCGTGAAGTGCGGTTACCAGTCGTCAAATCACGGCCCCATAGATGTTAGTGGTGGAGGAGCCACAGGGGTAGTTTTTGAAATTATGAAAATTGTTTGTCGCCTGTGGGAATCGAACCAGAGTTCTCATTATTCACAGGGCGACTTCATACCACTGAGCTAGCCACTCCATTAATTTATTAATAAAATAAAATATATCATCACGCCTTCTACCCATTACTGGGTGTGGCACTCTGCCGAAGCAGATCTCGGTAAGTGATATATTTTGCGCGTGAAGGTCGTCAAATCACGGCCACCAAAGATGTTAGTAGTGGAGGAGCCACAGGGGTAGTTTTTGAAATTATGAAAATTGTTTGTCGCCTGTGGGAATCGAACCAGAGTTCTCATTATTCACAGGCCGACTTCATACCACTGAGCTAGCCACCCCATTAATTTATTGATAATTCCCTCTATTCGAAATGAAAAATAACCAGGACCCAATGATTGTCTTACCCCTACAATTTACCCCCAACAATTATAAATAAAATGAAAAAAGATAGAAACTAATACCAAACATTAATGAAATAGTGATAGTCCCTTTTTGGATTTCTAATGAATGTAGAAAGAAATGGAATGAAAGGAAATAAGGGCAAGACAAAAAACAAATGATGGATTTTCATTGATTTTGTAATGATTAAACGATAGGAATATATACATGAAAAATATGTATAAATTGATTGAAATAAGTCACACATACACACACGAAATTGAAATTGTAACATAAATGAATACAAAAAAGAAATACATTGTATTTATAAATAATGATGACGATAATGATAAATTTCTCCGCTCAGAAAAGTATGATGCTTATAATCCCTGAGTTTCGGTTTTAAATCAGATCGAATCGAATTCATGACAGCGACAAAATTATATTCAAACAAACGATTGAACGATTCTCTACTTTCTACGCCACTAACTTATTTTGGAACATCTGTAACACATGTAAGTCCGTGTTACACTAAGTCAACATTGTAACTTAAGCGCTAATATTGCTACATTCATTATGGTTCACTATAAATATACATTCTATAAGCTTACAATAAATAATAGAAAGTTGTCACAAACTAAGAGATGATATTACAATTATAACTTACTATTTATAATTCACTTTTATAAAATAATACAGTCTTTTCGCAATTATTGATACATAAAAAAAGTTTTCATACTAAAACTTTGTAATTATTTTCTCTAAAAATCTACATTTAAAATACTGTCAACTTCTAAAATATTCCTAACTATAATATTATATACAGCCTTCCGGAAAATAAAATTTAAGGTACAAAACACACTTATTAAAAACGACAATTTCTAATCTTGACAATTTAAAAATTAACAAACAGATTCACAAAACAAGTTATTCCTCCACCTTTCCAATTCACGCACCTGCTTAAAACGGACGTTAATTATAGATATATCAAAAGGGTGACCAACCTTTCTTGTGAATCTTCTTGTAAACACCTTCCAACACGTTAAATGATTATAAAATTTAACAAGAAGTGCTGATTGCACTAGTTAAACATGCTTCCTAGACTATGACGATATCTGGATCTAGAGAACTAGCGTGTATTGAATTGAAGTGACACTAAGTTAGGTTAGGAAGTGGCGCATGCCCGTTAAGACGCGAGTCGAGCGTTGCGTGAAGCTGGTGGCGATTGTGCGAACAACACGCCTTGGTACATCACTCCATTTAGTTCCATAGATACTACTAGGGAGTTGTCACCGTTCCGCGCATCACCTATAACAAAAAAAAACACTAGATTTAGTAATATTCTTAAGTAGGATTCAAATCAAGCTGTGAAAAATTGTCAAAAGTTGGAGAAGCATTATATTGCGCATACAATTAGTACAGAGTGATCAAAAGGAATTGTTACAGTAGGCAATAAAGCAAAAAATACTTGAAATTGGTAAGCCTGATACATAAATTAATTTCCTGTTGTTGACAGTGACATTTGAAAATTTAAATTACATTTATAAATAAAATAAATAAATATATCATCACGCCTTCTACCCATTACTGGGTGTGGCTCTCTGCCGAAGCAGATCTCGGTAAGTGATATATTTTGCGCGTAAAGTGCGGTTACCAGTCGTCAAATCACGGCCCCCAAAGATGTTAGTGGTGGAGGAGCCACAGGGGTAGCTTTTGAAATTATGAAAATTGTTTGTCGCCTGTGGGAATCGAACCAGGGTTCTCAGGATTCACCGTACGAGTTACATGGCGTCACAATCATTAGTATTGCCAACATAATTCGAAAAAATAGAAAAAAAGTTTGTCACCCTGGCACGCTTTTTTCATTTCATAAATTTGCCGGCAGAGGCGCTATAGAAATTAATATGGTCTATTGTTTGCATTTATTTTATTCGTTTTTTTTTATTGGGGTACCATCTGTTAACAATCAGTGAAACTGCTGCGTTATAAATGTGTATTATTTTTAATTTTCCGCGGTAATTTAGGTTACTGAGTGGTCGTTTAAAAATATAGTTTCTTTCCTCACCTCTGCTATTAATTTTGATGTGAGTGCTCGGCGTCGTAGGAGGGCTATTCCTATCGTCTTCATGCTGCAGCCTCTTCGCAGGAGGTGGAGGATCTCTCTCAGGCTCCCTCTTTACTACATTCACCAACGGGTTTGTGGTGTCCGCCAGGTTGAGTGCTTCCTTCTGCGGTTCTGGACACGGAGGTGTGGCATTGTTGTTGTAGAGATTCCAGAGTGTTAAACGAGACATCTCCAGAGGATTGAGAGGGCTAGTGGTATTCGGAGGCGATGAGGATCCTTGTCTAGGTGGTGTAGCCGCTGAACTGCGGAGCTCCTTATTCAGGAGTTTGACGTATTCCACCATACGGGCCTCAAACTCGCTGGGGGCTAACCCAGGCACGGGGCCGCCTGAAAGGTAACCAACTGCGACAATTAGACAGAGCATTTATTTATTTTTTTTTAATTTAATTTACAATACTGGGTTTTTTTAAATTCTGTATATATGTTGTATTTTCACTGTTTTTAACTAATAGGGAAAAATCTATCGATAACTGAAAATTTTAAATATAAAAAGAAGTATTGATACCATCAGGATTTGAATTTAGGTCCATGTGTTTTTTTTAATCATTCAATTTAATTTCATAAATTGTTAAGTAATTACTTCAAATACTCATAAAATAAATAAATAAATATACCATCACGCCTTGTACCCATTACTGGGTGTGGCACTCTGCCGAAGCAGATCTCGGTAAGTGGTATATTTTGCGCGTGAAGTGCGGTTACCAGTCGTCAAATCACGGCCCCCAAAGATGTTAGTAGTGGAGGAGCCACAGGGGTAGCTTTTGAAATTATGAAAATTGTTTGTCGCCTGTGGGAATCGAACCAGGGTTCTCAGGATCCACAGGCCGACTTCATACCACTGAGCTAGCACCCCATAATACTCATGATATTGTTTTTAATTGTTAGCTACACCGATAAAAGTAAATATGAGAAAAAACTATCAGCAAGAAAAAATGGCGTCCAACTTTTCAAACACGCATAATTTCCAATTCTTTACTAACCTGCAGGTGGCTGCCCCAGGGGTTGGGGATGACTAGGGTGATGTGCCCCATTGTGTAACCCCAATCCTGCTCCGAGTCCCCCTCTAGCCACCAGAGACTGTTGTTGCGTAACTAGCGACAGTGGTGACATCTGGGAAGAAGGTACAGGACTCCTCTGCACCATTTCAGAGTAGGTACCGTAACTGCTGCGTCTACCTTCTCGTCTGTTTCCATCGATGGCCGCTTGGAGCTCTGCTGGAGTGCTCAGACGACGTTTTTCGCATTCGTATGGATAGAGATACTTCATGTATCTTTAAACGAAAAGAGAAGATTATTTAATTATCTCTTTTAGTAGCTATTTAAAAGTACTATTAGAAAAAGAAATAATATTAAAAGAATTAAGTATTAAGTTTTATAAATATTGTACATATTTCGTAATGAATCTTCTCATTGCTTGACCGTTTTCATATCGCCCCAAGTATTACTAAAACATTTAGTGCTTCAACAACACTAGCGCCACAAAACTGTCAAAATATATAGAAATATTTCCAAGAAAAAAAAAATAAAAAAAATATATATATATCATCACGGCTTCTACCCATTATGGGCGTGGAACTCTGTCGTGGTAGATCTCGGTAAATTATATATTTATGAACGTGAAATGTGGTTACCAGCCGTCAAATCACGGTCCCCAAAAATGTTAATAGAAGAGAAATCACAATTTTATTCTGTTGAAAATTGTTTGTCGGCTAGTTACTAAACTACATATCTAAACTGAAAAATTAAAATTAATGTACTTTCAAAACTAATACAACAAGAAATACTGAACTATAATCTACCTAAAAAGTTAGAAAATACTGAAGATATAAATAAACAAATATATCATCACGCCTTCTACCAATTACTGGGTGTGGCACACTGCCGAAGCAGATTTCGGTAAGTGATATATGTTGCACGTGAAGTGCGGTTACCAGTCGTCAAATCACGGCCCCCAAAGATGTTAGTAGTGGAGGAGCCACAGGGGTAGTGTTTGAAATTATGAAAATTGTTTGTCGCCTGTGGGAATCGAACCAGGGTTCTCAGAATCCACAGGCCGACTTCATACCACAGAGCTAGCCACCCCATAAGATATAAGAATAATATATAAATATAAATATATCATCACGCTTTCTACCCATTACTGGGTGTGGCACACTGCCGATGCAGACTTCGGTAAGTGATATATGTTGCGCGTGAAGTGCGGTTATCAGTCGTCAAATCACGGCTCCCAAAGATGTTAGTGGTGGAGGAGCCACAGAGGTAGCTTTTGAAATTATGAAAATTGTTTGTCGCCTGTGGGAATCGAACCAGGGTTCTCAGGATCCACTGGCCGACTTCATATCACTGAGCTAGCCACCCCATAAGATATAAGAATTAAATAATGAAAAACTACAGTCTGCAATGTTATGCATATGGGAATCAAATAAAAGTGCTTCTTTGTTCAACTCTTGACATATGGGTTTGAGCGCCATTTTATTAGGCATTGAGTGTTTGTCTTAATAACTATTTTAATGATAATACTGAAATAGTTTCCAAATTCTTTTTGTGAAATAAAAACTAAGTTTTATGCAGCAAAAACAATTAAATCTAGTCATCCCGTTTGTAAAATAACGATGTCGAAAAGAAAATTTAATTAAAAACTTTAAAAAGCGATAATAAAAACTGATCAATAAAAACGAGACCACGTGCGAACACCAACCATTTCGGCATCTATCATCTGTGGACGAAATAAAAATAATAAAATCAAGAAAAAATAAGAAACGCTTTAAAACATACATAAAAAATGGACCAGTCCAAAAGCATTCGTCTTTGATTTACAACCTAAGGCTTAGTTAAAATTTAAATCGTATACTATAAAATGATATCCAAGAAACATAAAATCCCGCACTGGACGTCAAAAAATCCACAGACTGAACACTGAAATAAAACAAATCAACACAACGCTTGCTAGTTCGCGACACGCCCGCTGCGGCGCTCTGATCTGCGAGAAGCGAAACAAAAGACTGCGCAAGGTGTCAATGATGGAGTTTTAATTGTTAGGTTGAGTTAATTACTTGTCCAATGGTAAATTAGCGTTTAACTTGTTATTATCTAGGAGGGCTTGCGTGGTAAACCTATGGTGAACTTCGAAATGATTGTTATTTTAGTTCAACTGTTAATGGATTTCACCAGAGGAATTTACGCGCCAAATTTAAATGCCTTTAGTGCTTGTTTTCTCTTTAAGCATAATTTACTTAAATATGCCTCATTATTTAAACACATGTAACTCAAAAATAAAGAAGCCATTTTTGATATTTCATAATATAACACCCAAATATGACAATATTATTTAATTCTATTTGTAAATTTGAATTCCTCATGTTTTTATGTTACATACAACCATACTTTTAACTTTTTAAAATGAGCTATGTTTATTTTAATTTTTTTGTCTATAAAAGTGTATGGAAAATGTATAATATTTCTATATTTTTACATTAATAAGCTACAATTAAAACATAATAAAGATATTTCAAATATGTTTGCAAATTATAATTAACTGGCTAGCTCAGTGATATGAAGTCGGCCTGTGGAGAACCCAGGTTCGATTCCCACAGGCGACAAACAATTTTTATAATTTCAAACACTACCCCTGTGGCTCCTCCACTACTAACATCTTTGGAGCCTGTGATTTGAGGACTGATAACCGCACTTCACGCGCAAAATATATCACTTACCGAGATCTGTTTCTACCCATTATTGGGTGTGCCACACCCAGTAATGGGTAGAAGGCGTAATGATATAATTATATATATATATATATATATATATATATATATATATATATATATATATACATAGTCACGCCTTTTACCCATATTGGGTGTGGCACTGTGTCATAGTAGATCTCGGTAAGTGATATATTTTTACGCGGGAAATTATCAGCCGTCAAATCACGGTCCCCCAAGATATTAGAGAACCCTGGTTCGATTCCCACAGGCGACAAATAATGTTCATAATTTCAAAAACTACCCCTGTGGCTCCTACTCCACTAACATCTTTGGAGGACGTGATTTGACGGCTGGTAACCGCACTTCACGCGCATAAATATATCACTTACCGAGATCTGCTTCGGCAAAGTGTCACACCCAGTAATGGGTAAAAGGCGTGATGATATATTTATATTTATTTTAGATTCTCAAAATTGAGATTTCTCAAAAATTTGTAACTATACTTACTGTGTTCGAAGTGTGAACGCAGCTGATGTGATAGAAGAAGGTAAATGCAATCCTTTGATGATTTCTTGCCATAATTTCTTGTTGATGACGTCAACGAGTCCACCTCTGGCTATAACGAGATTGTAGAGTTCATACAGATCGAGAACTGATTTTGCCATAATCGGTAGCCTGTTGATTGGAGTTCCTGTAAAAAAGAAAATATTTTATTAGTTATTTAGTCCTAGTAAACATTAATTAAAGGTAGTACTAGCGTGAATTTTTTTTTGCAGATCTGAATGAAATTTGGCGCACTTAAACATTGGATAGTCATACGCATCCTGTTAAAATATGAAACACATTCATCGTCTGTGAACAAATATATTCGCTTGTAAAGTTGAGTTCTTATACACGGGGTTTATGGCGATCATCACTCAGAATCACACATATTTGGTTTGTGTACCTCTAAAATTTTGCAGTTTCATTTGAAAAACTAGTATAATGTTCTAGAACTATCCATGTATATTTTATCAGAAGGAGAAAGTTTTTTAT
Source organism: Pterostichus madidus (assembly GCA_911728475.2). Classification (NCBI taxonomy): domain Eukaryota; kingdom Metazoa; phylum Arthropoda; class Insecta; order Coleoptera; family Carabidae; genus Pterostichus; species Pterostichus madidus. The sequence continues at coordinate 11,841,038 of OU452315.1, forward strand.
CGTTTAGTAATGGATATATAGCCATGTAAAGCCTTGTTTTTGATGAAAAATTAAGAATCCCAATTTATAATGGCAACACCACACGGTGGTATGGTATTTGAAAATTCACTGGACCAATAACCGGTTAACAATTCATGATATTCAAATCATAATAGGTATAAAATACTTATTTTATTCAATTATTATATTTTTTTTAGCGTAAGTTTCGCCACTCGACAACCGATGGCGCCACCGTCACACTAGTACTACCTTAACTGAATTATAAAGAGTAGAATTGAGATACAGCCAGGATTTGAACTTCTGATCTATGAACTCCCGTCATATGCTTTACACCAGTGGTTTTGAAAGTGTGGGTCGCGAAAACATTGAAGGGGGGTCGTTGGATGCTATTTACAAATTTTAAAATACATGTTTCCAAAGATTCATCCCGTTGCAAACTTTTATTTAAACTTTCAGGATAAATCAAATGAAAAATTTATACTATTTATTTAGATGCTTATGTTTATATTCACGTTTGTTTCTGTTAACAATTAATTTTAAATAATTTGAAACTAGATATGAAATTGGAGATTACACCATTTAATTCCTCATATATTTGTACATAATAATGCATATTTTGAGGATCAAACTATGTATTTTTTAATCGCCGGAGTTGCGATCGCAAAAATGTACGGTAATGAAAATGCCATTTTTTTTGTGGAAACAGTTTAAAAACTGAAAAAAATTAAAATATGGTGCTATATTCATCAGACTACGAGAAATCGAATGCCGTTGAGCGCATCTTCATATCTTTTTTAGTCTTTAAGTTACAGCGATTTTTGACTTTTTGAAAAGCTCAACTTTGAAGGCCCATATCTCGAAAACTAAAAGAGATATTGAAACGCGGTTTGAACGAGTGTATTTCTCGTGCTCCAATTAACTTATACTGATATTTGGAAAATGTTGAAAATTTTAATATTTTTTACAAAAAATTTTTTTCTCCATATTTCAAAAACTTGAAGAGATAATTAAAATCGGTGAAAACCAGTGAATTCCTCTCGTGAAATTATGTAGGTATGCAAAATTTCAGGCAAAAATTCGGAGAGGTAAAGTTTTTATTACAAAAAAACGAAAAATCACTGTTTTTTAATTATTTAAGATTTTTACGAATTTTGGGCATCTTTAGTTTTTTTGCTCTAAAAATTTTATCCGTACTACAAAAACTCTGACATTTTACATACATATGTACTTCTACGAGAGGAATTCACTGGTTTTCACAGATTTTTATTATCTCTTCAAGTTTTTGAAATATGGGCAAAAGAAAATTTTCAAAAAAATTGTAAAATTTTCAAAATTTTCAAAATATTAGTATAAGTTAATTAGAGTACGAGAAATACACTCGTTCAAACCGCATTTCAATATCTCTTTTAGTTTTCGAGATATGGGCCTTCAAAGTTGAAATTTTTAAAAAGACAAAAATCGCCCTATCTCGAGAACTAAACAAGATATGAAGATGCGCTCAACGGCATTCGATTTCTCGTAGTCTGATTTATATAGAACCATAATTTAAAATTTTTGATTTTTAAACTGGTTCAACCAAAAAATTCGCATTTTCGTTAACATAAATTTTTGCAATCACGACTTCGGCGTTTAAAAAATACATATTTTGATGATCAAAATATGCCCAATTATGTAGAAATATATGAAGAATCACATGGCGAAATCCTCAATTTCATATCTAGTGCCATATTATTTTAAATGAATCCTTAGTTTCGTACTATTACGGAAGCATTTACGCCAGATTTTAATGAAATTTAAACATGTTATTTTTCATGAGTTTCCACATTAGTATGCAAATTTGTTGTTTTATTTACCATCCATATAATTAAATACTTGTTTTTATAAACTTTTTCGGTTACCTATACTTTTATGAGACTGTCATGATAGAACCACCTTAATGACAAATTTTTAGTCAATTATAATTTTATTTCTTTCTTTATTATAAATTAGTTCTATTATCATTAATTTTTATCTATTTTTTGAGTACTAAGTTTTTAGATAAGTAGCAAACTATTCTTTTAATATTATACTTCTAATTTTCGCCACTAGGAGCGCATTAAAAAAAACGCAGTGGAAAATACAAATTTGTTGACACATTTTATAGCAGTAAAGTAACGTAGCAATATCTATTAATAATTTATGTGTTATATGGTTGATATGAAAATAGCGAGACGTGATCGTGATATTTGATAAAGGTCTGGAAATACAATTGTTTCGACTTCACGGAATAAATAATGATTTAATAGTATGTAACTATGTAATAAGATTAAATATACTAACGTAGAAAATGAATTGTACTGACAAAGTAATTTGCAACTATTTAACAATCTGGGTTCGTTGTTTTGCAATCTGTGATAAAAATGGATGGATTTAAAGAGCACAATGATTTTGTTGTTGCTTAGCAACTTTAAAACCAGTGTTTTAATGCTGCATTTTCGTACGCTTTTTGATTTGTTAAACAAGGATTATTGTGCAGATATAGAAACAAAATTATAAAATTTAGCAAGAATTTTTCATGGATGCTACGATTCAAATTGACTTTAATTTATAATTTGTAAATTTTGTAGTAATTTTTTTATGCACAACCGGATCGAAAAGCATTTGTTTTAGCCCTAAAGAGCGGGCATAAACACTTATTATTGGCCTATGGGCCAAAAAGAAATAATTCCTAGGGATACATAAATAAAATGACAATTTTTGTTGATTGTGAATACTTGATTCTGCAAAATGTCATTTTATGGGGTGGCTAGTTCAGTGGTATGAAGTCGGCCTGTGGATCCTGAGAACCCTGGTTCGATTCCCACAGGCGACAAACAATTTTCATAATTTCAAAAACTACCCCTGTGGCTCCTCCACCACTAACATCTTTGGGGGCCGTGATTTGAGGACTGGTAACCGCACTTCACGCGCAAAAATATATCACTTACCGAGATATGCTTCGGCAGTGCCACACCCAGTAATGGGTAGAAGGCGTGATGATAATTATTTATTTTATTTCTTTTTTATTTATAATCTTTTGAACATATAATTAAATGTTATTTTGTTGTGCATAAAATATTGTATGTACCACGGGTGAAATTAGCGTTTCTGACCCTAGACATGTTATTAGCCCTCGGAGCTTTGTGACCGGTGCTAATAATCATGCCACGGGCCATAAACGCCTGTTTTCACCCTTGGTACATAAATAACTATTTTGTATTTCGGAGTTCTTATAGCTCTATAAACGTACTGTAAACATGTTGCTAAGGAGATCTGTAGCACACTGTTTTTGGCGCTTTTTATTTTGTAGGAGTGGTACCAATGCTCTTAAATCTGATAGATGAATGACGTAACCTCAAAATTGTAAATAGTCGGTGTTGAAATATTACTAATAAAATATGCTAGAATCAGACAAAATTCAAAACATTCACAATACAAAAAAGAATATTGATTAACTGTCAAAAAAATATGATATTTCAATTGTCTGTATTATGAGAAGCGCTACCAACACGAATGATAAAAAACACCAACTTATATTTTTGACAAGTCGCAATTTTTAAAAAACTAACAAAATTATAAAATTACCTCAATAGAAAAAATAGTATAAAGGACACGTTCCATAAGGCTTGTTAACGCCTGTTTGGACTCGTTTGTTAACAGATTACCTTATGAAACTAGTTCTTTAATATGCTATTATATAAGATTGAACCGTGTCAAACGGCCTGCACAATTTAATTCAATTATTTTTGTCTAAATTCACTAACTGCCTTTTTCGGAAGGATGATTTTTCTCTTGTTAAAAACACTAATTATTTATTTCTACAATTGTGCATCAACCAGAAATCAAAGTAAGTCTAAAGGAATTCAAACAGACAAAAAGAATCATACATTATGAGAAATTTAAGAGAGAATACGAAGCGTAGTACGGTAGTCAACGTGATAACATTTCCAACGATTAAACTCATCCTAAATTTAACCAAGGTGTTATTTAAAATTTTATGGGACATTTTATTGTCATATCGTAACGAAATTCGACATAAGAAGCTTCTGCGGTTGGCAGCAACAGCAGTGACATCTGGCTAATGTTTTTACGGTCTACTAAATTTTTCGAGTTTGAAATAAATCGGAGTTGAACCCCACACATCGGGAAGATGGCCGTTGATTCACTACTCACAAGACGGATTATGAATCACGCTTCACCGTCACGTACCTAAGACAAACGTGTTCTGTCAAACCTGCCATTTCGGTTTTTATTTTCGCGGATTTTTGGGCGCTCGCCAACGAATCTGTGCTAGGATGCTACGAAGGTTTGAGTTGTTAGTGTTTACTTTTGAGAATAAATCAATTTACAGATTAACCAATGACGACAGGATGAAATCAATAGCTTTGATGCTATTTTCTTTGTTAAATGGATGATGATTTGCTAACCCGATGATTCGCTTGTTTATTATCTTTATACTATAGAATTATTCATATTTTTTTCCTTTACAAACCGTTGACAGATTTTAAATAAAAAAATAAATAAATATATCATCACGCCTTCCACCCATTACTGGGTGTGGCACTCTGCCGAAGCAGATCTCGATAAGTGATATATTTTGCGCGTGAAGTCCAGTTACCAGTCGTCAAATCACGGCCCCCAAAGATATTAGTGGTGGAGGAGCCACGGGGGTAGTTTTTGAAATAATGAAAATTGTTTGTCGCCTGTGGGAATCGAATCGAGAGTACCAGGGTTCTCAGGATCCACAGGCCGACTTCATACCACTCAGCTAGCCAACCCATAAAAACACATTATTTCGATTAATTAACTGATTAATAATTCGATTCTTAGTAGGAAGAATATACAATAATAATAAGGATTAATTGAATGAATAAATGGATGAATATGATCGAAGGTGGGAGGAAACAGGCTTGTAGGAAAGAAATTAAGAATGTGGATGATATAATCGAATGATTAAATGTTTCAAGGGTTTGTTTTACCCTTTTAAATGGCTAGTACAGTGGTATGTGTAGCGTTCCGGAATTCGAATCCAGAGATCTCGAGTTCTTATCCCACTTAAGTTAAATATATATTAACTACTATACTACAGCTCTGTGAATTCGAACCCTGTACCGTTATTGAAATCGAGGCCCGAAGGGTCGAGATTTCTTAAACATTCGCGACCTAAAAAAATCACTTATAGTTCGAGGTTAGTAAGCTATTTTTTATAATACTTGCACAAATAGAAGGAAAAGAAAAATCGGTTTCAAAAATTGACAGCTGTCAAATTGTTGTCAAAATAAACATAACCTTGATATGTAATATTTACTTACTATTCACAGTGGATAGTAAGTAAATATTAAAGTCCTGATATAACTACTGTGCAATAAAAATTCCATTTACCGTGTTTAAATTTTGTCATTAATCGGTAACTTACAGTACAAGTATTGTAAAAATATTGTATGTACCACGGGTGAAATTAGCGTTTCTGTTCCTGAGCATGTTATTAGCACGAGGCGTAAAGCGCAAATAGCATTTATTTTATTAGTAACCAAGGAGATTTAATTACAGTTAAAAAATATCACTTTTATTTCATTGGTTCATTTTACAACAAATTTGTTATTCTATTGGATCCCACATATACGTAGCGAGTCGATTTCAAATGTATCAAGATGTTTTGCAGTTCATTTTTGTACTACAGGGTGATCAAAAGGAATTGTTATAGTTGGCAATACAATTCCAGAGATCTTTTTATTCTACAGTTGGCACAACGTCCGATAAAGGCGGAAATGCTATTTGACATTTCTAATAAATACAAATAGGTTATGTCAGGAGTCTGACTGCTAATAGAATTTTGACTTTTAATAGAAATACTTTAGAAATAAATGTAATAATAAATGTACTCAAATTTAAATTTTAAATGTCACTGTCAACAACAGGAAATGAATTTATGTATCAGGCTTACCAATTTCAAGTAGTTTTTTTTATTGCCAACTGTAACAATTCCTTTTGATCACTCTGTATAATTGTAGTGTTTAATTAAATTAAAAGGAAAGTATTGAAGTAAGAAAAAGTAATAGAGATATTTTAAGTAATGACTTATTGCAGACATAAATGTTGTAAGGTCTTCAAGGTGTAACCTCGAACTAATTTATTAAATAAATAATAATTTGTTGTCGGAACCATATTATCATATATCAAATTTCACGAATAGTTTCGATGCATGTAGTAGTACGAAAAGAAAGCAAAATCTAAGTCTAATCTAGATAGTAGAAGTGTAAATTAAAGTTTTCGTTTAAGATAGGTAATAAATCTAATCAAATGACAGAACATTTAGCAATGAACGTCAAACGTCCAAGTCTATCGGCAATTACATTGTTAACACAAATATCAACCAATCTCAACAAAAAGCCTGTGAAAAAGACCGGCAAAACAAAATGGCGGCGGCACACAAATGATACATAAAACATAAAGTGTTATTTCTTTCGCATTCCGGCGGCCGATCGTAAAAGTAACGCAAGAAAGTGTTGAGCCTGCACACTGAAACGATAACTTAGTGGGAAATGACATTTATGAATAGGCCGGTAGAGCGCGCGTGCGTTCCTTCGCCTGCGCCCAAAACTCGCGCGCTGCGAGTTTATACTATACATTGTATACGCGCCCGACGCTCGACGCGCGACGCTGAACCAAAATACATCAAATGACGAGATGAGAAGGTTTTTTTCCTACTGTGGTTTGCGCCAATGTCGTAAAAATACTATTCATGTACATGCACTTTTCATTTATTTTATTGCTTAGCTATTTAATCACAGATATTTCAACATACGCTAAACTAAAAGATTCAAGTTTATTATTTATTTATTTGCTACTTAATCACAATTATAGTAGAATATAGTGCAATCCGAATCATTTAGATACAGTCATACTTCATTGGTTTTTTAATTAAAAGCTTGTGTGGTGCAAGGGTGGATGAAGTAAATTTAAAAGACGAGAAGACCCTATAGAGGTTTATAAATTATTTAATACAATTGATTAAGGTCTATTTATGTTTTATTGGTAAAATGATTTTATAGCGGTAATAAGTTTTTTTTATTATTAACGTACTGTTTGCGATGGCCGCTTTCACCAACAAAACTTAAATTTTAAATTTGGTTTAGATACATAAAATCAAATCGAAAGTCTGACAGTAATATCAATTGTTCCATTTGACATGTAATCCTGATTTATGTTTATTTATTCAAACAGAGTTTAAAATTTAATATTTCTTGATGAAAGTGTATTTAAATGACAGCATTTTAGCAATGAAATTTATAACATCTAACATAAAATAAAGACAAAAAGTCAAATACGATGTGGAACTGAGTCTTAATAAATAAGAAAATGAGGAAAAACCTTCCATCACTTGTCACAAGTTCCAAAAATTAACAGCACGTTTGAATCAACTTATCAGGTCATCATCAAACGGCTGGTCAGTTCAGCTTTAACCATAGACGCGTTTCGTCCTTCCGGACTCATCAGTATGGTGTGATCATATATCCAACTAGACCAACTGGGGAATAGTGGATTGTGATACCATCTTAGCTGAACTGACTGATGTTAAAAAGTAACTATGACGGTAGACATGACATGAGAGCTAAGAAGAAACCCGTGGTGCCATCTACCGACAGAATCGCAAAATGTATGATAGCAATTGAAATAAAATAAAGACAAAAAGTCAAATACGATGTGGAACTGAGTCTTAATAAATAAGAAACGCGTCTATGGTTAAAGCTGAACTGACCAGCCGTTTGATGATGACCTGATAAGTTGATTCAAACGTGCTGTTAATTTTTGGAACTTGTGACAAGTGATGGAAGGTTTTTCCTAATTTTCTTATTTAACATCTAACATCTTTGAGAGACGTAATTTGACGACTGGTAACCGCAAAAGGGATCCGCTCCGACAGAGTGCCTCACCTAATAATGTGTAAAAGGCGTGATGATATATGTATGTATGTATTTACAATTAATTTTGAAAGTGTGAATTAATTCCTGTTAAAATTAATTGTGTATTGTAAATTTACCAAGGATTTTATATAAACATTAAATACCTAACTTACGAGTACAAGTGAAGGGTCTCCACCCCATACCGCCATTTTCAAGAAAGGCAAAACATGAATTGTATTATATGGCATTTTTCTTTTGTTTGTATTGAATACATACTATCAAGTGTCAAATTATAGGTTGAGCAAAATAGATTATTGAATATATAAAACAACCATTTAAAAAATTGCCGTTTTTTGTTTATTATAGATGGACTTTGGTGATAAAACAATTGCAATTATATAAAAAATTATAAAAAACTCAATAGTTTTGTTCAAAACAAATAAATAAAATATTGACGCACTGTTTTAGAAAATTTATTATACACGTACAAATACATATATTAATTAAAGAGAGGCCACATAAATTATTATTATTATTATCCAACAATCGTTGTCTTGGAAACTACATCATAATCGATTTCTTGTCGCACTGCGTGTTACAAAGAGATACTTTCCACACTCATTTTGAATATATGTTGACTTTTCCACACGACTGTAGAAAAACTGTAATATATTTTAACGTGTCATGAGACAAACATGTTGCAAATCTCTGCTCCACATTTAAGCACATCACATCACCGTATAACATTCAAAGAGAAATGAAATTTTTCTCCACCTACATCCCACAAAGAACGCGGATACAAGAAGAACAACTTTTCGCTTTGTTGAATCTACCGCCGTGTAGAGCAATTATCCTGGGATCGTACAGAGTGCACTGCGATCGTTTTGCATGCGAGTTGCGTGCCTCCGTAATAACTATCAGCACCATGGTGCTCTACCGACAGCGAATGTCTTTATTCTGAGTAGAAGAGTATTAAAATTGTTCCCACACTGTTGTTGACTTTGTTTGTTCTGTCTTAATCCTGCACACTTCGATCAAAGAGTAAATTTTTGGTCGTAACAAAAATATGCAACTACTTCAGAGTAATTCAAATTCCATTATTAACTATAATATGTTCTATGCACAACCGGGCCGAAAAGCATGTGTTTTAACCCTAAAAAGCGGGCTTAAACACTTCTTTTTGACCCATGAGCCAAAAAGATATAATTCCTATGGATACATAAATAAAATGACAATTTTTGTTTATTGTGCACCTTACGCGCATAAATATATCACTTACCGAGATCTGCTTCGGCAGAGTGCCACACCCAGTAATGGGTAAAAGGCGTGATGATATATTTATTTATTTTTTTTGTAAATACTTGATTCTGCAAAATGTCATTTTGACATGTAACCTATGTACATATTTTAATCTTTTGAACATATAATTAAATGTTATTTTGTTGTGAATAAAATATTGTATGTACCACGGGTGAAATTAGCGTTTCTGACCCTGAGCATGTTATTAGCCCTCAGCGCATTGCGCCTCGAGCTAATAATCATACCACGGGCCAGAAATGCCTGTTTTCACCCTTGGTACATAAATATTTTTCATAGCAAGCTGAATTCTATTCAATTTGAATTAAATTAATAAAATAAGAAAAATAATAATAATAATAATAATACTGATGAGCTCCAAAAAAGCGAAACGCGTCTATGATTAAGAGCTGATCAGACCAGCCGCTGATGATGACCTAATAAGTTGATTCAGAGGCTGTAAAATTTGTGTAACTTAGACAAATGTGGTATCAAGTCGGCCTGTGGATCCTGAGAACCCTGGTTCGATTCTCACAGGCGACAAACAATTTTCACCATTTTAAAGTAATTTTTTTTCGACCAGTGATTTTCCAAATACGAGGGAGCCACAGGGGTAGTTATTAAAATGGTGAAAATAATTTTTCACGTGTGGGATTTGAACCAGGGTTCTCAGGATCCACAGTCCGACTTGATACCACTGATCTAACTACCCCATAATAAGAAAATAAATATATCATCACGCCTTCTACCCATTACTGGGTGTGGCACTCTGCCGAAGCAGATCTCGGTAAGTGATATATTTTTGCACGTGAAGTGCGGTTACCAGTCGTCAAATCACGGTCCCCAGAGATGTTATTTATTAATATAAATAATTTAAACTTTATCTACGCTTCAGAAAAATATCTAATACAAATTTAGAAGACACTACTTGAAAAGTATCCAACATAGTAGAACCCAATATCACATTTCGTTGCCTTGTCAAAAGACAAAAGAACAGTTCTGACAGCTGAAAACGAAACATTTGTTATTCCAATTTATTTTTAATTATTGTTTGAACCGCTTAATCATATATTATTTTTATATTTCATCTACTAGTCAGGTACTAGTTAGATACTTCCAAAATAGACCCATCATATTTCAATAACATCTTGATGTTTGTCAAATGTTTTAATAGTTATTTTTATAACAAGTGCCGAAAAATGTTTGTTACGTGCAAGTGCAGAATTTGCACGAGCACGTAATCTTTTTCGGCACGTGTTATAAACAACATTTTTCCTACAACTGTGCGATTTAGTAAATCACTAAAATATCAAAATTTATATAATTCTAATGATGACGAGAACGATGTTTTACGGCGTTGTTATGGTTTGTTTGTTGATTGCTTGCACATTGTTCTACGTTATTTAAAAATATTTCACTAACTTCAAGATAATTTCTTCAAAATCGTCTAGATTGGAATAGTACAGTGAGTGATTCTTCTTTATCATAAACACCTCCAAAGATAATTGAAGCTCCGGATCATGTTATGTTGGATCTATTTTCGGCAATGACAATCAACCTGCTACTGGTACTTCTAAAGCGTCCGAAATTGTTGTCAATAATATTACTGTTAATAATATGAACAGGTACGGAAGAAATCAATGTTTCTTTAGACAGTACAAAAGTTTCCACTTCAATATAAGCAACTGTAACAACTGTGTTAATAATATAGATAAACAATAAATATTATGTATTTCACTTACTCTTTAAATAAAACCATTTATTGATATATTTTACTTTGTTCGGTTCTTTTTATTAGTTGTCTACAGATTAGATATACAGCAATTTAAGGTTATGTTTATAAACGTCAAAATATACTACTGCATATTTACTAGCGCTGGTTCACCGTACCTTCTTCCTTAAGCGTCTGTGGCCAAAATATGAATTTCGCGCTTGGCGCAAAATTTAAATCGCTCTCAAAACAACTTTCTTTTGACAGTTACATAATGAAGCATTTTCTGCACTAGTGTTTCTTTGCTTACAGAGACGCACTTGGTCTGCATTCATCTACTTTCGATACGTAACCAAGGCAATAATAGTTCCGTAATAACAAAGAAATCGCACAGTTGTAGGAAAAATTGTTTTAAAGTGAAATGCTTCAAATAAGAGATACTGAAGTAGTATTTTTATTTATTTATTTTAGTATTACAAGTGTTCATTGACCGTGATTTGACGACTGGTAACCGCACTTCACGCGCAAAATATATCACTTACCGAGATCTGCTGCAGCAGAGTGCCACACCCAGTAATGGGTAGAAGGCGTGATGATATATTTATATTTTATTTATTTAAGTGTTCATTGTAACAAAACGACAATAGCTATGGATTGGAAAGGAAGTACAAGTGAGTGTAGCTTGCTATCATAGGCGTTCGTGCATAGGGGCACTGGGTGCGTTCTCTTCGTGACGTCACGCGATCCACAGTCCGCAAACTATGATCTGCGCAAGCGTATAATCACCCATCGGGTAAAACACAATCGCTAGGGTCAAACAACCAAGTCAAACATGCGTTATATGGAATATAGAATCATTAAATTGATATTTCGTTACGTATCTAATTATTTCCCTTGAGAAGCTGTCAGATCTTTGACACGAAGTTGGCTTCAACGCGAAGTTGAAGCCGTTCAGCGTGAAGTTTGCAACAAGTCGATTGAGGTTGTATTACTATATAATCATATTTAATAAGATTGGTTTCTAATGATTTCAGGGAAGGAACTTCTTTTTCACGATACTGAGTGCCGTTTACTTTTCTCGAAATAAGACTGTGTTTACTTAGTATATTACTAGTCTTCTATACTAGCAAGTAATTATCTTTATCTACAGTACAGCTCCATTAGACACTAGTTTTTAACTTCAGGGTAAATTCTAACCAAAAAATCATAACAACCTTTCTATACTGAAAACATTATAAACGTCGACTGACGTCATCCAAAATGATAAAACTTAATAAAATCATAAATAACTGATGCAATGACAATTTAAAACAAAAAATGGCTTGAAATATTGAATAATAGCTATATTTACTATCGCTTCACAGTGGCGTACCTAGAACTTTTGCCGCCTAGGGCGGTCTCCAATTGGCCGCCCTTTCTAAGTCAATCAAATGGTGGTTTTATAGATTAAAAAAATAAATATATCAGTACTAAGTGTGGCACTCTGCCGAAGCAGATCTCGGTAAGTGATATATTTACGTACGTGAAGTGCGGTTACCAGCCGTCAAATCACGGCCGCCAAAGATATTAGTGGTGGGAGAGCCACAGGGGTAATTTTAATTTGGAGAAAATTGTTTGTCAGCTGTGGAAATCGAACCGGAGTCCTTAGGATCCACAGGCCAACTTGAAACCACTGAGCCATTACCCTATTAAATTAATAAACATAAATAAATAATTGTAATTGAGACAAACTATAGGTGGGGAACTTTTTTACCATTGGATGGCATATTTAAATTAGGCAGTAATAAAGGAATTTTTCGAGATAATATTTTCAAGCCTACATTGACTTGACGATGAAGAAAAATATTCGAAATCATATAGTAATTCATAATTCGTAGAAATCGAATAGTAAACTTATGAAGTGAACAAGTTGTTTTTTACAACTAAAACTAAATATAAATTTACCGCCCCAAAATATGCCGCCCGCAACCGCAACCCCCTCCCCCCCCCCAGGTACGCCGCTATATTAGAGAATACCGGGCGCTTAAAAGTTAGTAGATCCACACTCTCTAAAATGTCTGCGAAGTCAAAGAAAAATGAAATCTTGTCATCTCCAAAAAAGTAACGCGCACTAAAATTTAAAACCGATTACATATATACCATGTAAACATAGCAGCACCCTATGTCATTCATCTAGTTATATTTTTTGAAGACGTCAGTCGATCGTTACAATGTTTTCAGTATAACCTTTTTACGATACTGTAATAATTAAATTAAATAAATAAATATATCATCACGCCTTCTACCCATTACTGGGTGTGGCCCTCTGCCGAAGCAGATCTCGGTAAGTGATATATTTTACGCGTGAAGTGCGGTTACCAGTCGTCAAATCACGGCCCCCAAAGATGTTAGTGGTGGAAGAGCCACAGGGGTAGTTTTTGAAATTATGAAAATTGTTTGTCGCCTGTGGGAATCGAACCAGGATTCTCATGATCCACAGGCCGACTTCATAGCACTGAGCTAGCCACCCCATAAATAAATTAATTGATAAATAAATATATCTTTACGCCTTCTACCCATATTACTGGGTGTGGCACTCTGCCGAAGCAGATTTCGGTAAGTGATATATTTTGCGCGTGAAGTGCGGTTACCAGTCGTCAAATTACGGCCCCAAAGATGTTAGTGGTGGAGGAGCCACAGGGGTAGCTTTTGAAATGATGAAAATTGTTAGTCGCCTGTGGGAATCGAACCAGGGTTCTCAGGATTCACAGGTCGACTTCATATCACTGAGCTAGACATCCCATTAATTTATTGATAAAATAAAATATATCATCACGCCTTCTACCCATTACTGGGTGGGCACTCTGCCAAAGCAGATCTCGGTAAGTGATATATTTTACGCGTGAAGTGCGGTTACCAGTCGTCAAATCACGGCCACCAAAGATGTTAGTGGTGGAGGAGCCACAGGGGTAGTTTTTGAAATTATGAAAATTGTTTGTCGCCTGTGGGAATCCAACCAGGATTCACAGAATCTACAGGCCGACTTCATACCACTGAGCTAGCCACCCCATAATAATTAATATTTAATATTTTTTAATTCATTTGAACAGATCTGAGACCTTTGGTTTTGAATCAAATTTGATAATGTTTGTTATACGTTTACAAAAAAAAACCGCCTTTATATGATTGGCAGAAGTCGAGCGCAATTTTGTCCTTTCGTCAAGGCCAACATTTGACTGAGTCACAGATCCACCAGCAGCCAAATCGTGGGTAGGGTTCGTCAAACTCAGGATTTTTTCGTAATAGAACGTGACCGATATTACGTACGACTACTGCGCAGTCAGTGAGTGACAATCGCATCGTTTGATCCGCTTGCTCGATATTAAAAAATACACTGATCCTATAAATAATATGAGAGCGAATCGAGATTTCAGGATGAAAATAGCGGCTGGCGGGCTGTCCTGTCGCCATGACTGATTACTATCACGTGACCAAATCGAGAGCTGTGACAAATAAAAATATCCCTAGATCTGCAGCAAACAACGCGATATAAATAGAGATTTTTATTTTTTCTTTATTATTTGTGCTCGATTTTTATTGCCGTACAAAATTCTCACAATGGTCGCTCTGTTTTAAACTGAAAGCCCGCATGATACGATAAATGGTTTTGTCAATTTTTTATATTCATTTTCTGATCATTAAAAATTGAACATAGTTAATTGAAGCACGAGAAATTCAATGCCGTAAGGCGCATCTCTATATCTCTCTTAGTTTTTGAGATATAGCCTCTGGAAAATACAAAAACTGATAACCTAAAATTGGGGTAACAAATATTCCGGAGTCCATATCATGAAAACTAAACAAGATATGAAGTGACGCTCAACGACATTGAATTCCTCATGTTCGGATTGACTTGTAAGCAAATTTTTAGCAATTTAATTTTTTTGAAAATTTTTTAAGGGGTACCCCTTCGGTTTTTAATGATTTTATGTCTAAAGTTCTTTCTCGTACGAATATTTGAACGAAAATTTACATACATATGTATTTTGACCCACTGAACCCGATGGTAAAGTCATCAAATGTATATGTCTTCTATTTTTTGAGATATTGTTCAAAAATTGTCTTCTGCGAAAGTGGATATTTTTTGAAATTTAAAAATTGCTGAAAATTTGTTTATAACTTAAATGAAGCACGAGAAATTGAATGCCGTTGAGCGCATCTTCATATTTTGTTTAGTTTTTGGGATATAGCTTCGGAAAAGTATAAAATTTAGAGGTAGAATTTGGAAAAATCTACCGCTACATTGAATTAGAAATTTAATTCTATTGATTATTTTTTGACGATTCTCAAAACCAATTAAATGCTTCATTGTATGCCACGTGTCTGCGTTTTAACCAATCCTGTCATTATTATACTGAAAATAAAGCTCTTGTGATTATTCCCGGGAATTATCTCTGTAGGTGCTTTTTTGTTTGTGACAAATGATAGGTAGTTGTCAAATAATTATTTAAAACTGTCAACGCGTCAAATAAAATGTGTGAAAAAAATCGATTTAGTTGTATTTAAATAAATAAAAATAAATATATCATCACGCCTTCTACCCATTACTGGGTGTGGCACTCTGCTGAAGCAGATCTCGGTAAGTGATATATTTTGCGCGTGAAGTGCGGTTACCAGTCGTCAAATCACGGCCCCCAAACATGTTAGTGGTGGAGAAGCCACAGGGATAGCTTTTTCAAATTATGAAAATTTGTCGCCTGTGGGAATCGAACCAGGGACCTCAGGATCCACAGGCCGACTTCATACCACTGAGCTAGCCATCCCATTAGTTGTATTTCAGATACAGAAATACATCAACAAATTTTGGAAACAACTTTCAAGAATACATTAATAAGTAATCAATCGATATTGATCCAGTTCAAAATCTTTTAAGTTGGATGAATCGACCTCAACAGCTAAGTCAAAACATAATCTAATTAAATTAAGTCGAGAGTTGGATAAATTAGAAAATAATTCTCCAGTATCTTTCTCAAACTTGTTGGTATTTGGCAATAGTCACTCAAGCCCTACGGGCTTTCGTAACTATTGCCTGGCAACAAGTTTTCGAAAGATCTGTCAAATTATTTTCAATTTATTCTCACTCTCTTGTTATATTCTTACTGAAAATTTCTTGAGTTTTTTTCGATTCTAGGCTAATTTCTTTCTCGTACGAATATTGTAATTTATTTAGAAATGTATTTTGACCGCTGAATCCAATGGTCCACAAGTACACTATGTTTATTAGTTTTAGGGATATTTATTTGTTAAATTGATGATATGATATATTAATATTGTTTGTCGATCTCCTACTGTATCATTTGAATTCTGTAAAATTCCTGCAAAAGCGTTGCAGAATTGCCAACCTACATAAAATGGAGTAATATTATACAAACAAATTATTTGGCGGCAGTTGCTTAAAAATGTTGATATATGTCCCTACTAAACCAGTTAATAACTTATCCAAGTACTCTTAAGTAAAAACAAAAAACAATCGATCAAAACTTCACATAACTCAGTTGGCTCCTCTCCCGCATCATTGTTAAAACATGTGAATAACGCAAATAAACAAAACAGGCGTCAAGTCAGTCTGTCGCATGCTTAACTCCACACATGCAATATTCATGTGTGTATAAATGCGATCCTCTCTTGTCCAACGACAACAACGGATGATTGGTCAACGGTCTCGCAGTCACCGCCGCCTAGACGAGAGCAGAAACTAACGTTTATTAATGTAATACCGCATATATTTAGATATTTGAATGACATGCTATGCTGCTCGATCTTTTAATAGATAAATCATAAGACCAGACACTCTATACACCTCTATCTACATCGTGAACGCTTTTTTTGTTTTTTGTTTCTATGATACAGTGGCGTACTTCAAGATGGCACCATACATTCCTGTCATTTTCAAATATTTAGTATAACTATACTTAAAACCATTTATAATTAACTTGATTACTGTTAGAATTTATTACTCTTGCATCATTTTTCCCTTTCTTATCTTTTAAGATTCATGTCTAACTACAGTTGTGGTGAATTTACTTGCAAAAACTAATCTACCTTTCTTATCTTTTTAGATTCGTTGTTAGAGGTTTGGGTGTGAGTAGAGATGATTTGAACAGATGTGGAGGAGCAAATGGATGGATATGAATGCAGGGTTGTTGCGTTTGTTGCGTGATGAAAGGTTTCCAGTCAAGAATAAATGGGCTTGTATGAAGGGAACTATGAATGTGGTTGATGTGAGGATGGTATGGTAGGATGAGGACTGATTATTTCATGGAATATAGCGTGATGTTAAAAGAATATCAGTATAGGATTTTTCTTCATTTTTCGTTAGGACATTCTTCAAATACTAAGATTATTAAATATAAAATAATTATAGATAACACTTTGTCTACAAATAAAATTTCTTCCATAGATTTATCTATATGTTTGTACAGAATTGTGGAATCCGCACCATTCAAACGCAATTATATTTTTATTTAAGATAAAGAGACTTAATTTGAATCCGTAAGTGTAACATTGCAGGCTGCAGTACTTCTTTGGTTTATTCTTATAATTTCAGTATTTTATAAGTTTTTATTAATAATTGAGGTAGATTATAGTTGAATGTTTCTTGTTGCGTTAGTTTTAGTAGTACATTAATTCTTATTTTTCAATTTAGATACATAATTTAGTAATTAGTCAGGATATCTTTGTAGTTAACTTGGGTAACTTTGTAAGTATAATTTGTAGAATGTAGCTGTTCGATTGTTCTTCGAACTAGATTTACATTCAGGTATACAACAATACTTTCTACTTGTTAATGTTTTTTTTTTGGAGATAATTCCATTTTTTGCTGCAACCTATAAATACCATTACACATTTACTATTATATTTCAAGTGAAGTATACAACATAATCACAATTAATTTGTAATTTATATTTACAGAAGGAAGAAAGTATAAGGATAAAATTTAAGTTCAGTTTCTTCCAAAATATTTTAAATAAATATATAAACAATATTGAAAGAGTAGTGTCCTATATAATAGATTACACATCTCATGAAAGTGCTCCTTTGTTATAGTTTCAAATTTCGCTACTTTCACATTTTTATTGATCTTTCCAACAGCTTATAATAGGATCCGTACCACTTTTATTTTGTTGTATTTTTGTTTGAACTAAGTGAGATTTGAACCCATGAACTATTAGCAAAGCAAAGTTAATAAGTGGAAAACTAATAGTTTTTAGTTAATGTAAGATCTTTAAGTTCATATTAAAAATAGTTACAGATTATGTGCTAATAAATAGTAAATGTATTAAAGATAATTTTGTATGTTGGCTAATAGTCAAAATAGCAAAAATGTCAAGTTATATTTATTTTACATTTTAGCTGTCAGTAAAAATTATTAGATATGTTTATGTTAAAAGTTAATATACACTTTATATTTTAAGTACTGTTAGCAAACTACTAGCTTTCTTCAATGCTTAGATGTTATAAAATAAAATCACTTATTTGCAAGTAAATATATACTTTAAAACAGTATTTCTCAAACTTTTCTGCCTAGAAATGCCGGATAATTTACTTTGAAATGCTAACCCCCGGTTGCATAAACCGATGTTTACTCTGTTGTTAGTTAATAGCATGTTACAAGACAACCATGGCCAAGATGGCTGACACCACATTTTATATATTTTCTAATTTTTATGTTATAATGAAATAATATAAATACTGTGGATATACAGTGGGCTATGTAAGTAAACGTATATAGCTTAATAGAATGTTAGATGAACCTAAATCGGTAGTAATGGGAAGCTTATTTGTTTATTCTCAATTAATGTTAATCAAGATTAAATAATAAGGGAGACTACAGTTACTGATTATTAAAATAAAATAAATAAATATATCATCACGCCTTCTACTCATTACTGAATGTGGCACCCTTAAAATCGGCGCATTCACATCGGCACCATCTATAGTTACCACCCGTTCCCAAATCTAATTTTCTTTTTTTCCTGTTTATCATGACATAATCTATTTAAAAATCCATTTCTGTCACTGGAATAAATGAGACATCATTTTGCACCCTAGCTCTCTAACTAGTATTGTAATTGGGATTAAGTTCCTGTTGTATAGAGTAGCATAAATAAATAAAAATTATCGGTACCTCCGCCTATGTATTTTCTTGAGCTCCCTCTCTTATTTACTAACATCTCTTTCTTTATATCGCTATCTCTCTTGCACCGTGCTTGATGTATACGATTTTAGAATGACTGATTATCTCGTAAATCTAGAATCTGTTAATGATCATTTCTTGGTAATTATACGATATTTTTAGATCAAATATGTCGTTGTTTCATCTTTTTTCACTTTGAGGCCACGCAAAAACGACTGATTTGAAGTTTAAGCGGTTGCCATTTTTTATTTTGCTGTGTTTAGACTTTTTTTAGATTTTGTTTGTTTATTATGCTAGTAATTTAATTAATTTTCTAACATTTCCGACATTTTAAATCGTTTTATCTATAATTAGTACTAGTATTAATGAATACAAAAATTAATTTGTATTAATTATACTTTGATAACTTTTTTATGGAGTAATGGCTCAGTGGTATCGAGTCAGCCTGTGGATCCTAAGAATCCTGGTTCTATCCCCACAGCAGACAAACATTTTTACCAAATTAAAATTACCCCTGTGGCTCCCCTCACTAACATCTGTGGGGGCTGTAATTTGGCGCTTGGTAACCGCACTTCAAGTGCATAAATATATCAGAGATCTGCTTCGACAGAGTACCACACCCAGTAATGGGTAGAAGGCGTGATGATATATTTGTTTATTTTATTTAGCAAGTAATTTAATTAAGGTTCTTACATGGGGTAATGGCACAGTGGTATCGTGTCGGCCTGTGGATCCTAAGAACCCAGGTTCAATCCCCAGAGCCGACAAACATTTTCACCAATTAAAAAAAAATTCCCTTGTGGCTCCCCCCACCACTAACATCTTTAGGGGCCGTGATTTGGCGACTGATAACCGCACTTCACACGCATAAATATATCACTTACCGAGATCTGCTTCGGCAGAGTGCTGCACCCAGGAATGGGTAGAAGGCGTGATGATATATTTGTTTATTTTATTTAGCAAGTAATTTTATTAATTTTCTTACATGGGGTAATGGCACAGTGGTATCGTGTCGGCCTGTGGATCCTAAGAACCCTGGTTCGATCCCCACAACCGACATTTTTACCAATTTAAAAAATTACCCATGTGGCCTCCCCACCAATAACATCTTTGGGGGCCGTGATTTGACGACTGCTAACCGCACTTCACGCGCATAAATATATCACTTACCGAGATCTGCTTCGACAGAGTGCCATATCCAGTAATGGATAAAAGACGTGATAATATATTTATTTATTTATTTATTTACATTTCCGACATTTTAAATCGTTCAATCTATAATTACTACAAGTATTAATTAGTAAAAAAATTAATTTGTATTAATTATATTTTGATAACTTTAATTAATAAGCAATTTTAAGCAATTGATATCAAGGAATGCAAAAATTTGTTAATTACTGTTTGGTATGTACGAGTATAATGCATAAATAGTTTAAAGCAATTAACACAAATTATAATTAAAATAATATTGAGAGGAAATTACAGGTTACAAAATGAAAAATCGTGAAGATCAAAAACATTTTACAACAGATAAAATGATTAATTAAACATTAATATAAAAAACTACAAAATCCCGCAATATAATAATTTATCATATTTCATCATAAAAACAAGAAAAAAGATTATAAATAAATGTTAATTAATATAACTAATTTTCACATAAACTATAAAGTAGAGTCAAGTCTAGCCGTAAGACATAATTAAATTACGTTCAACAGCAAGTTAAACGTATAAATAGATACCGATTCCTTCTTTATCGATCAATCGATCAATACGAATTTCTCTCCCCGCGGCAGTGTAGTAATTAAGAATGCAGACATTTTATTATTACCAGCATTAATGATTATTTTAATTGTTTATACAATTATGCATATTTCCTTATTGAAAGTTTTCAAAAATATACAGTTGTTCCATTATTGGCTATTCATCAATTACTGATTGCAAAAATTATAAATTTACGACTAATAGTAATTAAAATATTTATACAGATGATTGAAAAGTAACTGTATGGCTTTTTATTAACAGGCTGTACAACTTTAAAACACTAAATTGTAAGTAATAATTTATGAACGTTTCGCGGTACCGGCAGTACAGTGATATGAGTAGCGGTAATGAATTTGAATCCGGAGATCCTGAGTTCTAATCCCACTGAGGCTAAAATATAATATATCGCACTACGGCTCGGTGAGTTCGGACCTGTACTGTAATTGGGGTTAAGTTGTACAGCGATGAATAAATAAATAAATATTTTTAGCGATATAGTTAGAGAGCTAGGGTGCAAAATGATGTCTCATTTAATCCAGTGACAGAAATGGATTTTTTAATAGGTTGGTGCTATAGATAGCGCCGATGTGAATGCGCAGATTTTAAGGGTGGTTGTTGATCCCTACACCAGTCCACTTTCAGAGCTTCTGTCACCAATGAGCAACCAGCAATAATTTCTGTCAATTTTGTTATGTATTCATCGTGAACAAGTAGTAATATGTCACACGACACCATAAAAATTGCCTACTTTGACAGGTTTTGTCGCGCATGCGTCACCGGCCAAAACTTCTGTCTACCATTTTTATTACTTAAACTTAATTATACCAAAGTTTATAATTTAAACTGAAAATTAGCCTGTAAAAAATATGTCAACAACTACCCTTATAATCGACGTCATCTATAGTTGCCACCCGTTCTCAAATCTAATTTTCTTTTTTTTTATGTTTATCATGACATAATCTATTAAAAAATCCATACCTGTCACTGGAATAATTGAGACATCATTTTGCACCCTAGCTCTCTATTACGATATTTGAATACAAAGATCCCGAGTTCGAATCCCAATAAAGCTACAGAAACTGCGGCATAAGTCCGGACTCTGTATTGTAATTGAGATTGGCTTGTATAGAATAAATAAATAATACATTTTCTACCCATTACTGGGTGTGGCACTCTGCCGTAGCAGATCTCGGTAACTGATATATTTTGAGCGTGAAGTGCGGGTATCAGTCGTCAAATCACAGCCCCCAATATTGTTAGTGGAGAGGGGAGGCACAGGGGTAGTTTTAATGTGGAGAAAATTGTTTGTCGGCTGTGGGAATCGAATCCGGCTTCTCAAATCCACAGGCCGATATCACTGAGCTACCTACCCCATGACATACATGATGAAAATTTAAATAAAAGTGTTGAAATACTACATTAAAGAACGAGTTACATTAAATAAATGAATAAATATATCATCACGCCTTTTATCCATTACTGGGTGTGGCACTCTGCCGTAGCAGATCTCGTTAAGTGATATATTTTGAGCGTGAAGTGCAGGTATCAGTCGTCAAATCACAACCCCCAATGTTGTTAGTGGAGGGAGGAGCCACAGTGGTAGTTTTAATGTGGAGAAAATTGTTTGTCGGTTGTGGGAATCGAACCCGGGTTCTCAAATTCACAGGCCGACTCAATACCACTGAGCGACCTATTCCATAAGTTGTATAGTATAAATAAATAAACAGCGGTCACGATAGTCGAGCGACCAATATAGCAGTCGCTTGGCATTGCAAGCCGTAGATCTCGGGTTCGAATCTCGCCCAGAGTATGGATGTTTCTGTTGTATTTGTATTTGTAAAGATGACAACAAAAATACTATATAGACTAGAAGCTAATAAAAATGTAATTAAAAAATAAATAAATAAATAAATAAGATGGCAGGAATGCGAGAAAAATATTTGGCACAAGTTATAATATTGTATGAGGAACAAACTTATGTGATATTCGAAATAATGAATTTCCTGCTTCTGAAATAAATTGGATTTTAAATTAATTGCTGACAGAACTAGACAATCGTTTTGTCTGTAACTAATTTCACAAATAAGTGAAGTTGGTTATTAATTTTCTCGACTGAAATCAAGAACTAACAAATTAAATAGACACACGGTGTGAAGTAAGTTTGATTATCATTTACAGTTTTGTGATTAATTATGCTTTTGTTTGATGACATTTGTAAGATATGAATTGTTTCTATTATATAAATAAATAAAAATAAATATATCATCACGCCTTCTACCTATTACTGGGTGTGGCACTCTGCCGAAGCAGATCTTGGTAAGTGATATATTTTGCGCGTGAAGTGCGGTTACCAGTCGTTAAATCACGGCCCCCAAAGATGTTAGTGGTGGAGGAGCCACAAGGGTAGTTTTTCAAATAATGAAAATTGTTTGATGCCTGTGGGAATCGAACTAGGGTTCTCAGGATTCACAGTCCGACTTCATACCACTGAGCTAGCCACCCCATATGTTCCTGTTATAAACAAGTAAATTTATCTATATTTATGAATGATAATGATAGGATGGGGTAGGTGGTTTAGTGGTATCAAGTCGGCTTGTAGATTCTGAAAACCCTGGTTCAATTCCCACAGCCGACAAACAATTTTCACCACGTTGAAACTACCCCTGTGGCTCTTCCTCCACTAACATCTTAGGAGGCTGTGATTTGACGGCTGGTAACCGCACTTCACGCGCATAAATATATCACTTACCAAGATCTGCTTCGGCAGAGTGCCATACCCAGTAATGGGTAAAATGCGATATTTATTTATTTATATTTATAATAATAGTTTCTCAACAGTTTCACTGTTTAATTATTTTGTTATTAACTTGATAGTTTTAAAAATAAATATTCAACGCGTTAACTTTACTTTAAAAATGTGTCGTGATGGAAAGCTTTTTCCTATTTTTCTTATTTATTAAGACACAGTTCCACATCGCAATTGACTTTTTGTCTTTATATTATTTAAATTGCTGTCAAGCAGTTTGCGATTTCTGTTGGTAGATGGCAATTGATTTCAGAAATGAATGAAAGTCAAACGTATTATATAAATAATTGCGTGTATTGATAGGAAATGCTTGAGTTTATAATAAAGTGAAAGTACCTACATTATTATAATCTGCGATATTTAAAAACGTGCAAGTTGATATACATGCAACATAAGTCGAAATAAAACCATTAAAAGCTCATTTAAAACAAAGTGAATTAACATTTAAACATTTGAGCGGGCTGAGAGTTCAAAGAAATCCACTCGCAAAGTTTATAGTCGACACAGTGAATAAAATCCTGCGATTAAGACAGTAATTATCAAGGAATCGCAGTGCTCTAGACACGACTTCATTGCGATGGTACAACTCGCTCGCCATAAATCAATGTACGAATTCGTAGCCACATATAAAACCTAAAATTGTTTATAAGACTTAAATTTAGTGCGTAAACAAGAAGAAGAGTGTATAGACCATAGTTTAATGACTAAAATACCGACAAAATGTGCTTTGAAATCACTATAAAATGAGCTATTCCGTTTAAAAATAAACCAAATAAAATAAACTAGGGGCTACCGTGCTTTTGATACATCCCGTATTAAAATTTTACCATCTCATCAGTGGTTTTTATTTTTGCGTCATAAAGTCGTGTGTTCATATCCTTGGGTGACTTTTATTATAATCGATACAGAAAAATTTTACGTGATGAGGGATTTTAGTCCTACAGACGGATGTTAAAAGTCAGATTAAATATATATAAATTAGTTAATTATATAAAATGGAGACTTCAGTAGCCAGACGGAGTTTATAAAATTGCCAGACAGGGAAATTGCTTTTAAGATGCTTCTGGAATTATTCAACGGCGCCCATGAACATGTTTTTATGGAAATCAGCAACTCTTGCCTGTGAGGGGGAAGAACAACCGTAGTACTACAACTGTCTGTAAATAATTGGAACTGCATATAGTCCAAAACTTAAAAACAAAATAATAGAAATCCCAAACATGTGAACAGTTCCACAAGATTTTGAATGAAAATTGAAACCATATTCAAAACTGTATGTGAACATACAGAAGACAGAAAGTCAATTGCGGTGTGGAACAGTGTCTTAATAAATAAGAAAAATAGGAAAAAACTTTCCATCACTTGTCACAAATCCCACAAAATTTAGAGCACGTTTGAATCAACTTATCAGGTCATCATCAAACGGCTGGTCGGTTCAGCTTTAACTATAGACGCGTTTCGTCCTTTAGGGACTCATCAGTATGGTGTGATCAACTATCCAACTAGACCAACTAGGGGCTAGTGAACTGTGATACTTTTTCAAGCTGAACTGACTGATGTTAAAAAGTATGTAAGTCGGTATGCATGACATGAGAGCTACGGAGCAACCCGTATTACTATTGTTAACGCAAAGTACCGATGGCAGCGCTCGAAAGTGTGATAACTGTGCGCGTGTACTTAAATCACTCGGTGCTGCGCACCTCGTTTTTCAATTTGTACACTGGCACGTTATCTTACACTTTCGATTCTTGTTATGTAATATACTAATAGTATTTTGAATGAATTTGATCTTCGAAATTATGTTGAATATTACCCCACGACCAATAGCGTTTTATTATTTGATCACGTTGTCATGGAAATGAGTGAATTATTAAGAGCTGTATTCCATTTGACACTTGGTTCACTTAAATCAATTCAGATAAATTTGACACGTGATTAAATGAACTGAATTAAGCAAACTGATGCACTTATTGGGGTGAATTACTTCAAAGTAAATTAGAATAAGTAATTATAGTATTGGAAATAAAGTCAGCGATTTAATCCAGCGAAATAAATAAACGATCTGGTTCAGTAAATGTAAGTTAGATCTGATCCAAATGGCAAATGGAATACGCCTAATATGATACAATTCTGGGAATCTTTTTATTCCACAGTTGACACAACGCCAGGTAAAGGCGGAAATACTATTTGACAAGTCATTTTTATAATAAATACAAATAGGTGGAGTGCCAGAAATACTTTAGATAATTGTTCTGTGAATTATGTTAAGAAATAAAAGGATGTGGGTAACGGAAACAACGATTTTTATTCAGTTAAATTTTCAAATGTCACTGTCGACAACAGTAAATAAATGTATGTATCAGTCTTACCACTTTCAAGTATTTGATCAGCCTGTATATTAATACCGGATGACTATAATTTATTGATAATTTTTAAGTTGGCTACCCTGTTTAGTTGGCAAGCCTCGTAACTGTCAACATGACATTTCTTGATATGTTTTTTAGTTTAAAAGTTTTCCCTATTTGATATTATTGTAACTATCCATTTTTATAAATAAGGGTGAAATAAAATTTGATAATGACAGATAATCAAATTAAAGTTATATTTTATTTGACATATTTGAATTTGACAATCAGGTATACCAACATAAAACTGAAAATATATACGTATCAATAAAAAAAGTTAGCCGGTATTACAGAGTGATCAAAAGGAATTGTTACAGTTGGCAATAAAAAAAACTACTTGTAATTGGTAAGCCTGATACATAAATTCATTTCCTGTTGTTGACAGTGACATTTAAAATTTAAATTTGAGTACATTTATTTCTAAAGTATTTCTATTACTTAAAAAGTCAAAATTCTATTAGCTGTCAGACTCCTGACATAACCTATTTGTATTTATTAGAAATATCAAATAGCATGTTCGCCTTTATCTGACGTTGTGCCAACTATAACAATTCCTTTTGATCACCCTGTAGTATACTTGCTTTATGAAAAATGTTGGAGAATTTTAGTTTGTTACGTTTATCCCAAGTGTATAAAATGATTCAGCAAACAGACGATAAGTGTGGTTAGAAGTAAGCACAACCACAAACGCCATATTTTATTTATCTAGCAACCAACATGAAACAATTCATTTTAATTATACATCAGTAGAATTTTATCTTCACCGTAACCGTTCGCGTAACTTACAAAAGTATTCATGCTCTTGTTGGGGTGTGCCGTTTCATAGGAAGAAGTCCACAACTTCAGTTTTACGATCAGTGCGCGGCCGCATTGCGTTCGATACGACTTGATTTGTTTTCTTAGAATCGCGTGCAATATGGCGGCCACAACATGGTTTAACATGCACACTACTCTGTACAATGCACTGTGTGACGTCACAATATTCCATGCGAAATGAATTCTGGGAACGGGAGGCGATACTATTTTTCTCGTACGCTTTTCGAAACTTATTTACGCATTATTCACATCATTTACAACACGAAAATGATGATCTGGAATTGCAGATTTACCGCAAAATAATCGTTATATAAATAAAAATATATCATCACGCCTTCTACCCATTACTGGGTGTGGCAGATCTCGGTAAGTGATATATTTTGCGCGTGAAGTGCGGTTACCAGTCGTCAAATCACGGCCCCCAAAGATGTTAGTGGTGGAGGAGCCACAGGGGTAGCTTTTGAAATTATGAAAATTGTTTGTCGCCTGTGGGAATGGAACCAGGGTTCTCAGAATCCATAGGCCGACTTCATACCAATGAGCTAGCCACCCCATAAAGAATCGTTATAATATATTCAAAAGTTTTTTGAATGGCGATATAAATAAAAGTTATGTGTGTTTTATTTTTGATGGTGTTTAATAATAATTGAATGTCGAAACAAAAATAAAAACGACAGATGAAGGTGTTTTGATAGCATGTTTTTATTTTTGATTTATTATGACAACGTCTGCTTTGAATGCAGATTTCTGTAATATTTTAAATGAAACGAACCGGATCATTTAGATTTTAAAATAATGTTGTTTGATCTTTTCATTTCCTATATACATTTTTATTTAAGGAAATGCTATACGTAGACCAGCTCGATTTAAAATGAAGAAAACATATTTTTCGAGTAACCTAAAAATATAAACTAAATATTTTAATAAAGATAAATACATTATACCTACATTATATTTGAAAGTATAATAGGTAATAAAAATATAAAGAAATATAAACAAATATTATAAAATAATAAATAATATGGATGAATCCTGAGAACCCTGGTTCGATTCCCACAGGCGACAAACAATTTTCATAATTTCAAAAACTACCCCTGTGGCTCCTCCACCACGAACATCTTTGGGGGCCGTGATTTGACGACTGATAACCGCACTTCACGCGCAAAATATATGCCCTCCCCCTCCCCCTCCCCACCACAGCAAAAGTGTAAGTAATCGTGAAATATTGTGGATGGTCGTCCGTGGAGAATATAAAAATAAAAATATGATAATAACAAGAACAAAACATCAATCTTTCAGTGGAAGTGCACAGATGATAATTTCTAGAAGTCAATAATAATATTTATAATACAGGTAATAAAGAATTTTTATTTCGCTTTATTGTTGCGTTGTTTTATTATGAGCATTTATTATGCGCAGAACAAAAAGGACAGGCGTAGAGAAAGAAAGACAGAACAACGATATAATTTCTTAGCGCGGCGCGGCGGCAAACTGCATAAGCTTCTTGTATCGCGTCCATGACTAACTGATATTATACCATATAGGTATTTTGTTTTAATGTTTACCGCCGTTACAATATGACACGATGAATGGAAGAATGGCCAATGGTGTATGTTTAATGTGGGAATTTAGTCGGAGAGCAAATCATGGACTGCATTCATGTCATAAATTATTTTATTGCTTTTATAAGAAATCTACTCAGTTAAGCTTTAATTCATTTAGGCCCGCAGCGCGTAAAGCGAATCTCTAAATCAAATGCTACTGTTTTTATTTCTTTTTATCGTATTGTTCTTTACTCACCCTCTGGTAACAACCACAGCTGCAAGATTTCAGGTCTACCGTATTTTTTAGTAAATAATTATTTGTATCATCACTAGGCCGGAAACTGGACTTTTGCGAGTGCCAGCATATTTTTCGCGCCTAGCAAATAGCGAGTTTCTGAATATGTGATACGAGTACATAAGATTTTTCGCGCCGATTTAAATTAATTTAAAATTGCTAGAAAGCTATTTGTTGTTTAGTAATTTCATTAAAGTGTTTACCTGCAATTGTGTAAAATTCACTTTCAAACACAAGCGTAGGGACGACACTCCCTTTGTTTCTTATCTTTTTATTCGTTTTCTGATCTTACATTGAGTGTTTAACTGCAATTGTGTGGAATTCACTTTCATAAACAAACGCAGGGCGACACTCCCTTCCTTCCTTTCGTATTTTTTTGTTTCATTTTCAGTTACTGCATTGTGTGGTCTTTTCATTCATATACAAGTGCAGGCTATCGCTTTCATCTTTTTTAATCTTTGTAGATTCGTTACTACATTCGTTGTTAGGAGTAAACGTGAGTAATTTGAGATGTTTTATGCATATGTTATGTACATCGAAAAAAGAAGATGAATGATAAGTAAATAGGAATGATGTGATTGAAGTTTTTCTTGTATGATAAATGAGTGTAATAAATGAAAGAGTTTATATGGGTGATCTATGAATGTGGTTAAAGTGAGGGTGGTGTGTTTGGATGATAATGTTTGACGAGGGCTGATTATTTGATGAATGTAATGAGTGAATATTTTATGAGTGATTTTAGGGTTCGTGCTAACCCATGTGTTGGGATATAGCGAGAAGATATGTATGTATGTATGTAAAAAGCTATAATCTGCAAGTACGAAATTGACAATTTCATAACATCGTAACATTCCTATTTTCATATATTAGATTTGCCCAGATGAATTTTCTCTACCACGCTACCTACGGCTCTTATTTTTTAGCACCTTCGCTATGCATCTTTCGGAAAACTTTATTACTCGACCTGATAACTTTTCCGGAGGTTATATTTTAAAAACTAAACAAGATATATAGATGCGCTCAACGGCATTGAATTCCCCGAGACCTAATTGACTCATTAGCCAACTTTTAGCGTAGTCCAAACTATTTGTTTATTATTCTTATTTTACTATTGGGTCTTATTAACTATTTGAATATTCGAATTATTCGGATTGTTCGGTTATTCGAATATCAGTTCAGATATCTGAGTTATTTGGATATTCGAACTAACTGGATAGCCAAAAACTGTCTATCCGTTATGTAAATATCCGAATATCCGAATATAATTAGCATCCCTACTATATTCCATCAAATGGGGTAACACGAACCCTAGCAACATTCACTCATTACATTCATCAAGTAATCAGTCATCATCAAACATTAACATTCTAATATACCACCCTAGATTGTACTGTAAATTTTCCTGTAATGGAATAAATATCCTGTTGTACAGGAGAAGCAAGAACACCATCTCGCTCACCATCCCTTCTTTCTCGTACATTCTTCACTCATACGTTATTCATAATGCGTTCATTGCGTTCACATACGCATAGGTTCGCTCGCGGGCGTTATTCGGGATCCACCTTCGATAGGTAATTAACTCAGGCCACACTTCTTCAGTCTCCGTCCATATGCGATAAATAACGATCACCAGTTTATAAATAAGTCCAGACACTGTTGTTCTCCCAGATAAGTAATTACAATGTGAAATGGTCGCAGTAGGCCGCGCCCAGCGCGATGTACGAGTATATGCCCGAGTACCACCATAACGTATGGATAAGTGTAAGGTATGATCCTGCAGATGCAGATGCTACATTATCAACAATTGAAAGATTGAATAAACAACTTGCATCCTTTACTCCTCCATTAAAGTAAAGCTTGAATTAGACTAGTGGCACAAAAAAACAAACATTTAAAATTCGTGAAATTTTTACAATTTTCTAACCGTTATAACTTGGCGAATTTTTAGGTAATTTGGACGAATTTTCGCCCCTCCCGCAAACCTCTAGAAGAAAAATGTTTTTAGTGGAAAAAACGTCCATCTTTGACGATCTGTACGGAGCTAAGAAAAATGTGTGGACTACATTCACCATCAGGGCAATAAAGTTTACTCAATTCCCAGGAAAGAACGCACAGAACGAAGTTCCTACGATGAATTGGCACAGAGTCATGGGCGTCCGCAGGGGGAGGCAACAAATAGCCCCCTGGATATTAACTATGGTGGTGACATGACTCTCGAACATAGGACTTTAACATGTAAAACTATAATTTTGTAATTTCCTGCTTCCCTAAATATTTTAAGCAAAAACAGCTTGAAATAAAAGATTTAGCGCATAAAATTCTGCATCTGAACCAATAAACAAAATGAATTTTTCATACTTTGTAACGACACAAATTAGATTTGAAAATGACGAAAATTAAACAAATGTTTGACGTTTCATCTGTCTAAATAAATGAAATAATAAATAAAGAATTTATTTTGACAGTGACAGATTGAACGTCAAACATTTGTTTAATTTTGTTTCAATTTCATAGCTATAGATAGTTTTGAGACAATTTAAGTCATTTTCAGATCTAATTTGTTTCTTTACAAGGCATGCAAAATTAATTTCTTATTTTATGCCCTAAAACTTTTATTTGGAGCTTTTTTGTTTTAAATAATTAGGGAAGCAGGAAATTAAAACAATATATTTTACATGTTATATATTAGGATTCAACCTTGACCACTAGCTTGGTTCGCAAGTCATGTAATCTTGGTTTTTTCCCTTGCTACGTCTACTGATGATGAGAACTTAGTTCTCGAAATACGTAGTTAGATTTATCTTTATATTTATTAAGGCTTAGAGGATTAATTTATTCTTAGTTATATCTTAGCCTTACATTATTACTTTTTACTTTATGTTTTATATATATATATATATATATATATATATATATATATATATATATATATATAAATAAAATTAAAATTATAAGTTTCAAGATAATAAATTGAATCTGAAACTAAATTTCCAGCAGTATTCTTATGGCCAGCTAGCGACATGTTCCCTATCGTAACAACATTGAGTAATCTAAGTTTATTAAGTATACACAGACACAAAATATTAGAAAATAAAAACGGTAAAATTGCTAAATCGGAATTTATTGAAGAAGTGGTGTCAATTTATAGAAGAGTTATTCAAAGATCGTCCTTCCTCTTCAATTAAACCTAGACGACGAAGACTAGTAATTTATTTCACAAATTTAAAAATTTTTCGTCTATTTGTTATATGTATTTATATTTGTTATGTAAAAAAAATATTTTAGAAATTTACATATATCTAAGCGTTTTTTGTATTTATTTGTCTACACAAATAAACTTATATTATTATTATTATTATTACTACAGTAAAGTAGGTAAATAGTCGTTAAGTTTGGCGTTTAACATGATGCAAATAATAATAAAACAAGGATTTTTTGAAATCTAAATTTTATTCAAGAACAGAGATATCTGAAAGTTAGTGGACTGGAAGTAGTAGTTTAAAACCAGTTATTAGTATTATTGCATACAGTAGTAGCTAATTAAATTTATCAGAAAAACATAAAAAACCTACACGTGCCTCAGATATTCTCTCACCAAGAAATCTGAAAATAAAACAACTGACGAAACTAAAAAACATTACATTTATTTTCCCATAATTTTATGTAAATTTAAATACACAATAATACATTTCTCTCGAATATTAAAACCGACAAGAATGAGAATGAATCAGTCGAAAGTGGAAGAGAAATAAGGGTGATATTTGCTCGAGAGGATTCTGCCGGTATCAATTAGACCGCATCGTAAATTGCGCTAAAATCGCTGGATGCGTGGATGGGCCGGTCTTTTCAATTTGCCAGGAATGCCAACTGAATAAACATGTCGTCGCGAAGTTTCGATCTACAGCTCGACTTTCAAGATCTCGCTTCAGCCCTTCCCATCAAGACATGGAGGCCTATCGCTGGTTAATTTGTTAAACAAAGATTATTATGCAAGTTTAATAAAATAGTTACTTGTTGGTGTCGTTTGAAAGAAAAAAAAACCGTTTTAGTAAGTTAACTGTTATCTCCAGAAAGTATTGACGTTTCTCAAAACCAATAAAATGCTTCATTGTATGTCACGTGTCTGCGTTTTAACCAATCCTGTCATTATTATACTAAGAATAAAGCTCTTGTGATTATTCCCGAGAATAATCTCTGTAGGTGCTTTTTTGTTTGTGACAAATGATAGGTAGTTGTCAAATAATTATTTAAAACTGTCAACGCGTCAAGTAAAATGTGTGAAAAAAATCGATTTAGTTGTATTTTAGATACAGAAATACACCAACAAATTTTGGAAACAACTTGCAAGAATACATTAATAAGTAATCAATCGATATGAACCCAGTTCAAAATCTTTTAAGTTGGATGAATCGACCTCAACAGCTAAGTCAAAAAATAATCTACTTAAATATAACTCGAGAGTTGGATAAATTAGAAAATAATTCTCCAGTATCTTTCTCAAACTTGTTGGCATTTGGCAATAGCCACTCAAGCCCTACGGGCTTTCGTGACTATTGCCTGGCAATAAGTTTTCGAAAGATCTGTCAAATTATTTTCAATTTATTCTCACCCTCTTGTTATATTATTTACCACGTATAGAGAACCAATAAAATAAATGCAATTTTCATAAATGTATTTAAAAATAATTTATCGAAATGTCAAATTCTCGACTGAGAACTGCTTCCACAGAAGAAATTTTTAATAAAATTGAAGAGAACATTTCAAGAAATACCAAAAAATTAAAAGATTATGCTTGTTAAATTCTCAGGCAAAGTATAATATGATAATTGTCAGATAATATTTTTACATGAATTTTTATTTTATTTTTATTTAAACATGATTTCGGATATTTCGACATCTAAGGTCATTCGTATCCCGGTACAGTAAGGTGTGATTGGTTTTCTACATTTTTTCAATTTCTTTTATTATATTTTGTGATAAAAATTAATTGATTTTAAGTATGCAATTAGGTTCTTCTCTGTTTTCGTATTGTTCTTGAGGGCTTCAATAAATGTGGGGGGGTATGTTGTGGGTTCTTCTTTCAGCTGTGTGTTGGGGACAATCTACTATAATGTGTTTAATTGTTAAGTGTGTGTTACATTGGTTGCATGTAGGGGGATCTGTTTTTGTAAAAATGTGATTATGAGTAAGTCTTGTATGCCCTATTCTAAGTCTCGTTAGTATTGTTTGGTCTTTTCTGGTTCCATTAAGTTTCCATGTACTGGTATCTTGTTTTACGTCTCGTAGTTTGTTATTTGTTATATCAGTCCATATACGTGCCCATTGTTCATTTATACATGAATTTAAATTCGTTGTTTCGGAATAAATCGATAAAATCAGGATGTCTTGTACTATTATTTCTGACTATTTATTTATTTAGTTTGCTGTATAATTTAAAATTCATCTCCATTACAGTACAAGGACGCTACAGCTTCAAAGGGAACTGGAACCAGTTAGATCGAATTTTGAAATTACGAATCGTCCAATAACAACTATTTAAAATGTCAAATGATAGATTGCAGAAACAAATACTGGTGTAGGTTATTTTCGAAGCTAAACTATGGATTATAAATGTATAGATATGGTTGAAGAAACATGTTTCCTAATCTCCATTTTGTTTTTGACAAGACGGGTTAGGACGAAATGGAGCAACACCATCCTCAGTCCCAGGTGCTTCGAGAGACTGGTACCTTCCACTGATGTGTTCAGGCGGACAATAAACAACGGTGATGACATACTAGTTAATCGGGCATCGAAAGACAATTACACGAACGACGGGGGGCCTTAATGGATCACACCCCCGGGGAACTGGTCGGCTGGCCGGTAAAACAGAGCGCGTTGTGTGAAGAGATGGCACAGTTCTAGATGAGATATACTTATATAGTTTGTTTCAATTTTCTACCACATTACTTTAGTTCATTTCGCTCTGCTCCACATCTTGATTTAAAAATATTTTTTCTCTTCTTTTCAATCCACAAATTTCATTAATTATCATTTCACCCTACTGCCCTTTACTAACAGCACGAACACCCCATTCACCCATTACGGGATGTGACGAAGCAGATCTCGGTAAGAGATATATTTATGCGCGTGAAGCGCGGTTAGCAGTCATCAAATCACGGCCTCCAAAGATGTTAGTTGTAGAAGAGCCACAGGAGTAATTTTAAATTGGTGAAAATGTGGTGAAAATATTTGTCGGCTGTGGGAATCGAATCAGGGTATAAAAATAAATAAATAAACTCTATAGATATCAGAAAGTGGTATATTTGATACACTAAGGACCAGTTTTTCATTCACCGATTAATGTTAATCATGATTAAATAATAATGGAAACTATGGTTACCATTATTATTTAATCATGGTTAACATTAATCGAGAGTAAACCGGCGATTGTAAAACTGGCCCTAAGTGAAGTTATCGGCCGTCAAAACACGCTCCCAAAGATGTTATTATATTCCAGCAACAAAATCAGTTATATCCATCATATGCACCTGTTTTATTAAACTTTTATTTGACATATGTCTATCTCAACTGACACAGAACACTCTTTTAATAACATTCTTCTGAATCGTACACTCATCACATCAACAGGCTTTAAAGTTTATATTTGCAGTTAAGTCTTTCTAAATTGATGGCCATCAAAGTTGTATTAATTATTTCAATAGTCTCGTCTGTTAGTTCTTCTGAAAAAGAACAGCAAACGATCTCGTAAGAAGCAATAAGATCGTTTCTGGACTCGGTCTCAAATTACTATCTGTATCGTTGATGTTCCAACGTGTTTTAAATTAGATTTAATTACATCTGAAAGGTGGTTTTAATAATGAACTAATTTCGAGGTTGATAGCGCTGATTTACGATCGCCAGTTGTTTTTTTCACCTCTGCAGGAACTTGTTAACAGTACGCATGCTCTAACTCAAGCCAACCACGATTAAAATGAATATTTTATACGGTTTTGTTTTTATTCTTTTATTCCGATACAAATTAGCTTTCAGTTTGTGTAATTGCTCTTAACGATATTAATAGTTTTCTCTTTATCTGATTAATGGAAATTTGCTTTATATTATATCTACATTCTTTTAATCTGTTTCTTTTTATTACTACTTCATTTATTATCAGGTTTAATTTAATATGTCATCACGTCTTCATACAATTCGAATGTAAATGACAATCGAAACATTCAACAGATTTATAGTGGGATTCTGTGTAAATCTATAAGTTTTGTAGATCCATAAATCTATAATATGGTGTAGGTGGCACAGTGGTATCGTATCCTGAGAACTCTAGTTCGATTCCCACTGCCGACAAACATTTTCACCACATTAATACTACTCCTGTGGCTCTCCCTCCACTGACATCTTCAGGGCCGTGATTTGACAGCTGGTAACCGCACTTCACGCGCAAAATATAATACTTACTGAATGATTTGTTGATTACCTACCGTCGGTTTTTATTATTTGATTGAGGTTAGTTAGTATATTTTTCTTTGATTAAAATGGGGTAAGTGGCTCACTGATATTGAGTCGGCCTGTAGATTTAAGAACTCGAGTTCGATTCCAACAACTGAAAATAATTTTCAACACATCTTTGGGGGCCGGGAAATATATCACTTACCGAGATCTGCTACGGCTCAATGTTACACCAGTATAGGGTAGAAGGCGTGATGATTATTTATTTTATTTTTGGGTTAAAGTTATCTAAATACTATTCCTGTGACTTCCCTTTCATTAACATCTTTGGGGCCGCGATTAGACGGCTGGTAACCGCACTTCACGCGCATAATTATATCACTTACCGAGATCTGTTTCAGTAGAGTGCCTCGCCCAGTAAAGGGTAGGAGGCGTAATGATATATTTATTTATTATTATGTATAAATCTACTAGCTATTATAACCCGCGACTTCGTTCGCGTGGTCTACAATTTAATGCGAGTACCCGGCATGCGTTGCATTGCAACTCAAAGAAAGAAAGTGTTTGTGTTTAATTCCGTTTATTGAAGTGCTTTTGGATACACAATATTTTTTGATTTCCTCTTTGAGACGTACACGAATAAATCAGAAGGTTCTCTGACGCGTGAGCATGCCACATACAGCTGTCCATGTGAGAAGCATGGATTTTTCAAATTTAGTCCACACACTTGTAGCGATTGTCCCTGTGCTTTGTTGATGGTCATTGCAAATGCAAGTCGTACCGGAAGCTGCAAACGTTTGAATTCGAATGGCATAGGACTGAAGCTTTACTATACCTATATGTTAAGATTGCTTCTCGTCTATGCTTATACCAAATTTGAATCAAATCAGTGCAGTACTTTTCAGGATAGCTAGCGGCCATTTTGTTTCAAGATGACGGACTGAAGCTTTATTATATCTATATGTTAAGATTAGTTCTCGTCTATGCCTATACCAAATTTGAATCGAATTAGTGCAGTACTTTTCAGGATAGCTAGCGGCCATTTTGTGTCAAGATGGCGGACTGGACTTGTGCTAAGTTAGAAACGTTCGCGGGCGTGCGCACAACTTTCCAACGTTGCATCGCAATCGGATGAATGATATAGGAACGCATACGGGACAAACAAACAAACTAACTAACATTAGATATACAAGATAAACGATGAACAAAATAGCAACGAAACTTGTGACTTTATGAAATATTTTCTACTTATCAACAAATATTGATGCGATTTTGTTCCTTATTTACAGATTTACGAATCTATAAACTTATAGACTTAACACAGAATTCCATCATGAGTTGTTACGATGCATAACAGAAAATTAACTACAGCGCAGGAGACCTAAAGCTTATAGTAGAATACAGACCACGGAATGTTATTAATTATTTCGCCAATAAATATTTTTCAATTAATTTTTATGTTTTTATTCCCATAAAAGTTACGTAAATGCTGAAGACAACTGACTATCTTCGTGAAGAAAATTTCACGGCACTCAAACTTCACTTCTGCAAATCTGTACAGTGATTTATTACAACGCTAAGAAATCTTCGCGACCAGTAGCAAAATTCCTTCACCTTAGCATCCACTCGTTGCTTACGTTGAGAAATATGACGTAATATTACACACCAAACGGTATAATACTAATATTAATATACGCTAAAATGATGCTGAAGAAATTCAGTAAGGAAACAATCCTTCTATGTCCTTTTTATTTATGTGCTGATTTGTACAACACGAACTTAATCTGAATTACAAAATAAGGTGTTCATAATTTATAGTTAAATCTGAACATGTTTCAAACAGATAAATGCTGAATTACTGAAAATCTGCATTACATGGGGTGGCTAGCTCAGTGGTATGAAGTCGGCCTGTGGATCCTGAGAACCCTGGTTCGATTCCCACAGGTGACAAACAATTTTTATAATTTCGAAAATTACCCCTGTGGTTCCCCCCATCACTAACATCTTTGGGGGCCTGGTAACTGCACTTCACGCGCAAAATATATCACTTACCGAGATCTGCTTCGGCAGAGTGCCACACCCAGTAATGGGGAGAAGGCGTGATGATATATTTAATAATTTTTTATTTCTAAATTACATTAATATATTCCAAATATTAAATATGATAAGAAAGTCGTGTGATGACTACACCAGATATTTTGCAATAGGCGTATTCCATTTGCTATTTGGATCAGATCTAATTTACATTTATTGAACCAGATCACTTCTTTATTTCGCTTAGTTCGCTGACTATACTCGTATTTTCAATACTTGAATTACAGATCCTAATTTTCTTTCAAATAATTCACCCCAATAAATGCATCAGTTTGCTTAATTTAGTTCATTTAGTCATGTACCTATCGAATTTAACTGAACTGATTTAAGTGAACCAAGTGGCAAATGAAATACTACTAATGAAATGTAAAATTTAATAATCTTCGACACTTTTAAAAACATTATTTGTCAAACACTTTCACGTTTCCTTGGATACAACACACCAAATTTCTATTATTTTTAATTTTTCCTTTCAATTTACTTAAATAAATCAATAATTATTGTATTAACCTTTTTTGACAATTGTAGAATATGGGATGGCTAGCTCAGTGGTATGAAGTTGGCCTGTGGATCCTGAGAACCCTGGAAACCCTGGTTCCCACAGGCGACAAACAATTTTCATAATTTCAAAAACTACTCCTGTGGCTCTTCCATCACTAACATCTTTGGGGACCGTGATTTGACGACTGCTAACCGCACTTCACGCGCAATATATATCACTTACTGAGATCTGCTTCGGCAGAGTGCCACACCCAGTAATGGGTAGAAGACGTGATGATATATTTATTTATTTTATCTATAAATGTAATTTAAATTTCCAAAGGGCACTGTCAACAACAGGAAATTAATTTGTGTATCAGGTTTACCAATTTCAAGAATTTTTTTTTTTAGAAAAAAATGTTTCTATTTCGTGAGCGAAATCGTGTTTTATGGTGCGTTTGAATGACTTTTTTGTCTCGACCTGATGGTCTCAACCAAAAGTGACATTCTCTCCCAACAAAAAACTCATTTCGCGCATTTAACACAAAAATAACTATTTTATGAATGTATTCACTTTCATCAACAATTGTAAGAAGTACTTTTTATTGTGATAGAGTTATTATACCAATTGCTTTCTTTCTAACGTTTTTCTATTACTCTTCACTTGAAGCTTGTTAACGACAGTTAAAAGAAAAAAGATAACTCGAAGTGTACAGCAGTTCAGCAAGAAAATTTACTATCCAATAGCCCATTATCACCTCATAGTAAGTCATGTTTCGTCTCTCCAATTTGTTTGACTTTGATCACCGTATTAGTAATAATTTGTAACATTTTTTCCAGGGTATATTTCTTCTTCAAATTTATCGTATATTAATGAAGGTGAAGCTTGGCAGATCGCCAGTTACCAAAACATCTGCAGTAGGACACTTTAAAATTGATTACAAAAATTGCGAAACGGTTCTCGGAAACTGTTTGTATTTAATTTCTTTCAAAAACTGCCGACATTTTATAGTGACAGTTTTATTTCGGTTTGAATAAATAAGTTTTGAGTTTGTGTAAGTTATACAACTGACGGTGCAGGTTTCTTAGTTGTCAGTCAAAGTTGAAACGGGCATTAATCTCGTCTAGTAATTTGATTATCCAAATACTAATATATTTACTTCGTTGTACAACATCGTAAATATATTTCTTTCAACACCGAAATACTTCTGACACTGATCTACGCTAACGACTGGATATACATTTTTTATTTTAAGCGTTTTTATTTATGATATGTTGCATTCACTACTAGGAGCTCCCATTTCTGGAGAGTATTTTATTTATTTGTTATTTTTTAAGTTCATTTTTCTTTAATGGGGTAGCTAGCACAGTTGTATCAAGTTGGTCTGTGGATCCTGAGAACCCTGGTTCGATTTCCACAGGCGACAAACAATTTTCACTATTTCAAAATTACCCTTGTGGCTCCCCCACCACTAACAGCTTTGGAGGGAGTAATTTGACGGTTGGTAACCGCACTTCGCGCGCAAAATATATCACTTACCGAGATCTGCTTCGGCAGAGTGCCGCACCCAGTAATGGGTACAAGGCGTGATGATATATTTATTTGTTTATTTATTTTGTTACTCATGGGGTGGCTAGCTCAGTGGTATGAAGTCGGCCTGTGGATTCTGAGAACCCTGGTTCGATTTCCACAGGCGACAAACAATTTTCACCATTTTAAAATTACCTTTGTGGCTCCCCCACCACTAACAGCTTTGGGGGGCGTAATTTGATGGCTGGTAACTGCACTTCACAACCAAAATATATCACTTACCGGGATCTGCTTCGGCAGAGTGCCACACCCAGTAATGGGTAGAAGGCGTGATGATATATATGTATATATATTTATTTATTTATTTTGTTACTCTGCACAACAGGAAGTAAATCTCAAT
The DNA here is from genome assembly GCA_911728475.2 of Pterostichus madidus. Taxonomy (NCBI): domain Eukaryota; kingdom Metazoa; phylum Arthropoda; class Insecta; order Coleoptera; family Carabidae; genus Pterostichus; species Pterostichus madidus. Next base: position 11,881,724 of record OU452315.1, read on the forward strand.
TGCAGTACAGGGGGCCTACAGCTTATAGTGGAATCCGAACCACTCAGACACAATCGTATTTTTGTGACTATTATCTTTTCCCAAAACTGAAAATTGCCATGAAAGGAGTGTTTTATGATGATAATCCAGCCATTCAAGCAGCCGTGATACAGGTGTTAAAGAACGTTCCTTCAGATGGCGTAAACAAATCTATGCATGCTCTAGTTGATCGTTCTAAAAAGTGTTTTGATTCAAATGGAACCTATTTTGAATAAATATTAAGTTTCAAATATAATACAATGCGTGTTTTATTCTATATCTAAAGAGTTTCGTTATTTTTGGGACATACTGTGGATATACAGCGGGCTATGTAAGTAAACGTATATAGCTTAATAGAATGTTAGATGAACCTAAATCGGTAGTAATGGGAAGCTTATTTGTTTATTCTCAATTAATGTTAATCAAGATTAAATAATAAGGGAGACTACAGTTACTAATTATTAAAATAAAATAAATAAATATATCATCACGCCTTCTACCCATTACTGAGTGTGGCACTCTGCCGTCGCAGATCTTGGTCAGTGATATTTTTGCATGTGAAGTGTAGTTACCTGGCGTTAAATCATCACCCCAATGATGTGGGAATCGAACCCGGGTTCTCAAATCCACAGGCCGACCCGATACCAGTGAACCACCTACCCCATTTTAATCAAAGAAGAATAAACTAACTAACCTCGATCAAATAACAAAAACCGTCGGTAGAAAATCAACAAACAATCTCTTGAGCTTGTTAACAAATAAAAGAGTAAAAAACCATCCAAATGTGGTTGAGTGCCCCATTGTCCGCCTTTAAATATGACCGAAAATTAATCATGGAATCGTTAACCGTAACGGGCTTCAGATTATCTGTGCAAGAGGGTAAACAAATCGACCGGCGAGCAATGTGTGTCCATCAGTGGATTTGATTGATTTCGCTGCAGATTGCCTTGTCAAATGTCTGCAAAAATCAGGTTATATTCAAAGTTATTATAACAGATTACCAGAGGAACTGACAACGTATTTTTCTCCTTTCTGCACATTTCTTGCAACGAGAATTTAGTCGAAGTAGAACAAATATCAAAGTGGAATATTATTATCTGATTTTAAAATATTTGTTGCAAAATTTTAACAATATCTTTTCTCATATAAGAACAATTGTTTATGGGTTCGTTTATTTATTTATTTATTTATTAATTTATTAGAATACACTGCCCGATAGGCGAAGGCCTAATATGGGATAGGAATAAAGACAAAAAATACAAAGTATTAAAAAAAACAAATATAGGAAAATAATAACAATAAAAAAAAACATGCACATTGACAAGAAACTCAGCTGTCAGGTAGGTACGTAAAATCAACAACTAATAGTTCATAAAAAATTATGCACAATCGATTTACCGATCGGGAGGCCGTAAGTAATAGGTCTTTACATAGAAGACATGAAAGTAATATTTTACTGGATGAGCAAGCATATTCCAAAGTGAGCTTTGCAGATTTGAGGGGTCAGTAAAGATCCTTTCAGGGTGTGTTACGTACAATATTTTTATTACGACCGTCAAGGACAAATAATTCATGATTTGACACACGAATGAAAAATATTTGTGTAAAATATTTTTTTTATCTCTTTTTACAATTAAGTTTTTGAGATATAGCCTTCGAAAAGTACAAAATGTGAAAAGAGTAAAATTTGGGCGTAATTCAATCTATAACTTAAAAACTAAACAAGATATGAAGATGCGCTCAATGGCATTGAATTTCTCGTGCTTCAATTCACTTGTAAACTAATTTTCAGCATTTTCTATTTTTTTAAAAGTTTTCACCAAAATTTTCTCAACCTCATCATTGAGACCAATATCACAAAAACTAGAAGACATATGCACTTGGGGATTTTACCATTGGATTCAGTTGGTAAAAATACAAATGTATGTAAATTTTCGTTACAATATTCGTACGAGGAAGAATTTTAGAGCAAACAGTCTGAAAATAGTCTAAAATCGAAAAAAATCCAAGGGGTACCCCTTAAGAAATTGTCAAAAAATAAAAATCGCTAAAAATTTACTTATAAGTCAATTCGGACACGAGGAATTCAATGCCGTTCAGTGCATTTTTATAACTTGTTTAGTTTTTAAGATATAACTCCGGAAAAGATCAATTTTCGAAAAAAATTACCTCATCATATTTTCGACATTCCCGAGGCTATATCTCAAAAACCTAACAAGATATGAAGATGCGCTCAACGGCATTAATTATCTCATGTCCGAAAGACGACATGATATATTTATTTATATTTATCAACAAATATTGATGGTTACAAAGACAAATGTCAATTGCGATGTGGAACTGAGTCTTAAAATATGAAAATAATAGAAAAAAAATTACAGCACATCTGAATCAACGTTAGGTCATCATCAGCGGCTGGTCAGTTCAGCTTTTTGTGGAATTTAGAAAAGTGTTTGCAAAAAATTATTTTCAAACATTGATGGCATTTTTTTCATTATTTAGAGTTTTATGGATCTATAAACTTGCAGATTTATTACAAAATTCCACCATAAAGAAGTATAAATTAATCAGAAATAGATGCATGGTGACTGGAGACGAGTGGAGAATTGAGCAGAGTGTATTCTTACAAACAAACAGCTTGAAATTTTTCCGCGTACAAAATTATAAAGAATCCAGTGTTACAATAGCAAATTGCTAAGTTATTCGTACCTCTAACATCAATTTAGCAAGCGACATTCAGATACGATAGCTTCAAGAGCTGAATGAAATCAAAAACACGCGTAACTAAGCAAAGGACACGTTCCCATGCACGCTGCACTTCACTTCTTCTATTAAATTACAAGAGTCACAAGCACATTCTGTGCGACTTAGTATATATCTCAACCGTAGAAAATAATGCCTAAAATAAATAGGAAAGTGTTTATAATTCTTCTAAGAATTGATAAATTTGCCTATTGGATATTTATTATGAGTGGAGTGATTCTAGGAAACTGCGTAGTTCTTTTCTAGTGTTATCCACGTTTGTCGTTTATACACGATAATATTAAAATATATAGATACTTATCTGCTTATTAATTTTATATTTTAAATTGAAATATCATTTTTTCGCGCCATTTACTTAAATTTGTATTTATGATAGCGGGATTTCTTGGTTTGCCACAAAAATTACTGTATTCCATTTGCCACTTGGTTCATTAAATTAATCCAGATAAATTAGGCCATAGGAAAATTGTATTTGCCATTTGGATCAGATCTAACTTACATTTACTGAACTAGATTACGTATTTATTTCGCTGGATTACTTCGCTGACTTTATTTCTAGTACTAGAATTACTGATTCTAATTTGATTTGAAGTAATTCACCCCAATAAGGGCATGAGTTTGCCTCAGTCAGTTCATGTAGTAATGTTGTCTAATTTATCTGAACTGATTTAAGTGAACCAAGTGAAAAATGGAATACAGCTATAACTCGCATTCCATTTACCATTTGGATCAAATCTAACTTACATTTATTGAACCAGATCACTTATTTATTTCGCTGGATTGCTCCGTTTACTTTATTTCTAGTACTAGAATTACTGATTCCATTTGCCATTTGGTTCACTTAAATCAGTTCAGATAAATTAGATAACATGACTAAATGAACTGGATTAAGCAAACTGATTATTAGGGTGAATTACTTAAATGTCAATTTGGATCTGTAATTCTAGTACTGGAAATAAAGTCAGCGAAATAATCTAACAAAATAAATAAGTGATCTGGTTCAGTAAATACAAGTTACACAGTATGTCCCAAAAATAACGAAACTCTTTAGATATAGAATAAAACACGCATTGTATTATGTTTGAAACTTAATATTTATTCAAAATAGGTTCCATTTGAATCAATACACTTTTTAGAACGATCAACTAGAGCATGCATAGATTTTTTTATGCCATCTAAAAGAACGTTCTTTAACACCTGTGTCGCGGCTGCTTGAATGGCTGGAATATCATCATAAAACGCTCCTTTCATGGCAATTTTCAGTTTTAGGAAAAGATAATAGTCACATGGTGATAGATCAGGCGAATACGGAGAGTGGTCGATGACACAAATATGTTTTTTCATCAAAAATTCGTTGATTTACACGAGCGACTTTTTGGTCTTTATTTAATTCATGTGGAACAAAACTTGAACAAACCTTTCTTTTACCCAAATCTTCAGTTAGAATTCTCCAAATAGTATTTTTACTCGTATTAAATACTTCACCCAACATTCTAACAGTAAAATTCGCATCGACAGCAATGATTTCACGCACTTTTTCGTCTAATTCAACACGATTTCCTGCTTTTGGACGTCCAGATCTGTCATCATCATTTATATCTTCACGATCATTTTTAAATTTTGCAAACCACTTATAAACTTGTGAACGAGATAAACTTTTTCATCAATTCGTATGTCTCAGCAAATTTTTTTCCAAGTTTAACACAAAATTTAATATTTGCTCGTTGTTCCATTGTATTTTTACAACATAAACACAAAAACTACTGTCATTAAAATGCGCGTGAATTTTTTAATTGTCACCTGATTGTATGAAGTTGTGTGCGTTCGAAAGAGGAAAGATGTATCTTTCTAACAATGTGTATGTTCAATAGATTGCGCTTAAAAATTTCGTTATTTTTGGGACATACTGTGTTGATCTGATCCAAATGGCAAATGGAATACGCCTCTCCTGCTTTGATTAATATCCTGTTGTGTTGCTTAGCAACTAAACAAACACAATATCCTCATCTCTGTCTTCTCACTACCAATAGTTTCTTCTCCTAGCTCCTACTTCTGCAAGAGCATAGAGCCTCGAACGTGACTTTTCGGCAGTTACGCTGCTCTGGCGGCGGTCATTTGGTTCGCAGCCACCGCCAACCGCCGCCACCGGCCTGCAGCCCAGTCAGGCAATTGTGTTGCAACCGTGTGCAAATGCCGATCACTGTGAAATCACATACATTGTTGCTGTCGTAATTGCTACGGGAAATACACTTGTTATAACATACGACAAACATTGGTACTTCGGTGCTGTACAGTCAAGGAGGCCAGGATGGAAACTGGGGGACCAGTGCTTGCCAACATGTTCAAGAGATGCGAGATAACTAATCATTCTTTATTACGAATTATTATTTTGATGTGGACCACCAAGGTTTAACTCAAGATTTTAAACCCTAAAGCTCATCAATAAATAAGTTTGTTATGTACGAAGAGAAGGAAAAAAAACAGTTAATTTGTTAAAGAACACATAACAATTATAATATGTTTTTCTACGACCAAGCGGAAAATAGTCATTTCCAACTGTTAGTTACAAGCAGAAAGTTGACACTTACCGCTTGCCGAGTGGCAATGCGAGCTGTATTTAATTTGTCATTTGGTTAACTTAAATCAGTTCAGATAAATTTGACACATTATTAAATGAACTGAATTAAGCAAACTTATGCCGCCTAGGGCGGTCTCCAATTTGCCGCCCTTTTTAAGTCAATCAAATGCTGGTTTTTATAAATTATAAAAATAAATATAAAATAAATATATCATCACGACTTTTACCCATTACTGGGTGTAGCACTCTGCCGAAGCAGATCTCGGTAAATGATATATTTATGTTTATCCTACATTGATTTGACAATGAAGAAAAATATTCGAAATCATATAGTAAATCATAATTCGTAGAAATCGAATAGTAAACTTATGAAGTGAACAAGTTGTTTTTTACAACTAAAACTAAATATAACAAATGCCACTAGTTGCTGGGCAACCCGTGACTAAGAAAATTTGTTATTAAACTGTCATTTTACGAGCTGAAAACAGTCAACTAAAAATCAATTTTACACACAGTCGTTGATAACGATTGTTTTTTAGATAGGTTGATCGCAAAATTTTGAAATAAAGAACTTTGAAATATAATCTCAAAATGAAGGATGTGATTGGATCAGTGCATGTTAAAATACTACAAAAAATGTAAACTATATACGTGAGTACATTTTCCTGCATTAAAATGGAAAATATTACGAAACCCTCAACAACAATAATTTACAATTAACGTCAATTATGAGAGTTAATAAAGTAGTCTATTTATTAGTTAACTTATTAATATATATAAAAAGTATTAACTATGACATATTAACGACATATAATTATCTAAACTAATAAACAAAAGAAAATTATAGATGCACTATTTAGAAAATAATCATCGCAGTAACAATAAACTACGCAATACTTTCAACATTGTAGCAAATAAAAAATTGAAATTCATGGTTTAATGTATGGCATAGAATGAACTAAATTAATAATTAAAAATATAGAAGCGCGTTTTAGAAATATTAACAAATTAATATAGGTACAATCATGGCCGTCCATGAAAGGAGGGGGCAATAGGAGGCATTTGCCCTTCCCTTCCCTTGGCTTTTCACAAGTTTTCCGAATTTTATCCAAAGTAGTTAATTATTTATGTTTGAGAACTACTGGCCTTCTCTCGTATAAAATTTACAAACTACGTAAACATAAAATAAAATAAATAAATATATCATCACGCCTTCTACCCATTACTGGGTGTCGACTCTGCCGAAGTTGATCTCAATTAGTAATATATTTATACGCGTAAAGTGCGATTACCAGGCGTCAAATCACCGTCTCCGAAGATGTTAGTAGTGGGAGAACCACAGGAGTAATTTTAATGTGGTGAAAATGTTTGTTTGGTTGGATCCCCACAGTCAACAAACATTTCCACTAAATTAAAATTACCCCTGTGGCTCCCCCACCATTGAAATCTTTGGTGGCCGTGATTTGAAGGCTGGTAACCGCATAAATATATCACTTACCGAGATCTGCTTCGGCAGAGTACCACATTATTTTATTTCTGTTTTCTGAATTATACTCCTTCCTAAAAAATTCCCTAAGGGCGCCCATGGATACAATAAACACTAATTTTCTTGTTATTAAAACAACGCAATACTGTAGAAATTGCTGGCAACATTGTAGTGAATACAATATTGTAATTTCATCACAGATTGTACCTCAGCAACAACTGTTTTGTATAAAGTATGTTTAATACATCGTCGTTGATGTTTAAGTTATACGGCACGTATTTTATTTTTGAAGCCAATTCTATTTGATATTTAGAGCTATTTGAAGTTAAATATGCACATTAAATATAAAGTTAATATAGTACGTGAGCAATCAACAAATTACAAACGATTTTAAAATTACAATTATTTTTATCCTTACGTGTTTATATGCATATATTTCATGTAATAAATGTGTCTGAGCATTAAATACATTGTATAATTATATTTTGTTAATAAGGTATGGCGTGAACTCGGATAAAACGAATTGTAAATCAAAACGAAGTCATCAATTGTGGTAAAATGACAAGCTATAAACTTATTATTGTATTTTATCTTGTTACGATATTATGATCACGTCATTTCTTTTCTCGATTTATCAATAAATGCGGTCAAATTAATTCTTAGAATCATATGTTTTATCACAAGATCTCTTGATTTTGTCAATACATTTTTATTGCTTAGCAACAAGTAATTCCTGAGGCCGAAGGACGAAGGATTTGTCGCATTTTCTGGAGTAAATGATCTACTTTATTCTTCCATTTCGAGGACTGAAGAGTCTCTTTTAATCCCTGAGGGATTAAATTGACAGATAAACAAGCATTGTCGTAGTAACAAGTATATTATAAACCGAAAAATATTATACTTTGTTTATGCTGCGTTAGGGCCAAATTCATAGTCGTGACTCACCTCATCTCATTCTCAACTCACACTTAAAGTCGAAGTCACTAAGGCAACTAACTCAAATTATGCAATTTTTTGAGTTAATTGCCTTGGTTACTTCGACTTTGAGTGAGGTGAGGATGAGATGAGGGTGAATCACGACTATGAATTTGGCCCTAAATTACGTAAAAATTTGTATAATGCTGTCTTTGTGAATTATATATTAATGTCAAAATTAATAATTAATTCAAAATGAATGACTGAAAGTAAGAAAAATTGTGCGTTTAATCCCTCAAGTGAATAAACTTTACCCTCAGGATTAAATTATGCATTTCAGTCCCTTGGTATGTAATATACTATTATCTAATACCAGTTTTCACGAGTGATTTTGCTACAAACAAACAAAATTAAAGGTTGAAAATGAAAATGTCTAATTTCCCCAGAAAAATCAAATAAAATAATATTGTGTCAAACAGACAGCATAAAACAAAACTGTAAGTGATTGTTTTAGGTCAAGAATGTAGTTTGGGTAATCGAGGCTTGTAGGGTCGAGATTTCCTAAACATTCGCGACCTAAAAAATAACTTACAGATCGAGGTTAGTAAGCTATTTTTTAACAATACCTGTACAAATAGAAGGAAAAGTAAAATAGGTTTCAAAATTAACAACTGTCAAATTGTCAAAATAAACAAGACCTTGTTCTGTAATATTAACTTACTGTCCACGGTGGATGGTAAGTAAATATTATTGTCCTGATATAACCATGGAAACCAACAGTAAAATAAAAGTTCCACTTACTGTGTTTAAATTTTGTCATTAATGGGTAATTTGTAGTACAGGTATTGTAAAAATAATAATTTATGGGGTAGTGGTATCAAGTCGGCCTGTGGATCCTGAGAACCCTGGTTCAATTCCCACAGGCGATAAACAATTTTCACCATTTTAAAACTACCCCTGTGGTTCCCCTACCACTAACATCTTTGGGAGCCGTGATTTGACGGCTGGTAACCGCACTTCACGCGCATAAATATATCACTTACCGAGATCTGCTTCGGCAGAGTGCCACACCCAGTAATGGGTAGAAGGCAGAATTACTGCCGCGGCAAGAGTTCTAGCTAAAACAGTAAATCTGTTTTTTTTTTGCCTTGTTGAATATACAATTTTGTTATCAATTTTATAAAATTAATATTTATTTGCTGATTTCAAATTATGATTTTAGCAACAGAGATAATTTTTCCAGATTCCGAGTATTTTTGAGTAAACAAGCCATCGATTTACGCGCTGGTCTATGTTTAACTATGAACTATAAAGAAGTATATTTTGTAAGAAAGTGTAAACATAGTCTCGTGCTACAGTAGAGACCCCTTGCGCCGAAAATAGAAAGTTATTAAGTGCGTTTCTGATATTTCGGAATTTTGGATTTAAAGGGATGTTTTGATGGGGCACGCGTATCCTGGGGTGAAACGCCACATGTGCGACAGAATTATGGAGTGGAACTCACAATATGTTCATCATTTCACTCTAGGTATTTTTAGATTTTACTTAGTTTTGTTGTTATTTTAAAATGTTCAAATGTTCTAGCCCATTTTGTAACATTATTTTTACTCGAAATCTATTATTTATTTATGTGATGGGTTCTAATCCAGCTTGATGCAAATAATAAAATAGTTAAGCAATCACACCAGTGGCGTATTTAGGAGGAGGGGGTGCGGTCCGTACCGGGCGGCACATATTTTGGGGCGGCATATTTAGCTTTTGAAATTATGAAAATTGTTTGTCGCCTGTGGGAATCGAGCCAGGGTTCTCAGGATCCACAGACCGACCTCATACCACTGAACTAGCCACCCTATTAAACTTATTTAAAGAAATTAATTGCGTAAATAACGAAGTAATATTGACTTCCGGAAAATTGTTCTTCTGATTGGTAGCGCCACGGTGTCAACTAACCTAAGTAAAGTTCCGATTTGTTGCGGTTGGTACAAAGTGCTTGATTGATGAGATTTATTTATAATTAGCGGTTATGTTTATGTTGGCTACACTGGTAACGCATTCCTCATCATGAAGACAATGATGCCAACTTTATTTCACCGAAATAAAAGAAATCTTCCGGATATAATTAGCCTTAATTGACCAGGTGCGTCGAAATGTCAACTAAAAATACTTACAAACAACTCTGACAACTCTATTTTGCGAAATTTCAATTAGAATTCTTTCTAAAATATCATAGAAATAGAAAACATTCTAATCTGGAATTAGACATATAATCGGTTGAATTTTACTCGTTTTCTTTTCGGAATTTTCGAGTAATGAATAATGTTCTTAATCATTTTGAAGAGTTTATAAATAGTAACTTTAAACAGGAAATTTTTGACAGCGGAAAAAACAGTAGGCGATGTTATGTTTATGAATAATGATTTTGCTTTGTGTAAAAAGTGGAATTCTTATTTATGTGAAATGATTTAGTTTTGACGTGTTGATATAAGGTTAAATAAAAAATTGTCGTAAATATTTGTCTTTGTGAATGAATGAGGTTGATATGTAAACATGTTTTTCAATTTTCGTGAAAATAGCAAGATAAGTTAGTTATGAAAACGCTTCTATCAGTCATATATTTATTTCATTTAACTTGAAAACTATTTTATTTTTATTTATTAATAACTTGGTTATATAATAAAATAATTGATTGTCAATTAAAGACGACTAACATTAGTTTTCGCTTAAAATATTTCGAAATTAGTATTTCATAAAATACTTGTAAGAAATACGATATAGGCCAGTGGTTTTCAAACTTTTCGGAGCTATGGAAGCAATAATCACAAATATATTATTTCGCGAGCCCCTTTCTTTTTATGTGATCAAAATTGCAGTTTGTAAAAGATTGATTTAATAATGTACATTACAAGCATAGAACCATGATTTCAGAAGTTAGTAAATGAAAAATTTCTCACTAAGGTGGTTCTGTCGTGACTGTTTCATGAAAGTATAGGTAATCAAAAAAGTTTATAAAATCAAATGTATAATTTTATGTATGGTATAGGTTATAAACAAAACAACAAAATTTTATGCTAATGTAGAAACACATAAAAAATAACATATTTAAATTTTATATAAATCTATCGTAAATAGTACCACCTTAAGGATGAATTTAAAATAATATAACACTAATTCTGAAATTGACGATTTTACCATTTGATTCCACATCTATTTCTGCGTAGATATACATATTTTGATCCTCAAAAAATTTGTTTTTTAATCGCCGAAGTCATGTTCGCAAAAAATTTATTTAAAGAAAATGCTAATTTTTTGGTTGAACAAGTTTAAAACCGAATTTTTTTTAAATATGGTTCTATACAATTCAGATTACGAGAAATCGAATGCCGTTGAGCGCATCTTTATATCTTTTTTATTTTTTGAGTTACAGCGATATTTGACTTTTTTTAAATTTCAACTTTGAAGGCCCATATCTGGAAAACTAAAAGAGATATTGAAATGCGGTTTCAACGAGCGTATTTCTCGTGCTCCAATTAACTTACACTGAAATTTTAAAATTTTAGAAAATTTTACATTTTTTCAAAATTTTATTTTGCCCATATTTCAAAAACTTGACTAGATAATAAAAATCTGAAGAGACCAGTAGATTCCACGCAAAAAAATACATATGTATGTAAAATTTCAGAATTTTTGCTGCACGGATACAATTTTTAGAGCAAAAAAACTAAAAATGACCAAAATTCGTAAAAATCTTAAGGGGTACCCCTTCAAAATAATTAAAAAACAGTGTTTTTTCGTTTTTTTGTAATAAAAACTTTATCTGTGCGAATTATTACCTGAAATTTTGCATACCTATGTACTTTTACGAGAGGAATTCATTGGTGTTTACAGATTTTAATTATCTTTTCAATATTTAGACATGAAATTTTCTTAAAAAAATTTAAAATTTTCTAAATTTTCAAAATTTCTATACAAGTTAACACGAGAAAAATACTCGTTCAAACCGCATTTCAATATCTCTTTTAGTTTTCAAGATATGAGCCTTCAAAGTTGAGATTTAAAAAAAGTCTAAAATCGCTGTACTTCAAGAACTTAAAAAGATATGAAGATGAGCTGAACGGCATTTGATTTCTCGTAGTCTGAATTATATAGAACCACATTTTAAAATTTTTAGATTTTCAAGAGGAACAACAAAAAATTGCATTTTCAATAAACGAATTTTTTGCGATCTGGCTGGTAACCGCACTTCTCGCGCACTTCTGCGACGGCAGAATACCACACCTAGTAATGGGTAAAAGGCGTAATGATATATTTATTTGTATATTTTATTTTTCATAGATAAATAAAAATTATATCGGGTGGCTAGCTAAATGGTATGAAGTCGGCCTGTGGATCCTGAGAACCCTGGTTCGATTCCCACAGACGACAAACAATTTTCATAAGTTTAAAAGCTATCCCTGTGGCTCCTCCACCACTAACATCTTTGGGGGCCGTGATTTCACGACTGGTAACCGCACTTCACGCGCAAAATATATCATTTACCGAGATCTGCTTCGGCAGAGTGCCACACTCAGTAATGGGTAGAAGGCGTGATGATATATTTATTTTTCATTTTATATAAATAAAAATTATGAAGGACAACAAAAGGTTTACTTTTTCAACTGTAACATTTTCTTAAATCATTTTCACATAATTCCTTCAAACAAATTTGAAACATTTATCTTTAAAACAATTTAGAAACAGTGAAAAACAAAGTAAATCACCCTTAGCAACGATTGTTCCTCTTAATAAAGTAATATTTCTCCGTCAAATATTAATTTAACATCGTTACTGCCGATAACACTCATCTCTTTTCTGATCATAGCGAGTTAGGTTAAACACAATGATCAAGCAAGTAGGCTGTGGTTTGAGAGGTTAATTTAATTATAGGGGAGTTGATAAGGGTGTACCCTGCCTAAACAACCCATCCGCTACGCTGTTAACGTGATAATACACTGGTAAATTGTAGAGAATTTTATTCGAAGGGAAATGTGTAATTTTGTTGTTTACGTTTGATTAATGTGAATTTTATACGCTGTTATTTTCAAGTAATTTGAACTAAAAACAGGAATTTTCTGCCAGTGAACATTCAATCTAGGTAATAGCTAGCTACTTTTATAGCTGAGCTACTAGCTTACTTACAATTAGCTATAGCCAAAGCCGTGTTAGGCCATGCAGAAGCCTTTGGGCTCACAGAGTTTGAGGCCCTTTTAGAAAGTAAAAAAAATGTGAATGAAAATACCATGTATGTAGTTTTATTTAGTGACTTTATTGGTTATTATGGTTAGCTTTATACAAATCAAATATAAATGAGGTGATTACTACTCGTATTTTGAGAATTGGATTTATGTTAATGATGATAGTTTCTTCCGAGATTTCTGTTGTGCAAAATTTTCTATTATGTATGTTCTCAAAGTTCTTTTAGATATTTTAAACTTAATTTAATATTTGTATACATTTTGTAGGATTAATTAATAAATTTAACGTGTAGTAACATTTTGTCCACTGTTTAATAGTTATTTTTGTACCAAGGGTGAGAACAAGCGTTTCTGACCCGTGGCATGATTATTAGAACGAGGCGCAAAGCGTCGAGGGCTAATAACATGCTCAGGATGAAAAACGGTAATTTCACCCGTAGTACATACAATATTTTATGCAACAACAAAATAACATGTTCAAAAGATTAAAATTGTAAATAGGTTATATGTCAAAATTACATTTTGCAGAATCAAGTATTCACAATAAACAAAAATTGTTATTTTATTTACATAACCATAGGAATTATTTCTTTTTAGCCCACGGGCCAAAAAGAAGTGTTTATACCCGCCTTTTAGGGCTAAAACACATCCTTTTCGGCCCGGTTGTGCATAAAAAATATTTAGAAATCTCATCTGGTTTCGATTTGTAATTAAATTTAAATATTTTAACGGCAATTCTTAGCTAAATTGCACGAAAAATTGAGCTTCCCTATTTCCTCGAAATTTTGAGGCCTCCATCAAGCCGGGGACCCTGGGCTTGTGCCCTATGTGCCCTTATGGAAAAGACGGAACTGACTATAGCTGTAGCTTTGCTAGATGTGAAAATATATAGCTATAGTTATAGCGATTAATTTTTCTCCTTGTAGCTTAAAATAATTATAACAATTAAAGCTACTTTTTCTATTTTATGGCTACATTTTGTAGTTTAAAGCTATTATTTGTTGCTTAAACTATTTTTTGAGGCAATTTCAAGACGAGCAAATAATTCTTGTTGCAGATACTAAAAAATTAACTAAAAAAGGTAGCATCAAAATTTAACAGCTACGTTAGCATTAGTTATAAATATAGCTAATATAAAATAATATAGTGCAACTTTAATTTTAAACATTTATCTCTAAAAATAAATTAGAACAGTTTGAGTCGGATTGTGGATTAGAGAACCCGAGTTTGATTTCTAAAGCCGATAAACAATTTTCATTACATTAATATTATCTCTGAGTCTTCCCACTAACATTAATAGATTTGCTACGGTCAAGTGCTACACCCAGTAATGGGTAAAAGGCGTGATGATATTCGTTTCTTATTACTTACTTACTGTTTACTTGTTGTTATAGTTATAGTATACAGAAACGTCGAATTAAATAAACTATTACAGAACTTAAAAAAAAAAACTGTTTTAATTATTGTTACTGTACAAAATAATTATAAACTCAACCTAAACATTATTACTCAAAATCAGCTCTAAAAGCAACCCTATCGATTTCACCCCTACTCTTCTTCTAACTAAACTGACACCCTCGACAGTAGTATTTCATTTCAGTGTAAAAGGGGAGTCGAGTACGAGACACAAAAATGTGCTAAATTTGGAAACCTGGTGCCTTGAAATCGCACCCCGAATAACTAATATAACTACCCTTAGTCTGACACAAATCGGCCACTAGACACTAGGGGAATACGAAACGATTGGTATGCTTGAAAGGTTAAGACAAGACAAGACACGACTGACAAGGAAATGGACTGTTTTTTAATAGGGTGAATGTTTGTTTTGTAGTAATATGAAGAATCGTTTTTTTTTTTCATGTAAATCAGATTAATCTTTTTTATTATTTAGTCGTGCTGCCAACCGCTTCAAAATGCTTCGAATCAAAGAGCTACCAACTTTAATTCTTCGTATCTATTATTTGAACTATAAAATATTTTATAGGGTATTTTATAGGGTAGTTAGCTCAGTGGTATGAAGTCGGCCTGTGGATCCTGAAAACCCTGGTTCGATTCCCACAGGCGACAAACAATTTTCATAATTTCAAAAGCTACCCCTGTGGCTCCTCCACCACTAACATCTTTGGGGGCCGTGATTTGACGACTGGTAACCGCATTTCACGCGCAAAATATATCACTTACCGAAATCTGCTTCGGCAGAGTGCCACGCCCAGTAATGGGTAGATGATATATTTATATTTATTTATTTTTAAATATTTTTCCATTTGCTGTATTCCATTTGCCACTTGGTTCACTTAAATCAGTTCAGATAAATTAGACAACATGACTAAATGAATTGAATTAAGCAAACTGATGCACTTATTGGGGTGAATTACTTCAAAGTAAATTAGAATCAGTATTCTAGTACAAGAAATAAAGTCAGCGAAGTAATCCAGCGAAATAAATAAGTGATTTGGATCAGTAAATGTAAGTTAGATCAGATCCAAATGGCAAATGGAATACGCCTCTGGTGTGGTACTCTGCCGTAGCAGATCTCGGTAAGTGATACATTTATGCATGTGAAGTGCGGTTACTAGGCGTCAAATCACGGTCCTCAAAGATGTTAGTGGAAAGGGAGGCACAGGGATAGTTTTCAATGTGTGAAAATTGTTTGTCGGCTATGGGAATCGAACCCGGGTTCTCAAACTCACAGTCCACCCTGTACTGTAATTGGGATTAAGTTCCTGTTGTCCAGAGTAGAATAATTAAATAAATTTACAGTAGCAACTTTAGAATGATATTTCTAAGTATGGTTAGATGCAATGTTCTTCCAACTATTTATGTCATAAAAAAGATAATTTATTAAATCATATTGCTGAGGTCTTATTTTACAATTTGACATGCATTTATTTCATATAGTTTCTATCATATTTCTATCTATAACATTATCTATAATTTACTATTTTCTAGCGATGACCTCCAGGTCATTAGAAGGTAAATAAACCAACCCAAAATAAAACAAAACATAGCTGTCTATCATAGATTCATAAACGTACCTATTTCACATTTTCAGGAAGGAACTATAAACAAACATTTTCACCAATTTAAAATTACCCCTGTGGCTCCCCCTCCACTAACATCTTTGGGGGCCATGATTTGATGGCTGCTAACCGTAATTCACGAGCATAAATATATCACTTACCGAGATCTGCTTCGGTAGAATGCCACATCCAGTAATGGGTAAAAGGCGTGATGTTATATTTACATTTATTTTATTTATGTAGTGGCTAGCTCAGTGGTATGAAGTCGGCCTGTGGATCCTGAGAACCCTGGTTCGATTCCCACAGGCGACAAACAATTTTCACAAATTTAAAATTACCCCTGTGGCTTCCCCTCCACTAACATCTTTAGGGGCAATGATTTGATGGCTGGTAAACGCACTTCAAGCGCATAAATATATCACTTACCGAGATCTGCCCTCGGTAGAATGCCACACCCAGTAATGGGTAAAAGGCGTGATGTTATATTTATTTTATTTATGTAGTAATCAGATATATTAGCCAGAACTTTGGTTAAATATTTTACAAATTCCTGATGACTATAAATATTGATATTGCTTTTTTAGTAATACGTATATATTTTAAGTTTTATGTTGGTATACCTGATTGTCCAATTCAAATATGTAAAATAAAATATTAGCTGTATTCCATTTGCCACTTGGTACACTTAAAACAGTTCAGATAAATTAGACAACATGATTAAATGAACTGAATTAAGCAAACTGATGCACTTATTGGGGTGAATTACCTCAAAGTAAATTAGAATCAGTAATTCTGGTACTGGAAATAAAGTCAGCGAAGTAATCCAGTGAAATAAATAAATGATCTGGTTCAGTAAATGTAAATCTGATCCAAATGGCAAATGGAATGCGCCTATTATTGTAATTCGATTCATTGCCTCTATCAAATTTTGTTTCACCTTTATTTATGTCAAATTTAAAAATATACTTGTAATTGGAAATCGAACCTGGGTTCTCAAAGCCACAGGTCGACTCGAGACCACTAAGCCACCGTTTAGATTATTTGACAGTAAAATTAATTAACAATTTACTAGAAGATTGAAGCAGCAAGTCATGAAATAATAAGAAATGTGAGTGCCTAAATGAATATTATCCAATCTACACCAGTGTTGAAATTATTCTCTTTTGTATCAGAAAGGGTTAACTTAACATCTTGTATCTTGGAATCTGCGTGTTTACAAGAGAATTAGAATAACAGCACGGCTGAAGATAATTTGCCAATTCATATTTTTTCCATCTTCAGATGGATCGCGTGATTTGAAGAGGACTACTGCTTACCAGAGGCGCACTTCAGATTTCTAATATTCCTTTCCATATTTATAAAATGTAGGTGGTTCAGTAGTACCGAGTCGACCTGTGGTGTTGAGTACCTGAGTTCGATTCCCACAGCCGACAGACAATTTTCACCGCGTTAAAACTACTTCTGTGGATCAACCTTCCACATATTTGGGGGCCGTGATTTGATGGATGGTAACCACACTTCACGCGCAAAATATATCACTTAGAGAGATCTGCTACGGTAGAGTGCTACACCTAGTAATGGGTAGAAGACGTGACGATATACAAATAAAATAAATATATTATCACGCCTTTTATTCATTACTGAATGTGTTTCTCTGCCGTAGCAAACCTCGGCAAATGATATATTTAAACGCATATAGGGAAAGCCACAGGGGTAATTTTAATGTGGTGAAAATTTCGGAGCTATGAATATCCCTTTAGTCTTTTTATCCTTCAGCTATTTAAATAGTTGCACATCCCAGTGTACGATATATTTTATTTATTTATTTGTTACTCACCGCGCATTCCATTTGCCATTTGGATCAAATCTAACTTACATTTACTGAATAAATAAAAAATAGAAATATATCATCACGCCTTTTACCCATTACTGGATGTGGTACTCTGCCGAAGCAGATCTCGGTGTAATATATTTATGCGCGTGAAGTGCGGTTACCAGCAGTCAAATCACAGCCTCTAAAGATAGTGGTGGGGGAGCCACAGAGGTAATTTTAAATTGGTGAAAATGTTTTGTCGGCTATGGGGATCGAACCAGGGTTCTTTGGATCCACAGACCGACTTGATATACTACTGAGCCGTTAGCCTATCAGATCACTTATTCATTTCGCTGAATTACTTCGTTGACTTTATTTTCAGTACTAGAATTACTGATTCTAATTCACCCCAATAAGTGCACCAATTTGCTTAATTTTGAACTGATTTAAGGGAACGAAGTAGCTAATGAATACAGCTTTGTACAAATGGAGCTTAATTCTAATTACAGTACAGGGGACCTACAACTTATAGTGGAATCCGAACCACTCAAACACAAGTGTATTTTTTGTTTGAAATCAGTGAGATTTGAATACACGACTGCTTTCTTGTTAATTAAGGAACGCAAATTTTACATCGCTTTTATCCACTGAGCTACGATTGCCTGTAATATTAAATATTTAAATTAAAATAAAATAATTTCAAGGTATTAATATTATTAGTAATAGTTCCTTTCTTCTGCCCTCTTTCGGCGCTACTGTCCTTATTCGCAGCCGTCTGCGATCATCCACTACGCGTTTCCAAGAAACTTGAAACAAGATGGAATAATATTACATTTACTAGTATTTTAATAGTGATGCACGATCCAAGACTACAACGGGTCACGATTCAAGTTGTACCCCCGTTGTTTCTACGCCCCTGGTCTAGAATTCAGAGAGTGTAGACCCTTGTGTTGCCTGATATAATTAGAACAATTTTCAAAAACATTTTATAAACGATACACGAAAGATAGATGGGTAACACGAGTAGCAGGAATTTTATATATATATTTTTTGTTTAAACCTACCATACTACGGGTCGCTGAGTCCGAACCCTGTATTGCAAGTGGGATCAATCCTCCTGTTCTATAACTCGAGCATTATCTGTTAATGTTCAATATAGCTATTTACATAACAAGTGCGCGAAGATATAATTTGTACATGAGCGCAATTTTAAAGCACGAGCGAAGCGAGTGCTTTAATAGGCGCGAATGGTGCAAATTACGTCTTCGTGCACGAGTTTTGTATAATGCTTTTTGTAACGAGCAAAAATTATAGTATAGTGGACGCAAAGATATAAGGAATCGAGTTGACTTCTTAATAGGTGGGCTTTACCGGCCTCAGCGGGGAGTCTGGCTACAGTTAACAAAGGGGTGCATTAAGTAGATTTGTCACAAAGTTAATAAAATTCTATTTCATGCTCATATTATTGTTATTCTATTTTTATCCATGTTATTATATTATTATTGAACACTGTAACATGACATTTGACTATATTTTAACCTAAAAATGTAAATAAATACATAAATAAATAATAAAACATCTTTATTATGTTAACAGAAATAAAATAATTATAATACGGCTCTGTTTCTTTTCACATTTCTACCAGTTTAATCCTGGGATAAGCCTATACTAATTACATGCTGTGAGGGGCGTCTAAAAGTCATTTTCTTATATCTTTGCGTCCAGTATAAAATTTGCGTTCAAAGTATTATTTACTACCAATATTAGCCTATCATCGTCTTCATAAAATTTGCAGCAAAACCATCCCTTTGCAATCCATCAAAACTGTCAATTTTCAATGTCAAGTACCCTAAAATTTAACTATCACATGGTCGCCAAATGTTCTTTTTAAAATGCTAAATTTCCATTTGCAGAATTATTTATTACTGTATTAAGCTTAACAATATATTAGCAAACCTTAGAAGATAGTTTTTCTTGGAAGTAACAAGGGTGACGTTTTAACAACCCCCTATTTGACTACAGGGGGTGCAATACGACGAACAAACCACTAGGATTACTTTGTGAATAGACCATGACTGATTTTTCTTCTTAAATTTGTATTTCTTGAGATTTTGGTACAGTTTGAACATAATTATTTATTTATGTCACTCTGTACAACAGGAATTTACCCTCTATTCTGTAACTGGATCATTCTCTGTTAATAGGCGTGTTTCTTTGGACTGTGATTCGGAATCAAAGTGATCAAACTTAACATGATCATGAAGAATCATGTTTCTTCGTTCGTTATTCGTTATCCGTACTCTTTCATTTTGTGATCACGAAACGACAATCCCCCTACCCTTCTGAATCATACTTTGTCTATGATTCATGTTGACTGATTCACATCGAAGGTTTAAAAATGGCGTCTGATGATAAATTTATGTGCTCTATTTGTGGAATTAAGGGAAATTGGCTGCTTCTGGAAGAATTTTTAAATGGCTTACATGGACACTCATTTATGAAATTTTAAAATAGGTTAGTTTGTGTATTTGACATTTGCAGTTATTTTAACGTTCATACTATAGGATCGCGTCGATCGGGTTGGATTTGAATCATTATTCCTGTTCGATGTTTTCTTCAGTATCATATTTAATCATGATTCAACGCAATCACGATCAAAGGAATCATGATTTAGAAAATCACAATCACAATCTAAAGAAACACGCCTATAGATTGATAAGTTAATGATAATTTTTATTTTTCATTGTCATTTTACAGATGATTACAATTTTGGTATTCTGAAACCAAAATAATTTACTCTAGCGTTCTTATGTTATATTCATGATTTTTGTTTACTAATATATGTAGCTATTATTATAAAAAATAATATAATGGGGCTCGCTGATAGATCCGTAAAAAGTGAGGTTAAAAATAATATTTTTTTTATACTGTCAGTTTTCTACGGTAGCAAAATGCATAAAAGTAAAATAAAAGTAACAGAATAATTGAGTTTGGTCACAAACTGTCGAAATAGTAGCAGATTAATAATAAAAAACAGGGTTGCTTTAACTTTTTGTACTCGCATCATTGAAAATAAGGTTTACATTACCTTGAAAACTGATAGAAAGTTTAATTGAGAAAAACGCCCATTTTGATGGCTCTATATTTTGACTATTAAAACGCGAATTGTACTTATTTATATACACACATTTTAAGGAATTTGTTAAGGAAATAGAGACATTAACTTATAACCAGAGCTGGGCAAGCTACTTAAAAAAAGTAGCTTAGCTACAGCTATAGCTATTCTCTAAAAAAGTAGCTGAGGTACAGCTATAAGCTACATTTTGTAAAATATAGCTAAGCTACAGCTAAAAGCTTTCATTAAAGTAGCTGTTAAATTTTAAAGCTACTTTTTTCAATTATTGTGAATTATTAAATATGCCATTGTCATATGATCAGTTGATCAGTCTTTTGTTGCAATGACTGTTAATAAATATAAAAAATCGCAAATGGACAAATGTACTGTTAATTTGTTATACTATAATTTTTATTTATATCGGAATAAATTAACAGTCACATTAACAGAAGACCCTTAAACAGTCAATGTTTAGTTCATCTAATATTTAATACAAAAGCAGGATAAGTTAAGAACAAGTGAAAAATAAAATATGTTAATAGATTTTACACTATATAATAACTTGTTATCCTACAGTTACAGAAAACAATAAAGAAGGTACAATTCAAATACAAAACAAAAATTAATAGGTGTTTCTTAATGAACAGTGGTAGCTTTAAGCTACAAAAAGTAGCTTTGGGCTACAAAAACTAGCTTCAGTTGTTATAACAATGTTTTTAAGCATAGCTAGCTACAAGCTACAGCTATATTTTTTCACATTTAGCGAAGCTACAGTTACAGCTAAGGTAAATGTAGCTAAGCTAATAGCTAAGCTACAAAAGTAGCTAGCTACTGCCCAGCTCTGCTTATAACGCCATCAATCAGATATATTTTAATAATCTTTACAAGAAAAACTAAACAATTTGTTTTCAAATAAATATCAATTCATGACATACTAAACTATCAATATAAATTAACGCTTCAAATTTAATAAGTTTCCTTTTTTATTACTGGGTGTGGCACTCTGTCGAAGCAGATCTCGGTAAGTGAGATAAATATGCGCGTGAAGTGCGATTACTAGCCGTCAAATCTCGGCCCCCAAAGATGTGGTGGGGGAACCACAGGGATAATTTTAATGTGGTGAAAATGTTTGTCTCCTGTGGGAATCGAACCAAGGTTCTAAGGATCCACAGGCCGACCCGATAACCCTGAGCTACCTACCCCATAAATTACTGATATATATATATATATATATATCATCACGCCTTCTACCCATTACTGGGTGTGGCACTCTGCTGAATCAGATCTCTGTAAGTGATATATTTTGTGCGTGAAGTGCGGTTACCAGTCGTCAAATCACGGCCCCCAAACATGTTAGTGGTGGAAGAGCCACAGGGATAGCTTTTTCAAATTATGAACATTTGTCGCCTGTGGGAATCGAACCAGGGACCTCAGGATCCACAGGCCGACTTCATACCACTGAGCTAGCCATCCCATTAAATAAATATTATTTTTCATAAAGCATTACTGAAAAAACTAAACAAAAACAAAAGGATACATAATACTTATTATTAACAGAATAAACTAAGAAAAAATTGGCTTTAGGGTTTTATTTAGCAATTAATTTAATTAAATAAACTAGTTTTTCCGAACCTAATCACTTGGATCAAACTATTATAATTTATTTCAACTTGTACATCTGTGTTATTATTTTTTATTCGGCTGTATATAATTACAAATAAATTGTTCTTTAATATCAGAACAATTACGTGAAATAAATACGGGTAAATTCGATCACGCATGCTGTGGAATGCGTCAGAAGCATTATGAATGATATATTTTTTTTTATGTACGATAATTCGAACAAAGAATTAGCCCTAAGCAATATATATGTTTTGTTGAAGGTACTGTAGGCATAGTAGGCCGCGGAAAATAAATGTATGGAATATCTAGAGTACTTATTAAAATGTAAAAAATTAATAATAATAGTTAGGTTGAATTTGGGCGTCTTGAGAGTAATTAATTTTCTTTCTTGTGGAGTGAAAATTAATAAATAAAATGGCAGATCATGTTAAGTAATAGTTATTTATTATACAAGTATTTTATTAGGTCGAGTGTTTAAACTTCTCTTAAGTGTTTTATATACCAATAAAACACAAGTGTAATACAAATTTTTGTCCACAACTCATAATTATAGGTATCGAAGAAGATTGGTCGTAACGTTTAACGTTGATTCAGTTATATATAGTTTCTCAAAATACGGTATATCATGAAGTGGTTACTAAGTAACAAGTTGTTTATAGTGTTTTATGGAATATAAAACACTAGTGTTTTATGAGCCATATAATTCAACTGAAATCAGTGTAATTATGTATTTATAATATATGAATTATGGATAAAACAATTTTCCTACGACTAGTACGAAAAGTTGATATTTATGCTTTCAGTTGTCAACGTAAAGTTGATGGTTACTAAGGAACAAAAAAAATACATTTTTCCTATTTCGGTGTTCTTACAGCTCTATAAACGCACTGTAAACACGTTGCTTAGGAGATCTATAAGCGCACTGTTTTTGGCGCTTTTTAATTTGTAGGAGTGGTATGAATGCTCTTAAATCTGACAGATGAATGACATATAACCTCAAAATTGTAAATTGTCGGTGTCGAAATATTACTAATAGTTATTTATGTACCAAGGGTGAAAACAGGCGTTTCAGGCCCGTGGCGCTTTGCACCTCGTGCTAATAAAATGCTCAGGGTCAGAAACGCTAATTTCACCCGAAGTACATACAATATTTTATGCACAACAAAATAACATTTAATTATATATTCAAAAGATTAAAATATATAAATAGATTATATGTCAAAATGATATCAAGTATTCACAATAAACAAAAATTATAATTTTATTTATGTATCCATAGGAATTATTTCTTTTTGGCCCATGGGCCAAAAAGAAGTGTATAAGCCCGATTTTTAGGGCTAAAATATATGCTTTTCAGCCCGGTTGTGCATAAAAGTATATGCTATAATCATACAAAATTCACAAAATTCATAATACAGATAAAAAACATTGATTAATTGTCAAAAAAAATTGATTATTTTATTATTTTTGTTATGAGCAGCGCTACCAACACAACTAATAAGAAACACTAACTTATATTTTTGACAAGTCGCAGTTTTTAAAATCAGAGAATTATACCTCAATAGAAAAAATAATATAAAGAACACGTTTCATGCGACCTGTTATCGCACTCGTCCTTTGTAAAACTGGGACTCGTGCGTTAAGGTAGTACTAGCGAGAAAACAAATTTTGCAGATCCGAATGAAATAAGGCGCACGTAAATATTGCATAGTCATACGCATCCTGTTAAAATGTAAAACACATTCATCGTCTGTGAACAAATATATTCGCTTGTAAAATTGAGTTCTTATACACGGGGCTTATGGCGATCATCACTCAGAATCGCACATATTTGGTTTGTGTACCTCTAAAATTTTACAGTTTCATTTGAAAAACTAGTATGATGTTCTAGAACTATCCATGTATATTGTATCAGGAGGCGAAAGTTTTTTATCGTTTAGTAATGGATATACCGCAATGCAAAGCTTTGTTTTTAACGAAAAATTAAGAATCCCAATTTATAATGGCAACACCACACGGTGATATGGTATTTGAAAATTCACTAGACTAACAACCTGTTAACAATTCATGATATTCAAATCATAATAGGTATAAAACACTTATTTTATTCAATTTTTATATTTTTTTGAGCGTCAGTTTCGCCAGTCGACAACCGATGGCGCCACCGTCACACCAGTACTACCTTAATATATTATTTTGCTACCTTGCTCTTTACACTATCAAAATTTCAGTTTGAGATATTTATATAACCATCTTAATAAATAAAACACATTAATATTCCGATAACCTGATTTTCAAAATTCAGGTTTGTAACTTTCAATCGAAATTTAAATATCAAAATATATTAAATTCATTCTGATTAGCATAGAATCTCGCATAACCAGACACACAAAAAAATTCCATATATTTTATAGAGTGTTTATTAAAAATCACCTCCAATATGTTCATAAACTGATATCTCGAATCTTCATTACATATTCAATTAATCACTCTTAATAAAACCAGCAAAGATCGAAAACCACAAAAACAAAACCAGAAAAAACCGCTTCTAAATCCCGTCTTGTAATATCATCACCGGATAATAAATGAAAACGAGAACATATACTCGAAGCAGACAATTATTAATAGGTAATGTCGGGCCATCTCTTTCGCGGACGTTATATATAACACGTATTAGTTCGTTGTTGATGACAGCAACTCTGTCGGAGGCTGCGAGACGGAGTAAGACAGATACAAGAGTGGGAAGCGAGATAAAGATGGAATGACTTACCTCTTTTCTGCATAAATGTGAACAGGTCATCTAGGAACTCCTTCCGCTTCGGGTCGTCGTTGATTTCGTAGAGCTATGAACAAAATAAAGACGAAATTAGAATTTTTATTAATTTAGTGGCAGATTGGAAAGAATGGGAGCGAAGAGTGAATGTGTGGAATGTATTCCTATAATAGTATATTAAAATACAAGTTACAGAATGCAACCTATTCTAGCACGAGTGTTTTATACTATTTTTCAGACGACCACTTATGAAAGTAACCATAACAACATAACTACTACGGAAAGTTGAACATAGCATACACTGATATGATAGTATAACGTACACTTCTAACCTATCAGGTGAAGTTCCACTGATTGACAACAGATGGCGGTACGATGAAAGAAAATAATAAAATAAATGAAAAGAATTTGTATTATTATTTAGATTGAAGTTTTGGCAGATTCTTCAAAACATTTGCACAGATAAATCTTATTTTTTTAAATTAATAATTACTTATTTACTAATATTTTAGCATTATTTAATATTTTGACAGTATCGTTAGTACAGTTGCACAATACCTAACCTTAAAC
Organism: Pterostichus madidus; assembly: GCA_911728475.2. Lineage (NCBI taxonomy): Eukaryota > Metazoa > Arthropoda > Insecta > Coleoptera > Carabidae > Pterostichus > Pterostichus madidus. The sequence goes on from OU452315.1 coordinate 11,907,629, forward strand.
GTCAAACGTCAACGTTCATCTACAAAAACGCATCAACTGTCAAAGTGTAACGATATTGCTCTTGTAAACTTTGAAATATTTTGTGGTTGTCTGAAAAATAGTGTACATAACTCGCTCGAAAGAGTGATAACTGTGCTCGTGTACTTAAATCACTCGGCGCTACGCGCCTCGTTTTTCAATTTGTACACTCGCACGTTATGTTACACTTTCGATGCTTGTTATGTAATATACTATTTTCTATTTCGGTGTTCTTATAGGTCTATAAACGCACTGTAAACACGTTGCTAAGAAGAAATGATTTAATTTCTAGTACTGGAATTACTTTGAAGTAATTCACCCCAATATGTGTATCAGTTTGCTTAATTTAGTTCATTTAGTCAAGTTGTCTAATTTATCTGAACTGATTTAAGTGAACCAAGTGGCAAATAAAATACAGCTTATAATAACAATATATCACCAAAAAACGTTTATATTTATGCGCGTGAAATGCGATTACCAGCCGTCTAATCACTACCCCTAAAGATGTTAGTGGTGGAGAAGCCACGAAAGTAATTTTAAATACAAATAAATAAATAAATATATCATTACGGCTTTTATCCATTACTGGGTGTGGCACTCTGCCGAAGCAGATCTCGGTAAGTTATATAGTTATGCGCGTGAAATGCGGTTACCAGCCGTCTAATCACGACCCGTAAAGATGTTAATGGTGGGAGAGTCACAGGGGTAATTTTAATGTGGTGAAAATGTTTGTCGGCTGAGGAAATCGAGTAAGAGTTCTCAGGATCCACAGGCCGACTCGATACCACTGAGCCACATGCTAGCGTGAATTAAAATTTAAAACATATATAAGTGCATGACAGTAATATTCCATTTCGGCTTTATTAAAAAGCAGTCTTCGAGATTAAAATCATATATTTTTAAATTTAATTATAAATAGACGATTCCATTCTTCTGCTTCTCCATTACAACAATATTGAAGATAATTAAATTGGTCTCAGGCCATTAAGGCATTAATTCCTGATGTATTTTTTTAATTAAATAACATTTTTTAGCTAGTTTATATACATTATAAGGTAGTTTAAGTCTCAGGAGGCATTGGTGATTAGTGATTGGATATTCACTGCCCGCGGCATTTATTTAAATTACAATTTTAAAGGTAGTTAACGTGTTTAATTGATGTACTGCCGAAATGGTCTTTATTGTTCTGTGAGAGAGGATGGTTAACAAAGATAGATGAAATTTTAATTGTTGCATGAGCTCTTCCATTTTGGGAAATTCTAAATATACTGAAAACGTTATAAACATCGACTAACGTCATCAAAAAATATAACTAGATGAATGACATAGGGTAATGCTACGTATTTTGGAGATAAGATTTCATTTTTCTTTGACTTCGCAGATATTTTAGAGAGTTTTACTGCGTCCAGTACTCTCTAATAAATTGTAAATTAATAATAAAAATTTAAATAAAATAAATAAATATATCATCACGCCTTCTACCCATTACTGGGTGTGGCACTACCGAAGCAGAACTCGGTAACTGATATATTTATGCGCGTAAAGTGTGGTTGCCAGCCGTCAAATCACGGCCTGCAAAGATGTTAGTGATGAGGAGCCATAGGGATAATTTTAAATTGGTGAAAATGTTTGTCGGCTGTGGGGATCGAACCAGGGTTCTTTAGATCCACAGGCCGACACGATACCACTGTGCTATTACCCCATAAATAATAAATAAATGAATAAATAAAATAAATATATCATCACGCCTTCTACACATTACTGAGTGTGGCACTCTGCCGAAGCAGAACTCGGTAACTGATATATTTATACGCGTAAAGTGTGGTTGCCAGCCGTCAAATCACGGCCTCCAAAGATGTTAGTGGTGAGGACCCATAGGGGTAATTTTAAATTGGTGAAAATGTTTGTCGGCTGTGGGGATCGAACCAGGGTTCTTTGGATCCACAGGCCGTCACGATACCACTGTGCTATTACCCCATAAATAATAAATAAATGAATAAATAAAATAAATATATCATCATGCCTTCTACCCATTACTGGGTGTGGCACTCTGCCAAAGCAGAACTCGGTAACTGATATATTTATACGCGTAAAGTGTGGTTGCCAGCCGTCAAATCACGGCCTCCAAAGATGTTAGTGGTGAGGAGCCATAGGGATAATTTTAAATTGGTGAAAATGTTTGTCGGCTGTGGGGATCGAACCAGGGTTCTTTGGATCCACAGGCCGACACGAAACCACTGTGCTATTACCCCATAAATAATAAATAAATGAATAAATATATCATCACGCCTTCTACCCATTACTGGGTGTGGCACTCTACCGAAGCAGAACTCGGTAACTGATATATTTATGCGCGTAAAGTGTGGTTGCCAGCTGTCAAATCACGGCCTCCAAAGATGTTAGTGGTGAGGAGCCATAGGGGTAATTTTAAATTGGTGAAAATGTTTGTCGGCTGTGGGGATCGAACCAGGGTTCTTAGGATCCACAGGCCGACTCTATAATAATAAAAATTAATTACATATATACTAATATAGCTCTCGTATAGCACTTAGGGGTAAAAGCGGTCCATTATTTGTATATTCTTATACAAAATAAATTATTAAATGAAGAATCAGCAATTGACAATTCTGTCACAAATTTATACCCTTGGGTATTGTTATAGCATTTAAAAACTAATGTGGATGAAAGTCAAAGACTTTTTTTATGATTGAAACAATTGTTCATGAATCTGACAGATCAGTGACAACTCGATATAGACAGAAATTAAGTGTCATGTACGTGCAAAATATTTGAACACATGTCTTGCTTATTACTTAAATGTAAGTTTTTCTTGGTTTTCTCCACTGGGCTACGATTGCTGTCAATTAATTTAAAAGTTCAAAATTTAACTTTTTGTAAATACAATTAATTTGTACTTAACAAGCAAGAAAATATAAACATGACATTTTAGTTCAACAGTATACAAACATCTTTGGGGGCCGTGATTTGACGGCTGGTATTTCTTTGCATTAGTTTAAAATTTCGCCACTAGGTTCGCATTCTTATTGAGATATTCCAAATGTCTGACATGGTACTCGTAATATGAAACTATTTTTTTTCGTATCAAAACAAAATGGGGTCAAATAAATAAAGCATCAATTCTGATTGCCGTATAAAATAAAACAATAAAACAAAAACCGCTAATGAAACAAAATATGAAAAATGAGTATCTTTAAACCGGGCAATTATTTGAATAAAACACATTAATTAATCGGCTTCGTTGGTCGGTATAGTGATCATCAACCCAGTACATTTTAATCTGACCGTCGGCTAGAAATGAAAAATTAATAAAAGACTCACACGCCCTCTAGATTAGTCGCTGTTTTTTGTTGCGCAATCAATTAAAAGACGCGCCTTCTGACAGGGCTATGCCACGGTACTTAACGGACTATAAGGTGAGGCTAGTTTGGAACTTGAAAGCAGATGGCATTGGTGTAGCTGGATATTTAGAATCCATTGTTATGGGAGACACAGTTTCAATTAAGCAATATTTTCTGTGCTTCGAACACTTCACGAAACGACAATTATTACTTTAAGTACGGTGGTAGGGATAGCGTTACGGTATTCGAATCTGGAGATCCCCAGTTCGAATCCCACTCAAGCTAAATACATATGAATTGCCACATTACGATTCGGTGAATCTAGGACAATGTACTGTAATTGGGATTAAGTTCCTGTTGTGCAGAGTAACATAAATAAATAAATAAATAAACAAAATCTATAAGATATTAATTCATACCTTGAATTATAAATAAAATAAATAAATAAATATATCATCACGCCTTCTACCCATTACTGGGTCTGGCACTCTGCCGAAGCAGATCTCGGTAAGTGATATATTTATGCGCGTGAAGTGAGGTTACCAGCCCTTATGCTCCCACAAATGTTAATGGTGGGAGAGCCACAGGGGTAATTTTAAATTGGTGAAAATGTTTTGTCGGCTGTAGGGATCGAACCAGGGTTCTTTGGATCCACAGGCCGACTTGATATCACTGAGCTATTACCCCATTAAATAAATAAATAACTATACCATCACGCCTTTTACCCATTACCGGATGTGGCATTCTGCCAAAGCAAATATCGGTAAATGATATATTTATGCTCGTGAAGTGCGGTTACCAGTCGTCAACTCACGGCCTCCAAGATGTTTATAGAAGGGGAGACACAGGGATAATTTTAATGTGATGAAAATGTTTGTCGGCTGTGGGAATCGAACCAGGGTACCCAGGATCCACAGGCCGCCTTGATACCACTGAGCTAGCTAATTTTAATGTGATGAAAATGTTTGACGGCTGTGGGAATCGAACCAGGGTTTTCAGGATCCACAAACCGACTCGGTACCACTGAGCCATCTACCATCTATTCCATATAACTTGTATTATAGATAGAAAAATTAGAGTACTGTCAGAATTTGAACCTAGGACTGTTTCAGTAAATGAAGAAATCATAAGATCGAAACTGCCATTGACACGTACCAAAAATGGAGAGATAAAATAGAATAACATCAGATTGGCTCACATGGCGACTGTAGCATAGTTCTTTTAAACTTTGAAGCATATGACCGGAATCCTAATTTCCCTCTGTATAATTCAATTAAATAACATCAATTGTTATATATTTACTTCAAAATGAATAATTTTTATTGTAACCACTAGCATTTTTGGAGGTCGTAATTTGACGGCTAATAACCGCACTTCGCACGCATAAATACTAGATTATCACTTACCGAGATCTGCTTCGACAGAGTGCCACACCACTGTAATGGGTATAAGGCGTGATGAAATATTTATATTTATTTATATAAAATAAATACATCATTACGCAGAAGCCTGATAATTTATTGCATTTAGTTTATTTTACAGAGTACAAATAGTTGATATGTCTATTTACGTTAAGCGGTTTCACATGAGGGAATAAACAGTCATGAATTTAGCACAGAGCGTTGTGTTGCAAAGTGCAGCTAACACCTGCACAAAAACAATGGCCAATTACAATAAAATGAAATGTAAAATTCGTTTAAATGTTTAAGCCATGACAAATGGCGTTCCCGTTACGACGAACCCACAGCCGGAACATGCGATGGGTAATTGGGGCGCTCATCCTTAAAATTACATTAGAAGAAAGACAATCATTTTAAACAATAACATTTGAAGGTGCTAACCACTCTACAAAATGCAATTTTATAACTTACAAAAGCAAATATCATCACGTTTTTAGCCACTACTGTGTATGGCACTTTGTCGTGGCAGATCTCTATATTTTTGAGCGCGAAGTGCGGTTACCAGAAGCCAAATCACAGCCCCGAAAGATGTTAATGGAAGGGCAGTCACAGGAGGAATTATTGTTTGTCAGCTATGAGAATTGAACTCGGGTTCTCAAATCTACAGTTCGATTCGATACCACTAAGCCACCTACTACATCAAGAGATAAAAATTGGTATAATGACAGGGTTTGAACCTGGGACCTATGAACTCCGGTCATATGCTCTTAAACAAACTAACTGAGCTATGGTCGCCATGTGGTTCAGATCTGAAGTTCATAGGTTTAAATCCTAGTGTTATACTAACTTTTCTCAATAATAATATATCAAGAGGGTGGAAATAAATTGACAGATCTTTCGAAAACTTGTTGCCAGGCAATAGTCACGAAAGCCCGTAGGGCTTGAGTGGCTATTGTCAAATGGCAACAAGTTTGAGAAAGATACTGGAGAATTATTTTCTAATTTATCCAACTCTCTAGTTATATTTAATTAGATTATTTTTTGACTTAGGTGTTGAGGTCGATTCATCCAACTTAAAATATTTTGAACTGGGTTCATATCGATTGATTACTTATTAATGTATTCTTCGAAGTTGTTTCCAAAATTTGTTGGTGTATTTCTGTATCTAAAATACAACTAAATCGATTTTTTTCACACATTTTACTTGACGCGGTGACAGTTTTAAATAATTATTTGACAACTACCTATCATTTGCCAAAAACAAAAAAGCATCTACGGAGATTATGCCCGGGAATAATCACTAGAGCTTTATTCTCAGTATAATAATGACAGGATTGGTTAATACACATACACCTGACAATGAATAAAAATTTCATTAGTGAAACATCAACCAATAATAATAGCTTTGAGAGTAGAGAGCTCTTTCATACTGTAGTTTTATTTTCTCAAATAAAAACAATTTTCAACACATTCTATAATTGCATAATAACTGCACGGATCTACAAATATAAAATAATGAATATCACAGACATTTGTGACATCATCTCAATAATATATTGAATTCCTGTATAATCACGTATTTTCACAGCAAAGTAAAATACGATAAATTTGCTATTTAGTTATTTTCGAGTTCCTTCCCAAGGAACATTAAATTATCAGCGTTTGACACAATCATTCTCGTAATTAATAACTGGACAAGACGTTCCGTGTGACTCGACACTGTTCATAATCGCCGATAACGTACCTACAATTTACACACATGCACTAACACATATATCGCTTCGACGTACTCATACTCATTCAATGAATACTAACAGTTCTAGTACTTTCATAGATAAAAGAATGTTACATCATTACGCCATTTTGTTATTATACAATTTACACGGGTAAATTGTCCGGCAGTATGGTTGTGTGGTTAACGTTAGGACATACGAATCCGGAGATTTTGAGTTCGAATCTCACTCAAGCTATATATATATATATATATATATATATATATATATATATATATGAACTACCACACTTTGACGGTGTGTTACGTACAATGTAATTTTGCGACCATTAAAGACAAATGATTTAAAATAAAAAACAAATTACGTAAAATAAATAAGCTTGTCACCATGGACACATTCATTTTCTGATCTCTTTTTATAATTCTGGGCACTTTTATATTTTGGTAAAGGTTTTTCTGGTCTAAAAAATGATCAGAAAGGACTACCAATATATTTTATGTACAACCGGGCTGAAATTAATGTATTTTAGCCCTAAAAAGCGGGATTAAACACTTGTTTTTGGCCCTAGAGCCATAACAAAATAATTCCTATGGATACATAAATATAATGACAATTTTTGTTTATTGTGAATACTTGATTTTACAAAATGTCATTTTGACATATAACCTATGTACATATTTTAATCTTGTACATATAAATAAAAAATATATATTAGCATGCTTTCCACCCATTACTGGGTGTGGCAGTCTGCCGAAACAGATCTCTGTAAGTGATATATTTTGCGCGTGAAGTGCGGTTACCTGTCGTCAAATCACGGCCCCCAAAGATCTTAGTAGTGGAGGAGCCACAGGGGTAGCTTTTGAAATTATGAAAATTGTTTGTCGTCTCCTGGCAATCGAACCAGGGTTTTCAGGTTCCACAGGCCGACTCATACCACTGAGCTAGCCACCCCATAATAATTAAATGTTATTTTGTTGTGCATGAAATATTGTATGAACCACGGGTGAAATTAGCGTTCCTGACTCTGCGCCTCATGCTAATAATCATGCCGCGGGCCAGAAACGCTTGTTTTCACCCTTGGTATATAAATATTTTCTACAACTGTCAAAAAACACGACATTTTTACATCTTTTACATACACACGTAAAAAAAATGACTACATTACCTAGACAACCACCCAAACAGTGAAAAAAAATTTTACTGTTTTAAAAATTGATTTTATTTATTCCATTTTGACAGTTCTAGGAAAATATGTTTGTATTTCTAGTTTTTTTGCGCGTTCGAATTACTTATTTTGTCTCGACTAAAAGTGATATTCTCACGGACAACAAAAAAAAAACCACTTATTTCACGCACGTAATACAAAAATAACTAATTTTTGTATGAAATAAACGATTGTGTAACAATTTTTAAAAATTGTTTGGCATTTTGAGTTATATTATTGTGTGTCAAATATTACCAAGTAATTTGAGAAAACTATGTTTGAAATAAAAAAATATATATTTATTTGACGCATTTTTATCTAAAACAACTACCAATCGCTTGGCACTTAAAGCTATCCGGAACTGTTTTATTTCCACAACTATTATTAATGATACCAGTGTCAACGCCTTATATCTAGTAAAGTACTCCTCGCATGAATATATGATATGGGCGTCTATTTCCGCACTTGCAATATATAATATTTGCAGATATGAAACTTCCTGCTGTGTTCCACATTGGCACGCAGAACAGCAGAACGCAGGAGTAATAAAGCACTATCGTCCCTGTCGGTAATTTAACAACGTACGTTGTCATTACCGACTGAGTCGCAACGCGATTGGTTGATAGTGTAAGCACCTCACACTACAAACTGTAAAACTAGGCATGTGCGTAGCTTTCGATATGGTTCTCTTTCTCGCATGAAAGCGCGCAGGTAAATGTCCAGAGATTCTACTTCTTTATTTGTATTTGTATGGAATTGAAAATAAAATAAACGTCGTTAGAAATAGGGGTAGAATTGTGACAAATAAATATTTAAATGCGCAACTGGGCCGAAATTCATGTGTTTTAGTTTTAAACAGCGGGCTTAAAAACTTGTTTTTGTCCTAGGACCTTAAAAAAATTATTCCTATGGATATATAAGTAAAATGACAATTTTTGTCTATTGTGAATACTTGGTATAAACAAAATGTACATATTTTAATCTTTTGAACTTATAATTAAATGTTATTTTGTTGTGATAAAATATTGTATGTATTAGCGTTTCTGACCCTCAGAGCTGGGCAGTAGCTAGCTACTTTTGTAGCTTGGCTACTAGCTTAGCTACGTTTACCTTAGCTGTAGCTGTAGCTTAGCTAATTGTGAAAAAATATAGCTGTAGCTTGTAGCGAACTATGTTTTTTCTATTAGCTTAAAAATATTGTAATAACAACTGAAGTTACTTTTAAAGCTACTTTTTGTAGCTTAAAGCTACCACTGTTCATTAAGAAATACCTATTAATTTTTGTTTTGTATTTGAATTGTACCTTCTTTATTGTTTTCTATAACTGTAGGATAACAAGTTATTATATAGTTTAAAATCTATTAACATATTTTATTTTTCACTTGTTCTTAACCTATCCTACTTTTGTATTCAATATTAGATGAACTAAACATTGACTGTTTAGGAGTCTTCTGTTAATGTGACTGTTAATTTATTCCGATCTAAATAAAAATTATAGCATTAAAAATTAACAGTACATTTGTCCATTTGCGATTTTTTATATTTATGTACATAATAGTAAATTAACAGTCATTATAACAAAAGACTGATCAACTGATCATATGACAATGGCAAATTTAATTCATTCACAATAATTGAAAAAAGTAGCTTTAAAATTTAACAGCTACTTAACGAAAGCTTTTAGCTGTAGCTTAGCTATATTTTACAAAATGTAGCTTATAGCTGTAGCTCAGCTACTTTTTTAAAGAATAGCTGTAGCTGTAGCTTAGCTACTTTTTTTAAGTAGCTTGCCCAGCTCTGCTGACTTTGAGCATGTTACTGGCACGGGCCAGAAACGCCTGTTTCACCCTTGATAGATAAATAACTATTATGCACAACAAGGCCGAAATTAATGTGTTTTAGCCATGAAAAGAGGACTTAAACACTTCGTTTTGGCCTTAGAGCCATAATAAAATAATTTTCTATTGATACACATACAAAATGACATTTTTTGTTTATTTTGAATACTTGATTTTGCAAAGTGTCATTTTGACATATAAATATACCTGCTGTAATCTTTTGAATTTAAAATGAATTGTTTTTTTATTGTGTATAAAATAGTGTATGTATCACGGATGAAATTAGCGTTTCTGAGTATGTTATTAACCTCGGCGCCTCGTGCTAAATCATGTCACGGGCCAGAAATGCATGTTTTCACCTTGATACATAAATAACTTTGTACTTTTTTTGTATTGACAAAATAAATAAATAAATAACAGTGCTACAGAAATCAATTTGCTATAACTGTTTTTGGAGATATTTTTTGTGAAGTTGTTACGCTGTCTGCTTGTAAAAATGTCAAAATATAAAGGAACCTAACATAATATCAAAGTTTATTGAGTGATAACAGAAGATAAATGGTTCATTTATTATTTATAACAATTTTATACTTAAAAAAAATTACATAATTATTGTATGTGCAAATAATGACTGTCCTTGCAAAATGTAATTGTTTAACATAAATAGATAAGTAAATTTTATTGTAGTCATTTGTTTTTTACCTTTTTAACAAGAATTTGTATGTATGTTATCAAAAAATGTACACATTAATTATCCAACTAGAATATATTATATAAACAAAAAAATAATCATCATTGTACCTTTTAGATAAATAAAACAACATCACCATCTTCTAGATAGTCAATTATTTCATTAATTACTACCCGATTCACCAAAACAAAAGACGAACAAAACCCGAGAAAATATAATACAAAAAACAAAACATACATCATTAAAAAGAAAAGACAAAAACATCAGACCCATTTATCACGCGTTACACATATTTGCTCTGCAGATAGCTGGCCATGGAAGATGAGAGGAGAGAGGGAGAAAGTAAGAGAGAGATAGAATGAGGGTTTGAACCCAGATTCATCAAGTAAGCGATGATGAGTATGCCTCCGGCTAGCAATGTTGTTAATACACTGCTATCAATTATTTGAAACACTGGAAAATCGTTTTTGTTAAGTGTGAAAAAGGATAAATAAGAAAGGAATGCTTCAAACTTCACACTATATGTTTTGTTTTTGTTTCACCCTCTTCAATATGACACTATTAATTCAACTTTCTTAATAGTAAAAGAACGCTATTTCAGGAATGTTATTTATCACCATGGCAACTGTAGTAAAAATGCTAGTTTTGGTCCTAAGATCAAAAAACGATGACGTATCTATGATAACGTAAATAATTTTGTCAATTTGTTTCATTTTAATTAAAACTTATGGAGTAATGGCTCAGTGGTATCAAGTCGGCCTGTGGATCCTAAGAACCCTGGTTCGATCCCCACAGGCGACAAACATTTTCACTACATTAAATATTACTCCCGTGGCTCCTCCACCACTAACATCTTTGGGGGCAGTGATTTGACAGCTTGTAATCGCACTTCACGCGAATAAATATATCACTTATCGAGATCTGCTTCGGCAGAGTGCCACATCCAGTAATGGGTAAAAGGCATGATGCTATATTTATTTTATTTATTTATTTATGATCAAAAAACGATGACATATCTATGGTAACGTAAATAATTTTGTCACTTTTTTCATTTTAATTAAAATTAAATTTATGGAGTAATGGGTCAGTGGTATCAAGTCGGCCTGTGGATCCTAAGAACCCTGGTTCGATCCCTACAAGCGACAAACATTTTCACTACATTAAATATTACTCCCGTGGCTCCTCCACCACTAACATCTCTGGGGGCAGTGATTTGACGGCTGGTAACCGCAGTTCACGCGCATAAATATATCACTTACCAAGATCTGCTTCGGCAGAGTACCACATCCAGTAATGGGTAGAAGGCATGATGATATATTTATTTTATTTATTTATTTATGATTATAATTAATCGGTGATTGAAAAACTGGCCCTAACCTAACTAATAAATGTCAAAATAAATTAAATTTAAAATGTTTACTGAATCTGTTGGTATTACTACGACGGCTTGGAAGGACCACGGTATAATATATTTTTGGCTAAAATCCCGACTTTTTAAAGTCAGGATCCCGGCTTTTAAACTCGGTATTCCGACTTTTTAAACCCGGAATTCCGACTTTTTAAAGTCGAGATACCGACTTTGTAAACTCGGGATTCCGACTTTTTAAATTCGGGACTCCAACTTTTTAAAGTCGAGGTTTCGACTTCTTAAACTCGAGATCTGAATATTTCCGTTATCCGATATACGGAGTCGGAATCTCGACTTTAAAAAGTCGGAATTCCGAGATTAAAATGTCAGAATCTCGACTTTAAAAAGTCGGAATTCCGAGATTAAAATGTCAGAATCTCGACTTTAAAAAGTCGGAATTCCGAGATTAAAATGTCGGAATCTCGACTTTAAAAAGTCGGATCCCGAGTTTAAAAAGTCGGAATCCCGAGTTTAAAAGTCGGAATCCCTACTTTAAAAGTCGGGATCCTGATTTTAAAAAGTCGGGAATTTAGCCAAAAATATATTTGACCCTGGTCCTTCCAAGCCGTCATTTATTACCACCTTGAAATCTTATTATTATTTTTTTTAAATAAATATTTTCAATTAAAAATAAGTGAATGTGATATAGCAATATACAGAGTGATCAAAAGGAATTGTTACAGTCGGCAATAAAAAAAAACTACTTGAAATTGGTAAGCCTGATACATAATTCATTTCCTGTTGTTGACAGTGACATTTAAAATTTAAATTTGAGTACATTTATTATTACATTTATTTCTAAAGTATTTCTATTACTTAAAACGTCAAAATTCTATTAGGTGTCAGACACCTGCCATAACCTATTTGTATTTATTAAAAATGTCAAATAGCGTTTCCGCCTTTATCTGACGTTGTGCCAACTGTGGAATAAAAAGATCTCTGGAATTGTATTGCCAACTATAACAATTCCTTTTGATCACCCTGTAGTATGAAAAACACATGTTACAATGACCAATTATAAGACTTGTTTTTTAACTATTGTCGTCTGTGGAACTCGAACTCGAAGTTCTCAAATCTACAAGCCGATTCGGTACTAAGCCACCTACCACATATTTATAACAATAATAATTATTTTATAATTTGTTTCTTCAAATTCGACTATGGTTACAGATCTCCATTAATCAGAATTTAAAAATTAATTATAATCTGTACTAAATAGTCAGCGTACTCGAGTTTAGTTAATTATTTAGTGCAGAGTGTACTTGTACAGTCCAATAAACCATTCTACAAAACGCTTGTTTCACTTCTCCAGAAACAAGCAACGACTAGCAATAATTAAACTGAAGATACGAAATAACATAATTTGTAATTTATAATGTACGAGATGTAGGTACAATCTCCCGCATAAAACACATGCAATCATTAGTTCGCAGTCTTCGAGGAGTAATTCTACTGGGCGACTGTATGCACATATCACAATCGCTCAGGGCCCGTGAGCTAAAGTAACTTGTAAAGATAGATGGCTCTACCAGACAGATTAGTTAACCAGGGTTATTAATGACCATGTTTAACCTCCGCAACCCCGCCACACAACAATGGCCGATGTTTTAACACCACATTACTGGCGATTACAGCGGCGCGCAGCGGCGAACTGGCGCAACGCGATGCATAATGTATAATACTCGGTCCATGAGGATAATGATTGCCACTCGATTTTGTTTATCATTCTGCCATCAGCGGCTATGTTTCTACCACTTGCCTGCGTTTTCATTATTATTTTTTAACTGTAATTCATTAGTTTATTTATTTATTATTAGGAAGTTAATTCTGATGACAGTACAGGGGAGCCACAAACTATAATGGAATTCGAACCACTTATATCAATCGTACTTTTTTGTATATAGATCTCCAAGATTTGAATACCGCTAAATGGGGTAACACAAACTAGAAACGATTCAACCCTGCTGTCCTGTTTGAATTTAGAATACACGGGTCAATATTTTCCTTAACTTAATTTGATTAATTACTAAGTACTTAAAAAATAATAATAAAATTACAATTCTCCTTATGGAGTATGTGGCTCAGTGGTATCAAATCGGCCTGTGGATCCTGAGAACTCAGGTTCAATTCCCACAGCCGACAAACATTTTTTTTATAGATTAATAATTTTACGCCCTAAAACTTTTATTTCAAGCTTCTTTTGCTTAAAATAATTAGGGAAGCAGGAAACTACGAAATTACGATTTTTACATGTTGAAATTCTATGTTGGACAGTCGCGATCACCAGTATATGTGTGAAAAAAATAGAAAATACACCAACAAATTTTGGAAACAACTTCCAAGAATACATTAATAAGTAAGCAACTGATATGGACCCAGTTCAAAATCTTTTAAGGTAGTACTAGCGTGAACAAAATTTTTGCAGATCTGAAAGAAATTTGGCGCACTTAAACATTGGATAGTCATACGCATCCTGTTAAAATATGAAACTCAGTCATCGTCTGTGAACAAATATATTCGCTTGTAAAGTTGAGTTCTTATACACGGGGCTTATGGAGATCATCACTCAGAATCGCACATATTTGGTTTGTGTACCTTTAAAATTTTGCAGTTTCATTTGAAAAACTAGTACGATGTTCTAGAACTATCCATGTATATTGTATCAGAAGGAGAAAGTTTTTTATCGTTTAGTAATGGATATATAGCCATGCAAAGCCTTGTTTTTAACGAAAAATTAAGAATCCCAATTTATAATGGCAACACCACACGGTGGTATGGTATTTGAAAATTCACTAGACCAACAACCTGTTAACAATTCATGATATTCAAATCATAATAGGTATAAAACATTTATTTTATTCAATTTCGCCACTCCACTACCGATGGTGCCACCGTCACACTAGTACTACCTTAAGTTGGATAAATCGACCTCTACAGGTAAGTCAAAAAATAATCTAATTAAATATAACTCGAGAGTTGGATAAATTAGAAAATAATTCTCCAGTACCTTTCTCAAACTTGTTGCCATTTAGCAATAGCCACTCAAGCCCTACGGGCTTTCGTGACTATTGCTTGGCAACAAGTATTCGAAAGATCTGTCAAATTATTTTCAATTTATTCTCACTCTCTTGTTATATTATTACTGATAATATTTGTAAAGCCGGTCCTGTTCTTACATTTAAGTTATTTATCCTAGCATGAGTGAAATCTTGATATAAAAACAGAATCAATAATTTACGCACCCACCTTTTATTAAATTTAATTAACAATTTGTTTGTAGATTTTTTATTAACTCCAATGGTAGATATAATTATTAATTGTATTTGGTTTTGATTTTAATTAAATTCTTATAGAATAGGTTCTGAAGTTGGCCATGTAGAAATAATTCAATTCAATAAATGCATTCATATAATATTATGAAGAAATATACCTACTCAAGTGTTACAACAAAAACAGATGAATAAATAAGCCTGAAATTTATTTAAACAATGCTATAATACTAAATCAATTATGGCTCTGAACTACTAACATATATTGAACAATATATTAATGTTTGCTCTCATAATAAATGAGAAATTTAATAACGTACTTGATCTTGATATAGCATTATATAGAAAGCGTAGTCTTCAATTAAAAGATGCAGACGTGCAGTAATTATATCTCTTTGCTATTTTTATCTGGAGAAAATCATTGAACTACAGAATTATTTATTGATTTTCACCATATTAAAATTGCCTCTCTTATATCTACAATATGTAAAATGGGGTAATGGCTCAGTGGTATAGAGTCGGCCTGTGGCACCTAAGAACCCTGGTTCAATCCCCACAGCCGACAAACATTTTCACCAATTTCAAATTACCCCTGTGGCTCTCCTACCACTAACATCTTTGGAGGCCGTGACTTGCCGCCTGATAACCACACTTCATGTGCATAAATATCACTCACCGAGATCTGCTTCGGCAGAGTGCCACACTCAGTAATGGGTAAAAGGCGTGATGATATTTTTATTTTTATTTTATATCTACAATATATAATATGGGGTAATGGCTCAGTTGTATAGAGTCGGCCTGTGGATCCTAAGAATCTTGTTCGATCCCCACAGCCGACAAACATTTTCACCAATTTAAAATTACCTCTGTGGCTCCCCCACTGCTAACATCTTTGGAGGCCGTGACTTGCCGCCTGATAACCACACTTCATGTGCATAAATATCACTTACCGAGATCTGCTTCGGCAGAGTGCCACACTCAGTAATGGGTAAAAGGCGTGATGATATATTTATTCTTATTTTATATCTACAATATATAATATGGGGTAATGGCTCAGTTGTATAGAGCCGGTCTGTGGATCCTAAGAATCTTGTTCGATCCCCACAGCCGACAAACATTTTCACCAATTTAAAATTACCTCTGTGGCTCCTCCCCGCTAACTTCTTTGGAGGCCGTGACTTGCCGCCTGATAACCACACTTCACGTGCATAAATATATCACATATCGAGATCTGCTTCGACAGAGTGCCAAACCCAATAATGGGTAAAAGGCGTGATGATATATTTAGTTATTTATATATGTATTTATTTATTTATTTATTTGACAGATATGTTAACATCAAAAACTAGACAGAAGCCCTTACAAATTAATGTGATAAAATACGTGTGACATATCAACCCCAATTTCCACTTTCAACCACAAAACAAAAATTCGCAACAAAACCACAAAAAAATCACAGTCTAACCACAATATCCTATCCACCTCATACCAACCCCTATATTAGACTCTTTCCCTCATTATTAATAAACCATAATTCTAAACAAACTTATTGTACCATAAAACACTTCGTATGAAATACCGGGTGTCCCAAAAGCGACAGAGCGTGTCAAAGTAGCCCTAATTATCCTGAAAACGCTCTTCTATTGTCCGCATTGTCAGTGATGACAAAAGAATAACAGTTAGTGACTCAATCGCGAGAGGGTGACACTGTTGCTATTCAAGGTGTGTATACGAAGTGAACTTACTATAGGGGGTCATCTGGGGTTGCAGAGTCAAGTAGTAGGCTTTTGTTAAGGATAAAAGAAGGCCTTGCTTTTGAAATACCAATGTTTTGTATGTTTATCAATTGTTTGATGCGATGATGTTTCTATTGAGATGCGATTTGCAAATGAATAATGAATTGAGAGATACATTTTAATAAATATTTTATTCATGATTTCAGTTGCTATTTTTATGATTCTTTAAATAATTCATTTGTTGAATTTTGAGAAGAACATGTCATTAAAATGTGTTGCTACAACTACTAAATGCTAAATTTATTTTTTCTATCAATAATGTTTCTGACTTAAATCAACTGTAGAGGCGCTGCGTTCGCCTAGCTTTGGTAGAATAAATGGTTTGTTTACATTAGACTACATATGTTATGGGATGGCTAGCTCAGTGGTATGAAGTCCGCCTGTGAATCCTAAGGTCCCTGGTTCGATTCCCACGGGCGACAAATTTTCATAATTTGAAAAAGCTATCCCTGTGGCTCCTCCACCACTAACATGTTTGGGGGCCGTGATTTGACGACTGGTAACCGCACTTCACGCGCAAAATATATCACTTACCGAGATCTGCTGTAGCAGAGTGCCACTCCCAGTAATGGGTAGAAGGCGTGATGATATATTTATTTTTATTTTATATGTTAATATGCATGGGGTAGCTAGCTCAGTGGTATTAAGTCGGCCTGTGGATCCTGAGAACCCTGGTTCGATTCCCACAGGTGACAAACAATTTTCACCATTTTAAAATTACCTCTGGGTGCTCCCCTACCACTAACATCATTGGGGGCAGTGATTAGACGGCTGGTAACCATACTTCACGCGCAAAATATATCACTTACCGAAAATTGACCATAAATTACATCTTAATTTGTTTATTTTTCTGATTGAGTTGATTTACTTATATAAAAATGAGATCATAAATTAGAAATACAAAAAATCATGTTTATAAGAAATAAAGTAATTATAAAAAGATATAATTTTAATTGTTCGCATTTTAGCTTCATGAAGTTTACTGTGAATTGTGTATATAATAATATAATATCCGGTTAGGAACAATATAATTATAATTATTCTGCACCTCATTAAAAATTAACCTATACAATTATCTTCAATTGAATAAAATAAAAATAAATATATCATCACGCCTTTTACCCATTACTGAATGTGGCACTCTGCTGTAGCAGATCTCGATTTGTAATATATTATTCGCATGAAGTGCAGGTACTAACCGTCAAATAACGGCCCCTAAAGATGTTAGTGGAGCGGGAGCCACAGGAGTACTTTCAATATCGAGTAATGTTTGTCCGCTGCGGAATAGAATTGAATTATAATTAAACATATTTGATTATGAATTGTCATTACATTTTATAATAACATGTAGATATACAAGTGATTATTGTTTGACGTTTCTCAAAACCAATGAAATGCTTCATTGTATGTCATGTGTCTACGTTTTAATCAATCCTGTTATTATTATACTGAGAATAAAGCTCTTGTGATTATTCCCGGGAATAATCTCTGTAGATGCTTTTCGTTTGTAACAAATGATAGGTAGTTGTCAAATAATTGTTTAAAACTATCAACGCGTCAAGTAAAATGTGTGAAAAGAATCGGAAATTATGATTTTACATATTGAAATTCTATATTGGACAGTCGCGATCACCAGTCTATATATATATGTGTGAAATACACCAACAAATGGAAACAACTTCCAATAATACATTAATAAGTAATCAATCGATATGGACCCAGTTCAAAATCTTTTAAGTTGGATGAATCAGCTAAGTTAAAAAATAATCTAATTAAATATAACTCGAGAGTTGGATAAATTAGAAAATAATTCTCCAGTATCTTTCTCAAACTTGTTGGCATTTGGCAAAAGCCACTCAAATCCTACAGGCTTTCGTGACGATTGCCTGGCAACAAATTTTCGAAGGATCTGTCAAATTTTTTTCAATTTATTCTCACGCTCTTGTTATATTATTACTGAAAAAAAAATATAAAAAGAAAAAAACTGCCAGGGTACATTATTTTGGTCATAGAATACCAAAATTATAATAATCCAAACAGTAATAATGAAAAATAAAAATTGTCATTATCTTATCGAAAATTAAGAAATATTAATTGCGTTACAGAATAGGGGGGTATATAATGTACTGTTTTGTACACAGTCAACACACAATAGTTGGAGAGCTAGAGTGCAAAATGATGTCTCATTTATTCCAGTGACAGAAATGGATTTTTTAATAGATTATGTCATGATAAATATGAAAAAATGAAAATTTGATTTGGGAATGGGTGGAAACTAAATATGGCGTCGGTGTGAATACGCCAATTTTAAGGGTGGTTGTCAATCCCTACACCAGTCCACTTTCAGAGCTTCTGTCACTAATGAGCAACCAGCAATAATTTCTGTCACTAATTTTTTTGTCATGTATTCATCGTGAACAAGTAGTATTATGTCACACGACACCATAAAAATTGCCTACTTTGACCGGTTTTGTCGCGCATGCGTAACCAGCAAAAACTTCTGTCTACCATTTTTATTACTTAATTATACAAAAGTCTATAATTTAAACTGAAAATTGGCCTGTAAAAAATATGTCAACAACCACCCTTCAAATCGGCGCATTTACATCGGTGCCATCTATAGTCCCACCCGTTCCCAAATCTAATTTTCGTTTTTTCATGTTTATCATGACATAATCTATTAAAAAAACCATTTCTGTCATTGGAATAATTGAGACACCATTTTGCACCCTAGCTCTCAAACTACAACACACCTTCGAATTTTTTGTCACAAACTTTCATATTTGTTTCTTGATTTTAAATCGTTTTTAGCGATAGAATAACGAATCATTTATGGAAAATGAACATTGCTATCGAAATTTAAACTGTAGTTAATGATAAATGCGCGATAATAAGTTGGACTCAATTCCGGTAAATACTTTAATATATTTAAAAATTTAAAGTCATCTTGGAATAACGAAGGCTAAAAAGGGTATGCTTGTTGTATGCAAATATAAAACAGTTCACGAACAAAATAGCTTGGTTGTACTAATAGTGCAAAAGAAAATATTCTTCGTCGCGTTTGTCGTATTCTCGAGTCAATAAACAAGAGAAAAGAATGTATATATGTGTTTTATGTGACAAACCGAATGTCCCGGTCGCACAAACAAGCAGTATAATTTACATTAACTCATGTTTTAAACATCAGTTAGATAAAACTATCACAAACAATTGTCTTTTTATCGACGCGTTCTCAAAACGCCACGAATGACTGCACTCTAGTGTGTATCCGTTTATTACGCGTGCGATTAGGGTTTTTATCGCAGGTGGCAGCACTGTATGCGGGCGGAATTAACCGAGATAGCGGCCATTTTGGATTTGGTATTTTTAACGTTTTATATGCAATTAAAATGTGATAGCAGGCTACTGACGCCTTTGTTTTATTATATTTGTTGTGATAAAGAATGATTAACTAAAATAGGTTGATAATGTAGGTAAATGGATTATTTTATGAACGGAAATGACTAACGCGCGACAAATTGTTGTACGGCAGCCGGAGTCTCATAGATATCACATTTCCCTACATGCGATATTTGTAACATTTGTTAAAAGGTTTGATATAGTATTATACCGGGCTTGCGCGTCCGCAGGGGGAGTTAAATGGGTCGATGGACCCCCCTTTCATACCTGGTGTTTAATTTTTATCTAAATTTTAATGACATGAAAATTTCTTTGTTCTGTTTTGTATGACAATTTACTATTTATTGTTTTTAAAAAATATATTTCAAAATACTACAAATATTTTCTCCGATAGCAAGATTTATTATCGATAAATCGGAGTGTTTCATGTAAAATAAAATTTAAATAAAAATTATAAATAAATATATCATCACGCCTTCTACCCATTACTGGGTGTGGCACTCTGCCGAAGCAGATCTCGGTAAGTGATATATTTTACGCGTGAAGTGCGGTTACCAGTCGTCAAATCACGGCCTCGAAAGATGTTAGTGGTGGAGGAGCCACAGGGGTAGCTTTTTTTGAAATTATGAAAATTGTTTGTCGTCTGTGGGAATCGAACCAAGGTTCTCAGGATCCACAGGTCGACTTCATACCACTGAGCTAGCCACCCCATATAATTAATAATGTCCTTTAATAAATAACTGTAAAAGTTAATTAAAAATATATTTAATTTAATTAGAAAACTAATGGGACAATGGCTGAGTGATAATTTTCATAATTTCAAAAACTACCGCTGTGGTTCTTCCACCACTAACATCTTTGGAGGCCGTGATTTGGCAACTGGTAACCGCACTTCACGCGCAAAATATATCACTTACCGAGATCTGCTTCGGCAGAGTGCCACACCCAGTAATGGGTAGAAGGCGTGATGATATATTTATTTATAAAAATAGTGATATATTTAATTGTAATAAAGGCAAAATTAAATTCTTATCTGGCGTCCCAATGGTCCGGATTCTACTATAAGCAAGTGCGCTTGGAATTAAGTTCCTATTGTGCAATCGATAAATAAATATATAAAAATATATATTGCGTTGTATTATAATCAGTTCGGTACGGGTTACAGTTTCAATTTATATTTAAACACCGTGGCAAATCAATAATATTATATTATTTTCTTTATAATTGACATTTCTTATTCAAAAGGAAATTATTGAAGACCAATCATATTGTTTGCTTCCTCTTTCCGTTTTACGTTTCACAAATTCACACACATTTAATATTTCGCAATTCGAATCGAGAGATTTCAAGTTTGAATCTCACTTAAGCTAAAAATAAATTAATTATCATACTACGGCTAGGTTTTTAAAATAAAAAACTGACTACAAGTTTGTTTATATGTTAATAGAAGTACGAGAAATTCAATGCCATTGAGCGCATCTTTATATCCTGTTTAGTTTTTGAGATATAGCCTCTGGAAAGTCGAAAATCTGATGTAGTGAAATGTTGGTAAAGTTCAACTTTTCCAAAGGCTATATTTTAAAAACTAAACAAGACATGAAGATGCACTCAACGGCATTGAATTCCTCGTGTTCGAATTGACTAATAAGCAAAGCTAATTTATAAGGAATACTCCTTAAGTTTTCTTCGCTTTTAGGCCAATTTGAGACTGTTTGCTCTAAAATTCATTCTCGTACGAATATTGTAACGAAAATTTACAAACATATGTATTTTGATCCACCGAATCCAATAATATAGTCCCCAAGTGCATGTATCTTTATATTTTTGAGATATTGACCAAAAACTGTCTTAGGAGAAAATTTTAATAAGTGGTTTACTGATTTTCGTTGTGGTAGTATGACCACAAAGGACGCCGAACGTTCTGGTCGTCCAATTAAGGTTACAATACCAGAAATCGTCGATAAAATCCATAGTATGATATTGGACGATCGGCGAGTTAAAGTGCACGAGAATGCTGAGGCTATGAGCATTTCAACCGAACGGGTACGGAACATTTTGCATAAATTTTTGGATTTAACAAAGCTATATGCCAGATGGGTGTCCGCATTTGCTCTCTGTTAACAACAAGCGCGACCGTGTGACAAGTTCAAAGGAGTGTTTGGCGATGTTCAAGCGCAATAAGAAGGACTTTTTGCGCCCCCTGCGATTTTTATCTGTTTCCCAACTTGAAGAAATGGCTTGGCGCAAAGAGATTTGGCTCCAAAGGTCATCGCTGAGACAAACGCCAATTTTGAAGGATTGCCAAAATCGTATTATTTTTAAAGGATCGAAAAATTAGAAAAACGTTGAAGTGTATCGAGCTACAAGGATATTATGTTGAGAAATAAAATATGTTTTGACCAAATAAATCATTTCTTGTTTCATTTTTCAGGGACTTTTCACCCTGCTCTCGTAAATAGAAGTCAGTGAGATTTGAACGGACGATCTCTTGCATGTTAATTAAGTAACGCAAGTTTTACTTCACTTTTATCCCCTAGGTTATGATTGTCTGCATCACTAGGTGCAACTCATACATCACCTGGTGACACAGCCTTCTCCAAGTACTTTGAAATAATTTTGAAAACAATAAACCAACAATCTAGTTACCAAAGTGTTCAAAATATAATTTCTATCATCGCCTTTGAAGCCGTTAACACTTGACAGTAAAAATACACAATAAATTTAAAGATACAGCCGTGAAATTTCACACCCCATAGCGTTCCACTTAATTAGACCAAAAACCATTCGGTTCCGATACGTACTTTATTTATAAGAAATGCAATCAAAACTATTTAGCCGGCGGGGTCGACACCTCAACAATTTCTACTTAGCAGCACTGAATTTCCACTTCGATTTCCACGCGTGCCGCTCGATCTCGCCCTATGGGATGGTGGTCAGAAGGCAAGTTAGTGTTTTTAATTTTGAATGTGTCAACGTTATACAAGATAGATGATTCAGTGTGGGTTGTACAGTCTTGTTCATAAGCGATTTAATTGTTTTTGGAAAGGTGTGCTTTGGAAAGGGAAGATTTTTTGTTTGTGTTTTTATTCTTATTGTTTCGATTATAAATATGAATTTTTATTGGCGTTTAATTTGGATGTGCATAAATCTATCTGGGAACGATGATATATTAATAAATTTATGCCGACGACGCATATTTTAATTAGATTTGCGAAGGTGGAAACGTACGACTATTTTAAATTATTATTGCAATTATATTTTATTATTAATAACAATATCCTTAGCCTAAGCTCAAAATTGTGGTGCGATTTGTGTTTTTTAAACATTAACATAATATTTTCCTGGGAGTACAGTGGACTAGTTAGCGTTACAGCATTCGAATTTGGAGATCCCAAGTTCGACTCCCACTCAAGCTAAATATATATATATATATGAACTATAACTCTGTGAGTCCGAATCTTGCACTGTAATTGGAATTATGTTCCTGTTGTACAGAGTAGCAACAATAATTAAATATATCGGAAGATCCCGAGTTCGATTCCCACTCAAACTATGAAAATACAAATAAATAAAATAAATATATCATCACGCCTTCTACACATATATTTTGCGCGTGAAGTGCGGTTACTAGTCGTCAAACCACGGCCCCCAAAGATGTTAGTGATGGAGGAGCTACAGGGGTAGCTTTTGAAATATACAGAGTGATCAAAAGGAATTGTTACAGTTGGCAATACAATTCCGGAGATTTTTATTCCACAGTTGGCACAACGCCAGGTAAAGGTGGAAATGCTATTTGACATTTCTAATAAATACAAATAGGTTATGTCAGGAGTGTGGCAGCTAATAGAATTTTGACATTTTAAGTAATAATACTTTAGAAATAAATGTAATAATAAATGTACTCAAATTTAAATTTTAAATGTCACTGTCAACAACAGGAATAAATGTATCAGGCTTACCAATTTCAAGAATTTTTTTTTATTGCCAACTGTAACAATTCCTTTTGATCACTCTGTATTAACTACCACACCGTGATGAGACTGAATCCTGTACTGTAATTGGTGAATAATAAAACATTTGAAATTCGTGAAATTTTCCCAATATTCGAACTGTCGTAACTTGGCGAATTTTTAACTAATTTGGACGAATTTTCGAGGGCGAAAAAGTTTAAAGGGTCTACTTTAAGATCATACATACGATCTTAGGGTTAACCCCTTCCGTCCCCTCTCAAACCCTTAGAAGAAAAAGTTTATAGTGGAAAAAACGTCCATCTTTGACCAAAATTGAAAATTGGACGATTTAAAAAAAACTGTTTTATTTCTACCTTAAGCCCCTTAATTAAGTATATAATTTTAGATACGCCTCTGTGCAACTTGATTAGTTGAAAGTAGAATCAAATTTAACATTTACCATTCCCTAATTAGCAATAACAACTAATTAATATTAATTCGTCAATAAACCCGTTGATTTACTTCTCCAGATGACAAAAAATTATATAAAAATAATTAAAAACGCCAACGATAGTTCCGAAACTATAAAATCATATCGCCATGTGTGGTACAGAACAAAACAACATTTAGAACAAAAAACTATGAACATAGAACGGTAAAAACACAAGAACGACTCTATAAAAGTTGTTTTTTGGTCCGACAGGAAATTAAAATATTTTAATATCACATTCGGCTTAATTGATATCTGAACACTGTGTCGAGCCCCAAGTTAAAGGGAGCCGACTCAGAACTGTTTTATAGTGTTAGACCGGCTGGTGGTACATTCACGAGCAGAATTATTGCTAGACGAACAGTATTACTCACAGAGGGTGAAAGAAATCAGTAAAAACTATTTTTTTACTCAAGTTTCACTGCTTTATAATACTTCTGCACTTATCATCCCTTATGGGGTGGCTAGCTCAGTGGTATGAAGTCGGCCTGTGGATCCTGAGAACACTGGTTCGATTCCCACAGGCGACAAACGATTTTCATAATTTCAAAAACTACCCCTGTGACTCCTTCACCACTAACATCTTTGAGGGCCGTGATTTGACGACTGGTAACCGCACTTCACGCGCAAAATATATCACTTACCGAGATCTGCTTCGGCAGAGTGCCACACTCATTAATGGGTAGAAGGCGTGATGATTTATTTATTTATTTATTTGATTTTTATCTGTTTTATAGTTGTTTATTATTCTTTTACATTTTGAAGGGTTGTTAACAAAACTACCCTGAATAGTGCTTAGAAAATAGTTAATTGTATCTCAAGGGAAGGAACTGTGGCATTTCTTCCTGAAGGTGCCTTTTTATTTCCCGACCTAAAGACGAAGGACATATCACATCTGAGGGATGAATGATACTTTCTTCACGAAATAAATGTATATTTTTTTCACTACCCTATTAGAAAGTAAAATTAAAAAAAAAATTTAAATGCAGGTTTAGATTTATTATTCCCTTAACAGATTCATCTATATTTCCCTAATGTCAAATTAAATTGTTGTTTCTAATTGCCATGAATGACTTTATTTTTATTCTCTGGGGAAGAAAAATTAAGTTTTTCTTCAAACGTCAGAAAAGATGACCTTTTAGAATTTCATAGATACAATTAAAGTTCTACTTTTTAAACAAATACTTTTTCTGATGCTTGCCATGGATATGGCTTTATTTTATTATACAAGTGTTTTATTAGATATAAAACACACAAGAAAAGTTTAAACACGAGACCGAAGGTAGAGTGTTTAATATTCTTAAGTGCCAATAAAACACAAGTGTAATACAAAATTGTATCCACAATTTATAATTATAGGTATCGAAGAAGATTATAGTCTTAACGTTTAACGTTGATTCAGTCATATATAGTTTCTCAAAATACGGTAGATCATGAAGTGGTTGCTAAGTAACAAGTTGTTTACAGTGTTTTATGGAATATAAAACACTAGTGTTTTATGAACCATATAATACAACTGAAATCAGTGTAATTATGTCTTTTTAATATATGAGTTGTGGATAAAATGAGTAAAATTTGTTAAAACTATATCGTAGAAAAATAGCGTATGCAATTCGTCGTAAAAGTGACACTTTATCACTAGTTGCATAAATAACTGTTCTTAAGGATTAAAAGTATCACTTTCTTATCTTAAATGAGGGAAGAAAATATTACTTTCTGACAATACCGTGACAAAAATAACTTATTTATTCAAAAAATTAAATGGTTTTCTCCCTATTTTAAGTCTATCCGATATGCATCTAAAAATGTGGTTTATTGTTGTGAATATTTGAGAACCTCTGTTTTAAAAATTAAGATATAAAATTGTCATAACATATGACACATTTTCTCATCAGAACTGAAGATTGCGTCTTCATTTACTAAACAACCCATTAGAAAAATGTTGAGAACTGCTGTTAAGAATGAATACCAATATCTTTCGTATGAACTGTACCTAACAGCAGTTTTTTGGCCCATAAACAGACGCGTATCTTTAAAGCCAAACATTAATATGAAATAAATATTTCTTAGAAATCATAAAATATTTTTAAATATCCATTTCGAATTTTATAACGTAATATTGGCTATGCTCCTAAGCTATTGTGTTTTAATAATAAAAATCCTTTTCGTTTTGTGGCCAAGACCGCAAGGCAGTGGGCCAAGCCGTCCCTGACCCTCGTAAAAGAATGATTAAATTTTTCAATTAGAATTAAAGCTGTTTATTCGATGGTTAACAACCGGTAGTTATGGTAACGTATTAATATGTTTTTTGTTGTTGTCTATGTTGATTGTGTCTTTACTGTTTGGTAGCGTTATGTTCTTATGTTTACGTCTTGTTTGTTTATTTCAGTTACTGGAAAACTGTTTACGAATTTTATTATTTTTTTTTATGGGATACTTCTTAAGATACTTAATTTTACTTAGGTATTTGGATTTAATCCTAAAACATGGTAAATACAAGAACAGCATTCTTCCAAAATACAGTGGTATGAAGTCGGCCTGTGGATCCTCAGGTTCCTGGTTCGATTCCCACAGGCGACAAATTTTCATAATTTGAAAAAGCTATCCCTGTGGCTCCTCCACCACTAACATGTTTGGAGGCCGTGATTTGACGACTGGTAACCGCACTTCACGTGCAAAATATATCACTTACCGAGATCTGCTTTAGCAGAGTGCCACACCCAGTAATGGGTAGAAGGCGTGATGATATATTTATTTATTTATTTTACATAATAAGTGAGGAAAGTGATATTTTACTTGACGAGGTGGATGTTTGAAATATGAGGCCGCAGGCCGAGTATTTTAATCTGCTGAGTCAAGTAAAAACACTTTCCTGACGTATTATGTATACTATTTTTTTCTGAAACCGTTTAATTTAATCAATATTTAATCATAAATAATTCAACATCTTTTGACATGAATTGTACTGACAGCAGACTACCTATGTAAGGTTACAACAAAAATAATAGTCAGGTAAAATCTTTATCAGACTGTTTTGTACTTTACCAGACTGTTATTTTTGTTGTAGCCTTGGATACGTACTTTACTTGACTGTTTTTGTAAAAACCTACTTTCCATACTTGGTCAGGAAAGTAGGCGCTTTCTTGCCGGTTTCAGAAAAATATATTTTATTTTATTCCCTGCAACAGCAGATCTTAGTAGAAGACATGCTTTATTGTTACAATATTTCATTTTACTGTCATATATTTGTATTTAATCCTATAAATAACTGGAAAAGCGAGCGAAAAACAGATAAAAGTAAGTTTTCCCCTCAATTTTCTTACAAATTTTCGCTTTTCGAAAAGAGTTGATGATATCGAGTTGAAGCAAAATTATAACGCCCTAAAGTTCACATCACTATTTCAGAAGAACTAAATATGAAAATGCCAATTTATTGTTTGAACCAGTTTAAAAATAGAATATTTTTTAAATATGGTTCTATATAATTCAAACTACGAGAAATCGAATGCCGTTGAGCGCATCTTCATATCTTTTTTAGTTTTTGAGTTACAGCGATTTTTGACTTTTTGAGAAGCTCAACTTGAGTTTCCGAGATACAGCGATTTTTGACTTTTTAAAAGGCCCATATCTTGAAAACTAAAAGAGATATTGACATGCGGTTTGAACGAGTGTATTTCTCATGCTCTGATTTACTTATACTGAAATTTTGAAAGTTTTGAAAATTTTACAATTTTTACAAAATTTTCATTTCACAATATTTCATAAATTGAAATGATAATAAAAATCTGTGAACACCACTGAATTCCTCTCGTAAAAATACATTGGTATGCAAATTTTCAACCAAAAATTCGCACAGATAAAGTTATTATTACAAAAAAACAAAAAATCACTGTTTTTTGAAGATTTTTGAAGGGGTACCCCTTAAGATTTTTACGAATTTTGGCCATTTTTAATTTTTTTGTTTTAAAAAATTGTACCCGTGGAGCAAAAGTTCTGAAATTTTACATACATATGTACTTTTTTGTTAGAAATCCACTGGTTTTTACAGATTTTCATTATCTCGTCAAGTTTTTGAAATATGGACAGAAGAAAATTTCGGTATAAGTTAACTGAAGCACGAGAAATACACTCGTTAAAACCGCATTTCAATATCTCTTTTAGTTTTCAAGATATGGGCCTTTTAAAAAGTCAAAAATCGCTGTATCTCGGAAACTCAAAAAGATAGGAAGATGCGCTCACCGGCGTTCGATTTCTCGTAGTCTGAATTATATAGAACTATATTTTAAAATTTTTTGATTTTTAAACTGGTTCAAACAAAAAAAATCGCATTTTCATTAACCTAATTTTTTACGATCATACTAACAGTCGTAGTGGCATATCTATATATGTATATTTGTATAGATTCAGCACAGTCAGATGCCCACTTCTACAACCTAAATGGTTTGTGAATTAAAAAGTTTTAGATCGACAATAATTTAATTTATATTGTGTCAATTGTCTTACAAAAGTGATCTCAACTCGAGAACTTCGGATTCGAAATCCGCAAAGCTAGTATCACATCAATAAGTGACAGCTGATATTATTATTTATATAATGTTGTAATTGCGATATTTCTTCACTTATCTGCCAGTTAAGATATGTCTCACTTTATCTTTTTACTGAGAAAGGATTCCTGAACCACTAATGACTAAATAGGAACAAATAAAATAAAAATAAATAAATATATCATTACGCCTTTTACCCATTACTGTGTGTGGCACTCTATCGAAGCAGATCTCGGTAAGTTATATATTGATGTGCGTGAAGTACGATTACCAGCCGTTAAATCACGGCCCCGCAAAGATGTTAGTGGTAGGGAAGCCACAGGGGTATTTTTAAATTAGTGGCTGTAGAGATCGAACCAGGGTTCTTAGGATCCACAGGCCGACTCGATATCACTGGGCCATTACCCCACTATAAAAATAAATAATATTTCATCACGCCTTTTACCCATTACTGTGTGTGGCACTCTATCGAAGCAGATCTCGGTAAGTTATATATTGATGTGCGTGAAGTACGATTACCAGCCGTTAAATCACGGCCCCGCAAAGATGTTAGTGGTAGGGAAGCCACAGGGGTATTTTTAAATTAGTGGCTGTAGAGATCGAACCAGGGTTCTTAGGATCCACAGGCCGACTCGATATCACTGGGTCATTACCCCATTATAAAAATAAATAAATATTTCATCACGCCTTTTACCCATTACTGTGTGTGGCACTCTACTGAAGCAGATCTCGGTAAGTGATATATTGATGTGCGTGAAGTTATCAGCCATCAAAACACGGCCCCGAAAGATATCAGTGGCGGGGGGGGGGGGGCACAAGGGTAATTTTAAATTAGTGAAAATGTTTGTCGGCTGTAGAGATCGAACCGGGGTTCTTAGGATCCACTTAGCCGACTCGATACCACTGAACCCCTGCCCCATAGAAACAAAAAAAGTAAATACAATTTGGAACAAAAATTGTCAATGATTAAAAAAACGTATGTTACAACAGTTACATTAATTATATAGAACAAGGATGCATAGTTAATTGAAAATTATATAACAAATATCAATATGATTGGCTTGAAAGAAATTTAATTAATTTTGCGAGTGATATATTTGAAAAAATTACAATGAATCGCCCTATATTATTGCAATAATATCGCTGTTATTAAACATGAACAAATGAACTGAAAGGCAATATGTACCTAGTAATTTATAATTTATTGGATCTGCATGGATTAATTAAATTTTATAAATAAACCAAGTAACTACTGGGAGGTCTATTGAAAGGCGACCATTGTTTAAAGAAATTATTGTGAAATAATTGGTTCCAATCAAGTGATTCACAGTTTGAAAATTACAAATTACTTTCATGATTGCTTAGATTTTTTATTAATTATACCCTAAATGCAAAGCTCGATTTTAGAATACGCCAAATTATTTACTATTTTTACTTTTTTGTTTTAAAATTTTTTGTCAACAAATAGTATATTACGTACCATGAACTGTAAGTGACAGTTTTTAGGTCAAGAATGAAGTTTGGGGCACCAAGGCCCGAAAGGTGGAGATTACATAAATATTCGCGACCTAAAAAAATCACTTACTGTTCAAGGTTAGCAAGCTATTCTTACAATACTTGCACAAATGGAAGGAAAAGAAAAATAGGTTTCAAAATTGACAGCTGTCAAATTGTTGTCAAGATAAACAAGACCTTGATATGTAATATTTACTTACTGTTCACGGTGGACAGTAAGTAAATAATATTAAAGTCCTGATACAACCATGGAAATGCAATAAACGTTTCACTTACTGTATTTAAATTTTGTAATTAATAAGTAACTTACAGTACAAGTATTGTAAAAAAATATATTCCTCCTTTTTTATCTTTTTGATTCGTTTTACATTCTTATAATATAATAAATGTAAATATTTTACATTTTATATTTGGGATGGCTAGCTCAGTGGTATGAAGTCGGTCTGTGGATCCTGAGAACCCTGGTTCGATTCCTACAGGCGACAAACAATTTTCATAATTTCAAAAGCTACCCCTGTGGCTCCTCCACCACTAACATCTTTGGAGGCCGCGATTTGACGACTGGTAACCGCATTTCACGTGCAAAATATATCACTTACCGAGATCTGCTGCTGCAGAGTGCCACACCCAGTAATGGGAAGAAGGCGTGATGATATATTTATATTTATTTATTTATTTATATTTCTCATCTTTTTTTTATGGGGTGGCTAGCTCAGTGGTATGATGTCGGCCTGTGGACCTTGAGAACCCTGGTTCGATTCCCACAAGCGACAAACAATTTTCACCATTTCAAAACTACCTCTATGGCTGTCCCACCACTAACATCTTTATGGGCCGTGATTTGACGGCTGGTACCCGCACTTCACGTGCAAAATATATCACTTACCGAGATCTGCTGCGGCAGAATGCTACACCCAGTAATGAGTAGAAAGCGTGATGATATATTTATATTTATTTATTTATTCATATATCTTATCTATTTAGATTCTTTGTAAAGATTAACGAAACCAGTGTGGAGGAGTGAATGGATGGATGTGATTGAAGGTTTGTTAAGTGATGAAAGATTCCGAGCATGAGGAATAAATAACCTTGTATAGAAGGAACTATGAATGTGATTGAAGCGAAGATGGTCTGTCAGAATTAGAATGTTTGATGAACACTAATTATTTGCTGAATCTGATGAGTAAGTTTATGGGTTCGTGCTACCCCATTTGATGGGGCATAGCGTGTTGTTATGTACGAATATATACAATTATTTCAAGTATTGAAAAATAATTCGTTCTCTTCGCACAATCTTATTTCTTTCAAATCTTCTAGATGTTTTTCCCTCTTCATCAACACATTCAATTGTGGTGCTGATTGATTCGCGTCCGAATCAGATGAACCGGAATAAAGTAAATCGCGCTCCGGGTTTCTGGAATCGTACTGGACACTAAGTAATCCGTATCATACGCTCCGTTTCTCCTCAAAGTAATCTAGTAATCGTCAGATTAAATCTTTGTGTAGTGATTGCTATCGTAGTAGCCATTGAAGTCGATAATGAATTACTATCGATTTGATTCGACTTAGTTTCATACTAAATAATTGTTTTTGTTTGAGACGGAAGACACTGAATCGCCTACCAACCGTTTAATAGTTATTTAATTTTTTTTAACTATTTTTTGTTCAAGTTCTGTTTTCAAAATTCGATGTTTCGGTAAACTAGATATATATTTTTATCGGGAAATAAAATAATAATGCCTGGTTTTAAAACGGACATAATACATTTCCTTCCATAGTTAAAGTATTTAAATTAATAAATTTGAATCATTTTTATTATTACGTTACTGTCAAAAGTGCGGCTGTCATTTGAATAAATAAATTTTGTCGTTTATAAAACCGGTCTTAAACAAAACGTAACTAAAACAAGTAACCTAGTGACAAAAGAAGTAAATAAGTAACTAAGTAACAAGTAATATTATTTAATTATTTACTTGGTATTTTATGGGGTAATGGCTCAGTGTTATCAAATCAGCCTGTGGATCATAAGAACCCTGGTTCGATCCCCACAGCCGACAAAACATTTTCACCAAATTAAAATTACCCCTGTGGCTCCCCAACCACTAACATCTTTGGGAGCCGTGATTTGACGGCTGATAACCGCACTTCACGTACATAAATATATCACTTACTGAGATCTGCTTCGGCAGAATACCCCTCCCAGTACTGGGTAAAAGTCGTGATGATATATTTATTTTATATTTATTTTTTTAATTTATGGGATGGCTAACTCAGTGGTATGAAGTCGGCCTGTGGATCCTGAGGTCCCTGGTTCGATTCCCACAGGCGACAAATTTTCATAATTTGAAAAAGCTATCCCTGTGGCTCCTCCGCCACTAACATGTTTGGGGGCCGTGATTTGACGACTGGTAACCGCACTTCACGCGCAAAATATATCACTTACCGAGATCTGCTTCAGCAGAGTGCCACACCCAGGAATGGGTAGAAGGCGTGATGATATATTTATTTATTTATTTTATTTTTTTAATTTATAAAAACCACCATTTGATTGACTTAGAAAGGGCGGCAAAAGTTCTACAAACAATTAAATATTAAATATTACTAAAATACATAAATGATATCACCATAGACGCTTAACTAAATGTATTCAAATGGTCTCCTATGCCATAATCGAAATAACAAGAATGAAGGATAAAAACATTAAATACGTATTGAACAATAGCTATTAATGAAAAAAATAGTTAAAAATAATGTTTAACATCAGAGATATAAGCGATTATAAATATAGTGGCATCACATGTTCGGAGAGTTCTCATTCTCATATAATTATTTAAGGTAGTACTAGTGTGACGGTGGCGAAACTAACGCTTAAAAAATTTAAAAATTAATAAAATAAGTGTTTATACCTATTATAATTTGAATTAACAGGTTGTTGGTCTAGTGAATTTTCAAATACCATACCACCGTGTGGTGTTGCCATTATAAATTGGGATTCTTAATTTTTCGTTAAAAACAGGGTTTTGCATGGCTATATATCCATTACTAAACGATAAAAAACTTTCTCCTTCTGATACAATATACATGGATAGTTCTAGAACATCATACTAGTTTTTCAAATGAAACTGCAAAATTTTAGAGGTACACAAACCAAATATGTGCGATTCTGAGTGATGATCGCCATAAGCCCCGTGTATAAGAACTCAACTTTACAAGCGAATATATTTGTTCACAGACGATGAATGTGTTTCATATTTTATCAGGATGCGTATGACTATCCAATGTTCAAGTGCGTCAAATTTCATTCACATCTGCAAATTATTTTTTTTTCACGTTAGTACTACCTTAAATATATATAAATAAATATATCATTACGCCTTCTACCCATTGCTGAGTGTGGCACTCTACCGAAGCAGATCTCGATAAGTGATATATTTTCTGCGCGTGAAGTGTGGTTACCAGGCGTCTAATCTCGGCCCCCTAAAGATGTAAATGGAGGGAGAAGGCACAGGACTAGTAGTAATGTGGTGAAAATGTTTGTCGGCAGTGGGAATCGAACCAGGGTTCTTAGGATCCACAGGTCGACACGATACCACTGTGTTTTTAAACTTTTTAAGTTTTCTATGTTTATCAAGAAAAGAACAAGGTATTTCGTTCGTTATTAGGTCTTGGTTTATTTTTTTTCTAATTAATCTACTTTTCCTGAACAAGTTTAAGATTGTTGGTTGATGAAATACATGAGTTTTTATCATCAATGACTCCATAATTAATTACAGTTAATCAATAACTCGAACAAGACTATTAAACGTGATCCAAAATGATTGATATCAAAACAAAAGAGTAAAAATCTTACTCAACAGCTAATCAAGTAACATAGACTGTAAGTGTTAAAATGCCGCGCCCTAAAAATCATATTTCACAGTATCTGATGATAATCACCACGATCTAACATCCAAATTAATCTTATTTTTTTCTCTTCACCCACTCACAATAATAAATTAGTTCGGTCAGTTCGCTTTGATGGCTGAAGCAATCGGTTGATCATCTCATCAAACGTGCTGTCTCTTTTTATTTCTTACCGAAGAGTAGAATGTAAGAGAGAGATGGATGGAGGTAATCTATGTGGTTTATAAAATCGTATGAACTTTGATAATTAAAATTTACGCTATAATTCAACAGGAGAGATTTCACGTCAGTTCTTATTTTTTATTTTAAATCTTTAAAAGTTGTCTAAAATAAATAAACATATGATCACGCCTTTTACCTATTACTGGTTGCAGCATTCTGCCATAGCAGATCTCGGTAAGCGATATTTATGCGTGTGATGTGCCGTCAAAACTCAGTCCCCCAAAGATGATAGTGAAGGGCGAGTCATAGGACTTACAATTAATGTGGTGAAAATTGTCACCTGTTGGAATCGAACTTGAATTTTCAAATTCACAGGCCGAATCGATACCACTGAACCTCCAAAACTCGATGTACCCGTAATTGCCCGTTTTGAATTTTCCTCAACATACAGACATATATACATAACATCACGCTATATCCCATTAAATGAGGTAATACGATTTCTAAAATCATTCATAAAACATTTACTTAGATTCATCAAATAATCAGTCCTTATCAAACATTCTCATCGTAACACACCACCCTCACTTCAACCTTATAAGTTCATTTACTCACCACACTCGAAATCATTCCTTACACAACAATCCTTCAATCACATCGAACCAATCACTTCTATTCATTGTTTATTCCACTTTCTTCGACATACGATCCATAAACGTTAAATATCTCAAATTACTCACGCTCACTTCTCTAACAACAAATTTAACACCGATTCCACAAAGATTAGAAAAGAAGGGAACGATAGCCTGCGCTTGTATTTGAAAGAAAATTCCACAGAATGCAGTAATTGTAAATGAACAAAAAGATAAGGAAGGAAGCAAGCGTCGTCATGCACTTGTTTTTGAAAGGGAATTTCACACAATTACACTTCATGTAAGAACTAAAAACGAATTAAATAGATAAGAAAGAAAGGGGGTGTCACTCTAAGCTTGTTTTTGAAAGTGAATTCCACACAATTGTAATTAAGCAGGTAAGATCCGAAAACGAATAAATAAGATAAGAAAAGAGGGAGACAAAGTTTCTTGGCGATCAATTTTCTAGAAATAAATGAATAATTCTAGATTAAAATTCAATTTAAAATAATTTTGAATAAATAATAACAATTGCGCAAAGAACAATACTGATTTAATCATCAAAAGCACATAAAAATATAATAATTATGTCACAAACCAGCGCAAATGAAATTTAAACTATTGTTTCAGCCCACACTGAAATAAAATCAGACATATTTCATCGAAGGCTACAAATACAATAAAGACAATCAATCACGATCAGTGACAACATTTCAATACGTCTTACAGAGAGAATAAGTCAATTTTCTCGTGAGACTTCGAATATAAACGCTCGTAAAACTTTATAGCTTTAATTTGATTCGTTTTCAGTGGTGTCATCAATTAATATAAGTCGCAATAAAACTCTTAGTTGGTCAAGGTAATCGATAACTGAAAAATCATCCATCGGTTTTAAGTTTCAAAAAATCTTTATACTTTAAACGATTGTAACTCGAATACTAAGCGAGGAAATTTAATTCTGTTTGAAAATTCGAATTCTACATGGTATTTTCTATTTACAACCCTACTTTAAAGTATTTTTAATGAAGCATATTTATATGACAAATGTTTGTCTAAATGTTGGACCGATTTTAAGACAGCATATTTATTATATAAAAACCCTAATAAAAATTAGTAAATATTTGAATTCCCGCGATTTGTATTATTTATAACTAGTGCTTCACATGAAACGAGATAAGATATAGAAAATATCGATCTCGCCTCAACGCGAGAGTCTCGCTAAAATTAAATTCTAGTTTAAATTTCTCGTACTAATCAAATTAGCAATTTAATTAACTTTTCCGGAGTCTCAGTGCTATATTTTTGCGCGTGAAGTGCGGTTACTAGCCGTCAACTCACGGCCCCGGAAGATGGTAATTAAGGGAAAGCCACAGGAGCACAGAAAGCTCGTAATGCTCGTGTGGCTGTTGCCAAATGGCAACAAGTTTGACAAAACAAACTAGAGAATTATTTTCTAATTTATCGAACCGACATTTTTAATTCAAACAGATGTATTTAAGCTTTACATTTGTCAAACAAACGAAAGCTACGGTAATTATTCTCGGAAATAATCACAAGAGTTATATTTTCAATAATAACAAGAGAGTGAGAATAAATTGAAAACAATTTGACAGATCTTTCGAAAATTTGTTGCCAGGCAATAGTCAAATGCCAACAAATTTGAGAAAGATACTGAAGAATTATTTTCAAATTTATCCAACTCTCGACTTATATTTAATTAGATTATTTTTTGACTTAGCTGTTCACGTCGATTCATTGAACTTAAAAAAATTTGAACTGGGTCCATATCGATTGATTACTTAGTAATGTATTCTTGGAAGTTGTTTCCAACATTTGTTGGTGTATTTCTGTATCTGAAATACAACTAAATCGATTTTTTTTACATATTTTACTTGATGCGTTGACAGTTTTAAATAATTATTTGACAACTACCTATCATATGCCACAAATAAAAGTACCTACAGAGATTATTCCCGGGAATAGACACGAGAACTTAATTCTCAGTATAATAATGACAGGATTGGTTAAAACGCAGACACGTGACATACAATTAAGCACTTCATTGGTTTTGAGAAACGATAAAAAAATAATCAAAGAAATTACATTGCTAAAAATTTATAAACAAGTCAATTCTGATACGAGGATTTCATTGCTGTTGAAAACATCTTCATATTTGATTTAGTTTTTAAGGTATATAGAAAAATTAATTTTGTTTCAAATTTTACTCATTTCAGATTTTGTACTTCTCCGAGGCAGGATAATATCTTGACATACATTGAAGCATTTCATTGGCTTTGAGAAACGTCAAAAAATAATTCTGAGAAATTCAAAGTCGTTGAGCGCATCTTAAAATTTCATCCAATTTTTTAGATATAGCTTCGGGAAAATATAAAATCTATGAAAGATTTTATAATATTTTATAAAATCTAAAATATATGTATCTATGGATTCTAGAATGTTGTTTTGTACGTTAGTTAGTAATAAAGCGATATGTAGCTATTAGCACCAGTAGGTTAGCGATCTCTAGACTGGAACTAGGCTCTAGTTAGCGATATAGTGAGAATTATTAATGTACATAAAGCCTGGTTTAACCTAAACAAAGAAAACGATTCGAGACTCATTGCGGTTCATAAACATGGCTGATATTTGTGTTAATAATCAAAATTGAGACCTGGGTAGTTTCAACAAGATTTCTGACACTATCACACATGAAACACACATTTTTTAGACACTATACAAGAAAAATATTATCATAAACAAGCACAACTAGGCAAACTACCTAAAAAATATAGATAAGTTAGCTACCGCTAATTTTTAAAAATCTTACTAGCAATGATTTGTAAAAAAATAATGAAGCTACTGATAAAAACTAACCTTAAAAGTAACTGTTATATTATGAAGCTATTTTTTTCGGTTAAGGTAGTACTAGTGTGACGGCAGCACCATCGATTGCCGAGTGGCGAAACTGACGCTCAAAAAAATATAAAAATTGAATAAAATAAGTGTTTTATACCTATTATGATATGAATATAATGAATTGTGAACAGGTTGTTAGTCTAGCGAATTTTCAAATACCATACCACGGTGTGTTGTTGCCATTATAAATTGGGATTCTTAATTTTTAGTTAAAAACAAGGCTTTGCATGGCTATCCATTACTAAACGATAAAAAACTTTCTCCTTCTGATACAATATACATGGATAGTTCTAGAACATCATACTAGTTTTTCAAATGAAACTGCAAAATTTTAGAGGTACACAAACCAAATATGTGCGATTCTGAGTGATGATCGCCATAAGCCCCGTGTATAAGAATTCAACTTTACAAGCGATTTGTTCACAGACGATGAATGTGTTTCATATTTTAACAGGATGCGTATGACTATCCAATGTTTACGTGCGCCAAATTTCATTCTGATCTGCAAAAATTTGTTTCACGCTAGTACTACCTTAATATGTTAAAGTCTGGAACAAACATTTATTGTGCATTGATTCAAACTGTTTTAGAAAGTAACTTAAGCAACAAAAAAAGCCGTAAGCTATAAAATAGTTAGTATATTAAGAGCGTAAAGTGATTCTTTATTTCCCTAGCACCAAATTAATTTTCACCATCAAAAGTTCATAAAGTATACTGGAGAAAAATGAGATTGGAATATACGAAGCACTTTTATTTGAAGTGTATCCCTATAAAATAATTTTAAAATATTTGACAGAGACAGTTGAAAAAGCTGTAAAAATATAAAGTTTACGAACCTGTCTTGTACAACTGTAGAAATCCATCATAATAAGGCTAGTTTATAGATTATGTGCACAATCTGTCATTACACATGAAATATTAAACCGTTATCATGTTTAATAGTTCCCTAGATGAATTAACTTTAATTTATATCGTATCTATAGATTATTAAACTAATTACAAAATGTTAATTGCTTTATAATTATGAATAACTCTTGAATGCAAAATTATTTTTCTAACGGAAACTATTCAAGTTTAACGATTAATAATGAATCGATTCAACTGCAATTATTATTACTTAAAATCACTGACTAACACAACTTTAACATGAAATGTAAATAACTAAATTTTCGTTTGTGATTCTCTCCAAAAATCGCTCTTACTCTGACAAACTTTTGCAGTAAACTGAAGTAAATTTTACTAGTCATAATTTTACTGCAACAAGTACATACTGTCATCCCTGTAGGTGGGCAAAAGCACTAGTAATACCTGACTTAGACTGTGAATACTTCTGGTTAAATATTTCAAGGTTAGTCACAGTCATAGTTTCTAGTAAATCTCAGGTATTTGTGGCAAAATTTTGGGATTTAACAAATCTGTAAATCTTGGGGTTAGGATTAAAGATTTTGGTTAGTTTACAACCCCAGGGATTTATATTGATTGATTGGTTTTATATTTAGATGGTGGTTTGTTTTTGGAAATAATAACTTATTCATGGACTTCTTTTAATACTTTTCCCTGAAATATTAATTTGCTGATTAATTTGAACAGATGTTTCTATCGTAAATATAAGATTATTAATTAAAATTAAATATGATGCACTTATGATATCATTCAATTTATGTTTTATGGAATTTTATGTCAATAAAATATTTTTATAGCCCGATTAGTTTTATATCTGATGTAATCACGTAATATGGTTTCTTAGTATACCAATATAATCGATTTTTAAAGATATTTCATTTTTTCTGTCCAACTGGCTTCTAAAATATTGTAGAGATTATAGTTAGAGAGCTAGGGTGCAAAATGATGTCTCATTTATTCCAGATACAGAAATGGATTTTTAATAGATGTCATGATAAACATGATAAAAAGAAAATTAGATTTGGGAACGGGTGGAACTATAGATGGCGCCGGTGTGAATGCGCCGATTTTAAGGGTGGTTGTTTATTACGTCTGTATATTAGGGTCGTTGATTTTTCGAATATTCGAGACTTCGATTGTTCGGATTTATTGAACCTTCGTATTTAGATTCGAACTTTCGAATTTTTAAATATTCCGAATTTTCGAATTATTCGAATTGTGAATCTGGATCCTAACGTGAACACAGCATGTTGATATGAATTATTTTCAGAATAAACTCATTTGCAGAATTTTGGAATATACCGAATTTACGAATTTGCAGAGTTTTGTATTAATTCATAAGTAATTATTATTAATTATTGTTATTTGCCAAATTAATTCAATTTAGACTTAAAATTTCGCTACACTGTCAAAAACGTTTTAATTAATACGTTTTTGTATCATTTTTATTGTCATTTTAAAACGTATTATTAAATTCCATAGCATTTAGATGGGCGGTAAGAGAATAGATGGCTTAATTAAGACGTCTAAACTTGCAGAGTTTTTGCAGGAGACTTCGCCGAGTTTATTATTTAATTCGTGACCGACTTTTCGCAAATTATGTGTGAGCCTGTTTGGAGATGACAGATGGCGTTAATTCAGTGGCAAAAAATTCGAGAATTCGATGCTTCGAAAAATTAGAAAATTCGTAAATTCGAAGCTTCGAAGTTTTTCTGACGAAGTTCAAAACATTCGAATGTTCGAACGTTCAGAAATTCAAATTTTGGTGGAAATCAATGACCCAACTGCATATGCATTTTGTCTATGAGTTTAGCTACAGTTATTATACAGAGTGATCAAAAGGGATTGTTACAGTTGGCAATAAAAAAAACTACTTGAAATTGGTAAGCCTGATACATAAATTCATTTCCTGTTGTTGACAGTGACATTTAAAATTTAAATTTGAGTACATTTATTATTATATTTATTTCTAAAGCATTTCTATTACTTAAAAAGTCAAAATTCTATTAGCTGTCAGACTCCTGGCATAACCTATTTGTATTTATTAGAAATGTCAAATAGCATTTCCGCCTTTATCTGACGTTGTGCCAACTGTGGAATAAAAAGATCTCTGGAATTGTATTGCCAACTATAACAATTCCTTTTGATCACCCTGTATTTTAAATTAATTAAAGCTATCCCTGTGGCTCCTCCACCACTAACATGTTTGGGGGCCGTGATTTGACGACTGGTAACCGCACTTCACGCGCAAAATATATCACTTACCGAGATCTGCTTTAGTATGGTTTTTTTAAAGGATAAGACTGGTTTAACAGCATCAATGATTCGCAAACGAGTTGGTTTGCCGGAACTTCCTCAAACTACTCCTAAGAATATCAAAGAAGTTCCAGCAGCAGTGGCCGTTGATTCTAGATGAAGGTCAGTACTCTTTTTTGAATGAAATAATTTGATTTGTATCTGGAATACGTTGGTGAAACGAATGTCGAATGAAAGACTGGTGAAATTGTGGAGGGGAGATTACAACTTAATGAAAATTCCGATTGGTAAGAATAAACGAGTTTGTAAAAAAAGCATTATTTTAAAAAAGATCCAGGGTTCTTGGATAAAGGCTTTATGAATTTAGTACAATAAAATAATTATTTATTTCAATTATACATGGGGAGGCTAGCTCAGTGGTATGAAGTCGGCCCGTGGAGAACCCTGCTTCGGTTCCCACAGGCGACAAATAATTTTCATAATTTCAAAAACTACCCCTGTGGCTCCTCCATCTCTAACATGTTTGGGTGCCGTGATTTGACGACTGGTAACCGCACTTCACGCCCAAATATATCACTTACCGAGATCTGCTTTAGCAGAGTGCCACACCCAGTAATGGGTAGAAGGCGTGATGATATATTTATTTTATTTTATTTTGTATTTTAAATTATAAATCTTTTAATGCTCTGAACTACTTTTTTTTTTCAATGAATTTCTACCATCAGCTGCTCAATCACGATTAGCCATATACTAGATATTTCATGCTTTTGAATAAAATAATGCTATTACATTTGTAAATATCTTTAAATTTATTAGCCAAACAGTATTGAGAAACGTTTTTTGAAGTGTATTCGATATTGTTCACCTCAAATTTGAATTTTAAATTCATTTCCTCTGAAAACAATGAAACAATTAATCATTTTTGTATAAATTTATTCCGACCGCATCAATTTCAGCTAATTCCCAAGTAAAAAATATTCAAATCTATTTAATATAATTATCTGTATAGCATGTGTGGTCGAGTATAGTATTCCACAAAAAAACATACATAAAAAATCGTTCAATCAGTGACGTCATCCCACTTTCCATCTCTCACCAACGCATCATCTTATAGTAGCCGCATCTCTTTCTTCAGTGAAGCAACAGCTCTTAAAACGTGTAATTAATGTACTTAATAATTGGATCCGTACCTGAGTGTACACGAAAATAAATAATAATTAATATTTCATGAAATTGAGTCCGATATCTCCTTCCCCTGAAGGGTTGCTTATTTGAATGTGTTAATGTCTGATGCTTTTTTGTCGACGAAACAAAATGCGAAAGAAATAAAAGGAGAGAAAAAGACAAAAGCTTGGCGGTACGTAATTTATCTTGTAATTCGTTGTTTAAGAAGAGAGATGGATGATTTAACAATATGGCGGCGTGATTTTAAAATGAAATTATTGTAGAGGTGTTAAGTATGATTTATTGTTTGGATCCAGAAATTTTATGGAAACATACCCTGCTTTATTAATCCATATTTTTATATATATTCTATTTAGGCAATAGTTACGGTGACCATACGTCCTTTATTATGGAGGAAAGTCCTTTATTGTAGAGTGTTGTCCTTTAGATTTATTTATTTCTGAATATTTAATTTATGGGGTAGGTGTCTCAGTGGTATCGAGTCGGCCTGTGCATTTGAGAACCCCGGTTCAATTTCCACAGTCGGCAAACAATTTTCACCATATTAAAACTACCCCTGGGCTGTCCCTCCACTCATATCTATGGGGGCCGTGACTTGACAGCTGGTAATCGTACTTCACGCGTAATATATATATATATATATATATATATATACCGAGATCTGCTTCGGCAGAGTTCCACACCCAGTAATTAGTAGAAGGTGTGATGATATATTTATTTATTTTTATTTGATATACATCTTGTAATGTAAATAAATAAAATAAATATATCATCACGCCTTCTACCCATTGCTGGGCGTGGCACTCTGCCGAAGTAGATTTCGGTAAGTGATATATTTA
The DNA here is from genome assembly GCA_911728475.2 of Pterostichus madidus. Taxonomy (NCBI): domain Eukaryota; kingdom Metazoa; phylum Arthropoda; class Insecta; order Coleoptera; family Carabidae; genus Pterostichus; species Pterostichus madidus. Next base: position 11,951,039 of record OU452315.1, read on the forward strand.
TGCGCGTGAAGTGCAGCTACCAGTCGTCAAATCACGACCCCGAAAGGTGTTAGAGGAGGGGAAGCCACGGAGATAATTGTATGTGGTGAAAATTGTTTGCCGGCTGTGGGAATCGAACCGAGGTTATTATTATAAATAAATAAATAAATATATCATCACGCCTTTTACCCATTACTGCACAGGCGGACTTTGGCCTAAGCTAAAGAGACAATAGCCTAGGGTTACCAGTTGTCAAATCACGGCCCCCAAAGATGTTAGTAGTGAAGGAGCCACAGGGGTAGTTTTTGAAATTATGAAAATTGTTTGTCGCCTGTGGGAATCAAATCTAGGGTACCAGGGTTCTCAGGATCCACAGGCCTACTTCATACCACTGAGCTAGCCACCCCATTATCTTGTAATGTGAGGGAACTAAATTCCCTTCCGCACAAAAAAGTAAAATATATATATGTTCTCATTTAAAAAAAGAAAGTTACATATTAACGATTTTTTTTAAATTAAGAAGCACTGGTCGAAAAAAAAATTGTTAATAGTTATGTAATAAACTTGTTAAATGGTATTTCTTTGCTAATTTAATCAATCTTGTAGCTCTTATAGTTCTCGAGATAGCAATGATGGCATATCCATCCCTATATAAAAAAGTAAAAATTATTATGCTTTCTCTGTTATAGGTAGCTATGTTAAGATATATATTTTCTACCTTAGTAGAAACTTTACAACAAAATAAAGAAATAGGGAAAAATATATTTGTACGTAGATTAAATAAAAATAAATATATAAATATATCATCACGCCTTCTACCCATTACTGGGTGTGACACTGTGCCGAAGCAGATTTTGGTAAGTGATATATTTTGCTTGTGAAGTGCGGTTACCAAATTGTCAAATCACGGCCTCCAAAGATGTTAGTGGTGGAGGAGCCACAGGGGTAGTTTTTGAAATTATGAAAATTGTTTGTCGCCTGTGGGAATCGAATCTAGGGTACCAGGGTTCTTAGGATCCACAGGCTGACTTCATACCACTGAGCTTGCCACTCCATTAAAAATATTTATAAATAAATGAATAAATATATCATCACGTCTTTTACCCATTACTGGGTGTGGCACTCTACCGAAGCAGATCTCGGTAAGTGATATATTTATGCACGTGAAGTACGGTTACCAGTCGTCAAATCACGGCCCCCAAAGATGTTAGTGGTGGAGGAGCCACAGGGGTAGTTTTTGAAATTATGAAAATTGTTTGTCGCCTGTGGGAATCGAATCTAGGGTACCAGGGTTCTCAGGATCCACAGGCCGACTTCATACCACTGAGCTAGCCACCCCATAACATGAAATAATAATATGGAATAGCCTATTGTTTTGAAGAAATTGTGACGACGTAAAGTAATAAAATTCCACCCTAGAAAAAAGTCTGTGAAACCGCTTGGAATCCATTTAACATCTCGCACTGAGCTTTGTTTAAAGAACTATTAAAAGCACTCATTAGAAGCAAGAATCAAAGCAAACCGGTATATAATTATAAAGTATTTACAAGAGTTGGAAGATGCTGGCTCGCGCCGATGTATGCGACTCGGCCGGTAAGTCAGGCAGAGGCTGGCCAGGCCGGTAATTCATCATACGCGACAGCCTCATTCGCTATTCATAATATCACATTCGGCATTCGACTTTTTCGGCTCCAGTACTTTCATAGACTCAGAGTTTATACTTTGACCACAGACAAAATCATCTAAGTAAATTTGTTCAACTGGCAACACTTTTTATCAATAGAATTTGTAGTTCTATGCGAGTCTGTATTGCAGCGCTAATGTCGATTTTTAGTTAAGGTTTATGTATTTACAATTTATTTTGAATTGTAAATTAATTTCATTTAAAATAAACTATGTATTGTTAAATTATAATTCCATAACCATTATAGTGCCTTAATTCATTGTACATGAACTAAATCGGCATTAGCACTGAAATACAGATTCGTCCAAAACTACAAATTTCATTGATTATTTTTTGAAGTTTCTCAAAAACAATAAAATGCTTCATTGTATGTCACGTGTCTGCGTTTTAACCAATCCTGCCATTATTATACTGAGAATAAAGCTCTTGTTATAATTCCCGGGAATTATCTCTGTAGGTGCTTTTTTTGTTTGTGACAAATGATAGGTAGTTGTCAAATAATTATTTAAAACTGTCAACGCGTCAAGTTAAATGTGTGAAAAAAATCGATTTAGTTGTATTTTAGATACAGAAAAACAACTTCCAAGAATACATGAATAAGTAATCAATCGATATGAACCTAGTTCAAAATCTTTTAAGTTGGATGTATCGACCTCAATAGCTAAGACGAAAAATAATCTAAATAAATATAACTCGAGAGTTGGATCAATTAGAAAATAATTCTCCAGTATCTTTCTCAAACTTGTTGCCATTTTGCAATAATCACTCAAGCCCTACGGGCTTTCGTGACTATTGCGTAGCAACAAGTTTTCGAAAGATCTGTCAAATTATTTTAAATTTATTCTCACTCTCTTGTTAAATTATGACTGAATTTTTTTTTAAATATAAAAATTGCTGAACAGTTTTTTGTAGGTTAATGGAGAGTTATGCAATTGACGTTACGCAGGAGAGAGATGGAAGGGAACCAAAAAAGACATCTCGCACTAGCGAGAGAGTTAGTTGCCAGACCACGACTAACCAGAGCATACTTTTAACATACTATACAGATTTAATGGCGTGTTAAAAATATGCTCTAGTTGACCATGGTCTGTCAACTAGCTCTCTCACTAATACTGGATATCTCTGTTTTGTTCCCATTTTTTAATGTATAACTCTCCATTGAAGAACGAGAAATTCAATGCCGTTGGGCGCTTCTTTATATTTGTTTAGTTTTTGAGATATAGTCTTTGGAAAGTAGATTACTTGTTCCTTAGATAAAAGTTTGATTATTATACAACAAAAAAAAAGCTGAATTACTGAGTAAAAAACTGCCAAAAGCTAAACAAAAGTGCAGGATGTTTTTCTTTAAGGTTGGATTCGAAACTATTGTAAAAGGGTAAAGGGCGTGATGATATATTTATTTTTTTATAATTTAAATAGTCACGTCAAGGCCTTATATCTATGAAAGTAGTTTCTCGCTTACTGGTTAGCAACCAGGTGTGGGCCGATGATATTAGATTATAATATCGATTATTAATGCGTTTATTGACTACACATTTTAAATTTTAAACGAGCCCTGGCGTGATTATTATAGGTTATCGCGTATCAGCCGTTTCACTTCTTCTTGTTGTGATTTGCTGTTTGATTTCAGGTGATTTTTTGTTGTTTTTTATGCTTATCGCATTGGATGCTGCTACTAATTGAAAAACGATTACCTTCTGGATACACAAACACCAATCGCGCTTGTTATGATCTTGTATACCAACACTTATTTTATTTATTTATTTATATTAGCATACAATCAAGTCTTCTTTTACTTCTTTTAGTTTGCTGTATAGAAATAAATATAAATATTTTATAGAAAACAAGGCGAGACCATGGTTTGCTTCTCCGTACAACAGGAACTTAATCTCCTGTGGCTCCTCTTCCACTAACGTCTTTGATTTGACGACTGGTAACCACACTTCACGCGCAAACATATATCACTTACAGAGATCTGCATCGGCAGAGTGCCACACCCAGTAATGGGTAAAAGGCCTGATGATATATTTATTTATTTTTGTAGGTAATAAATATACAAACGGCAAACATTATGAAAAAATAGTGCTGAGATGTTACAGTTAGTTACGTTTTATTCAGCATATGTCTCTTATTTACCGCGTGAAAATATTTGTAGCCAATGAGAATGTTTGAGTACTTGTGATGTCACTATTTTTCAATTCCATGTATCTCTGGAGTATAACATTATTTTTAACTAATTTTTTCACTAATATATTTATATATTTATATATATATATATATATATTAATTCTAATGAATGAAATGTGTAGAAAAAAGAAAAAAATTAATTTAATTTTTAGTTAAAGTTAATTAATTCTCGTAAAATATATTTTTTTCCGGACCAAGTTTTTATCCATTTAACCGAGTATATAAGTAAGTACTGAGTATAGTATAGAACGAAGACCAGATATTTTTATTTTAGTTTCTTCTGGAGGTTAAAAGAAGAGGTCAATGATAATTAACGATATTTAATTACTGTGAAATATGTATTCTTTGACCACCTTGGATCAGCCCAACTTTTTTACTTTAATTAATTCATCGGCGTGAGAATCTTAACCTTAAAATGAACCAACCGCAAAGAGATCAACCTGATTTTACTTGTATTTTAGTACTTTGGTTTCGCTCCGAAACTAACGGGAGATACCTATATAAATTAAGTAAATAAATATATCATCACGTCCATTATTGGGTGTGGCACTATGCCGTAGCAGGACTCTGTAAGTGATATATTTATACGGTTACTAGCCGTCAAATCACGACCTTCAAAGATGTTAGTGGATGGGAAGCCACAGGGGTAATTTTAATGTGGCGAAAATTGTTTGTCAATTATGAGAATTGAACCCAGATTCTCAAATCCACAAGCCGACTCGATACTACTGAGCCATCTATAATTCGTGGAATTATTATTCATAAAATGCCACACCCAGTAATGGGTAGAAGGCGTGATGATTTATTTATATATAAATAAAATTGAATCAACCGAAAATCGTTCTACATCTAAAAATCTAGCTTAATTAATATCAGATGTTGAACGATTTTTGGTTGATCCTACTTTGTTTATAAAAAAATAAAAAAATAAATACATCATTACATCTTTTACTCATGAGTGTGGCACTCTGCCATAGCAGATTTCGGTAATTGATATAATTTATGCAAGTGAAGTCAAATCACGGCTACCAAAGATGTTAGTGGAGGGGAAGCCATAGGGGTAATTTAAAAAAAATAATAAAAAAATATATCATCACGCCTTCTACCCATTACTGGGCGTGGCACTCTGCCGAAGCAGATCTCGGCAAATGATATATTATGCGCGTGAAGTGCAGTTACCAGTCGTCAAATCACGGCCCCTAAAGATGTTAGCGGTGGAGGAGCCACAGGGGTAGTTTTTGAAATTATGAAAATTGTTTGTCGCCTGCGGGAATCGTACCAGGGTTCTCAGGATCCACAGGCCGACTTCATATCACTGAGCTAGCCACAGGTGTAATGTGGTGAAAATTGTTTATCGGTTGTGGGAATCGAACCCAGGTTCTCAAAACCACAGGCCGACTCGATACCACTAAGCCATCTATAGTTCGTGCAATTATTATTTATGAAAACCATTTACAGGCAGATTCATAAAACGGATTAGCGCTAACACCTTTTTTAATATTATCTCTAACTCTAGTAAAAAGTAAAAATCTAATGCTGGGTTGCAAGAAAAAAATAAAGAACTCTTTAGTTAAAGAATTGTTTATCTAGCAACAGTATCAATAGCGATTTTCTGAAATTTATTGAACCGTTAGTTGCTAATGAACCGATAAAACTTTCATGCAACCCAGCATAAGGCTAATATATAACTAAGAAAAAATTAAACCCTTAAACTTTAATAATATAAAGGCTTAGGGGTTTAATTTCTTCTTAGTTATCTCTAACTCTGTTTCAAATTAAAACAGATTAAAAAATTAACTAAATTTGATGCTAATTAACTCTCTTTTTAACTCAAGTTAAAATAAACTTGTTTCGTAAATTGAAAAGAGAGATAAAAACGAAATAAAAAATGGTGTTAGCTCTAATCCGCTTTATGAATCTGCCTGTAAGAATTCTCCGTTCCGGTTCAACCAAAAAATAATACTATATTTATTTATTTATTGATGTGATAGTTCAAATAATTTGAGTGAGATTCGAACTCGGGATTTTCGGATTCGAATGTCGTAACGCTAACTATAACACAATATACAATTGTCCGGTAGTATGGCATTCGAATTCGACTATTCCGAGTTCAAATCCCACTCGAGCTATGTATCTATAAACTACCCCACTACGGCTCGGTGAGTCCTACAGTCGGGATTAAATTCCTGTTGTGCAGAGTGACATAAATAAATAAATAAATAAATATTGTCGGACAAAACATGAATGTATATTTAAATTGGAATAATCGTAATTTAAACAAGAAAGAGAAAATGCAATATTTATGCAGGTAATGCCACCTAAATAAATATTCAACAGAATAATTACGAAACGTACTACTTTCCATTTATATCGTTTCAAAAAGACCCGAATTATTCCGACCGGACAGCAATGACGCATTTAAAACATAACGGTAAAAAACTCAGTCACGCTTAAAATGTGTTTACACATAAAATATCCTCATCTCAAATAATGTTTACAAACTTAACTTATTCATATTTATGTTTAGTATTTTTTCGTCCGATAATTACATGTGCTCTTCCTCCTAAAATCACGATTCATTATTCATAAACAGCCTAATTACGAAGGTTAAGCGACGTACATTAACACTCAAGCATTCTCCCCTCTTCGGCGCCACTGGTTCGCCGACTCCAGGGGCGTGCACTGGATTATTAACTATTTACGTAGTCTCGTTAATCAGACGAGTCGTTATTGGCGCTTGAAGGTTGGCTTAGGGGTGAACTTTGCTAAATTTAACCTCTAACCCGGGCTTGGGATACGTGTAAAGCGCCCTCGACGAGATTATGAGATCACAACAGCTGTGGAACACATTTAGAAGACTAGATTTTGTGTAAACGATGGAGAAATACGATTTTGTGGTTTTTTTGTCTTTATTTCCGGCTGGAAGGATTAACTCTGCTACTATTTCACCTAAACTTGGTTAACACTAAGATTTTTATAGTCCTTTTACTTTTTCTTGTTTTATAAATAAGGTGGATTGGGGTAGCTAGTACAGTGGTATGAAGTCGGCCTGTGGATCCTGAGACCCCTGGTTCGATTTCCGCAGGCGACAAACAATTTTCACCATTTTAAAACTACCCCTGTGGCTCATCTTTGAGGGCCGTGATTTGATGGCTGATAACCGTACGCGCAAAATATATCACTTACCGAGATCTGCTTGGACAGAGTGCCACACCCAGTAATGGGTAGAAGGCGTGATATATTTATGCGCGTGAAGTGTAGTTACCAGCCGTCAAATCACCGTCCCCAAAGATGTTATTGGTGGGGGAGCCACAGGGGTAATTTTAAATTGGTGAAAATGTTTTGTTGCCTGTGGGGATCGGACCAGGGTTCTTAGGATCCACAGGTCGACTTGATACCACTGAGCCATTACCCCATAAAAACCCCATATAAACTATACTCTGTTTTTTAACCAGGAAGAGTAATTTAAATTTTAACCGCTAAAACTGACACTTCTGATTGGCTAGTGCTTCGTCCAGTTTACACTGTTCATAGATTTTACATTTGATTTATTAGAGCTGTCATAAGTTTTGAGGTTATCTGTTTTCTTGTTGTTTGCATTTCTGTGACATTAACATAAATCAGTTCTTTTAAGAACTAATAATATACGGAGTGACAAATTCGAGTTTATAATGTCATTTGTATTTTAAAAATGAGACTTAATCAGTGCAGATGTGTAAGAATTTTTTGTATTTCGCGCGAACAATAATCTAATAACTTTCTTTGGTAACTTTCTATAGTGTAAATCTGACTCGTGCATTTACTACTCCTGGTTAAAAAACAGAGTATAATTAAATTTTATAAAGTAATAAATATTTTAATCTGACATTTAAATTTTAGGTTATGTTTAAACGTTTTAAGTACAAAGTCTTGAATCACATGGATACCGCATGTGACGTATTAGTTTTCATACAGGGAATGAAGTATAGCAATAGTTGTAGCTTTGCTACTTTTTTAAATAGCTTTCTCAGCTTTGACTGTATCTATGGTTAATTTTTTATTACGCAACGTTAAATAAATGAAGATCTGCAATTGCTTGAAATTAATGTAATTAAAAAGAAAGCTATAAAAAGAAAATTACAAGAAATTTCTGAAAATATCATGTAATTAAATTCTCATGAAATGTGAACACACACAAAAATCATGTTCTTTATTTCCATGAGGCGTAAAATTAACTACGTCATCAACATTCCTCGAATTTAAAATACGACGCGCAAATTTAATTACCAATTGTTTATTTAACGGTAATTAAATTGAACGTATGATTCATCATCTCGAAGTATCTAAACGAAGAATCACAGCATCACATGCTTTGACGTGTAAACGATAGATTCAATCAGCAGTTACCAAACTTTATGTTTTACTGTCCTATTTATTACCACCTACTACTAAACGAACAGTTAACTTTATGTTGCTAGGATTTTAATCAAGCATTAAGCAAGATCTTCACTTTATTTTACGCATTTCAATAATTCAATTTCAATTAATTCTAATTTATTTATTACTGATTATTTTTTGACGTTTCTCAAAACTAATGAAATGCTTCATTGTATGTCACGTGTCTGCGTTTTAACCAATCCTGTCATTATTATACTGAGAATAAAGCTCTTGTGATTATTCCCGGGAATAATCTCTGTAGGTGCTTTTGTTTGTGACAAATGATAGGTAGTTGTCAAATAATTATTTAAAACTGTCAACGCGTCAAGTAAAGTATGTGAAAAAAATCGATTTAGTTGTATTTCAGATACAGAAATACACCAACAAATTTTGGAAACAACTTCCAAGAATACATTAATAAGTAATCAATTGATCTGAACCCAGTTCAAAATCTTTTAAGTTGGATGAATCGACCTCAACAGCTAAGTCAAAAAATAATCTAATTAGATATAACTCGAGAGTTGGATAAATTAGAAAATAATTCTCCAGTATCTTTCTCAAACTTGTTGCCATTTGGCAATAGCCCCTCAAGACCTACGGGCTTTCGTGACTATTGACAAGTTTTCGAAAGATCTGTCAAATTATTTTTAATTTATTTTCACTTTTTTGTTATATTATTACTGAGAAGCACTAGGTATAGCAGTAGGTAGCTTATAGTGAAATCCGAACCACTCAGACAGCGAGATTTGAACACGGAAAGTTACATCCCCTGGGCCACGATTGTTATTACTAATTTTCTGTTATGCAGTGTAGAAAAAAGTCAATGTAATATAGGTAAAAAAATCACCAAATAAAATATTCGTTGGCAAATTTCAATTCAAGAAAACAACCCGAACAAAAGCGAATAAATTTAAAAACAATAACGAGAACAAAACAAATGACAACACAAATTAATTTCAAGATGACAAACAGCATCTCCTTGGAGGGCAAGACCAGTACGCCGTTGCAGGAATATAACCCTTGTACCGCAAGGACATAAAGTACAGCATGGAGCGGTAGAACATAAGACATTGTTATAAATGTTTATGATTGGGTCAGACCTGCTTTCTGATATTTGTGTGTTTGTATGTATGTATGGTACATGAGGTGTCGCGTATATGGTTAAGAGACTGTACAGGGACGTACCAACGAGATTGTTTGGCAATAAGTTTTAGGTTCGAAATCTATCGAATAATTTTTAATTTATTATTACTTTCTAATTATTTCCCTTAACCGGTTTTCAACAAATGCAAGACATTTGAAAATTCAACTATACAGCACAGTTTTATAACGATAATTATCCTTGGCCTATTTTCAAGAAATAATTATGCATAACATTTGTAAATTTAACCAATAAGCACAGTTTTATATTGATAAATCGCCGTCATTACGGTCAAACCCCGTCACCAATAAATATGTTTATGCACAACTGGGCCGAAAAGCATGTGTTTTAGCCCTAAAAAGCATGCGTAAACACCTTTTTTTGGCCCTATGGATATATAAATAAAATGACAATTTTTGAATGTGAATACTTGATTCTGCAAAATATTATTTTGACATATAACCTATTTACATATTTTAATCTTTTGAACATATAATTAAATGTTATTTTGTTGTGTATAAAATATTGTATGTACCACGGGTGAAATTAGCGTTTTTGGCCCGTGGCATGATTATTAGTACAAGGCGCAAAGCGCCAAGGGCTAATAACATACCTGTTTTCACCCTTGGTACATAAATAACTATTATATAAGGACTTATTTTATTTTATTTATTTCGGGAAACTATTTTACTAAATATGTACTCAGATTTTCTCTAAATTTTTATTTTTTTTGTTGGAGCAAACTGACATTAGATAAAATCCTTCGTCTTAAAAATGCGGAATTAACCATATAATTTGGTTTCATGTTTGTTACTAAGCAAAAAAATCGTTCATAAAATAAATATTTATCGATTAAAATGGAAGATCTTGTGCTATTACTTTTCAAGTTATATAAATTGAAAAAAAAAATGTTCACGGCCCGGTATTTCTCAATAACTATCCGCGGAAAAACTGTCTATAAGGGCTGGTTTTCCATTCTCCAGATATAGATCCCAATAACTATTGGCAGGATAATTGAAAAAAATATCTTATCAAAACACGGCACTTAGTGCTATGCTTTTGATGCGACATTTTTTATTTATCTCGTTGATAATTATTAAAAAAAAATTTCCAGAAAAGAAAACACTGTCCCTAATGGTAGTTTCCATCTACGGATATAATTCCCCTAAATTATCAGCGGGGTAAATAAAAAATATCGCACCGAAATCATTGCAATAATGATAATAATTATTCTGAATGCCAAAGCGAATATTACGAATTAAATACTTTACAATTACTTAATAAAAGATTATTTCTTGACAACCAATAAAACGTTTTATTAAATAAATAAAATAAATATATGATCACGCCTTTTACCCATTACTGAGTATGGCACTCTGCCGATGCAGATCTCGGTAAGTGATATATTTAAGCGCGTGATGTGCGGTTACCAGTCGTCAAATCACGGCCCTCAAAGACGTTAGTGGTGGGGGAGCCACAGGGATACTTTTAAATTGGTGAAAATGTTTTGTCGACTGTGGGGATCGAACCAGGGTTCTTTGGATCCACAGGCCGACTTGCTACCACTGTGCCATTACCCTATTTTACGTTTTATTCATTTATGTATTTATGCTACTCAGTACAACAGGAACTAATCCCAATTACAGTACAGGGTTCAAACTCACCGAGCTGTAGTGTGATAGTTCATATGTAATTAGAACTATTAATTTAATTTCTACTGCCCTTCTTTGCTGTGTAATTCTGCGCCACTGTTTCCACATCTCTCGGTGGTGAACTCACTGCATGGAGGGAGTAAAGTTTTATGTAATATGGTAATTAGTTTTAAATCACGGTCGTCTTATTCATACGCAATTATTTATATTTATTCTGCAGATGTTGCTGGCTAGCAGACACAATACCACGGTTCACATACATTACAACCACCCTGTAGAGACGGGCTATGCGCTTTTATTTCAATATAATAACACCCACATCCACTTCTTCGATGCACCTTACATGAGATGTGAGACTCAGTTTGGAAGAGGACGTTGCTTCGGTTTGAACCCTTGTTGTTTGCCGTGATTTGTAACTGACGATGAATTTATGTTTGTCAATGAATATAACGCAGCAAATTTAATGAATACATTTATTGTTCTGATGACAAATGTTTATTATTTTCGAAAAACATACATACACAGTATGTCCCAAAAATAACGAAACTTTTAATTTAAATCATAGGACATGTAGCGCAATCTATTGAACATACACATTGTTAGAAAGATATATTTATATATTTATTTCACTACAAATTTGAGCTAACAAACTTTAGGGTGCCGTGATTTGACGTCTGATAAACACTCTTCAAGCACATAAATATATCACTTACCGAGATCTGCTACAGCAGAGTACCACACCCAGTAATGGGTAGAAGGCGTGGCCATATTTTTTTTATCTACCACATTGTAGCTCTTTTATTGTAATTAGGATTAAATTCCTGTTATACAAAGTAGTATAAATAAATAAATAAAATCAAAACAATACAATTAGTATCTTTTAAATTAATTAATGGGATAGTTAATTCAGTTGTATCAAGTCAGCATGTGAATCCTGAGAACCCTGGTTCGATTCCCACAGGCGACAAACAATTTTCACCATTTTAAAACTACCCTTGTGGCTTCCCCACCACTAACATCTTTGGGGGCCGTGATTTGACGACTGATAACCACACTTCACGCGCAAAAATATGTAATTTACCGAGATCTGCTACGGCAGAGTGCCACACCCAGTAATGGGTAGAAGCCGTGATGATATATATTTTTTGATATACACAGTATGCCCCAAAAATAACGAAACTTTTAATTTATATCATAGAACACGTAGCGCAATCTATTGAACATATAGTTAGAAAGATACATCTTTCGAACGCAAACAACTTCATGCAATCAGGTGACAGTTTAAAAATTTACGCGCATTTTAATAACAGTAGTTTTTGAGTTTATGTTGTAAAAATACAATGGAACAACGAGCAAATATTCAATTTTGTGTTAAACATGGAAACAAATTTGCTGAGACTTACGAATTGATGAAAAAAGTTTATGGTGATGATTGTTTATCTCGTTCACAAGTTTATAAGTGGTTTGCAAAATTTAAAAATGGTCGTGAAGATTTAAATGATGATGAAAGATCTGGACGTCCAAAAGCCGGAAATTGTGCTGAATTAGTCGAAAAAGTGCGTGAAATCATTGCTGTCGATGCGAATTTTATTGTTAGAATGTTGGGTGAAGAATACGAGTAAAAATACTATTTGGAGAATTCTAACTGAAGATTTGGGTAAAAGAAAGGTTTGTTCACGTTTTGTTCCACATGAATTAAATGAAGACCAAAAGGTCGTTAAAAAAGTCAACGAATTTTTGATGAAAAAACATATTTGTGTAATCGACCACCCTCCGTACTCGCCTGATCTATCTCCATGTGACTATTATCTGTTCACAAAACTGAAAATTGCCATGAAAGGAGCGTTTTATGATGATATTCCAGCCATTCAAGCAGCCGTGACATAGGTGTTAAAGAACGTTCCTTTAGATGGCATAAATAAATCTATGTATACTCTAGTTGATCGTTCTAAAAAGTGTATTGATTCAAATGGAACCTATTTTGAATAAATATTAAGTTTCAAACATGTATATATATTATTTATTTATTTATTTAATAGTAATTTTCCGAGTTGGATTGCCGGATCAACAGTTTTTTAATGCGATTCAAATACATGAATATTCTTAGAATTATTAAAACAGCTAAAAACGAAATATAAAAGATTTTTTATCATGCAACAAAAAATTAATAACCTTTCTTGAATCTAAAATATCAAAATTTATGATGTCTGATCCGAAATAAAATCATTTTATATATTTCCTGCTATCAAACAGCCCGCTTATATCAAACCCAAATACCAAGAAATCTAAATAGAAATATAATTAATGATCCCCCATAAACCGAAAGATCCAACGCTTTTAAATACACAAAGCGGCAAAGACGATTTTACCATTTCCTTTTTGTGTTTGTCCATCGCTTCGCTTTAATGGTGTGCTGAACCATCAGGGGATAGTGGAAAACATAAGGATCCAATCTGCAGCCAAGAGGCGGCTTCCGGTATGAATTTGGCAGTAAATGACTTTTCGTAATTCATGTGCTGACCACACATGAAAAGCAACATTGTTGCAAGCGTTAATTTTAAAATTTACTAGCGATATTCAAGTATGAATTATTTGCTTGGATGACATTTGTGTTCTATATTCTGCTGGGTTTTGTTCTTTAAACGAAGACTTAAATTTAGAACAGATTTAAAATAGAATGTCTGCAAGTTTTGCAAGATGAGATTTTATGATGATTATTTGCTTTTTATAAGTTACGCACACGCTGTCTCGATTTATTTGTTTATGATTCATTTTTTGTTGGATCTAAACTTTATAGCTTTGGAAATTTATATCGGTAATATTTTATATTTCAAAGAAATGTTAGACTAGTTTATAATTAATTTGATATGAATTCTTTGGCTTGAAATCAGCGAAACATTTAATGCAATATTGCTTCACTTTTAAATGCATTTAGCAAACTTAGTATACATTATCAGATTAATAAAAAAAAACATAATACAATAAAAGTTATTTAATTTTTTTTAATTGTATGTAGTGATTAAGTGTTTCAGATAAGTTCAAATTAAATATTGTAATAAGTAAATAATTTTATGGATTTAATGATTTTCCTTAAAAAGAGAAATGAGTCACAGTGATTGATTAACGAACATTGTTATTAAATTTAATTAGTTTATATACTGTATACACTAGAGCTGGGCAAGCTACTTAAAAAAAGTAGCTAAGCTACAGCTACAGCTATTCTTTAAAAAAGTAGCTAAGCTACAGCTATAAGCTATATTTTGTAAAATATAGCTAAGCTACAGCTAAAAGCTTTCATTAAAGTAGCTGTTAAATTTTAAAGCTACTTTTTAAAATTATTGTGAAATAATTAAATTTGCCATTGTCGTACGATCAGTCTTTTGTTATAATGACTGTTAATTTACTATTACGTACATAAATATCAAAAATAGCAAATACCATCTGGCATCTACTGTGTATTTTTGCGTATTAGAGCCAGTTAGAACCGGCAACAAATAATTATTTTGTGTGGGTTTAGCTTGTACGCATGCGTACTTTGTTGACCTTCTGCTTAAAAAGTAGCTTTAAGCTACAAAAAGTAGCTTTAAAAGTAGCTTCAGTTGTTATTTTTAAGCTAATAGAAAAAAAATTAGCTAGCTACAAGCTACAGCTATATTTTTTCACAGTTAGCTAAGCTACAGCTACAGGTAAGGTAAATGTAGCTAAGCTAGTAGCTAAGCTACAAAAGTAGCTAGCTACAGCCCAGCTCTGGTATACACTACCAAATTACCATTACTGGGTGTGACACTCTGCCGAAGCAGATTTCGGTAAGTGATATATTTTGCGAGTGAAGTGCGGTTACCAGTCATCAAATCACGTCCTCCAAAGATGTTAGCGGTGGAGGAGCCACAGGGGTAGTTTTTGAAATTATGGAAATTGTATGTCGTCTGTGGGAATCGAACCAGGGTTCTCAGGATCCACAGGCCGACTTCATACCACTGAGCTAGCCACCCTATTATATTGTAAATTACAAAATAATGAATTAAATTTTTCAACATTTATTACAAATATTTCAATTTACAAATATAGATATGAGCTGTATTCCATTTGCCACTTGGTTCACTTAAATCAGTTCAGATAAATTAGACAAATCGAACCGGGGTCCACCGGATCCACAGACCAACTCGAAACCACTGAGCCATTACCCCATTAAATTAATAAACATAAATAAATAATTGTAATTGAGACAAACTATATATAAATATATATATAAATTAGGCAGTAATATAGGAATTTTCGAGATAATATTTTCAACCCTACATTGACTTGACGATGAAGAAAAATATTCGAAATCATATAGTAATTCATAATTCGTAGAAATCGAATAGTAAACTTATGAATTGAACAAGTTGTTTTTTACAACTAAAACTAAATATAAAAAATGCCGCCCCAAAATATGTGCCGTCCGGTGCGGCCCGCACCCACCGCCCCCCTAAGTACGCCACTGTATCTAATTGGTTGAATTTATATGAATGAAGTAATCGAAAGTAAACAGTGATTGAAAAACTTGTTCTAAGCCTTTGAATTACAGAAACTGAAGTTGCAAACTAGTTACTTGTAAGAATATGGTTAAATTGGTGTCTATTTAGAGAAATACCCCAATTTACAAAAAGTATTAGGACAGGAGAAAAGCGTAGGCTACCACAAATCAAAAATAGCAAAATAAACAACCGAAATAATAGACACACGTCAAACAAAACAAAATGACACATTTTTCTCATCAATGCCCACTTCAATTCCTTCAGCAATCATCACAAATGCCTCGCTGTTCGCTCGTGCACGGGAGCACATTCAGATGTTACAGACAGCTGAACGTAGATAATTTAGAGACCTACACAGACACAGTCACACACGCAACACACGTGTAAGAATACATATGGACTCAAGCACGTGGACACACACAAACATATGAGATAATACTGAAGCGAATGTAAGAATGATGTTCGAGATGTCATTCAAGCAATATGGCAAGCATCTCGAAGCTTTCGCTTTCTGATAGCAGGCTTTGGAATTGATCATTCAGGAACAACTGTTTTCAGTACAACTGGATTTGGAATGAGGTACTGTGAATGGTATAAGTAACGTAAAAAGTTGAGCATGTTGTTAAAACTAGTACAAAAAAAAGAAATAATTGAAATACGTGAAATTTTTCAAATTTTCAAACAGTCATAACTTGACGAATTTGTAACTAATTTGGACGAATTTTCAAGGGCGGAAAAGTTTATAGTGTTTACTTTAAAGGGATACATGCAATCTTAGGGTTAATCTCTTCTCCTCCTCAGCCCCATATAAGAAAAAAATGTTTTTATCTGAAAGAATCGTCCAAAAACCTCGAATTGTACATTCAAATTTCAACACACGTAACTCTGTATCAAATCATCGTAGGAACTTTACTCTTTGCGCCCTTTGAAGGGAATTGAACACACTTTATTGTCCTGATGGTAAATTGAATCCACAAATTTTTCTTAGCTTTGTACAGGTCGGCAAAGATAGACGTTTTTTCCACTAAAAACATTGTTTTTCTTCTAGGGGGTTGAGGGGGATGGAAGAGGTTAACCCTAAGATCGCATGCATCCCCTTAAAGTAGACACTTTATTCTATTTCGTCCTCGAAAATTCATCAAAATTAGTTAAAAATTCGTTAAGTAATGACAGTTTGAAATTTGGGAAAATTTCACGAATATTAAGTGTTCCGTTTTTTCTCACCAGTGTAAATATATCATCACGCCTTCTACCCATTACTGGGTGTGGCAATCTGCCGTTGCAGATCTCGGTAAGTGATATATTTGTGCATATGATGTGTGGTTACTAGTCATAAAATCACAACCCCAAAGATGTTTGTGGAGGAGAATGAGGGGTATGTGGTGAAAATTGTTTTCCGGCTGTGAGAATCCAACCCGAATTCTCAAATCCACTACCTGCTTGATACCACTGATACATAAAGATTATTATTTATTTATTTTACGGGGTAGCCATCTATCGTGTCGACCTGTGAATATTGAGAATCCTGGTTCGATTCCCACAGTCGACAAACAATTTTCACCACATTAAAATTACCCCTGTGACTCCTCCACCACTAACATCTTTGAGGGTCGTAATTTGACGGCTGGTAACCGCACTTCATCCGCTTAAATATATCACTTACCGAGATCTGCTTCGGCAGAGTGCCACACCCAGTAATGGGTAACGGGCGTGATGATATATTTATTTTTATTTCTTTTATTTAGCTATTTGTGTCCCCTCTAGAAATTATTGCGAAGGTTCAAAGAAGTTGGCGCCTGTAAAGATTGTTTAACTGTCAGAGAAATGAAAATGACATTCAGTATGAATACTCAATCAGTTTTGAACTGAACTTTTTAATATCATATCTGTACAAATATCATTTTACAATGAATGTTTCTATAATCCGATAAAATTAAGTGTGATATGAAGAACATAATTGCATAAAATATATTATTATTTTTATATTAAAGGAATACTACTTACACTCGTAAATTTATAATACCTGAGTAATAAGAAATCGTAGAAAATAATGTAAACCATTTAGATATAATGAGATACAAGAAATAATAACTTGTTTGGCGCCATAATAAAAATTTAATTTCATAGCTATCAACATTGATTAATAAATATACGAAGAATAACAACCTTACATTACTTACGTGGCGCGTAATTATTAGCGCCATCTGTCCCTTAGAACAATAACTACAGGCCAATACGAAATTATTTCAAACTAGAATTTATAACAGAGTAAACAACTGCAAAGATCTCCCAAGGAAAGATTTGTTACGCCGCTGGCGCTGGTTGGCGACAATTTAGCGCCGTGTGTTGTTTCATCCGTAGATTCAAGGTCGCATATCCGGTCGTCCAGCCATAAGTGTGATCGGTCGCATATGTCAAGATATGTTAGCAGAATCAGAGCTGTACCAAATGCCATTTGAAAATTTCGCATATTAGCTCAAATAAATATATCAATACCAGAGCTGGGCAAGCTACTTAAAAAAAGTAGCTAAGCTACAGCTACAGCTAATCTTTAAAAAAGTAGCTAAGCTACAGCTATAAGCTATAATTAGTAAAATATAGCTAAGCTACAGCTAAAAGCTTTCGTTAAAGTAGCTGTTAAATTTTAAAGCTACTTTTTTAAATTATTGTGAAATAATTAAATTTGCCATTGTCATATGATCAGTCTTTTGTTATAATGACTGTTAATTTACTATTATGTACATAAATATTAAAAATAGCAAATACCATCTGGCACCTACTGTGTATTTTTGCGTATTAGAGCCAGTTATAACCGGCAACAAATAATTATTTTGTGTGGGTTTAGCTTGTACGCATGCGTACTTTGTTGACCTTCTGCTTAAAAAGTAGCTTTAAGCTACAAAAAATAGCTTTAAAAGTAGTTTCAGTTGTTATTTTTAAGCTAATAGAAAAAAAAGTAGCTAGCTACAAGCTACAGCTATATTTTTTCACAGTTAGCTAAGCTACAGCTACAGCTAAGGTAAATGTAGCTAAGCTAGTAGCTAAGCTACAAAAGTAGCTAGCTACTGCCCAGCTCTGATCAACACGAAATGTTACTCATAGCAAGGTGATAAAGTTAAAAATATTACACTAAAATAATTTTCATAAGTTCATATTGATAAAGAAATAAATAATAATACATACATACATAACATCAGAAGCGGATTTAAAATATTTCGGGCTCTAGGCAAAATATTTATTTCGAGCCCTTTAGGACATAAAATTCTGCATCTAATCCAATAAACAAAAATAATTTAAAAAAATAAATAAATAAATATATCATCATGCCTTCTACCCATTACTGGGTGTGGCACTCTGCCGAAGCAGATCTTAGTAAGTGATATATTTTGCGTGTGAAGTGCGGTTACCAGTCGTCAAATCACGGCCTCCAAAGATGTTAGTGGTCACAGGGGTAGTTTTTGAAATTATGAAAATTGTTTGTCGCCTGAGGGAATCGAATCATGGTTCTCAGGATCCACAGGCCGACTTCATACCATTGAGCTAGCCACCCCATAAATAATTTTACATGCTTCGTAACAGCACTCTGAAAATAACTAAATTATCGGTAGCCATGAAATTGAAACAAAATTAACAAATATTTAACATTTTATGTGTCAAAATAAATGACATAATAAATAAAGAAATTATTTTGACAGATTAAACGTCAAACATTTGTTTAATTTTGTTTCAATTTCATGACTATCGATATTTTTGAGACTTTCGTTATTTTCAGATCTAATTTATGCCGTTATGAAGCATGCAAAATTAATTTTGTTTATTGGATTAGATGCAGAATGTTATGTCCTAAAACTTTTATTTTGAAGCTGTCTTGCTTAAAATAATTAGGGAAGCAGGAAATTATAAAATTATGATTTTTACATGTTAAATACCCATGTTCGAGAGTCGCAATCACCATCCTGTATATATTTCTGTTATTTAAACTAAATGCTTGAATCCGGGCCCTACAATTTTTGGACCCTAGGCTATTGTCTCTTTAGCTTAGGCCAAAGTCCGTCTGTGCAGTAATGGGTAAAAGGCGTAATGATATATTTATTTATTTATTTATAATAATAACCTCGGTTCGATTCCCACAGCCGGCAAACAATTTTCACCACATACAATTATCTCCGTGGCTTCCCCTCCTCTAACACCTTTCGGGGTCGTGATTTGACGACTGGTAGCTGCACTTCACGCGCATAAATATATCACTTACTGAGATCTGCTTCGGCAGAGTGCCACACCCAGTAATGGGTAAAAGGCGTGATGATATATTTATATTTAATTTCGGTCCGCTAATGTCTTCTTTTGGCACAAAAATGGCCTACTTCATAAAATATTTAAAATTAAATTGAGGAGAATCAACAGTCTCAAGGACCAATAATAGTTTTGTTAATTTTGACAACGGAAGACTTGATTACCCATCTTAGTCGGCCATTAGTTATTATAGCTTAGTTCAACGATTATAATCTGTTTCAGAGACATTTGCTGTTTAGAAAATTCGGAAGGTATTTTGGAATAATTGCTACAGTTTATTTTAAATACCCTGATGGCAAAGCCAACTTAAAAATTACAAGAAATATGTAATTATAAACAGACAGGTGATATGAAATTAGAAAGAAAATATTTCTCGGAATTATTTACAGTACAAGTAAAAATATCAAGGTGGTACTACTGACAGATTCAATAAACATTTGAAATTTAATTTATTTTGGCATTTAGTTAGGTTAGAGTTCAAATACATAATTATCTAGGTTATGTTATAAAATAAAATACCTTTAATTTTTAATAAAGAAGTGTTTATTATAAAAAAAATAATTGCAATAATTTTATATAAAAAAATATATATCGTCACGTCTTTTACCCATTACTGAGTGTGGCACTCTGCCGAAGCAGATCTTGGTAAGTGATATATTTATGCGCGTGAAGTGCGGTTACCAGCCGTCAAATCACATAGAAGTTAGTGGTGAGAGAGCCATAGGGATAGATTTAAAATGGTGAAAATTGTTTATCGTCTGTGGGAATCTAACCAGGGTTCTCAGGATCCACAGGCCGACTTGATACCACTGAGCAATGACAACTAAAGTGGTTTATTATTGACATTTTTACAACTAGACAACTGAACGCCACAAAAAAATATCCCCAAAAACAGTTGTATAAAATTGAATTTTGTACACTGTTTTTGACAAAAACAGTTGCACAAAATTCACTTTTTAATCGTGATATAGGAATAGTATATTACTTAATAAGTCAGGAAAGTGATATATTACTTAACGAAGCGGTTCGTATTTTAATCCGCTGAGTCAAGTAAAAACACTTTCCTGACGTATTATGTATACAATTTTTTCTGAAACCGTTTCATTTAATCAATAATTAATCATAAATAATTCAAAATGTATGGGGTAATGGCTCAGTGGTATCAAGTCGGCCTGTGGATCTAGAGAACCCTGGTTCGATCTCCACAGCCGACAAACTTTTTCACCAAATTAAAAATTACCCCTGTGGCTTTCCCACTAATAACATCTTTAGGGGCCGTGATTTGATGGCTGGGAACCGCACTTCCCGCGCATAAATATATCATTTATCGAGATTTGCTTCGGCAGAGTGCCACACTCAGTAATGGGTAACGACGTGATGATATATTTATTTATATTTAATTCAAAATGTTTAAATTTTTTGATAGGAATTGTACTGACAGCAGACTACAAAAAAAAGGACTCAGGTAAAATCTTTACCTTTATGTACTTTACCAGACTGTTATTTTTGTTGCAGCCTTGGATACGTGCTTTACTTGACTGTTTTTGTAAAAAACCTACTTTCCATATTAAAATTGGTCAGGGAAGTAAGTACTTTCTTGTCGGTTTCAGAAAAATAACTATTATGTTGCCCATCTTAACGAAGATGTACATTTAAATAAAATAAACCAGAATTATAAAACACAAGTGTATTCCTTGAAAACATTTTTATGTAAAAAGAGTTTGATGCATGTCCTTTACAAAGAGGACATGTGGCAATGCAAGTAGCAAGCTTTGAGGAATCGCCATAAGTGTTTTGTCCCCCTCCCATAAAATTCCTGTTGGTATATTTCTTTGTTCTTTGCCTTCTGTTTACTATTTACTCTACTCTTGCCTCCATTGTCAGAATCAAAGACGGTGTCGTATTTTACTCCCACATCGTTTGTTTTCTCTGGTAAAACGATCAAAAGCGGCCCGACATTAAATTACTTATCAAAGAGCTCTTCTTGTGAATGAACCTCAACTGTTAAAACGCAAGCAACTTGATTTTATTTTAAACAATGCCATAGCGTAACAAATGGTCCATGTCTTTATTATAAGATTGCAGCTAGTGCTGCCATCTGTTCTGAGAAAACTTACCGGAAGTAAGTGTTACAAGGAAATAATACTTGATTTTTATATACAGTCAAAACTCTCTTCAGAGGAAAAACAAAACATGTAGCAAAATTAAATAAACAAATATATCACGACGCGTTTTACCCACTACTGGGTGTAGGGTACTACTATAACAGATATCGGAAAATACATACATAACATCACGCTATATCCCATCAAATGGGGTAGCACGAACCCTAAAATCATTCATTAAATATTGACTCATCAAATTCATCAAATAATTAGTCCTCGTCAAATATTCTTATCCTCGCTTCCACATTCATAGATCCCTCCATACAGAGCTGGGCAAGCTACTTTAAAAAGGAGCTAAGCTACAGCTACAGCTATTCTTTAAAAAAAGTAGCTAAGCTACAGCTATAAGCTACATTTTGCAAAATATAGCTAAGCTACAGCAAAAAGCTTTAGTTAAAGTAGCTATTAAATTTTAAAGCTACTTTTTTCAATTATTGTGAATTAATTAAATTTGCCATTGTCATATGATCAGTTGATCAGTCTTTTGTTATAATGACTGTTAATTTACTATTTCGTACATAAATATAAAAAATCGCAAATGGACAAATGTACTGTTAATTTTTTATGCTATAATTTTTATTTATATCGGAATAAATTAACAGTCACATTAACAGACGACTCCTAAACAGTCAATGTTTAGTTCATCTAATATTTAATACAAAAGTACGATAGGTTAAGAACAAATGAAAAATTAAATATGTTAACAGATTTTAAACTATATAATAACTTGTTATCCTATAGTTATAGAAAACAATAAAGAAGGTACAATTCAAATACGAAACAAAAATTAATAGGTATTTCTTAATGAACAGTGGTAGTTTTAAGCTACAAAAAGTAGCTTTAAAAGTAGTGTCAGTTGTTATAACAATATTTTTAAACTAATAGAAAAAAACATAGTTCGCTACAAGCTACAGCTATAGTTTTTCACATTTAGCTAAGCTACAGCTACAACTAAGGTAAACGTAGCTGCTATAGTAGCTACGCTACAAAAGTAGCTAGCTACTGCCCAGCTCTGCCTCCATATAAGCTCATTTACTCATCACACTCGAAATCATTCATCACAAAAAAAATCAATCACATTCATCCAATCACTCCTATTCACTTTTCATTCCACTTCCTTTGACGTATAAATGCGGTTACCACCCGTCAAATCACGATCCCAAAGATGTTAGTGGACAGGACAGAGGTAATTTAAATGTGGTGATAATCCAACTCGGGTTATTAACTTATAACTATCTATGTATGTTTAAAAGAGATTGTATTGTAGTCGAAAATATGTTTTCAACACGTGTATAAATAAAAATTCCTTACTTCCTTTCGTGTGGTTTTAATAATATTTTATCATTTTATCATGTGGTTATGGTTAAAAAAGATGTTTACTAATACACTAAATTTATCTTTAATTGATTAGACACATTTTTTGATATAAAATACAATATTATTTTACACGAAATTCCAAACGACTTGACCTTTCTGCCATTGAATTGTTTATTTATGCTACTCTGTACAACAGGAACGTAATTCCATTTACTGTACAGGGCCGTAGTGTGCTAGTTTATATAAATTTTTAGCTTGAGTGGAATTCAGTGGTGTACCTAGACCTTTTTCCGCCCAGGGCAGTCTCTAATTTGCCGCCCTTTCTAAGTAAATCAAATAGTGGTTTTTATAAATTAAAAAAATAAATCTAAAATAAATATATGAACACGACTTTTATCCATTACTGGGTGTGGCACTCTGCCGAAGCAGATATCGGTAATTGATATATTTATGTACATGAAGTGCGGTTACCAGCTGTCAAATCACGGCCTCCAAAGATGTTAGTAGTGGGGAAGCCACAGGGGAAATTTTAGTTTGGTGAAAATTGTTTGTCGGCTGTGGAAATCTAACCGGAGTCCTCAGGATCCACAGGCCAACTCGAAACCACTGAGCCATTACCACATTAAATTAATAAACATAAATAAATAATTGTAATTGAGACAAACTATAGGTGGGGAACTATTTTACCATTGGATGGCATATTTAAATTAGGCAGTAATAAAGGAATTTTTCGAGATCATATTTTCAACCCTACATTGACTTGACGATGAAGAAAACAATTCGAAATCATATAGTAATTCATAATTCGTAGAAATCGAATAATAAACTTATGAAGTGAACAAGTTGTTTTTTACAATTAAAACTAAATATAAAAAATGCCGCCCCAAAATATGTGCCGCCCGGTGCTGACCGCACCCACCCTCCCCCCCCCTAGGTACGCCACTGGTGGAATTCAAACTCAGGACCTTCAGATTCGAATGCCTTAACGCTAACTACACCACCGTACTGACGGATGACTCAGTTTATTCATTTTTTAAAATGGAAACATTATTTTTATTTTGTTTACTGTATAAGTATGTATTGGGTAGGAGGCTCAGAGGTTCGATTCCTACAGTTTTTCATCACATTAAAACTAACCCTGTGGCTCTCTTTCCATTAAAATTTTTGGAGGCCGTGATTTGACAACTGGTAATCGCACTTCACACACATAAATATATCACTTACCTAGATCTGTTACGGCAAAGTGCTGCGCCTAGTAATGGGTACAAGGCATGATGATATATTTATTTTTTTATGTATATCTTTTAAAATAAAAGTGAAAAACATTTTAAACATAATTACAAGTAAAATGTTTTCTTCAAGTGTCAAGTATTAAATTAAGATAGAGTTACGAACAAATCAACACGTATAAATTTTTATTTATTACTTTGATAATAAAAACTATTTTTAAAACACGTTTTTTCCATTTCGTCATTTTCAGGTGATAATTTTTAATATTAAAAAAGTTTTATTTATAATTACAGCAAAATAAAGTAAGTAAACACATTTCTTTGTTTTTTCTAGAATCTACTTAAATAAGTTAAATATTATTTATAGAATTTTAAAATATATTTCCTTATTTAGTTAAGTTATATCACAAAAATGTAATTGCAGCTTTGCAGCAAATAAATAAAAACTGTATTAACCAATAAATAAAATAAAATAAAAATATCATTACGCCTTCTACTCATTACTGGGTGTGGCACTCTGCCGTAGCAGATATCGGTAAGTGATACATTTTGCGCGTGAAGTGCGGTTACTAGTCGTAAAATCAATGTTCACTATGTTAGTGGTGGAGGAGCCACAGGGGTAATTTCATAAATAAATATATCATCACGCCTTCTACCCATTACTGGATGTGGCACTCTTCCGAAGCAGATCTCGGTAAGTGATATATTTTGCGCGTGAAGTGCAGTGACCAGTCATAAAATCAATGTTCACTATGTTAGTGGTGGAGGAGCCACAGGGGTAATTTCATAAATAAATATATCATCACGCCTTCTACCCATTACTGGATGTGGCACTCTTCCGAAGCAGATCTCGGTAAGTGATATATTTTGCGCGTGAAGTGCAGTTACCAGTCGTAAAATCAATGTTCACTATGTTAGTGGTGGAGGAGCCACAGGGGTAATTTCATAAATAAATATATCATCACGCCTTCTACCCATTACTGGATGTGGCACTCTTCCGAAGCAGATCTCGGTAAGTGATATATTTTGCGCGTGAAGTGCAGTTACCAGTCGTAAAATCAATGTTCACTATGTTAGTGGTGGAGGAGCCACAGGGGTAGTTTCATAAATAAATAAAATAAATAAATATATCATCACGCCTTCTACCCATTACTGGGTGTGGTACTCTTCCGAAGCAGATCTCGGTAAGAGATATATTTTGCGCGGGAAGTGCGGTTACCAGTCATCAAATCACGGCCTCCAAAGATGTTAGTGGTGGAGGAGCCACAGGGGTAGCTTTTTTGAAATGATGAAAATTGTTTGTCGCCGGGGGGAATCGAATCTAGGGTACCAGGGTTCTCAGGATCCACAGGCCAACTTCATACCACTGAGCTAGCCACCCCGTAGTAGTAGATTCAACGTGGTGAAAATTGTTTGTCGGATGTGGGAATCGAACCCAGGTTTTCAATTTCGCGGGCCGACTCGATACCACTGAGCCATCTACAGTCATGTTAAATATAACGTAAAATAACTACAAATGATTTGAATTTGTTAATTAAATTAAATTTAGTATGGAAGTAATTTTGTCCTTTTTAATATTGGGTTGTAAGACCGGTTGTTTATTTTATTGGGGATTAATTCAGCTGTCAAAATTAAATAAATAAGCAATATAATTAATATTAATCAATCCCAATGCGTAATGACGTGTTCAGGACAAAAGAAAAAGAAAATAATTAAGAAGATTTTTTGGCACATTTTATATTACCGTAACATTAAAATCATGCCAGGCTAAAATTAAAATTCAATTAGAGTATTTTAAAAATAGCTGTCAAGCCGACACCGACAACTCAAAACTGGATCACCAAACTGCCTTTTATATTTGGCCCTGTGATTTGCGTCGGAAGAACGTTTGACACAAGATTTAGAAGAACCCACGTTAATTGACTTCTTTCCTTTAGAACATTTTATTTGAGTAAGTATATTATATTCTTAAAACTAAAAACATAGAATCCTATTTGAATGATTGATATGAGGTGGCTAGCTCAGTGGTATGAAGTCGGTCTGTGGATACTGAGAACCCTGGTACCCTAGATTCGATTCCCACAGGCGACAAACAAGTTTCATAATTTCAAAAACTACCCCCGTGGCTCCTTCACCACTAATATCTTTGGGGGCCGTGATTTGACGATTGGTAACCGGACTTCATGCGCAAAATATATCACTTACCGAGATCTGCTTCGGTAGAGTGCCACACCCAGTAATGGGTCGAAGGCGTGATGATATATTTATTTATATATTTATATTTCAAAATGTATGTATCGATTGACAACGCTAATAGACTATTCCATAAAAATTGATTATTTTATAAGTTAATCTATGTACAAAAATAATTTTTCCTTGTTTTTTTTTCTTTAATTTGTTTGTAAAGTTCCTACTAAGGTAGAAAAATAATAATAAAGATTTATTAATTAATCATGGCGAAGCTAGCTCTTGGTGATAAAGATAGCATTAATATTAAGAGAGGAAGCATAATAATGAGAAAGAAAGCCTGCCTTTTTGAGAGAGATGGGTATCCTTTGACAAGAGCGCGAAAAATCTCACAGAACTAAGTTTGCACTTGTCAACACTTGTTTTTGCCAAGTCAAAGTAGGAAATTTTTATGGTGTCGTGTGACATATTACTACTTGTTCACGACGAATACATGACAAAAAAATTATTGACAGAAATTATTGCTGATTGCTCATTGGTGATAGAAGCTCTGAAAGTGGACTGGTGTAGCGATCAACAACCACCCTTAAAATCGGTGCATTCACATCGACGCCATCTATAGTTCCACCCGTTCCCAAATCTAATTTTATTTTTTTCATGTTTATCATGACATAATCTATTAAAAAATCCATTTCTGTCACTGGAATAAATGAGAAATCCTTTTGCACCCTAACTCTCTAACTATCAACTCAATTCGCAATAGAATTTTAGATAATCTTGAGTTTTGGATTAGTCAAATTAAATAAAACCATATTTAAAAAAAAGTTTAAACAAACTTTAATATAATCTTGTTATCATTTGGTGGTTTGAATTAACTTTTTAAAACCAGATTAGAATAATATTAACTAATCCAAAATGTAGAATTTGTTAAAACTTTTTAGAGAATCGAGCCTGTAAGAGATTTATCAGAGCATTCCAGCATTAAATAACAAAAATTAATCATGTATCTTAGTTGAGTGTAAGCTTGTTAAAACAAATGATGGCATCAGCCTAGCTGAAAATCCCCTGTTTTCTAAAGTTATTCAGGGGTTAAAACAGGATATCCAACCGTATTTTTGGAAACTGCCTTCTCTCAAGGGATCACAGAATGCGCGAAATTGATTTTCGTGAACACGTGTCGGCAACTCAATACTTTACAAGTAGGGGCACGGTCTTGTATCAGCGAGTGTTGAAAATCTGTTTTCCATTTTCTAAAATTAGCTGACACTTATTAAATTGTTAGTTTAGGCGTTTACAGACGCGCAATGACATTTATAGATGAATGTCAATTGGAGAGAAAGTATTGTTTGAAATGAAGATGATGCATATATTATGAAACAATAAATAACTGTACAGATGTATGCTGCAGACAGAGATAAAGATATTTTATTTCTGCAATAAATTTATGATTGAAAACATTAAATGTTAACATCTGTGTTTAACTAACAAACGTAAAAACCAAAAAGACTTTTCATGAATACTAAGTGATTTGAAGTTAACTACACTAACATTTTAAATTCGTGAAATTATTTTCTTAATTTTCAAACAGTCATAACTTGGCGAACTTTTATCTAATTTGGACGAACTTTCGAGGGTGACAAAGTTTAAAGTGTCTACTTTAAGGGGATACATGTGATCTTAAGGTTAACCCTTTCCACCTCCCTCTCAACCCATAGAATGAAAAAAAAATGTTTTTAGTGGAAAAAA
The DNA here is from genome assembly GCA_911728475.2 of Pterostichus madidus. Lineage (NCBI taxonomy): Eukaryota > Metazoa > Arthropoda > Insecta > Coleoptera > Carabidae > Pterostichus > Pterostichus madidus. The sequence continues at coordinate 11,979,555 of OU452315.1, forward strand.
CCTCCATTTTTGACGATTTGTACGGGGTGAAGAAAAATTTGTGGACAAGATTTACCATCAGAACAATAAAGTTTATTCAATTCCCCGTAATCGACGCAAAGAAATAAGTTCCTACGATGATTTGACACAGAGTTATGAGTGTTTGAAGTTGAATGTGCATTTGGAGGTTTCTGGTTCATAACTCCGCGACTTTTCAACAAAATTTAACAATTCTTTCAGAAAAAAAACTGTTTTGTCTCTAAGAGAATATATGCGATCTTAGGATTACCCGTAGCATTCGTTTTAATTAGAGTTATTTTTTGTTTCGCCGAAAAAATGTTAAGTGCAACATTAGAGCAACGAATTGTTGTGAAATTTCATAAGAAACTTGGCAAAACTGCTACTGAAACTTATAATTTATTGAAAAAAGTACCCGAATTGTGGAAGGACAAGTCATGGTTTCTCCATCAATGCGCTGGCTCATTCCGCAATGTCTGTCAAGAGATTTCAAGTACAGCATCCCAATGTTGGACCATCCGCCTTATTCGCCAAACTTGCACCGTGCAACTTCTATCAGTTTCCTAAGGTGACATTTGCCTTATTAACAACAAGGTTTGAGCTTTGAAAGAGAAATCGGCACGCGTTCTGAAGGAGCTGACAGAAGAAGACTTCCAGCACTGTTTCGAACAATGGAAGATTCGTATGGAGCATTGTAGGAATAGAGGCGGGGTGTATATTGAAAGTGATAATAAGTAAATAGGTATTGAATTAAAATAAAATATTAAAACAGCATCAGTCTCGTTATTTAATAGCCACAACTCAGTGGTATGAAATCGGCCTGTGGATCATGAGAACCCTGGTTCGATTTCCACAGACGACAAACAATTTTCATAATTTCAAAAACTACCCCTGTGGCTCCTCCACCACTAACATCTTTGGGGGCCGTGATTTGACGACTGGTAATCGCACTTTACGCGTAAAATCACTTACCGAGATCTGCTTCGGTAGAAGGCGTGATGATATATTTATATTTATTTTATTTAACTCGTACACTCTTTTAAAATTGACAATTTTGGATCCGAACTTTCACTAATCGACATATCTGTATTTTGTTATGAGGTAGTATACAAAAATATTAAATAAAATAGTTGATAAGACTATTATACACGAGCGATTGTTTGATATCCAAATTTCTTAATTATGACGCCACAATAATTTTCAAAATCATAATGGCCTAATGAATAACAATAAACACTTTCTATAACCATAGATTGTTTTCCATTCAGAAGAAATTTCTTCAAAAAAAAATTTAAATAGTGGATGTCCTCATGTGGATAAATATCCTGTAAAAACGTTTATTTTTTGACTCGAGCAATAAATTTGCGAAGCCCTGATATAAACGCCAACAAACTGATAAAAATAATTATTTGAAATAATTATTAAAATATATTGTTTAGTTAATTATGTTGGTACCTGCATTATTTATAACCTAATTCGAAACACCCAATTGATAATAATATATACACCAAAAACATACATGCAAAATTTTGTAGTTTATAAATAAATACATAAATAAACTTAAGTATGTAGAGATGCAAATAAAATTATTCTGTGAAGTGAGCATCAATTTTAGATTCACTTCTATTTCAAAAGCGTAGAAAACAAGAGAGAAGACAAGACAACGTATTTTGCAATAAAATATTTAAGTTAACTATCTTACCAGTGGCGTACTCAAGATTTAATTACCAATGAACAATAACGGCAGAAAAAAAAATAATATCCTTTTCGTAAGAGTAATAATAGATTGATAATTAAGTCTGTAATAATTGCGCCCTATTCCCGGCTAATATCTACGCCGCTGGCGCTTGTAGTGCAATAAGAAATGTGGCAATTCGCAGCTCGGTTCAGAGCGGTACAGCGCGTCGAATTTCACATCAGACGGACCGCCGATTTTACGATTGTCCGACTTTAGTAGGACTATTAAACAAAGCGAGCGGAACAAATGTATGTGCCGCTTATTAGAAATGAGTCCGATGTTATTTAAATCGAAATGCAGTATGACATATTATGAACTTTTCACACAAGTTGAACACAGGCCGAGAAAATACTTTTTTCAACATTACTTGTGAAAATGATATTTCTCTCACTCAAATTAGCTGTGATAGCAACCATTTCCTTCACTAGTAAATTACTTTCATCACTAGTGAAGGAAATGGTTCAAAATTAAAATGAGTCAGGGAAATGTCATTTTGAAAAAAAATTTAGAACTGTTTACATGAAAAATGGGCATTTTAAACGACCGCTAATAAAGATATTAGTTATTTAGATACATATGTTCGATTCCCACAGGCGAAACAATTTTCATAATTTCAAAAGCTACCCCTGTGGCTCCTTCACCACTAATATCTTTGGGGGCCGTGATTTGATGACTGGTAACCGCACTTCACTCGCAAAATTTATCACTTACCGAGATCTGCTCCGGCAGAGTGCTACACCCAGTAATGGGTAGAAGGTCTGATGATATATTTATTTATTTATTTGTGTATATATTTATATTCACGTTTGTTTCTGTTTACGGTTAATTTAAAATAATATGAAACTAGATATGAAATTGGGGATTTCACCATTTAATTCCTCATATATTTCTACATAATTATGCAGACTTTGATCCTCAATATATATTTCTTTAGTCGCCGGAGTCATGATCGCAAAAATTTCGGTTAATGAAAATGCCAATTTTTTGACTGAACCCGTTTAAAAATAGATTTTTTTTAAATATGGTTCTATATAATTTAGACTCCGAGAAATCGAATGCCGTTGAGCGCATCTTCATACCTTTTTTAGTTATAGTGAAACAGCGATTTTACACTTTTTAAAAATTTCAACTTTGTAGGCCCATATCTCGAAAACTAAAAGAGATATTGAAATGCGGTTTGAACAAGTGTATTTCTCGTGGTTTAATTAACATATACCGCAATTTTGAAAATTTTGATAATTTTACTATTTTTTCAAAATTTTCATTTCTCAATATTTCAAAAAAATTAAAATATAATGAAAATCTGTGAACACCAGCGAATTCCTCTCGTAAAAGTACATAGGTATGCAAAATTTCAGGCAAAAATTCGCGCAGGTAAAGGTTTTATTACAAAAACACGAAAAATCGCTGTTTTTTAATTATTTCTTAGGAATTTTACGAATTTTGGCCATTTTTTATTTTTTTACTCTAAAAATTTTATTCGTGGAGCAAAAATTCTGAAATTTAACATACATATGTACTTTCACAAGAGGAATTCACTGGTTTTTACAGATTTTCATTATCTCGTCAAATTTTTAAAATATGAGCAAAAGAAAATTTTGAAAAAAATATTGAAATTTTCAAAATTTCAGTATAAGTTAATTGGAGCACGAGAAATACACTCGTTCAAACCGCATTTCAATATCTCTTTTAGTTTTCGAGATATGGGCCTACAAAGTTGAAATTTTTAAAAAGTCTAAAATAGCTGTTTCACAAAAACTAAAAAAGGTATGAAGATGCGCTCAACGGCATTCGATTTCTCGTAGTCTGAATTATATAGAACCATATATTAAAATTTTTCGATATTTAAACTGGTTCAACAAAAAAATTCGCATTTTCATTGCTCGAATTTTAAAAGAAATAATTTAAAACTGTCTGAAGCTTGAAAAAAGGGGATTTTAGGGTTGAAAATGTTCCAAATTCGTAAACAAAACCTTTTTGATGAAGCTATTTGCCATAAACAATTGCCGATTTTGGTGTGAATCCCAGTCGTCAAATCACATCACCTACAGTTATTACCGGAACAATGATTTTATTTATCAAACTGTTTTCAAATTTTCTCAAATTTTGCTCCATTATAATATCATTTAATTGCTTCTCATATGAAGAATCAATCTGCAATTGCAGATCTCGATACTTAACAGTTACTAACAAAAATAATTTCATTCATTAAAGTTTTCAACTTGCCTTACTTCTAATTCCACTCTTTACTACTTTTCTCATCAAATAATCTGCAACTGCAGATCTTACTTTATGAAAAACCCAACTACCAACCTTTAAATCATATTACCAACATTTATTAGAAACAGTTAAAAAGTTCCTAAATCGTTGAAACTTTCCTGCATTTCATTTCCATTCTTCATTGCGCCTCTGATGAAGCCATCCCTTATAAATCACCCTTGCACCCTTGTATTGTCCCCACCCTTATTTGAGGGGGAAATTGCAATCGCCGCTTCCGATAAATCGTACACTCATCTTGCAAACCTCTTCATTACCGTGCGGTTGGACCTAACACAACTCTTGTAGTATAAACAGATGTAGTTCGTTCCAGAATTACAGGGGACAAATTAGAAATTAATGTGCTTGATACACGAAATCTTCGGTTTAGGGATGAAGTTGTATTGAGAGGGGAGAAGTTCACACGATTTGTTAGCGATGACACAGATAGAAACGAGAAAATTAATTAATTCATTAAATTCAGGGCGATGAACAAGATATTTTGAAGTGTCTATGTCCGGAAGTATGGTAGTGCGCTTTATGTTATTGTATTCGAATCCGAAGATCCCGAGTTTGAATCTCAGTCAACGTAAAAAGATATGAACTAGAACACTAATGCTGGGTTGCAAGAAAAAAATAGAGGTCTTTAGTTAAAGAATTGTTTATCTAGCAACAGTATCAATAGCGATTTTCTGAAATTTATTGAACCGTTAGTTGCTAATGAACCGATAAAACTTTCATGCAACCCAGTATAAGGCTCGGTAATATCGGACCCTGTACTGTAATTGGGATTAAGTTCATGTTGTACAGAATAGCATAAATAGATAAATAATAGCAAAAGTGTGCTTTTTGTAACGAGCAAAAATTATATAACCGATAGTCAGAAAAGTTATTAAATTAAATTAAATAAATAAATAAATATATCATCACGCCTTCTACCCATTACTGGGTGCGGCACTCTGCTAAAGCAGATCTCGGTAAGTGATATATTATGCGCGTGAAGTGCGGTTACCAGTCGTCAAATCACGGCCCCCAAACATGTTAGTGGTGGAGGAGCCACAGGGATAGCTTTTTCATATTATGTTATTAAATTTGAAGCGTGAATTTATATTGACAGTTTAGTATGCTACGAATTGACATTTTTTATTTGAAAAAGATTATTTATGTTTCTCGTAAGCTTGCTAAAATATATCTGAATGATGGCGTTATAAGCATGATTATTTCTTTCGGCTGTGTCTCGATCAACGATCTCCATGCGTGAGCAGCAATAGACTACTTTCTGTTCTAGATACTCAAATAACTATGATTGAATAAGAGCATTTTGTAGGAGTCTCAGTTCTATTAGTCCTGCTAGCATCCAGTTAGCAGGAAACTAAGTAATTTAGCAGCAGCAGTAGCGTCATGAACGAAGTTTATGATCGTGTGACCCTTGCACGTTTCTCGATTGTAAAGTTGTGTCCGAAATGGTAGAATAATTACATACCGTCGTCTTACCCCTCATTGTAGCTACCTAAGCTACTGATGCGCTATTGTTTATGAGCCTGCAACTACAGAGGGGGATTAAGTAAATTGTTGAAGACTAGGAAATTGTTTGTCATTGCGAAAAGACGTAAAAACAAATGAGAAACAAGGAATTTAATCACTTTTTAGGTAAATAAAACTTGAAAATAAAGGATGTGGTAAAGATATAAAAAAAATGGAGATAAGAATGACAAATATTGTATCTTATATTGATATTAACTATTTTCAAAACAACTTGCATATTGTCTGTTTTAAAATTACTTTAATAAAAAATTATTCAATAAATTTAGTTTAAATAAAACGATTTGCTATGGTCAATGATTACGAAACAACAAAATTTATTTACATTGAATTCAATAAATAATTTTGACATATACCCTTCGTGCTAGAATTTAACCTATTAAATTTGACATCTGTATGGCTTATTTGTAAAATTTTATCCAATCAAATACATCCATTTCTAGTCACATGTACGAAATCAACCAATTGCAATTATAGCTGTATTCCATTTGCCACTTAGTTCATTTAAATCAGTTCAGATAAATTAGACAACATGATTAAATGAACTGACTTGAACAAACTGATGCACTTATCGGGATGAATTACTTCAAATTAAATTAAAATCAGTAATTCTAGTACTAAAAATAAAGTCAGCGAAGTAATCCAGCGAAATAAAGAAAAAAATCTGGATTAGTAAATGTGAGTTAGATCTGATCCAAATGGCAAATGGAATACGCATATGGCTTATGTTATTAGGTTGCTAGGTAACAGTTTTTGACATTTAATTATTATTGTTTTAACTGTTATTTTCAAGTAATACAAAGACAAAAAATCAATTGCGATGTGGAACAGTGTCTTAATAATAAGAAAAATAGGAAAAAACTTTCCATCACTTGTCACAAATCCCACAAAATTTACAGCACGTTTGAATCAACTTATCAGGTCATCATCAAACGGCTGGTCAGTTCAGCTTTAACCATAGACGCGTTTCGTCCTTTAGGGACTCATCAGTATGGTACTGATGAGTCCCTAAGATAAGTTGATTCAAACGTGCTGTAAATTTTGTGGGATTTGTGACAAGTGATGGAAAGTTTTTTCCTATTTTTCTTATTTGTTATTTTCAAGGTTTAGTTATGAAAATAATGATTGAATTAACAGGATTACTTAAAAACTTTCACAACAAATGTCACTCTAGTATTGATAAATACCTATAATTTTATAACAATTTCCTCAAGCATGTTGCTTTTAGAAAACAGCCCTCCGTCTTCGGCGTTAGGCGATTTCCAAGCAATGCGTTTTATGATTGTTATAAAATTATTTCGCATACACCTGATAAATATCGCTCACTGGTCGACGAGCATGAATGAGCGTCGAGGAACTCATCGATGAAACAACAGAACGCACCCTGACTGATAAAATAAACAAACACGAAAAAATAGCACAAAGCAAAACCAAAATGACAGCCCACGCTAACATGAAATGAGACACAATAATACGTGTGAAATGAGACACAATCGTTTCATCGAGGAACTCCTCGATGGAAATAGAGGCGCCTCTATTTTTCATCGATGACGGGTGCGTTCTGTTGTTTCATCGATGAGTTCCTCGACGCTCATTCAGAGTGTGCCATTGGCATTAGAATCTTTGAAATACTTGTCTTTAATATTCAAGATCCGACAATTTATACACATATCCAGCAGTACGATGGTGTGATTCATGTTACAGCATTCGAATCGAAACGCCACATTGTGGTTAGGTGAAATATATCTTACAACTGCTGTTCAAGTGATTCAAAATTTGATTGCAAACAATTTGCAAAAAAATCTTGAAATTCGTTGCTCTGTTTCGTATGTAAATAAATCTGTCTTTATCAATATGGATCGTAGCAGTTTATGCTTGTAATGATTTACGATTTATAAGAATTTTAAATTTGTTTTTTCTGCAATGTCTGTGATCTTGCGGATTATATTTTTACGACTGTTTGGATTCGAAACTTTATTAGAAGGCGTACAAAGAATATTTTGAACGTTGAATTCTTCTGTTCAGTTTTACATATTGTTATAATCTGGTTATTTATAACTGATTATCAGAATTGGCCGCGGTTGTGTAGGCGGCAGCACGAGTTATTAATGTTACTTTTTATTGTATAAGTGATATCATCATTGGATTTTATAGTTTACATTGATTTTATAGCGTTGAGTACTGCGTTTAATCTGTCACAAGCAAACACTTACAAAATATATTAATAATACATTTTTGTATTCGCATCATTCAAAATAAGGTTTACGTTATGCTGGAAACTGAAGTAAAATTTTATTTTTCTATTTCGGTGTTCTTATAGCTCTATAATGCCAATGGCACACTGGTCGAGGAGCATGAATGAGCGTCGAGGAACTCATCGATGAAACAGCAGAACGCACCCTGACTGATAAAATAAACAAACACGAAAAAATAGCACAAAGCAAAACCAAAATGACAGCCCACGCTAACATGAAATGAGACACAATAATACGTGTGAAATGAGACACAATCGTTTCATCGAGAAACTCTTCGGTGGAAATAGAGGCACCACTATTTTTCATCGATGACGGGTGCGTTCTGTTGTTTCATCGATGAGTTTCTCGACGCTCATTCATGCTCCTCGGCCAGTGTGCCATTGGCATAAACGCACTGTAAACACGGTGCTAAGGAGATCTGTAAGCGAACTGTTTTTGGCGCTTTTTATTTTGTAGGAGTGGTAGGAATGCTCTTAAATCTGACAGATGAATGACATATAACCTCAAAATTGTAAATTGTCGGTGTTGAAATATTACTAACAGAATATGCTAGAATCAGATAAAATTGAAACCATTCATAATACAGAAAAAATATTGATTAATTGTCAAAAAATACGATATTTCAATTGTCTGTGTTATGAGAAACGCTACCAACACGAATGATAAAAAACACCAACTTATATTTTTGTCAAGTCGCAGTTTTTTAAATCTAACAGAATTATAAATTGACCTGAATAGAAAAATCTGGTGTGGGCACCACACGACTTTCTTATATACAGCATATTTAATATTTAGAATATATGAATGTTATATAATATTATTAAACATGTAATTTAGTTTTTCAGTAATTCAGTATTTATATGTTTGAAACATATAAAATATCAAATTTGTTTACGTATAATTTTTTAGTAATGTCGACTACTTTGTGCCTAACTTTACTGATGAGGCATATATAGGATGTTCGTTTTTCGAGCCTAACCCTTGGTAGTTGACCATTTTAATGATTTATTTGATTTTCCGAAAAAATATATAGATAACTAGATAAAGTATAAATTAAAATTTATGTTTTTTGTTTCTATTGCTACTATGATTATTGAAATATAAATAAAAATTACAAATAACATTTTATGTTCCAAATATTATTGCTAACATCTTTTATTTGAACTTTTTTTGTAACTGAATCCATTTTTGAAATAAAGGGAATTTATTGTTTTGTGTGTCGAGTAAACTTTCATTCAAAATCAACTCAGCTCTTCGTATTTTCATGAAACTTATAATTAACAAGTTTCGTTAACAAATCTTATCTCGTTCATGAGATATTGCACACTCGGACACACATCCATTCATCCACACACATACACACAGACATCATTGAGAAAATGATCAAAACGGATTCAGTGGATCTCAAAACACATATTTTCCCGAAAATCTCGTCAACGATTTTTTTCACGATTCCAATACTTCCTTATACTGTATATAAGAAAGTAAAAATAGTATAAAGAACACGTTTCATAAGGCCTGTTAACGCACGAGTCCATGTTTGGAAAACAAGCCGCCCTGCGACAAGTTTTACAAAGGACAAGCCTGGCTACAGTTTAAATTTTGACAGCAATGTTAATTTTCCATAAGTGATTCGATATTGTCTTTCTTAAACTAGATTTAAGAAATAAATGTGGTTGGTAATACCAATCCTAAATGATCAATAACGTAAATGAATGTAAGTGTCAGGTATTCAAAAAGGCAAATTAAATTTATTTAGCATAAGTCTATAAAGTCATAAAATAAATTGCAACATTCTGGCTTTATTATCAGCATCTCGTACAATGCAATTCTTTTTCTGTCTACATTGATATACATTCCGTAAATCTCTGTCCATCTCACAATGTTTCAAGTGCGTTATTTTGTAGCCTCTGAGAAACAAGTCTGTGGCCATTTTAATGTTAAATTATTGAACGTTTTACGATTGCCGGCTGCGAAGCCCGCCTGCCCGCCGATCTCGGCAAGAGAGCCGTCGGTTCCCGATAACTTGAACAGACCACTCCGTGCTTATTTCATCTCTTTTATAGCGCATAATTTCATCGAGGTCTAAAATTATGTGCATCGCTTTGACGTTTCAGTTCGTCTGTCTGTCTGTGGTAGTGGTAGTGGTGGTTTTGTTGGGCAGAGGCGTTCGTCAGAAACGGGGCATTCAGATTTATTCATCATCGTTTATTTAGAAATTTTACCACTACAAATTTAGTGGGATCGAGTCAGGTTGAGGATTTATGAACCTGGGTTCAATTCCGGACATCACATTAAAATTACCCCTTTGTAACATCAGCTATCGTTAAAAAAATATATTCACGTCCTTTACCCATTACTGGGTGTGGCACTCTGCCGAAGCAGATCTCGGTAAGTGATATATTTTGCCGTCAAATTACGGCCCTCAAATATGTTAGTAGAGAAGGAGCCACAGGGGTAGTTTTAATGTACTGAAAATTGTTTGTCGGTTGTAGGAATCGAACCTGAGTTCTCAGGATCCAAAGACCGACACGATACCACTACCCCATAAAAATATGTGAATAAATAAAATAAATATATCATTACTCCTTTTTAGTTATTACTAAGTTTAGCACTCTGTCGAAGCAGATCTCGGTAAGTGATATATTTTGCGCGTGAAGTGCGGTTACCAGCCGTCAAATCACGACCCTCAAATATGTTAGTAGAGGAGGAGCCACATATATTTATGCGCGTGAAGTGCGTTTAACACAGGAGTAATTTTAAATAAGTAAAAATATTTTGTCGGCTGTGGGGATCGAACCAGGGTTCTTAGGATCCAAAGACCGACTCGATACCACTGAGCCACCTACCCCATAAAAAATATATAAAATAAATAAATATATCATCACGCATTCTACCCATTACTGGGTGTAGCACTCTGTCGAAGCAGATCTCGGTAAGTGATATATTTTGCGCGTGAAATGCGGTTACCAGTCGTCAAATCACGGCCCCCAAAGATGTTAGTGGTGGAGGAGCCACAGGAGTAGCTTTTGAAATTATGAAAATTGTTTGTCGCCTATGGGAATCGAACCAGGGTTCTCAGGATCCACAAGCCGACTTCATACCACTGCGCTAGCCACCCAATTAAAATTATGTAATATTTATAATATACATAAAAACATTAGCCTGCCTTTGTTTCGCTTTATTTATAACAGGCAAAGAATGAATAAATTTACATGATGATGTGTTTAATTTGTTTAAATATTTTGATAAACTTTTTGCACTATTAAAAGTCATTTCAAGGTTGTGTATTTATGCAAGTACATAAAGTTAAAAGTACCTAATTAATATTGAACAGTTTCTGAATAAATAACTAAAACAAGAACACGGTTCTAACCTATAATTCCGTCGATCGTCCATTCTGACAGCGACCAGTAAACCCCGATACTCGTAAAATGTAAAACTGACATAGACGGTATGGGATATGACGTTTTTTATTACACAAAATTACAATCGTTTCTCCTGGCGGACTAGAAACGATGTAGTAGGTACTAATTATTATCTACTGGGCCGTAAACTCTTGTTTGGTATTTAAAATAACACGAAAGATAAAACGAATTATGTTTTAAGGACGACGAGCCATTTGTGACGATTTAAAAAACAACAGATAATAACAATTATCGTCCGGATAGAATTTCCACTTTGGAAAAGGTTTTTGTGCGTAATTTTAATAAATAACGTCTTAATTTTATGTTTTCTTGATGTCATTTGTTGCTAACTGGTCAAATTTAGGAGCGTTAAACGCAAACAATTTAATTTAGGTGCCTGATAAATATTTATTTTGTGTCTGCATAAATAAAGTGTAATTACAAGGTACGTTTCTGTGTCGCCGTCGACGAAAAAAGCAAAAACATTTGATAAAAACTTCCGAGAAATCGTTAACATATAGAGAAAGGTCTACACAATACAATCATAATTAATGTAATCAAATCGAAGAGTTGGTATACAATGACATATGTGCATGACAATTGCAATTATTGTTTCGAACAGGATATAAAAATAACTTTAATTGGGTTATGTTATATGTAAATATTATAAAATTTATATACGCAGTTTTATATTCCTTTGACAAATGATATAAAAATATAATTTTTACCATACCAGGAGACCGATTTCATCAGGCGATTTAGTTAAATTTCTGGGGAATTTATTTTCTACTGTTGGTTACAAAGATCAGACTATATATTTTGGTGTGGTATTTCTAAAAAACTTGATGCTGCGTTCTGTGATTGTTTATTAACAAGTCCACTTTGTTGATTGAAATAGTAACTATGTTTCTATATTTAGTATTATTTATTAAAATAACCAAACTTTTTAAAACACGGCACTACAAAACAAACGAATAGGACGTAGCGACTGAGTTAGCGATTTGTTCAAAGCAGTTGCTAGCAGTAAGTCGCTAGAAAGTGTCTAGTCGCCAATAATGACGTCACATGTAAGTTACATTTTATCCCGTAAGGTGGCTACACAATCGGTAGCGACATTAAACGACGTCAGGTTAGTTGCTACGAATTAGAATCGGTCTCCTGTTCTGTAAGTTATCCCCATTAATGATAAAATTGAAACGCAGTAAGTGGAATGTTTATTGCGCAGTTGTTTCCATGATTACATCAGGACTTTAATATTTGCTTACCATCCATCGTCGACAGTAAGTAAATATTATAGATCCTGTTTATTTTGATAATTTGACAACTATTAATTTTGTTACCCATATATTTTTTCCTTCTATTTGTGTAAGTAGTGTCAAAAATAGCTTATAAACTTCGTACTGTAAGTAATTTTTTAGGTTGCGAATGTTTAGGAAATCGAGACTCAAAGGGTCGAGATTTCCTAAACAACATTCTTGACCTAAAAACTGTCACTTAGAGTTCATGGTACGTAATATACTATTGCATATCAAGAAAAGAAAGTGACACATTTCTTCCTGAGGGTTATAAAGAAGCTACGGGAAGAATGACACTTTCTTCACGAGGCATATAATTATTTCACAATCCAATCAAGAAAGTAAAATTTATAGAAATGAATTAGAAACTTAGATTAGATTTATTATTTTCTTGACAAATATCACCTGGCTGTCAGTCATATACCTTTTTCAACTGCCATGGTTTTGACTTTACACTTTCGTTCTTTAAGGGAAAAAATTGCATCTTCTTCAAGCGTCAGAAAAAGATGACATTTTATAACTTCATAGACACAAGTCTAATTTGACTTTTCTAACAAATACTTTTTCTGACGCTCGTTAAAATCAACATTCAACAGCGACGGAAAAAGTCTTTGTCTGCGTTCACGATCGTCCGAAAAATTCTGACATAAAAATATTTTATTGATTAAATATTCTGGCGTTTGAAGAAAAAATAGCATATTTTATGTGGCGCGAAAGAGACTTTTTGTGTCTTATCTATAGTTGTCAATACCTACAGATTTGCCACAAAAAGTATCACTTTAGCTCCTTATAAAATAATATAACGGATGTTCAATAAGTCTTGTCGTCCTGGGTGGCTATGGGCTGTGAAATATATATCTGTACTTTATTCATACAATTTAACCTTAAATAAAATGTCAAACGTCATTCAAAATGCGGAAAGTGCAATTCCGTTTTATTTCGCTGACTATTCTGAAAATAAGACTTCACTATAAACGTTTTTTTTTTGTTTCTGAGTAAACATTTTACTCTAAAACAGTTCAAAAATAAATCAATGTTATACTTTAATTTATGTTTAATATAATTCCCCTTAGGAGGTAATTCATCCTCGGTTACCTTCTGTGTTCTTATTATCTAGCAACGACCATAACACATTGGAAAAATGTAATTTTTCATCCGAATGGATAATTGTATTATTATTCTGTCACTAAGACTTTGAACAAAACATAATCCTTGTCAATTAACTAATATAATCACAGAATAAATAAATTCCTATTAACTTCTAACAACCGCCGAATTACAAATCAATTATATATCTACACGTAACTAATACTTCTTCTCGCCGATTTGTATACCTCTACATCATGCACTTACTAAATAAAATAACAAAATTCATTTCGTATTACCTGACGCACCTGTTTGAACTGTTCCTCGAAGGACCAGGTCTGTTGAGAGGACGCCGACCCTTCCGAGGAGTGACTCGATCCGGAGGACGGTGGCGCAGGCTGTGGCAGCGGTGGCATGAAGGGATGAGGGAACGGGAAGTTTACAGGGAGGGTGAAACCTCCCCCGCTTGTTGGTTGTCCTGCCAAGGACATGTTAGGGTTGCCGCCTACCAGACCACCGCCTTGCAGGCTGCGAGGGACCTCAAATTCATCCTGGAAGAAAGAGGAGGTTGGTAACAGTGAGCATTGAGGTAAACTCAAATTAAACTAATTATACCACTTTATAAAAACTTCATACAATTTCTTTCCGTGTCAAGCAATAAATTATTAATAACATTCTCGGAAACTTCTTTAATATATGCTGTAGTAAACATTACAAAATTTCAACTTACGAATGTCATAGTTTTTTTGTCAGAAATCCCTACTATTTAATATTTTACAGAGCTGGGCAGTAGGTAGCTACTGTTGTAGCTTAGCTACTAGCTTAGCTACGTTTACCTTAGCTGTAGCTGTAGCTTAGCTAAATGTGAAAAAATATAGCTGTAGCTTGTAGCAAGCTATGTTTTTTTTCTATTAGCTTAAAAATATTGTTATAACAACTGAAGCTACTTTTAAAGCTACTTTTTGTAGCTTAAAGCTACTTTTTGTAGCCCAAAGCTACTTTTTGTAGCTTAAAGCTACCACTGTTCATTAAGAAATACCTATTTATTTTTGTTTTGTATTTGAATTGTACCTTCTTTATTGTTTTCTATAACTGTAGAATAACAAGTTATTATATAGTTTAAAATCTATTAACATATTTTATTTTTCACTTGTTCTTAACCTATCCTTCTTTTGTATTAAATATTAAATGAACTAAACATTAACTGTTTAGGAGTCTTTTGTTAAATGTGACTGTTAATTTATCCCGATATAAATAAGAATTATAGCATAACAAATAACCAGTACATTTGTCCATTTGCGATTTTTCATATTTATTAACAGTCATTATAACAAAAGACTGATCAATTGATCATATGACAATGGCAAATTTAATAATTCACAATAATTGAAAAAGTAGCTTTAAAATTTAACAGCTACTTTAATGAAAGCTTTTAGCTGTAGCTTAGCTATATTTTACAAAATATAGCTTATAGCTGTAGCTACTTTTTTAAAGAATAGCTGTTGCTATAGCTTAGCTACTTTTTGTAAGTACGAGTAGCTTGCCCAGCTCTGTTTACAAATAAATAAATAATTTCATTTAAATCTTGCATATCACACGTCCAGAAACTGTTTTTTCAGTACTTGCAATTTGAAAGCCTCGCCTTCGACTCCGCCTGTCAAAATATGCTCGCACTCGTAAAAGTAAAGTTTCTGACCTAGTGATACAAACAACTATTTATTACAGAGTGATCAAAAGGAATTGTTACAGTTAGCAATAAAAAAAAACTTGAAATTGGTAAGCCTGATACATAAATTCATTTCCTGTTGTTGACAGTGACATTTGTAAATTTAAATATAAATTTGAGTACATTTATTATTACATTTATTTCTAAAGTATTTCTATTACTTAAAAAGTCAAAATTCTATTAGCTATCAGACTCCTGACATAACCTATTTGTATTTATCACAAAATTTTAAATAGTATTTCAGCCTTTATCTAGTGTTGTGCCAACTGTGGAATAAAAACATCTCCGGAATTATATTGCCAACTGTAACAATTCCTTTCGATCACCCTGTAGTTTTCGAGTAACAGCCAGTATTCAAATCACGAAACCATCTTCTGCTTACCTTGATGTCCCGCACCTGCATCTTGAGCTTAGCAAGCACATCGGCGGGATGGTCGGGATGTAAGTGGTGGTTAAGACGCGGACCACCGCCTCCGGGTCCGACGCCTCCCCCTGCGCTTCTTAGAGCTTCATCACAGCTATCACCCGCCTCGTCGTGGTCGACATCACCGTCGGACCGGCCTTCGGACAGCTCTTCTTCTCCGTGTGACTGCAAGAACAACATGAATAACACATACTTAAATAAACAGGAATAGTACAAAGTTTACGTATAAAAGGAGATGTACATGAAACATAACAAAATTCATACGAGAAGAACAAAAAATCAATAAATATATCATCACGCCTTCTACTCATTACTGGACGTGTCACTCTGCCGAAGCAGATCTCGGTAAATGATATATTTTTCGCGTGAAGTGCGGTTACCAGTCGTTAAATCACGGCCCCCAAAGATGTTAATGATGCGGGAGCCACAGGGGTAATTTTAATGTGGAGAAAATTGTTTGTGGCCTGTGGGAATCGAAGCAGGATTCTCAGGATCCACAGGCCGACTTGATACCACTGAGCTAGCTACCCTATAAATTAATGCGCTCGCTACGCTCTCACATTAAAATGTCTCGATTATTAATCGCCCTCATTAACCTACTACAGAATGATCAGAAATAAGTGTTTCAGTTGGCTATAAATAAATCAAGAAAAACTACTTGAAATTGGTAAGACTGATAGATAAATTTATGTCCTGTTGTTGACATTGACATTTGAAAATTTAAATTAATAAAAATCGTTGTTTCCCTTACCCACATTCTTTTATTTCTTAACACTACTCACTGAGCAATAATCTAAAGTATTTATATCACTCAACCTATCTGTATTTATTATAAAAATGATATGTCAAATAGTATTTCCACCTTTACCTGGCGCTGTATCAACTGTGGAATAAAAAGATCCCCAGAATTGTATTGCCAACTAAAACACTTATTCCTGATCCCGCTGTAGTTAGTTAAATAACTATTAATAAGCTAAGTACCCTACTTTTAGTATTATCATAACTTATCTATTGTTAACTTCTGAATCATTGTTTGAGAATAGAGTGCGAAACTAATATGTCACAACTAATTTTATAAAACTATTCTGGAAGTTTTGCAAGCATAGCAAACACCAAAACAAATTCAAGAACCTAATTTCCAATAACTACCCCAAATTCAAAACATTTTCCAGAACTGTTCCAACCCCCCTTTGCGGTATTTCCTACTCTGAAAACTGCCGCTAAACCTTTCCAAGAAACTTTCCAATGTCAGCACCATCAATGACGTTGTACAGACCGGCGCCAAGCACAGCTACCTAGATACAAAATGAGCCTACTTCGATCTCAATAGCCCTACACGATGTCTATTCATCGGTTAACAGCTGAGAGGAAGGAATTGTGTATGGAGCGAACAGTCAAGTGGAGGAATAATTTATTAGGTATGGTGATAACTGTTCTTTAGAAATGGTTAAGATTATGCGAGTCTAGGCGCCGGAGTGATTATTGCAATAAATGTTTAATTGTTTTCTAACAGTACTGTTTCTTATTTGTGATTAAATGGTTGCTGTAGCGTATTGTCTATGGTGTGATTTGCAAGATAAATTAAAATTGGAGCAAGAGGATTCAATCAAGCGCTATCCAGAAATGCACGGGGTGCAAATATTAAACAATAAAAATCCGAAGATCGAATACCATTCCAACTAAGTTACAGGCAATCGTAGCATAGTGGATAAAAGCGAGGTAAAACGTACGTTTCGTAATTAGCAGACAAGAGGTCTTACGTTCAAATCTCACTGACTTGTACTTATATCCAGAAAGTGCGATTGTGTCTGAGTGGTTCGGATTCCACTATAAGCTGTAGGCCCCCTGTACTGTAATTGGGATTTACTTCCTGTTGTGCAGAGTAACAAAATAAATAAATATACAATATGATCCATTAATCTATCTATGCGGTACGTGGCCTAGTGGTATCGAGTCGGCCTGTAGATTTGAGAACCTGGGTTCGATTTCTACTGGTCACAAACAATTTTCACCATATTAAAACTACCTCTGTGGCTCCCTCACTACTAACATCTTTGGCGATCGCGATTTGACTGCTGGTAACTGCAATTCACGTGCATAAATATATCACTTAAAGATCTGCTTCCGCAGAGTGCCACACCCACTAATGGGTAAAAGGCGTACTGATAAACGCTCTTCAAGCACTTAAATATATCACTTACCGAGATCTGCTACGGCAGAGTACCACACCCAGTAATGGGTAGAAGGCGTGACCATATTTTTTTTATCTACCACATTGTAGTTCCTTTATTGTAATTGGGATTAAATTCCTGTTATACAAAGTAGTATAAATAAATAAATAAAAAGTAAAATCAAAACAATACAATTAGTATCTTTTAAATTAATTAATGGAACAGCTAGCTCAGTTGTATCAAGTCAGCATATGGGTCCTGAGAACCCTGGTCCGATTCCCAAGGCGACAAACAATTTTCACCATTTTAAAACTACCCCTGTGGCTCCTCCACCACTAACATCTTTGGGGGCCATGATTTGACTGCTGGTAATCGCACTTCACGCGCAAAATATATCTCTTACCGAGATCTGCTTCGGCAGAGTGCCACACCCAGTAATGGGTAGAAGGCGTGATGATATACATACATATTTTTAAATTAATTAATTAATGGGGTAGGTGGCTCAGAGGTATAGAGTCGGTCTGTGAAATTGAGAACCCTGGTTCGATTCCCATATCCGACAAACTATTTTCACATTAAAAGTACCTCTGTGGCTTCCTCTTCACTAACATCTTTGGCGGCCATAATTTGAGGACTGGTAATCGCACTTCATACCCAGTAATGGGTAGAAGGCGTGATGATATATTTATATTTATTTTATGACATTATGGCTTCTGTATTGTAAATGAGTTTAAATTCATGTTATATAGAGTAGCATAAACAAATGAATAAAATGAAAACAAAATAAAGGCGTCAATTTAATTAGCATATTTTAAATTAATACTTAATAATTGATGAAATCAAATTGAATTAAAAAGAGAATTGAGATAACGTCAAGATAACGTAAATTTTTGCTGCTTCAACGCATTCAGCAAATACCATAAAACATTTCATTAAAAATTGTTGTATTTTAAAAATTCTTGAAAATAAGTATAAGGAAAAACAGTTTCTCCACTACTAACATCTTTGGAAGCCGTGATTTGATGGTTTGTAACCACACTTCACACGCAAAAATATGTAACTTACCGAGATCTGCTACGGCAGAGTGCCACAGCCTGTAATGTGTAGAAGCCGTGACGATATATATTTTTTGATATATTGGAAAACTTAATCATAAATCAATTCAAGATAAAACAACATCCAATTAAAAAAAACAAAATAACAACACACCCTAAATCAACCACCAATTGATATGTCATTAAAATTAATTACAAAATCATTCCAATACAAATGTTCTAATTCACCGTAGTCTAGTCTTCACTGTCCCCTGACTCATGTCAAAACAAATCGTCGATAAATCACCGAATATTTCTAAAAAGAAAGTCATTAAATAAAGACAGTAATTCCGATAAGCGTCAATTTGCCTGTTCAGTTATGGTTGCGACGTAGATTATAAGACGCCTGAACAACGATATCTGTGTATAGGTTTATAGTAACCGGGCTCAGGGATAACATTTAAGATAACGATGGAATCCGCACCCGGGTTAGAACCCCCAGTGGCGCTCAAACAGTGGAGAACACTAGAAAGTTCCATACTTTCTATAAACTTATTTATTTATTTATGCTACTCTGTAAACTCTGTTCCCTGTATGAAAACGATGACGTCATAAGTGGACGAGGTTATCAAAGATACGATGAAATATAGCTATCTTTTTTATTAATATTATTCGTACCTATGCAAATGGCATTAACGTATGTCTTAAAGACTTACGTTTCATGTTTTTTCACATTCTATCACATTAATTATTTTAATAAAAACGTATGACAGTTCTTACTAAAACGAAAATTTATGTTTACTTTGGCCGTATTTATTTGGGATTTTTAAAGTAACCTACAGGTTACTTGGCACACTTGAAGTAACCTGGAACTAACCTTAAACTGACCCTACTGCCCCAGCTATTTTAGCGGGTTGGTAGATTCAACCCGTTTACTATCTCTTTCTAATCAACTTGTGTTCTTTGTTATTCGTGGCGGCATCGCGATTTGTAATAGTATAGTGAGGTTAGGAGTTATTTTTATGAAAAACGTAAGTAATTTTATAATAATATTTTGAAAAAATATACTAAACTATTATTTATGCAGATGATGGAAGAGCAATATGCATTATGTACTTCTTGCAATATAAGTCACAGAGGATAATATTACGACACATTATTGCGACTACGAAATTCATTATTTTGATAGTGCTGATGACAAAATTATAAAAAAAAACAGACCCTGACGTTATTTGCTTTTTGACTACATATACAAAATATAAAGTTGACTCAAAACATCCAATTCAAAGCGCAATTTATCACACAAACAAAACTAAGCAGATGTCGCTTCGAACATGCATTCAGATTTTAAATTTACCGCCAGTGTTTACAACGGACAGATGCATAATTTATTTGGAAGTAACACGAGTTAGTTCTAGGTCAGTTCAGGGTTGGATCAAAATTTCCCAAACAAATACGGCCTTTGTTCTCATTTGTTTATAAAATAAACAAATAGAGAGAACTAAGTTCTCGAAATACGTATTTAGATTTATCTTTATATTTATTAAGGCTTAGGGGTTTAATTTATTCTTAGTCAATTAATTTCATCAATTGTTAAGTATAAACTTAAATTACTAATTAAATTACATAGAAGGCGCAAAAAATGCGTTGCAGGAATATCATATTTGTTGTAAAGTCTTTTTTTACTAATTTAAAAGAAATGAATTGATGTAGAAAATGTTGACAACCGCTGTGAGCTTCTGGCAATATTAAGGGTGGTCTTTATTCAAGGGTAACATAAACACACCCTAAAGTGTAGAACGGCACCATTACCCAACACGCCACTAGTTAACTACCCCCACCCTTAACCAGACAAAGAAGTCTACAGAGTAAGCTATTCACCACCATAGAAATTTAAATATATACTGAACTAATATTTGACGATATTCAAAAGATATCAGATTTCCATTGGCGGACGAACACGAAATTGAAAACAAAACACTGCCTACTTATAAACCACCCCTCAAGAAGAAGAAGACAGGAACAATAACAATAAAAAGAAAATAATTCTTCAATATTAGCCATACACTTTGCAGTAAAAATATGTCATCCATCTTGACCTCCAATTACAGAAACATCTCAAAATAAATAAAATAAATCTATCATCATGCCTTTTACCCATTACTGGGTGTGGCACCCTGCCGAAGCAGATCTCGGTAAGTGATATATTTAAGCACGTGAAGTGCAGCCGTCAAATCACGGCCCCCAAAGATGTTAGTGGTGGAGGAGCCACAGGGATAATTTTAAATTGGTGAAAATGTTTTGTCGGCTGTGGGGATCGAACCAGGGTTCTTAGGATCCACAGGCCGACTCGGATACCACTGAGCCATTACCCCATACTTAAAATAGTAATGATATTTATTTCAAAAAACAAAAAACCAATAAAGGTCTTTACTGTAACGCCACTGTCAACTCGAATGTTCATTCATAAGGTTTGGAAGACTCCCAAAAAAATGCATACTCATGATGACTTGTATTTTCAACCCTAAAGTCGACAAATGAAATAGAATGACAATAAATATAAAACAGTGACAACTGCTTGAAATGTGTTTGATCATTCATCACCTTGGAAACGATATTAAAAAGAGAAAACGATTTTGATTTACAAAAACAAGTGTTGTGTTCGAAGTAATAATAGTTATCTAAAAAATAATGACATTTATCTCTGCTAAATAGTTGCAAATTAATTTATAATGGGTCGATTTACAATTACTACAACTAATTTTTAATAGTCTTTTCTTCTGAACTATCGATGTTAAAAGTACAAGTATTTTAATTTCTTGTCTAAAATCATACCAATATAAAAAGGCAAAACTCAGGCAATACGGTGGTGTGGTTAAAGTTACAACAATCGAATCCGAAGATCTCGAGTTCAAATCCCATTCAAGCTAAAAATACACACTGCGGGGACTTTGGACTGTAATGGGGTCCTATACCGATTAATTCAATTTTTTTTTTTACAAGAAAAACTATGACAATCAGTAAAAGTACGGTGTTAAACTTCCTTATATTAAGAGAAACATGATTTTTTTAAGTTCTGTAAGTGCTTGTGACGTCACAAGTACCTTTCAATGTCTGTAAGTTGTTTGATTCAAAAATATATGAATTATTTATTAGAAAATAATCTTACTATGTTGAAAATCATACTTGATGGTAGTTGAAAGCCCAAGAAAACGAAACTAAATTATTGTAATAAATATACAACATGTTGAACATGTACAGGCAGATTCATAAAGCGGATTAGCGCCTAACATCATTTCTTATTTCGTTTTTAACTCTCTTTTCAATGTACGAAACAAGTTTATTTTAACTTGAGTTAAAAAGATAGTTAATTAGCATTAAGTTTAGTTAATTTCTTTAATCTGTTTTAATTTGAAACAAAGTTATACTCGTAGATAATATTAAAAAAGGTGTTAGCGCTAATCCATTTCATGAATCTGCCTGTAACATACTAGCAAATAAGAAACATTTTGAAAAAACATTGCTGAAATGTCACAGTTAGCTACGTTCTATTTTTATGTCTGTTATTTACCGCGCGAAAATACTTGTGGCCAATGAGAATGATTGAGTACTTGTGATGTCACAATATTTTCAATCGTATATATCTCTGAAGCATATTACTTTTTCACTAACAGTCATAATTTATATTTTTATCAATAATTCTCTTTATTTCGATAATGGTTAGAAGTAGGCTTGCCACCTCTCCGGGTTTGACCCGTAGACTCCGGGTTTCAGTGAGTTATCTCCGGGCTCCGGGTTTAAATATTATTTCTCCGGGTTGTGTAAATAAAATTGAATATGTACAAAATTATATGCAGACTATTACAGTTTAATCGTATATATGACGCTGAGTACACTAATTATATTGTTCCAGTAGATTTATCACTTCCAATCTTGTTTTACTTTATTTTATATATAATTATTTTAATATGATAACAAAAACACTAGTTTTTAACAAAACAATGTAACTCTTTTTAATCAAATATGGTAACTATAATAAAATTAGACGATCTTCTTTTTAAAAAATAATCATCGTCTCCGGGCGAGAGTTAGTTCTAAGGTGGTAACCCTAGTTAGAAGACAATTGGGTTTAAATTCCTGTTGTACGTATTAACATAAAACAATGATCAAATAAAAGATACAAAGTCCTTTTTCTATCACTTTTGTTTGAAGCAGTTTTCTCCAAAATAATCTGAGAATATTTGACGAGAGGGGAAACAAAAATATGACAGACTTGTTTTTATGATGTGGAAAAAGCTCGAAATATTTCTTCTGCTAGTGTTTAGTTACAAAGTATAATTCAGAAATAGTTTAAATATCAGTAAAAGGATAATAAAATTAAAAGAAAAAAAGTTCCGCCTTGTTTTACTTTGTTTTCCGTATAATTAGGTACAAACTAGCGGCAAATTTGCATATGTATTTCATTAAAACTTGGCGAGTTAAAAAATCATTCTAATAACGCGTATTGCATGAGTGTAAATTTTCTTTTTCTCGCGTGCGAAATTTTAATTAAAAGATATTAACGCACGCAGTTCATAATAACGTTAAGATATAAGTAAATTTTACGATTTTATGATGGACGATCTTTCTCTACTTAAAATTACGAGGAGGAAGATTTTCTCACATTTGTATTCCATCTAAGGTTTATGATAGAGGAAAGCATGTAATATTCATAATTATTATAAACAATAAAATATAATAGATTGTTTTAATATAATATAATTTGTTTTCCTAGAAACTAACGGTGAATTCAAATATAGTACTTTGCCTATTTAAGATTATGTAGAACAACTAAAATATCTTGTCACATTCGGCATCAAACGCCCCTCTCGATTAACGTTAATCATGACTAAATAATAATGGTAACCATAGTTTCCATTATTATTTAATCATGATTAACATTAATTGATGATTGAAAAACTGGCCCTTAACAGGCAGATTCACAAAACAGATTAGCACTAACACCGTCTTTAATATTATCTATAACTCTGTTTCAAATTAAAACAGATTAAAGAAATAAACTAAATTTGACGCTAATTAACTTTCTTTTTAACTCAAGTTCAAATAAACTTGTTTCGTACATTGAAAAGAGAGTTAAAAACGAAATAAAAAATGGTGTTAGCGCTAATCCGCTTTATGAATCGAGCAGATGATTATTTTTTGCCGTTTCTCAAAATCAGTGAAATGTTTTATTTATTGTCAAGTGTTTGCGTTTTAAACAATCCTGTCATTATTATAGTGAGCAGCTTTTGTTTATGACAAATGAGAGGTAGTTGTCAAATAATTATTTAAAATTGTTAATGCGTCAAGTCAAGTGTGAAAAAATCGGTATAGTTCCGGTCAAACACAGAAATAACCAAAAAAAAATTGGAAACTACTTCCTAGATACGTTAATAAGTAATCAATCAATCGATATGATTTATAATAAAATCTTTCACTTGGAATAAAATTACAGGTTGGAAGAATCAACCACAATAACATACTAAATTAGAAAATAATTCTTCAGATACTTTCTCTAACACTACGGGCTGTCGTGACTAGTTCCTGGCAACAAATTTCGAAAAATCTGTCAAAATATTTTAATTTATTTCCACCCTCCTGTTATATTATTAGTAAAAATTATATTATAACCTTTCATAGTAGAAAAGATACGAACATTTACGATACTGGATGTGAGTAAATCTTTTAAGATATCTACCTCACATCTTACCACAAACAAAATACGAGTACAGAGTGATCAGAAAAAAGTGTTTAAGTTGGCAATACAATTCTGGGGATTATTTTATTCCACAGTTGACACAATACAAGGTAAAGGCGGAGATACTATTTGACATGTCAATTTATATTAAATACAAATATGGGATGGCTAGCTCAGTGGTATGAAGTCGGCCTGTGGATCCTGAGAACCCTGGTACCCTAGATTCGATTCCCACAGGCAACAAGCAATTTTCATAATTTCAAAAACTACCCCTGTGGCTCCTCCACTAACATCTTTGGAGGCCGTGATTTGATGACTGGTAACCGCACTTCACGCGCAAAATATCACTTACCGAGATCTGCTTCGGCAGAGTGCCACACCCAGTAATTGGTAGAAGGCGTGATGATATATTTATTTATTTATTTATTTATTTACAAATAGGTTGAGTGATAGAACAACGATTTTTATTAATTTAAATTTTCAGAGGTCATTGTCAACAGCAGAAATAACATTTATGTATCAGTCTTACCAATTTCAAGTATATTGTTTTAATTGCCACCTGAAACACTTACTTCTGATCACTCTATTTAGTAATAGTCGTCTACTTAAATGTATTTAAATGGCAGCGCATTTTATCATTAAAATTTGTAGTTCTGGATGATTGTGTATTGCAGCGCTAATATCGATTATAGCTTATGAGTTTATTTATTACAATTTAGCATATAAAAATGTATTATACATAATATGATTCATATAAAATAACAATTATATCTTATTTTAAAAAGATCAGTGTTCTGATGCTAACTTGAGACCCAATTAGATGATGATTCACCATAATTTCCTTCACTAATCAAATTAATTCCATGAGTATTTGATTACATATCAAGTTACATCTATCGTCTTGATATCATATAAACATCTTGTTAACCACAATGCAGGGTTTCCTTTAACTAATCCTTGTCTAATTCCAGGACTAAGAATCCTCTTATAACTTATATAAAACAGGAAATCGGTGCGTAGTGATTTTCCTACCGCCAAATCCAATTTGCTGAAATTGCATTATATATTTTATACTTATAATTAAATACAGTGAGTGCAACGAAGCCTCATCAGAGTTGCAAATGCATAAATCACTACACAGGGGTATGTAAATTACAGTGAATTATGTGTGAGATACTAAGCAAGGGTTGGATAACCCTGGCAAGAAATATACAGGTTTAAGTTTCATGTCTTATTTGATAAGTCTTCCGAATCCATATTAATGTTTCAGTGTTTTAATATTAAATGGAAATGTGATCATGCGGTTCTTTTCTATTTCTTTATTTATTTCATTATTTTTTAATAAACTCATTTGTAGAGTTTTGTATTAATTCGTAAGTAATTATTATTAATTATTATTATTTGCCAAATTAATTCAATTTACACTTAAAATTTCGCTACACTGTCAAAAACGTTCTAATTAAGACGTTTTTGTATCCTTTTTATTGTCATTTTAAAACGTTTTACTAAAAGTCTATAGCATTTAGATAGGCGGTAAGAGAATAGATGTCTTAATTAAGACGCCTAAACTTGCAGAGCTTAGAAAATGGACTGGTGTAGGGATCAACAACCACCCTTCAAATCTGTGCATTCACATCGGCGCCATCTATAGTTGCAGAGTTTTTGCAGGAGACTTCGCCGAGGTTATTATTTAATGCGTGACCGACTTTTCGCGAATTATGCGTGAGCGTGTTTGGAGATGACAGATGGCGTTAATTCAGTGGAAAAAAAATCGAGAATTCAAAGCTTCTAAAAATTCGAAAATTCGAAGCCTTAAAAAATTTGAAAATTCGAAACTCGAAGTTTTTCTGACGAAGTTCAAAATATTCGAATGTTCGAACGTTCAGAAATTCAAACTTCGGTGGAAATCAACGACCCTAGTTTCTTCTTGAAGAATACAAAAGGCGCAAAACAGAAATATTGTATACATAACTCATTTCATAATTATAACAAAATGAAATAACAATTATGTAATTCGAAGTAACGTACTATTACTATATATTTTGTTAATTTGCACAACAGGAACTTAATCCAAATAACAGTAATTTATAACAAAATCTGAATCTCTTCATATTTTGGCTTCAAATTCCTGTTTTCTTCTTAATTAAATTAATAATTATTTGGAATGATGTCAACTCTACCGACCAGATCTCAGTTTTAATGTCGTTAATAATACATTAGCGAAAAGATAAACAGTATTTTTAGCGGATACAGTGACACAAATTAAAAGCAAACTGAAATTTCTCAAAAATTTCAATAAGGAAATAATATGGCAAGGAACAAACACCGTATATTTGAGTAACAAGTCGTTGCTATGCGACACAGTATTTTATTTACGCTTTGCATTTCCTTGAAAAGAGACAGAAATAAGTACGATCCCTTCGCTTAACAGTTAATTCTACCTGGTCAGGTAACAAGTGATGAAAATCGTTTATAATATTGAACGGTTTACCGCCTTCAACTTCTAAGAAGACTGTTGATAATGGAGGATTACACCCTGGGATTCAATTCGCAAGTCTAAGCAGGTATTAAACCATGGATTGCTTACCTGAATTTTTAATCTATCCTAAAGATATTTAAATAGTTTTCTGGTTATTTCAGATTATATATCTTAACCTCCCTCGTTTAGGGGTAGGTGGTTCAGTGGTATAAAGTCGAACTATGGATTTGAGAACACGGGTTCGATTCTCACAACCGGTAAACAATTTTTACCATATTAATAGTTATTTTTATAGCAAGTGCCGAAGTTGTTACGTTAAAATGCAGAGTTTAACGCAAGAGGCTTGCCAAGTGCGGAAATCTGCAAGTGCACATATCCTTTTTCCTACAACTGAAAATTTAGAGTGTTTAACTGCAGTTGTGTGGAATTCATTTTCAAAAACAAACGCAGGGCGATAGTCCCTGCCTTTCTTATCTTTGTTTCATATTCAGTTACTGCTCTATGTGGACTTTTCTTTCATATATAAGTGCAGGCTATCGCTTTCATCTTTTCTAATCTTTGTAGATTCGTTGTTAGATTCGTTATTAGATTCGTTGTTAGGAGTAAGCGTGAGTAATTTGAGATATTTTCCGCATATGTTATGTACGTCGAAGAAAGAAGATGAATGATAAGTAAATAGGAGTGATTGTATAGATGTGATTGAAGATTTGTTGTGTGATAAATGATTTCGAGTGTAATAAATAAATGAGTTTATATGGAGTGATCTATGAATGTGGATAAAGTGAGGGTGGTGTGTTTGGATGAGAATATTTAACGAGGACTGATTATTTGATACATACATACATACATATCTTCACGCTATATCCCATCAAATGGGGTAGCACGAACCCTAAAATCATTCATAAAATATTCACTCATTACATTCATCAAACAATCAGCCCTCGTCAAACATTATCATCCAAACACACCACCCTCACTTTAACCACATTCATAGATCACTCCATATAAACTCATTTATTTATTACACTCGGAATCATTTATCACATAACAAATCTTCAATCACATCTATCCAATCACTCCGATTCACTAAAAGAAGGGTTCTCTCGGTAATAGAATAAAAGCTAAGGCAGTTTACCAAACTTATCCTTAAATTTGATGAATGTAATGAGTAAATATTTTATAAATGATATTAGGGTACGTGCTACCCCATTTGATGGGATATAGCGTGATGATTGAATTAATTTAAAAAATCTCTAACAGGCAGATTTACAAAACGTATTAGCACTAACACCATTTTTAATATTATCTATAACTCTGTTTCAAATTAAAACAGATTAAAGAAATAAAATTTGATACTAATTAACACTCTTTTTAACTTAAGTTAAAATAAACTTGTTTCATACATTGAAAAGAGAGTTAAAAACTAAATAAAAAATGGTGTTATCGCTAATCCGCTTTATGAATCTGCCTGTAAAATATTATCAAGGTTTATAAAAAACAAATTTTGATCTCTTGTAAGTGATAAGTTAGGAGTTGTTTCATTTCTTACAAAACTTATTACAATCTGTCGTCCTAAGAAAATGCATAAAATTATAACAAAGTCGGTTACAAATAAATATGTTTGCATTGTAAATTTTAATGTCATTCGAGGTTAAAAAAGCAACCAGTTTTTTTGCAACATCTTTAATTGTATCTATTCAAATGCAGGTATATTCTATATAATTTCCATAATATAAAAACGCTTTCTATAATTAGCTCAGAAGGGTTAGCAACACTACAATATAAGAAAAACTTCTTTATATTATTTTTAGCATTAATAACACTAATTAAACCTAATTAAAAAACAAAACAATTAGCAAATAATATTACAGATAACGACATATAATATTTCCCGCGCCTTTGGCAGAATAAACAGACGAGATCGTTTCTATGGTTACACAGTACATAGCTCATGTTTGCATAAAATCGCTTGTGTTTCTCTTAAGCAAATTGTAATTCCACGCATTCACGGCCACTTTAATTGTGCATTTAACTGCTTAATATTATTATGAATGGAAGAGTAACTATCATGACACATGCACGTATTACTTAGAAATAATTACCGGCCGCTTGTTTATTGAACTGGTACGACTATATTGCCAAGGTTCATTGAAACGAGATATCCACGATTTATCCGTTTCTTACACTATATTCCTGAGTCTCTACACCTTACAAACGCAAAGCAAATCAAATACAAACTGAAATAGAAAAAATAAATAAACAAATATATCATCACGCCTTCTACCCATTACTGGGTGTGGCACTCGGTAAGTGATATATTTTGCTCGTGAAGTGCGGTTACCAGTCGTCAAATCACGGCCCCCAAAGATGTTAGTGATGGAGGAGCCACAGGGGTAGCGTTTGAAATTATGAAAATTGTTTGTCGCCTGTGGGAATCGAACCAGGGTTCTCAGGATCCACAGGCCGACTTCATACACTGAGCTAGCCACCCCATAAATAGGATCGAAGAAATTATTCTTCAAACAGGACTAATGCTCGGTTTTATAAAATTCCATTAGGAACAATTTCCTTTGTAACGCAGTAAATATATATATATATATATATATATATATATATATATATATATATATATATATATATATATATATATATATATATATTAAGTATTCTCATTCTTCTATGTATGAGTAAAACATTCCAAATAATCAAATTGGCTACGTCACGTCTCCTTTTAAATCCTTATCACAAAAAAAAACAATCTCAATGCACAGCACTCTTGCTACAAACTTAATATAAACTCCACATTTTTCCTGTTTGTATCTGCTTACTTGTGGTAGTGTTTTATCTATGACGTCATTTCCGACCTACCCTAACAGGCCTAGCACGTGACCGCCTCGACTAAAAATACTGATCCCTTCATCTTCTCCTTGTCACACGCACTTTGTCTGGCTTTGTTTAGCTTGTATACTGCACGCGACTTTAGTGTTATATTGTCACCAGAGTACCAGACCGCCTGAGGATCCAGTGTGCCATGACTTTAAATTGTGATTTTAAAATAGTTTGTAGCCATTTAATAGACTATTTTTTCTTTAAATATGCAACAATACTGTTTCTGTCTGATTAAATGTTTATTTATAATATTTATATGAACAAATTTGACAACACTGTAATTGTATATTACTAAAAAAAGTCTACTATGATAGATCGGTTCGAATCCTATTAAAAGCTACTGTAAGTGCTTGTAAGTATTTAACTAATTCGTACTTTAATAAAAAATCGTAAAAATAAATAAGTAAATATATCATCACGCCTTCTACCCATTACTGGGTGTGGCACTCTGCCGAAGCAAATCTCGGTAAGTGATATATTTTGCGCGTGAAGTGCGGTTACCAGTCGTCAAATCACGACCCCCAAAGATGTTAGTGGTGGAGGAGCCACAGGGATAGCTTTTGAAATTATGAAAATTGTTTGTCGCCTGTGGGAATCGAACCTAGGGTACCAGGGTTCTCAGGATCCACAGGCTGACTTCATACCACTGAGCTAGCCACCCCAAAAAATCGTACATTAATAAATATTAATAGTAATTAATAGGGGTCATTCACGTATGATTTAGTATGCATTAATGAAACCCATTAATGAACGATCAACAGAAAAAATTATGTAAGTTCATGTTGAAATTTGTTTATCTGGCAGATGTATACAAATTTAAAACTTCACTGTTATTGAAAATAAACCATTAAGTCACCCTGCAGCATAAAATTAATTTAACCACGATAATTTATCTCCCAACTTTCAGAATTTACCAAAAAACAAAACAACGGCAACCGCAGTACAAAACCATATCTTTTAAAATATTCTTCTTCAATCTACTGGCTACATAATTAATATAATTAAAATATTTTCAATTTGCCAATAATTTGCAAATGTAGAGTAACAGAAGATCATGCTTAGCAAGGGCGCCATTTTATCAGCCGGCAACTGTTTCTTCCGGTGCATATGTTCGCATATGCGTGTTACGTTGGCGCATGCGTATAGACAGGTGTGATAGCGAAATATGTATACTTAATAATAAAGAAATGTAGAATTACTAACTGTTTTTATTTTTCTAAATTCTATATTGGTTTGCAACTGGAACTGGTAGAATTAAAGTATCTCTAACTGGTCTATATTAAAAATACTACACTGCTAGTAGATATGTAGGTATACTTAAATAAATTTATTTACGACTAATGTATTAAAAAAATAAATAAATATATCATCACGCCTTTTACTCATTACTGACTGTAGCACTCTGCCGAAGCAGATCTCAGTAAGTGATATATTTAACATGACGCTATATCCCATCAAATGGGGTAGCATAAACTTTAAAATCTTTCATAAAACATTTACTCATTAGATTTATTTATGGGGTAATGGGTCAGTGATATCGAGTCGGCCTGTGGATCTTAAGAACCCTGGTTCGATCTCCTCAGCTGACAAATATTTACACCAATTTAATATTATCCCTATATGGGGTAATGGCTCAGTGGTATCAAGTCGGCCTGTGGAAACCCTGGTTCGATCCCCATATACGACTAAACATTTTCATCAATTTAAAATTACTCCTGTGGCTCCCCCACCACTAACATCTTTGGGGGCCGTGATTTGACGGCTGATAATTACACTTCACGCGCATAAATATATCACTTACCGAGATCTGCTTCTGTAGAATGCCACACCCAGTAATGGGTAAATGGTATGATGATATATTTATTTATTTTATTTTAAAATTATCCCTGTGGCTCCTTTACCACTAACATCTTTGGGACCCGTGATTTGACGGCTGTAACCGCACTTCACGTGTATAAATATATCACTTACCGAGATCTGCTTCGGCAGAGTGCTACACGCAGAGTGCTACACACAAATTAAATTAAACAGTACTACATTGGCAGGGTGGCTAGCTCAGTGGTATGAAGTCGGCCTGTGGATCCTGAGAACCCTGGTTCGATTCCCACAGGCGACAAACAATTTTCATAATTTCAAAAACTACTCCTGTGGCTCCTCACCACTAACATCTGATTTTACGGCTGATAACCGCACTTCACGCTCAAAATCTATCACTTACCGAGATCTGCTTCGGCAGAGTGCCACCCCCAATAATTGGTAGAAGGTGTGATGATATATTTATTTATTTTATTTTACATTGGCAGGTTAACTGACTTATATGTTTCTCTTTTCAGTTACATCTTTATTTTTCATCTGTCAAATATTCCTAAATTATATTTAAAAATGTCTCGAATAAAAATGATACGACAATTTACATCTCAACATCTTCCATTCAATAAAGTTAATCAACACTTCAACACCTAGTTTGTCACAGTTAATTGACGTTAGAAAATAAATATTAAGTATTTCTGAAAATATTCCTGTTAATAACGCAAAAAAATATGTATGCAATAGAAAAATTAATTCTTCATGCCAGTGAATATTCGCACAAAATCATAGCATGCAATGAATGGTGTGATTATGATGAAAGCTTCAGTAACAAACGAAGTGGAATTTTTAATTCCGCGTATTAATTAAGTTTTGATTTAATAAGCCTTAATTACTGCGTGAAATTCTACTATTTATACTTAGCACTGTTATTAACACAACGAAGAAGTTTTCATCACATGTAAGTAAATTAATTAGGTTCAAGATTGGAAAAACTAAGTCATCAATCTGGCCTGTCATTATGGAGGTTCTAATTTCTTTAAAATAAATGTTTTATTTCCGATCCCACATCTGCTATCCAAATGTTAGGAAGGTATCATCATCTACAACGTTGCAGGAGATGATTTTGGCAACAGGGGATACGTTACTCAAACATAAATACATTTAGAAAAAAATAGTTTTGGGTAAGCCGAATTAATAATTTGGAAGTAAAATGGATTACATGGGTTTTTAAATTGATTGTTAATAAATTTATTATTAACAGCACGACGTTTTGGCCATCTTCAAGTCTTAATTATGTTGTTATGTCATTCAGTTCTGTTATGACACCCATCGAAAGCAAGCAACCTTGAAGATTTTTGAAAACATGGAAAAAAGTGAATTTCGCGTCTTGATTAAACATTATTTCTTGCGTGGAAAAAACATTACGCAAACCAAAGCATCGCTTGTTAAACATTATGGGGACTCCTCACCATTGTTTGGAAAGATTCATAAGTGGTTTACTGATTTTCGTTGTGGTAGTGTGACCACAAAGGACGCCGAACGTTCTGGTCGTCCAATTGAGGTTACAACACCAGAAATCGTCGATAAAATCCATGGTTTGATATTGGAAGATCAGCGAGTTAAAGTGCACGAGCTTGCTGAGGCTATGAGCATCTCAACCGAACGGGTACAGAACCTTTTGCATAAATTTTTGGATATGAGACAGCTATCTGCCAGATGGGTGCCGCATTTGTTCTCTGTTGACAACAAGTGTGACCGTAAGTTAAAAAATTGCATGAATTGCGCTACGAATTGTTTCGTCATCCACCATATTATCCAGATTTGGCCCCCTGCGATTTTTATCTATTTCCAAACTTGAAGAAATGGCTCGGCGGAAAGAGATTTGGCTCCAACGATGAGGTCATCGCTGAGACAAACGCCTATTTTGAAGGATTGCCAAAATCGCATTATTTGGAAGGGATCGAAAAATATGAAAAACCTTGGACGAAGTGTATCGAGCTACAAGGAGATTATGTTGAGAAATAAAATATGTTTGGACCAAATAAATCATTTCTCTGCCCTCGTATATTTGATAATAAAAATGTGAAAGTGATTGAAAGTGTTAATATTTCTGATTAAACGACAATTATGTCTTCAGAAAAAAGAAATTTTTGAGTAAATAATAATTAATTATATGTGTTGAAGAGAAACTCTGAAATAACAGTTCCAAAATTCCAAGAACTACTTAAGTACACTCAAGAATTAATTTGAAATTAAATAAATAAATAAATCCACTTGGTTCGCTTAAATCAGTTCAGATAAATTAGACAACGTGTCTAAATGAACTGAATTAAGCAAACTAATGCACTTATTCGAATCAGTAAATTTAGTAAAATAAATAAATAAATATATCATCATGCCTTCTACCCATTACTGGGTGTGGCACTCTGCCGAAGCAGATCTCGGTAAGTGTTATATTTTGCGCGTGAAGTGCGGTTACCAGTCATCAAATCACGGCCCCCAAAGATGTTAGTAGTGGAGGAGCCACAGGGATAGTTTTTGAAATTATGAAAATTGTTTGTCGCCTCTGGGAATCGAACCAGGGTTCTCAGGATCCACAGGCCGACTTCATACCACTGAGCTAGCCACCCCATATCAATCATTCAAATAGGATTCTATGTTTTTAATTTAAGAATATAATAAACTGGCCTGTGGGAATCGAACCAGGGTTCTCAGGATCCACAGGCCGACTTCATACCACTGAGCTAGCCACCCCATAGTAAATTTAGTGCTGGAAATAAAGTGAGCGAAATAATATAATTAAATAAATAAGTGATTTGGTTCAGTAAGTGTAAGTTAGATTTGATCCAAATGGCAAATGGAATACATCTTATACTATCAATCAAATTTGTAAATCTTCGCCAGGCCTCCAGTGAACATTTTGAGAGCCACCCCAGTTTGCAAGTGGCACAGAGGCTTGCAACATGCACATTAACCATGATTCCAAGAACTGATTCCAACAGCGACAATGACTACCCGCCTCACAATTCAAACTCACCATTTATGCTCTCTCGTCCCTTTCGTTCACATTGGTTGCACACTGTGATCTCAACATGATACGAGGTTTAAATAACGTTGAGTCAAGGGCGTAGGAGGATGGTCACCCCTTCCTGTGTGCGAGAGAGAGATAGCAACCCCCGCAAGAGACGAAGGGAGAGAAGGGAGAGACCTACCCCAAAGTTAGCTTGTTGCGTGCTAGGTTTTTAGTTGTGGGGTGTCAGGGATGGTAACTGAATTTGGGGTGTTTATTTTTGAAAGGGTTTATTTTGAAATGCAATATTGACCATAGCGAAGTTCTGGATTATTTATTTTATGCGGCATATAATTTTTACTACAAATAGACTGCCTGAAATATGGTCTAACCTTACTTTTATTTATTTATTTATAACCAAAAATAAAAATATGTCCAAGTGGTCCGGCTTCCACTGTTAGCGGTAATCTGTTTTAAGAAATTTATACGTAAAGCCTTGTTTCCATCTCTCAACATAGTCTTAGTTTTAGTTTTTCGACATAACCTTGCGAGTTTGTCATATGTGAATACAGCTGAGCGTTTCCAGCTACTGTTTTAGTCTTAGTCTTCGACTTTGTCACTGCGCATAAACACAAAGTTTGCAAACTTCATACTTTCGACCAGAGCTGGGCAGTAGCTAGCTACTTTTGTAGCTTAGCTACATTTACCTTAGCTGTAGCTTAGCTAACTGTGAAACAATATAGCTATAGCTTGTAGCTAGCTAATTTTTTTTCTATTAGCTTAAAAATAACAACTGAAGCTACTTTTAAAGCTACTTTTCGTAGCTTAAAGCTAATTTTTGTAGCTTAAAGCTAATTTTTGTAGCTTAAAGCTATTTTTGTAGCTTAAAGCTACTTTTTAAGCAGAAGGTCAACAAAGTACGCATGCGTACAAGCTAAACCCACACAAAATAATTACTTGTTGCCGGTTCTAACCGGCTCTAATACGCAAAAATACACAGTAGGTGCCAGATGGTATTTGCTATTTTTGATATTTATGTACATAATAGTAAATTAACAGTCATTATAACAAAAGACTGATCATATGACAATGGCAAATTTAATTATTTCACAATAATTTAAAAAAGTAGCTTTCAAATTTAACAGCTACTTTAACGAAAGCTTTTAGCTGTAGCTTAGCTATATTTTACAAAATATAGCTTATAGCTGTAGCTTAGCTACTTTTTTAAAGAATAGCTGTAGCTGTAGCTTAGCTACTTTTTTTAAGTAGCTTGCCCAGCTCTGCTTTCGACATAATCTTTCGTCGCTGTTCTGTAGAGAGAGATAGCTGCGGTATTGCTGTCTCATGCTGCAATAGACAGTCAATTCTATATTTTATTTAAATAAATTTAAAATAGTTGCTGTAATTTTTAAATATTTTTATTTCCTTTGAGTTTATAATATAATGCAATTCTATCATATTTTATTTACGTAAAACATTTTTTCGAAATTTAAATTACTGTATTTGATATATTCTGGCAGGTTCACTACAATAATGCCTCAATTTTTTAAAATTATTTTGGAATTGTATAAATTAATTAAACTAGTGCTTCATTTTAATAGTAATTACTGTTCCTCGTTAATAATTTTATATAATTTTTAAAGTATTTCAAATAGTTTTATACAATTATTTTCTCATTTAAGTGAACAAACCTTCACGGGAATATTGAATGAAGGTTATGGTTATGTTAAGAGCTGGAAATGGCTGGAATTTTTCCGACATAAACAGAAACAAAAAACAAAAACAAAGACTAAAAGAGAGACTATGTTAAGAGGTCGAAACGTAGCTTAAAGCCTTGTTTCCACCTCTTAACATAGTCTTAGTTTTAGTTTTTCGACATAACCTTGAGAGTTTGTAATATGTGAATACAGCTGAAGGTTTCCAGCTACTGTTTTAGTTTTAGTCTTTGTCTTTGTCGCTGCGCATAAACACAAAGTTTGCAGGCTTCATAATTTCGACATAGTCTTTCGTCGCTGTTCTGTAAGAGAGAGTTAGCTGCGGTAATGCTATCTCTTGTTATACAATCAATTCTATGCCGTATTTATCAAATGTCATTAGGTTTGTGTTGAACATACAATAAATATAGACAATAGAATAAAAATAGTAACAATTTCAACTGTAAAAAAAATAAAAATTACTAGATTAATAGCAACAACAAAACTAACATGTTAAAAAGAAAATATTTGATCGCTGTCATTTTAAAATTTATTTCTTCTCTTTGATTTTATAAGTATAATTGCAATTTAATCATATTTTAATAATATAAAAATCAATTTTGAAATTTAAATTACTATATTTGAAAATTCTGGTTTGTCACTACAAAAATGTCTCCATTTTTTCAAATTGTTTTGGAATTGTATAATTTAATGAAACTAGTGCTTAATTTTAATAGTAATTACTATTCCTTATTAATCATTTTATATAATTTTTAAATTTCAAACAGTTTTATACAATTATTTTCTCATTAAGTGAGCAAACCTTTACTGGAATATTGAATTAAGGTTATGTTTATGTTAAGAGCTGAAAATGACTGGAATTTTTCAGTCATAATCAGAAACAAAAAACCAAAAACAAAGACTAAAACAGAGACTATGTTGCGATATCGAAACGTAGCTTTAATGACAAAATTTAAACACAGTAGGTGGTTCGATTTCCACAGCCGACACACATTTTCACCCCTATGGCTCCCCCTCCACTAACATCTTAGGGAGCCGTGATTTTCCGGCTGGTAACTGCACTTTACGCGCATAAATATATCACTTACCAAGATCTGCTTCGGCAGAGTGCCACACCCAGTAATAGGTAGAAGGTGTGATGATATATTTTATTTTATTTTGTCCTGCAAATTTCGGCTCCAGCAATTTTCGCATGTATATTCATGAAGTTTTTGCACATTCGCCGATCCCAAATCGTGATTGGTGCACGGTTGTCCAAAACAAAAGCCATTATTTGCCGTGAAATTGCTTACAGCACATGAGTTTTGTATTGGCTCAGCAGAGCTACCGATATTCATCTGTCGGTAAGTGTCGGTAGGAGTAGAATATTCTCACGTCAATCAGAATTAATTTTATTCAAATTTTTAATCAGTACTGTTTTTTTCATTCGACTGAATATAGAAACTAAAATGGGCGCTACGACAATCAATTTAATGGTGGTGTTCAAATTACGGAAATTTAAAGTAGGCTTTTCGGCTGTCATTTAGTGAAAGAAAGCGAACAATTGCAGATCACAAATAGTATTTTTACTAATACTAAAAATGTGTGTGAAGTTCTCTACGGAGTCCATCCCTGCATATCGTGACTAAAGTTAAGGCATCTGCAAATATAAATTTCAAATGAGATTTCGCCGATGGCGCCGTCACATGGCAGCCAACATGAGCGCACAAATTACCCAGTAACAACAAATGCTCCAGTGTAGGTAATATAACAGCGCTGAAATCCCTGCGATACAGCAGTGTATGTGCAGAGCCTGCTTTATTTTGGTCGCCATTTCTTGAAAATTGACCATGCGCAATTGTCTTTTTGCCTCGTTTATCGTAATTTCGCCCAGACATTTGTTTTTTAAGTTTATTTTTGTTTTATAATAATGGTGTGTCTTCGTCTGAGCTTCTGCCATAGGCGCGCAAAATTATATTACACAGAAAAATTTGAAATACTTTTATTCGCACTTTCATTCACTACTAAGACTTTGTGGATTCAAATCTCTGTCTTTCTTCAAATTGGAAGGAAACGATTGTTGACTAAATATATATATATATATAGACATATAACTAAATCAAATGGCAACGCTTTTTATCAATAAAATTTGTAGTTCAGGGTGAATCTGCTGTGAATACAATTCATATAAAAAATGTAAACATTATGAATTATTTTTGATTAATTATTGATTAAATTAAACGGTTTCAGAAAAAAATAGTATACATAATACGTCAGGAAAGTGTTTTTACTTGACTCAGTGGGTTAAAATACTCAGCCTGCGGTTTCGTGTTTCAAACAACCGCTTCGTCAAGCAAAATATCAGTTTCCTAACTTATTATGTAATATGCTATTTCTACGATCGGAAACTAAGATTAATTATTCTTTTATACATGCTACTTTCGACAACAGGAACTTAATTCCAATTACAGTACAGGGTCCGAATTCACCGAGCCGCATATATATATATATATATATATATATATATATATATATATATATATATATATATATATATATATATATATCATCACGCCTTCTATCCATTACTGGATGTGGCACTCTGAAGCAGATCTCGGTAAGTGATATATTTTGCGCGTGAAGTGCGGTTACCAGTCGTCAAATCACGGCCCCCAAACATGTTAGTGGTGGAGGAGCCACAGGGATAGCTTTTTCAAATTATGAAAATTTGTCGCCTGTGGGAATCGAATCAGGGACCTCAGGATCCACAGGCCGACTTCATACCACTGAGCTAGCCATCCCATATATATATATATATATATATATATATATATATATATATATATATATATATATATATATAAAGTCGGTCTGGGAATCCTGAGAACCCTGGTTCGATTCCCAAAGGCGACAAACAATTTTCATAATTTCAAAAACTACCCCTGTGACTCCTCCGCCACTAACATCTTTGGGGACCGTGATTTGACGACTGGTAACCGCACTTCACGCGCAATATATATCACTTACCGAAATCTGCTTCGGCAGACTGCCACACCCAGTGATGGGTAGAAGGCGTGATGATATATTTATTTATTCATATCATAAATAGCTATTATTTTGTCTTACACATTTCGATTAAATTTAACAAACGATCCAAATGCTTTCAGTTTCATTGCAAACAACCCTATTAATTATAGACATACTTGGCGTATCACACACTTAAACAGGACATTAATCTCTCTAGCGCAATTAATTAATAAAATTGGCTACAAAGAGGTACAAAATCTCAAATTATCTTGTCGTAGAGGAATGCATTTTTCTTGGCAAATCTCAGCAAGGTCTGAAACGCGTGTGTGGTACGAGAGAACTGAATGGACCTCCATCTGTGTACTGTGAGAGTGTGTGAGTACAGCGTGTGTAAGTGTGTGAGAAGTGTAGATGTGTGTGAGAAGTGTAGATGTGTGCGTGTGTCTCGTGTAGTCATCAGGACGAGTTTGATAGACAACAGCATTCGGTTGCCTTATTAATAAATCCCAGAATAGTTGCGGACTGTCTTGTCTGTGGCCCCACCAAGCATTCCAGTGGCGGAGGGAATCAGATTTTACTTGGGGAGCAGAAATAATTTTCAGAATACTTCGCACACTTTTAATACCTGGTTGTACCAATCATACTTAGGCTAGGCTGCATAAACCGATGTTAACTATGTTATGAGCTACAAGCATATTAAAAGTTAACAATGACCAAGATGGCTGACACTAAATTTTACATATTTTCTAATTTTTATGTTATAATTAATCAGCATTAAAATGCTCATTGTTAGTTAAATAGTAATGGTAAAACAATAATTATTATTTTTATGCATACTATAAAAACGTTTTAAAATATTGAACTTTCAGAAATGTTGACATTTCTTAGATTTTTTTATTATAATTCAACTTTTTCATAAAAGTTATTAATGTGATTACCCGACAACGTTTTTTGCCGTTAGGCCTTAATTTTGTTAAAATAATAATATCTCATCAAATGTTTGACACCAGTGTTACATTTTATTTTGATTTGCTTTTATTTATTTAAGGTAGTACTAGCGTGAAAAAATTTTTGCAGATCTGAATGAAATTTGGTGCACGTAAACATTGGATAGTCATACGCATCCTGTTAAAATATAAAACACATTCATCGTCTGTGAACAAATATATTCGCTTGTAAAGTTGAGTTCTTATACACGGGGCTTATGGCGATCATCACTCAGAATCGAACATATTTGGTTTGTGTACCTTTAAAATTTTGCAGTTTCATTTGAAAAACTAGTATAATGTTCTAGAAATATCCATGTATATTGTATCAGAAGGAGAAAGTTTTTTATCGTTTAGTAATGGATATATAGCCATGCAAAGCCTTGCTTTTAACGAAAAATTAAGAATCCCAATTTATAATAGCAACACCACACGGTGGTATGGTATTTGAAAATTAACTAGAGCAACAACCTATCAACAATTCATGATATTCAAATCATAATAAGTATAAAACACTTATTTTATTCAATTTTTATATTTATTTAAGCGTCAGTTCCGCCACTCGACAACCGATGGCGCCACCGTCACACTAGTACTACCTTAAGTCAGACATACAATTTAAATTTCGTTGGTGCAAGCAAGCATAAATAAATAAATAAATAAATATATAAAAATAAGAAAAAGGAGAAAACAAATTTTCCATCACTTGTCTCAAAATTCCACAAAAGTTTTACAGCACGTTTGCATCAACTTATCAGGTCGTCAACAAACGGCTGGTCAGTGCAGCTTTAATCAGACGCGTTTCGTCCTTTAGGGACTCATCAGTATGGTACATTCCACATCGCAATAGACATTTTGTCTTTTGTATTAAATAAATATATCATCACGTCTTCTACCCATTACTGGGTGTGGCACTCTGCCGAAGCAGATCTCGGTAAGTGATATATTTAAGCGCGTGAAATGAGGTTATCAGCCGCCAAATCACGGCTCCATAGATGTTAGTAGTAGGGGAGCCACAGGAGTAGTTTTTTTAAAATGGTGAAAATCGTTTGTCGCCTGTGGAAATCGAACCACAGTTATCAGGATCCACAGGCAGACTTGATACCACTGAGCTAGCTACCCCATATAGTAATTATAATTAATTTATATTTGTGTAAAATAGTAAATAAATAAGATTGCAATCTTGATTCTCGGCAATAATATAAAATAGTTTCTTAACCTAGTAGTTTAGAATCTAAACGACCATAACTTTTTGGTTACAGTACTGCAATTGGGATTATTTTTGGTGTTAAAAGCAATGAAAGAAAAAGTTCGTCACGGCGCCGCTGAGTCTCGTATCGCGACAGCAAGAGCAATACACATTTTTTATTTAGTCGCATTAAGTTACGCACATTATTCTTAGAATGAATAATTCTGAGAAATTAATCCGAGACCCCTCTTCTCTCATCGGTGCGTTTTAATTTTAGATTTCGTGTTCGTGATTCTTTTGATGTAGCATCGTAGTGTGCTTTGTCCCTTCCCCCACCACTGAGCGTCGCAACGCTGAAGATTGACGGTCCTGCGACACTGCAAGCGAACAGGCGGATCCGTCGAAATTGTTGAAGTTCATTAATTAGGGATTTATTTTTATTTTATCTGATTAAACTAGATTGTGATTTGTTCAACAGCTGGAAGAAACATACGTGGGTGGTTGAAATGTCTTCGTTTCATTTATTTTTAGTTGGTAATACTGCCCTTATGCCGCACATCAACACATTAAACCCCGGTACACCACTGAAAATTGAAATCCTACTTTTTGGTAGCAAATACTACATTCTAAATTACTGCCATAGTGAGGATAAAGAGTATCCATCGAATTAAACCTTTATAAAAATATAAAATAAATAAAAAAAATATATCATCACGCATTCTACCCATTACTGGGCGTGGCACTCTGCCGAAGCAGATCTCGGTAAGTGATATATTTTGCGCGTGAAGTGCGGTTACCAGTCGTCAAATCAAGGCCCCCAAAGATGTTAGTGGTGGAGGAGCCACAGGGATAGTTTTTGAAGTTTTGAAAATTGTTTGTCGCCTGTGGGAATCGAACTACTGAGCTAGCCACACCTTTTATATACCCACACACATTTATAAAAATATAAAATAAATAAATAAATATATCATCACACCTTTTTACTGAGTGTGGCACTCTGCCACGGCAGATCTCGGTAAGTAATATATTTATGCACTTGAAGTACGGTTACCAGCCGTTAAATAACGGCCTCCAAAGATGTTAGTGGTGGTGAAGCAACAGGGGTAATTTTTAAAAATAAATAAATAAATAAATATATCATCACGCCTTCTATCCATTATTGGGTGTTTTACGCGTGAAGTGTGGAGGAGCCACAGGGGTAGCTTTTGAAATTATGAAAATTATTTGTCGCCTGTGGGGATCGAATCTAGGGTACCAGGGTTCTCAGGATCCACAGGCCGACTTCATACCACTGAGCTAGCCACCCCCTAAGCATAAATAAATAAATAAATAAATAAACCACTCCGTCGCAATTGTATTTTTAGTTTTCATTCTTAAACTCTAGCTTGTGAAGCGAGAGCACAACGAAAGTGTATCAAATTCTCCAAAATATTTTAAATTCCTGCCAGTCTCCAACTAAAAACTATAAAACATTCTTTTGTCTACAAACAATCAACAAAACAGTAAAACAAAATAAAGAAGCAAACGCTTCGAAGAATGTGTCTGGCGAACTGCACATGATTCAAAACGTTTTAATACCGTATAGTTATTATTTATAAATGCTACGACATATTAGTACCACGTGTCTTATGATAAATTTGTGAACGTATGTATAAGATTCAAGCTCCGACGTACGTACGAGAGGTTGGAAATATATCTCGAGTAGTGCTTTCGACACAAGAAGTTACAACTCATTTGTAATAATGATTATTAATGGGTTATGTTTTATGTTGCTATGGTTACGCTGAAAAGTTTATATTTACACTGCTGTGGGGTTACCACAATGCTTTTATATAGTTTATTTCATTTCGGATTACTGTTACGTCATGGAATTTAACACTAACCACAGAATAGAAAAATTATGCGTTTTTAAACGCCGCTAAATTATATTTTATAATACCTGTACTGTAAGTTACCTATTAATGACAAAATTTAAACACAGTAAGTGGAACTTTTATTGCATTGTTGTTTCTATGATTATAACAGGACTATAATATTTACTTACCATCTATCGTTGATAGTAAATAAATATTATAG
The DNA here is from genome assembly GCA_911728475.2 of Pterostichus madidus. NCBI lineage: Eukaryota > Metazoa > Arthropoda > Insecta > Coleoptera > Carabidae > Pterostichus > Pterostichus madidus. The sequence continues at coordinate 12,023,382 of OU452315.1, forward strand.
ATCAAGATCCTGTTTATTTTGACAACAATTAATTTTGAATACAATTTTTCTTTTCCTTCTATTTGTGCAGGTATTGTAAAAATAGGTTACTAATCTCGAACTGTAAGTGACTTTTTAGGTCGCGAATGTTTAGGAAATCTCGACCTTACGGACCTAGATTAACTACATACTTGATCAAAAAACTGTCATTTACAGTTCATAAAATAAAATAAATAAATATATCATCACGTCTTCTACCCATTACTGGGTGTGGCACTCTGCCGAAGCAGATCTCGGTAAAATATATTTTGCGCGTGAAGTGCGGTTACCAGACGTCAAATCACGGCCCACAAAGATGTTAGTGGTGGAAAAGCCACAGGGGTAGTTTTTGAAATTATGAAAATTGTTTGTCGCCTGTGGGAATCGAACCAGGGTTTTCGGGATCCCCTCATGGTACGTAATATAGTATTTTCTACTACTAATGTCAAAAATATGTTATTTTTAAATGCTTCTAATAAAGTAACACTTTTAACACTAGTTGCATAAAAACCTATTTTTAAAAAATTAGAAAATTATCATTATGGGGCAGCTAGCTCAGTGGTATCGTGTCGTTCTGTGGATCTTGCGAACCCTGGTTCGATCTCCACAGCCGACAAACATTTTAACCAATTTAAAAATTACCCCTGTGGCTCTCCCACTACTAACATTTTTGGGGGCCGTGATTAGACGACTGGTAACTGCACTTCACGCACATAAATATATCACTTACCGAGATCTGCTTCGGCAGAGTGCCACACTCAGTAATGGGTAAAAGGCGTGATGATATATTTATTTATTTATTTATGAAAAAAATACAGTATTCAAGATTGTTCACTTTTAATGCCAACATAAGCATAATTTATGAATATAGTATACATCTTTCAAGTATGATAATATCTAATTTATGCAAATTAAACAAAAATTACAAATTCTTTTGAAAAAACTGACATTTCTGTGCACGAAATAAACCAATCGTCTTGAAAATAATTATCAATGAGAATAAATGAACTGTTATAAAAATTATCGTCGATTTTCGAGGAATTCGCGATAATTTGGCGGTTCCACAGCCTACTTCGACGGCTAATCAGATCAGCACTGCGAGAGGATGATTACAGGGTGTGGCATAGGCGGCGGGAAGCGGGGAGAAAAGGGGGGCATAAAAACGAATGAAGGTAGACAGACACGCGATATGTAACACAGTAGCAGTGCTGCTACTTCTTGTTTTTGGTATAAATATAGCTATCACGAAATATCAAATTGATGTTTAGGTGACTGCTCAGGCAGGGACGTACTCAAAAGATTTTATCAGTATTTTCTAACTAAATCTGTATATTTAAATATTATTCAAATACTTAACAGACGATAAAATTACCGTTATTATGATAATATTTATTTTCTGTAAATAAATTAATATTTATGAAAACTTTCATCTCATGCTAATAAAAAATATTACTTTAAAATTATAGTTATTTTTCCAACGTAAAATGTATAAAAATTACACTGTATACAATAGAAAACATTGTAATAGGAACTTATAATAGTAATAAGAAATAATGATTTGAAAAGGCGAACGGACAATGTCGTGAGTTTTATACAGGCTGGTAAATCGATTTATGCAATATCGAGTGACTATAAATGATTGACAAAAAGTTTTAAGTTGGTTATCGTGTTTAGTTGGCTGTGGGGATCGAACCAGGGTTCTTAGGATCCACAGGCCGACTTGATACCACTGAGCCATTACCCCATAAATATAAATAAAGGTTAAATAAAGTTTAGCAATGACAGGTAATCAACCAAAAATATTATTTTATTTGACATATTTGAATTTGACTTTGTTTTTTGGTATATATCATCACACCTTCTACCCATTACTGGATGTGGCACTCTGCCCAAGCAGATCTCGGTAACTTGGTTCGCTTAAATCAGTTCAGATAAATTAGACAACGTGACTAAATGAACTGAATTAAGCAAACTAATGCACTTATTCGAATCAGTAAATTTAATAAAATAAATAAATAAATATATCATCATGCCTTCTACCCATTACTGGGTGTGGCACTCTGCCGAAGCAGATCTCGGTAAATGATATATTTTGCGCGTGAAGTGCGGTTACCAGTCATCAAATCACGGCCCCCAAAGATGTTAGTGGTGGAGGAGCCACAGGGGTAGGTTTTGAAATTATGAAAATTGTTTGTCGCCTGTGGGAATCAAACCAGGGTTCTCAGGATCCACAGGCCGACTTGATACCACTGAGCTAGCTACCCCATATTGTAATTAGAATTAATTTATATTTGTGTAAAATAGTAAATAAAAAAAGATTGCAATCCTGATTCTTGGCAATAATATATAATAATTTCTTAACCTAGTAGTTTAGGATCTAAACGACCACCTATATATTTGAAATTTTATGTTGGCATAATTGCTTGTCAAATTCAAATATGTTTTTATTTAGAAAAATGGTAATTTATAATAACACCAAATTTGGATAACTTTAACCTAAAAAATTAATCAAGAGATGTCATGTTGACAGTAATGAAACTTGTCAACAAAACAAAGTTACCAACTTAAATTTTTTTGTCACCAAAGTGTCTATACTAATTGACATAGCCACTGTGGCAACAAATAAAAAAGTTTGTATGACGTCATCGATGACGTCATCATTTAGTCACATCGCAAATTTATAGCTGGAGCCGGATAGGTTGTAGCCACACTCACTGTCATTCGATGTTTGATTTTTTCCTAATTTGTTTATTTATAATAATTTTATTGTATGTATTTATATCATGAAAATCGAACAAATTTGACAATTGCACCCTGTACTGTAATTGGGAATCAATTCCTGTTGTACAGAGTAACAATAAACAATAAAAACAATAAAACAATAAACAATTTGACAAGAATATTTTTTTTAATAAAAGGGTAAACAACTATACTATATTTTTAATTCCAATATCAAAAATATCATAGCCGTAGCAACAGTCACGTCCCGCTATGAATTATAATAGACCCCTGGTACTAATAAAGGGGGTCCGTAATAAAGGAAAGATTAAGAACTGCAGATTGTAGGAAATACAACTTATAATCGCATAATTCCAGTAAATAATATTTTCAATTTTCATAGAATCATAGATCAATGATTACAAAACTATTTACAATAATGAAACATCATATTAATATTGTCATATCTTTCAATGACATCAACGACAGCTTATCGTATTTATAAATACATTATAATATTCATCAAAATATTTGCATTGCCATTTAAATTAATGAAATATTTACCAAATAAATTTACTTTAAAGATATTAGATATTCTCTGACTGAATTATACTTTAGCATTTAGTTACAGTATGTTCCATAACTAGGTACCAAATATTTATAAACTATTCCATAGATTATTTTTTGACGTTTCTCAAAACCAATGAAATGCTTCATTGTATGTCACGTGTGTGCGTTTTAACCAATCCTGTCATTATTATACTGAGTATAAAGCTCTTGTGATAATTCCCGAGAATAATCTCTGTAGGTGCTTCTTCGTTTGTGACAAATGATAGGTAGTTGTCAAATAATTATTTAAAACTGTCAACGCGTCAAGTAAAATGTGTGAAAAAAATCGATTTAGTTGTATTTTAGATACAGAAATACACCAACAAATTTTGAAAACAACTTCCAGGAATACATTAATAAGTAATCAATCGATATGGATCTAGTTCCAAATCTTTTAATTTAGATGAATCGACCTCAACAGCTAAGTCAAAAAATAATCTAATTAGACTTGGATAAACTAGAAAATAATCCTCCAGTATCTTTCTCAAACTTGTTGCCATTTGGCAATAGCCACTCAAGCTCTACGGGCTTTCGTGACTATTGCCTGGCAACAAGTTTTCGAAAGATCAGTCAAATTATTTTCAATTTATTCTCACTCTCTTGTTATATTATTACTGAAATTTTTTTGATGATATTTTTCATAATTTTTCTGCAACATATTTGACAACGTGTGTAACTTAATTGGCATATTACGAGAGTCACTTCAATTAAAATGAAAATAATTACAATACAAATAAATAGAAACGTGATTAGTAATAATAAAGAAAGATACGGTAAGTATAATAGTTAATTACTAATGTTAAGTTAATCGATTGCTACCAATTAGTCAAGTCTTGTTAATTAACTTGAAATAGAAACGAATCATTTATAGTTCTATTAGCGACAGACTACAAAACGTATTTTGATAATTTGCTTTATGAATACCATAGGACATTATACTAATTAATGATAATTAAATTTGCAGATAAAATTATCAGTCGCAGATGTGCCTATTTTAAATAAAAATAAAAATAAATATATCATCACACCTTTTGCACATTACTGGGTGTGGCACTCTGCCGTAGCAGATCTCGGTAAGTGATATATTTATGCGCGTGAAGTTATTAGACGTCAAATTACAGCCTCCAAAAATGATAGGGGAGGGGAAGCCACAGGGGATAATTTTAATGTGATGAAATACATATTTTTACAATACTTGTACTGTACGTTACCTATTAATGACAAAATTTTAACACAGTAAGTTGAACTTTTATTGCATAGTGGTTTCCATGGTTAGGGACTTCAATATTTACTTACTGGTCCACCGTGGACAGTAAGTAAATTATTACATATCAAGGTCCTGTTTATTTTGACAACAATTTGACAGCTGTCAATGTTTAAACCTATTTTTCTTTTCCTTGTATTTGTGCAAATCTTGTAAAAAATAGCTTATTAACATCGAACTATAAGTGTTTTTTTAGATCGCGAATTTTTAGGAAATCTCGACTCTTCGGGCCTCGATTTCCCAAACTACATTCTTGATCTAAAAACTGTCACTTATAGTTCATGGTACGTAATATACTATTTTAGAATACTTGTATTATAAGTTACTTATTAATGACACAGTAAGTGGAACTTTTATTGCACAGTGGTTACCATGGTTATATCAGGACTTTAATATTTACCTACTATCCACCGTGGACAGTAAGTAAATTAATACATATCATATGGGATGGCTAGCTCAGTGGTATGAAGTCGGCCTGTGGATCCTGAGGTCCCTGGTTCGATTCCCACAGGCGACAAATTTTCATAATTTGAAAAAGCTATCCCTGTGGCTCCTCCACCACTAACATGTTTGGGGGCCGTGACTTGACGACTGGTACCCGCACTTCACGCGCAAAATATATCACTTACCGAGATCTGCTTCAGCAGAGTGCCACACCCAGTAATGGGTAGAAGGCGTGATGATATATTTATTTATTTTATTTTAAGGTCCTGTTTATTTTGACAACAATTTGACAGCTGTCAATTTTGAAACCTATTTTCTTTTCCTTCTATTTGTGCGAATATTGTAAAAAAATAGCTTACTTACCTCGAACTGTAAGTGATTTTTTTAAGGTCGCGAATGTTTAGGAAATCTAGGCCTAAAAACTGACACTTACAGTTCATGGTACGTAATATATATATATATATATATATATATATATATATATATATATATATATATATATATATATATATATATATATATATATGGGGTAAGGGCTCAGTGGTATCAAGTCGGCCTATGGATCGTAAGAACCCTGGTTCGATCCTCACAGCCGACAAAACATTTTCACCAAATTAAAATTACCCCTGTGGCTCCTCCACCACTAACATTTTTGGGGGCCGTGATTTGACGGTTGGTAACCGTATTTCATGCGCATAAATATATCACTTACCGAGATCTGCTTCGGCAGAGTGCCACAGCCAGTAATGGGTAAAAGACGTGATGATATAATTATTATATTTGTTTTGTCAATTTAAAAAAAAATTGTTACTATTGCCTGTCGTTTCAAATAATACGGTGTCTGTAATAAGAATCGACGAACGTTGCTATGAAACGTATGTCGTAAAGAACACCAACAAATACTTGCCAATTAGTTATAAAAATATTGAAACTAGTTTTAAAATAATAACTTATTCATAATTAAAATTAATACGTATTTATTAAAACGCCATAAGCTTGGAATTTCCTATTCTGCGAAAAATGATTTACGTAAAGTGTGAAAATTAAATTCATTAATATTTAAATAATTATTCTGAATATTGTAATAAAACAGATTTGTTCCATAGAACTCCTAATTGACAATTCATTTTACAGATAATTAATTTAATACATTAAAAGCCGTCCGTAGTACAAAACACGAAAAAACGAGAGAATATTAATTAAATGTTAGTTTCACTGATCCAATCATTCAAATGTACATAAGTTAGTATGAGGAGAAAGGGCCAATACCCGTCTCTTAATATCTCTTTAAGATATTACGTAATGAAAGAAATAAATACACCATGTTTATATTCACGATACTGTGCTTGGAACTATAACAAAGATATAGTTTGCTACTAAATTAATAACTAAGTACAATAAGAATAAATAAAAGTATATGATAATAGAACTAATAGATACCGGATGTACAAAAAGTTTCGGGACGTTCAAATATCTCGAGAAATACATATCGAATCGAGAAAAAAAAAAAAACGTGTTTAATATTTTTTAAAAATTTGTTCAATGACATCAAATAAAGAGGAGTGGGCTGGGGAGCAACTTAAAAAAAAATAATAATCGCCTGAGGCGCATGATCACAAAAATCGTTTAATGAAAATGCAATTTTTTTTGTAAAAGCACTTAAAAAATCTAAAACAAATTAAATATGGTTTTATATTATTTAGACTACGAGAAATCGAATGCCGTTGAGTGCATCTTCAAATCTTTTTTAGTTTCTGAGTTACAGCGATTTTTGACTTTTCTAAAATTTCAACTTTGAAGGCTCATATCTCGAAAACTAAAAGAGATATTGAAATGCGGTTTAAACGAGTGTATTTCTCGTGCTCCAATTAACTTATACTGAAATATTGAAAATTTTGAAAACTTCACTATTTTTTTCAAAATTTTATTTTGCCCATATTTAAAAAACTTGGCAAGATAATGAAAATCTGTAAACACCAGTGAATTTCTCGCAAAAAAGTACATAAGTATGTACAATTTCAGAATTTTTGCTCCACGGATACAATTTTTACAGCAAAAAAACTAAAAATGGCCAAAATTCGTAAAATTCTTAAGGGGTACCCCTTCAAAAATCTTCAAAAAACAGTGATTTTTAGTTTTTTTGTAATAAAAACTTTATCTGTGCGAATTTTTACCTGAAATTTTGCATACCTATGTACTTTTACGAGAGAAATTCATTGGTGTTCACAGATTTTTATTATCTTTTTAATTTTTTAAAATATTGAAAAACGAAAATTTTTAAAAAATAGTAAAATTTTCAAAATTTTCAAAATTTCCGTATAAGTTAACTGGAGCACGAGAATTACACTCGTTCAAACCGCATTTCAATATCTTTTTTAGTTTTCGAGATATGGGTCTTCAAAGTTGAGCTTTTCAAAAAGTCAAAAATCACTGTAACTTAAAAACTAAAAAAGATATGAAGATGCGCTCAACGGCATTCAATTTCTCGTAGTCTGAGTTATTTAGAACCATATTTTAGATTTTTTCGTTTTTTAAACTGGTTCGACCAAAAAAAAATGGCATTTTCATTAACAGACATTTTTGAGATCACAACTCCGGGGATTAAAATAATATATATTGAGGATAAAAATATGCATAATTATGTAAAAATATATGAGGAATTAAATGGTAAAAACCCCAATTTCATATCTAGTTTCATATTTTTTAAATTAACCGTAAACAGAAATAAACATCTAAATAAGTAGTATATATAATTTTTTTTATGGGGTAATGGAACAGTGGTATCGTGTCGGCCTGTGGATCCTAAGAACCCTGGTTCGATCCCCACAGCCGACAAACATTTTCACCAATTTAAAAAATTACCCCTGTGGCTCCCCCATCACTAACATCTTTAGGGGCCGTGATTTGACGACGTAACTGCACTTTACGCGCATAAATATATTACTTACCGAGATCTGCAGAGTGTCACACCTAGCAAAGGGTAAAAGGCTTGATGATACATTTATTTATTTTAATTTTATATAATAATTAACTCAATTTATTTATGATTGAAATGCAACGATTGCTTAGTCTATATCAGAGTAACTATCTGAAAATAATAGATCTTCTGATCAGCATGTCGCAATGAAAAAACAACTACAACAATTTCTTGTTTATTATTCTCTAAAAACAATTCATAAATTAATCGATGAACAAATAGCCGTGACAGTTGAACCGATCAAAGTCAGCCAACTTCGATCTGATATCTCATGGACCACATTTTAGATTGGAATAACACGTAACCGTCTTCGACATTTATTATATTAATTAATGTTCCTTGAGTTCAACACAAGACAGCATTTCAATCGTAAGATCACGATTCGAGACATATCTTCTTCGCGCACGAGGGCACTGAGGGCCATAGACGTGCAGGGATATTTTCCATGGAGGGAAGTATTTGTTTTGTCTTTTTGTATTGATACACAGCAAGTTTCTTCATTTTAGCAGGAGGAACAATCTTTAAAATAGTGACTTTAACATTCGAAGAGTTCTTGATTGTTCATAATGTATTAATAGTACATTACAATACTAGTGAGGAAAGGGTTTTATTGCAAAATGAGTACAAAAGTTGGAGCACGAGCCAATTGTAATGGCCCTTTCCCATATACATAAGTTAAAAACTTTGATTCAAATTATTTATTCCAATCAAAACGCATCTGAACATATTATACAATTCCATTTTACTACATTATGAAATAATGCTACAAATATTTTTAGAACGACAGTAATACTTATAGGATTATATCTCTGCCAAGGTGCTCACACGTGTAAAAATTTGTTGCTACAAAATTGGAATTTTAAATTTAATTATAACGAGAAGAATTGGGATAACGCCAGGATTTGAACCTGTGACATGCAGGGTTGAAAAAACCCGGTTTTTTTTTCAAAAAACCCGACTCACTGGGTTTTTTTCGGTTTTAGTGGGTTTATTTGGGCATTTTTAAATTTTTTAAATATTGACAAATACACTTTTTAATTCAAATTATTTAATTTTAGATTACTTAATTTTGTATATAATGTTTAAAATGTATATTGTATACTACTAAACATTAAAACAAAATTTATTATTTGGAATAATCAACTTTCCTTACAAAATTTATTATTATTACTATTTCAAAAATATGTTTATTTTATTGTGAATTAAAAACATAATACGCTCTATTATGTCATTGGTTGAAAAGCAATCAATTTACTAATTTACTAAATACTAATATAATATAAGACAAATAATATTTGGTCTTAAACTAGTTTGATATTGACATTTGTCAAAGTAATGCAATGTGATACTATGCTATGATGTAATAAATGATAATTTAAGTTAAACGTTTAATTTCGTAAGGAAGTTGCGTATTTTTAAATAAATAAAAGATACTTATGTTCCGAGATTTGACTATATCTTAAAATTCACCCTAGGTGAATTTTCAACCATTTAATCAAATGGGTTTATTAATGGGTTTATTTGGGTTTTTTTAGGTGGGTTTTGTATATATATATATATATATATATATATATAATGAGGCCTTTTACCTATTCTGGGGTGGTACTCTACCGTAGCAGATCTCAGTAAGTGATATATTTATACGCGTGAAGTGTGGTCACCAGTTGTCAAATCACGGTCCCCAAAGATATTAGTGGCGGGGGAGCCACAGGGGTAATTTTAAATTGGTGAAAATGTTTTGTCGGCTGTGGAGATTGAACCATGGTTCTTAGGAGTCACAGGCCAACTTGATACCACTAAGCCACTACCCCATATTTAGATATAAACTAATATAAAGTGCTATAAACTATATAAAATAAATAAATAAATATAATATATATATGTATTTATTTGTTAAAGAATATATTTTTGTGAACTAGGGATAAAAAAGTATTCAAAGTAATCAATATCAAATGAAATAGGGCCACATGACCAATATTACTTTGTTAGTAAAGTATTGAAACTTGAATAGAATTCTAAATTAGTAATGTATGGAATTTTCCCAATAAAAATTCTCTTATTGTTATTTTTATAGCAGTTTAATGCGTGTTTAATGTAAGTACGTGGTTACAAAAAATAAACGGAAAAAGTACCGTTCATTGGATGTTGTCCAACACTGAATTTCACACGGTTCATTGTGATACATTCTAGTTTATACACCACTCGGTGCCAATTTCTAAATGAGATTAAACTAATTTTTTAACCGTGCTATTCTTTGAAGTTGTCTCTGTTCCGGGAGGTTAATTTTTTTCCTTACTTCAATTGATATTTTTAGTAATTATTTGTTATTTTTTCTAGATGGAAATAAGATTCTGAAAACTATATTTTTAGATATAAATTAAATAAATATAAATATATCATCACGCCTTGTACTCATTACTGAGTGTGGCACTCTGCCGAAGCAGATCTCGGTAAGTCATATATTTATGCGCGTGAAGTGCGGTTACTACCGGTCAAATCACGGTCTCCAAAGATGTTAGTGGTTAGAGCCACAGGGGTAATTTTTTTAAATTGGTGAAAATGTTTTGTCGGCTGTGGGGATCGAACCAGGGTTCTTAGGATACACAGGCTAACTTGATACCACTGAGCCACTACCCAATATTTATTACTAATATAAAGTGCTAACTGTAAATATAAATAAATAAATATATAATGAGACCTTTTACCCATTCTGGGGTGGCACTCTCGGCATATCTCGGTAAGTGATATATTTATACGCGTCAAATTATAGCCCCCACAGATGTTAGTGGAGGGAAAACCAAAGGGTTAATTTTGTTTGTCGGCTGTGGAAATCGAACTCAGGTTCTCAAATCCACAGTCCGACTCGCTACCACTGAGCCAGCTACCCCGTATTTAGATATAAACTAATAAAAGTGCTAACTTTAGCATTTGTCTCTAAGATAATTTAAGAAGGTAGAGCATTTTTTGGAGCAAGAATTATTAAAGAAATTAACATATTTCGTGCAATAAATGAACGAAAATTTCTGCGTCAAAAATTAAATTAATAAGTATTTCTACTTTTCATGTTTCGGTTCGAAATATTTTTATTTTTTATTCAACATAATTAAGTAGAAGCAATTTAATACTGGTTTTCAAAACCAGCAAAAAGTTGCATCAATATTTGTATTTATTTCACTTTTATTTTTACTCCAAAATTCTGACAGATGTATAGTTTTTTTTCTGGTTTAATTACGCCATTTTATTTAATCAAGCATAAAATGAAAACGTGCACATTTTTCAAAAAATAAAGTTGCAAAAATACCAGGCCAAAGTTCGACAAAATGTTTTTTACAATACTTTAATATTTACTTACTATCCACCGTGGACAGTAAATAAATTATTACATATCAAGGTCCTGCTTATTTTGACAACAATTTGACAGCTGTCAATTTTGAAACCTATTTTTCTTTTCCTTCTATTTGTGCAAATATTGTAAAAAATAGCTTACTTACTTCGAACAGTAAATGATTTTTTTTAGGTCGCGAATGTTTAGGAAATCGAGGCCTAAAAACTGTCACTTACAGTTTATGGTACGTAATATATTATATATATTTATATTATTTAATAAATTTAATAAAATTAACCTCGATCTATAAGTGATTTTTTTAGGTCGCGAATTTCCAAACTACATTTTTGACCTAAAAACTGTCACTTACAGTTTATGGTACGTAATATACTATTTTACAATACTTGTAATGTAAGTTACCTATTAATGACAAAATTTAAACACTGTAAGTACATATTTATTGTAGTGGTTTCCATGGATACATCAAGACTTTAATATTTACTTACTTCCCAAACTACATTCTTATCCTAAGAACTGTCACTTACAGTTAGTTCATGTTGCGTAATATACTATTTTATTATACCTGCACAATAATTCTTGTTTGACAAACAAAAAGCGTGCGAAAATTCTACCTTAAAACACGTTGTGTTTAAATATACTGAACTAAATCTGAATTAAATAATTATTGTTTTTCCCAGATATTAAAAACCAGGTTCAAAGATTTCAAATGATATTTTTCAATTCCCTGTAATCGCAGGCCGGTAGATACCATATTATTGTAAGATTTCTGCGCCCTCCTAAAATCGACGCCACTGTCTAAACACCCATAATAAATACATCGATAGCTGAGTGGATATCACGCGGCGTGACACTAGTAATATCAAATATTTATAAATGGGCCGTTTGTTCCCATTGTCAACTCTCGCGGGCGCTACAGGAGGGTGCGGGGCTCGCGGAGGCAGAGGACTGTTTCTCCATCCAAGTGAATAATGATCCACCAGCTTGGATCACACACAGATCACTTTGGATCTCTTGGATCGATGCGAAAAGATATCATATTGAGATTCATAGATATTTTCATCTGTCAAAACTTTTAATTTATTTTAGACCAAAATGGTTCAAATAAAAGTTACAAAGAACTAAATTGTTCAGCACTTTTATTTGGCTAGCTTAGTGGTATGAAGTCGGCCTGTGGATCCTGAGAACCATGGTTCGATTTCCACAGGCGACAAACAATTTTCATAATTTCAAAAGCTACCCCTGTGGCTCCTCCACCACTAACATCTTTGGGGGCCGTGATTTGACGACTGGTAACCGCACTTCACGCGCAAAATATATCACTTACCGTGATGGTATATTTATTTATTTTTGTACAAAATAATTTGACAACAGAAAAAGTACAATGGCAAACCTTCGAGATTTTCCCGCTATTCTCTAATTAGATCATTATCTGGTAATATCAGGGTAAATTATTCTGGTCTCAGAATACCGAAATTGGCATCATCTATAAAACAATGATGAAAAATTATCATGAACTTATCGATCATGAACAGATAATAATACAATTACAGAATATAGCAGGTGATGGTATCTTAAAATCGCAATATCGTCAAACGCTAGTATTTACAAAATCCCTAGAGTCTACACGATCATTTATTAGAAGTAGCCTGGTTAATTACAATAAAAAACCAGTTTATCAAAATATTCAAATGAAACAACACCTTAAATCATTAAATCTCCATCCAATACATCAAAACACTGTCGATCGAAGATGCGATGGTTGTGATGTCTGATCCTAGTGAGCCTTGATCAGTAGGTTGCTTGATAAATTCACTCCGAAACAATACAAGATCGAAAGAAGGAGATCCCATCTCGAATGAGTGAGTAGGAATCACGCATTTCGGACTAGAATCTTTCGAACTATAACCACGGACAAAATATATATGTCTAAACTAAATATGTTCGAATTGCAGCGCTTTTTTATCTATTACGAGTCTGTATTGTAACACTAATATCGATTTAGTTCGTAGACAATGAATTTGGGACATTAAAGGCCGGTATTATCAATCATTATTATTTCTTAAATGCAGTTGAAGAAAGACAACAGCGAATCACTTATAGGAAATTAACATTGCTGTAACTATAGTTAACGATAAATGTGCATTTAAAAATTTAGTAATTTCGGCTATAGAAATAAAGGAATTATAATTAACATTATCGAGTCAGCCTGTGGATTTAAGAACCTAGATAAATTTTCACTCTACTAAAATTACCCCTGTGGCTTCCCCTCCACTAATTCTTGAAACAAAGGTACACTTTCAATTGGTGTCCACAAGTTGACCATTGCTGTGACTTGTATTTCTGTTTTTTCTTTTATTTTGTTTTTGCAAGTAGTTTATTGTAATTATTAGTTCTATTATCATTTAATTTTATTTATTTTTTAAAGTACTTAAATTGTATATGTGCATTCTTATTTAAAAATCTCAATAGAAGTAAGTTTCGGCTGCCACAGCAGAATTTAAAAATATTATTCAAAAAGGACTTAGTTAATATTTGAGAAATTGCTAACAGGGTAACTAATTGGCAAATAAAATTGTGAGAACATTTTCTACCAATCGTATTTGCATAAAATTACCATAATAAAATATTTAAATAAAATCGTATCGACAGTATTTTTTCGTAGCGTTGCTTTGAGATCTTTAGGATTAGATAAATAAAATAAATATAAAATAAATAAATATATCATCACGCCTTCTACCCATTACTGGGTGTAGTACTCTGCCGAAGCAGATCTTGGTAAGTGATATATTTTGCGCGTGAAGTGCGGTTATCAGTCGTCAAATCACGGCCGCCAAAGATGTTAGTGGTGGAGGGCGCCACAGGGGTAGTTTTCGAAATTATGAAAATTGTTTGTCACCTGTGGGAATCGAACCAGGGTTCTCAGGATTCACAGGCCGACTTCATACCACTGAACTAGCCACCCCATAAAAAAATTATATATATAAATAATTTTGGTGTCAACCGATGTTTTGGGTGAAATTATGTGCCAATATTTTGAATAACTACATTTTGATAAATTTTCTCCCTAATTTTCTTTCAAAATTAAATAAAAAATAAATAAATATATCAAGTCTTCTACCCATTACTGGGCGTGCCACTCTGCCGTAGCAAGTCTCGGTAAGTGATATATTTATTTTATGCGTAATATACGGTTACCATCCGTTAAATCACGGCCCAAATATTTTCGTAGAGGGGGAGCCAAAGAGGTAATTTTAATGTGATGAAAATTGTTTATCCACTGTGGAAATCAAACACGTCAACAACTGTGAATTTAAGAAGTATGGTTTTACACAGACAGACACAAGAATTGCTCATTTTTGATGACCAAAATTTTCTATGTTACAGAATGTGTCTTTTATTAGTACCCACACCAGCTGTCAAATCACAGCCCCCATAGTTATTAGTAGAGAAAAGCCAAAGGAATATTTTTTTATGAGAATATTTTCACAGTTCGAATTGAGAAGGTTCAAAATCTTCCTCACTTTCGTGGGAAGACAGCAGGGCCCCCCCCCCTCTTTGAATAGATCCGAGCCTTTGAGACAAGAGACGAACGATTTTCTTGTTATCAATACCTGTCTGAGATACCAAGTGCCTATCAATTATTGTTTCTATTATCCTGGGATTCTGAATAGCTACCAATAAGATGTTTTCGTTTTTTTATTTTCGATCATTTGATCAGATTGATCTCGGATCAATCATCACCGGAATATTAAAAAAGAACAAATGAAATTATGATGAAAATATTTACTCTTTTATTTCAATGATATTATGTATTTATGTTAAAGAAAAGTGTTTTATAATTCAATGATTTATCGAGTAATCTAGTATGAACTTTTAAAAGTATGTAATATATAATAAGGAAAACAGAAGTTAAATGTGATTTCTAGATATAAAATAAAATGTCGAAGTAATAATTGAAATATTTCCATATAAAATGCTTTCAATTAATGTCTAATAAATTAAACTTTCACCATAAAATATTGCAATATTATGTAAATATAATTTATTATTGCGTGATTAATATTCTACTGTTTTATAGCAGAACTTTTAATAGTAATTCTATATTTATTTCTATTTTATTTATTATTTTACTCAACAAGAATTTGATCTCAATTACTGTACCTACAGCTTATAATGGGATTCAAACCATATATTTCTTCTTTCAACCAAATAAATATTATTAAGTAATCAAGTACCACTGATATATAAAGTACAATTACCAGCTGTCAAATCAAGGCCTCCAAGTATATTAGTGAAGGAGTAGCCACAAGAGTAGTTTTTTTAATGTGGTGAAAATTATTTGTCGACTGTGGGAATCAAACTCGAGTTCTCAAATCTACAGGTCAAAATATTTGCCAAATGACAGAGAAAAGCTGTTACGCGAATTTTAAATATGCACATACACAGTATATCCCAAAAATAACGAAACTTTTAATTGAAATCATAGAACACGTAGCGCAATCTATTGAACATACACATTGTTAGAAAGATACATCTTTCCTCTTTCGAACGCACACAACTTCATGTAATCAGGTGACAGTTTAAAAATTTACGCGCATTTTAATGACAGTAGTTTTTGTGTTTATGTTGTAAAAATACAATGGAACAACGAGCAAATATTCAATTTTGTGTTAAATTTGCTGAGACTTACGAATTGATGAAAAAAGTTTATGGTGATGATTGTTTATCTCGTTCACAAGTTTATAAGTGGTGTGCAAAATTTAAAAATGGTCGTGAAGATTTAAATGATGATGAAAGATCAGGACGGCCAAAAGCCGGAAATCATGCTGAATTAGTCGAAAAAGTGCGTGAAATCATTGCTGTCGATGCGAATTTTACTGTTAGAATGTTGGGTGATGAATTAAATACGAGTAAAAATACTATTTGGAGAATTCTAACTGAAGATTTGGGTAAAAGAAAGGTTTGTTCAGGTTTTGTTCCACATGAATTAAATGAAGACCAAAAAGTCGCTATAAAAGTGAACGAATTTTTGATGAAAAAACATATTTGTGTCATCGACCACCCTCCGTATTCGCCGGATCTATCACCATGTGTCTATTATCTTTTCCCAAAACTGAAAATTGCCATGAAAGGAGCGTTTTATGATGATATTCCAGCCATTCAAGCTGCCGTGACACAGGTTTTAAAGAACGTTCCTTTAGATGGCATAAAAAATCTATGCATGCTCTAGTTGATCGTTCTAAAAAGTGTATTGATTCAAATGGAACCTATTTTGAATAAATATTAATTTTCAAACATTAGCTACTAGCTTAGCTACATTTACCTGAGCTGTAGCTGTAGCTTAGCTAACTGTGAAAAAATATAGCTGTAGCTTGTAGCTAGCTACTTTTTTTTCTATTAGCTTAAAAATAACAACTGAAGCTACTTTGAAAGCTACTTTTTAAGCAGAAGGTCAACAAAGTACGCATGCGTAGAAGCTAAATCCACACAAAATAATTATTTGTTGTCGGTTCTAACTGGCTCTAATACGCAAAAATACACAGTAGGTGCCAGATGGTATTTGATATTTTTGATATTTATGTACATAATAGTAAATTAACAGTCATTATAACAAAAGACTGATCATATGACAATGGCAAATTTAATTATTTCACAATAATTTAAAAAAGTAGCTTTAAAATTTAACAGCTACTTTAACGAAAGCTTTTAGCTGTAGCTTAGCTATATTTTACAAAATATAACTTATAGCTGTAGCTTAGCTACTTTTTTAAAGAATAGCTGTAACTTAGCTATTTTTTTTAAGTAGCTTGCCCAGCTCTGAACACAATGCGTGTTTTATTCTATATCTAAAGAGTTTCGTTATTCTTGGGACATTCTGTGTAGGTATGTATGTATGTAAACTCTAAATAAGAAAAATCACTTTCCTCTAAAATAAATTAAGAACGTTTTCCTCATCAGATAATTAATTTGTAAGGTTATGTAACTGCCAATATGACTGTTTTAGAAAAGCAGAAGAATTGTAATTTTTACTTTTTCTTAAAGTCTGATACCAAATATATTCTTGTGTTGTTCCACGCGAGTGTTCGTCTAAAAAACTCTCTAAATACCTGTCGACCGAACACACAGGTATTTTTTGTTCAAACAGCCTTCTGTTTAATGTGTAATCACATTTCTTTTTCCCTTCGATGTTTGATCATTTAATTTGTATTCTGTCGCAATGCACTCGTGATAGCTTCGAATATACGTCGTAAAAGCCTTAGCGTTTCACCGATCTTACAAAAGCAGGTTTATTTATATTTAACTCCCGTGAAATGGGTACCTGTTCATATTAACTTAGGATAAGTAGGAAGGAGGGAGAATGGTTCTAGTAGAAGACTAATATCGACAAGAAGAAAGTCAATTCTAGACTCTTTTGATCGCGATGGTTGGTAGAGGAGATATTTCATTCTGGTTGTTTACTTGAATGTTAGAATAAATATTGTTAATATTTATTGGTCTTGGGAGAAAATGCAATTACAGGCGACAGTGCATCAAATATAATGTCATGCTTTAATAAATATTAATTTTGATTAACTCATTAGCACTCACTGCACCCACTGAATCCACCTAGAACTTTTGCCGCCCAGGGCGGTCTCCAATTTGCCGCCCTTTCTAAGTCAATCAAATGGTGGTTTTTATAAATTAAAAAAATAAATATAAAATAAATATATCATCACGACTTTTACCTATTACTGGGTGTGGTACTCTGCCGAAGCAGATCTCGGTAATTGATATATTTATGTACTTGAAAAGCGTTTACCAGACGTCAAATCACGACCTCCTAAAGATGTTAGAACTTTTTCCGCCCAGGGCGGCCGTCAATTTGCTGCCCTTTCTAAGTCAATCAAATGGAGGTTTTTATAAATTAAAAAAATAAATATAAAATAAATATATCATCACGACTTTTACTCATTACTGGGTGTGGTACTCTGCCGAAGCAGATCTCGGTAATTGATATATTTATGTACTTGAAAAGCGTTTACCAGACGTCAAATCACGACCTCCTAAAGATGTTAGAACTTTTGCCGCCCAGGGCGGCCGCCAATTTGCCGCCCTTTCTAAGTCAATCAAATGGTGGTATTTATAAATTAAAAAAATAAATATAAAATAAATATATCATCACGACTTTTATCCATTACTGGGTGTGGTACTCTGCCGAAGCAGATCTTGGTAAGTGATATATTTATGTACGTGAAGTGCGGTTACCAGCCGTTAAATCACGGCCCTCAAAGATGTTAGTGGTAGGGGAGCCATAGGGGTAATTCTAATTTGGTGAAAATTGTTTGTCGGCTGTGGGAATCGGACCGGGGTCCTTAGGATCAACAGGCCAACTCGAAACCTTTGAGCCATTACCCCATTAAATTAATAAACATAAATGAATAATTGTAATTGAGACAAACTATAGGTGGGGAACTTTTTTACCATTGGATGGCATATTTAAATTAGGCACTAATAAAAGAATTTTTCGAGATAATATTTTCAACCCTACATTGACTTGACGATGAAGAAAAATATTCGAAATCATATAGTAATTCATAATTCGTAGAAATCGAATAGTAAACTTATGAAGTGAACAAGTTGTTTTTTACAACTAAAACTAAATATATAAAATGCCGCCCCAAATTATGTGCCGCCCGGTGCGGACCGCACCTCCCCCCCTAAGTACGCCACCCAAGGCCGTATCATCCGGAGGTGTAAGAGACACATACACCAGGGCGGCAAAATCTGAAGGACAACGCAAAACAATATGAAAGAGCAGCAAATACTAGAAGATGCCAATTAATAATTGTTATAAATATTGAGTACCAAATTTGAAATTACGCATATTATAAAATAAAAATCATTAAAAAATTAATGTTTTCTTTTTTATTAAACTGTTTTTGTGGTGTGTGTTTATTAATAATTTGCACCAGGACGGCTCTGATTGTACCTGTTTGGATACCATGAAATTAAAAGGACTCACATCATAAATTTCAGTACAAGGACTATTTATGTTTCTTCTTTATTTCACAAACAGCAGAAATGATCATGACGGTCTATTTATTTTCAGTCATTTTTGCTTTGTTGTGACACTAAGGAAGTGTTTGAAAGATTGTATATTTTATAATTTTGTTGTTTTTACTGAAAATACAATAATGTATATAATTTATGCAATTGTAATTTTTTCACAGATATTTATTTTGCTATAAATATTTCAATAAATTATTATAATGTTTGCAAATATAGTAAATTTATACAAAATAATTGGCTGTTTGCAGGTAGTAATGGGGAAATGAAAAAGGTGTATAGAAACGAATGGATGGATGTGATTGAAGGTTTGTTGCGTAATAAATGATTCCGAGAGTGATGAATAAATGAGCTTGTATGGAGGAAATTATGAATGTGATCCAACTGAAATAGCTGATTTTTTTCAATTTTTCCAACAACTTCTTTTACGGCTAAAATAAATTTTAAAAAGTTACAGATTTATACTCTATTCCAGTTAAGAATAGAGGAGATGGTACTGTGTATTCATAATAAAGTAATTTGTTCAACATAAATAAATTAAATAAATATATCATCACGCCTTCTACCCATTACTGGATGTGCCATTCTGCCGAAGCAGATCTTGGTAAGTGATATATTTTTGCCACGTGCAGTGCAGTTACCAGCCGTCTAATCAAGGCTCCCAAAGATGTTAATAGTGGGGGAGCCAAAGGGGTAATGTTTAAATTGGTGAAAATCTTTGTCGGCTGTGGAGATCGAACCAGGGTTCTCAGGATCCACAAGTCGACTTGATACCACTAAGCTAGCTGCACTTTAACTCGCCGATCGTCCAATATCATACATTGGATTAGATCGACGATTTGTGGCGTTGTAACCTCAATTGACCGACCAGAACGTTCGGCGTCCTTTGTGGCCATACTACCACAACGAAAATCAGTAAACTACTTGTGAATCGTTCCAATCGATGGTGAGGAGTCCCCGTAATGTTTAACAAGCGATGGTTTGGTTTGCGTAATATTTTTTCCACGCAAGAAATAATGTTTAATCAAGACGCGAAATTCACTTTTTTCCATGTTTAGTAAACTTACTTAAAGTAAAAAAAAAAACTGGCACTCTGCTGAAGCAGACCTAGGTATGTGATATATTTATGCGCGTGAAGTTGCGCTTTCCAGCCGTCAAACCACGGCCCCAGGAATGTTAGTGAAGGGAGAGCCACAGGGATTGTTTTTTAACGGGGTAAAAATAGTTTGTCGGCTGTGAGAATCGAACCAGGATTCTCAAATTCACAGGCCATCTTTTCGACATTATAATTTTATCAGAGTCGACAACCTTAAAAATATAAATTGTACTAAGCTATTAACGAACTCTTTTGGGTGCTGTAATAGCTTTGTTATAGACGCAAAATATAAAAAAGAAGTGAAAAACCCAAAGTCTGAAATGAAATAACGAAATCTGTCCGTTGTCAAGAACAGTGTAAGGACCACACCTTGTCTGCTGTACTTATAAATAGTTTGGTGACAATATTAAAATGAAGGCTACACAGGGTGCATTCGAACTCGTCTCGGTTCAGATTTTAATATGAATATAATGCAACATCGCACGCGGGGGCGCCCATGATAAATCAATTTCCTACATCGCTCTGCGAGTCTCGCGCAGTTGCCAAGGCTAATAGTGTCCCGAGCTCCCCGTAGAGAACCCCTGAAACCCCCCCTGATATTTATGACAAATTTATATAGTCCTGGCCCACACCTTCCTGTAGTGTGATGTTCGAATGTTTTGTGTTGGTGGAACACAGAAAACAAACTGGGAATAAATATGTGATCTGTAATGTCTAGAGACGGGTTTTTATTAGGTGTGACTTGGGTTCTAATTGGGATGATTTGTTTTCAAGTTTATGGCCTTTCTTGCGAGAATATTATAAGGTTATTTTGAGAAACTGACAAAGATGCATTCATATGTAATTTGCACTCTTAATTTAGTGTCACACGATCAATGTTTACTTAATTCTTATTTATCAAATTATGTATTGTCATCACATGAAGTCGGCCTGTGGATCCTGAGAACCCTGGTTCGATTCCCACAGGCGACAAACAATTTTCATAATTTCAGAAACTACCTCTGTGGCTCCTCCACCTCTAATATCTTTGGGGGCCGTGATTTGACGACTGGTAACCGCACTTCACGCGCAAAATATATCACTTACCGAGATCTGCTTCGGCAGAGTGCCGCACTCAGTAATGGGTAGAAGGCGTGATGATATATTTATATGGGGTGGCAAGTTCAGTGGTATGAAGTTAGCCTGTGGCTCCTGAGAACTCTGGTTCGATTCCCACAGGCGACAAACAATTTTCATAATTTCAAAAATTACCTCTGTGGCTCATCCACTTCTAATATCTTTGGGGGCCGTGATTTGACGACTGGTAACCGCACTTCACGCGCAAAATATATCACTTACCGAGATCTGCTTTGGCAGAGTGCCACACTCACTAATGGGTAGAAGGCGTGATGATATATTTATTTATTTTTATTTTTATCATTTAATTATGGGGCAGATAGCTCAGTGGTATTCTGAGAACCTTAGTTCAATTCCAGCAGTCGACAAACATTTTCACCAATCTAAAAAAAATTACCCCTGTGGCACTCTCACCACTAATATCTTTGGAGGCTGTGATTGGACAGCTCGTAACCGCACTTCACGCGCATAAATTTATCACTTACCGAGATCTACTTAGGCAAAGTGCCACACCCAGTAATGGGTAAAAGGCGTGATGATATATTTATTTTATTTATAATTCATTTTGATGTATATATAAATTCGGTTTTCCAGACGATTAGTTTTTACTAGAGTGAAGACAGAACAAATATTTACATTTATCCAGTATTCGGATATTAAATCGAAATCTTTACAAAGAGTAATTGGTTTTCGGATAATGCAAGTATTACTAAAAACTAGATTCCAGATATTCCAATATTTATAGAAATCGGTTGTTATAATATACTCGTATACACTGGTAACGAAAACAAATCGAAACACTTGAAATTCTTGAAATTTTCCCAATTTTCAAACCGTTATAACTTGGCGAGTTTTCATCTAATTTGGACGAATTTTCTACGGGCGGAAAAGTTTAAAATGTCTATTTTAAGGGGATACATGTGATCTTCGAGTTAACCCCTTCCGCCCCTTCCCCAACCCCTTAGAAGAAAAAATGTTTTTCGTGGAAAAAAGTCCATCTTTGATGATCTTCACAGAGCTAAGGAAAATTTGGGGACTCGATTCATCATCAGGGTAATAATATTTACGATTCCAAAGGTTGTTTGTCAATCAACCTTGAAAATAAAACATTTTACAAATGCATGTAAAAGTAAACAAAAAGAAAAAAGTGTGTGAGTGCAATATTGGCAAATTATTCCGAAGCCATCATAAAATTTATAATCAATTTGCAACTTTTGCCTTAATCCTGAACAAAATGTCTGTTTAAATAATTGAATTGACTGAAGTTATGTGCAGAGTCCCATTTTACAAACAGATAAATCTCAACGGGTGGTCAGATATCTACGAGCAAGATTTATAAACATACAACAACGATCCACACGCTGCGGACACTAAATGTAAAACGCATAACATTTTTAGAAAGCTTTCAATCTGTTCTCAAAAGAAAAGACTCTTTTCCCTTTAGGATGAAGGGCTGACTAAAGGATGACTAGATAATGTGTTCGAAAAGTCCCTAAATAATTTTATAGAAACATGCTTTATATAAAAGTTACATTGTACAATCATTAAAACTGGATTTATAATGTAGTAATCAGAGCTGGGCAGTAGCTAGCTACTTTTGTAGCTTAGCTACTAGCTTAGGTACATTTACCTTAGCTGTAGCTGTAGCTTAGCTAACTGTGAAAAAATATAGCTGTAGCTTGTAGTTAGCTACTTTTTCTTCTATTAGCTTAAAAATAACAACTGAAGCTACTTTTAAAGCTACTTTTTGTAGCTTAAAGCTACTTTTTAAGCAGAAGGTCAACAAAGTACGCATGCGTACAAGCTAAACCCACACAAAATAATTATTTGTTGCCGGTTCTAACTGGCTCTAATATGCAAAAATACACAGTAGGTGCCAGATGGTATTTGCTAATTTTGATATTTATGTACATAATAGTAAATTAACAGTCATTATAACAAAAGACTGATCATATGACAATGGCAATTTTAATCATTTCACAATAATTTAAAAAAGTAGCTTTAAAATTTAACAGCTACTTTAACGAAAGCTTTTAGCTGTAGCTTAGCTATATTTCACAAAATATAGCTTATAGCTGTAGCTTAGCTACTTTTTTAAAGGATAGCTGTAGCTGTAGCTTAGCTACTTTTTTTAAGTAGCTTGCCCAGCTCTGTTTGACACTAAATATGACATGTTTTTGAAATTGGTAGTAGAAAAAATTATTTGACAGCTATAATAAATGTCAATTAAAGGTGGTGAATTAACGACCGTTCCTAAATTATTTTAGAGAATAAACTCTCAAAATAGTACTTGCAGAAATTTGTTAAAATATCAATCAAATATTTGTTTCTTACAAAAGTAATATTAGTAAAAGGTTAATTTATCATCAACAACAAAAACTATCGAAAAATAAAAGTCATTTCCTAACGAAAACTTCATACTTCACCACGTAAAATAAAACGTTTAACACCATTAACGAAGTAGATAGCGAGTTACCTGATAACTCTTTAATAAATTATATTTTATCAGAGGATTCGCAACCGTAACGCGGTCACCATAACGTTAAGTTAGGTTAGGTATTCAGCTGTCTTTATGCTTCATGGTAAATAGGAAAGTCCCAATGATAGTGCCGCCATCATGAATTTAAATTAAATTAATGCCTTCGTATGGTGATTACTTTGCTGCAAATGCAAATGTTGATTATGTTTTATCAGCAAATATACTCGTATAGTTCGTAATTATAAATTATTATAGTATAGTAATTAAGTAGATCGATGATTAATAATTGTTAATACGGGTTGTTGTAGCTTTTTAGTTGAGCTGTCGATTCGCAAGAGAGAGTTCTAGCTTTAAGAAATAATTTAACATCCTAGTTCTCAAACAATCAGATTCTCAAAAAAGTTTTAGCTAAACCAGAATTTAGTATTACCTAATCTTATTCTAGTCCGATTTAAAATAGTTAATTCAATTCGCTTTCCGAAAACTAAATGGTAAGAAGATTGTATTAAAGTTCATATACATTTTTTGGGAATATGGCTACCTTGACAAATCCAAAATTCAGGATTAGCTAGATTCTAGCTAAAACTATTTTGAAAATTGAGCTGAAATAGTATATAACATAACAAGCATCGAAAGTGTAATATAACGTGTGAGTGTACAAATTGAAAAACGAGGCGCGCAGCACCGAATGATTTAAGTGCACGAGCACATTTATCTCACTTTAGAGCGAATTATGTACACTATTTTTCAGACGACTACAAAAAATATTTTTAAAGAAAGTTTACAAAAGCAATGTTATTACATTTTGACAGCTGATGCGTTTTTGAAGGTTAGCGTTGATGTTTGACGATAGGTATTGTGATACCAACTCTACTAACCGTAATGTTAAAATATTAAATAATACTAAAATATTAGTAAATAAGTAATTATTCATTTTAAATAAGATATATCTGTGCAAATGTGTTGAAAAATCTGCCAAAACTTCGATTTAAATAATAATACAAATTCTTTTCCTGTGGTGATACCTACTGTACTAACCGTAATGTCAAAATAATAAATCATGCTAAAATATTAATAAATAAGTAATTATTAATGTTAAAAAATAAGATTTATCTGTGCAAATGTGTTGAAAAATCTGCCAAAACTTCGATGGAAGTAATAATACAATTTTTTTCATTTATTTTATTATTTTCTTTCATCGTAACGACATCTGTTGTCAATCAATGGAACTTCACCTAATATGTTAGAAGTGTGCGTTATACTAACATAGTGTATGTTATGTTCAACTTTCCGTAGTAATTTATGATGTTGTTATGGTTACTTTCATACGTGGTCGTCTGAAAATATACTTTTTTTTTGCACGTTGCCATTAGTTACGTGCAAATAATGTAATTAAATAGTTGCTACAAAATAAATATTTTTGACGCTTGAAATGTCATTACGTAAAACTCAATCGTAGGAAAAAAATATGTTTGCAACTCGTGTTGAAAGTGTCATTATTGCACGAGTGCAAAGCTTGCAACATGAGATGTTTTTTAGATTAGATTTTCTTTTTTGTAATAGTTATTTTTATAACAAGTGCCGAAATCTGCACGAGCATGTAACCTTTTTCGGCACGTGTTATAAACAACATTTTTCCTACAACTGTGCGATTTAGTAAATCACTAAAATATTATTAAAATTTATAAAATTTATAAAATTTTAATGATATTACATGACAACGATGTTTTACGGCGTTGCTATGGTTTGTTTGTTGATTGCTTGCACATTGTTCTACGTTATTTAAAAATATTTCACTAACGTCAAAATAATTTCTTCAAAATCATCTTGATTGGAATAGTGCAGTGAGTGATTCTTCTTTATCATTAACACCTCCAAAGATAATTGAAGCTCCGGATCATACTATGTTTGGATCTATTTTCGACAATGACAATCAACCTGCTGCTGGTACTTCTAAAGCCTCCGAAATTGTTGTCAATAATATTACTGTTAATAATATGAACAGGTACGGAAGAAATCAATGTTTCTTTAGACACAAAAGTTTCCACTTTACATTATGTCAATATAAGCAACTGTAACAACTGTATTCATAATATACACAAACAATAAACATGAAGTATTTCACTTACTCTTTAAATAAAACCATTTATCGATATATTTTACTTTGTTCGATTCTTTTTATTAATTGTCTACAGATTAGATATACTGCAAATTAAGGTTACGTTTATAAACGTCAAAATATACTACTGCATATTTACTAGCGTCTGTGGTCAAAATATGAATTCCGCGCTCGGCGCGAAATTTAAATCGCTGTCAAAACAATATTCTTTTGACAGTTACGTAATGCAGCACTTTCCGCACTAGTGTTTCTTTGCTTTCGGAAACGCACTTGGTCTGCATTCATCTACTTTCCATACGTAACCAAGGCAATTATAGTTACGTAATAACAAAGAAATCGCACAGTTGTAGGAAAAAGTCTAAAATGTATAAAATCTTTCTTAATATTTTGTTCAATATTCAATAAACGTTTGGCCCCTACAATGCGCTGTCTTTTTCTTTTATTCTATTAAATTTTATCTCTGAATTTATTTTTAATCCCAGTTAAAATATTTATATTTAATATTTTTATTTATTTGTACTAGCAACCTCAAAACTATGTATTGTCGAGGTTGCAGAATGTCAGTCTAGTGTAGGGGATGTTATATGTTACGACAGGAGGGTTGTTAACTAAGATTAGTGTACGCGCGTGAACTAAACAACCCCTAAAAGGCAGGTAAACAAATCGTGGCGTGTCGGGGCTTTGCAGTAACACGTGACCATTGTATAAAAGATTAGACACGTGGATACTGCAAAGAATAAATTCAAAAGTACCGCTGCAATTCAGGAAATATAAAAAAAATGACAAATCATCATCATTAGCTAAAGATTGTCTTGGAAAGAACAAAAATACAATTCATTCTTGCAGAAACTCTGTTGAATAATTTGTTTTTACAATACCGTTCGATGAAACAACTTTATCAAGTTTACCTACGCAACCGAATTTCTATTTCTTTTTAAAATGTTTCGTTGTTTCGTTGAAATTAGATTTGCATTTAATTCATTACTGAAAACAAAACAACAATCATAGTGTACAAATAAAAAAATTAATTAATAATTTGGTTTTTTCGCTATTCATTACTAAATTATTTCCAGGGAATAAATTTTCCTTATCGTAATATTGTTATGACAGAATTTCAGTTTAACAAACAAAATTATTTATTAAATATATGGTATCGCGAAAATAAAATTACACGTAAAAATACCATTGTTTATCACTAACTAATATTACGCAGCGACTGTATAATTATTATTATTGTCATGTTTATCTGCACATTAAATGGGTCACCTTATAAAGCTTATATAAACTATATTTATCGCTATCTTATTTACTAGCGACGTTATATTTCATTAGTTAGACAGTTATTGTAAATTTACATTAGCAAATGTTATATTCAAACAATATTATTATATCCGTATTTGCTACTTAAGGTAGTACCAGCGTGAAAAAAAAATTTGCAGATCTGAATGAAATTTGGCGGACGTAAACATTGGATAGTCATACGCATCCTGTTAAAATATGAAACACATTCATCGTCTGTGAACAAATATATTCGCTTGTAAAGTTGAGTTCTTATACACGGGGCTTATGGCGATCATCACTCAGAATCGCACATGTTTGGTTTGTGTACCTCTAAAATTTTGCAGTTTCATTTGAAAAACTAGTAGGATGTTCTAGAACTATCCATGTATATTGTATCAGAAGGAGAAAGTTTTTTATCGTTTAGTAATAGATATATAGCCATGCAAAGCCTTGTTTTTAACGAAAAATTAAGAATCCCAATTTATAATGGCAACACCACACGGTGGTATGGTATTTGAAAATTCACTAGACCAACAACCTGTTAACAATTCATGATATTCAAATCATAATAGGTATTAAACACGTATTTTATTCAATTTTTATATTATTTTGAGCGTCAGTTTCGCCACTCGACAACCGATGGCGCCACCGTCACACTAGTACTACCTTAATTCCAATTACAGTATCTTATACTAGAATCCGAACCACTTGGACGCAAATATATTTTTACAATACCTGTACTGTTAAATTTAAACACAGTAAATTGAATTTTATTTCACAGTTGGTTTTCATGGTTACATCAGGATATAATATTTAGTTACCATCCACCGGGGATAGTAAGTAAATACTATAAATCAAGGTCCTGTATTTTTCTAATACCTGTACTGTAAGTTACCCATTAATGACAAAATGTACACGCAGTAAGTGGAACTTTTATTGCACAGTTCGTTTCCATGGAAACATCAGGATATATACATACAAACAGAGCTGGGCAAGCTACTTAAAAAAAGTAGCTAAGCTACAGCTACAGCTATTCTTTAAAAAAGTAGCTAAGCTACAGCTATAAGCTATATTTTGTAAAATATAGCTAAGCTACAGCTAAAAGCTTTCTTTAAAGTAGCTGTTAAATTTTAAAGCTACTTTTTTAAATTATTGTGAAATAATTAAATTTGCCATTGTCATATGATCAGTCTTTTGTTATAATGACTGTTAATTTACTATTATATACATAAATATCAAAAATAGCAAATACCATCTGGCACCTACTGTGTATTTTTGCGTAATAGAGCCAGTTAGAACCGGCAACAAATAATTATTTTGTGTGGGTTTAGCTTGTACGCATGCGTACTTTGTTGACCTTCTGCTTAAAAAGTAGCTTTAAGCTATAAAAAGTAGCTTGAAGCTACAAAAAGTAGCTTTAAGCTACCAAAAAGTAGCTTTAAAAGTAGCTTTAGTTGTTATTTTAAAGTTAATAGAAAATAAAGTAGCCAGCTACAAGCTACAGCTATATTTTTTCACAGTTAGCTAAGCTACAGCTACAGCTAAGGTAAATGTAGCTAAGCTAGTAGCTAAGCTACAAAAGTAGCTAGCTACTGCCCAGCTCTGCTTACAAACCAGCCTTGTTTGTAAGGAAATATTGAAGAGCAAGGTTCTGTTTATTTTGATAACATTTTGACAACTGTTAATTTTGAAATTTATTTTTTGTTTCCTACTATTTGTGCAGGTATTGTAAACAATAGCTTACTAATCTCGAACTGGAAGTGATTTTTTATCTGCTTCGGCAGAGTACCACACCCAGTAATGGGCAAAAGACGTGATGATATATTTATTTTATTTTTTTTAAATATAAAATGGAATCGAATTTCGCTCCTTAGGTCTTCTTCAGTTATATCCACAAGAACTACAACCTAACAAAAAAATTCCAAAATTTCTCAAAACATAACAATACCAACTTGAGAACAAAAAATAACTACCCGAAACATGACATGAAGAAAGGCATTCTGTTTTACAGCTATCGAAGATTCTTTTCAAGAATTAGAAATCGTAGATTCTCCACAGGATATTTACAACATTTTCACAGAATTTTCCGATGTTTACTCGGGTTTATGACCCAGGCATTGAACTGAATTAGTTTATGATGTTTCCTGCACGTAGGAATTAGTTTCTGATTTCTGGAAATGTGGAAAAGGCTACCTGCTGATAATAAGATTTTATTTTATTGCTCCAATAAAATGACATCTGGATTCTGAAATGTTCCTTAATATTGACTCAATTGGCATTTTCTATGACTTTGGTTATGTTAATAAAAAGTTGTCATAGAAGGACAATAGGCTCCTATGCCTATATAAAATAGTTATTTATGTATCTAGGGTGAAAACAGGCGTTTCTGGCCCGTGGCATGATTATTAGCACGAGACGCAAAATGACTAGGGCTAATAACATGCTCAGGGTCAGAAACGCTAATTTCACTCGTGGTACATACAATATTTTATGCACAACAAAAGAACATTTAATTATAAATTCAAAAGATTACAGCATGTACCATTTATATGTCAAAATGAAATTTTGCATAATCAAATATTCACAATAAACAAAAATTATCATTTTGTTAATGTATCCATTATTTTATTATGGCTCTAGGGCCAAAAACAAGTGTTTATGCCCGCTTTTCTTGGCTAAAACAAATGAATTTCGACCCGGTTCTGCACAAATATGAAACTACATGATAAACTATGACGATCAGTGAAAACGTAGGTTGAAAATTCCTTATATAACAAGAGATATGATTTTCTTTAAAGTTTTGTATTTTTTAAAAATGGGGTAGGTGTTTCAGTGGTATCGTGTCGGCCTGTGGATCCTGAGAACCCTGGTTCGATTCTCACAACCGACAAATATTTTCACTACATTAAAATTATCCCTGTGGCTCCCTCACCACTAACATCTTTGAGAGCCGTGATTTGATGGCTGGTAACCGTACTTTACACACATAAATATATCCCTTACCGAGATCTGCTTCGGCAGAGCGCCATATCCATTAATGGGTAAAAGGCGTGATGATATATTTTGTATTATGGTTGTGATGTCACAAGTTTCTTTCAGTGGTACTTAACATGTTTCATTCAAAGAGTACTAATAATATTAGATTGAATGTTTGAAAAATAATCTGAATATGTTGAGTTTTTATTTCTCCATTGTAAACAGGGCTCTTCTTCTTCAATGGCGCTACAGCCCAAATCAGGCCTGGGTCTACCGGACACACCGAGCCGCAGTTTTTTTTACGCTGCCGTACTGCCGGTTTCCGTAGTCGATGTTACTTTTTTAAGGCATATGTATAAGTGACTAGCTTATAGCGCCCGAGTATGATTAATACAAGTAACTGTATTTTTTATTCAACGACAAATCATACTTTGACGACAGACGGATTCGAACTGACGAACCTTGGTTCGGGTGACGTCACAGTATGTTAATAGATGTGCATTAACACGTCCAGCCACCGCGCCAAACAGGGCTTTAGTAACCACAATTTCTATTTGAAACTTTTTTCTCTATCTACTTCTATTTAAGAATGAAAATTATTTGGGGTAATTCTCTATTTTCATTCATATCTAGTGACCTATGTATTTTTTTGGACATGCAAAACATTGTTTAAGTGGCCTACTATTTAGACTGCGTATAGGATGCACCCATATGTTCCCTGCATTTTTACCAATAATAGTTATTATTTTTCCTAAACAAAAATGTTCCTAGAATTTAGTAAAAAGCAAAAGTAGCGTCTGTTGAAAGCATCTTAAGAAACACCAGTTAATTTGAATAACATGTAAACGAAAGTAAAACATAACTTGCTCCTCGAGTTCTTGGTAGCGTTGATTGCACGTATCGATGTGCATATGTTTCAGCTGCTAATAAAACAATACTCTGCAGTTGGGAGGGGCCATCGCCATCCCAACGATCCAATGGCGGTACCCGCAATTCTTTTGTTTTACGACTGCCGAGAAATTAAGCTCACCCAAATTTAATTAGTAGTAAAACGCAACTTCGGTTAGACTGTGAATGTTCCGGCGGGCCCGGAAGGCGAACTTTTTGCGATTCGTTATTCGCTTCAGCAGGACGGGTATAATTATTCGCAATAAACTTGAAGATCGGGTTTTTGTTTCGCAATGGTTTCGATGGTGGTTTGTTTGGTGCAAATATTTTTACATCTTATTATGAACCACATATTGGGTGGTTTCTCATGGTACAGCATTTTGTATACTGGAATTCCAAATAAAATAAATACATATATCATCACGCCTTTCAAACCTTCCTTTGCATTCTAACTCTGTAACCGCAGATTGTTGTATAAAATTTTTTTTTCTACTGCCAATGTCAAAAACATGTCATTTCTTATACTTTCAAGTGTCAAAACGAGGTTATGTTTGCATGTAAAATAGTATATTACGTACCATGAACTGAAAGTGACAGTTTTTAGGTCAAGAATGTAGTTTTCTAAACATTCGCGACCTAAATAATACTTGCACAAATAGAAGGAAAAGAAAAATAGGTTTCAAAATTGACAGCTGTCAAATTGTTGTCAAGATAAACAGGATCTTGATATACTTCATTCCCTGTCACATTCGGTATCCATGTGATTCAAGAGGCGTATTCCATTTGCCATTTGGATCTGATCTAACTTACATTTACTGAACCAGATCGCTTATATAATACGCTGGATTACTTCCCTGACTTTATTTCCATTACTTGAATTACTTATTCTAATTTACTTTAAAATAATTCACCCTAATAATTGCATCAGTTAGTTTAATTCAGTTCATTTAGTCATCTGTCAAATTTATCTGAACTGATTTAAGTGAACCAAGTGGTAAATGGACTACAGCTAAGATTTACTTACTTACATACTTAAAACGTTTACATTGGTATTGGAATGACATTTTTAAAACACAACCTAAAATTTAAATGTCAGATTAATATATTTATTACTTTATAAAATTTAATTAGTTTATAAATGAAACCAAATTCTGCATATATTAAATAAAAACCAAATATAAATTTATCTTAACCCAAGAAAAATATTACCTATCTTATTGAAATATGTAACTTTGTAAAATAAAACTCAAAGGAATATACATCTTAAATAAAATAAATAAATATATCATCACGCCTTCTACCCATTACTGGGTGTGGCACTCTGCCGAACCAGATCTCGGTAAGTGATATATTTTGCGCGTGAAGTTGCGGTTCCCAGTAGTAGGGGTAGTTTTTTGAAATTATGAAAATTGTTTGTCGCCTGTGGGAATCGAACCAGGGTTCTCAGGATCCACAGGCCGACTTCATACCACTGAGCTAGTCACCCCATAAATATACATCTTTATATGTATTATTATTATATATAAATAAATAATATATGAAAATACAAAATACAATGCACATTACCTCTTGTACTACAGTTAAATTAATTAAAGGTCCTCGATTCTCAACTCCAGCGCAAAATAATCATGAAGATGACAAACGCATTTTTGCATTTGATTACCCAAAATTTTTCTAGTCATTTCTTATTTATCAGTCTGTATTTATGTATCAAAAATGTCACAAACTTAGAAACGACAGGCGAGAAAATAACAAACTCATGACCATAAGTCTCTATTTTTATTTTATAAACAAATTTGAACAAGGTAAATATAAATTTAAAGGCCCTCAAAGATGTTAGTGGAGGGAGATCCACAGGGGTTATTTTAATGTTTGAAAATTGTTTGTCACATGTGGGAATCAAACCTGGGTTCCTAAATCTAGAGGTAAACTCGATATCGTTGAGCCATCTTGTTTATAAATTAAATAAATAAATATATCATCACGCCTTCCACCTATTAATGGACTTGGCACTCTGCCGTAGAAGATCTCAGATATAATTTGAGCGTGAAATGCGGTTACCAGTCGTCAAATGTGAACAAAGTAAATCTAAATTTTCGTATTAGTAAGAACTGTCATACGTTTTCATTAAAATAATAAATGTGATAGAACGTGAAAAAACATGAAACGTGTGTCTTT
Source organism: Pterostichus madidus (assembly GCA_911728475.2). NCBI lineage: Eukaryota > Metazoa > Arthropoda > Insecta > Coleoptera > Carabidae > Pterostichus > Pterostichus madidus. The sequence goes on from OU452315.1 coordinate 12,056,937, forward strand.
ACTTATTAAGACATACGTTAATGCCATTCGCATAGGTTAAAGATCTCGGTACGTGTCCTATTTAAAACAGTGCACATTTCGTAAAATAGTGTAGGAAGTAATAAAATCCTGCATATGGAAAATAAATTATAGACAAAGACTTAATAAAAAAGTAGGTAATATTGATGTCAGTAAATGCAAAAGACAAACTATAATAAATGTTTAATGACCCTTTATGTAAATCTCAGATCCTTAGCAGTCACTGACAAATGTCATTTGAAATTGACATACAAGACATTCTATGTTGCGACCGGCAATTTGTGTCACAATAGATGCGCAATAAATACTAATAACCTTTCATTTTTACAAGGGAAGTACCACCCACTAAGTTTAGATTTCATTAGAGACACTTTATTTACAAAAACGTGGTTGCTTGGCAACATCTGACGAGTGCAATTAACATAATTTTACTTTGATATATAAGGCGTATTCCATTTGCCATTTTGATCATATCTAACTTACAATTATTAAACCAGATCACTTATTTATTTCGCTGGATTACTTCGTTGACTTGATTTTCGGTACTAGAATTACTGATTCTAATTTATATTGAAGTAATTCACCCAAATAACTGCGTCAGTTTGCTTAATTCAATTCATTTAGTCATGTGTCAAATTTATCTGAACTGATTTAAGTGAACCAAGTGGCAAATGGAATACAGCTATTGATATTCATGTATCATCGTGGAAACAAATTTTGTGGCATATGGCATGGTTATTAGCACGAGACGCAAAACGCCTAGGATTAATAATATGGAGAGGGTTAGAAACACTAATTTCACCCGTGGTACATACAATATTTTATGTACAATAAAAGAACATTTAATTTTAAATTCAAAAGATTGAAGTAGGTACATATGACAACAGACATTTTGCAAAATCAAGTATTCACAATAAACAAAAATTGTCATTTTATTTATGTATCCATAGGAACACATTTTATTATGACCCTACAGCCAAACAGTCCTTTTCATGGCTAAAACACATGAATTTCGGCCCGGTTGTGCATATTATTTATGTACCAAGGGTGTAAACATGCGTTTCTAGCCCTTGGCATAATTATTAGCATGAGGCGCAAAGCGCCGAGGGCTAATAACATGCCCAGGGGCAGAAACGCTAATTTCACCCCTGGTACATACAATATTTTATGCACAACAAAATAACATTTAATTACATGTTCAAAAGATTAAAATACGTACATAGGTTATATGTCAAAATGACATTTTTCAGAATCAAGTATTCACAATAAACAAAAAATTGTCATTTTATTTACGTATACATAGGAATTATTTTTTATGGCCCTAGGGCCAAAAACAAGTGTTTAAGCCCGCTTTTTAGGATTAAAACATTAATTTATTATTATTAAGATATTTTTCGATTGCTCCACAGAAAATATCAACTTGACATTGACAAAGGAGAGCGTTATTATCAACTTTTCATAGCAACCGTAAAAAAACAATTTTATAATCGAATCACTTCACCTATGGTGTCATTAGGAGTCCTTTTGCCATTTGGATCAGATCTCACTTAGATCTACTGAACCAGATCAATTATTTATTTCGCTGGCTTACTTCGCTGAATTTATTTCCCGTACTAGAATTACAGATTCTAATTTACTTTGAAGTAATTCACCCCAACTAGTGCATTAGTTTGCATATTTCAGTTCATTTAGTCATGTGTCGAATTTATCTGAACTGATTTAAGTGAACCAAGTGGCAAATGGAATACAGCTATTATTAATCAGCGATTACTGAAATATAAAGGACCATTTCTACTACGGCAGAGTGCCACACTCAATAATGGGAAGAAGGTTCAATAAAGTGGCAAATGGAATAAAGCTAAAATTTCATTAAAACAGTTTTTGTTTTGTCAAATTGCTAAGTAACAAGCTTTTCTAACAATCATAAATTTATCCGGAAATATAAAAGGCTCTTGTATAATTTCTCGTCAACCAATCATAATGCAAAACAGTTGAAAATATAACCAATAAGCTCAATTTTACACAGTGATGAACCAAAAAAATAAAATTATCTAGTATTTATTTATTTCTATTATAATGCATGAGTTCGCAAGTACGTACCTAAGCCAGGATTTATATTCATTAGCCATGCATTCTAATAATCTAATTATGCTTGAAGCATTTTACTCGCAATATTAAAAATTTATTACCCCTATATCCGGCACCATTAACGCGATATATATATAAACACTGCATTAAATAAAACAATAAGTTGCATACGTATATATCAAGAAGTTATTTCTATTTAAATTTACTTCAATATCTGTGACTAATGATCAACCATTTTTCTCATTAATTTATGTGAAACAACACTAACTGTACAGTATTTGCTAAAAGAAAAACGGAATCTTACATTTTTGCTCTTTCTGAGATTCGTCAGAAACAATACTTTCTATAAAATATTTATTCTTTTGCTAAAGGTGGAATTCTCTGATAAATCTACAAGTTTATAGATTTGTTAATCTGTTAATAATAGTTACCCATTAGGACGCATCATTCAAAATAAGTTTTTCCTACAACTGTGCGATTTCTTTATTATTACGTAACTATTATTGCCTTGGTTACGTACGGAAAGTAGATGAATGCAGACCAAGTGCGTTTATGTAAGCAAAAAAACACTAGTGCGGAAAGTGCTTCATTACGCAACTGTAAAAAAAGTTTTTTGAGAGCGATTTAAATTTCGCGGCAAGCGCGTAATTTATATTTTGGCCACATACGCTTATAGAAGAAAAAGATGCAGTGAGCCAGCGCTAGTAAATATGCAGCAGTATATTTGTTGATAAGAAGAAAATATTTCATAAAGTCATAAGTTTCGTTGCGATTGTTTCTATCATAGATAGAATAATTGAATCATAAGTTCACAAGCGATAAAAATAGACAGTATGTCCTAAAAATAACGAAACTTTTAATTGAAATCATAGAAAACGTAGCGCAATCTATTGAACATACACATTGTTAGAAAGATACATCGTTCGTCTTTCGAACGCAAACAACTTCATGCAATCAGGTGACAGTTTAAAAATGTACGCGCATTTTAATGACAGTAGTTTTTGTGTTTATGTTGTAAAAATACAATGGAACAACGAGCAAATATTAAATTTTGTGTTAACTTGGAACAAAATTTGCTGAGATACAAGAATTGATGAAAAAAATTTATGGTGATGATTGTTTATCTCGTTCACAAGTTTGTGGTTTGCAACATTTAAAAATGGTCGTGAAGATTTAAATGATGATGAAAGATCTGGACGTCCAAAAACCGGAAATCGTGCTGAGTCGAAAAAGTGCGTGAAATCATTGCTGTCGATGCGAATTTTACTGTTAGAATGTTGGGCGAAGAATACGAGTAAAAATACTATTTGGAGAATTCTAACTGAAGATTTGGGTAAAAGAAAGGTTTGTTCACGTTCACGTTCAAGACCAAAAAGTCGTTAAAAAAGTCAACGAATTTTTGATGAAGAAACATATTTATGTCATCGACCACCCTCCGTATTCGGCTGATCTATCACCATGTGACTATTATCTTTTCCCAAAACTGAAAATTGCCATGAAAGGAGCGTTTTATGATGATATTCCACCCATTCAAGCAGCCGTGACGCAGGTGCTAAAGAACGTTCCTTTAGATGGCATAAAAAAATCTATGCATGCTCTAGTTGATCGTTCTAAAAAATGTATTGATTCAAATGGAACCTATTTTGAATAAATATTAAGTTTCAAACATAATACAATCCGTGTTTTATTCTATATCTAAAGGGTTTCGTTATTTTTGGGACATACTGTGTATAAGTATACGTTACTAATCGTTCCTGAATTGGTAGAAACTTAATTGAAAGTATATATTTTTATAAAATTATTTAGAGAGATTTGAGTAAATAAATACAAACAATTTTCTATGCATCAATATTACAATTCTTAATTCATTTTGCAATGTGAAATAATCATTACACACTTCAATTTCATTTAGCAGTTCTTTTGTTTTTATTTGCGATCAACCAACAGCTGTAAAACAAAATAAAGTGTTCTCCCGTACTGTCACAGTCTAATCTGCACTCGTAAAACTGCAAAAATGACTAAATAAATTGATTTGTAAAGAAGAATAAGATGCCGGCCATTTCACAGTCTAAATACTAAATCTAAAAATCTGGTGTGGGCACCGCACGACTTTCTTATACACAACATATATAATATTTAGAATATATGCTATTAAACATGTAATTTAGTTTCTTTCCGAAAGAAGACATAGATAACTAGATAAAGCAAAAATTAAAATTTATGTTTTTTGTTTCTATTGCTACTATGATTATTGAAATATATTATTAAATATAAAAATTAGGTTTTCTCAAAATTAGACGCATATACAGGAAAATTGCAAATAACATTTTATGTTCCAAATATTTTTGCTAACATCTTTTATTTGAAACTTTTTTTCGTAACTGATTCCATTTTTGAAATAAATGGAATTTATTGTTTTGTGTGTCCAGTAAACTTCCTCTTCCGGTTTTTCAATTTCATTCAAAATCAACTCAGCTCTTCGTATTTTCATGAAACTTATAATTACCAAGTTTCGTTAACAAATCTTATCTCGTTCATGAGATATTGCACCACCGGACACACATCCATCCATCCATCCATCCATCCACACACACACAGACATCATTGAGAAAATGATCAAAACGGATTCAGTGGACCTCAAAACATGTATTTCCGCGAAATCTCATCAACGATTTTTTTCACGATACCAATACTTCCTTATACTGCGTATAAGAAAGTAAAAATCTGGTGTGGTCACCGCACGACTTTCTTATACACAGCATATTTAATATATAGAATATATGAATGTTATATAATATTATTAAACATGTAATTTAGTTTTTCAGTAATTCAGCATTTATCTGTTTGAAACATATCAAATATCAAATTTGTTTACATATAATTTTTTAATAATGTTGACTACTTTATGTCTAACTTTACTGATGAGGCATATACAAAATTAGACGCATATACAGGAAAATTGCAAATCACATTTTTTGTTCCAAATATTTTTACCAACATCTTTTATTTGAAACTTTTTTTTTCGTAACTGATTTCATTATTCTTTGTCCAATATTTAAAATTGACTGTTTGTTAAAACCTTTAAACAATAAAATATTGATAGATTTATATAGTTATTTAAATTGCGAAAGCAAGTATATTATTATATTTAAATTCTCTATAAGCAAATAATGTATATTATTATTATTTTCTTTCAGATATATTAAAATACATATTTACAATTCCTTGGAATGCAAGATTATTCGCTACTGATTTCATTGCGATGCATTTGAATCATAGTACAGTTTTTTCCATGACAATAAACTATAATCGACCAGTAAACAGAGCTATGCATGCAGATTGACACTAGCATCATATTAGAATAACGGAATTACAAAATAACGGAACATGGAATTAAATAAATACAACATATTAAATACAAGAAAATTACCTATTCAAATTATAATACTTCAAAAGGTAATTTAGTCGTTTAATAGTAGCTAAATAAAAGTTATTTATATACATGAAATTCTGAAAAATGTGATGCACACATTTTGTTATTGCAAAATATTATTATTGTTTGGCGTACACTAATGTACATATTTATATCCAAGTATTTTCAAGTAGAAAATAATTGGTATATAATATAATACGTACCATGAACTGTAAGTGACAGTTTTTAGGTCAGGAATGTAGATTGGGAAATCGAGACCTAAAAAATTACTTACAGTTCGAAGCTAGTAAGCTATTTTTTGCAATACTTGCACAAATAGAAGGGAAAAAAATGAACAGCTATCAAATATACAAGACCTTGATATGTAACATTTACTTACTGTTAACGGTGGACAGTAAGTAAATATTAAAGTCCTGATATAACTATGGAAACCACTGTGTAATAAAGTTCCACTTACTGTATTTAAATTTTGTCATTAATAGGTTACTTACAGTACAAGTATTGTAAAAATATTATTTTTCTAGCTCGCATAAACAATCGGTTCATTATTATACTGAAAACAATTTAATGATGGATGCTATTGTTCAACTGTTTTTGGTAACTTTTATTTTGTAAGATCGGTACTACTACGCAGTCATACGTTAAAAATAGCTATTTACATAACAAGTGCGCGAATGGTGCAAATGACGTCTTCGTGCACGAGTTTTGTATAATGCTTTTTGTATCGACCAAAAATTATATAAATGATAGTGACAAAAGTTATTAAATGTGAAGCGTGAATTAATATTGACATGCTATGAATTGACATTTGTTATTTGAAGATAAATTGTTATTTATTTCTCGTAAAGCTTGTTAAAATATGTCTGATTAATGGCGTTATAAGCTAATGTCTCTATTTCTTTCATAAATTACTCAAAATATGTGTATATAAGTACAATTAGTGTTTTAGGGCCAGTTTTTCAATCGCCGGTTTACTCCCGAATAATGTTAATCATGATTGAATAATAATGGAAACCATAGTTTCCATTATTATTTAATCATGACTAACATTAATCGGTGATTGTAAAACTGGCTCTTAATAGTCAAAATTTATAACCATAAAAATGGGTATTTTTTTCAATTAGTTAGCGCAAAATAAAACTTTCCATTGGTTTCCAGGGTAATGTAAACCTTACAATAAATGATACGAGTACAAGAATGTCATTACAAAATGATAATCCCAAATACTTAAAAATGTTCTTTTATTACAGTTTGAAAGAATTTTCAACATCAGATAAATATTTTATAATATTGAAGAAAACACAATAAGCTCAACGAATAAAATACATAAACATGTCATCTCGCCTTCTACACATTATTAGGTGTGACACTGCCGTAGCAGATCTCGGTAAGTGATATTTGTGCGTGTGAAGTGCGCTTACTAGTCGTCAAATCACGACCCCCAAAGATGTTAGAAGAGGAAAAGCAACAGAGATAGCTTTTTAAAATTGTAAAAATTGTTTGTCGCCTATGGGAATAAAATAAGGTACAAAATTAGAAAACATTATTAATCCTAAAACAACAATATAAAAATTCAATCACATCAAATTAACTTATTAATCTTTATTACCACTATCTTCGAATTCTACCCTTATCCCATAAAATTAAGTATACATGTCCAGTTATCGTTTCAAAACAGAACACCATTTATCATTTCTAGAAATAGGCATGATTAAGACTTTCTATTGCATTTATCCACTTATAGAAAAACCAGTATGGGGGCTGTGATTTCTACGATTCACAAACAAAACCAACTTAACGGTGGCCAAAAATTAGGGGAGGTACAGGCAAGGAGATAATTGTTACGGGGTTTACACAACCCTTTAAATATGAAGGCTAATCCGAAATACCACGAAGAAAATTATTTTTGACGCCAAATGCAGCGAAATCTATTGTTAATATTTACAGAAAATTAAAAGATTTTGATAGATGAGAAGCTTATGATATTTTTGAATTTAATGTTATTTCTTGGAAAATGAACAGTTGTAGCATTATGGTAGCACTATAGCTGTACAGGCATCCGCAATTCAAGCTTCGCTGATTTTAACTTAAATCTAAGTACCAGTGCTTTGAATTCCATCATATGCTGTAACTGTAAGATTTCCATAGCCAGAAAAACTTTATTTATTTGACTTATTTATTTACGGGATGGCTAGCTCAGTGGTATGAAGTCGGCCTGTGGATCCTGAGAACTCTGGTACCCTAGATTCGATTCCCACAGGCGACAAACAATTTTCATAATTTCAAAAGCTACCCCTGTGGCACCTCCACCACTAACATCTTTGACGGCCGTGATTTGACGACTGGTAACCGCACTTCACGCGCAAAATATATCACTTACCGAGATCTGCTTCGGCAGAGTGCCACACCCAGTAATTGGTAGAAGGCGTGATGATATATTTATTATATTTATTTAAAATTTGATTTCTTTATTAGCCGATCTTGGAAAAGGAACAAATTGTGAACAAATATAAAATGTTTCATCTCTCTAGTAACTATGCATTTTATGCAATAGCCAAAAGAAATTGACATTCACGTATGCGATTAATTTTTATTGTACACGTACTACATTTGCGGACGTTGCCATGGATAACGTCCAAGAAAGTAATTTTTTTGGACGCTATTGGAAACGTCTACTTAAATACCACTGCAACTGTTTACTGTTTCCTTGGTTACATAATTTTATTTAAAGGTATTTATAAGGACCAGTTTTTCAATCATCTATTTATTTAAATTTAAAGTTTATGACAGAAAAATTCGGGAGACGCCCGGACTCGAACCGAGGACCTTCAGCTTGCCGGGCTGATGCTTTAACCACTAAGCCACGGCTCCCCTGAACGAATAGACGTTAACCGAATTTATCTGTCACAGTGTCTAACACAGCATCGATCCCAAGACTCCTATGTCTCACAGGAATTGACAACGGGTTTCGTCTGTAGCGACACAATCTGATTTTTTAAGGAAATCATACCACAAAGTAAATTTAAAGAATTTAAGTCATATGAATGACTTTGTGGAACAATTGATGGTAGAAGTTTATTATTATTTTAATGTTGACAGAATGTTGCAAATATCAGAGTGTTTGAAATGTATAAGTAGCCGTGAAATATTGTGGCATTAAAAAGTGGATCGAATACTTCCGCACCCTCTAGTAATAGGAGTAGGTATTTAACAGTACAAATCGCGTTAAAAAGATTGTTTCTTTTCCCCAGTTGGCAATAAAACAAAAACCAACCACTTCCATGACTCACCTAATCAATAAAGCTTTGCACCATTATTAATAACATTCCCACAAACGTACCCATCTACCCATAAAACATTCATTTCCTTCACCCATCCTCAATTGCAAAATGCATTTTTTACGACTTGTCGGTAGGGGGGTGCCGTGCTCGCTTGTGATTCCCCTGTATTTGTATCAGCGCGAGTATCTCTGCGCTGATTGGTCGACGCGAAGTCGCGGCCACGCCTACCTTAATTCATTGGGGGATCAACATCGAGAGCGCAAGCCCACTTGATCGCAAGTTGGGTGATAAGAGCTATAAGAGGACGTGGGTGGCGACGGAGAAGCGATTTGGGGAGATTTTATCTGGGGGATGGAACACCAACAGGGTTGGTTACTTCTTCACTACGCATCTATACATTATCACCACTTATTTAACTAATTATAACACGATTCTCAATAATTAAGTTAGAAAGTTAGTCTGTATCAAATTCAAGGGACTAAATACTAAGTCTAGGGTTTGTTTATTTTGTGAATATAGTTTAGCTTAAGGTAGTACTAGCGTGAAATTTTTTTTGCAGATCTGAATGAATTTTGGCGCACGTAAACATTGGATAGTCATACGCATCCTGTTAAAATATGAAACACATTCATCGTCTGTGAACAAATATATTCGCTTGTAAAGTTGAGTTCTTATACACGGGGCTTATGGCGATCATCACTCAGAATCGCACATATTTGGTTTGTGTACCTCTAAAATTTTGCAGTTTCATTTGAAAAACTAGTATGATGTTCTAGAACTATCCATGTATATTGTATCAGAAGGAGAAAGTTTTTTATCGTTTAGTAATGGATATATAGCCATGCAAAGCCTTGTTTTTAACGAAAAATTAAGAATCCCAATTTATAATGGCAACACCATATGGTATGGTATTTGAAAATTCACTAGACCAACAACCTGTTAATAATTCATGATTACAAATCATAATAGGTATAAACCATTTATTTTATTCAATTTTTATATTTTTTGAGCGTCAGTTTTGCCACTCGACAACCGATGGCGCCACCGTCACACTAGTACTACCTTAATTTGACTAAAACAAAAGGCAGAGAAAGCTTTTTTGAAAATCAGGTTGTAAAATAAATAATACATCATCACGCCTTTTATCCATTACTAGGTGTGGCACTCTGCCGTAGCAGATCTCGGTAAGTGATATATTTATGCGCATGAAGTGCGATTACTAGTTGTCAAATTACGGCCACCAAAGATGTTATTGGTAGAGAAGTCACAGGAGTAAAATTTGTGGGCTGCGGAAATCGAACCCAGGTTCTCAAATCCATAGACCGACGCGATTCCATTAGGTACCACACTAAAATTTTTATAAAAATTTACAGTTACTTGAAAAATTCAAACCTGTAGCTCAATATGAAGTTAGTTCTAAGTTTTCATATATCTTATTAGTTAATATTTTACCCCTTTAATAATTGTCATAATAAAATATAGTGTTAGCTATTAATATGTTTGATAAATCTATTTATTAAGAATTAGGAAATTGGGATGGTTAACTCAGTGGTATGAAGTCGGCCTGTGGATCCTGAGAACCCTGGTTCGATTCCCACAGGCGACAAACAATTTTCATCATTTCAAAAAACTACCCCTGTGGCTCCTCCACCACTAACATCTTTGAGGGCCGTGATTTGACGACTGGTAACCGCACTTCACGCGCAACATATATCACATACCGAGATCTGCTTCGGCAGAGTGCTACACTCAGTAATGGGTAGAAGGCGTGATGATATATTTATTTATTTTTTTATATTTTGACACATCAAACTTTAAACATTTTTTAATTTTGTTTTAATTTCTTGGCTGTCGATAATTTCATTATTTTCAGATCTAATTTCTGCTGTTACGAAGCATGTAAAATTATTTTTGTTTATTGGATTAGATGTAGAATTTTATGTCCTAAAGGGCTCGAATTAAATATTTTGCCTAGGGCCCGAAATATTTTAAATCCGCCTCTGATTCACATCCATCTAATTACTCCTATACACCCGTTTCAATATTCTTCACCCATCAAATGACTTTTTGGTACTACATCTAGTGAAATTCAAAACGCAACATTGTATCAAATATAAATCATTTTATTTTGTACCTACCTAACTAGACAGCTAAAACCATTATTATTTCATAAATTATTTCAGTTCTACACTTCGTAATATTTGTTGGACAGATTTTATTATCCTGTTTACAAAACTACAAATATTTTTACTAAAAATAAATTATTAAATTATATAATCCGTTTGTCTATTTGATAAGGCAAATACAAATATCAAAACCGCAATATCCTGGTATTAAATTACAAAGAATTGAATTTTCTGCAACTTATTTTTTGAAGTAATTTCTTAAAAATAATTTAGAAATGTGACACGGTATTGAATGCGTCAAATAATTCAAAAATACAAGAGATTATATTATCAAAATTAAGAATATATAAAAACTTTTGTAGATAGTGTAACATTGACAGATAATAATTTATCATAAAGTGGCTTTAAATAAAGATAAATTTAACCACAAAAATTGTAGGTATAAGATTATCTTATATTTGTTATGATAACTTTTTTTTATAACTTTAAGTAAACTGCAAATCAATGCAACTGTTCTTAGGCATAAGTAATTACCAATTGTTTATAAACTAACTAAAAAAATGGTGTACTAAAACCATTAGCATTTAAAATAAAAACTCAATTTTAATATCTCCAAAACCATATGCCCAAATAGGTCTGGTAACAAACAACCCCATGTGTTCATCAGGGTAGGCCATGAATCCTAAATATAAACACGGGCTTGCCAATATGCTCCACCACACGGCCTTGCTTTGTAAAAAACAGTAGCTGTCAAACAGTGGCACAGTAAAAATCTTGCCGCTACATTTAGAAGAAAAGGTATGTTTTGTAAAATAAATAAATATATCATCACGCCTTCTACCCATTACTGGGTGTGGCACTCTGCCGAAGCAGATCTCGGTAAGTGATATATTTTGCGCGTGAAGTGCGGTTACTAGTCGTTAAATTACGGCCCCCAAAGATGTTAGTGGTGGAGGAACCACAGGGGTAGCTTTTGAAATTATGAAAATTGTTTGTCGCCTATGGGAATCGAATCTAGGGTACCAGGGTTCTCAGGATCCACAGGCCGACTTCATACCACTAAGCTAGCCACCCCATATAGATTCAATAATATGTTATATAGCTTTTTCTTATCTATTTGTTTATATTATTAAAAGATTAAAATACAATGACATTTTTGCCTACCCTACAAATGTCTGTCGTTAATTTGCTTGCCTCGCAGATGTCAAGCAATTTAGCTATCCAAATTTTATTTCACCATTTCTCCATTGTTTAAGAACATATCCTTGGGCCTAACAAAAATTCATAACTAATATTTTACTTTATTTTTTATTCAAATCACGTCCCCGAAGATGTTAGTAGTGGAGGAGTTACAGGGGTAATTTAAAAAATAAAATAAATAAATATATCATCACGCCTTCTACCCATTACTAGGTGTGGCACTCTGCCGAAGCAGATCTCGGTAAGTGATATATTATGCGCGTGAAGTGCGGTTACCAGTCATCAAATCACGGCCCCCAAAGATGTTAGTGGTGGAGGAGCCACAGGGGTAGATTTTGAAATTATGAAAATTGTTTGTCGCCTGTGGGGATCGAATCTAGGGTACCAGGGTTCTCAGGATCCACAGGCCGACTTCATACCACTAAGCTAGCCATCCCATGTTTTGTTAAATGGGAATATAATATTTTTTAGTTATTCTAGAGAAGAATACTTCAAATACAATACCTAATGTGAAGACAATTTGAAACAATAATTTGCAGTAAATCAGATGTAACTTCGCCTTACTTAAGTTTATTAATTAAGTAAATTTTAAAAGTAAAGTTTCTGCGGTGCATCTGTTTCAATATTGTAGGCACATTGTTGTCAAATATACTTAATAAATATATATATATATATATATATATATATATATATATATATATATATATATATATATATATATATATATATATATATTTCTCAATATAATTTTCTTTCATTTATATAAATACAATGTTGCAATTTACTAATAAAATCTTAGCCATGTTAAAACAATGAAAGATTGTCTATTAATATCAACAATCTCATTATTTCTTCAATTTTTACGACGGAAAATTTTCTAACTAACCATCTACAGGACTTAATATCTAATAATAAAATGACAATTACTTATTGCAATTATTTACAATGTTTCATAACATTTGCAATTAACAACAGACATTTAATAATTTCCTTATTAATGAATAAAAATAGTTTGTCATTTTATGATGAAGAAGTCGTAAAGTGTAATATTTTTTGCGGTGAATTCAACAATTAAATTATTACTAATAAAACAGGATGATAGACTCTGACAACTATAGATGATACAAAAATATTGTCTTCATTTTTATTTGCTTATTTTAACAACAAGTAAATTTGAATTATTTAGATTAAACTAAAAATACAATTTCGTGGTTTAATATCTACGACAAGGTGTAGGTCCCATGTGTAAGTAATTTCCTGTTGTGCAAAGTAGCAAGGTACAATAATAAAGATATTAAAAGCCACACAATACTAATGATAACAATTTAATCGATTAGCCTATCCCAAATAGCATGACAAATGAACATCAAAACAACAATCAAACAGTTGAAGATGTCAACAGTTGACATACTAATTTCAAACCTAACCTACTAAGATCATTCATATCGGCGCGACGGTAAATAAACTTGTTGGAAAGAGTCGCAACGCGACAACCGGACTTGACTATTGCGATTTTTAACTTTTAAATAATAACAAATGACAGTGACGCCCGGTTTCTAAACATAGAATTAGTTGAACTGTCTTATTTATTATTTTTTGTAAATGAGAAATTATACGACACAAAGACCTATGTGTCCAGAAATTACATTTATGTTTGTCGCTATTTATGCTACTCTGTACAACAGGAAGTTAAACCCAATTACAGTACAGGGTTCGGTGTCACCCAGTCATATGTTTTTAGCCTCAGTGGGATTCGAACGCGGGATCTTCGGGTTCAAATGCCATAACGCTATACCTACACATTATCGTACTGCCGGACATGCTTTGAATGCCCTAATAATTTTGTCACAACCATAAATAAAGTGTATTCACTGTGAGGTTTGTTTATTTAATATAGGCGCTTAGTAGACACTACCATTTTAAACAAAATATTACAGATATTGTTTATTTTTTGAAAAATGTACCTCTATAGTCCTATACTGATTTATTTCATCCACTATTGTTGAATTTTGCATTGAACAACGAACAGAGTCACATAGTTTAGGCGTAAGGAATTTATAAGAATTAGTAATATACAATATATGGGATGGCTAGCTCAGTGGTATGAAGTCGGCCTGTGGATCCTGAGAACCCTGGTACCCTAGATTCGATTCCCACAGGCGACAAACAATTTTCATAATTTCAAAAGCTACCCCTGTGGCTCCTCCACTACTAACATCTTTGGAGGCCGTGATTTGACGATATTTCACGCGCAAAATATATCTCTTACCGAGATCTGCTTCGGCAGAGTGCCACCCTCAGTAATGGGTAGAAGGCGTGATAATATATATATATATATATATATATATTTTTAATATACAATATTTGATGATTTAAGGAGCTGTATAGTTGTATACTGATTTATTTGATCAATTATTGTTGGATTTTTCATCGAACAACAACCAGAGTCGCATAGTTGCAGGCGTAAAAGATTTAGAACAATAGATGCGTAATATTTTGATGATTAATGAAATTAGGAGTACTCACCATTGGACTGTCATCTCCAATGTCACTATCCCGGTCGTGAGGATCCATTTCCATAGCGTAAACGGGGACAGGTTCTCTGTTTTTGACTCGAATTTTGGCAATTGTCTTGCGAGTGCTCCAGGCAACTCGCACGCACACAACACAAACAAAGTAAAACAAACGAAGAAGAAAACACGCGAAAAGCGCACGGGATTGTCAACGCACACTAAGAAACCACACGAGAAGTTTAAAGAAAGCACTTCGAACTAACACGACTGTAGCCTACAACGTTCTCAGATTAGATTGAGTTGAAACTGAGTCGGCTGTGTGATTACCCCCTCCAGGAGGGAACGGAGCCAATGGGCACGAAGGGCGTAGTTTAATCCGGAGGGGCGTGTTTTAATCTGGCCAGCATCAATGCATGAAGTATATGCGGTTTTTTATTGTCTGCACCTTACCAATCGGCAAAGTGGTGTAAATCTTGTCTCCCACGGATTATTAACTACTTTATAAACGTTAATAACTACGACTTGCATTCAAAGAGATTTTTGTTGTTTAATGTAATCTCGCGTGGTTCTGCTAACTGGACAACAAATAATCCCTACTGATGATGACTCTTTTAAGTCTAGTTGTCTTGTTCGAGACGAATGATGAATTCTGTATTTTTAAATGATTTCTTTTAAGTCGATACGGAGGCAAATATGCTTTGTTTAATTTTAACTAATTAAAAGAAGTACAATACTTTGTTCTACTGATATACAACAGAGTCCTTTGTGTTCTTTGTTATGAGGAATTGTGCTTCCTTGCTGTCTTCGACGTCCAACTCAAAATCCAACTCCGTTTAAGAAATTACGATTGCACTATTTAATTATTTTTCTACTCCCGATATTAAATAGTATATTACATAATAAGCATCGAAAGTGTAAGATAACGTGCAAGTGTACAAATTGAAAAACGAGGCGCGCAGCGCCGAGTGATATAAGTACACAAGCACAGTTATCACATTTTCGAGCGAGTTATTTTAGAATAAAATATATTTTAATTGGCTTAGTAGTATTGAGTCATGCTATGCACTTGGGAACTCAAATTCGATTTCCACAAACGACCACATTAAAATTACCCCTATGTCTCTCCCCTCCCTAATATCTTTGGAAGTCGTTATTTGACTTTATTCTAGGATTGTTGATTTTTCGAATATCCGAGACTTCGAATGTTCGGATTTATTGAACATTCGAATTTGGATTCGAACTTTCGAATTTATGAATATTCCGAATTTTCGAATTATTCGAATTGTGGATCTGCATCCTAACGTGAACACGGCATGTTGATTGAATTATTTTCAGAATAAACTCATTTGCAGAGTTTTGTATTAATTCGTAAGTAATTATTATTATTTGCCAAATTAATTCAATTTAGAGCCAGTGTTTCAATCACTAATTAATGTTAATCATGATTAAATAATAACGGAAACTATGGTTACCATTATTATTTAATCATGATTAACGTTAATCGAGAGTAAACGAGAGTAAGGTGATTGAAAAACTGTCTCTTAGACTTAAAATTTCGCTACACTGTCAAAAACGTTTTAATTAAGACGTTTTTGTATCCTTTTTATTGTCATTTTAAAACGTTTTACTAAAAGTCCGTAGCATTTAGATGGGCGGTAAGAGAATAGATGTCTTAATTAAGACGCATAAACTTGCAGAGTTTTTGCAGGATACTTCGCCGAGTTTATTATTTAATTCGTGGCCGACTTTTCGCGAATTATATGTGAGCATGTTTGGAGATGACAGATGGCGTTAATTCAGTGTTAAAAAATTCGATAATTCGAAGCTTCGAAAAATTTGAAAATTCGTAAATTTGAAGCTTCAAAAAATTCGAAAATTCGAAGCTTCGAAGTTTTTCGGACGAAGTTCAAAACATTCGAATGTTCGAACGTTCAGAAATTCAAACTTCGGTGGAAATCAACGACCTTACTTTATTCTCATAAATATATCACTTACTGAGATCTGCTACAGCAGAGTGTAACATATTTTTTTTAATTTAAAGAAATTTTGAAATGTCACAAAAAAAATGTGATAGTGTAAAGCATGGACGTCCGCAGAGGGAGGCAAGGGGGGGCTAGCGCCCCCCCTGGATATTAACTAGAGTGGTGACTACGACTCTCGAACATAGGACTTTAACATGTAAAACTATAATTTTGTAATTTCCTGCATCCCAAAATATTTTAAGCAAAAAAGCTTGAAATAAAAATTTTAGGGCATAAAATTCTGCATCTGAACCAATAAACAAAATTAATTTTTCATTCTATGGAACGACACAAATTAGATTTAAAAATGGCGAATATTACCTCAAAACTATTGATAGGCATGAAACTGAAACAAAAATTAAACAAATGTTTGACGTTTTATTTGTCAAAATAAATGAAATAATAAATGAATAATTTATTTTGACAGTTTTGACAAATTGAACGTCAAACATTTGTTTAATTTTGTTTCAATTTCATAGCTATCGAGAGTTTTGAGACAATTTTTGTCATTTTCAGATCTAATTTGTGCCGATACAAAGCATGCAAACTTATTATATTAAATTCAAGCTGAAACTGAATTTCCAGCAGTATTCTTATGACCAGCTAGCGACATGTTCCCTATCGTAACGATTGAGTAATCTAAGTTTATTAAGTATGCACAGACACAAAATACTAGAAAACAAAAACTGTAAAACTGCTAAATCGGAATTTATTGAAGAAATGGTGTCAATTTATGGAAGAGTTATTAGAAAATTGTGTCCTTCCTCTTCAATTCAACCCAGACGATGAAGACTAGTAATTTATGTCACAAATTTAAATATTTTTTATCTAAGTATTTGTTATGTGTGTCTATTGTTTATATTTATGTTATGTAAAAAAAATATAGTTTAGAAATTTATGTATATCTGAAAGATGTTCGCAAACCGCCCCCCCCCCTCCTGGAAAAATGTCTGTGGACGCCCATGATGTAAAGTAGCACTATTTGTAATCAGCGTTCCCGTTGAATTATATTTCAGTGATTTTGGTTGAAAGATTAGGAATGGGTCCTTAAAGAAAGAAATTAATTTCAAGTAGGTTTTTTAATTTCTTTAGAAATTTATGTAATTACACGAATTTGAAAATAAATATACTTCGAATTTATAGGCAATGTGGGTAATGTAGATAATTTTATTTCTAAACATGAAATAGAGAATAACTCCAAAATTTTATGTATTCAGCAAAAATATTAAATTAAACTTATAGAAGCTGTAGGAATGGCCAATTTAAATAAAACCTACGAAAACTGCAACAATTCGACCGAAACAAATGACTGCGATTACAACTTACTATATTTCAATCGTAGGTACTTTTTGTTATTACGACTTTATTGCGAATGAAACTAAATTCAACCTAAAATAAATTTATAATTAAAAATATAAGATATATCTTGATATTTCAGCCTCATATATTTTACTCTTATGGGATAGAAGGTTCTGTAGTATCGAGTTGGCCTGTGGATCCTGAGAATTCTGGTTTGATTCCCACAGCCGACAAACATGAATTGTAAATGTATCATTTATGATCTAATAGTCGCTATACAGACTCACCCAGAACGATAAATTAATAAAAGCACTATCATTCGAATACATTTAGACAGTGGCGTAACTAGAAGTTTTGCCGCACAGGGCGGACTCCAATTTGCCGCCCTTTCTAATGCTGGGTTGCAAGAAAAAAATAAAGAGCTCTTTAGTTAAAGAATTGTTTATCTAGCAACAGTATCAAATGGGATTTTCTGAAATTTATTGAACCGTTAGTTGCTAATGAACCGATAAAACTTTCATGCAACCCAACATCAGTCAATCAAATGGTGATTTTTATAATTTATAAAAATAAATATAAAATAAATATATCATCACGACTTTTATCCCTTACTGGGTGTGGCACTCTTCCAAAGCAGATCTCGGTAAGTGATATATTTATGCACGTGAAGTGCGATTACCAGCCGTAAAATCACGCCCTCAAAGATGTTAGTGGTGGGGGAGACACAGGGGTCATTTTAATTTGGTGAAAATTGTTTGTCGGCTTTGGGACTCGAACCGGGGTCCTCAGGATCCACAGGCCAACTCGAAACCACTGAGCCATGGCCCCATTAAATTAATAAACATAAATAAATAATTATAATTGAGACAAACTATAGGTGGGGAACTTTTTTACCATTGGCTGGCATATTTAAATTAGGCAGTAATAAAGGAATTTTTCGAGATAATATTTTCAACCCTACATTGACTTGACGATGAAGAAAATTATTCAAAATCATATAGTAATTCATAATTCGTAGAATTCGAATAGTAAACTTATGAAATGAACAAGTTGTTTTTTACAACTAAAACTAAATATAAAAATGCTGCCCCAAAATATGTGCCGCCCGGTGCGGACCGCACCCACCGCCCCATTCTAGGTACGCCACTGATTGATATCATATATTTTCTATTGTCAAATAATTCCAAATTATTTTCGAGAAAAATACTTGAAATAAAAGTTACGAAGTATGTACTACATTTTCACAACTTCGAAATACTTTTACCAAACCTACTAGTGCTTTTAAAACGCTAAAACATCTGCATCATATCTCCCTTCGCACTTTAATCCACTGGAAACATCCCCAAAATAAATTCATAAGCCTATAAATGCAAAATTACCACCATTCTCCCAGCAGGGAATCAAACCCTTAGATATTCATTTGTCTTTCAAAGAAGGGATCTAAGATTCTCGAAACAGCGAGTGTATAAAAACCAAAGCTGGTTTATCTTTTGTCAATAATTAATCCACTAGTTTTCTAGGAATTTTACATTTCTATTGTTGGTATATAACACCAAACAATGAAATAATGTGATGGTACGTGTGTATTGTACGTTAAAAATTATTAAAATCAACATTAGAGCCCAGCCTATCCGTTAAGATAACTGGAAGTCAATATTTGGTTTTACTTTTAAATGTTTTCATTTTTTGACCGATGTGTGAAATGTTTTAGATTCGTTAGAGCAGTGCTAGTCAAACTTTTTTATACTGCGACGCACCAAGTATAATTTAAATGTTTATTTTTTATAACACGCCGAATCATAATTGAGTTTTATTTTGCGTGAGAATTTAACAAGTATAATCTTTAAACTTTTTTGGTATTTTTTGGAACATTCTTTTAAATTTTAATAAAAATTTCTTCTGTAGAAGTAATTCTCAATCGAGAATTTGACATATCGGTAGATTATTTCTAATTAACATTTATGAAAATTGCATTTATTTTATTGGTATCCAAGAAGATTTAATTACAGTGAAGAATTATCAGTAATAAAATATCAAGAGAGTAAGAATAAATTGAAAATAATTTGACAGATCTTTCGAAAACTAGTTGCCAGGCAATAGTCACGAAAGCCCGTAGGGCTTGAGTGGTTATTGCCAAATGCCAACAAGTTTGAGAAAGATACTGGACAATTATTTTCTAATTTATCCAACTCTCGAGTTATATTTAATTAGATTATTTTTTGACTTAGCTGTTAAGGTCGATTCATCCAACTTAAAAGATTTTGTACTGGGTTCATATCAATTGATTACTTATTAATGTATTCTTGGAAGTTGTTTCCCAAATTTGTTGGTGTATTTCTGTATCTAAAATACAACTAAATCGATTTTTTTCACACATTTTACTTGAAGCGTTAACAGTTTTAAATAATTATTTGACAACTACCTATCATTTGTCACAAACAAAAAAGCATCTATAGAGATTATTCCTGGGAATAATCACAAGAGCTTTATTCTCAGTATAATAATGACAGGATTGGTTAAAACGCAGACACGTGACATACAATAAAGCATTTCATTGGTTTTGAGAAACATAAAAAATAATCTCAGTAATAGTATTTAAACAAAGTAAGAATAAATTTAAAAGAATTTGATAGATTTGGAATTTTAAGTGAGCTCGTAGGGATTATTGCCAAATGACAACAAGTTTGAGAAAAAAATTGGAGAATTATTTTCTCTCGAGTAATATTATTAATTCAGTCGAAAGAAAATTATTATACGCGTTACCAATTTTAAATACATATTAAACATTTGTCAAAAAAACGAAAGGTGCAGTGATTATTCTCTGGAGTAATCCTAAGTATAATAATGACAGAATTGTTGAAAAAACACACGCGTGACAATGAATAAAACATGACGAACGCACTAATATGAAAATAGTTACAAATAAAATTTTTCCTGAGCACATGTAAATTTTGATGATTTGTTTAATCGATAAATCAAAATCTGACATCTCTTTGAGTAGATTTTTAACGACATCGCTATAATTTTGAAAGACATAAATCACCAAATTTACGAACGCATCAAATACCAATAAAAACTAAAATTAGTAAAACCAAACTTGGTATTCATAGACTATAATAACTCTTTATTATACTCGTATTTCGATTTCCAAGAAAAACATCTCTATTATGCTAAAATTTCATCTATCTACTTTATTTAAATAACATGCTTTTGTTCTTTTATTACCATTTTAGGATTTTTTATACCTTGCAATAAAATCAGATTGATTTCACGGAGATAAAAATTTAAAAAAATGTTTTGATAGATGCCAAGATTTCTATAGCATGTTGGAAAATTTTAAATGTTCTCCAAGGAAATAAATAAATAAAAATGAGAAGAAAAGTAAAATTGAACCAATGAGAGTGTATTATTTACTTTTATCCATAACTCATATATAATAAAGACATTATTACACTGATTTCAGTGGAACTATATGGCTCATAAAACACTAGTGTTTTATGTTCCATAAAACACTGTAAACAACTTGTTACTTAGCAACCACTTCATGATCTACCGTATTTTGAGAAACTATATATAACTGAATCAACGTTAAACGTTACGACCAATCTTCTTCGATACCTATAATTATGAGTTGTGGATAAAATTTTGTATTACACTTGTGTTTTATTGGTATATAAAACACTTAAGAATATTAAACACTCGACTTTCGGTCTCGTGTCCGGAGTCCTGATCGCTGAAATGTCTGTTAATGAAAAAGTCAGTTTTTTTGGTTGAACCAGTTTAAAAATCGAAATTCTTTCAAATATGATTCTATATAATTCAGACCACGAGAAATTGAATGCCGTTGAGCGCGTCTTCATATCTTTTTTGGTTTTAAGTTACAGCGATTTTTGACTTTTTGAAAAGCTCAACTTTGAAGGCCCATATCTCAAAAACTATAAGAGATATTGAAGTGCGGTTTGAACGAGTGCATTTCTCGTGCGCCAGTTTACTTATACAGAAATTTTGAAAAATTTGAAAATTTTACAATTTTGATCAAAATTTTCATTTCTCAGTATTTAAAAAAATTGAAAAGATAATGAAAATCTGTGAAAACCAGTGAATTCCTCTCGTAAAAGTACATAGGTATGCAAAATTTCAGGTAAAAATTCGCACAGATAAAGTTTTTATTACAAAAAAACAAAAAATCACTGTTTTTTAATTATTTTTGAAGGGGTACCCCTTAAGAATTTTACGAATTTTGGCCATTTTTAGTTTTTTTGCTCTAAAAATTTTATCCGTGGAGAAAAAATTCTGAAATTTTACATAAATACGTACTTTTTTGCCAGGAATCTAGTGGTGTTTACAGATTTTCATTATCTCGTCAAGTTTGTGAAATATGGGTAAAATAAAATTTTGAAAAAAATGTTAAAATTTTCAAAATTTTCAAAGTTACAGTATAAGTTAATTGGAACACGAGAAATACACACGTTCAAACCGCATTTCAATATCTCTTTTAGTTTTCGAGATATGGGCCTTCAAAATTAAGATTTTTAAAGAGTCAAAAAATCACTGTAATTCTAAAACTAAAAAAGATATGAAGATGCGTTCAACGGCATTCGATTTCTCGTAGTCTGAATGATATAGAACCATATATTAATTTTTTTCGATTTTTAATTGGTTCAACAATAAAATTCGCATTTTCAATACACGAATTTTTTTGAGATCATGACTCCGGCGATTAAAAATAAATATAATAATCATAGTAATGATATAACAAGAGAGTGAGAATAAATTGAAAATTATTTGACAGATCCTTCGAAAACTTATTGTCAAGCAATAGTCACGAAAGCCCGTAGGGCTTGAGTGGTTATTGCCAAATGGCAACAAGTTTGAGAAAGATACTGGAGAATTATTTTCTAATTTATCCAACTCTCCAGTTATATTTAATTAGATTATTTTTTGACTTAGCTGTTGAGGTCGATTCATCCAACTTAAAAGATTTTGAACTGGGTTCATATCGATTGATTACTTATTAATGTATTCTTGGAAGTTGTTTCCAAAATTTGTTGGTGTATTTCTGTATCTGAAATTTAATTAAATCCATTTTTTTCACACAGTTTACTTGACGCGTTGACAGTTTTAAATAACTACCTACCAATTGTCACAAACAAAAGCAGCTACAGGGATTATTCCCGGGAATAAACACTAGAGCTTTATTCTCAGTATAATAATGACAGGACTGGTTAAAACGCAGACACGTGACATAAAATAATCGATGAAATATGAGTATAATTTTAGCTAATTACAATTATTAATACACTTAAATAAATAAATATTCCGATTCAATATAATTCCCAAGAGTTCTTGATCAAAATAAACATTTCCACGAACCTTGAATAACCATTTAATATACAAATCAAACATTAACTTTGATATTAAACAACATATGTGATCATGAGCGACAAAGAAAACAAACAGACACCTTTGCAGGTAAAACAAAGATGGCGTCTCATTAATTAAGACGCATATATCGTTCAAGATGGCCGCTTACTGCTTAATTGAACCAAGAAGTTGCATTTAGCGTCTCTTTTTAACTACTAGTGGCTCCTTATCTAACTTGTCTTCGGCCGTATTGTTGAATGTTGACATATTCGTCAAGTTAACAAACAGGTATATTTAATACTCATCAAAAAGCTTTTTAACTTGGATTTTTACCACAGTGTTGTATTAAGGTATATTTATTAACAAAGATGAAATATATCCGTTTATGGGGTACGTGGTACAGTGGTATCGAGTTGGCCTGTGGATTTGAGAACCCAGGTTCGATTCTCACAACCGACAAACAATTTTCACTACAATAAAAAACGACCCTTGTGGCTCCCTCTCCACGAACATCTTTGAGGGTCGTGATTTGAAGGCTGGTAACCGCACTTCACATGCACAAATATATCACTTACCTAGATCTGCTGCAGCAGAGTGCCACACCCAGTAATGGGTAGAAGGCGTGATGATATATTTATTTTATTTATTTTTAAAATTATCCCTATGGCTCCTCCACCACTAACATCTTTGGGGGCTGTGATTTGACGACTGGTAACCGCACTTCACACGCAAAATATATCACTTACCGAGATCTGCTTCGGCAGAGTGCCACACTCAGTAATGGGTAGAAGGCGTGATGATATATTATTTTATTTATTTTTAAAATTATCCCTATGATTCCTCCACCACTAACATCTTTGGGGGCTGTGATTTGACGACTGGTAACCGCACTTCACACGCAAAATATATCACTTACCGAGATCTGCTTCGGCAGAGTGCCACATCCAGTAATGGATAACAAGCGTGATGATATATTTATTTATTTATTTATGTTTTTGATAAAAATTGTTGTACAAAATTCTCTTTATAAATGCGATACAGCAAAAATATTTTGAATCCTACCCTGTGTGTTGCAAATAAGCAAACTCGACTGACACTCAAGCTTCCCCTTACCGACTACCCCGACGTACCTTAAGTTGCTGGTAACAAGCAACACTAGCAATTGGTATTGCACTGTTTGTATTTGCATTCACATACAAATATACAACATACATCGCAGAAGTAATACCCATACCAACTCCGAGTATTTATTAAATTATCCTACACGTATTAATTGACTATATCACTAATTAACGACTTCACATAGAGGCACAAAAAGCCTCTTGAAATGTTGCAATAAAGATTGTTTTCATGTATATAAGTTCCGCGATTTTTAAAATGGATTATTCAGGTTGATTAGCAAGTATTACTAATCGTTATAAGTAAATAAGTATGTCGAGATATTGCAAATTTATATTTAAAAAGCAAAACATATCTAAACAAATATTTAAATAGTCCTACCTTTTGATATTTTCATCTGTTTTCGAAGAAACTGCTCCAAAAGTTGTGTCATGTCTTTAAAATAACCTCACGCACAATTATTTTTATCCACGCACACTTATTTTATAATAAAACTGCAATTTTTTATCACTTCACTTCACTCCGCGACAGCCATTTTGATTCACTTGTCATTTATTTTAATCCATAGCTTAATACATATAGACAATTAATTGGATCGTAGTCTGCTATGCTCTGTATTCAGAGTGCCAACCGTAGCAAAACAAAATCGTAGAAATGTCATCGGTGACAATATTTATTAATTTTATTAAAAAATAAGTTTAAATAAAATAAAAAATATGTGTTAAGGATGTTTAAAATGTTTGTTTTGTTGTTTAAAAGTATTTTGCAAACTTTTCAATGCAAATTTTGGGTAATGTATTTATAACCTCATTGTTTGTAATCAAATATGTCAAGACTAATTAAACATAAATAATCTAGTTAATTAGTATACTTTTAGGTGTAAATTATTGAAATAAAACGATTTTTCTGGCATGTTGTCGTATCGTTTCACAAAATGTTGAAACCAGTGTAAAAATTGTGAAAATAATGTTCGATATTTGTATGTGATTTTACTAGACCCTGTGGTGAAAAAAGTGAAAAATAGTGTGTGTGAAAAGACTTTCCTGGGTTTCCAAGGCGACACAGAGGACTACAACTAACAGTACGTAATTTTTTTCAAAAATAAATTTGTTATTTTTCTTTAGTTTCCGAGCAAACAATGCTTGTTTTGTTAAAAGCTACATTATTGTTTATTTATTTTCTTTTACAACTAAACAAGTATATTTTCCGAGAAAACTGGTATCGCCTTGTACAGTACAATTTTGTGAAAGGCAATAGTTAAATTATTTAGTAAAGCATAAAATATCTAGCGAGTACGCTTCGTGGATACTGACATAACCTCAAAATTTATTACAAATTTTAATTTAAAAACTGCTTTATATCTATAAAACAGGAATCGTAGCTCAGTGCTTAAAACTGAGGTAAAACTTGCATCTATTAATTAACAAGTAAAAGATCGTGTGTTCAAATCTTGTTGACTTATATTAGGGTCAGTCGGGGTAATTGTGATCAGGGGGGAAATGTAAACACCATTAAACACTACCTTAGAAAATAAAAATCACTAAATCTACTAGTGCCATTCAACTCGTGCTTCTTTTTACTATACGTAATCAGTTTCCCGCCTGCTGTAACAGCTAAATTGACTGTTTGGTATTCATTTAAAAAAAGTGCTGTAAAATAAAATGCAAAACCATTTTTTAAGGAAATATATATTTAAATTTTCACAAGTGTTGCAATTTAACAGGAAAAGTTTCTAATGCATTTAATAAAATTATAAGATACCTAAACGTAAATATAAAGTCAATTTGCGGTTATCTACCACTACATGACATTGGGAACATATTTACAATTACCCCGGATAAAATATGTGTTGGTGTAATTGTAAACTAACAAACAGGGTTATTGTGAACATGTATCTTACAATATATTTACACATTTCTAAAACTTTCAGATAAAAGAAATGTCGTGCAATTATGTTAAAAAAAGTCCGAACCTTGTTACACCACTGCCGATATAACTAATGCTGTTACTGATGTCGTAAATACAAATCTGACCTATAGTTTATTCCTAGAAGAATTATTTAATCCTATAGATCTTAACAATTACAAAAAACAAAGTTGTTGTTTTGTTTGAATTCAGACGAAATCGCACACCAACAAGAGAGTATCATAACTACTTCTGTTGTAGGTTACAATCTAGATTCTTTTCAAAATATTCCATACGACGAACCTTCATCTTCAAGGGAAGTCGTTTCTTTTGTAAATAAAGAGTTGTGGATTCAAACTGCTCATTATCCTCTAACGAAATCGTTAATATATTTTATAGGCAACTAGTAGAAGCCAACAATAAAAATAATACTACTGGAACTTTGAATTCATCGGAATATATAAAAAAAAGTAATTCCTCGTCTAAAGGAAGCTGAAGAAAAGAAATTAAAGGAACATCAAAAAGTAAGAAAAAATAAAAAATAGAAATTGAATTGAAATCTATATTAAATGATTCTGATGACGATGGCATGACTTTGGCAGAAATTATTATGAGAGAAAACACGGAAGAAATTGTTTATGAAGAGTCAACGTGGAATGCTATCAAAAAGATAAATTTGTGCTTGAGGAATTTAATGGTGGTGCGATGAATTCAACTCTTTACCGATATGTTTGTTGTGCTAAGTCAGTAGATGATGAAGATGAAGACATTGAAATTGTAGGTTTACAAAACCATAATGCAAATGGAACTGAATTTATAATGATCGACTATTACTTTCGCTATGATAAAAGCAATTCTGCCAAATCCTGAAATTATAAAACGAAATAGAAAACTTATATATATATTTTCGGGTAGCAGATTATTATATTTTTAAGATAACAAACATAAAAGAATTATATTTTTGTTAAAACATTTATATATTTTAAATAATATACAATATCGGGGTATTTGTAAACATGAACTTAGATAACATTTGAAGGTTCAAAATTTGTTGAAAACACGTTTGTTCACAATTCCCGCCAACATAGTTCTCATAAGAAGCTATAGGAACGAAATAAAATGTTTACAATTCCCCCAAAAATATACAAAATTTTAAAAATTGCCGGGTAAATGTAAACAGCTGTTTATAAATAAGGCCTGTAATATTTTTAATTAAATTTACATTATTTACTACCATATGTGTTCTAAGATTAAGTTGATTTAATAAAACTATTAAAAACATAAAGTTACATATTTTAAATTATATTTAAATTTACAACTTCAAAAATCGTTAACAATTACCCCGACTGACCCTATATCAAAAAATTCAATTGTGTCTTCTACCTATTACTGGGTGTAGCACTCTACCGTAACAGATCTCGGTAAATGATATATAGTGATATATAGCCACAGGGGTAATTTTAAATTGGTGAAAATGCATTGTCGGCTGTGGGGATCGAACCAGGGTTCTTAGGATCCGTAGGCCGATTTGATACCACTGAGCCGTTACCCATGTTTGATTTAAAGTAAAAAATTTGGAGAGCGTGCGTTTTTTACTTTCTTATACATAGTATAAGGAAGTATTGGAATCGTGAAGAAAATCGTTGACGAGATTTTCGCGGAAATAAGTGTTTTGAGGTCCACTGAATCCGTTTTGATCATTTTCTCAATGATGTCTGCGTGTGTGTGTGGATGGATGGATGGATGGATGGATGTGCAATATCTCATGAACGAGATAAGATTTGTTAACGAAACTTGGTAATTATAAGTTTCATGAAAATATGAAGAGCTGAATTGATTTTGAATGAAATTGAAAAACCGGAAGAGGAAGTTTATTGGACACACAAAACAATAAATTCCATTTATTTCAAAAATGAAATCAGTTACGAAAAAAAGTTTCAAATAAAAGATGTTAGCAAAAATATTTGGAACATAAAATGTTATTTTAAATTTTCCTGTATATGGGTCTAATTTTGAGAAAAACTAATTTATATATTTAATAATACATTTCAATAATCATAGTAGCAATAGAAACAAAAAACATAAACATGTTTAACATTTATATGTCAAATAATAATTGTCAAACGCAAGGAGCAAGTCATAAGTGTTCAATTCAGCGTTATTAATATTAAATATGCTGTGTATAAGAAAGTCGTGTGGTGCCCACACCAGATTTTTTCTATTTTGTCGCACATAAGCGGCAAAATGACTTTTGTGTTGACAAATGCAAGCGTAAATGCCTACTTTATATATCGACTGTAGAATATTAGCTATAAAACGTTTGAAAGAAAATCATGTTAGTAACCCTTTATCAGTAATTTTGTTTCTACAAAAACAGCGATATATGAAATATGTAGATTTGTAGATCATTCCTTTACCTAAAGGTAACTCATTCGAAAACAAATACAAACATCCAAGCACATAGAAATACATAGTCGTACACATTTAACCTGCAATGTAAGGTATACCCGCCCAGTGCCTATGTGCCATATATACGTATATATATATAAATGTATTATGTCAATATTGGCTATTACTTTCCTGGGTTTGAGTCTCATACCACGCTGTGTTTATACATGTGTGGCTGGGCCTTCGATGTCTATATTATCAATATTAACTCTGTTTTACCACTCGGCTACATCCTGTGACGTAGATATTCATGCTATAAAGATGGTAGAGATGGTACCAGTGACGTACCTACAGATTTCACCTTAACAAGACTCATTGCCTTTCTGCATATTTTACTGAGGATTTAACGTATTTATTATGACATTGTATGGGGTGGCTAGCTCAGTGGTGTGAAGTCGGCCTGTGGATCCTGAGAATCCTGGTTCGTTTCCCATAGGCGACAAACAATTTTCATAATTTCAAAAACTACCCACCCCATAAAAAGTGAATTGAAAATGGTGTACCAGGAAATTCATTCTATCTAATTTGACGCCAACACATCATAATATTATGTATGAATATTGTAATATTGCCCCCAGTGAAAATATGTGTCCTCCGCCTATGTAGTCGTAGTGATCGACTTGACAAATACACTTGTACATTTGTTTTATTATTTCATATCTTCATTAAGTATGAGTTAATGGAATATAGAATCACGAAATTTCTTGGAATGACTGCACTTCATATAGGCGATCGAGTATCGTGTTTCCTTGTTACTGGTTCGGGACCACTGGTGTAATGGTACTTCAGCTCTTCATGCAAAACATGCGTAGATGATACTCGAAAGAGCGAATTGGAATTACATGTGTTTTACTTGCTAAACTCAGTAATAGACAAAGACGAAAGATTATTTACTTTTACTTGGTTTAATATTATCAGTAATAATACAACAAGAGAGTGAGAGTAAATTGGAAATAATTTTACAGATCTTTCGAAAACTTGTTGCCAGGCAATAGTCACGAAAGCCCGCAGGGCTTGAGTGGCTATTGCCAAATGCCAACAAGTTTGAGAAAGATACTGGAGAATTATTTTCTAATTTATCCAACTCTCGACTTATATTTAATTAGATTTTTTTTGACTTAGCTGTTGAGGTCGATTGATCCAACTTAAAAGATTTTGAACTGGGTACATATCGATTGATTACTTATTAATGTATTCTTGGAAGTTGTTTCCAAGATTTGTTGGTGTATTTCTGTATCTGAAATGGACTAAATCGATTTTTTACTTGACGCGTTGACAGTTTTAAATAATTATTTGACAACTACCCTTCATTTGTTGCAAACAAAAAAGCATCTACAGAGATTATTCCCGGGAATAATCACAAGAGCTTTATTCTCAGTATAATAACGACAGGATTGGTTAAAACGCAGACACGTGACATACAATGAAGCATTTCATTGGTTTTGAGAAACGGCAAAAAATAATCAGTAATAATACAAAAAGAGAGTGAGAATAAATTGAAAATAATTTGATAGATCTTTTGAAAACTTGTTGCCAGGCAATAGTCACGAAAGCTCGTAGGGCTTGAGTGGCTATTGCCAAATGCCAACAAGTCTGAGAAAGATACTGGAGAATTATTTTCTAATTTATCCAACTCTCGAGTTATATTTAATTAGATTATTTTTTTGACTTAGCTATTGAGGTCGATTCATCCAAATTAAAAGATTTTGAACTGGATTCCTATCGATTGATTACTTATTAATATTTTCTTGCAAGATGTTTCGAAAGATAATATAGTGGATCAAATTAATAATATTTTATTCCAGAAATAAATTTTCTTCAAACTACAAGTTCGTGACACGAAAAACATTCTTTCAATTTGTAATCTCCGCCGAAAATAAAAACAAACACTAGCAATTTATCTCTAAATTCCTAGGTACAAATTTTCGGGTGAATTCTTATTTCAACCACTCTTATTTTGGCCATAAATAATACTTATTTTTATACCTACAGTATTGGTTTCGCTGTTATGCATTGAACTTCAAATTCGTGAAAAAATATTACTTTAATTATTAGTTCTACAAGTAATTAAACAATAATAATAAAATTCGCAGTAAATATCCTTACGGCGATTTTTACTTTTTTAAAATCTCAACTTTGAAGGCCCATATCTCGAAAACTAAAAGAGATATTGAAATGCGGTTTGAACGAGTGTATTTCTCGTACTTTGATTAACTTACACCGAAATTACTTTTTTTTTAAATTTTTTGTGCCCATATTTCAAAAAATTGAAAAGATAATGAAAATTTGTGAAAACCAGTTAATTCCTCTCGTAAAAGTACATAGGTATGCAAATTTTCAGCCAAAAATTCGAACAGATTAAGTTTTTATTACAAAAAAAACGAAAAATCACTGTTTTTTACATATTTTTGAAGGGGTACCCCTTAAGATTTTAACGAATTTTGACCATTTTTAGTTTTTTTCTGATATTTTACATACGTATGTATTTTTATGCGAGGAATCTACTGGTGTTTACAGATTTGCATTATCTCTTCAAATTTTTAAAATATGGGCAAAATAAAATTTTTAAAAAATTTTCAGAATTTTCCAAATTTTCAAAATTTCAGTATAAGTTAATTGGAGGACGAGAAATGTACTCGTTCAAACCGCATTTTAATATCTCTTTTAGTTTTCGAGATATGGGCCTTCAAAGTTGAGATTTAAAAAAAGTGAAAAATCGCTGTATCTTGAAAACTAAAAAAGATACAAAGATGCGCTCAACGGCATTCAATTTATCTTTCTACCCATTCCTGGATGTGGCACTCTGCCGAAGCAGATCTCGGTAAGTGATATATTTTTGCGCGTGAAGTGCGGTTACCAACCGTCAAATCACGGTCCCCAAAGATGTTACTGGTTTGTGTATTATAAAATTATAATTTAATTATAATACAAACTCGTACAGATCTACAAATTTCATAAATAAAAACGCAGATTTTTTAATAGATTTAATTAGACGTGCTTGGTTGTCTCTCTATGTTTGATTTGAGAGTGGTTGAATTTCCTCGCGACCAATTTTTCGTATAACAGCTGCTGGTATTTATAAGAAAACAACCATCCAAAAAAGCGAACAAATTTCCAGAAACAGGCAAACGTTAGTCATTTATCTGAGCGAGACAAGGAGTGATAAGAACAAATAGCGAATCGCTGACTACTTTCGTTTCGTTGGTGTGCTGGCCGCTAGTGGATGCAGCGGCGCTGCTGTAGGGGATTCACAGAACGTAGGAATCCACTAATGGAGCAATTGATTCATTGTTTCCAACGAGTAACGGCTGTCGTATCTCAAATACTCCGGACTGATAGCGTTGGTATTTCGAGATATTTCAGAACAGAACTAAATTGATGACTGGGTATTATTATTATTGGGGTGGTTTGACAATTGACACTCATTTAATATTGGAGAGAAGAAATAACAACTCTTCATTTGTTCAGTATTAGAATTGTCGATTTATGTCAGTTGAAAGAATGGTGAAATTAACGACGAGAGATTTTGTGGACAATCTAGGAATCAATGGATAAATATGATTGAAATAAATAAAATAAATAAATATATCATCACGCCTTCTAACCATTACTGGGTGTGGCACTCTACCGAAGCAGATCTCGGTAAGTGATATATTTTTGCGCGTGAAGTGCGGTTACCAGTCGTCAAATCACGACCCCCAAAGATGTTAGTGGTGGAGGAGCCACAGGGGTAGCTTTTGAAATTATGAAAATTGTTTGTCGTCTGTGGGAATCGAACCAGGGTTCTCAGGATCCACAGGCCGACTTCATACCACTGAGCTAGCCATCCCATAATATGATTGAATTGATAATATCAAATTATTATACCTATTCCATATGGAATAGGTGGCCCGGGGGTTATCGTGTCGGCCTGTGGATCCTGAGAACCCTGGTTCGATTCTCACTGCCGACAAACATTTTCACCACATTAATACTATTCCTGTGGTTTCCCCTCTACTAACATCTTTGGGGGCCGTAATTTGACGTCTGGTAACCGCACTTCACGCGCAAAAATATATCACTTACCGAGATCTGCTTTGGCAGAGTGCCACACCCAGTAATAGGTAGAAGGCGTGATGATGATATATTTATTTGAATTATTATACAACCTAAATCCAGTCGCGTACCTAGAGTGGGGCGGTGGGTGACCGGACGGCACATATTTTGGGGCGGCATTTTTTATATTTAGTTTTAGTTGTAAAAAACAACTTGTTCACTTCATAAGTTTACTATTCGATTTCTACGAATTATGAATTACTATATGATCGTCAAGTCAATGTAGGGTTGAAAATATTATCTTGAAAAATTCCTTTATTACTGCCTAATTTAAATATGTCATCCAATGGTAAAAACGTACCTCACCTATAGTTTGTCTGAATTACAATTATTTATTTATGTTTATTAATTTAATGGGGTAATGGCTCAGTGGTTTCGAGTTGGCCTATGGATCCTGAGGACCCCGGATTGATTTCCACGGCCGACAAACAATTTTCACCAAATTAAAATTACCCCTGTGGGTCCTCCACCACTAACATCTTTGGAAGCCGTGATTTGGCTGGTAACCGCACTTCACGTACATAAATATATCACTTACTGAGACCTCCTTCGGCAGAGTGCCCAGTTCAAAATCTTTTAAGTTGGATGAATCGACCTTAACAGCTAAGTCAAGAAATAATCTAATTAAATATAACTCGAGAGTTCTATAAATTAAAAAACAATTCTCCATTTGGCAATAGCCACTCAAGCCCTACGGGCTTTTGTGATTATTGCCTGGCAACAAGTTTTCGAACGATCTGTCAAATTATTTTCAATTTATTCTCACTCTCTTATTATATTATTACTGAGAAAAATCCACTCTATCAAGAAAATAGCAAAATTACAACACATTCTAGACAATTTAATTAATAAAAATAATTATAAAAATCTTCCCCAACAAAAAGGCAAAAACTGTCTCACCACAATCCAAGTGCTAAGTGTTGTTAGGCGTAAAACATTTTACAAAACATCATTGAGCGTGTAACTACCCTGGATTCCGTCCATCAATCAAGTCCGGCGCGCGAGTGAATACCAATCGTTTCTGTCATCAATTTAAACACGCTCACAGTTCAATGTAATTGATGGCGAAGCCTTCTGATGTCTAATGGCTCTTATATCAACTTGCAACACTAAACAAAATTCAGCTAACGAGGGCGGGAGACGCGACAATAACGAATGAAGGGAACGCAATTAGCAAAAACGTTTACAAAATTAAATATGGATAAAAGTGTATTTCATTGACAATCAGTTTAGTAATCTGTGCGTTTCCAACCAATAAAACAGTTGAGAATTGAGTCATTGTTTACTTCACTTTTCCAACAAGCTGACAATTTTTTTTATTCACAACCAGTTTGTAATTAGTATATTACATAACTAGTATCGAAAGTGTAAGATAACGTGAGAGTGTACATTAGGGTGTCCGTTATTTTGGTAAAGTCGGAAATTTGATGCTCTCATCCTCTAAAACTACTCATAACAAATTTTAAAAAATTGAGCCGAAATCCTAGGTCTGTCAAATGACGTTAAAACGTGCCGTGTCAGAGGGCTCAATATTTGCACGCAGAGCTGGGCAGTAGCCAGCTACTTTTGTAGCTTAGCTACTAGCTTAGCTACATTTACCTTAGCTGTAGCTGTAGCTTAGCTAACTGTGAAAAAATATAGCTGTAGCTTGTAGCTAGTTACTTTTTTTTTCAATTAGCTTAAAAATAACAACTGAAGCTACTTTTAAAGCTACTTTTTGTAGCTTAAAGCTACTTTTTAAGCAGA
The DNA here is from genome assembly GCA_911728475.2 of Pterostichus madidus. Lineage (NCBI taxonomy): Eukaryota > Metazoa > Arthropoda > Insecta > Coleoptera > Carabidae > Pterostichus > Pterostichus madidus. Next base: position 12,091,593 of record OU452315.1, read on the forward strand.
AGGTCAACAAAGTACGCATGCGTACAAGCTAAACCCACACAAAATAATTATTTGTTGCCGGTTCTAACTGACTCTAATACGCAAAAATACACAGTAGGTGCCAGATGGTATTTGATATTTTTGATATTTATGTACATAATAGTAAATTAACAGTCATTATAACAAAAGACTGATCATATGATAATGGCAAATTTAATTATTTCACAATAATTTAAAAAAGTAGCTTTAAAATTTAACAGCTACTTTAACGACAGCTATTAGCTGTAGCTTAGCTATATTTTACAAAATATAGCTTATAGCTGTAGCTTAGCTACTTTTTTAAAGAATAGCTGTAGCTGTAGCTTAGCTACATTTTTTAAGTAGCTTGCCTAGCTCTGTTTGCACGTAGTTTAAATGGAAAAATTGCTTTTTCCGATACTTTTATACATAACTTTTTATGATTTAGATCTAAAAATATTTCAAGATATTTGGATACAAATCAGCGCCGTAGCGTCAATTTGAGTAATACGAAGTTTGAAGCATAAAAACGACAAAAACGTTAATAAAAGAATTTCGATTAATATTTCAGTTCTCACCCGTAAAATGTATTCAAAAAGGTCAAAAAATAAGATCTCCAAAGTTTATATACAAAAAATTTGACCAGAGCAGCATTCTGTGCTCCTGAGAGAATGCTTCGGAGCTCATAAGTAATTATGAATTTTAAATTTTTTGCGTATAAACTTTGGAGATCTTATTTTTTGACCTTTTTGAATAAATTTTACGGGTGAAAACTGAAATATTAGTAGACATTCTTATATTAACGTTTTCGTCGTTTTTATGCTTCAAACTTCGTATTACTCAAATTGACGCTACGGCGCGGCGTTGGTTTTTATCCAAATAACTTGAATTTTAGTCTGTCTGAAAGCTTATTTCATAAGCTTTCCGGCAGTTATCTTGAAATATTTTAAAGTCTAAATCAGAAAAAGTTATGTATAAAAGTATCGGAAAAAGCAATTTTCCCATTTAAACTACGTGCAAAAATTGAGCCTTCTTGCGGCACGTTTTAACGTCATTTGACAGACCTGGGATTTCGGCTCAATTTTTTAAATTTATTATGAGTAGTTTTAGAGGGTGAAAGCATAAAATTTCCGACTTTGCTAAAATAACAGACACCCTAGTGTACATATTGAAAATTGAGGCGCGAGTAGTATTTACATATGTCAAATTATAACTAATATGAAACAGTTCTTAAAAAGGGCAAATTTAGTTATATACTAGCGGTCAGGCCTTCACGCTACGCTCCGCGGACACTGAAATAGGATTCACTTCTGTAAGACAATTGACACTATATAAATCAAATTATTTCCGAAGTAAAACTTTTCAATTTTGCATGTCTGTCCTTTGAAATACATTTAATTGATCCAAGCACGATAGGTTACGAAGCTCTTGCACTACAAAATTGACAATAAAAAAAAGGCCCATTCAGCACACGAACTCATTAAGCGACTTTTCATTTGATACCACACACAATAGGTTTTGATACATTTTTACTAAAACAACTACCGATCGAATAATATTTAGTTTTCTACGCGAGCTCTTCAATAGACCTTTCATTTGATACCAAACACGATAGATTTTGATACATTTTTACTAAAACAATTGCCGATCGAATACTATTTAACTTTCTACGCGAGCCCTTCAATAGACCTTTCATTTGATACCAAACACGATAGGTTTTGATGCATTTTTACTAAAACAATTGCCGATCGAATAATATTTCATTTTCAACGCGAGCCCTTTTATAGACCTTTCATTTGATACGAAACACGATAAGTTTTGATGCATTTTTACTAAAACAATTGCCGATCGAATAATATTTAACTTTCTACGCGAGCCCTTCAATAGACCTTTCATTTGATACCAAACACGATAGGTTTTGATGTATTTTTACTAAAACAATTGCCGATCGAATAATATTTCATTTTCTACGCGAGCCCTTTTATAGACCTTTCATTTGATACGAAACACGATAGGTTTTGATGCATTTTTACTAAAACAATTGCCGATCGAATAATATTTCATTTTCAACGCGAGCCCTTTTATAGACCTTTCATTTGATACGAAACACGATAAGTTTTGATGCATTTTTACTAAAACAATTGCCGATCGAATAATATTTAACTTTCTACGCGAGCCCTTCAATAGACCTTTCATTTGATACCAAACACGATAGGTTTTGATGTATTTTTACTAAAACAATTGCCGATCGAATAATATTTCATTTTCTACGCGAGCCCTTTTATAGACCTTTCATTTGATACGAAACACGATAGGTTTTGATGCATTTTTACTAAAACAATTGCCGATCGAATAATATTTCATTTTCAACGCGAGCCCTTTTATAGACCTTTCATTTGATACGAAACACGATAAGTTTTGATGCATTTTTACTAAAACAATTGCCGATCGAATAATATTTAACTTTCTACGCGAGCCCTTCAATAGACCTTTCATTTGATACCAAACACGATAGGTTTTGATGTATTTTTACTAAAACAATTGCCGATCGAATAATATTTCATTTTCTACGCGAGCCCTTTTATAGACCTTTCATTTGATACGAAACACGATAGGTTTTGATGCATTTTTACTAAAACAATTGCCGATTGAATAATATTTCATTTTCTACGCGAACCCTTCTATAGACCTTTCATTTGATACCAAACACGATAGGTTTTGATGCACTCTTAGTAAAACAATTGCCGATTGAATAATTTAGTTATATATTAGGTGAACAGCATATTTGTAATTGTAATAATTATTAGTCCGATAGTGTGACAATAATTATAACTCGTAGTTTATGGAGCCACATAAATATTAATTAACAATAAAAGGTCATATTGAAATTCCTGATAAAAAGTTTTCTTGAAATAATACGCATACAAACACCGATGTCCTAATCAATATTATGCAGACTCAAGGCTCCTGTTATCTTTTTAGAATATATAAAACGGACATTAAATGTGAACTATTATTGATAAACAGTGAATAATTTTCTGAATTTATATTGTTTACGAATAATAATATACCTGTAAATATTCTTTTTTTAAATGCTGATTAAATAGTAATAGCAATTCTGCCTTGTCATTTGTTTTCTTTTACATAATGCGACATTGATACCGTCGGCGGAAAATTTTACATAAACCGATTAAGGAAAATATTTTTTTCTACACCTGATCTAAAAGTTTATCTTTTTAGTTTGTTTTTAATAATGAAAGCGACTGGTAACTTTTTCGCCCTATTGCACAAAAACTGAATAATTTAAATAGTTATTTGTGTACCTAGAACATAAAGTAGTTTATTGCCACTCCGTGCGCGGGCGGCAAGGACACTTTCTGCTCAAGGTGCACATAATATTTTTTCTAGGACCATTTTGAAACGCTTGAAGAATTTAATAGTATATTACATACCATGAACTGTAAGTACAGTTTTTAGGGCAAGAATGTTGTTTAGGAAATCAAGGCGATCCAAAAAAAATACTTACAGTTCGAGGTTAGTAAGCTATTTTTACAATACATGAATAAACAGAAGGAAAATAAAAATAGGTTTCAAAATTGACAGCTGTCTTATTCTTGTCAAAATAAACTGGACTTTGATATGTAATATTAACTTACTGCTCACGGTGCACAGTAAGTAAATATTAAAGTCCTGATATAACCATGGAAACCACTGTGCAATAAAAGTTTCACTTACTGTGTTTAAATTTTGCCATTAATAGGTAACTTACAGTAGGCGTATTCCATTTGCCATTTGGATCAGATCTAACTTACATTTACTGAACCAGATCACTTATTTATTTCGCTGGATTACTTCGCTGACTATATTTCCAATACTAGAATAACAGATTCTAATTTACTTTGAAGTAATTCACCCCAATAAGTTATATAGTTTGCTTAATTCAGTTCATTTAATTAGGTGTCAAATTTGTCTGAACTGATCTAATTGAACCAAGTGGCAAATGGAATACAGCTAGTATTGTAAAAAATAATTTTTAACAGTTTTTCTGTTTGGAAATTCGACCGACAGTTTTCATGTAACCATGGATACGATGATACATTTTTAGTAAGCGGCAATATCTTATGGTCGCTCGAGAAGCGGCAAATGTCAACCTTCTGCTTTCAACTGACAGTTGAAAAAGTCTATTTTCTGCTCGCTCGTAGAAAATAACAACCCAGTAATTAATTTTTATCGAACTGTATATAAAAAAGTTGAATTTCTCGGACTGAATTGTGTCCGTAAATGTCAATTTTGTTTGACAGTTGCATGAAATAGTATATTGTAATACTAGTGACGAAAGGGTTTCATTACAAAACGATTACGATAGTTGGTGCAAGAGCATTAACAAGTATTCCAATAGTACGAAAACATAATACGTCAGAAAAGTATCTTTACTGGACCCAGCGGATTAAAATAGTCAGCCTGACGGCCTTGTATTTCAAACAGCCGCTTCATCAAGTAAAACATCACTTTCCTGTATTATCATGTAATTATTCATTCACTCAATTTAGTTGTGTAATAACCAATTCCCTCATTAGTTATGATATTACTTTCTTCACTAGTGAGGGAAATGGTTTCTATCACAACTATATTGAGTGAGGAAAATATCATTTTCACAAGTAATGTCTAAAAAAGATCAATTCGTTATTTTGCCAAATAGTACTTCAGTTTAAAGCTTCATCCCTTAATAAAAGTCAGTCATACAACCAATTAATCACTTATACCCATTTCCTGATACAATTACCCCGTTCCTGGGACAGGGTGAAGGCATGGGCGTGCGACTGGGGCGGGCGAAGGCACCGCGGAACCAGCGGGGTTAAGATTAACGATCTCGCGCTAAACGCCGATATTAAGTGAACGTCACTCATTCCACCCGGCAAATCGACGGTGCTATGGCACGGTGGAGGGGGTGGACCCGCGAAGCACCGGCTATATCGAACGTGCCACGGGGGAGAATTACCAAAAGGTAGAATCCCATTTACATACAGTACAGGATACTGAAGTTAATCACAGTTATAGATTTGGTTCTTCAGAATACACTAGCTCAAGAAATGAGCGTGCTACCATTTGGGAACTACTACTATAAAGAAATAAATATATAAATATATCATCACGCCTTTTACCCTTTTCTAATAACATGCTCAGGGTCAGAAACGTCTGTTTTCACCCGTGGTACATACAATATTTTATGCACAACAAAATAACATTTAATTATATGTTCAAGAGATTCAAATATGTACATAGGTTATATGTAGGGTTACCACCTCAGAACTAAGTCTCGCCCGGAGACGATGACTATTTTTTTAAAGAAGATCTTGCAATTTTATTATTATTACCATATTTGATAAAAAAAAGGGTTACATTGTTTTGTTAAAGACAAGTGTTTTTGTTATCATGGTAAAATAATCTATATATATAAAAATTAATGTTTGTTTGTCTGTTTGTTTGTTTGTCCCTTATGCGTTCCTATATCATTCATCCGATTGCGATGAAACTTTGCTAAGTTGTTGTGTGCACCCCCGAGAAGGTTTCTGACTTAGCACAAGTCCAATCCGCCATCTTGAAACAAAATGGCCGCTAGCTATCTTGAAAAGTACTACACTGATTCGATTCAAATTTGGTATAGACATAGACGGGAATCAACTTTAACATATAGGCATAATAAATATTCAATCCGCCATCTTGAAACAAAATGGCCGCTAGCTATCTTGAAAAGTACTACACTGATTCGATTCAAATTTGGTATAGACATAGACGGGAATCAACTTTAACATATAGGCATAATAAATATTCAATCCGCCATCTTGAAACAAAATGGCCGCTAGCTATTCTGAAAACTACTGCACTGATTGGATTCAAATTTGGTATAGACATAGACGGGAACAAATCTTAACATATAGGTCTAATAAAACTTCAGTCCGCCATCTTGAAACAAAATGGCCGCCAGCTATTCTGAAAACTACTGCACTGATTGGATTCAAATTTGGTATAGACATAGACGGGAACCAATCTTAACATATAGGTATAATAAAGCTTCACTCTACCATCTTGAAACAAAATGGCCGCTAGCTATTCTGAAAACTACTGCACTGATTGGATTCAAATTTGGTATAGACATAGACGGGAACCAATCTTAACATATTGGTATAATAAAGCTTCAGTCTACCATCTTGAAACAAAATGGCCGCTAGCTATTTTGAAAACTACTGCACTGATTGGATTCAAATTTGGTATAGACATAGACGGGAACCAATCTTAACATATTGGTATAATAAAGCTTCAGTCTACAATCTTGAAACAAAATGGCCGCTAGCTATTCTGAAAACTACTGCACTGATTGGATTCAAATTTGGTATAGACATAGACGGGAACCAATCTTAACATATTGGTATAATAAAGCTTCAGTCTACCATCTTGAAACAAAATGGCAGCTAGCTATTCTGAAAACTACGGCACTGATTGGATTCAAATTTGGTATAAACATAGACGGGAACCAATCTTAACATATTGGTATAATAAAGCTTCAGTCTACCATCTTGAAACAAAATGGCCGCTAGCTATTCTGAAAACTACTGCACTGATTGAATTCAAATTTGGTATAGACATAGACGGGAACCAATCTTAACATATTGGTATAATAAAGCTTCAGGCCGCCATCTTGAAACAAAATGGCCGCTAGCTATCCTGAAAAGTACTGCACTGATTCGATTCAAATTTGGTATAGACATAGAACGAAACCAATCTTAACATATTGGTATAATAAAGCTTAATTTCGCCATCTTTAAATAAAATGGCCGCTAGCTATCTTGAAAAGTACTGCACTGATTCGATTCTTGTTTTGTACGGACATAGACGGGAACCAATCTTAATATATAGGTATAATATACCTTCAGTCCGCCATCTTAAAACAAAATGGCTGCTAGCTATCCTGAAAAGTACTGTACTGATTCGATTCTTATTTTGTACAGACATAGACAGGAACCAATCTTAATATATAGGTATAATAAAACTTCAGTCCGCCATCTTAAAACAAAATGGGCCACTAGCTATCCTGAAAAGTACTATACTGATTCGATTCAAATTTGGTGTAAGCATAGACGGGAACCAATCTTAACATATAGGTATAATAAAGCTTCAATCCGCCGTCTTGAAACAAAATGGCCGCTAGCTATCCTAAAAAGTACTGCACTGATTCGATTTAAATTTGGTATAGGTACAGACGAGAACTAATCTTAACATATAGGTATAATAAAGCTTCAGTCCTATGCCATTCGAATTCAGACGTTTGCAGTTTCCGGTACGACTCGCATTTGCAATGACCGTCAACAAAGCACTGGGACAGTCGCTACAAGTGTGTGGACTAAACTTGGAAAATCCATGCTTCTCACATGGACAGCTGAACACAAACACTTTCTTTGAGTTGCAATGAAACGCATGCGGGATACTCGCATTAAATTGTAGACCACGCGAACGAAGTCGCGGGTAATAGCTAGTTACATATAAAATAAAGTAAAACAAGATTGGAAGTGATAAATCTACTGTAACAATAAAATTAGTGTATTCAACGTCATATATACGATTAAACTGTAATAATATTGACAAAATTGACATCCCCTCACCTAAAATTATGTCTATTTCTGAAAACTTGATACAATTCTAAAAAATTTGATCTGATACAAGATGATATATCAACTATTAGAACCGAAATTAATTGTATAAATTCTTCCTTAAAATCATGAGGACAGAATCAAGAAATTGGAAGATTTAGTGACACAAATTAAACTACATAACAGTAAGATGTAGAAGATTATCAAAGAAAAAAATTTGATAATTTAGCGGCGTAGAAGATTCCGAAAGTGAGACAGATTTGTCCTGGACAACTAACTACATAGCACTACATATTCAATTTTACTTACACAACCCGGAGAAATAATAATTAAACCCGGAGTCTCCGGGTCAAACCCGAAGAGGTGGCAAGCCTAGTAACAGGGGTAATTTTAATGTGGAATAAAGTTTGTCGGCTGCGGGAATCGAACTCGGAGTCTCAAATTCACAGACCAGCACATCTCTTCGGAGTTATTTACCTCACAAATAAAATAAACCACCCGATTCTCAAAAAGGTTTAGATAATTTAAACTTTTTTGAAAATTTGGTTTAGAATAATTTAAAAATATATCATCACGCCTTCTACCCATTACTGGGTGTGGCACTCTGCTGAAGCAGATCTCGGTAAGTGATATATTTTGCGCGTGTAGTGCGGTTACCAGTCGTCAAATCACGGCCCCCATACATGTTAGTGGTGGAGGAGCCACAGGGATAGCTTTTTCAAATTATGAAAATTTTTCGCCTGTGGGAAACGAACCAGGGACCTTAGGATCCACAGGCCGACTTTAGAATAATTTGACTAATCTAATCTCTTTTAAGAATAGAGAAATAATAATTAAATCCGGAGCCCGGAGCCCGGAGATAACTCACTCAAATCTGGAGTCTTCGGGTCAAACCCGGAGAGGTGGCAAGCCCAGTTATATGTTAAAATGACATTTTGTAAAATCAAGTATTTACAATAAACAAAAATTGTCATTTTGTTTATGTATCCATATGAAATTGTTTTATTATGGCCCTAGGGTCTAAAACAAGTGTTTAAGCCCGCTTTTCATGGCTAAAACACGAATTTCGGCCCGGTTGTGCATACAATAATTTACGACATGTTTTACTAGTAGAATTGTTAACTATATATTACATTAATTTAATAGTATAATAATGTATTTTTATTTTACTAATGGCCAATTGCACCATTGTGCTACAAATTTTAAGCGTACCTTAAATGAAAAGTAGCAAATCGAATCGATCAGCTAACAGTAAAATTTTTTGTAACAATGGATCAACTAGAAATTAGAAATGCGTAATTATAAAAAAGACGTTGTTATATTTTTATTGCTTTCTGCTGATAATTAGGTGTATTTAATGCGCACTAATTTAAATGCCAAATTGCAATTAACCTCAATTTGATAAATATTGAAATATAAGTTTCATATACATATATATTTTTAATTACTAGATATGCATACAAACTATGTACAGGTAAAATAATATTACAGCTTATTTCTACTTTCGTATACACAGTATAAGGAAGTATTGGAATCGTGAAAAAAATTGTTGATGAGATTTTCACGGAAATACGTGTTTTGAGGTCCACTGAATCCGTTTTGATCATTTTCTCTATGATGTCTGTGTGTGTGGATGGATAGATGGATGGATGTGTGTCCGAGTGTGCAATATCTCATGAACAAGATAAGATTTGTTAACGAAACTTGGTAATTATAAGTTTAATGAAAATACGACGGGCTGAGTTGATTTTGAATGAAATTGAAAAACCCGAAGAGGAAGTTTGCTGGACACAATACAATCAATTCCATTTATTTCAAAAATGGAATCAGTTACGGAAAAAAGTTTCAAATAAAAGATGTTAGCAAAAATGTTTGGAACATAAAATGTCATTTGCAATTTTCCTGTATATGCGTCTAATTTTGAGAAAAACTAATTTATATATTTAATAATATATTCCAATAATCATAGTAGCAATAGAAACAAAAAACATAAACATGTTTAACATTTATAATTGTTAAACGCAAGGAGCAAGTCATAAGTGTTCAATTCAGCGTTTTTGATGCTATATCAATTTCATTGATCTATATTAAATATGCTGTGTATAAGAAAGTTGTGTGGTGCACACAACAGATTTTTTCAAAAATGGAATCAGTTACGAAAAAATGTTTCAAATAAAAGATGTTAACAAAAATATTTGGAACATAAAATGTTATTTGCAATTTTCCTGTATATGCGTCTAATTTTGAGAAAAACTAATTTATATATTTAATAATATATTCCAATAATCATAGTAGCAATAGAAACAAAAAACATAAACATGTTTAACATTTATAATTGTTAAACGCAAGGAGCAAGTCATAAGTGTTCAATTCAGCGTTTTTAATATTAAATATGCTGTGTATAAGAAAGTCGCGTGGTGCCCACATCAAATTTTTTATTTTTCCTTTTGCCTTATCGAGCCCCCTAACTTATACTTTACCACCAGAACATAAAAGTACCGCTGGTCAACAACTGCAACATTATTTTAATGAATAAAAAAATGGGCTGGCTAACTCAATGGTATGAAGTCGGCCTATGGATCCTGAGAACCCTGGTACCCTAGATTCGATTCCCACAGGCGACACACAATTTTCATAATTTCAAAAACTACCCCTGTGGCTCCTCCACCACTAACAACTTTGGGGGTCGTGATTTGACGGCTGGTAACCGCACTTTACGCGCAAAAATATATCACTTACCGAGATCTGCTTCGGCAGACTGCCACACCCAGTAATGGGTAGAAGGCGTGATGATATATTTATTTATTTATTATTTAAAAAAACAATATTAATCTTTTATAGTCACCAGGTATTATTTGTAACCGAGTACTTAATCGTGTTTCTTTTTTTTCAGGGATAAGGTAAGGACTCAGAATTCTATCTCGTGACGCGATTTATCGCAGAATACGACGCAATGATTTGCATTCGTTGAACGCAGGGAGAACAGACAGAAGTTGCAGGCTTTTTGTAAGTGGAATTTAGTAATTTGTGTTGCTCGAACGTCGCGGTTTACGCTTTGAAGGAAAATGGGTTGATTTATAGTTCGTAGGTGTCACCGCTAACACGAGCGGCGCCACTTGTCGATATAGAGAAATTTCCATTAATTCTCTCTCTTGTTCCAAGCTTTCAAACTTCTGTTTTATTAGCAGATAGTAGAGGAAGATGAGGCGTGTTTATTAACGGTTCGTATTTCTCCCTCTACTTTCCGTTTGAAAACGGAAATGAGACGGTTCCGGTTCGATTTAACTAAGAAAAATAGATATTGTTGTACTTGCATCATTTAAATAAGGTTTACATTATTTTGGAAACTGATAGAAAGTTTGATTTTGCGCGAAGTAATTGAAAAAAACACCTATTTTTTTATTATTCTATATTTTGATTATTAAAACGCTATTTGTACTTATATACACACATTTCAAGGAATTTATAAAAGAAATAGAAACATTAACATATAACGCCATCAAACAGACAAGCTTTATGAGAAAAAATAAACAATTTGTTTTCAAATAACAAATGTCAATTCATGGCATACTTAACTGTCAATATAAATCCACGCTTCAAATTTAATAAATATCCATTGTCGGTTATATAATTTTTTCTCGTTACAAAAAGTATTGTACAAAACTCGTACACGAAGACGTCATTTGCACCATTCGTGCAAATTAACAAATTGTACTCATGTGCAAAGGATGTCTTCGCGCACTTGTTTTGTAATAGTATATTACGTAATAAGTCAGGAAAGTGATATTTTACTTGATGAAGCGGTTGTTTGAAATACGAGACCGTAGGCCGAGTATTTTAATCCGCTAAGTCAAGTAAAAATACTTTTCTGACGAATTATGTATACTAGGGTAGTTGATTTTTCGAATATTCGAGACTTTGAATGTGCGGATTTAATGAACCTTCGAATTTTTGAATATTCCTAATTTTAGAATTTTTGAATATTCCGCATTTTCGAATTATTCGAATTGTGGATCTGGATCCTAACGTGAACGCGGCATGTTGATATGAATTATTTTCAGAATAAACTCATTTGCAGAGTTTTCTATTAATTCATAAGTAGTTATTATTAATTATTATTATTTGCCAAATTAATTCAATTTAGACTTAAAATTTCGCTGCACTGTCAAAAACGTTTTAATTAAGACGTTTTTGTATCCTTTTTATTGTCATTTTAAAACGTTTTACTAAAAGTCCGTAGCATTTAGATGGGCGGTAAGAGAATAAATGTCTTAATTAAGACGTAAGTGTTTTTGCAGGATACTTCACCGAGTTTATTATTTAATTCCTGGCCGACGTTTCGCGAATTATGCGTGTGCATGTTTGGAGATGACAGATGGCGTTAATTCAGTGGCAAAAAAATCGAGAATTCGAAGCTTCGAAAAATGCAAAAATTCGTAAATTCGTAGCATCAAAAATTCGAAAAGTTCAAAACATTCGAATGTTCGAACGTTCAGAAATTCAAACTTCGGTGGAAATCAACGACCCTAATGTATACTATTTTTTCTGAAACCTTTTAATTTAATCAATATTTAATCATAAATAAATCAAAATGTTTAAATTTTTTGATATGAATTGTATTGACAGCAGACTACGTATCCAACGTTACAACAAAAATAACAGTCAGGTAAAATCTTTACCAGACTGGTTTGTACTTTACCAGACTGTTATTTATGTTGTAGCCTTGGATACGTACTTTACTTGACTGTTTTTGTAAAAATCTACTTTCCATACTAATATTAGTCGGAAAAGTAGGCACTTTCTTGCCGGTTCCAGAAAAATAACTATTACGGGACAGAAAAATAATCACTTTTTAATATTAAATTTATTTATTGAATTATTCATTTTATTTAACAATTTATCAAATATTACTTAGGTATCACAGTTTTATACTTACAATAGATAATTTATACAGTTCAAATAAATATATTTATAATATTAATTAACTATTTAGCAATTTAACATTAAAACAGATTTATAAACAATGTAAGTAATTAGAAAAACAACTAAAATATATTATTAGTCCAGCCTAATTTGACATAAAACTAGAATTTAAACAAAATACCTAAGATCTGTAACAATATAACCACAATTTAAAAATTATTATTTGTTTATCATTTTGCCATAAAGTAGATCAAATAAATATATCTACAATCACAATTTAATTTTAAAAACGTGGTTGTACCTTTTAATTAATAACAGTAAAATCAGCTACAAACTAAAAACAAATGAAATTATGATCATAATTGCTTATAACCTTTTTTCCAAACAGTATCTTTCAAATAATCTAACTGACTACCATTTAATAGGGTTTCAATAACATCTCCAAACCCTAATTCACTCGCAAGCCGATATCGCATATGAACCGATTCTAATCTTTTTAAAATGTCCTTCATTGCTTTGACAGAAACCGGAGGGATATTTTTTTCTGCCAAAAATCGCCGTGTTAAGTCTTGAGCTAAAGTATTCGTCAAAGGTTTTGATAATAAAAAATCTTCTAGATATTCGGATTTTGCATTTAAGACACATTGTTTAAATATAACTGCTCCCCAGTCTACTTGATAGTTGTAGGAGTCTACTAGAATTTTTGAATTCGTAAAACTAAAAAAAAAATATTGTTTAGGTTATGTATTACCAAATAATTTCTTTCATACAAGCTCGTTTATAGGATGCGGGCACTCACGTGACTTTGTGACGTAAAACAGCTGTTCAGGCAAAGATCACTGCGCCACCTACAAAATGAACTATTTTTTTGCGACGAGATTTGAAAAGAACCGTTCTTTTCAAATCTTGCCACAAAAATAGTTCATATTGTAGGTGGCACAGTGATCGCAGCCCAACAAGATTTGAAAAGAACCGTTCTTTTCAAATCTCGTCGCAAAAAAATAGTTCATTTTGTAGGTGGCGCAGTGATCCTTGCCATGTTTTTACGTCACAAAAAGTTACAGTGTCACGTGAGTGCCCGCATCCTATTCACACTCATTATACACCAATAGGATGCAGGCATTCACGTGATGTAAAAACTGCTGTTTGGGCTGCGATCACTGCGCCATCTACAACATTTAATTTTTTTTGGGACGAGATATGAAAAAAACGAATCCTTTGATATCTCGTCCCAAAAAAAATAGTGCCCGCATCCTATGTGTTATTATTTGTTCCCGACATGCACAGAAAACTCAAATTTTTCGTTATTTTATTGAAAATTTTTATTTAATATAATATTCAACAGTTTTATAGGATGCGGGCACTCACGTGACACTGTGACGTTTTTGTGATGTAAAAACAGCTGTTCGGGCAAAGATCACGGCGCCACCTACAAAATGAACTATTTTTTTTGCGACGAGATTTGAAAAGAGCCGTTCTTTTCAATTCTCGCAAGAAAAAAATAGTTTATTTTGTAGATGGCGCAGTGATCGCAGCCCAACAAGATTAGAAAAGAACCGTTCTTTTCAAATCTCATCCCAAAAAAATAGGCCATTTTGTAGATGGCGCAGTGATCGCAGCCCAACAAGATTTGAAAAGAACCGTTCTTTTCAAATCTCGTCCCAAAAAAATAGTTCATTTTGTAGGTGGCGCAGTGATCTTTGCCCGAACAGCTGTTTTTACGTCACAGTGTCACGTGAGTGCCCGCATCCTATTCTTCAAAGAGTTTTGACTTATCCAGAATTTTGGTATAGTTCAATTAGCTAAACTATATTCTTAAAAAAGTTTAAATAATCTTGTTGCCATTTGGATTTCGGATAATGATTTGGATAATTTTTTTAATCGAACTAAAATAAGATTAGCTAATCCAAAATTCAGGATTAGCTAATTTTGTTTTGAGAATCGGGCTGTTACTCTTATCCTTACAATTTTTATTCGAAAAAAAAATAGTACATTTAACAATAAATCAGGGAAAGTGATGGAAATATCGCTTTTTTCTCTAGTTAGACACATAACAATATTTATAAAATAAAATCTTACCTCAATTCTGTAGAAATCAGTTCTAAAATTTGTTTGGAAGACAGTTTCAAAATGCATTTAGTGCTGGCATTTGCTGAAAGACTTTTCAGTAAAGAAATTTGTAATGCAATCAATTCAGCTTGTTTAGCAGTTCGCATGGCACAAATTAATTTTTCTCCATGTAGATGATACTCAGCAGCATCAGTAAAATTAATCATTGCTTTATTCAAACACAACTTTGTACTTTCATTATTTGTAAACAAAATCATTTCCATTTCAATATTTCGTCCTTGATTTTGCGTCTCAAGTTTAGCTATTTCAATCAAATTATTTATCATTTCATTTGCTTCGTTTTCCCATAATTCTGCCACCTCGGAAAACAAGGTAAAATGCAAGGCGACTATTTGGTATAAATCCTGATTTTTAGGACAATGTTTCTTTAGGAATTTCAGTAAAGCTGCTTTTAAACCATTATTTTGTCTGTTTTTCTTTTTTAAAAGATATTCAAATTGATCATTCTCTTTTAGTATCTGGAATATGTAGTTCATTTCTGTATAGCGACCAATTCCAGTTAATAATCTCACCATAAGCTTCCAACTTTTCATGGTTAATAAAATAGATGTTACTGTTTGTGCTTTTCGCAAAACAGCTGCTATTCCTTCCATGTTGCAATAAGCATTGTAACAATCATGACCTCTGACCAATAATTCAACTATCATGTTAATTTCTTTCATGTCAAAATCTTTGGAATTGATTTGAGCTTCTTGTATTGCATTTGTAACTGACAGTAATTTTTTTCCAAGAACTGAATTTGTTTCAGAACATAATTGGAGCACCAAATGAAACTGAGAATCTAAATCTATGTCCCACATGTATACAGAATCTAAATTTAAATCTATTGAGGTACGAATCGCATTTTTTAATTCTTCGAAAATAAAATCAGTCATCTATAAACAAAATTTACGATTAAATTCTTTAAGGTAGATAAAGAAAGACATTGAATTAGAAAGTCAAATATTATTATCGTTAATTGACTGACTATAAACTTTACTCCACATTCAAATTATCGCTGTAGCTTCCCCTCCAGTAACCGCTCCCATTCTAGTAAAATTTCTGGGGGGGTCGTGATTTGACGATTAGTAATCGCAATTCACGTGTATAAATATATCTCTTACCGAGATCTGCTACGGTTACCCAGTAATGAGTAAAATTCGTGATGATATATTTATTAATTTGTTACTCTGTACAATAGGAACTTAATCCCAATTGCAGTACAGGGGACCTACAGCTTATAGTGGAATCCGAACCATTCAGACACAATCGTATTTTTTTTATATAAGTAAAAGTCAGTGAGATATATTTATTTAAATTATGTTAAAAATTTAGATTCCTTTTTTTAAATATTATTTTTAATATATGGCCATATTTTTAGATTTTTTGAATGTAGCATATTAGTTTGAGAAGTGTTTCGTTAAACATTTTCTGAAATATTGATTAACATCTTCTAGACAAAAAGAATAAAGATTTGTAATTTGTATCTTTTTCAAGATATTGTGATTTAAATGTTGGTCAAAAATTATATATTTTGTCCATTTACCCATAAATAAAAAAGTTTACGACGCTGGGGACTTCGTCATACAGTTCTACAAAAAACTTACCTAGGTATACTAATTTTCCAAATTTTTGTTCATTTATACAGAGAAAGAAAACTTAAAATATAAATTTTTTGTTGCAATAAAAATGTATCCGTGCGACTATTTTACTGAAAATTTGTAGACATATATATTTTCACGCCAAGTATTCACATATTTTAATTAGTATTATTTTTGTATTACAGACACAATCAAATGTGAAAATAAATTTATAATAATTTAAAAAATTGGGTACATATTTTTTAATTCAAGCACGTTTTTGTTTTTAACACATGGGCTTTCAAAATTCAATCGAATTCTCGTGCCTTAAATAATAAAGAAATATATTTGCAAAGTTATTCACTAAAAGTTAAATGTTACTATTTAACAATGTATATTTAATTAAATTTAAATCAATAAATATATCCTGAATTCAATGGTATTGTTGTCAGGTCCGAATCTAATCTAGTTTATGAGTAATAATTTACTTTGACACTTACCTTAGACTTACTCCATTTGTAGATAATAAAAACATCATGAACGACTTCCAATTTATTGCTGCAATCATTTTCTAAAGCTGTTTTTAAAAGTGTAACAGAATCAGAATGTTTAACAATATCCTTATAAGATTTATTAACATTTAGAGAAATTCTGTAACACATTAGAATTCTACTTCCTATATTACTACCATGTTTCAAACGATCTGTCATTGTTTCTAACAAAGTTAGCGTATCTTGCCGATTTAATTCTTCATTTTCTGGTGCTAACTGAATTATGGTTTTTATTGAATCATATGAACCTATAAAATATAATTACCAACGTAACAAAAAATAATACAATAGTTATTTGTGTACCTAGAGCAGAAAGTAATCTATTACCGAGAGCAACAACTATGCAAGAGCGACAAAGACACTTTGTGCTCGAGGTCATATATCTTTTCTACGACCATTTACAAACGCTTGAAAAAAAATAGTTTTTTACAGTTTTTTTGTTTGGAAATTCGGACGACATTGCCGCTCGACGAACGGTAATACCTTATTACCGCTCGGCAAGCGGTAAATGTCAACTTTCTGTTTTCACAGTTGGAAAAATGTATTTTCTGTTCGGGCGTAGAAAAAATTGTAGTTAATGTTCTACCTGTGCTGGTCGTTCTTGCAGATTTCATAGTTCGTCTTCGATGTGGAGCAGATTTCAAATTCATATCTCGATTTAAAAATAATAATCTTTGTTCTGCACTGATTTCATATGGTTTTAATTTGCCTTCAGCTAACTCATAACATGTTAATAAAATTGCAGTTTCTGGATAATTCTGATTAAACATTTTCTCTAATCGTAACGCTTCGATAATATCTCCAGATTCTAATATTTTTCCAATAGTTTCTTCAAAATGTCGCAGTTGTTCTTTGTTTAAATCGTGGTCAAACTTAGATTTTGTGTTAGTTTTTAGTTTGATTTCAGATAATAAATAATTTGTTTCGTGTATTTCGTAGTATGAGCCTTTTAGTGTGGTATCATCTAATGCAAAATAATTCGACCAGATTTCTTGTTCAATAGTTTCGACAAATTGATCAGAATAATTAGATTTTTTCAACCATGTGTATGCTAATTTTAATGCTTTATATTTATCGGAATTGTCCGATAAATTTATACAACAATAAACGTAAAATTCTGCAGCTGAACTTGCAAAAATATTTGCTAATACAAACGCTTCATTACATTCGACAAAAAAGTCGCAAGTCGGTTGCTGTTTAAATTTTGTTGACCATTCTTCATTTAAAACATATTCCTTACACATGTTTTCATATTTTGCTAGTTCTAATGCATCTTTATATTGCTTTTTATTCACTAATTCTTCGATACATTTTATTATTTCTTCCCTTCTTTTATCAAGATCAAGAAATACCGATAAATTGATTATTACATCCGATGATAAAGATTGTAATAATTTTGAAATTGCACAAAAATTCGGATAATCAACTGGGACATTTTTAGCGACACCAGCAGAACACAAAAAGTTTAAAAATTTAATTTGATTCTGTTTAGATTTGAAACAGTTTCCTAATGTTGCAAAAATTAATTTAAAAGCAGTATTTATTAGCCAGTAACTATTAGTTAAAAATGTGTATTCAAAATCGTTATTTATTAATGCGGTATTGTAATTTAAATTGTTTATAGATTTTTCAAATGATTTTAAGTATTCGGAACAAGAATCGAAGTTTAATTGCACGCAGTTATATAAAAATTGCACCAAGGAATGTAGAGGATTTTCCTAAAATATATTTTAAGAAATACTTTGAAAAAAATGATTAAAAATTAAACACTTACCGGAAGAAATATTTCGAAGCTTTCCAGTAAAGTTCTTACATACTTTTTATGTAAAACATTTTCAAGTAATGAAGAAACAGCATGAGGTGAAATAGAATAATTTTCTATTACATCTATATCTATATTTGTAGATATAGATAGCCATGTTAACCAATTGCTTACTACAGAATCAGGCTAAAAAAATAATATAAAAGATGTATATGTTGCTGAAATTGAGGGTGAGAGATATTTTGATAAAAGAAATTGAATTATTTTTAGCAGCTTCTGCAAATTATTATTTTTCAAAAAAAATAACTATGTGCAGACCTAGAATTTCTAATGTTTTTTGTTTCTAACCTAATTGAGTACCTAATTAATAATTTTATAATATGACATTAATTTAAATATTTTAATTGAAAACCAATAATAAAAATTGTAATATAATTTAATGGCAGAACATTTTCATTGAAATATTATATAGTTTGTTCAATTTAAGTGTGCCACCTAGAGGTGTGTAGTTCGTGAACGAACTAGTTCATATGAACTATTCCTTATAGTGAACGATACGAACTAGTTCGTGAGTTTATTAAAGACTAGTTCACTGCGAACTATTCGGATATGATTCACAATCACGGCGGCAGGCCGATGAAGTCAAATCGAAAGCGGAGAACGGAAAACAAGTGAACGAGTGAACGAAACTAATTACTAGAGGAGCTTACTAAGCTTACTTCATACTTAGTTCGTTCGTAGTCGTTGCTTTGATCACCGCTCTGCTTCTGCTGTCTGCTACTAGAACCAGATCATAAAAGTTCACTTGTTCTCGCTCGTGAATCACAATGCAATACGATTTCCGTTCATCAGTCTTAAAAATTTCGTGAACGAAATTGAACTAATGAACTAGTTCAGTGAACTAATCTTTTTGGTGAACAAGAACAAATGAACTAGTTCACTCAAATGAACTAGAATTCCCATCTCTATGTCACCATTCCTGTCTGGAGAACTATTAGAACTACAAGGTTGGTTAAATTAGCAAAGAAATGCCATATTGCAAGTTTAAAATAAGTCAAGAATTAAATTTCCTTCCGAAAAATAAAAAAAATATGTTCTTATTTTAAATAAGAATTTTGAGAACCACGGAACGAAAAATAATTGTGTTAATAGTTTTGTAGACTTGGAAAATAGTATTTCTTTGCTAATTTAACCAACCTTGTAGCTTTTATAGTTCACGAGATAACAATGGTTGTACACATAAAATTGAACATCTTGTATAGTAACAAAAAATCTCAAATTAAAATCAATCACAACTAGTACTGCTTCAAGCGACTGTCATATTTCACCTTAATAGTTAGAGAGCTAGGATAGAAAATGATGTCTCATTTATTCCAGTGACAGAAATGGATTTTTTAATAGATTATGTCATGATAAACATGAAAAAAAGAAAATTAGATTTGGGAACGGGTGGAAACTATTGGTGTGCGTTGATGTGAATGCGCAGATTTTAAGGATGGTTGTTGATCCCTACACCAGTCCACTTTCAGAGCTTCTGGCACCAATGAGCAACCAGCAATAATTTCTGTCATGTATTCATCGTGAACAAGTAGTAATATGTCACACGACACCATAAAAATTGCTTACTTTGACCGGTTTTGTCGCGCATGCATCATCGGCCAAAACTGCTGTCTACCATTTTTATTACTTAATTATACCAAAGTCTATAATTTAAACTGAAAATTGGCCTGTAAAAAATATGTCAACAACTACCCTTAAAATCGGCGTATTCACATCGGCGCCATCTATAGTTTCCACCCGTTCCCAAATCTAATTTTCTTTTTTCATGTTTATCATGACATAATCTATTAAAAAATCCATTTCTATCACTGGAATAAATGAGACATCATTTTGCACCCTAGCTCTCTAACTATAAACTTACCTCATAACAAGTAGCCAGAATAGCAAATAAAGGATTTTTGTAAATTTGACAAGCATGTAGTAAAGTAGTCGGCGGGTCTTCACTCTTATGACACTTTATTAAAACTTTTAAAAGATTTGACTTTGCGGTAAAATCAGACAAATTTTCACTTGGTTCCAAATCACAACTAGTTACACTTATTGATAACAAAGAAGAGGAAAAACTTCTATCAGAGTCTGGTTCGGTTTCAGTTGATAACGCATTGTAAACATGCTCCATTATTTCTTTATTTTTAAAGTTCAATGTTAGCTTCAATGATTGTTCAGTGGGATAATTGTAAATTTGTATAAAAATAATAAATTGTAACCAGAGATTGTTTTCAGCGCAATGTAACAAAAATTTTTCGGGTAATTCAAGATTATATATTTTAGCAAAATTTAAAACTAGTTCAAAGCTTTTTATTATGTTAATAAAATTGTTTTCTTTTATATCATATTTTGACAACAGAATTTCTTCTAGTAAATTTAATATATTTTGTGAGTTTGTTTCAATGTTTATAAATAATTCTTCTAATTTATTTTGGGCATATGTTTTAGAAGATTTTATAAGATTCATCGAACTTATAATCGTTCTTAAATCATTGGTTGAGATTCCAATCATTTCCAAAAATGCTACACTTGATAACATGATTTCATCAGAGGTACAAGTTAAGATTAAATTAAATAATTTCTGAGATGCATCATTAAGCGCACTTTCTTGCACTTTGCCGTATTTTCTAAACTGATCTAAAAGAAATATTTTTGCTGCAATGCTCGGTTGATGTTGTTTGATGTAATAAACATAATTTATATTCTCTGAGTGACCATATTTTTTACACATAGTTTTATTTCCAAAATGTGGCATTTCCATAAATTTATTTCTAAACTTAAATGCGTTTGTTAAATTAGAATGGTTCTTTAATAATTCGTACAAATTGTGATCCTCAGGAATTGTAGAAATAAATTTAGTTAAAATATTGTTAAATACTGGTAATTTAGATAAATAGTTTATAATAGTGTCTGCATTAATAATTAAATTATCAAAAGTGAGATCGGATTTATTTATAATAATATCATAAAAAGTTGTGATTTTAGTAAATATAATTATTGCTATTAATATTATAGGATTGTTTTCCAAATATATATTAGTATCACGGTCCACAAAATAATTTAGGGCTGTAATAATATGTTTGTTTAATACTTCTTCAGTGACTGTACTGTCTTTCGAATCTTTTTTTCTTAGCCATAAAGATAATTGTTTAGAGTTAGAACTTTTTATTAAGGTAGAAGAAAAATTATATTCAGTCGAACAAACACTTAAAACTTCAAAAAGTTCATGATTTAAACAAAAATGATTTAGTTTTTCATAAAATTCGTTCATATTAAAATAGGAAGAGGGCTCACCAACAATATTAAAAATATTTTGTATATTTTGGGTTTTAGAAAATCGGGATAAAATTTTGGGTACATCATTTCTTTCATCATCTGTAAATATTCCGAAATTTGAAAGTTCATTTAAAACAAAGTGTTTAACCGTTTCCTGATAAGTTCTAAATTTTATTTGATTAATCATGAAATTTGTGATTTCCCAACAAAGAAAAATATTTTTCAGTTTTTGATAAACTTCTGGAGTTAGAGTAGTTTTACAATTGTATTGCAAATCTTTGGAGAAATAAATATTAATCCAAAGTTTTAAAATGTCTAATTTTTCATAAGTTAACAGATTATCCCATGCAGCTTCTGATGTTAAGAAGCTTTCGAGATGGAAATCTACAACAATCACCGTAGACAAAAAATTAATAAAACTTTCGTTTTTTAATTTTGTTGTAGTGGTACCTACCGAAGCAATTGAAAAATAAAACAGAAGCAACATTACTCTTCCACTCGTTGCTCTTTTGTTCAATTTTCTGGATAGATATCTGTGAAATATCATCCCAAATATTGTTGAACAGAATATTATTTGATTTTTCAATAGCTAAAATAAACCTCCAAGAATTCAACAGAGAACTTTCTAAATTCCCATTTTTTTGTAGATGTTCTGCAATATAATCTCTCATACTTTTATTAGTACTTTCGGACAAGAATATACTAAGCTGTTCATTAGGTTCTGTTCCAATATTTAATAAGATGTGGCTGGCTTTGAAAATTTGTTTTTGTTCAACAAGTTGGTAGACCCAGGAAAGGATCTATACAAATAAATGTTGGTAAACCATTTTAGGAAATTAAATATTGTAGTACTTACTTCTGATTTGAACCAACGCTCGACATCTGAATGATCCCATTCTTTACGAGTAGCAATAAATTGTAGCGCTAACTGAATGTAAATACCTTTAGCAGCAGCTTCTCTAGCTACTTCTCTGTCTCCAATCATGCACCATCCGATCCAAACTCTTGAATACTCTTTGCTTAAGGTAGTAGGAGGTGGTGGCCTCATCTGCGGAAATTTACGTTTAGAAAACATCGTTAATAACAACACAAGAACAATGAGAAATGAGCTTTACGTTCATCTTTAGAAAATGCTTTGTTTTTGTGGTATACGTCACTGATAGTTATTTGATATCCTACTGAACATAATCTATTTGTATTTCCAGATAGGTGATTAATAAATATTGACATATTTTATCATCCGATTTGTCATCAGGCATATGACTTCAAAAATCTTAAAATAAGGTTAAGTTAGCTGTCAACGATGACAGCATGGTCAGGGTCACTGGAAGTAGACGAAAAATTGGTTCATTTTATTTAAGCCCTAATTATTTAATAAATATGATGTTATTTTTTACATATTATTAGTAAGATTAATAAATAAAATAGTTTTCTTTTAAAATAGCTTATATTTATGCTCATTTTGGTCATGGTCAACGACAGTGACAACACAGGAGAGAAAAAATGTAACAGATCTTGCTTATTCCTTTATTATTTAATAAAATACAATATATATGTGATATTATTTATTACATATTATCAGTAGGAATAATATTTAATTTATTTTTTGACTAGACTTTTCTTTTAAAACAACATAGAGTGGCTAACATTTCTGCTCTCGTTGGCAATATTGTAGGGTTAAAATATTAGTCATATTTATTTAAATTAATAACTAAAAACTTGTGACTAATTACTTTTGTATTTATTATAAAAATGGCATGATAATGATAATGCGATTTAGTAAAATATGCTGTTTTCCATATCAGTAATTTTGATGTAGTCATATGGTAGCATTGAAAATTTGCTCATCAGATATTTGCACTTCGAAATGTCATTTTGAAATGGCAGGAGTGGCACCTTCATTCAAGTGTGAAACGAAAATGTAAAAATGTGATGTGATAGCCTGAAATCCTTGTGAAACACTTCTTTTTCTACTTTCACTTGTACATTTCACAGCTATTGTTTAAAAACTATAAACAATGGCAGGTGAAGCATCAAGCAGTAGTAGTGCAAATAAAAAGAAAGGAAAACTAGTAAGACAAGAATCTGGGAAATGTTCTGAAATTGAATCTGACAAATGTACTGCAGGCAGTAGTGCTCAGACGACGCGAGGAGGTCTTCGTGTTTACAAAATAGTTGTTCTAGGAGATGGAGGTGTTGGGAAATCAGGTATGACTTCTGTATGATAGTTCAAGGCCTTTGAGTTTTGTAAACATTCGTTTGTTATAGCTGTTACATTACAGTTCGTTAGCCACAGTTTCCTGGATTATCATGATCCCACAATAGGTGAGTGTTCTTTAATAATTACTATACCAGATTTCCATAAATAACATTAAGTACCATTTTAATGGTTACCTAGTAACATGGTTATTATTTATTGCACTTATCATTTTTAATTTTTATATAGCTTTTTATATCATAACAATTCTCTGGTTTGTTGTACACATGAGTTTGGTACTGCAATTCCTAATAATATTACTAATATTTAAATAGAATATTATTATTAATATAATTAATTATTATGGGGTGGCTAGCTCAGTGGTATGAAGTCGGCTTGTGGATCCTGAGAACCCTGGTTCGATTCCAACAGGCGACAATTTTCATAATTTCAAAAACCCCCTGTGGCTCCTCCACCACTAACATCTTTGCGGGCCGTGATTTAACGACTGGTAACCGCACTTCACGCGCAAAATATATCACTTACCGAGATCTGCTTAGGCAGAGTGCCACACCCAGTAATGGGTAGAAGGCGTGATGATATATTTATTTTATTTTATATTAATCTATATATACATTGTAAAAAAATATATTAATTTATATTTTCTGCAGTTTTTATAAGGTAGTTATAAATAAGATCGTTTTTAGTTTTACATTTTTATGCTACACTAATTTATATAGATGTTGAAATCTGACGGTTGGTAACTACATCTTAAATGTAAGACTCAACCAATCAGAAACTAGAAAACAATAGCTAGTATTCAGAAATATAACTGAGCATGCGCAGCCAATATTGGAATAAAGTTTAGTCAGTACTTATTTATTTAATTATTAATTGATGCTACTCTGTACAACAGAAACTTAATCCCAATTACATTAATATTATCCATTTATGTATATTACATTTTTTTTAATGGGGTGGCTAGCTCAGTGGTATGAAGTCGGCCTGTGGATCCTGAGAACCCTGGTTCGATTCCCACAGACGACAAACAATTTTCATAATTTCAAAAGCTACCCCTGTGGCTCCTCCACCACTAACATCTTTGGGGGTCGTGATTTGACGACTGGTAACCGCACTTCACGCGCAAAAATATATCACTTACCGAGATCTGCTTCGGTAGAGTGCCACACCCAGTAATGGATAGAAGGCGTGATGATATATTTATTTTATTTTACATTTTTTTTAAATAGTTTGGAATAAGGTTATCTTAGATAGATCTTAAGAATCTAGTTACTGTAAAGTTGTGGATTCTTCCAGAGGATTCCTACCAACAGCAAGCCGTCATCGACGGCGAACCCGCCTTGCTGGACATCCTCGACACTGCAGGTCAGGTCGAGTTCACAGCAATGCGTGATCAGTACATGCGCTGTGGAGAAGGTTTTCTCATCTGTTACTCCGTCACCGACCGCCACAGTTTCCAAGAGGCCCTCGAGTACCGCAAACTCATCGCCAGAGTACGAGCGGCCGAAGACACCCCCCTCGTCCTCGTAGGGAACAAGTTTGACCTTGCCACGCAGAGGAAGGTATCCACAGAGGAAGGTAAAACGCTCGCGAGGCAGTTTGGATGTCCGTTCTATGAGACATCGGCAGCTCTGAGGCATTATATCGATGATGCATTTCATACGTTAGTTAGAGAGATTAGAAATAAAGAAAGGCAGAAAGCGGGGATTAACTCGAGTGGGCCTAAGCCACACTCAGGAAGGCATAGTCGGTGGTGGAGACTGAGAAGTATATTTGCTTTAGTTTTTAAACGTAAACACAACTATTCTCCTTAAACGGACTATGATTTGAAACATTCTTAAAAAGTTACCAGTGATATATTTTCCTTGTTTGGGGAAAGTTTATTTTTTACTGCAATTTATATTGCGAAATATATGGCAGATAATAATATTTGTATTTTTCTATTTATAATTTAGCTTTGCTATTTTAAATATTACAGACATTCTTTGCTTTACAAATAGTAGGGGTTTCTTTTATTGTCATTTTGTTGCATCCATCCATATTTTTACTTTCTTATACACAGTATAAGGAAGTATTGGAATCGTGAAAAAAATCGTTGACGAGATTTTCGCTGAAATACGTGTTTTGAGGTACACTGAATTCGTTTTGATCATTTTCTCAATGATAGGCCTATTCTATTTTCCATTTGGATCAGATCTAACTTACATTTACTGAACCAAATCACTTATTTATTTCGCTGGATTACTTCACTGACTTTATTTCCAGTACTATTTTGAAGTAATTCACTCCAATAAATGCATCAGTTTACTAAATTCAGTTCATTTCGTCATGTTGTCTAATTTATCTGAACTGATTTAAATGAACCAAGTGGCAAATGGAATACAGCTAGTGTCTGTGTGTGTGGATGGATGTGTGTTCGAGTGTGCAATATCTCATGAACGAGATAAGATTTGTTAACAAAACTTGGTAATTATAAGTTTCATGAAAATACGAAGAGCTGAGTTGATTTTGAATGAAATTGAAAAACCGGAAGAGGAAGTTTACTGGACACCCAAAACAATAAATTCCATTTATTTCAAAACTGGAATCAGTTACGAAAAAAAGGTTCAAACAAAAGATGTTGATAAAAATATTTGGAACATAAAATGTTATTTGTAATTTTCCTGTATATGCGTTTAATTTTGAGAAAAACTAATTTTTATATTTAATAATATATTTCAATAATCATAGTAGCAATAGAACAAAAAACATAAATTTTAATTTTCGCTTTATCTAGTTATCTATGTCTTTTTTCGGAAAAACAAATACATCATTAAAATGGTCAAATAATTTGGCAACTTTACCTCAATTTAATCGACTTCGCATCTCACGGTTCTTGAGATACCAAGGGTTAGGCTCGAAAAACGGACTTTCTGTTTATGCCTCATCAGTAAAGTTAGACATAAAGTAGTCAACATTACTAAAAAATTATACGTAAACAAATTTGATATTTTATATGTTTCAAACATAAATGCTGAATTACTGAAAATCTAAATTACATGTTTAATAATATTATATATTCTGAATATTAAATATGCTGTGTATAAGAAAGGCGTGTGGTGTCCACACCAGATTTTTTATTTCGCCGACAAGTGCTCAGGACGCTATATTTATAATAAGAAACGACGAACGCTTGGAAACCCTCTTTGAATAATATTTGTTATAATTTGTTTTATTCTAGTTTTTGTTTCATGTATTTATAAAGCAAGAATAGTCTGTTAGCTAAAGTGCCACTTATTATTTTAATGAGGATATCGTACTTTTTATTTTCATGACAAATAAAGCTCACTATTTAAGTTACAACCAATACTTTGTTCTATAACTCTACTTAAATTCATTTTAAAACAGTGTGATGTCCTCATTGTTATTTTTATTTAATAAACTCAAATTGAGCTGTTATGTTTTAGATTAATTATTATTTAATTATGTTTAACACTTGTAATATTAAAAAATAGGCTACTTGTATCAAAACTGCACAAACACTTATGCTAGTCAAACAATAAAATTTGTTATTGTAAAAATCATAGCTTGTAGTATTTATTAGAGAAATATATTTATTTGTCATATAACGGCACAAAACTATATTTACGTGAGGTTACAAGGAGGAATTGATAAATACGTGAAATTTTAACATTTTACCGGTGCCGAATATAAACTGAAAATGTATATTTATTAATCTGCATTACTGTTCCAATAAACGCAATAAATCATTGCCTATCCGTAGATAGAAATTTATCTTTCATTACTTTATTTATTAACTACAATATGGTAATTTTTTAAGACTTACCTAAAACGTAATACAATCAGGAATTATTCGTACCTCTCAATCAATGGTTCATCAGAACTGAATTCATTTTATTATTGTAACTGAATGTACGGATCCAATTCAATCATATTAAGTATAATTTGTCGTTTATATTTTGTCTGAATCTTAGAATTTAGTAAAAATCAACATTTATTGGTGCTATCGAACAGATGTTCTTCGAATATTTGTTTTCTTTTATCATTTGATCTGTTAAAACTATTCTGTGTACTTTTTGAGATTTATCACTGTACGTTTTTCACTAAAATATCTTTTTTTCGTATTGCAATATAATTATTTAAAGTTATTTCATATACATACATTACAACAGAGATGGGGTGGCTAGCTCAGTGGTATGAAGTCGTCCTGTGGATCCTGAGAACCCTGGTTCGATTCCCACAGGCGACAAACAATTTTCATAATTTCAAAAACTACTCCTGTGGCTCCTCCACCACTAACATATTTGGAGGCCGTGATTTGACGACTGGTAACCGCACTTCACGCGCAAAATATATCATCGAGATCTGCTTCGGCAGAGTGCCACACTCAGTAATGGGTAGAAGGCGTGATGATATATTTATTTATTTATTTACAACAGAGATGGGGTGACTAGTTCAGTGGTATGAAGTCGGCCTGTGGATCCTGAGAACCCTGGTTCGATTCCCACAGATGACAAACAATTTTCATAATTTCAAAAACTACCCCTGTGGCTCCTCCACCACTTAAATCTTTGGATGCCGTGGTTTGACGACTGGTAATCGCACTTCACGCGCAAAATATATCACTTACCGAGATCTGCTTCGGCAGAGTGCCACACCCAGTAATGGGTAGAAGGCGTGATGATATATTTATATTGATTATTAAGTCATAACTATACAGTGAAAAATCTCATTTAGTCCACGATTATTTTTGCAGGGAAAAGAAATGACATTTACAAATCGGTATCGGTTTTTTAGCCTCAGCCAAATATATCAAATCAGTATGACCTTGCATTTCATGTACCTGCTTACTTAGATTATATGGTATAATCACAACATATTTTTAGAGAACGTTTAAAAATGTATATTCATTTATTTCTTTCATTGATCTCCATCTTTTATTCCTTTTACGTCAGTTTGAAACATCACGTTTATATTTGTTACAAAAGGTGTGTTCATATTAGTTATTGGTGATTACTTATACATGCACTGTTGTAGAAACTAAAAATGATATATATCAGGTAGCTAGAGATGCCAAATTGATTTTTGTCCGATGAATTTGTTCGTAAGTCATCTGTAAGTAATACAATTTATTTTATGCACAACCGGGCCAAAAAGGCATGTGTTTTAGCCCTAAAAAGCGGGCTTAAATACTTATTTTTAGCCCATGGGCCAAAAAGAAATAATTCCTATGGATTTATAAATGACAATTTTTGTTTATTGCGCTTGATTCTGCAAAATGTCTTTTTGACATACAACCTATTTACATATTTTAATGTTTTAAACATATAATTAAATGTTAATTTGTTGGGCACAAAATATTGTATGTACCATGAATGAAATTAGCGTTTCTGGCCCTTAGCATGTTATTAGCTCTCGGCGCTTTGTGCCTCGTGCTAATAATCATGCCGCGGCACAATGGGCCAAATCGGGATTTTACTATTCAAAAATCGGTGGAGACCTTAATATCCATCGGATCTGGATATTTTTTTTATGTAATTAATAAAATTTGACAGTCATTTAAAAATCTGCCTCGGCAGATGTGTCGGGAATTTCATTACCCTTAATTTAAAAAAATATATATCCAGATCCGATGGATATTAAGGTCTCCACCGATTTTTGAACAGAAAAATCCCGATTTGACCCACTGTGTCCGTTCCAGAAACGCCTGTTTTCGCTCTTGGTACATAAATAACTATTATTTGGATCTACACGTTGGATAGATTTTTAGCGCCTTTGAAAATATGTAATTTTTTTTATTTTTAAACATAAATAGTTGAATTGTACTGTTAAACGTTTCTGAATTATTTACATGTTGTTAATCTTCTGTAAAATAATTAAAGAAAGTGGATAAATACAGATACTTGATTAATATTTATGTTAAAACTTTTGGTGGTATCTCTAGAATTAAATGTTCTCCGAAAATAATTTAGTTTTGAAATTAATGTAGTGTACAATACTTCCAAAAACAATTACACTTTTCAGAAATTATCAATCAAAATTCTTGCTAAATGTACTAATTGTTTAATGTACTCTTAATGTAGAAAGATAATTCTAATGTTTAAAATTCTAATTTATATTACAACAGTGTCAACTTTATTCAGTAGACAAGTAAAATTCTAGTGAGCTAGAACTAATAGCAACTTTTACCTCAGGCGATTGATTATTGAGAGTAAAATTAACTGTACTATTTTCTAGAGTACCGATATTAAGTGGTCTTTAAACAGAACAAACACAATTAATGCTAGAATTAATACCGATGAGTGATTATGTCGTCTAACGTTCCTAAATCATTTTAGAGAACAGTTCAAAGTAAAAAAATAAAATTAGTCACTCATCTGTTATTCATACTAGCGAATACTGATTCTAATGTGGTTGATTTTATTTTTGGGCGCAATGTTAAGGGCACGGGACCACAGTTGCATGATATATACCCAATATATGCGAAGGGTAGTTTAGTGGGTATCTGCCCTTTTAATACTCTCTGTGTAATTCATATTTTGCAGCTTAGTGTCGAAACCAAATGATTTCATACCACGCAGTGCTGTTCTGCAAAATATGATTTGATGATTTTATTTAATTGTTTAGAACTGGGATAAACATTATTTTTCTGCTATCAAACTTTTTATAGTGGTCTAAATAATTGAGAAATGCATAGACCATAAGGTATGAACAAAAATGAGGAAACAGCGACTTTTTCAAATTGTTAAATAATAGTAGAGAGGAAAATTTCAAATAAGAATTGTAGATACTAAAGCGTTCTTTACAGTAGAGCATTATAATATAGTGATTTGTTTCATTAGGACTAAAAAAGAAATTTTTGGATCGGGTAATAAATATTTCGAGACTCGAAATAGTGTTTTGGTCCAATTGAAACATATTATTATTATTTTTTTATCAACTGATTTAGAAAATTCCGCAGATTTATTCAAATCAAAATCAAACAAATTAACACAATCATTTTTGTTATCATAACAACTGTAGTAAAAATGCTATTTTTGGTTTCAGGACCAAAAAACGATCATGTATCCATGGTAATGTAAACATTCCTGAAATAGTTTTCTTTTACTATAGAAAAAGTTAAATATTGGTGTCATCAAATGGATGAATTTGTTTGTATTGTCTGTTTTTGAAATATGGTATATGATAAAACAAATAATTGAAAATTAAATATTTGAATAGTATACTTTTTTTATGGGGTGGCTAGCTCAGTGTTATGAAGTCGGCCTGTGGATCCTGAGAACACTGGTTCGATTCACACAGGCGACAAACAATTTTCATAATTTCAAAAACTACCCCTGTGGCTCCTTCACCAATAACATCTTTGGTGGCCGTAATTTGACGACTGGTAACCCCACTTCACGTGCAAAATATATCACTTACCGAGATCTGCTTCGGCAGAGTGCCACACTCACTAATGGGTAGAAGGCGTGATGATATATTTATTTATTGTATATTTTTCCACTTTTCAATGATGCTAAGTTTGTTTTATTTGCTTTTATTTTTTAAATTTATTAGTAAATATGTTTAATAGTAGTTTCAAAAATTAATGAAATTACTTATCAGTCTTATTGTTTCTATGATATATATTAATTCATCATACGTCATTTCCTTCAGCAAAGTATAATTAATTTCGTAGGCTACTAGATTAACGTTTAATAGTTTATAATTGATTAATCATGTAAATTAATGCAAGCATATTTGGCATTATTAAAAAGAGAAGATTTTTAAATATGTACTTTCATTCCTTTTCATATCTTAAAAATGGCCGATTGGAAAAAATATTTTAATTCACCATTGTAAATAGAGCTTTAGTATCCACAATTTTTATTTTAAACATTTCTTTCTACCGATTACTGTTTACGAACTAAAATTATTTGAAAAAAAAACCGCAATATTCACATTGTCACTCGCATCTACAGACCTATGCATTTTTTTGGTAAAACTAAAAAATTACTAAACTGTTCTTAATATAACAATTTTGGCTAATTCGATTCGTAGTTTTTATAGTTATATATTGCTCAGCGTGTAGCATTTTAGTAGTACTGTTAACTAGTAGTCTACTAGTTTTATTTTTCTTGTATCAAACATTCCCAAGTTATTAAAAATACCTAAAAATCTAGTATAATAATTAAAAAATATTTGATGGCGAAAAAATAAAGTTGGTCACCCTTAATCGGTATTCCTGTGTAGCATTTTAGTACAACTAACTAGTAGTGTACTAACTCATGGATAGTCAGTTTTTACTGCCTAAAGTTCCTAAATTATTTTCAAAATGTACAGCTATTATTATTTAAATAATTTAGGAATAAAAAACTGATCTTATCTTTATATACTGTGTTTTTATTAAATATTTTATTAATAAAGTAAATACCTACCCATATTACTACACTTTAAAGTACAGGTATTTCTGAAATTTATTGTGTAGCTTGTAAAAAATAATAATGATTCTTATATTATGCAGAACAGCACTGAAAATTCTAATTGTAAATAAATTGTTGTAAACTACTGTAAATGGCTGATACATATATCATTTTACTGCCAATATTAATATATAAAGTACAGAAAACACTCAAAATGTTTTTATCTGTGAATTATATTATTATGAAATTATTTTTGTATATCCAGTACTTATTATTGTAAAATAATTTGAGTGGTTTCTTTACTTACAAACAATCATTGATAAGTAAAGAATTATTTGGATTTATTTATGTATTTATTTGTAAAACGTGTTGTCAAATTATTAATAAATACATAATAGAGTTGAAATAATTGTTTAATTATTAAAATGAGAGGGCTGCAATCTCTTGTAAAATCATGAATTGTTTTTGAGTGAGATGTAAATGAAATACCACTCTTGTACTGACTTCAAAATAAGTTTTAATATTCGAAGCGCAATATCGTTGCATTACACGTGGAGTAAAAATGTTGTAACATAATAGAGAATCATTTTCAATTAGGTTAGAGTCCCGACATTCATATGTAAATGTGAATAATTCTACTTCATTTCATTACTGAGGTTCGACATAAGTTGATAAGATATGTGTTCATATTTATTTGCACTTTAGATGCCGATAAATTAATTTTTTATTATCTGCTTTTGAATAATACAATACGAATCTATAAGAGCTGAGCTTCAAATATCTAGGTAAGAAATTAAATAAATAATAATATTAATTACAAGAATGATTTGATTGTTATTCATTTGTAATGTTCGAAAATAAATGTTATATGTTTCTTATATTTATTTAAGGATATATTTAAAATCCATTTTGTATTATTTATAAACCCAATAAATGTATTATACAAAGCTATTACAATTATTTCTTGCGAGAAATTAATTACAAAAGTACAAATAATTTTGATATTTTTGCATGAACGTCAATGTCAAACATTCCTAAATTAAAAATATGCATTTTCCTCTACAGCCAGATTCTCAAAAAAGTTTTATCTAATCTTGAATTTTGAATTAGCTAATTTTAGTCCGATTTAAAAATGTTAATTCAATTTAGTTTTTAAAAACTGTATGGAAACAACATTATACTATAGTTTCTTTAAATTTTTTTAGGAATATGGTTAAGTTTAATTTAACAAATCCAAAATTTAGGATTAGCTAAATTCTAGCAAAACTTGAGAATTTGGACTGCTAAAGTTTAGGTACTTCTACTTTTTTCTCTGTTTTGAAATTTAGAAAGTTTGTCAGTTGCCGTTCATACTTAGCGATTTATATATAAAATAATATTTAAGCTTAAAACTACATTATAAATATTTAATTTTAAACACTCGTTTCTTGGAATAAGTTATCATTAAACCATTTGGTTAATATTTCTTTTAGTTCTAATTTTTCCTGTTCACTGCAAAATGTATAATCAATTGTATTGAAACAAATTTTCCATAAATCTATTTTTGACAGTCCAAAAGTATCTGAAGCAATTTTAAATTCTTGAGATAATGTAGTCGAAAATACACCTTTATCGTCCGTCTATATAAGCAATAAAGTTGTTAAATTTATATTTTACTGTTAATTTAAATAAAATACTTACACACAAAGTAAACGGATGACCAGCTAACAGCAAATGTTTTAAATGATGCTGTTTATATTCTTCGGTAGTTTTTGTTTTAACATTTGAAGTTAAACAACATTCTGAAACAAAAATATGCGCAGATTTATCACTATCTAGAAATGTTATATGCATATATACATCCCTTCAATTAGAGTAGTACAAATTGAACATTACAGCCTGATTCTCAAAAAAGTTTTAGCTAATCCTGAATTTTGAATTAGCTAATATTATTCTAGGCCGATTTTAAAAATTTACTGAAAATCAAATGGTAACAAGATTATATTAGAATATATTGAAACTTTTTTGGGAATATGGTTTAGCTTAATTTAACCAATCCAAAATTCAGGATTAGCTAAAACTCTTTTAAGAATTGGACTGTTCAATTGTGTATTTAAAATATTCATAACTTTTGTTTATCGTATATTGATATTTCTTAAAAGCAATTAAGAAACAATTTTTTCAACAATTACTTGTGAAAATTACATTTCTCTCACTCAATTTAGTTGTGATAGTAACCATTTTCCTCACTACTGATGAAAGTAATTTACTTTCAACACTAGTGAGGGAAATGGTTCTTTCACTACTAAACTGAATAAAAGAAATGTCATTTTAAAA
Source organism: Pterostichus madidus (assembly GCA_911728475.2). Taxonomy (NCBI): domain Eukaryota; kingdom Metazoa; phylum Arthropoda; class Insecta; order Coleoptera; family Carabidae; genus Pterostichus; species Pterostichus madidus. The sequence continues at coordinate 12,126,421 of OU452315.1, forward strand.
AAATTGTACACGTTCTTAAACATTTTTGTTTGTGGTAACCAAGGAAACATTACGTGCATTTGATAATAGAACTCCTGATAAAATAATTATTGTATTGATTAACGCAATCATAAGAATGTAATTTTCACATGTAATGTTGAAAAAAATACAGGTGATCAAAAGGAATTGTTATAGTTGGCAATACAATTTCAGAGATCTTTATATTCCACAGTTGGCACAACGTCCGGTAAAGGCGGAAATACTATTGGACATTTCTAATAAATACAAATAGGTTATGTCAGGAGTCTGACAGCTAATAGAATTTTGACTTTTTAAGTAATAGAAATACTTTAGAAATAAATGTAATAATAAATGTACTCAAATTTAAATTTTAAATATCACTGTCAACAACAGGAAATGAATGTATGTATCAGGCTTACCAATTTCAAGTAGTTTTTTTTATTGCCAACTGTAACAATTCCTTTTGATCACTCTGTAGTATGTAACACACGTGAGAACGAGCCATTGCAAAACTCGTACTATTGGAACACTCGCTATTGCTCGTGTTACAAACTTTCGTATTCGTTTATTAAAACCCTTTTCTCACTAGTATTACAATATACTATTTAATTATATAAAATTTGTAAATTAAAATCATATCTAGTATTTTTAAAAGAAAAATTAACGCCTAATATTTGAAATTGAATAATTATAAACATCGGTACGTCTAACAATATTTGAAAATACATCCCGATTTGGTGACTCCATCTACAGTCATAATTCCTTTCATACAAGCTAGTCTCGTCTTTCGTTCAAATAACAAACTTTCAATCATATCCATCCATTTATTCCTAATTTCATCCAAATTAATTTATCCAAAATATGTTCCACATGTCCAAATCGTATTAAATAAAAAGATAAGAAATATATTTACCGACAGGAATTCTTTGTTTCCTCAATTCTTCCCATAATTCAATATTTCCTCCGGTCTCGGAGTGAATACAGGTTCCATGTCCCAATCTGTTTGGTTTAAACTTCAAGATTTCTTGTATTTCAACTTCATTTTTGACTTCAGCACAATGGACAGTTAATTTCAAATCGCTTTCATTTCTAATTTTGTTCAACAGCCCTTCAAACCAAATTCCCTTTGTAGGGTCTCCACTTACATCTACCCCCACCACAATTTCCGGTACCTTTTTTCGATATTCAATTGATAATTCAACATTTTCTAGTGCTTCTTCTATTGGCTGCTTTCTGTCCAATGATAAAATTAATTTTACTTTAATTTGAGGAAAAACTGTTTCGGATTGTTTTATCCCTCCTAATACTGCTTCAATGTATTGCCTCTTAGTCATGTTACCCTCTTTTCTTGGGGTAGTACGAATTTCTAAGTAAACGACGCCGTCTTCTGAAAATTCTTTAATGACGTTTTCAGCAGCTATTTGGACTGCTTCCGGGGATGAAGTTGCGCTATGCGCGATTTTAAATATTTCAAAACATTCTTCTAAAGTTCTTGATGGGCCTAAATCTAAGACTTTGTTAAGTTTTAGGAAATCTGTGATTGATTCTTTAGACGCGTGAAGATCTCGAAGAGTTTCTTCACTTAGTGAACCGTTTAAATGTGCGTGCAGTTCCTAAAATTATTTCATAAAATATAATTTTTATTTTGGTGTATGGGAGTGTGAATTTGAGAACCTCGGTTCGATTCCCACAGCCGATAAACAATTTTCACCGCAATAAAATTACCCCTGTGGCTCCTGCTCCACTAACATCTTTAGGGGCCGTGATTTGACGACAGGTAATCGCACTTCGCGCGCATAAATATATCATTTAACGAGATCTGCTTCGATAGAATGCCACACCCAGTAACGGGTAATTTGGTTTTACGTTGTGTTAATTTAATAGCTCATAGTTACAACAATACCGAGATCTGCAAATGCAGAGCTAGTAGATTGAGAAATATCCCAATTTAAGATTCTAATGTACGCCAAAAAATTCAGTACAAAAATATGAAAAATAAATATATCATCTCATCTTTTATCTATTACTGGGTGTGGTACTCTGTCGTAATGATATATTTATGTGCGTGAAGTGCAGTTACAAGCCGTCATATCACAGCCCCCAAAGATGTTCGTGGTGAGAGAGTCAAAGGGGTAAATTGAATGTAGTAAAAATTCAGTACAAAAATATTAAAAATAAATATATCATCACGTATTTTACCCATTACTGGATGTGGCAGTCTACCGTAGCAGATCTCGGTAAGTGATATATTTATACGCGAGAAATCAAATTACAAAGCCCCCCCCCCCAAAGATATTAGTGGAGGGGAAGCCACAAGGGTAATTTAAATGTGGTGAAAATTGGAAATCGAAATCCACAGACCAGAACCCAAAAAATATTATGCTTGTTACTTTAGATTAAATAAAATAAATATATCATCACGCCTTGTACCCATTACTGGGTGTGGCACTCTGCCGAAGCAGATCTCGGTGATATATTTTGCGCGTGAAGTGCGGTTACCAGCCGTCAAATCACGGCCCTCAAAGATGTTAGTGTTGGGGGAGCCTCAGGAGTAATTTTAAAATGGTGAAAATTGTTTGTCGCCTGTGGAAATCGAACCAGGGTTCTCAGGATCCACAGGCCGATAACCACTGAGCTAGCTTTAGTTTGAAGGTAAACAATTTTATCTACTGAGATCTGCAAATGCAGAGCTGCTGCACTGTGAAATATTACAAATAAGGCGTGATGATACATTTATTTAATTTTTCGTTTTTTTAATATGTTATTTATATTAATAAATTGCTCAAAATATAGTGGTCATTAGGCTAGTCCGGCTCTGGATACAATTATAATTTCAGTTTATATCGGTTTAATTAATCAATATCTCGCATGAATTAATATTATGACTGTACTTGAAAAAGATAGGTTACAAAGTAAAAACTTATTTATATGTTAAAACTAATAAGGTTAAACCAGAGAGCATTTAAATAATAATGATTATTTTAAAACTGCGTAATAATTTCGGCGCGCTCGATAAATATATTGTTGATATAACAAACTAAAGAGAATCATGGTTTTACGACAGAACTTACCAGTTTAGGCAGCGAAGTATAAAACGTTTTATCCATGACTATCTGTTAATAATCACTAATGTATGCAACTGAAAATTAAATACAGATTAATCACTATAAAATGCACAAAATCTTCCGGTAAATCTTCTGTCACAATCAACAATACCCACGTGCTTCTCCGCCGAGTATTACCGAAACATCCCGAGAATCCCCGAGCAAGTCCTTCAAGCGCCAAATTGCAAATAACCCATGCAAATTTTTCAAACGAATTTATGAAAATATTCTCTGTGTTCACGCATGAATAATTCATATTTCTACCGTAACAGAAGTGTATAAAACAGAAGGTGTGAATTTTATGCATGTTTCTCCGATGCGAACTTGTTCCTGCAACAAGCAGAGCTTTCAAGTGACGATCGGCGTCGTTGCGCGTCAGTTCAATTCCTGCTGTCGTCGGAGTAGGATGTGTCGTTGAAGACTTTAACCGCGATGTAATATACGCTATAAACATGGAAAACAAAGATGATATAAACAACAAAATTGATTCGCAAATATTAAAAACAAACAATAGTCTCTCATTTATTGTGTTTTTATTAGTAACAATCATCTTTGCAAGCGAACTTTTTCTAGTACATTATCTCCAAAACTCTTTTACAAGTGAAATCGGTGCGAATTTCGTGACAAAATCTGACCTACCGGATATATTTCTAGATTTACTAACTAAAGATGAACAAATACGATCAGTTTTACGAGTGTTAGTGCGGGATGGAGAGCAATCTAGTGAATCTAAAAACTTTGCGAATAGACGAAAACGTGGTGCGTTAGTTGTTGATGATGATAATATGGTAACATCGCAAGATGATGCTGGCCAAGTTGAGTTCTTTAACCCGAAGTTAAGGCATGAATTGGAGGCGAAAGATGAGATTGAGAGGCAGAGGACCGGTGCCAAGGGCAGTGCACCAGGAAGCGATTCGTGGGTTTGGTTGACAAGTTACTGCAGAATACCGGTAAGATTGAAATTGTTACTGAAAATCAATTATATTTAATTTGGTGTTTTATTAACTATAATAATATTGGCGGAGTGTTAGTTATGTTAACTGTCGGTAGCATAGCATAAATGATTTATTTACTTCTGATATTCTGTACAACAGGAACTTAATTGCAATTATAGTACAACAGGATTCGAACTTACCTCAATGTAGACTGTTAGTTCATATACTATATTAGTTTTATACAATTATACAATACTTTTTAATTGATGTTGAACCTGTTGTATATATTTTTAAATATATTAAGGACCAGTTTTGCTCTGAAAGATAAATATTTATCAGATAAATAACAGATATCGCAACGAAATCAAAAAATTAACTGTAAAAATAATGTTTTTTACTTTCTTATACGCAGTATAAGAAAGTATTGGAATTGTGAAAAAAATCGTCGACGAGATTTTCGCGGAAATACGTGTTTTGAGGTCCACTGAATCCGTTTTGATCATTTTCTCAATGATGTCTGTGTGTGTGTGTGGATGGATGTGTGTCTGAGTGTGCAATATCTCATGAACGAGATAAGATTTGTTAACGAAACTTGGTAATTATAAGTTTCTTGAAAATACGAAGAGCTGAGTTGATTTTGAATAAAATTGAGTAACCGGAAGAGGAAGTTTACTGGACACACAAAACAATAAACTCCATTTATTTCAAAAATGGAATCAGTTACGAAAAAAAGTTTCAAATAAAGGATGATAGCAAAAATAATTGAAACTTAAAATGTTATTCTCAATTTACCTGTATATGCGTCTAATTTTGAGAAAAACTAATTTTTATATTTAATAATATATTTCAACAATCATAGTAGCAATAGAAACAAAAAACATAAATTTAAATTTTCGCTTTATCTAGTTATCTATGTCTTTTTTCGGAAAAATAAATCATTAAAATGGTCAACTAATTTGGCAACTTTGCCTCAATTTAATCGTCTTCGTATCTCACGGTTCTTGAGATACCAAGGGTTAGGCTCGAAAAACGGACAGCCTGTATATGCCTCATCAGTAAAGTTAGACATAAAGTAGTCAACATTACTAAAAAATTATACGTAAACAAATTTTATATTTTAAGTTTCAAACAGATAAATGCTGAATTAGTGAAAAACTAAATGACATGTTTAATAATATTATATAACATTCATATATTCTAAATATTAAATATGCTGTGTATAAGAAAGATTTTTTATTTCGTTTTTAACTCTATTTTCAATGTATGAAACAAGTTTATCAGATACTTTATCCGAAGAAGGAAAGATCGACATGCAATTTTTGCGTCAATTTTACTATACAAATAGTATTATTTAAAGAAATCAACTGAATATAAAAACAAAAATAGCAACCGAAAGCAATTTATAATTTTAAAAAATACCACTAGCAATACATGCGTGTCTAGCATGTAATCTTCCCGGCGAATACAATTCGTCTGTTTTCAGGAAGTTTCACTGAATACACTAATTAGTGTATTCAGTAGTAGTTCTAATTACTTTTACAAACATTTCAAACGTATTTTGCTAATACTTTTTGCGTAGTAACATTTTGTTCCAAGCACAACTTTCCAGTTTTTATAAGGATAAAATAAAATAATATTAAATTATATCTGCCGGATTTTTAAAACTACCCCTGTGACTTCCTCTCCACTAACATCCTTCGGGGCCATGATTTGACAGCTGATAACCGCACTTCACGCGCAAAATATATCACTTACCGAGATCTGCTTCGGCAGAGTGCCACACTCAGGCGTGATGTTTATTTATTTATTTTATGTTGCATTATGGGGTAGGTGGCTCAGTGGTATCGAGTCGGCATATGGATTTGAAAATCTGGGTTCAATTCCCACAACAAACAATTTTCACGACATTAATATTACCCCTATGGCTCCCTCTCCATTAACATCCTTCAGGGCCATGATTTGACGGCTGATAACCGCACTTCACGCGCTTAAATATATCACTTATCGATAACGGCAGAATGCCACACCCAATAATGGGTAGAACATATCATGATATGCCATATTTATTTATTTATGTTGCATTATTTGATAAATTTGCCGTGTTCGAGTACTATAAATTTATGAATTATTTAATTATAATAATTTAATTTTCATTAAACGACACATATTTAGTTTTAATTGATAATACTAGTAACTAACATTATTTATTGTAGATAAATAATTAATTATTCATTGGGTTAGGTCATTTACCAATCTATACACATGAGTAATTCATTGGTTATTATTTATTAAACAAAAATATAAACAGCTCATAGATAATTTGTGAATTAATGTTGCTGCATGTACTTGTTTATTTAGTTACTATTAATTCATTTACCTGCTATAATAGTTTTTTAATTCATTGTTGCCAAATTTCCATTTCTTTTAAGGTAGTACTAGTGTGACGGTGGCGCCATCGGTTGTCGAGTGGCGAAACTGACGCTCAAAAAATATAAAAATTGAATAAAATAAGTATTTTATACCTATTATGATTTGAATATCATTAATTGTTAACAGGTTGTTGGTCTAGTGAATTTTCAAATACCATACCACCGTGTGGTGTTACCATTATAAATTTGGATTCTGAATTTTTCGTTAAAAACAAGGCTTTGCATGGCTATATAGCCATTACTAAACGATAAAAAACTTTCTCCTTCTGATACAAAATACATGGATAGTTCTGGAACATCATACTAGTTTTTCAAATGAAACTGCAAAATTTTAGAGGTACACAAACCAAATATGTGCGATTCTGAGTGATGATCGCCATAAGCCCCGTGTATAAGAACTCAACTTTACAAGCGAATATATTTATTCACAGACGATGAATGTGTTTCATATTTTATCAGGATGCGTATGACTATCCAATGTTTACGTGCGCCAAATCTGCAAAAAAAAATTTCACGTTAGTACTATCTTAAGTAGCTTATGTCGCTTTACAAAGGATTGTACAATGTTTTTTTTTGCATTAAGATTGTTATCCATTTTCTAAACATACTGTATTATTTTGTGAAGTAAAGTGATTTCTATTTTTTTCTAATAAAAAAATCTTTTCATCGTATTGCCTGTGGAAATATTTTCAAATAAAAAGAAAATTTAAGCTTGTCTGATAAGAAATGTGACGTATACTCGTAGATAGATAAAATCGTTCTGACATTGTAGATTTTTATCTGAAAATACGAATTTACAATTTAATATTTTGTTCTTGTTTATTTTGTATCTAAATACATAAATACGAGTACATAACATCACGCTATCTCCCACCAAATGGGGTAGCACGAACCCTTGTTACATTTATCCAATAGATCCATTCTGGAATTGATTTTCGTACAATATTCTTATCCTGACTTCTGGCACATGACTTTCGCTTCATCCAATACCCACATTTATAATTTTAAATGTAGATACGAGGTGTGGCTATTAAATAACGAGACTGACGCCGCTACAGACGAAGTACGCATGCGCACCAGCGACCGTCAGCTTTTTAACTTGAAGCTTTCTCTTTCGAATGCAGTACCTATCGCTTCTATAAACAAATCCGTATAGCCGTAGAATTCGTTCTAATTAGAGTTGTTTTTTTTTGTTTCGCCGAAAAAATGTTAAGTGCAACATTAGACCAACGAATTGTTGTGAAATTTCACTTGAAACTTGGCAAAACTGCTACTGAAACTTATAATTTATTGAAAAAAGTACCCGAATTGTGGAAGGACAAGTCCATCAAAACAATGCGCTGGCTCATTCCGCAATGTCTGTCAAGAGATTTCTAGCTAAGTACAGCATTCCAGTGTTGGACCATCCGCCTTATTCGCCAGATCTTGTACCGTGCGACTTGTATCTGTTTCCTAAGGTGAAATTTGCCTTAAAAGCAACAAGATTTGAGCTTTGAAAGAGAAATCGGCACGCGTTCTGAAGGAGCTGACAGAAGAAGACTTCCAGCACTGTTTCGAACAATGGAAGATTCGCATGGAGCATTTTAGGGATAGAGGAGGGGTGTATATTGAAAGTGATAATAAGTAAATAGGTATGGAATCAAAATAAAACGTTAAAACAGCATCAGTCTCGTTATTTAATAGCCACACCTCGTATATTTTGCTTGTATAGTGCAGTTACTAGTTGTCAAATTACGCCTCCTCTTCAAAGATTTTAGTAACAGAGAAGTCATAGAGGTAAAAATTCCAGTTATTGTCTGTGATATTCTCATTCCACATTTCGATACATCTCTTTCTAAGATCTGCAACCGTATATCTGCCACACCCATAAATTGGTAAAGGAAACAATTAAGTATAATTGTTCGTTTAATAAATGCAAATTCCACTGTTAATTCCTGCTCTTGGAATATGACGCAATAATAAGCTCCGATGCATTTTTTCCGTACGTAAATTGTTTCAATCTGATTATTTATGATCGCTCGGTTGGTCCAACTGACACAAATAAATTGTCAATTTGCTGTTTACAATCAAGCGGGCTGCGAGAGCTGCACGCACACTTGATCGCGGTTAAATGTATATAATTTATTCTATTGTTTTGATTGTCGCGATGCAAGTGCTTCAAAAAAATGACCGTCAACTGTTATTGGAAGTGTTTGTTTGTATGTGGAGCCATAACATAAATTGATTGCATCATTTTGGTCTATTTAACGATGCGATAATACAAATGAGTTATTTTCCTGCTGGAATTATATTTTGCTAATTTTAATTGATGAAAATTTCATCCAATGAATTATTGTGTTTTGAAATATGGACACTACAAAATTAAATTGTAAATTTATGAATACAACTTCAGGCAAATATTTCATAATTTATTTGCTACTCTATATAAATAAATAAATAAAAAATAATAAATATATCATCACGCCTTCTACCCATTACTGAGACAAATTTTAATTTTCGCTTTATCTAGTGATCTATGTCTTTTTTCGGAAAAACAAATACATCATTAAAATGGTCAACTAATTTGGCAACTTTACCTCAATTTAATCGACTTCGCATCTCACGGTTCTTGAGATACCAAGGGTTAGGCTCGAAAACGGACATTCTGTATATGCTTCATCAGTAATTATACGTAAACAAATTTGATATTTTATGTTTCAAACAGATAAATGGTGAATTACTGAAAATCTAAATTACAAAAAATAAAATAAATAAATATATCATCACGCCTTCTACCCATTACTGGGTGTGGAACTCTGCCGAAACAGATCTCGGTAAATGATATATTTTGCGCGTGAAGTGCGGTTACCAGCCGTCAAATCACGGCCCCCAAAGATGATGCGACAGGAGTAGTATTACATACATTCATACATACATATCTTCACGCTATATCTCAACAAATGGGGTAGCACGAACCCTAAAATCACTCATAAAACATTCACTCATCACACTCACCAAACAATCAGCCCTCGTCAAACATTTTCATCCAAACAAACCACCCTCACTTCAACCACATTCATAGATCACTCCATATAAACTCATTCATTTATTACACTCGAAATCATTATCACACAACAAACCTTAAATCACATCATTCCTATTCACTTATCATTCATCTTCTTTCTTCAACGTACATAACATATGCATAAAACATCTCAAATTACTCACGTTTACTCCTAACAACGAATCTAATAACGAAACTAGAGTAGTATTAATGTGGTGAAAATCTTTGTCGCCAGTGGGAATCGAACCAGGGTTCTCAGGATCCACAGACCGACACGATAACCACTGTGCCATCTACTCCATAAATAATAAATAAATAATATTATATAACATTCATATATTTTAAATATTAAATATGCTCTGTATGAGAAAGTCGTGTGGTGCCCACACCAGATTTTTACTTTCTTATACGCAGTATAAGGTAGTACTGGAATCGTGAAAAAATCGTTGACGAGATTTTCGCGAAAATACGTGTTTTGAGGTTCACTGAATCCGTTTTGATCATTTTCTCAATGATGTCTGTGTGTATGTGTGTGTGTATGTGTGTGGATGCATGGATGGATGGATGGATGGATGGATGGATGGATGGATGGATGGATCGATGGATGGATGGATGTGTGTCCGAGTGTGCAATATCTCATGAACGAGATCAGATTTGTTAACGAAACTTGGTAATTATTAGTTTAATGAAAATACGAAGAGCTGAGTTGATTTTCAATGAAATTGAAAAACCGGAAGAGGAAGTTTACTGGACACACAAAACAATAAATTTCATTTATTTCAAAAATGGAATCAGTTACGAAAAACAGTTTCAAATAGAAGATGTTGGCAAAAATATTTGGAACATAAAATGTTGTTTAAATTTTTCTGTATATGCGTCTAATTTTGAGAAAAACTAATTTTTATATTTAATAATATATTTCAATAATCATAGTAGCAATAGAAACAAAAAACATAGATTTTAATTTTCGATTTTTCTATTTATCTATGACTAACGTGACCATTTTTTGTTTAACTCAAAACGGGACATCGGTTTATTTGCGTTAGGGGTTCACTGTAGGAAAAAACACACATTTAAAAAAAAATATTTTATTAATCAAAGTAGTGTATGTATTTATTAGAAATGAAATAAAAAAAGTTATGAATCCTAAACTTAATTATTTTTATATTTGTCAGAGGAACAAATTTCTTTTAATACAGTAGGTGATGATTTGAAGTAAGAATAAAATTCTTGGCACGTTTTATTAATATTCACTTTAGTAACCAACATCGCCATTAAGACCGGAACCTGTAACTGGGTTTTTTCACTCGTCCACAATTTGTTCATTAAAGAAAAGACTCTTTCTACTGGTGCATTTGTGCCAGGCAGACATAAAATATATTAAATCAAAATACAAAAATGTGCATGTTTTAGATTGTTGGTGTGAAAGTGTTTGAATACTTCAACCCAACGTGTTTCCGTCGAAATATTTTCATTATTCCATTCGGTTACTTTTTGCGATGTGATGTAATTAGAAATTAATGAAAATTCGTCAAATACTTCTGTGTCTTTATTGCAATCAATATATCCTTTTTTAATCAATAAATCCAATGCTTTTTGAACGTCTTCCCATGCAGGTACTTTTTTTAAATCTGCCCAATAAAATATTTCCAATTCTTTAGTAAAAAAGCAAGTCCACTGTTCCAAATATTCACGACTTGTTTTATAAAATTCTGTAGCTGTACTTTTTACAAACTCTTCGTCAATAATATCAGTGCCACTATTTTTCAATTTCAGCATCAAACTACGGACTGTAAATGGAAGAAACTGATTAGTCTGTTTCTGGGTCAAATTATCTTTTAGTTGGTTAATTTCTCTTGCAGCTTCAATTGCCGATAAGGTCTGGCCTTCAATTTTCAATACAGCTTGATGAAAGCTTGCCGACTGAGCGTGTACAAAATGGAGCCACAATTCTGATGTGGGATCTTCAAAAAACTTTTTCAATATTTGGGGACATTTTTCAATGCTCAAAAAGTAGTTCTGCAGTGGCTGGTACATTTTTAAAACCCTTTCCACAGCTGGCATAAGCGCAAGCCACCTGGTTTTGCTATAGCCCAGCATTTTCTGGTATTCTGTTTCAGTTTCAGCACAAAACTCCTTTAGAGCTTCAACTCGAACAGTGTAAATATAAAAAAATGAATAAATTTTTACAATAATGCATTCGTAGTCGACGGGTAGGCCATCTGCAGCAGATTTTATTGCGTTGTGAATTATATGGGCTCCACATCCAATACCTATTAATGTTTTTTCAAGAGATGATTGCAATTTCACTAATACATTATTAGTTCCTCGCCTAGCTGCGCCCCCAAAATTGACGTTGGCATTATCCCCACAAAATGCCACGACTTTTGAAGTCAAATTATTTTCAGTCAACACTTGGACTAAATAATTGACAATGATATCAGAAGTTTCACCGGGTTGGTCTTGGAGGGTTAAAATTTTTACTTGCACACCTTGGTAAGGTTGAAAAAAGCGTACTAGAATAGGATATATTTTCTTGTTTCCATGGTTTGAGGCGTCGGTTAAAATTGTAATACAGTTGGATTTACCAAGATCGTCTTTTAAATCTTTGATCGCTGTACGCGCCAAAACATTTACTACAATAGCTTCTGTTTTCGTACGCGCGCATCTAAATTTCTGATCAAAACACGATTGGATTAATTTCGACGCACAATCATTGGAGCGAAAACTGTGGTTTTCTTGTATCGTGTGATAGGCCCAGACACCTTCTGCCGCAGCGATATCCAAATCCTTCGAAGTAGGTACGTTTGATTTCTTGAAAAAATTTAACATTGAAGAACTTGAAGCTGCGGCACGATCGGCATTTTTATGTTTATCAGACTTTAAATGCTGTTCAATATCACCGGCACCGCTATGGGAAACACTAAACTCTGTGCGGCACTTTTCGCATCTGACACCCGAAGGAGTATTTGTTTGCTTAATGAACGGGTATTTTGCTTGCAAAGCATCATTGAACGTACACTTGCGTTTCGGCATAGTGCTCCCTCCACCCACTCGCGTTGTTAAGTAACCGATAGATCCGATAAGATAGTGGGAGCGTCGCGTCGCCTTGTTCAGGAGAGGTGGCCTGGTAACTGACTTTAGTGGTGGGGAGACGGCGTCAGCAAGCTGCAGACATAGGCGCCGAGCCATCTGACACAGAGCCCTTCTGTGCACGGGCACTTGGGAACTGAAACTGCTGAATCCCCTCACTTCTTTATTTACGCCATTCATTTTTAATAAATCTTTAAAGTTCTTAATTATTTGTAATAAGCACGTTAGTGAAATCCCAGCTTATGTCAGAAATTACTAATAAAATCATCAAAAGTAATGAAATAAATTTTTAACTTTCCAAAACGGGACAAAAGGGCGTCCCGAAGCAGTCCGTCGGGACAACGGGACGAACCTTTCAAAAACGGGACTGTCCCGTTCAAAACGGGACGTCTGGTCACGTTATCTATGACTTTTTTTGGAAAAACAAATACATCATTAAAATGGTCAACTAATTTGGCAACTTTGCCTCAATTTAATCGACTTCGTATCTCACGGTTCTTGAGATTCCAAGGGTTAGGCTCGAAAAACGGACTCTCTCATAAGTAAAGTTAGACATAAAGTAGTCAATATTACTAAAAAATTATACGTAAACAAATTTGATATTTTATTTGTTTCAAACAGATAAATGCTGAATTACTGAAAATAGAAATTACATATATATTCTGAATATTAAATATGCTGTTTATAAGAAAGTCGTGTGGTGTCCACACCAGATATTTTTATCTTGTTCATCATTGATTACCCTTACTCTACTTTCCCTCCCATTTTACTCCCTCCATTCTTCCGGTATACACATCTGGTAGTGCTTCCCTGCATATAAGGGATGTAAAATGAACTTCAAAGTAATATAATATTTATCCTTCTCAGCTTAAAATTGTCGCAAATACTGAAGGGTCTCGTATTTCATCTTACAAAATTAACTAAAACTAGTAAACATTTGTTTAATTTTAATTAATTCAATTTCTCAGTCTTCTGTCGTCGACTTGTAATGAGATCCTTCTTAAGCTTAGTTAAACAGTTTACACAAAATAAATTTAAAATGCTTGTGTAAACACCCCTTTTGTTTGCAGTTTGTCTTCGCCTGTTTATGAGCGTAAAAGCGCATGCATTTATAAATGAAGCAAAATGAAAATTTGTGTGGGAATATAAAAACAACGGCAAACTGTGATCAGGTGTTCATTTATTAATGATTTCATTTATGTATTTATAGGCGCTTTGATAAGTACACAAATTAATTAAATTTTGTTTTGCTCATTAACTGTTCGCAAAAGAACAGTTTGCTTCATTGATTTTCTGGCGAAATTTTAATTTACTGCTTTGTTATTCCACTTTGAAATCTTACACAATGATTTGCAAATTAGCAAAAAAAGAAAATGTTCTCCAACAAAATGGCGTTGAATTAAAGGAGATACGAATAATCTCTGTGTGTTATAGTTGGATATTGCTTCCTTTTTACTTTTATTTTATTTATATAGTAAAGATGTTCCAAAACGAGCTGTCATTTAAACTATTTAAAAGTATTTTTTAATGAACTTTTACAATTTGTACGCATTGTTCGATTTTGGACCTTTTCATAATTTAACCTCAATGACAGCAAACAAAATTGTTAACTGTCAAAATTATGAAATAAAGGTATATGATTGCGATCTAGGGAAAATAGTATGAAAAACAAAATAAATAAATAAATATAAATACATAAATATATCATCATGCCATTTATCCATTACAGGGTGTGGCACTCTACCAAAGCAGATCTCGGTAAGTGATATATTTATGGGCGTGAAATGCAGTTACCAGCCGTCAAATCACTGCCCCCAAAGATATTAATGGTGGGAGAGCCACAGAGATAATTTTTAATTTGGTGAAAATGTTTGTCGGTTGTGGGAATTGAACCAGGATTCTCAGGATCCACAGGCCGACTCGATACCACTGTGTCACCTACTCCATAAATAAATATATATATATATATATATATATATATATATATATATATATATATATATATATATCATCAAGCCTTTTACCCATTACAGGGTGTAGCACTCTACCGAAGCAGATCTCGGTAAATGATATATTTATGCGTGTGAAGTGCGGCGACCAGCCGTCAAATCACTGCCCCCAAAGATGTTAATCGTGGGAGAGCCACAGAGATAATTTTTAATTTGGTGAATATGTTTGTCGGCTATAGAGATCGAACCAGGGTTCTTAGGATCCACAGGCCGACTCGATACCACTATGTCACCTACTCCATAAATATATAAATAAATAAATATATCATCACGCCTTTTACCCATTACAGGGTGTAGCACTCCACCGAAGCAGATCTCGGTAAGTGATATATTTATGCGCGTGAAGTGCGGTTACCAGTCGTTAAATCACGGCCTCCAAATATGTTAATGGAGGGGGAACCATAGGGGTAATTTTAATGTGGTGAAAATGTTTGTCGGCTGTCGGAATCAAACCAGGGTTCTCAGGATTCACAGTCCGACTCGATACCACTGAGCCACCTACCCCATTATTTTATTATTTATTTTATTTTTGTGAAGAACCTATTTCAGTGATCGCGAATTTTTCCGCGCAAAATATTTCACTCAGATATAATTAAATGCGTCATAACTGCAAAAAATAAGATCCGGCTTTTCGCATCTAGCAGGCCTGAACTCGCGGTAGCATTTTCAGAGGCTCGAAAAGCGGGAAAACCGGATATCCGGCGTTACATTGCACCCGTGGGCCGCACGAAAATAAAATTAAAAACTGCGCGCGTCCTGAGAAATCCTTAGCCTTCTAGTGAAAATTCGTTTTCGACCGAGAATAAATTTTCATCATTATTTAACACCGTTCGTGTTCGGAGTGAAAAGAAGAGTGTTATTATTTTTAATATTTAAAAGAAGGCACGTGACTTGAATTTTTTATTACTTTTAGAAGTTAACGTGAGAATGTACCTTGGAAATTGGTAATTTGAAAATCATTTTATCTCAAGCTTTTAATGCAAAAATTCTTTGTATTTCGATCCACTGCAAATTGAAGAATAATGAAGATAATTAAATTCTATTTGAAAATTTGGATTCTACATGATTTATTGCATACTATTTTGAAGAAAGTATATCGATTTATTAAAGAACTAGTTGACCAAAAGCAGTGGCAGCTCGTGCTGTAAAATATTCACTTATAATATAACTAGTGCATTTAATATTACCAATTTTTTTTTGAGCTTACGAGTGTTTTTGTTGCTATAGAAAACACTAGAGATTTTCTAAGAGCAACAAAACTCCTAGTGATCAGCGAGAAAAAAAATCTGGGAATATTCAATGCACCTGTTATATTCGGTAAGAATATTGTCCTACGAAAACAATCAAAAATTTTACAAAATTAATATTTTGACATGCTTATAATAATATATTCATTTGATTCCCTTCGCTATTGTTATAGTATTTAAAAACTAATGTACGTGAAAGTCAAAGACGTTAAACAGATTTTTTGATGTTTGAAATAATTGTTCATGAATCTAAAATAAAATAAATAAATATATCATCACGCCTTTTACTCATTACTGGGTGTGGCACTCTACCGAAGCAGATCTCGGTAAGTGATATATTTATGCGCGTGATGTGCGGTTACCAGCCATCAAATCACGGCCTCCAAAATGTTAGTGGTGGAGGAGCCACAGGGGTAATTTTAAATTGGTGAAAATGTTTTGTCAGCTGTGGGGATCGAACCAGGGTTTTTAGGATCCACAGGCCGACTCGGATACCACGGATCCATTACCCCATGAATCTAATTATTAAAAATGAAATTAATTAAATAATTAATAATTAAATAATTATTTTCAATACATGAATCGATAGTAAATATACTCGTAGCTATTATTAAATATTCTAACATAAGATTTGTGTTTCAATGCCGTTTTTTTAAATTGTCATTTAAATATTACACCAGTTTCTTACAATTTTATTAAGTTTTATCAGGATGGATGACGTCAGTCGATGTTTATAAGGTTTTTAGTATAGCAAACCTAAAATAAAAGAAAAAAAACAAATAAATACAAGTGCAGCAATGGTAAGCTTATGGAGACTACTAGAAAGTGTACCTTTGTCTCAAGTTTGACATATCGTGATCAATGATCAAAATCAACAATGAACAATCAACAATCAACAATCAACAATCAACAATAAACGATCAACAATAAACGATCAACAATAAACGATCAACAATCAACAATCAACAATCAACAATCAACAATCAACAATGAACAATGAATAATGAATAATGAACAATCAACAGTCAACAATCAACAATCAATAATAAACGATCAACAATAAACGATCAAGAATCAACGATCAATAATCAACGATCAACAATAAACGATCAACACTAAACGATCAACAATCAACGATCAATAATCAACGATCAATAATCAACGATCAACAATCAACAATCAACGATCAAAATAATCATAGCTGCAATGTTTGAACTGTACGATAGCCTAATATTATTCCCGTGTCTCAGCTGACCTTGAAACTCCTGCGAAACAAAATACTGCCGACGAAGCCTCCTGCGAATTATTGCGGTAAAAGTTTAGATGATTCCACGAGATGAATTTTGAATTGTTTTACGGTATTATGTATTTTATTGGCTTCACAATATTAGCGAATATTATTATCCTAAATTGTAATAGGACGTGTATGAAATATGTTCTCATATTATGTATATTATAGTATATCAGGAAATATTAGATTGTATAAATAATAATAAATGAGAGAAATAATCAAGCGATGCCATGTTTCCATAATGGTTTGTTTTAGTTGAGCTTTATAAATTGGAACAGGTGTTAAAAGACATGTTACCAAAAAATGTCAATTTGATAAAACTATTTTAGACTATCCCGGTGTCAATTTGTACTATTATGGGGTAAGTAGTTCAGTGGTATCGAGTTGCACTCTGAATTTGAGAACCCGGGTTCGATTCCCACAGCCGACAAACCATTTTCACCATATTAAAACAATCTCTGTGGCTCCTCCTCCGCTAATATCTTTGGGAGCCGTGATTTGACGGCTGGTAACACTTCACGCGCATAAATATATCACTTACCGATATCTGCTTCGGTAGAATGCTACACCCAGTAATGGGTAAAAGGCTTGATGATATATTTATTTATATTTTTATTGTTTATTTTCCAACTTAGATTTGTCGATTGGTCCAGTTTACTAGATACCAGTTTATTATTAACCACTCAATAGTAACAACCAGGTTTAACACCATCTTAACAAACATAGACATTTACATTACTCAGTTACTGTTCTGGGTATTCGTTTCCGGTTTCCGGGCATTTGCTACCAACTGCTTAGTGCTAAAATGATATCTGAAATATTCATGTACTTGTTATTGTTATTTATTATTTGTAGTAAAATTTATGTGTACATAAAATTGAATTATTTGTTGAGTGGAAATAAAATAAAATTTATGAGAAAGACATAAGTGAATTTACAAATTAAAATGTATGAAAATGCAGTAGGATATTTTGTGAAAATCTCTCTTGCTCGCGCATAAAAGTAAATTTTCTTTATGGCTTTTTTATGTAGGTACCTCTTGAACAATTCACATTTTAAGGGTATGCTGATTCGTACGAAATGTGGTTTTTAATAGCTTCTACCATAAAAATGACAAATTGCTTTCAGCGATGTAACTAGAGAATTTATCAAAATTTATTCACTGTACTGTTGCATAGTTTTTCTACTTTTGTTATTTATTAAAATGTTATTTATCTATGACCGTGTGTAATTTTTTTTCATATTTGCTGATTGTTTCCAAATGAATTATTTCAAAACTTGCATAATTTAGTGCCACTGGCCGACATTACAAATAGTCATTTATCTGATGTTGTATAATGAATAAATTGACTATAAAATAAAATTTAAAATTTTCCTTAAGTGAACAAACAATATCTAATCGAAATTAATTGTGAAACCGGTAACTTAACATTGTCAAATATTTGACAGGTCGTCAAATATTTGATTCGATATTTTTAATTTAAGTAATCTATAAAATTTAAGTAAAAGTGATGCAACTGACCATTAATATACTATAAATAACTATCAAGCCAGTGGTACCATAAATTTTTACTTAAGGTAAACTACCCTTAATTTTAAAATTGAAAATCGGCATAATAATATTTTATTAACAAAAAAGGACCTCTTTATACGTAATACATGATTATAATATCAGAAATAAATACAATTTCTGGATACCACCTTCACAATTAGCCAGACAAAATCAGTTTACTGATCTTCAGTGCTTCTCAAAATACGGGTGCAATTTTTTGATTTTAAATAGAAACGTATTTTTTTATTTGCTTATTTGATTCAGTATTTTTTCTTAATTTCTCACATTACAAAACTTTTGACAAAAAACATATTAAATTGACATGATAGAAACAAATGACCAAATAATAATATATTTGATTCATTATTAAATGTTAATTCGATTATATTTTTTTTTTATAGCACGCTGATTCCTACGCGATTTGAATAAAATTAATGTCAATATAATACGCATTTTTGTCAAAAAAAATATAATATGAAGGGAACTGAACTTTCTATTCGTTGAATATATATATATATATATATATATATATATATATATATATATATATATATATATATATATATATATATATATATATATCATCACGCCTTTTACCCATTACTGGGTGTAGCACTCTGTCGAAGCAGATCTCGGTAAGTGATATATTTTGCGCTTGAAGTGCGGTTACCAGCCGTCGAATCACGGCGCAAAGATGTTAGTGGTGGAGCAGCCACAGGGGTAATTTTAAATTAGTGAAAATGTTTTGTCGGCTGTAGGGATCGAACCAGGGTTCTTAGAATCTACAGGCCGACTTGATACCACTGAGCCATTACCCTATAATAGTAATACTGAATAGTAATAAGTAAATTAAAAAAAATAGATTTCTATTTCAAACATGAAAGTGGCACCCCGTATTTTGAGAACCATTAGTAAAAAAAAGAAAATTAGTTAATAGTTCTGTAATAAAATTGTTAAATGATATTTCTTTGCTAATTTAACCAACCTTCTAGCTCTTATAGTTCTCGAGATAGCAATGGTTGCACAACTAATTTAAACAATGTATATTTGATTTAAACCAAAAATTCAATTACGTCCAAACGTTGCCGATTCACTGTATAGCTTCCACATCCTATAATAGGTACACAAACTTTTACCTTGACTGTACAATTCAAACATCACCCAACCGGGTAAATCACCCTTAGCTAGATAACCAATCAAGCTTTAGTAAGCTGTGCTATTTCAGCCAATGTAGTAATGTCAGTGATCTGAAGATTTCTCCGATCCTCTTGATCCTAGCGTGGCATTAAACGTTAAACACTGCTCTACTGTTCTTGTGTAAGCTTCTGTAGAAGACCTTCTAACATTGGTCGGTGCTGTATGGAACGTATTTCGAATAGAGATTGTTGAATGGTGATGATGGTTAGTATGGAGCGCACGTATCGGTTGTATGGAAATAAATTAGAGTGTTCTAATTTATTTAGAGATGGGGAAACAGATGTACTTGTAGGCTCTTGTATAGGATTTGTAAAAGAGCTGGACTCTATGTTTACTGTAGTCAATTGTTTTTAAATTATTTTAGAGATACATACTTTTCTCTATGGGATGGCTAGCTCAGTGGTATGAAGTCGGCCTGTGGATCCTGAGGTCCCTGGTTCGATTCCCACAGGCGACAAATTTTCATAATTTGAAAAAGCCATCCCTGTGGCTCCTCCACCACTAACATGTTTGGGGGCCGTGATTTGACGACTGGTAACCGCACTTCACGCGCAAAATATATCACTTACCGAGATCTGCTACAGCAGAGTGCCACACCCAGTAATGGGTAGAAGCCGACAAAACATTTTCATCAATTTAAAATTACCTCTGTGGCTCCCCCCACTACTAACATCTTTGGGGGCCGTAATTTGACGGCTGGTAACCGCACTTCACGAGCATATATGTATATATATATATATATATCACTTAACGAGATCTGCTTCGGCAGAGTGCCACACCCAGTAATGGGTAAAAGGCGTGATGATATATTTATTTATCAGCCTCTTACAAACTACAATTTTGATCATAAAAAAGTAAGAGTGTTTCGAAAGAATATATTTGTGATTTTTGCCTCCAAGGGGGCCACGGCTCCGAAAAGTTTAAAAACCACTGTGTTAAGTGATTGAGATGACTAACCTTGTGACCAGCTATAAATTTGATATTCAGTGATTTTGAAATTTATGAGGTGAAATTCGGAAATACAAACTCGTAATTAGTAACAGGTCATTACGTTTTAACATGAAATCGATACGATATTTATACTAATTATTATTCAGGGTAGTTGTGATAACAACCCCGTTAAATGTAGATGGGTTATGGACAATATTAAAATAGATAAGGGATGATAAATGTATATTTATCAATAGTAATATTAAAAATAAAAATCACGTCTTTTACCCATTACTGGGCGTGGCACTCTGCCGAAGCAGATCTCGGTAAGTGATATATTTTGCGCGTGAAGTGCGGTTACCAGTCGTCAAATCACGGCCCCCAAAGATGTTAGTGGATATATTTATTTATATTTATATTTAAATATTGTTTTGTAATGAATTGCCATTTTGTTGTACATGTGCATTGCCTCACAAGAACATAAATGGCGAGTGTTTTGAATAATTAAATATTTTACATATTAATACGTTACTTTTGATATGGGGTAGGTAGCTCAGTGGTATCAAGTCGACCTGTGGATCTTGAGAACCCTGGTTGGATTCTCACAGTCGACAAACATTTTCATCACATTAGAAAATTATTCCTGTGGCTCTCCCGTACTAACATCTTTAGGGGCTGTGATTTGATGGCTGCTAACCGCACTTCAAGTGCATAAATATATCACTTACCGTGTTCTACTTCGGTAGAGTGCCACACCGTGATGATATATTTATTTATTTTACTTTTGATTATTTTTTAGCACTATTGTAACACATTTACAACTAATTGGATAGTGGCTCAGTAGTATCGAGTCGGCCTGTGGATCTTGAGAACCCTGGTTCGATCCCCACAGCCGACAAACATTTTCACCAATTTAAAGTAATTCCTGTGGCTCCTCCACCACTAACATCTTTGGAAGCTGTCATTTGAACCGCACTTCACGCGCTTAAATATATCACTTACCGAGATCTGCTTCGACAGAGTGCCACACCCAGTAATGGGTAAAAGGCGTGATGATATATTTATATTTATTTTATTTATTTATTTATAAGTAAAATTGATATGCGTAAAATATTTCTTTAAACGTCGTACTGTCGATATAGCCTATTCCATTCGACAAAAACAAAAACAAAAACAGTGTTAATGTTAAGAGCTTTGAATCTAGCTTTATTATAAATTTGTTTTCGCTCTTAAATCCTTCAATATCACCAAAATAAACTGCCCCCTACTCTTCAAAATCTTACAACTTATTGTTTATCCGCCTCCACTTAAAACCAGTGGCGTACCCCGGGTTTAAACCCTCCCTGATGGAGTTTGACAAGCATTTTGCGTGAGATTTACTCGGGAGTACACTGAACAGTTCGCAACAGTGTAGGTGTGTGTGTATGTAAGTAATTGTGTTTGTAAATTGTTTAATGTTATATCTAGTGAGTGCACTTTGTTGAGTTTGTGTTGTTTTTGTATGAACAATAGAGTTGTTATTGTTTTTGATGCAGAATGTTATATGTTTAGATGCAGATGTATTTGAATTGTTGAGTTAACTGTGTTTTCAATTATAGCTGCAAATGTTTACGCAGCTCAGTTCATAATTGAGTTGAGATAAACTGAGTTAAAACGTATGAAATATAATAACATTTATATAGGGAATACAATGGTAAAAATTTTCGTTTGGCGATAGATTTCTTCTCTATTAATTTTAGAACAAAAGGTATAAATGCAAAACATGTTCTGAATTAAAACTGCAAACATATATTTGGCTTTATTGGTCAAGGGTGAGGTTCAGACGGAAGCTGTTCTTTCACTTAACCTTTAAAAATACAGCACATACATCCATACCCTTGAACTCATTACCTGCGATATAAAATTGTCAAGCGCTAGACTACCATAATTGTAAATTAACTAAATAATTGTAAATATTAGCAATTTCTATAGGTGTACCTATTACTGGGTGTTTATTATCTGCTGTTGCAGATCTTTGTCGATACTTTTCGTCAATATTTTGTAAAAGTATGAATTGATATCCTCTCATTATCATTAACGCCATGAATAGCATTTTAACAGCCCCAAATATTCATTCATTTGTCTGCGAGTGTCAAATTAAACAAATTACCATGATGCTCATTTGTTCAATACTAATTAATACTTGATACCCATGCAGTATCATATTTGACAATATCGGGTTTCCAATTAAATAAATTTGATATTTATTCATTTGTTTCCCTATGAGATTCGTAAATAATTTGATCTTGCGATTTAATAATTTATTTTGTCTTTTTTGTAATACCATAATTATAAATATCGTACAATTTTTTTTTTAAATCTGGTTTGGACCTGGATTACAGGCATTTAATATGTTTATTTAAAATAAATAATTAGTGAATACTGAATTACAATTCCGGGCCGAAATTCATGTGTTTAACCCAAAAAAAGCGGGCTTAAACACTTCTTTTTGGCCCTTGGGCCATAAAAAAATAATTTCTATGAATACATAAATAAAATTACAATTTTTGTTTACTGTGAACGCTTGATTCTACAAAATATCATTTTGATATATAATCTACATACATATTTTAATCTTGTCATAGCACCCATGTATTCTGCGTATGTACACCTATGATAGTAAAAGATGCTGCAATAACAATTTGTTAAAAAGCGTAATGACATTTATAAAAAAATTCCCAGAAGGTAATAATATATTTTCCCTACATATTATTATCCTCAACCCTCTCAAAAAATAGTAAAAACATTCCTAATATCATCACTATTTTTCCACATATGTTCAACCTTGTTAGTTCTACAAGAAAACTCTCCTGAACACCTGAATATTTGCTCTTTTTCGTTTGTCTGCGGCAGAAAAACTCACATGAAAGAAACTTTGATGTGCCAGACCCACAGAACACTGCAAGCGACAAACGACGAACAGGAAATCAATTGCACATACACCGGAAGTAGTCGCTGTCGTCTGTTTTTCTAACGGTAACAGAGGAAGCGCATAAACGACAAGATGATACGATATGGACGATAGTCGGGATAGCGCGGTTTTATCTCGACGCTTGGATAGTGCTGTGGTCATAAGGGATCTACGAAGCTCGATTCTGCACTCAAGATAAATAGTGGTCGCTATTCTTTTGTTTTAGTATCAAGGCAAAGAAATATCTAACGTATTTGATTCTATTGGAAACTAAAGGAAACTTAAAACGCGTCCTTTTTACATACATAACATCACGTTATAAGTTATACTCCATTAAATGGGACAGCACGAAACTTAGAAGTTTTCACAAAACATCCTCTCATCAGATTCATCAAATAACATGGAACAATAAATTTTCAAATACCGTACCACCGTGTGGTGTTGCCATTATAAATTGGGATTCTTAATTTTTCGTTGAAAACAAGGCTTTGCATGGCTATATATTCATTACTAAACGATAAAAAACTTTCTCCTTCTGATACAATATACATGGATACTTCTAGAACGTCATACTAGTTTTTCAAATGAAACTGCAAAATTTTAGAGGTACACAAACCAAATATGTGCGATTCTGTGTGATGATCGCCATAAGCCCCGTGTATAAGAACTCAACTTTACAAGCGAATATATTTGTTCACAGACGATGAATGTATTTCATATTTTAACAGGATGCGTATGACTATCCAATGTTTACGTGCGCCAAATTTCATTCAGATCTGCAAAAAAAATTTTCACGCTCCTTAAGGAGAATTTCTAGTTGGGGAAGTTCGAGTTATAGAGGTTCGACTGTAATAATATTAAGGTAATACTAGCGTGAAATTTTTTTTTGCAGATCTGAATGAAATTTGGCGCACATAAACATTAGATAATCATACGCATCCTGTTAAAATATGAAACACATTCATCGTCTGTGAACAAATATATTCGCTTGTAAAGTTGAGTTCTTTTACACGGGGCTTATGGCGATCATCACTCAGAATCGCACATATTTGGTTTGTGTACCTCTAAAATTTTGCAGTTTCATTTAAAAAACTAGTATGATGTTCTAAAACTATCCATGTATATTGTATCAGAAGGAGAAAGTTTTTTATCGTTTAGAAATGGATATATAGCCATGCAAAGCCTTGTTTTTAACGAAAAATTAAGAATCCCAATTTATAATGGCAACACCACACGGTGGTATGGTATTTGAAAATTCACTAGACCAACAACCTGTTAACAATTCATGATATTCAAATCATAATAGGTATAAAATACTTATTTTATTCAATTTTTATATTTTTTTAAGCGTCAGTTTCGCCACTCGACAACCGGTGGCACCACCGTCACACTAGTTATACCTTAATTAATATTTTGAATTTGATAATTGTCAAAACATGCTTCTCTGCTATAGGGAAGTTAATGCTGTCTTTACAAGAGTATCTACTAGTAATGTAAATTGATACAACGCGCCATTAAAAGCCCCTTTATTCCTAACAACAAACCAAACTCACTACAAATGACACATACACAACTACCAACTACACAAAACATAAATCCACTAACAGGACTTACCACACCTAGTTGCACGCAACAATAGCTACGCTATTCACCGCTGCATCAGCGCTTGGCGGTTGCAGGTTTCAGTTTCAGGCACAGTTTCACGGTTTCAGCGATGCCTCACTGTTTTAGTTGGTCGAATTCGCTTACAGGATGTGAACTAACCGGAAATAAACATATGAGGGACGTTTGTATTTTAGTAGGATTATCGAAATGTGTGAGAGAGCAGAGTTCAACAGTACAATAATTTGTTATTATAACCGTACAATAAATTACACTTATCGTATTCATATTGAGTGTGATTAGTACTCTATTAACGCACTAGTACGTTTTTGGAAATATTATCGCATTAGTAGTTTAATAATAGTTATTTATGTGAAAACAGGTGTTTCTGGCCTGTGGCATGATTATTAGCACGAGGCACAAAGCGCCGAGGGCTAATAACATGCTCAGGGTCAGAAACGCTAATTTCACCCGTATGGTATGAAGTCGGCCTGTGGATCCTGAGGTTCCTGGTTCGATTCCCACAGGCGACAAATTTTCATAATTTGAAAAAAACTATCCCTGTGGCTCCTCCACCACTAACATGTTTGGGAGACGTTATTTGACGACTGGTAATCGCACTTCACGCGCAAAATATATCACTTACCGAGATCTGCTTCAGCAGAGTGCCACACCCAGTAATGGATAGAAGGCGTGATGATATATTTATTTATTTTATTTTTACATACAATGATTTATGCACAACAAAACAACATTTAATTATATGTTCAAAAGATTAAAATATGTATATAGGTTATATGTCAAAATGACATTTTGTAAAATCAAGTATTCAAAATAAACAAAATTATTATTTTATTTATATATCCAGAGGAATGTTTGAC
The DNA here is from genome assembly GCA_911728475.2 of Pterostichus madidus. Lineage (NCBI taxonomy): Eukaryota > Metazoa > Arthropoda > Insecta > Coleoptera > Carabidae > Pterostichus > Pterostichus madidus. The sequence continues at coordinate 12,152,684 of OU452315.1, forward strand.
GAGGGCTGATTGTTTAATGAGTGTGATGAGTGAATGTTTTATGAGTGATTTTAGGGTTCGTGCTACCCCATTTGTTGGGATATAGCGGGAAGATATGTATGTATGAAAATTATTTTAAATTGCAATATCTTTTAGTTGTTGTTATATTGATAAAAATATAGTTATTTATGTATCAAGGGTGTTTCTGGCCCGCGGCATGATTTTGAGCACGAGGCGCAAAGCACCGAGGGCTAATAACATGCTCAGGGTCAGAAACGCTAATTTGACCCGTGGTACATACAATATTTTATGCACAACAAAATAACATTTAATTATATATTCAAAAGATTCAAATATCTACATAGGTTATATGTCAAAAATGTAAAATCAAGTATTCACAATAAACAAAAATAGTCATTTTATTTATGTATCCATAGGAATAATTTTCTTATGGCCCTAGGCCTGCTTTTTGGGGTTAAAACACACGAATTTTGCCTGATTGTATATAAAAGGTTTTATTTTAATTATCGAAAATACAGTTTAATTTATCAACATTTTTAATTCCTTATTTCAGCAGATTTTCTTTAAGGGAAAAGTAAAGTAAATAGCTGATTCTACACTTTTTATACACGGCTATAGATTTAATTCTGCTTCAGTTAACATCGATTAAATTTGTTCAGTGATCGCTGATAAAATGAACACCGCCGAATTTATTTTACAATGTACAGCATTTTTACTTGGACGTCGATAAATTTCAAGATATTTTGAAAGCGTTTCTTTTCAGATAATCTTAATGTAACATTAGCAGTTAGCTCAAATTCATTCGCTTCAGAAGCAAACAAAAATTTATTGCGAACAAAATATAATTGCGCGGCTCGTGGTCAGAGCAATCGCATCTGAAGCGATAACTCAAAAATCGAATTCTAGGTTCCTATTATTTAATTACAGAGTAATTAGAAGTAAATATTTCAGTTGGCAATAAAAGAAACTACACTGCTCGAAAAAAAAACCGGTCACCAAAAGAATCCCAAAAAAACGTCACTTTTCAAACCTCTGTCAATTTGTCAGTTTTGAAGTAAATTGGATGACATTTTTTTTCCGAAGTCGCCCAAAGTCTAGTCTTTGAAAAGCTGTGAATTGATTTTGACTAACCCCCCTTTCCCTTCCCCCAGCCACCCCCAAACTAGAATCACTTTTTTTTCTAAAAAAAAGATGATTTTCCAAGCTTTCTATGGGAATTATCAGCCGTCAATTGACAAATCTGTCATCAGATAATGAAAATATGGACTTTTTGTTACTGGAACTTAAAACAGAATCAATATCGCATGATTTTAAAAAAAGTTATGACTTTTTGAAAAAAAAGAGACATTTGCAGAGGTTGGCATTCAATTGTCCGTAGTACGTAGACACATACGGACACTCAACTCACACGCACACACACACGCGCACACACACACACACCCAGAAATGGGTAGAAGGCGTGATGATATATTTATTTATTTTATTTACTTTCATAAAAATATTATAGTTAGGAGTAATTTTCTGTTGTGCAGATTTGCAAATAAATACATATTTATTTATAAACAGTTTCGTGTAAATAAATAATGTTTTGTTCTGTATTGTGCAAATAAATAAATAAAAAACTAAATAATTTAGAATATGATTGGCAAGTTTCGTGTTCCCTTTGTTTTATAGAAGTTTGATAATGGCCCAGTAAAGAACGAGAAAAGTTTCAGAATGTGTGAAATAAAACAACTGCATACGAAGTTTTGTGATTCGTGAAACTGTTATGTGAAACAAATTTAAAATCAAATGAAAACTTTATTGGGTAAAAAGCAGTTTAGTTTTATTTGCAGCATATTTTTATTCATAGAATACAATTTAATTGTATATAATATATTATTTGAAGAACACAGTGTTGTTGCCAGCCGTCGGATCGCGGCCCCCGAGGATGTTGGTGGTGGAGGAGCCACAGGGGTAATTTTGAATTGGTGAAAATGTTTTGTCGGCTGTGGGGATCGAACCGGGGTTCTTGGGATCCACGGGCCGACTCGGATACCACTGAGCCATTACCCCATTAGAAATTATTATTAGAAATATATAGTGGTATTACATATATTTACTTAAGGTAAACTGAATGGGGTGGCTAGCTCAGTGGTATGAAGTCGGTCTATGGATCCTGAGAACCCTGGTTCCATTCCCACAGGCGACAAACAATTTTCATAACTTCAAAAGCTACCCCTGTGGCTCCTCCACCACTAACATCTTTGGGGGCCGTGATTTGACGACTGGTAACCACACTTCACGCCCAAAATATATCACTTACTGAGATCTGCTTCGGCAGAGTGCCACACCTAGTAATGGGTAGAAGGCGTGATGATATATTTATTATTTATTTATTTTAGTTTGGTGTAGGGTAATTATATTTTGGAGTAGAAATTGTATTATTTTTTTATTAGCCAATAGAAATTCATCACTTTTTTTACAATCAATTACGATGAAAGATTACAGGTAGGCCTATATAGTTTTTGTAAGTCCTTCTTGGTAGAACAAGTGACAAACGGGTAGATCACTCTGTCAGTTGTTCAGAAACAAAAAACTGACCCTTCTAAAGAGGTAGTAGGCTTGTATCAGTCGTTTGTCTTAGCTAACGAAGTACATACGTGCTTGTATCATGGACAAGGGTGTTTTTTTGCCTCAGCCCTTCCTAAATTAATTTGTAGGCCGAATTCTGTGTAGCAGTTTACATGTTATTTATTGTTTCACTGTAAATGGATTCACTTGAGGCATTCAACTGTTTTTGCTGGCGCGGGAAACATTGCAACAGGCCAACAGGAACTTATAAATATTGATGAATCGTCGTCAATTTGCATTTTCAATGCTAGATTTTTTGCCTACAACTTTTTCTTTTATTATTTGAAGAGTTTTTTGGGTGAAATGTTTTATCGCGATGTTGTAGCAAAAATTAAGGTGTTTAAAATTCGTGTTAATTATAGGATTAGTCATAAATTAGCAGTTTATCAAGTTAAACATGAGAAATGTTGTAATTTATCTTCTGTATCAAATCTTATAATCTCGCGAGATTAAAATCTTATAAGAACTTTCATCTCATTTATTATTAACAATACGGATTTTGCTTTTAGTATATGCTTTCTAAATCCAAGTCGGCCTGTGGGTCCTAAGAATCCTGGTTCGATCCCCACAGCCGACAAAACATTGTCACCAATTTAAAATTACCCCTGCGGTTCCTCCACCACTAACATAGGGTTGAAAATATTATCTCGAAAAATTCCTGCCTAATTTAAATATGCCATCCAATGGTAAAATAGTTCCCCACCTATAGTTTGTCTCAATTACAATTATTTATTTATGTTTATTAATTTAATGGGGTAATGGTTCAGTGGTTTCGAGTTGTCCTGTGGACCTTGAGGACCCCGGTTCGATTCGCACAGCCGACAAACAATTTTCACCAAATTAAAATTACCCCTGTGGTTCCTCCACCACTAACATCTTTGGGGGCCGTGATTTGATGACTGATAACCGCACTTCACGCGCATAAATATATCACTTACCGAGATCTGCTTCGGCAGAGTGCCACACCCAGTAATGGGTAAAAGGCGTTGTGGGGGAGCCACAGAGGTAATTTTAATTTGGTGAAAATTGTTTGTTGGCTGTGGGAATCGAACCGAGGTCCTCAGGATCCACAGGCCAACTCGAACCCTGTGGTTCCTCCACCACTAACATCTTTGGGGGCCGTGATTTGATGGCTGGTAACCGCACTTCACGCGCATAAATATATCACTTACCGAGATCTGCTTCGGCAGAGTGCCACACCCAGTAATGGGTAAAAGGCGTGGTGGGGGAGCCACAGAGGTAATTTTAATTTGGTGAAAATTGTTTGTTGGCTGTGGGAATCGAACCGGGGTCCTCAGGATCCACAGGCCAACTCGAAACCGCTGAGCCATTACCCCATTAAATTAATAAACATAAATAAATAATTGTAATTGAGACAAACTATAGGTGGGGAACTTTTTTTATCATTGGATGGCATATTTAAATTAGGCAGTAATAAAGGAATTTTTCGAGATTATATTTTCAATCCTACATTGACTTGACGATGAAGAAAAATATTCAAAATCATATAGTAATTCATAATTCGTAGAAATCGAATAGTAAACTTATGAAGTGAACAAGTTGTTTTCTACAACTAAAACTAAATATAAAAATACCGCCCCAAAATATGTGCCGCTCGGTGCGGGTCGCACACACCGCTTCCCCCCCTCCCCCCAGGTACGCCACTGAAAATATATCACTTACCGAGATCTGCTACGGCAGAATGCCACATCCAGCAATGATCAACAGACGTGATGATTTATTTATTTATTATTTAAATATGTTCAATAAACTGTGCTTCTATTTTTTCTCAAATTAAAAAAAAAATGAACTTAGTTCACCCTCATTTTATGAAACAATATCCGTTATTGTAAATTTGATTGGTAATACAATCCAAACAATGTTGACATATTAATACGGTAAATCTAGCTTATTTGAGCAAACTTTCACTGCGAAATCCATAGATTATATTGACCTGTCAAACGCACAGTGAGAGTATGTTTTCGGAAAATTATCGGTCTTGGATTCGTGCCAATTTCTATTTAATCAAAAACAGTCCGATTCGGTATATAAATCATTTACGGTTAATCACATTTCTGTCTGGTTCTTCATTATTAGGAGGCCGTTGTTTTTGTTATGCTCTTGTTTCAGAAAAACACGAACTACTGTTTTTGATTGAGAAATAATTGCTAGAAATAAATAAACAACCTTAAAGAATTATTATTAGAATTATGGGGTAGTGTGGCTCAGTGGCATCGAGTCGGCTTGTAGAGCCTAAGAACCTCGGTTCGATTCCCACAGCCGACAAACAATTTTCACCACATTAAAAATCCCTGTTGCTCCTCCACCACTAACATCTTTGGGGGCGGTGATTTGACGACTGGTAACCGCACTTCACGCGCAAAATATATCACATACCGAGATTTGTTTCGGCAGAGTGCACACCCAGTAATGGGTAGAAGGCGTGATGATATATATATTTTTTTAAATCCCTGTAGCTCCGCCTCCACTAACATCTCTGGATGTCTAGTAATTGCACTTCACGTTCATAAATGTATTTTACTTACCGAGTGCCATATTCCAGTAATGGATAGATCGAAGGCGTGATGATATATTTATTTATTTATTTACTAGCTATTACCCGCGACTTCGTTCGCGTGGTCAACAATTTAATGCGAGTACCCGGCATGCGTTGCATTGCAACTCAAAGAAAGAAAGTGTTTGTGTTTAATTCTGTTTATTGAAGTGCTTTTGGATACACAATATTTTTTGATTTCCTCTTTGAGACGTACACGAATAAATCAGAAGGTTTTCCGACGCGTGAGCATGCCACATACAGCTGTCCATGTGAGAAGCATGGATTTTCCAAATTTAGTCCACACACTTGTAGCGATTGTCCCTGTGCTTTGTTGATGATCATTGCAAATGCGAGTCGTACCGGAAACTGCAAACGTTTGAATTCGAATGGCATAGGACTGAAGCTTTATTATATCTATATGTTAAGATTAGTACTCATCTATGCCTATACAAAATTTGAATCGAATCAGTGCAGTACTTTTCAGGATAGCTAGCGGCCATTTAGTTTCAAGATGGCGGACTGGACTTGTGCTTAGTGCGTACAACAACTTACCAAAGTTGCAGCGCAACCGGATGAATAATATAGGAACGCATACGGAAGAAATAAGCATTCATATATATATATATATATATATATATATATATATATATATATATATATATATATATATATATTTATTTATTTATTTAAAACTTCAAACAGCAACTTATTAATGTTATTAATTATTTAATTATAAATAAAGTTAATACTACAACTAAACTTTTAGCAGAATAATAGTGAGGAAATAATAGGAACTTATTCCATTATCGTCTATAAAACTTTTGCCATAATTCAGAAAAATTTATTTCCTATTTTACACGCGTCGGAAGTTAACGCAAAATAAATTCGAATCGTTCTTCGACTTGAAAGAGACGCCAACGAGAACGAACAAATGAAAAGGAAGACGGACGTGGAAAAAGTCGCCATCGCTCAATGTCACTTCCGGTGTCCGTGCTCGTGCCCGACCCGGAGTCGAGCCTTGAAAGCCCGGAATGTTCTCGGACACGTTGGATTCACGCACGGCCAACGCGTCAAAGTTAGAAAGGACAAAGTGACATGCTATTGTTTTCCAACACCTCCTTGTAGGAATTTATGTCGCGGGAGCAATTTTGTTTTTATTAAATATCAAAATAATTGTAATTATACATCGTGTAATAATTGTGTTATTTTTGAAAAGAAATTTGAACTCTTTTTGAAAAGAACGCTGATTTTTATTTAAATGTCATTGAGGGGATGGTTACTACCAGTGACAGGGTTTTGAAATTCTTTGGGTTTAAGGAATAATTTGTCAAGTGAAAAGGGTGCGAAGCAAATTTGTAAACACTAGGGTTGAGTATTTCATTTAAATTTTGTACTGATTTTGAATGTTTTAAAATTTGAATAGAAGAGATTACTTACAAACGTAATACTTATTTTAATGGACTCTGTGAAAACAGTCGAGTCTAAGGAAATAAATTATAAAATAAGTAAATTTTAGGGTATCCAACGAATCATACAATTTTCGCCACCGTTCAGGGAAATTTACATTTCTTTATGTATTTTTAAATATATATATTTTAACTTATTTTATAGTTTTTCTATTTTGCGTCTATAACAAAGCTATGATAGCAGCCAAAATATTTCGTTAATAGCTCATTCGAGTGCTGTAATAAAGCAGTACAATTAATATTTGTAAGGTTGGTGATTCTGCTGCAATATCATAATATCAAAAAAGATAGGACTTTTCTAAAGGATGAACTCTTGACGATATTTTCAGTTTCACGTATGTCAGGTGGGGTACAAAAAAATTGTCAATAATAATATAACAAGAGATTGAGAATAAATTGAAAATAATTTGACAGATCTTTCGAAAATTTATTGCCAGGAAATAGTCACGAAAACCTGTAGGGCTTGAGTGGCTATTGCCAAATGGCAACAAGTTTGGGAAAGATACTGGAGAATTATTTTCTAATTTATCCAACTCTCGAGTTATATTTAGATTATTTTTTGACTTAGCTGCTGAGGTCGATTCATCTAACTTAAAAGATTTTTAACCGGGTCCATTTCGATTGATTACTTATTAATGTATTCTTGGAAGTTGTTTCCAAAATTTATTGATGTATTTCTGTATCTGAAATGGAACTAAATAGATTTTTTTCACACATTTTACTTGACGCGTTGACAGTTTTAAATAATTATTTGACAACTACCTATCATTTGTCACAAACAAAAAAGCATCTACAGAGATAATTCCCGGGAATAATCACAAGAGCTTTATTCTCAGTATAATAATGACACGATTGGTTAAAACGCAAACACGGGACATACAATGAAGCATTTCATTGGTTTTGAGAAACGTCAAAAAATAAAAATAAATAAATATATCATCACGCCTTCTACCCATTACTGGGTGTGGCACTCTGCCGAAGCAGATCTCGGTAAGTGATATATATTTGCGCGTGAAGTGCGGTTACCAGTCGTCAAATCACGGCCCCCAAAGATGTTAGTGGTGGAATCTGATTGGAATGGCAGATGAAATAAATTTTTCTTGTTTTGTAATAAGAGTAAATTTCCTTGAAGCCACAATAATCTATACAGACAGACATTTCAATTTCTACTGCAGTACTTCTTTTCATCTCCATTCTTTCATTCTTCCTCTTCTTCTTGGTTCTCGTTGTCTCTCTGACGTTTCTATTGCGTCCTGGTGGCGTGTCGTCTCGCATGGCTACCCCCGTGACAGACGCTGTCAGCTGGGGGCGGTGAAAACGACGGAGGCGACGGAGATGCTGCAGTGAAGCTGTCTGAACAAATGTAGGTTGTGTTGGAAGTTAGGATGTAGGTAGCTGATGTTCGGATGTTCTGCTCTGGATGGAGCGTACGTCCTGTCGAACGATGAACGAAGGACAGAGGCGTATTAGGAGAAAATTAAGATTCTGTCATTTACATTAACATCTCTGGGGGCCGTGATTTGACGGCTGGCAACCGCAGTGCTATTCCCAGTAATGGGTAAAAATCGTGATGATATATTTATTTTATATTTATTTTTTTAATTTATAAAAACCGCCATTTGATTGACTTAGGAAGGACAGCAAATTGAAGACCGCCCTGGGCGGCAAAAGTTCTAGGTACGCCACTGGGATCAGTGGTACTGAGTCGGCCTGTGAATCCTGAGAACCCTGGTTCGATTTTCACAACCACCAAACATTTTCATCACATTAAAATTACCCTTGTGGCTCCCCAACCACTAACATCTTTGAGGGCCGTGATTTGACGACTGGTAACTGCACTTCACGCGCATAAATATATCACTTACCGAGATCAGCTTCGGCAGAGTGCCACACCCAGTAATGGATAAAAGGCGTGTTGATATATTTATTTATTTATTTTACATTTTAAATATCGCAGGACGCAATAATATCTTTTATGGACAACCGGGTCGGAATTCATGTGTTTTAGCCGTAAAAAGCGGGTTTAAATACTTGCTTTTGGTCTTAGGGCCATAAAAAAATAATTCCTATGGATACATAAATGACCATTTTTGTTTATTGTGAATACTTGATTCTGCAAAATGTAATTTTGACATATAACCTATTTACATATTTTAATCTTTTGATCATATAATTAAATATTATTTTGTTGTGCATAAAATATTGTATATACCACGGGTGAAATAAGCGTTTCTTACCCTTTGCGCCTCGTGCTAATAATAATGCCGCGGGTCAAAAACGTCTGTTTTCACCCTTGATACATAAATAACTATTATGCACAACCGGGCCGAAATTAAAGTGTTTTAGCCCTAAAAAGCGGACTTAAACTCTGCTTTTTGGTTCTAGGGCGATAAAGAAATAATTCCTATGGATACATAAATGACAATTTTTGTTTATTGTGAATACTTGATTTTACAAAATGTCATTTTGACATATAACCTATGTACATATTTTAATCTTTTGAACATATAATTAAATGTGATTTTGTAGTGCATAAAATATTGTATGTATCACGGGTGAAATTAGCGTTTCTGACCCTGAGCATGTTATTAGCCCTCGGCGCTTTGCGTCTCGTGCTAATAATCATGCCGCGGGATAGAAACTCCTGTTTTCACCCTTGATACATAAATAACTATTGTTATTTATTGCATTGATGATATCGATCAGTAATAGATAATAATTGAAGAATATTATTTATATTTTGCAAAATATTAATTTTTATTTTCTTTTGTTACAGGTAAGTGCTCTTTTTGTTCTTCTTCTTCTTCCTGATTAAGCAGAAGGTATGTTATAGTTATTTAAGTATTAAGGGCAGTCAATGCTTTCTATTTGTAAACGCTGATTTAGGAGACAATACTGGTAGAACACCGCTATGTTCACTATGATTTGTTTGCATGATCGACGCAATAACAAAATTAAAATTGTAATTAATTAAAAATTATAAGTTATCCGAGTAGTTATTTTTAAAGTAAATTTTGATAGTAGCTTAATTGAATGTTTAATTTTTATTTAATTAATACCTAAGTATTTATTTACCCATCAGTAATAATATATTACATAATAAGTCAGGAAAATAAAATACTTTTCTGACGTATTATATATACTATTTTTTCTGAAACCGTTTAATTTAATCTGTAATTAATAATAAATGATTCAAAATGTCAAGAATCATATTGATAGCAGACTATGAATCCAAGGGTACAAAAAAAATAGGTACAGTTGTAACCTTGAATACGTACTATACCTGACTGTTTTGATAAAAACCTACTTTCGATACTAGAATTTTCACTTTCTAGCCTAATTCAGAAATAGTTTTTTACATAACAAGTGCGCGAATGGTACAAAAATTATATAATCGACAATGAGGTAATTTATTAAATTTGAAACGTGAATTTATATTATGACAGTTTAGTATGGCATGAATTGACATTCGTTATTTGAAAACAAATTGATTATTTTACCTAGTAAAGCTTGTTAAAACATGTCTGATTGATGGCGTTATAAGCTAATGTCTCTACTTCCTTTATAAATTCTTTAAAATGTGTGTTTATCAGTACAACTAGTGTTTTATTAGTTCAAAATTTAGAATAATAAAAATGGGTGTTTTTTCAATTACTTCAAACTTTCCATCGGTTTCCAAGGTAATGTAAACCTTGTTGTGAATAATGCGAGTACAAAAAAGTTATTTAGGCACGACAGATTTGCAATTACAAATTTCTGCGGTAGATGATATATTTACGGATAGTTAGTTAGCGTCAAAAGCGAGAGTTCTCATTCAACTTACAATACATCCATGCGATTCAAATTCCTCTACAAGCTGTACCTAATTCATCCCTGAGTTTAATTTCCTGTCTTTTAAAATACATACTGAATCCTTCTCTGTATTCCTCCCCATTTACAAATGTCACCCCAATCCTGTGCGTGCATGCGTATTTTCCTGATCACATTCACAGCCTACTATGCCGCTTGTCTGCACCGCGAATGTGACTGATAGAAGAATTGAACGGGGGTGAATTGAAGCTTCAGGTCTGAAAAATGCAATGCGGGCAACGAATATTGACAGAAAGACCTTTGCTACATGCGTGGTGCGTATGATGTTGCTTGAAGGGTGGTTTCAGAATGTGAAGTGTCTTTGTGGGGTGTTTACTCGGGAATTAGGGCGGCAAATAAGGGTTTGGGTTGTGGAAGTAATTTAATTATATGTTGTGGTAATTAGAAACAAATAGTGTTTTGTTAATCAGGAATATTTAAGTTACTTGCTTGAAATTTACAGAGGTTTCAGTTTACTGAAAAAGCTTTTAGGACTCACGATGGGATTACTAGCTTTCAAATCATGGTCCTCAAATATATTAAGGTAGTACTAGTGTGACGGTGGAGCAATCGGTTGTCGGACGCTCAAAAAAATATAGAAATTGAATAAAATAAGTGTTTTATACCTATTATAATTTGAATATCATGAATTGTTAACATGTTGTTGGTCTAGTGAATTTTCAAATACCATACCACCGTGTGGTGTTGCCATTATAAATTGAGATTCTTAATTTTTCGTTAAAAACAAGGCTTTGCATGGCTATATATCCATTACTAAACGATAAAAAACTTTCTCTTTCTGATAAAATATACATGGATAGTTCTAGAACATCATACTAGTTTTTCAAATGAAACTGCAAAATTTTAGAGGTACACAAACCAAATATGTTCGATTCTGAGTGATGATCGCCATAAGCCCCGTGTATAAGAACTCAACTTTACAAGCGAATATATTTGTTCACAGACGATGAATGTGTTTCATATTTTAACAGGATGCGTATGACTACCCAATGTTTACGTGCGCCAAATTTCATTCGGATCTGCAAAAATGTTGTTCACGCTAGTACTACCTTAATGTATTACAGGTAATTATAATAAACATCTCAATATTATAAGAGCAAAATGGAAAATATCAGAAAAATAATGACCATTTTTTTCTTTACTCAGTAATTTTGCTCGAATTATTGCTACACGTTTGAGATAAGCCAACAATAGTGGAGAACCAACAAAGAATACAAAAGAAAACCACAATTGTATATATCATTTCCTTTTGACAGTTCTAGAGGGAAAAAAAATCCCTAACACTTCACAAGTACAACAGAATGTCGTCCTAGCTTGCTATGATTATGACGAACGATCTTTTATTAGTTTTAACGCGTATCTACTAAATTTTTCTAGTTTTCTTACAATATACAGCTTTTGTGTTTTAGCTGCAAAGAAAACGACTGTAAAATATGATTTATTATGAAGGATTTTTCAGCTGTTTTTCAGTAAAGCAGTGTTTCAGCAGTAATAATACTGTCAGGAAGTTAACTATGTCCTGTTAGAATTCTTTCATAAATAAATACAGATAAACTGATAGAAAATACACATTTTCGGATGTTTTGCTTTTAACCATAGGCGTTTACTGTAAATGTCCGAAAATGAATAAATTCTAGGATTTACTAATTTTATGGGGTAAATTTGTAAATTGTATAATTTGTATATGGGATGGCTAGCACAGTGGTATGAAGTCGGCCTGTGGATCCTGAGATCCCTGGTTCGATTCCCACAGGCGACAAATTTTCATAATTTGAAAAAAGCTATCCCTGTGGCTCCTCCACCACTAACATGTTTGGGGGCCGTGATTTGACGACTGGTAACCGCACTTCATGCGCAAAAAATATATCACTTACCGAGATCTGCTATAGCAGAGTGCCACACCCAGTAATGGGTAGAAGGCGTGATGATATATTTATTTTTTATTTATTTATTTATAATTACAATTATTCCGAATTTAAATTTTTTCAAGTTTCACACATTTGAATATTGATCATGTTCTTGGCAAGGTTCGCTTCGCTTGTGTTTTAAACAAACAAACCCTAACTTTTTAAAATGCACGTTCTCCACAAGCAAAGGCCCTATATTTGTTTTTGACAATTGTTTCTGAACGAGGAGTGATTGGTTACTGTGCAAAATATTTTTTTGCAATACTTGAACTGTAAGTTACCTGACATAATTTAAACACAGTACGTGGAACTTTTATTGTACAATGGGTTTCCATGATTACAACAGGACTGTAATATTTACTTACCATGCACAATGGACAGCAAGTAAATATCATAGATTAAATAAATAAATAAATAAATAAATATATCATCACGCCTTCTACCCATTACTGGGTGTGGCACTCTGCTGAAGCAGATCTCGGTAAGTGATATATTTTGCGCGTGAAGTGCGGTTACCAGTCGTCAAATCACAGCCTCCAAAGATGTTAGTGGTGGAGGAGCCACAGGGATAACTTTTTCAAATTATGAAAATTTGTCGCATGTGGGAATCGAACCAGGGACCTCAGGATCCACAGGCCGACTTCAAACCACTGAGCTAGCCATCCCATCATAGATTACGGTCCTGTTTATTTTGGCAATAATTTGATAGCTGTTAATTTTGAAACCGATTTTCCTTTTCCTTCTATTTGTGCAAGTATTGTAAAAATAGCTTACTAACCTCGAACTGTAAGTGATTTTTTAGGTCGCAAATGTTTAGGAAATCTTGAGTCTACGGACCTCGATTTTCCGAACTACATTCTTGACCTGAAAACTGTAACTTACAGTTCATGATATGTAATATACTGTTACTGCTCAAATATATTTATTACTGAGATTTATTTTTTTTGAACTGGTAAATGATGTTTCGGTGTTGATCCGCATGGTCTCGCAATATTGATATAGATCCGCATGATCTCGTAGCGTTGATATAGATCCACATGATCTAGTAATGTTATTATTATTATTATTATTATTATTATTATTGATACATTACCCAACAGGCAATATATATGATATAGATCCGCATGATCTCGTGCGTTGATATAGATCCGCATGATCTCGTGCATTGATATAGATCCGCATGATCTCGTGCGTTGATATAGATCCGCATGATCTCGTAACGTTGATATAGATCCGCATGATCTCGTAACGTTAATATAGATCCGCATGATCTCGTAACGTTGATCTAGTAACGTTGATATAGATCCGCATGATCTCGTAACGTAACGGTAAAGATTCGCATAATCCCATTGTGCGTAATATGTTGGTCGTACATAGTTCTCGTTTAAATAGTATGAATTATAGCAACATAAATGTAAAACCATATTAAATATTGCTACGGAAATAAACGTAAGAAAGTAAAGGACTCACCTTTTAAACAGTAACATATACGCGTATAACGTGTCACCTACTGCACTTTATTTACTCCGAGATACTCCCGCGCTCGTAGACAAAACCCAACTGCCGGGCAATCGAATAAAATGTCTATATCATTAAGGGTTGTGTAACTATCTAAGATAAATTACTACTATGTTGCGTCATACCAGAAGTTTATTAATGAACCAAATCAATCGTAATTATAAAAATAAATTAACAAAAATGAATTTACAATTAAATGCAATATAATCGCTAACATTTTCAATTAGTTGTTTAAACATTTAACTTTATATTATTACTCAATAGCTGCATTACTTTTTTTTTTCAGTTCATTTCACTAAGTAACGTGATCTATTTTATCTGAATTTATTTATGTAAGTAAGACAATTTTGAAACAAATAAAACAAACATAATCTTTGAGAACCCGAGTTCAATTCCCACAGTCAACAAACAATTCGCACCACATTAAAATCACCCCCATGGTTCCTCCCCCACTATCATCTTTGGAGGCCAGGATTTGACGGTTATTAACACTCATAAATATATCACTTAGTGAAACCTGCTACGACAGAGTGTCACACTCAGCAATGGGTATAAGGCGTGATGATATATTTGTTTATTTTTATAACCTTTGGAACTTAGTCCTGACGTCTTTAGATTTATTTACCTGTCCTTGAAACAAACATTCCTTCTTATTCTTCTTCTTTATCGGTCTCTTTTTCATTGCGCACCTTCCGTGTTAAATTTCACGCTAAGCTAAGAGTTTTCAATTTGCTGGATTCACGTCTTCAGCTCGGCGCGCGAAGCTCGACGCTCGGCGTCTGCCTTGAGACGATTGACGTTTGTGTCTTGTTCAAGCCAAGCTAACTGCGATTTTTAACGGAACTAATGAGACAGTTCACCACGCGTTCAAGGAAATAAGGTTTGAGGATTTACGAAAAAGGGTTAATCAAAGTTTATCTAGATTATTGCTTTGTCGAAGATAATTGTCTATTTGGCAGGGTGTGTATTTGGTTCATTGAAATATTTATTTAACATTTATTCAGTAGATTCATTCTGAAATTAATTTAAACATTTCTATCATTCACATTTATATTTCTTTCTTACAACTGTGCGATTTCTTTGTTATTACGTAGCTATTATTGTCTTGATTACGGGTAGAAAGAAGACAAATGCAGACTAAGTGCGTTTCTGTAAACAAAAAGCAAAAGTGTGTTTCCTTTACGCAACTATGAAAATCAAATTTAATTGACAGCGATTTAAATTTCGCGGCTTCATGTGGAAGTTCATATTTTAGCCACAGACTGTATAATAGCTGCGTTCTTTTGTTCGTTTATGGAAGAAGAAGATACGAAGAACAAAAGAACGGCAGTAGTATATTTTGATGTTTAAAAACATATTCTTTATAAATATTGCACACAATACCATTAACATATCTAATATGTACACATCACAATGAGTAGCCAAGTACTTGCAGGTGTAAAAATAAATATATCATCACGCCTTCTACCCATTACTGGATGTGGCACTCTGTCGAAGCAGATCTCGGTAAGTGATATATTTTACGCGCGAAGTGCGGTTACCAGTCGTCAAATCACGGCCCCCAAAGATGTTAGTGGTGGAGGAGCCACAGGGGTAGTTTTTGAAATTATGAAAATTGTTTATCGCCTGTGGGAATTGAACCAGGGTTCTCAGGATCCACAGGCCGATTTCATACCACTGAGCTACCAGGTGTATCATTATTTAATATGATAATTAAATTAAAAAATGAACGAATTATAATATTTTTGTTTGTTTGATACATTATTATATATTTTGTGAAAAAATAAATAGTAAATTTTATCCACAATTCATATATAATAAAGACATTATTACACTGACTTCAGTTGAATTATATGGCTCATAAAACAATAGTGTTTTATATTTCATAAACCACTGTAAACAACTTGTTACTTAGCAATCACTTCTTGATCTACCGTATTTTGAGAAACTATATATAACTGAATCAACGTTAAACGTTACGACCAATCTTCTTCGATACCTATAATTATGAGTTATGGATAAAATTATGAGTTATGGATAAAATTTTGTATTACACTTGTGTTTTACTGATATATAAAACACTTAAGAATATTAAACACTCGACCTTCGGTCTCGTGTTTAAACTTTTCATCTGTGTTTTACATACCTAATAAAACACTTGTATAATAAATACCTATTAGTCATTTGCTTCTTTCATAGCACCCTGATTCCTATGCGATTTTATTTAAATTAATGTCAGTTTACTATGCGTTTTTGTCATAAATTTTGTAATGTGATAGTTTGAACTTTAGAGTCATTGAATTTAGAAAAAAATATTGAATCGAATAAGCAAATAAGAAAAAATAGATTTCTATGTAAAATAAGAAAGTTGCACTCCGTATTTTGAGAACCACTGCTCGAAAAAACTTTTGTTAATAGTTTTGTAATACATTTAGAAAATGGTATTTTTTGGCTAATTTAACCAACCTTATAGCTTTATAATTCTCGAGATAGCAATGGTGGCACAAAATGAACAAATTTTATTTAAAAAAAAATCCTATTACGTTATTAGTTTACGAAATATCGCCCGAACACTAAAAACCAAACCATCCTGTATATACATACGCGTCAATTACCCCCGCAATTATTATCTCCATCTGTCAGCCCCTTCCCGCTTTCTCTTTCCAGCCCAGTTTCCCCGACACTGGTTCTCGCGGTCGCAAAGTCAGAAGAAGTTCTAAGTTGGCGCTGCTGCTATTGACAGCCAAGCGCCAACTTTGTGCGTACTTTTACCGTTCGGGACCGAGATCTAAGTTTGCTTTGTGCGGCTAATTTCTTACTCTGTAACCGCTAGTCTCGGAAACTATGCCAGAGTGCGAGACTGGTGAGTGCTCGTAAGAGGTAAATAGCTCCATGGTAACGCAATGGACAAAGTCAAATACAACTAAGATTCTTAGACATATATTAATAATAATAATAAATTAGATGAAATCAAGTTATGGGTTAAATGGTTCATTGGTGGATTTAGGAACCTGGGTTCGACTCCCACAACCGATAAATAATTTTCATCATATTAAAATTAACTCTGTGGCTCTTCTTCACTAACATTTTTAAGAGGCGTGATTTGACGGCTGGTAACCGCACTTCACGCGCAGAAACATAATACTTACCAAGATCTGCTACGGCAGAATGCCATACCCAGTCATGGGTAAAAGGCGTGATGATATATTTATTTATTTTATCCACAACTCATATATTATAAAGACATGATTACACTGATTTCAGTTGAATTATATGGCTTATAAAACACTAGTGTTTTAAATTCCATTAAACACTGTAAACAACTTGTTACTTAGCAACCACTTCATGATCTCCCGTATTTTGAGAAACTATATGAATCAACGTTAAACGTTACAACCAATCTTCTTCGATACCTATAATTATGAGTTGTGGATAACATTTTGTATTACACTTGTGTTTTATTGGTATATAAAAATTAAATACTCGACTTTCGATCTCGTGTTTAAACTTTTCTTGTGTGTTTTATACATCTATTAAAACACTTGTATAATAAATAACTATTATTCCCAACTCATGAATTATAAAGACAATATTACACTGATTTCAGTTGTATTATATGGCTCATAAAACACTAGTGTTTTATATTCCATAAAACACTGTAAACAACTTGTTACTGTAATAGACAGGATGTACAAGAAATAATCGTTTGTAAAATTGTTAGAGTGCGTCTTTAAGACACATGTCATGTTATTCACCTTTACGAACACTATTTTTGACAAAAACTTTATAACGCGATTCAGAAAAAGATTTTTATGAAAAATAAAATAAAAATAAATAAAATAAATATATCATCACGCCTTCTTACCCATTACTGAGTGTGGCACTCTGCCGAAGTAGATCTCGGTAGTGATATACTTTGCGCGTGAAGTGCGGTTACCAGTCGTCAAATCACGGCCCTCAAAGATGTTAGTGGTGAAGGAGCCACAGGGGTAGCTTTTGAAATTATGAAAATTGTTTGTCGCCTGTGGGAATCGAATCTAGGGTACCAGGGTTCTCAGGATCCACAGGCCGACTTCATACCACTGAGCTAGCCACCCCATTTTCAAATATTTGAATACATATCTGTTATTTCGTATATTTCTACCTGTTTAAATTATGGATAAGCCTGTGCTAATGACATGCTATAATCGGCATCCAAAAGTGAGAGCATTAGAAATAAAATCATGGTATAGAACAAACGGTGCCTTTAAGAAAAAAATAAAATAAATATATCATCACGCCTTCTACCCAATACTGGGTGTGGCACTCTGTCGAAGCAGATCTCAGTAAGTGATATATTTTGCGCGTGAAGTGCGGTTACCAGTCGTCAAATCACGGCCCCCAAAGATGTTAGTGGTGGAGGAGCCACAGGTGTAACTTTTGAAATTATGAAATTTGTTTGTCGCCTGTGGGAATCGAACCAGGGTTCTCAGAATCCACATAAAATTCTCATCTATTAGTTGGAAATATATTTCCCTCCTGCAAACCAATTATTTTGTGCAGCAGTGTCCACATCCTCGTACCATAATCGTGACTCGTGAATCACGAACGATTATACCTCATAAACGTGGGAAAATGTGCAAGAACCTCCCAGATAACTACCTTCCGATAACGACCCTCTTCTCTTCTTTTTCCTCTTGTTTCTTTCCCTCTTTGCATCTGCGCATTCGCGTCTCAGAGTATATCCTTCACGTGTTCCACGAGCTCGCCGTGTACCGTGTGTTAGCTTGAGTTGGCACAACGCCGAGTTAAACCTACAGAGATTAGAGCTTCGAAACTCATGAGTTCAAAGGATACTTGGATGCTCATTCGAAGCTAATGATTATTGATTTTGAGGATAGATCCGTAGTAGGTTTTGTTCTATGGTGATTTTGTTTTTGCGGACAGGAAGAAAGCTTGTAATTTAGTGTAGATTTGGAGTGGTACCAAATTGTTGAACAGATACAGTTTAACACTCTTTTTATTTGGGTTTAGTTTATTAATTCTTTTGTTGTAGTACATGTTCTTTATTATAGAATTAGAACTACAACGTCAATCACCACAATAAACAAACATTTTAACATGTGCTTATTCAATATTGTGTGAACTGAATTTAACAACATTACTGTCAATTTAATAGTATATTATGGGGTGGCTAGCACAGTGGTATGAAGTCGGCCTGTGGATCCTGAGAACCCTGGTACTCTAGATTCGATTCCCACAGGCGACAAACAGTTTTCACCATTTCTGGCTCCTCCACAACTAACATCTTTGGGGGCCGTGATTTGACGACTGGTACCCGCACTTCATGCGCAAAATATATCACTTACCGAGATCTGCTTCGGCAGAGTGCCACACCCAGTAATGGGTAGAAGGCGTGATGATATATTTATTATTTTATTTCATAACAAGCATCGAAAGTGTAAGATAACGTGCGAGTGTACAAATTGAAAAACAAGGCGCGTAGCGCCGAGTGATTTAAGTACACGAGCACAGTTATCACACTTTCGAGTGAGTTATGTACACTATTTTTCAGACGACCACAAAATATTTCTAAAAAAAGTTTACAAGACAATGTTGTTTCACTTTGAGAGCGGATGCACTTTGAAAGTAAGCGTTGACGTTTGAACGTTTAAGGTTAGGTGTGGTGATATCAACTGTACTAACCAGTGGCGTACCTAGAACTTTTTCCGCCCGGGGCGGTCTCCAATTTGCTGCCATTTCTCAGTTAATCAAATGGTGGTTTTTATAATTAAAAAAATAAATATATCATCACGACTTTTACCCATTACTGGGTGTAGCACTCTGTCGAAGCAGATCTCGATAAGTGATATATTTATGTACATGAAGTGCGGCTACCAGCCGTCAAATCACGGCCCCCAAAGAGGACAGTGGTGGACGAGCCACAAGCCACAAGGGTAATTTTAATTTAGTTAAAATTGTTTGTCGGCTGTGGGAATCGAACCGAAGTCCTCAGGATCTACAGGCCAAACCACTGAGCCATTACCCCATTAAATTAATAAACATAAATAAATAATGGTAATTGAGACAAACTATAGGTGGGGAACTTTTTTACCATTGGACGGCATATTTAAATTAGGCAGTAATAAAGGAATTTTTCGAAATAATATTTTCAACCCTACATTGACTTGACGATGAAGAAAAATATTCGAAATCATATAGTAATTCATAATTTGTAGAAATCGAATAGTAAACTTTTGAAGTGAACAAGTTGTTTTTTACAACTAAAACTAAATATAAAACATGCCGCTCCAAAATATGTGCCGCCCGGTGCGGACCGCACCCACCGCCCTCCTCTAGGTACGCCACTGGTACTATCCGTAATATAAAAATGGTAAAATATTAGTAAATAAATAATTATTAATTTTAAAAACCAAGATTATAGTGTAGCTAGCTCAGTGGTATCAAATCGGCCTGTGGATCCTGAGAACCCTGGTTCAATTCCACAGGCGACAAACAATTTTCACCATTTCTAAACTACCCCTGTGGCTCCTCCACCACTAACATCTTTGGAGGCCGTGATCTGATGGCTGGTAACCGCACCTCACGCGCAAAATATATCACTTACCGAGATCTGCTATGGCAGAGTGCCACACCCAGTAATGCGTAGAAGGTTTGATGTCATATTTATATTTTTACCCTAAAAACTATTTTATCAACTTAATATAAACAAGGTGAGTTACGTTGCGTCATAAGATAAGAGGTTGCTTGCGTTACTTCGCTTATAATTCAATTCAAAATCCATTTTCCTTATTTGAAACTAATCCGAGAGTACACCGGTAACTTTCTACCGGTTTAATACGAAACGGCAAAGCGGTAAAGGGAAATCTTTCCAGTAATTTAACATTTTATCACAAAATTCACAACATTGTGTTGTCTTTTATCTTTCTGATAGGCTCACAGTATTTTTGTTTTAATGGTTTGGTTTTAAATTAGTTTCAGATTTATTACTGATATTTTTGCTTGTAAATATCTTGTTTTATGATTCAATAAAAGCAGGATTTATACATTTTATTATTGAGGTTAATTTTAAATGCGTACCCTCAACTTTTGTTATTTCTTTTATGTTATTTTTACGATATTTTGGTTAGATGTTCTTGATTTTATTATGTCATAATTTTTATGGAAATAAGTTTTTATTAAGTAAAAATGTGACAGCTTTAGAAGATCTTTATTGGTATTTCAATTTTTAATGGAGTATTTAATTAAAAGTCATTGATATAGAAATTGTCTTAAAAAATTATAAAGAGATGTATCGAAATGTGGAATGAAAATATCTCAGACAATAACTGAAATTTTTACCTCTGTTACTAAAATCTTTGAAGAAGAAAGGAGGAGTAATTTGACGGCTGATAAATGCACTATACAAGCAAAATATACGAGGTGTGGCTATTAAATAACGAGACTGATGCTGTTTTAACATATTATCTTGATTCCATACCTATTTACTTATTATCACTTTCAATATACACCCCTCCTCTATCCCAACAATGCTCCTTGCGAATCTTCCATTATTCGAAACAGTGCTGGAAGTCTTCTTCAGTCAGCTCCTTCAGAACGCGTGCCGTATTCTCTTTCAAAGCTCAAATCTTGTTGCTGTTAAGGCAAATTTCACCTTAGGAAACAGATAGAAGTCGCACGGTGCAAGATCTGGCGAATAAGGCGGATGGTCCAACACTGGGATGCTGTACTTGGCTAGAAATCTCTTGACACACATTGCGGAATGAGCCAGCGCATTGTTTTAATGGAAACACCATGACTTGTTCTTCCACAATTCGGGTACTTTTTTTCAATAAATTATAAGTTTCAGTACCAGTTTTGCCAAGTTTCATGTGAAATTTCACAACAACTCGTTGCTGTAATGTTGCTACTATTACGGCAGTTTGGACAATCAACATCTTTTTCCAGAGAACACTTTGATTTTTTTTTAACAAACTTTTAAACTATGATGTTATTGGTCAGTTTAAAGGCGTTCCAGTTCTTATACAAAAACAAAAATTATGGCCACATTTACTATCTACGGTCAGTTCCACCATCGGTTAAACATTGTAGACATACTTAAATAATATTCTGTATAAATGGCTGCGTCAATATTAAAATATATATGAAATAAATAATAACAATTATTATATCCGAATTAAATATTTAAATCCAAATTACCTGCGCTTACAAATACACGTTCAAATCACACGGAAAAAACAAAAACTGTTCATAAACCGTGGTTCGAATCGTACTAATCGCAGTAATGACGGCTCTGTCAATATCTCGTTCTGAATCCGATGATTTATCGTTATTTTGTGTTGTGGATGAGGAATTTACGAGTTGGAACTCTCGCTTTTGGTTGGCGTGCCGTTGGCGGGTGAAACGATGTGCGATTGTTCTGTAAGGGTGGTGAAAGGGTGAAATGCGCAGAAACGGGGCGGATTGTTGAGTCTCGTTAAGTAGACTATGTAATATCGTCCCTTTAAACTCTCGTAGCGGGGTGAGTGGTTTATTTTTAGATTTAGATCTCCGGTAATGAAATTCTGTTCTGGATATGTATTTATTTGCAGGAAATATTAAATTATAATATAATTTAAATAACTTTCATAACTTATTTTATAATAATATACGAGTAAATAACATATCACATTATTCATATGCCATCCCTTATCCACAGGATTTTAATTAAATTTTAATTAATTCCATACTAAATAAAGGTTAGAATTTAAATAAATAAATATAAATATATCATCACGCCTTCTACCCATTACTGGGTGTGACACTCTGCTGAAGCAGATCTCGGTAAGTGATATATTTTGCGCGTGAAGTGCGGTTACCAGTCGTCAAATCACGGCCCCCAATCATGTTAGTGGTGGAGGAGCCACAGGGATAGCTTTTTCAAATTATGAAAATTTGTCGCGTGTGGGAATCGAACCAGGGACCTCAGGATCCACAGGCTGACTTCATACCACTGTGCTAGCCATCCCATAAGGTTAGAATTTATTGTTATTTATAGATTGCTATGAGAAATAAAACAATATTTTTTGTTGATCGGATGAAAACTGATTTCTTTCCGGTGTGTTTTGTGTCCGTAATAGCTATTTACATAACAAGTGCGCAATGACTCACTTTGCACATGTGCGTAATTTTAAAGCACGAGCGAAGGGAGTGTTTTAATTTGTACGAATGGTGCAAATGATGTCTTCGTGCACGAGTTTTGTACAATGCTTTTTGTAATGAGCAAAAATTATATAACCGATAGTGAGAAAAGTTATTAAATTTGAAGCGTGAATTTATATTGACAGTTTAGTATGCAATGAATTGATATTTGTTATTTAAAACCAAATTGTTTATTTTTTCTTGTAAAGCTTGTTAAAATATGTCTGATTGATGGCGTTATAAGCTAATGTCTCTACTTCTTTTATAAATATCTTAAAATATCTTATGGGGTGGCTAGCTCAGTAGTATGAAGTCGGCCTGGGGATCCTGAGAACCCTGGTTCGATTCCCACAGGCGACAAACAATTTTCATAATTTAAAAAACTACCCCTGTGGCTCCTCCACCATTAATATCTTTGGGGGCCGTGATTTGACGACTGGTAACCGCACTTCACGCGCAAAATATATCACTTACCGAGATCTGCTTCGGCAGAGTGCCACACCCAGTAATGGGTAGAAGGCGTGATGATATATTTATATTTATTTTAAAATGTATATAAGTATAATTAGCGTTTTAATAATCAAAATTTAGAATCATAAAAATGGGTGTATTTTTAATTACTTTGAAGTACTGGTGCGCAAAATCAAACTTTACTTCAGTTTCCAGAGTAATGCAAACCTTATTTTGAATGATGCAAGTACAAAAAGTGCATTATTCCGATATTATAATGTCGTTGCTAACCTACGAGAAATAACAGTTTTGAAATATTTTTTCCGGGCTTTGACGAAGTTTTTCCGTATAGTACACTTGTGAAAATGAATAAAAAAAAGCATAAGCTATAATAAGATGTTTTTTATTTTAAAATTAACCGGGTAGAAATTGTCATATGAACATTGTATCATATAACATTCCTTATGTGCTATAAATAAAGTAGCCAGTGGGTATAATATAATTCTTATTCCGTATTTCTTCTTTACAATTATTGTTAACCTTGTAAAGTTTTAAGAAATTCAAAAATATTGGGTAAAAGATTTACAGTTTTCATTTTACCTCTTTATAATTTATCGGACCCTTGGGCGCCGTAAAATACCTTTTAGAAACCGGAACATTTATCAAACTATATTATAAAATATTCATAAATCCAAACAAACGATACAAATACACGTTTTGAATAGTAAGAAAATATGATGAAGGAACAAAATATTTTTTCACAAATAATAGTTGTATTCAGGGCCGGTTTTGCCATAAGGCGGGTGAGGCGACCGCCTCAGGCCTCCGATTTTTACCGGCCTCATACAAATTAGAATTTTTATATATAAAAAATTAATATATAATTACTATGCAAAATAAAAAATTAATTTTATAAATTCTATTTTCCGCAACGAATTGTTTTGTATTTAGGTATATACTTATTACCTAAGTACATGTGGCAGCACTGTATAGTCGCGTTGTGGCAGTAGCAGTAGTACGTAGCATCGTCCCATAGCGCAAAGTGCACAGGCTATTCTACACACTCCCTCAGTTCAAGAAAAATATATATTGATTATTAAAAATAGATTACAAGCAACATTTCCAAATATAATGACTCTTCTACAAATATATTTAACGCATCCTTTATCAAATGCGTCCGTCATGCTTAAAAAGAATAAAAAGTTATCTACGCTCGATCATGTCCCAAGAGCGATTGCAATCACTAGCCATATTAAATATAGATGCAGAGATTTTGAAATCCATTGATTGTAATGATGTCATTTCAAAGATCGTTGAAGAAAAATCAAGAAAACAGAAATTGCATTAATGTAAATTTCGCATTTTATAATTAATTTTTAATTTTATGTTATTATAGTATGAAACTGTGATTTTAGCTTCATGTAGTAGGTACTGACTGAATAATAATATTTTTTTAATCCAGTGTACGTGCAATTTTTTAAATTTTTCTTACGTAACTTTTATATGGCATATAATCCCTCCCCCCGCCACTGGCCTCTAATTTCCTTCCGCCTGAGGCCTCCAAATTTGTAAAACCGGCACTGGTTGTATTTGCCATTTGTCTAACTTTATATCAGTTCAGACTAAATGAAACGAACAAAATGGCTAAACTAGAAAGATAAATTACTTGAAATTGGTTCTTAGTCAGTAACACTAGTAGTAGAGGTAAATTATACAAAGTAAGCTAGTCGGATTTATCCGCAGACTTTACTAGCTACAGTGTAGCGTACATAACTGTGTATTGATGGGTAACGCCGCGCCAGTGTTTAAACAACACAAAGTTATCCGTAGATTTGAAGTGCGATTTTAAACTGGTGGAGCCCATAGACACATCAGTGCAGAACCGCGAGTCAAGTCTTTTAAAATAATATCAATTTAAACATTTTGCGTTTATTTATTTATTTTGTTACTATGCACAACAGGAACTTAATCCCAATTATAGTACAGGGGACCTACAGCTTATAGTAGAATCCAAACAATTCAGGCACAATTTTTGGACATAAGTTGAAGTCAGCGAGATTAGAACGCACGACCTTTTCTTTGTTAATTAAGAAACGCAAATTTTACCTCGCTTTTATCCACTGAGCTACGAAGTTTATACATTTTAACTGCGAAAATTGTTCGACTGTGGTTAAAACTTTTCGCCGATCCGAAATTCCAGAGTTCTGGCCAAGTCTGCGAATTAGCCTGCAGTTTTGTCCCACTGCTACGTTTCAACATCTTAACATAGTCTCTGTTTTGTATTTGTTTGTATGTTCCATTGTGCAGATTTTCAAATAAATACAAAATATGCCTGCCTAAAACATTATTACTTCATATTTCTGTTTATTGACTCCATACTTATTCATAACAACAAAGTATCATATATTCAAGAACGAAAATATTTATGTAACATAAGCTGTATGAAAATGAATAATGTAGTATACATTTTCAACACGTCATAACATCCTATTTTATTTGTGTTTCTGCTATAAACAATGATTGTTGCTCGTTGAACATCATTCTCTTTTAAAAAGTACTTTAGAAAACTAGCGAACATAAACTATACATAAAGAATAAAACAGCAGAGGTAAAACTTGAATTATAAACACGTTACTTTGTATCTCATACTAAGATAACAAAAATTCCATATTACTAACACATGTAGACTAGACAATCTCTTTGAAGACGATGTTACGTGCTTTTTTTATTTTGTAAGTAACTCCAAAGAGAAGAATCTTTATTTTAACACCATTTATGCTTTAATAACTTTTATATTTAAATCCCCGTGGTAGATAGCTCAGTACTTTATTACATTAGTGTCACACCCAGTAATGCGTAAAAGGGATGAAAATATATTTTACATTTAAATGATTTAACACTTCTACAATATTCGATTCCCATAACCGACAAACAATTTTCTTCACGTTAAAAACTACCCCTGTTGCTCCTCTCCACTAAAACTTTAGGAGGCCGTAATTTGAGGGTTGGTAACCGCACTTGAATGGCTATTGCCAAATGCCAACAAGTTTGAGAAAGATACTGGAGAATTATTTTCTAATTTATCCAACTCTCGAGTTATATTTAATTAGATTATTTTTTGACTTAGCTGTTGAGGTCGATTCATCCAATTTAAAAGATTTTGAACTGGGTTCATAATATCGATTGATTATTTTAGTATTCTTGGAAATTGTTTCCAAAATTTGTTGGTGTATTTCTGTATCTGAAATGGAACTAAATCAATTTTTTCACACATTTTACTTGATGCGTTGACAGTTTTAAATAATTATTTGACAACTACCTATCATTAGTCACAAACAAACAAGCACCTACAGAGATTATTCCCGGGAATAATCACAAAAGCTTTATTCTCAGTATATGGGGTGGCTAGCTCAGTGGTATGAAGTCGGCCTGTGGATCCTGAGAACTCTGGTTCGATTCCTACAGGCGACAAACAATTTTCATAATTTCAAAAACTACCCCTGTGGCTCCTCCACCACTAACATCTTTGGGGGCCGTGATTTGACGACTGGTAACCGCACTTCACTCGCCAAATATACTGTCACTTACAGTTCATGGTACGTAATATGCTATTATTTATTTATAATTAAATAAATCAGTTTGTTACCAAGCTTACTCACAATATAATAACATTATATTTCATAACGGTATAACTAATACATTAATAACTCATTTACCGGACTGAAATTACTTCTGTAAACGTGCAAATGAGATACAGTATGAAATAAAAATATAACAAGAATTATTCGTACGGTTTACCACTAACATTTATTTATTTGTTTTTTATTTATGCTACCGTGAACAATAAGAACTTAATCCCAATGACAGTACAGAGTCCGAACTTACCGAGCCGCAGTGTGGTAGTTCATATATTTTAAGTTTGAGTGGGATTCGGACGCGTGATCTTCATATTCAAATGCCGTAACGTTAACTACACCATCGTACTATCGTAGAGATTAAATTCTTGTTGTGAGCAGTAAAATAAATAAACAATTCTGCTTCATCAGTATTAAGCTTGAGTACATTTTATAATAGCGTTCTTATATTAATACCCCCCTGTGCATAAATTTACTTTTTATTCTTTTGTGTGAAGTATACAGCTCTATTCTGTCTACAATGCTGCTCATTCTACAAAATTATGAAAATTAAATTCCCCAACAACTCAACTAACCCCATTTAAAATAATTGTTCTAGAAATTCCAGGGCATTAACCCCTATAGCCCTGCCACGAGCCGTCACTGGATTGCTGTGTTTGGCATTTTAATGTAACTTGATGTAGAAGAGTAATTTTATTTTCCAATAAGATCACATTATGTGAAGCAGAAATTGAATTTTTAGAGGTTTTACTAGAAGCCTGTCAGAATCTTTTAAGTAATGAATTTTTTACGAACGACTTGGTATATTGTTAAACTGATTATAACAAAATTATTTTGATTATGTTTTGACGTTTCTCAAAACCAATGCACTGCTTCATTGTATGTATCTGCGTTTAAACCAATCCTGCCATTATTAAAATAAATTAAATAAATATATCATCACGCCTTCTACCTATTACTGCGTGTGGCACTCTGCCGAAGCAGATCTCGGTAAATGATATATTTTGCGCGTGAAGTGCAGTTATCAGTCGTCAAATCACGGCCCCCAAAGATGTTAGTGGTGGAGGAGCCACAGGGGTAGCTTTTGAAATTATGAAAACTGTTTGTCGTCTTTGGGAATCGAACCAGGGTTCTCAGGATCCACAGACCGACTTCA
The DNA here is from genome assembly GCA_911728475.2 of Pterostichus madidus. Taxonomy (NCBI): domain Eukaryota; kingdom Metazoa; phylum Arthropoda; class Insecta; order Coleoptera; family Carabidae; genus Pterostichus; species Pterostichus madidus. The sequence continues at coordinate 12,181,036 of OU452315.1, forward strand.
TACCACTGAGCTAGCCAGAATAATATTAACTAATTCAAAACTTCAGGATTAGTTAAAACTAGAAAATCTGGTTGTTAATGCCTTATACATAAATAACTATTACAGTTTTAATATATACTTTATTTTGGACATCCCATTGACTAGTGTACTGACTTGTTCTAATTTTCTTCTTTGCAATTTTTAAAAGAAGTATAACGACCTTTTTTACAATGGCGTCTTTTAAATAATGTCAATTTTTATCGATACATTTTTTTTAAATTAATATATTTCCTAAAGATTTAACAATAATAAGTTTTTTACAATACTTGTAATGCAAGTTATTAAACTAAAATTTAAACACAGTAAGTGGACCTTTTATTGCACAGTGGTTTTCATGGACTTACTATCCACCATGGACAGTAAGTAAATATTACAAATCAAGGTCCTGTTTATTTCGACAATAATTTGACAACTGTTTTGAAACCGATTTTTCTTTTCTTTCTATTTGTACAAGTATTGTAAAACTAACCTCGAACTGCAAGTGATTTGTTTTAGTTCGCGAATATTTAGGAAATCTCGACCCTTTGGGTTTCGATTTCCCAAATTACATTCTTGACCTAAAAACTGTCACTTACGGTTCATGGTACGTAATATACTATTACAAATACGTTCTATTTCAATAAAAAAAATTCAATGTATCTTCGTTACAAAAACAGACATAAACAAAATTCTCCAAAGCCATCTATTCAAATCCTTTCCAGTATAATTCTAACACTTTCTAAGTTGCTCTATTCGAATCTCCCCGTTGTATTAATGCACCCTGTTCTTGAATACCTTTAGCACATTTTGTAGAAGAACACAACGCATACAATTCAGAATGTACAGAGTACAACAGTAAGCACCGGTAGAACAACCACTGAACGTAGTACGTGAACGTGAATACGAACGAAGCGTGAATTTAAACATGTGCAGGGAATATCGGTTTGTGAATACCACAACGAGAGCGTGAGTTGTCTTTTCAATTTCACTGAAGAAGATAATTCGTCTCCTGATAGTTCATACGGAAATTGTTTTTATTTATTTATTTGCCATGGAGTGGCTAGACCAGTTGTATGAAGTCGGCCTGTGGATCCTGAGAACCTTGGTTCGATTCCCACAAGCGACAAACAATTTTCATAATTTCAAAAGCTATCCCAGTGGCTCCTCCACCACTAACATCTTTGGGGGTCGTGATTTGACGACTGGTAACCACACTTCACGCGCAAAAATATCACTTACCGAGATCTGCTTCGGCAGAGTGCCACACCCAGTAATGAGTAGAAGGCGTGATGATATATTTATTTATTTATTTATTTTATATTTACTATGCAACACAATAGCAACTTAAGATAGTAAGAAAGTATAGCAATAAAATTAAAAACATTAAATTTAAATTTATGGGGTAGGTGGCTCAGTGGTATCGACTCGTCCTGTGAATTTGAAAATCCGGGTTCGATTCCAACAGCCGACAAACAATTTTCACTACATGACATGGCTCTTTCACCACTAATATCTTTAAGGGCCATGACTTGACGGCTGGTAACCGCACTTCACGCGCAAAATATATCACTTATCGAGATCTGCTATGGCAGAGTACCCTAAACAATATATTATAAATAAAAAAATACATCATCACGCCTTCTACCCATTACTGGGTGTGACAATCTACCGAAGTAGATCTCGGTAAGTGATATATTTTGCGGGTGAAGTGCGGTTATCAGTCGTCAAATCACGGCTCCAAAATATGTTAGTGGTGGAGGAGCCACAGTGGTAGTTTTTGAAATTATGAAAATTGTTTATGGGATGGCTAGCTCAGTGGTATGAAGTCGGCCTGTGGATCCTGAGGTCCCTGGTTCGATTCCCACAGGCGACAAATTTTCATAATTTGAAAAAGCTTTCCCTGTGGCTCCTCCACCACTAACATGTTTGGGGGCCGTGATTTGACGACTGGTAACCGCACTTCACGCGCAAAATATATCACTTACCGAGATCGGCTTCAGCAGAGTGCCACACCCAGTTATGGGTAGAAGGCGTGATGATATATTTATTTATTTATTTTATTTATTTAAAATTGTTTGTCGCCTGTGAGAATCGAATCTAGGGTACCAGGGTTCTCAGGATCCACAGGCCGACTTCATACCACTGAGCTAGCCACCCAATTTTTGATGACGTAAGCTTATCCCTTCAACATTTCTAGCAGCTCGTTTTCCAAATTTGGACTCATACGTCAACATATTGCCTTATGAAACTAGTTCTTTAATATCCTATTATAAACACAATTGTATTTTTGTTTGTTAAAGTTAACAAGATTTGAACCCACGAACTTCTGCTTATGAAAGTCCCGAAGCAGCACAGGACGAAATCCCATCCTTGTGGTTAAACGAATCAGACTCCCTACAGCCTTTATCCTTTACAATGCAGGATATGCGTACGAATATATGAACGTGAGTCTATGCAAGGATAAAAATAGTACCGTACGACCTTTAGGGATATTAAGGGACATTTTTTCCGTAAGGTAAAGGAACAAAATACGTGATGATGTTTCCTAGCGGTCCTTAGAAATAATGCATTCAACATTGCTTAATAATTAATGAAAGGATAACTGAAATTTTCAACAGAAAAATATCCTTTGTGGCTGCTTTACCACTAACATTTTTGGGGCTGTAGTTTGGTAACTGGTAATGGCACTGCACGAAGACGAATTAGAATCTTTTATTTTTTCTTGTAAAATAATAATGCAGAGGGTAGCTCAGTGGTATCGTTTCGGGATGTGGATTTGATAACACGGGCTCGATTTCCACAGTTGACAAACTTTACTCCACATTAAAATTACCCCTGTACCTCCTCTAGTAACATTTTTCTAGGCCGTGATTCGAAATTTCACGCACAAAATATATCACTTACTGAGATCTGCTACGGCAGATATATCATCACGCCTTCTACCCATTACTGGATGTGGCACTCTGCCAAAACAGATCTCGGTAAGTGATATATTTTACGCGTGAAGTGCGGTTACCAGCCGTCAAATCACGGTCCCCAAAGCTGTTAGTGGTGGAGAAGCCACAGGGGTAATTTTAAAATTGTGAAAATTGTTTGTTGCCTGTGGCAATCGAACCAGGGTTTTCAGGATCCACAGGCCGACTTGATACCACTGAGCTAGATTAACTAATTCAAAACTTCAGGATTAGCTAAAACTTTTTAGAAAATCGAGCTGTTTTAAAAATAATTTAATGAATTTTATATGGACTCCAGGAAGCTATGAATTTAAAGCAGATATTTTTATTTAAACTAGAAATAAAAAGCAAGAATAAATGAAACATTAATGCAAACATAGACGTCTATAAACTTTTCTAACAAAATATTGACATATTGATTTCCGATATTTACTTTTATATCCGTGAACTACTTCTCCATTTCAACATATCTTTTCTAAAACTACTTTAAAACAAACTAACTTATAGCGATTTCTTTTCCTATCATTCTTTGTCCTGAAATTTATAACAAAATAAAAACAAACTGTAGAAAATATTATTTCTTTAAATGTAAAATAAAATGTTAAAATTTGCACCATAATATTTCTATTAAGATGTGTTATCAAGTGTGGTAAATTTACCCCGTGCGTGTCAAATTAGAATATTTAAATTCACCCCTTAAAACTGTAGAACCATGGCCTACTTGCATTATGTCGTCACAGCATCAATTAAGTTAATTGGAATTGCGATGTTATAAATTTGTATAAACAAACAGATTATGTCGTGCCGAGATGAAGTATTATTACATTAAAATTAATTTTGTTCTAATTTCAGACTTATTAAATCAAGTAATTTGCATATTTAAGTTGACAAATTAATTTTGTTAAGACGAGTTATAATTATTACTTGTAGAAACAAAAATGTATTCTTTGTAGTTTGGGCGTTTTTTTTAAAAATAAATAGTATTGAATTCTGGATGAAGTTGCTCTGGAATTGCATCTCCATGTAGATTAATATAACAATCGTTGATTGAAATATTAATCTACTAAGAGATGGCGTTGATTACGATACGTCAAACTTGAGACCAGAGCTGGGCAGTAGCTAGCTACTTTTGTAGCTTAGCTACTAGCTTAGCTACGTTTAATTTAGCTGTAGCTGTACCTTAGCTAAATGTGAAAAAATATAGCTGTAGCTTCTAGCGAAATATGTTTTTTTCTATTAGCTTAAAAATATTGTTACAACAACTGAATCTACTTTTAAAGCTATTTTTGTAGCTTAACGCTACTTTTTGTAGCTTAAAACTAACTACCACTGTTCATTAAGAAATACCTATTTATTTTTGTTTTGTATTTGAATTGTACCTTCTTTATTGTTTTCTATAACTGTAGAATAACAAGTTATTATATAGTGTAAAATCTATTAACATATTTTATTTTTCACTTGTTCTTAACCTATCCTACTTTTGTATTAAATATTAGCTGAACTAAACATTGACTGTTTAGGAGTCGTCTGTTAATGTGACTGTTAATTTATTCCGATATAAATAAGAATTATAGCATAACAAATTAACAGTACATTTGTCCATTTGCGATATTTGATATTTATGTACATAAAAAACAAAACATTTTCACCAATTTAAAAAATTACTCCTGTGGCTCCCTCACCACTAACATCTTTGAAGGCCGTGATTTGACGGCTGGTAACCGCACTTCACGCGCATATATATATATATATATATATATATATATATATATATATATATATATCACTTACCGAGATCTACATTGGCAGAGTGCCACACCCAGTAATGGGTCAAAGGCGTGAAGATATATTTATTTTTATTTTATTTATGTACATAATAGTAAATTAACAGTTATTATAACAAAAGACTGATCAACTGATCATATGACAATGGCAAATTGAATTAATTCACACAAAAACTAGAGCAAAATATTGTTACACAGGATATAGTGCAAGATATATTTGAGAAATAATGAGAAACAAGAAAATAAATTTCACGGTTGCATCATTTTGTGCAACCTCTAATTAAAACTTGTATAATTTATAAATCAAACGTCAGACGAGACGGTTGAATAATATGGTGGTTGAATAGCGGTTGAACGCTGGCTTTCTTGCATGATATGTTAATGAATTCAACCAAGTAGGCAAATCTGTTTACAGTTAGACGGCTTGTGGTCTTGGTGCAGGAATTTTGTTATTTAAAGCTACGATTAGTTTCGACTTTAATTAATATTTGTGGTTCATTATTAAGTGCCTGTTTGTGCTTTCCATTATCCATAGTGCAACACAGCAAATATATAATTACGATATTTTCAATAGTTATTTGTCAAACTAGATAGGAGAGCATTATTTTTCCCACTCGCGTTCAAAATTTGTCACACGTGCAAGGTATTTGAACGAGAGTGGAAAAAACTCTTTCATCTCGTGTCAGACACGGAATATTTAATATTTATTTAGCTAACTTGTATGTTAATGATAGCTAGCAATTAATAATCGAGACATTTTAACTCGAGAGCGTAGCGAGCGTGTTAATTGTCTTTTGTGTTGTCGCTAATAATTGTAGTTTTATTTATCTCTATACTTTTAGGTTTTTCTTAATTGAAATTAGTTTTTTTTAGTAAAATATTAGTTAAATATAGTTATAAATATGAGATAGATGGCTCAGTGGTATCGAGTAGGGTCGTTGATTTCCACCGAAGTTTGAATTTCTGAACGTTCGAACATTCGAATGTTTTGAACTTCGTTAGAAAATCTTCGAAGCTAGGAATTTTCGAATTTTTTGAAGCTTCGCTTTTACGAATTTTCGAATTTTTCGAAGTTTGAATTCTCGAATTTTTTGCCACTGAATTAACGCCATCTGTCATCTCCAAACACGCTCACGCATAATTCTCGAAAACTCGGCCATGAATTAAATAATAAACTCGGCGAAGTATCCTGCAAAGCGTCTTAATTACATATATTCTCTTGCCGCCCATCTAAATGCTATGGACTTTTAGTAAAACGTTTTAAAATGACAATAAAAAGGATGAAAAACGTTTTAATTAAAAAAAAATTTGACAGTGTAGCGAAATTTTAAGTCTAAATTGAATTTATTTGCCAAATAATAATAATTAATATTAATTATGTCCTTACGAATTAATACAAAACTCTGCAAATGAATTTATTCTGAAAATAATTCATATCAACATGCCGTGTTCACGTTAGGATCCAGATTCACAATTCGAATAATTCGAAAATTCGAAAATTCGGAATATTCAAAAATTCGAAAGTTCGAAGGTTCAATAAATCCGAACAATCGAAGTCTCGAATATTCAAGAAATCAACAACCCTAGTATCGAGTGGATTCTGAAAACCCTGGTTGAATTCCCACTGTCGACAAACATATCACCACATTAAAAATTATTCCTACGGCTCCTCCACCACTAACATCTTTGGGTGCCGTGATTTGACGGCTGGTTACCGCACTTCACGCGCATAAATATATCATGATCTGCTTCGACAGAGTGTCACGCCCAGGAATGGGTAAAAGGCGTGATGATGTATTTTATTTATTTAATGTAAATATAATTAAAGTACTTAATTTTTAGGTTAGAAGTATATTGTACCTTCGTTCTACTTTCGTCAGAATGAGAGCATTCTTATTTAAAAATCCCAAAGTTTTATTATAATTTACAATTTTATTTCTGAAATGGGACAAATGCTATTCTATGATTTCTTCGTCATAAAAAGCTTCCTGCTGCAGATATGTATGCACCCAGTTTTCCGGTCTGCTACTATAGCCCTAGTGGGGTTGACACGACAGTGCTGCCACTCTGTGGCTGTTCCTGAAGCTGACATGTAATTTATGAATGCACTTGACTCGTGTACGCGAACTAGCCGTGTGTCTACACTTATCAGTGTGGTGTGACGGTGTTAGCTTTGCAGTGACGTAGAGTTTTGGTGTTCTGGATTGTGATGTGTTTGTTACGTGTTATGTAAACGGCAGAAGGGGATGCTTGTGGGAATTCTTAATGGGGGAGAATATTTCTTAGGGGAGTTTGAGGTTTCGGAATGCGTTGAGATTGATGAAGAGTTTATTGTTTCCTTCGAGAAGGTTTTATTTATTTATTTATGCAATTCCAATTACAGGATCCGGATTTATCGAGCAGCACATCATTCATAAAATGGAATAATGGCTTAGTGGTATGAAGTCGACCTGTGGATCCTGAAAACCCTGTCGATCCCCACAGCCGACAAAACATTTTCACCAATTTAAAATTCCCCCTGTGGCTCCTCCACTAACATATTTGGGGGCCGTGGTTTGATGGCTGGTAATCGCACTTCACGCGTATAAATATATCACTTTCCGAGATCTGCTTCGGTAGAGTGCCAAACCCAGTAATGGGTAAAAGGCGTGATATATATATTTTATTTTATTTTATAATTCCTTTAAGATGGGATAGCTAGCTCAGTGGTATGAAGTTGACCTGTGGATCCTGAAAACCCTGGTTCGATCCCCACAGCCGGCAAAACATTTTCACCAATTTAAAATTCCCCCTGTGGCTCCTCCACCACTAACATATTTGGGGGCCGTGGTTTGATGGCTGGTAATCGCACTTCACGCGTATAAATATATCACTTTCCGAGATCTGCTTCGGTAGAGTGCCACACCCAGTAATGGGTAAAAGGCGTGATGATATATTTATTTATTTATTTTTCAGATCGTTTATATGTTTGTATTTCAATTGCGAATAAAAAAATAAGCCTTCATGCCTTCTACCCATTATTAAACTGGTGACAAACAATAAACGGAACACTTGAAATTCCTAAAATTTTTCCAATTTTCAAACCGTCATAATTTGACGAATTTTCAACTATTTTGGATGCATTTACAAGGGTGAAAAAGTTTAAGTGTCTACTTTAAGAGGATACATGCGATCTTAGGGTTAACCCCTTCTCTTCCTCTCATCCCCTTAGAAGAAAAAAAAATGTTGTTACTGGAAAAAACGTTCATCTTTGACGATCTGTACGGAACTAGAAAAAAATTGTGAACTGTGGGTTTTGGCCTAGAAATGTGTTATATGTTGGAGGTTTGAAGGGTGCAAAAGGGGATAATCCTAATTTTGTGTACAATCCTTTAAAGTAGAGATAAATCAATTTTATTTTAGTCTAATTTTGTTGAAAAGTCGCCGAGTTACGAGCCAAAAATCCCCAAATGCTCATTCAACTTCAAACACGCATAACTCTGAGCCAAATCATCGTGGGAACTTCGTTCTTAGCATTCTTTACAGGGAATTCAATAAACTTTATTGCTCTGATGGTGAATCGAGACCACAAATTTTTCTTAGCTCAACACAGATTGTCAAAGATGGACGTTTTTTCCACTAAAAACATTGTTTCCTTTTAGGGGATTTAGAGGGGGGCGGAAGGGGTTAACCTTAAGATCGCATGTATCCCCTTAAAATAGACACTTTAAACTTTTTCACTCTTGAAAATTCGTCCAAATCATCTGAAAATTCGCCAAGTTATGACGGTTTGAAAATTGAGAAAATTTCGCGAATTTCAAGTCTTTCGTTTTTTTTTGTCACTAGTTTAGGTGTCGCATTCTGCTGTAGCAGATCTTGGTAAGTGGTATATTTTACTCGTGAAGTGTGGTTACCTGTCGCCAAATCACGTCCTCCAAGGATGTTAGCGGAGGAGAAGTCACAAGGCTAGTTTTAATGTGATGAAAATTGTTATCGGCTGTGTACATCGAACCCGGGTTCTCAAATCCACAGGCCTACTCGATACCACTGAGCCACTTACCCGATAAACTCTTTAAATGATATATTAAAACCAGCGAATTCTGAATTTAATTTCACTAGTAGTAGAATATGAGAACGTACTCGTATAACATATGAAACGAGTTCTGTATAATATTCACGACAAAGTTATTAGTTTTCTGTGTGTCATGTTTCTGTAGGATTTGATGTATGTAGTTACTAAGGCTGTACGGCAGCAGTGGTATTGCTTATTACAAATAGCATATATTATTCCATCTCTGTCACATCAGACAAGAATCAGATTTCCGTTATTTCTTCGTTTTTGCATATTTAATGAAGTTATGAAGTGTCATATAGCAGAAAACTCAGATTTCTTCTCGAAAAATAGACATTGTAGATTTGAGCATCCAGGTTCGATTCCTGCAGTCGACAAACAATTTAAAACACATTAAAGCTACCTCTGTGGTTCTCCGTCCACTAATATTTTTATGGGCCGGGATTTGACGGCTGGTAATCGAACTTCACGCGCATAAGTATATCACTTACCGAGATCTGCTTTGGCAGAGTTCCACACCCAGTAATAGGTAAAAGGCGTGATGATATATTTATTTATTGTAAATGTAGGATAGAGAAAAATGTTTGCGCAGAAAACTAAAATTTCTTCTCGAAAAACACAGACTGGGATTTGAGAACCCGCGTTAGATTCCTATAATCGACAAACAATTTTAAACGCATTTAAACTTGATGGGTGGTAACCGCATTTCACACGCATAAATATATCACTTACCGAGATCTGCTTCGGCAGAGTTCCACACCCAGTAATAGGTAAAAGGCGTGATGATATATTTATTTATTGTAAATGTAGGATAGAGAAAAATGTTTGCGCAGAAAACTAAAATTTCTTCTCGAAAAACACAGACTGGGATTTGAGAACCCGGGTTTTATTCCTAGAGTCGAGAAACAATTTTCACCACTTTAAAATTACTCCTGTGGTTCTTCTTCCGTTAATATCTGTGAAGGCCGTGATTTGATGACTGGTAACCGCATTTCACACGTATAAATATATCACTTACCGAGATTTGTTTCGCCAGAGTACCACACCCAGTAATGGGTAAAAGAATTACTATCGAGGAACGGAGAATCGAGTCTGTATTTATGAAGTTTTAAAGTTATTTATATTAAAAAGTTTCGTTAAAACTAGTAGCTACTAAAAGTTTAATGGAAAAACTTTCCTCAGATCAGATGAAAATTTCGACTGGCAACTGTTTCATCAATAAATTATTAACAAACACAAAACTACTTTTATTCTCTACTTCTCATACAATCATGGTTCGTTGCATTAAAATAATAATACTGAATATTCACTGTTGAAGTATAAAACCTGGAAATATTTCCACAATACTTTTTGCTGCGCATATTTTTCAAGTGTTTCTAAACCACATATTTCTTTTCCGCGTTCATACATTTCATTCAAAAACGTACAAAAACTAAATACAACAGTAAGCACCAGTTATTTCTTTCAACGCACAAAAAGAACTCAAACTTCGACTTTATAATAGTTGCCATGTACATAACCACTGCAGTGACATTTTCATTCAAGATAAATCCGACTGTTGCATGTGTGTTATTCACTTCATATACACACATGGAGATTCTGTCACTAACAGTCCGATTCTCAAAAAAGTTTTATCCAATCCTGAATTTTAAGTTAGCTAATCTACTTCTAGTCTGATTTAAAGAGGTAATCCAAATCAATTTTCGAAAACCAAATGGTAATAAGATTATATTAGAGTTTATTGAAACTTTTTTGAGAATATGTTTTAGTTTAAATAAATACATACATACATATCTTCACGCTATATCCCAACAAATGGGGTAGCACGAACCCTAAAATCACTCATAAAACATTCACTCATCACACCCATCAAACAACCAGTCATCGTCAAACATTTTCATCCAAACATACCACCCTCACTAAAATAAATAAATAAATAAATATGAATATATCATCACGCATTTTATCCATTACTGGGTGTGATACTTTGCAGAAGCCAGGGTTGAAAAAAACCCGACCCACTGTGTTTTTTTGGATTTATTTGGGCATTATTGGGTTTTTTATAATATTGACAAATACATTTTTTAATTCAAGTTATTTAATTCTGAATTAATTTTGTATGTAATGTTTAAAATGTACTTCTAAACATTAAAACAAAATTTATGTACTATTACGTAATAATTGCAAAAAAATATATTTATTTTATTGTGAATTAAAAACATAATATGCTCTATCATGTTATTGTCATACTTATTTAATTTAAAACTATATTTCAAATTTGCCGATGAAAAGATTGGAAATCAATCAGTTTTCGTAATACTAACACAAAGACAAATAATATCTGGTCTTAAACTAGTTTGATATTGACATTTGTCAAAGTAATAATAATAATAATAATAATTTATTGGTGCTAAGTATACATGAAAGTATTTACACAGGTCACTCAAACAAAGATAATATAAACAAAATCAGTTAACATTAGGTTCTTTTATTTTCAATAGGAATTCGGATGTTGTAAATGGCGCTTCACTCTTTAGGAAATATTTTAATTTATTTTTAAATTCTTTATAATTCAAATCACGTATATTATGGGGTAAACTATTGTAAAGATGTATGCCGTAATGGTTAAAACTATATTTGGACTTGTTTAATCGCAAGAAAGGTAGATGTAAATCTGCTTTACTGCGGGTATTATACGAATGCATAGTATTTCTGTGCGTATAATTATTTAATTCATTTTTAACATGTAGTACACAATGGAGAATATAAATGCTGGGAAACGTGAGTAATCCTAGCTTAGAAAATAAAGGTTTAGTATCAGCACGATAGGAACTGTTAGTCATTATTCTCACACAGCGCCTCTGCAAACTGAAAATTCTGTGCGCGACAGCGGAATGACCCCACACCAGAATACCATACGACATAACACTTTCAAATAGAGCGTGATAGGCAGATTTGAGTGTTATGTCAGAAACAGTGCCACGTAAGTTTTTGAGGAGAAATACAACTGACGCAAGTTTTTTAGCGATATGACCGCAGTGCCCCTGCCAAGACAAATCCAGGATTAATCCCAACAATTTAATAGTACTAGGATTTTGTAGTTCAGGAAAACGACGTGTAGTAAAAATCATTTCTTGAGTTTTACACTCATTCATGCACAGTTTGTTCGCCCAGAACCAATTACATAAACTTTCTTTAATTTTACTAGCGTTGCCAATAACATTTTTCAGTTCATGATCTGAGTTTATAGCTGTGGTGTCATCAGCAAATGTTATTATATGACAGTTACTAAAGTGGAGGGAAATGTCATTGACATAGATAATAAACAGTAGAGGTCCAAGGACTGAACCCTGCAAAATGCCATTTTTAATTGGTACAAGTCCAGATTTTTCGTTATTTACATCAACATACTGATAGCGATCCGATAAATATGATTTCAAGAAAGTAATAGTATTGCTGTTGATGTTGTATGATACTAGTTTATTGATTAACAGTTCATGTGATACGCAGTTGAACGCTTTGGTGAGGTCGCATAGAAGGACATTTGTAATTGAGCCATTTTCATTACAATTTACTATATAATTAATTAGATCTAGTAGTGCTAATACTGTAGATTTGCCCGATCTGAAGCCAAATTGACAGTTGCTCAGTAGGTTATTAGTTTCAAAGTAGTGCGACATTTGTTTAGTTATTGCAATCTCCAAGATTTTCCCAAAAAGAGGGATTATTGAAATTGGTCTAAAATTGTTGACGTCAGTGTGATCGCCCTTTTTAAAGATTGGAATTACTCGCGATAATTTCAAGACTTCAGGGAAGGTATTTTCACGTATGGCCCTATTAAATAATTTAGTTAATGGGATTATAATAATATCTAAAACAGATTTTAATAGTTTGCTGTTAAGACCGTAGCAATCCACACTATTACTAACGCTTAAATTGCTTATAATATGTCTTACTTCATTAAAACTAAGCTCAGTTAGCTGAAAATGAAAACGAGCAGTTGCATACCTGTTACTCAATTCCTTTAGAGGATCTAGATTTGGTTTTGGCATTTTGGAGATGAGGTCATCAGCCACGCTTGTAAAGAAGTTATTGAAATCGGTAAGTTATTGAAATCGGTAATCGGTAAGTAATGCAATGTGATACTACGATATGATGTAATAAATGATAATTTAAGTTAAACGCCTTATTTTGTAAAGAGATTATGTATTATTACACTGCAAAATATATAAAACATGTTTATGTGCCGAAATTTGACTCTATCTTAAAATTCACCCTGGGTAATTTTCAACCATTCAACAAAATGGGTTTTTAGTGGGTTTATTTGGGTTTTTTTAGGTGGGTTTTTTTGGGTGGGTAAAATATGAACAACCCTGGCAGAAGCAGATCTCGGTAAGTGATAAAAGCGACGGAGAAGCAATTTGGGGAGATTTTATCTGGGGGACGGAACGCCAACAGGGTTGGTTACTTGTTCACTACAAATATCATCACTTATTTAACTATTATAACACGATTCTCAAAAGTTGTATGTTAGAAAGTTAGTCTAAATCAAATTCAAGGGACTAAATACTAAGTTTAAGGTTTGTTTATTTTGTGAATATGGTTTAGGTTAATTTGACTAAAACAAAAGGTAGGAAAAGCTTTCTTGAAAATCAGGTTTTAAAATAAATAATATATAATCACGCCTTTTATCCATTACTGGACGTAGCACTCTTCAGTAGCAGATCTCGGTAAGTGTTGGGTTTATAGCATAATATATATTATAAGTGGGTTATACAAAATAATAATAAACAATTAAATACTAATTGATTTGAATAATTGTATAGATTATATAATATTGTAATAGATATTAAAACTATTCTCATTCATAAGATGTAGTCAGTTGTAGAGAATACGTTGACAAATATACATATATATTTACCTTCATCTCTTGGTTTATTATTTTGCCCATCACCTATTCCAACAGTAAGTGATATATTTATGTGCGTGAAGTGCGGTTACCAGCCGTTAAATCACGGCCCCCAAAGATGTTAGTGGTGGGGGAGCCACAGGAGTAATTTTAATGTGGTGAAAATTGTTTGTCAGCTGTGGGGATCGAATCACGGTTCTCAGGGGCCGGCTCGATACCACTAAGCCATTATCCCATTTTTAAATATAAATAATTAATGTTTGATGATATATTATTAAATTTTTAATTTGTTTCTGAAAATTGTATTTTGTGATAGGGTAGTGAAAAGAAATTATTTATGTATATCTCGTGAAAGTAAATGAATGATAAGTGAATAGGAATGATATGATTGAAGGTTTGTTGTGTGATAATGTTTTCGAGTGTAATAAATGAATGAGTTTATATGGAGTGATCTATGAATGTGGTTAAAGTGAGGATGGTTGGTTTGGATGAAAATGTTTGACGAGGGCTGATTGTTTGATGAGTGTTATGAGTGATTTTAGGGTTCGTACTACCCCATTTGTTGGGATATAGCGTGAAGATAAATAACTATATTTTTCATAAGCCATAATAATTACAGAAAATTCTGAAAAATCTAAATTTCTTGCAGATCTCTGCAGGACTCTACATAAATATTTGCAGCGAACAAAACATTTTATACATTCCTCAACCCTTAACAATAACTAGTAACCCTCATAAATATCATCAACTTTTGATAACACCCCTGATATCTGTCACACTTGACAGTTCCACGCTGACAGTTAAAGGCAGTGAGAATTCCACCCCGTGATGTTTGAAACCCCTGCGCGCGCTACTATCTAGATAGCACGTATTCACCTCGTTTACTACGTTTACAGATCTGAACCGTTTTTAAAAATGTCAGCACATTCGAAATTGCGCTCTGGTACGTGGTTCGTACTAGCAGCTGAAAAGATGTCATTATTTTTGACAGCGCCATTCTTTTTTTTCCGTTCTGTTTTGGTTTGTTTGCTGCAGAGTTTTATTGATGGAATTGTTTTATAAGCGAAGATTGTACTCGTCAAGATTTTTTTAAATATTTGTTGAATTTTAATTCGTGTGTATCTGCTTTTGTTTGATTTAATCTGGTATTAAATCAATAACTTATGGATTTATTGCTGCAAAATATGATAATAATATTAACTTACTCGTAAAATATATTAAAAAAATTATGTCATCAGGCTTCTTACCCATTACTGGATGTAGCAGTCTGTCGAAACAGATTTCGGTAACTGATAAATTTATGTGCGTAAAATGCAGTTACCAGCCGTCAAATTACAGCCATCAAAGGTGTTAGTGGAGAAGGAGCCACAGGGGTAATTTTAATGTGATGAAAATTGTTTGTCGGCTGTGGGAATCAAACCGTGGTTCTCAAATCCACAATCCGACTCGAATACCACTGAGCTATCTACCCCATAATTAATTAATTAATTTATTCGTGAATTGATTACGATCACATTGTTTTAATTGCAAATGTTTAATAATTATTTTCTTTTTTCTAGGTAAGTGATCCACTTCTTCTTGCTGACTAAAAATTAGAAGCATTTACAAAAGGTTTGTCAAATAATTTTTGCGTATATACATAACTCACACACGCTGAGTCCTTTGAGATTTGAATTTAAAAAAATAAATTAATATCATATGCATTTTTTTCAAAAAAATTCTAATGGGGGGGTTACTAAACTTTGTATTTGTTGAATTCAGTACATGTTAGACACAAAATGTACAACAGTACGAGGTGTGGCTATTAAATAACGAGACTGACGCTGCTACAGACGAAGTACTCATGCGCCAAACACCAACGACCGTCAGCTTTTTAGCGTGAAGCTTTCTCTTTTGAATGCAGTACCTCTCGCTTCTGTAAACGAATCTGTATAGCTATAGCATTTTTTGTAATTTGAGTTGTTGTTTTGTTTCGCTGAAAAAATGTTAAGTGCAACATTAGAGCAACGAATTGTTGTGAAATTTCACATGAAACTTGGCAAAACTGCTACTGAAACTTATAATTTATTGAAAAAAGTAGCCGAATTGTGGAAGGACAAGTTATGGTTTCTCCATCAAAACAATGCACTGGCTCATTCCGCAATGTCTGTCAAGAGATTTCTAGCCAAGTACAGCATCTCAGTGTTGGACCATCTGCCTTATTCGCCAGATCTCGCACCGTGCGACTTCTATCTGTTTCCTAAGGTGAAATTTGCCTTAATAGCAACAAGATTAAGTTTTGAAAGAGAAATCGGCACGCGTTCTGAAGGAGCTGATAGAAGAAGACTACCAGCACTGTTTAGAACAATGGAAGATTCGCATAAAGCATTGTAGGGATAGAGGAGGGGTGTATATTGAAAGTGATAATAAGTAAATAGGTATGGAATCAAAATAAAATGTTAAAACTGCATCAGTCTCGTTATTTAATAGCCACACCACGTACATACATTCAATGACAAGTCATGGTTTCTCCATCAAAACAATGCACTGGCTCATTCTGCAATGTCTGTCGAGAGATTTCTAGCCAAGTATTGGACCATCAGGCCTTATTCGCCAGATCTTGCACCATACGAGTTTTCTCAAAAAAATGTGAGGGTAGTAAAGTTTGTATTTGTTGAATTCAGTAAAAGAAAAACTGAATCGAATAAGAAAATAACAAAAAAAAAATTCCATTTAAAATAGAATACAAACTGTTTGTAGCTCAGTTGGTTAGAGCAGTCATCTAGCGTATGAAAGGCTCTGGGTCCAAAACCCGGAGAATACTTTTCTCTCTTTCAAAAAATATTTCTAATACTGTCATTTGATTGAATATTACTGAAGAAAATTTCGGCTACATAATTATTAAATTTCTTTTCGAACTTTACAAAATATCCTCCATTTCAAAGGCAAGTAGGTTTTGAAAAAATCTCGGTTATCGAAGAGGCATTAATTAAAAAGTGTTCGCGCATAATAGCGCTTCGTATTCTCGGTGAAAACTTTCGATATTAAAAGTTTGCTGGCTAAAAAAGAAATAATAATTAATTCGCAGTACTCTCAGCTTGCGTTAACTTCAAAGCAAAGATTCTAATCATATTCATATCATTTTTACAAGAATTCTTCATTTATAATATCTTGTAATAAGACTGAAGATAACTTTGAAATATGAGAAACTGGAATATTTTAATAAGCAAATCTTTTTAATTGTAATTAATGATTATGTATTTTTTATTTTTATTGAAAAACTGGAAGATAGAAAATAGTATGTATATTATTATGCCATTGATGTTGTGATACCATGGTAGTACAGTCATTTCAGAAGCAAGAGTTCATTTGTATACAACTTCTTTTGAGTGGTTTAGAAGGTATTATGAATTATTTGTTACTAGGATTAATTAACTATTGTTCAGTAAAGAAAATAAATAGTAAAAAGATTACTTACATTTATTTGCGGTACAGATTAAACCTCATTCATGGATCTTCACATAGTCACTGTTTTCGTCTTTATGAAATTTTGTCATTGCCAGCTATTGACTCAAACATTATTTTTCTTTTATGTTTGTTCACCTGACTGAAGACAAAACTATACCAGGTGGTCTATTCTAATTGACATAGCAACTGTGGCAACGGTAGCCACATCGCTATACAACAAGAATCCACCTGGCGGTATAAATAAAAATGTTTGTTGACGTCATCATTTAGCTGGGAATGGTCCAATGAGGCGTCAAATATGTAAACAATACTAAAACTCTGTGAAAACAATTTCGTGTTTAAGCATTTTCTGTATAAATTTACAAAGTGTCTTATGATAAGTGCTACGCACTATTTCCCCTTTCACCAACAAGGGGAAGTTGCTTCATATTTTATATCAAAATTGCTAGATAAAAGGGTGTACACCACCTTTTGTTGGTTCATACATTTTTCATAATCTCTGCGTAAAGTTTATGTCAATTTTTCTTTAAATTATCTGCAAAAATATAGACAGTAATAGCCGGACATAGACAGTTGACACTTTCACCTCATATTAAGACTTTTCTTTCTTTCTAAAAGCCAATAAAAATATAATTTGGTAGTATTTAAGGTGAAACACCATTGCTCAGTGTTATCGAGTCGGCCTATGAATCCTGAGAACTCTGGTTCGATGCCCACAGCAGCAAACATTTTCTCCACATTAAAATTACCCCTGTGGGTCACCCACTACTAACATCTTTAGAGGCCGTAGTTGTACGGCTGGTAACCGCGCTTCATGCGCATAAATATATCACTTACCGAGATCTGCTTCGGCAGAGTACCACACTCAGTAATTGATAAAAGGCGTGATGATATATTTTAATTTTATTTATTTTAATATCACCGTTAATTTTGCGTCCACTAATATATTTCTAGGCCGTGATTTAATGGCTGGTAACTGCATTTCACGCGCATAAATATATCACTTACCGAGATCTGCTTCGGCAGAGTACCACCCCCAGTAATGAGTACAAGGCGTGATAATATATTTATTTATTTATTATAAATGTACGATAGAGAAAAATATTTGCGCAGAAAACTCTAATTTCTTTTCGAAAAATACAGACTGTAGATTTGAAAGCCCAGGTTCGATTCTTGCAGTCAATAAACAATTTTAAACATATTAAAGATACCCCTGTGGCTCTCCTTCCACTAATATATTTGTAAGCCGTGATTTGACAGCTGGTAACCGCACTTCACGCGCATAAATATATCACTTACCGAGATCTACTTGGCAGAATGCCGCACTCAGTAATGGGTAAAAGGCATGATGATATATTTTTATTTTATTTATTTTATATCACCGACAATTTCACAAATTTTGGAAAATTCTTTTAGTTATATAATATATACCCTTGGAGTTTGATCCACAAGTATAGAAACACCCTGTATGGTATCAAATAATGAACAAGTTCTCAACGCAAGCTATTGGATATTAACTTTCATTTTATTTTTATTCTTTTTATTGTTTATGTTTGCACTGAACCAACTGTTCCATCGAAAAGTGAAACATTCTATTTTTTGTTTGATCGGGAATTTTTCTGGCCGGAGCCATCGTTCAAATTTGCATTTTACGCAAGAGTTGTTTAAAAAACGTAGTATTAAACAAGCAATAAGCAAAACAAACATTTTACTTTGTAAATGTATTGATATTTTTCTATATCCGCTTGAATTGATTTTTTACATCAATGAAGAATTTAGTCAACATATTCCAAATATTTTTGTGTCGAAATTTTATCCATAAATACAATCAACATATTTTATTTTGCAAATAATTGTTAAACAATTTTGTTGTACATTCGATATAGTTTTTATAAAGGAAATACAATGGACAGAATATTCTAAATTTATAATTACATCATTTCATCATTGTTATTGAATTTAATGAAAATACGCTTTTGTTATATTTATGCAAACTGAACATATAGTAATAAACCCTTTGTAATGTATAATAATCAGTGATAATATAACAAGAGAGAAAGAATAAATTGAAAATAATTTGACAGATCTTTCGAAAACTTGTTGCCAGGCAATAATTACGAAAGCCCGTTGAGCTTGAGTGGCTATTGCCAAATGGCAACAAGTTTCTACCCTTTACTGGGTGTGGCACTCTGCCAAAGCAGATCTCGGTAAATGACATATTTATGCGCGTGAAGTGTGGTTATCAGCCGTCTAATCACGGCCCTCAAAGATGTTAGTAGAGGGAGAACCGCAGGAGTAGTATTATATAAAATAAATAAATATATCATCACGCCTTTTACCCATTACTGAATGTGGCACTCTGCCGAAGCAGATCTCGGTAAGTGATATATTTATGCGCGTGAAGTGCGGTTACCAGCCGTCAAATCACGGCCCCCAAAGATGTAGAGGGAGAACCACAGGAGTAGTATTATATAAAATAAATAAATATATCATCACGCCTTTTACTCATTATTGGGTGTGGCACTCTGCCAAAGCAGATCTCGGTAAGTGATATATTTATACGCGTGAAGTACGGTTGCCAGCCGTCAAATCACGGCCCCCAAAGATGATAGTGGAGGGAGAACCACAGGAGTAGTATTATATAAAATAAATAAATATATCATCACGCCTTTTACCCATTATTGGGTGTGGCACTCTGCCAAAGCAGATCTCGGTAAGTGATATATTTATACGCGTGAAGTACGGTTGCCAGCCGTCAAATCACGGCCCCCAAAGATGATAGTGGAGGGAGAACCACAGGAGTAGTATTATATAAAATAAATAAATATATCATCAAGCCTTTTACTCATTATTGGGTGTGGCACTCTGCCGAAGCAGATCTCGGTAAGTGATATATTTATGCGCGTGAAGTGCGGTTACCAGCCGTCAAATCACGGCCCCCAAAGATGTAGAGGGAGAACCACAGGAGTAGTATTATATAAAATAAATAAATATATCGTCAAGCCTTTTACTCATTATTGGGTGTGGCACTCTGCCGAAGCAGATCTCGGTAAGTGATATATTTATGCTTGTGAAATGCGGTTACTAGCCGTTAAATCACGGCCGCCAAAGATGTTAGTGATGGGGAAGCCACAGGGGTAATTTTAAAATGATGAAAATATTTGCCGACTGTGGGGATCGAACCAGGGTTCTCAGGTACCACAGGCCGACACGATACCACTGAGCCATTAATCCATTACCCTATCAGGAGTAGTATTAATGTGGTGAAAATGTTTGTCGTCAGTGGGAATCGAACCAGGGTTCTCAGGATTCACAGACCGACAAGATACCACTGTGCCACCTTCTCCATATACTAGTTACATGTCTAATTAAAATTTCATTTGATTCTCTTGTATACTACACGAGAAATAAAACTGCAAAATAAAACGTGAAACGAAAATTAAGGTTCATTCTAACTGATGTGACGCATAATTATTTCAATTTTCCTTAAAAACACTCCAGTTTGAATCAAGATGGTAGTATTTTTTTTAATTGATTGTCGCCATATTGGAAATTTTAAATTTCGCTTACTAAGATGACAACTCCCTTAATAATGATGGATGAATAATGTTATGTATACTTCTATGATTAATTATGGTTTCAACAAAATGAATGATATTAAATGTTGAAAAATGAAGACACGGAGACAACCATCTATTAAGATAATAAACTCTTTTAAAGATTATTATGTTATTACAATGTTCGCAAATATTTCAATTTGTTAATGTGGTATTACATAAAATACATATCCTGTGTTCAATAAGTTTACTTCTCAAAATGCTACTCTCAGTTTACAAACTGTCGCTGAAAGTTTCAGCTAGATCTATATAGATAATTAAGTTCTATAATTGTGTCTACCTTGATTTATGTTGTGTACTAGGGAAATAAAGAAACTGTGGAACTTAATTGTCATGTATAATACATTTGTTATTTCTAGATTCTCTTGATATCAGGAAATTAATGCCAATCAGTGTTAATAAAATATAAATAACCATACAAAATATAAGTTATCGATGCCTAGCAAACAGTTAAAATTCATTGATTCTTGCAAAATAATTATTTAAAATAAATAATATATAATATATTGATTAAAAATATGCGGCGATTATTTTGCTTTAGCTAAAGGAATTCATAATCATTTAATTAATGACTGCAGAAAAAGTAAATTTGTTTTCAGTAATATTAGCTGTATTCCATTTGCCATTTGGTTCATTTAAAATCAGTTCAGATAAATTCGACACATGACTAAATAAACTGAATTAAGCAAACTGATGCACTTATTGGGATGAATGAAAGTAAATTAGAATCAGTAATTCTAATACTGGAGATAAAGGCAGTGAAGTAATCCAGCGAAATAAATAAGTGATCTGGTTCAGTAAATGTAAGTTAGATCTGATCCAAATGACAAATGGAATACGCTTAATATAACAAGAGAGTGAGAATACAGTGAAAATAATTTGACAGATCTTTCGAAAACTTGTTGCCAGGCAATGGTCAAGAAAGCCCGTAGGGCTTGAGTGGCTATTGCCAAATGGCAACAAGTTTGAGAAAGATACTTGAGAATTATTTTCTAATTTATCCAACTCTCCAGTTATATTTAATTAGATTATTTTTTGACTTAGCTGTTGAGGTCGATTCATCCAACTTAAAAGATTTTGAACTGGATTCATATCGATTGATTACTTATTAATGTATTCTTGGAAGTTGTTTCCAAAATTTGTTGGTGTATTTCTGTATCTAAAATACAACTAAATCAATTTTTTTCACACATTTTACTTGACGCGTTGACAGTTTTAAATAATTATTTGACAACTACCTATCATTTGTCACAAACAAAAAAGCACCTACAGAGATTAT
The DNA here is from genome assembly GCA_911728475.2 of Pterostichus madidus. NCBI lineage: Eukaryota > Metazoa > Arthropoda > Insecta > Coleoptera > Carabidae > Pterostichus > Pterostichus madidus. Next base: position 12,203,095 of record OU452315.1, read on the forward strand.
TCCCGGGAATAATCACATGAGCTTTATTCTCAGTATAATAATGACAGGATTGGTTAAAACGCAGACTCGTGACATACAATGAAGCATTTCATTGGTTTTGAGAAACGACAAAAAATAATCTCTCAAATTTAATCTATTTATAAACTTTCCCCATTTTAAAAATTGACCTTTTTATCGACACACCATTGCTTATAAATATTTTTTTTACGATTTAAATCCTATGGGGTAGGTGGCTCAGGCATAGTCATTGGTTCTCCATCATAGTTTTATGTAACGAAAATGAAGCACAATTACACAGATTGCATCGGAAATTTCATTACATGGATAACTAGATATTGAATCGCAGATTAATACTGATTGATCAGATGGCCCCGTGGTTAACTACAAATGGTAGACATGTAATTTGGAAAATTATTAAAAAACGTTTACATACTAAAAATAAATTCGTTTTGTCAATATAACAAGCTTCTGTTTTGTTTATATCTCTGGTATCTATTGACTTAGCAACGCACGAAAAATATATTTTTCGATTGTTCCTCAGAAAACGTCAACTTACGGTGACAAATGAGAGCGCAGTTGTTAACTTTTCATAGCAGCCGTAGAAAAAATATAAAAATGAAAACAAAAGTCGTTTTCATACATGACGTGTTGTCAATTATTATTTTATATTTCTTCATCTATGCTTTCTTGATATTAAATTGTTGTATTTGGGGGGAAGGAGGTATGGTGGAATATTGTATTTTGCCCTGAGCACAAGAATTGCTAGTTACGACTCTAATCTTCATTATAAAATAAAAATAAATATATCATCACGCCTTCTACCCATTACTGGGTGTGGCACTCTGCCGAAGCAGATCTCGGTAAGTGATATATTTTTCGCATGAAGTGCGGTTACCAGTCGTCAAATCACAGCCCCCAAAGATGTTAGTGGTGGAGGAGCCACAGGGGTAGTTTTTTGAAATTATGAAAATTGTTTGTCGCCTGTGGGAATCAAACCAGGGTTCTCAGGATCCATAGGCCGACTTCATACCACTGAGCTAGCCGCCCCACATCTTCATTATCTATTGTAATATTATTATACAACATCCATTAGTCCATTAGCTAATTGGCAAATATTGATAAAACTTTTCTCGAATAAGTACATTAAAATTAGATAATACTTAGCAAAAGTTAAAACAAAAAGTACCTTTAATTTTAATCCGACATTATTAAATTGTTTTATAGGAGGAATCACGTATAGTTAGTTTTTAAAATATAGTTTATTATACACATCAAAATGAAATTTGTACTAGCAATTCTCCATTTTATTTGTAGCGCAATTTATATTCTTTAATAACAAAATTGAATATTTTAGCTTTTAACATGTCATATTTATTTTCATCGCTTTGATAAACCATTTAAAAAATAATGGCCTATAACAGCTATCAATACATTTCAGCATATGCGATAACAGGGTTGACAAAATGTGATAACGTGCAATGTTGCCAGTGTTGCCGGTATGAAAATAATATGTTGTGATAGAAATCGAATTTACATTCGGAAATATTGGCCATGATATTGTATTGTTGAATGCCAAATTGTTCATTTTGTAAAAACAAGATAGTATATTAAAAAATCAGTTTCATAATTGTTATTTTATTTTGTGAGAAGGACTCAACCCTTTCAACAAAATAATCGATAATGGCGAGTTGTACAATTAAAAATGAGAATAAAAAGAGATATCTGGTATTAGTGAGAGAGCTAGTTGAGAGACCATGATCAACTGGAGCATATTATTAACATGTAATTTAATCTGCATCGTTTGTTAAAAGTATGCTCTGGTTAGTCGTGGTCTATCAACTAACTCTCTCACTAGTGCGAGATGTCTCTTTCTTTTGGTTCTCTTCCTTTTCTCTCAGGCGTGACGTCAATTATATACCAGTAACACTCTATTATAAAATGAGTTCTTGATACTATTTTTCGTAGTTTAAATATTTAGGGAATTTACTTCCTAGCAAGTCTTATCGCTTTTGACATGATATTTCATTAGAGTTACCAACATTAAAATATAAATTATACTGGGCTATTATGACAGTCAAATGAGCTATTAACGAATTCTTTTCAGTATTGTAATAGCTTTATTAAATAAAATAAAATAAATAAATATATCATCACGCCTTCTACCCAATGCTGGGTGTGGCACTCTGCTAAAGCAGATCTCGGTAAGTGATATATTTTTGCGCGTGAAGTGCGGTTACCAGTCGTCAAATCACGGCCCCCAAACATGTTAGTGGTGGAGGAGCCACAGGGATAGCTTTTTCAAATTATGAAAATTTGTCGCCTGTGGGAATCGAACCAGGGACCTCAGGATCCACAGGCCGACTTCATACCACTGTGCTAGCCATCCAAAAAATTGAAAATAGTATATTGTAACACAATTGTGGCAACGCATTCATTTCAAAACGATTTTTCTCAAATTTTTTTGTAGGTTTGCGCAAAGAGAAAAAGATTATTTTGAATGTTATCATATACCACGCAATTAAAAAACCATGGCCACCCCTTGCTTTGTGTAAAAATTACTATTGATAACATAATATTTGATCTTGCCAAAATTTCTGCAATCATAAACAATTTTTACCATATTAAAACTTCCCCTGTGGCTCCTCCTCTACTAACGTCCTTGGGGGTCGTGATTTGACGGCTGGTAACCGCACTTCACTCGCAAAATATATCACTTACCGAGATCTGCTACGGTAGAGTGCCACATCCAGTAATGGGCAGAATGCGTGATGATATATTTATATTTATTTTATTTTTATAAACTGTCGAAACGTTTTTTTTAATTATTTAAATTAAATGATTATTTCACGAGATAATATCAATATCCTTACTTATTTTATATCTTGTATATAATTTTCGCTGATCTTAGGAAAGGAAAATATTGATATCTGCGAACTTTTTGCCATACATATTTTCAATTTATGCTTACGTATTAAAGTATGAATGACATTCGCGTCATAAATTATTATATTTGTTGGAATCAAAAGTCAAAATAATAATTTGTCATAATTAATGACTTGTCCGAACAATAAATCAATTATAAAAGGTGACATGATTCAATATGCCAGTTGAATTTGTGCTTGAATACTGTAATTTATAACTACAATCGTCCAAACTATTAAACGCTGTAATTCCAAATCTAGTTTGCATATTTCGAGTTCAAATTATGGGTTCGATTCAGCCAAACATATTACTAAATTCAAATGTTATCGTGTTACCTCACATATATCTTACATGCGGTAAGCTTGTCCCCCTGACAAATAGTTACTGGATAATTCTGTTCATTTTTCAAAAACTAAATTAATACCAATTACAGAAACACTACAATTCGTACACGAGGAATTCAATGGCGTTAAGTTCTTGTTCATATTTTGTTGGGTTTTTAAGATATAGCCTTCAAAAAAGTAGATTTTTTTTTTTAGTTTACCGTATCAGATCTGAAGCTACATCTTAAAAACTAAACGATATATGAAGATGCGCTCAACGGCATTGAATTTCTCGTGTTCTAATTAACCTAAAAATAAGTTTTTAGCAAATGTATATTTCAACAAAATTTTCTCATGAACCAGTTTTTAAATAATATCTCAAAAACTAGGAGACATTTGCATTTGGGGATTTTACCATTGAATTCAGCAGGTCGAAGTACATATGTATGTAATTTTTTGTTACAACATTCGTACGAGAAAGTATTTTATAGCAAACAGTCTGAAATAGGCCTAAAATCGAAAGAAAACGAAGGGGTACCCCTTAAGAAATTTTCAAAAAATAGAAATCTCTAAAAATTTGCTTATAAGTCAATTCGGACACGAAGAATGCAGTGCCGTTGAGCGAATCTTTATATTTTGTTTAGTTTTTAAGATATAGCCTTCGAAAAGTTGCATTTAAAAAAAAATTACGTATTCCGATTTTAGACTATCCTGAAGCTATATCTCAAAACTAAACGAGATATGAAGATGCGCTCAATGGTATAGAATTTTTCGTATTCAAATTAACCTATAAAAATAATTAGCAATTTTTATATTTCAAGACATTATCAACAAAATTTTCTCATAAACCAGTTTTTGCATGTAATTTTTTGTTGTAATATTCGCACTAGAAAACATTTAATAGCAAACAGTCTAAAATTGGACTAAAATCGAAAAAAAAATTTAAAAAAATTAAATCTCTTCAAATTTTCTAAAAGCGTGTTTAGAAGACAAACATATATTTTTTCTTCTAGAGGGTTGAGAGGCGCGGAACGGGTTAACCCTAAAATCGCATATATCCCTTTAAAGTAGACACTTTAAACTTTTTCGCCCTGGAAAATTCGTCCAAATTAACTAAAAATTCGCCAAGTTATAGACGGTTTGAAAATAGGGAAAATTTCGTGAATTTCAAGTGTTTCGTATTCTTTTTGTCATCAGTGTATATCTTTAGGTTTTTAAAGAGATTTCAGTAGGTATTTTAGGAACCATTTGGATGGGTACCTACCGAATTATTTACCAGATTATAATCTATGAAAGATGTTGAATATTTGTGACTGTAATATATCAATTTTACTCCATTACCTTTCTTTTCTTTAGGATTTTTCACCTCGTTTATTTTTTCGTATCTCTTTATGCGTAATTTATTTTTCCGCTAACAGTTTCATTGCATTTGCATAAAATATGATTTAAATATAATTTATAGTCCACATTATTTTATTTTAATTAAATTAATACTGATAAATATTCATGAAATTTAATTTAATTATATAATGCAGATTTTAAAATAATCCACATTTAAAAACAATAATAGTAACGGGAATTTTTGTTAATAAATATTTGAAAGGTTTTAACTAATGGATTAATTTGCGGTTAGGTCACGACTTTAATAACAAATTTTAGTGGAATCGCAATGAAAGTAGAGTTTTATCGTTTAGAACCGTATTTTTGAAGATGCTATTATAGTAATTCATGGTCCTATTCTATGCCGACTGGATAATCGATTCTGGAATTAAATTTATTAGCAATTTTGTAGAAAAGTTTCATGAAATGATCTTTATTTTACTACGTGATTCGACTTTTTATCTAAATAGATTCTCTCAAGATCTTACCACAATTATTTGAGAATAAAATATTTTTTTTTACCAATAAGACACTAAAAAACGAACCAATATTTTTTTTGGATAAAATTATAGTCTGTAAATTTCTTTCATTCATCACAAGTGCTGTTCTTAAAACGTCAAATGCTAGTTAGTCACTCATCAACCATCGTCATCGCATCACCTCTCATCATCAATTTTTTTGAAGATGGCTCTAACCAGACAACGAAATATTACCATCGAATAGTCAATTATGTAATCCTTTAGTTTCTTTATCTCCTATTTAATGGTAATGGCACAGTGGTAGCAAGTCGGTCTGTGGATCCAAAGAACTCAGAGTTCGATCCCCACAGCCGACATTTTCACCAATTTAAAATTACCCCTGTTGCTCCCCCACCAGTAACATCTTTGGGGGTCGTGATTTGACAACTAGTAACCGCACTTCACGCGCATAAATATATCACTTGCCGAGATCTGCTTCGGCAGAGTGCCACACCCAGTAATGGGTAAAAGGCGTGATGATATAGTTTTCTATTTACGACTTTCAATAAACATTAATATTCACATAATAGTTAAACGCTAACCTTCCAACATAATTTTTTTGTGACAAGTTATGTACAAATATGAAATAAATATTAATATCAACATTGTAAAATATATTAGGTAAAATGGTTGTTAAATACTTGGATGCATAATTAATTCGTACAATAATAAAAATAAAGTAAAATGAGATAACAACTGACATCATAGTTTCAAATTTGCTCGCTAGAGTGACATTACTGTTATTGGCCGTGAATAAATGACGTAGCGTTGACGTAGGCCGAGAAATATTGCGAATATAATGCTATTTTTGACAAATTATATCTCCAAAATAAAACATTTATAAGGCATAACCTATTTTCGTACATATTCAGTTTTATACATTCTTTCAAGAAACAAATCAAATAGAAAATGTGAAATGACTCCATTTTGAAGATAAAAAAGGAAGTATCATCTTAATTAAAAGACAGTTCATTTAATTTCTTACAAATTCATGTTTTGCAGAGATTAATAATTTATCGATGAAAGAAGTCTTTCATGTTCTTGTAACTGAAACTTTTGAACTTTGTTACGATAAGATTCAGTTCTATGTTTGATGCGAAGCTTCTGTTACTTCATCAAAATTTAACTAGCTAAATGAAACTCTCACAAATTAACTCAAATATGAAATAAGATACTTTAGGTTTTAAATTATTGCCTAATTTGTAGATTTGAATATTTAACAGTTATCTTTAAGAAAAATAGGAGCTTTCATAATTGTTACACTCATGCTGGGTTGCATGAAAGTTTTATCGGTTCATTAGCAACTAACGGTTCAATAAATTTCAGAAAATCCTATTTGATACTGTTGCTAGATAAACAATTCTTTAACTAAAGAGCTCTTTATTTTTTTCTTGCAACCCAGCATTAGGCTTGCCACCTCTCCGGGTTTGACCCGGAGACTCCAGGTTTGAGAAGTTATCTCCGGGCTCCGGGTTTAATTATTATTTCTCCGAGTTGTGTAAGTTAAATATGTAGTGCTCTGTAGTTAGTTGTCCAGGACAAATCTGTCTCACTTTCGGAATCTTCTACGCTGCTAAATTATACATTTTTTTTCTTTCATGATCTTCTACATCTTACTTCTAGTTTAATTTCTGTCACTAAATCTTCCAATTTCTTGATTCTGTCCTCATGATTGTAAGGAAGAATTTATACAATTAATTTCGGTTCTAATAGTTGATATATCATCTTGTATCAGATCAAATTTTTTAGAATTGTATCAAGTTTCCAAAAATAGACATAATTTTAGGTGAGGGGATGTCTTCTGTTGCATGTGATTATCTTCAATTTTGTCAATATTGTTACAGTTTAATCGTATATATGACGTTGAGTACACTAATTTTATTGTTACAGTAGATTTATCACTTCCAATCTTGTTTTACTTTATTTTATATGTAATTATTTTACCATGATAACAAAAAAACAATTGATGGTAAAATTTCATTTTATCTGTTCCAAAATGATTAAAAAGAAACAGCTCAGCACAAATTTAATCACAGATTAACCACAACAATTATCATTACAAAAATTTACCTTCTAAAAAACTTACATGGTTGAAAAGAATTTCTAATTTTCACCTTTTTACTGTCGAACTATCCGATGTCGCTACTTTTATTACCGCTAATGACCACTACCGGAGAATTTAATATAGCGCGAAGTGGTCACTGGAGTTACCCGGAGTAAACCGGAGTTGGAACATATCCAGGTCGTGGTTCCGATACCATTAGGCCATTAGGGCATTAGTTTCGTTCCCGCCAGATAGGGTGGAATCTTTATGTAGTAAGGCTGATACACATTTACTCGAAGTTTTTATAGATTTGATGATCTGCTATCGCAGATCTCAGTGATTTATACACCCATCAAATGGGGCAGCATGAACCTGTAAAACGTCATAAATTTATTCTGATAGTAATCGTCGCCAAACATTTATTAAGGATGTTTTACCTTAAGAAAATATTTTAGTATCACTGGTTTGATAAATATATCATCACGCCTTTTGCCCTATAGCAGTGGTTTTCAAAGTATGGGTCGCGCGAAGATATTGAAGAGGGGTCGTCAGATGCTATTTACAAATTTTAAAATACATGTAACCAAAGTTTCGTTCCGTTGCAAACTTTTATTTAAATATTAAGGATTAATGAAATGAAAAATATTATATGTTATTTATTTAGATGTTTATATTCACGTTTGTTTCTGTTTACGGTTAATTAAAAAAAAATATGAAACTAGATATGAAATTGGGGATTTCACCATTTAATTCCTCATATATTTTTATATAATTATGCATATTTTGATCCTCAATATATAGTTTTTAATCGCCAGAGTCGTGATCGCAAAAATGTCTGTTAATGAAAATGCCAATTTTTTAGTTGAACTAGTTTAAAACTCGATTTTTTTTAATATGATTCTATATAAATCAGACTACGAGAAATTGAATGCCGTTGAGCGCATCTTCATATCTTTTTAAGTTTTCCAGTTACAGCGATTTTTGACTTTTTTAAAATCTCAACTTTGAAGGCTCATATTTCTAAATCTAAAACAGATATTGAAATGCGGTTTGAACGAGCGTATTTCCCGTGCTCCAATTAACCTATACCGAAATTTTGAAAATTTTGAAAAATTTATAATTCTTTTCAAAATTTTCATTTCTCAATATAATGAAAATCACTGATGAATTCCTCTCCTAAAAATATACAGGTTTGTAAATTTTCAGCCAAAAATTCGGACAGATAAAGTTTTTATTACAAAAAATCGAAAAGTCACTGTTTTTTAACTATTTCTTAAGGGGTACCTCTTAAGAATTTTACGAAATTTGGCCATTTTTCGTTTTTTTGCTCTAAAATTTTTATCCGTTCTGCAAAAATTCTGAAATTTTATATACATATGTACTTTTACGAGAGGAATGAATTGGTTTTTACAGATTTTCATTATATTGTAAACTTTTTGAAATATGGTCAAAAGAAAATTTAGAAAAAAAAGCAAAATTTTCAAAATTTTCAAAATTTCGATATAGGTTAATTGGAGTACGGGAAATATACTCGTTCAAACCGCGTTTCAATATCTCTTTTAGTTTCCGAGATATGGGCCTTCAAATTTGAGATTTAAAAAAAGTCAAAAATCGCTGTAACTCAAATACTAAAAAAGATATGAAGATGCGCTCACGGGCATTCGATTTCTCGTAGTCTGAATGATATAGAACATTTTAAATTTTTTCGATTTTCAACTGTTTCAACAAAAAATCGCATTTTTATTAAACGAATTATATTAGATTATGACTTCGGCGATTGAAAAAAAATTGTTGATGATCAAAATATGTATATATACTTAGAAATATATGTGGATGAATGGTGAAATTCTCAATTTCATAACTAGTGTTATATTGAGTTAAGTTTAAGTTAATCCTTAAGGAGATACTATCATTTACCACAGATTGAAATGACCCTCCCAGCGGGAGAAAAACTAGTTTTCCACCCTTATTTATAGTTGGTTTCATAACAAACGTCAGCACGGTCTTAAATATTTATTGTCATATATCGTGAATCTTTTTATATTATCAGTTCCGATTCGTTTTCTAGTCAAACAATAAAAAAAATGCTAAATTCTAAAATTAACCAAGTAAAAAATTATGAAATGTTACATATTTTTAATGGAGTGGCTAGCTCAGTGGTATGAAGTCGGCCTGTGGAGCCTTGGTTCGATACCCACAGGCGACAAACAATTTTCATAATTTCAAAAACTACCCCTGTGGCTCCTCCACCACTAACATCTTTGGAGGCGGTGATTTGACGGCTAGTAACCGCACTTTACGCGCAAAATATATCACTTACCGAGATCTGCTTCGGTAGAGTGCCACACCTAGTAATGGGTAGAAGGCGTGATGATATATTTATTTATTTTTTATTTTTAAATACCTTTTATTATATTTGAAGCCATATAATATATACCTTTTTTCTAAAGTATAAAAAACACCCTATGTTTAAAAGAGTATATAGTAGACGAACCCTTAAAACATTCATTCATTTATTTAATATTTCCTTATATTTATGTCTCTTTGAATTTACGAGTAAAAAGAACCAATTTGCGATTGCGATCATTTCCTTTAGGTTTTACTGTACAATTTATGTTTTAAAGAGTGTGCACCCGCCTTAATTTTATTTCGCACTGGCCAACTTCCGGAGAGTTTAACACCACAGTCCTGTTCCAACTTCGGTTTCCATCAATAATTCTTTGGAATAAACTCTGGTGAGAACGTTGGCCTCCCAGACTTTTTTTTGGAAATAAATATTGACGATTTATAGGAATTAATTTGTTGGGTCTTAAACGTTTGGGGTTAATTGATTGCTGGGAAAATAAAGCGGAAGGTTTATTAAATTTGATGAGTGAAAGATGAGAGCACAAAAAGGAAATTAGAAATCAGGAATTGATATCAGTTTTATTTGTGTTCAAGTGAGCGCACGTTTAATTAAATTTTATGTCTATCTTTAAAAGTAAATATAAGTTTGTTATAATTAATATTGAACATTAAATACCTTGAATATTTAATTTGATTAATGACAAATTGCACAAGCAAAATTTATATTTTGAACTTGGTTTAAATTATTAATAGTAAATTGAAATTACATGTCATGTGATCAGCGACCCAAGAAAACCCTTAATACCCTTTAAAACTCGATATTCACCACTTTCTATTAATTGAGGTAATGGCTCAGTGGTATCCGAGTCGGTCTGTGGATCCTAAGAACCCTGGTTCGATCCCCACAGCCGACAAAACATTTTCACCAATTTAAAATTACCCCTGTGGCTCCTCCACCACTTATCTTTGGGGGCCGTGATTTAACGGCTGGTAACCGCACATCACGCGCATAAATATATCATTTATCGAGCTCTGCTTCGGCAGAGTGCCACACCTAGTAATGGGTAACAGGCGTGATGATATATTTATTTATTTTTATTTTCTATTGAATTTGTTCAATATTTTACAAAAGTTTTACTTCATTTTTTCGTTGTGGACGCCATCTTGAGCCGCCATTCTGAAATTTCCAAAAAGGCCCAATGGAATTAGAAAATAGAAGGTTTAACGAAAATTTTGAGACCCCGCAGAATCATTTATCTTAAAAAGAAAAATGTGCAGAGGATGGCTTTTTTGACGAAGAATTCCCCACAGGCAATCGTAGCTCAGTGGATAAAAGCGAGGTAAAACTTGCGTTTCTTAATTAGCAAGCAAGAAGTCGTGCGTTCAAATCTCACTGACTTCTACTTATATCCAGAAAGTACGATTGTGTCTGAGTGGTTCGGATTCCACTATAAGCTGTAGGCCCCCTGTACTGTAATTGGGATTTACTTCCTGTTGTGCAGACTAACAAAATAAAAAATAAAATAAAAATATATATATATACACATTTTTTTGTGATAAGTTGGGGTAGCTAGCTCAGTGGTATCAAGCCGGCTTGTGGATCATGAGAACCCTGGTTCGATTTCCAAAGGCGACAAACAATTTTCACCATATTAAAATTACTCCTGTGGCTCCCACACCACTAACATCTTTGGGGGCAAAATATATCACTTTCCGAGATCTGCTTCGGCAGAGTGCCACACCCAGTAATGGGTAGAAGGCGTGATGATATTTTTATTTATTTTTTAAGTTTTCAATTATTTAATTTTTGACATATTCGAAGCAACTTAACTAGTCAGTTTGTTGGTATTTGTTGCTAGGGACTTTTGAAATGTTTGAAATATACATATTTCAGTAACTACTCCATTCTGTTGACTTTCGATGGTGTGACAATGCAAATTTGACATTAGCAATTCAAAACTGAAAGCAAACTCACCGTACAAAAATGAAACAGTAATTGTAAACAAGCCATCAGCATCCGACATCCAACGAGATTGTGTCCTCTCATCCACGCTTGGAAATTCTAATGTTTATCTTTGAAATTATCTGTTTTCATTAATTCAAATGTAGCATTTTATGTGCCAGCTTTGCAAGCGAAAAGATATTTTAAAAAGATGTTATCTAACCCTTACTGGGATATTGTGTATTGGGACAAAATAAATTGCTAGGAATTTACATATTAATTTAGAAAGGAAATTGGACTGATAACATACACATTCTACATATTCAATTTAAATATTTTTATTATTATTATGGGGTGGCTAGCTCACTGGTATGAAGTCGGCTTGTGGATCCTGAGAACCCTGGTTCGATTTCCACAGACGACAAACAATTTTCATAATTTCAAAAAAGCTACCCCTGTGGCTCCTCCACCACTAACATCTTTGGAGGTCGTGATTTGACGACTGGTAACCGCACTTCACGCGCAAAATATATCACTTATCGAGATCTGCTTCGGCAGAGTGCCACACCCAGTAATGGGTAGAAGGCGTGATGATATATTTATTTTATTTATAATTATTAACACAACCAAAATTTGTACAATTAAATTGAAGGAATTATTAGGAAGCATAAAAAAGTCAAGATAAATTAATAGTATATAACGTACTATGAACTGTAAGCAGTGGCGTACCTAGGAGGGGGCGGTGGGTGCGGTCCGCACCGGGCGGCACATATTTTGTGGCGGTATTTTTTATATTTAGTTTTAGTTGGAAAAACTCGTTCACTTCATAAATTTACTATTCGATTTCTACGAATTATGAATTACTATATGATTTCGAAAGTTTTTCTTCATCGTCAAGTCAATGTAGGGTTGAAAATATTATCTCGAAAAATTCCTTTATTACTGCCTAATTTAAATATGCCATCTAATGGTAAGAAAAGTCCCCCACCTATAGTTTGTCTCAATTACATTTATTTATTTATGTTTATTAATTTAATGGGGCAATGGCTCAGTGGTTTCGAGTTGGTTTGTGGATCCTGAGGATCCCGATCCGATTCCCACAGCCGACATACAATTTTTACCAAATTAAAATTACCCCTGTGGCTCCCCCACCACTAACATCTTTGAGGGGCGTGATTTTACAGCTGGTAACCGCACTTCACGTACATAAATATATCATTTACCGAGATCTGCTTCGGCAGAGTGCCACACCCAGTAATGGGTAAAAGTCGTAATGATATATTTATTTTATATTTATTTTTTTAATTTATAAAACCTATCATTTGATTGACTTATAAAGGGCGGCAAATTGGAAACCGCCCTGGGCGGAAAAAGTTCTAGGTACGCCACTGACTGTAAGTGACAGTTTTTAGGTGAAGATGCATCAGTTTGCTTAATTCAGGTCATTTAGATATGTTGTCTAATTTATCTGAACTGATTTTAGCGAACCAAGTGGCAAATAGAAAACAGCTAAGGTTGGATTTAAAGAGCAACATGATTATGTTGTTGCTTAGCAACTTTGAAACACGTTTCTTTTAATACTGCATTTTCACTTGCCTTTTAGTTTGTTAAACAAGGATTATTGTGCAGGTATTAAACCAATTTTTATCAAATTTTAAAAGTGCAATAAAGAATCAGCAAGTGTAAAAGATTAGTTTACACAGTTATTTGTACTGTGTCTAAAGCTCAAAGCTGTAACAGATGACGGTTTTCAGTAAATATCGGAAATACTGACGGCTAATATGAAAGCTTTTCAATCAAGCAATTGACACATCACAAAAAGAAAACTTTATATCCGTAGGTTTATCAAATAGCGGTTAACCAAGTAAAAACTAACAAATACAAATAAAAAACAATCTTGAAAACTCGCGACTACTGCTGCGGAAATATTTGAAATTTTATACAAAGTTTTGTTAATTGGTATTTACCTGAATTTGACGTTTTGGGTTTGATTTCTGTTTCATATTAAAAGTTGTAGATTTTGCTATAACAATGTCGAAGTTTTATTATTTAGATTTTATAGTTTTTATTTTGACGAAATTTAATAATAAAATTCTTTTGAGATAAAAGTTATTGTCATTTTAGTTGTTTAGGCCTTTGTTACTTCGAAATTAGTTTGAGGGTATTAAAACAAAGTTAAGTTAATAAAAGATATTGAACAAGTTTTAGTGTTAATACTGAAAGTGTGTTAAAACGAGTGCCATAAAATAAAATCAGTTAAACCCAAGTTTGACAAAGCATCTACGGCTTTGAGCTTACTCTGAAATCGTCTGCTATACCCAGTGGCGGAGAATAGAATATTTAACTTTTTTATATTCAACTTGTCTTCAACTAAAAAATCTTCATTTTTGCACCTTATAACATAATATACTACAGAGTGATCAAAAGTTAGTGTTTCAGTTGGCAATACAAATCTGGGGAACTTTTTATTCCACAGTTGGCACAACACCAGGTAAAGGCGGAAATACTATTTGACATGTCGTTTTTATAATAAATACAAATAGGTTGAGTGATAGAAATACTTTAGATTATTGCTCTGTAAGTAATGTTGAGAAATAAAAAGACGTGGATAAGAGAAACAATGATTTTTATTAATTTAAATTTTCAAATGTCACTCTCAACAACAGAAAATAAATTTATGTATCAGTCTTACCAATTCCAAGTATTTTTTTTATTGACAACTTAACATTTCCTTCTGATCACTCTGTATTTATCCAACACCAACTAATAAGCTGTATTCCATTTGCCATTTGGTTCACTTAAATCAGTTCAGATAAACTCGACACACGACTTAATTAACTGAATTAAACAAACTGATGCACTTATTGGGGTGAATTATTGTAAAGAAAATTAGAATCTGTAATTCTAGTACTGGAAATAAAGTCAGCGAAGTAATCTAACGAAATAAATAAGTGATCTGGATTAGTAAATGTAAGTTAGATCTGATCCAAATGGGAAATGGAATATGCCTATAATAAGCCTGTTGGTATAGTTATTTGAAATAAATAATGTCCATTATTAGATACTCATTGAGATAATAATAGAGAAGTCCGGCAACACGGTGGGGTAGGTAGCGTTACGGAATTCGAATCCGGAGATCCCGAGTTCGATTCCCACTCAAGCTAGAAATTATAAATACAACCACTCTGAGGCTCGTTGCGTCTGGATCCTGTACTGTAATTAGAATTCAATTCCTGTTGTACAGAGTAACATAAATAAATAAATAAATAAATGCGCGCGGGTAGTACCTTGGATGGGTGACCGTCCAGAGAAACTCGCGTTGCTGTTGACTCTAAGACCTAAAACGCAGGATCAGGGCGTAATGGCGGCATATGACCTTAGTAGTTGGTCCGCCAGGAAGCCATAAAAAAAATAATAAATAAATACCAAAACAACCATTCTATAGATACTTTGTAATTTCTATGTTTTATTAATAGCAGTATTCCATTTGCCACTTGGTACACTTAAAACAGTTCAGATAAATTAGACAACATGACTAAATAAACTGAATTAAGCAAACTGATGCACTTATTAGGGTGAATTACTTTAAAGTAAATTAGAATCTGTAATTCTAGTACTAGAAATAAAGTCAGCGAAGTAATCCATCGAAATAAATAAGTGATCTAGTTCGGCAAATGGAATAGGCCTTATATCATATCAAATGTGTTGTCAGAGTAATACGACATTTGATTTTCGGAAGTGATTTGAATTAACTTTTCAACTGTTTAAAATCGGACTAGAGTATGTTTAGCTAGTTTTTGATAATCACGCTGATGAGTTTTAAAAGTCTCTTGAAAAATCTCTCTCCTACGCCACTGAGAGAAGTACTGTTTTAACATCTCTGGAGGTTCTTAGAGTTCCTCTTGTTCTACCAGACATTTATCCTCAATTGAACGCCTTCCGAGTTTTAATGTATTTAAATCTGCCCTTTTATTTCTGTAATAAAACCAGATTCTTACTGTCACTGTTTCTAATCTCCCTTTGCAAGATTTCGCATTAAAACGGATAAGGTGCCTATACAATGAGCAGCGAATTTCATTCATTCAAATCTCGCAAATTTATCTTAAAACTGCGATTGTGTTTCAGTGGATTGTATTCCACTAAAACCTGCAAGTTTTCTATACTGTAATTACTATTAATTTACTATTAAGCTCATATGAAATAAAACTCTTATTAGTATACTTAAAATATATTTGGTTCTGTTCTAAATTAATCAGATATTTTACTGAGTTAAGATCGCATCTTCATATTTTGTTGAGTTTTTAAGTTACAACGAGTTTTGACTTTTTGAAAAGCTCAATTTTGAAGGTTCGTATATTGAAAGCTATAAGAGATATTGAAATGCGGTTTAAACGAGTGTATTTCTCGCACTTTAATTCACTTGTATCGAAATTTTGAAAATTTTAAAAATTTTAGAATTTTGTCATAATTTTTATATCTCAATATTTCAAAAAATTTAAAAGATAATGAAAATCTGTGACGACCAATGAATTCCTTTCGTAAAAGTACATAGGTATGCAAAATTTCAGGCAAAAATTCGCACAGATAAAGTTTTTATTACAGAAAAACGAAAAATCACTGTTTTTTGAAGATTTTTACGAATTTTGGCCATTTTTACTCTAAAAATTGTATCGGTAGAGCAAACATTCTAAAATTTTACAAACATACGTGCTTTTACGAGAGGAATTCACTGGTTTTGAAAAAAAAGTAAAAATTGTAAAAATTTTACAAATTTCAGTATAAGTTAATTAAAGCACGAGAAATGCACTCGTTCAAACCGCATTACAATATCTCTTTTAGTTTTCGAGATATGGGCCTTCAAAGTTAAGATTTTTTAAAGTCAAAAATCGCTGTAACTCAGAAACTAAAAATGATATGAAGACGCGCTGCGCTCAACGGCATTCAATTTCTCGTAGTCTAAATGATATAGAACCATATTTTGAAATTTTGAAATTTTTCAATTGGTTCAACAAAAAAAATACTCATTTTCATTATACGAATTTTGGTTAGGAAAGTAAACTCTTTCTTCCGGTTTATAGTTCTGGACGAATCTATATTGCAGCGCTAATATCGAATATTAGTTTATATAATTCCAAATAGACAATTCATTTTAGAAGGCATTAATTCACAATTCACTAATAATTATAAATACATAAGTACTAATGTATTGTTCCTGAACAAATAATTGACATTAGCGCTGCAATACGGACTAACCCAGAACTACAAATTTCATTGATAAAAAGCGCTGCCATATGAATACATTTAGTTAGATGTCTGTATATATTTTGTCTATGGCACGAGTTCTCTAAGTCCTATAAATATTTAACATTTATTTTATAATACCCTGTTTGTATATATTTAACAGTTATAAAATGTTAGCGAGGTAAATTTAAACAATGGAATTTTACAAAACTTTCTACAAAAGGTTGTAACAAAACTACCCTTTAGTCGGAAAATATTAATAGAAAATAAATCCTCTCGACGGTACTCGAAGCACGTATATTTTAAAAGAATTCGCTGTAATCAATTTCATTTGAAGGTAGCGAGGCGTAGCTTCTGAAGCTCCATTATTAGTGTGCCGTTGTCGGCGTGAAAAATACTGAGTACGTGCCTGCATTGAGAGCATTGCAATACTTCGGATGTGCAGTGCTTGCAGTGAAAATTGATTCTGGTTTTAAGACGACTGATAGCTTTTCCTGCTTTCGGAAGATGGAATGCGAAAATGATAAATGTGTTGTCGAAATTTACCAGGTGGAACATGGAACCGGAAAACGTGTGCTATATGTCAAAATATGATAGTAATGAATATTAGTAAACCGGGAAAATTTAATGTTTTTTACCCGCTGTTAATGTGTGAAGTGCGGTTACCAGCCGTTGAATAACGGCCCCGAAGGACGTTAGTAGAGAGAGAGCCACAGGGATAATTTCAATGTGGTGAAAACGGTTATCGTTTTGAAATGACATATGGCTGCGCTAATCTTACAAAATAAATAAATAAATATATATATATATATATATATATATATATATATATATATATATATATATATATATATATCATCATCACGCCTTCTACCCATTACTGGGTGTGGCACTCTGCCGAAGCAGATCTCGGTAAGTGATATATTTATGCGCGTGAAGTGCAGTTACCAGTCGTCAAATCACGGCCCCCAAAGATGTTAGTGGTGGAGGAGCCACAGGGGTAGTTTTTGAAATTATGAAAATTGTTTGTCGCCTGTGGGAATTAAACCAGGGTTCTCAGGATCCACAGGCCGACTTCATACTATTGAGCTAGCCACCCCATACAAAATAAAAAGTTACCAAAACAGTTTAAAAATTGAACTATGTTTAAAAACAATTTTAGTGCGTTAAACAAATCGTTTTAAAATCAAACTGAATCTCTAGAAAAAGAATCGTATTCAGTTCATTCTCATTCCAAAACAAAACTGCATGTGACATAGTAATAGTTATATTGTCTAGTTATAAAATTTGTCATTTATTTAACAGATGAGTTATTTATCTCTTTGTTTTAGTTTTTAGTATTGTATGTATTTTTCAAAAGAGTAATTAGTAAAAATAAAACAGCGACACTGGAATATATCTGCATATTTTCGTTTCAGAGTAATTGATGGCTTTTTCCAGCTGAAACATATTTCAAAAGTAAACATTCCTCAATTCTGACCAGATATGTAAAATTCTCTCGCGGCTTTGTGTAGATCTTCCTGCTCACATTCCTGCGATATCCCTGCAAGAAGAGAAATCCATCATTTCCTTCACTGCTGACAACACAAGCACTGCATTCCTCTTCACATGTTTTATCGAACGAATACTTAATGCTTCGTACGCTAGTAAACTATTATAAAAATAAAATAAATAAATATATCATCACGCCTTCTATACCCATTACTGGATGTGGCACTCTGCCGAAGCAGATCTCGGTAAGTGATATATTTTGCGCATGAACTGCGGTTACCAGTCGTCAAATCACGGCCCCCAAAGATGTTAGTGATGGGGGAACCACAGGAGTAGTTTTAAAATCCTAAAATAAATTTTCTCATTGTAAAATAAAATAAATAAATATATCATCACGCCTATTACCTGCTACTCAGTGTGGCACCCTGCCGTAGCAGATCTCGGTTAATGATTTTACTGTAATCTGCAGATGTGAACAAACCTTTAAATGTGTAAAAAGTCCAGTTCACGTGAACTACTTTTAATCGATTTGGAAATATCTTTTCCACCAATAAATTACGTTCTGTCATCGTAAATAATAATCGCTGCGGGCTTTCGGCTGCTGCTATCGCGCTTCTCTTCTTTCTATTCTCCTGCGAGTGTGTGAGTGCGTACATGAATCCTTTCTCAATTATAATAAATGGCGGTTTGCTGGCCTGAAAGGCTTTACCGGGAAATCTGAGCTATTTTTAAAAGGGTACAAATCGAAAAATGTGCTTCTCAATAGCATAGATGTTCAAGAAAAGCTCTAACGAAAGTTTGAAAGCTTATTAAAGAACAGACATTTTTACTTATTATCCTAAGACAGCTAAAGTATTAATTTTCAGTAATAATATAACAAGAGAGTAAGAATAAATTGAAAATAATTTGACAGATCTTTCGAAAACTTGTTGCCAGGCAATAGTCACGAAAGGGCTTGAGTGGCTATTGCCAAATGGCAACAAGTTTGAGAAAGATACTGGAGAATTATTTTCAATTTATCCAACTATCGAGTTATATTTAATTAGATTATTTTTTGACTTAACTGTTGCGGTCCATTCATCCAACTTAAAAGATTTTGAACTGAGTCCATATCGATTGATTACTTATTAATGTATTCGTGGAAATTGTTTCCAAAATTTGTTGGTGTATTTTTGTATCTAAAATACAACTAAATCGATTTTTTTCACACATTTTACTTGACGCGTTGACAGTTTTAAATAATTATTTGACAACTACCTATCATTTGTCACAAACAAAAAAGCATCTACAGAGATAATTCTCTGGAATTATCACAAGAGCATAATTCTCAGTATAATATTGACAGGATTGGTTAAAACGCAGACACGTGACACACAATGAAGCATTTCATTGGTTTTGAGAAACGTCAAAAAATAATCACAGTAACATTACTCCTGTGGTTCCTCCT
Source organism: Pterostichus madidus (assembly GCA_911728475.2). Classification (NCBI taxonomy): domain Eukaryota; kingdom Metazoa; phylum Arthropoda; class Insecta; order Coleoptera; family Carabidae; genus Pterostichus; species Pterostichus madidus. The sequence continues at coordinate 12,222,749 of OU452315.1, forward strand.
TCACTAACATTTTGGCGGCCATGATTTAGCGGCTGGTAAACGCACTTCAAGCACATAAATATATCACTTACCGAGATTTACATCGGTAGAGTGCCACATTTAGTAATGGGTAGAAGGCGTGATGATATATTTATTTATTTTATCTGTCATTTATTGATACTATATTTTTTTACTTATCATTCAAATAACTTATTTGTCACTGTATTTTTCTCTAGTTAAATATTCTTAAATTATATACATACGTACATACATATCTTCACGCTATATCCCAACAATTGGGATAGCACGAACCCTAAAATCACTCATAAAACATTCACTCATCACACTCATCAAACAATCAGCCCTCGTCAAACATTTTCATCCAAACAAACCACCCTCACTTCAACCACATTCTTAGATCACTCCATATAAACTCATTCATTTATTACACTCGAAATCATTATCACACAATAAACCTACAATCACATCATTCCTATTCACTTATCATTCATCTTCTTTCTTCGACGTACATAACATATGCATAAAACATCTCAAATGACTCACGTTTACTCCTAACAACGAATCTAATAATGAAACTAACAACGAAGATTAGAAAAGATGAAAGCGATAGTCTGCACTTGTATATGAAAGAAAAGTCCACACAATGCAGTAACTGAAAATGAAACAAAAAGATAAGAAAGGGAGTGAGCGTCGCCCTGCGCTTGTTTTTGAAAGTGAATTTCACACAATTGCAGTTAAACACTCTACGTGAGAACAGAAAACGAATTAAAATATAAGAAAGGAAGGGAGTGTCGCTCTACGCTTGTTTTTGAAAGTGAATTCCACACAATTGCAGTTAAACACTGATCAGAAAACGAATAAAAAAGATAAGAAATGAAGGGAGTGTCGTCCCTACGCTTATTTTTGAAAGTGAAAAATTATATAAGCAGAATTTATTATTTTATTTGAAATATTTTTCTTATAAATAAATATTTCACGCTAGTTCTACTTTTGCATAATGTCTCATTATATTTGTTGTCAAAATTAATCTGATAACAGCTTGATTAATACATAGTTTGTAAATTAATATAATAAATAATATAGTTCATAAATCATAACACATATGTTCATGTGGTAAGTTACAATAAAAATGTTTAATGTTGCTTGCGTATAAAAAGATTATTCGCGTGTTTTTGATAAATTGTTCAGATAAGAAATATAAAACATATTTATCATCTATGTAAAACAGACAATTATGAATTAACTTGTTACAAAATAAAATTAATAAATATGAAATAATATTTATTCTTAAAGATAACTGATAATAAGAACGATGAAATATGTCGTTGATAGATTTGTTATTGCAGAGCTTTTCGTTTAAAGACAATTAGAAGAAAAAAAGAAATAATGCTTTGAACCTATGTAATAGTTATTTCTTTAACTCGTGTATTAATAATATTAATATTAATTAATTAACATTATGGGGTGGCTAGCTTAGTGGTATGAAGTCGGCCTGTGGATTCTGAGAACCCTGGTTCAATTCCCACAGGCGACAAACAATTTTCATAATTTAAAAAGCTACCCCTGTGGCTCCTCCACCACTAAGATCTTTGGGGGCCGTGATTTGACGACTGGTAACCGCACTTCACGTGCAAAATATATCACTTACCGAGATCTGCTGCGGCAGAGTGCCACACCCAGTAATGGGTAGAAGGCGTGATGATATATTTATTTTTTATTTTATTAATTATTAATAATCGAGACATTTTAACGCGAGAGCGTAGCGAGCGCGTTAATTGTTCAGATTATGAATATAACAAATTTTTTAGGTTAGTAAATAAATAAATATATCATCACGCCTTCTACCCATTACTGGGTGTGGCACTCTGCTAAAGCAGATCTCGGTAAGTGATATATTTTGCGCATGAAGTGCGGTTACCAGTCGTCAAATCACGGCCCCCAAACATGTTAGTGGTGGAGGAGCCACAAGGATAGCTTTTTCAAATTATGAAAATTTGTCGCCTGTGGGAATCGAACCAGGGACCCCAGGATCCACAGGTCGACTTCATACCACTGTGCTAGCCATCCCATTTAGGTTAGTAATGTATGTAATATGTTTTCACAACAGTGGATGCGTTCAGTTCACTTAACGTTTTTATTTTAATATTAATTTGAAAGGAATGCTAAGTGAATATTATTTAGCTAGAAGTATCAAAATAATTTCGTTTAATTTTTGTTAGCATTTTATACAACTTTGCGCTATAGCCAAAATATGCTATATTACGTGTATTGTACGCATCCAAAATATCAGGCATTAATAGGGCTCATTAATGTATGATTTTGTATACAGTAATGAAATTCATTAATAAACGATCGACGGAAAATGAAATTATGAGTTTCTGAAATGCATTTAAAATTTATTAATTAAACTACGACAATTGTAGAACAGGAATTTTTCATCAAACTAGTAGTGATTCAAAATACCAACGTTATAAATTAAAACCAAAGTTTGAAATATTTAATTTTCTCTCTATTCGAATTTTTAATTAAAGTGTTGTTATCGCTATCGTCCATTTACAAATTCATCAATTTCTCGATATACATTTGCAAGCTCACTGTTTTATTGGAATATTTTTATGTTCAATCTTCCATTAAAATGTAGTATTCGAGCGAAAATTGAAATTTAAAATTTTAATTGCAATAAAGAAGATCCTATATCCCCGTCTAAAGTTTTAGCTACTCTATGAATGTTTTATGAACTATAAAATCTTTTATTTGAACATGAAAATTCAATCGAAAATTGATTCTCATTTTCTCACAAAAATATTGAATATATTTAGTCCAAATTTTTTGCTTGATATTCGCTGTAGAAATAGAGTGCTGTGCACTCTAAAGATGATGATTTCTGGTTATTTTTTGGCAATAATTCCGAAATAAAAACGAAAGAAATATATCCATATAATAGTTTACTTTTAAAGAAAATATATAAAAAAATAAAAAAAAATATATCATCACGCCTTCTACCCATTACTGGGTGTGGCACTCTGCTAAAGCAGATCTCGGTAAGTGATATATTTTGCGCGTGAAGTGCAGTTACCAGTCGTCAAATCACGGCCCCCAAACATGTTAGTGGTGGAGGAGCCACAGGGATAGCTTTTTCAAATTATGAAAATTTGTCGCCTTTGGGAATCGAACCAGGGACCTCAGGATCCACAGGCCGACTTCATACCACTGTGCTAGCCATCCCATTTATGATAGATAAAATAAAAATAAATATATCATCACGCCTTCTACCCATTACTGGGTGTGTCTCTCTGCCGAAGCAGATCTCGGTAAGCGATATATTTAGCGCGTGAAGTGCGGTTACCAGTCGTCAAATCACGGCCCCCAAAGATGTTAGTGGTGAAGGAGCCACAGAGGTAGTCTTTGAAATTATGAAAATTGTTTGTCGCCTGTGGGAATCGAACCAGGGTTCTCAGGATCCACAGGCCGACTTCATACCGCTGAGCTAGCTACCCCATTTTTTGAATTTCAAATATAGTAAACAGACTCAAAATATCCTTTTATATCCTCTTTTCTTAGACATTTACATAAAAATGCACTTTAGCTTTTGCCCGAAAGATACACAGATCTTACTTTTATACAAAGTCATATGCATGCGGTTGCATTTCAAACATTCCAATAATTTCAAGAGAAATTCTTCTTCAGCCAAAAAGAATTCTGCAAAACGAACATCTTTATTATTTATCGATTTGCAGACGATTTTGCTTTAATCTGTGAATTTTTTTTCTTTTCTCTCTTCATTTTTATCGCGGGATTAATAAAGAAGGGATGGGGATGCATTAGCGGACAGATCTCATGAAAAAAGGGGCAAAATATTTTTTTCTACGATCGTGCAAAAAATGAGTCATTATGTATTTATTTTCAGTACGAAAATCGTAGAACGTTTTATCTGTTATCGTGAATTTTATTTAAAAATATAATTAAAATAAATATTTTGACGTTTCATAAACAAAAATATGAACTAAATTACGAAAAAGTAAAGTTGTCATGAATTCTGATTCTTATGTTTTTTTATGGAAATGTTATTTATCCACTCTACCGCACTAGTGCGGTAGAATGTGTTATTACGATACTCAAAGTAGTTACATAATTTTGATATTATGTAACAATAGTAGATAAAATGTTTTTTCTGAAACCGGCAAGAAAGTGCCTATTTTTCTGTATAATTTTAGTAGATTAGAAAGTAGATTTTTACAAAACAGTCAAGTAAAGTAAATATCTAAGGATACAACAAAATTAACAGTCTGGTAAAGATTTTACCTGACTGTTTTATATATTACCTGATTGTTTTTTGTTGTAAACTTGGATATGTAGTCTGCTGTCAATACAATTCATATCGAAAAATTTAAATATTTTGAATGATTTATGATTCATTACTGATTATATGAAACTGTTTCAGAAAAAAATAGTATACATAATAAATCACGAAAGTGTTTTTACTTGACGAAGCGGTTGTTTGAAATAAGAGTCCGCAGGCCGAGTATTTTAATCTGCTGAGATCACTTTCCTGACTTATTATGTAATATACTATTACTTAATTTCATAAGGTAAAGCGTATTGTAATGAGTTTTATTATGATACAAGTGCTGTAATTTATTTTGACAGTACTATGATAGTCTGACACAAACAGATAATGAAAACTAGATTTGATTGAAAATTGAATAATAGTATATTACATAATAAGCCAAGAAAGTCATATTTTACTTAACGAAGCGGTTGTTTGAAATACGAGGCCGCAGATCGAGTATTTTAATCTGCTGAGTCAAGTAAAAACACTTTCCTGACGTATTATGTATACTATTTTTTTCTAAAACCATTTAATTTAATTAATATTTAATCAAGAATAATTCAACATGTTTAAATTTTATAATATGAATTGTACTGACAGCAGACTACGTATCCAAGGTGATAACATAAATTACAGTCAGGTAAAATCTTTACCAGACTGTTTTGTACTTTACCAGACTGTTATTTATGTTGTAGCTTTGGATACGTATTTTACTTGACCGTTTTAGTAAAAACCTACTTTTCATACTAAAATTAGTCAGGACAGTAGGCTCTTTCTTACCGGTTTCAGGAAAACCTATTTACATCTCAAAACAGAGAATTGTCTATTATACTACTTACTCTGGTTCGATCCCCACAATCGACAAACATTTTCATCACATTAAAATTACCCTAGTGGCTCCCCTACCACTAACATCTTTGGGGGCCGTGATTTGACGACTGATAACCACACTTCACGCGCATAAATATATCACTTACCGAGATCTGCTTCGGCAGAGTCCCACCCCCAGTCATGGGTAAAAGGCCTGGTGAAATATTTATATTTATTTATTTATATTTACTTACTAAACTACGCAATACAAAATTTCTTCAAATTTCAACAACGCATAAAAATGAAAAATATCACTGTTTGAAAAATACAATGAAATCTGAAGAAAATAATGTCTTCTCTCCGCCTATGTCGGCGGCTCCTTTGATGTAACGCGAAGAAATAAATACTCATTAAGCAGTTCCGATGTTCATTTTGCTCTTCAGTTTTGTAGTTGGCCCTGCTTTGTATGCGGAAAACAAAAGGCTGGCGTTTATTTGCGTGAGGAAATTGGAAATTGCTTTATGTCCGAAGATGATGAAGTGTTAGTGCCAAGCGGATTGGTTGAACTCTGCGTGTCCATAGCCAATGTGATGGAGCTTTTCTCATGCTGCGATGTAATATAAAAGTGATCAACAACTTCATTAGATGTGATATATGGGGAGTTTTTACTTGAGCCATAGGAGAAAGTGGTGCAGAGATAATTCTGTCTATACGACTAGATTTTCTGGTTAAAGATTAGCAAATATAACTCTTATTTATTCACATTTGGGGAACGTGGCTCAATGGTATCGAGTCGCTCTATATCCCAACAAATGGGGTAGCACGAACCCTAAAATCACTCATAAAATATTTACTCATTACATTCATCAAATAATCAGCCCTCGTCAAATATTATCATCCAAACACACCACCCTCATTTTAACCACATTCATAGATCCATGGGGTGGCTAGCTCAGTGGTATGAAGTCGGCCTGTAGATCCTGAGAACCCTGGTTCGATTCCCACAGGTGACAAACAATTTTCATAATTTCAAAAGCTACCCCTGTGGCTCCTCCACCACTAACATCTTTGAGGGCCGTGATTTGACAACTAGTAACCGCACTTCCCGCGCAAAATATATCACTTACCGAGATCTGCTTCGGCAGAGTGCCACACCCAGTAATGGGTAGAAGGCGTGAAGATATATTTAATTATTTTTTATTTTCATAGATCCATATAAACTCATTTATTTATTACACTCGTAATCATTTATCACACAACAAACCTTCAATCACATCTATCCAATCATTCCTATTCACTTATCATTCATCTTCTTTCTTCGATGTACATTACATATGCATAGAACATCTCAAATTACTCACGCTTACTCCTAACAACGAATCTAACAACGAATCTACAAAGATTAGAAAAGATGGAGCGATAGTCTGCAGTTGTATATAATTTATAATGTCTGTACCTTTTAAATCCCGTCCTGGACTCTCTCCATGAATTTCAAAGCCGACTCCGGTTATTTCGAATAGATTCGGATATTCTAGGACATGTTCACGTGCACAGTCAGAGGAGAGATCCAGGCGAGCCAACGTACGGGACCTGTTTTTTCCTAACTCCGGGGATTTAAATTGCTAACGTCACTTAAGCCGAACAAACCGTCTGCACACCTGCTCTAACACACTATAGTGTAACTTTAATCATACAGCAGTGCAGAATAACTTACGCTCCTCAAGCTAGAGTTATTATTTTATTTATTTATTTATGCTACTCTGTACAACAGGAACTTAATCCCAGTACAGGATTGAACAAAATTCTTCATGTTGAAATTACCCTTATACCTTTATCTTCACTAACATCTTTGGAAGCGTGATTTGACGGCTGGTAACCGTACTTCCTGCGCATAAATATATTAATTATCGAGATTTCTTCCAGTTATATTCATACTATTGTAATTATACAGACTTCGCGTGGTGATTAGAATTTAAATAAATATTATTTTTCTGAAACCGTCAAGAAAGTGCCTACTTTCCTAACCAAGTTTAGTATGGAAAGTAGATTTTTATCAAAACAGTCAAGTAAAGTACGTGTCGAAGGCTACAACAAAAATGACAGTCTGGTAAAGTACAAAACAGTCTGGTAAAGATTTTACCTGACTGTTTTTGTTATTGTAACCTTAGATGCATAATCTGCTGTGAATATAATTTATGTCAACAAATTTGAACAGTTTGTATGATTTATGATGAATTATTAATTAAATTATAAACGGTTTCAGAAAAAATAGTATACATAATACGTCAGGAAAGTAATTTTACTTGACTCAGCGGATTAAAATATCACTTTCCTGACTTATTATGTAATATACTATTATTGCTTCAAAATATTATTACCTGTTTCAAAATACAATGGTGACAAAAAAAAAACTAAACACTTGAAATTCGTGAAATTTTTCCAATTTTCAAACCGTTATAATTTGTCGAATTTTTAACCAATTTAGACGAATCTTCGATGCCGAAAAAGTATAAAGTGTCTACTTTAACACCTTAGGTTTAACCCCTTCCGCCGCCCTCAAACCCTAGAAGAAAAAAATATATTTAGTTAAAAAAACTCATCTTTGACGATTTGTACGAAGCTAAGAAAAATTTGTGGACTCAATTTACCATCAGAGCAATAAAGTTTATTCATTTCCCAGCAAAGAATGCAAAGAACGAAGAAGGTCCTAGGATGATTTGTCACAGAGTTATGCGTGTTTGAAGTTGAATGTGTATTTGGGGGTTTTTGTTAAAATAAAATAAAGGCTTACTTCCAGAAAAAAAATCACGCCTTCTACCCATTACTGGGTGTGGCAGTCTGCCGAAGCAGATTTCGATAAGTGATATATTTTTGCGCGTGAAGTGCAGTTACCAGTCGTGAAATCACGACCCCCAAAAATGTTAGTGGAAGGAAAGATGTTAGTGCACGAAGAGCCACAGGAGCAGTATTAATGTGGTGAAAATGCTTGTCGGCAGTGGGAATTGAACCATGGTTCTCAGGATCTACAGCCCGACACGATAACACTGTGCAAAAATGTATGTGTGTTAATTATTATCATGATTGTTAAAACTCTTCTAAAGTATATGTAATGGAGTGTACCTTACTATTCCTGCTGTGGATAGAAGAGTGACATTTCACGCACATACGAGCGTAACAGGAAAGCAGAAACGGAGTGGCTGTAGAAGCTTAGACAAAATGCTATACATATTTGAGCAGCAGATTACCGGATAGACTTGCTTGATTTATTTCTCAATTCTTTTACTGTTCCATCACCGTCCTTCTCTACGAATTGAACAGGCATTCTGCTGGGACACATTTTAAACTAATGAAAAATTTATATAGCAGAATAGATGGTTGTGACTGTACAGTTAGCACAATTCAGTTAGAAAAGACAGTGCTTATATTTAAGCCTCCTTGATTCGACAGAAAATACAACTCTATTTGAATAGTTCGAATTAAGGTTTATTCCCACGGATTATCATAGTCATAGTTTTTGTCGTAAGTTTTTGTCTTATTCACTAACATGCGCAGATAGTTTCCAGAGAACTATAAAGTTATGTTTATGACCTTTATGACATGACAGATCAATCAAAAAGGCCGGAAATATAGAGTGATCAATAAGTCTTGTTGTCCTCAGTGGCTATGGACTGGGAAACATAACATATGTTTGTACTTTATTCATACAATTTACTCTTAAATAAAATGTCAAACGTCATTCAAAATGAGGAAAGTGCAATTTCGTTTCATTTCGCTGACTATTGTGATAATAAGACTTCACTATAATAGTATATTATACAGGGTGGTCCATTTAAAGTGTTATCAGGAAATATCTCGGAAACTATAAATTTTACGCAAAAATGACCTAGACGGAAAACAATCGTACAAAAGGGGGCCATAATAAAGAAATATTGGTTTTGTCCTAGATGGCGCTGTTGTCGCTAAATCATGGTCAACTCAATTTTTTTAAATGAAAACCCCTACTTTTTATTAAAGAATCAGATTCCTCGTTAAAAAAAAGAAGAATTTATTTAGTTCACTTTTTCGTCAGCATGATATATGACGCTGTAATCGCGAAAAATGATGTTGCTTTCGGACGTTCCAGTATTAGAGCTTATGCTTAATTTAATTAAAATCTAAAATAAAATGCAATTTAAATTTTAGACAGAATGTAAACAATCAGATGAACCATATTTTATAAAAATGGCAATTGAATGTAATGAGACTATTTGTGATTTTAGATGTGCGTGTTAGTGGATGCGCTTGCACGCACACAAACAAAAACTAACAAACTCACAAACAAATTCACACGCACACAAACTCAAATAATACACACACACAGCCGCGCGCATAAGCTCTAATACAGGAACGTCCGAAAGCAACATCATTTTTCGCGATTACAGCGTCATCTATCATGCTGACGAAAAAGTGAACTAAATAAATTCTTCTTTTTAACGAGGAATCTGATTCTTTAATAAAAAGTAGGGGTTTTCATTTAAAAAAATTGAGTTGACCATGATTTAGCGACAACAGCGCCATCTAGGACAAAACCAATATTTCGTCATTATGGCCCCCTTTTGTACGATTGTTTTTCGTCTAGGTCATTTTTGCGTAAAATTTATAGTTTCCGAGATATTTCCTGATAACACTTTAAATGGACCACCCTGTATAACAAGTATCGAAAGTGTAAGCTAACGTGCGAGTGTACAAATTTAAAAACGAGGCGCGCAGCGCCGAGTGATTTAAGTACACAAGCACAGTTATCTCACTTTCGAGTGAGTTATGTACACTATTTTTAAGATGACCACAAAATATTTGCAATGTTGTTACACTTTGATAGCTGATGCGTTTTTGAAGGTTAACGTTGATGTTTGACGTTTGAGGTTAGGTGTGGTGATACCTACTGTACTAACCGTAATGTCAAAATATGAAATAATGTTAAAATATTAGTAAATATGTAATGATTAACTTTAAAAAATAAGATTTATTTGTGCAAATGCGTTGAAAAATCTGCCAAAACGTCGATTTAAATAATAATACAAATTCTTTTCATTTATTTTATTATTTTCTTTCATCGTAACTCCATCTGTTGTCAATCAATGAAACTTCACCTGATATGTTAGAAGTGTGCATTATATTAACATATCAGTGTATGTTATGTTCAACTTTTCATAGTAATTTATGATGTTGTTATGGTTACTTTCATATGTGAGCTGTATTCCATTTGCCACTTGGTTCACTTGAATCAGTTCAGATAAATTTGACAACATGACTAAATGAACTGAATTAATCAAACTGATTGGGGTGAATTGCTTCAAAATAAATTAGAATCTATCATTGTAGTACTGGAAATAAAGTCAGCGAAGTAATCCAGCGAAACAAATAAGTGATCTGGTTCAGTAAATGTAAGTTAGATCTGATCCAAATGACAAATGGAATACGTCTGTGGTCGTCTGAAAACGTTTTCTGTTCCTGAGTAAACATTTTACTGTAAAATAGTTCAAAAATAAATTACTGTTTTACTTTAATTTATATCAACGAAATTATAGCGTTATGACAGACATGCGTTTCACAGCCCATAGCCACCCAGGACGACAAGACAAGTGCCGCTACTGATTTTACCTGTAATATTATGGGGTGTCTAGCTCAATGGTATGAAGTCGGCCTATGGATCCTGAGAACCCTGGTTCGATTCCCACAGGCGACAAACAATTTACATAATTTCAAAAACTACCCCTGTGGCTCCTCCACCGCTAACATCTTTGGGGGCCGTGATTTGACGACTGCTAACCGCATTTCACGCGCAAAATATATCACTTACCGAGATCTGCTTCGGCAGAATGCCACATCCAGTAATGGCTAGAAGGCGTGATGATATATTTATTTATTTTCTATATTAAAATGAATTTAAATATTGATCAGTTGTAATCTTGCCTCTTGTTGCTTAACCTCGAAAATGTTTAAAATTATAATTATTCTAGTTAGTAAACTTCATCACCAATGGCTATTTTCCAACATTATAATATAATTAATAATTAATCGATACATCCCTCTTCGAAACTAATCCAACGCCGCACAGATAGTTAGATAAAACTCTCCCTCACTATCTATTAAACTTACCCTGAGGTTAAACTCGAAGTCCGGTGCCTACCCGGAGTAATTTCGCTGGAAAATCGTGGTAAAATTGCCGGAAAACTAAGCGACCGTTTTTCCAATGAAAAATTATTAATTAGCAACCCTGTCTGTGTGAAAATGTCAGTGTGTTTGTGTGTGGTGTAATGGTTTTATCCGGGTGACCGCCCCCGTTACCGGGTCGGTTCGGTTAACCGAAGTTGTGACCACTAACATGAAGCAATATTTGATATTTGAATTTGCATTTGTTTTATGTTAATATTTATGTTGATAAAGGTATAAATGTAATAATGGTATTGGATGAATTCTGGATATGACAGTTCTGCAATTACAGAGCTCACTAGATGATGTTTTTAACAATCATGATGTACATAAAAATTAAAAATGGTGCAAGAACCCAATTTTGCAAAAAAAACTGTTTGTTGATATAATTTTCCTAACCCAACATTTTTTTGATGACTATTTTTGTGTAGGTTAATACAGAGTAATCAACATGGGCGTCCGCAGGGGGAGGCAAGGGGGGCGCGCGTCCCCCCTTGGATATTAACTAGTGTGGTGACCACGACTCTCGAAAATTTGACTTTAACATGTAAAAGTATAATTTTTTAATTTCCTGCTTTCTTAAATATTTGAAGCAAAAAAGCTTGAAATAAAAGTTTTAGGGCATAGCATTCTGCATCTGAACCAATAAACAAAATAAATTTTGCATACTTTATAACGACAAAAATTAGATTTGAAAATGACGAAAATTGCCTCATAACTATCGATAGGCATGAAATTGAAACAAAATCAAACATATGTTTGACGTTTTATTTGTCAAAATAAATGAAATAAATAATGAATTTATTCTGACAGTTTTGACAGATTGAACGGCAAACATTTGTTTAATTTTGTGTCAATTTCATAGCTATCGATAGTTTTGAGACAATTTTAGTCATTTTCAGATCTAATTTGTGCCGATACAAAGCAGGCAAAATTAGTTTCATATTTTATGCCCTAAAAATTTTATTTGAAGCTTTTTCATTTAAATAATTAGGAACCAGGAAATTTAAAACAATGTGAAATTCAAGCTGAAACTGAATTTCCAGCAGTATTCTTAAGTTTAAGTATACACAGACACAAAATATTAGAAAATAAAAACTGTAAAACTGCTAAATCGGAATTTATTGAAGAAATGGTGTCAATTTATGGAAGAGTTATTCAAAAATTGTCCTACCTCTTCAATTCAAACCCAGACGACAAAGACTAGTAATTTATTTCACAAATTTAAATTTTTTTTTATCCATTTGTTATGTGTAAAAAAAATATTTTAGAAATTTATATATATCTGAGAGTTTTTTTGCGACTCGCCCCCCCCCCCTCCCCTGGAAAAATGTCTGTGGACGCCCATGGTAATCAAAAGGAATTGTTACAGTTGGCAATAAAAATAAAAACTTGAAATTGGTAAGCCTGATACATAAATTCATTTCCTGTTGTTGACAGTGACATTTGAAAATTTAAATATAAATTTGAGTACATTTATTATTACATTTATTTCTAAAGTATTTCTATTACTTAAAAAGTCAAAATTATATTAGCTATCAGACTCCTGACATAACCTATTTGTATTTATTAGAAATGTCAAATAGTATTTTCGCCTTTATCTGGCGTTGTACCAACTGTTGATTAAAAAGATCTCCGGAATTATATTACTAACTGTAACAATTCCTTTTGATCACTCTATATATTTATTACTACACGTAAAAAACTGTTTTATGGGATGGCTAGCACAGTGGTATGAAGTCGGCCTGTGGATTCTGAGATCCCTGGTTCGATTCCCACAGGCGACAAATTTTCATAATTTGAAAAAGCTATCCCTGTGGCTCCTCCACCACTAACATGTTTGGGGGCCGTGATTTGACGACTGGTAACCGCACTTACGCGCAAAATATATCACTTACCGAGATCTGCATTAGCAGAGTGCCACACCCAGCATTGGGTAGAAGGCGTGATGATATATTTATTTTATATTTATTTTAAAAAACTGTTTTTTTTTCTACTTCCGTTATTAAAATATCATTTATTTGTTTAGATGGATGTTTTCAGTCCTTAAAATGACTTTAATAACAAGATTTTATTAGTTATGGGTTGCCTAGTAGAAACAAAATAATAAAGTTTAATTATAATAATTGTTAAGAACAGGTATTAATTAAGTCTAATACATACAACTACAGACCGGTCGGAAGTATGTGTTTCAATTGGAAATTAAAATTGAAATTGGTAATTTATTTCCTGTGACAGTCTCATTTGAAAACTTAAATTCATAAAAATCGTTGTTTCCTTTACCCACATCCTTTTATTTCTTAACATTACTCACAGAGCAATAATCTAAAGTATTTCTATCACTCAACCTATTTGTATTTATTATAAAAATGACATGTCAAATAGTATTTCCGCCTTTACCTGGCGTTGTGCCAACTGTGGAATAAAAAATCTCCAGCATTATATTGCCAACAGAAACACTTACTTTTGATCACTCTGTTTTAACATTCGATGTATTTTATTTGTACGTCTAGCAAATCTTGAACATCTGTGAATTTAAACTTCTAATCTGTTGGGACGTTTGAAGTAAATTTCTAAACAGAAACTATGTTGATATAGACAACGTCTGCTTTATTATCCATGACGATCAATAACCAATCAATCAAAATAGACATATCGCTTCAATAGTTCACCCTTGATGAGGAAGTATACACATCGATACTGCCTAATCTACCAGAACCAATCTGTGGGGAAATTAAGTATCAATACATTTGCCTAAGTAATAATGTTAATTTGGTAGGAGAGTAAATAAATATATCATCCTTTTCCCCATTACTGGATGAGACCGTAGTAGATGTCGGCAAAACGATATATTTCTGCGCGTGAACTGCGATTATTAGTCCTTAAATCACGACCCCAAAGATGTTAGTGGAGGACGAGACACAGGGATAATTTTAATATGGTGAAAATTGTTTGTCGGCTGTGGGAATTGAACCGAGGTACTCAAATCGACAGGCTGACTTATATGTTTGTATAGAAAAATTTACTCTATGAATAGGATCAAACAAATTGTTGCATGCCATTTAAAAATAAAAAATGCCGTCCCCTTCACTTTGAAAAAACGACTATCGATAAAAAATAATTGATAAAAAAAATAAATAAATAAATATATCATCACGCCTTCTACCCATTACTGAGTGTGGCACTCTGCCGAAGCAGATCTCGGTAAGTGATATATTTTGCGCGTGAAGTGCGGTTACCAGTCATCAAATCACGGCCTCCAAAGATGTTAGTGATGGAGGAGCCACAGGGATAGCTTTTGAAATTATGAAAATTGTTTGTCGCCTGTGGGGATCGAATCTAGGGTACCAGGGTTCTCAGGATCCATAGGCCGACTTCGTACCACTGAGCTAGTCACCCCATTAATAAAATAATTAATAAAAAATAAAATAAATAAATAAAAATAATTGATCTTTCCAAAATATCGGCAATCAAAAACCCTTGAAATCTTCTTTTAACTATTTAAATTAAATGATTATTTCAGGAGATAATATCAATATTTCTTACTTATTTTTGTGTTTCTTTTATGTTCTAGTTGAAAGCAATTCAAGGATATTGCTCAGCCACGAAGGACTACTGTCCTCCGGCACCTCAAGGTCCTCCCGGTCTACCCGGAATTTCCGGGCCGAAGGGAGACAGAGGAGACACCGGACTCCCTGGAATACCTGGACCTGCAGGTTAGTAGTTCGTTTGTTTCTCTTACACAACAAATTTAAATCACTAATGATCTTGTTTTGACTAACCAAAGAACTTTGATATTTATAAAGGTAATTTTATTACAATTAAGGGATTAATTTGTTTGTTTTTAATAAACAACTCAATTACTTTTTATAATTGCCAAAGGCTACATTTAAATAAAGCTCAGATTTTGTAATTAAATTTGATTCGTATAATATTTTTTCCTCATTTCTCTAAATATGTCTGTTTTATAAAATAAATAAATATGAAATTACGATTTTATGATATTACTAGAGTCTAGGGTTGTTGATTTCCACCGAAGTTTGAATTTCGGAACGTTCGAACATTCGAATGTTTTGAACTTCGTCTGAAAACTTCGATGCTTCGAACTTTCGAATTATTTGAAGCTTCTAATTTACGAATTTTTCGAAGCTTCGAATTCTCGAATTTTTTGCCACTGAATTAACGCCATCTGTCATCTCCAAACACGCTCACGCAAAATTCGCGAAAAGTCGGCCATGAATTAAATAATAAACTCGGCGAAGTATCCTGCAAAAACTCTGCAAGGTTAGGCGTCTTAATGAAACCATCTACTCTCTTACTGCCCATTTAAATGCTATGGACTTTTAGTAAGACGTTAAACGACAATAAAAAGGATACAAAAACGTCTTAATTAAAACGTTTTTGATAGTGTAGCGAAATTTTAAGTCTCATGCTGGCTTGCAAGAAAAAATCAAATTGTTTATCCAGCAACAGTATGAATAGCGATATGCTAAAACTTACTAAACCGTTAGTTGCTAATGAACCGATAAAACTTTCATGCAACCCAGCATAAATTGAATTAATTTGGCAAATAATAATAATTAATAATAATTACTTACGAATTAATACAAAACTCTGCACATGAGTTTATTCTGAAAATAATTCATATCAACATGCCGTGTTCACGTTAGGATCCAGATTCACAATTCGAATAATTCGAAAATTCGAAAATTCGGAATATTCCAAAATTCGAAAATTAGAAAAATCGGAATATTCAAAAATTCAAAAGTTCGAATCTAAATTCAAAGATTTAATAAATCCGAACAATCGAACTCTCGAATATTCGTAAAATCAACAACTCTACTAGAGTCAAATCACGGCCCCTGAATTATCGAAGTCTGTATCTTAAAAACTAAACAAGATATGAAGATGCTCACAATGGCAATGAATTCATCGTGTCCGAATTGACTTATAAGCAATTTTAGCAAAATTTAAGCGTTTTAATCTTTTGACAAATTCCCAAGGGTTCGATTTTAGGTTAATTTCAGACAGTTTTTTGTAAAAATCGTTTTCTTACGAATATTGTAACGAAAATTTACATATATACGTGTTTTAACCCGCCGAATCTAATAGTAAATAAAGTCTTGCGGTATTTCTTCTTGTTTTCAAGATATTGTTAAAAAATTGATTTATGAGATAATTTCTTGAAATTTTAAATAAATAAATAAATATAAATATATCATCACGCCTTTCACCTATTACTGGGTGTGGCACTCTGCCAAAGCAGATCTCGGTATGTGATATATTTTTGCGCGTGAAATGCGGTTATCAGTCGTCAAATCACGGCCGTCAAATATGTTAGTGATGGGGGAGCCACAGGGGTAATTTTAATGTAGTGAAAATGTTTGTCGGCAAGGTTCTCAGGATCCACAGGCTGACTTGATACCACTAAGCAACCTCCTCTATAAAAATTCCTTTACAAGTTAACAAAAGCACGAGAAATTCAATGCCGTGGGCGCATCTTCGTATCTCTTATTAGAAACAATTTAATGTCATTCTGATCATTAGCAATCATTAAATATTGTGATGGCTTTAAAAACCATTAAATATTACTGCATTTTAAATTATAAAAATATACAATCAATCAAAAAATATCCATTTCATTTTTCTTGGAGAAATAAACTGATTCTGCAACATAAATATAATGAAGATGTATTCATCATCAAAGCTTTCACATCAGAGTTTCATCCTGCATTATTTTCGTAAAACATCCTTAATTCTGCATCACAGATAGCTTGATACTTCTTCTTTTTTCTTATCGACGTCGGCGCGTAGAATCCTCGTTCGCTAAGATCGATGACTGAAAATTAAGTTTTATGTTTGCAAGAATCGATTGCGTCATTTGATACCGTGTTTAGACATGTTTACACTTACTAAATGCAACCTTAAGAAGTCTGTAAATATTAATCAAGCAAACGATTAGAAAGGAAAACAAATTATGTATTATTCAGTGACAGACGATTAATGAATCGAGTTATAAAGAAGAGATTCACACATTACAGGGAAATACAGAATACTTTGGACTTACTTCTCTACTGTTTTGTTGGTTGGAAACGCACTTATTACTAATTGATTATGTAACAAAACTGATAATTCAGAATTTGGTTTTGTTTATAAATTATGATATTTCACTATCAACTCAGCTTCGAAATATACAGACTAATTAAGTGTTATCTTAAGTATCTTTCTAAAGTTGACTTGACAGAGTTTATTTTGTTTATCAAATATATTAGAGCATACTTCAGTATTCTTTAGATCATTATTTATCAAGTTTATAGCTTTTCTGAATTGTCGCGTCTGGTTACACGGGATGTGATGACATATCTGGATAAATTATAGCTAAGCGAAGGGTCGAATAGATTTAACCTCGTCTAGGTTTTTTTATGTAAACGCATATGTGCGACCAACGCAACGATACCACCCCTTACCCTTTGTCAGAACATCTCATGGAAACAACAACGGATTAGGGAGTGGTAGTTTGGCTTCTAACGAGACGAGTTGTCTCGTCTGTGCAAGATGTAGGACTTGCCATGTATTTAAGTATTTAGTTACTTAAATTATAGTTTTATTCATACGTTGTCGTTGTTGTTGTTGGTTCCATTGCCGAGAAATTGTTTAATTTCAATATTAATCATATTAATAACTTTTGTCTTTTCTATATTTGTTTATAACTTCTGTAAATTTTACGTTCTATTTTTATATATTTCATTTTTATGATATTAAATATATATTTTTACTAGAAGTTCGTCTTATTCCGTTTTATTTTATTTTGAATTAGATCGCGACTCTATCTTCTATTAATTTGACTACTAATTGAATTGTAGCTTTCAATTATGTTACAATTATGAATAAAATTAACTGTATATTTTAAAGAGATGTCTTCTTGTTTTTAACATATATTTTTTCGTCTTCTTCCAGGTATTCGTGGCGTTCGTGGTCCACCAGGTGATCCAGGTTGGCCAGGAGCGCCAGGTTTGGATGGCAGAGACGGCGTTCCCGGAGAACCTGGATTAGACGGTGTTCCGGGACGCTCCGGGCTGGATGGCGTTCCTGGACTAAATGGTCTTTCAGGAAAAGATGGTCGATCTGGAAATCATGGCACTAATGGCACTGATGGTGAGTTGAAAATATTTCTATACTTTTAAATAAAAATATAAATAAATATATCATCACGCCTTTTACCCATTACTGAGTGAGGCACTCTGTCGTAGAAGATCTCGATAAGTGATATATTTATGTGCATAAAGTACGATTACCAGTCGTCAAATCACGACCCCTAAAGGTGTTAGGGAAGGGGGTGCCAAAGGGGTAATTTAAATGTGATAAAAATACATAAACAAAATTACAATTTTTGTTTATTGTGAAAACTTCATTCTGAAAAATGTAATTTTGGCATATAAATATACCTACATATTTTAAAAGTAAATAAATAAATATATCATCACGCTTTCTACCCATTACTGGGTGTGGTACTCTGCCGAAGCAAATCTCGATAAGTGATACATTTTGCGCGTGCGGTTACCAGTCGTCAAATCACGGCCTCCAAAGATGTTAGTGGTAAAGGAGCCACAGGGGTAGTTTTTAAAATTATTAAAATTAAATGTTTTCTGTTGTGCATAAAATATTGTATGTACCACGGGTGAAATTAACGTTTCTAACCCTCAGCATGTTATTAGCTCTCGGCGCTTTGCACCTCGTGCTAATAATCAGGCTGCGGGCCAGAAACGCCTGTTTGGTACATAAATAACTATATCCATAGGAATGATTTTTTATGGCCCAAGGGTGAAAAAGAAGTGTTTAAGCCCACTTTTAGGGCTAAAACACATTAATTTCAGCCCGGTTGTGCATGAAATAAATAAATAAATCCAAATCTTTGTAGACTTATTTAAACCGAACCATTTTTAACAAATTCGCATTGATATTTATGTATAATTCAATTAAAATCAGTTGAATAGGATCTGATGGAAGTGAATGTGATCCTATTTACGTCAAATGAAACGGAAATTGGATTTGTTAGGATTAAATTGTGATCACTTGTGACATTTAAATTTAATCTAAAATTCACCGGAAAATAAATCTCCCGAGAAGAAAATATTTTGTTTGCGTTTAATTTTAAAAAACATTTTTACTTTGTAATAAAGAGAAGGATCATATTTTGTATAATAATATCTAATATTAGAAATGATATTAAATAGAATGTATATCAAAAACGTATTTGTATTGATGAATAATGTAGATGGTAACATATTGTTGCTTTAATAAAGGCTAAATGTTTTTTACTACCCTTGAACTAGGGTAGAATATCAAGGACGTATCATACATTAATGCCAGGCCCGTATTTAGCAAATATTTTTACTTTATTTATTTATTTTGTTACTTTGTATAAATATATCATCATATCTTTTACACATTAGTGGATGTGGCACGCTGTCAGTTATCAGCCGTCAAATCATGCCTCCCTGAGATGTTGGTGGAAGAGGAACCACAGGGGTAATTTTGATGTGGTGAAAATTATTTGTCGGCTATAGGTATCGAACCCGGGTTCCCAAATCCGCTGCCCTACTCGATACCATTGAGCCACCTGCCTCATATTTCACTTTTTATAAATTAAAATAAATATATATATATATATAATAAAAATATCATCACGCCTTTTACCCATTACTGGGTGTGGCACTCTGCCAAAGCAGATCTCGGTAAGTGATATATGTATGCACGTGAAGTGCGGTTACCAGCCATCAAATCACGACCCCCAAAGATGTTAGTGGTGGGGAAGCCACAAGGGTAGTTTTAAAATGGTGAAAATTGTTTGTCGCCTGTGGGAATCAAACCAGGGTTCTCAGGATCCACAGGCCGACTTGATACCACTATGCTAGCTACCGACAGTAATTGTATTAGGTAAAAGACGTGATGATATATTTTTTTTTTGTGATTACAAATTGAAGTCATTATAATTTGAAATCCCCACAATTGTAACAAACTGCTAGAGAAAGGAATTGAAACAAATGTTCACGTTTAAACTTATTTATTCAGTAGTCTTTAGCAGTGAATATGCCAGAATAAATTACAAACAAACAAGATAAAACAAAAGACAAAATGTCAGAAGACATTTTGTCTTTTGTTTTATTTCAATAGCTGTCAAGCAGTTTGCGATTTTGTCGGTAGATGGCACCACGAGTGGCTCCATAGCTCTCATGTCATGTTACCGTTGTAGATAGGTTAACATCAGTCAGTTCAGCTAAGTCGGTATCACAATCCTCTAGATCCTAGTTGATCTAGTTGGATATATGATCGCACCATACTGATGAGTCCGGAAGGACGAAACGTACGTCTATGGTTAAAGCTGAACTGACCAGCCGTTTGTTGATGCTGTAAAAACCTCTGTGGAATTACGAGACAAGTGATGGAAAATTTTTTCCTATTTTTCTTATAAACAAACAAGAGACTAATCTCTTTTTACTAAAAAGAATTATATTCATCCTTATACCTGTGGTAGCTGAATGCCAGTAAAATGAATTCGGTAGCACACTTGATGGAAAGGAATTTTTAATGAAATACAAACAACCCTTTTTGACTAGATGCTTTGTTGAGCAGAAATATTTAATGCTTTATTCATGATGTAAAGTGATCAGGCAAACTTGCACACTTCGCTCGCTGAAATTGGAATGTGCATCTTTCAGCAAGAGCGGTAGTTAACGACGTTCACGCGTTCTTATTTGCCTGCTGATGATATTAAAACAATTTGCATGAAATATGGGAATTACTTTAAGAGAACAGAAACATTGCAAGTTAATAATGGTGGTCTTATAAATACTATACTTCTATATATACAGAAATCATACGTTCTTTATTATAGAGGGCAGTCCTTTACTTTAGAGCGTTGTCCTTCAGATTTATTTATTTCTTAAAAGTCAACAATTGTCCTTTATTATTTGCTTTTCCTTTTAGAATATAGAAGTTCAGTTTCTATCAGTTTAAATGATGATGATTCAGTGAATTTTTCCATATAAACGTGGTAAATTCTGAAAGTAATTTGTTGTCCAGTCAAACGACACCATCCTTTATTTATGTATTCAACGAAAAAGCACTAAATACACTCTTTGATACAAACTAATTCCATGTACCTACTTAATTATGTTTTTTGCGAAAGGTGATGTTCATCAAAGAGCATGAAAAGTTGTACTCGTATGTATCTATTTGTTTTCATTGGACGTTATATTAAAATATTTTCAGTGATGAAATCCTGAAATTATGCAGAGACTGGACTTTTGATTCATGAATATGAATTTATAATAAAAAGCTGAATTGTTGTGTTTTTAAATTTCGAACTACATTTATGTAATTAAAATTTAACTCCGAAGCCGTAATCAATATAAAAATAAATCTATATTACATTTATATATATTTAACCGTAATTTCATAGTAGATAGTGCTGGATTCAGATAGCAGACAGTTAGTATATACATATATATATATATATATATATATATATATATATATATATATATATCAGAGCTGGGCAAGCTACTTAAAAAAAGTAGCTAAGCTACAGCTACAGCTCTTCTTTAAAAAAGTAGCTAAGCTACAGCTATTCTTTAAAAAAGTAGCTAAGCTACAGCTATAAGCTATATTTTGTAAAATATAGATAAGCTACAGCTAAAAGCTTTCGTTAAAGTAGCTGTTAAATTTTAAAGCTACTTTTTTAAATTATTGTGAAACATTTAAATTTGCCATTGTCATATGATCAGTCTTTTGTTATAATGACTGTTAATTTACTATTACGTACATAAATATCAAAAATAGCAAATACCATCTGGCACCTACTGTGTATTTTTGCGTATTAGAGCCAGTTAGAACCGGCAACAAATAATTATTTTGTGTGGGTTTAGCTTGTACGCATGCGTACTTTGTTGACCTTCTGCTTAAAAAGTAGCTTTAAAAGTAGCTTCAGTTGTTATTTTTAAGCTAATAGAAAAAAAAGTAGCTAGCTACAAGCTACAGCTATATTTTTTCACAGTTAGCTAAGCTACAGCTACAGCTCAGGTAAATGTAGCTAAGCTAGTAGCTAAGCTACAAAAGTAGCTAGCTACTGCCCAGCTCTGATATATATATATATATATATATATATATATATATATATATATATATATATATATATATATATATATATAAAAAATATAAATCGGCCTGTGGATCCTGAGAACCCTGGGTCGATTCCCACAGGCGATAAATAATTTTCACCATTTTAAAAACTACTCCTGTGGCTCACCCTCTAACATCTTTGGGGACGGGGATTTGACGACTGGTAACCGCACTTCACGCGCTAAATATATCACTTACCGAGATCTTCTCGGCTAGTTAAAATTCTATCATAGAAAAAATTATGTATGTACACCTCGTGTTAAAAATGTTTTTAAATTGCTGCTTTTAACAATAGTTGTAAAAATAACTATTATTTAGATTTTAATTATAACCGTATAAAAAATATTTCATTTATACATTAGTAAATCCGGATTTCAATTATACATGTATTTCATGTAATGTAGTGTTTTTGGTCTATCAAAAACATTTTGTATTTCATTTATAATAATTAATGAAGTTTAGTAAATATGTAAAAATATAAAAATTTATATATTGAAACATATTTTAATTAATGTGATAATGTTTTTCAATATTATATTGTCAGGAAGTTTTAATTAACTAATCAATATCCAGAGTATATTTTATTTATATGGTATTCATAATTATTGTTAATAAAAGTTCCTGTGTTCGATTCCCACCAATATTTTTCTAAAAAAAAATATGTCATCACGCCTTTTACTCATTACTAGGTATGCCAGCTCGGTAAGTAATATATTTATGCGCATGAAGTGCGGTTACCAGTCGTCAAATCACAGTATCCTAAGATATTAATGAAAATGGAGCCACAAGGGTAGTTTCAATGAGGTAAAAATTGTTTATCGACTGTTTGAATCCAACTGGGATTCTCTTATTTAGTTTGTTTACAATTACCTGTCGTCAAATAACAGCACCCCTCGATGCTATTAAGGGTGAATAAACCCAGACACCAATAGATCTAATTAAATTGCCTTCAATTTTGATTGAAATCTCTTCACAGCGTGAAGTCAAAAAGAGATAAAAGCCCGTGCACAAAAAGAATTTAATTTGCCGTTACTACCAATTTCACACTCGAACGAATTTAATTTTTTCGTTAACCTCACTAAAATTTAATTTGACTTTTTGTTGAGGTACTCTTGACGGGTAATCAGGATCGTGTTAACAGGAAAACATAAACTAACGCAACGATTTTCGATCAGTGTAGAAATAGCTTCGTTTTTAGAGGCGCCATTACTTGTGTCGTCATTTGTTCTTTATGGTTTGGCAGAAGATGTTTTGTCGATCAAATGATCATTAAATTAAATAAGATTTTGTTTAACAGATGAAACATGTTGTTAATGTAATTTTTAGACGATCACTTATGAAAGTAACCATAACAACATCATAAACTACTATGGAAAGTTGAACATAACATATACTGATATGTTAGTATAACGTACACTTCTAAAATATCAGGTGAAGTTCCACTGATTGACAACAGATGGCGTTACGATGAAAGAAAATAGTAAAATAATTGAAAAGTATTTGTATTATTATTTAAATCGAAGTTTTGGCAGATTCTTCAACACATTTGCACAAATAAATCTTATTTTTTTAAATTAATAATTACTTATTTACTAATATTCTTGCATTATTTAATATGTTGACATTACGGTTAGTACAGTTGGTATCATAATACATAACCTCAAACGTCAAACGTCAACGCTTACCTACAAAAACGCATCAGCTGTCAAAGTGTAACAACTTTTTTTATAATTATTTTGTGGTCGTCTGAAAAATAGTGTACATAACTCTCTCTAAAGTGTGATAACTGTGCTCGTGTACTTAAATTACTCGGCGCTGCGCGCCCCGTTTTTCAATTTGTACACTCGCACGTTATCTTACACTTTCGATGCTTGTTATGTAATGTACTATTGTTGTCTATTTAGAAGGGCAGAAAAGTAACCTTTAATTGTAAATGCACTTTCACCGCAATATCGATGAAATTTCGTATGAGTAAATAATGAATATCGTGGGTTAAAGTCCAGTTTGTGTTATTTTTT
Source organism: Pterostichus madidus (assembly GCA_911728475.2). Lineage (NCBI taxonomy): Eukaryota > Metazoa > Arthropoda > Insecta > Coleoptera > Carabidae > Pterostichus > Pterostichus madidus. The sequence goes on from OU452315.1 coordinate 12,247,280, forward strand.
TATAGATGGCAGCATGGTGGTCTGTAACCATGGCCAACTTCATTAAATTGCGCTAGGTTTATTATGGCTGTTTCATATGTCATTAAAATTCCTAGTTTCAAATTTACCGAGCGGGTACGTCAACTAGTGCTTCTAACGAGATATGTCGTAACTAAATTTGAAAATACTGCCGTTTGCATTGATTGAAAAAGTCCTAAAAACAAGCCTAGTCATTGTATATTTATTATCATACGATCTTTACAGTAAAATACTAACCGTTGCCACCAATAATTCAATAATACTTCCTTCTTTTGACCTATAAAAATTTCAAATTTTTTAAATAGATAGACAATATGGCGGCATTATTTACTTGACAGATAACACTACGTTGCCAAATTAAATTCAATTAGTCTAGACTAGCTAGTCACTTTAGTCGAAAGCTCAGAATACTAGTCATAATATTTAATAATATTGAATGTATAAATAAAATACCCAGTTCCATTAAATGTATGGTATTTGATCATATAAACTTTAGTTTTCAAATACTTTAAGATTGTTTTTGTAAGTTGACAGCGTTGTCACTATCCTTTAATAGGAATAAAAAGCACTAGATGGCATTACTTGACGTACCAAAACTGTAAAAAACTCACGACAAATTTTTATATGGCAAAATGATGAAATGAAACGGCCATAATAAGCGTAGCGCAATTCAATAAAGTTGGCCATGCTGTAACAACAAAAGTAAATATTTCCAGCGGCTCCAAAACAATGATATACACTTTAATTAACTATTCACGTACATTGAAGGAATATTACGATAAATAAGAATTATGTATTTACACCTTATTTTTAATTGTGAATAAAGTAAAATAAATAAATAAATTTGTCAAATACCCCTTTTACCCATTACTGGGCGTGGCATTCTGCCGAAGTAGATCTCGGAAAGTAATATATTTGAAGTGCGATTACCAGCCATCAAATCACGGCCCCCAAAGATGTTACTGGTGGGGGAGCCACAGGGGTAATTTTAATTTGGTGAAAATTGTTTGTCTGCTGTGGGAATTGAACCGGGGTCCTCAGGATCCACAGGCTCACTCGAAACCACTGAGCCATTACCCCATTAAATTAATAAACATAAATAAATAATTGTAATTGAGACAAACTATAGGTGGGGAACTTTTTTACCATTGGATGGCATATTTAAATTAGGCAGTAATAAAGGAATTTTTCGAGATAATATTTTCAACCCTACATTGACTTGACGATGAAGACAAATATTTGAAATCATATAGTAATTCATAATTCGTAGAAATCGTATAGTAAACTTATGAAGCGAACAAGTTGTTTTTTACAACTAAAACTAAATATAAAAAATGCCGCCCCAAAATATGTGCCGCCCGGTGCGGACCGGCCTCCGCCCCTTAGGTACGCCACTGATCTCCATTCGAGAGCGTCAATAGCCTACTTTCTGCTCTAGGTAAACAAATCACTATCTTCAGTTTTACAAAATATCAGTAGACATATTGTCTCTCCTTTTTCAAATCCCTCTGTGTACCAACCAAACACTGTTAAACTTTTCCTCCATCCTAATCCATTTATGAGTGATTTTTCAGGTCCTCTGGAGTCACCGGATTCGACTCACTATCCCGGAGCACTGTTTATTAGATTTGCGAGTTAGACGAGTTGTAGTAGAAGGTGTCTGCATGCAACATAAATAAATACTTCAAAGTATAAAATCCGGGTCTATGTGTGAAGAATAGCGTACTGAAAGTTGGGCTGAAAACTGAAAGAGTTTATTTTGTTTCAGGAAAACCTGGGTTGAGAGGACCTATGGGACCGCCTGGACCAAAAGGAGAAAGAGGTATGTTGTTTTATTTTATTTTTGTTGATCCCTACACCAGTCCACTTTCAGAGCTTCTGTCATCAATGAGCAACCAGCAATAATTTCTGTCAATAATTTTTTTTACATATCGTGAACAAATAGTAATATGTCACATAACTTCATAAAAAATGCTTACTTTGACTGGTTTTGTCGCGTGTGCGTCACCGGCCAAAACTTCTGTCTACCATTTTTATTACTTAATTATACCAAAGTCTATAATTTAAACTGAAATTAGCCTGTAAAAATATGTCAGCTACTACCCTTAAAATCGGCGCATTCACATCGGCGCCATCTATAGTTGTACCCGTTCCCAAATCTAATTTTCTTTTTTTAATGTTTGTCATGACATAATCTATTAAAAAATCCATTTCTGTCACTGGAATAAATGAGACATCATTTTGCACCCTAGCTCTCTAACTAAAGCATATAACCGGAGTTAATAAGATTTCAGGCTTGAGCCTGAAATTTTATGAACTCCGGCGGTATACTTGGGTAATTGGTATCAATACAAAATTCCTGTTAAAATATTGCAGGTGTCACAGTCATATTTATTTCATCTCATTAATTTTATTAGTTAGCTCGTCTTTGCTTATGTCATCTCGTTTTATTAACGCAACTAGGTAATTATGTAATGTTTGAATGAATATTTATTAACCGACTCGTCGGATGGCTTACGTTAGTTACAGTTCATCGTTTGACAAGTAAAGTAGTATTGAGATGGTTAGATATTGTGTTAAGTGCCTGATAGAGTTTCGAGGAATATTCAGGCCAGGTTTCGAGATGAGTCCTCCTTGCGTATGTGAGTTGAGTTGGTTGATGGTATTGTTGAGTTAGCGCAAGTGTGAGCGCTTGTTACGGCTGTGGCCGAGTGTGGTCATATGGAGATCCGTGGTTGGCTCCCAACGTCAGCGAGCAGCTTTGGGCTGTAGCGGAACCGTGACTGGCCGCCAACGTACAGCGAGCAGCCTTGTGAGCTGTAGTAACCCTAACCCGGTTTACCAACGAGATACGAAAGGTTAGCGAATGTTGTGTGACTTGGCCAAGTATGTGACTGTTATATGACCTGGTCAGTTTGACCTGTGGAGTAGTTGAGATGAATGATTGGAGATGTGTTCTCACTGAGCTTTAATGCTTATTTAGTATATTCTTTCCAGATGCTAAACCGTGAATAGATATCTTAGGGCTTTCTTGGGACAGGTATTCTCTCAGTATATTTGGGCTGCATTTTATGTAAGTACGGTTATATAGAATAAGTATAAATATCGCCGCTATGTTTCATTTCGCTTATAATCACCTATCGTAACACAGGTGTATAAACATATAATAATTATCACATTTCTGTTGATTAGAAAATTAATTCTGATATATTGTTTTGCAAAATTCAGTCGTCGATAAATTGTGGCCTAAATGCGTATTCAGCAATCTGTTTATTAATTCCAAATCATGAAATTAATTTGATTTTGAATTTGACATATTTCATAATCCTGAACTGGTAAATATTTTCTTGATTATTCGCAACTATTCCACTGATTAGTTTATATTTTAGATAATAAGATATATCAAAATTAATTTAACACAAATTGAAATGAAATGTGATTGAAGATTTGTTGTATGATGCATTAATTTGTATGGCGGGATCTATGAATGTGGTAGAAGTGAAGGTGGTGTGTTTGGATGATAATGTAATGAGTGAATATTTTAAGAGTGATTTTATGGTTCCTGCTACCCCATTTGATGGATGAAGATATGTATGTATGGTCTATTTAAACTATGAAACCTACAATTTTTATACACCATAAATTATGTTATGAATCGGTCTTCACGTTTGACATTTTTACACCTAGACAACTTGAAAACTTCACACAAAATATCCCCAAAAACAGTTGTACAAAACTCGCTTTATAAACGCGATATAGGAAAATAAATTAGAAAATAACTGCGCCATGCGAATAAATTCTTCTTTATGCAATCAGCAACGTAAGTCCATTTCACCCATACAATTATCTCATTTATAAAGCTGAAACTCAGGTCTTAAAATAATCTCCCAGTTCATCCCTCGCTGATAACTCCTGCTGGGGCTTAACGAAAGCTAAACCCATTGTCGAACCATCCAATACTTTTTCCAAATACCTCGCAATCCTGCTGTCCAATTCCAATCAATTCAATGACCCGCGCGTCAATGGTGGAACCCATCCCTCGGACGTGATAAATACTGCGACAGAATCGTCTTTTCCTGCTGGGGGTACCTAGGAAAGCCAATTGATTTGTATAGGGTGGTTTTGAAGGGTGTAAGGGATGCTGGAAGAGGGAGAAGAATTTATTTGTTTATTTGTAGATACACAACAAACAATTAATCCCAAAAGTAGCATAATGGACAGCGTCGAGTGATTTAAATACACGAGCACAGTTATCACACTTTCGAGCGAGGTATGTACACTGTTTTTCAGACGACTACGTATGAAAGTAACCATAACAACATCATAAACTACTACGGAAAGTTGAACATAACATACTGATATGTTAGGATGTATAACGTACACTTCTAACATATGAGGTGAAGTTCCACTGATTGACAACAGATGACGTTACGATGAAAGAAAATAGTAAAATAAATGAAAAGTATTTGTATTATTATTTAAATCGAAGTTTTGGCAGATTTTTCAACACATTTGCACAGATAAATCTTATTTTATTAAATTAATTTACTTATTTATTAATATTCTAGCATTATTTAATATTTTGACATTACGGTTAGTACAGTTGGTATCACAATACATAACCTCAAACGTCAAACGTTAACGCTTACCTACAAAAACGCATCAGCTGTCAAAGTGTAACAACATTGCTCTTGTAAACTGTTTTTAGAAATATTTTGTGGTCGTCTGAAAAATAGTGTACATAACTCGCTCGAAAGTGTGATAACTGTGCTCGTGTAATTAAATCACTCGCACGTTATCTTACACTTTCGATGCTTGTTATGTAAATAACTATTTCACACGACCACAAAAGTCTACAACAGCAATGTTGTTACACTTTGACAGCTGCTGCGTTTTTGTAGGTAAGCGTTAACGTTTGAGGTGAGGTGTGGTGATACCTATTGTCATAACCGTTATGTTAAAATATTAAATAATGCTATAATACTAGTAAATAAGTAATTATTCATTTAAAAAAATAATATTTATCTGTGCAAATGTGTTGAAAAATCGGCCAAAACTTCGATTTAAATTATAATATAAATTCTTTTCATTCATTTTATTATTTTCTTTCATCGTAAAGCCATCTGTTGTCAATTAGTAGAACTTCACCTGATATATTAGAAGTGTACGTTATAATAACTTATAAGTGTATGTTATTTTCAACTTTCCGTAGTGGTTTATGATGTTGTTATGGATATTTTCATAAGTGGTCGTCTAATGCTGGGTTGCATGAAAGTTTTATCGGTTCATTACCAACTAACGGTGCAATAAGTTTCAGAAAATCGCTATTGATACTGTTGCTAGATAAACAATTCTTTAACTAAAGAGCTCTTTATTTTTTTCTTGCAACCCAGCATAAAAGTATTTTTTTATTGCCAACTAAAACACTTAATTTTGATCACTCTACAGTCGCCAAACGATATTAATAATAATGGACGGAGACGTAAAAAATTAGATTACTCTTTCTTTGCGTCTTTTACTTTGCTGTTTACTTTACTATATTATAAATCATTACTACTTGAACCACATGCTCAACTTTTTAGTCCATTATAATTTCAGTTGAACAGTATAGAGAGGATAATTATTTACCGATTGTATCTATACTAAGTCTCTTCAACTATCTCCAAACAATTGCGGTTGTAGAATCCAGTTGAAATCTCTCTTTCTATTCCAGGCAACTACGGACCAAAGGGCCGTCCTGGTCGGCCAGGCATCAACGGCACGCCTGGAATTCCCGGAGTCAACGCATGGAAGATCACCGGAAAGAATGGCAGCGAACTCTTGATTCCGCCCTCCATTGCAGGTAGGGTTTGTTTATTTATTTACCCTTTTAATTGTTATTCAATGTAGATTAAAGGTTGGCGGGGAATTGATGGAATTAAATGGGGAATAAATTAATTAAAAGTGGATTTATTTTTGCGGTGGTTTAATTAGTTTGGGCTACATAAATCGCAGTCTATACTGGCCGTATTTATTTGGGATTTTTAAAGTAACCTGCAGGTTACTTGGCACATTTTAAGTAACCTGGAACTAACCTTAAACTGACCCTACTGCCCCAGCTATTTTAGCGGGTTGGTAGATTCAACCCGTTTACTATCTCTTTCTAATCAACTCGTGTTCCTTGTTATTCGTGGCAGCATCGCGATTTGTAATAGTATAGAGAGGTTAAGAGTAATTTTTATGAAAAACGTAAGTAATTTTATAATAATATTTTGAAAAAATATACTAAACTATTATTTATGCAGATGATGGAAGATCAATATGCATTATGTACTTCTTGCAATATAAGTCACAGAGGATAATATTACGACACATTATTGCGACTCCGAAATTCATTATTTTGATAGTGCTGATGACAAAATTATAAAAAAAAACAGACCCTGACGTTATTTGCTTTTGACTACATATAAAAAATATAAAGATGACTCAAAACATCCAATTAAAAGCGCAATTTAACACACAAATAAAACTAAGCAGATATCGCTTCGAACATGCATTCAGATTTTAAATTTACCGCCAGTGTTTACAACTGACAGTAGATGCATCATTTATTTGGAAGTAACACGAGTTAGTTCTAGGTCAGTTCAGGGTTGGATCAAAATTTCCCAAATAAATACGGCCACTATTAGTTAACTAGAGGGGGATACTGTACGTTGTCAGTGGAAATACATTTGATGTTGTAGCATCGTGGTAGCACTTTCACTTTACAGGTGAAAGTTGATGGATACTAACAGGTATGGATGAATTAGCTTTTGACGGGAGTGACTTAAATATAAACAAAGATAAATAAATTAATATATCATCACGCCTTCTACCCATTACTGGATTTGGCACTCTGCCCTAGCAAATCTTAGTAGTGATATATTTTGAGCGTGAAGTGCGGTTACCAGCCGTCAAATATGTTAGTGGACCGAGAGCCATGGGTGTAGTTTTAACGTAATGAAAATTGTTTTTCGGTTGTGGGAATCAAACCCGAGTTCTTAAATCTACAGGCCGACTCTATACCACTGAGCCACCTACCCCATATAAACAAATATAAAGTAATAAATATAATTTATAATAAGTATTTACTCGAACATATAAAATAGAAAAATAGAAAAAACAAAAAATAAAATAAATAAATATATCATCACGCCTTCTATTCATTACTGGATGTGGCACTCTGCCGAAGCAGATCTCGGTAAGTGATATATTTTGATATAGATGTTAGTGGTGGAGGAGCCACAGAGGTAGTATTAAAATGGTGAAAATTGTTTGTCGTTTGTGGGAATCGAACCAGGGTTCTCAGGATCCACAGGCCGACTTGATACCACTGAGATAGCTATCCCAAAATTAAGGGTCAATTCATAGTCGTGACTCACCCACATCTCATTCTCATATCACACTCAAAATCTAAGTAACCAAGACAACTAACTCAAATTGTGCATATTCTTGAGTTAGTTGCTGAGTTACTTCGACAGTGTGATGAGGGTAAGATGAGAGTGAGTGACGACCAAGGACGTTGAAAGGAGGGGATATGGCATGACGATACTGTAGCATTGTTTGAAGTGAGGCTGGGGCAAGGGAAAGAGACAACAATAGTTTTTCTGCACCGTGCTTAGCCAAATCTCTTCTTCTTTCAAATATTTTGAATTTTTATGTAAGAAAAGTGACGTTTAGACGTTGTCAGGGAGCGTTGTTTTATGTAAACATAACCACGAAGTGTCTTTTGTGTTTCAATTTTTGTGTTGTATGGAATTGGACATATTTTATTGTGGATAAAATGGTAACAAAGTGTTTATAATTTCAGTTTCCTTGTAAAAATTTAGAATCTTTTAGAGAGAATGATTCTGTTCTGTCAATTTAAATTTCAAATCTCTTTATGACACATGTCAATCAATAGCAGGCTAAGCACGGTACAGAAAATAATACTTCTGTCTCTGTCAATCTGCCGAGCCTCACAGTTTTGACTTGAATGCCATATCCCCTCCTTTCAACGTCCTTGGTGACGACTGTGAATTTGGTCCTTAATCTCTAAATTCCCTAAAGAAATTTGAGCCTATTTTATATTATAATAAGCATCAGTTTTGTGATTAACGGAAATATCAGAGTGTAAATTTATATGTAAATTTTCTAAAATAAATATATTTTTTGCGCGAGAAGTGCTGTCACATCAGAACGTCCAAAGATCTTCAAATGAAATTAATATGTAATCATAAAATAAAATAAATAAATAATAAATCATCACACCTTTTATCTATGAATGTACCCTAATAAATCTCGATCAGGGATATATTTATGCCCGTGAAGTGCGATTACCAGCCTTAAAATCACGTCCCTAAAGATGCTAGTGGAGCGGAAATCACAGGGGTACTTTTAATATGGTGAAAATTGTATATCGACTGTGGGAATCGAACCCAGGTTCTCAATTTCATAGTCTGATTCGATACCATCTACCCAAAAACCCTATTATTAGCTTCGCAAACATTTATCAACTGAACATTCTCAGTAAACTTTGATTCTCACGTAAAATCCATTCATAATGTCAGGCGTTCGTTCTCCCGACGAACATAAACCTCATTTCTCTGCGCTATCCAGGAGACATGCACAACACAATACGTAATTTATTTCAATAATAGATAATAAACTAGGTATTACGATAGCTAATAAAAAATTCGTACCAGGTACAGAATACCAAATTATCGAAAAACGTAGATGGGGAGGAATACAGTTTTGATGTGAATGGAGAATTTTAGAAAAGATTTTAAACTTTCCTTTTTTTGTATCCACTTGAATATTACCCTATTATTTCAACTTTTTCGGTAGTAAGAGAATGCTATTTCAGGAATCTTTATTTTACTATGGGTACGTCATCGGTTTTTGGTCGTAGGACTAAAATATTACGTATCATGAACTGTATACAGTTCATGATACGTCATGATACTATCACTTATAAGTGATAGTTTTTAGGTCAAGAATGTAATTGAGAAAATCGAGGCCCGTAGGGTCGAAATTTGCTAAATATTCATGACCTAAAAGTCATTTACAGTTCGAGGTTAGTAAGCTATTCTTTACAAATAGAAGGAAAAGAAAAATAGGTTTCAAAATTAACTGCTGTCAAAATAAACAGGATCTTGATATATAATATTTAGTTATTGTCCACGGTGGATAGTAAGTAAATATTATTGTCCTGATGTAACCATGGAAACCAACTGTTCAATAAAAGTTCCAATTATAGCTGTATTCCATTTGCCACTTGGTTAACTTAAATCAGTTCAAATAAATTCGACACATAACGAAATGAATAGAATTAAGCAAACTGATGCACTTATTGGGGTGAATTACTTCAAACTAAATTAGAATCTGTAATTCTAGTACTGGAAATAAAGTCAGCGAAGTAATTCAGTGAAATAAATAAGTGATCTGGATCAGTAGATGTAAGTTAGATCTTATCCAAATTGCAAATGGAATACGCCTTATAATGTTTAAATTTGGTCATTAATGGGTAACTTACAGTACAGGTATTGTAAAAATTGCATTATTACTACAGCTGTCATGGTACCGTAAATAATTTTTAAACAACCACAAAAAATCTCAATTGCGAAATGGAACAAACAAAAAATAATAGCAAAAAATATCCTAATATTTGTCTAAGTTCCACAAAAATACAGCAACTGAGTCAACCTACTAAGTCATCGTCAGTTGCTGGTCAGTTCAACCCTTAACCATAGATGGGTTTCTCTCTACTGGAGCTCATCAGTATGGTGCCACCCACTATTCAACTAGACCAACTAGGAACTAGTGAACAGTGGTAATGGCACTGCATGGTTCTCCGTACCTCTCAGGCCATCATACCAAGTTTAAAAGTTTTTAACTTTGTCAGTTCAACTCTGTCGTTACCACTGTTCACTAGTTCCTAGTTTGTTTTAGTTGAATAGTGGGTGGCACCATACTGATGAGCTCCAGTACAGCGAAACGCGTCTATGGTTAAGAGTTGACCAGCAACTAACGATGACTTAGTAGGTTGACTCAGTTGCTGTATTTTTGTGGAACTTAGACATATGTTAGGATATTTTTTCCTATTATTTTTTCTTACGTAAATAATTTTGTCATCTTGCAACCTTGATTACTTGACCCGAAAACGAGTATCTAATTTTTCGAATTCGAATATTAATCTGATCTCGAATATTCGAATATTCCCAACAGTTATTTATTTAAAAATGTAAAAAGTAAATTGATGATTTCAAAATCAAATGGATCTAAATGTCATAACTGTTGCGTAGAAGGTTCTAAGTGTTAAAATATGCGTATTTAGCGAAGATTAATTGCAGGATGATTCTAATGAATAAATGTTGAGTGTCTAGATGGCTGTGAGATTTCCATCATTCCGGAATGTTTTAGGAGAATATTTCAAATTTCAAAAACAATTTATCGAATCTAATCACATTTCATGTTTCCTAGAGAATCGTATTTCAACGTGCTTGAACTTTGCAATCATCTCCAGGATTCCAGGAAAATAAAGGAACATCGCTTGTAATAAAGGAAATCTCACAGGATAATATTCGTCCTTTAATATTCCTGCCTTGTCAGTCTTGTTATTTTTATGAGACGTACAATCCTTAATGTACGTGTCAAGCTTATTAACTCCGAAATATTAAAATTCCTTCTTGAGTAATTGTCAGATTTTACCCTCGAAGAAAGATAAGTTTGAAGCTCTCACAATGTTCACTTTTTGTTGGAAATTCTACGTGATGGTTTAGTATAATCAGGTAGGATAGCTGAGCGCTGTAAGTCAATGGTAAGGTGTTTAAAGAAATATTTAACGCAAGTCAATTTTAATTGTAAATGTATTATAATAATGCAAAAAAAAATAAAAAAGTAACGTATTTTTTTATGGTTTCCTGGCGGACCAACTTCTATAGTCATATGCCGCCATTACGCCCTGATTCTGCGTTTTAGGGAGTCAACAGCAACGCGAGTTTCTCTGGACGGTCACCCATCCAAGTACTACCCGCGCGCAATGTTGCTTAACTCGCGTTATCGCATAGATCAGTTCCAACGAATGCAGCCATGGTCATTAACAATAACGTATTAATAACTAACAGGCAGATTCACAAAGCGGGTTAGTGCTAACACCATATTTTATTTCATTTTTAACTCTCTTTTCAATGTATGAAACAAGTTTATTTTAACTTGAATTAAAAAGAAAGTTAATTAGCATCAAATTTAGTTTATTTCTTTAATCTGTTTTAATTTGTAACAGAGTTATAGATAATATTAAAAACGGTGTTAGCGCTAATCCGTTTTGTGAATCTACCTGAAAGATATTTAATTAAAAAGTGAATTATTCGAAACGACCGCCATTGATGTCCTTGTGACGTAGGTGGCTTAATTAAACTGCAACTTCACATTGGGAGGCAATGCGCATGTGCTCCGAGATGCAATTCGGGATAAAACAATATTTAATTACAACAATAAGTAAAATAATAAATGTTGGAATAGCACAGTAACCTAGTATAGTGGACGCAAAGATATAAGGAATCGAGTTGACTTCTTAATAGGTGGGCTTTACCGGCCTCAGCGGGGAGTCTGGCTACAGTTAACAAAGGGGTGCATTAAGTAGATTTGTCACAAAGTTAATAAAATTCTATTTCATGCTCATATTATTGTTATTCTATTTTTATCCATGTTATTATATTATTATTGAACACTGTAACATGACATTTGACTATATTTTAAACTAAAAATGTAAATAAATACATAAATAAATAATAAAACATCTTTATTATGTTAACAGAAATAAAATAATTATAATACGGCTCTGTTTCTTTTCATATTTCTACCAGTTTAATCCTGGGTTAAGCCTGTACTAATTACATGCTGTGAGGGGCGTCTAAAAGTCATTTTCTTATATCTTTGCGTCCAGTATATATAAAATATGTACATACATGTTTACTTCTTAAATTTATATAATAATAATTAATTTTATAATTATCTTAATATTAACAGTTGGAACGTGATTAATATAATATTGTTCTTCACATACTTCGTATAACATAAGTAAAAATTGGCAAAAACAAGTATGAAGTCACTTCTGTGAGATGTTTCGCGCTCTTGTCAAAGTATACCCATTTCAAAAAAGAACTAATGCTATCTTTATCACAAAGAGCTACTTGCGTCACTATTAATTAATTAATCTTTTTTACTTTAGTAGGAACTTTACAACAAAATAAAACAGGGAAAAATAATTTTACCTGCAGATTAATATAAACAAATAAATAAATATATCATCACGCCTTTTACCCATTACTGAGTGTGGCACTCTGCCGAAGCAGATCTCGGTAAGTGATATATTTTGCGCGTGAAGTGCGGTTACCAGTCGTCAAATCACGGCCCCCAAATATGGTGGTGGGGGAGCCACATGAGTAGTTTTAAAATGGTGAAAATTATTTGTCGCCTGTGGGAATCGAACCAGGGTTCTCAAGATTCACAGGCCGACTTGATACCATTGAGCTAACCACCCCATTGAATGGGGTGCAGATTAATATGTAAAATAATAATTTTTTTGTGGAATAGCCTATTACAATAGCTTATAGTGGAATTCGAACCCTTCAGACACAATCCTATTTTATCTTGATTTTATCCATTGGACTACGAGTGCCTTTGAACAATAAATTACAATTTATTATGAATTGTTAATTATTACCCTAATTATTAGTGCCCTAATCCATTATTCCTAGATTAAAGCGCTGCCATTTGAATACATTTAGTTACACGTTTATATATATTTAATCTACGCGTGATATCAAAAATAGAGAGAACTTTTATTTTTGAAACATACCGCTTTTGGCAAAAATTACAGACAAATGTGATTGTACATGTACGAAATTCACCAGTTTACAAATACACGCACGTCAGTTTACATTAACAATTTTTCTCGCTAAATACTATGAACATTCATTTCGGGAAACTCGGCTAAACAAGCACATATTTCCTAATTTTTAAGTACATAAATCCAAGCTTGACAGTTGAACCTAAACTAATTTGACCCCTGACGAGCATAACATACGCGTTGACACTCTGAGAAAAATATAAAGAACAATATTTGATTACCACTTTTAAATAAATTTTACCTCGCTAAATAATTCTAGGAAAGGTAAACAAAATAATCCAGTTTTCACGCGTTTTCATCCTAAAAAGGACAAGCTTGGTTTGTTAGTTCTTTTTGTAATAAATTTGCATTTAAAAATCTCTGTATCCCAATTTTTGTGTGTGTTTAAAGGATAAATGGTACACATTTGTTATATGAAATATTAAGTTAAATCCGATTGTTACTGTACGGAATTTAGTATTTAAAACTGGAAAAGCTTTTCGATTTAAATACGAGTTTATTTTGGATAGTTTTTCAACGTTGACATGAAATAAAAACGTGCAGGTTATGCAAGTTGTTCGTTTTTTTGTTTCCATGTAGTTCAAAAGCAAATATTACCTTTTCAAATTTTTGTTTTGAATGTTATTTGGTGAAACATTAAATATTATTTTTAATGAACATGGTAATGTTGCTTTATATACATACCAGAATTTGTGGGTTCAAAAACATTGCTAACTTCAAATTTCATAAATGAGAAAAATAGGAAAACAAAATTTCCATCACTTGTCACAAATTCCAAAATTTTTACAGCACGTTTGAATCAACTTATCAGGTCATCATCAAACGGCTGGTCAGTTCAGCTTTAACCATAGACGCGTTTCGTCCTTTAGGGACTCATCAGTATGGTGTGATCAACTATCCAACTAGACCAACTAGGGACTAGTGAACTGATATTTTTACAAACTGAACTGACTGATGTTAAAGTAACTACGCCGGTAGACAAGACATGAGAGCTAAGGAGCAACACGTGGTGCCATCTACCGACAGAATCGCAAACTGCATGACAGGAATTTAAATAAAATAAAGACAAAAAGTCAATTACGATGTGGAACTGTGTCTTAATAAATGAGAAAAATAGGAAAACAAAATTTCCATCACTTGTCACAAATTACAAATTTTTTTTTTTTATTCAAACGTTCTGTAAAAATTTTGGAATTTGTGACAAGTGATGGAAATTTTGTTTTCCTATTTTTCTCATTTATTAAGACACAGTTCCACATCGTAATTGACTTTTTGTCTTTATTTTATTTAAATTGCTGTCATGCAGTTTGCGATTCTGTCGGTAGATGGCACCACGGGTTGCTCCTTAGCTCTCATGTCTTGTCTACCGGCATAGTTACTTTAACATCAGTCAGTTCAGCTTGTAAAAATATCACAGTTCACTAGTCCCTAGTTGGTCTAGTTGGATAGTTGATCACACCGTACTGATGAGTCCCTAAAGGACGAAACGCGTCTATGGTTAAAGCTGAACTGACCAGCCGTTTGATGATGACCTGATAAGTTGATTCAAACGTGCTGTAAAAATTTTGGAATTTGTGACAAGTGATGGAAATTTTGTTTTCCTATTTTTCTCATTTATTAAGACACAGTTCCACATCGTAATTGACCTTTTGTCTTTATTTTATTCAAATTTCATATTTACCAATTTATTGAAAATAAAAAATAATAAACAATAACAATAAATAAAAATAATGGCACAGTGGTAGCAAGCCGGCATGTGGATCCAAAGAACCCTGGTTCGATCCCCACAGCCGACAAAACATTTTCACCAATTTAAAACTACCCCTGTGGCTCCCCCACCACTAATATCTTTGGGGGCCGTGATTTGAAGGCTGGTAACCGCACTTCACGTGCATAAATACATCACTTACCGAGATCTGCTTCGGCAGAGTGCAACACCCAGTAATGGGTAAAAGGCGTGATGATATATTTATTTATTGAAAATAATAATTAAATTTAAATTGATAAATATTTTTTGTAAATAACAATGTCACTGCAAACGACCCTCGTGTCAAATCTTTCAGTATATGAAAGTTCTGGGATCGAGTCTGCCTATGGTACGTTATAAAATAGGGCGAAAAAAATTGAATGAAATAAGATTTTAATTACATGGCAACCGTAGCTTAGTTGGTTAAAACATATGACCGGAGGTTATTAATCCCAGGTTCAAATCCTGGCATTATCCCAATTTTTCTCTTTATAATTCAATTTGAAGTCAACAAGATTGATTGATTTATTTATTTTTATGGGATAATGGCTCTGTAGTATCAAGTCAACCTGTGGATCCTAAGAACCCTGGTTCGATCTCCACAGCCGACAAAATATTTTCACCAATTTAAAATTACCCCTGTGGCTCCTCCCCCACTAACATCTTTGGGAGCTGTGATTTGACGGCTGGTAATCGCACTTCACGCACATAAATATATCACTTATCGAGATCTGCTTCAGCAGAGTGCCACACCCAGTAATGGGTAAAAGGCGTGATGATATATTTATATTATTTATTTATTTTAAGATTGACTTATGTATGGGGTAAGTGGCTCATTGGTATTGAATCGAACTGTGGATTTGAACACCAAGTTCGATTTCCACAGCCGATAAACTATTTTCGCCACATTACAAAATTACCCTTGTAATTCTCCCTTCAGTATCATTTAAAGACCGTGATTATCCGCCTGTTAAACGTACTTGACGCAATAAAATATATCACCTAGTGAGATTTGCTACAGCAGAGTGCCACACCCAGTAATGATAGATTTTTTAATATTTTACGAATGAGAGCAACAATAATTACAAATTTAAAATTTTAGATGAAAGGACTTTCGTATTTATTATTTATTAAAAATATACATGTAACCATTTTTAAAATATAATTACCTGTTTATTTCTGTTACTCTGCACAACAGGAACTTAATTCCAATTACAGTACAGAGTCAGGACTTACTGAACCACCGTACATACATACATACATATCTTCATACTAAATCCCAACAAATGGGGTAGCACGAACCCTAAAATCACTCATAAAACATTCATTTATAACACTCATCAAACAATCAGCCCTCGTCAAACATTATTATCCAAACACACCACCCTCACTTCAACCACATTCATAGATCACTCCATATAAACTCATTCATTTATTATACTCGAAATCATTATCACACAACAAACCTTCAATCACATCATTCCTATTCACTTATCATTCATCTTCTTTCTTCAACGTACATAACATATGCATAAAACATCTCAAATTACTTACGCTTACTCCTAACAACGTGTGGTAGTTTATATATTTTAGCTTAACTGGGATTCAAATTCGGGATCTCGGGATTATAAACTGTTGCATGCCACAATTTTTTAATGAAATATATTTGCACGCATGCCTCCCACGTATCGATGCTTATGGTTACATAATATTAATTAATTCTTTTGATGGTTTCAGGATCAAAGACAGTTCTGGGCAACAAACCTATCGTTGTCCATGAGGGTGAAAATGTTCGAATGCGTTGTGCAGCCACCGGATTACCTAGACCTTCAGTAGAATGGCGCAGAGCTGACGGCGCCGTCATCCAACTTGGCTCCTGGCAAAGTAAGTATTGTAGATACCTAAATAAATAAATATATCATCACCCCTTTTACCCACTACTGATTTTTAACATCGTTACTCGTCAGGAAAAAATGCTAGAATTAAAGTTATTAGTAAAATAAATAAAATAAATAAAATAAATAAAATAAATAAAATAAATAAAATAAATAAAATAAATAAAATAAATAAAATAAATAAAATAAATAAAATAAATAAAATAAATAAAATAAATAAAATAAATAAAATAAATAAAATAAATAAAATAAATAAAATAAATAAAATAAATAAAATAAATAAAATAAATAAAATAAATAAAATAAATAAAATAAATAAAATAAATAAAATAAATAAAATAAATAAAATAAATAAAATAAATCACGCCTTCTACCCATTACTGGGTATGGCACTCTGCCGAAACAGATCTCGGTAAGTGATATATTTATGTACGTGAAGTGCGGTTACCAGTCGTCAAATCACGGCCCCCATAGATGTTAGTGGTGGAGAAGCCACAGGGGTAGTTTTTGAAATTATGAAAATTGTTTGTCGTTTGTGGGAATCGAACCAGGGTTCTCAGGATCCACAGGCCGACTTCATACCACTGAGCTAGCCACTCCATTAGTAAAATATAATAAATAAACTTAGTTATTCTGGGATATTCTTACAATTTGAATTTATCATAATTTTTAAGCGAGAAAACAAAAATATTCGTATCTAGCTCCAGAAAAATTTTAACATCGTTATTCCCCAGGAAAAAAAGCATTCCAGAAAATTTAAAGCCTCCTGCCAAGGTTGTGGCAGTCTGTTAAATGAACATAACCTTAAATTTTATCTAAAACGATTAACATAAATGCATATTAATGAATTGAATCAAATAAGAATTTAAGAAACGTAGAGGAATAAATTCTATTTTTATCTCAGTTATTTCATTAACGTGTGCTTTGTCTTTCAAACGGTTGTTAATTATAATTAATGAGACTGTTCAGCAAAAATTGCTTTTAAATTTTAATTAAGTTCGTATGATTCATTGGTATGCATTTCATTAATTTTTGGTGCGATTTATTAATTGAATACTGAAGTTTATCAAGCATATAGGTTCCCTCGTATGCAGAACTTTTAATTGCTACTGAAAGAACTTTGGGAAAGAATATTCATTTATACATTAATTAAAAGTTAATTAAGAAATATATAAGAATGAATAAAAATAATTATCTTTTTATGCTCTGCGTTCCTAATCGGTTCATTATTATACTGATAACAGTTTAATAAAAACTATATTCCATTTGCTACTTAGTTCATTTATGGGGTAGCTAGCTCAGTGACCTGTGGATCCTGAGAACCCTGGTTCGATTCCCATAGGTGACAAACAATTTTCACGATTTTAAAACTACCCCTGTGGCTCCCCCACCACTAATATCTTTGGGGGCCGTGATTTGATGGCTGGTAACCGTACTTTACACGCAAAATATATCACTTACCGAGATCTGCTTCGGCAGAGTGACACACCCAGTAATGGGTACAAAAATAATTACTCTTTCGAATGGAATATAAAAATATAGCATGCCATTTAAAATAAATGCCGTCCCTTTCACTGTGAAAAAATGACTATTGATAAAAAATATCTGATATTGCCAAAATATCCGCAATCATGAACTCTCGAACCTTTTTTGTAATTATTTAGATTAAATGATTATTTCAGGAGATAATATCAATATTCTCTACTTATATTAATTACACTCTGTAAATAATATATTAATTTTACACAAATTTGTAACCTACAGCTTTTGCTGTCAAATAATCAGGAAAGCAAAAAATTGCATAAAACTAATATAACATGATAAACATATGAAATATTTCTACAATAGCTGTATTCCATTTGCCACATGGTTCACTTAAATCAGTTCAGATAAATTCGACACATGACAAAATGAAACGAATTAAGCAACCTGATGCACTTATTGGGGTGAATTACTTCAAAGTAAATTAGAATTAGTAATTCTAGTACTGGAAATAAAGTCAGCGAATTAAAACAGTGAAATAAATAAGTGATTTGGTTCAGTAAATGTAAGTTAGATCTGATCCAAATGGCAAATGGAATACGCCTAATATGGGATGGCTAGCTCAGTGGTATGAAGTCGGCCTGTGGGAGAATCCTGGGTCGATTCCCACAGGCGACAAACAATTTTCATAATTTCAAAAGCTACCCCTGTGGCTCCTCCACCATTAACATCTTTGGGGGGCGTGATTTGACGACTGGTAGCCGCACTTCACGCGCAAAATATATCACTTACCGAGATCTGCTTCGGCAGAGTGCCACACCCAGCAATGGGTAGAAGGCGTTATGATATATTTATTTTATTTTTTTTATATTTCTACTGTTTATTTTTGGTTTTGTTTGTCGTACCATAACCATGTATATCTTTTGTTGCAGCTGTGTCTGTGTCCGGCTACTTCTTGAACTTAACACTGGTGAATCGGGGGCATATGGGGCCCTATCAATGCATTGCAGACAATGGAATTCCGCCCGCCGCCAACCAAACTTTCAAACTGGAAGTTCACTGTAAGTTCAACGCTGTAAACTTTGTTGCTTTTGTTAATTAGCGAAGAAAAGTTGATGTTGTGAGGTGCGTCGTGTTTTGCTTTCGGTTTGCCGTAGTAACTTGAAAATATCTAGTCTCTTCGCAGGTTTTAAAATTGTATCCATTGATTTTTATTTGTAACATATTAACAAAAATAGGAATCGCACATGAAATATAATAATCAAACACTTGACGTAGTTTCACAAAATTTAGTAAACAAAAAATTTAACAAAATTGTTTATCGATTTCGGCTTCATCAGAAGCAATCGCCGATTGAAGATTATACAATGTTTCTGCTTAAATACTACAATAACAAAGATTAACGGCAAAATTTATTAACTAGCCTTAAAACTATCCGAATGAAACAAATCTACAATCGCGGACGAAAAGAAAATTGATTCATATTTTAGTAAATTAATTTTAGATTGCTATTTAAAAAGTTTAAGTACAGACGTATCCTGTAAACTTGACTTTATAAAATATATCTGCATCTAGCATCAAATAGTATATTCAAAATAATACAAATTTTATACGAACATTTTTTTTCTGTTGCTTATAATAAGAAAGTTAAAGAGGAGGGGGAATCAGACTTACCCTGCATACAAAATATGATTAGGAAAATTTACGTATAAAAAATGATCGACAGGGTAATGACACCCCTTATATTTTATGATTAATCTACAAATTACCCCCACTTCTGCATTCTGTGATAAAAATCATTTATGATGTAACTTCTATTTTATTTCATTCATTTTGTCCTCCTACAAAACTGCCGGTATAAAAAATAGTTTTTTACGTATCTATTATTTGTGACCTACAAAAATCACTTACAGTTCGAAGTTAGTAAGCTATTTTTTATAATACTTGCACATGTAGAAAGAAAATAGGTTTCAAAATTAATAGCTGTCAAATTAGTGTCAAAATAAACAGGACCTTGATATGTAATATTTACTTACTGTGCACGGTGGATAGTAAGGAAATATTAAAGTTCTGATGTAACCATGGAAACCACTGTGCAACAAAAGTTCCTCTTTTTAGCTGTATTCCATTTGCCATTTGGATCAGATCTAACTTACATTTACTGAATCAGATTACTTATTTATTTCGCTGATTTACATCGCTGACTGTATTTTCGGTACTAAAATTACAGATTCTAATTTGCTTTAACATAGTTCACCCCAATAAGTGTATCAGTTTGCTTAATTCAGTTCATTTAGTAATTTCTCGAATTTATCTGAACTGATTTAAATGAACCAAGTAGCAAATGGAATACAGCTACTGTGTTTAAATTTTGTCATTAATAGGTAACTTAGAGTACAAGTATTATAAAAATATTATTTTTAACCACATTTTTTACAGAACTGTCAGCGAGCTGTCATTATATTTCTTTTTATAACAACAGCTACGAATATATGGGATGGCTAGCACAGTGGTATGAAGTCGGCCTGTGGATCCTGAGGTCCTTGGTTCGATTCCCACAGGCGACAAATTTTCATAATTTGAAAAAGCTATCCCTGTGGCTCCTCCACCATTAACATACGTGATTTGACGACTGATAACCGCACTTCACGCGCAAAATATATCACTTACCGAGATCTGCTTCAGCAGAGTGCCACACCCAGTAATGGATAGAAGGCGTGATGATATATTTATTTTATTTTATTTATTTTAGCTACGAATATTAGTAAACAAAATGCATGAATATAAAACTTATAATTAACTTATCGATCATTACCAAATAATGATACAGTTACAGAATATGGAAGAATAATACATTTACAGGCAGTTTCATAAAGCGGATTAGCGCTAACACCATCTTTTATTTCGTTTTTAACTCTCTTTTCAATGTACAAAACAAGTTTATTTTAACTTGAGTTAAAAAGAGAGTAATTTAGCATCAAATTTAGTTTATTTCTTTAATCTGTTTTAATTTGAAACAGAGTTATAGATAATATTAAAAACGGTGTTAACGCTAATCCGTTTTATGAATCTGACTGTTAAAGAATAGAGGAGAATGATTAAGTTACAGAATAGGAGAGTTTCAAAAAGGTGTGCAGATGGTAATTTCAGACCAAATTAAATGCATAATTTACCTTAAGGTCGTGTTGTGTAGAGCAAAAAAATAAATAAATGCCTGAAATAAAGTGGAAGGCATAACGACTTTAAAATAACCATTAAATTTAAGTAGTTTATTTAGTAACGAACCGCGTCCAAATTCCTCATGAAAAACAAATCCCGATTTCCATAAATTCACTTTCCACTGGTCCAACTCTTCCATTCCTCTTTCCAATTCTCTTTTCGTTCGAGTGACCACCGTCCATCCATGTCAATCCATCCAGAATCCTTCATCCATATCCACCACGTCCTTCAGCGTCTCTAGTATTCAGTCCTCTCCATGAATACATCTCCAGTCGGTCTGTTTTCCATTACGTTGTTACGGGAACAGAGGGTGTTTGTTTAGGTCAGTTAGTTCAGATTCGGATGGTAAATGTTAGGCAAATAGAATCAGCGGACTTTGAAATCCCTTGAGGCTGGGTGAAAAAGTGGAGTGGGGTAATTAGTTAATAAGTTGGGGGTTGTTATGTTGTTTGCGTCGCGAGTTGAATTAGGGATGTAAACTGTCTACGACTGGCTACTAGAATACAATATTGTGTTAACTGTCTTTTGTAAATATATTATTCAAATCTTGCTTGCCTTTCAATTAATTAGATTATTTTTTGACGTTTCTCAGAACCAATGAAATGATTCATTGTATGTCACATGTCAGTGTTTTAACCAATCCTGTCGTTATTATACTGAGAATAAAGCTCTTGTGATTATTCCCGGGAATTATCTCTGTAGATGCTTTTTTGTTTGTGACAAATGATAGGTAGTTGTCAAATAAGTATTTAAAACTGTCAACGCGTCAAGTAAAATGAGTGAAAAAAATCGATTTAGTTTCATTTCACATACAGAAATACATCAACAAATTTTGGAAACAACTTCCAAGAATACATTAATAAGTAATCAGTCGGTATGGACCCAGTTCAAAATCTGTTAAGTTGGATGAATCGCCTTCAATAGCTAAGTCAAAAAATAATCTAATTAAATATAACTCGACAGTTGGATAAATTACAAAATAATTGTCCAGTATCTTTCTCAAACTTGTTGCCATTTGGCACTAACCACTCAAACCCTTCGGGCTTTTGTGACTATTGCCTGGCAACAAGTTTTCGAAAGATTTGTCAAATTATTTTCAATTTATTCTCACTTATATTATTACTGATTATTTTTTGACTTAGCTGTTGAGATCAATTCATCCAGCTTAAAAGATTTTAAATTGGGTTCATATCGATTGATTACTTATTAATGTATTCTTGGTAGTTGTTTCCAAAATTTGTTGGTGTATTTCTGTATCTAAAATCCAACTAAATCGACTTTTTTCATACATTTTACTTGACGCGTTGACAGTTTTAAATAATTATTTTACAAGTACCTATCATTTGTCACAAACAAAAGAGCATCTACAGAGATTATTCCCGGGAATAATCACAAGAGCTTTATTCCCAGTATAATAATGACAGGACTGGTTAAAATACAGACATGTGACATACAATGAAGCATTTCATTGGTTTTGAGAAACGTCAAAAAATAATCCCTGATATTTTTATGTAATATTCAAGCATGTTGTTTACTAATATATGTAGCTGTTATTAGGCGTATTCCATTTGCCATTTTGATTAGATCTAACTTACATTTACTGAACCAGATCACATATTTATTTTGCTGAATTATTTCACTGACATTATTTACAGTACTACAATTATTGATTCTAAATTACTTTGAAGTAATTCACCCCAATAAGAGCATTAGTTTGCTTAATTCAGCTCATTTAGTCATGTTCTCTAATTTATCTGAACTGATTTAAGTGAACCAACTGGCAAATGGAATACAGCTATTATAAAATAATATAATGACAGCTCACTGACAGTTCCGTAAAAAGTGTGGTTAAAAATATATTTGTTTTTATACTGACAGTTTTATACGAGAGTAAAATGTTTAAAAGTAAAATAGAAATAACAGAATAAATGATTTTGGTGATAGAATGCCGAAATGTTGGTAATCTGCAGATTAATTATAAAAAATAAGGGTTGTCATTAACTTATCGATCATTAACAGATAATGATTGAGTTACTTACAGAACAGAGGGGTATGTTCCTATTGTGAAAAGTAACAAGTAAATAAATAAATAAATAATCTAAATTTATTTTCTGTATTTCGTAACGGCAGAAATTAAATACAAAAAATTACAAAATTACAATTTAATAATGTTAAATGGAAGAGAAACTTCAAGTAATTTGTATATATGTAACATATTAAAAGTACTATTATTAGAATTATAAAAGATAACTAAATATTCTTCTTCTTCTTCTTCTTGTAGTTCCTCCACTCATTCGCATTCGCAACCAGATGGTCGGAGCAGCCAACACCACCACCGCTGTCCTCGAGTGCGAGGTGGAGGCCTACCCCGAAGCCGTACGCTACTGGGAGCGGCAAGATGGCCGACTCCTGGAGCACAACGGCAAGTACCGCGTGGACAACAACATCGAACGTGATGTCTATAAAGCTGTCATGCAACTTCGGATTGTCAATATCAGTGCTATGGACTTTGCAAGATATTACTGTATAGCGAAAAATGAACATGGCATTACCAGAGGAGAGTTTACCTTGTATGGTGAGTTATTTTTTATTATCTTAACATAGTTACTGTTTTTGTCGTTGTCGGGTGATATTAGGACTTTTTCCAGCTGTCTACAAAAACATTGTTTTGGTTTTGTTTCTTCGTATGCTTGTTTACAATATCATACCACGTGTTCCTCGTAAATGTTGGTATAGGTAGTTGTAGTTTTTTTTGTACTCACATCATTTAAAATAAGGTTTACGTTACCCTGTAAAGTGGAGTCAAAATTTGATTTTGCGTATTAGTGCTTGAAAGTAAATGAAAAAAAAAACAAGAATTTTTGTGTTTCTAAATTTGAACTATTAAAACACTAGTTGTACTGATAAACACACATTTTAAGGAATTTATAAAAGAAGTAGAGACATTAGCTTATAAAATATAAAATATTTTATGGCCGCCGTTGTGAGTGGATGTGTTGTTCCGCGTGCTTCATTTAAATGGTTTTGTGTCGTAGAGCCGGGAAGTTTTTTAACTGTTTTTAGTGTGCAGTGTCGTGAGTTCTTGTGGTGTCTGTTCTACTCATCCCACTGTTTTTTTTTACTCAGAAATATACCCTATTCAGGGTGATTTCTGTTGGCGTGTAATATTTATTGTTGCTGTTTCATTTGCAGTGCCGGGTAGGCCAACTCTGTTGTTTTAGTTTTGAGGTGGTGGAAAGGTTTTTATGCAGGTAGGCTGTGTCAAAGTGTCAGTGCCTTGGTTTCTCTGGTTCGCGAGTTACGTTTCTGTAATTCAGTCGCGCAGTGCAATTTTAACCAGGATGTATATATCCGAACAATTCCGGGGTTATTATGGTTAATGCCTTCTGAAATCGGCTCTTATGAGTTAGGTTTGGTAGGACTAACCCTTTCAGCCTCCATGCGTCCAGCCGTCCCTTTAGTTTTACCTACATTTTTTGTTTTTTTTGTTTTTACTGTCCCCTTTTTAGACATCTTCTCACTTCGGATGCCCGATTTAAAAACTCGCATACTGGTTAATTAGTTTTCGTTACTAATTGATCCGACATATTTCTGGTTTCGATTTGTAAATAAATCTTAATTGAACTATACGATATTCCATCTTTTTTGATAAATTAAAAATTGTATATGGTATTCCGCTACTTTCTGCATGATAAATTATCTGTATGACAATTATTGTACTTTTCTCCACAGGATTGGGGGCGGTAGGGTGTGGCTCCCGTATCTGTCTTCTTTTCTTTTTTATTTCGAATTTGTGTGTGTTCTATTTCAGGTATCCTCAGGGTGGTTTTAACTCAGTTGCTTTGTGTATGTTATTTTTTTTTTTCAGATTTTTATTGATTTATTATTAATTTTAATGCAATAATGGCCGATTGCGCTAAATGCAGGTATAAAAAAAAGGATCAGAGTTTAATTTATTGTAAGGGCTCCTGCAATAGACGGTTTCATACCTCGTGCATTAACATTAGTGAAGATGTATGTATCGCTTTGGAAAAATGTAATTTTTTCTATTTGTGTGATACCTGTAATGCCACCTGTGAAGTTGTTGACAAAAAGAAATCTCTTGATATTTCGTCTCTAATTGGTGAACTTCATGATAATCATACGAAATCGATTGATGATAATGTTCGTAAACTTTTCGATTCATTGCAATCTTCATTAGTGAGTAAAATGGAAACTATGTTTGTCGCGTTCAAAAATGATTTGCTTAAGGACAATGAAAATAAAATGTCGAATATTAAACAATCCATTTCAAATATTCCTATTCCTATTCGTAGTTCTGAACCACTATCTTTTGCGTCAGTAATCAAAAGCAGAAATGTTGAGCCTCAAATCCTAGTGAAGCCTAAATCAGGAACTCAAAATACTAGTACTACGAAGTCTGACATGTTACGATCCCTCAATCCTCTGGAGAATGATATTCAACTTACCAATATAAAAAATGCTAGTAACGGAAGTATTGTATTAAGCTGTGATAGTTCTGCCAGCTCTTCGAAATTCAAAAAAATTTTCACGGAAAAACTGAGTGATAAATATGAGGTCAAACAACTCTCAGTATTAAACCCAAGAATAAAAATAGTTGGCATATCTGAGAAAATGGAGGCGAGTGTTTTAGTTAACTATATAAAAATGCAGAATAAATCATGTTTCACCAATGACAGTCAATGCGAGTTTATTTCATTTAAACCATTGCGTAATAATAAAAATATTTACCAATCAGTAATTCAGGTTGACCATAAAACTTACTATGAGATCATGAATTCTGGCAAGCTCTTTATTGGTTATGATTTTTGTTCAGTTTATGATGCGATTGATGTACGGCGTTGTTATAACTGCTGCGGTTTTCATCATTTAGCCTCTCAGTGCACAAAAAAATCTCCAACTTGTCCAAAATGTGCTGAATCTCATCGGCTTGATACATGCACTGCAACTCATCTGAAATGTGTTAATTGTTCTCAATTTAAAACTGCAAATGATGCTGATATACCAACTGATCATGCTGTATGGGATAATGAATGCCGAGTATATAAAGCTGCACTCGATAAATTTAAAAAAACTGTGCTTGGGGACTCATAGCAATTACGGATTCTTGACAACCGCTCTCCCGATAATAAGTGCGATTTTATTAGTTCATCACCATCACTGCTAAATAACTCGTGCAATAAGAATGATAAGGACAGTCTCAGTTGCTTTTATCAAAATGTTACCGGTCTTGGTTCTAAATGCAGTGACTTATACAAATTTTCCTTAAGTGCAGGGCAATATCAATTATTTGCTTTATCTGAAACTTGGTGCCACGACGGTATTCGCAGCTCAGAGCTTTTTGATTCCGAACAATTCAGCGTTTTCAGAAGCGATCGTAATCTAATTGTTACAAATAAAACACGGGGTGGTGGTGTCCTTTTTGCTGTCTCAAACTATTTTCAAGCTTTCGAAATTAATATTACTTCTTACTGTGATGGATTTAATCTTATTCCTCACATTGACATCATATTAATTAAAATATTAGTTAATCATTCAACTATTTTTGCACTGAACATCTATATTCCTCCCTCTTGCTCGGTTAATGACTATGATACATTATTTGATTCACTTGCAAGTTTACAATTTCTTCATAACTCTGAAATAATTATATTTGGTGACTTCAACATTCCCTTTTATCTGAGTTGCTATAACAATACCGCATCTTGCCCGCGTTTCAGCTCTCTCAATAATTTTTTAAACTTTTTAAATTTACAGCAATTTAATTTTATAGTGAATGATAATGGTAAACTTTTAGATCTAGTCATTAGTAATAATCAGTGCGTAGTTTCCAAGGCTATTGATTTTCTATGTCGTGAGTACTCACATCATCCTCCTTTATTGGTTGAGTTTTCCATAAAGTCTAAACTGAAAAAATTTCGATCTGTCAGTAACTACGGCTTTAATTTTAAAAAAGCTAATTTTCCTTCACTTTATAATGATTTTTCTATGATTGACTGGCACTCTTTAGACAATATAGATGATGTGAATTACGCTATTGATACTTTTTATTCCGTCATAAACAATGCTGTGCAGATGAATGTTCCCCTGAAACGTAAGTGTACTGGTTCTTATCCTCAGTGGTTTACAGGTTCGATAATACACAAATTAAAGGTCAAACATAAAGCCTGGTACAGATTCAAAAAATACAATAATTACGCTGCTAAACAAGAGTTCATTAAATTAAGAGCCGAAGTAAAAATTGAGATTGATGAAGAATATAAGAACTACTGCTGGAAAATGCAAAATGAAATCATCCAGGAGCCTAAAAAATTCTGGACATTTGTAAATAATAAACGAAATAATTCTCACATTCCGTCTGTTATGAGTTACAATAACACTTCTCTGGAAAATCCACAATCGATAGTTGATTGTTTCGCATATTTCTTTTCGAGCTCATTTAACGATGATTGTAATAAATATAGCACAAATTGTTCTATACCTTACAACTCTTCCACTGTCTCTATTAATTCTATAACACATGACGAAATTATGTTAGCCATTCAAAAGCTGAAGTCCAACATGATTGCGGGACCTGACCGAATTCCCTCATTTCTTATAAAAGATTGTGCTTCTGTTTTTGTAAAGCCTCTTACCATAATCTTTAATCTTATGTTAAAAAGTTCAACTTTTCCGGAGAAGTGGAAGATATCACGGGTGAAACCAATTTTTAAAAAAGGGGACAAAAATGACATTAGCAATTACAGACCTGTTGCAATACTGTCTAATTTTAGCAAAATATTCGAATCAATCTTACATGCAAGAGTCTATAGTCAGATAAGTGGTCTTATTTCTATTAATCAACATGGTTTTATGAAAGGCAGATCTACTGTCACGAATCTTATGTGCAAGTCGCAGTTAATTTGCGAAACAATGGATCAACAAGGTCAAGTAGACGTCGTGTACACGGATTTTTCCAAGGCCTTTGATAAGTTAGATCATTCCCTTCTTTTACAGAAACTTAATCTCTTTGGTTTCTCTGACTCCCTCTTACAGCTCATCTCGTCATATCTCCATAATAGGTTTCAATTCGTGAATATACAGGGTTTTCAGTCTGATTATTTTCTGCAAAAATCTGGTGTTCCCCAAGGTTCAATTTTAGGGCCTTTACTATTTAACATCTTCATAAATGACATTACAGTTAATATTGACATTGAGCACTTACTATATGCAGATGATCTAAAACTGTTGTGTGTCATCTCTTCCTTCAATGATTGTCTGAAGATGCAAAAAAATCTTGATTTTATTTTCAGGTGGTGCTGCAGTAATAAACTTCATCTGAATATCTCCAAATGCCACTGTATGTCTTTTTCAAAAAAACTAAATCCGATTTGTTTTGACTACTCAATAAATAATTCTGTTTTAAGCAGGCCCGATACGACAGTGGACTTGGGAGTCATTTTTGATGCAAAATTATCTTTTACCAAACACATTGAAATAAAAGTAGCAACTGCCCTTAGATGCCTAGGTTTTCTGATTCGCAATTCTGAGATGTTTGTTGATGCAAGTACCTTGCGTCTATTATTTGTGTCATTAGTTCGTCCTCATCTGGAGTACTGCTCTTTGATATGGAATCCGTTGTATTGTTATCAAATTGAATCACTGGAATATGTTCAGAGGAAATTTTTGAAGTTTGCAACTTTCATCTTGGATGGTTGTTACCCTCCTAGAGGAATACTCCAATCCACACTACTGGATACATTTCAATTACTTTCACTCAAGCAGAGGCGTAATATTGTTGCTGTAACTATTTTATATAAAATCATTCACAACGCCGTTGATTGCATATTTATCATGAGCAGAATCTTGTTTCAAGTTACTAGAATGTCATCCAGGTTCAAGAACATCTTCTACTTGCATACGGCTAGAACTAATATGTTATCTAAGTCACCAATTCATCAAATGATTAATTCTCACAATGACTTTGAGCGTGAAATTGATATTTTTCATAACAACATAAATGATATAAAGAAATTTATTACTTCCCGCTAATTTTTGTGTTTTTTTCCTTACCCTAGAATTGGGCGCTTTGCCTGTTGGGTAATGTATCAATAATAATAATAATAATAATAATAATAATAACGCCATCAATCAGACATATTTCAACAAACTTTACGAGAAAAAATAAACAATTTCTTTTCAAATAACAAATGTTAATTCATGACATATTAAACCGTCAATATAAATTTAAACTTTAAAATTAATAACTTTGCTCATTATCGGTTGTATAATTTTTGTTTGTTACAAAAAGCATTGTACAAAACTCGTGCACGAAGGCATCATATGCATCATTCGCGCAAATTAAAGCAGTCGTTTCGCTCATGCTTTAAAATTGCGCTCATGTGCAAAGTATGTCTTCGCGCACTTGTTATATAAATAGCTATTTTCTACGACTGAGCAGAAAATAGACTTTTCCAACTGTAAATTGCCGAACGGTAAAGTAAAAGTGTACCATTGTCATTGCACCAGTCGCGCAAACTTAAAATAGCGCTCATGTGCAAAGAATGTTTTCGCGCACTTGTTATGTAAATAGCTATTATTGCTACTCTCGTAATTTATTTTTTCTGAAACCGGCAAGAAACTGCCTACTTTCCTGACCAATTTTAGTATGTATTTTTACCAAAACAGTCAAATAAAATACATATCTAATGCTGGGTTGCATGAAAGTTTTATCGGTTCATTAGCAACTAGACTCTGTTTTTTAACCAGGAGGAGTTATTTAAATTTTAATCGCTAAAACTGACGCTTTTGATTGGCTAATGCTTTGTCCAGTTTACACTGTACATAGATTTTATTAGAGCTGTCATAAGTTTTGAGGTTATCTGTTTTCTTGTTGGTTTTTTGCATTTCTGTGACATTAAAATAAATCAGTTCTTTTTAGAACTAATAATATACGGAGTGACAAATTAGAGTTTATAATGTCATTTGTATTTTAAAATATATTCAATGAGACTTAATCAGTGCAGATGTGTAAGAAATTTTTGTATTTCGCGCCAACAAAAATCTAGTAACTTTCTTTGGTAACTTTCTATAGTGTAAATCTGACTTATGCATTTACTCCTCCTGGTTAAAAAATAGACTATAACGGTTCAATAAATTTCAGAAAATCGCTATTGATACTGTTGCTAGCTAAACAATTCTTTAACTAAAGAGCTCTTTATTTTTTTCTTGCAACCCAGCATAAGACTACAACAAAAATAACAGTTTGGTAAAGTACAAAACAGTCTGGTGAAGATGTTATCTGACTATTTTGTATTTTACCTGACTGTTTTTTTGTTGCTGTAACCTTGGATACGTAGTCTGTTGTCAATACAATTCATGTAAGAAAATTAAACATTTTGGATTATTTATGATTAATTATTGATTAAATTAAACGGTTTCAAAAAAAATAGTATACGTAGTATGTCAGGGAAAGTATTTTTACTTGACTCAGTAGATTAAAATATAATTTTCCCGACTATTTAATGAATATTTTAAATGTCGAGGATCGCGCAAATATTATTAGAATGTATTATGGGGGGCGCAAGTTTAAGACAAATATATGAGCAGTTCTATTTACAAAAATCTAATTGGTAAAACTGATGTGTTGATGAAATTGAGGGTAAGACGGCCTAGGAATATATGGATGAATATGATTGAAGGATTATTAATTGAACGAAACATAGGGATGCACTTGTAAGAAAAGAATAATTAATGCGAATTAATCTAGTGATATGTTCAGTGAACGTTTCCAGGGTTCCTGCTACCCCATTTAAGGGGACATGGCATGATTTTGTATATGATTGTAGTAATTACTTTAATTGGAATAAAACTCAAGGATGAACTATAAAAATTTTACGGAATGGTCCACAGTGAACTAGATTTTAGTGAAATTAAAACGATAGTAACAAAAACTTGTTCCTACAGTGAAAAAATGTTTCTAATCTTATCACTTATGTAAATTTTGTAACACCCCTGGCTTGAAAAGCGCTTTAAACGATTTTATGGTCTTACGAATGTTGCGTGGGGTAAAAAATTGCCCAGCCCTCTCAAATTAATTTTGATGGAAGACTTGTGTTTAGTCTACTTTTAATTGTCTGGTTAACGAATTTTTTTCATCATTATTTGCTAAAATTACATACACCTCACTCAATATAATTTACATGAGGTGGTTAGCTCAGTGGTATGAAGTCGGTCTGTGGATCCTGAGAACCCTGGTACCCTAGATTCGATTCCCACAGGCGACAAACAATTTTCATAATTTCAAAAACTACCCCTGTGGCTTCTCCAGCACTAACATCTTTGGGAGCCGTGATTTGACGACTGGTAACCGCAGTTCACGCGCAAAATATATCACTTACCGAGATCTGTTTTGGCAGAGTGCCACACCCAGTAATGGGTAGAAGGCGTGATGATATATTTATTTATTTTTATTTAATATAATTTACTTTCATCACTAGTGAGGAAAATGGTTATTATCACAACTAAATTGTGAGACGGAATTTTCACATTAAAATGACTCATGCGGCTCCTCCTCCACTAATCTTTGGGGGCCGTGATTTGACGACTGTCAACTGCACTTCACGCGCTTAAATATATAACTTACCGAGATTTATTACGGCTGAATGTCACACCCAGTGATGGGTTAAAGGCGTGATGATATATTTAATTTATTTTATGCACAACCGGGCCGAAAAGCATGCCTTTTAGCCCTAAAAGCGGGCTTAAATACTTTTACACTTCCTATGGATACATAAATGATAATTTTTGTTTATTGTGAATACTTGATTCTGCAAAATGTCATTTTGACACATAACATATTTACATATTTTAATATTCTGAACATATAATTAAATGTTATTTTGTTGTGCAAAAAATATTGTATGTATAAATAAATAATTATATCATCACGCCTTTTACACATTACTAGGTGTGGTCCTCTGCCGAAGCAGAGCTTGGTAAGTGATATATTTATGCGCGTGAAGTGCGGTTACCAGCCGTTAAATCACGGCTCCCAAAGATGTTAGTGGTGGAGGAGCCACAAAAGTTGTTTTAATGTGGTGAAAATTGTTTGTCGGTTGTGGGAATCGAACCAAGGTTCTCATGATCCACAGGACTTCATACCACTGAGCCAGCAACCTCATATTGCAGGTATAAATAAATAAATAAATATATCATCACACCTTCTACCCTTTACTGGATGTGGCACTCTGCCAAAGCAGATCTCGGTAAGTGATATATTTTGCGCGTGAAGTGCGGTTACCAGTCGTCAAATCACGGCCTCCAAAGATGTTAGTGGTGGAGGAGCCACAGGGGTAGCTTTTGAAATTATGAAAATTGTTTGTAGGTATTAGGGGTGAAATTAGCGTTTCTAACCCTGAGCATGTTATTAGCCCTCGGCGCTTTGCGCCTCGTGCTAATAATTATACCGCGGGCCTGAAACGCCTGTTTTCACCCTTAATACATAAATAACTATTTTATAATTTTTCTGCCGCTAATGAACCACTGAAACTCTTTGATTTTAACGGGCGTCAGAAAAAGTATATGTCAGAAAAGTCAAACTTTAACTGTTTCTATGCAGTTCTAATATATCATCTTTTTCTGACGTTTGAAGAAAAATATAATTACAGGTAATTGTATTTCAACGGTTAGCGCTTATCGCTACACAAACAAGTAAATACAGTTTTATTATCAGCTACTGTATTTTAGATTCATTTCCTTTTGTGAGAAGTAGCAAATATAAATAAAAAAATATATCATCACGCCTTCTACCCATTACTCGGTGTGGCACTCTGCCAAAGCAGATTTCGGTAAGTGATATATTTTGCGCGTGAAGTACGGTTACCAGTTGTCAAATCACGGCCTCCAAAGATGTTAGTGGTGGAGGAGCCACAGGGGTAGCTTTTGAAATTATGAAAATTGTTTGTCGCCTGTAAGAATCGAACCAGGGTTTTCAGGATCCACAGGCCGACTTCATACCACTGAGCTAGCCACACCATAGAAATAGCAAATAAATAAATAAAATAAACATAAAATGCGATGTAATAAAAACACAAAAGGAATCATCTGTTATAAAAATCCTTTCAGAGAAAGAAAGTAAACTGGCAGGCGGCCTTTTATGTGCATTTAAAAAATGACAACAATGCTATGTATATCATTTAGAGCTGCTTTTTCTCCATTTATATTTGAATATTTTCATGACTTAGATGAAATACTAAGATTTAATGAAATTCTCATATCTTTGAGTAATTATCCTGGGTTCAGCAGATAAGTCAAGCAAAATATTATGTCAGGTATTTGAAGAATGTTTCCTGCGTTCGATATTTTCCCGCTCCCTCAAAAGCGGAACTGAATGTTTACGCAAACCGGAAACAAGCAGGAATGAACCAGTCCGTAGGGAAATGTGTTTAGATTACCTGGCTACGTTCAACTGTTTCATTTGAAGATGAAAAAGAGACTCTGAATGCTTGAATCTCATATGCAACATTTAAGCTCAAAGTTACGTCATTACGCAGCAAACAAACCATGAGGAAACGTCAATATTGATCAGGACAGATGGTGATTCGTTTCTATGTCTTCTATTTATTATATAAGAACCAACCCCCCCCCCCCCTTATATAATCCAACGCAATACTAATACAAAAGATTATTCCACGCCATATTGAATTAAATAATGAGGTGCTTATAC
This sequence comes from Pterostichus madidus, assembly GCA_911728475.2. Classification (NCBI taxonomy): domain Eukaryota; kingdom Metazoa; phylum Arthropoda; class Insecta; order Coleoptera; family Carabidae; genus Pterostichus; species Pterostichus madidus. The sequence goes on from OU452315.1 coordinate 12,281,278, forward strand.
ATCATCGGTTTCGTCCAATCACAGCAGTATTGTACTGATAACAAACAATCGTAACCATGACAAATAATTGAATGCTGTTATTTTAAATTATTGTTGGTTGTTGTTTTTTTTTCCATACAATATAATAAATTATTAGAAAATATATAAAATGTGGACATTGTTAACTTTATACATGATGTTAGCTATACTGAAAACGTTATGAAGAGTGACTGACGTCATCCATCCTGTTAAAACTTAATAAAATCATAAGAAACTAGTGCAATATTTAATTTACTTCAATTGACAATTAAAAAAAGGCATTGAAACACAAATCTTATATAAGTATATTGAATCATAGCCAGAGCTGGGCAGTAGCTAGCTACTTTTGTAGCTTAGTTACATTTACCTTAGCTGTAGCTGTAGCTTAGCTAACTGTGAAAAAATATAGCTGTAGCTTGTAGCTAGCTACTTTTTTTTCTATTAGCTTAAAAATAACAACTGAAGCTACTTTTAAAGCTAATTTTTGTAGCTTAAAGCTACTTTTTGTAGCTTCAAGCTACTTTTTGTAGCTTTAAGCTACTTTTTGTAGCTTTAAGCTACTTTTTGTATCTTCAAGCTACTTATTGTAGCTTAAAGCTACTTTTTAAGCAGAAGGTCAACAAAGTACGCATGCGTACAAGCTAAACCCACACAAAATAATTATTTGTTGCCGGTTCTAACTGGCTCTAATACGCAAAAATACACAGTAGATGCCAGATGGTATTTGCTATTTTTGATATTTATGTACGTAATAGTAAATTAACAGTCATTATAACAAAAGACTGATCATATGACAATGGCAAATTTAATAGTTTCACAATAATTTTAAAAAGTAGCTTTAAAATTTAATAGCTACTTTAACGAAAGCTTTTAGCTGTAGCTTAGCTATATTTTACAAAATATAGCTTATAGCTGTAGCTGTAGCTTAGCTACTTTATTTAAGTAGCTTGCCCAGCTCTGATCATAGCTATGTTTACTATCGATTCATGTATTGAAGATAATAATTTTTTATTTTTAATAATTATTTTATATTTTGCACTTTCACATGACAGCCGACAAAACATTTTCACAAATTTAAAATTACCCTTGTGGCTTCCTCACAAGTAACATCTTTGGGGGCCATGATTTGACGACTTCACGCGCAAAATATATCACCTACCGAGATCTGCTACGGCAGAGTGCCACACCCAGTAATTGGTAGAAGGCGTAATAATATATTTATCTTATTTTGATTCCGTATACTTTCCGTTTGCCAAATTTATCTAAATTATTTCATAATGAAATTGTAAAATATAAATATACCATCATACCTTTTACCCATTACGGGGTGTGGCACTCTACCGAAGCAGATCTCGGTGATATATTTATGCGCATGAAGTGCGGTTAACAGCCGTCAAATCACGACCCCCAAAGATGTTAGTGGTGGGGAAACCACAGGGGTAATTTTAAATTGGTGAAAGTGTTTGTCGGCTGTGGGGATCGAACCAGGGTTCATAGGATCCACAGGCCGGCCCGATACCACTGAGCCACTACCCTATTAAAAGAGAGATTGGGATACCGCCAAGATTTGAACCTGAAACCCTGAGAACTCCGGTCATTTACTTAGACAATAATAATTAAAAGTGGTTGAATATTTAGTTTTCTATATTTCTATGGTCAGTTTTTCAATCACCGGTTTACTCTCGATTAACGTTAATCATAAATAAAAAAATAAAAAAATATCACGCCTTCTACCCATTACTGGGTGTGGCACTCTGCCGAAGCAGATCTCGGTAAGTGATACATTTTGCGCGTTAAGTGCGGTTACCAGTCGTCAAATCACGGCCCCCAAAGATGTTAGTGGTGGAGGAGCTACAGGGGTAGCTTTTGAAATTATGAAAATTGTTTGTCGCCTATAGGAATCGAACCAGGGTTCTCAGGATCCACAGGCCGCCTTCATACCACTCAGCTAGCCACCCCACGTTAATCATGATTAAATAATACTGCAAACCATAGTTTCCTTTATTATATAATCATGATTAACATTAATCGGTGATTGAAAAACTGGCCCTTAATATATTAAACTAATTATTGACTTAATAAAAGTTACAGTTACAATGAATGTTGACGAAGAACAAAATCTCCTTGACTTATGGTACAAATTAAGTTTATTCTTCCAGTTATAAAGTTCTGTGGTGATCTAGCGAAGATGATTCTCGAACTGAAGTTTACTTACTTGACGGTTCTCTTAAACTGTTGATTTTGCTTTGGTTTGGTAAACAAACAAAATTAGAAAGGTTCTAGACTCCAAAGTCTAGATTAAACTTTCCTTTAATCAATAAGAAAGTTAAAGAAAATGTAATGACTTGTACACCACCGCAAGTGTTATTTTTCTACTTTCATGCTTCATTTTACTTATTAAATATGAATTAACTATATTTTCAGACGACCACTTATCAACATAACCATAACAACATCACAAACTACTACGGAAAGTTGAACATAGCATACACTGATATGTTAGCATAACGTACACTTCTAACATATCAGGTGAAGTTCCACTAATTGACAACAGATGGCGTTACTATGAAAGAAAATAATAAAATAAATGTAAAGAATTTGTATTATTATTTGGATTGAAGTTTTGGCAGATTTTTCAACACATTTGCACAGATAAATGTTATTTTTTTAAATTAATAATTACTTATTTACTAATATGGGAATCGAACCCGAGTTCTTAAATCGATACCACTGAGCCACCTACCCTGTTAATAAGAATAATTTGAAAATATTAAACCTATTCTTGAGACATAATAACAAAATATATATATTTCCTCATAAAAATGTCAAAATATGCTAATAAACAGTCAATAATAACAATGCATGAAAGCAGTTCCGGTTCCCTTCAAGAAATTGAAAAGCTTTCGTCGACATATCAACTCTACCGGTCAACAAAAAAGCTCTGTGTATGAAAAAGCTTAAGGGCAGGTCAAAATCGCGACAGTCATGACAGACAGTGATGGATTGAAGCTGAACTATCGTCACGTTTTTGCGTTTCATATTAATTTTTTTTTTCTTCGAGCTTGGGAGCTACAACGGCGCGAAAGGCATTTTATCTGGGGATTTTGTTTCGCGGAAAAGAGATTGCTGTCTCGCTCTAAAGCCGACTTTATAAATAACGGCGATAAATACGTTTATCGAGCGTGGAGAAACGAACTCTACTTACGTACGTATATTTTACTTGGGTGACATCTACTTTAAAGAACTACTTTAAATGAATATGTTATGGGCACCATATTAATTTTTCTACTTGCTTCATTCAAAACACGGTTTACACTATCCTGAAAACTGAATTTTCTCATTGTCGACAATGTCATTTTTGCTCGTTACAAAAAGCATTGTACAAACCCCGTACACGAAGATGTCATTTGCATCAGCCGTGGAAATTACAGCACTCGCTTCGCTCGTGCTTTTAAAATTTCGCTAATGTGAAAAGTATATCTTTACGCATTTGTTATGTAAATAGCTATTTTGTATTTCGGTGTTCTTATAGCTCTATAAACGTACTGTAAACACGTTGTCAAGGAGTTTTATAAACGCACTGTTTTTGGCGCTTTTTATTTTGTAGTAGTGGTATGAATTCTATTTAATCTGACAGAAGAATGACATATAACCTCAAGATTGTAAATTGTCGGTGTCGAAATATTACTAAAAGATTATGCTATAATCATACAAAATTCACAACATTCAAAATACAGAAAAAACATTGATTAATTGTCAAAAAATCTGAATTTTATTATTGTTTTTGTTATGAGAAGCGCTACCAACACAAGTGATAAAAAATTCCAATTCATATTTTTGACAAGTCGCAGTTTTTTAATTCTAACAGAATTATAAAATTACCTCAATAGAAAAAATAGTATAAAGAACACGTTTCATAAGGCCTGTTATCGCACTCGTCCTTTGTAAAACTTGGAGTCGTGCGTTAACAAATTGCCTTATGTAACTACAGGATGAGCAAAAGGAATTGTTATAGTTGGCAATACAATTCCAGAGATCTTTTTATTCCACAGTTGGCACAACGTCAGATAAAGGCGGAAATGCTATTTGACATTTCTAATAAATACAAATAGGTTATGTCAGGAGTCTGACAGCTAATACAATTTTGACTTTTTAAGTAATAGAAATGCTTTAGAAATAAATGTAATAATAAATGTACTCAAATTTAAATGTCACTGTCAACAACAGGAAATGAATTTATGTATCAGGCTTACCAATTTCATGTAGTTTTTTTTATTGCCAACTGTAATAATAATAATAAATAATTCATTTATTTTGATTAAAGAAGAAATTCTATACAAAATAGATTGACAACAATTAAACATTTATTACAAAAGATCTGATTTTTAATGCATTATTACAATATGTATATGTTTGAAGCATCTTTTCCCTAGTCAGGTTGGCTAATAGGTCACGGGCAGCATCTTCTACGTTATCATGTGAGATGAATTTTGATATAGTGGCAATGCGGATGGCGTTGTAAATTGGACATCTAAACAGGAAATGAAACAAACTGTTTTCTTCTAATAAATTACAAATACTGCAGATATCATCAGTATTAAATTTGTGGCAGTAGCCATCTTGGTATAAGTAGGTACAATAGGGGTTAGAGATTCTAAGCAAGCTGGAGAATTTTAGGGCTTTGTAAGGGATATTTGAGGATAGGTAGTTGTGGGTAAAATTATAGTGTTGGTAAGATTTGTTGTAGGTGGATTTCAGAATTCTTCTTGTGTCTATTTCATACAATATTTCTCTGTATGCCGTAATTATATTGTCATGTTCTTCTTTTAGTTTTAGGCAGCTTTGGCTGTCCCATATCCAGCGGAAGTTGGTTGTGTCTAGAATGTATACGAGGTTTCTTATCCAATTATGTTTCATTTGTTTTTCTTCTAAAATAATTGTTGGTTCCTTATTATTAAGTTTTATTAATTGGTTGTAGCAGATTTTCGGGTATCTTTCGTCCGGCATGAGAAGTATTTTGTGCCACCATTTTAATACTTTCGAAAGTAATGTTATTGACAGGTTGTATTGTCCTGTTTCCCTGCGGACAATGTAGTTGGGTGTTGTAGACTGCCACCCTAGCAAGTTTTTAAAATGTTGCGTCATTCCTTTTTCGATGTTGTGTTTTTGTACTAAGCCCCATATTTCGGAACCGTATGACAGGGTGGGCACTATTGTCGACGTATAGAGTCTTATATTTGTATTCCAGTTATATAATTTTGCTTTTATAAATGTTTTTTATTGCCAACTGTAACAATTCCTTTTGATCATTCTGTAGTTCTTTAATATACTATTTGTTGTTGCTTAGCAACTTTAAAACATATGTGTTTTAATGCTGCATTTTTGCACGCTTTTTATTTTGTGAAACAAGGATTATTGTACAGATACGAGTATAAATAAATATTTTATTAGTTTCGAGGATAACAACTGTATAATTTCTGAGATTTATAGATAGTAATGCTTTGAAACACATATAATATTTAATTGACAACTTCATGAACAAGCTGTCATATTGAAACATCTTGCTTGGTGAGAATTCGATCACCATATGAGAATCTACTGTTCGCTTCTAACAGATACATGCTGATGTTGGGAAATTCCTGGATCGTGAAATTATGTGTACCACACGTGTTTCTGTGTGAATCTCTCTCTTGATTTTCTCTTTGCCGGCATTTGCAACTTTGGAAAGGAATTTCACTATTTTCATCCACACATCATACTTCACTATTTGTTATGTCTCGTTATTGCGCTCAAGAGAAACTAGAACTTAACTTTGATTAATATAAGTTTCACGTTACTTTAAAATCCTGGGTAAATATTTTGAATATTTGTGGATTCATATTATTTTGATTAGATGAATCTAATAGCGACGCGTTAAGTTTGAAATTGGAGTCCTGAGTTAAGAATATAATTCTAACGTATTGAAGACGGTTGAAGATACGTCGTTACTAAGTTCATTCATTGGAATAATTGGAATTTCCTTTTTTATGGGGTAGGTGGCTCAGTCAGTGGCGTACCTAGAGAGGAGGGCGGGGCGCTGGGTGTGATCCGCAGTGGGCGGCACATATTTTGGGACGGCATTTTGTATATTTAGTTTTAGTTGTAAAAAACAACTTGTTCACTTCATAAGTTTTCTATTCGATTTCTACGAATTATGATTTACTATATGATTTCGAATATTTTTCTTCATCGTCAAGTCAATGTAGGGTTGAAAATATTATCTCGAAAAATTCCTTTATTACTGCCTAATTTAAATATGCCACCCAATGGTAAAAAAGTTCCCCACCTATAGTTTGTCTCAATTACAATTATTTATTTATGTTTATTAATTTAATGGGATAATGACCCAGTGGTTACGAGTTGGCCTGTGGATCCCGAGGACCCCGGTTCGATTCGAACAGCCGACAAACAATTTTCACCAAATTAAAATTACCCCTATGGCTCCCTCACCACTAACATCTTTGGGGGCCGTGATTTGACGCCTGGTAACCGCACTTCACGTACATAAATCTATCACTTAGTTAGTTAGTTAGTAATCTGTGGGATCGGTTCACAACCCGATGCACCGCGGCCTCTCGGACCTATTGTGCTTTCCCATGGTCTCTTACAATGTAGGAGTTACGCTGTTCCCTATGAGGTCCAAGCAGTCGCTCCATGCCATTGTGTGTATTTCATCCAGTTCTAGTTCCGGAGTCCCAAATTTTTGGTACCTCTTTATTGCTAGAGCCTGACATTCACAAAGGAGATGTAACGGAGTTTCCTCTTCTTCTCCACATTTACTGCATAGCGGGCTTTGAGCTACTCCCAATGTATGCATATGCTTGTTCAGGCTACAGTGACCAGTAATGACCTCTGTGGTTGCCTTTATTCTGTCTCTGCTCATTTTGATCAGAGATGAGCTTACATTTTCTCTTGGTTTCGTTATGAAAGTCCTGGCATGTCTCATTCCAGTGCTGTCCATCCAGTATCTTTCATGTTCCTTCGTTATCCATCTTTTAATGTGCCCTTTAACTGTCTCATATGCAATGTGACAGAAGGGTTCTGGTCCAATAGGTTTCCTTTTTGCTCCCTGCTTGGCTAGTACGTCCGCCTGTTCGTTGCCCTCTACATTCGAGTGCCCTGGGACCCACAACAGAGTTACTTTGTTGTGTTCAGCCAGTACCTCAAGATTGTGAGTGCATTCTAGAACAAGTTTGGATTTTATGATGTTTGAGCTTAAAGCCTTAAGTGCTGCTTGGCTGTCTGTGAGAATGTAGATTTGCTTGTTTTTATAAGCTCTCTGCATTATCTCTTGACAACTTGTTAGCACAGCTAGTAGTTCTGTTTGGAATACTGTGGCATAACGGCCCAGAGATAGGCTAATGCTAGTCCCTGTTCCTTTATTGAGTATTCCCGCTCCACTTCCTGTTTCAGTCTTTGAGCCATCTGTGTACCATACGAGTCCATTCAGATGTATGTTTTTATTGTCCCAGTCACTCTTGTCTGGTATTAAGACCTCGTACTTCTTGTTGAAGTGGTACGTCGGTTTCCGTCTATCTGACTCCATGTCAAGGATGTCATTTGCGGTCCCTTTTTTATCATTGAACCATACTTCTTCCCCTTTTAGTTCTGAGAACCTATAGAGGGACATTTTAGCCTCAGCTTTAACCACTATGTGGAGTGGTGGTAGGTTGAGAATTACTTCCATGGCTGCAGTAGGTGTGGTTCTCATTGCCCCAGTTATACCTATGCATGCCATGCGTTGAATTTTGTTTAATTTCTGCCTACAGATCTCTAAGTTGGTTCTTTCGCCCCAGACTATAGATCCGTATTTAATGATGGGTATTATTGCCGATGTGTATAACCAATGCAACATCTTTGGCTTCAATCCCCATTTTTGTCCGAACATTCTCCTGCAGGCCCAAAAGAGCCTCTGAGTTTTGCCCGTAATTTTTTCCACATGTTCTTTGAAGTTTAGTTTCTGGTCTAAGATGAGTCCCAGATACTTAACCTGAGTTGACATTTTTATTTCTTTCTGAAAAAGGATGGGTATTTTCAGGCCATCTAGATTCCTTTTCCTGGTGAATAGTACTAGGTTTGTTTTTTCTGGATTAGCAGAAAGACCCTCCCTTGTACACCATTTTCCTACGATGTGCAGTGCCCTCTGCATGAGTTCGCTGGTGGTCGTAAGAAATTTCCCATTGATTACTATTACAAGATCGTCTGCATAACCTTGTACATAGTATCCTTCCCTGGTAAGTTCACAGAGAAGTCCGTTCACAACTAGACACCACAGTAGTGGCGAGAGTACACCACCTTGTGGACATCCTTTAATTACTTGGGCCTTCAGTGTGGTTTCGTTCAGATTGCCCTCTACTTTCCTGCTTCCAAGCATGTTCCTAGTCCATTTACATATAGTCTGTTCTATACCATGCTTTCCTGCAGCCTTAATGATAGAGTTAATAGAGGTGTTGTCAAAAGCTCCCTCAATGTCCAGAAAGGTGGCCATGGCATATTCTTTGCCCTTGATTGCTTTCTTTAGTTTTTGGTTTAGCTGGTGCAGAGCTAGTTCACAAGATTTTCCTGCTTGATAGGCATACTGGTTCTTATGCAGAGGTGTGTGAGCCAGTGCTGTATCCCTTATGTGCCTGTCTAGCAGTTTTTCTAGTGTTTTTAACACGAAGGAGGATAGACTGATTGGCCTGTACGATTTCGCCGTGGCGTATGTTTCTCGTCCCGGCTTAGGTATAAATACCACTCTCGTCAGTCTCCAGTCTTCCGGTGTGTATCCCATGGCCAGACTGGCTCGTAGTATTTTAATCAGGGTGCCAGATAATATGTCCAGTCCCTCTTGTAGGAGTACTGGAAATATACCGTCTCCCCCTGGTGATTTATATGGCTTGAAAGCGTTTACCGCCCAAGCCAGCTTATTTTTGTCTACCACTTGCTTGGCCAAATTCCAGTCTGCCCTGCTAGCCCTATTGTTTGATAGTTCTCTTTCAGGCTCCTGGTTTTGCCCTGTCGTAATGGTAGAACCCGGAAAGTGGGTTTGGAGCAAGAGTTCCAATGTTTCCTTTTCCGTTTTTGTTGAAGTTCCATCCGGTTTCTTAAGCGATCCCAGTTTTTGCACTGGTTCTCTGCTTAATATTTTTTGGACTTTGGCACAGTCCGATACACTGTCTATCTCTTGACAGAAGTTTTTCCACTTATCGCGTTTAGCTTTCCTAATTTCGTTGTTGTACCGAGTTAGGTTTTCCTTGTATTCTGTCCACAAGCCCGTCCTTTTGGCGGTATTGAAAAGTCTCCTGACTTCCGCCCTTAGTTCAGAAAGCTTGCTGTTCCACCATACGGTGTTTGACGTATCCTTCTGGATAGTTATTTTACAACTGCTTTCATAGGCCATCTTTATGGCCTGCGTTAAGCAGCTGGCTGTAATTTCCAAATCCACGACGGTGTTAGTTGTCGATGGACAGTCCCCGAGGTTTTTCCCAAGCTGTTCTCTGTATAGATTCCAGTCGGTGTTTCTTGGGTTTCTGTTCATTTTTACCTTGCTATTCGAGTTTATTTCGAATCTGATGTACCTGTGATCTGATATGCTCGGCTCACATGATACATGCCAATTTTTTATTTTATCCGCGAGACTCATAGTGGTGAGTGTTACGTCCAAGACCTCCATTCTATTACTCGTAACGAATGTTGGTTCATTTCCTATGTTTGCTACATGTAATTGCTCTGCCAGAATGAAATCAAGAAGTCCCTCTCCTCTCGGATTGACATCCGTGCTCCCCCACACAGTGTGGTGAGCGTTGGCGTCAGCCCCGAGTATGAGGTTCATCTTGAATTTTTTGCTGTACTTCGTGATCTCTTTTACTTCCGGTGTGGGAGGTAAGCCTTCCTGATCGTGGGGTAGATAGACAGACCCTACTATCATTTCCATTTTTCCCGCCTCTTGTTCAGTGGTTATTTTGACTGCTGTAAGATCTCTAGAACAAAAATCCCATAGTGTTAAAAATTTCACCTTCTTGCTAATTAGAAGACATGTACGAGGGTTTGCTTCGCCCATGTTATAGATAACGTGAGCTTTAGCATCCCCTAGACCTTTAATCTGCCCTTTGTGTATCCAGGGCTCTTGGATTAGGACTACATCAATAGTTTTAAGTAGAAAGTACCTACCCAGGGCAGCCGAGGCTGCCCTGCAATGATGCAGATTAACCTGGAGAACCTTGAAGATGGTATCAGTTCTCTGCTTCTTCTGTCGGTTGAGGTTTCTCCAGTCCCTCCACCTCCATAGACTCGGCTGTTCCCTCCGGTTTCCCTTCCTTCTTGCCAAGTACCTTAAAGGTAACCCTGGAGAAGTTTAGGTGTGGCCGGTGGTCTACACGTCCGAGGGACTCCCACGATTTCTCGTCCATAATGATGACAAGTTGCTGGCCCTTATCCTCACTCTTCCTACCTACAACCTTCCAGTGCTTCGTTCGGAGCCCTGTGTTCTGCACGGCGAGCCTGTGTAGGATCTTTTCCGGTTCCATTATTGGCCCCGGGATCCAGGTCACCGTCCTCACCGGTTTTGGTAGTTCTTTAGCCACCACCGTCATGAGCTTGGGTCCATCCCACGTTAAGTTTTCCACCACACTGGTTAGCCACTTCTGGGTTTGTTCATCGGCACACGTGATGCCAAGAACTCCCCCTTGGTAGCTGCTGCCCAGGAATCTGGGTGAAGTTTCTCCCGCTTCCATTTGATCTATAAGGTTCAAGATGCTTCCCCTTATTTGATCAGCTTGCTCACTGGTAAGCATATTCTCCGGGTAGTCAGAGGATGCTACAGCCATCCTTGTCCCCGTCAATGCCTCCTTGAACGAAGCAGGGTTTCCAACCGGCCTGCTCTTCTTCTTCGGCGGCTGTCTCGTTGGCGTACTGCCGTCCGATAGGTTTCGCTTCTGCGGCCCTGTCGTATCGGCAGTACTTACTGGCTTACAGACTGGTGTCTTAGAAGTCCCAGCTTGTTCCGCCTGTCTCTCTCTCTTAAGCCTCCTTCTGGCTGCTCCAGAGAGTTTCTTGCCTTCAGTGAGTTCCCTCTGGCCCTCCGCTGAAGATAGTGTCGGATTTCTCACGGTTGAGTCTCCGCTGGTGGTTTGTGGTTTTATGTTTTTATCCATATTGGTCCCACGAGAAGCTAGGGAAGAAATGGTCCGCCTCGACAGAGCCCCGCATGCCAAGGTAAGGCCTCGCCCGAGGACTATACAACCGAGTGCGGCCCGGTGCTCGGAGGTGTAGCCAGTAGTAACTGCTCCTCTATACAGCCATGCACCCTTCGGCCTGGTCTACCCACCTTGAGTTTAGGATTTTTATTGAGGTTTACTCCTCTCGGACCAGGCGGTGAAGCCAAGTCCCCCCGCACCTTTCCTACCCCGTGAGACGTGACCACAGTCAGTAGGGAGGTGCATGGTTTCACGGATGGTTGTACCTTGACGGTAGTCCCCATCCGGCGCCGTTACCCTGGTGCAAACCCTTAGTCACGACACGACAACCGGATCAGGAGGTTGGTCCGCGGGGTGGCTTTCCCATAGTTATGTTGCGAATTTTATGCCGCTCAAACATTGCACATACTCACCAGCCATGTTGCGGTTTTTACGTCGCTCAGGCATTTGGCTCCTCGTATATGTGGTTATGACCACCCTTCCCATTATTGGGATTTCTCCTATCCGCCACCTGGAGACGCGCCCGATGGGTAACCAACCACAAATCTATCACTTACTGAGATCTGCTTCGGCAGAGTACCACTCCCTGTAATGGGTAAAAGTCGTGATGCTATATTTATTTTATATTTATTTTTTTAATTTATAAAAACCACCATTTGATTGACTTAGAAAGGACGGAAAATTGAAGACCGTTCTGGGCGGCAAAAGTTCTAGGTACGCCACTGGGCTCAGTGGTACTGAGTCGGCCTGTGAATCCTGAGAATCCTGGTTCGATTTCCAGAACCGACAAATTTTTTCATCACATTAAAATTAGCCCTGTGGCTCCCCCACCACTAACATCTTTGAGGGCCGTGATTTGACGACTGATAACCGCACTTCCCGTACATAAATATATCACTTACCGAGATCTGCTTCGGCAGAGTGCCACACCCAGTAATGGGTAAAAGGCATGTTGATATATTTATGTATATCTATTTTTACTTTTTTAGGAATCGAACTGTATATAAATAGATAAAATAAAAATAAATAAATATATCATCACGCCTTCTATCCATTACTAAGTGTGGCACTCTGCCATAGCAGATCTCGTAAGTGATATATTTTGCGTGTGAAGTGCACTTATCAGCCATCAAATTGGTAGTGGAGGAGCCACAGGGGTAGTATTAATGTGGTCGATTCCACAAGCAGTCTCGATAAATATAAATATGCGCGTGTAGTGTGGTTACCAGCTGTCAAATTAAGCTTTCCAAAGACGTTTAATGGCGAAGGAGCCACAGGGGTAACTTCAATGTAATAAAAATTATTTGTCGACTATGGAAATCAAACCCGAGTTCTCAAATCCACTGTTCAACTCGATACCACTGAGCCACCTACCACATAAAAAGGTATGACCTTTTAAATATCAAAGGATATTCTGAAATATCCTGTTTGTCAAAACAAAACATATCGAAACAATTCGCAAAACATAATATGGTAATAAATTTCGAAATGTTACAATTTCAATTTATCAAAAAGCGAATAAAAGTTCATTGCATATTCAGTGATGTTGAAAGTCCTGCCTATCCCAAGGGCAGCTGTCGAGGAAGGATCAGGAGGAAAGCAGGCAAGCGGCAAACGGCAAACAAGGTGATGAATCACCCCGCAGGATAAGTGAAACTGTGATGTTTCCTGTCACGTTAGGGAACACAAAAGGTGGAGGTGATATGCCACTGTCTTTTTCGCCAAGTAGCATTTCACATGTCGTTGTAGCTGGATACTATAGACCAGCGGTTCTCAACCTTTTAATCAACATGTATCATCGAAACAAAACTAGGATATCTTTTTACTACCACCTTTTGCAAAAAAAAATCTTCCACGGCATAAATAGGAATGTGAAATGTATTTTTTTTTAAATTTATTTTATTTGAAAAAAGATAAAAAAAAATAGGGAGAAAAATTAGAATGAAATTAATTTTAAATTACATGGCTCACCGTAGTTAGTTGGTTTAAAGCAATGACTGGAGTTTATAGGTCCCAGGTTCAAATTCTGTCGGTATTCCAATTTTTCTCTTTATAATTTAACTTTTTAATAATGATTAGAGAAAAAAATGTCGTTCAAAAGTGTGATTACTTGCCATCAAATTACGCCCCCTCTTCCCCCAAAAAAATTCTGTTAAATTTTAGCAATAGCTATGACTTGTTTTTCATGAATTATTTATAAACATTAGTTTGAAGTTTATAAAGTCAATCTACAAACAAAACAGAACTTATATTATTAGAACAAAATTTATTTTTCATATTTAATAATAAATCAGTTTTAAGTGTATCCACAATTTAAAAAAAAATGTGATAAATATGAAATTGATAACTAATCCCGTACTTTTCTGTAATCATTCTTTATCATGAAGACACGATCTTCATTTTAATAATCATTCATTAGCCAGCTTACAAAAAAGATTTGATAGAAAATAGTATTCTTTAAACATTTGCATTTATCAAGAAAAACAAAACTTATGGCTATTCTTACAATTTAAAAGAAATTTTAAAATTCATTTTCAAAGTTGCGAATAAAACAATCAAATAAATAAATAATTGTTATAAATATATCATCACGCCTTCTACTCATTACTGGGTGTGGCACTCTGCCGAAGCAGATCTCGGTAAGTTATATATTTTTGCGCGTGAAGTGCGGTTACCAGTCGTCAAATCACGGCCTCCAAATATGTTATAAAACAATCAAGTAATTTAATATGTGTACATCTTTTAATTCTGCATATCATTGCAATCTACAGTTTTTTTCTAAAAAATGAGAGCAGGAACTAGCACAAAATTAATATTACATTTAAATCTCTGTTCACCCTTACAAAGCACCACCCGATATATTATTTCAAACTTATTACGACATGCATGTATTCTGAAATAAATAAAATAAAATGTGTCTGTTCAAAATCTCTTTTATTTTATTTCCAGAGGTAGATCCGCGTCTAGTGACACCTCCACCCCTCGTAGAGGGCGCCGGAATCGCGATCTACGGTGTGCAACCCCCGGAACCCAAGTCTCTGGATGACTTGTGTCCACCGCCGGTTATATGCCCGGACTGCCCGGATCAAAAGGAAGTCAAGTGTCCTAGCCCTGGAGTATCGTATTTTGATCTCATGGGAAAACTGGTGGTTAGACCTTTTGGGAATTTGACGTTCCCTGGATTACCCACGAGAAGCACAGGTTAGATCGAAATTCATGTTTTATTGTTACTTTTTTTCGACTGAAAAACGTTTCTTTCTATATTATTTTATAGAAAAAATACTTCAAATAATAGAAAAGTAAATTTTCAACAACTTTTATTTGAAGTACTTTTCTCTGTTTCTGTATTAAAATAACTTATTCTCGCACGCATATAGATGCTGCAGAGTGATTAAAAGGAATTGTTATAGTTGGCAATACAATTCCAGAGATCTTTTTATTCCACAGTTGGCACAACGTTAGATAAAGGCGGAAATGATATTTGACATTTCTAATAAATACAAATAGGTTATGTCAGGAGTCTGACTGCAAATAGAATTTTGACTTTTTAAATAATAGAAATACTTTAGAAATAAATGTAATAATAAATGTACTCAAATTTAAATTTTAAATGTCACTGTCAACAACAGGAAATGAATTTATGTATCAGGCTTACCAATTTCAAGTAGTTTTTTTTATTGCCAACTGTAACAATTCCTTTTGATCACTCTGTAGAATGAGCTTCATTCTTAAACAATTTTTGGTGACATATTGTTATCATAGATTGGTATAACTGTATTAAATACATTAAATATCTAGACAACTGACAAAACAAAGAAACACAATTTATACAAATATCTAAGCAACGGACGAAATCAATTGCAAATCACTGTCACCAACTTAACTATTCTACCAAAATTTAATGGAAAACTGTTTTTATAAAGAAATTATGCAAAAGAAAGCTGAAACAGAGAAAATAGTATAAAACACTCGTTACAGAAGACA
Organism: Pterostichus madidus; assembly: GCA_911728475.2. NCBI lineage: Eukaryota > Metazoa > Arthropoda > Insecta > Coleoptera > Carabidae > Pterostichus > Pterostichus madidus. Next base: position 12,296,496 of record OU452315.1, read on the forward strand.
ATTTTAGCACTCGTTCGTTCATCGTGCTCGTGCTAGAATAGGTTGCCTTGTATTTTATTATACTATTGCCTACATGGCGTTTACAAAGAGAATTTTGTACAACTCCATTATTTTTGTCAAAAACATTGCTTTTCATCACTTGTCACAAATTCCAAAATTTTTACAGCACGTTTGAATCAACTTATCAGGTCATCATCAAACGGCTGGTCAGTTCAGCTTTAACCATAGACGCGTTTCGTCCTTTAGGGACTCATCAGTATGGTGTGATCATCAGCATCATCAACATCAGTCAGTTCAGCTTGTAAAAATATCACAGTTCACTAGTCCCTAGTTGGGCTAGCTGGATAGTTGATCACACCATACTGATGAGTCCCTAAAGGACGAAACGTGTCTATGGTTAAAGCTGAACTGACCAGCCGTTTGATGATGACCTGATAAGTTGATTCAAACGTGCTGTAAAAATTTTGGAATTTGTGACAAGTGATGGAAATTTTGTTTTCCTATTTTTCTTATTTTTTAAGACACAGTTCCACATCGTAATTGACTTTTTGTCTTTATTTTATTAAAAACATTGCTATAAAATTCAATTTTGTACAACTGTTTTTGGAAGTTGTTGAGTTGTCTAATTGTAAAAATGTCACACATACATCTCTATCACTTTAGCTGCCATTGCTTAGCTCATATAAAATTATTGCAATCATTATTTTTTATAACAAAATAATTATATTAAACTGCAAAATACTTCAATATACCAGTAAATTTTTATTTCAAACTAAAAAAAAAATTGTACAAGGTTGTCCTGTATATACAAATTTTAAAAATACTTCTATGGAAGACAAAAAAAATTAAGTATTGTTATTAAACGATTAATTACGTACATCAACATAATTTTACACAATCCTTCTTCAATGTAAACAGCAAAGATATTTCATAAAAGATTTTCAAAAAATCGTTTAGTTCTAGTCACACATTTATAAGTGTAATAGCTTTGTGTGGCTTGATAAAAGGCCAAACAAATTTGCATTAGTATTGTCACCCATTTTCTGAACAGCCTCTATAAATCATCAGCGAATACCAAATAACAAATATTAATTGTCATCGATAACAAATGAGTCGTAACAATGTAACAAATGCCATATTTTTAACTGAAAAAACAAAGTTAAAAATAAGAAAAATAGGAAAACAAAATTTCCATCACTTGTCACAAATTCCAAAATTTTTACAGCACGTTTGAATCAACTTATCAGGTCATCATCAAACGGCTGGTCAGTTCAGCTTTAACCATAGACGCGTTTCGTCCTTTAGGGACTCATCAGTATGGTGTGATCAACTATCCAGCTAGCCCAACTAGGGACTAGTGAACTGTGATATTTTTACAAGCTGAACTGACTGATGATAAAGTAACTACGTCGGTAGACAAGACATGAGAGCTAAGAAGCAACCCGTGGTGCCATCTACCGACCTATTTTTCTTATTTGTTAAGACACAGTTCCACATCGTAATTGACTTTTTGTCTTTATTTTAAAGTTAAAAATATAAATTTTACAATTAACTTTAGTTTGACATATTTCCAAATGAAATTACATTACAAAGTACTTGACAAAAACATTCATTTTGTATTTTAAATTGATGTCATCATTAGTTTCTGTCAGTCAATGCATTATCCATGACTATGGATCATATTTTCTCTCTTTAGTATAAAATATTGCTCGATAAATTTGTTTGCTTATGTGCAATTACAACGTAATGCACGTAATTTCTATATGGTGGCAACCCTGATTTCCTGTTCCAATTTCTGGTAAATGCCATCGATTTCTTGTTCAGCGTTTTTCACATTTCGGCGCTGTTGTATTCAGCTGTTGCTCATGATAAATGAATAGAGATTTACATTTTAAATTAACCTTTTTAGGAGGTGTACATCCCTTTTAGAGGTTCCGCAGCGTGATACACTTTGAAAAAGGGGATGAAAAGCAAAGAAAAGCGCGGTTTCTTTTGTGGAGTGATACTTAAGGGTTTAGTTGTACCGTTGTGAAAAACGTATTTTATTTTATGCAGATACTGCCAGTTTTATCTTCAAATGATTTATTTTTTACTTCGTGTATTCGTTACTGTTAAATAAAAAATAAATGTATCATGCTTTCTACCCATTACTGGGTGTGGTACTCTGCCGTAGTAGATCTCGGTAAGAGATATATTTTGCGTGTCAAGTGCGGCGACCAGCCGTTAAACCACGGCCCTCAAAAATGTTAGTGGAGCGGAAGGAAAATCACAATTTTTGTTTATTGTGACTACTTGATTTTGCCAAATGTCACTTTGACATGTTACAGGCAGATTCATAAAGCAGATTAGCGCTAACACCATTTTTTATTTCGTTTATAACTCTCTTTCCAATGTGAGAAACAAGTTTATTTTAACTTGAGTTAAAAAGACTATTAATTAGCATCAAATTTAATCAAATTCTTGTATCTGTTTTAATTTGAAACATAGTTATAAATAATATTAAAAATGTTATTAGCGTTAATCCGTTTTATGAATCTGCCTGTAAATGTACCTATTTTACTCTTTTGAACATAAAATATGTTATTATTTCATGTCGTATCGCGCCTTTTGCTAATAATCATGCCACGGACCAGAAACGCCTGCTTTTACCCTTAATAGATAAATATTATCGAATCGTCCTGTGGATTTGAGAACCCGAATTCGATTCCCATAGCTGACAAACAATTTTCACGATATTAAAACTACCCCTGTGGCTCCGCCTCCATTATCGTTTTTGGAGACCGGAATTTGACGGCTAGTAACAGAATTTCACGCGCAAAATATATCACTTACTGAGATCTGCTACGGCTGAATGCCACACCCAATAATGAGTAGAACACGTAATAATATATTTATTTGAGTTTGTCAATACTGATGCACATTTACATATCACATATTTGACTATAAAAAAAAATAAATATATCATCACGCCTTCTACCCATTACTAGGTGTGGCACTCTGCCGAAACAGATCTCGGTAAGTGATATATTTTGTGCGTGAAGTGCGGTTACCAGTCGTCAAATTACGGCCGCCAAAGATGTTAATGGTGGAGGAGCTACAGGGGTAGCTTTTGAAATTATGAAAATTGTTTGTCGCCTGTGGGAATCGAACCAGGGTTCTCAGGATACACAAGCCGACTTCATACCACTGAGCTAGCCACCCCATATTTGGCTATAGTTCTAATAAATCTGTCAATTGCTTCTTTTGTTTGTTACAGACTGCGTCCTGTACGCAGTTGGCAAACCTGTCTATCACAGATTCACCGATCAACAATACGGCTGTTGGATGAGAGATCCTGTACCAACCTCTGATACTTCTGCTGCAAAGTTTTGGGTCACTAAAGAAAATAGCACCTATCATCTTTTCGAATTCGCTGATAAAGCTATGTTTAGAAAAGACACACCAACTAAAAGGTAATAAATAACATTTTACTATACATGATATTAATTATTAAATAACGTAGGGATGTTTACACTGAAAAATAAACAAACAGTTTTGATAACGAAATTGACAAGATCTAGTTATTTTGTCTGTACCAGTGGCGTATCTAGAGAGGGATGGTGGGTGCGGTCCGCACCGGGCGGCACATATTTTGGGACGGCATTTTTTATATTTAGTTTTAGTTGTAAAAAACTTATTCACTTCATAAGTTTACTATTCGATTTCTACGAATTATGAATTACTATATGATTTCGAATATTTTTCTTCATCGTCAAGTCAATGTAGGGTTGAAAATATTGTCTCAAAAAATTCCTTTATTACTGACAAATTTAAGTATGCTATCCAAGGGTAAAAAAGTTCCCCACCTATAGTTTGTCTCAATTACAATTATTTATTTATGTTTATTAATTTAATGGGGTAATGGCTTACTGGTTTCGAGTTGGCCTGTGGATCCTAAGGACCCTGGATCGATTCCCACAATCAACAAACAATTTTCACCAAATTAAAATTACCCCTGTGACTCCCCCTAACTTTTTAGGGGGCCGCGATTTGACGGCTAGTAACCGCACTTCACGTATATAAATATATCACTTACCGAGATCTGCTTCGGCAGAGTGCCACACTTAGTAATGGGTAAAAATCGTGATGATATATTTATTTTTTTAATTTATAAAAACCACCATTTGATTGACTTAGAAAGGGCGGCAAATTTGAGACCGCCCTGGGCGGCAAAAGTTCTAGGTACGCCACTGGTCAGTACGAATTCAGTGAATACTTCATAAGTAATATCAGTTACGGTTTATTTTATGTAAAAGCAAAGTTGATATAACGGTTTACAAGAAGGTTTAGACCGCAACGATGTTTCAATTTTGCAAACTAGAACTTTGAACAAATGGAATCATCCCCAATGTTATTTCCTATGTATAATTTTATACATTTATGTATTAGATACAGATTTTATGTTATGTTCTATAACATAAGTTTGATACTAATAATAGAATGGTCAGAGAAAATATACCACAGACTATTGTTTGTAATATTAATTAATTTTAAAATATATTCGTTTTGAAAAGTTTACAGGATCTCGCTGTTTCATCAAATAACACAAACTTTTAAAATAGTAGAATGGTTAGAGGTTATCATAAATTATTGAACACTATATTTTATATTAAATTAACTAATAAGGTGCGTACCCTCCTTTGAGTTTTTTTTTTTTTTATGTTTGATAACCCTTATAGAAATCAAATCGCTGCAAAACTTTGTAATACTCTGTAACAACTCTAAAAATCTTTCAAAATTTGGATTGTCAGATATTTTCTGAGATTTTCAGACTGTTTAAAATTTAAAAACTAAGAACAGAATAATACTTCCTTAATTCCACACAACAATTACAGAATTGTATTATATATTTTCTTTTAAAAAGAGGCAAAATGCTCCCTCCGCCCCTCTTGAAAGTTTCCTAGATTCGCCCTTGTATTATACTGACTATATAACTCATAATAAAATCAGCCATGATAATTGAGAATTTACTTGCACTGTAATTTACCTATTAATGACAAAATTTAAACACAGTAAAGGTCAGCTTTTTAATCACCGGTTTACTCTCGATTACTGTTAATCATGATTATGGAGTAGCTAGCTCAGTGGTATGAAGTCGCCCTGTAGATCTTGAGAACCCTGGTTCGATTCCTACAGGCGACAAACAATTTTCATAATTTCAAAAGCTACCCCTGTGGCTCCTCCACCACTAATATCTTTCGGGGCCGTGATTTGACGAGTGGTAACCGCACTTTACGCGCAAAATATATCACTTACTGAGATCTGCTTCGGCAGAGTGCCACCCAGTAATGGGTAGAAGGCGTGATGATATATTTATTTAATCATGATTGACATTAATCGGAGATTGAAAAATTTGGCCCTTACTGGAACTTTTATTGCACAGTGGTTTCCATGGTTACATCAAGACTTTCATATTTATTTGTTATCCACTGTGGACAGTAAGTAAATATTACAATCAAGGTCCTGTTTATTTTGACAACAATTTGACAGCTGTCAATTTTGAAACCTTGTTTTTCTTTTCCTTTTATTTGTGCAAGTATTGTAAAAAGTAGCTTACTAACCTCGAACTGTAAGTGATTTTTTGTGGGTCGCAAATGTTCGAACATTCTGTCACTTACAGTTCATGGTACGTAATATACTATTACCTTCAGCTTCTGATGAAATATGAAATTAGGTATAAAACTACTTGACATTTCTTTTGATTAACCAAGCGACAAATTGCCATAAAAAAAAACTTTCCACCCTCTGATGTTCAGTTGTTCGCACAGTTTACAGCAGGAAACTTAGCGCCAGGTTTACCAATCCCCTTGCAAACGAATGCAAATTTCCCTCGAGGGACTAATTGTAATTTAAATATAAAATATTGGCGGGCATTTTTATTCCCATCACGCTGGTTAGCATTTATTTTACAGCGTCTACTGTTATAATTTCATTGTTGTCACATATCTCCATAGTGCTGTAGTTTTTATGACTTGTGGACTCGGGCGGAATAAATAATTAATTGAGTTCTATGTTCCGCGGCGAGTTGTAACTGGTTTGAAGCGGGATTAATTTTTAAAATGGTAAAAATGCTAGTTGACAGGTTGACATCTACAAAGTTTTCCGCAGTTTCAAATCAAATATTGTTTTTAAAATGGAATGTCGAGCGCTCTGAGGCAATGGTAAATAATTCTAGGGATTCCGAGTTTCACTTTAATGTGAGAAATGTGTTTTCTACTATACTTGCTTTCCTGATGACTTTCATGAAAAAGTAACTTTTTTTATTTGTTACTCACTTGTAAACATAAATTTCATACTGTATGGTAACTATGTAAATTAATCTTTATCGTTACTAAATTGTAATAGTATATTACATAATAAGTCAGGTAAGTGATGTTTTATTTGACGAAGCGGTTGTTTGAAATACTCGACCTGCGGCCTCGTATTTTAATCCGCTGAATCAAGTAATAGTGTATTACATAAGTCAGGAAAGTGATATTTTACTTGACGAAGCGGTTGTTTGAAATACGAGATCGCAGGCCGAGTCAAGTAAAAACACTTTCCTGATGTATTATGTATACTATTTTTTCTGAAACTGTTTAATTTAATCAATATTTAATCATAAATAATTCAAAATGTTTAATTTTTTGATATGAATTGTACTGACAACAGACTACGTATCCAAGGTTACAACAAAAATAACAGTCAGGTAAAATCTTTAATTTAATCAATAATGAATCATAAATCATTCAAAATGTTTAAATTTTTTTCTATATGAATTGTATTGACAGCAAACTACATATCCAATGTTACAACAAAAAACAATCAAGTAATATACAAAACAGTCAGGTAAGATCTTTACCAGACTGTTATTTTTGTTGTAACCTTAGATATTTACTTTACTTGACTGTTTTTGTAAAAACCTAGTTTCCATACTAAAATTGGTCAGGAAAGTAGGCACTTTTTTGCCGGTTTCAGAAAAAAAAACACTTTCCTGCTGTATTATGTATACTATTTTTTCTGAAACTTTTTTATTTAATCAATAATTAATCATAAATAATTCAAAATGTTTAATTTTTTTATATGAATTGTATTGACAGCAGACAACGTATCTAAAGTTACAACAAAAAAAACAGTCAGCCAAAGTCTTCACCAGACTGTTTGGTACGTAGTCTGCTGTCAATACAATTCTTATAAAAAAAATTAACATTTTGAATTATTAATAATTAATTATTGATTAACTTAAACGATATCAGAAAAAATTGTATACATAATTTGTCAGGAAAGTATTGTTACTTGACGAAACGGTTATTTGAAATACAAGACCGCAGGCCGAGTATTTTAATCCGCTGATTCATCTAAAAACACTTTCCTGACTTAATATGTAATGTACTATTATCAGACTGTTTTGTAATTTATCTCACCTTTCTTTTTGTTGTAACCTTGGATCGGTACTTTATCTAATTGTTTTGGTTAAAACATACTTTCCATACTAAAATTGGTCAGGAAAGAATCCACTTTCTTGCATGTTTTAAGAAAGAGTTAGTTATCTCTTGCTTTGCGTCTCTTACCTTGCTGCTTACGAATACTTTACTTTATTAAAAATCATTACTAGCTTCAGCATATACTGAACTTTTTACATTACTTATACCATTCGCTTTACCTCTTACATTACCTCATTATAAATCCACCTTTAGTTCTTGTCGTACAGAATAACATAAATAAATAAATAAGTAAATAAAGAATCTTTCATGTACCATAAGTTCAATAGTTTCTTCTTAGAATATTTAGTTTCCATAACAAACCTTTATTCATATGTATTCATTTACTAAACATTTATTCGTTAGAGTCTATTCTATCATACTACTTATGTTAGTAAGAGATTGTGTAGCGGGTTCTTGGTGGAACATTTTATTCTAATTTTATTACTTTCGCTTCATTCAATCAATAATTCTTTTTATACAACCTCATTTATTCCTCCCACTCAATATCTAAAACACTGATTTAACTTTCAGTTCATTTAATTTCAAACTCTCTTCACAAATTAGCGTACTTTTCACAATTAAATAAAATGTTATTCTGGTTCTGAAAGAATTAAAAGTTCCTGAAAGTTTGAAACATAACGAGCAACGAAAAATATTCAACAACAAAGAAGTAACTAGCAACGAACACGATTTAGTTACAAAAACAGTGGATTAATTTTAAATTACTTTTGAACTTAAAGTTACAAGGTGAAAGAAAGTTTTATCCGACATACGTATAGTTCATGTTAGATGGGAAGGAAATACGTCATTGAATTATTAATTTGTTTATGGTACTGCGACTCCAGTTTTTATCAAGATCAAAATAAGAATTTGTGAATCACTATTCTATATAATCTGTATTGGAATTTAAAGAAACAAATTATACTATGCCACTAAAAAAAAATAAAGTAAAAACTAAAAATAGGTTAGAATTATTATACAAATCTTTATTAATAAATAGAATATAATATTATATAATTCAGTGGCTAATAAATGAACAATAATGTCTTTGCTTTGTCGTGATAAAGTTTTCGATATTTTGTCAATGAACAATAAAACTAAAATGACAACAACAATGACAGTACAGACTGGAAGTACGTACAATATTCAGTAATAGTTATGTTAAAAAAAAAGAAACACGTGAAATTCGTGAAATTTTCCCAGTTTTCAAACCATCATAACTTGGTGCATTTTCAGCTAATTTGGACGGATTTTCAAGGGTGAAAAAGTTTAAATTGTCTACTTTAAGGGTAAATATGCTATCTTAGGGTTATCTTCTTCCGCTTCCTTTCAACCCCCAAGAAGAAAAAAATATGTTTTTAGAGGAAAAAGGTCCATCTTTGACAATCTGTACGAAACTAAGAACATTTTGTGGGCTCAATTCACTATCAGAGCAATAAAGTTTATTCAATTCCCTTCAAAGGACGCAAAGGACGAAGTTCCTACGATGAGTTGGCACAGAGTTATGCATGTTTGAAGTTGAATTTGAGGGTTTCACATATGTAAAAAAATATTGACCACACATTCCATTGGGATCCAATTCCTGTTGTGCAAATTACAATAAATTTCTTCTTCTGTTACAGATATGTCCTTGAGCACCATTTCAAAGGAAACTCACACGTCGTCTTCAACGGATCTTTCTTCTACAATGTACGTGATCGACCAGCTATCATGAAGTTCGACCTCCTCACCGAAAGGTACCATTCCCTGGAGGTTCCTCTAGCTCCTGTCGATGGCTCCAACTTCCTTTACACAACCGAGTATAACTACATGGATTTTAATGTTGACGATAATGGACTTTGGATCATTTATGGTATTCCACCTTCGAATAACACCGTTGTCATGAAGGTAAGATGATGTTATATCTTGAAATTTTGATAATATAAAATGTAAGTCAAGTTCGCAGTTCGTAATATATAAACTTATCAAAAAAGATTAAATTTAGATAACAAAAAATAAACTAGGTACTTATTTTATAACTTTATAACATAATAAAACTTATAACACGCCACTGAAATTTGTTTTCAGTCACGAAATTTGAAAGTAAAAAAAACGATGAATTATAAATACCTACTGAGAAAATTTAAAAAGTTTAAATATTTGGTTATTTCATTCGTTATAAATTCAACCAATCAGATAGCCTCATTTTATATTGTTATGCATTTTAAATAAATGATTACAATTCACCCTGCTTTTTAATTATGATTAAATTAAATTATGGGGTAGGTGGCGCAGTCGGCCTGTAGATTTGAGAACCCAGGTTCAATTCCCATAGCCGATAAACAATTTTCACTACATTAAAACTACCCCTGTGGTTCCCTTTCCACTAACATTCTTAGGGGCCGAAATTTGACAGCGGAAAAGCAATTTTTACCACTTTAAAATTACCCCTGTGGCTCCCCCTCCGCTAACATTCTAAGGGGCCGTAATTTGACAACCGATAAACAAATTTTACCACATTTAAACTACCTCTGTGACTTTCCTTCCACTAACATTCTTGGGGGCCGAGATTTGACAGCCAAAAAACAATTTTCACCGCTTTAAAATTACCCCTGTGACTCTCTCCCCACTAACATTCTAAGGGGCCGTGATTTGACAGGCGACAAACAAATTTCATTTCATTAAATATAACATGTCTGCATGGCTTAGTTGTAAAATTTTGCTTTTAAGAAAATGATTGCGTTCGTAATCATTTTAGATAAAATCAAATTATCTTGTACTCAAGAAAATTTTGTACATAAGCCAGACATGTCAAATTAAATCGATTAAATTCGAAGCACTCGGGATATAATACAGAGTGATCAAAAGGAATTGTTACAGTTGCTAATACAATTCCAGAGGTCTTTTTATTCCACAGTTGGCACAACGATGGGTGAAGGCGGAAATGCTATTTAACATTTCTAATAAATACAAATAGGTTATGTCAAGAGTCTGACAGCTAATAGGATTTTGTCTTTTTCAGTAATAGAAATACTTTAGATTATAGCTATGTTAAGTAATTACATAAATATACTCAAATTTAAATTTTCAAATGTCACTGACAACAACAAGAAATGAATTTATGTACCAGGCTTACCAATATCAAGTATTTTTTTTATTGCCAACTGTAACAATTCCTTTTGCTGTCTGTAGTTGAATAAATTTGTTGTTTTGTTGCAAGAACATGTCAATAAAGTTAGTTATTATTTATAGTATTTCTGAAATTAAATTTTATTTTTGTCAACAATCTTATTTACTGAAAGCACGCAAGGGAATTCAGTGGGATTATTTGATGTCAACGTTATTAACTTCTCTAACATTTATCGAATATTGACTTCAGGAGTAAATAAAATATAATATTGAATTTAGAAAGAAACAGAAATAAAACAAATTATAATCACCATTTATTTTTTTTTAGCTAAGGTACTACTTTTTGTGGTGAATCTGTAGGTATTAACAACTATAGATAGATAAGGCACAAAAAGTCACTTTTGCTCCACATAAAATATGCTTTTTTTTTTCTTCAATCGCTGAAATGTTTACCAGTTATTTTTATTTATTTTATATAATTTTTCTGACGCTCGTGAGTAGCATAAAAAGACTTTTTCTGCGGCTGGTGAACCAATGAAACTCCTTGCTTTCAACGACCGTCAGAAATACGATATTACGTACCTTGAACTGTAAGTGACAGTTTTTAGATCAAGAATGTAGTTTATGAAATCGGGGCCTGAAGGGTCGAAAGTTCCTAATCATTCGCGACTTAACAAAATCACTTACAGTTCGAGGTTAGTAAGTTATTTTTTACAATACTTGCACAAATAGAAGGAAAAGGAAAATAGGTTTCAAAATTGACAGCTGTCAAATTGTTGTCAAGATAAACAGGACCTTGATATTATTTACTTACTGTTCACGGTGGATAGTACGTAAATATTTGCTGTATTCCATATGCCACTTGGTTCACTAAAATCAGTTCAGATAAATTAGATAACATGACTAAATGAACTGAATGAAACAAACTAATGCACTTATTGGAGTGAATTACTTTAAAGTAAATTAGAATCAGTAATTTTAGTACCGTGTTATGGAATAGCCCCATAACGTTTTATTTATTTAAGTTAGTTTATAATAATCAAGTACAATAATTTCTTTTTAGTTCATAATGTTTTTAGACATAGTTAGATTCATTTCATATATCCGGTAGTTTTAAGAACATCCATAAATTGCTTGTGACATTTTTCTGACTTTTGTAAAGCTTCTTGTTACAATTCGTCACAGACCATTCAAACCTTAAATTTTAACTTTTATGTTGCATTTCTTTGATTTTTGTAAAGATGTCTTTGTTCAAAATTTCTAAAACAACTTCCTGTGATGCAGTCCTTCCTACTCTTTGAACCTCTTCGCCGACGTCCCTTGTTCTCAGAAATCCTTGACATTTAACTTAAAATTATTACACTTGTGACTCCAACTAGTTCACTCCCTTTCCAAATTTCGAACCACCAATGTCAACCTCCCAAGTGGGTGGTACTATATCCTATTGGTCATCTTTGACAACCCCTCCTTTTTAAGGGTTGGTCAATAGTTTATTTGCTAGCTCAAAAATCACGAAGAAACAGATTACAATTATTCATTCAATATTACACAACACTCTAAGATCATCTCAAACTCTCTAAATTTTAACAACAGATCATTTTAAACTCTCAACATCACTAAATTAAAAAACTCAAATTCAACTTCAGTACCATTTTATCGTTTTATATTCTATTTTTGTATATTTGTATATTTTTTGTAGTATAAGTGTTAATAAATATATATATAGTGAAACGAATTAAGAGTAAAAGTTACTTCGCAACGATTACCGTAGTAGCGGAAGCACACGGGGTAATTTCCCATAACAACCGGAAGTAAAGGCAGCGAAGTAATCCAGGGAAATAAATAAATGATCTGGTTCAGTAAATGTAAGTTAGATCTGCCCCCGGATCATGTAAATGTGAAAACGATATTGCGTTTTCACTTAAGTGAAAACGATAATCGTTATTCAATTGATCACGTAAAATTAGTCACTCACTACGTTTTCAACTTCGGACATTTCCGTGAACTCACTACGTTTTTCTCTAAACGATATCGTATTCTTAGTACCTTTTTATTTTGATGTCAAAAAACTTTGACAAGTAAAAATCAACATTATTTAATAAACATTAAATAGTAAAAATAATTATTATTTAAGTACGTATATTAATATTATGTAGATAACATTTATTTATATAAAACAATTCTTAGCTCTTTCTACATAATGCTCCCTATTTTGTCTCCGCCAGTTTTTGATAGTTCTTTTTTTTAAAGCGCTGCTTTGCTTTTAGCCCTCTGCTTATTATCTGACCAAGCCTACAAAGTCACATGAATACATTTTTTTTTATATAATAATTGTCAAATTGCAATTATACTTTCTGCCACTATTGAACAGCTTTTATTCCACTGCCCAGCGTATTTAAGCATATGGTCAAGTCGCTCCACACTTCATTAATTTTGGCCCGTCCTTAAACTGCTTAATATGTCTTTGTATCATTTCCTTATTTATTTAAAAATATGATATAAAGGTTTCCCATATATCAGCTTTTCGTGCCATTCTTGAAATTTTATTGTCCTGTAATATTAATTACTATAAATTTTATGAAAACATTAATCGTCAAATATTTTCATATAAAAAATTAACATTTCATTATTTATAATTGATTTACCTTGATTTTTTTACCTGTGTCGAGTGCAAACGTCAAACTTAATTAAATTGTGACATAGTAAGCACTGAGACAAATTGAAAAAAAAATAAAAGAATTTTGAAATAAAGAAGGACTTATAGAAATATAAATGAATTAAACAAAGATGTGAATAGTGAGTAACGTTTTCACCCACAATGAACATTGCGTTTAGAAATGACAATTTAACTGACGCAAAACAATATCGTTTTCGCTATTCATTTTTACATAATCGCAATTGACACGAGTCACTACTATTCACTGCTAGTCATTTTTACATGATCCCACCCCTGATCCAAATGGCAAATGGAATACGCCTATTAAAGTCCTGATATAACCATGGAAATCACTGTTCAATAAAAGTTGCACTTACTGTGTTTAAATTTTGTCATTAATAGGTAACTTACAGTACAAGTATTGTAAAAAAGTATTTTTCAGAAACGTCAAGCTTTAACTATTTCTATGGACTTCTGAAATGTCATGTTTTTCTGACGTGTGAAGAAAAAAAGTTATACATAAATAATTAAATAAATATATCTCGCATTTTACCCATTACTGGAAGTGGCACTATTATCAACCGAAATTTAACTTTGCAAAGATACCTCCTTACTATAAACTGGAATATAATAGTTTCCTTGTATCCTACTTATCACGTGATCGTCTGTAAGGGCCCTACCCTTTGTATTATGCCAGACACATGCATTATGAACATGGCCAAATTAATCTGCCATTATAGCCGCTTTCAGATCGGTTTAAAACCGCGGCCTCCATTGTCATGACGTAATATCAACATTCATTCCATTAAACCGGGATTAGTGTTAAACATGGGGTAGTTACCCTCACTACAACGATTATTAGTTCAAACTTTTCTATTCTGTAATCCATTAGATAGACACTGGAAACTCAAATATTTATTTTCCTCGTATTTTGTTGTTTTGATGTTTAAAACTTTTATCTATATATTCAAGCAAAATTTAAAAATATATTTACAGCCAAATAAAACAAGAAATTATTCGTAGTTAAAGAAAAAAACATAGACACCAAATATGAGAGTAAATGCATCCCACAAAAAAGTTGATACTTTTTAAAAGCTTTTATAAATTTTAGTCGTATACAAAAAAATGAATAAATAAATAAATCCAAAGATACTACAATCTAAAATTTTCAATGATTAATTTTTGTAGCTTTCATTGTAGTACAATATTGCTGTCTATTCAATAATTGGTGGCAGTGTTGCTGAATTCAGTGTGCACAACAATGAAAATTATCATGTTAAAATATCCGTTTGTTAGAATCACAATCTTTCTTTGTTGTAATCTTATATTGTTGTGATCGTCATTGTTGTAATTTTTTATCAGTAATAATATAACAAGAGAGTGAGAATAAATTGAAAATAATTTGACAGGTCTTTCGAAAAAATGCTGCCAGGCAATAGTTACGAAAGTCCGTAGGGCTTGAGTGGCTATTGCCAAATGCTAACAAGTTTGAGAAAGATACTGGAGAATTATTTTCTATTTTATCCGATTCTCGAGTTATATTTAATTAGATTATTTTTTGACTTAGCTGTTGAGGTCGATTCATCCAACTTAAAAGATTTTTAACTGGGTCCATATCGATTGATTACCAGGGCCGGTTTTACCATAAGGCGGGTGAGGCGACCGCCTCAGGCCTCCGATTTTTACCGGCCTCACAAAAATTCAAAAATTCAGCCTCATACAATTAGAATTTTTATATATAAAAAATTAATATGCAATTACTATGCAAAATAAAAATTTAATTTAATAAATTTGTATTTTAGGTATTTATTATACCTAAGTACATGTGGCAGCACTGTGTAGTCGCGTTGTGGCAGTAGCAGTAGTACGTAGCGTCGTCGCATAGCGCAAAGTACCAGCGACGTTCAAGAAAAATATATATTGATTATTAAAAATAGATTACAAGCAATATTTCCAAATATAATGACTCTCCTACAAATATATTTAACGCATCCTTAATCAAATGCGTCTGCTGAATGATCTTTTTTGTGCTTAAAAAGAGTAAAAAATTATATACTCTCCACCATGTCCCAAGAGCGATTGCAATCACTAGCCATATTAAATATAGAGGCAGAGATTTTGAAATCCATTGATTGTAATGATGTAATTTCAAAGGTCGCTGAAGAAAAATCAATAAAAAAGAAATTGCATTAATGTAAATTTCGCATTTTATAATAAATTTTTAATTTTATGTTATATGAAACTGTGATTTTGGCTTCATGTAGGTACTGACTGAATAATAATATTTTTTTTAATCCTATGTAGATGCAATTTTTTGTAATTTTTCTTTATGTGACTATTTGCATTTTATGATTTTTAAAATATAAATATACATTATATTTACATTTATGTACTAATTTTTTCTTCTGGATACCTTTCTACGGCATATAATCCCGCCCCCCGCCACTGGCCTCTAATTTCCTTCCGCCTTAGGCCTCCAAATTTGTAAAACCGGCACTGTTGATTACTTATTAATGTATTCTTGGAAGTTGTTACCAAAATTTGTTGGTGTATTTCTGTATCTGAAATACAACTAAATCGTTTTTTTTCACTCATTTTACTTGATGCGTTGACAGTTTTAAATAATTATTTGACAACTACCTATCAATTGTCACAAACAAAAAAGCACCTACAGATAATTTTGTTTGAAATAAAATAGTTATTTATGTATCAGACAAGCGTTTCTGGCCTGTGGCGAAGCGCCGAGAGCTAGAAACGCTAATTTCACCCGTACATAGAATATGCACAACAAAATGACATTTTGCAAAACCAATTATTCAAAATAAATAAAAATTATCATTTTATTTATGTATCCATAGAAAATAATTTTATTATGACCCTAGGGTCAAAAACAAGTGTTTAAGCCCTCTTTTCATGGCTGAAACACATTAATTTCAGCTCTGTTATGCATAAATAAAAATAATGTATCCTGTAGTATGATTATAATTAATTTCCTGTTGTGCAATAATTAAACCATCATCATTATCTTCTTTTTTTTATGGGCTAGCTCAGTGGTATGAAGTCGGCCTGTGGATCCTGAGAACCCTGGTTCGATTCCCACAGGCGACAAACAATTTTCATAATTTCAAAAGCTACTCCTGTGGCTCCTCCACCACTAACAACCTTGGGGGCCGTGATTTGACGACTGATAACCGCAATTCACGCGCAAAATATATCACTTACCGAGATCTGCTTCGGCAGACTGCTACACCTAGTAATGAGTAGAAGGCGTGATGATATATATATTTTTTTTATTTGACAACATGGCATAGTGGTATTGAGTCTGCCTGTGGATCCTGAGAACCCTGGTTCGATTCCCATTTTCACTACATTAAAATTACCCTTGTGGTTTTTCCACTACTAACATCTTTGGGGGCCGTGATTTGACGGCTGGTAACCGCACTTCTCACGCATAAATATATATCTGCTTCGGCAGAGTGCCACACCCAGTAATGGATAAAAGGCGTGATGATATATTTATTTTTTTTATTTAAAATTGCCCGTGGCTCTTCCATCACTTACATCTTTGGGGATTGTGATTTGACGGCTGATAATCGCACTTTGCGTGCATAAATATATCACTTACCGAGATCTGCTTCGGCAGAGTGCCACACTCAGTAATGGGTAGTAGGCGTGATGATATATTTATTTATTTATTATCTTCTTTTTCTTCTTCTGTTCCAGGTGGACGCCAACGCTATGTCAGTGCAGTACATGTGGAACATAAGCATTAACCACCACAAGGTGGGGGAAATGTTCATCGTCTGTGGGGTGCTATATGGAGTTGACAGCAGTACAGAAAGAAACACGAGGATTCGTCTGGCGTTGGATCTTTACAAGAACTCTCCGCTCGATGTTAACTTGCCCTTTACGAACCCGTTTAGAAAGACCACCATGTTGGGCTACAATTTCAGAAGCAAGGTAGGATAAAACAAAGATTTACTTTTTAAATTAGTAGCAAATAAATTTAATAGATCTACATATAAAATGATTAAACATTTCGGGTGTAGTTTCACGTTTATATTTTATTCGACATATTTGAATTTGAAAATGTATAAGTAAATAAAATAAAATAAATAAATATATCATCACGCCTTCTACCCATTAGTGGGTGTGGCACTCTACCGAAGCAGATCTCGGTAAGTGATATATTTTGCGCGTGAAGTGCGGCTACCAGTCGTCAAATCATGGCCCCCAAAGATGTTAGTGGTGGAGGAGCCGTCAAGTATCACTAAAAAAAAAAAAACTATGTCGATTATGTATAGTCTCCCGTTTAAATTTATTACTCTTTTATGTTGTGTTAAAGTGCCACACCCAGTAATGGGTAAAAAGCGTAAAATATATTTATTTTATTTCTCTCTGACTTTAAACTGTATTTTTCAAAATTTTATTTGTTCTAATTCAGACTATATTGCTAGTTAATTAATTTTATTTTTCGCTGTTAGCTGCAAATGAAAAAATAAAATAATATAATTCTCCTTTAGATATT
Organism: Pterostichus madidus; assembly: GCA_911728475.2. Taxonomy (NCBI): domain Eukaryota; kingdom Metazoa; phylum Arthropoda; class Insecta; order Coleoptera; family Carabidae; genus Pterostichus; species Pterostichus madidus. The sequence continues at coordinate 12,314,290 of OU452315.1, forward strand.
CTTTGATTACAAACGAAACAAAATTCATTACTGAAATCATTCTAATCTAATAAAATAATAATTTAAATATTTAAATATTATTGTTTTATTTTACAAAACAATTTTCTTTTATATTCTTTTTAAAAATGCCTTCTATCTTTTTAAAGAGGAAACCAGTTTTCGTAGAAGCTTCTCTGACATAAAACAATATGTTCAGGTAACAAATTATTCTCTTTGAAGTTTAAGAATTCAAAAAGCTTTGCTACTTACTACTCACTTATTTGCTTTCATATGAAAAATAAAAAAGCTCCACAAATGTTACAGTTATAATAATTTATTTGTAATAGAGATGAAAAAAAAGGTTATTGTTTATATAAACAATAAACAAATAAAATGAACGAATTATTGTTGTCAAATTATTCATTAAAATTACAGAAACCACATATTTTCAATTAATTAAATACTATTCAATTTCGTTACTGCAAACTATGTATTTTTCTGTTGTTTCGGAACAATTTTGTCATTTATTTGAAATGTAACTATATAAAATATAATTCATCAAAATGACTTCCAAATATACAAATGTATATTGAATTTATTAAATTGTTTTCCATTACAAAAATATGATAAAATAACGTCAATATATAACAATAACTTAAAATATACAAAATAAAAATATAAATGTACACTCAAAACGTACCGTAATTTAGTTTTCAATTATTAAATAAAAGCAGAAGTTGAATTATTAATCTATAAAATAATAATAATAATATAATAATATGGGATGGCTAGCACAGTGGTATGAAGTCGGCCTGTGGATCCTGAGGTCCCTGGTTCGATTCCCACAAGCGACAAATTTTCATAATTTGAAAAAGCTATCCCTGTGGCTCCTCCACCACTAACATGTTTGGGGGCCGTGATTTGACGACTGGTAACCGCACTTCACGCGCAAAAATATATCACTTACCGAGATCTGCTTTAGCAGAGTGCCACACCCAGCAATGGGTAGAAGGCGTGATGATATATTTATTTATTTATTTATAAAATAATACGTTTAACAATGAAGAATATACCGTTTGTTCAAGTTGTTTTGATAATATCTATTTGAAAGAAATATTTCAGTGGGTATCTGAAATTCTGCTTATTAAAATAACTCACAAACAAAAAAATGAAAAAGTAAGAAGCCTTGAAATATAAATCTCTTTGATCTCATTTCATTAGTAGAAATAACTTTCAATAATATTTGCCTTCATTATAACAATGTTTTGTAAAACCTACTATTATTGATTCAGAACAAAGCTGAAAAGTACTGAAAATGGAAATACTTTATTGCAATAATATTATAAATATATAAACTCAGACTGGTGACAAAAAAAAAACGAAACACTTGCAATTCGTAAAATTTTTCCAATTTTCAAACCGTCATAATTTGGCAAATTATCAGGTAATTTGGACGAATTTTCGAGGGCGAAAAAGTTTAAAGTCTCTACTTTAAGGGGTTGTACGCGAAGTTATCTCCTCCCCTAGTTGAAAAAACGGCCATATTTGGCTATTTGTACGGAGCTAAAAAAATTTGTAGACTTAATTATCAGGCCAATAAAGTTTATTCAATTTCCCTTTAAAGGACATAAAGAACGTAGTTTCAACGACTATTTTTTGACGTTTCTCAAAACAAATGATATGCTTCATTGTGGAAACAACTTTCAAGAATACATTAATAAGTAATCAATTGATATGAACCCAGTTCAAAATCTTTTAAGTTGGATGAATCGACCTCAACAGCTAAGTCAAAAAATAATCTAATTAAATATAACTCGAGAGTTGGATAAATTAGAAAATAATTCTCCAGTATCTTTCTCAAACTTGTTGGCATTTGGCAATAGCCACTCAAGCCCTACAGGCTTTCGTGACTATTGCCTGGCAACAAGGTTTCGAAAGATCTTTCAAATTATTTTCAATTTATTCTCACTCTCTTGTTATATTATCACTGATAATTTGGCACAGAGTTATGCGTGTTATAAATTGTAATTGTTATTTGTTATTTTTCTTAGCTCCGTAAAGATCGTCAAAGGTGGACTTTTTCGTCTACAAATATTTTTTCTCTTCTAGGTAGTTGAGGAAAGGCAGAAGGGGTTAATCATAAGAATACATGTATCCCCTTAAAGTAGACACAACTTTTTCGCCCTCGAAAAATCGTCCAAATTAGCTAAAAATTAAGACGGCTTAAAAATTAGGAAAATTTCACTAATTTCAATTATTTTGTTATATCATCACGCCTTAGACCCATTACTGAGTGTGACACTCTGCCGAATCAGATCTCGGTAAATGATATATTTATGCACGCAAAGTGTGATTATCAGCCGTCAAATCACAACCCTCAAAGATATAAGTGGTGGAGGAGCCACACGGGTAATTTTAAATAAAAAAAATAAATATATCATCACGCCTTTTATCCATTACTGGGTGTAGCACTCTGCCGAAGCAGATCTCGGTAAGTGATATATTTATGCACACAAAGTGCGTTTATCAGCCGTAAAATCACAACCCCCAAAGATGTAAGTGGTGGAGGAGCCACACGGGTAATTTTAAATAAAAAAATAAGTATATCATCACGCCTTTTGTCCATTACTGGGTGTGACACTCTGCCGAAGCAGATCTCGGTAAGTGATATATTTATGCACACAAAGTGCGTTTATCAGCCGTCAAATCACAACCCCTAAACATGTAAGTGGTGGAGGAGCTACACGGGTAATTTTAAATAAAAAAAATAAATATTTCATCACGCCTTTTGTCCATTACTGGGTGTGGGACTCTGCCGAAGCAGATCTCGGTAAGTGATATATTTATGCGCGAGAAGTGCGGTTACCAGCCGTCAAATCACAACCTTCAAAGATGTATGTGGTGGAGGAGCCACAAGGGTAATTTTAATGTAGTTTAAATGATTGTCGGCTGTGGGAATCGAACCAGGGTTCTCAGGATCCACAGGAAGTCTCAAAACCACTGTGCCATCTTCCTCATTAAAGAAAAACTTATTAAACAAACTTTCTGAACTGAAACAATTACAATCTTCTTGGTTTTTATTTTCAGGAGCTGTATACGTGGGACAAAGGCAACCAGCTCACCTATCCAATCAGATATCACGAAATGGGTTACAACGTCAGCAAAGACGACAAACAAGAATCTTCGGATTCCCTGAACGCTCAGATGCACACAGGTGTCGATATATTCAACTAAGGACATGTATAAATAGCTACGAATTTTATATTTTCTGTCACCATGTACATGTTAGTGTTTTTAAATATAACTCAAAATATATATTTCTGTAATTGTTTACAATTTCTTCAGGGTTACTCCAATAAACTGGTAAGTGCTTTTACATTATTTTATCATAGTTTTATCCATGTCTTTTGGGCCTGGAACCTTCGGCAATACAGATAAATAGTTTGTATTATAAAAATTTTGGTACTTCTTTGCTAACTTAACCAACCTTGTAGCTCTTATAGTTCTCGAGATAGCAATGGTGGCACAAGTAAATTGAACACCCTGTATATATAATAGAATCTTTATTTTTATATTTCACATAAGAGAAACAATGTTAATTTGCCATAAGAAGACTTATGAACAATACGTCAGTTTGACATAAAAAATAATTCATTTTTACTTTCTTATACACAGTATAAGGAAGTATTGGAATCGTGAAAAAAATCGTTGACGAGATTTTCGCGGAAATACGTGTTTTGAGGTCCACTGAATCCGTTTTGATCATTTTCTCTATGATGTCTGTGTGTGTGTGAATGGATGTGTGTCCGAGTGTGCAATATCTCATGAACGAGATAAGATTTGTTAAAGAAACTTTGTAATTATAAGTTTCATGAAAATACGAAGAGCTGAGTTGATTTTGCATGAAATTGAAAAACCGGAAAAGGAAGTTTACTGGACACACAAAACAATAAATTCCATTTATTTCAAAAATGGAATCAGTTACGAAAAAAAGTTTGAAATAAAAGATGTTAGCAAAAATATTTGGAACATAAAATGTTATTTGCAATTTTCCTGTATATGCGTCTAATTTTGGGAAGAACTAATTTATATATTTAATAATATATTTCAATAATCATAGTAGCAATAGAAACAAAAAACATAAACATGTTTAATATTTATATGTCAAATAATAATTGTCAAATGCAAGGAGCAAGTCATAAGTGTTCAATTCAGCGTTTTTAATATGAAATATGCTGTGTATAAGAAAGTCGTGTGGTGACCACATCAGATTTTTTTCCTTTGCCACTCCGATCTTATGGCAAATTAAATAAATAAATAAATAAATATACCATCACGCCTTCTACCCATTACTGGGTGTAGCACTCTGCCGAAGCAGATCTCGGTAAGTGATATATTTTGCGCGTGAAGTGCGGTTACTAGTCGTCAAATCACGGCCCCCAAAGATGTTAGTGGTGGAGGAGCCACAGGGGTAGCTTTTGAAATTATGAAAATTGATTGTCGCCTGTGGGAATTGAACCAGGGTTCTCAGGATCCACAGGCCGACTTCATACCACTGAGCTAGCCACCCCATCTTATGGCAAATTAACATGTCAAAATTTTACATTTTTTCTCCTATGTGTAATATAAAAATAAAGCCCCTGTATATATAAATAAATCATTGTTCTGCATTTGAATTTGACTGTTGAAATCCACTGAGATGATTTATTAAAATATTTCAATTTATTAAAATCAATTTGTGACAAGTACGCCAAGATTATTAATTTAATTTAGCTGAAATTAAATTTCGCTGGCAGCAGATTTGTCAATTTCATTTCTGCGTCATCTGAACTAGTTTCCAAAGCAAGTAAATAACTTCTTGGCAACCATATCATGTCATCATAACTTTATACCCATGCCTGGGTACACCAGCTCTGCACAGATTTCAATTAACGATGTATGTTTAGTTTTATACATTGAAAATTAGGTTTCGCTATTTTCCACTTTCAGTAGTTGTTAAATGATTTATTTTCTATTTATTTATGTTACTCTGTACAATAGGAATCTAATCTCAATTACAGGGTCGGAACTTATTGGATCGCAGTGCGGTAGTTCATATATTTTTAGCATTTGTGGGATTCGAACTCGGGATCTACGGATTCGAATGTCCTAACGCTAAAAACACCGCCATACTGCCATAATTGCACAATAATAATAATAATAATAATATTGTCAACGGCCATGGCTGCGCTCGTTGGAACTGATCTAAGCGATAACGCGAGTTAAGTAACGTTGCACGCGGGTAGTACTTGGATGGGTGACCGCCCAGAGAAACTCGCGTTGCTGTTGACCATAATACCTAAAACGCAGATCAGGGCGTAATGGCGGCATATGACCTAAGTAGTTGATCCGCCAAAGAAGCCACAAAAAAAAAGAATACAGAATACAGAATAATTTACAAACATTTGACCACTGAGCTAGTCACCCCATAGAAATGGGAAATCTTTATATTTTCGGATTTATACATGCTAGCTCTGTGGTATGAAGTCGGCCTGAGGATCCTGACAACCCTGGTTCAATTCCCACAGGCGACAAACAATTTTCATAATTTCAAAAACTACCCCTGTGGCTCCTCCACCACTAACATCTTTGGGGGCCATGATTTGACGTACTTCACGCGCAAAATATATCACTTACCGAGATCTGCTTCGGCAGAGTGCCACACCCAGTAATGGGTGGAAGGCGTGATGATATATTTATTTATTTTCCCATTTCCAATAAATCTAAACTTCCCGAGCTTTCACAATACCCAAAATTACACAAATCATTCTTACAACTAAACTTACTAATTCCCCTAAAACAATGGTAATCCTGTGAATGGCGTCAAGAAAACAAGTGAATAATCTTTACATGCTCCGAATGACGGGTGTAAACACAAAACACACCCTAGTAATAAATCTTGTCATAGAATACAGTCAGAATAAATTATCTCTATCGGCGCCTACAATGAGTTATTCATGCAGAGCAGGAATGAATATATTTGCTTGTGGTGTACGTGACTAGTTTCAATTTACTTCCTTCTGATTTAACCCTTATTACCACCTCCATGTTTAGCAAAATAAATATATGCCATAATAGTTTCTATGCACAACCGGGCCGAAATTCATCTGTTTTAGCCCTAAAAAGCAGGCTTAAACAATTTTTGTTTATTGTGAATACTTGATTTTATAAAATGTTATTTTGACATATAACCTATGTACATATTTTGATCTTTTGAACATATAGTTATGGAGTGGCTAGCTCAGTGGTATGAATTCGGCCTGTGGATCCTGAGAACCCTGGTTCGATTCCCACAGGCGATAGACAATTTTCATAATTTCGAAAACTACCCCTGTGGCTCCTCCACCAGTAACATCTTTGGGGGCCGTGGTTTGACGACTGGTATCCGCACTTCACGCGCAAAATATATCACTTACTGAGATCTGCTTTGGCAGAGAGCCACACCCAGTAATGGGTAGAAGGCGTGATGATCTATTTATTTTTAGTTTAATGTTATTTTGTTGGGCATAAAATATTGTATGTACCACGGGTGAAATTAGCGTTTCTGACCCTGAGCATGTTATTTACCCTCGGCGCTTTGCCATTTTTTACAACTGTCAAAAAAGAGTACAATAATTATTGATTTATTTAAGAAAATTGGGTGAAAAAATCCAAAATAATATGAATTTGATTTGTTGTAATCAAGGGAACGTGAAAATGTTTGATAAATAAATTAAAAAAGTGAGGCAACAATTTTAAAATTTGGCATATCAATGAAAAAATAGTATATTACGTACCATGAACTGTATGTGACAGCTTTTAGGTCAAGAATGTAGTTTGGGAAATCGGAACCCGAAGGGTCGAGATATCCTAAACATTCACGACCTAAAATATCACTTACAGTTCGAGGATAGTAAGCTACTTTCTACAATACTTGGTCAAATAGGAGGAGAAGAAAAATAGGTTTCAAAATTGGTTTCAAATAAGTGTCAAGATAAAAAGGACCTTGATAATATGTAATATTTACTTACAGTACACAATGGACAGTAAGTAAATATTAAAGTTCCTTGGAAACTACTGTGCAATAAATGTTGCACTTACTGTGTTTAAATTTTGTTATTAATAGGTAACAATACAAGTATTGTAAATATAAATATAATTATGGTAGTCAAAATAGGATGCGGGCACTCACGTGACATTGTGACGTAAAAATAGCTGTTCGGGCAAAGATCACTGCGCCACCTACAAAATGAACTATTTTTTTTAGGACAAGATTTGAAAAGAACCGTTCTTTTCAAATCTCGCCACAAAAAAATAGTCCATTTTGTAGGTGGCGCAGTGATCTTTGCCCGAACAGCTATTTTTACGTCACAGTGTCACGTGAGTGCCCGCATCCTATTGTATAGAAGACGCCATATTTTATTTATTCATATACTTGTCACTACCATAATTGGGGCAACATTACAATGATATATTTACGAATGAAACAATGGCCACATACCATACTACAAATTCTTGGGATACTCAACAGACAATCCTGAATCGGCAGGACACAAATCATTTCCAATCTGCCCTAACACATACCTTTGCCTATTGTGTCATCAAATCGATCGATATTTATAGACTATTGGCTCAGACATGTCCATAGATACACCAGGAAGTAATGAGGCTCCAGGCTCCGCCTCCTAGGCAAGTTGGTGGCTAGATAATCACGAAGGCAGTGGGCTGTGAGGGTGATAAATAACGATAGCGCGTTTACTCCCTGTGTGGTACTGGCTCGTAAAAACTATGGCGATATGAAATATCGGCGAAATAACTATAGTGGGTATATCTATTTTCAGAATTATTTGTTTTGAATCTTTACTTTAGCTTGTGAAGTGACAGCGCTACCATAGTGCTGCAACAGGGAATTATTGAAGCCGTGAACTATATAAAATAAATAAATAAATAAATATATCATCACGCCTTTTACCCATTACTGGATGTAACACTCTGCCTAAGCAGATCTCGGTAAGTGATATATTTATGCGCGTGAAGTGCGGTTACTAGGCGTCAAATCACGGCCCCCAAAGATGTTAGTGGTGGAGGAGCCACAGGAGTAGTTTTTGAAATTATGAAAATTGTTTGTCGCCTGCGGGAATTGAACCAGGGTTCTCAGGATCCACAGGCCGACTTCATACCACTGAGCTAGCCACCCCTCGATTCAATTTTAATAAATATCCACAGGGGTAATTTTAAATAAATATAAATATATCATCACGCCATTTACCCATTATTGGGTGTAGCACTCTGCCTAAGCAGATCTCGGTAAGTGATATATTTATGCGCGTGAAGTACAATTACCAGCCGTTAAATCAGTGCCCCCAAAGATGTTAGTAGTGGGGGAGCCACAGGGGTAATTTTAAATAAATATAAATATATCATCACGCCATTTACCCATTACTGGGTGTAGTACTCTGCCTAAGCAGATCTCGGTAAGTGATATATTTATGCGCGTGAAGTACGATTACCAGCCGTCAAATAACTGCCCCGAAAGATGTTAGTAGTGGGGGAGCCACAGGGGTAATTTTAAATAAATATAAATATATCATCACGCCATTTACCCATTACTGGGTGTAGTACTCTGCCTAAGCAGATCTCGGTAATTGATATATTTATGCGCGTGAAGTGCGGTTACCAGCCGTCAAATCGCCGTGATGTTAGTGGTGGGGAAGCCACAGGAGTAATTTTAAATTGGTGAACTATATGAAGCGACAAATTAACAATCTGTTTTTATTTTAAAACATATTTTTAATTATTTATAAAATTGAGTGTGTTAAGACGATGGCTTGAACTTTTTATTGTTTAAAACAAATAAATTGTATTTGTAATAATAACTTCAATATAAAATATTAGTATCCGTTGTACACAACTTTCAAATAATAATAAATAAGTTTAAAATTACATGTCTTTATTTTGTTTAGAAATATAGAATCCTATACCTGGACTCATCTTTGCAGCAGACTTGAAGCATGAAAGTCGTCGTGGATTCGTTGATGTCACCAACAGCATTATCAGAGCTGCAGAAATCCCAGAGTCAACATCGTCTTCTAGGTTACTCGCAAGATTCTGGCACAACAACTAAATGACTGCCAAAAATAAAATAACCGCTCCAAATAATATTGTCACCCATTATATATTGTATTAAATTGTACTTGTAATATAAATGTTAGTCTCTGTTGTATAGTTTCAAAATGCCAATAAATGAATTTAAAATAATTTACACTCTTTTATTTATAAAATTTATTCGAACTTTTATTTGAAAAACCTTTGTAAATAACGTCTAGTTTTGGCAGAAAACAATAATTTATAAATGCGATATTAGTTCAAACTTTTGCCGCATGCCCTGGAGGCGCCACTAACTAGATGTGTGAGAAGATGTGTATGTGTGTGTGTGTGTGAGCTACTTTTATTTAGCGATTTTCTCAATAACTAATGTAAATTTTGGGGTCGTCCGCGCACAGCGCATTCAGCATTAGGCCTAAGAAAACGCCTGCAAAATTTGAGCGATCTGGAATATATCCTTATTAATTTATTTTAAAAATTCAAACCATGGACTATAGACAAGATTTTTTCGATCACTATTTTAAAGTATTTTTGATCGCGCTGAGATTTTGCATACAGGTTCACGGCCCTAATACCTAGTGCGGCGCTGAGAAACGACCCCAAATTTGCATTGGTAGGGAAGATATTCCACTTTAAGGGTGGTTATTTGTATCTCCGAAGTTAAGGGTTGTAGAGAAAAATATTTCAAATAGAAGCTATAGAGAATGAAATTATAAGCAACTTTTATTTGAAAAACTTTTGTAAATAACGTCTAGTTTTGGCAGAAATCAATTATTTATAAATGCTATATTAGTTCAAACTTTTGCCGCATGTACTGAGGGCGCCACTAACTACTTTTGTAAGATTTATATCTGTGTGAGAAGGTGTGTATGTGTGTGAGCTACTTTTATTTATCGATTTTCTCAATAACTAATGTAAATTTTGGGGTCGTCCGCGCACAGCGCATTCAGTATTAGGCCTTAGAAAACGCCTGCAAAATTTGAGCGATCTGGAATATATCCTTATTAATTTATTTGAAAAATTCAAACCATGGACTATAGACTTAAGATTTTTTCGTTCACTATTTTAAAGTATTTTTGATCGCGCTAAAATTTTGCATACAGGTTCACGGCCCTAATACCTAGTGCGGCGCTGAGAAACGACCCCAAATTTGCATTGGTAGTGAAGATATTCCACTTTAAGGGTGGTTATTTGTATCTCCGAAGTTAAGGGTTGTAGAGAAAAATGTTTCAAATAGAAGCTATAGAGAATGAAATTATAAACAACTTTTATTTGAAAAACTTTTGTAAATAACGTCTAGTTTTGGCAGAAATCAATTATTTATAAATGAGGTCGTGGCGTATTGGTGGAGGCCGTGGCGGCGGCGGCGATTGTAATTAACGAAATAAGCAACAGATGGCAGCACAAGTATTAAATGAACGCATATGAGTTTAAAATGAATATATTTAAACTTATTTGGGATGAATTTATGCTATAGGATATTATATTTCTAAATAAAATAAAGACATGTCATTTTAAACATATTTCTTATTATTTCAAAGTTGTATAAAACAGGTACTATACTGAAATTATTATTACAAGTACAATTTATTTGTTTTAAACAATAAAAAGGTTTGTTTCAAATTGATAATTTACAATAACTTTTTTTAACACTTATTTATTGTTTAAGAATAAGGAATAATGTAATAGGATGTATGTTTTCGCAAACAACAAACATATTAAATTACAATCATTTTATTTATTTGGTGATTACAATTGTTTTATTTATTTGGTGAATACAATGTTGTTGGTTGGTATAAAGCCTGGACGAGTGACCTGGTGGTGTTCAGGGGCAAGTCGCTCATCCCGTCTCCTCAGCATTCGCTGTCAGCATCAAGAGGAAACCCCTGAGAAAAACTCTTGACGGAAGACTGGCTTCATCGCGGCTGCACACAACTGCGTCTGCAAATACACAAACAAATCATTACTAATCTGCACAAATAATATCATCATCATTACAAATATACAAAGCTTATTTTATTTATTACTCATTTGTAAACATTATTTATTCAAACAGCTCAGCTATCAATTTTAAATAAATATATTATAACACCTTTTACCTATTATTGGGTGTGGCAGCACACTGCCGTCGCAGATCTTAATAAGTGATATATTTATGTGCATACCAGCCGTCGAATCAAAGCTCCCAAAGATGATAGTGGAGAGCAAAGGCACAAGGGTAATTTAAAATATAAATACAACAGAGTGCCACACCCAGTAATGGGTAAAAGGCATGATGATATATTTATTTTATTTATTTAAAATTACCCCTGTGACTTTTCCTTCACTAACATATTTGGGGGCTTTAATTCGGCGACTGGTACGCACATAAATATATCACTTATCAAGATCTACGAAGGCAGTGTGCTGCCACACCAAATAATAGGTAGAAGGCGTACTTATATATTTATTTTATTTATTCAAAATTATCCTTTGTGCCTTCTCCTCCACTAACATCTTTGGGGCCGTGATTTGACGGCTGGTACGCGCATAAATATATCACTTATCAAGATCTGCTACGGCAGAGTGCCACACCCAGTAATGGGTAAAAGGCGAGATGATATATTTATTTACTTTACAAGTTATACTTTCAAATAATTTAATACAATTTTTAACACAAATGACAGAATTTAATTATTATTTTTAAATTTGTTTCCTAATGAGGAACAAATAAAATATTGTACAATACACGCAAAATAATTGTTTTTACTGCATCATGGAGTAAATTCCTCCTTTTAACAGTAAAAACTGTTTTACTCTGCTAGTAATGGAAGAAACTATAACAAGGGAATAATTTAAATGTGCAACGAAATCATTTTGTCAATAATAATAAATTACTGTTACCAGAAATAATTTACTAAAGACAAAAAATAATAATTGAGCACAAAAAATATTAAACGATCTTTAAAAGTAATTATTGAAAGCCAACAATAGTAAATAAGCTTTCCAGAAAAATATAATGGCAATAAAGGGTTTAAAATAAGTAAAGAATATTGAAATTATCTCCTGAAATAATTTATAAAACGTTTCGAATCATTTTTTTTTTAATTAGATAGATTAAAAGATTATTTCAGGAGATAATTTCAATATTCTTTACTTATTTTACAGCCTGTATATTGTGCCGAATATTTATTTTTGGTTTGCTACAGCAAATATTAATTGTTCAAATTGATAAACAAGCTGACAAATTTTAATATTTTGATGCTCGGTTAAATACAACCTAATTAAAAATAATTATGTTCTTACAATTGTTGCTGTGAGCTGCGGACGACATTCTGCGATGACTGCTGATACTGCAGCCAACTTCTGACATAGTTGAAGAGCTAGGTGATGTTGTCCACGATGATACAAGCTCCGCTGACGCTGGTTCGAACACCAGCTGCTCCAAGATGATGATATAAGCTCCGGTGCCGTTGTCCACGATGGCGGCAGCTCCGGTGTCGCTGGTTCGAACACCAGCTGCTCCACGATGATGCTGAGGGCGCAGGAGATGCTTGCAGGTCCCGTCATGTCCCTAGAAACATAAAAACAATGTATTAGTAACATAGAATAGTTGAAAACATTAGAAAAAACATACATAAAGACATTTGATGATTGTTGAACCTGAAACAGAAACTCAGAACAAAATGCAATAAAATAGAATAATAGACAAAGTTATGGTAAATCAGCGTGCAGCATGCAGCATACACCATTCATACCACACATTCCATTCATCCCATAACATCCCATTTATACATTTCTTGATCTTCACGTTGACTTCAATGTTGATTTCTTTGTTCTTTCTGTTCTTGCCTGTACCCTACCTAAGTTTCTGTGTACGAATAGCTAATTTTAAGTGGCGCAGCAATGAATCTACGACAAGCAGCCGGAAGTGTGCTTGTACTTAATACAAAGACGTGGACTATATTCCGTAGCCCCGACCTTTCGGTTTACGCCTACAAAACCTACCCGAGTCGTAGGGAGAGTACCCCACAGTGCTCGTGGGAAGAGAAGCCTCTATGTACTTGCCCGGAAATCCAAAGGCCACCTCTAACGAGGGGATTTGGCGACCCCGACCACGCAGTCATCGGCAGAGTACTCTCTAGCTGGGCGACCCGCCTACACACCAAACTACGACCTTGGTCTCGAGGGACTCCCCCCACCCGCCAACGATACGCTAATTAAAACTTGCCTAATGTATGTAGAAAGTATGTAGAAAGTATGTTGGGCCTCCACGTGAAGGCACTAGCGTGTTCGGAGGACAATTGTTTAGATATGATGGCCTTCTAAAAGGCAGAAATGCAAAGAAAAGTACGGAGCGCGGTTCTACGTCTATACATATCAACGAGTTCTTGGCAAGTGAACGAGCTTGCGCAACCATTCCACTCATTACAATGTGCTAGAGAGAGACAGACTTATGGCTAGAATGTACAGCGAGCAGTAGCAAAGTGCCGGGTTTGCAGGTTTCGTCCGGATTAATTATTTATAAATGTTACCTTGAACGATAAAGAATAAAAATATACACTGCAAATACAATATTTATCATTTTACTTCTGATATTATTATAAATAATAATTTTATTATTGCTATTGTTTGTTACAAACATATTTGTAAAATAATTACAATATATGTATTGTTTGTTTTTAAACAAATTTCTAATAAAAAGTTTAAATTATAACGTCTCAATACATTTACTTTAAAAACGTGAAATAAATATTTATCATATCAAAAATACTGAACATAAAAGAATATTTCATCATTTAGGTCAAATTATTGATAAGTAAATTAAATGGCTTTTACGTAAGACACAGTTGTACGGAAGATATACCATGACCGCGTATGACAAAAATAAATGTATATATTTAAACCAACTGCAAATATTAAGCATTTTATCGAATTCATAAAATAAATACATATGTGTTACCTCTATTTAACAAATTACTTTTAAAAGTAAAATGTACAAATAATTTATTTAAACCAAGTTCAAAATTTAATTGAAAATATATCAAGTAAATAAACTATAAAACAAATAATATCTAAAATATTATGTCGTAAACTGTGAGAAATATAGCAACAATAAAAAAAAATCATATAAATGAACGATTATTTTGAATACAGGGGCCTTAATAAAAAATACCCTATTTAAATTGACCAGAAAATAATGAAATTAAACTATTTTATTTGAAGTCATTTCTTGATTTAGTATAAAATACGTTTCACCGCTAAAAACTATGTTTGTTTTACCCGTCGTTGATTTAGAAGACTTTCTGGGAAGCTGATTGTCTTGGAATGTCTTCTAACATGTTTCTCAATCTCACACTCATACACCAAAGTATTCCGGACACGATATCTCTTCTACACCCAACATTCACTACCATACATCAATGTAACCACCAAAACACCATTATAAACACAATATCTAAACAAATAAAGTAACCAATCAAATAATGAATGAGGCTGGTTAAAACACCAACTGGTCCAGGATGATGGCGGCACCTCTGGTGACGCTGGTTAGAACACCAGCTGCTCTAGGATGATGCTGAGACCGCAGGAGACATAAACATAAAAACAAAGTATTAGATCAAAATTAACTATTATATTATGAGATTAACGACTATGTTAAAAAGGATTTTTTTAGGAAGCTGGTTATGTGTATAAATAAATAAATAAATAAACATATCATTACCAATTACAGGGTGTGGGAACTCGGCTACTCTTAACTAGAATACTATTAGTTTATCTTGATTTTGCAGTTGTGTTTTAATAGGCAGATTAACTAATTAGCGATAATACTATTTTTATTTTGTTTTTAATTTTCTTTCCAGTTCAAGAAAAAAACTGCACTTTACGCGCATAAATATATCACTTACCGAGATCTGCTACGACAGAGTGCCACACCCGGGAATGGGTAAATGGCATGGGAAAACATAATTTTTAAAAAGATTAATCTTATGGAGTGGCTGGCTCAGTGGTATGAAGTCGGCCTGTGAGCTAGCCACCCCAAATTTTAAAATCGTTGGCACATTTTATTAATTTATTTATCAAACATTTTCACGTTCTCCTGATTACAACAAATCAAAATCACATTATTTTTGATTTTTTTCCTCAATTTACTTAAATAAATCAATAATTAAAGTATTATTCTTTTTTGACAGTTGTAAAAAAATGTTGTTTGTATTTCGTGGACGAGCCCTGGTTCAATTCCCACAATCGACATATATTTTCACCACATTAAAATGACCTCTGTGGCTCCCCCATCACTAACATCTTTGGGGACCGTGATTTGACGGCTGGTAAAGATCAAATTTGTATTTATTTCCAGTTTAACGCAGTTTCCTGAATGTATTTTTAAAGAGAAATCTGCATAAAATCCACAATGTTTTGATTTAATTATTTTTAATCCTTTATACAATTACTAAAGTTTCTTCTTAATTGAAAATTTAATAACCAAAAATTATTCTTATTCTCTAAGAAGATTAAATCAACTTCGTGAATTTAATTCACGAAGCAGTGGAACAGATATTAATTAAAGATAGTTTGTTAATAAGAATTGATTCTATGAAATGTAACTTGACTCGTTTTTGTTGCCTCCAATGTGATCACAGTTTAGATAATTGTTTTATGTGGTGATAGTTTCTGTGATATCACGATACGGTGGTAGATTTCAACGTGACATAAACGCGATTCCAGTTCTGTGCTTCAGGATACAATTATATTAATTAGTCAGCTAACTAGATCGTGTAATATTAGTTTATATCTTAATTGTAGTGCGTTTGAGTTCTGTTGTGTGTAGTTGTCAGAGCTGGGCAAGCTATTTAAAAAAAGTAGCTAAGCTACAGCTGCAGCTATTCTTTAAAAAAGTAGCTGAGCTACAGCTACAGCTATTCTTTAAAAAGGAGCTAAGCTACAGCTACAGCTATTGTTTAAAAAGGTAGCTGAGCTACAGCTACAGCTATTCTTTAAAAAAGTAGCTGGGCTACAGCTACAGCTATTCTTTAAAAAAGTATCTGAGCTACAGCTACAGCTATTCTTTAAAAAAGGAGCTAGCTACAGCTACAGCTATTCTTTAAAAAAGGAGCTAAGCTACAGCTGCAGCTATTCTTTAAAAAAGTAGCTGAGCTACAGCTACAGCTATTCTTTAAAAAAGTAGCTGAGCTACAGCTATAAGCTACATTTTGTAAAATATAACTAAGCTACAACTAAAAGCTTTCATTAAAGTAGCTGTTAAATTTTAAAGCTACTTTTTCAATTATTGTGAATTATTAAATTTGCCATTGTCATATGATCAGTTGATCAGTCTTTTGTTATAATGACTGTTAATAAATATAAAAAATCGCAAATGATCAAATGGACTGTTAATTTGTTATGCTATAATTCTTATTTATATCGGAATAAATTAAGTAACATTAACAGAAGACTCCTAAACAGTTAATGTTTAGTTCATCTAATATTTAATATAAAAGTAGGATAGGTTAAGAACAAGTAAAAAATAAAATATGTTAATAGATTTTACACTATATAATAACTTGTTATCCTACAGTTATAGAAAACAATAAAGAAGATACAATTCAAATACAAAACAAAAACTAATAGGTATTTCTTAATGAACAGTGGTAGCTTTAAGCTACAAAAGGTAGCTTTAAAAGTAGCTTCAGTTGTTATAACAATATTTTTAAGCTAATAGAAAAGAAAACATAGCTCGCTACAAGCTACAGCTATATTTTTTCACATTTAGCTAAGTTACAGCTACAGCTAAGGTAAACGTAGCTAAGCTAGTAGCTAAGCTACAAAAGTAGCTAGCTACTGCCCAGTTCTGGTAGTTGTGTATAGAATATTTAAAAATATTGACAGTAAACGTTACGGCATTTGAATAAATTGAACACTCTGGGCATCTTCTATTAAAATCTGCAAACGGAGAGTCATCCCAAGAAGTAATGTGTAAAAGGACATAATAAAGTATTTAATACAAAAAATACAGCGCTCTCTAAAATATCAAATATGACGTCACAAAAATATAATCACAAGTTCATAACTCGAAAGATACCACGCTACCCCAATCCAGAACATAATCCGTATCTTCATTTCATTTGGTTGGCAACCATGACTAAAGATAACGCGCCCGGTGTTAAATTTAATTCAAACTCGCCCCGTAATTCAAGTAAAAACCAGCCCTGTTACGTCACAGGAAGCATTAATAACCGAGTGGAGGGGATGTAAAATGAAATTGAAAGTTGCATCAGGGAGGCCATGAGCTTGATTCACATTTGTTTCACGGTGTACTGCTTCTTGCAGGATGTTGATATTGTTATGTTTTTTGCGAGATTGTTACAAAAATGTGATTATGAGTGAAATTGCACTTTTGGGGATTTTTGATAGGTATTGTATAGTACGTCCAAAGTTATTGTGACTTCGGGTGCAAGTCTTAACATTACATACCATTTAGGAAAATTTTGTAATTATCTTAGTTGAGCAAACGATATAAGTACTGTTATCGACATATGGGGTTGCTAGCACAATGGTATCAAGTCGGCCTGTGGATCCTGAGAACCGTGGTTCGATTCCCACAGGCGACAAACAATTTTCACCACTTTAAAACTATCCCTGTAGCTCTCCCACCACTAACATATTTGAGGGCCGTGATTTGACGGCTGGTGACCGCAGTTTACGCGCAAAATATATCACTGATCGAGATCTGCTTCGGCAGAGTGCCACACCCAGTAATGGGTAGAAGGCGTGATGATATATTTATTTATTTATTTTATTATCGACATGACAGTATGCCAAGCTCTGGAATGTGGAATGATTGCAGGATCTATATAAAGCGGCACTGTGATTAGAAATATTTTACTATTAGTGTTATACGTAATATATGAACCGCTCTACCGACCAATACTAACTACAATAGACCAGTGGAATAAATACAATTTCACAGTGATGTGATTAAACTCTCCCTTAACCGTTTGGCATTCTCTCTTGGCAACGACCGTACGTATTTATTTTAATTAGAATTTTAATATTTGCCGTTATGGGGTAGGTGGTTCAGTGGTATTAAGTCGGCCTGTAGATTTGAGAACCTCAGTTCGATTCCCAAAATTTTCACCACATTAAAATTATCCCTGTGACTCCCCCTCCACTAACATCTTTGGAGGCCGTGACTTGACGGCTGGTAACCGCACTTCATGCGCATAAATATATCACTTACCGAGATCTGCTTTGGTAGAGTGCCACCCCCAATAATGGGTTAAAGGCGTGATGATATATTTATATTTATTTTATTTAATATTATGAGATGACTAGCTTAGTGGTATGAAGTCGGCCTGTGGATCCTGAGAACCCTGGTTCGATTCCCACAGGCGACAAACAATTTTCATAATTTCAAAAGGTACCCCTGTGGCTCCTCCACCACTAACATCTTTGAAAGCCGTGATTTGACGACTGGTAACCGCACTTCACGCGCAAAATATATCACTTACCGAGATCTGCTTCGGCAGAGTGCCAAACCCAGTAATGGGTAGAAGGCGTGATGATATATTTATTGTTATTTATTTTAGAAATAAATAAATAAATAAATAATATAATAAATGCATATTAATTATTCTACAATCATTTGAAACAAAGCTGAATAAATTAAATTAATATAATTATAATTAAATGACTGATTGGAATAACATTAATTATGATAACAAATAAATATAAATGAAATTTGTTTGACATCAAAAAATAAAATGAGACAATGGGTTAAACTAATTAAATAAACATTATGCTTCATTTATTTTTACTGGAACCACACCACTTTAAATATCATTTATATAAATTGTACAAATCAAAAATTTACAAAAGCACAAAGAGATTTTATTTTAATTAAAAACCTGAAACATTTTTATCCTGTTCTCTCAAAAATATTCCAAATCTAATTTTCATGATTGCCACAACATTTTTTCCAGCCCTCAAACAAAAGAATAAAACTTTAACTGAAACAAAAAGTAACGAATCAAGGCCTTCTGCTTTCGCATATACATTATTCGTTCTCTCGTGTTTTGTTTCTACCCATTCCTTCCCCCGTAGACATTGGATTACATTTAGCACGTTTCATTCTCGTGAAATCGCGAGGCAATTGTTTTGAGCGACAAAGATGGCGGTTGTTCTTCTTCAAACAACTACGTATCCAGAATATGTTGTTCAGTTGTTCTCAGAGCTTAATATCCCCAGAAACTGGAGATGGGAGACCATTTACCATTGACGATCTGTTTTCGAGAGATTAGGAAAGACAGAAATGGAATTATGAAAGATTCATTAGCAGGGATAAAGTTTAGTAGACGTTCTTTTATTAACAGTAAGAGGAAATCTTAAAAAAAAAAATTATTTTACGAGGGCAGGGTTAAAAGTCCCTGACAAATAAAACAAATGGCGCCACAATCGCAAATCTCATGTGACATTTGTGATGTACCATCTTTAACTAGAACGCATTAAAATTTTCAGACTGATATGTCATTCAGTTCTGTTTTGGCACCCATCGAAAGCAAGCAACCTTGAAGATTTTTGAAAACATGGAAAAAAGTGAATATTGCATCTTGATTAAACATTATTTCTTGTGTGGAAAAAACATTACGCAAACCAAAGTATCGCTTGTTAAATATTATGGGGACTCCTCACCATCGATTGGAACGATTCACAAGTGGTTTACTAATTTTCATTGTGGTAGTATGATCACAAAGGACGCCGAACGTTCTGGTCGTCCAATTGAGGTTACAACACCAGAAATCGTCGATAAACTTCATGGTATGATATTGGACGATCGGCGAGTTAAAGTGCACGAGGTTGCTGAAGCTATGAGCGTCTTAACCGAACGGGTACGGAACATTTTGCATAAATTTTTGGATATGAAAAAGTTATCTGCCAGATGGGTGCCGCATTTGCTCTCTGTTGACAACAAGCGCGACTGTGTGACAAGTTCAAAGGAGTGTTTGGCGATGTTGAAGCGCAATAAGAAAGACTTTTTTCTCCAGATTTTTATCTATTTCCAAACTTGAAGAAATGACTCGGTGGAAGGAGATTTGGCTCGAACGATGAGGTCATCCCTGAGACAAATGCCTATTTTGAAGGATTGCCAAAATCGTATTATTTGGAAGGGATCGAATAATTAGAAAAACGTTGGATGAAGTGTATCGAGCTACAAGGAGGATTATGTTGAGAAATAAAATATATTTTGACCAAATAAATCATTTCTTGTTTCATTTTTCAGGGACTTTTCACCTTGCCCTCGTACGTTCATATGGAAGTCATTATAAAACCCAGTTCCGAATCGGTAGAGTGTTTTTCTATTTCGTTGTCCTTATAACTCTACAGGAGTTTGACAGCTAATAGGATTTTGACTTTTTGAGAAATAGAAATATTAAAAGAGTTAAGGAAACAACAATTTTATTTATGAATATTTAAGAAAAATATAACTAAATGTACTCAAATTAAATTTTTAATTTTCAAATGTCACTGTCAGCAAGAGGAAATGAATTTATGTATCAGGCTCACCAATTTCGAGTAGATTTTTTTATTGCAAACTGTAGCAATTCCTTTTGATCACTCTGTATTATAAATACATACAAAAATTTTGCGACCATCCCATTTATTAGCATTAATAAATAAAGAAAGTAGGAACTAATATAATGGAGTAATATCGCTTTAAATAAATAAATAAATATATCATCACGCCTTCTACCCATTACTGAGTGTGGCACTCTGCCGAAGCAGATCTCGGCAAGTGATATATTTTGCGCGTGTAGTGCGGTTACCAGTCGTTAAATCACGGCGTCCAAAGATGTTAGTGGTGGAGGAGCCACAGGGGTAGCTTTAGAAATTATGAAAATTGTTTGTCGCCTGTGGGAATCGAACCAGGGTTCTCAGTATCCACAGGCCGACTTCATACCACTGAGCTAGCCACGCTTTAAAACATAACGTTATTTATACGTCAAATTAAAATGAAATTTCCGACTTTTCCCTGAATTCACAAAGCCCAATTAAATTAATTAAATGATAAAACTCGTTAATATAACTTTTAATTTTGATGAATTTTTACTGAAATGAAATCCTGCAGAGGGACCAGGCGAGACAAGGACGAACGGGAGGATATATGATTTAAAAAAGGATGTAGGAACACTAAAACCGGAAATCCGGCGAATCTATTCCTTGTTTTAGTTGAATTCATCGCTGAATGCTTAATAAATCAACTTAATACTAACAGAGATAAATTTAATGTATTTCAGTGATGATAAAACTAATTTGAAACTAAAACATTGTAGAATGAAATTATAAATCATTTTTATATTAATACGAAATGCGAATAAACACAGAATATGTCAAATATTTATACTTGGGATTATATTCCACATTTAACTAAATTTTTATGGCTATTATTAATATTACAGTTTAAAATTTACTTGACAAATTTGCCATAATATAGAGTCATTAAAAGTACAAGTTTCATTTGGCAATAAAAAAAATACACTGATTATTTTTTTATGTTTCTTAAAACCATTGAAATGCTTCATTGTATGTCAGGTGTCTGAGTTTTATCCAATCCTGTCATTATTATACTGAGAATACAGGACTTGTAACTATTCCCGGGAATTATCTCTGTAGATGCTTTTTTGTTTGTGATAAATGATAGGTAAATAATTATTTAAAACTGTCAACGCGTGAAGTAAAATGTGTGAAAAAAATCGATTTAGTTGTATTGTAGATATGGAAATACACCAACAAATTTTGGAAACAACTTCCAAGAATACATTAATAAGTAATCAATCGATATGGACGCAGTTTAAAATCTTTTAAGTTGGATGAATCGACCTCAACAGCCAAGTCAAAAAATAATCTAATTAAATATAACTCGAGAGTTGGATAAATTACAAAATAATTCTCCAGTATCTTTCTCAAACTTGTTGCCATTTGGCAATAGCCACTCAAGCCCTACAGGCTTTCGTAACTATTGCCTAGCAACAAGTTTTCGAAAGATCTGTCAATTTATTCTCACTCTCTTGTTATATTATTACTGAGACAAATCGGGATAATGCCAGAATTTGAATCTAGGATTGATAAACTCTGGTCATATATGCTTTAAGCCAACTAAGCTACGGTCGCCATGTATTTAAAATCTTATTTCATTCCTCTTTTTTTTTGGCAACAAGTTTTCGAATTATTTTCAATTTATTCTCACTCTCTTGTTATATTATTACTGAAAATTGTTAAGACTGACACAAACGTAATGTGACAGTGCATATATTTCTTGTTTAAGTTACGACGTTGCTATTAGTTACCTGTAATTAAATAGTTGCTACGACACAAACTTAACTATAAGCGTATTCCATTTGTCATTTGGATCAGATCTAACTTACATTTACTGAATCAGATCACTTATTTATTTCGCTGGATTACTTCGCTGACTTTACTTTCAGTACTAGAATTACAGATTCTAATTTACTTTGAAGTAATTCATCCCAATAAATGCATCAGTTTGCTTAATTCAATTCATTTAATCATGTATCGTATTTATCTGAACTGATTTAAGTGAACCAAGTGGCAAATGGAATACAGCTTATGTAACCCAATAATATTTTTGACGTTTGAAATGTCATTAGTTAAATAGCAAAATTAGTTAAAACTCGATCGTAGAAAAAAATATGTATGCAACTCATGTTAAAAGTATCTTTATTACACTCATGAGTCCTCAAATCGTGCATTAAAGTGACACTTTTAACACGAGTTGCATAAATAATTATTTTACTATTAAAAAAGTGTCATACTGACGAAATTAAAAATAAATATCTTTGTTGCTAGATAATTTTCAACTCAAGATTAAATTCTGTGAACTTTCGCCAGAGAGTCGAGCATTCTAAGCACTAAGCTACAACTACAACAGTTCATATTTTAAGATTTCTTTGAAAGCTTTTAAAACGATTAAAATATTTGTATTGTCGACGTAACAGACCATTGAATAAACATAAAATCCACCGTTCAGTTTCTATACAATCCATAAGATACAAAACCAAAAACTGAAGCCCGCGGTATAAAATTTCACATCCGAGTGACCACATCCCATCGAACACAATGTTTCCGTTTTCCGTTTCGCGTTCCACTATCCGAATCACACATTCAAATCCGAGCTTCACCGACACGACACGCGAGATGCCACGAACAATGTGCTTTTAAAACTTCGGACCGTCTGTCTCAGACTTCAGCTTCAGCTTCAGTTCAATGAATTGTGAAAAATATATGTCTTCAAAGGAATCGTATGTGGAATGGGGAAAGGACAAATTCAAAGGAATTATTTAGATAGCTGGATTTGAAAATGCAGTAGCTCTGCAGTTGCTGATTTTATTAGGTCTTTTACCTATTACTGGGGGTGGCACTTCGGTGATATATTTAAGGGATTATACTAACCTAATCTCAATTACAGGGTCGGAACTCATTGGGTCGCAGTGCGGTAGTTCATATATTTTTAACATTTGTGGGATTCGAACTCGGGATCTACGGATTCGAATGTCCTAACTCTAAAAATACCGCCATACTGCCATAATTGTACAATAATAATAATAATAATAATAATAATATTGTCAACGGCCATGGCTGCGCTCGTTGGTACTCATCTAAGCGATAACGCGAGTTAAGTAACGTTGCGCGCGGGTAGTACTTGGATGGGTGACCGTCCAGAGAAAACCCGCGTTGCTGTTGACCATAACACCTAAAACGCAGATCAGGGCGTAATGGCGGCATATGACCTTGGTAGTTGGTCCGCCAAAGAAGCCACAAAAAAAAATAATTTTGAGACTTTATTATACATGTATTAAAGTATATAAAAATATTTTTTATTTAAATTTACGATACAAAATGACGAACTGGAACTAGGTAACTTATTTTCTTGTCTAAAAGGGAATTTTATTCTGAATTCAACGAATACAAACTTCAGTGCCCTCACATTACACTTTTTTTAGAAACATTCTTATTAAAATATAAATAAATAATAATGGGGTGGCTAGCTCAGTGGTATGAAGTCGGCCTGTGGATAATGAGAACCCTGGTTCGATTCCCACAGGCGACAAACAATTTTCTTAATTTCAAATGCTACACCCCTGTGGCTCCTCCACCACTAACATCTTTGGGGGCCGTGATTTGACGACTGGTAACCGTACTTCACGCGCAAAATATATCTCTTACCGAGATCTGCTTCGGCAGAGTGCCACATCCAGTAATGGATAGAAGGCGTGATGATCACTGAGTGTGGCACTCTGCCGAAGCAGATCTCGGTAAGTAATATATTTATGCGCGTGAAGTGCGGTTACCAGCCATCAAATCACGGTCCCCAAAGACGTTAGTGGTGGGGGAGCCACAGGGGTAATTTTTAATTGGTGAAAATGTTTTATCGGCTGTGGGGATCGAACCAGGGTTCTTTGGATCCACAAGCCGACTTGCTACCACTGAGCTATTATTCTTATTAAAATATTAAGTTAATTCAAATCGCGTAGGAATCAGCTTGCTATGAAAGAAACAAATGAACAAATCATAATTTTGTTTGTTTGATTTATTATTAAATGTCAATACGATTATTTTATGAAACAATAAATAAATTTGTTTCGTCATTTATATTTTAAGTTATAAGTTAAAGTCTCACTCATTCTATCTCTTTTCGATTATGTAAAATAAATAAATAAATATATCATCACGCCTTCTACCCATTACTGGGTGTGGCACTCTGCCGAAGCAGATCTCGGCAAGTGATATATTTTGCGCGTGTAGTGCGGTTACCAGTCGTCAAATCACGTCCCCCAAAGATGTTAGTGGTGGAGGAGCCACAGGGGTAGCTTTTGAAATTAAGAAAATTGTTTGTCGCCTGTGGGAATCGAACCAGGGTTCTCAGGATCCACAGGCCGACTTCATACCAAGCTAGCCACCCCATGATTATCTAGGAAGAGTATAACCACAATACTACAAATGTTAATATTTATAATGATGATGAATTTGCAATGAAATAATTTATTTTATAATTTGTAAAAATAGTTTATCTACATTTCCATTTACGACAATTATTTTAACCAAGGGTTAAACAAGTGTTAATTTGGGGATAATGCTTTGAATAATATGTATATTCACGCTAATTGAATTTGCTCTACTATTTAAATAAATAGGCTGAATTAATTACAAATTGTAAATTAATTTGTACACATTTGCGTTTCAAATTACTCATAAAATCTATTTTCCCGTTTACGTTTCAACGAGTATTAAACGTTTCCTCAAAGATGTTAGTGGTGGGGAAGCCACAGGGGTAATTTTAATTTGGTGAAAATGTTTGTCGGCTGTGAGGATCGAACCAGAGTTCTCAGGATCCACAGGCTGAGTTGATACCACTGAGCCGTTACCGCATTTAAAAAAAATATTATTTGAAGAATTGAAAAATTACTCGTATTGTAAATATTCATGAAACGATTGCGCATTCTGGATATCGGTAATAATTCGCTTATTATGAACGAACACGCAGTAAGCGAGAAAACATTTGCATGATCGGATTTTGTTCTCGTCTCTTTCTGCTCTACATTTCGTACATTTTAATACCGCAAATAAACAAAGTATTCCAGCGAAACTGGGGTTAATGTAGTGGAAACATTTTTATGGATGTTGCGTTTGTCGTTTGCTGAAATGGGACATATTTTGCGGCTTAATTTTCACCATTTTAGCAGGATGAATGTACGCATATTTGACGTATACGTGATTTGTGAGTTGGAAAATATACATCTGTTATTTGTATATTTGATTCCCATCCAAATAAAAAATATATAAATATTTAAAATAAAATATATCATCACGCCTTCTATCCATTACTGGGTGTGGCACTCTGCCGAAGCAAATCTCGATAAGTGATATATTTTGCGTGTGAAGTGCGGTTACCAGTCGTCAAATCACAGCCTCCAAAGATGTTAGTGGTGGAGGAGCCACAGGGGTAGTTTTTGAAATTATGAAAATTGTTTGTCGCCTGTGGGAATCGAACCAGGATTCTCAGGATCCACAGGCCGACTTCAT
Source organism: Pterostichus madidus (assembly GCA_911728475.2). Taxonomy (NCBI): domain Eukaryota; kingdom Metazoa; phylum Arthropoda; class Insecta; order Coleoptera; family Carabidae; genus Pterostichus; species Pterostichus madidus. The sequence goes on from OU452315.1 coordinate 12,340,471, forward strand.
ACCACTGAGCTAGTCACCCTTCGATACCAATTTTAATAAATATTCACAAGAGTAATTTTAAATAAATATAAATATATCATCACGCCATTTACCCATTACTGAGTGTGGCACTCTGCCGAAGCAGATCTCGGTAAGTGATATATTTTGCGCGTGAAGTGCGGTTACCAGTCGTCAAATCACAGCCTCCAAAGATGTTAGTGGTGGAGGAGCCACAGGGGTAGTTTTTGAAATGATGAAAATTGTTTGTCGCCTGTGGGAATCGAATCTAGGGTACCAGGGTTCTCAGGATCCACAGGCCGACTTCATACCACTGAGCTAGCCACCCCATAAAAATAAAAATAAATAAATATTTAATGACGACAAATATTTTAGAAACTGCGTATGTTCTTCTTATAAAAGAATTCTGTGATTTATAGTAATAAATTATTTATTCAATTACAAATTTGAGAATCCCGGTTCGATTCCCGCAGTGGACAAACAAATTTCATCACATTAAAACTACTCCTATGGCCTCCCTCCATTATCATCTTTGGAGGGCGTTATTTGACGACTGGTAATCGAACTTCACGCGCAAAATATATCACTTACCAATATCTGCTACTGTAGGGTGCCACACCCAGTAATGGGTAGAAAACGTGATGATATATTTTCTTTGCCAGATTGTTTTAAAATAATTGTTCAAAATTTAATTTTGTAACACTGTTTTCGACCAAACAATTGCACAAAATTCATTTGAGTAAACGCAAATATAGGCAAATTTATTAAGATGAGCGTTTTTAATTAATCAGAAATAGTATATTACGTACTATGAATTGTAAGTGACAGTTTTTAGTTCAAGAATGTAGTTGGGAAATCGATGCTCGAAGGATCGAGATTTCCTAAACATTCGCGATCTAAAACTTACAGTTTGAGGTTAGTAAGCTATTTTTTACAATACATACTTGCACAAATAAAAGGAAAGGTAAAATAGGTTTCAAAATTGACAGCTGTCAAATTGTTTTCAAAATAAACACGACCTTAATATGTAATATTTACTTACTGTCCACGGTGGATAGTAAGTAAACAAAAGTTCCACTTACTGTGTTTACATTTTGTCATTAATAGGTAACTTACAGTACAAGTATTGTAAAAACAAATACCCATAATTATTTTTAAAAAAACTATAGTCTACGAAAAAGAAAACAAAATCGCGATCAACTTTTCTGCCTCCATTCTCAGTACGTTATGATTCGTTGCATTCTTAACATCATACTGCTATACATACAAACATACATATGCGTCACATAAAACAGAGAAGGAGAAAGATAGAAGGATACTTAGCAGATGTAATCCAAGAAGAAGAGAAAGGAGCAGGTGAAGCGAAAACAACTTCACAGCTGCAGCGAAGCGTAAACTAATGCTGAAGCAGGACAAGTGCAGCGAATTTTTTTTATTTCAACTTGAAATTCTTGCTTATTTTATATCAAAATGACATTTTGTAAAATCAAGTATTCACAATAAACAAAATTGTCATTTTATTTATATATCCACACGAATTATTTTGTATGGCCCTAGGGTCAAAAACAAGTGTTTATGCCCGCTTTTTAGTGCTAAAACACATGAATATCGGTCCGGTTGTGCATAAAATATTTTATAATATTGGTATTGAGTCTGTCCGTGGATTTGAGAACCCGAGTTCAATTCCCACAGTCAATAAACAATTTTCAGTAATAATATAACAAGAGAGTGAGAATAAAATGGAAATAATAAGACAGATCTTTCGAAAACTCTCAAACTTGTTGCCATTTGGCAATAGCCACTCAAGCCCTACGGGCTTTCGTGACTATTGCCTGCCAACAAGTTTGAGAAAGATACTGGAGAATTATTTTCTAATTTATCCAACTCTCGAGTTAGATTATTTTTTGACTTAACAGTTGAGGTCGATTCACCCAACTTAAAATATTTTGAACTGGGTTCATATCGATTGATTACTTATTAATGTATTCTTGGAAGTTGTTTCGAAAATTTGTTGGTGTATTTCTGTATCTGAAATGGAACTAAAACGATGTTTTTCACACATTTTACTTGACGCGTTGACAGTTTAAAAAAATTATTTGACAACTACCTACCATTTGTTACAAACAAAAAAGCATCTACGGAGATAATTCTCGGGAATAATCACAAGAGCATTATTCTCAGTATAATAATGACAGGATTGGTTAAAACGCAGACACGTGACATGCAATGAAGCATTTAATTGGTTTTGAGAAACGTCAAAAAATAATTACCAGAATTAAAATTACCCCTGTGGCTCTCTACTAACATCTTTGGAAGCCGTGATTTGACGGCTGGTAACCACACTTTGTAAACAGCTTCAAGATGGCAATTTAATTTACGGCCATTTCGTGAGTAAAATGTACATAAACTATTTTAAATAAACTATAAATATATCATCAAGCTTTTTACCCATTACTGGATGTGGCACTCTGCCATATCAGACCTCGGTAAGTGTACTACTACTACTACTTGGAGTAACATTACGTCTTGCAGTGATTGCATCCAGTGGCGTGCACATGTACAAGGTGTGAAGGGCACATCCAAGAAATATTTCATATATAAATATAAATAAATATATCATCACGCCTTCTATCCATTACTGGGTGTGGCACTCTGCCGTATCAGGATCTCGGTGATATATTTTGCGCGTGAAGTGCGGTTACCAGTCGTCAAATCACAGATGTTAGTAGATGGGAAGCCACAGAGGTAGTATTAATGTGGTGAGAATTATTTGTCGACTGTGGGAATCGAATCCGGGTTTCAAGCATCCACAGACCGTCCCCATACCACTGAGCTACCTACCCCATATTTTAAACAAACGATTACTGTATTCTTTAGACTTTGTTTACCTTAAAATGAAATAAGTTTGTAGGATAAATATTGTATGTTTACTTAAAGAAGACTTGCGATTATAACTTTCCCAAAGAAGTTCAAACAACCAAACTTCAGGAAAAAATAAAACGAGTTTCTAGCTCATAAGTAAAAGTGATATTTGTATTTCAAATATTGTTGTATTTTTGCATCGTTGAATCAGTCAACTATTAGCGAAGGTAAAGATAAAAATGCTATAAAAACAAATATACGTTTCATCGCAAATTCTTTACCAGATTGTTTTAAAACATCAAAGTTTTTTCCTACTGCGAAGTCCTTTTCAAACCACTGACTGTAAACGAGAACATTCCTTGAAGTAAATTGTTGCCATAAGATCTGCAGACGTAGACATAGACAAAATTAATTTTATTAGACGCGTGTTCTTTGATACTCAGTTGTTTTGTTAAATAATTATTACCAACTTAAATTCTAACATTCCTAGAAGGAAAGAAGAACAGTGGCGTAGCTAGAAATCTTTATGCCAATGGCACACTGGTCGAGGAGCATGAATGAGCGTCGAGGAACTCATCGATGAAACAACAGAACGCATCCTGACTGATAAAATAAACAAACACGAAAAAATAGCACAAAGCAAAACCAAAATGACAGCCCACGCTAACATGAAATGAGACACAATAATACGTGTGAAATGAGACACAATCGTTTCATCGAGGAACTTCTCGATGGAAATAGAGGCGCCTCTATTTTTCATCGATGACGGGTGCGTTCTGTTGTTTCATCGATGAGTTCCTAGACGCTCATTCATGCTCCTCGACCAGTGTGCCATTGGCATTAGAAAAGCGCGCGAGCGCCCCTAAAGTTCGATAAGCGCCTGTAAAAATTTGGGGAAACATTAGAACATTGTGTAACTGTAACCAAAACTAAAAATGCTTTTAAGAAAAATAATAGTTATTTTAATAACAAGTGCCGCAAAAGGCTTGTTACGTGCAAGTGCAGAATTTAACGTACGATGCTTGCCGAGTGTAGAAATCTGCACGAGCACTTAACCTTTTTCGGCACGTGTTATAAACAACATTTTTCCTACAACTGTGCGACTAATCACTAACAGGCAGATTCATAAAATGGATTAGCGCTAACACCGTTTTTAATATTATCTATAACTCTGTTTCAAATTAAAACAGATTAACGAAATTAACTCAATTTGATGCGAATTAACTGTCTTTTTAATTCAAGTTAAAATAAACTTGTTTCATGCTGTGAAAAGAGAGTTAAAAACGAAATAGAAAATGGTGTTAGCGTTAACCCGCTTTATGAATCTGCCTGTAAAATATTATCAAAATTTATATAATTCTAATGATATTACTCGAGAACGATATTTTACGGCGTTGCTATGGTTTGTTTGTTGATTGCTTGCACATTGTTCTATGTTATTTCAAAATATTTCACTAATTTCAAGATAATTTCTTCAAAACCGTCTAGATTAGAATACTACACTGAGTGATTCTTCTTTATCATAAACACCTCCAAAGATAATTGAAACCCCAGATCATGCTATGTTGGTTCTATTTTCGACAATGACAAACAACCTGCTGCTGGTACTTCTAAAGCCTCCAAAATTGTTGTCAATAATAATGCTGTTAATAATATGAACAGGTACGGAAGAAATCAATGTTTCTTTAGACAGTACAAAAGTTTCCACTTCACATTATGTCAATATAAGCAACTGTAACAACTGTGTTAATAATATACACAAACAATAAATATTATGTATTTCATTTACTCTTAAAATAAAACCATTTATCGATATATTTTACTTTGTTCGGTTCTTTTTATTAATTGGCTGCAGATTAGATATACTGCAATTTAAGGTTATGTTTATAAACGTCAAAATATACTACTGTATATATACTAGCGCTGCCTCACCGCATCTTCTTCTTCCATAAGCGTCTGTGGCCAAAATATGAATTCCGCGCTCGGCGCGAAATTTAAATCGCTCTCAATACAACTTTCTTTTGACAGTTGCGTAACAAAGTACTTTCCGCACGAGTGTTTCTTTGCTTACAGAAACGCATTTGGTCTGCATTTGTCTACTTTCCATACGTAACCAAGGCAATAATAGTTACGTAATAACAAAGAAATCGCACAGTTGTAGGACAACATTTTTTCACGCTAGAACTACCTAGTACTTTCCGCACTAGTGATTCTTTGCTTACAGAAACGCACTTGGTCTGCATTTGTCTACTTTCCATACGTAACCAAGGTAATAATAGTTACGTAATAACAAAGAAATCGCACAGTTGTAGGAAAAAATTTTTCACGCTAGAACTACCTTAAAAATACATAAATAAATCTTAGAAAATCCCCTACAATCTTGGAATCTGTCTTCCGAACTACCGGAATGCAAGTGCAGTAAAACTACACCTACACACACCATACATTCTCTTCTTCCTCTCGCATAACAAGACTCAATGCTGCCAACCTAAACCTCTCAAGCTGGATTGTGTTATTGGTTCGCGCACGGCGTGTATAAAAAGCAGATCAACGGCGAATATAATCCACGCGTGGTTCGGATTTAAGAATTCAATTTCGGCGGCGCACGCTCATAAAAGAGAAATGCAGAACGAGGATTTGGCTGAGTTGCCGCCAGTGACTGAAGTGAAATGAAAACTAATATGTGTCTTTGTTGTGTTTATTCGCGGGAAATTCAATTATTGAAATTGTTAGGGATTTTAGAAGCGTGAATCCGTGTAGAATTAGAGAGGTAACGGAACCGGATATCGGAAATGGTGGTGTGAACTTAATTTCGGATGAACTGAACTAGAGATTTCCAACCTTTTTTGTCTCATAACAAATATAATGTAAAAAATAAAAATAAATATATCATCACGCCTTTTACCCATTACTGAGTGTGGCACTCTGTCGAAGCAGATCGCGGTAAGTGATATATTTTGGGAATGAAGTGCGGTTACCATTCATCAAATCACGGCCCCCAAAGATGTTAGTGGTGAGGGAGCCACAGGGATAATTTAAATAAAAAATATATATATATCATCACGCCTTCTACTCATTACTGGGTGTGGCACTCTGCCGAAGCAGATCTCGGTAAGTGACATATTTATGCGCGTGAAGTGCGGTTACCAACCATCAAATCACGACCCACAAAAATGTTAGTGGTGGAGGAGCCACAAGGGTAATTTTAAATCGGTGAAAATGTTTTGTCGGCTGTGGGGATCGAACCAGAGTTCTTAGGATCCACAGGCCGACTCGGATACCAGTGAGCCATTATCACATATTTAATTACTGAAATTATATTATGGGGTACTGGCTCAGTGGTATAGTCGGTCCGTGGATCCAAAGAACACTGGTTCGATCCCCACAGCCGACAAAACATTTTTACCATTTTAAAACTATCCCTGTGGCTCCCTCACCGCTAACATCTTTGGGGGCCGTGATTTGACGACTGGTAACCGCACTACACGCACGAAATATATCACTTACCGAGATCTGCTTCGGCAGAGTGCCACACCTAGTAATGAGTAGAAGGCATGATGATATATTTTTTTTTAATTACCCCTGTGGCTCCCTCACTACTAACATCTTTGGTAACCGCACTACACGCGCAAAATATATCACTTACCGATATCTGCTTCGACAGAGTGCCACACCCAGTGATGGGTAAAAGTCGTGATGATATATTTATTTATTTTTTATTTAAAATTATCCCTATGGCTCCCCCATCACTAACGTCTTTGGGGGGCGTTATTTGACGACTGATAACCGCACTTCACGCGCATAAATATATCACTTACCGAGATCTGCTTCGGCAGAGTGCCACGCCGAGTAATGAGTAAAAGGCGTGATGATATATTTTTTTTTTATTATATATTATGGGGTAGTTGGCTCAGTAGTATCTAGTTGGACTGGATCCTGAGAACCCTGGTTCGATTCTCACAGCCTGGAATTAATTTACTGGAGTGTAAAAAAAAAATAATAATTTTCCTGCAAATATGAACGTAATATCACAATGAGTTAATTTGAAGAGAAAACATTTTAAATAATGTTAAGTGCAAAATAGTGTAACGTTAGACTAGTCTTATTATTTAATATGACGTGTTTTATAAATTTGATTATAATAATTTTCCATTATCCTCGTAGCGTAATCTGTATGTTTATGCACATTTGTAACACTACCTTTCCAATTAACTTAATTGCAACATCATGAGATTCAAGCTCCTTCACAGGCGGCGTTGAATTTCAGACATGGCGACAGGTACCACAATTTATCAAGATTGTATGAAAATTTACGTCGGTGCAAGTGATGCATGACATATTCATCCGTGTGATTCAACATTGCAAATATCATTGTAGGTGTGATTTATCTGTTCGAAATTAAATTAAAGATCAATTAACAATGATTACTAAGCAGTTGACAAACTATATTATTAATGAATTATTTTAGACAAATTATAGCACTCTGCCGAAACAGATAGCTCCGCCTCAGTTCATATCTCCTCAAATGTTACAAGAGGCGTGTTTCTTTGGACTGTGATTCGTAATCAAAGTGATCAAACTTAACATGATCATGAAGAATCATGTTTCTTCGTTCGTTATTCGTTATCCCCACTCTTTCATTTTGTGATCACGAAACGACAATCCCCCTACCCTTCTGAATCATACTTTTTCTATGATTCATGTTGACTGATTCACATCGAAGGTTTAAAAATGGCATCTGATGATAAATTTATGTGCTCTATTTGTGGAATTAAGGGAAATTGGCTGCTTCTGGAAGAATTTTTAAATGGCTCACAAGGACACTCATTTATGAAATTTTAACATAGGTTAGTTTGTGTATTTGACATTTGCAGTTATTTTAACGTTCATACTATAGGATCGCGTCGATCGGGTTGGATTTGAATCATTATTCCTGTTCGATGTTTTCTTCAGTATCATATTTAATCATGATTCAACGCAATCACGATCAAAGGAATCATGATTTAGAAAATCACAATCACAATCCAAAGAAACATGCCTAATGTACTTACATTCTTTGTAGCTAAATAACTATAATACCACCCTTTAAAATATTTATGAAAATATTGCTGTATATTTAATAACAAATTTTCTAAACTGCACCAATTAATTTACGAAACTTTGTCAGATATAAACGATCAGAATTAATCTTAACCACTGCACGTAATTAAATCCGTTTTAGTATTAAATACACAATAATATCAGTGTAACAAATTACCATTCAGTACCAAACTAAACGTACATTTAATAAAATCCCTAATCTCTCTCTGTAACAATATCATCGGCGGCTATGGTAGATTTAATTAACATATGGTTTGCAGACGAGATGATACTTCACGTAGAAGCGTCGCGACGTCGCGTTGGCGTCACGATCTCTAGGTGTGTAGAGGCGCTGATATTAGATTTATAAATTATACAACTTTTAATTAGCATAGTGCAAAATGTGACGACACGTGGGTAAAATGGGTAAAGTGTCTCATATAGTGCAATTTAATTAGGCGCTTTGAGTAGCATTACGTCTTGCAGTGATTGCATCCAGTGGCGTGCAGATGTGCAAGGTATGAAGGGCACAACCAGGAAATATTTCAGAAATAAAAATAAATAAATATATCATCACGCCTTCTACCCATTACAGGGTGTGGTACTCTGCCGTAACAGATCTCGATTCGCGATATATTTTGCGTGTGAAGTGTAGTTACCAGCCGTCAAATCACGACCTTCGAAGATGTAAAGTGTAGGGAGAGCCACAGGGGTAGTTTTAATGTGGTGAAAATTGTTAGTCAGCTGTGGAAATCGAACCCGGGTTCTCAAATCTCCAATCGATTTGATACAACTGAGTCATCTACCCCATAAAAATTTTCATGATTAAAATTAATAAGACTACTCCCCCACCAATAAAATCTTTGAGGGCCGTGATTTGACGGCTGGTAACCGCACTTCATACGCATAAATATATCACTTACCGAGATCCGCTTCGGTAAAGTGCCACGCCCAGTAATGGGTAAAAGGCGTGATGATATATTTATTTACGTTATTTTTTTCATATTTTATTTATATTTAAATTTTTTGGTTTTTTTAGTTTGGAAAATATAAAATGAAATATTTATGTAATTATCAATTTGAGCGCGTCCAGCACGTATCGCGCTGCCGATTTTACGGCAGGAGAGTAGGAGATTATATAACTATATCGGGAAATAATAAATAGCATAATAAGTCAGGAAAGTGATGTTTTATTTGATGAAGGGTTTGTTTGAAATACGAGGTAGCAGTCAAGTAAAAACATTTTCCTGACATATTATGTATACTATTTTTTCTGAAACTGTTTAATTTAATCAGAAATTAATTATAAATAATTTAAAATGTTTAAATTGTTTTATATGAATTGTATTGACAACAAACTACGTATCTAAGCTTACAACAACAAAAAAACAGTTAGGTAAAATACAAAACAGTCAGTGGTGGGATCGCGCCATGTAGAAATGTAGAAAGGTAGCGACTCGTTGCTAAGAAAATGATATTTGTAGCAAAGACGCGATAAATTGGTATCGCGCCATGTAAGAACTTCATTTTTTTCGCCTGTTTACGTCAAACTAGAATAGAAACGAAACGTGAATTTTTCTTTGTAGAAACCGTTTATTTTCATTGAAAAAATAAATTTATTTGGTGAATAAATAATATTATTTTCAAAATAAATATAGAATTATTAATATAAATATTTTCTATATTAATTTTAAACATATTTATAAACTTTTTAATCTATAATTTCAAAATTATGTTATTCTGTGGAATATAGAGTATGGGCGTACTTGTTAAACTTCTGTGAACAAATTGTAACAAAAGGATAAATCTCATCTGGATAGTGGGAAAGAAGATTTAAGTAAATTACGGGGAGACGTAACGACAGAATTCAATTCTTTGGGGGCATAGAACAAAATATATGAAAAAAGTTAGATATCATATAACATAAATATTATGTAAATAAATACAAATATAAAAAATTTAAAACTTAACTGATTGAATATCTAAAACAAAGGCTAATGCAGCGGGACTGGGAAATTATAGGAAGAAGACTGTTAGTAGAGGACTCTCTACTATCATATTTTCATTTTTTCAAGGAGAAACTATTAAAATAATTTTTTTTAATTAATATGTAGGATTATAAATACGTATTTATAAACATATAACTTTTCATTTTCATGGGGTAGCTGGTTCAGTGGTATAGAATCGGACTTTGAATTTGAGAATCCGGATTCGATTTCCTCAGCCAACAAACAATTTTTACCACATTAAAATTACCCGTGCTACTCTCTGTTCACTAACATCTTTAGGGGCCGTAATTCGACTGCTGGTAACCGCACTTCACGCGCATAAATTATCACCTACCGAAATCTGCTATATGTATTTTTTTTTCAAATTTCATACTACTTTTTAAGATATAATAAAAATTCTTTAAAAATATATTTCACTTTTCATTATATTTAAAATTATTATTACGTACTGGTCCAAAATTCACAAAAATTTATAACTTATGTCAATCAAATTATTTTTTTGTTTATTAGAAATGTCAAAATATTAGTCGATTTTTACAAAACAGATAATACAAAAACCGAAAGTAGCCGAAGTACATTTCTATTCTTCAAAGCGATAGGGCGCGATACCAAATGACGTTTCTATCGCGTTTTTTTCTATCGCTTCGTTTCTACATTTCTACATGGCGCGATCCCACTACAGGTCAAGTCTTTACCAGACTGTTTTGTACTTTACTAGACTGTTATTTTTGTTGTAACCTTGGATACGTACTTTATCTTGATTGATTTGGTAAAAAACTGCTCTCCGTACTAAAATTTGTCAGGAAAGAACACACTTTCTTGCCGGTTACAGGAAAAATCATTTTATTTTAGCATAAAAAAAATTATTTATTGCATTTCACAATTGAAAATGTTTCTGATATTTTTTGGGGAACATTTCTTGAAAACGACTACATAATATAGGTTTAAAACTATTTTTTCTGAGAATATTTAAAGTTTTTCATTATAAATATTATCATATTTTTCCTTACAAATTTGTACTAATCTTAAATAAATATTAATATTATTAATTTAACTTTTCGCTATTTGCAGTATATCAGTTACAAAATCACGAAGGCCGTATTGTTCATTGTTCGGACTCCGGACTGCGTGATTTAATTTCCGGGTATCCAAATAGATCCGGGTTTGATGTTAGGGTGCTTCACTTCTTGCTTATCCATGTTTTGTTTACTATCGAAGGGACATCTTTGGAGCTGCCGCATATTTTTTACTTTCATGAACTTAGAGATTAAAGCATGCTTTGAATATCTCTGTTGTGATTACAGAAAGAGATAACTAGAAAGGGTTGTTTTATTAATAAATATCTCCAAAAACAGTTGTACACTATTTTTAACAAAAACAGTTGTACAAAATAAAGCTTCGGAAACGAGATATACGAAAACTTTTTTATTTATTTTAAGAGCAGAATTATAATTTAAGAAAAACATAATAGTAGGTCTAGAAACAAGCGAAGAAAATATAAAAGCATCTCTCATTATTTAGTTCTTTGTGAAACTTAATATTTTAATCCCGAGGATGAAATTCGTATTTCCATTTCTAAAATTATAACCGCTTATATTGAAGGGACATTAATTAAAAAGTCTTTGGTGCGTAATAGTCGTATTATTATGTAGAAAGCTAGCGGAAAGTTTGCGTATTAAAAGTTCCATTACTTTAAAAAAAAGGAATACGAAATTTGCAGTTTCTGTATTTCAATGCGCTCTGCCGGACGACTCCGCCAAATAACTTCATGTCGTTATAAACAATGTTGCAAATGTTTTGGAAGAATTAATATCTACCTAATGGGGTAAATGGCTCAGTAGTATCGAGTCGGATTATGTATTTGAGATCTTCGGTTTGATTTCCAAAGCCGGTAAACTATTCTCAACACATATTATTCCTGTTGCTCCCACATCGCTAACATCTTTGGGGCCGTGATCTAACGGCTGATAATCGCACTTCACAAACATAAATATATCACTTACCGAGATCTGCTCTGGCACAATTCTTTTGTTTAACAATTTATTTTGTTTTTAATAAAATAAGTAAATATATCATCACGCTTTTTATTCATTACTAGATGTGGCACTCTGCCGAAGCAGATCTCGATAAGTGATATATTTATGCGCGTGAAGTGCAGTTACCAGCTGTCAAATCACGCCCCCCCCAAAGATGTTAGTGGGGGGGGGAGCTATAGGGGTAATTTTAAATTGGTGAAAATGTTCTTTGTCTTCTGTGGGAATTGAACCAGACTTGGTACCACTTGGGGATAATTTTAATGTGGTGAAAATTGTTTTTCATCTGTGGGAATCGAACCGAGGATCTCAAATCCAGAGATCAATTCGATACCACTAAGGCACCTATCCCATAAATGTTTTTTTTTACATTGATTAAACTCTCAAATTTGTGAAAAATAAGTGGAAAAATGTGCTTTATTTAAACTTTTTCAATACTAAAAGACCGCTATTTCAGGAATGTTTACGTTACCATGGATATAATAGTTTTTTGTCTCTAGGACTTAAAATATCATTTTTACTAGATTTATAAAATAAAACAAATAAATCCAAGAAATATATCAGAAATGACATAAAAATAAATAAATATATCATCACGTCTTTTCCCATTATTGGGTGTGGCACTCTGCCGAAGCAGTGCAGTTACCAGCCGTCAAATCACGGCCCCTAAAGATATTAGTGGTGGGAGAGCAACAAGGGTAGTTTTTACATACATACATACATATCTTCACGTTATATCCCAACAAATGGGGTAGCACGAACCCTAAAATCATTCATAAAACATTCACTCATCACACTCATCAAACAATCATGGTAGTTTTTGAAATGGTGAAAATTGTTTGTCGTCGATGGGAATCGAACCAGGGTTCTCAGGATCCACAGGCTGACTTGATACCACTGAGCTACCTACCCCCATATTTGTTATGGTAATAATAGTTACTTGTGTCATTCGAGCTAAAAATACAAGTTTTTGGGTCGAGTAATAACCAACTAATTTAAAAAATGAAATAAATTGACAAAATTATATTTATCACCATGACAACTATGCTAAAAATGCTACGATGAAATATCTGTAATAACGAAAACATTCCTGAAACAGCGTTCTTTAAGTCTTATTGAAACAAATGACTATTATAATATCCCAAGACTTATAAGTATCACAAAAGACGTAAAAAAAAATCATTAAAGATTTAACTATTTCTGCTAATTTTCGAAAACCTATTCAAATTTTATTCTGTTAAAACCAATTTTCAAACAAGTATTCCATTTCAAAAAGTAGTGAAACACCATCTACCCTCTCTGTAATTAGTTTTTCTCTCTCTCGATCACGCTTGCGGCGTTGCACTATCTTCGTCTTTCTTGCTACGTATGATAAGATAATTCCATGTTACAAATGAATCTTCAGAGTGCTATGGCGAGAGTTTCTGCATTTCTCTAGGCTATGATTTGTGATCAGCCGCGCGTAATTGTAGTTAAAGTAATTAATAGTTTTTGCTAATGTGCTAAAAGCAAGACTAGTGCATAGAGATTGTAACTTTGATATTTATTAGCGAGAGTGGAGGTGGGTAATGGAGGTAGTAATGATAACAAATTTGGGTGATGAATGTGGTCATTCTTCTGGGAACTTTTAATCCTAAGATGTTCCAGAAAACAAATAGTTATTATTATTGTCTTAATAAGGGAGAAAGAACGGGATAGAAGAAGGGGGCGAAGTTTAAACTTCACAGAATTCAATTTATAACAAAAATACATCTGATCAGAAGTAATTGTTTTAATTGGCAATAAAAAAATTACTTGCAATTGGTAAAACTGAAACAAAAATTGTTGTTGACACTAACATTTGAAAGTTTAGGCTAGGATGCAAAATGATGTCTCATTTATTCCAGTGACAGAAATGAATTTTTTAATAGATTATGTCATGATAAACATGAAAAAAAGACAATTAGATTTGGGAACGGGTGGCAACTATAGATGGCGTCGGTGTGAATGCGCAGATTTTAAGGGTAGTTTTTGACATATTTTTTACAGGCTAATTTTCAGTTTAAATGATAGACTTTGGTATAATTAAGTAATAAAAATGGTAGACAGAAGTTTTGGCCGGTGACGTATGCGCGACAAAACCGGTCAAAGTAGGCAATTTTTATGGTGTCGTGTGACATATTACTACTTGTTCACGACGAAAACATGACAAAAATTATTGACAGAAATTATTGCTGGTTGTTTATTGGTGACAGAAGCTCTGAAAGTGGACTGGTGTAGGGATCAACAACCACTCTTAAAATCGGTGCATTCACAACGACGTTATCTATAGTCGCCACCCGTTTCCAAATCTAATTTTCTTTTTTTCATGTTTATCATGACATAATCTATTAAAAATCCATTTGTGGCACTGGAATAAATGATACATCATTCGGCGCATTCACAACGACGTTATCTATAGTCGCCACCCGTTCCCAAATCTAATTTTCTTTTTTTCATGTTTATCATGACATAATCTATTAAAAATCCATTTGTGACACTGGAATAAATGAGACATCATTTTGCACCCTAGCTCTTTAACTATAATGTAGTGAAAATATTTGTTGGCTGTGGCAATCGAACCCGGGATCTCAGGGTCTACAGTTTTTTTGCATTATATTAATCAAAGGATCGTTCTATTTGAAGCTCGTCACTCATTTTCTAAACATCCTGTATATTTTATATTTTGTCTATGATTCAAACCCCACCTCAATTTCCAGTTACGCAAATAAATAAATAATTGAATCCTGCCTTCCAAAAACGGAAGAATATTCCAGAGCAATCTTTATAAATGCACCGCTTCCTCAAATTGATTAATGACATATGTAATAAATTCAAAGGTAAGGAAAAGTCTTGGAATTTCTTTTTCCAGCTGTTCCATTATATGTGGGTACCACTACCTCATATTTCCTACACTCTTGATCATAATTCATTGGAGAATTTATCTAACACAATGCAGGTGTGCACGAGAAAGGAGATAATTTGAATATTCCCCGCGTACTTGGAGTACAGCTAATACCAGAACGCTAAGTGCAGTCTAGAGATGTAGAATTGGGGCGCAAATCTTCCCTTCGCAGTACCGCCCCTTCGGAAAATCTTATAGACTGTGTTTACCACGCAGTGATATAAGTCACTTAGGTCGTATTTATGTGTCACTTTGAAAGTAACCCAGTAGGTTAATTTTGTTTACGGTAGTTCTAGCGTGAAAAACATTTTTACAGGTTTGAATGAAATTTGGCTTACGTAAACATTGGGTAGTCATACGCATCCTGTTAAAATATGAAACACATTAATCGTCTGTGAACAAATATATTCGCTTGTAAAGTTGAGTTCTTATACACGGGGCTTATGGCGATCATCACTCAGAATCGCACATATTTGGTTTGAGTACCTTTAAAAATTTGCAGTTTCATTTGAAAAACTAATATGATGTTCTAGAACTATCCACGTATATTGCGTGAAAATGAGAAAGTTTTTTACCGTTGAGTAATGGATATATAGGCATGCAAAGTCTTGTTTTAACTAAAAATTAAGGATCCCAATTTATAATGACAACACCACACAGTGGTATAATATTTGAAAATTCACTAGACCAACAACCTGTTAACAATTCATGATATTCAAATCATAATAGGTATAAAACACTTATTTTCTTCAATTTTTATATTTTTTTAGCGTCAGTTTCGCCACTTGACAACCGATGGCGCCACCGTCACACTAGTACTACCTTAAGTAACCCAGAACAGTTCCTGCATCGATTCAATGAACACCTGTTACATATATGAACTACCACCTACGGCTAGCATAAATAAATAATTTGAAGTAAGCATGATTTGAACAAGCGATCTCTTACTACAAGTAATTATTAGTGTTGGAACGGGAATGGTTGAAATGCATAACAATACAAAGGAGAATAGCGCGCTGTCCGAATATAATCCTCCCCAAAGGATTTACGGCTGTAATATCCGTTAATTTTTGCTCAGAGATATTTGAATGTTTGATAATAACAGTTTAAAATAATTGTATTCGCGTCAAAATGATGGTAAATGTATGCTGGGTATTATTTCAGTATATAAAGAGAATAAATATGATAGCTGATGTAATAATCATTACTATTATTACTACACATTTACATAGGCGTCCGAAGGGGGGCAAGCAGGGGGCGCTCGCTCTCCCTTGGGTTTTAACTAGGGCGGTGACCACGACTCTCGAACATAGGACTTTAACATATAAAATTATAATTTTGAAATTTCCTGCTTCCCTAAATATTTTAAGCAAAAAATCTTGTAATAAAAGTTTTAGGGCATAAAATTCTACATCTGAACCAATACACAAAATTTTGCATACTTTGTAACGACACAAATTAGCTTTTAAAATGACGAAAATTGCTTGAAAACTATCGATAAGCATGAAATTGAAACAAAATTAAAAAAATGTTTGATGTTTCATCTGTTAAAATAAATGAAATAATAAATAAAGAATTTATTTTGACAGTTTTGACAGATTTAACGTCAAGCATTTGTTTAATTTTGTTTCAATTTCATAGCTATCGATAGTTTTGAGACAATTTTAGTCATTTTCAGATCTAATTTAAATACTTTTTTATCTATTTGTTATGTGTATTTGTATTTATGTTACGTAAAAAAATTATTTTTTAAATTTATCTTTTTATCTATATATGTCATGTGTTCATCTGTGATTAATAATATCAATAATTACGGCGCTCGCTACGCTCTCTGGTTAAAATGTCTCGATTATAACTTAATGAAATTACTGTTGTGGTACTCATTTCGAAATTCTAGACGTCAAACATATCAAAACCAAATTGAATGAATTTCATTAAAAAAACGAACATCGGCAAGTCTTTAATCTTGTTAAAATAGCAAATTTATAAAATCACCCAATTTCACCCCTAATTCCGAACGCCACCACTAGAGGCATTTGGGTCGCACATCAGCCAAACTTTCATAAAGAACAAATGAATAATAGACGTAAGTTAAGCCCGGAAAGATGGCAAACAAATGAGGGCACATCAGGACGGCTCTGCACCAAATGGCCACTGAATATCGCATATCGCAAGAAAGGCTTACAGGCCCGGATTAAGATTTATTTCCGGGTGCGAGAAAAAATGAGAAAGATTTTCACCTTATATAAATTTTATTATAGCACAGTTTGAGAATATGATGATAGAGTGGGGTTAATCAATGAGAATCAATGATAATGGGAAAAAATCAGAGCCGGATTTAGCAAAATTTCTTACCTTCTTGTTTAAAATGTCCTCACAAATAGATGGAACGTGCACCTCCAGGGCAAACACTGCAATCAAAAATAAAAATTACAAATTAAAATATTGAACTCTTCCCAAACCCAATATAGTTATTTATGTATCAAGGGTGAAAACAAGCGTTTCTAGCCTGTGGCATGATTATTAGCACGAAGCGCAAAGCGCCAAGGGCTAATAACATACTCAGGGTCAGAAACGCTAATTTCACCCGTGGTACATACAATATTTTATGCACAACAAAATAACATTTAATTATATGTTCAAAAGATTAAAATATGTACATAGGTTATATGTCAAAATAACATTTTACAGAATCAAGTATTCACAATAAACAAAAAATTGTCATTTTATTATATATCCATAGGAATTATTTCTTTTTGGCCCATGAGCCAAAAAGAAGTGTTTAAGCCCGTTTTTTAGGGCTGAAACGCATGCTTTTCGGCCCGGTTGTAACTAAAAAAATGTTAACCACATTAAAATAATTTCTGTGGTTCCTCCATTATTAACATCGTGATTTGACGGCTGGTAACCTTACTTCACGCACATTACTATATAATTTATCGAAATCTGCTACGGCAGAGTTCCACATTCAGTAATGGATAAAAGGCATGATGATATATTTGGACGGTCTCAGGGTAAAACGGAATAAGTCAATATTACAGGATTTTTGTTTTCCATGAAACAGGTTTCTTGTTGCAACCTTTTTCAGGTGATTATTTCATTTTGTAAAACAGTATTTTTCATTATACCAATCAAGCATAGACTTATTTCCTTTTATCACGTGAAAAAGGTTACAAGAAGAGACTTGTTTCATGGTAAAGAAAAATCCGGTAATACTAGGCGCATTCCATTTGGATCTGATCTAGCTTACATTTATTGAATCAGATCACTTATTTATTTTGCTGTATGACTTCGCTGAATTTATTTCCAGTACTAGAATTAATTAATCTAATTTATTTGAAGCAATTTACCCCAATAAGTGCATCAGTTTGCTTAATTCAGTTCATTTAGTCATAGGCGTATTCCATTTGCCATTTGGATCAGATCTAACTTGCATGTACTGCACCAGATCACTTATTTATTTCACTGGTTTACTTCGCTGACTTTATTTTCAGTACTAGAATTACTGATTCTAATTTATTTGAAGCAATTTACCCCAATAAGTGCATCAGTTTGCTTAATTCAGTTCGCTTAGACATATTGTCTAATTTATCTGAACTGATTTAAGTGCACGAAATGGCAAATGGAATACAGCTATTGACTTATTCCCTTTTACCCTGAGACCGTCCATTTATTTATCTGCTATCGTTACATAATACCAAAATTATCTAACTACTTTGAGTGCGGTAAAGTGGATATATACAGGCTGTAACATAAATAAGGAATATTGATATTATCTCTTGAAATAATCATTTAATCAGAATAATTAAAACAGCGTTTTGAGGGCTTATGATTGCGGATATTTTGACAAGATTAGATATTTCTTTGCAAGTTTGTAAGCTAAAAATAATTGACAAGAAAGAAGAAATACAATATAACATTTTCTTGTACGAAATATAATTTTAGTATCAATAAAAGAAACCGAATGTTCCTCTCAAATTTCACTCTCTACGACTTCTGACAGGTTCAGGGTTGAACTCTGACTTTTATTTTCGTAATAAACCACAAATCTCCCCCACCCTGGCAGATTTAGCGCCCTTCGAACCATCTGAACCTTATGTAAAACACTTTACCACGTCCAGACATCCGTCGCTACTACCCCAAACGTGAATTGCAATTCTGCGGATTTACACCCTCGGAGGGTAGTAGGGAAGATGTGGACGGAAAATAAAAGGGTGGAACTCACACTCGACGACACTGATTAACCCCTGTCTGTTTCCAATATGTGAAAGAAGTCTTGCAAATTTTTAAACTGAAATTAATCAAATTAAAAGTATTTAAGGTGAATAATCTGTCGAATTTGGTCTGAAGCATGGACGCCCGTTAATTTTGTATCAAAGGGATTGAAATAGATAAATTATATTATACACTTGTAACACAAATTATATAGTATGTAAAATAAATTAAATAAATATATCATCACGTCTTCTTACCCATTACTGGGTGTGGCACTCTGCCGAAGCAGATCTCGGTAAGTGATATATTTTACGCGTGAAGTGCGGTTACCAGTCGTCAAATCACGGCCCCCAAATATGTTAGTGGTGGGTAGCTTTTGAAATTATGAAAATTGATTGTCGCCTGTGGGAATTGAACCAGGGTTCTCAGGATCCACAGGCCGACTTCATACCACTGAGCTAGCCACCCCATATAGTATGTATTTTCTGGATTTGAACCTATGTGGTTATGTCCCTACAGAGACTATTGAAACACACATATTACAAATTTTTACTTTGCATTGCCATGTTTATACTTTATTATAATATGTGCTACCGGCCAAGCCCTTGTTACACCCCCTAGCCGGTGCCCGATAGCTTAGGGGATGCCAAATTAATATGTCCCAACTTGGAATGGATACAGGAGTGGATACCGATCAAGAAAAAACGAGAAAAATCCCGACCTGACCAGGATTCGAACCCACGACCTCTGTTTCCAGAGGCTAGCACTCTACCACTGCGCTATCTCGGTTTTTAACACAAATTATATACTCGTACATCATTTATTCTAAGATCAAGTTTTAACTAACTAACATTTCATTTATGGGGTGGCTAGCTCAGTGGTATGAAGTCGGCCTGTGGATCCTGAGAACCCTGGTTCATTCCCACAGGCGACAAACAATTTTCATAATATCAAAAGCTACCCTTGTGGCTCCTCCACCACTAACATCTTTGGGGGCCGTGATTTGACGACTGGTAACCGCACTTCACGCGCAAAATATATCACTTACCGAGATCTGCTTCGGCAGAGTACCACATCCAGTAATGGGTAGAAGGCGTGATGATATATTTATTTATATTTATTTATTTTATTTAACATTTCAAACATCAAAATTATTTATTTTGTTTGTCATGTAGTTAAGTTTATTTCATAGCAATTATTCAATTACATTTTTGCACGTTACTAATGGCAACATGCAATAAAATCCTTTTGGCAATAGAAAGTATTTAAAAATGACATGGTTCTGACATTGGTAGTACAATAAAAATCTAATTTATATTCTAATCTATTGTAGTTATAGGAAGACTTGTATTATTTCTCTAAAGATTTTTAATATCCTGAGAATTGAAGATATTTAGAATTAATTAAAAGTTACTCAAACTAATCTTTAAGTTATAAACTTTCAGCGCCGAAGGAATTCAAATGATAAACTTAATAAGTTTCAAGTTTCAAACCATGACGATAGTTTAATAATTAGTAAATTAATATTCGAAACTATAAATAAAAAACATACAGTAGCATCATCCCCTTGGTACAAAACAATTTTTTAATTAAAAATTAAAGGTAGATAATTAGGAATTTTAATTCTAACCTAACTAATAAATGTCAAAATAAATTAAATTTCAAATATTTATTGTATCAGCCTGTGAATTTAAGAACTCGAGTTTGATTTCCACAACCGACAATTTTCACCACATTAAAACTACCCCTGTTGCTCCCTCGTCACTAATATCTTTAGAGGCCGTCATTTGACGGCTGATAACCGCACTTCTCGAGCAAAATATATCACTTACTGAGATCTGTTGCGACAGTATGCCACATCCAGTAATGGGTAGAAGGCGTGATGATATATTTATTTATTTTATGCACAACCGGGCCGAAAAGCATGTGTTTTAGCCCTAAAAAGCGGGCTTAAACACTTCTTTTTGACCCATTTTACCAATTGTGATTTTGACATATAACTTATGTACATATTTTATTGTTATTTTTTGTTGTGCATAAAATATTGTATGTACCCCGGGTGAAATTAGCGTTTCTGACCCTGAGCATGTTATTAGCCCTCAGCGCTTTGTGCCTCGTGCTAATAATCATGCCACAGGCCAGAAACGCCTGTTTTCACCCTTGATACATAAATAACTATTTTTATTTATTTCGATTGCTTGCTTGAACAAAGCTAATGGAGGTACTTATGCATCGTACTACGATCTGCAATTGCATCTTAAATGACGGTTAAATGAAAATCTCATCTATCAATACTGACCGTTATTTAAGCTGATTGAAAAGCTCCAGCCCTAAGCACACCGTCTTGTGAGCTTAATGTTTACGAGGAAATTATACAAACTGTTGCAGCTTTCGAAACGAGCAGCAAGCTTAAAGCTCAGCAAGCTGCTGAAGTTCTTCTTCTTGTTCGGTGTTCGACGTCGCGTTTGTATGTTCGTATATCGACGGCAGTGTTAGGGATGGTGTCAGCAAAGTATTCGTAGAGTTAGCAAGCCGGACAGGGACGTATTAGTTTGGAAAAGGCTAGGAAGAAATTTTAAGTTTTGTCTGAGAATGCAATCAGAAATTATAAAATTATTTTTCAGACGACCATGTATGAAAGTAACCATAACAACATCATAAATTTCTACAGAAAGTTGAACATAACATACACTGATATGTTAGTATAATGCACATTTCTAACATATCAGGTGAAGTTCCACTGATTGACAACAGATGGCGTTACAGTGTAAGAAAATAATAAAGTAAAGGAAAATTGAAAAATGGCCTTAGGGATCCTTAATTATGGTTGGTAAATGGATAAATACTCGATTTATTTCATATTAACATATATTTGGACGTTTCGACTCACCACCTGAATCATCATCAGCATATTCAATTTAAAATAAGCTCAACGTAGATAACATTCTAATTGTCTCCGTTGAGCTTATTTTAAATTGAATATGCTGATAATGACTCACGTGGTGAGTCGAAACGTCCAAATATATGTTAATATAAAATAAATCTAGTATTTATTCATTTACCAACCATAATTAAGGATCCCTAAGGCCATTTTTCAATTTACCCGTGATTTCTGGATCCAGTTTAACCTCAAAAGTAAAGGAAAAGAATTTGTATTACTATTTAAATCGAAGTTTTGGCAGATTTTTCGAGACATTTACAAAAACAAATCTTTTTTTTAAATTAATAATTACTTATTTACTAATATTTTAGCATTATTTCATATTTTGTCATTACGCTTAGAACAGTAGGAATCACCACACCTAACCTCAAACATCAAACGTCAACGCTAACCTTCAGAAACGTATCAGCTGTCAGAGTGTAATAACAATAATCGCTTATATCTCTCATGTTAAACATTATTTTAAACTAATTTTTTCACCAATTGCAATTATTCAATACATATTTTATGTTTTCATCCTTCTTGTTATTTCGATTATGGTACAGGAGCCCGTGCAGATACTAACATACAGGATGGTGAACGCAACTCTCGAACATAGGGATTTAACATGTAAAATCACAATTTTGTAATTTCCTGTTTCCATAATTATTTTAAACAAAAAAGCTTCAAATAAAAGTTTTAGGGAATAAAATTCTGCATCTAATACAATAAACAAAATTAATTTTGCATGCTTCGTAACGGCACAAATTTTATCTGAAAATAACGAAAATAGCCTGAAAACTATTGATAGCCATGGAACTAAAACAAAATTAAACAAATGTTTGACGTATAATCTGTCAAAATAATTTCTTTATTTATTATGTCATTTATTTTGACAGATAAAACGACAAACATTTGTTTAATTTTGTTTTAGTTCCATGGCTATCAATAGTTTTCAGGCTATTTTCGTTATTTTAAGATCAAATTTGTGCCATTGCGAAGCATGCAAAATTAATTTTGTTTATTGTATTAGGATGCAGAATTTTATTCCCTAAAACTTTTATTTCAAGCTTTTTTGTTTAAAATAATTAGGGAAGCAGGAAATTACAAAATTGTGATTTTACATGTTAAATCCCTATGTTCGAGAGTTGCGTTCACCACCCTGTATGCCAGTAAATTTATTATGATCTTTATAAAACCGAGAATTAATAAAATAACACACCCTCGTCCTTAGTAAATATAAATAAATTTAAAATACATCCACAAAAAAATTTCTCCGGCTCTGCCGTTATCATGTATCCCACCACGATAGCACTTCTAGCCCTATAACTTAACCCGAACCCGAACCAGGAAATTCTCTCGTTTTTGCGTCGTTTCCGGGTGCGTCACACTAGCTCTTCCAGCCAGTAACATCGCTTCAACAATAGAGAGAATTTTATTAAACGCAGGATTTAGGAGATCAGCAGAAATGGCTCTGCGACTCGTAGAGCCTTCTGTTCATAGATCACTCGAAAGTAATACTGTTAGTATAGAACGCAACTAAGGACTGGATTAGCGATAAATAGCAGAGAGTTAGTAAAGCGATAAAATAGATCTTTTTGGCTATTTTTATTGTCGTATATAAAATGAGAAGTTAGTTCTTCGGGAATTACTATTTCTATGATTACGTTTCTGGAAAAAGGTTCAAATAAAAGTTGCATGCTTGGTTTTATAAACGATAATAGTTATTAATAGAAAATGTTTGTCATCTGTGGGAATCGAACCAGGGTTCTCAGGATCCACACGCCGACTCGATACCAATGAGCCATATATCTCATTATTGTAAAATATACGAATAATATTAAACAAAACGAATGCAGAAGCAATGTACAACTATGTCACATACAGTGGCGTACCTAGAAGTTTTACCGCCCAGGGCGGTCTCCAATTTGTCGCCCTTTCTAAGTCAATCAAATGGTGGTTTTTATAAATTAAAAAAATAAATATAAAATTAATATATCACCACGACTTTTACCCATTACTAGGTGTGGCACTCTGCCGAAGCAGATCTCGGTAAGTGATATATTTATGCGCGTGAAGTGCGGTTACCAGCCGTCAAATCACGGCCCCCAAAGATGTTAGTGGTGGGGAAGCCACAGGAGTAATTTTAAATTTGTGAAAATGTTTTGTCGGCTGTGGGTATTGAACCAGGGTTCTTTGGATCCACAGGCCAACTTGATACCACTGTGCCATTACCCCATATACCCCATTACCCCATATAGTAATTAATAATTCGTAGAAATCGAATAGTAAACTTATGAAGTGAAGAAGTTGTTTTTTACAACTAAAACTAAATATAAAAAATATGTGCCGCCCGGTGCGGACCGCATCCACCGACCCCTCCTCTAGGTACGCCACTGAGCCACATACCTCATTATTGTAAAATATACGAATAGTGTTAAACAAAACGAAGTGGAGTGGCTAGCTCAGTGGTATGAAGTCGGCCTGTGAATCCTGAGAACCCTGGTTCGATTCCCACAGGCGACAAACAATTTTCATACTTTCAAAAACTACCCCTGTGACTCCTGCACCACTAACATCTTTGGAGGCCATGACTTGACGACTGGTAACCGCACTTCATGAGCTGTATTTCATTTGCCATTTGGTTCACTTAAATCAGTTCAGAGAAATTAGACATCATGACTTAATAACAAAATATATCACTTACCGAGATCTGCTTCGGCAGAGTGCCACACCCAGTAATGGGTAGAAGGCGTGATGATATATTTATTTATTTTTTTAGAACGAAAACAGAAGCAATGTACAACTATGTCACATGCATTCAAAAGACCTTTGTCTATAAATTATTTAACACCTTGAATGAAACTCTATTGAAAGTGTTGATAAGTACAGAGATATCGCTTTCATCATCTTGTGCTGCGTTCTTCGCAGTAAACTATCATCTGATAACATGTTTCACGTTAGCGTCAGTGTCAGGAACTGTTGCAATATGTACTGTATCCTGCGGGCAGGACAATCATTAACATTCATCTGTGGTTCGTCCTTTGCTGGAATGTGCGGGTGCCATGTCAGATAAATATGAGATCTGAGAGCAAACTATAAAAATAATACAAAAACTCTTTACCTATATTTTATATAATAGGTATGACAATCGTTTGAATTGGCATCATATCTAGGGTTATTTTGACATTGGAAAGAATAATAACTTTTCCTAGAGTTGTTGATATGTAATAAAATAATAATAATAACATGTTTTGTTCTAAACACAATAAATTATCCCACTAACATTTTAGGGAGTAGTGATTTGACGGCTTGTAACCGCATTTTATGCACAAAATATATCAATTACCGAAATCTGCTAAAGACAATGTCACACCCAGTAATGGGTAAAAAGCGTGATGATATATTTAATTATTTATAATAAAAATAATATATCATTTCAAAATGATTATTCATCAGACCTATTAAGTTACGTGATAAAAGTGAAATTTTGTCAACGGCCATGGCTGCACTCATTGGAACTGATGTAAGCGATAACGCGAGTTAAGGTAGTACTAGCGCGAAAAAAATTTTTGCAGATCTGAATGAAATTTGGCGCACGTAAACATTGGATAGTCATACGCATCCTGTTAAAATATGAAACACATTCATCGTCTGTGAACAAATATATTCGCTTGTAAAGTTGAGTTCTTATACACGAGGCTTATGGCGATCATCACTCAGAATCGCACATATTTGGTTTGTGTACCTCTAAAATTTTGCAGTTTCATTTAAAAACTAGTATGATGTTCTAGAACTATCCATGTATATTGTATCAGAAGGAGAAAGTTTTTTATCGTTTAGTAATGGATATACCGCAATGCAAAGCTTTGTTTTTAACGAAAAATTAAGAATCCCAATTTATAATGGCAACACCACACGGTGGTATGGTATTTGAAAATTCACTAGACCAACAACCTGTTAACAATTCATGATATTCAAATCATAATAGGTATAAAACACTTATTTTATTCAATTTTTATATTTTTTTGCGCGTCAGTTTCGCCACTCGACACCGATGGCGCCACCGTCACACTAGTACAACGTTGCGCGCGGGTAATACTTGGATGGGTGACCGTCCATTGAAATTCGCGTTGCTGTTGACTCTAAGACCTAAAACGCAGGATCAGGGCGTAATGGTGGCATATGACCTTAGTAGTTGGTCCGGCAGGAAGCGATTAAAAAAAAAAAAAGTTAAATTATTAAATGTTGTAAATAACTATTCTAACTTTTAATAAATAAATTTAAAAAAAAAACTGTTTTAATATTGAGGAACATTGCTTAACAACCCCCGAAAAAGAAGATGTATTACTAATAAAATAATTTCATCCCTTCACAATTTTCTGTTGAATTAAACTGAATCATAAATGTCACAGGGGGATATAAAATATTAAATCAAATGTTTGATACACTCATTGCGTTGTCATGGTAGCGAAAACGTGAAGCCGCAACCTACCATAATAAAAACTCTATAAAAAGAACAGTTTTATTATTTATCAAGTGAAGACCTATTTTCCGAGAAATTTACTACATTTTTTATAAACCAATTTCAGTTTCGCTGTTACAAAACTGCAGATTAATCAGCGCAATCTTTGATCTTAAATGGAGAAATAGTCATTACGAGTTTTCGTCGTTATTGAGAAAATTCAGTTAGCTTCGAGACAAAAGATGGTATTATTAATTGAAGTGAAATTGGAAATTGTTTTGCTGTTCACTAGATTGAGATGAATATTTCTCTCACCTTAGTTACAACCAATCAAAATCATAGGATTTGCATGGTAACGGGTGTATACCCGAATACAGGGTGTTCAAGTTAGTTGTGCCACCATTGCTATCTCGAGAACTATAAGAGATGCAAGGTTGGTTAAATTAGCAAATGTATTACAAAACTATAAAAAAATTTCTCGGAAATTATCAGATTATAAATGGCCAAATTCATCTCAAAAAATTTCCCGACAAATTCATTTTAGTGAAACCTTTCGATATATCGATAATCGATATAATTACCTATGAAAATCAGAAGTAAGTGTTCCAGTTGGAAATAAAAAAAACTATTTGAAATTGGAAAGACTGATATATAAATTTATTTTTTCTACGACTGCTATGAAAAGTTGATACTTATGCTTTTAGTTGTCAATAGGCGTATTCCTTTTGCCATTTGGATCAGATCTAACTTGCATTTACTGAACCAGATCACTTATTTATTTCGCTGGATTACTTCGCTGACTTTATTTCCAATACTAGAATTACAGATTTTATTTTACTGTGAAGTAATTCACCCCAATAAGTGCATCAGTTTACTACTTTCAGTTAATTTAGTCATGTGTCGAATTTATCTGAACTGATATAAGTGAACCAAGTGGCAAATGGAATACAGCTATCGTAAAGTTGATGGTTACTGAGTAACGAATAATAAAATACTTTACCGCGCGTCTCCTATAGTAACAAGCGGTAAAATACTTTACCACTCGCTTAGAAAAATATAAATTGTTGCTGAAATCTTAATTTATTGAAACAATACATACAAAATCTAAAATATAGGTTAATTCATTTTTACACTTTTACACATATTACACATGAAGTTTGCTGCGTTATGATTTGAAGTTGAACCTGAACGCAGCTGGGCAGCAGTGCCAACTTAATGAGAATGAGGGATGTTAAAATTGAAAGTGCAGTTTTGACAGTTTTGTATATTTATTCCGGAACTTGAAATGGTATTTGATAAATTTGTGGATAAATTAGATTCTATGATATTCTCATTAGAATTTTCAGTTAGTACGCCAATCACTATTTTCTGAGATTTTTAAGCACATTTTTTATTTATGTGTGAAAATTTATCACAAGCAATGATTGTTGATAACAGATTTTTAAAATTATTTACTGGGATACTGATATCGTTATGGTTACATATACAGAAATTGGTAGTCCGTGAATTGAACTAGCCCCATATTATTTTTTAAATTTTTTAGTAAGTAAAGTTGTAGATAAAATTATGTGTGTGCCTCAAGCGTAAAGTATCTTTAATGCTCTCGCGCTTCAATTATCGAGCACGAACAATAAAGATTCACTTTACGCTCTCGATACACAAATAACTATTCTGTTGTTGACAGTGACATTTGAAAATATAAATAAATAAAAATCGTTGTTTCCGTTAACGAAATAATTTTATTTCTCATAATTACTCACAGAGCAATAATCTAAAGTATTTCTATCACTCAACCTACTTGTATTTATTATAAAACTGACATGTTAAATAGTATTTCCGCCTTTACATGGCGTTGTACCAACTGTGCAACAAAAAGATCCCCAGAATTGTATTACCAACTGAAACACTTACTTCTGATCACTCCGTAGAACATTTGATTGTTTCATACGTTTAGAAACATCCTGTATAATGAAGACGACGCCATGATACAAGTCGACTGACAGATCTAAAAGTTTATGTATTCATTTCTGAGTAAGTTACATTTATTGTGTATCTTTCAAAACAGCCATAAGCTATTGTCTTTTCTTCTGTAGCAAATAATTTTCGTAAAGCATAGTAGTAAAGTCAAAAATGTTTATTTTAAAATAAAATATGAATTTGCACATAAATCTACGTAAACAAATCAAAATTCCTTTCACTTTGCGAAGAAAAACAGCGATGAATTCTTCACGTCTCTAATCTCCCCGTCGCCGGGTCTTTATGCGCAGACACGAGTTGGTATTTTATCCAGCGTGTTTGATATTTCAGTTTGAAACCCCTCCTAAAGCCGGCCCATCGTTTTCGTTAAATAAACACGATTTCCTCGAGCAAACATATTAGAGTTCGTCTTGCTGTACAGAAACGAATACTAACAGTGACTATAGCCAAATTGAAACATGTTTATTTATTGACTTGGATTTTCACTTTTTCTAATGTTGGCAACCATTTTAATACTTGATCAACTTTAGACAGACTATAGAACAAATTCAAATAAATTAATACTATTTTCAGTAGCCTATATTTTATGGTATCATTCGTTACTAAATTATTTTTTCACTTTTGTTGTTAAATAAAAATTGAATAAATAAATATATCATCCAGCCTTTTACCCATTACTCATGCTGGGTTGCATGAAAGTTTTATCGGTTCATTAGCAACTAACGGTTCAATAAATTTCAGAAAATCGCTATTAATACTGTTGCTAGATAAACAATTCTTTAACTAAAGAACCCTTTATTTTTTTCTTGCAACCCAGCATAAGTTTGATACTCTGCTGTAGCAGATCTCGGTATATAGTTAGAGAGCTAGGGTGCAAAATGATGTCTCATTTATTCCAGTGACAGAAATGGATTTTTTAACCTTTTGCACTCCAATTTTTTTTATGTGGTATACCGGCAACTCTTTAGGTTATAATGCGAAATTATTAGGAAAAATTACTAAACTTTTTAAAAATTAGAAAACTATATTTTTTTGGTAAGGTATTAAATAAAAAAATGTAGTTATGCTAAGAAATATATATTTATTATGATATAATATTGGAAATCAAAGAAAAATAAGCATATTCTAATTTTTATAAATTTTTAATGTGGTATAGAAAACAGTCTCCCAAATGCATATGTGGTGTGTTAGGACAATTGTCACAGTATTCACTAGTCCAAAACACGCGATTTTTTTCGTTTATGTCCTACAAAGCACTCTCACTATTCGAACTTATAATAAAATTGTCATATTCTATCGAAATTTCATCGGAAAAGTCACTTTGCACTTCAAAAACAAACTCGTCTTCACTACCACTAAATTCAACATTCTCCTCCATATTTATATTATTCGAATAGAATGAATGCGTATTTACTGTTATAAATGTAAAACATAGCAAAAAGCACAACGTATCACCAGTGTGTACTGTATACAACTGAATACAACTATTTGTAAACTTGTAAAAGGATCCTTTAATTTATTAAACAATAAAATGTAATCCTATTGTTTATGTCGCCGCTGCGGCGCCATTGGATTTGTTAGAATGATTCCTATGTCGCCGTGACGGAGTGCAAAGGGTTAATAGATAATGTCATGATAAACATGAAAAAAAGAAAATTAGATTTGGGAACGGGTGGACTATAGATGGCGTCAGTGGGAATGCGCAGATTTTAAGGGTGGTTGTTAATCCCTACACCAGTCCACTTTCAGAGCTTCTGTCACCAATGAGCAACCAGCAATAATTTCCGTCAATAATTTTTTTTTGTCATGTATTCGTCGTGAACAAGTAGTAATATGTCACACGACACCATAAAAATTGCTTACTTTGACCGGTTTTGTCGCGCATGCGTCACCGGCCAAAACTTCTGTCTATCATTTTTATTACTTAATTGTACCAAAATCTATAATTTAAACTAAAAATTAACCTGTACAAAATATGTCAACAACCACCATTAAAATCTACGCATTCACATCGGCGCCATCTATAATTGCCACCCGTTCCCAAATCTAATTTTCTTTTTTCATGTTTATTATGTTATTGAAACTTAAGCTACATTCACAAATCGAAATTAGTTTTTGTTTTATGCTTTATGTTTCAGTGTGTTTTTAGGTGGCATTCACAAATAGTTTTGCATTTGTTGATTTTAATTAGTAGTGACATCTATCATAAATTTTTGAAAATCGGTAATGCAGTAAATGCAACTGTCAGATGTGCTAAGTTACACATGCTGTCATATGTTGATTGTTTACTTTCGTATTTTTTGGAAGAAAAATGTAAATATTATCATAATAAGAAAGTAGGTATTAAAATCTTATTTTTATTTTCATTCATTTTGACACTCGAATAAAAACAAACTTAGGTTATCGTCAATGCGAAGGATGATAGAAAGAGACAAGTATATATCACTACATCATTCTACGCTTCGTCCTATTGGTCTATTCCTAAGTATAAAACGTAAAACTAAAACATAAGTTTGGAGTTTGCAAACTTTTGTGTTAAAACCAAAACTAAATACTGTTTTATGAATGGCTGCATAAGATGACATGTCTACAAGGTTATTAAAACAAAAATGGAATACATAAAACAAAAACTAATTTCGATTTGTGAATGTAGCTTAAACCTCACTTTACAAACAATTAATAAAACTTTACACTTTTTTGTTTTCTTAATTTATAAAATAAATAAATATATCATCACGCCTTTTATTCATTCTCACACAACTCTTTTCCAAAATAATGTATGAATTTTTAAATTCAACGCGACAAACAAAACGATGAAAATAAAATTACATTTTAAAATTCAGAAAAAGTTAACGATCATATGAATAAAGTAAATTATTCGTCTGAATACTTACATATTTACAGATATTTTCAGTATGAAAAAAAGATTTTTCATATCGCCACAGATTTACATAGCTTTCCAGTGGTGTAGTCAAAATGATTTTTAGGGGCGCACAGTAATTAATTAACATCGTTTTATTCATCGCTGTCAATCGGTTCTTATTTTTTTTTGGTGTGACGCTGAAAACTTATAAAATCAAATTCTTAATAGTTATTTATGTACCAAGGGTGAAAACAGGCGTTTCTGGCCCGTGGCATGATTATTAGCACGAGGTGCAAAGCGCCGAGAGCTAATAACATGCTTAGGGTTAGAAACGCTAATTTCACCCGTGGTACATACAATATTTTGTGCACAACAAAATAACATTTAATTATATGTTCAAACGATTAAAATATGGAAATAGGTTATATGTCAAAATGACATTTTGCAGAATCAAGTATTCACAATAAACAAAAATTGTCATTTTATTTATGTATCCATAGGAACTATTTTTGTTAAGCTCGCTTTTTCGGGCTAAAATACATGCTTTTCGGTCCGGTTGTGCATAAAATGTTAAATTTATTGTGGCATTATGCAATACAGGAAATCGAATGCTATTTTCTCATATAGCGATATAAAATTGAATAAATAAATATATCATCAAGACTTTTACCCATTACTGGGTGTGGCACCCTGTCTAACAGATATATTTAAGCGCGTGAAGTACGATTACCTGCCGTCAAATCCCGGCCCTCAAAGATGTTAGTGAAGGGGAAGCCACAGGGGTAATTTTAATTTGGTGAAAATGTTTGTCTGCTGTGGGAATCGAACCAGGGTTTCCAGGGTTCCCAGGATCCACAGGCCGATTTGATACCACTGAGCCACTTACACCATAATTTAAATATAAATAAATATATCATCACGCCTTCTACCCATTACTGGGTGTGGCACTCTGGCGAAGAAGATCTCGGTAAGTGATATATTTTGCGCGTGAAGTGCGGTTACCAGCCGTCAAATCACGGCCCCCAAAGATGTTAGTGGTGGAGGAGCCACTGGGGTAGTTTTTGAAATTATGAAAATTGTTTGTCGCTTGTGGGAATAGAACCAGGGTTCCCAGGGTTCCCAGGATACCACTGAGCCCCTTACCCCATAATTTGGGAGTAATTATATAATACTGTGATAGGTTATAAAACGAGGGTGTTAACAGCCCTTCCACCTACGTCACTGTTGTCGGAAACACATACTCCACCTGGAGGCTATGACGTCACAACACATATTTCCGCTCGCGACGGTAGAACAGACAGAATGTTATACATATTTGAATAGCAGATTACGAGAGAAAAGTCCTTTACGCGCGCGTACTTGATTTATTCGAGGGTCCTTTATTCTACCCTCTTTGTCGTATGAAATGTGAGTAATATTTGGGGCATTTTTCAACTGTTCTGGCTGCTTGGCCGGGGAAGTACCGAACTGCGTGGATACAAACGTTGAACGAAAAAGGTGCTCTGTTTTAAACTCGCGGTAAATCTTGTCAACACTTGCTAAATTACCACCTAAAACCATCTCATTTTAACATTAATTTTGTGATATATATATTGTTTATTTTTGACAGGATTTAGTACATCATGAGGTTTTAATTTTTTTGATGCGACAAATTCATAATTAAAAAATCTGGTGTGGGCACCACACGACTTTCTTATACACAGCATATTTCATATTAAAAACGCTGAATTGAACACTTATGACTTGCTCCTTGCATTTGACAATTATTATTTGACATATAAATGTTAAACATGTTTTTGTTTTCTGTTTCTATTGCTACTATGATTATTGAAATATATTATTAAATATATAAATTAGTTTTTCTCAAAATCAGACGCATATACAGGAAAATTGCAAATAACATTTTATGTTCCAAATATTTTTGCTAACATCTTTTATTTGAAACTTTTTTTCGTAACTGATTCCATTTTTGAAATAAATGGAATTTATTGTTTTGTGTTTCCAGTAAACTTCCTCTTCCGGTTTTTCAATTTCATTCAAAATCAACTCAGCTCTTCGTATTTTCATGAAACTTATAATTACCAAGTTTCGTTAACAAATCTTATCTCGTTCATGAGATATTGCACGACCGGACACATCCATCCATCCATCCATCCATCCACACACACAGACATCATTGAGAAAATGATCAAAACAGATTCAGTGGACCTCAAAACATGTATTTCCGCGAAAATCTCGTCAACGATTTTTTTCACTACGTATAAGAAAGTAAAAAGAGAAAATGAAATCTCATATGGACGTTCTGTATCATTCAATGGCGTGGTCCGCACCGGGTGGGACTAATTTTGGGGCGACATTTTTTATATTTAGTTTTAGTTGTAAAAAACAACTTGTTCACTTTATAAGTTTACTATTCAATTTCTACGAATTATGAATTACTATAAGATTTCGAATATTTTTCTTCATCGTCAAGTCAATGTAGGGTTGAGACTATTATCTCCAAAAATTCCTTTTTTACTGCTTAATTTAAATATGCCATCCAAGGGTAAAAAAGTTCCCCACCTATAGTTTGTCTCAATTACAATTATTTATTTATGTTTATTAATTTAATGTGGTAATGGCTCAGTGGTATCGAGTTGGCCTGTGGATCCTGAGGACTCCGGTTCGATTCCCACAGTCGACAAACAATTTTCACCAAATTAAAATTACACCTGTGTCTCTCCCACCACTAACATCTTTGGAGGCCGTGATTTGACAGTTGGTAACCGCACTTCACGCGTATAAATATATCACTTACCGAAATCTCCTTTGGCAGACTGCCACTCCCAATAATGGGTAAAAGATGTGATGATATATTTATTTTTTACTTAAATAAATATTACAAAGTAAAAAAAAATTATTTATTATACAACTTATGCTGTGATTTATTCCATTTTATCATTTATCCAACAGATGAGCCTATATCGCATCATTGATAAACCGGTCCTTAATCTGTTTTCTTTTTATCGGAAAATGACAGATAGTGAATGAAGTCAGCAACGGTTCTAAGTGGAAAGATTCGAACTGAAGTACGGAACAAATTCTGCGACGGCCGGAACTTTGATACAGTTTTATCAATATGTCTTTATGGCACGTTAGTTT
Source organism: Pterostichus madidus (assembly GCA_911728475.2). NCBI lineage: Eukaryota > Metazoa > Arthropoda > Insecta > Coleoptera > Carabidae > Pterostichus > Pterostichus madidus. The sequence continues at coordinate 12,374,955 of OU452315.1, forward strand.
CGCTTCAGAAATTGAGTTTCCTTTTACAGGATAAATAGACACCAAGACGCAAGACGCCCGTATTTTAGATGGAATGTGCTTCAAATATGAAAGAAAAGATGAAAATTTACTGAAATATTTACCCTCTTTTATTAAATACAGAGTGATCAGAAATAACTGTTTCAGTTGGCAATAAAAAACTACTTGAAATTGGCAAGACTGATACATATATTTAATTCCTGTTGTTGACAGTGACATTTTAAAATTTAAATCAATAAAAATCGTTGTTTCTTTTACCCACATCCTTTTATTTCTTAACATTACTCACAGAGCAATAATCTAAAGTATTTGTATCACTCAACCTATCTAAATAAATAAATAAATATATCATCACGCCTTCTACCCATTACTGGGTGTGGCACTCTGCCGAAGCAGATCTCGGTAAGTGATATATTTTGCGCGTGAAGTGCGGTTACCAGCCGACAAATCACGGCCCCCAAAGATGTTAGTGGTGGAGGAGCCACAAGGGTAGCTTTTGATATTATGAAAATTGTTTGTCGCCTGTGGGAATGAACCAGGGTTCTCAGGATCCACAGGCCGACTTCATACCACTGAGCTAGCCACCCCATAAATGAAATGTTAGTTAGTTAAAACTTGATCTTAGAATAAATGATGTACGAGTATATAATTTGTGTTAAAAACCGAGATAGCGCAGTGGTATAGTGCTAGCCTCTGGAAACAGAGGTCGTGGGTCCGAATCCGGGTCAGGTCGGGATTTTTCTCGTTTTTCTTGATCGGTATCCACTCCTGTATCCATTCCAAGTTGGGACATATTAATTTGGCATCCCCTAAGCTATCGGGCACCGGCTAGGGGAGGAGCCGCAAGGGTAGTTTTTTAAAATTGTGAAAATTGTTTGTCACCTGTGGGAATCGAACCAGGGTTCTCAAGATCCACAGGATGACTTCATACCACTGAGCTAGCCACCCCCTATCTATATATAAAAATGAATGTTTGTTTGTCCCGTATGCGTTCCTATATCATTCATCCGTTGCGATGCAACTTTGGTAAGTTGTTGTGCGCACGCCCGCAACGGTTTCTGACCTAGCCCAAGTCCAGTCCACCATCTTGAAACAAAATGGCCGTTAACTATCCTGAAAATTACTGCACTGATTCGATTCAAATTTGATACAAGCATAGACGAGAACCAATCTTAACATATAGATATAATAAAGCTTCAGTCCGTCATTTTAAAACAAAATGACCGCTAGCTATCCTGAAAATTACTGCACTGATTCAATTCAAATTTGGTATAGGCATAGACGAGAACCAATTTTAACATATAGGTATAATAAAGCTTCAGTCCGCCATCTTAAAACAAAATGGCCGCTAGCTATCCTGAAAAGTACTGCACTGATTCGATTCAAATTTGGTATAAGCATAGACGAGAACCAATCTCAAACGTTTTCAGTTTCCGGTACGACTCGCATTTGCAATGACCATCAACAAAGCACAGGGACAATCGCTACAAGTGTGTGGACTAAATTTGGAAAATCTATGCTTCTCACATGGACAGCTGTATGTGGCATGCCCACGCGTCGGAAAACCTTCTGATTTATTCCTGTATGTCCCAAAAAGAAAAACAAAAAATATTGTGTATCCAAAAGCACTTCAATAAACATAATTAAACACAAACACTTTCTTTCTTTGTCGTATGAAATGTGAGTAATTAATATTATATTGAGGATCAAAATATGCATAATTATGTAGAAATATACAAGAAATTAAATGGTGAAATCCCCAATTTCATATCTAGTTTCATATCATTTTAAATTAATCACAAACCTGATTGCATAAAACTCTATTCTGCACGCGTGACCTTCAAAAGAACTTTCATATTATACCAAATACGATTAGTTTTGAAGCACTTTCAATAAAACAATATTGTCGATAGAAAATTTAAAAATGCAAAAATGAACTTATATATAAAAAAAATACGATTGTGTCTGAGTGATTCGGATTCCACTATAAGCATAAAAAAATAAATAAAAAAATGACATAAATATATCTGATACGATGGTTCAGAAGTTTTATAAAATAGAGCCACGCCCTCATTTAATTCCAACATTAATAAAAGTTAAAGTAACTTAAAATATGAAGTTCGTATTCTATTCTTGTTATTCAGTCTGTATTCGTTTGTCATTTCCCGCCATTTTCTAACGAAATCATTATCCTGAACCAATTAAACTTGGCTAGGTAAAGCTTCGATTCAGCGGAATTATAATTAAATTTCTGAATTAATTCTGACATCACGTCAAGCCGAATGTTTTGGATAAATAATGGTGGAAGCAGTAGCGCTCGCATTAAATTCGATGCCACACAATAGAACATTCAACAAAAGGTTCCCTACGTACTTATAATTAATGGAATTAAATGTATGTTTATTTACTATTTCTACTCAAGTTTATTCTGTTATTTATGTTATTTTTTCATAATCCGTTCAGCATATAATAGGCTATTCCAACAGTAAGGCGTTTAAAGAAGTATTTCAATTTTGGTTGAATTAGTTTAGAACTTGATTTTTTATCTTATATGGTTCTATATAAATCAGACTGCGAGAAATCGAATGCCGTTGAGCGCATCTTCATATCTTTTTTAGTTTTCGAGTTACGGCGATTTTTGGCTTTTTAAAAATCTTAACTTTGAAGGCCCATATCTCGAAAACTAAAAGAGATATTGAAATGCGGTTTGAACGGCTATATTTCTCGTGCTCCAATTAACTTATATCGAAATTTTGAAAATTTTGAAAATTTTACTTTTTTTTTTAATTTTAATTTCTCCATATTTCAAAAACTTGAGGAGATAATGAAAATCTATGAAAACCAGAGAATTCCTCTCGTTAAAGTACATAGGTATGTAAAATTTCAGGCAAAAATTCGCAGAAATAAAGTTTGTATTATAAAAAAACGAAAAACCACTGTTTTTTGAAGATTTTTGAACCCCTTAAGATTTTTACGAATTTTGGCCATATTTAGTTTTTTTGTTCTAAAAATTGTATCAGTGGAGCAAAAATTCTGAAATTTTACATACATATGTATTTTTACGAAAGGAATTGACTGGTTTTCATAGATTTTCATTATCTCTTCAACTTTTTGAAATATGAGCAAAATAAAATTTTGAAAAAATAGTAAAATTTTCAAAATTTTCAAAACTTTAGTATAAGTTAATTAGAACACGAGAAATACAAACGTTTAAGCCACATTTCAATATCTCTTTTAGTTTTCGAGATATAGGCCTTCAAAGTTGAGATTTTTTAAAAGTCAAAAATTGCCGTAACTCGTAAACTAAAAAAGATACCAAGATGCGCTCAACGGCATTTAATTTCTCGTAGTCTAATTTGTATAGAACCATATTTGAATTTTTTTTATTTTTAAACTGGTTCAACAAAAAAAAACGCATTTTCATTCATCGTATTTTTTGCGATCATGACTCCGGCGATTAAAAAAAATATATTTTGAGGATCAAAATATATGCAGAAATATATGTGGAATCCTCAGACTAACCATACCTTAGACAAAGTCTGTCGTATTCAAGTCAATGCAGTGTTATGAAGTAGAGAGAGTTAAAGTAAGTTGTGGGTGAGACGGGTGCGCGGCAAGGAGCGAGTATCCTTTGATGTTATGCGAGTTGCAAACATTTGTATAGTTATTCTTATATTCAATTACTTACTATTTATACATCAAAGTAAAGGTTAGTGTTTGACATATTAAGTGTTTTGTATACGTACTTTTGTGTTTAAATAAATAAAATGCTCGTGTCTAATAACTGTCATCAACAAAAATGCAACCCGCATAACACCAAGGGATACTAGCTCTTTGCCGCGCACCCGCCTCATCAACAACTTACTTTAACTCTTTTTACTTCACAACAAACGCCGTTGTTCTCCGTCTAAGGTATGGTTAGTCTGAGGTGGAATCGAAAGATGAAATCCTCAATTTCATATCTAGTGTTATATTATTTTATATTAATCCTTAAGGTGGTACTATCATGGAAGCATTTACGACAGATTTTAATGAAATTTAAATATGTTATTTTTCATGAGTTTCTACATTAGTATGCAAATTTGTTGTTTTATTTACCATCCATATAATTAAATACTTGTTTTTATAAACTTTTTCGGTTACTTATACTTTTATGAGACTGTCATGATAGAACCACCTTAATGAGAAATTTTTCCTTTACTAATTTCTGAAATCGTTGTTCTACGTTTGTAATGTACATTATTAAATCAGCCTTTTACAAACTGCAATTTTGATCACATAAAAAGTAAGGGGATCGCGAAAGAATATATTTGTGATTTTTGCCTCCAAGGGGGTCATGGCTCCGAAAAGTTTGAAAACCACTGATTTATATTGACAGTTTAGAATGCCATGAACTGACATTTGTTATTTCAAGACAAATTGTTTATTATTTCTCGTAAAGCTTGTTAAAATATGTCTGATTGATGACGTTATAAGCTAATGTGTCTATTTCTTTTATAAATTTCTTAAAATGTGTGTAAAATAAATAAAAATATAAATATATCATCACGCCTTCTACCCATTACTGGGTGTGGCACTCTGCTGAAGCAGATCTCGGTAAGTGATATATTTTGCGCGTGAAGTGCGGTTACCAGTCGTTAAATCACGGCCCCCAAACATGTTAGTGGTGGAGGAGCCACAGGAATAGCTTTTTCAAATTATGAAAATTTGTCGCCTGTGGGAATCGAACCAGGGACCTCAGGATCTACAGGCCGACTTCATACCACTGAGCTAGCCATCCCATTAAAATGTGTGTAGATAAGTATAATTAGCGTTTTAATAGTCAACATTTAGATCCATAAAAATGTGTATTTTTTCAATTACTTTGAAACACTAGTGCGCAAAATCAAACTTTACTTTAGCTTCCATGGTAATGTAAACCTTATTTTGAATGATGCGAGTACAAAAAATTCTTAAAATAGCCCAATTTATCTAGTGTGAAATTCTGTATCGGCGGTACTGTCTACGAAACATTTATACAAACTAAGTTGTATGTGATGATAACATTCGGTATTCGGTAATTCATTAAGTTATTTAGAGTAACATGTGTTCGTTGTGTGTATATAAACTCAAATTCGAAATTTCAAGCTAGGAATTAACAGCAATGTAACAAACAAAGCTTGATTTAGTTCTCCGTATTTCTGTTCAATTCATTGACAGAAGTTAGTTATATTCATCAACGAAATGTAGAGAATATTTCAACATTTCGATTCGGTTTAATGTATACAGTAGGGTACTAATTGACAGTTGACAAATGTCAAAATATATTGTTTTTAACAAAAAATATGAATTTAGCCTTGAAAAACTAACTAAAATCTCGAAAAACCGGTAAAAGGAAGGAAAACCATTTAGACTTATTTGTTGATAGCTTTATTGACAACCGTCAATAATGAAAATGTCAATTCTGACATCAGATTCTGATTGAGCGATGTCAAAACTATAAGACTACCAAGTTTGAGAATGTCAAACATATATTAACGTCTTTGACGTTTTTCTACAAACTTCTTATTATTCAAATTGACGCTACACCGTGTTTTTTTATCCAAATGACTTAAATTTTAGTCTGTCTGGAAGCTTATTTCATAAGCTTTCTGGCAGTTATCTTGAAATATTTTTAGGTCTAAATCGTAAAAAGTTAGACATAAAAGTACCGGGAAAAGCAATTTCCTCATTTAAACTACGGGCAAGTATTTAGCACGTTTTAACGTCATTTGACGGACCTGGGATTTGGACTCAATTGTTTTAAATTTATTTTGAGTAGTTTTAGATGGTGCGAGCATCAAATTTCCGACTTTGCAAAAATAACGGACACCCTAGTATACAGGCTGTCCCAGATTTAAACAACCTAACTTAAACAACAGATTACCTATACTTCGTAAACAGATACGACACTCACTGTTGGCACCTTTGGTGTTTGTGTCTCTAGAAAAATTTTCTAACCGCCAAATTAAAAAAAAATGAATTTCTCTGGAATAAAACATTTACGGTGTTCAAATGAACTTGATACCTCATTTAGGTGTTTAATCCATGCGCGTCTGCTTCTTTCATTACCGTTCACACATACTTCTCGAACGTCAAAATAAGAATTAAAAACAAAACTGCAAGTTTAGTGTATATTAAAATGTCAACATTAGTTAAAAGCCTTAGTCTAGTTCAGAATGTAGTTTATAATTACAAAGCACTGGGCTGCATTGTGCTCATGTACGTATTTTCAATTAACTTGATTGCAAAATGTGGTTTATTTGCAAATTTCCACTAGATGCTTTCATTCAGTTTACTTGTGCGAAATTAATGTTTTATTTTGAAAAATTTGTTTGTGATACCCGCTGAGAATGGAAAATAGGCGCTCCAGCTTCACAACTGTTCACAGATTTATAATCGATCAATTTTACGAAATACTATTACTGTCATAGAGTAAGTAATACAGAGAGATTAGAAGTAAGTGTTTCAAAAAATACTTGAAATTGGTAAGACTGACACATAAATTTATTTCCTGTTGTTGACAGTGACATTTGAAAATTTAAATTAATAAAATCGTTGTTTTTCTTACGCACATCCTTTTATTAATTAACATTACTCACAGAGCAATAATCTAAAGTATTTCTATCACTCAACCGATTTGTATTTATTATAAAATGACATGTCAAATAGTATTTCCGCCTTTACCTGGCGTTGTGCCAACTGTGGAATAAAAATATCCCCAGAATTGTATTGCCAACTGAAACACTTACTTCTGATCACTCTGTATTATTTTTCTTATATCGCGTTTAGAAAGTGAATTTTGTGGAACTGTTTTTGGCTAGCTCAGTGGTATGAAGTCGGCCTGTGGATCCTGAGGTCTCTGGTTCGATTCCCACAGGCGACAAATTTTCATAATTTGAAAAAGCTATCCCTGTGGCTCCTCCACCACTAACATGTTTGGAGGCCGTGATTTGACGACTGGTAACCGCATTTCACGCGCAAAATATATCACTTACCGAGATCTGCTTCAGCAGAGTGCCACACCCAGTAATGGGTAGAAGGAGTGATGATATATTTATTTATTTATTTATATTTATGTTTTTGTCAGATACAGTGCTACAAAATTAAATATTAGATAATTATTTTGAGAATATTATCATTTTCTGTTGATGCCATTTGACTTTTGAAAATTGAAATTAATAAAAATCGTTGCCACATCCTTTTACTTCTTAACATTACTCACAGAGCAATATTCTATTTGTATTTCTTATAAAAATTACATGGGGTAATGGCTCAGTGATATCAAGTCGGCCTGTGGATCCTGAGAATTCTGCTTCGATCCCCACAGCCGATAAAACATTTTCACCAATTAAAAACTACCCCTGTGGCTCTCCCTCCACTAATATCATTGTGGGCCGTGATTTGAGGGTTGGTAATCGCACTTCACGCGCATAAATATATCACTTACCGAGATCTACTACGGCAGAGTGCTACACCCAGTACTGGGTAGAAGGAGTGATGATATATTTATATATTTTTAGTTTACATACATCCTGTGTTTAGTCTGTGGCAATACTACTAGCACAAAAAGTAAATATCTAATTTTCCTGTAGTATGTGCAGTAAACGTAAACTAGAATCTGCATCAAAGTGTGCCATGGTCGTTAGCCGTTATGTCGTTGTCAATGTTTCCAGCGTCACTGCCTTTGATCTTCGCAAAATTAGCAAAAATATTCAACTTCAAATAGAGCACATATTGGTAAATGGTTTTGCGCAGATCGCTGTGGATGAGTAACCAGCAAATATCAACTAATATTACATATTATCAGAGTCAGAAGTTTAGCTAGTCGGGTTTGAAATTGAATAATTCCAGATTGCAAAAATTTCAAATAAATAAGTATCAATAATTTGAATGCGGCCTCGAAGTTCAAACAACCGCTGAGTCAAGTAAAAACATTTTCCTAAAGTATTATGTATACTATTATTTTCTGAAATTTTATCATAAATAATTTAAAATGTGTAATTTTTTTGATAAGAATCACATTGAGATCAGACTACGTATCCAAGGTTACAACAACAGAAACAGTCAGGTAAAGTACAAAACAGTTAGGTAAAGCCTTTACCAGACTGTTTTGTATTTTCCTTAACTATTTTTTATTGTAACTTTGGATACATATGTTACCTGACTGTTTTGGTAAACATCTACTTTTCATACTAAAATTGGTCGAGAAAGTGATATATTTATGCACGTGAAGTGAGGTTACCAGCCTTAAAGTCACGGCCCCCAAAGATGTTAGTGGTGGGGGAGCTGCAGGGATAATTTTAATGTGGTGAAAATATTTGTCGGCTATGGGAATCGAACCAGGGTTCTCAGGATCCACAAATCGACTCGATACCACTGAGCCACCTACGTCATTTGTAACTCTTAACAATCTAATTTTTTACAATTTTAACTTGTATGTACTATAGTTGATTTTCATTTAATCTGATGAATTTCCAAATTTTGTTTCTTATTTTCTAACAAAATGCGTCAATTTTTATTAACTTATTTAGTATTAATTATCTGTGCTAACAGTTAATAAAACGGCAAACAAAACTCAATATTAACCAAACAAAATAAAGCACACCGTTCATTCAACGAGTTTTTCAAGAAGAAAAACCGCCTAATGTGTGCTTAAACTTTAATTAAATCATATGAAAACAGCAGAAGGTCAGCAGACGCGTCCTGAGAGCGGAAAGACAGAGAAAGAAAATAGAAACGCAATATTGTTTCTCCTTCTTTCCGTCTGTAGGGTTTTAGAGCAACTAAACAGAGCCCAGAGCAGTAGGAGATTATTTGCCTGTTGCCTAAAACCGTTTTAAAGCCTGTTAGACAAATTAACACCATAAAATTTATAATCAGATTAAAATATTTAACGACGAGACTTCAACAAGGTGGAAAAATTGGTTGAGCCACTTTTACGGTTCAAAAGATGGTTTTACTTTGACGGGTAACTTTCAATTTGTTACATTAAGTTCTATAACTTCATTAGTATTTTATTTAACTAAGTACAGAAATGTCTACTGTTGCAAGAAAAAATAGTACATTATTTTTTAAAGTGAATCTGTAGGTATTAAATCACTTTCGCTCAGTGGCGTACCTAGAAATTTTGCCGCCCAGGGCGGTCTCCAATTTGGCGCCCTTTCTAAGTCAATCAAATGGTTGTTTTTATAAATTAAAGTATAAAATAAATATATCAACACGACTTTTACCCCAGTAATGGGTGTGGCACTCTGCCGAAACAGATCTCGATAAATGATATATTTATGTACGTGAAGTGCGGTTACCTGCCGTCAAATCACGGCTCTCAAAGTTGTTAGTGGTGGGGGAACCAGAGGGGTAATTTTAATTTGGTGAAAATTGTTTGTCGGCTGTGGGAATCCAACTGAGGTCCTCAGGATCCACAGGCCAACTTGAAACCACTGAGTCATTACCCTATTAAATTAATAAACACAAATAAATAATTGTAATTGAAACAAACTATAGGTGACGAATTTTTTTACCATTGGATTTAACTTAGGCAGTAATAAAGGAATTTTTCGAGATATTTTCAATCCTACATTGACTTGACGATGAAGAAAAATATTCGAAATCATATAGTAATGGGATGGCTAGCACAGTGGTATGAAGTCGGCCTGTGGATCCTGAGGTCCCTGGTTCGATTCCCACAGGCGACAAATTTTCATAATTTGAAAAAAGCTATCCCTGTGGCTCCTCCACCACTAACATGTTTGGGGGCCGTGATTTGACGACTGGTAACCGCACTTCACGCGCAAAAAATATATCAGTTACCGAGATCTGCTGTAGCAGAGTACCACACCCAGTAATGGGTAGAAGGCGTGATGATATATTTATTTATTTATTTATTTATATAGTAATTCATAATTCGTAGAAATCGAATAGTAAACTTATGAAGTGAACAAGTTGTTTTTTACAACTAAAACTAAATATAAAAAATGCTGCCCCAAACCCCGGCATATTTACCCAATTGGCTATTCCAACAGTACGGCGTTAATAGTATATTAAAGAACTAGTTTCATAATGCAATCGTCCTTTGAAAAACTCGCCACAGAGCGGCTCGTTTTCCAAATTTGGACTCGTGCGTTAACAGCCCTTATGAAACGTATTCTTTATACTATTTTTTCTATTGAGGTAATTTTATCATTCCGTTAGATTTTTAAAAACTGCGACTTGTCAAAAATATAAGTTGGTGTTTTTTATCATTAATGTTGGTAGCGCTTCTAATAACACAGACAATGGGCCTTTCAAGACTTTTTTGAATTTTTTATATATTAATCTACGTAATAAAATAATTATACCCAATTTTTTAATTTTTTTAAAAAACTTGTATTAAGCATGATAAAAATATTTAAACTTTCGAAACAAATGAATATGACGTAGTTGCATCTTAGCTTAAAGAGAGACAGATAAGACAAAGATAAATAACACGTAACTTGTCGTTGTCAGTAGAATCCTCAGACAAAACATAACTAGACGGATAATATCGGCGTTTGTTGTGAGTCAGAAAGGGATAGAATAACTGGCTTGTGAGGCGGGTGCGCGGTAAACACATCAAAGTGTACTCGCTCCTTGCCGCGCACCCGGCGGACCCAAAATTTATTCCATCCCTTTCTGCTCCACAACACTGCATTGACTTGAATACGGCATAATTCGTCTAGTATTATACGTCATTGGTAGAATCGTAGAATGCTGAATGCTTATTTCTTCTTCGTCTTCTTGAGCACCGACAAACGTTTCAGACAAAGCTCTGTGATTGGCTTAATGCAACTACGTCATTGCAATATGGCAGTGCGAACGTTTTAAATTATTCAACTTTAACTTTCATATTTCAGCAATAAAGATATAATTTATGGTATGATTTTATATTGTATTAAATATGATGTACGGTCAAGAATTTATTTTAATAAATATATATTAAAAAGCTCTACCACTTGAATCCCCCATTGAAATATCATATTTTTTTATAATTAATCAATATTTTGCCTCTTTTTCCTTATAATTCCTTCAAGTTGTCGCCTGTAGAAGCAACAGAGCTTTCACAGTGTTAGAACAGCCCGTATTCTTTTTTCAAAAAAAGTATAATACCCTCATTATTTCATATTACGCTGTAAGAACGTAGCAATTATTTTTCTACCCAGTTGAGTACCATTCAAGAACGAACTTTCAAGTAACGTCTCATTCAAAAGTATAATAACTAAGATTATAGAGTATTTATATCCCCATAAATTTGTTGTAATAATAGCAGAAACTTTTCACTTTGACTATATTTCATTCGTTTACAACCCCTAGAATGGAAAAATAAAATTGTACGCTTTGAAAAACAACAGAAAAATAAATAAAATAAATATGAGATGTACCTTGTAAAAATTATATTAGAGAAACTTTTTATATTATTATTAAAAATATTAAGGTAGTACTAGTGTGAAAAAAAATTTTACAGATCTAAATGAAATTGGGCGCACGTAAACATTGGATAGTCATACGCTTCCTGATAAAATATAAAACACATTCATCGTCTGTGAACAAATATATTCGCTTGTAAAGTTGAGTTCTTATACACGGGGCTTATGGCGATCATCACTCAGAATCGCACATATTTGGTTTGTGTACCTCTAAAATTTTGCAGTTTCATTTGAAAAACTAGTATGATGTTCTAGAACTATCCATGTATATTGTATCAGAAGGAGAAAGTTTCTTATCGTTTAGTAATGGATATATAGCCATGCAAAGCTTTGTTTTTAACGAAAAATTAAGAATCCCAATTTATAATGGCAACACCACACGGTGGTATGGTATTTGAAAATTCACTAGACCAACAACCTGTTAACAATTCATGATATTCAAATCATAATAGGTATAAAACACTTATTTTATTCAATTTTTATATTTTTTGAGCATCAGTTTCGCCACTCGACAACCGATGGCGACACCGTCACACTAGTACTACCTTAAATTGATTTTATGTTAATTACAATAGAAGACGCAATTAATCAATCAGTTTCTCCACAAATAGTTGATTATCCTCCCCTATTCTGTAACTGGATCATTATCTGTTAATGATCGATAAGTTAAGGACAATTTTTCATGATTACGGTATAGATTATTATAATTTTGATATTCTATGAACAGAATTAATTTACTCTGACATTTTAATATTATTTTCATACATATTTCTGACTTTACGTAGTTGTTATTACAAAAAATGTAATGACAGATCAATGACAGTTTCGTAAAGCGTGTACTTAAAATAGTTATTTATTATAAAAGTGTTTTATTAGGTATATAAAACACGTAAGAAAAGTTTAAACACGAGACCGAAGGTCGAGTGTTTAATATTCTTCTTCTTCTTCTATATAATTCAGACTACCAGAAATCGAATGCCGTTGAGCGCATCTTCATATCTAGTTATCGAATAACAGCGATTTTTGACTTTTTGAAAAGCTCAACTTTGAAGGCCCATATCTCGAAAACTAAAAGAGATATTGAAATGCGGTTTGAACGAGTGAATTTCTCGTGTCCTAATTAACAAACACCAAAATTTTGAAAATTTTGAAAATTTTAAATTTTTTTTCAAAATTTTCATTACTTATTATTTCAAAAAATTTAAAAGATAATATAAATCTGTGACCACCAGTGAATTCCTCTCATAAAAGTACATAGGTATGCAAAATTACAGGCAAAAATTCGATCAGATAAAGTTTTTATTACGAAAAAACAAAAAACCACTGTTTTTTAATTATTTCTTAAGGGGTGGGTACCCCTCAAGATTTTTACGAATTTTGGCCATTTTTTGTTTTTTTGCTCAAAAAACTGTATCGGAAGAGCAAAAATTCTGAAATTTTACATACATATGTACTTTCACGGGAGAAATTCACTGGTTTTTACAGATTTTCATTATCTCTTCAACTTTTTGAAATATGAGCAGAAGAAAATTTTCAAAAAAATAGTAAAATTTTCGAAATTATCAAAATTTTAGTATAAGTTAATTAGAACACGAGAAATATACTCGATCAAACCCCATTTCAATATCTCTTTTAATTTTCGATATATGGGCCTTCAAAGTTGAGATTTTCAAATAGTGAAAAATCGGTGTAACTCCAAAACTAAAAAAGATATGAAGATGCGCTCAACGGCATTCGATTTCTCGTAGTCTGAGTTATATAGAACCATATTTTAAATTTTTTCGATTTTCAACTGGTTAAACAAAAAACCGCATTTACATTAAACAATTTTTTTGAGATCTTGACTTCGTTTGTAATGTACATGACTGAATCAGCAATTTTGATCACATAAAAAGAAAGGGGGTCGCGAAAGAATATATTAGTGAATTTTGTTTCCAAGGGGATCATGGTTCCGAAAAGTTTAAAAACCGCTGGTCTAATCTATTAGGATATTTACAAATAATTCCAGAAATACAAATCAACCTGCCTGTGGGCACAATATTTCACGTTGAAAATTTATGAAAATGTTGAATTAAGCTGAATTTCTTTTTAAAACATCGTCACGTTGGATATAAGCTAAAAAACCGTCGGTTTTCTCAAAAAACTAAATTAACAATAAGAATTGTACCATGAATGTAAATATTTATAAATAAAATATATTTGATAACTGACTGTTCCGTGTATAATCATGTATTTTAATCACTTGTCATTAAAAATAAATGCATAAAGTATCTCAAAAGCCGCTATTATAAGATCAATTATTAAAAAATGGGTTTTTAGAAATAATTGTTTGTGTTTTCAATTAATCCGTAAAGATTTTTATTTACTGGTAATTAAAGATTAATCACAGTAAAATATTCCAAAATACAACGAAATGACAACTTAAAACCACAAATACAATATCGATTGGTTCAACTTTAAAATGATTACTGCCGTTTAGTTGCTTATTTTCTTTTTGTGTCAGGAACGGTGCTGCAAATGATTAATGACGCACAAATTTACATTTTAAATTGACCTTTAAGGATACTCGGTAGTAATTGGACCAAAACTTCTTACGACAAATTTATCTGACATATTTCTAATTTAGTGAAACTTACTCTAATTTAAATAATTGTTATAGTTCATTACAAAAATTTACAGATATGTAAATAGCTCTGCGTACGTGTCGCGACGTTCACTAACATTTTTTTATTGCTAAGTTTTGAATGTTATAGTTTGAAAAAATATAAAAATTACGTCTTAAAAATGCATTTCATGTGTATATAAATATTAGATTGCTACGTTTAAAAGAATCGAAATTCATCGGGCGCATAAACCAGGCTGATATAAGACTGGTGTTGCCATCTACCGGGTTAACTGTGAACCATTTGACAGTTCGTCGCAGCCCACTTGCAAATGTAAAATTATCAAGTTTCAAATGTGAAATGTGAAATTCTGAGCGATGGCAGAAGCTTCATACGAAAGTGACATTATAGAAGGATTCCTCTGTCCGATCTGTAAAGCTGATTTAAAGAAATTTCATCGTTTGAAGACACATTTTCAAGAAAATCATCCTGAAGATCAGGATGTATTAAAATCTCTTAAAGGTTAGCGCTGTAAATTTTACTGTAAAGACCATTTTATTAATTGTAATTCACTGCAGGTTTATTTGGAAAAGCAACTAAGAAGATTCTTAAGCTAGACGAAGATTTAGAATCCGTCAAACCTAATTTAAACTACTATGAATCTGAACCGGAGTATCAAGAAATCGGATACACCAGAAGCCACACCAAATATTTCAAGGCAGTCAGATGCAATAGATTAGAACACTTTGCAACAGAAACAAATAAATTAATCATAAGATTAGACCAATTGTTACGAGTAGATTCTAACACTGACCGTCGACAAAGGGAACAACAAGTAGTAGAATGGTTAGATGGAAGTACTGTTAAATTATGTCCTCAATGTGCGAAATCTTTCAATTTAACAAGACGTCAGCATCACTGCCGACTTTGTGGAGCTATTATGTGCCATGCTTGCACTGCTTTTCTCTCAGAAAATATGGCCAGTAAGTTACTTATTCTCATGCTGGGTTGCAAGAAAAAATAAAGAGCTCTTTAGTTAAAGAATTGTTTATCTAGCAACAGTATCAATAGCGATTTTCTGAAACTTATTGAACCGTTAGTTGCTAATGAACCGATAAAACTTTCATGCAACCCAGCATCAACTTCCAAAATTTGTTATTTATTTGAAATTATTTTTAGAATCAATCATTTCTGGAATGGTTTCGAATGAAATTGAACCACCAAAAAGCTTAGATGAGACAAATAGCTTACGACTCTGTACTCATTGTATGAACATGTTAGAAGGTCGTAGACGTTTACAAATGAATCGAAATATTCATCCAATCATCTGTGATCTTTACGATAAACTTTGTACGATTATGAAGAAAATTGAGCCTGACATCGAACAATACAGAAAAGTACAATACAACTAAAATATTTATAAAGACAACTACTACAGTTTTATTTTTAGATGTGTGCAAGCTTGCACGCAGGGGAATCAACCTACAGCCTTTCTGATACGCAAGCTCTTCGCGGCAACATCGCAAAACAAGGCGAAGCCCTCGATATAATCAGCAAAAAAATCGCTAATATTCCTCTCAATCCAGATATCCCCAGAGCCTTAACACTCCAAAATGCAATTCGTCGTTCAACATCCAACTTCATTAAGGATTCAATCCTTTCCCTTCCATCGTTGCCAACTCCCACAGAGTTGGCAGAAAAGCGCAACCGATTCCACAACAACATTCCAATTTCTTTAGCATCTCCACAAGTTCTGCGGCTGCCAAAAGTAACGCCGGATACTGGATGGTCACCAGTAAGCACAGGTAAAGCGATTACGGATGATGTATCCGATCCATTAATTCAACAAATGAATATTGTGAGAGGGTATATTAAACAAGCGAGAGAGGCCATGAAATTTGAGGAGGTAGCTTCACTTGAAGCGCATTTGAGGGAATTAGAGGAGGTGTTTTATCAGCAGTCTTTAGCTAGCAGTGAACCAGATTTCAGTGACACGTAAAAATTTCATTTATTTAATATTATGCCTCGTCCACATGTGGAAAGTTTTTAGAAAGAAGAAGTAAAGCTTCTTGGAAATTAGCGGCATCTTTTTGAAAAATTACTAACTTCTTACTTATGGCACAGTAATTAGCTCATAACAAAAACTAAGAAATTTTCAAGGAACTTGATTTTTTCTTCTTTCTAGAAAGATTTCTGAGAAACATTTTAGGAAGAAGTCAAAAACGCTTTTTGAAAATTAGCTGCGCTTTATCGCGAGAAAGATTTCGTGTAAAGTAATTAACATCATGTTTATGGCGCAGTCGTTAACTCATTTCATATCAAAATTGACAGATTTTCAAGACACTTTTTTGACTTCTTCTTTTTAAAAAGGTTTCTGATAAAACTGTCCTTGTGTGCACGAGGCATTACAGTATAAATTGCGTACGTAATTAAATACTAAAGGCGTGGAGATTTTTCATGAGCATTTTCCTTGCTGTTGGCAATTCTGGATCCGAATTGAAGAGCTCGTTTGCGCAGCACTGCCGCTTGTGTTAAACCTAAATCAAACGCTAAACTTCTTAAAAGAAGTTTATCTCCTAGTCCTTGTATTACTTTCTCGCTAGGATAGCATCTAGAATATAATTATATTTAATTATGTACAACTAGATTGTTCTATTTTTCCTTGCACAACATTTCGTATTCGCTCTCTAATTGTCTAACTTATACAGTAAATAATTTTATTTTGGTACCTGTCCCATGCCTCCAATTTCCTGACAAATTCAACAATATTTTCATCTAAATACGGAGTGCGGACCTGTCGTCCGTGATCTGAAATTACTCTATCATCTCTCGCAAGATTTCTATGTGAAATATTCTTCCAGTCTGTATCCAGTTCTTTTGTTAATTCTTTCCAGTTTCCCCGTTTAAATGCAGCCCTATGTCGAGTGTATCCTCCGAATAATTCATCAGCCCCCATCCCTACTAAAACTACCTAGAATATAAGTTTAAATATATCGCATCGGTAACTTCTATTAAATGTTAGATAGATTTATTATATCATTCCGGACTTTAAAACTTTAAAAATACTATATTGTTGATTATTTGTTACTTCAATAAATTATGAAGCAAAAAGAATATAATTTATTTTTACCTAGCATTTCCTAAATTGTACAAGGAGATTCCGAATTAATCGGATGCATTAATTAATTAGAAAAAACAAATTCTTACCCTACAGGGTGAAATATACGATTCGGTTGTTCCTCTGGCAGCAAACCAAAGCGCGCATCCTAAGCTTTCATCCAAAATACTTTCCAACGGATAAATAAGATCACTAATTCTCTCATTTCGTTCTAAATTTAATTCATTTTGCGTAATATTTATTTCTAATAAATTCCATTTTCTATTCGGTCGCAACTTTTGTAATTCTGCTAAAGTTTGACGCGCTGTTATCCTATCGGGAGTTTCATAACCATTTCCTTTTTCAAAAGCAACATTCATTAAATCAATTGGACGATTAGATTCTATAAATTCATCGGCTAGTAGTGAAAGAATCGCGCAATCTAAACCCCCAGAAAATAAAACCCCGACTAAAGAATGATTACAAGATTTTTTTTCTTTGATGCAGTCTTTGCAGAATGCTGGTTGATTATTTATTCGCCTAAATATTGCATCCTTTAATAATGATTTTAAGATTGAAATATTTAATTTCCATTTGTCATTTGTTAGTATTATTTTAAATGCGTCATCTGTTTTTAATGACTCTATGTTTTTTAATATTAAAATATCAGATTCATTCGGCTTTTTAAATGTTGTAATATTTTCTTGTGGAGAATAATTTTCTACTGTAACTAATAAAGATAAAAATTCGTTTAACTCAGTAAGTTTTTCGGAAAAGTGTTGGTTTTGTACTGCCCATGGATACAAAGTAATTTGAGTCAAAGATTCTACATTTAAATCAATACAATAAATCCCTACAGCAGGTAGTTCTATCATTGCAAAATGCATTTTTCGAGAAGCAACGCTCGTTAATATGATTTTATTTTGATCTTTACCTATTAATAAACTTCTTCTACCGAAAGTATCGCGCCCAAAATACAATTTACATTTTATTTTGTCTATTAAAATAAACGCGTAAGGCCCCTGAACAGTTGAGAATGTTTGTAAAATAGATTCTGAATTTTCAATAGCGTTAAGTAATGGTTTTGTGTCTCCGTCTGTGTGTCGTAAATTAGATGAAAGTATTTTATTGCCTATAAATTTAAATTACATTTACTAGAAGTAACAAATTTGAGAAAATATAACGCTAGTACCAAAAATGTCCCCATTATATAAAAACCACGATTTATCGCTCTCAACGGGCTGATTTGTTAATTTTTCGCCCTGAAGCCATAATACAGTACTACTTAATAACAAATTCCAGTTTTTTACAGTAGTATAAGTTACAGTTTCGTCATCTGGGCCCCTTCTTTTCAAGTTTTTCTCGCATTTACAGTACTAAAATTTATATTTTTTAATTACAATCTTTTTATCAAAACATATAATACTGATATTCCTTACAATTTTATTAATTTCTTGTTGATTAAATTCATTTAAAGGTGAAAATATACAACAAATACCGCACATTTTCCGAATTTTAATTCTAGTAACTTATATGTCAAAGTTAGGGAATTTTGTGTTAAACGCCAACTTCGTGACAATGAATCTGGTAATTATCCTAGGGAATTTTAGTTATGAATGCCATTAATTTCTTGTCGATTAAATTCATTTAAAGGTGAAAATATACAAAAAAAACACTACACATTTGTCGATATTTCAATTCTAATAATTTATATAGTAAAATTAGGGAATTGAGTTGCAAACGCCAACTTCGTGACAATGAATCTGGTAATTAATCTAGGGAATTTTAGATGTCAACGCCAATTCGTGGCAATGAAATAGTTATCTGATTAGGATGTATCTCGCTTTCCATGCGCTCAGCTTATTTTCTGAATTTTAAATAGTAAATAAATATGAAAAATAAATCCAGAAAACATTTAAGCAAAGATGATGCTCCAGATATTATTTTGCATATACCAGAAAGACTGAAAAGTAATGAAAACCTTTTAAAGATTTGAACAGAGTCTAATCATTGGTTGTTACAGATTCATGTAGAAATAATGAAATATTGAAACTAATTAATAAGTTTGGTAATGCACAAACTGTCGAAGAACAAATTACAATTATCCATTCCGTAAGATAATATAAAAATAATAAAATTATGGTTATGTTTACAAATTATTTTTCAGTTTTCAAAGCATCTAAAGTCTTCTCTTGATGAAGATGCATCGCTAGTGCTAAATATTTTATTAAATCTATTTATTACTGCTACTTCGAAGCACCCTGTTAAAAAGAGCATATTACGGACCTTTGCAAATACAAATAATTTAGAATCTGAAATTTCTTTAAAATTATCAGCTCAATTACTAACATTAATAAATGATTTTGATTCTGTAAATCGGTATAATGAAGCTGTAACTAGCATAAATGATTGTTTTAATAATTTTTCTGCTGGTGTTCTTGCGGTTGATATAATTTTAGAGCGCATTTTTTCGTTTTTAATTGATTCTTTGAAATTTTATTTAAAAGAATTAAGGTAAGAAATACCGCTTTAAATTTAAATATGATCCAATACGTACATTTTATTTTTTAGTGGTACAACATCGCCAGTAGCTCTGCAAGAATTATATATTTATATTCATAATACGACTCGAGCTCTGGTTGCAGTTTCTCAGCAATGCGGCAACACCAATAAAATTATTAAAGATTATATCGCTGATATTTTCAAAATCTTTGTAGCTACATTAAATAATCCAGGTATTCTGTACGACACGAAAAACAATTCCGGAATTATTTTAATCATTGCTTCTACCATTGCATTTGAAAACGGATATTCTACTGTAATTTTTACTATTTTTTGTAATTGTATTTATTCTAATAAACGAATTATTTCAGTTGTTATTCATTTCTGACAACGAAAATATTTCACAATGGGGCATCGCTCCTAAAGACTTTGAAGATGATGTTACTGTTTCTTGCATTTATAGCGGAATATTAAATACTATAAAACCTGAACAACTTTGCAAATTTGATGGTTCCTTTGAACAATCAGATATTTACAAAATGACAAAAAAATTACTGGATATTTCTAAAAAGTAGTTATTAAAATGCAATATTTTGAAATTAAAAAATTAAATTGTAACATTTCAGTTGCGCAGCCAACCCGACAACAATTTTAGGAGTTAATCGAACATTACTTTTGGTTTCTCGAGCATTAGAACCTTTAAATGACGAAAGTTTGATTCAAATTTTACCCAGTTTGATTGACCATGTTTGGACCCAATTAGATCACTATAATGATACTATTCGACATGTTTCCCGACAAATTTTAACGAATTTAATTAAATTAACCATGAAGCGTAAAATAAAAAGTAAAATCGATAAAAAAACATGATTTGTATTTGAATCCTTTTTCATTATATTTATTTTAGAATCATATGAATCATTATATAAAACTAATGAACTAAAAAAAGATCCACTAGATATTGTAATCGATAGCGTATTAAAAACTCCGGTACTTCGAACCGGGCGTTATGTAGCGCTTTCGATAATCGGAAATGAAGTAGGATGCAAAATGTTATTGTTAAAAGATCCGAATTTAACAAAAGATTTTCGCAAAATTGTTCAGGAATCTTCCATTTCCTCATACGTAAGTTTTACAATAATTACAACACTATCAAAAAAAGTTACTACCAATAATTTTAGGTAACATCGTGTTACGAAAACTTAATGCGTTGTCATCTCAAAGAAATTGATGAAAACTCTTGGCTTAAAGAATGGGTCCTTCCACTTACAACAGAATTAAGACAAGATGAAGAAATAGACGAAAAAGGATCTTGCTACCAAAAACTATTAATAAATGCAATCAAGCTGAGGCCTTCAATTCTTAGTTCAGTGTAAGGTACAATAAAAAATAGTTTTCGCATTAATAAAAACACTTTTATTGCAGATTGGCTCAATGGTCTATTGACAATGAATTGCAATATAGTTCGTTATTAAAATGTACTTTAATTGCACGTAAAATAGGGACTGAATTAAATATTCATTCGAAGTGGCGCGGTATGCTAGATTACTATGTTTTAGAAAGAGCAAAGTGGCATCAAAATGATGAGGTATATTACAAACATAAATTAAAAATAATTGTAAAACCAAAAGTTACTTTTACAGATTAGAATCTCTAGTCTATCATTAATAGTAGAGAGTCATAAAAGTACCGAAATATTTACTAAATTTGAATTAAAATTTATCGTAAATTTTTTGCATTATAATATTAACACCCAATTGCCTGCTACACGACAAAGAATTTTATTTTTGATGAAAAAGGTATTTAAAACACATTTTAATTGCTATTTTTGTATTATGTGTACGAAATGAGTGTTTTTTTAGACAAAAATAGTCGAACACGAATTTCGGCCACGTAATACAAACTACATTTTTCTACAACTGTCAAAAAAGAATAATTAATAATAATAATAATATATCATTACGCCTTCTACCAATTACTGGATGTGGCACTCTGCCGAAGCAGATCTCGGTAAGTGATATATTTTGCGCGTGAAGTGCGGTTACCAGTCGTCAAATCACGGCCTCCAAAGATGTTAGTGGTGGAGGAGCCACAGGAGTAGTTTTTGAAATTATGAAAATTGTTTGTCGCCTGTTGGAATTGAACCAGGGTTCTCAGGATCCACAGGCCGACTTCATACCACTGAGCTAGCCACCAAAAGAATAATTAAAATCAATTTTTCACCGTGAAAAACCCTTTATCAAAACAGTGAAAAAATATATTTTTTCGACATTACTTGTGAAAATGACATTTCCCTCACTCAATTTAGTTGGGATAGCAACCATTTTCCTCACTAGTGATGAAAGTAAATTACTTGAGGAGGGAAATGTCATTTAACAAAAATTGACACATACATGATTAATTTTGTTTGTGGTGTGCAATCCCTTTGATTTATATAAAATAATTATCAAATTTCTTGTATTGCAAACGTAAAAATATAATTTTTACATTTAATGTTGAAAAAAATGTATGTAACACACGTGGGAAAGAGCCATTGCAAAACTCGTACTTTCGTACTCATTTTGTAATGAAACCCTTTCCTCACTAGTATTACAATATACTATTTCTGCACAGTTTGGGTTCAGGTGTGAAGAAACACAAAAAATGTCGATGTAAAAATGTCGCGTTTTTTTGACAGTTGTAGAAAAGATAATTTTGTACATTCTCTTATACAAATTAAATAAATTTTAGGTATTAACTCGATTTACTGAAAGTTTTCGCCCTATGTATCGTGAGTTAACAAAAATACTGGAAAAAATGACACGTAATAAATTAAAAGACCGATCTTCACAAAGATTTCCACAACACGAAATTTTATTGCAAGATATACAAAATTATAAAGAATTTGTTTTCAAGTTACGCGATTGTATATTTGATAGTTTGTTTCCGGGCGCAAATTTCAGCCGAAGAATTATTTGTTTGGAACTTTTAACAAATTTAGATCCAATTATGAGAGAAGTATTAAACAATTTTGAATCATTTCCAATATTATGTAAACAATTAAAACAGTTTGAATCATATCCAATATTGTGGAAACAATCCGAAGTAGATTCTGTTTTACTTTGTTTAAGCGATACTTATGAAAGTAACAAGCAGTTAGCTACGAATCTTTTAAAAACATGTCCTGTTGAACTTTTAAAGTTAAATGTAAGTGTT
The DNA here is from genome assembly GCA_911728475.2 of Pterostichus madidus. Taxonomy (NCBI): domain Eukaryota; kingdom Metazoa; phylum Arthropoda; class Insecta; order Coleoptera; family Carabidae; genus Pterostichus; species Pterostichus madidus. The sequence goes on from OU452315.1 coordinate 12,397,832, forward strand.
CACACAATTATTAATTTTAAAATATATAATATTGAATTTACTATATTTTAGACAATTGCAAACACAAAAAAATTCATAGATGATACACTTCAATATGCAAGAAGTGTAAAACCAGCTGATACAGCCACAGCTGCTTACATGCTAGAAACGTCTATGTTTTCATCCGTAATAAACGATGTTTTAACCGACTTATTACAACCAAAACAAAACTATTCTCCCGAATATTTAATAATAAATTTATTATTAAACTATTTAAAACAACAAATTGAAATCGGACAAAATAATTTGCTAAAAGCAGCGGCGTCTTCTCCAATGCATGGAACATTATTTTGTATTCGACATTTAATGGAAAAATATTTATTCACGTAAGATATTTTCTCGCTCGAAAACAATCAAAGAATAATATATAATTTTCTAGTTCAAATCTCAATGAAGACTACTGGAAGAACATCTTAGATGATATAATCGCAACTTGCTTTAAAGTTAGCGAGATAGTTTGCCCAATAGTAAATAGTTCATCGCCCGAGGGCCACTTACCAATGGATCACGAAACTGTTGATCATCAAGATGAAGAAGTAATCACTGCTCAAATGTTGTTGGTCTGCTCCTGGCGATCTATAAAAGAAGTTTCATTATTACTGGGAGAAATCACACTCAGAGCAAAAATTGTCGGTGAAAATTCAAATGGTTTTATTACGGAAGAACAAATGATAAAAATTGGGGAACATTTTACTGTTTTGCTAACTGAAACTAAACATCGCGGAGCTTTTGAACAGGCTTATGTTGGATTTGCTAAACTTTGCAATAGACTTTGGAGGTATTCATTTTATTTTATTCTTTATCAGTAAATACTGGGTGTGGCACTCTGCCGAAGCAGATTTCGGTAAGTGATATATTTATGCGCGTGAAGTGCAGTTAACTGCCGTTAAATTACGGCCTTCAAAGATATTAGTGGTAGGGGAGCCACAGAGGTATTTTTAAATTTTTGAAAATGGTTTGTCGGCTGTGGGGATTGAACCAGGGTTGTCAGGATCCACAGGCGGACTTGATACCACTGAATTCTTTATAAAATGATGGTAAATAAATATATCATCACGCCTTTTTACCCATTACTGGGTCTGGCACTCTGCCGAAGCAGATCTTTGTAAGTGATATATTTATGCGCGTGAAGTGCGATTACCTATCATCAAGACACGGCCCCCAAAGATGTTAGTGGTGAGGGAGCCACAGGGAGTAATTTTAATTTGGTGAAAATGATTTGTCGGCTATGGGGACCGAACTAGGATTCTTTGGATCCACAGGCCGATTTACTACCACTGTGCCATTACCCCATATAAAATGAATCTATTGTTGTATGTTAAACAAGTATAGTAATATTTTTTGAAGATGCAGAGCTGGAAAATTGTACCAATTACCTATAACATGGTTGAATGATATTATTACTGCCATTTCAGGAGAAAATGCTGCACATAATAATAAATTATGTGCTACTAGAAGAAGTGCTGGAGTTCCTTTCATGATACAGGTAAAATCTATATTTGCTAAGTCTTTGTATTTTTTCCTACGATTACTATGAAAAGTTTACATTTATATTTTCAGTTGTCAACGTAAAGTTGATGGTTACTAAGGAACAAGCAAATAAACATTTTACCGCGAGATTATAGTGATTTGTGTACCTAGAGCAGAAAGTAGTCTATTGCCGCTAGCGCATGGAGATTGTTGATCGAGAGCAACAATCATGCAAGAGCTGCAAGGACACTTTCTGCTCGGAGTGCACATATTTTTTCTGCGACCATTTAGAAACGCTTGAAAAATAATTTAAAATCATGTTTGACAGTTTTTCTGTTTGGAAATTCGAGCAACAATTTTTACCGCTTGGTCAGCGGAAAATGTCAATTTTCAGCTTTCAACTGACAGTTGAAAAAGTATGTTTTGCTCGGTGGTAAAAAAATATTTTATCGCGCACTTAAAAAGACAAATTTAAGATATTTTGTGAATATTTTTTTTTTTATTTACTTCGATTGTATATATTGTCGTGGTTACAAATAAAATATGAATTGGTTAAACGTAGATTAAACAAATCTAATCTTAGCCGTATTCCATTTCCCACTTGGTTCATTTAAATCAGTTCAGATAAATTAGACAACAAGACTAAATGAACTGAATTAAGCAAACTGATGCACTTATTGGGATGAATTACTTCAAAGTAAATTATAATCAGTAATTCTAGTATTAGAAAAAACGTCAACGAAGTAATCCAACGAAATAAATAAGTGATCTGATTCAGTAAATGTAAGTAAGATTTGATTCAAATGGCAAATGGAATACGCCTATAGTTATTTTTAATTTAAAAATACTTTTCTTAATAGTCTAAGTAGTAGGAAAAAATATGTAACACGAGCGTAATGTGCGCAAGTAATAAAAAATCACTTTACACTCTTAATATCCAAATAACTATTAAAACTTATAATGATTATTTCCAGGCCATTGTAGCTAGCGAGCTTCAAACTGGAGGCAGCACACATTTCCATCAATGCATGTCTACTTTATTAAAATTCGCTAATCATTCTGGCGATAATATTGAAATGCGTACACATTCAATGAACATTTTAAGAGCTCTGTACCGTCATACTCAATTAGGTGACGATATTTCTCCTTACGTAGCTGAAGGCGTCATTGCTGCTATAACTAGCTTCAGCCGACAAACTTGGACCGTAAGAAAATATTTAATATTATTATTTTACTTTACTCAGAACAAATTAATTTATCCAGGAACGAAATTCCGCTACACTTTTATTTTCGAGTTTAATGACAAGAATATTTGGAGTACAACGAACTAAAGACACCGAACAATTAAATATTAGAAATAAAATGACAGCGAGAGTATTTTTCTTGCGATATCCATCGTTGCATGCATTTTTGTTGAATCTGCTACAAGAATTAACAGACGAAAATTGCGAACCTTATAAGGAAGTCGCGTTGTTTCCGATTTTGTTATTACTGGCTCGATTGTATCCAGCCAGTTGCGAAGAAAATGATTCTAATAAACAGGTATGAAAATAGTTAATTATCGGTAAAACAATACTAACTGTTACTTTTAATGTAGTTACAAGATTTCATTCCATTTGTAAGAATTTGCGCAAAAAATAGAAGCTTAAAAACTAGAGAACTAGCTGCAAAAGCTCTTGTACCGTTAGTTCAAGCACAACAGCGAACGAATTTACTCAAAGAATTATTTGGTTTATTAACCAATTATAAAGGAGAGAAAAATTATACTCACGGGATATTGTTACAGGTACTTCTGTCTGTATTTATTCTTCTTTTATTTATTTAAAGTCTTTTTAGATACTGTATTTACTTCCAACTTTAGCTGTAAACGTTTTTGATGATGGTGCATTTAAAGAAGAAATAAAAAACACACTTGTTTTGTTAACATGTAACAATTCAGAGTGTTGTCCTATAATTGCATCTTTGTATATGCAAATCATTTCAAAAATCTTTGTTAGGTAACATTAACAGTCCAATTCTCAAAAGAATTTTAGCTAGAATCTAGCTAATCCTGAATTTTGGATTTGTCAAATTAAGCTAAACCATATTCCCAGAAAAATTTAAACAAACTTTAATATACATACATACATATCTTCACGCTATATCCCAACAAATGGGAATAGCACAAACCCTAAAATCACTCATAAAACATTCATTCATCACACTCATCAAACAATCAGCCCTCGTCAAACATTTTCATCCAAACAAACCACCCTCACTTCAATCACATTCATAGATCACTCCATATAAACTCATTCATTTATTACACTCGAAATCATTATCACACAACAAATCTTCAATCACATCATTCCTATTCACTTATCAATCATTTTCTTTCTTCAACGTACATAACATGCATAAAACATCTCAAATTACTCACGTTTACTCCTAACAACGAATCTAATAAGGAAACTAACAGCTTTAATATAATCTTACCATTTAGTTTTCAGAAAGTGAATTGAATTAACTTTTTTTCAAATCGGACTGGTATAAAATTAGTTAATCCAAAATTCAGGATTAACTAAAACTTTTTTGAGAATCTGACTGTTTATTTATCGTCAACTAGGCAAGATTTATGTTGTATATATTTTCAGGAGTTCCAACCCACGTTGTATTATTACCAAAACAATATTTTCAGTAATTTCCGCACAAGATAATTATATGAAAAAAGATTGTATTATTGGTAAAACGATGTATTACCGAGAAGCAATGAATTTACAGCTTAAATTGTTAATCGGAGAATCTGATTGGAAAATTTGTCCCTTTTTAATAAAACATCTTCAACATGAAAATGAAGATGTGAAGGAGTTTATTCTAAATTTCTTGATTTGTCTTTTAAGAAACTCTAACACCGCAGTACATATCGACAATTTAGAGCTGCCTGAACACGAAAAAATGTTGACAAATTTAATTTCGGACGAGATTAAAAATACTTTGATGAGCAATATACAACATTACATGAAAAAAATAGTTGTAGTGCTCAAATTATTAATTGTTACAAACGTTAATTTGCTAAATAAAACAATATTTGTACTTTGTAATTTACAAGAAAGACACGAATTGTTTAAAGACAAAATTAATTACTTTAGTTTATTAGAAACTTATTCAGACGATCAAGAAGTTATGAGTGCCATATTGTCATGTTTTCCATCCGTAATAAGAAATGCAATTAAAAATAAACTGCCAGATGATTTGAAAGCAATTTTGAAAATTGTATCAGAAGCTGCAAGATTGGACTTTAGTTGCAGATATTATGCAGCTTTAACTTTACTAGAAATGAGACAAATTATTTTAGGTACAATCGAAATTGAAATGGATTTCGGTTAGTATCTATATTATTAATCAATTAGAACTAATAAATATAATTAAATTCAATCAATATGTGCCGAAAAATCATCCCTTATAATAAGTATTGTTTCAGAAAAGTTATTACTTATATGGAAAACTATAATGACATTATTATCAGACAGCGAACCAATTATTCGCAATACAATAAGTAAACTGGCAATGACGTAAGGACAATTAATTAGATTAATTATAAATGTATTAATTTATGCTTTAATTTTAGTAGACATCCAATAGCAGAAAAGGGCAGAGAAGAATTAGTTTCACTATGTGCATCATTAATAAATCAATTGCGTAGAATATATTCAAAAGAAAAATGTGATTCTTTCTCGATATCTTTATTTTTGTTTTCGGCTATGATTGGTTCTGATTCTGAAGATTCTGATGAAGATATAGAGGTAAGATTATTATATTTTTATATAAAAAATATATATATATATCATCACGCCTTCTACCCATTACTGGGTGTGACACTCTGCCGAAGCAAATCTCGGTAAGTGATATATTTTGCGCGTGAAGTGCGGTTACCAGTCGTCAAATCACGGCCCCCAAAGATGTTAGTGGTGGAAGAGCCACAGAGGTAGCTTTTGAAATTATGAAAATTGTTTGTCGCTTGTGGGAATCGAATCAGGGTTCTCAGGACCGACTTCATACCACTGAGCTAGCCACCCCATTTTTAATATACTGTTTAATTGATTTATTATTTCAGCTTCAAATATTTGAAAAAGGAGAAGTAAGCACGTACATTGAAGATATGTGTTTAAGTAAATTATCAGCAACAAATTTGAGCATTTATTTTCTGTTTGACGATATTTCGAAAGTTTTTACTAAAATTGTGACTATACTAGAAGACGACGAAGATAAAATATGGGATGCAAATAAAACTGAAAGAAATTATTTAATAATTGTATTAAAAGAAATACATTATGAAATAATTACTTCTAATGGGTCCGATGAAGAAATTCTAAAGAAATATTTTAATTCTGAAAGTAACACATGGTTTACTTTAGATGTATTTTTTAAGTATAAATTTGTAAATATTTTAAAAGCTGTAATGTCTAATAATTTCTGAATAAATAATAAATGAGTACATACATACATATCTTCACGCTATATCGCAACAAATGGGGTAGCATGAACCCTAAAATCATTCATAAAACAATCAGCCCTCGTCAAACATATTCATCCAAACAAACCACCCTCACTTCAACCACATTCATAGATCACTCCATATAAACTCATTCATTTATTACATTCGAAATCATTATCACACAACAAACCTTCAATCACATCATTGCTATTCACTTATCATTCATTTTCTTTCTTCAACGTACTTAACATATGCATAAAACATCTCAAATTACTCACGCTTACTCCTAACAACGAATTTATAAGATTAGAAAAGATGAAAGCGACAGCCTGCACTTGTATATGAAAGAAAAATCCACACAATGCAGTTAGTGCAACTGAAACAAAAAGATAAGAAAGGGAGGGAGCGTCGCCCTGCGCTTGTTTTTAAAAGTGAATTTCACACAATTGCAGTTAAACACTACGTAAGAACTGAAAACGAATCGAAAGGTAAGAAAGGAAGGGAGTGTCGCTCTACGCTTGTTTTTTAAAGTGAATTCCATACAATTGCAGTTAAACACTCAATGTAAGATCAGAAAACGAATAAAAAAAGATAAGAAAATAAATAAATGAGTAATACAGTAATTATTACAATTTAATGATGTGATTTCACTTTTGCTTGTTTGTTTTGAAATTCGGCGCATGAACAAAGAAAGTTGTGTGATGCAAGCACCACAGACCTGTGCCGTGGTTCTGTGGTGTAGCCACAAGGCCACAGCGTACAAACTAGTTTTTAGGTCTGTGATGTCACCAGTCCAAGTTGTATGTCCTCGAAAAAGAGGAATTAAAGCCCCTGCTTCTGCGCGATGCGTAAAAACTGTCACTTGTCGGAGTATTTTGAGTTGAGCGCAGCGCGCCGCTAGGTTATCTATTGTTAAATAGTGATAAGAACTTTAATTTATATACAATGATAAATAAACAAATATATTTCCTAGTCTGCAAGTTTTGAATAGTTAAGCATGTTATTCATATAGTAACTGCCATTTTGATGGCATTTATTAAACCGACAGTACAACCAGTACTAATTTGAAGTGAAACATATGTTTTGAAAATTTGCCAAAACTAAACAAGGCTGTGATTATTTTAAAATGTTTGAAAAACTGGGTATTATATTTCTTCTGTTACCAATTACCTTTATTCTTGCCGAAGATCAGCTAGTGTTCGTCAACATAGTAAGTTTTATTTACAATATTGTACTTAATTAATTAATATATTTTTGATATTTAGTTATACAGACATGGGGACCGAACACCAGTGAATCCATATCCTACAGATCCGTTTAAAAATATATCTTATTGGCCGGCAGGTTTTGGGCAGCTTACAAATGTAAGTGAAAGTGTAAGTAATTTTTTCCACTTTCTATTATTGTTGTTATTACAGATAGGTAAACGGCAGCATTATGAATTAGGCCAATGGCTAAGAAAACGTTACTCAGGATTCTTGCCAGAAAAGTATTCTTTGAACGACATTTATGTTCGTTCCACAGATGTAGACAGGACCTTGATGTCAGCAGAATCGAACTTAGCAGGCCTGTATTCACCTGTAGATTCCGATTTGTGGAATCCAAAAATAGATTGGCAACCGATTCCAATTCACACTCTTCCAGAAAAGATGGATCCGGTAAAAAATTACATAATATACCCCCCATCCCGTACTTTATATTGTTTTTATTTTTTAGATTTTAAGTGCAAAGAAAAAATGTCCTAGATTTGATATGGAATTATCAAAACTTTTAGAGGATGAGGAGTTCAGAAAATTTAATTTCCAATTAGAGCCCATTTATAAATATGTTTCAAATAAAACAGGGAAACACATTCGGGATATTCAAGAGCTGGAATATCTTTATAATACTTTATTCATTGAGGATTTGTACAAATTTCCTCTTCCAGAATGGACTTATAATATTTATCCCGAAAAACTTCTCCCTTGGGCTCATTTATCTTTTCAAATTTATTGTTACACCCCTGTTTTACAGCGTTTAAAAGTCGGATTGTTTCTAAATGAAATAACAAGTCGTTTTATCAACAAAACAAAAGGTCTTCTGGTTCCTGATAGAAAAATGTGGGTCTATTCTGCCCATGATACAACTGTAGCGAATATTTTGATGGCATTGGGGGCCTTTGAGCCCCATTGCCCTCCTTATACTGCTACAATTATTTTTGAACTCAGACATTCCAGTTTTGCAGGCCATTACGTTTCTGTAAGTATTATCTTTGTGTTTATCGGACGTTCCCATAATATTTACATTTTTTGTTTGTGTTTATTCTTTGTCTGCTAAATATTTAAATTTGATATTACACAATTTGATTAGTTCAAAGGTTGCATGTGTTTAATTTTATTGATTTAATACATTCCCTGATTTTGGGTTTTTATAATTCAATGCTTTTGTTATCTTTATTGCAATAAATACAACAGGATGATGTTTGAGGTCTATGACATGATAACAAACTTAACTATTGTAAATTTTACTGATAATTTTCTTATCTTTCGGTTTACCAATTATAATCAACACAACAACACGTTGTATCCCAATTAAATGGAGTAGCACGAACTATTGCAACATTTATTAATTACATTTATTGAAATATATGGGGTGGCGAGCTCAGTGGTATGAAGTCGGCCTGTGGATCCTGAGAACCCTGGTACCCTAGATTCGATTCCCACAGGCGACAAACAATTTTCATACTTTCAAAAACTACCCCTGTGGCTCCCAAACCACTAACATCTTTGGGGGCCGTTATTTGACGACGGGTAACCGCACTTCATGCGCAAAATATATCACTTACCGAGATCTGCTTCGGCAGAGTGCCACATCCAGTAATGGGTAGGAGTGATGATTTATTTATTTATTGAAATATATGGGGTGGCTAGCTCAGTAGTAGTCGGTCTGTGGATCCTGAGAACCCTGGTTCGATTCCCACAGGCGACAAACAATTTTCATAATTTCAAAAACTACCCCTGTGGCTCCCCCACCACTAACAGCTTTGGGGGCCGTGATTTGACGACTGGTAACCGCACTTCACGCGCAAAATATATCACTTACCGAGATCTGCTTCGGCAGAGTGCCACACCCAGTAATGGGTAGAAGGAGTGATGATATATTTATTTATTTATTTTATTTATTGAAATATATGGGGTGGCTAGCTCAGTGGTATGAAGTCGGCCTGTGGATCCTGAGAACCCTGGTTCGATTCCCACAGACGACAAACAATTTTCATAATTTCAAAAACTACCCCCGTGGCTCCTCCACCACTAACATCTTTGGAGGCCGTGATTTATCGACTGATAACCGCACTTCACGCGCAAAATATATCACTTACCGAGATCTGCTTCGGTAGAGTGCCACACCCAGTAATGGATAGAAGGCGTGATGATATATTTATATTTATTGAAATAAATATTTATAATTTTTTTCAGGCATTTTACAAGAATGATACTGAAGCACACCCAATCTCAATACTTGGCTGTGATTTCCAATGTCCCTTGGATAAAGTTATATCCCTTTTAGGGCCGATTATGCTGAACGAGGACGAATGGGAGGACGAATGTCAAAATTTGTCTGAGCCTTTAGTATCAACAGTTGCTGCTATAGCAGTGGTAAGTTGTGGAGTTCTACTTTTGTTGCTCTTGGTCAGCCTTTGTATTGGTACCGCCTGCTCCAAACAAAAGCACCATAGAAATCAATTTTACCAACCGCTAAGTGACGACATTAATTGAAAATTGGTTAGTTAATTTTATTTAGGTTTTTGTGTTTTCAGTATTTTTGATTTTTTAATTCTATTTTTTGTGAAAATTATGTTATAGATCTGTTTCTGATTTATTAACAAACTGTTTGAATAGTTTGATAAGTTACCAATTTTTAAGTTAATTTAGTTAAGAATAAGAAATAAAATTGTTAATAAATCAGAAAAAAGTATGTGAAATATGCCACTCTAAAGATAGTTGTTAATATGAAATATATTTTAACAGACTGGAAAGGATAAAATATTATAGATGAAATTCTTTAACGTTCCTACAAATTGGTTGTATAAATTAGTGATTTTATGGATTGTTAAAAGCTAATAAATTTAAGTACTTATCAAGATATGAATTCGTTGAAGATGAGTGTGATATTTGAGATTTTTCATCAGGATTTTTACGCATAACTAAGACTGTTTTATAAGCCATATTTATTTGTAATTTTATGAAATTTTAGTTAGTTAAATATATAGATTATTTGTTAAGAAATGGGAATTTACAGATAATAAATACAGTTTGGCATATGTTGTTCTTATTTTGATGTAATAAAAATATTTTTATAATATGTAATTGTATTAAAATAAGAGAAATAAAATATAAACCTTTAATTTTAATAAATAAATCATATGAGTCCGATATTATAACAAAAAGTTGAATATTGCAACGAAATTGTATAAAATATATATATATATGAAAAATGTAAAATTTTAAATATTTTTAATAAAACTCGTATAAAATATTGTTAGTAATGTATTTTGTGCTTTCCAATTTGCAAATTTTCAATACTAAATAAGAAACAGGTTTTTGGAAATCCCCTTGAACGTATTTTGTAAAACCGGTTTAGTCTTATCAAGAATAATTCCTTAATCTTAATCCGATTTAAATCGAATTATTTACACATACAACACAGAAGATTAAGAAGAACTAATATATTTCAGTGTGCCAAGATTTATATTTTTATAAATAATTTCTAGTAGCAATTTATGTGTTGAAAGTGCTCCAAATCAGGTAAATATAAATATATTTTTATGATTTTCTAAAACAGATTATTTATTTATGGTTAAATACACATAATTTTTATAATAACAAATAGTACTGATAAAGTAATATACTCCAACTGATAAAACATGTACTCGGCAGTTCGCAAAAATGTTAATTTCATTTCAAAACCAAATAAATATATTAAAAAAACATGGTGTTCTACTTCCTCTGACAACTCACCTCTATCTGGAGTAAGAATTTTAGATTTAACAAGAATAGTAGCTGGACCATATTGCACTATGATTTTAGGCGATTTAGGAGCCGATGTCATTAAAATCGAGAGCCCTAACGGAGGAGACGAAGCCCGAAAATGGGGACCTCCTTTCGTAGGAGAAACAAATGAATCTTGCTACTTCCTTTGTTTGAACAGAAACAAAAGAAGTCTCGCCCTCAATCTAAAATCTCACGCCGGTAAAGAAATCATCTATGACCTTGCTAAAAAGTGTGACGTTTTAGTCGAAAACTATGTTCCTGGAAAACTTGATGAATTAGATATTGGTTACAATACATTAAAACAAAAAGCACCAAAGTTAATATACTGTTCTATAACTGGTTATGGTCCAGATGGACCGTATTCTAACCGTCCTGGTTACGATGTTATAGCTGCATCAATTGGAGGGTTATTGCATATAACCGGACCAAAAAATGGTGAACCATCTAAAGTAGGAGTGGCAGTTACTGATATTGCCACCGGGTTATATGCTCATGGGGCGATTATGGCTGCTTTGATTAATCGTTTTAAAACTGGCAGAGGTCAAAAAATCGATTGTAATTTACTATCAACTCAAGTAGCAAGTTTAATCAATATCGGGTCGAATTATTTGATCGCTGGCAAACCTGCATCAAGATGGGGAACTGCTCATGAAAGCATTGTACCTTATGAATCATTTCCTACAAAAAATGGTTACTTTACTATTGGTACTGGGTCCGATAAACAATTCCAAGATTTATGTAGACGAATTAATCTTGCAGAAATCGCGGAAGATACTAAGTTTTTAACTAATAAAGACAGAGTTAAAAATCGGAACGAGTTGATTGATTTACTACGACAACAATTACAAATGAAAACAAATTCACAGTGGGATAAAATTTTTGAAGGAGCTAGTTTTCCTTGCGGTCCAGTTAATGATTTAGAAGAAACATTTAATGATCCTCATATTAAAGAAATTGGTTTGGTTGAAGAGGTGAGTCATCCTACTGCAGGGAATGTTAGAATTGTTGGTCCCCCTGTAAAATACTCTGAAGGAGGTAATTCTATAAGATTGCCACCTCCTACTTTAGGACAGCATTCGAATCAGGTTTTACAAGAAATTTTGGGATATGACGAAAAGAAAATTGCTAGTTTGAGAGAGCATCAAGTTATTCAATAATTTTTTTAGGATTTTCAAACATTTTATGCCAAGATCTTCTGAAAATACCTAATTGTTATATTTGTTACAGTTGCTTTATCAATTTGTATATTAGTTACATTTGTATAACATTTTCTAGTTAATTAATAATTCGGTTTAGAACGTTTAGAAAATATGCAAGATTTTTAATCATGTAGATAAATTGAAATTATTGACCTTGAATTTAGTTAAGGTCATATAAAATGATTATTATATTATCTGACTGAGCAAAATTTATTTTAAAATATTTTTATGTTATTTTAAGTTTTACCAGAACATTATATTTATTTATTTTATTTTGGCATTATGAACTTGTTTTTTGGCCATCAAAAGTGGGCGTAATTTGGCTATTATAGCCCTAGGGCGCATAAAGTTGCCAAGCAACAGTTATTTAAACAAATCAAAATCGTGATTTATGGATAAATGTCAGACAACACAATAAATTCGTAATGTTTTTTATAATGCTCTTGATTTCGGTGGCATTAACAACCAATACATACTGACTAAGGCTCAAATTCACAGTCGTGACTCACCCTCACCTCATTCTCACCCCACACTCAAAGTCGAAGTAGCCTAGGCAACTAACTCAAGAATTTGTATAATTTGAGTTAGTTGCTTCAGTTACTTCGAATTTAAGTGTGAGGTAAGGATGAGGTAAGGCTGAGTCACGACTATGAATTTGGCCCTAAATCCTTTAATTCCGAGAACCAAAATAAAATAAAACATTGTATGTACGACGGACATAATCAAAATTGAAACATAATCTTTTGATTATGCCCGTAATACGTGAATAACTATTGTTAATTAAATTTATGTAATAATTATGTTGTTTTTTTCAATTATAGTTCTTGTCGATTTTTTATTTATTTATTTTTTTATTTTATATTTCCTAGTTTATAGTTTTTATATTTCTTAACAGTCGATAAATATTTTAAATAATAAAAATTAACAAAAAACCAGTTAAAATTAACAAATATTTTTGACTCTCAGAAACACCGACTTTATATGTGTCACCTGTTTTCAATAAAACTATGGGTTTTTAACATATTTTTTTACAAAACTCTGAGTATAAACTAGAGTGATTAGAAGTACGTGTTTCACTTGAAATTGGTAAGATGATACATAAATTTATTTCCTGTTGTTAACAGTGATATTTAAAAATTTAAATGAATAAAAATCGTTGTTTTCCTTACCCACATTCTTTTATTTCTTAACATTAACATACACACAGAGCAATAATCTAAATGAACACTATCACTCAACCTATTTGTATTTATTATAAAAATGACATGTCAAATAGTATATCCGCCATTACCTGACGTTGTGCCAACTGTTGAATAAAAAGATCCCCAGAATTGTATTACCAACTGAAACACTAGCTTCTGATCACTTAGTATATATGTGTCACCGGCATTACGTAATCCATATTTGTATAATATTAAAAAAATAACTATAATTTTCTGTATTGTAAATAGATACTGTCATTTAGAAAAAAATGTCGAATCACCAGTTACAGTGACATTTTGAAACGCATTCTAGCGGTGAACTATGTGTACTAGTAGTAGTGACGTCATATCAAGTGACTTCGCAGACTCCACCTCCGGTGGTGTCTAGAGCTAGTCACTAGTGACTTGTGTATCAAGTGATCGCACATGTTGTGTTTTGACAAACATATTTATATTGGCGGGATTTGTTTAAATGTACTTCATTTTCGATTATAGCTAAGTGTGAATATAAGCATTGATTACTAACATAAATTACATTTAAGGCAGAGATATCGAAGTGCCAAATAAATTTATTTGTTTAAAAACAAAAAAATTGCATACACAAAATTGACAGTTCATATAATTTAATAGTTTCAATGCAATATTTTTTGTTAATTAGACAGACAATTTTATTAGGAGTACCTAGATATCTCAGCCCTAAATTAATAAAAAAAGTATTTGCTTTCAAAAGTTAGTATATTGAGTGGAGAAATTATTTTAAATTATTTCGGCTGTTACAATGGCGTTTTTGGTTGTAATAGAATAACTTGAGAACGAGAACAAAATTCATGCGGATCGTTTATTTAGAAGAAATTTAACAGACGATCAAGATAAATTTTCAGTGAGCGATGTTGAATTTATGTCCAATTATCGTGTAACAAGCGGTTTTGGATCTCTTTAAGAATATAATTTCGTGTATTCATTTTTAAAAAAAGACATTGTACAGCTTTTTTTATTTATACATATTTTTAATAAAAACATACAACTTATAATAAAAATATATAACTTATAATAAATATACAACTTATAATATAAATATACAACTGATAATAAAAATATACTACTTATAATATAAATATACAACTGATAAAAATATACAACTTGTAATAAAAATATACAAATTAGTAATTATTTAAAGGTATTGTCCTAACGCTAGGGCAATTCACTCCAATATGTTATTGGTTTCAATCCTGTTATCCATGGATTGATTATTTAGTTGAATAAGTGTTTCAAGATTCTTATTCAATTTTGTCATTTCACTTAAGAGCCCGTCGATTTTAATATTTGTTTCATTATGTAGCTGCCGCTGCAACACTTGATCGGCCTTCTTTAGAGGAAAACTTAATTATTATTCTGTCACGATAATATTAAAATTTTTCACGTAATACCACTGAGTAAAGAATATTATTTATGGTTATAGTCATTCAGTGGGAATACTATCTTCGAGGCATTAAAATTGCTTCGTCTTCTTCCTTATCATCTATAAGTACATCCGGTATCTATAAAGTTAATAAATTATTAATAAAAAAAATAACAAAACATTTATTATAAATTACATTCGTCTGCTTGTCTGTCCGCTCTAAAATTTCAGCATTTTGCACCCAACTAGAAGCAGATGCTTTTCTTTTTGCTGATATTTCTTGGAGTCCAGAAGGGCCAGCAACATCCCATAATATATTACTTTCTTTTCTTGCTCCCTCGCTTTCTAAAGAAATATTTTCAGGATCATCAATTCCAAAAATATATTATTCGGACAATATTTTGATGACACGATCATCCGAATCAGATATTTTTATTTCTGTCATTGGACTGCCTCCAATTTTTGTCCGACTTGCCTTCATGGCAGACACTTTTCTCTTTATTTTAATTTTTATATCTGTCCAAGTCTCCTTATAAAATTTTAAATTATGGTAAAAGTGCAGTATACGGCCTTGTCCAGTTTGTTATTTTGTTGATAGATGGCAGTATGGTGGTCTGTAATAACAAAATGATAGATTTACAGTGGCTCCAAAACAATGGTATAAGTAAATAAATTATTCACGAATATTGAAGGATATCTCTCTAGACAATTTTCTCTATTTTTATCACTTCTAAAGCCTGACCTAGTATCATTTTATTTTAAATAACTCAATTCTGATCATTATTTTTTTAGATTAACTCGCTTCGCTCGCACTTTTAACAAACAAACCCTAAGCCCGTAGAACTCAAGCTTAATAGAAACAAGCCATTATATTCGATCTTGGTGAAACTCATTTTTTAGGTTAGCTCGCTTCCCTCGCACTTTTAACAAACAAACCCTAAGCCCGTAGAACTCACACCCAATAGAAACAAGCCATTATATTCGATCTTGGTGAAACTCGCTTCGCTCGCACTTTTAACAAACAAACCCTAAATCCGTAGAACTCACGCCCAACAGAACCAAGCCATTATATTCGATCTTGGTGGATTTCATTTTTTAGGTTAGCTCGTTTCGCTCGCACTTTTAATAAACAAACCCTAAGCCCAACAAAAACAAGCCATTATATTTTATCTTAATGGAACTCATTTTTTAGGTTAGCTCACTTCGCTCGCATATTAAACAAACAAACCCTAAGTCCGTAAAACTCACACCCAACAGAAAATACGTTTTCCGTTTTGAGGAACCAACCTGTCGTTTCATTTCAAAACGTAGAATTAAACTTGTTTTAGAATCACTGATTCATGAAATTTAGCGCATGCGCAACAAAGCAGACCAAGTGGGCGTAACAAACAAGGCCGTATACTGCATTTAAGGTGAAGCATTCCGCCTGAATACAACAACAGAACAGTGGTGGAACGGGTGAAACATCCTGATCAGATAACCAGATTCATTGTCACGAATTGGCGTTTAGTAACTAACTAAACTCCCTAGATATAAGCTAGAACCACGATTGTGAGTTGAATGGATTGTTTAATGAAAATAACAGTGAACATAGACACTAAATTTCTTGTCATTTGACGCGAGTATGAAAATACATATCCTGAAAATGTATTCTTTCAAAAGGTTATATGACAATTATAAGATTGTAATGAATGAAATAAATTTAATTATGAAATAATAGGTAATGGAGACAGGTACAGTAATTTTTGTACTAGTATTTCTTCAATAATTTTGTATTTTGATTGTAGAGAACATAACAAGACAACAAAAGAATTCAACTAATTTATTGTGGCATTGGTATAAATAATGCAGAATAGAAGATTTATTACAATAGTTTTCACTGTAAGATTTAATAGTTGAAGAACTTGTAAGACGAGCCAATTTGAAATATATTCGCATAACTTGCTTGAAGTAAATATTCTAATAAAAACCATGTAATGTAATATTGAAGGTTACTTTACCTGTATTCCATTTGCCACTTGGTTCATTTAAATCAGTTCAGATAAATTAGACAACATGAAATGAACTAAATTAAGCAAACTGATGAATTTATTGGGGTGAATTATTTCAAAATAAATTAAAATGAGTAATTCTAGTACTGGAAATGAAGTCAGTGAAGTAATCCAGCGAAATAAATAAGTGATTTGGTTCAGTAAATGTAAGTTAGATGTGATCTAAATAGCAAATGGAATACGTCATATAAGTTTGTAATTTATTTTTCAATTGTTCAATTAAACAATCAAATATACACTCATTATGTAGCATCAAATATTTGTATATTTACATACTGTTATAAGTACTGTTTTAAAGTGTGTCTATAAAGAAAAATATAAAGTTTATTTAGTTAAAGAATTGTTTATCTAGCAATTTTCAGAAACCGTTGTTAACGAATGGTAAGACTTTCATGTAGCCCACCATAAATCTGTCTTATGTTACGTAAGAAGTAATAAATGTTATACCAACATATTCATTGAATCTTGCTTTTTTAACAATCAATGATTCATTTGTTGTAATTTTTGCATTAATAGAATGTGTTGAAAGAGTTCGTCATAAAATTAAGGCAAAATATTTAATAGATTTATCTCTACATAAATTAGATGTAGATTGAGTAAAACTTGGCCATATTTTCAAATATTTAGGTGTAATATAGCAATTTCACAAAGAGTACAAAATTTCCAAACGGAGCAATGTCTTGTTAATTTAGTTTTTAATTGAAAAATATTTTTTTCGATCATGAACGCTACCTAAAACTTCCAACAATTGCCATTATCTTTATGTTTATAAGTTCTTTTATCTATTTTATATATAAAACGAGCAAATTAATCAAATTTCTGATAGATTTTACATGTAAAATAAATAAGCCATCCGAAAAGCATACTGCTCGCAATACACCATGTGATTTTTATCGAAAGTTGGAGGATCTTTTCATAAATGAATAAACAAGCTATTCAAATTTATTGCTTTTATTAAATTATAATGAACTATATTGAAATAAATACCTTGGTAACATGAAAAAAATTGCGTTTGTTTCATAGATATTTATTCAAAATATAAAATTGGATTACTATAGGCATTTTTTATTGGTAAATGTAATATAAATCGTGTCAACATGATAATTAATACCATGACTAGAACCTGACATATTTTAAATTTAAAGACACACTTTTCCTGTAACTTTTATTCTAAATGTGCTCAGATATTTCTTGATGTACTTAGCATAACAATGACTGTATATTGAGTATTATTAACTACCATATTTTAAGATTTCAATATTATTGTTAAGAGAAAACCTGCTTATCTCCAGAATTATCAATAATTTTTTACGAAACATATGATTTAAATCTAAAGCGGTCACACATCCCAGTATAATATTAGTTTAATAGAAAAGTATAGTAAAGAAATGTCCAAACTTCAAATGATTAATTTAATAGAGCTGTTTAATCATGCAATAAATCATTAGGAAGATATTCTAATAGTCTGAAGAAATAAATATCCATTGAATTATGGCAGTAAATTGAACTGAATCTAATTTAAGTTTCGGATCCAAGCTGTGTAGCATGACATATCTAAAAGTACCGTTTTCCTTGTGACGTTAAGTGTTAATTGTCTCTTTTTTATTAGAAACATGTAAGTTATATACTCCTTGTCCGGAAACAAATTTACAAGTCGTTATTTGTAGTGTACTTCTATAATTAAATAGAATATAAGCTATAAATATATCGATAGTGAGAAAAGTTCTAGTACAGAGTGATAACTGAATATATTTATAACTAAGAATGAAAGATTTCTTTAATTAAGCTTCGTTCTGTTGTTACAAGAATCCTTACTTCAGAATAAAATCTCAAAAACATATTTTACAATGATTGAAACGCCGATGTCTTTTTTCTTTGAACAGTTTATTTAGATTTGAATTAATTTTTGTAATTGTATTCCTAAAAGAAACAATAAATTATTATTTCTGTCGAAATGAAACATGTTTATAAATCATTTACTAACATATTACGTATTCACCTGGTATATTTTATAAATAGAAACTTCAACTAATATCTTAATTCATATTTTGTTTTAAATTTGAGATAACTTCTTTGCTACTCAATCTGGACTTCTGTATTAATTTAATACCTAAAAAGTAAAGACATCTATTTAGAGGTTATGGATTTTGAAATGTCAAACAATCCAGTTTGTTCCTATGGAGGTCCTAACTCGTTGAAATTTTGACATTTGTAGCTAACTTCGTGACAACAAAGATTCTAGTAACATATATGTCAAAGTTAGGGAATTGAGTTTTAAACGCCAACTCGTGACAATGAATCTGGTGATTAATCTGGGGATTAATCTAGGGAATTTTAGTTATTAACGCCAATTCGTGACAATGAATCTAGTCTATCTGATCGGGATGTATCTCCCTGGTGGAACGACGATCTGTCTTGATCTATTTGAAATTAAATATGTTTTTGTTGGGGACTCTCTCTAAGGGCTAGTCCGACTTTGGTGTCGGAAAGAGCGGAGAAAGCTATGGAAAAAGACAAGTGAACAATGACAGACGTGCTGAAATTGTTGTGCTATTTTAAATGATCAATTATTGTATTTTTGCGTGTATGTGATTGAATAAATATGTTTGAAGTTATAACATATTGGCGACGAGGATGGGATGTTGATGAAAACGGCAAAGAAAACCTTAGAAAAGGAAAGATCGGCCAGAAAATTTACATAACTTAAAAAATGACGACGAAGACAGTCGTAGGAACTATAGGTTCGGTTTCCGAATTTGTACCAGGGTCGGTAGATTCGTGGGAAGTATACCGTGAACAATTAGGTTTTTATTTTGAGGCAAACGAAATTACTGTAGAGAACAAGAAAAAAGCAGTTTTTTATTCGTCATGCGGCAAAGTAACATACGCCACACTGCGTTCACTGGCTACCCCAAGAAAACCGAGTGAATTGACGTTCGAGGAGGCCGTCACACTTCTGTCCGAACATTTTAATCCGCGGCCAAGTAAGTTTGTTCAAAGATTCAAATTTAATCGCCGTGATCAGCTTCCAAACGAGTCGTTGGCAGATTACTTAGCGGAGCTCAGAAGGTTGAGTGAACACTGTGGGTTTACGGATTTAGAAGAAATGTTATTGGATAGATTAATCTGTGGTATGAGAGATGAGCGGCTCCAACGAAGATTGTTGGCAGACGCTGAACTTACATTCAAGAAAGTTAAAGATGCAGCGTTGGCAGACGAGTCAGCAAATAAGAACATTTCGGAATTGAAAGCAAATTATAACAATGGATACCAAGTGGAAAGCACAATAAATAAGCAACAGGAAAGTAAAAGACGATCATGTTTCAGATGCAACGGGGGTCATCTTCCTGAAACTTGCACACACATTCAAACAGAGTGCAAATACTGCAAAAAAATTGGCCACGTCGAAGGAGCTTGTTTCAAGAAGAAGAGAAATGAAAAAAAAGACTCGGCAAGTCAGAGAGAAGGACCAAAGAAGAAAGAAACATCAAAATGCTATCGTACAGAAGATGAGGAATGCAGTTCAATCAGCTATCTATTCAATATATCTGGACGTGAAACTGTCAACAAACGAACAGCGTCGATTTTGATTGAGAGAATTCCGGTGGAAATGGAAATCGATTCAGGAGCCGAACACACTATCATAGGTCGAGAAACGTTCAACAGAATTTGGCCTACCGGTAAGAAGCTGGATAGTTCTAAAATAATCCTCCGAACATGGTCGAAACAACAACTCGAAACTTTGGGGGAATGTGATGTCGAAGTACAATTCCGAGGTAACAGATCACAACTGCGGCTGATTGTCATGGAAAACAACGGACCAAATCTCCTCGGGCGAGATTGGTTTGGAAAGCTGGGAATCTCGGTAAGCGGAACGCATTTTGTACAAGAGGATTATATACCATCGGCGTTGAAGCGACATAAGAAAGTTTTCCGTCAGGAACTGGGGAATTACAGAGGAACACCCATCAAGATCGTGTTAGACGAGGGATCAAGACCAATTTTCAGAAAACATCGTTTGGTTCCGTTGGCTTTGCAAGCGAAAGTTGAGGCGGAATTAACACGAATGGTAAAGGAAGGTGTATTAGAACAGGTAAATCAATCTGATTGGGCAACACCTATCGTTCCGGTGCTGAAACGGAACGGAGATATCCGTATTTGTGGCGACTACAAGAGCACGGTAAATACTGTTATAAAAACAGATGTCTATCCTCTACCGACGATAACGGAGGGTTTAGCGGTATTGGCTGGAGGAAAAATCTTCACCAAACTGGATTTAGACCGGGCGTATACACAAGTACAGGTGGATGAGGAGTCGTCGAAGATTCTAACACTGAACACCACGAAAGGATTGTTTCGGGTAAAAAGACTTCCGTTCGGTATTTCGTCAGCTCCTGCTTGTTTCCAAAGACTTATGGAAACCATCCTCGGAGGATTGGAAGGAATCATCGTTTACTTAGACGACATTTTAATTACGGGAAGATCGGTGGAAGAACACTGGCAAAGAGTACAAGAAGTTTTGAAACGTTTTGAAGAGGTGGGACTACGCATTAACAGAAATAAATGTGCATTTGCAAAACACTCGGTCGAATTTCTAGGTTTTAGGATTGACGCCGAGGGAGTATACCCGACGGACGAAAAAGTTCGAGCAATAAAAGAAGCGGTACCACCGAAAAATAAAACAGAACTAGAGTCGTTTTTGGGCATGATGAATTTTTATGAACGATTTATGCCAAATAAAGCGTCGGTCGCAGGACCTCTCTACGAACTACTGCAGAAAAAAGCAGTTTGGGTGTGGAAATCAAATCAAGAACAGGCTTTCCGGCAGTGTAAGGAGCTGTTAACGACGGACAGAGTGCTAACACATTATGATCAAACATTGCCTCTGTTGTTGGCGTGCGACGCGTCACCTTACGGCGTGGGAGCAGTGTTATCTCACAAAACTACCAGATGGATCGGAGGCACCGATTGCATTTGGTTCAATGACTCTGCAGACGAGCGAAAGAAACTACGCCCAAATCGACAAGGAGGCTCTGGCTATAATGTTTGGACTAAAAAAATTCCACAGATTTATTTGGGGACGTCCTGTAACCATCCTGACAGACCACAAGCCGCTGTTGGGGTTACTACAACAGGGAAAAGCTATGCCAGAAACATTATCGCCTCGAATGCTTAGATGGAATTTGATTTTGGGTAGCTACAACTTTGTGTTAAACTATAGACCAGGAAAAAAACATGCGAACGCGGATGCGTGCAGCAGATTGCCATTGCCAGACAAGGAGGAAAGTTATCCGGAACCGGCAGACGTACTTCTGCTTGAAGAAGCGCCAATAGGATCACCATTAACAGCTGTAAACATCGAACAAGCGACGTTAAAAGATCAGATACTGGCGAGAGTTCGAAGAGCAATCCTTCACGGAACGATTGAAGAACTTCCAAATGAACCAGACTACATACCGTGGAAGCATCGTAACGGAACTCTATCGGTGCTAAAAGGTTGTGTGCTATGGGGTAACCGTGTGATTATTCCGAAAGTTTTACGAGCTTCGATACTAGGGCTTCTTCATAAAGTACACCAAGGTATCAATAGAACGAAGGCTATTGCTCGCAGTTATGTCTGGTGGCCGGCGTTGGATAAAGACATCGAAGAAATGATCGGTAACTGCGCAGCGTGTGTACAGACAAGAAAAGAACCCCGAAAAGCAGATCCGGTAAGCTGGGCACCGCCTGGAAAACCCTGGTCACGCCTTCACGTCGATTTTGCGGGGCCCACAATGGGACATACGTATTTAGTCATGGTCGACGCTCATACCAAGTGGCCGGAGGTCAAAGAGACTGGAGGTTCAATGTCAGCCGATACCGTGATAAAATGTTTCAGAGAAGCGTTTGCAACTCATGGTATCCCAGACGTAGTTGTATCCGACAACGGTACTGGTTTTGTGGCAGCCGAAGTAAAAGATTATCTTCACAGGCTTGGAATTAAGTTCATTCAAACAGCACCGTACCATCCCGCGTCAAATGGATTAGCGGAAAGAATGGTTCAGACACTGAAACACCAGCTGAAAAAAATACCTGCTCGAGAGTGGCAAGTAGAATTGGCAAACATCTTGTTGGCACTGAGATCTACACCGTGTACTACCACGGGAAAATCACCGGCGGAGCTACTGATGGGAAGACGTCTACGCACGCTTTTGGACAAATTCCACCCTGAAACGAGCCAAAACTGTGAAGGGAAAGGAGAAGAGAAAGCTGTGCTGCAGAACAGAAAACTCTCAGTATCGGATGATATATTATATCGAAACTTTGGCAGAGGTCCTAAATGGGAGTCAGGGAAGATTGAAGAAATTAATGGTCCGCGAAACTTTACAATCAGAACACTTGATGGTGACAAAAAAAAACGTCATTTAGATCAGATCATCCGGAAACCGGTGGCTACCGCTACCGTCGAATCGTTACCGGAGTCTACAGTTCAATCACCGAGTGAATTAAATACTCGGTTGAGAAACACAACACCAGTAACCGAGCTGGTAAATTCGAGAATGGAGGAACTACTTGAAGAAAACCACCAGGCGTGGTCTCCACGGCAAGCTCATACAGAAGCATCGGGCATGTCAGTGGAAGATGATAATTTGTCAGAAATAATAGATGAACAGCCGGAAATTGGTAACGAGAAGCAGACACCAGAACCCCGCCGTTCAGGTCGTATTAGTAGGCCGGTGAATCGTCTCAACTTATGAGGGGAAGGAGTGTTGGGGACTCTCTCTAAGGGCTAGTCCGACTTCGGTGTCGGAAAGAGCGGAGAAAGCTATGGAAAAAGACAAGTGAACAATGACAGACGTGCTGAAATTGTTGTGCTATTTTAAATGATCAATTATTGTATTTTTGCGTGTATGTGATTGAATAAATATGTTTGAAGTTATAACAGTTTTTTATTATAAATGAAACATATTATTTATTGTACATATTCTTGTAGTCAAAGGTTTAAAGTTTTATAATAATATTACTAATTTGAAATATCTTTCATATAATAAAAGAAAATAAATTATATATTACACCAAATTTAATTTAAATTTATTTAAAAATGGGCCCTACGATATCAATATAAAAAATACAGTAAATTATAATTACGACAGTCTAAGCCTGATGAAATTTTCAGCCAAATTATACACGACAATTTTTAGCAAAAAAATAAAATAGGCCAAAATACCATGAAAAACAGAGTTTTTCTTTTTTTTCTCAAAAGTGTTGTGTTTAATTTGGCTGATTTTTTTTTGTGTTATAGACTATCTTAATTGTAAATATACATATTTTTTTAATTAAAAACGTAGGGCCCAATTTTGAGAAAATTGATTCAAAATTGTGAATTTGGCTACTTTATTTATATAATTTTTTTCATATATTTTCATGATTTATTTGCTCTTGAATAGCATTTATTCATGAACTACAATGTTATAAGAAAGTAATACACTGTTTTATATTTATCTATATAATGACATTTGTAAGAAATTAATTGTTGAAATTCAAATTTGCATAGATTTATTGTTGGTGCTCTTGAATCATGAGTTTTCGTTGTGTTATTCGGATTTTTGATGACGTATGATGTACACTCAAGTATCGAAGTTTTATTCAAAATTCAATTTGGCTGACAGATATGTAAAAATGATTGACTAATAATGATAACAATAATGAATATATTATATGTTGTTTACAAAATAATAAAGTAATAATAAAATTTTTGGATATGGTTTTAACCTCAAACGTCAAATGTATGTAAAGGCTCAGACTATCCATGTTTTGTCTGAGATATAAGGTAAGTAGATTGGTATTCATAAGTGTTTATTTATTAATATTAAAGTTTTTATTTAACAGTTTTGAAGTGGACACTGCCTTAATAAGATTAAGCTGACAAAGTAAATACATCAGAACTATCGAAATGTTGCCCAGGAATAAACTATACAATCCATAAATTAAGTCTACTTTCGCTTTATTTATATTTTTATATTGCAAGTATTTTGTACCTAATTATATTATAAATCAGATTATGGTACTTAAACGGAAATAATAGTTTAATAACTAAATCAGAAGATTCCAAATTCAGTTCAAAATTATAAACTTCTTGAAGGATGACAGTTTTAAAGAATTCAGGCTATCACTAAATTTCAATAAGACTCCAACGTTTTGACTGCAAATCAGTCTTCTTCAGGATCCCAGTTGAGATATCTTTATCTTCATTACATGTAGTTACATTTTATTAGCAATAAGGTACATACTAATCGTTAATCTGAAAAAAAACTTTAACTTTATCTGTTTACAGACACAATCAGTGGTGATATTCAACCAGCCTGTACAGTTGATAATGGCGTCAGAAGTTTATCATATTTCAATTAGTTGAAATGTAAAATCATAGCTGAAAGAAGGACATATTTGACAAAAGATAATAGAGTAAAGGAAGAAGTACCCATTACACCTTGTCAAAAAAAACAAAGTTTGCTGTGGAAATTGTTTGACTACGCGGGAGGAGGCGTACCAGTTGTTAAATAATTTGAATATCACTACTGTACATAACGAAAATAGTGTAAAAGAAACTTATAAATCTTTTTACTTGAATGTTATTATTCAAGTATCTTTCAAGAAGCGTAAATTGGATCTGGATTTAGCTTCATAAATGTTTAAATGTAGAATGAATATATGTGCTAAAATTCAGTTCGGAATGAACGCAAGTTATTTTCAAGAACCGTAAACATCATTATTTTATGACAATCTATGAAAAGTGGACCCATAGTGTTTAAACATGGGCAATAAATTTGTATGTAGTCGTCTATTAAATTATTTTAGGAAAAAAATACTTCAAATAAACAATATAGACTATTTGCAACCAATTAGCATTGACAGATCTATAAACTTGTAGATTTATCGCTATATTCCTTCATTATTTTGTTAGTACTGTAAATAACTAAACTAATAATAAGAAAATATATATTTAATTACGTAGTAAAAAAATAATACACATATTGTTTAGGAAATATATAATTTACATAGTAAACAAAAAAACAAACATTATGCAGGTATACAGAGTTTATATATATAAACTCTGTATACCGACGGACAAGCGTTCAAAAAGTATCACTTTAGCTCCTTATAAAATAATATACTTTATATATGATTATTTATAATTGAAATAATATTGTAAGTAAATTTCTTTATTTTTATATTATAATATCAAATAAAATACTATATTTTATTAAATTTTAGTTTTTGTGTTATCATATAGAAATATTTCTTGCGATTTAAAATATCTTGAAAACTTTACGTTTGTATAGTTTTTAAACGCGCGCCAATAACTTTTCCACTATTCTATACAGATCCACATTCTTGTTAGGACCACAAGAAACCCTATTTACGCGATAACAAATTGTTGGTTAACGAACTTCAGGTGGAATGCAACTTCGTATATAAGCGCTGTTAGTAAACGTCCAGCTTTATGTCATTCGCGCGCATGACTTTGAAAGAGAGAGATAGCTTAAAGAGGCCGGCATTTACTCAACGCCATATGAACGCAGGTTACTTTTTTCAATCATTAGTGTTGTTTGGTGATAAATAGTTATAAACAATTAGTTTGCAATGGGTCGTAAGTGTTTTGCGTCCAATTGTACCAGCGGGTATGACTCAAATCATGACAAAATATCTTTGTTTCGTGCTCCAAAAGAGCAGTTGGAAATTTGGAAAAAAGTAGTAATATGAGCAGATATATATATATATATATATATAATCCACCCAAATATTAACATATTTAGATTATCCAAATATATTCAAGATAAATTAATATTATATATTGATAACCCTCGTGTATATGAAGAAACAGTGTATTCTGCAATTGAAAATTATGCATTCTCTTTCTCTTGTAGAGATCACAAGAAAGAAATAATATCTGTTTTTGTCTATGAATTTATTTTAATGCGCTTGAAGCAATATTTTAAACAGAATCAAAATAATATCAAATCTCAGTGCAAGGAAGATCTAAAAATCTAAATTAAGAAAGAATTGAAATATTCAGTTCGATCTGTTTTTATTATTATAAAATTATAAAATATATTGTATAAGTACAAAAATATTAATTAAGAAAAAATTGAAATATTCGGTTCTATCTATTTTCTTTATTATTTTCTAAATAAAATGTCCTATTTACATTATACAAATTTTACCATTTTGTATTTTAAAATTAAAATATTTATGCCAATTTTACACTTGTGCAAATTGTCATGGTGTAAATAAATAGCAAAAATGTACTACTAGAAAAATGTGTTTATATATGGTTTTACGTATTTATATTTGTCAAGCTAAACCTGATATAATTAAAGAAAAGTGTGTCTTTAATTTTAAATAATTGCAAATAACATTTTTTAAAGTAATTAGTTCTAAAAGTAAAAAAAACATGAATAGACTCGTAAGCAACCATGCATTCGCCAGACTCTTTTTCCTGTCGCACTCACTTTTTTGTCGCTCTCTTTCTACAACATTTCTGCGGCTGCTTTACCCGCAAGACTCGCCTGTCCTTCAATATAATAGTTCGTGCCTTAAGGTGAACCATGCGTTCTGAAATTAGTATCAGAACGATGATTTGCCTTGATCTCTTTGAAACGAAATATTATTCTTATTATGAATGAAACTTATTAAGTATTGTATATAATATTGAAGCCAAAACTTCAAAGTATGGTAATAAACTAGATACCATTAATGTTGTGTACAAATATTGAAAGAAATTACACTCAAAATTTGAATTTATTTCTCAAAAATGCTAGGAACGATTTTATTAAAAAAATTCTGAACTGTTAAGAATGTGGTCCTCTATAACTCAGAAAATTTTTATCCAATTTGAATTTACAGTTCTGGAGAAAAAAAATAAAATATCCGAAAAATGGCTCAAAACAGGACTTTTTTGTGTATTTTTTGTTTTTTCTCCAAAACTGTAAATTCAAATAGGATAAAAAATTTCTGAGTAATAGAGGACCATGTTCTTAAATATACAGAATTTTTAAAATAAAATCGTTCCTAGCATTTTTGAGAAAATTAGATCTAAAATTTTGATACCATGCTCCCCTACACTTCAATTTTAATTTATTTGTATTATAAAGATTAAATATTCTTGTTCATACACATAACAAAAAGCTGAATGTTTAGAGATTATGTAGTACTACTTGTTTGTTCATTTGGATGAGATTAAATATATGAAATATTTTTTAAAAATTTGAATTTGTTCAAGCTACTTTGCAAAATTCTCATTTTAATCTATTGAAGAAGGCTTTGGTGTACACTCAGTGCAAAAATGATCTGGCGTTTTGACAGCTGTCATGATTCATGATATATTTTAAAATGTTACACTATGTACATGAAATGAATATTTCAGAATTTGTGGTTTGAAATATGTTTAGTTTTGTTATATTATAATATTCAAAGTCATGTGTACTTTTTTATGATAAAATATTTTCTCAGTTTTAGGAGAGCATAGTAGTGGAACAGGATTATGTGGAATATTGAACTGTATTATTTATCTTTCAATAAACGATATTTTCAACATAAAAGTATCTAATTATACGGTTATAGAAAGTAATTCATTTTTAACCTCAAAAATTTCATCAAAATAAAATTCATAACTGGACGAAAGGAATGAGATTTTATTATTTGGACACCTCAGTTTATAGAAGTACAGACAATAAAAATTGATGAGGAGTTTGTTCAATGGGTGTTTCCAATAGTAAAGAAATATTATGTACAAGAACTTGCTCCAGAAATAGTTGATTCACGAAAAGAAAGAAGCATGTCGATCAGAAATATGCCACAGAAACACGGAAAGTAAGAAATTTTAAAAGAGTTCAAATAACCTGATTAATTCATTGGGACGGAAAATGCGGTTTTCTGGTGCATTTATAGACATTGGTAAATATTTTTACGCATATAAATCATTCATTAAATGACACTTCTAATTCGTCATGACTCTAGAATATATTGATATATAAGTGGCATAAACTGGCATAATGGTGAAAGCGAAAAATTGTATATAAAAAGCTATACTATATCAGAATCTATAGAAACAGTTAAAGTTTGATTTTTCTGTCAAATACTCTTCCTGACGCTTGTAAGAATCAAGGAATTTCTTTAGTTTACCTGCGGCAGAAAATGTTTTCCTGCCGCTAATGAGTGGCAGAGAAATTATATGACATAATGGGTAAATATTCCGGCGTTTGAAGAAAAAATAGCATATTTTATGTGGAGTGAAATTGACGTTTTGTGTCGCATTTGCAGTTGATGGACGAGTGCACAAAACGTATCACTTTAACTCCTTATAAAATAATATACTTTATATATGATTATGTATAATTGAAATAAAATTGTAAGTAAATTTTTAATTTTTTTTATTATAATATCAAATAAAATACTATATTTTATTAAATTTTAGTTTTTGTGTTGTCGTCATATAGAAATATTTCTTGTGATTTAAAATAATTTTCTTGAAAATTTTCAAGTTTGTATAGTTTTTAAACGCGCGCCAATACTTTTTTCACTATTCTGTACACTTCCACATTCTTGTTTGGACCACCAGAAACCCTACTTACGCTATAACAAATTGTTGATTAACGAACTTCAAGCCGCATGTTTCACCTTAACTAAGAAAAATAGAGATAAATGAAATTTAGTCAATATTATTTAATCTTAATGGATTATTAGATCCAGTTTAATGTAAAAGTAATAAATGAATTATTTCTGCAGCTAATACAATAAATAATACAATACAATAAAAAATGAATTGAATAAAACCGAGTTAAAATTGCATTATCAACAGCAAATCCTCGTCAAATACATATATACTAATAAAATTAATTAATCGTTTAATCGATTATTTCCCTACCAATTTAATCTAAAATCGATTATAACGTTTCGATTAATCAAATGATCAATTAATCGATTAATTTACTTTTTTGCCATCTCTATACCACTCCTACAAAATAGAAAGCGCCAAAAAAAGTGCACTAATAGATCTCCTTAGCAACGTTTTTACAGTGCGTTTATAGAGCTATAAGAACAACGAAGTAGAAAAATAAATATATTAACATAAAATGTATATTTCTTTATTTGGCATTTTATAAATCATCTTTAATATGCGTATTAAAATATTAATTCAGCTAATACAAATTTACAATCATTCATCACAAAATAGCACCGTGCACGACTTTATCATCGTATTCCTTCATCTCATCGTGTGATAGAGAGACTCATCTCATTGCGGAAGAAGTTGATGACCTCTTTGAGGACGAGCTCCTTCACCGTGGCATTAGACATAACCATGGGCAGCAGGATAGTGAAATCCTCGATGCGAAGGTCGGTCACGATGGTCCGCACAGAGTTGGCGAGCTGAGCGTGTTGAGCTGGGGTCATGTCGAAGAGGATGACGTCCACAGCGGAACGGTACTTGCCTCGGCCGTAGCCTAAAGCTACGAGGGAACCGAACATGCCACCTGGAGAAAGAAGGTGGTATTAATACCTTTATTTGCTATACAATGGGCTCCTGAACCTAATTTTTGTTATTATTTTTTTTATGAAACTACATGATAAACTATGACGATCAGTGAAAACGCTAGTTGAAAATTCTATAAATTATTACAAGAGATATGATTTTTTGAAAGTTTGTGTTGAGGTTGTGACGTCCCAAGTTCGGTTCAAAGAGTGGAAATAATATACGATTGAATTTTTGAAAACTAATTTTACTATGTTGAAAATCATATTTTATACAAGTGGCAAGCCCAAGAAAATGAAATTAAATTATAGTAATAAATATCCAACATGTTGAACACGTACATACTAGCAAACGACGAACAGTTTGAGAAACCAGTGCTGAGATGTCACAGTTAGTTACGTTCTATTCCGCATACGTCTCGTAGGGCTCGACACACCAAAGTAAAGCCCTGAGAGGAGTGTCTTCAGAGGTCGCTACTATTGTCGGTACATTCAGCGTCAAAAGCTGAATTTAAATTTGTGAATTATGACGGCGTGTAATTCTTTCCATTTATAAAAAATAATATATGGCAAGAATAATAATTATGATAGATTAATAATAAATAAATATATAATTCATAAATTTGCATAAATACTTATATTGTACATGACGTGGCGGCCAAATGTTTTCACTGAGATTGTATATTTCACTTTCGCGTCAAAGTAAAATCACAAAATTCGTTATATATTTGAATGGGTGGAGTTAAAGCGCATTCCAGCCACGGTTTTACTTTGTTTTGTCAAGCTATAGACAATGTTTGTTTGAAGTGTGGAATTTGATCCTTTTTTTTTCATTTACGAGATTGAAAATAATCCAAGTTGTGATTGTTTCGAGATGAGTCATAAAGAACATCGGTTTAATATAAAAACAAATCCATTTTTGTTGTTTTTTTTTAATATTATCTTTTATTTTAAAAATTATTATTATAGGGGAATCCCCGGCCTATAACGTTCAATAATATTCATAGACGTAATCTCAAAAATAAATTGTTTCGTACACCTACACAAGATAAAACTCTTATCATCTTGATAAAATATATAATTCGATATTGTATGTAAATATATTTGAAAAAATGATTAATCAACCCAAACTAAAGTTATTTTTAGCTCAAAATTATAGGTTATATTACCTACTGCAAGTCCTACGGGGCCTCCAAGAACTCCACCAGCAAAGGCACTGCCCCCCACAATGCAAGCCCCTTTTGCTGATTCCTTAACTGTCACTTGCAAATTTTCAGCTCTCGATAGCTCAGTGCAGAGCTTGACAATTTCATCTTGATTTATAGGCATTCTGCTCATTTAAATAAATACACGAAAATAATAGAAAACACTGAAATATTTAATTTTAATACACAATAACTAAAAACACCTTACAGTTCAAAGATCACATCACAGTCAGCGAGGACAAGAACAATGTTATCAAATTTTTGCAATTTATTCATAAAATAATATGAAGAAAGCAACAAGAAAATGTACATATATCTCCCGTTACAACAAAAGTTATTATTACATAATAATTTACTTCATATCCAAGCAATTTTGCATGTTTATGTGATTATAAAGAATACTTGTAATTCTACAGTTTTATTTTAACAAGATGTTTGTATATAAATCAATCAAATAATTTGTTTGCTCACATACTGTTTTGTTAAAAGGTAGAGCCAGATACAAGCAGGCAACCATTTTATAAAAATGTAATGACCCTAAATTTTGAATGAAGACAAGAATAAGTTAATAATTTGATAAGTTTGTATTTGTTATACAGTATAAATTAGGTGTTATAATTAAAATAATAATTATTCTAAAATTATAATAACAGATTATAAGTTCTTATGTTTGTGTCGCATGTTGCTAGCACTGTCTAGTGTAATAAATGTGTCAGTTGTATGTCAAAATATCATAAACCATAAACTTGAATAAAATGAAATTAATTAATCTCTTTCATATTCTTCTATAAATATATTAATTAGTAATAAATAATTAAGTTATTGTCATGTTGTCGTTAGGGAACTATGTGTTAACATATTAATATTCTTTTTGGGGGCGTCTTAATAAACAAATATGTTTAATTATTTTTCTCCTGGATAAATAAAGTGTCGGGGGTTGTAATCATGAATGGTGTTATTTCTGTCAAAGAAGAATCAATGATCGACAGAAAACCTATAATTACATGTAGGTCAAGTATTACTAACCTATGACAAACTTCAAAATTTACTTCGTTAACCTTTGTATCTTACAAATTAAACACACCAATTGTTATAATTACAATAATACCTTTATCAGAAAGTTTTCTTATGCTAAACAGTACAATTTAGGGTTATGTCATTGTAATGACAGTTCAACCTCATACAAGTACAATTCTTTGTGATTTTTATCCTTCTGGTAGAACCATAGGGCATTCGTTCTTGACTTGTGAATTTACGAATATGGTTGGTTTCAGGCGGTGGAGAGTTATTGGTATTTTCAAACTTGGAAGATGCCTTGGCGCTTGCTCTACCACAAGATTCCTGCGAGTGGCGTCGTTCGCTGGGTCGACCTGTGAAATCTGTGCACATTGGAGTAAAATTTACCCCTTTTAGTCCCGATGCTCTGCCGCGGGAGAATCAGTGGGACCTTATTCGACATCCGCTATTTCATATTTATTGGACAGAGTGTACGGTATGTTCTCGATTGTCAAATTAGCTTACTTTGCTGTGCTCAAACTTTCGATAAGATAGCTTGTCAATTTTAGCTATCAAAACGTTATAATCATGACAAATGTCTAAAAAACACTTTTAAAAATTTAAATATAGTTGTTTTACAGTGATTAATTAGTATTATTGAGTGATAAGTAATGTTATCATTTATTTTCTTTTTAGGACATTGACGTGTACAAAACGTCTGTTCGAGATGACATAGAATCATGGCTGAAAGAATTAAACGCAAGAAATATAACCGATTGGTTGATTGTAGTCGTTGAAACGTACGATGCTAAAAGAACAAATAAATTATTACCAAGGACGACAGTTCTAGATAAAATCAGGGCCGACTTTGCACCGAAACAAGGTAACACAAATAATAAAATACAGGATGCATGGTTTTGTTTCCTAAATTAGTCACAGTCGATTAACAATCTTATGTTGTTTTCAAAAGATCTTTAACATTCGGCATCGTATATTTTCTTATCAGAAATTAAAAAAGAAAAACTCTTCAAATAAAAAAAAAACTATTTTATTATAAAATAATTTAGGAACGTTTTAAAAAAAATGCATAATAATAGCAATACAAAATGTACGATTTAAAAGTTCTGTAACTATGACAAAGTTGATTTTAACCGTTTTCAATTCAGTAAACATCTGGTGCATAAACTACAAAAGCTGTATTCCATTTGACATTTGATTCACTTAAATCAGTTCAGATAAATTTGACACATGATTAAATGAATTGAATTAAGCGTTCTGATGCACTTATTGGTTTGAATTACTTCAAAGTAAATTAGAATCAATCATTCTAGTACAGGAAATAAAGTCAGCGAAGTAATCCAGCGAAATAAATAAATGATCTGATTCAGTAAATGTAAATTAGATCTGATCCAAATGGCAAATAGGATACGCGTAATATTTAAACCACCATCATAGATTGATAGAAAGTGCACGTTCGAGTGCTTAAATCACATGATTTTTTTGTTTGTACTTTATTTGCAAAATGAACAATAATATAAGAAATTCTGTAAGAGTTGGTCACAATTCTGCTTGACATATCTATTTAAAATTTTTAATTAGATACTAAACACGATAGAGATTTCGGACGTCATTTTTATTTCACTCTCTTCAACGTCTTTTATTTGATAAAAAAATAAAAAAAAAATATATCATCACGCCTTCTACCTATTGCTGGGTGTGGCATTCTGCTGAAACAGATCTCGGTAAGTGATATATTTTGCGCGTGAAGTGCGGTTACCAGTCGTCAAATCACGGCCCCCAAACATGTTAGTGGTGGAGGAGCCACAGGGATAGCTTTTTCAAATTATGAAAATTTGTCACCTGTGGGAATCGAACCAGGGACCTCAGGATCCACAGGCCGACTTCATACCACTGTGCTAGCCATCCCATAATACCAGACATAATGCCCTCCCCTCCTACCTATTTTGTAACTAAATCAGTATCTGTAATCAATCGAATTGTAAATGACAACATTTTCTATTTTATAGATTATCACAATTTCTGTATTATGTGACCAGAATAATATATCTTGGCATTTTTATATTATTTTCATGCCTTTTACTTACTTAATATGACTAGCTGTTATTATAAAGAAGATCAGCTAACTGATAACAGCGTCTTAAAAATATTATTATGCATAAATGTAAAATAGAAATAACAATATAGTTATTTATGTATCAAGGGTGAAAATAGGCGTTTCTGGGGTGGGATCATGTAAAAATGACTAGAAGTGAATAGTAGTGACTCGTGTCAATTGCGATTATGTAAAAATGAATAGCGAAAACGATATTGTTTTGCGTCAGTTAAATTGTCATTTCTAAACGCAATGTTCATTGTGGGGTGAAAACGTTACTCACTATTAACATCTTTGCTTAATTCATTTATATTTCTATAAGTCGTTCTTTATTTCAAAATTCTTTTATTTTTTTTTTCAATTTTTGCTCAATGCTTACTATGTCACAATTTAATTAAGTTTGACGCAAAGATAATATATATCCTACTCTAGATGGGAAACTGTAATGTTAAAGGCCGGCGCACTCTTTCAACGCCATCTCTTGGTTGGGTCAAGAACTAAACTAGATTTAAAAGCGTAGGCGGGAATTTATATTATATGAAATATATATTTTAGTCACATAACATACAATTTTTTAAAGAAATTGTGAAGTACATGAAAATAACTTCACAATTTCTTTAAAAATTGTACATTATGTGACAGAAAAATAAAATTTTTCATTCAACAAAAAATGCAACAGTAAATTAGTGTCTATATTTTATTTGTAATATTTTTAATTTTACAATTATAGCACATTTTGACTTTACTTACTAATGTATCATCGGTATTGACCATTCTTCTCTTCCTTATTATTATACTGTCTATTTCATTTATATAGTGATGCAAAATTAAAATGGATATTATCGAATCCATTACAAGTTCCTTGTGATCAATACATTATGGAATAAAAATTAACATTTTCTCTCACAAATGATTTTAAATGTTTGACAAAATTGCTTTTTTCACTATTTAATTTTATAAACTGTAAACTTATGTCTTTAATAGTTGTAAACGCTGTTACGATTGAAAATGAAGGATATTACAGCCTGGTAATTTCGTCATATTCGACACTTTTTATAAATTACGGGTGCTCGTACTATCCATCAAACGAAACTCGTCCATATCCAATATATCCAATCACTTGTTGAAACGAACCAAATCCTTTCCTGGATTAGGAAATCGATGATAGTGGACATCTATTTAAAAAAATTACAAATTTAAAGGATATAATTAGCGAATAACTACAATCAACATAAGAAAAATGTATCTGTTTCTGAAAATCGTGTTGCTGTGCATATTTGGAGGGATCAAGTATATTAAAATCTACAGAATAATAAAAAATACTTACCAGTAGCCTGACATCCGACGATGCAGCACTTTGTACTCGTAGAACGTAGAAGATATTACAGTTTGTATAGAAAAATACACCATAGAAAACGTAAAAACGAACTTGTTATAGAGAACTTATGAAAACGAATGGCGGTTGATGGCAGAAGACTCTAACTTTAACGTCATCTGTTTAGCCAATAAAAACACACTTCTGAATTATCATCTACAATACTACGTGCGCCATCTCTTGGTTGGGTCAGGAATTAAAAACAGTGCGCAGCTTCGCTCATAAGACTTTCCAGTGCCTGGTTTGACGTTTGCACTCGACACAGGTAAAAAAATCAAGGTAAATCAATTATAAATAATGAAATATGTTAATTTTTTATATGAAAATATTTGACGAGTAATGTTTTCATAAAATTTATAGTAATTAATATTACAGGACAATAAAATTTCAAGAATGGCTGATATATGGGAAACCTTTATATCATATTTTGAAATAAATAAGGAAATGATACAAGGACATATTAAGCAGTTTAAGGACAGGCCAAAATTAATGAATTGTGGAGCGACTTGACCATACGCTTAAATGCGCTGGGCAGTGAAATAAAAGATGTTCAATAGTGGCAGAAAGTATAATTGCAATTTGACAATTATTATATAAAAAAAAATGTATTCATGTGACTATAGGCTTGGTCAGATAATAAGCAGACGGCTAAAAGCAAAGCAGCGCTTTAAAAAAAAGAACTATTAAAAACTGGCGGAGGAAAAATAGGGAGCATTATGTAGAAAGAGCTAAGAATTGTTTTGTATAAATAAATGTTATCTACATAATATTAATATATGTACTTAAATAATAATTATTTTTACTATTTAATGTTTATTAAATAATGTTGATTTTTACCTGTCAAAGATTTTTGACATAAAAATAAAAAGGTACTAAGAATACGATATCGTTTAGAGAAAAACGTAGTGAGTTCACGGAAATATCCGAAGTTGAAAACGTAGTGAATGACTAATTTTACGTGATCAATTGAATAACGAATATCGTTTTCACATTTATATGATCCGGGGGCTGGCCCCGTGGCATGATTATTAGTACGAGACGAAAAGCACCGAGAGCTAATAACTTGCTCAGGGTCAGAAACGCTAATTTCACCCGTGGTACATACAATATTTTATGCACAACAAAATAACATTTAATTATATGTTGAAAAGATTAAAATATGTATATAGGTTATATGTCAAAATGACATTTTGCAGAATCAAATATTCACAACAAACAATAATTGTCATTTTATTTATGTCATTTTGGTCATAAATTTAAAAATGGCGATAATCTATGAAATAATCATGAAAAACAAAGGTCGTCATTAATTCTCTCGATCGGTTACAGAAAAGGGAGTTATTTTCTCTAAATTGCAGTGTTTCTACTTGTTTCTATCTTTCATATTAGTTATACAAACACATATATCTTTATTGTCGCAGGTGACCGATGCATTTCGGTGCTGAGCCCCAGTCGGGCTGAGACTCGAACAGCAGACTCATGGCGTGGTCTGGTAGCTCGAGTAAGACATCTGGTGCTGGTAGCCTATGCACGAGCCGTCACCAAGCTCGAAGACTATGTCCGTCAACAACGAGAGCGAAGAAACGAACCTGGATGGCACTTCATCAAGTACTTCCAACTGCAGGTAAGCTGTCCCGTCAATCTTTCATTCGGCAAACATTCCATCTGTTCTTGTGTTCTTACAGGAAGAGCTGGCGCAGGTGCTGGAGATGTTAGGCCTCTACGATGAAGCCCTCGTGCAGTATGATGAGCTGGACGCGCTGTTCTCGCAGTTCGTGGTGAACGCAGCAGCCGGGGAAGCTGCCCCCTGGCTGCAGGGGTTCACGCCACCGCTAGAGCGCTGGGCAGGACTGCGCCTGGGGCCACCTGCTAGTCCTCTGCCAGTGCAACCCTCGCTACTTGAGCTCAGGGCGTATTTGTTTGCTAAACAAGCGCATATGTTGCTACTTACTTGCAAACCTTGGGAGGTAGGAAGTTATTGCATTGAAGTACTATCAGAATAATTTCAATTTAGCTACGAACAGTTATATTTTGTGCTATTGTTTCTTTCTGACATTCAGGATGAGTTTTTTTTTTTTTTGAATCGCCATTGGGATCTTAACAACTCACAGTCCAGTTTTCAAAAGAGTTGAAGCTAATTCTGGATTTTGGATTAGTCGAATTAAATTGAGATGGTTTGGGCATGTAGAACGTATGTCGAATGAGAGATTGGTGAAACAGGTATATGTTGGTGAAATTGAGGGTGACAGATTGCGTGGGAGACCTATGAATAAATGGATAAATATGATTGAAGGATTGTTGCGTAAACGAAAGTTTCCGAGTATGAGGAACAAAAGTGCTTATATGAAAGGAATTATGAATATGGATGAAGCTAAAGTGGTGTGTCAGGATAGGAATGTTTGGCGAAGATTAATTGCGGAATTAATCTTATGATTTAAGAAAAGTGCAGGATTTTTGATTTTAGTTTTGTTATTTAGTAATTTCATTGGAGTGTTTACCTGCAATTGTGTGAAATTCACTTTCAAAAACAAGCGCAGGGACAACACTCCCTTGGTTTCTTATCTTTTTTATTCGTTTTCTGATCTTACATAGAGTGTTTAACTGCAATTGTGTGGAATTCACTTTCAAAAACAAGCACAGGACTGCCCTTTCTTTCTTATCTTTTTGTTTCATTTTCAGTTACTGCATTGTGTGGACTTTTCTTTCATATACAAGTGCAGGCTATCGCTTTCATCTTTTCTAATTTTTGTAGATTCGTTGTTAGATTCGTTATTAGATTCGTTGTTTGGAGTAAGCGTGACTAATTTGAGATGTTTTATGCATATGTTATGTACGTCGAAGAAAGAAGATGATAAGTGAATAGGAATGATATGATTAAAGGTTTGTTGTGTGATAAATGATTTCGAGTGTAATAAATGAATGAGTTTATATGGAGTCATCTATGAATGTGGTTAAAGTGAGGGTGGTGTGTTTGAATGATAATGTTTGACGAGGGCTGATTATTTGATGATTTACAACTAAAATTGATATACGTTAAATATTTCTTTAATCGACGTACTGTTGGAATGGTCTATTTAAAATGATCTAATTTCAATCTCATGTTATTGTAGATGGCGTCTAGATGTTTGCCATTCTTGCACACCTGCGTGCGTGAGTTGTCGTTGCTGGAGGTATCATCTCCTCCTGGTGCTCTAGCGTGCTGGTTGTTCCTCGCGTGTCTCGAGGTGCTGCACACGTGTGACCGCTACAATGACTCAGGTCAAGTGGAGGCTTACTCACTTTACACCGCCGGCCTTTGGGCCTATGCTAGTCAGAAGGTTAGTAGAGTACTTACATATCACTTCATAAGGTGTAAACCAGCTGGATGGTTAGTGATATTGCTTGACAAGTGAGAGTTTGCGAAGTTAAGGGCGCGCTTCGAAGTTAAACTTTGCATAACAACTGCAGGACGCGCCACTAGTATTTCAGCTTTAACAGTTGTGTCTAGAATGTTCTATCAATATTTGGACCATTTATTTTGAAAGTGGTGTAAGTCCATTTTCTCTATTTTCGAGAAAATTAAAGGTTAGCATATTTGTCAATAAAAAAATATAGGTTAATTATATCAAGTCTGGCAATGTTCCTACTGATTTATCAATATGTAATTTAATTATATAAATTTGTTATAGGCAAATTTAACCAAAATAATGTATATTTACGGGCAGAAAATGGACTTACACCACTCTCAAAATTAGACAATTGTAAAAATCGTTTAACTTATTATTTATTATTTTACTTTTGTACGCAATTTTGTACTATTCGTGTTTATTATTATTTATAGCTGAAGATGGTATTAACCAATACCGAAATATAAACTAAACTTTAAACTCAACAATGATGTAATCAATTTTTTCCGTCCTACACTCTTGACTTTATATACATTGAAATTCACAAAATAAAATAATATTGTTATAAAATAATGTTGAATTTTTTAAAATTAAGTAATAACAGTATCTTTGAATCATGGTTTTATTTTTACTGTTGTTACTTAATTTTGAAAATGTAACGATTAATTCTTTAAATTGCTTGGTAATGGCCAAAATTTTGCGCCGAAACGTCGCTGTTCGAATAATAAAATTTAATTAATAAATTGGTTTGTAATCCATTTAATATTTAAATTTTATAAAATAATATCGGTTAACCATTTCTTCTTAACTAGATCACTATCTGATGTTAATATGAAATTATTTATTTTAGGAGGAAAATAAAATAAGTAACCTAAAATAGTAACTCTCGACATATTAAATAAAACATATATAAAACAGCAGGCCACTGACCCTGCTACCTGTCTATTAGGGTCGTTGATTTCCAGCGAAGTTTAAATTTCTAAACGTTCGAACATTCCAATGTTTTGAACTTCGTCATAAAAAATTCGAAGCTTCGACCTTTCGAATTTACGAATTTTCGAATTTTTTGAAGCTTCAAATTCTCGAATTTTTTGCCACTGAATTAACGCCATCTGCAAACACGTTCACGCATAATTCGCGAAAAGTCGGCCACGAATTAAATAATAAACTCGGAGAAGTATTCTACAAAAACTCTGCAAGGTTAGGCGTCTTAATTAAGCCATCTATTCTCTTACCGCCGATCTAAGCGCTATGGTTTTTAAGTGACAATAAAAAGGATACAAAAACGTCTCAATTAAAACGTTTTTGACAGTATATCGAAATTTTAAGTCTAAATTGAATTAATTTGGCAAATAATAATAATTAATAATAATTACTTACGAATTAATACAACACTATGCACATGAGTTTATTCTGAAAATAATTCATATCAACATGCCCTGTCCACGTTAGGATCCAGATTCACAATTCGAATAATTCGAAAATTAGTAAATTCGGAATATTCGAAAATTTGAAAATTTCTGTATATTCAAAAATTCGAAAGTTCGAATCTAAATTCGAAGGTTCAAAAAAATAAGCTGTCTATGGAATTGGACTTACACCACTTTCATAATTAATGGTTACGCAATTTCTTTTACTGGCCAATTTTAAATTGAACAAAGCATGGACATTTTTTAAGAAATTAATTACTAACTAGTTATAAATAAAAAGTTTACACTAAATTAAGCATAAATTACGTGATATCTCATTTTTTTTTAAATGTAGTTACACCACTTTCAAAATAAACGGTCCATTTCTTATTTATTTTACAACCTGTATAACTATGATGAATTTCTTATTATAGCTGCGTGAGTTGGGCTCGTTATGCGGGCTGTTGCCCGGCTGCGGGACACCTTCCTCAGAGCAGCTGCACCTGGTGGTCGGACTCTCAGCTGGTATGGGTGACTGCCCTGGGACACCTGCTGCACCATCACCCACCGACCGCTTGAAGGAGGCGCTCTGTTCACCGGATGTCTTCAACAAGAACTATTTGGTTAGTCATATTTTATACTCGTATTTTCTATTTTTTTTTTAATATTTGACTTAGTGTATGTTTTGCTGTTAAATATTACTGAATTATACAGGATGTTACATGAAACGCGGGTCATGTAAACTGGTGATAAAAAAACAACGAAACAATTCGTGAAATGTTCCTAATTTTCAAACTTTCATAACTTTAGCTTTAACTAATTTGGACGAATTTTCGAACGTAAAAAATGTGTCTACTTTAAAAGGGTACATGCGATCTTACTGTTAACTCCTTCTGCCCTCCCCCTCAACCCCTTAGAAGGAAAAAATGTTTTTAGTGATAAAAAAACCATCTTTGACGATCTGTACGAAGCTAAGAAAAAACTCCCAAATGCACATTCAACTTCAAACACGCATAACTCTGTGTCAAATCATCGTAGGGAACTTTGTTCTTTGCGTTCTTTGTAGAGAATTGAATAAAATTTATTCCCCTGATGGTGAATCAAGTCCACAAATTTTTATTAGCTCTGTACAGATCACAGATCACAATATACTACTATAGATAGGAAACTGCCATGTTACACACCGGGACTGTATTTTGCGCCATCTGGGGTGGGATCATGTAAAAATGACTAGCAGTGAATAGTAGTGACTCGTGTCAATTGAGATTATGTAAAAATGAATAGCGAAAACGATATTGTTTTGCGTTAGTTAAATTGTCATTTCTAAACGCAATGTTCATTGTGGGTGAAAACGTTACTCACTATTCACATCTTTGTTTAATTCATTTATATTTCTATAAGTTGTTCTTTATTTCAAAATTCTTCTTTTTTTTTCAATTTTTACTCAGTGCTTACTATGTCACAATTTAAAGAAGTTTGACGTTTGCACTCGACACAGGTAAAAAAATCAAGGTAAATCAATTATAAATAATGAAATATGTTAATTTTTTATATGACAATATTTGACGATTAATGTTTTCATAAAATTTATAGTAATTAATATTACAGGACAATAAAATTTCAAGAATGGCTGATATATGGGTAACCTTTGTATCATATTTTGAAATAAATAAGGAAATGATACAAGGACGTATTAAGCAGTTTATGGACAGGCCAAAATTAATTAACTATGGAGCGACTTGACCATACGCTTAAATGCGCTGGGCAGTGCAATAACAGCTGTTCAATAGTGGCAGAAAGTATAATTGCAATTTGACAATTATTATATAAAAAAATATATATTCATGTGACTTTGTAGGCTTGGTCAGATTCTAAGCAGAGGGCTAAAAGCAAAGCAGCGCTTTAAAAAAAAAGAACTATCAAAAACTGGCGGAGGAAAAATAGGGAGCATTATGTAGAAAGAGCTAAGAATTGTTTTATATGAATAAATTTTATCTACATAATATTGATACATATACTTAAATCATTATTATTTTTACAATTTATGTTTATTAAATCATGTTGATTTTTACTTGTCAATGTTTTTTGACATAAAAATAAAAAGGTACTAAGAAAACGATATCGTTTAGAGAAAAACGTAGTGAGTTCACGGAAATGTCCGAAGTTGAAAACGTAGTGAGTGACTAATTTTACGTGATCAATTGAATAACGAATATCGTTTTCACTCAAGTGAAAACGCAATATCGTAAATTTACATGATCCGGGGGCTGAGTAGTGGAAGTCTAACTAACATAATTTTAGTTAGACTTCCATATAGGCAACCTGGTATGCGTTATTAGGCAACTTGTAATTTTTATTATTATTTTATATTTATTTAATCTACATAAAATGAAAATTCATAAACACAATATAAATATTTATTAAAATATCCTCGTGTATACATATTTATTTATAATTTGACTGTTTCAATCGCAGTTTTATCCAATCCTTGTTAACCTGAAAATATATTATGACTTCCTCATCTAAATATTATTTATTATATGATTACTTGTTTACCAGAAGTAGTTCAGTTTTTTACACAACAATTTATATTAGTTGATGTCATTATTTATATAAAATTATTTCAAAAATAAAAATTAATTAGATAATTGACAGATTAAAAAATTAGAATGTTACTTAAACTGGTAACATTTTAAACACTGAGGTCGCCAAGGTTTTTTTTAATTAATTTTTTTTATTTGACCCGATATTTTTAAAACTGGTCGATAAGGTTTTTTAAATTCGAATATTTTTCTTGGCTTAATTAGATATCACTTGTTTTTAAATCTGTAATATATAGATATTACAATTTTTGGGGAAGGAATCTGCGCAATCTTGGCGTACCTTTAACAATGTAATTATTTTTTTGGGAGATAATAAATATACAATGACTAGGCTTGTTTTTAGGATTTTTTCAGTCAATGCAAACGACAGTATTTTTAAATTTAGTTATGACGTATCCCGTTAGAGGCGCTAGTTGACGTGCCCGCTCTGTAAATTTGAAACTAGGAATTTTAATGACATGAAACGGCCATAATAAGCGTAGTGCAATTTAATTAAGTTGGCCATGCACATAAAGACTATTAGCGCCATTCCTTAGGTGGAAATCTA
This sequence comes from Pterostichus madidus, assembly GCA_911728475.2. Taxonomy (NCBI): domain Eukaryota; kingdom Metazoa; phylum Arthropoda; class Insecta; order Coleoptera; family Carabidae; genus Pterostichus; species Pterostichus madidus. The sequence goes on from OU452315.1 coordinate 12,441,839, forward strand.
ACTATAAACACAGTCCCATGGTTACCTATATAACTTTCTGCTGTCTGGTACAGATCGTTAAAGATGGACTGTTTTAACCTTAAGACTGCATGCATTCCCTGAAAGTAGACACTTTTTCGCCTTCGAAAATTCATCCAAATTAGCTAAAAATTCACCAAGTTATGGCGGTTTGAAAATTGAGAAAATATCATGAATTTCAAGTGTTTCATTTTTTTTGTCACCAGTGTATTATTGAAATCTTTTCTGATTAAACCGGAATTGAGAATCAGGAACTTTATACAGGGTGTTCAATTTAGTTTTGCCACCATTGCTATCTTGAGAACTATAAGAGCTACAAGGTTGGTTAAATTAGAAAATAAATACCGTTTTCTAAGTGTATTAAAACTATTAATAAAATTTTTTTTCGATCACTGGTTTTCAAAATACGGGGTGCAACTTTGTTATTTTAAATGGGAACCTTTCTTTTTATTTGCTTATTCGACTCAGTATTTTTTTTTTGCTTCAACTACAAAGTTTAATACCCTCACATTACATTTTTTTTTGAGAAAAATTGACATTAATTTAATTTAAGTCGCATAGGTATCAGGGTGCTATTATAATAATAAATGTCTAGTAAAGTTTATTTATTTATCCACAACTCATATATAATAAAGACATTATTACATTGATTTCAGTTGAATTATATCGCTCATAAAACACTAGTGTTTTATATTTCGTAAAACACTGAAAACAACTTGTTACTTAGCAACCACTTCATGATCTACCGAGTTTTGAGAAACTATATATAACTGAATCAACGTTAAACGTTACGATCAATCTTCTTCGATACCTATAATTATAAGTTGTGGATAAAATTTTGTATTATACTTGTGTTTTATTGGTATATAAAATACTTGTATAATAAATAACTATTATTTTTTACAAAAATTGAAATTGAAATTTAATAATGAATCAAACAAATAAAAAAATTACGATTTTTTAGTCATAGCACACTGTTCCCTATGCGATTTTAATTTAATTAGGGCCAGTTTTTCAATCACCGGTTAATGTTAATCATGATTAAATAATCATGGAAACTATAGTTATCATTGTTATTTAATCATGATTAACGTTAAACGAGAGTAAATCGGTGATTGAAAAACTGGCCCTTAATGTCAATTTAATATAATAATAATAATAAGACTTTTATTTGGCAATAATTCAGCCGAAGTTGTTCTACCATATAACCTTTACATTAGTAACAAAAATACAATTACAAAAATAGAAAGTATAAAAAGTAGTAAGTAACATATGAATTATTAAGCAATTACATAAACTAATGATAATAAAATACAAAGAAAAGAGAATAACATGTGTGAAAAATTCAAGATTTTAGATAAATGAACTGCCTTCAGAAATTAATAATTGTTTAAATTTCACAGAAAATGTAGCTGGCTTTAGTAGTAGTAGTGGTGCATGAATTTTATTGACAATAGTAGGAACAAAATGACTAAAAGTTTTTTTAAAAAGAGCTGTATTATGTTTGGGTATGTGACAGTGGAGATTATTTCTTAAATTACGTTGATGATGTTGAGTCCGAATTGACAATTTGTTAAATAAGTAAGTAGGTGATTTGTTCAGAACGACACGATGAGCTAGACACGCAGCATGTAACAATCTCGTCTTATTCATAGTAAGCCATCCTAATTCATTTATATATGCCGACGTGCTCTCCCCTCTTCTTAAACCAAAAATGAAACGTACACAACAGTTTTGAACTTTCTGTATTCGACTGACATCATGAGAGGTAATAAGTGGTCCATAAATAGTATCGCAGTAATTAAATACAGAAAGCACTAGACTATTGGACAAAATAATATGCATTTTTGTCAAAAAAATTGTACTGTGAGGGTACTGAAAATTATAGTCGTTGAATTCAGAAAAAAATACTGAATTGAATAAGCAAATAAAAAATTGATTCTCATTTAAAACAAAAAGTTGCAACCCGTATTTTGAGAACCACTGGTCGAAAAAAAATTGTTAATAGTTTTGCAATATACTTAGAAAACGGTATTTCTTTGCTAATTTATCTAACCTTGTAGCTCTTATAGTTTTCGAGATAGCAATTGTGGCACAACTAAATTGAACAGCCGCCTGTAAAAAAAGAAGTAGGATTTATATTTGTACACAGCTTTGTAATTTAAACTATCTGTCTAAAATTAAAAATAAAGAAATTAACTATTTGTCCCTACTTTTCAATCATCCTGTATATTAATTAAAGGACATATGCTTAAGTAGTTAGTCGTTTATTGAAAATAAGTTGACAACGTGTCGGCTAAGGATATAGCCATCTTCAGGTCAATAATAAAGATGGCTATATCCTTAGCCGACACGTTGTCAACTTATCTTCAATAAACGACTAACAACTTAAGCCTATGTCCTTTAATTATATTCCTACATTATTTTGGCCTATTAAAACATACTACTATCCTGTATATTTATTCACTTTTATTTGAAGTTTTGTCCTCCAAAATTATATAGAAACATTTGACATCTAAAAATCGTCAACACCAATTATAAAATATCTATTTCAGGAGTTATCCGAGTTAGCCATGGGCACCTACAAACACATCGGCCGTTTACGTTCTGCTCGTCTAGTCGGCCGAGAGCTCGCCTCCTTCTACAAACTCCTAGGAGAGACACAAAAAGCCGCCGCCTTCTTAGGCGACGCTCTCAAAACCTTCGAACAAGAAGGGTGGCGAGAACTTGCTGTCCAAACCCACGTAGAGCTCGCATCCTGTCATCTCCAAGCCGGCGACACCCGCAAATACATCCGATCATGTGCAGCTGTTGCCGCTGCTCCGGAGATGGACACCATCATCAGATGCTCCTACTTCGACGAGATGTTGAAATCACTAGATAGTCTAGACAAACCATTAATCGTACCTTTTATAAACATCATCAAAATCACTAACATCTCCGTCAAGTCTAACCTGGTGATGCAGGATACGATGTTGGAGGTTCAACTCGAACTAGAGTCCAGTTTCCCTCGGGAGGTGTTATGTCTGCAAGTGCAGATCGCTCTAGAGCCGGATAAGAGTGAAGGAAGTGTGACGAAGGATAAAAGTGGTGCGGGCGTTAAATCGAATGTGCAAGACCCGTTGTTACAACGCATGCGCATTCATAGACATTTGGATTATAGACAGGATAAGCAGATTGCGTCTGCTAGTGTGGTATGCAAGAATGCGCCGCTTAAAAGGGCGGATAGTAGCGCGGTTAAAATTACTAGAAGTGATTTTAGTCATGCGCTTAAAGCTTCAGTGGTGGTAAGTTTTTTTTTCTATTTCGGTGTTCTTATAGCTCTATAAACGCACTGTAAACACGTTGCTAAGGAGATCTATAAGCGCACTGTTTTTGGCGCTTTTTATTTTGTAGGAGTGGCATGAATGCTCTTAAATCTGACAGATGAATGACATAATCTCAAAATTGTAAATTGTGAGTGTTGAAATATTACTGACAGAATATGCAAGAATCAGATAAAATTGAAAACATTCACAATACAGAAAAATATATAGATTAATTGTCAAAAAATATGATATTCCAATTGTCTATATTATGAGAAGCGCTACCAACACGAATAATAAAAAACACCAACTTATATTTTTGACAAGTCGCAATTTTTAAAAATCTAACAGAATTATAAAATTACCTCAATAGAAAAAATAGTGTAAAGAACACGTTTAATAAGGCCTGTTAACGCACTTGTCCTTTGTAAAACTCACTGCAGAGCGGCTCGTTTTCCAAATTTAAACTCGTGTGTTGACAGATTGCCTTATGAAACTAGTTCTTTAATATACTATTGTATATTTTCTTCAAATCAATAAAGTCCAGCATAGTTGTTTTACTCAAAATACATCATTGTCTGCAAACTTCAAACGAAAATAACGTAAGTTAATAAATGTCAATTTTTGTGACAAACAATGGAAGAATTAAGTAAATTATTAGATTTCCACATACTAGATTTCTTGAATTTAATAAAAATACCCTAGAGTTATCAGGCTTTTAAAAACATAATCAATATAACAAAAAGTTCTTATTTTAGTCTCTTCTACTTTCCCTAAAAATGTCACAAGTTTTGTTTAATTCCAACTTTGTCTGTAGCCCCTCGTGCTAACACCAGGCCCTAACAGCATCCCTTTGCAATGGGCAGCGGAACCAGGTCGCTACACTCTCACTCAGGTGTCGGTGGAGGTCGGTGCCAGCAGTGCAGTCCTAGAGCTGCTGTCTGCACCTCTACCCGCTCCGCGACCTCGTGTAGAGGCGCGAAGACAACCACCGGCGCTTCGCTTGGACAAGACTTGTGCCGGAGACTTGTTAGCCGGTCTAGAGCAGCCCATGGAGGTGGTTGTCACCATCGGGAGCTACCCGGTGGATGATGTAAGTCTTGTTTATCTCTAGATGTAACATTTTAATAAATATTCTTCTAACTAAAAATGCTAAAGGGTGATCAGATGTAAGTGTTTCAGTTGGAAAGAAAAAATAGTTGAAATTGGTAAGACTGATAACATAAATTTATTTCTGTTGGTGACGTGACATTTAAAAATTAAAATTAAAATTTGAATACAGTTATTACATTTATTTCTAAAGTATTTCTATTACTTTAAAAGTCAAAATTCTATTACAAGCCAGACTCCTGACATAACCTATTTCTATTTATTAGACATGTCAAATAGTATTTCTGCCTTTACCTGGTGTTGTGCCAACTGTGGAATAAAAAGATCTCCGAAATTGTATTGCCAACTGTAACAATTCCTTTTGATCACTTAGTATTATTAAAAATGTAATTTAGTTTTTCATTAATTCAGCATTTATCTGTTTGAAACATATAAAATATCAAATTTGTGTATGTATAATTTTTTAGTAATGTTGACTACTTTATGTCTAACTTTACTGATGAGACATATATAGGATGTCCGTTTTGACATAGCATCATGAATTGAACACTTATGACTAGCTCCTTGCGTTTGACAATTATTATTTGACATATAAATGTGATTTGACGACTGGTAACCGCACTTCACGCGCAAAATATATCACTTACCGAGATCTGCTTCAGCAGAGTGCCACACCCAGTAATGGGTAGAAGGCGTGATGATATATTTATTTTATTTTATTTATAAATGTTAAACATGTTTATGTTTTTTGTTTCTATTGCTACTATGATTATTGGAATATGTTATTAAATATATAAATTAGTTTTTCTCAAAATTACACGCATATACAGGAAAATTGCACAGAACATTTTATGTTCCAAATATTTTTGCTAACATCTTTTATTTGAGACTTTTTTTGATTCCATTTTTGAAATAAATGGAATTTATTGTTTTGTGTGTCCAGTAAACTTCCTCTTTCGGTTTTTCAATTTCATTCAAAATCAACTCAGCTCTTCGTATTTTCATGAAACTTATAATTACCAAGTTTCGTTAACAAATCTTATCTCGTTCATGAGATATTGCACACTCGGACACACATCCATCCATCCATCCATCCATCCACACACACATTGAGAAAATGATCAAAACGGATTCAGTGGACCTCAAAACACGTATTTCCGCGAAAATCTCGTCAACGATTTTTATCACGATTCCAATACTTCCTTATACTGTGAATAAGAAAGTAAAAATGACATGTCAAATATGTAACACGACGGGGAACCGTAAGAGCGAATAAATGAAAATATGATAATATATTTATTTGATGCGGTTGTTACTTACTTGTGTCGTGAATCTTTTATTTACAGACTGGCAAATTGTTGCCAGTCAGAACACACATTATTTTATTGAGAATTTAATGAATATTTAGATCATTAAAAAATTAATTAAACGAATTTTGATACTTGAACAAAATATTACAAAATGAATAAAAATTATACAAAACACCTAAATATTACTAATAGTGTGAAAACAGCTTAATTATTAAATTATTCGCGCACACGGCGTCATGTTGACGCACATCTTCACATATCGAGTCGATCGTTATGACTGACTTGACTATTCCAAAACACTTATTATCCTGGGTACACTACCCACATCTGGAATCCATCAACACATCTCTCGGTGGACACAGATGTCTCAAGTGTTTAGGCACATGGGTGTCTGCAGGGGAGAGCAAGGAGGGGCGCTTGCTCCCCTCTGGTTATTAACTAACTAAATATAATTTAAATATGTATATATATATATATATATATATATATATATATATATATATATATATATAAATAAAATAAAAAATAAATTTTACTCGTAAGTTTAAAGATTAATAAAGCCAAGTTGAAACTAAATTTGCAACAGTATTTTTATGGCCAGCTAAAGACATGTTCCCTATCGTAACGTTTGAGTAATCTAAGTTTATTAAATATACATAGGGACAAAATATTAGAAAATAAGAAAGGCAAAAATTGCTAAATTGGTATTTATTGAAAAAGTGGTGTCAATTTACGGAAGAGATATTCAACGATTGTTCTTCCTATTTAATTCAAATTCCTGACGACAAAGAATAATAATTTATTTCGCAATTTTCAATACTTTTTGTCTATTTGTTAGGTGTATTTGTGTATAAATTATGTATATCTGAAATGTTTTTGCGATCCGCCCCTCCCTGAAAAATGCCTGTGGACGCCCATGCCATGGCAACGCAGATGATACGAACATGAAAATTACTTGAAATTCTAAGAATATTAACTAATAACTGTCACTTTTATAAGTTAATGTCCTATTTTTGAAACCCAGAAGATCTCATTCACCCATTGTGACACACGTGTTCACGGGTGTCAAATTACACGAAGTCAAATTTTTATCAATCGCATCATAACAACAATGAGATAGTTCATATTGTTACAAATAATATTTCCGCCTTTATCTGGCATTGTGCAAACTGTGGAATAAAAAGATCTCCAGAATTGTATTGTAAACTGAAACACTTACTTCTTATCACTCTGTAGATCTGATCCCCGGATAAAAATAAAATATATAAATACCGTATTTTTCGGACTATAAGATGCACCCCGGACGATAAGACGCACCTCAAATTTATAAGATGATTTTTAGAAAAATATATTTTTTTGTTACTTTTGGATCATAATTTTTTTTATTGTTAACATAACTCGTACTAGCAATATTCAGTTCACCTTCACTCTCGGTACTATCACTCGTCTCGTTAATGTCACCGTTCGTATTACTTTCGTCTGAACTATTGTTTTCACTCCTTTCAAAAACTGCGTCATCTTCAGTACCATCTCTAGCATTACTTATTCCGCATTTTTTTAAATGACTTTATAATCGTCTCTTCTTTCACAGCTCCCATGAATTTTTCACCCAGGTATAAAGTTCTGAAATTATTGGTCGTTTCATACGTCCTGTTGCGGTGACATCATGATTTGGCTTTGCCATCCATTTATTCTATTCTTCCGCATACAATTTTTAAATGAATTTAAAGACGATTTAATGAAAAAAATATTTTAATGTTATCTTCGGACCATAAGACGCACCCAAAATTTGAGTCCATTTTTCTATATAGTCCGAAATATACGGTATATCGCCACGCCTTCTACCCATTACTAGGTGTGGCACTCTGCCGAAAGTGATATATTTATGCGCGTGAAGTGTGGTTATCAGTCGTCAAGTCACCGCTACTAAGGATATTAGAGGAGAGAGAGAGGTAATAGGGGTAGTTATAATGTGGTGAAAATTGTTTGTCGGCTGTGGGAATCGAACTCGGGTTCTCAAATCAACAGGCCGACTCGATACCACTGAGCCACCTATCCCATAGTAGTAGTTCTTTAATATGACTGTTATGCGATTAAAATCATCAAATTAATAAATAAGTGAGATATTTGCTACTTCAAATTCACATTCTGTATGTGGTCACAGAGCTCACATATTTTGTTTCTTATCTCTAATTTATTTCCCAGGGTGCTACAGTCCATCTCCGCTGCAGCAAAGGCCTCACCTTGCGCCTCAGTACCCCTGATTCCCCTCTCTCCTCATCTCTTTCCATTCCCATCACCGAGATATCTCCATTTAGTTGCACTCGGCTGCCGCTGCTCGTCTACTCGGCACTACCAGCGCGCGAGCACCAGGTCACTGTACAGTGTCCGTGGACCACCAATCTTCTCACCGTGCCGCTCGGCTTTGCTGCTCCGCTACATGTCACGCATCGATTACACACGGCGCGCGCCAGGAAGTACCTCCAGGTCCTGGTGGAGGGTAGAGCTAAGAGGAGGTTGCGACTGGGAAAAGTTGGGTTGAAAGGGGTTGATGCCAACGAGTTGAATCCGATTGTGGAGGGACTTAGTGCAGTGAGTATTGATTATGTTTATTAATATTTGCTTTTTAAAATTTAATTAAATTAATAATTTTTTGACGTTTCTCAAAACCAATTAAATGCTTCATTGTATGTCACGTGTTTGCGTTTTAACCAATCCTGTCATTATTATACTGAGAATAAAGCTCTTGTGATTATTTCCGGGAATAATCTCTGTAGGTGCTTTTGTTTGTGACAAATGATGGGTAGTTGTCAAATAATTATTTAAAACTGTCAACGCGTCAAGTAAAATGTGTGAAAAAAATTCCATTTCAGATACAGAAATACACAAACAAATTTTGGAAACAACTTCCAAGAATACATTAATCAATCGATATGAACCCAGTTCAAATTTTTTTAAGTTTGTTGAATCGACCTCAACAGTTAAGTCAACAAATAATCTAATTAAATATAACTTGAGAGTTCGATAAATTAGAAAATAATTCTCCAGTATCTTTTTCAAACTTGTTGCCATTTGGCAATAGCCACTACGGGTTTTCGTGACTATTGCCTGGCAGCAAGTTTTCGAAAGATCTGTCAAATTATTTTCAATATGTTCTCACCCTCTGTGTATATGTGTATATTATTAATGAAAATAAAATAAATTTTTGCGACGTGGAACTAATTCTTAAGATGAGAAAAATAATAGGAAAAACACTTATCTAGGTTCCACAAATTTTTTCTCGCAGTCAAGAAGCTTACCTTTTTTTTCGGTAGGTGGCATTGCATGGTTCTTCGAACTTTTCTTGTCACTTTACCAATGTTAGATGTTTTTAACATCGTCAGTTCAGTCTCGCCGTACCACTGTTGGCCTTGTTGAATAGTTGATGGCACCATACTGATGAGCTCCAAAAGAGCGAAACGCGTCTATGGTTAAGAACTGAACTGACCAGCCGCTGATGTGGAACTTTGACAAGTGTTTGGACATTATTTTTTCCTATTATTTTTCTTATCTCAATAAAATAAATATATCATCACGTCTTTTACCCATTATTGAAATTAAAACGCAGGAGACCATTGCATAAACTAGGCACTATGTTTGATCAAAAAACATTAATTATTTTTGTATGTATCAGATAATCTCTAGTGGGGTGACGGTATCGTACATGTGGGAGCTGCTGGTGTCAGCGACGGAGGAGTGCAGCCCCATCAAGGCAGAGTTCAATGTGGAGTACACGGCGCTCTGGGACGCGGAAGAACAAGCCCTCGACACCAGCACACGCCTCTATACACATCTACTCGAGATACAAGAATACGAAGTGAGACATATTCTTATTTCTTTCAGTTTTATGATATTTGTACTGTCTAGATCAGTTCCGAACCATTTTTCAATTAATGTACCCCTTTGCCTAACTGTGAAGCGTTATGTACCTCTTGTCAATTGGTAATGTAAAATTTGTTTCTTGGCAGATTAAAGCAAAAAAACTGTCTACTTTTCTAACTAATTTTAATATGGAAAGCAGATTTTACCAAAACAATCAGGTAAAGGATGTATCCAAAGTTACAAAAAAAGTCACGTACAGTACAAAACAGACTGGTAGGCTTTACCTGACTGTTTTTGTTTTGTTTTTGTAACCTTGGATACCTAGTCTGCCCTCAATATCATTCTTATTTAAAAAATACGAAATTTTAAGTTATTTATGATCAATTATTGATTATATTAAACGGCTTCAGAACAAATAGTATACATAATATGTCAGGAAAATGTTTTTACTTTCCAGACTTGTGATCAAAAGGAATTGTTACAGTTGGCAATACAATTCCGGAGATCTTTTTATTCCACAGTTGGCACAACGCCAGGTAATGGCGAAAATGCTATTTGACATTTCTAATAAATACAAATAGGTTATGTCTAGGCTTGCCACCTCTCCGGGTTTGACCCGGAGACTCCGAAATTCAGTTAGTTATCTCCGGGCTCCGGGTTTAATTATTATTTCTCCAGGTTGTGTAAGTAAAATTGAATATATACTCCTACAAAATTATAAACCGACTGTCGCGTGTATCTCGTGTACCATGTACGGAATAGCCTCTCTCTTGTGTTCTTTTCAGTTTGATAATCCTTGTTATAATTTACTGATTAAAGTAACCAATAAACTATAAACAGAAAAAATAAAGAATCTGCATAAAATAATAATATGAAAATTTTGAAGTTAAGTTTAAAAATATATTATAAATTTATATATAATTTACAAATAAATTTATAAAATAATATTAGAACTTATTATAGTTTTAAAATAATTTATTTCAAATAAATATGGAGAGAAAAAAAGAACAATCAGGCACTTCAGAAACAACTAAAAAAAAGATACACTTAGACTATGAATGTACATATAAAGATGAATGGTTACGAAGAGATAAATATTGTAAATAGCTAAAAAAAATTGATATAAATTACTGGAATGTGTCTATTGTGCAATATTAAATTCACGATATAACTTGATGGAGAAAAAGCGGTAAAAATTCATTTTAAAAGCCAGAAACGTAAATTGTTAAGTTTTTTTTTTTATTAGTTATATGTACAGTAACTACTCTGTGATCATTAGAATTTTATTTGTAGAAATGTGAGTTTTGAATTTGTTAATTTATGTAAATAAAAAAAAATTATATTTTTAAATTTGAGGCTAAACCAGACACATAATAAAAAATGTAAATATAGACATGTGTGCATCTTTCAATTCTGAAAACCTTTGCAGTCTATAGTTTTTCCTTAAAATTATTATGAGAGCAGGGAATTGCATAAAACTAATATCCCATGTTAAGAGGTTATACTATCCAGGCGCACTGAAAAATGAACCTTTTTTGGGAATTTTTTTCACGATTACTAATCAATGGATTAAAATGAAATGTTTATACTTTATTATACATGTATTAAGGTATACAAAAATATTTTTTCCTACAACTGTGCGAGTTCTTTGTTATTCTTATTACGTAACTATTATTGCCTTGGTTACGGGTGGAAAGGAGCGAAATGCAGACCAAGTGCGTTTCTGTAAGCGAAGAAACACTAGTGCGGAAAGTAATTTGTGTTTTACGCAATTGTCAAAAGAAATTTTAATTGAGAGCGATTTAAAATTCGCGCAGGGCGCGGAATTTCAAATTTTAGCCACAGACGCTTATGGAAGGAGAAGATGCGGTGAGCCAACGCTAGTAAATATGCAGTAGTATATTTTGACGTTTATAAACATAACCTTAAATTGCAGTATATCTAATCTGTACACAATTAATAAAAAGAACCGAACAAAGTAAAATATATCGATAAATGGTTTTATTTAAAGAGTAAGTGAAGTACATAATATTTATTGTTTGTGTATATTAATAACACATTGTTACAGTTGCTTATATTGACATAATGTGAAGTGGAAACTTTTGTACTGTCTAAAGAAACATTGATTTCTTCCGTACTTGTTCATATTATTAACAGTAATATTATTGACAACAATTTCGGAGGTTTTAGAAGTACCAGCAGCAGGTTGATTGTCATTGTGGAAAATAGATCCAACATAGCTTGATTTGGGGCTTCAATTATCTTTGGAGGTGTTTATGATAAAGGAGAATCACTCAGTGTAGTATTCCCATCTAGACGATTTTGAAGAAATTATCTTGTTATTAGTGAAATATTTTTAAATAACGTAGAACAATGTGCAAGCAATCAACAAACAAACCATAGCAACGGAGTAAAACATCGTTCTTGTGTAATATAATTAAAATGTTATAAATTTTGATAATATTTTTGTGATTTTCTAAATCGCACAGTTGTAGGAAAAATGTTGTTTATAACACGTATAAAAGGTTACGTGCGCATGCAGATTTCCGCACTCGGCAAAATAACTATTTTATACTTGCGGCAGTTTTGTACGAGAGCATAATGCATAAAAATAAAACAGAAGTAACTGAATAAATTATTTTGATCACAGAATGCCGAAATGGTGTAATAATCTGCAGATATTGTCATTAACTTATCGATCATCAAGGTGTTTCAATTACTCTCATCAACTTTATTTTGAAACATTTTTCTGTAACATCACAGAATCATTGCTAGCGGCGAACTTATTTCCGATATTAATCTCCTATATCATAGTTTTCACAAAACACCCTCCTCTTTCAGACACTCTACATCGTAGAAGGTCGCGTGGAGCCTGCACGCGGGAGCGAATTCTGCCGCGTTGGTGCGCTCTGCCACCTGCGCCTTCACATCCACCCCGTGGCACCCACGGGTACCAACCCCAACACACAACAGCCACCAGGTCCTCAGTTACAACGCTCTCTCATGTACGAGGTGCTCGCCGAGCAGAGTGTGTGGGCGGTGTGTGGACGTACTGCAGGCGTGGTGTCCGTGGATATACCCAGCTCTGCAAGTGCAGCGCAGGCTGTCACGCTTGATGTCATGCCGTTGGCCAGTGGGTTCTTACCATTGCCGCTTATTAGGCTCAGCAAGTATATTCCAGCGGATAAATCTATACCAGGTAGTTAAATTCTTTTTTCTGTTTTATATTCATAAGCGTGTTATTATAAGAGCCAGTTGCGTATCGAAATAGTGTTTTTTACATTACCCTGGAAACTGAAGTAAAGTTTGTTTTTGTGCACTAGTGCTTCAAAGTAATTTTTATGGTTCTAAATTTTTAATACGCTAAACATTTTTAAGGAATTTATAAAAGAAGTAGAGGCATTAGCTTATAATGCCATCAATCCGAAATACGAGGTGTGGCTATTAAATAACGAGACTGATGCTGTTTTAACATTTTATTTTGATTCCATATCTATTTACTTATTATCACTTTCAATATACATCCCTCCTCTATCCCTACAATGCTCCATGCGAATCTTCCATTGTTCGAAACAGTGCTGGAAGTCTTCTTCTGTCAGCTCCTTCAGAACGCGTGTCGATTTCTCTTTCACAGCTCAAATCTTGTTGTTAGTAAGACAAATTTCACCTTAGGAAAGAGATAGAAGTCGCACGGTGCAAGATCTGACGAATAAGGCGGATGGACCAACACTGGGGTGCTGTACTTGGCTAAAAATCTCTTGACAGACATTGCGGAATGAGCCAGCGCATTGTTTTGATGGAGAAACCATGACTTGTAGTTCCACAATTCGGATACTTTTTTCAATAAATTATAAGTTTCAGTAGCAGTTTTGTCAAGTTTCATGTGAAATTTCACAACAATTCGTTGCTTTAATGTTGCACTTAACATTTTTTCGGTGAAACAAAAAAAACAACTCTAATTACAACGAATGCTACGGCTATACGGATTTGTTTACAGAGGCGATAGGTACTGCATTCGAAAGAGAAAGCTTCACGCTAAAAAGCTGACGGTCGCTGATGTTTGGCGCATACGTACTTCGTCTGTAACAGCGTCAGTCTCGTTATTTAATAGCCACACCTCGTATAACGCCATCAATCCGACATATTTTAACAAGCTAAAGTAGACAATTTAGGCGTATTCCATTTGTATCAGATCTAACTGAACCAAGTGGCAAAATACAGCTTTTGTTTTCGAATAACAAATGTTAATTCATGGCATATTAAACTATTACAAATTCACGCTTCAAATTTAATAAATTTTCTCATTGTCGATTACATAATATTTGCTCGTTACAAAAAAACATACAAACTTCGTGCATGGGAACGTCATTTGCTTCATTCGCGCAAATTAAAGCACTCGCTTCGGTCGTGCTTTTAAAATTGCGCTCATGTGGAAAGTATAGGTACGTTCAACGTACTAAGCAAAACAAGCAAACTGGAAGTAAGAATCATTGAACGGTTTTGCTAGGCTAGCATTTGCTTGTTTTGCTCGCGAGTAAAACAAACGAGAAATTTCTCGCTCGAAGTGCTAGACATTCAAATATTTTTGCGGGAATTTCAAATTGTAAGTTTATAACTTGAATGATCAAAACTATTTTGACAGTTGACAGACAATAATTAATTTACATATATGAAAAATGGAAAACGAATATATTCAGCTTTTCGTAGATGATGGGATTGATCTATATCAAGCTATTATCGGTAGGATTACTATTATTATCAAGGGCCGTCATCAGTTTTAGTGAATGTGCCATCATGGTTCTTAAAAAATGTATATTTATTGAATTTCATATTCCAAACAATAGCCTAATATCGCCAACACAAACTTGGCTGAAGATTTTTAGCGCAAATTTCAATCTGTCAATAGTCAAAACGTATAAAAAGTACATAAAACGTGCGCACTCATATTATTTATCATTAGCCGAACACATTTCATGATATCTTGTTCGGTACAACTCGGTCTTGAAAATGTAGCGAAACGAGCAAACCTTTCAGTGGACCAAGCAATAAATCGCTTTTTGTTTATTTAGCAATTCCTTGTTTTGCTGGGCTTATTGAACGCACCTTATATCTTCATGCACTTATTATGTAGATAGCTATAACCTCCAAGCAAGAAATTGACAGTCAGTTTCATAATATAGTAACATCCACACTTTCACATCTTGGACTCGCTCAGCTGAATTTTCTCTACAAACATTATTTATTAAATATAGTTCAATTATCTGTATACATATTTTTTATTGGTTATACACAGCAACAGCAATTCCGAAACTGTATACATAAAAAATAGCATTTATATTTGTACACAACTTTGTAATTTAAACTATAAGTCTAAAATAAAAAATATAGAAATCTGTAAAAGTAAAAAATTTGCTCTTTAGAAAAATTTTTGATAAGAGTTTGATTAAAAATGAGATCTTTTGCACTCTGCATCCAAGGGATTCTCGACCATATACTGGTGTTCAATTTAGTTGCCTCCATTGCTATCTCGAAAACTATAAAAGCTACAAGGTTGGTTAAATTAGCAAAGGAATACCATTTACTAAATGTATTATACAACTAGTAACAATTTTTTTTTGACTAGTGGTTCTCAAAATAAGGGGTGCAACTTTCTTATTTTAAATGGAAACCTATTTTTTTATTTGCTTATTCGATTCAGTATTTTTTTCTGAATTCAACGACTACAAAGTTCAATACTCTCACATGTCAACATTTTTAATAAAAATGCAGATTCAATTGACATTAATTTAATTAAAATCGCATAAAATCAGCGTGCTATGACAGAAACAAATGAACAAATCATAATATTTTTGTTTAATTAATTATTATATGTAAGTACAATTGTTTTGTGAAAAAATTAATAAATTTTATTAGTCATTTGTTTCTGTCATAGCACGCTGATTGCTATGCAATTTTAATTAAATTAATATCAATTTTTATCAAAAAATTTGTAATGTGAGGATGCTGAACTTTATAGTCGTTAAATTCAGAAAAAATACTGAATTGAACAAGCAAATAAAAAAAAATAGATTTTCATTTAAAATAAGAAAGTTGGAGCACATATCTTGAGAACCACGGGCCAAAAAAGAATATTTGTTAATAGTTTTGTAATAGACTTAGAAAATGGTATTTCTTTGCTAATTTAACCAACTATGGCCGTATTTATTTGGGATTTTTAAAGTAACCTGCAGGTTACTTGGCACACTTTAAGTAACCTGGAACTAACCTTAAACTGACCCTACTGCCCCAGCTATTTTAGCGGGTTGGTAGATTCAACCCGTTTACTATCTCTATCTAATCAACTTGTGTTCCTTGTTATTCGTGGCGGCATCGCGATTTGTAATAGTATAGAGAGGTTAGGAGTTATTTTTATGAAAAACGTAAGTAATTTTATAAATAATATTTTGAAAAAATATACTAAACTATTATTTATGCAGATGATGGAAGAGCAATATGCATTATGTGCTTCTTGCAATATAAGTCACAGAGGATAATATTACGACACATTATTTTGATAGAGCTGATGACAAAATTATAAAAAAAAACAGACCCTGACGATATTTGCTTTTTGACTACATATAAAAAATATAAAGATGACTCAAAACATCCAATTAAAAGCGCAATTTAACACACAAACAAAACTAAGCAGATGTCGCTTCGAACATGCATTCAGATTTTAAATTTACCGCTAATATTTACAACTGACATTTGAGATGCATCATTTATTTGGAAGTAACACGAGTTAGTTCTAGGTCAGTTCAGGGTTGGATCAAAATTTCCCAAACAAATACGGCCCTTGTAGCTTTTATAGTTTTCGAGATAGCAATGGTGGTACAACTAAATTGAACATCCTGTATACCATTTTTTTTAATTCATTTCTAGATTCAAAATCAAACTGCGTCAGTCTTTTTTGCACACTCAATGTAAACTATATACATTGATTGACACGTAAGATTGCCAGTCTGTTGAATGTAAAATGCCTGCAAGATCTCAATAAAGCGGCACTGCGATTAGAAATATATTATTATGATTTGTTATACTTAACACATGAGCACATGCCACACCGAATAAAACCACGCGGAATAATATCAACGCCGTCGAAAAATAATTCTGCCTAAAAACCACTCGGACTAAACTTTCCCCCACTACAATGTGCGTTCAATATAAAACCGTTCTGATAAGGTATCTCTTGCGTTCGTACATCATAAAATTTTTCCAAGTTTAATACATTTATTTGAATATCAATCATGTTTTTGGCGAGGCTTGCTTCGCTCGCGTTTTAAGCGAACAAACCCTAAGCGCGCAGAACGCACGCTCCCCACAAGCAAACCCCGATACTTGTTTAAAAATTATACAGAAGGATTTATGCTGAACGATCATTGTGGTGGGGAGTGGCTTTTAGGCCGCATGGTTTTTCGACGGCTTGGATATTAGACCTCGTGGTTTTAGAGGGCGTGGCATGATCCAAACAAATGAACCGCTCCGTCGACCAGGGGATCTATTCTAAACGACATGGCCACTGTGGCGATGGTATCCACATCGCTAAACAACAAGGATCCACCTGGCGGTATAAATAAAATAAGTTTGAATGACGTCATCATTTAGCCACATCGCAAATTTATGGCGGGAGCTGGATAGTCATAGCCACACTCACTGTCATTCGATGTTTAATTTTTTTCTGATTTGTATATTCATAATAATTTTTTTTAATGACAGATATTGAATTTAAATTTAAACTGCATTTATATCATGAAATCGAACATATTTGTCAATTTGACATGCATACTCATTTATAAATAAAAGGCGGAACAACTGTACTATATTTGTAATGCCAATATTAAAAGTCTGCTGCGGTTACTACACGATTTCTTATACACAGCATATTTAATATTTTTTTCTTTTTACTTTCATTACAGATAATCAACTTCCTAACAAAATTTTATATAAATAAACTTATATAAATAGGCGTGGCTAGCTCAGTGGTATGAAGTCGGCCTGTGAATCCTGAAAACTCTGGTTCGATTCCCACAGGCGACAAACAATTTTCATAATTTCAAAAGCTACCCCTGTGGCTCCTCCACCACTAACATCTTTGGGAGCCGTGATTTGACGACTGGTAACCGCACTTCACGCGCAAAAATATATCACTTACCGAGATCTGCTTCGGCAGAGTGCCACAGCCAGTAATGGGTAGAAGGCGTGATGATATATATATTTATTTTATTTATATAAATAGAAATATGCGTTTGACAATTATTATTTGACATATAAATGCTAAACATGTTTGTTTTTTGTTTCTATTGCTGCTATGATTATTGGAATATATAAATTAGTTTTTCTCAAAAAAAGACGCATTTACAGGAAAATTGAAAATAACACTTTATGTTCCAAATATTTTTGCTAACATCTTTTATTTGAAACTTTTTTTCGTAACTGATTCTATTTTTGAAATAAATGGAATTTATTGTTTTGTGTGTCATTTATACTTCCTCTTCCGGTTTTTCAATTTCATTCATAATCAATTCAGCTCTACGTATTTTCATTAAATTTATAATTACCAAGTTTCGTTAACAAATCTTATCTCGTTCATGAGATATTGCACACTCGGACACACATGCATCCATCCACACACCCACACAGACATCATTGAGAAAATGATCAAAACGGATTCAGTGGACCTCAAAACTCGTATTTCCGCGAAAATCTCATCAACGTTTTTTTTTCACGATTCCAATACTTTCTTAATACTGTGTATAAGAAAGTAAAAATATAATTTCCAAATTTGTTACTAAGTTTCGCTATGAAGACAATTGTCACGCAAAATATCATACCGTAGCCACAGCCACATCCCGCTATGAATAGGAACTTATAATTTTGACGTCACATGCAGCAGACCTCCATCCACACAATTTTGTGTGAAACAACAAATTTGTAGAAAGAGTGAGGTGACACCATGCCGAGTCGAACAACTGCTTTCTCTTTTCAACACTATTTCCCTCAGATCTCAACATTTGTTTGATGTTTAACGTTTGGATCACGTGATAAATGTCAAACTGTAAAGCTATACCATGTTCGCTACATAACAAATGATTCAATTCTGTTTTACTCACTATATGGCAATCGAAAAATTTGAATTGTATAAGTCCCTATTAGAATAGACCCCCAACTGCAATAATAGTACAGTGGCATAAACACAATTTCACAGGGACGTTATGTTGGGCCACTGTATCTCCACTTATCTTGCAAATGGCGAGCGGTGCAGTAGGAAAGAGCACATAGTCATTGCAAAATTAAATTTGTGCAGGGCAGGGCATGGGCGTCCGCAGTTGGGTGGGGCACGCCCTTTCTGGTTATTAACTAGTGTGGTGACCATGACTCTCGAACATAGAACTTTTACATGTAAAATTATAATTTTGTAATTTCTTGCTTCCCTAAATATTTTAACCAAAAAAGCTTCAAATAAACGTTTTAGGGTATAAAATTCTGCATCTGAACCAATAAACAAAATTAATTTTGCATACTTTGTAACGACACAAATTAGATTTGAAAATGACGAAAATTGCCTCATAACTATCGATAGTCATAAAATTGAAACAAAATGAACAAATGTTTGACGTTTTATCTGTCAAAATAACTGAAGTAATAAATAACGAATTTATTTTGACAGTTTGGACAGATTGAACGTCAAATATTTGTCTAATTTAGTTTTAATTTCATAGCTATCGATAGTTATGAAACAATTTTAGTCATTTTCATATCTAATTTGTGCCGTTACAAAGCAAGCAAAATTAATTTCTAATTTTATGCCCTAATGCCAATGGCACACTGGTCGAGGAACTCATCAATGAAACAACAGAACGCACCCTGACTGATAAAATAAACAAACACGAAAAAATAGCACAAAGCAAAACCAAAATGACAGCCCACGCAAACATGAAATGAGATACAATAATACGTGTGAAATGAGACATGTTCGTTTCATCGAGGAAATCCTCGATGGAAATAGAGGCGCCTCTATTTTTCATCGATGACGGGTGCGTTTTGTTTCATCGATGAGTTCCTCGACGCTCATTCATGCTCCTCGACCAGTGTGCCATTGGCATAAATCTTTTATTTGAAGCTTTTTTTGTTTTAAATAATTAGGGAAACAGGAAATTAAAACAATATGATTTTACATGTTAGTCTCATGTTCGAGAGACACGGTCAACACCCAGTATATGTAGATAAAAATAAATTAAAAATTAAATTATAAGTTTATAGATAATAAATTCTAGCTGAAACTAAATTTCCAGCAGTATTCTTATGGCCAGCTATCGACATGTTCCCTATATGTAACGATTGAGTAATTTTAAGTTTATTAAGTATACACAGATAAAATATTAGAAAATAGAAACGGTAAAACTGCTAAATCGGAATTTATTGAAGAAATGGTGTCAATTTATGAAAGAGTTATTCGAAGATTGTCCTTCCTCTTCAATTCAAACCCAGACGATAAAGACTAGTAATTTATTTCACAAATTTAAATATTTTTTGTCTATTTGTTATGATTTATGTTATATAAATATATATATTTTAGAAATTTATGTATATCTGAGAATTTTTTGCGTCCCGTTCCCCCTGGACAAATATCTGTTGACGCCCATGGTGCAGGGTAAAATAATTTGAAGTGGAGCGCGGGGATATATTTGCAAATATATAAATGTGCGATAATGAAGCACAAAATAAAGCACTAAAATTTATCAGGAAAAATTCAAGAAAACGAATAAAAATACTTCAACCCAGAGTAGCAATTTGCACAGTTGCGATGCCCATGGTATAAACAATACGGTTGCGTACCGTACCGGCAATCTTTCCTGTCTAGTCCTACTTTTGTTGTTTGGTAAATAACGAATATTTCTGATGTAGATGCATCACGTAAACCCGACATGGCCAATTCGCATCCTCGACTGGAACCGTTCAGCGCTGGTCAGGTGTACAACAGCAGCAAGGCGCAGCAGGTCCACGTTCTCGCTGCCATTAACGAGCTACATGCGCCGTGAACACCACACAACACAATTTATTTTTAGTTATAGTTAAATAACATGAACTCTGCGAATATTGGCTGTTTACTTTTTATAGAAATAGTTGTTGTGGATATAATTCCGTTTCAAATTTAAATAGATTTTATGCTAATTACCACTCTTAATAGTTCAAGTTGAAATAATCTTGTTAGGAGTAAAAATGAAATTAGAAATGATGAATGAATAACTCAAAATTTTCAGTTCTTTAGCAGACAGCCGGTAAACAAAGTGTTCATGAATACGTAATGAAATATTTTTATTAAATATTGTCATTTATAAATTTGAAATACAGTACATCATTTGTGACGATTTCCAAACAAGTTTTTTACAGTTTTATTTCCGATATACAGGATGTTCATTTTAATTGGCGCATCATTGCTATCTCAAAAATATAGTTAAGTTAGCAAGTAATTTGTATTTTATAAGAGTACTTTAATGAGCAAAACAAGAATTATTTTAGACCAGTGGTTCTCAAAATACCCAGTATAACTTTCTTATTTTAAATGGGAACCTATTTTTCTATTTGCTTATTAGGTGCAGTAGTTTTTTTCTTAATTTAACGAATGAAAACTTGAGTACCTTCTCAACACAAAATTTTCAGAAAAATGCTTATTAAATTGACATTCATTTAATTCAAATTGCATAGGAATCAGCGTGCTATGAAAGAAACAAATGCATATCAAAATTTATTTAATGAAATTCTTATTGACGCTTAAATAATTGATCAAACAAACAAAAATATTATGATTTGTTTCTTTCAGGGCACGCTGATTTCTATGTGATTTGAATTAAATTTATGTTAATTTAATAAGCATTTTTCTCAAAAGGTTTCAAGATCCAATAAAAATAACTAGTTATATATAAAACGTTTTTATTTGAGGACGTTTCGAAAGTATACTACATTCATCATCAGCTATATAAATAAAACAAAATAAGTAACAATATTATAATAATAGAATAAATAATAATTACCAAAATATGAAGAGTAAAAATAAGAAAGTTGTACACAGTCTCTTGACAAACACTTGTCTAAAAAATTCTTATTTCGCTCATTAAAACAGTCTTATAAAGTGGAAATTACTTGTTATGTTAATCAATTCTTGAGATGGCAATGGTACGCCACTTAAAATGAACAGCCTGTATACTAAAAAAAGTATTTGCAAATAGTGATACATTTTGAAATTAAATGTATTAATGTACAGCAGAAAATTGTTACATTAAATTTTAGGAACACGTTTTCGCTGTCAAAAGTTCATTAATTATTTAATAGATAAACTCTTCACTTTCCCTCCTATTCTGTAACTGGATCATTATCTGTTAAGCAGGATTTATAATGAAGTAACGCAAGAAGCAACGCAAAAGTAGTAGGTAAGGCAAGTTAAAACTTGTGATTTAAGTAGAACCATTTATATTGAAGTAAAGTAATCAGTAATGTAAAATAAGCAATGCAAGAGATGGTTAACTTTCAACTTTCTACGTTACTTTACCTATCATATCTTACCACTGGCCAATCAGAAGTCAGCGTTTTAAACTTCGCATTGTAATCTCTATTACCGACCGTGATCTATCATCTATCAGTCATACATTTTGTTTGATCTAAATTTTCAAAAAATGGACAGAAATCATACAATTTTTAGAAGCCAATAAAATTCTGTATGACAACTAATCAAAAGATTTAAAAAAAACAACAATTGTGGGAAGAGTTAGAAAATCTTCTGAAATCAAACGGCAAGTTTTTGAGGTTATATTATTATATTAATAAATTTTGGTTTGTATTTATTTTTTAGCTGAGAAGTCCTACGTCGTTGAAAAATTACAAAGAAAACACAGAAATTGCAACATACGTACCTCTGATTGGCTAACAGTATTAGGTTCTGCTTCTCAATATAAATCAGTAATTTGCTTGCTATACTTTATTTTATCTCTTACGTTACTTCATTATACATCCAGCTTTAGTTAGTTAATGATTACTGTATAAATTATTATATTTTTGTTATTCTGTGACCAGAATAATTTACCCTGTCATTTTTATTTGATTTTCATACTGTAGCTCTTATTATAAAAATGAATGTAATGACAGCTCAATGACAGTGTCGTATAAAGTGTGGTTAAATAATAATATTTTTTATAATGGCAGTTTCATACGAGATCAAAATTCATAAAAATAAAATCAAAAGTTCAGGATAAATTATTTTAGCCACATAAAGTCGAAGTGGTGTTAATCTATAATCATAAAAAATAAGGGTTGTCATTATCTTATCGATCAGTAACAGATAATGATTCAGTTACAGAAAAGGAGGTGGAGGGGGTTATTTGAATATTTTTCCTGATTTCAAAAGTTTTGCGATCAAAAATATTCTATCTAAATATGTTTCATTACCACCGTCACTATTATAAATCAAAAATATGTTTTCATCATTTGTTGAATTCGTACTGTTGAGTTACAATATTTGTTTTGACTGAGTTTTGTGCCAATGTGAACATTATGTTGTAGTCAACTACTTATTTTTATTTCATTTAAGCATCACTTGCTGATTGAAAGTTGCAACAGATTTAATGATTTGTATCAAGTTAAAGACAAAATAGATTACATCTAAACTCGACGATTATTCTGTAGTTGTTGCTATTGTTACTGAAATGTTATTGATAGAATTTTAACTGTAAGCATCGAATTATCTACGTGATTTGACAATTAAGTTCGTTGAACTTACCTACATTATTCAGAAAAGTTTCCTTAAGATTCTACACTTATTGCAGCATTTTTTTCACCCTTCAAAGCAGATTTAATTTAGAATTATCTTCATGCTTTCGCCTACGAAATCTTTCCCTATTCTGTAATATATGCCACATTCAGCCGCCCCAAGCGTTGGCATAAACAATTACCGTATTTATTTGGCATTTTTAAATTCCGGTAAGTTACTTTTGTTTAATTGGCACGTTTTAAGTAACCCAGTACAGTTTCTGAACTGATCCTATTACCCCAGCTATTTTGTTGGGTTGGCATGTTGAACTCATTTTCTTTCTCTTTCTAATCAACTTACGTTCCTTGGCCGTATTTATTTGGGAACTTTGGGTTCAACCCTAAACTGACCTAGAACTAACTCGTGTTACTTCCAAATAAATGATGTATGTCAAGTGTCAGTTGTAAACATTAGCGGTAAATTTAAAATCTGAATGCATGTTCGAAGCGACATCTGCTTAGTTTTGTTTGTGTGTTAAATTGCGCTTTTAAGTGGATGTTTGAAGTCATCTTTATATTTTTTATATGTAGTCAAAAAGCAAATAACATCAGAGTTTGTCCATTTTTAAATAATTTTGTCATCAGCAGTATCAAAATAATTTATTTAGGAGTCGCAGTTATTTGTCATAATATTATCCTCTGTGACTACTGTATTACAAAAAACATATAAGCTCTTCCATCACCTGCACAAATAATAGTTTTGTATATTTTTTCAGAAAATTATTATAAAATTACTTACGTTTTTTATAAAAATAGCTTCTAACCTCTCTATACTATTACAAATCGCGATACCGTCACGGATAACAAGGAACACAAGTTGATTAGAAAGGGATAGCAAATAGGTTCAACCTGTCATCCCGCTAAAAAGCTGGGGCAGTAGTGTCAGTTAAAGATCAATTCTGGGTTACTTAAAGCGTGCCAATTAAACAAAAGTAACCTTTAAAAATTCCAAATAAATACGGCCCTTGTTCTCCGTTTTGAATTGGTGGCATCACAATTTGTATTTAAGCAGATAGATCATTTATTTGGAAATAACACGAATTAATTCTACATCAGTTCAGGATTGAACCTAAAGTTCCTAAACAAATAAGGCCTTTATAACTCGATCATTATTTGTTGTTGATCGATAAATTGCTGACAACCCTTATTTTTCATGTTTACTCAATCGATTAACACCATTTTAGCATTCTGTAACTAAAATAATTTATTGTTATTTTACATTTATGCATTTTGCTGTCATAAAAATCTGCTAGTAAACAAAGTTTTACTTTTTTACAATACTTGTACTCTAAATTACCTATTAATGACAAAATTTAAACATAGTAATGCTGGGTTGCATAAAAGTTTTATCGGTTCATTAGCAACTAACGGTTCAATAAGTTTCAGAAAATCGCTATTGATACTGTTGCTAGATAAACAATTCTTTAACTAAAGAGCTCTTTATTTTTTTTCTTGCAACCAAGCATAAGTGAAATTTTTATAGTACAGTGGTTTCCATGGTTATATCAGGACTTTAATATTTACTTATTATCCCCCCTTGAACAGTAAGTAAATATTACATATCAAGGTCCAGTTTATTTTGACAACAATTTGACAGCTGTCAATTTTAAAACTTATTTTCTTTTCTTGCGTTGACAACTCGAAATTGATGTAATATCGACATCTATTATCTTTTCAATGTACCATCTACCAGCTATTTTGGCTTGTTACGTGTTAAACACATAAACGACAAGACGATATTTACGATATTTACATCGTCGGGGTCTATCCATTATATATTAAAACTTTTATTGCTGACGTACAAAAAAAAACGCAACAATTTTTGACCATTGTTCAAAGAGAATTCGTTCAATTTGTACCATCGATGTACTTTATTTGTAGAACGGTCTCTTTTGGTTAAAAAGTTTGGAGTTTGCAAACTTTTGTAGAAAGTGAAATTTGTGCGCATCAAATTTCAGAGCTGTGAACGGATACATACAAAGCTATATGTCAAACTCTACTAAGTTCACCAAATTTCGAGCTTTGAATCCGGCTTATTTGTGTAGGAAATCTCGAGCCATTCAGTCTCGATTTCCCAAACTACATTCTTGACCTAAAAACTGTTACTTACAGTTCATAGTACGTAATATACTCTTTACGAAGCTGTCTATGACCTATAATTTTTTATATACACGGTGTAACATGAAAATCTGGCCATAGACGTGTAACATGGGAAAACAGTTTTTCCTGGCGGAAATGTAACCAGTTATTTTTGGACGAAAATGTTTTAAATACAAGTTATAGATAATTAAATTCTGAACCTACAGTAATCACATTTCATTTTATACGCTCCGTAGCCGAAATAATCGGCTTGAAAGTTTTATAAGAATTCCTTTTTTATAGTAATAGCCGTGGAATTACAGCAAAATATCATAACGTTTTAACTGTCAGGAAAATTTAGTTATAAATGTATTTGTAATTTATTTAAGTTACAATAAAAGTTATTGTCGTTGTATCATTATTGAAAATGATTAACTTTTCATATACAGCTCAGTTCTCAAAAGGGTTTTAGCTAGATTCTAGTTAATCCTGAATTTTAGATTTGTCAAAATAAGCAAAACCATATTCCTAAAAATTTTTAAACTTTAACGTAAATCTTCTTATCATTTAGTTTTCAGAAAGGGAATTGAATTAACTTTTTTAAATCGAACTAGCATAAAGATTAGCTAATCCATAATTTAGGATTAGCTAAAACTTTTTTTGAGAATCTGAATATTAAAGAAGTTACAAATTTAAATTTCCTAATAGTTTAAAATGTCATACATTTGTTTGCTATTTAGTTTAAATTCCACGACTGTCACTATAAAAAAAAAATTCTTATAAAACTTTAAATTCGATTATTTCCGCTTTGATTACTGACTTAGATGCAAAATTTAATTGACTACAACTAATGCTTGAAGCATTTTTGCCTAAAAAAAAATTGATTTCTCATGTTAACGTCAATATAAGTAAGCAAAATGCATGAAAATAACAAAAATGTCAAGGCAAATAATAACGCCGATCACCGAATATCGAAATTGTGATAATCTGTGAAATAATCAAAATATAAAAGTTATTATTATTATATTAATCACTGACAGATAATAAAAAGAAAATGACGAATCTATTCCATAATATGCGTTGCAGATCTGCTTTGAAGAATGGAAGCACCAAACAATAATGTTCATAAGTTATCGAATTTAATTTTTAGACTTAGTTAAATGTTTTCTACTAGTTGTCAACCAATTTTACAGCAGATTTATAGTCTTACTATTAATGTTACTGTTCTTAATTCGCCGAGTTTAGATACAGAATTAAAGTACAATTTTCAAAAGATCTAGACACGTTACCCATAAATATGTACGTAATTTTTCCGCTGTCAAATTTATATTACATATAAATTTGTATCTTTGCAAATAATTTAGACGATTTTGACAACGAGAAATTACAAATAATCTCCTCTATTCTGTAATTGAATCATTATCTGTTAATGATCGATAAGTAAATGACAATTTTTATTTTTCATGATCACTAAACAGAGTGTTGAATTTAGTTGTGCCACCATTGCTATCTCGAGAGCTATACGACCTACAAGGTTGGTTAAATTAGCAAATAAATGCCATTTTCTAATGCTGGGTTGCATGAAAGTTTTATCGGTTCGTTAGCAACTAACGGTCCAATAAGTTTCAGAAAATCGCTATTGATACTGTTGCTAGATAAACAATTCTTTAACTAAAGACCTCTTTATTTTTTTCGTGCAATCCAGCATTAGTCTATTACAAAACTATTAACAATTTTTTTATGACCAGTGATTCTCAAAATACGGAGTGCAACTTTCTTATTTTAAGTGGGAACCTATTTTTGTTATTTGCTTATTCGATCAAGTATTTTTTTCTGAATTCAACGACTACAAAGTTAAATTGACATTTATTTAATTAAAATCGCATAGGAATCAGCGTGCTATGACAGAAACAAATGAACATATCATAATATTTTTTTTGTTTGATTTAGTTATATATAATTTCTCAAAATACGATAATCATGAACTGGTTGCTAAGTAAGAAGTTGTTTACAATGTTTTATGGAATATAAAACACTAGTGTTTTATGAGCCATATAATTCTACTGAAATCAGTGTAATAATGTCTTTATAATATATGAGTTGTGGATAAATAATAGTTATTTATTATACAAGTGTTTTATTAGCTATATAAAACACACAAGAAAAGTTTAAACACGAGACCGAAGGTCGAGTGTTTAATATTCTTAAGTATTTTATATACCAATAAAACACAAGTTTAATACAAAATTTTATCCACAACTCATAATTATATGTGTCGAAGAATATTGGTCGTAACGTTTAACGTTGATTCAGTTATATATAGTTTCTCAAAATACGATAGATCATGAAGTGGTTGCTAAGTAACAAGTTGTTTACAGTGTTTTATGGAATATAAAACACTAGTGTTTTACGAACCATATAATTCAACTGAAATCATATATGAGTTGTGGATAAATAAATGTTATTAATCATTTGCTTTTGACATAGCACGCTGATTCCTCTGCGATTTTAATTAAATTAATATCAATTTTTGTTAAAAATGTGAGGGTACGGAACTTTATAGTAAAAAATAATGAAATTGAACAAGCAAATAAAAAAAAAAATATGTTTCCATTTAAAAATAAGAAAGTTGGACCCAGCCGGTATTTTGACAACTACTGGTCGAAAAAAAAATTGTTAACAGTTTTGTAGTAGACTCATTTTACTGTATAATAGTCCTAAATATATCATTTTTAGGAAAATTAATAAGAAAAATATGGTGTAGCCTGAGGGACCTTTTTCTAAAATACCCGTGGCAGTCAACGTGTTAACCAACCTTGTAGCTCTATGCCTGTTTTACACTGAGCAAGCGCAACCTGCAATTGCAACTTGCAAGATACTAGTTGCACCAAAATGTTGCAGAGTTATTTTTTTCACTTTACATTGAGCAACATGCAACTGCAATATAATATTAATTTATTTACAAATTTTTGTCGTTACTAACTTCATATTATATCAGCTTAACCTCTTATATCACTTGTATTATTAACATTTGTTTCATATTTTATATTGCATTGATATACAAATTTATTCTTATAAGTATTTGCACAATTATTTGCAATGCAGTAAATCATTTTAATATCTTTAACCCAACTTTATCGTTTTTGACATTTATAATAAGTTGGTAGCATTCTAACAAACTTAAAATTACTAGAAATAACTAACAGTGGCCTTGCAAGTCTTGCAAAAATTAGAACATGTTCTAATTCGTGCAAGATTGCTTCTTGCACTTGCACTTGCAATTTCTGTAATACACTCGTTCAAGATTGCTTCAACTAGTTGAAAGTTGCAGTTGCACTTGCAATATTGCTCAGTGTAAAACAGGCATTATACTTCTCGAGATAGCAATGGTGGCACAACTAAATTGAACATCTGTATAGAGTATTATACTTTTGGTATTCTGTGGCCAGAATAATTTACCCTGGCATTTTTATATTATATTTATATATTTTTCTTACTTGCATACGTAGCTGTTATTATAAAAATGAATGTAATGATAGCTCAATGACAGTTTCGTAAAAAGTAAGGTTAAAAAGTTATATTTTCATATTAGTAGTTGCATACAAGATAAAAATTCATACAAATGAAATAGAAAGAGCAAAATAAATTATTTTAACCACAGAAAGTCGAAGTGGTGCTAATCTATGGAGTAGTTATGAAAAATAGGGGTTGTCATTATCTTATCAATCAGTAACAGATAATGTTAATGGGGGGGTAATATTATAATGGTTACGTCAAAATCTTTAGGAAATATCTCACATGAAATCCTCCTCTCTATAAATGTTTTGTTTGTATTGTAAATAGGGTACGTTTATGTTGCTGTCATATGGAAAAGGTTTATTATATTATTGTGTTAAGTCTATGATTTTTGTGAATATATGTAAATAAAATGATTTAATGGTTTAGTAGTGCATGTTACGCTATAAGGTATGGCTGGAAATTAGTCTCAATGTACTAAAACTAGTGTGTAATTGACGTTGTTTTAATTAATATTTTTTTGGTAAAATGTATTTTGTCTTGATGGAATTAAGGCTGTAATATTGAGATATTATTATGTACAGAACAAATAAACACTTGAAGAGGGCTGTGAAAACTGCTCCAAATAAATTTGAACTTATGTTTCATTATAAATGAACCATCAAATGTTTAAATTATGTATTAAGGAAGTTCTAGTGTGACGGTTTCACCATCTGTCGTCGAGTGACGAAACTGACGCTTGAGAAAACAAAAATACAGAATAAAATAAATGTTTTATACCTATTATGATTTGAATATCATGAATTGTTAATAGATTGTTGGTCTAGTGAATTTTATAATACCGTACCACCGTGTGGTGTTGCCATTATAAATTGGGATTCTTAATTTTTCGTTAAAATCAAGGCTTTGCATGTCTGTATATCCATTACTAAACGATAAAAAACTTTCTCCTTCTGATACAATATATATGGATAGTTCTAAAACATCATATTAGTTTTTCAAATGAAACTGCTACTTTTTTTTTTTTTTATTGTGATACGGCTTCAACTGCTTTGGTTACTAGCCGGTATAATGATGGAAGCGTCTGCGCTGTAGTCAGTACAGACGCTGATTATGAAGATGGAAGCGCCTTCGCTGTAGTCAGCACAGACGCTGATTGATGCCAGCCCTGACCGGGAATCGAACCCGGGACCTCTGGGTCAGTAGCCTAGTAGTCTAAACCACTGAGCCACAAAGGTCGGCCTGCTACTTTTGAGTGGTACGCAAATCAAATATGTGCGATTCTGAATGACGATCGACATAAGCCCCGTGTATAAGAACTCAACTTTATAAGCGAATATTTTTATTCATAGCCGGTGAATGTGTTTCATATTTTAACAGGATGCGTAAGACTATCCCATGTTTACGTGCGCCGAGTTTCAATCTGATCTGCTAAAATTTTTTCTTTTGCAATGGAAAAACACGAAATAAAAATAGGGAACTCAAAAATAGAGCAAGTTAAAACATTTAGATATCTACGAGTGAGAATAGAAGAGAAGGGAAAATAGAGCAAGATATAAGCGAAAGAATAAATAATGGGGTAATGGCTCAGTGGTATCAAGTCGGCCTATGGATCCTAAGAACCCTGGCTCGATTTCCACAGCCGACAAAACATTTTCACCAAATTAAAATTACCCCTGTGGCTCTCCCACTACTAATATCTTCGGGGGCCTTGATTTGACGGCTGGTAACCACACTTCACGCGCATAAATATCTCATTTACCGAGATCTGCTTCGGCACAGTGCCACACCCAATAATGGGTAAAAGGCGTAATATATTTATTTTATTTATTTACTTTTTAACGCACTGAAAACTAAATTCTTATGCCTATGACACATATAGAGTTTAAACTCCAAGTCTACCGTATGACTGCCAAAAATAGAAACGTCAAGACTGCCGAAAACCAACTTCATTGTGATGCTGGCTTGTTCGTTATCTTCACTTTGTTGTTTGACGTATTATTGTTTATGATTTTGTTTGATATTTTGTACATTTTTATAGTTAAATTCATTTACTTTATACACAGTTAGATACTTTTAAGTTTTTATATTTCATTTATAGTTCATGTCAATTTTTTTTAATTTAAATTTTTGTTTTATATATCCAAGTTTATAGTTTTTATATTTCTTAATAGTCGATAAATATTTTAAATAATACATTTAAGTTTTTGTATTTCATTTATAGTTCATGTAATTTATATTTTAATTTATTTTTTGTTTTATATTTCGTAGTTTATAGTTTTTATATTTCTTAATAGTCGATAAATATTTTAAATAATACAAATTAACAAATAACATATTAAAATTAAAAAAATATTTATTTCTGACTGTTAGAAACATCGATTCTATATGTGTCACCCGTTTTGGACGTGACTCAGTTTTTTAGCAGTTTGTAGCAGATTCGGAGTCTTAACGCTATATGTGTCATGGGCATTAGGGAAATAAGAAATACCAAAAGAAACAAAGAGAAGTGTTTAAAAAGGTCGCAGTTCTAGTAATCACTTTTGGTTGCGAATCGTGGACAACAAACGAAAGGTATCAATCCAAAATTATAAATATAGAGATGAGGTTCTTGAGAAAAATAGAAGGGAAAACTAAGCTGGATAAAATTAGAAATAAAACATACAGACTAAAACTGAACATAAGATCAGCAAAGGATACCATACAAGAGAGATAACTTAGATGGAGGGGATACGTGCACAGAATGAGGAATTAGCGATTTCCGCAAAAACTAGACATTATTTTAAGAAATGTTTAAAATAAAATAATAAATTTTATTTTTTCACAATTTTTAAAATATTTGAATTATTTTTAGATATCTATTAAAAATATTGATCTCGAGTGGTAATTGGATAGATTATTGTACGTACGTACTTAATTAATTAACATTTATCCAGAACTTATACGAGGGCAGGGTGAAAAGTCCCTGAAAAATAAAACAGATGGCGCCCACAATCGCAAATCTCATGTGACATTTGTGATGTACCATCTTTAACTAGAACGCATTATAATTTTCAAACTGATATGCAGAGCTGGGAACTACTTAAAGTAAAAGTACTGGAAGTAGTACCTACTTTAAGTATATTATATACTTAAAATACTTTACTTAAAATACTCTTGAAAATTAGTATTCAATACTGTACTTAAAGTACTTTTTTTCATGCAAAAGTACTTTAAATACTTTCATGTACTTAAAGTACAAAAAAGTACTTAAAGTAAAAAAAAGTATTTAAAGTAATTTAAATACTTTAAATACTAAATACTTTTCGCATGCGCATAACTAGTGTGTAGCTTGAATCATAAAGGGAGCATGTGCAGGTCTATACAAATACGCTCTAACGCTGTCGTGATTTTATATTTTTCATATTTTGTGTTTATTGTCAGTTACACATTGTCTCTACCGTTTTATTTGCAAGGGTATTTACAATTAAAGATAAATCAAGAAAGGCGAGTAAGTTTTGTTTAAAAAATAGACAAACAGTAAACAGTGAAACAGCACATATATTTTGGCAGTTTAATGGTGTTTAATGAATTAGGATTTATTAACATGTATATTTGAAAAATTATCAATAAAATTATAGCTATAGTTGCGTAACAACACGGAAGTAAATTATCAGTCGTATTATCTAGCACGTAATAGAAACGTTATAACTTATAGTGATTTTAAATAAATAATTAGTTCGTAAGTCACTAGTGGCTTTTTATGTTACTAGTGAGTATAAAGTAAATAAATAACTAAAGATCTCATATTTTTATCTACGGCACATTTTTATATTTGTACATCGAATGTTATATGACGACATGAAAGATTGATTTTAAAATATATCATGAAAATGTAGTAATACATAAAATTTAGTAAGGTTCAAGTGTGTTATGATATCGTTTATTCAACTTTTTAAGCGCGATTATTATGCATCGTGACATACTAGTATCATATATCATAAGTCATTTTTTTTCTCTTTCCTTTTGATAATAGACACCTTTTTTTACTCATTTAAAGGCTAGTTTTTCAATCACCGATTAATGTTAATCATGATTAAACAATAACGGAAACTATGGTTACCATTATTATTTAATCATAATTAACATTAATCGAGAGTAAACCGGCGATTGAAAAACTGGCCCTAAGTTAGATAACTCAATGAAATAGTGAGATCATTATTTCACTCTTTTTGTTTGATTGAAAATTGGCATATATAACTACATATATTGTTATAATATTAACAAATACAGTAGAAGAAAATTGATTTCTTATTATAAATATTAATAACCTAGTTGTTGTATTTATATATATTCTTACCGCACAAAAATTAAAGAATCTTTGACAATCTAATTCGGATGTGTTGTTTCCTTTTTGAATTAATAAGTGTCATGAGAAAATCAAAAATGTATAATTTTTATTGTAATTTTAAATGCACTTTTGTGCTTATTTGAACGATAATAAAAATAGTTATTTATGTATCGTAGGTGAAAATAGGCGTTTCTGACCCGTAGCGTGTTTATTAGAACGAGGCGCAAAGCGTCGAGGGTTAATAAATGCTCAAGGTCAGAAACGCTTTTTCACCCGTGGTACGAACAATATTTTATGCATAGTAAAAGAACATTTAATTTTATATTAAAAAAAAACAGGTTTTAATTTTATATTAAAAAAATGAAAATAGGTGCATTTATATGTCAAAATGATAATTTGAAAAATCAAATATTCACAATGAACCAAAATTGTCATTTTCTTTATGTATCCATAGCAAATATTATTTTAAATGACTTCGTATCTTCTTAGTATTTATTAAATCTATAATATACCTACATTTATGTATTTTGTATGTTTGTATGAAAAAATAAATAACAATATATATACCCTTTCATGTTTGTTATAGTTGCTGAATTCCTTGCTTCTATTTAATTATGAATTATTAATTAAATTCCGTATTAAAATAACCTAGTTTTTAATTTTACTTAGTATTTAGTACTGTAAATACATTTTAACGTTAAAAAGTATTTCAAGTAATACTGGTATTTAGTATTTAAAATACTTTTTTAGAAGTATTTAGTATTTAAATACTTTTTTTGAGTACTGGTCCCAGCTCTGCTGATATGTCATTCAGTTCTGTTTTGACACCCATCGAAAGCAAGCAACCTTAAAGATTATTGAAAACATGGAAAAAAGTGAATTTCGCGTCTTGATTAAACATTATTTCTTGCGTGGGGAAAACATTACGCAAACCAAATCATCACTTGTTAAATATTATGGGGACTCCTCAAAATCGATTGGAACGATTCACAAGTGGTTTACTGATTTTCGTTTTGGTAGTATGACCACAAAAGACGCCGAACGTTCTGGTCGTCCAATTGAGGTTACAACGCCAGAAATCGTCGATAAAATCCATGGTATGATATTGGACGATCGGCGAGTTAAAGTGCACGAGATTGCTGAGGCTATGAGCATCTCAACCGAACGGGTACGGAACATTTTGCATAAATTTTTGGATATGAGAAAGCTATCTGCCAGATGGGTGCCGCATTTGCTCTCTGTTGTCAACATGCGCGGTATCGTCCATATCGATTACCTTGAAAAGGGCAAAACGATCACCGGCGTATATTATGCAGAGCTGTTGGATCGATTCGACACCGATTTGAAGCGAAAGCGGCCGCATTTGGCAAAGAAAAAAGTGCTCTTCCATCAGGACAACGCACCGGCGCACAGATCCGCAGTCGTAATAGCAAAATTGCATGAATTGCGCTACGAATTGATTCGTCATCCACCATATTCTCCAGATTTGGCCCCCTGCGATTTTTATCTATTTCCAAACTTGAAGAAATGGCTCGGCGGAAAGAGATTTGGCTCCAACGATGAGGTCATCGCTGAGACAAACGCCTATTTTGAAGAATTGCCAAAATCGTATTATTTGGAAGGGATCGAAAAATTAGAAAAACGTTGGACGAAGTGTATCGAGCTACAAGGAGATTATGTTGAGAAATAAAATATGTTTTGACCAAATAAATCATTTCTTGTTTCATTTTTTAGGGACTTTTCACCCTGTCCTCGTATATTATAAAGACATAATTACACTGATTTCAGTTTAATTATATGGCTCATAAAACACTAGTGTTTTATATTTCATAAAACACTGTAAACAACTTGTGACTTAGCAACCACTTCATGATTTACCGTATTTTGAGAAACTATATATAACTGAATCAGTGTTAAATTTTACGACCCATCTTCTTCGATACGTATAATTATGAGTTGTGGATAAAATTTTGTATTACACTTATGTTATATTGGTATATAAAACACTTATGAAAAATTAAACATTCGACCAGGCAGCGGAAAGTTATGTAGGTAACCATGCGACTGTGTTTATAGTTAGACTTCCACCTAAGGAATGGCGCTAATAGTCTTTATGTGAAGACATCTATTTTAGGTAACTACAATATAATCATTGGTTACTAGATTGTTCCTGTAGTTGTCATTTGTATATATTTTAAATTTTTTAATCTGTCAAATATCCAATTAATTTTTATTTGTGAAATAATTTCATATAAATAATGTTATCAACTAATATCAATTGTTGTGTAAAAAAACTGCACTGCTACTGGTAAGTAAGTGATCATGTAATAAATAATATTTAGATGAGGAAGTCGTAATATATTTTCAAGTTCACAAGAGTTGGATAAAATTGCGATTGAAACAGTTCAAAATATAAATAAATTGTATGCAGGAGAATATTATAATAAATATTTATTTTGTAATAATGAATTTTTATTTTATGGGATGGCTAGCTCAGTGGTATGAAGTCGGCCTGTGGATCCTGAGGCCCTGGTTCGATTCCCACAGGCGACAAATTTTCATAATTTGAAAAAGCTATCCCTGTGGCTCCTCCACCACTAACATGTTTGGGGGCCGTGATTTGACGACTGGTAACCGCACTTTACGCGCAAAATATATCACTTACCGAGATTTGCTTCAGCAGAGTGCCACACCCAGTAATGGGTAGAAGGCGTGATGATATATTTACTTATTTATTTTATAAATAAATATAAAATAATAATAAAAATTACAAGCTGCCTAAATATGCATATCCGGTTGCCTATATACATGACTTTAGTTAGACTTCCACTACTCAGATGGCGCAAAATACAGTCCCAGTGTGTTTCTTATCTATCGTAGTATATTCTGTTCTGCACACTAGACCTTCGGTCTCTTGTTTAAACTTTTCTTGCGTGTTTTAAATACCTAATAAAACACTTGTATAATAAATAGCTATTTTACAGTCATTTGACATTTATTTGAAAAAAATAAGAAACAATACTTTAAAATAACAGTATTCAGTAAGTTGTCATGGTTACGATTGTTTGATAATATCAGTATAATACAGCTGTGACTAAATAAAAATATATGCAACCATAGCCACCTATATATAATAAAGGCCGCGGCCAGATAGATTTGGCGACGCAACACACCTAGTTGACAATGTTATTTAAAGAGAATAATTACCAGTTATAATTTAATTATTATTTTCTATATATGTATATACTTTGTAATTGATTAAATTAAATTATAAAGAGAAGAATTGCGATACCGCTAGATATTAAAAATAAAATATAAATATATCATCACGCCTTTTATCCATTACTGGGTGTGGCTCTCTGCCGAAGCAGATCTCGGTAAGTGATATATTTATGCACATCAAATGTTGTTACCAGCCGTAAAGTCATGGCCCCCAAAGATGTTTCCCATAGGGGAAATTTTAATGTGGGTTCTCAAGATTCACACACGATACCATTGAGCCACCTATCCCATAAATTGGGATATCGCCAAATTTGAACCTTAAGAGCGTAATGTACCCATCTGAAATCGTTCCCAGCGGTATGCGGTGGCGAGTATCAAGGAGGCTAGCTCAATTCTAGCCGTTGGACTACGCATCTTGCTGACTCATTCGATGTAAGAAATTGAAATTCACTAGATACGAATGCGAACAACAATATGTAACAATCACGCGCACAAATAATAGTTGAGAAAACTTTCTTATAAATGAAACCCAATGATATATAATTAATAAGAGAGTTTCATAAAAAGAAATAGGTTTATTTCACAATATTATTATATTTATAGTAGATATTATTGAATTATTTACTGTTCTAAATACATTCACATTTTAACTTGAATTTTTTTTACATTACAATAAATCTTGTACAGTAAGAAATTAGATATTACCACATAAAATAATTGAAGATTTTAAAATATTACACCTCAAGTTTATAAACAATTGTTAGTTTGTAACAGATTAAGAAATATGAAGATATTTTTATAAATATTAAATATTGGATATAGCATATAACAGGGTGTTCAATTTTATTGTGCCACCATAGATACCTCGAGAACTATAATCTACGAGTTTGATGACAGATGTCATGGAGCCGCCCATCACCCTTTTTATACATACATCTATTTAATTAATTATATATTATATTCTATATTATTATGTTTATTCTATTGTCATAATTATTATTATTATTTACTTTGTTAGTTTTAAGTATTTTATATTTATTACTTTTTCTTAATTATGTAACCTAATTCCTAATTCCTATTTTCACATAACTTTTATTCTAATTTATTAATGTCAACCACTTCAAACAGTTTTAGTTCGAAAGTCATCTAGACTAATTTATAGGTTCCCTTAAAACCTACAATCATGTTAGTGTCAACCCAAATCAATTTTTATTGCTTACACATTTGTAAAATCACTTTTCCAAATTCTAACTATTGACAGATATTATCCAGACTTAGAATATGCGATTTTAATTAAAAAAAAATTATTAATAACACAATGTGGTTGAAAAAATAGGGACAAGTGGTAATTTTCTGTATGATATATAGGCTGTCCCATCAATGAGATTTCGGAAACTATAACAACTACGATTTAAATTAAATTGGAATTTTTGTGCCACTTTAGGGGAGGGAGACAATCTCAGAAAATTTAAAAAAATTACTCATTGTAGTAGTCTTGTAAAATAGAAATTATTTTCTAATTTAGCCAACCTCGTAGCTCTCTCGTAGTTCTCCAAATAGCAGTGGTGAAACACTTAAAATAAACAACTTGTATACCCTTAAATTTTTCCCGAAGTATATGTATACATCCTATATCATTTTTAAAATTAAATTTTCAGAAATAAATTAGTGATTTAAATAAGATTTATTGGGACTAAATTTCTTGGCGCATTAAATCAGTCTTTCAACAATGTGTTATCATTGTTGGTTATATTTATATAAATAAGACAATATTACTATGCCTTTGCGTAATATCAAATCATAATATCGTTGTTTTCCTGTTGCTATCAGCGTAGAAAGTAATTTTTCCTTCCCATGCGACAAAAAGTATGACTTTTATTTCTCATTTCAAGTAAGATAATTTTTCTTTTTGGCAGGATGATAGTGTGGATGATAACTTTATCAGATACTGTACATCACGATTATTTATAAATAAAAACTGACCTTACTGAACAATCAGGAGACATTAGCTTGCATTGATAATAATTCTGATAATAATTAGAACAATAATAAAAGCATTGATAACTTTGTTTATATAAAAAAATTAAATAAATATATCATCACACATTATGGGGTAGCTAGGCTCAGTGGTAACAAGTCGACCTGTGGATCCTGAGAACCCTGGTTCGATTTCCAGAGGCGACAAACAATTTTCACCATTTTAGAACTACCCCTGTGGCTCCCCCACCACCAACATCTATAGGGGCTGTAAGTTGACGGCTGGTAACCACACTTCACGCGCAAAATATATCACTTACGAAGATCTGCTTCGGCAGAGTGCCACACCCAGTAATGGGTAGAAGGCGTGGTGATATATCACATCTTTTACCCATTACTGGGTGTGGCACTCTGCCGAAGCAGATCTCGATAAGTGATATATTTATGCGCGTGATACCCCACAACAATATTTATGATACTTTAAGTGATTTAAAGTATCATAACTAGAGACCGGATTTCTAAGTTTTATGCTTTCTCTTAATATTAAAAGTAATAACAATTAGTCTTAAAATGTTCACGTATTAGTATAAATTGTATCATTTAACATAAAGTTTATTATGCTTTTTTTACTTTTTTTGCATTCAGAGCTTTATTTAACCTGTACTTGATATTATTAAATAGAATTTATAAAAATAATATATTACGCAATATTTAATGAAATGACGCATGCGCATATATATTTGTTCTTTGGGGTTCCCCGATTTCGTTATTCATGCATGCAGCATATCGGTCTCAGGTTGCGCCTTGTTTAGTTTTACTGTTTTCATTGCAAGTGTTGTATCGTGTTAACTTCAATACAATAATTGTGAATTGTAAATTGTATATTGCATAATGCCGAAGCAAAAACCCACTGTTGAAGAATGGATACGAGCTTATCCTGAATTGAAATTTGAAAATAATAAAATATTTTGTCAAACTTGCACAAAAATGGTAATATATTTTTTTAAATGTTTGTAAATAATATACTGTAGCTTACGATTTTCATTTTATAGATTATGTGCGACAAAAAGTCCAATATAATTCAGCACGTTAAAACAAAATTACATCAAGAACGCTTGAAAAAGGGCAAACAACAAACTATTAAAGAATCCATAGCCACATTTTCTACATGGAGTGAACAAAAACAATTTAATTACGATCTGTGCAAAACTATGATAAAATCAAATATTCCTTTAAACAAATTGCAAAATTCATCTTTTAAAGCATTTTTGGATAAGTATTGTAAACGGCCAATTCCAGATGAAAGTAATCTCCAAAAAAAAATACGCAAGCCTTGTTTACGATGAAACCATGAAGGAAATTAAAAAAAAAATATGTAACAATTATATATGGTTTTGTGTTGACGAAACTACAGACACGTGCGGTAGATACGTAGCTAATTTAATAATAGGGGTACTAAATAATGAAATTTTGTCGAAAGGTTTTTTAATATGCTGAAAACAATTAAATAAAACTAACAGTAATACAATTTCAAATTTTATTCACGATGGATTAACAAATTTTTATTTGCCTGAGGCAGTTCCGAATGAAAAAATGTTGCTCATGCTACCAGACGCAGCAGCATACATGGTAAAAGCTGGTAGTAATATGAGAATTTTTTATAAAAATTTAATTCATTGCACATGTTTAGCTCATGGATGTAATCGTATTGCCGAAACAATACGAATGCAGTTTCCGTTAGTAAATGAATTAATAAAACACGGCAAAAAAATATTCTTTAAAGCTCCTTTACGGGTGCAAATGTTCAAAGAAAGGTTGCCTGATACTCCAATACCACCTGAACCAGTGTTAACAAGATGGGGTACCTGGCTAGATGCTGCTATTTATTATTCCAATAATTTTTAAAATTTTA
This sequence comes from Pterostichus madidus, assembly GCA_911728475.2. Taxonomy (NCBI): domain Eukaryota; kingdom Metazoa; phylum Arthropoda; class Insecta; order Coleoptera; family Carabidae; genus Pterostichus; species Pterostichus madidus. Next base: position 12,482,318 of record OU452315.1, read on the forward strand.
AGAAACTGGTTTTTGAATTTCCAGAAAATATTAGTCAATCCATAAAAGATTGTCAAACTGTTCTAAAACAATCAGAACTAATAAATAATTTAATTTTCATTAAAGTTCATTATAATTTTGTAAGCGAAATAATTAAATCCCTTGAAAAGCAAGAATTGCCGTTGGTTGAATCCGTTAAAATAGTAAATAACTTTAAAGACGCTGCTTATGTAGTTCCAGGTAGTATTGGTACAGTAGTAAAATTAAAAGTAAAAGAAGTTTTTTCTAAGAATGAGGGGTTTCAAAAATTATTTAAAATATCAAATAATTTAAATGGTAACATTGTTGATGATTTTGACCTGGATCCGACTTTAATACCTAATTTCAAATACGCACCCATAACAAGTGTAGATGTCGAGAGAAGTTTCTCTGCGTATAAGAATATTTTAAGCGAAAGAAGGCAAAATTTTACAATGGAGAATTTGGAACAACATTTACAGGCAGATTCACAAAACGGATTAGCGCTAACACCTGTTTTTAATATTATCTATAACTCTGTTTCAAATTAAAACAGATTAAAGAAATAAACTAAATTTGTTGCAAATTACCTCTCTTTTTAACTCAATTTAAAATAAACTTGTTTCGTACATTGAAAAGAGAGTTAAAAACGAAATAAAAAATGGTGTTAGCACTAATCCGCTTTATGAATCTGCCAGTTAGTGATTAACTGTTTTCAACCGGAGTGATTCAAAGCTTCTACATATTTTATTTAGAGTGTTAAATATAAAATACGCCTATGTTTAGATTTACATTATTTTGTACTTTATATACTATATAATATAAATATAATACAAGAATATAAAATATAATAATATAACTATATACACTAAAACATGTACCTATTTAATATAAATAAATATCTATACTTTACGAAATTTATTTTGTGATTTTTTTTTGCTTTTTTATGTTTTTTTTGCTACATTTTGTACTTTTTAAAGCGCTTTTTTTAGTTAATTTTTATGCTTATAAATCCGGTCACTAATCATAACTATAGTTGTTTACAATTAAAACTAATCTCATTAATCAATCGGCATTTCATTATTTTTGAGATTACATTCATTCATTCATTATCATTTCAATCTCGTTTACACTTTCGAATGTCGAGGTGACCGCAATGTCATTATGTCTACTTGAGTCGTTTGACGGTCACCCATCACTAGGCGTGTTTCTTTGGATTGTGATTGTGATTTTCTAAATCATGATTCCTTTGATTGTGATTGCGTTGAATCATGATTAAATATGATACTGAAGAAAATATCGAACAGGAATAATGATTCAAATCCAACACGATCGACGCGATCCTATAGTATGAACGTTAAAATAACTGCAAATGTCAAATACACAAACTAACCTATTTTAAAATTTCATAAATGGGTGTCCATGTAAGCCATTTAAACATTCTTCCAGAAGCAGCCAATTTCCCTTAATTCTACAAATAGAGCACATAAATTTATCATCAGACGCCATTTTTAAACCTTCGATGTGAATCTGTCAACAGAATCATAGAAAAAGTATAATTCAGAAGGGTAGGGGGATTGTCGTTTCGTGATCACAAAATGAAAGAGTAGGGATAACGAATAACGAACGAAGAAACATGATTCTTCATAATCATGTTAAGTTTGATCACTTTGATTACGAATCACAGTCCAAAGAAACACGCCTACTGTGAAGTGGTAATCACAGCGCTGTCCCGTTAATCACACAGCCGTACCGCCGACTTTTAGATTGTAACGAGCCGTAGACCATTAAAGAACACATAAAAACAAGTTTACCACCCAACCCCCTTACAAGTTGGTGGGTTTGGGGGGAAGAAGGTGGAGCGAAACGGTTTTTCTCAAGGTAGTTCTAGGGCGAATTATTTTTTGCAGATCAGAATGAAATTCGGCTCAGGTAAACATGGAATAGTCATACGCACCCTGTTAAGGTAGTACTAGCGTGAAAAAAAATTTTGCAGATCCGAATGAAATTTGACGCACGTAAACATTGGATAGTCATAAGCATCCTGTTAAAATATGAAATACATTCATCGTCTGTGAACAAATATATTCGCTTGTAAAGTTGAGATCTTGTACACGGGGCTTATGGCGATCTTCACTCAGAATCTCACATATTTCGTTTGTGTACCTCTACAATTTTGCAGTTTCATTTGAAAAACTAGTATGATGTTCTAAAACTATCCATGTATATTGTATCAAATGGACAAAGTTTTTTATCGTTTAGTAATAGCCATGCAAAGCCTAGTTTTTAACGAAAAATTAAGAATCCCAATTTATAATGACAACATCACACGGTGGTATGGTATTTGAAAATTCACTAGACCAACAACCTGTTAACAATTCATGATATTCAAATCATAATAGGTATAAAACACTTGTTTTATTTTATTTTTATATTTTTTTGAGCGTCAGTTTCGCCACTCGACAACCGATGGCGCCACCGTCACACTAGTACATGGCCAACTTCATTGAATTACGCTACGCTTATTATGGCCGTTTCATATATCATTAAAATTCCTAGTTTCAAATTTACCGAGCGGGCACGTCGACTAGCGCCTCTAACGAGACACGTCGTAACTAAATTTGAAAATACTGCCTCTTGCATTGATTGAAAAAATCCTAAAAACAAGCGTAGTCATTGTATATTTATTATCATACGATCTTTACAGTAAAATACTAACCGTTGGCACCAATAATTCAATAATACATCCTTCTTTTGACCGATAAAGACTTCAAAATTTTTAAATAGGTAGACAATATGGCGGCATTATTTACCTGAAGTGACAGATCATGCTACGTTGCCAAATGAAATTTACTTAGTCTAGACTAGCTAGTCACTTTAGTCGAAAGCTCAGAATACTAGTCATACTATTTAATATTATTGAATGTATAAATAAAATATACAGTTCCATTAAATGCATTTTATTTGGTCACATAAACTTCAGTTTTCAAATATTTTAAGATTGTTTTTGTAACTTGACAGCGTTGTCACTCTCCTTTAATAGAAATAAAAAGCACTAGATGGCATTACTTGACGTACTAAAACTGTAAAAAACTCACAACAAATTTTTATATGGCAAAACGACGGAATGAAACGGCCATAATAAGCGTAGCGCAATTCAATGAAGTTGGCCATGACTAGTACTACCTTAAAATATGAAATACATTCACCGTCTTTGAACAAATATATTCGCTTGTAAAGTTGAGTTCTTATACACGGGGCTTATGGCGATCGTCATTCAGAGTCGCACATATTTTAGTTGTGCACCCCTAAAAATTTGCAGTTTCATTTGAAAACCTAATATGATGTTCTAGAACTATCCATGTATATTTTATCAAAAGGAAAAAGATTTTTATCGTTTAGTAATGAATATATAGCCATGCAAAGCCTTGTTTTAACGAAAAATTAAGGATCCTAATTTATAATGGCAACACCACACGGTAGTACGGTATTTGATTACTAGACCAACAATCTATTAATAATTAATGATATTCAAATCATAATAGATACAAAACATTTATTTTATTTTGTATTTTTCTTTTCCCGAGCGTCAGTTTCGCCACTCGACGACCGATGGCGCCACTGTCACACTAGAACATGGCCAACTTCATTGAATTGTGCTACGCTTATTATGGCCGTTTCATTTCATCATTTTTCCATATAAAAATTTGACGTGAGTTTTTTACAGTTTTGGTATGTCAAGTAATGTCATCTAGTGCTCTTTATTTTAATTAAAGGAAAGTGACAATGTTGTCAAGTTCCAAAAACAACCTTAAAAAATTTGAAAACTGGAGTTTATGTGATCAAACAAAATCATTTAATGGAACTGGGTATTTTATTTATACATTCAATATTATTAAATATTATGACTAGCTTTCGACAAAAGTGACTAGCTAGTCTAGACTAAGTGTATTTCATTTGGCAACGTAGCACTATCTGTCACTTCATGTAAATAATGCCGCCACATTGTCTACCTATTTAAAAATTTTGAAGTGTTTGTAGGTCAAAAGAAGGAAGTATTATTGAATTATTGGTGCCAACGGTTAGTATTTTACTGTAAAGATCGTATGATAATAAATATACAATGACTAGGCTTGTTTTTAGTATTTTTTCAATCAATGCATGAGGCAGTATTTTCAAATTTAGTTACTACGTATCTCGTTAGAGGCGCTAATTGACGTGCCTGCTCTGTAAATTTGAAACTAGGAATTTTAATCACATATGAAATGGCCATAATAAGCGTAGCGCAATTCAATAAAGTTGGCCATGACTAGAACTACTGTTGTGTACCCCGCATTCTTATTAGTTATAAGTTATAATTATTCGTATTTCTATTTTCTTGTTTTAAATTAATGCATGTTAGATATAAGTCTAGTTATGTATAAATCATTTTAATTTTCTTATATATAAGTTTAAGTTTAAGTCATATAATTTGTACATATTTTAGAAAGCTACTTTTTGTAGATACAGAAACATTCCTTAACGCCATAAAAACCCTAAATTCCAATCCGCTTTCTAAATCCAGCAACATCACAACCCTTAACTTTCTAAACTGCCCTTTTCCCCTGGCCCTTACTTAAAATGCTATAAAAATCATACCCGTCCAAGAAGACGCGCTCATACTCATTCTCATTCCTCAGCCCTCTCTTTTCTATGCCTCAGTCAGCTTAGTCAACTATTCACTTTCCGATTCATTCACCATCCAGCAGCAACAGAAAACAGCGTAGAGTTACACAAAATTAACAACCACAGTAAATAAAGATATATTTAGTTTGTACTTGTGTGTTTTATTGTGCAAATTAATCCTTGCCATCACAAGTACACAACACTACCTTAAATAACCAAAATAATTAAAAGCTATAAAAAAATATTTCAAATAAATATTTTAGTAAAATTATGCATATTTAGAGTTTTTTTTTTACGACGGAGCAGAAAATAGATATTTCCGACTGTTGAAAGCACAAAGTCTGTAAGCATTCGTTAAGTCATAACGTTTCGTTATTTAACGAAAAATCGTTATTATAACGAAGTTCGTAACAGATCTATTCTGTAAGCATTCGTTAAGTCATAACTTTTCGTTATTTGACGAAAAATCGTTATTATAACGAAATTCGTTTAAATGGTATTCAGTAACTTAAAATTCGTTATTTTTTAACAAAATTTATAACGAATTTCGTTAAGATCATCAAGAAAATAACGAATGGAAAATATCATTCGTTATGATATTTTCTCACGTGTCCGGTACGTCTTTGTGAATTACGAAAATCAAAGCGATTTAATTTTATTTCTTTACTATCTTGAAGAAAATAATGATAGGTTAAATGATACTTTAATAAATAGATATTGAACAAGTATAATCTGAAATTATTTGCTTTAAGACGAAATTTGAAAAATTTTCATAAGTATTTACGCATAAATGATCCATTTTCAATACCGGAAGAAAATTTTCGTAAATTATAACGATTATCAAGAGAAGCTGGACAAGATTGATCTTTTTTTATCTTTCTGGTCCTCCAAGTGAATTTAAATCTGCGGCCAATAATTCATAAGCTTCGTCTACTTGTTTTGGATTCTCTGGAGTATTTTTATTAGTCCTCAAGACTTCATTAGTTTCGAAAAAATATACGTAGAATTTATATTGCTCCCTTGTATTTTTTCCCGTTATATGGGTTTTCTCCATTTTTTTAGTATATTAGGTACTACATAAATAATACAAAGACAAAATGTCAATTGCGATGTGGAAATGAGTCTTAATGAATAAGAAAAATAGCAAAAAAAATTCCAACACTTGGCAAAGTTCCACAAAAATGTTTGAACTATTTATAATATTACGTACTGCAACTTTTATATTTATTACCTGCCAGTTTTATATATTGTGACTGATTCTCATCTCCTATGGTTGCTATGATAACAAATAAACACTGCTGTCATTTGAATAAAATAATACACATGATATTATCAAATTACAATAAATATAATTGCCAACATAAATTCCTGTGTCAAAAATAATAACGAATTCGTTAGAAAAAATTATAACGATTATCTAATAACGAACGATGTTACAGAATAGAAAAATAACGAACATCGTTACAATGCGATAGCGAAATCAAATATAACGAAAATCGTTATAATAACGATCTGTTATAAAAATATTTTACAGAATAGGCCTGTTAGTCGCTGGTCGACCGGCAAAGTAGGTGTGTATCATCGTATCCATGGATACATTAAAACTGTCGCCCGAATTTTCAAACAGAAAAACAGTCAAACATGATTTAAAGAAAAATTTGCTTTATTTTCGATAGAACTTACATCTTTCGTCGAATCCTCCTCACTTTCCGATGACAAAATCACATTTATAACAAATTGTTTCATAAATAAAGTATAAATACATGTATCATCACGCCTTTTACCCATTACTGGGTGTAGCACTCTGCCGTAGCAAATCGCATTAAGGTAGTACTAGTGTGACGATGGCGCCATCGGTTGTCGAGTGGCGAAACTGACGCTCAAAAAAATATAAAAATTGAATAAAATAAGTGTTTTATATGTATTATGATTTGAATATCATGAATTGTTAACAGGTTGTTTGTCTAGTGAATTTTCAAATACCATACCACCGTGTTGTGTTGCCATTATAAATTGGGATTCTTAATTTTTCGTTAAAAACAAAGCTTTGCATTGCGGTATATCCATTACTAAACGATAAAAAACTTTGTCCTTCTGATACAATATACATGGATAGTTCTAGAACATCATACTAGTTTTTCATATGAAACTGCAAAATTTTAGAGGTACACAAACCAAATATGTACGATTCTGAGTGATGATCGCCATAAGCCCCGTGTATAAGAACTCAACTTTACAAGCGAATATATTTGCTCACAGATGAAGAATGTGTCTCATATTTTAACAGGATGCGTATGACTATTCAATGTTTACGTGTGCCAAATTTCATTTAGATCTGCAAATTTTTTTTTCCCGCTAGTACTACCTTAAGTGATATATTTTTGCGCGTGAAGTGCGGTTATTAGACGTAAAATTACAGCCCCCAAAGATGTAGTGAAGGGGTAGTTTTAATGGGGTGAAAATTGACAGCTTTGGAATAAAAATATTAATATAAATTTATATCTATCACAATGATAATTTAAAAAACGAAAACTCACAAATTGTTATTTAGTGACCTAAATTATTATTGTCACTTTTTGTAGTATTTAGTAAAACGCTGCTGTGACTAACCGTAACAAACAAAGCTATTGTTTCATATTTCTGTATTATCGAAAACATGTTATTGTAATAATTTCAATCTACGTATTTAGATGTGCACAGGAACTTATAGAAGCTATCTTCGAAAGATATCTAAAAGATAATTTTTTAAAAAAGGTATATATACAGAAGTATACAATGTTTTCTATTAAACTTTTAATAACCTGGTTATTAAAATATCGTGAATATGGCGTTTAAACAATTGTTTATAATAGCATTAGTAAACTTGATTTCTAATGTTTATTGTCAGAGTCCAAACATTGTTATATTTCTTGCCGATGATTTGGTAAGTGATTTTATATGTATATAAATACCTGGTGACTATCAATGACTGACATTGTTATTTTAGTGGTATCTAAATATTTTAAATTTTATGTTGGCATATATGTTTGTCAAATTCAAATATATGAAATAAAATATAATTGTAATTTGATGAACTTTCTTTGTTAAACTTTATTTCACCTTTATAAAATTGATTATTTACAATAACACCCAATAGAGAAAATTTTAACCTAAAAAAATTATCAAAAGATGTCATGTTGACAGTGACGAGGCTTGAAAACTAAACAGAGTAGGGATGTTACGATACCAAAATCGATCATTTCTTTCAATACTAGTTGTTTTAGTATCGATACCAATATTTTGATACTTTATTAATATCAGTACATTTAGTCCAGTATCGACAAAATTTCCATCTATTTTCTTCAGTGAAACGTATATATGTTTATGTTTGGTAAAGTTTTTTTAAATATAACGAAATTTAATTCTTCTGTATAGGTAAATAAAATTACGATCGCGGCGCCATCTAGAACACTTCGCGAACTACTGTATCCAGGATAGATATTTTGACGTTTTAAAACTACAAAACTTAAATCGCATTTTAGTATTATAAAACAGAAAATAATTCTCTCTTTTATATTTAATTTATTTACACGATTGTCACTATATATTAAATCTATTGAACTTAGAATGAAAATTAAAATATCAAAATTTTCTAAGCCTGAAATGTTTCAGTGGTCTTTCTGTATTTATTTAATGTACGACAGTAAGTCTTTCCGGTCTCTCCAAACGTTTTCGGTTGATTATTTAATCTACTGTTTCTGTCTCTTCTACTGTATTTATATCGTGACTTTTCCCTATTTCGACATTTTTACGCATAGCGTTTTAATGTTCACATTGTCCGAAATTTAGCATCTCAATGGATTTTTTCATTTTCAAAATTCTATCACTGTTTTGAATTTGTTTATCATGTTTTCTTGCCTTTAGCAAATTCATAGGTATTGCATTTCGTTTGAGATGTACAGTGAAAAATTTTATTTGACAACAGTTTTATTTACATATTACTTGATTAACTACTTATAAAAAAAAAGTTATTTGTTTCATTAGGACTAAAAATGCCAGTTTTTGTATGGAGTAATAAAGGTTATTATTATTATTATATTATTATTTATCACCATAACAATAGTAGTAAAAATGTTAGTTTTGGTCCTGAGCCGTATCCATGGTAACGTAAACATTCCTAAAATAGCATTATTTTACTACTGAAAAAGTTGACATAATAATGTATTATTTTTTTTTGTGAAATGTAGAAAACATACTATCGTACGCGGGTTAACTTTTTTCCCTATTTTTAATCCCATAATCCATACTGCATGCTTATCTATTAATTCGGCAACCCTAAATTTTGTCTCAAATTTTGCTTTTTGTATTTCTTTCTTTGGCAATACATGAAAAGCTAAATCTGGATGTTTTTTTACATCCTGGTACGCAGTAATAATCGCTACATTATATATTTTATCAACACACGAAAAATATTTCAAAATATCTGTATCTAAAGCCCCTGGCACATATAGCGTCAAAACTCGGAGTCTGCTACAAACTGCTGAAAAACTGAGAGTCACGTCCAAAACGGATGACACATATAGAGTCGGTGTTTCTGACAGTCAGAATTAAATATTTGTTAATTTTAACGTGTTATTTGTTAATTTGTATTATTTAAAATATTTATCGACTATTAAGAAATATAAAAACTATAAACTACGAAATATAAAACAAAAAATTAAATTACAAAAAAAATTATATGAACTATAAATGAAATATAAAAACTTAAATGTATTATTTAAAATATTTATAGACTATTAAGAAATATAAAAACTATAAACTAGGATTAATAAAACAAAAAATTAAATTAAAAAAAATTGACATGAACTATAAATGAAATATGAAAACTTAAAAGTATCTAACTATGTATAAAGTAAATGAATTTAACTATAAAAATGTACAAAAATCAAACAAGAACATAAACAATAATAATTCATACGTCAAACAACAAAGGAAGATAGCGAAAAAATCAGCATCATAATGAAGTTGGTTTTCGGCAGTCGTGACTGCTGAAAATAGAGGCGTTTCTATTTTTGGCAGTCAAATGGCAGACTCGGAGTCTTGACGCTATATGTGCCAGGGGCTTAATATTTACGAGTAATAGAGTTCAAAATAAGTCCTGGATACAGTAGTTTTAAAAATTACCGCTAGGTGGTGTAACGCTTAGCTACATTTGCCTAGATTAGTGCATGTAAATTTGGACTACATTTTGACCTTAGTAAATTACGCTGTATGCAGGCGCACAAGCAGACTGCTTGTTTTCGTAGAGACAAAAATAGGTTTCTCGGTAAAAGGCTTATCAAACTGCTCTTTCTTCGTTTTTGTAGTGAAGAATAGTGGAGTATTTAATTTATTGTAGTAGTGTATATAAGTAACGTTTATTAAAAAAAAATTAAGAATAAAATATTGTTTTTCGTTTTCTAGAAAAAATAGTAATTTTTTTTATTACTCTAATTTTTATTTCGATACTTGTGTGGCAATATTAATAATTTAGTCTGTTATTGTTAAATTATGTGTTTAGTTTTACTCGTTTAATTTAATTTATGGTTATTGGTTTTAGAAAATATTAAGTATTGTGAGAATGGAATGCTTGGGGAAGTGTTTATGTTTTTCAAACCAATAAATTATGGTCAAGTGTGTCTGGATCTGTTTGAGTGACGCCAGATGTGAGAACATGTTGGAATAGGTGAGGGATGAAGAGACGTGTGTAAATGGTTAAGCGTGCATGAGACTTTGTAAATAGTTTCGAAGATAGTGTGTATCCGGCAATAGAGGAGAGAAGTTGAAAGGTTAATCATTTGTAATTATATATTTTACTAAAGCTGATGTACATATTCCCTGTACGTCGTCTATTATTTATCCTGACAAATACATGAATAGAGAAGTGCGGAAGGAGCATTAATCACAGAAAAATTACATCATATATAGACAATTATCAGAAGTAGATAGATTGTTTTATAAATTAGATTGCGACAATTAAAAGTGTCAATACTTTCGTTTCGATTCGATAGTGATATCAATAATACTTCTTAAATACTTTCGATACCCAAGTATCGATACTTTATAAGTATCGCATATCCCTACAACAGAGTAGCCAACTCGAAAAAAAATAAAAATTCTCAACAATTATAGTAATCAGAAATAAAACCTTACTTTTAGTGTGATAATGGATTACTAGAATTTTCAATATAAATATTTGTTTATACGACGACGTTTCGACACTGATTACTATCATTGTCAAGTCTTGTTACAAGTTTAATTACATGATATTATTAATGTTTTACAACCGTTGTGATTGTAGTAATTTTTTTTTTAATTTAAATTAAAAATTAAAAGTCTAACAATGAAGTTTTACCTTCAAATGTTTTTAAAATTTTTAAATTAAATTGAACAAAAATTACTTCAACCACAACGGTTGTAAAATAGTAATAATATAGCGATATTTGAAACAGTAAGTGAAGAACTTGAAATAGAAATCATGATCAAGATTAATTAATTATTTCATCAATTATCATTTATTGAACAACAAACTATAATTTTATCTTACACACTTGCTACTGTCAAAGTGCTTGAACTTTGTTTTAAATATTTTAATGTGTCACTGTCGTCATAAATATTTTAATATATCTAACAGTTTCTGGCGATGGAAACCATTCGACTTTCGTTCCTGCGACGTATTTTTCTTGTACTGCGCCCTCCATAATATATTCTAATAATATTTATGCGGTCTTCGCCATTTAAAATATTCATGATTTCAACTCAAAATATTTAAAATAAATTGCAAGCACTTTACTTCAGTAGGAATAAAATATTAGGCGATAAATTATTTTTTATTAATTTCATTAAATTACGCTGTCAAAATAAAATAATCTGTATTAAGTAAGATGTAGGGATATTCGCAGTTAAGTGATATAAAATTTGGTCCCATAATTTTTTCCCGGACACTTTTTATTTACAAAAAACTGATTTTAAGTGTTAACTACCTATGTCAACATTTACATGGAATACACGATATAAGGCTTTAAGATTTTGTCTTATAAAAAGATTTGGAATAAAGTCCTTTACGTTTCATTAAAAACTATTTATTTGCTAGGGAAGCAACGATATAGGAATGCATGGTTCCTCTCAAATTCCAACCCCTAATATCGACGCTTTGGGATACAATGGCGTCGCCTTCAAGAAACACTACACCTTGCATACTGGTACCCCTTCTAGAGCAGCCCTACTCACTGGAAATTACCCCATTAGATCAGGTCTGTGTGATAATTCATTTCAAATTTGCAAAAAAATAATTTAAAAATATGTTATATGAAAAAGGAATGCAAGGAGCACCTTTAAAAGCAGGAGAACCAAGAGCGCTTCCAAGGAATATGGCAACCTTGGCAGAAAAATTGTTAACCTTGGAGTACAAAACCCATTTAGTAGGAAAATGGCATTTGGGACATGAAACCAGGGCTGTTACTCCCTTAGGAAGAGGATTTCAAACTCATCTGGGGATTTGGAATCGTTACGCTGGCTACTATGATTACGAACATAGTGAAGGGGTAAGTTATTTTTTATCTACAGATTTGCAAGTATAATGCTGAGTTGCATGGAAGTTTTATCGGTTCATTAGCAACTAACGATTCAATAAGTATCAGAAAATCGTTATTGATGCTGTTGCTAGATAAACAATTCTTTAACTAAAGAGTTCTTTATGTCTTGTTGCTACCTAGCATTAATCTCACAGATCACAATATACTACTATAGATAAGAAACTGCCACATTACACACTGGGACTATATTTTGCCTCATCTGAGTAGTGGAAGTCTAACTAAATATAAACTGCAGTGCAGTTTTTTACACAACAATTGATATTAGTTGATGACATTATTAATATGAAATTATTTCATAAATAAAAATTAATTTGACAGATTAAAAAAATTGAATTACGTACAAAAGACAACTACAGGAACAATCTAGTAACCAATGATTGTCGATATTTTAGTTACCTAAAATAGATGTCTTCACATAAAGACTATTAGCGCCATTCCTTAGGTGGAAGTCTTACTATAAACACAGTCCCATGGTTACATATATAACCTTCTGCTGCCTGATTAATCGTTTGAATTTAAAATTAAATGTTCTTTTGTTGTACATAATTACTTTATGTACCACGGGTGAAGTTAGCGTTTCTGACCCTGAATATATATTATTAACCCTCGGCGCTTTGCGCCACGTGCTGATAATCATGCTACGGACCAGAAATGCCTATTTTCACCCTTGATACATAAATAAGTATTTCAGCTGTTTTTAAATGATCGTATGAAAAAAATATTGTATGCATCTCAAGCAGAAAGTCTCCTTGCCACTCTTGTACGGTTGTTGCTCTGCATCAACAATCTCCATGCGCGAGCGGCAATACCTTATTTTCTACTCTAACTATAAAAATAACTATTACAGCTACTAGTTACCGGTTTCGACCTACACAACGGATATAAACCAGCCTTCGATCACGCATTCACATACGCTACAGACTTATTCACAGACGAAGCAAATACTTTAATCCAAAACCACGACGTTTCAAGTCCAATGTTCCTCTTAGTGAGTCACTTAGCTCCTCACACTGGCACAAACGGAACTGTATTAGAAACACCATCGGCTCTTGAAGCACTCATCAAGTACGATTACATCGATGAAGAGGACAGAAGAGTTTACGCAGACATCGTCAACAGACTGGACACATCTGTTGGAAGCGTTGTTCAGTCGCTAAAAGATAAGGGAATGTTGGACAACACGATTTTGGTGTTTTTATCAGATAATGGTTCTCCAACTACTGGAAATAATAAAAATTATGGATCGAATTGGCCAGATAGAGGACAGAGAGAAACGTTGTTTGAAGGTGGTGTGAAAAATGTTGGAATGATTTGGAGCAAACTAGTGCAACATAGACAACATGTGGACGATACTTTGTTCCATATGGTTGATTGGATGCCTACCCTTTATGCTGCTGCAGGTTTGTATTGTACTTTAATCTGAAAATCATTTACGCTCAGTTGCATCACAATTTCCATGAAATGGGGTAGCACGAACCTTTGAAATATTCACTAAACATTAACAGCCCGATGCTCAAAAATTTTTAGCTAATTCTGAATTTTGGATTAGTTATCTTATTCTAGTCCGATTTTAAAACTTCATCCGATTCACTTTCCAAAAACCAAATAAACTGAAAACTTAATAAAATGACAATTTTCACAAATCTGGTGTGGCACCACAGGACTGTCTTATATACAGCATATTTAATATTTAGAATATAGATCATTGAAATTGATATAGCATCAAAAATGCTGAATTGAACACTTAAGACTTGCTCCTTGCGTTTGAAAATTATTATTTGACATATAAATGTTAAACATGTTTATGTTTTTTGTTTCTATTGCTACTATGATTATTGGAATATATTATTAAATATATAAATTAGTTTTTCTCAGAATTAGACACATATGCAGGAAAATTGCAAATAACATTTTATGTTCCAAATATTTTTGTTAACATCTTTTATTTGAAATTTTTTTTTGTAACTGATACCATTTTAGATATAAATGGAATTTATTGTTTTGTGTGTCCAGTAAACTTCCTCTTCCGGTTTTTCAATTTCATTCAAAATCAACTCAGCTCTTCGTATTTTCATGAAACTTATAATTACCAAGTTTCGTTAACAAATCTTATATCGTTCATGAGATATTGCACACTCGGACACACATTCACCCATCCATCCACACACACACACAAACACACAGACATCATTGAGAAAATGATCAAAACTGATTCAATAAACATCAAAACATGTATTTCTACGAAAATCTCGTCAACGATTTTTTTCACGATTCCAATACTTCCTTATACTGTGTATAAGAAAATAAAAATGGCATTAAAACACAAATTTTATATAAGAATATTAAATAATAGTTATATTTCCCATCAATTCATGTATTGAAAATAATTCTTTACCATTTCTACTAATTATTTTATATGATACGTTAGATTCATGATCAATTGTTTCAATCATCGAAAAATCTGTTTAAGGACTTTAACATAGACATACAGTAATTTTTAATAAAAATTTGCAAATAATGGACCGCTTTTACCCTTTACGAGAGTTAAATTAGTACATGTCATTATTTTTCATTATTAATTTAAAATTTATTAGAGTTTACCGAACGCACTAAAAGTTAGTAGATCCACGGTCCCTAAAATATATGCGAAGTCAAAGAAAAATGAAATCTTGTCATTTTTAAAGAAGCAACACGCAATACATACCATGTAAACGTAGCTGCACCCTGTCATTCATCTAGTTATATTTTTTTATGACGTCAGTTCATCCTTATTACGTTTTGAGTATAGTAACAAGATTATATTAGAGTTTGTTGGGAATATGATTTAACTTAATTAGAAATAAAATAAAACTATAACTTAATATCTGATCAAAAATTCAGGATTAGCTGTAATTCAACATAATTCTTATTTTCGAACTCACTTGTATCACTTGCTTTGTAAAATTTGATAAATCCTAAACACTTACATAGAATGCAAGTTCCAAAAACTTAAATAAATATAAATATATCATCACGCCTTTTACCCATTACTGGGTGTGGCACTCTGCCGAACCAGATCTCGGTTAAGTTATATATATGCGCGTGAAGTGCAGTTACCAGTCGTCAAATCACGGCCCCCAAAGATGTTATTGGTGGGGAAGCCACAGGGATAATTTTAAATTGGTGAAAATGTTTTGTCGGCTGTTGGGATCGAACCAGGTCGACTTTATACCACTGATACCCCAAAAACTTAAAATTCGAATTTCTAAATATAAATAAAATAAAAATAAACTAAATATTTTTTTGAATAATTGGTTGCCATTTTGAAATAGTTGAAATAAAACTATAATATATGGGTACCGTTGTAAAGATAATTTTATGTACAATTAGAAAAAAAAACCGGTTTCCTATGTAAAACCGGAAATGGCACAACATACTTATTACTGTCATCTTATGCACCTATTTTTCTAGTTTAACTTTTCTTAGTACTTTTGTTATATTCACGACAAACATCCCGCATACAAGTTTTTGTTGTCAATATTCGTTAAACCAGAAAAATAATTTATTATTACTTGTAGGAGGAGACGTATCTGATTTGGGTCAAATCGATGGCATAAACCACTGGCCTCGACTATCCCAAGGAACTCCTAACACTGTTACAAGAAGAGACGTCCTCCTCAACATTGACGAAAAAGTCGGTTATTCTGCAATACTCTCCTCCGATGGCCGTTACAAACTGACACAAGGATCTTCTAACAACGGCGCTTTTGACAAGTATTTCGGAGATTCTGGCCGTGCAAGTAACACACCACCATACGACGTAAACGCAGTTTTAAACAGTGATGTCAACAGTGCTATTGTATCCGTTGACAGTGTGTTTCCGTTAACAGAAGGAATGATTACTAGTTTAAGAGTTGCGTTGGAAGTTGAACAATCCGATGCAGAAAGAAAAGATTTGACTTGTAATACAGGATATTGTTTGTTTGATCTAGAGGAAGATCCGACAGAAACTACTGATATTTTTAGTAGTACACCGCAAATTGCTAACAAGTTAATAACATCATTAAATGCTTATAGAGATGAATTGGTTCCTCAAACTAATAAAGAAGTTGATACGTCATCTAATCCTCTTCTATGTTTGTTCACTTGGTTCACTTGGAAAGATCCAGTTAAGAAATGCGATATATAAATGATTGTTACTGTAACATTCTAACTATGTTGTTAATAAACAAATGATGCAAATTAATTCCACATATTTTGATTTTACAATCATTTTATACCATTTTCTCTTATTCATAACTATATAGATTATCAGGGCCGGCAACCTTACCTTTTGTCGTGTGTTATTCTTGCAAGAAAATACGTAGGTGAACTGTGACCTGATAGAGAGCTAAGGTGCAAAATGATGTCTCATTTTTTCCAGTGACAGAAATGGTTTTTTTAATAGATTATGTTATGAAATCCATTGAATCAGGTTTTTATTTAAAAACCCGGGTTTTTTTCAACCCTGGCTGTAAATGTGTTGTGCTCTTCATAGTTAGAGAGCTAGGGTGTAAAATCATGTCTCATTTTTTCCAGTGACAGAAATGGATTTTTAAATATGTCATGATAAACATGAAAAAAAAGAAAATTAAATTTGAGAACGGATAGCAAATATAGACGGCGCCGATATGAATGCGGAGATTTTAAGAGTGGTTGTTGACATATTTTTTACAGGCTAATTTTCAGTTTAAATTATGGGGTAGCTAGCTCAGTGGTAGCAAGTCGATCCTGAGAACCCTGGTTCGATCTCCACAGACGACAAGTAATTGTCACCATTTCAAAAACTACCCTTGCGTAATTTGACGGCTGGTAATCCCATTTCACGCGCAAAATATATCACTTACCGAGAGTGCCACACCCAGTAATAGGTAGAAGGCGTGATGATAGATATATATATATATATATATATATATATATATATATATATATATATATATATATATATATATATATATATAACAAACCCAAGCATTTTTTTCAATAAAATAAAGACAAAAAGTAAATTACGATGTGGAACTGTGTCTTAATAAATAAGAAAAATAGGAAAACAAAATTTCCGTCACTTGTCACAAATTCCAAAATTTTTACAGCACGTTTGAATCAACTTATCAGGTCATCATCAAACGGCTGGTCAGTTCAGCTTTAAAGCTTAATAAAAACCTGATCCAATGGGTTTTTTAGGTTTATTTGGGCTTTATTAGGTTTTTTCTTGTAATATTGACAAATACTCTTTTTAATTAAAGTTATTTAATTCTAGATTAATTTTGTGTATAATGTTTAAAATGTATATTGTATAATATTAAACATTAAAACAAAATTTATGTACTATTATGTAATAATTGCAAAAAAAAATGTATTTATTTTATTGTGAATTAATAGTATAATACATAACAAGCATCGAAAGTGTAAGATAACGTGAGAGTGTACAAATTGAAAAAGGAGGCGCGCAGCGCCGAGTGATTTAAGTACACGAGCACAGTTATCACACTTTCGAGCGAGTTATGTACACTATTTTTCAGACGACCACAAAATTGTTCTAAAAACAGTTTACAAGAGCAATGTTGTTACACTTTGACAGCTGATGCGTTTGATGTTTGAGGTTAGGTATTGTTATACCAACTGTACTAGCCGTAAGGTCAAAATATTAAATAATGCTAAAATATTAGTAAATAAGTAATTATTAATTTTTAAAAATAAGATTTATCTGTGCAAATGTGTTGAAAAATCTGCCAAAATTTCGATTCAAATAATATAATAATACAAATTCTTTTCATTTATTTTATTATTTTCTTTCATCATAACGCCATCTGTTGTCAGTCAGTGGAACTACACCTCATATGTTAGAAGTGTGCGTTATACTAACATATCAGTTAATGTTATTTTCAATTTTCCGTAGTAGTTTATGATAAAATTAAAAAATCAACACGAGGTAGGTTTCAAAAAAGTAAATAAGTTTATTCACTATACGTATTTCGGTCGACTAGACCATCATCAGGTAATGATTACAGAAGAATAATAAGTTTGTACATTTGTGTGAGTCTTATAAATAGTAGAAACAAGTAAATTATAAACAGGAAATGGAAAGTACATATAATGACAACAGTTATAACAAGTAAAATGCGAATGGGAAAATACATCTTTGTTAATGGTTGTAAAGGGATTAAAGCGGGCGTATTAACGGTGAACGGTACAAATCTATTTGTTCGTTCATTAAAGTTTTCTGGTCCCTAATAGCATTCTGAATTTCCAATGATTCTAAGAAGTCCAGCTTTAATCCCTTTTTACAGATATGTTTATGATGTTGTTATGGTTACTTTCATAAGTGGTCGTCTGAAAAAATATTATACGTTCTATCTATTGTCATACTTATTTATTTTAAAACTATATTTCAAATTTGCCGGTAAAAAGATTGGGTATCAATCAGTTTTTGTAATACTAATATAAGAAGACAAATAATATTTGGTCTTAAATTAGTTTGATATTGACATTTGTCAAAGTAATGTAATGTGATACTACGATATGATATAATAAATGATAATTTAAATTAGACATTTTATTTTGTAAAGAGATTATGTATATTACATTGTAAAATAAATAAAAGATATTTATGTTCCGAGGTTTGACTCTATCTTAAAATTCACCCTGGCTGAATTTTCAACCATTCAACCAAATGGGTTTTTTAGTGGGTTTATTTGAGTTTTTTTAGATGGGTTTTACAACAAAAAATCCAGGTGAATTTTTTTGAGTGGATAAAATATGAACAACCCTGTTGACAGCCCAATTCTCAAAAGAGTTTTAGTTAGAATCTGCTAACCCAGAGTTTTGGACTTGTCAAATTAAGCCAAAAAAGTTTAAATTAACTTTAATACAATCTTCTTACCATTTAGTTTTCGGAAAGTAAATTAGATTAACTTTTTTAAATAGGACCAGCATAAGATTAGCTAATCCCAAATTCAGGAATAGCTGAAACATTTTTTTGAGAATCTGGCTGTTAAAATTTCAATTTTCAAAATAACTTAATTAACTTTTTTTCAGTTATTTGTTTGATAAATTAAAGATTGAAAAGCGCGAATGAATTTGTATGCAGGGAGCTATGAATGTGGTTGAAGCGAGGATGGTGTGTTAGGATGAGAATATTTGACGAGGACTGATGAGTGAATGTTTTTTGAATGATTCTAGGGTTTGTGCTACCCCATTTGATGGAATGTACCGTGATGTGATCTTGACGCATAGTCGAATGCAAATAATTTTTAATCGACGGAGAGCGAAAGAAGACCGCTCTGCTGTGCTTTGTGATGTCAGAATCGTGTGGACAATTTTCAACTTTTTTTAATTTTCGGAATCATATCAGCTGCAGATGTATTCTTTAGAAGGAATTCAATTGCTTTCATCAGGGTAGTAGGTTACTATATAGCATCGGATCGGCACCAGAGGTAGATAACAGGGGTAGAAACACGTATAGGTAAGCAGAGTGTATGTGTGTGTGTGTTTTTTTTCTCCAAATAAGGTTTAGTTTTCGCGGAAATTGCTAATTAATTAGTTCAGAATTGCAAAGTTTTGTTCAATTTTTAGCCGTTGCAATTCAGCATGAATTGGTGATACCATTGAAATTGTTATTGTGCGATATCTTGATGTATTTGTATGTGCACACTTACATATTGACACTCACACAGACGCACCAATCCAGTGACCTATTTATACAAGAGAAATAAAGTAGTGGGAGAAGACTCTTGGATGAGTGCGCATCCAATTTTCAGAGAACGCTATGGGTTCAGCCATTTTTAAGGTTGTCATGCCAAAAGTGAACATCTCGAGAAACATTAGGTACTGTAAATTTTATTCTGTTCGTTGCAAAATGTCATGTTCAGTGACAGGTTGTTTTAATAGTAGAAGATTTAAACCGAAAGATATTCCTTTTTATACGTGTCTTATTCCATAATAAAATATATCTATAATATTAAGGTTATTAATTAAAATCATTTGTAATTTTAGGTTTTTTATTTTAAAATAAAGACAAAAAGTCAATTACGATGTGGAACTGTGTCTTAATAAATAAGAAAAATAGGAAAACACAATTTCCGTCACTTGTCACAAATTCCAAAATTTTTACAGCACGTTTGAATCAACTTATCAGGTCATCATCAAACGGCTGGTCAGTTCAGCTTTAACCATAGGCGCGTTTCATCCTTTAGGGACTCATCAGTATGGTGTGATCAACTATCCAACTAGACCAACTAGGGACTAGTGAACTGTGATATTTTTACAAGCTGAACTGACTGATGTTAAAGTAACTACTTATTTTATAAAATATATTAAAATATACTATTTTTGTTTGACACATTTATTTCATAATAACATTACTTTTCAAACTAGTGGAACCGAGTAATTTCAAACTTGAAACCAGTGCTTATTTTTTGCATAAAAGTTATTTATTATTTCATTATCTACAGCTTTTTTTTCTACAACCTCTAACTTCAGAGATACGAACAACAACCTTTAAAGTGAAATATTTTCCAACATTGGCAGGGTTATATTAAGTAAAATTTGCCATTTTTTGTTTTTATTACGCAATAACTTTAGAAAAGTTATTTGTTATTTAGTTAGAATCTTTTTCGCGGCTCTTGAGGCTTAACCGTGCTGAATTTATAAATTTCCCTCATCAACCAACCTTAAAAATGGCAGTCTTCAATTTTACAAGGTTCGTGCAGCTTCAAGCGTCTTCTCCCACTACTCTATTTCTCTGATTCATACAGGCACACCACTACATTGATAAACAAACAGACACACCACTACCTTGATAAACAAACAGACACAGAATGTTGAGGAGACCACCCATCCTAATACAATTTGGTGGCAATCCAATGCTGAATTTCTATTGAAGATACCAGTCATATTTCTAACAGCATATCAGCTCATCTTGAATGTCATTTTGCAGCCTAAACTAACATTTCATTAATGAAGTCTTGATATTTTGAGGAGAATATTTATTAGAAATTAAACAATGTCAATTATTTTCAACTCATTTATTGGCATTTTAAAACTATATACTAACATTTTTATTACAATTTTTACTACAACCAGATTATGTTACAATATGAGTGACAATATTCTGTATTATCAAAGACTAATATTTATATTACAATTATTACAATACATGATGGGGTAACAATATTACTTGGGGCTATTATATTAATTTTTGAAGTCTTCCGACTGATTGGATGAGCTGGCGTCTGCTCCGGTGTCCTGCTAGAACTTTCCAGGATGAAACTATTTTTGTGGACCTCTGTAGAAGGCGATGATGATTTCAGTGACCTTGTAGAAGATGCCAGCTGCTCCAAGACTAGTCCCGTGCACCAGGTGGGATATAGACACAATGCCAACTTCATGAAGGCTTCATAAATAAAATAGACTTATAAATAATGTGTTCGGATGATAATGTTTGACGAGGGCGGATTATTTGATGAATGTAATTAGTGAATATTTTATGAGTGATTTTAGGGTTCGTGCTACCCCATTTGTTGGGATATAGCGTGAAGATATGTATGTATGTATGTAAATAATACAAAATCAATTTACTTACATGGATATTGCTAGAGGTGGACCACCAGGTCACTTACTGATGATTGTAAGCTGTATATTCCCTAAATAATTTATTGCAAAACATTTTCTTATAAATACTTATTTATTTTTGTTTATATTTTAATAAAAGACAAGTATATTTTATGATATTCAAGTTATTTGTTTGTGAATACACAAAATAAAGGCTGGTTCAAGCTGTCTGGATGATTTGAAAGACAAGTTGAACCATTTTCCAGGAATTTTCCTACGCATATCTACGTCGAACATACGCGCGCTAATCGGAAAACCTCTCCAAAGATGATTAGCAAAAAGTCAGCATTCTTCGCTGCTGCAACAGCAGTTGTAAACAAACAACACCAAAATAAATTAAAAACAATTACATATAATATTAATAAAATAGTAAATTACGTTGAATTATTTGATGGCTGGTCTTATTACCTTTAAAGTATTAAAACCCTTCCTTTTAATATACACAAACATTGAACTTATAATACCAGCCATTCAATCTATTTGCTCTAAATATTTAAATTTTCTATTAAATACGAGCCCAACTCCATAATAGTTCGGCCGGTATAAATTTATAACTTTATGCTTTACAAAAATGTAAAAATATACTAAATAGTTATTTTTATAACAAGTGCCGAAAAAGGCTCGTTACGTGCAAGTGCAGAATTTGCACGAGCATGTAACCTTTTTCGGCACGTGTTATAAACAACATTTTTCCTACAACTGTGCGATTTAGTAAATCACTAAAATATTATTAAAATTTATAAAATTTTAATCATATTACATGAGAACGATGTTTTACGGCGTTGCTATGGTTTGTTTGTTGATTGCTTGCACATTGTTCTACGTTATTTAAAAATATTTCACTAACGTCAAAATAATTTCTTCAAAATCATCTTGATTGGAATAGTACAATGAGTGATTCTTCTTTATCATTAACACCTCCAAAGATAATTGAAGCTCCGGATCATACTATGTTGGATCTATTTTCGACAATGACAATCAACCTGCTGCTGGTACTTCTGAAGCTTCCGAAATTGTTACCAATAATATTACTGGTAATAATATGAACAGGTACGGAAGAAATCAATGTTTCTTTAGACACAAAAGTTTCCACTTTACATTATGTCAATATAAGCAACTGTAACAACTGTATTAATAATATACACAAACAATAAATATTATGTATTTCACTTACTCTTTAAATAAAACCATTTATCGATATATTTTACTTTGTTCGGTTCTTTTTATTAATTGTCTACAGATTAGATATACTGCAAATTAAGGTTACGTTTATAAACGTCAAAATATACTACTGCATATTTACTAGCGCTGGTTCACCGTATCTTCTTCTTCCATAAGCGTCTGTGGTCAAAATATGAATTCCGCGCTCGGCGCGAAATTTAAATCGCTGTCAAAACAATATTCTTTTGACAGTTACGTAATGAAGCACTTTCCGCACTAGTGTTTCTTTGCTTTCGGAAGCGCACTTGGTCTGCATTCATCTACTTTCCATACGTAACCAAGGCAATTATAGTTACGTAATAACAAAGAAATCGCACAGTTGTAGGAATAAATGATTTATTCTTACATCAAAAATATATCTACGTTATTATATGAATTTTTAGTTGTCTATTACTGATAAGATATTTTAAATAGTACAAGCGTTTGCAAAACTATCATCAAATAAGTATTATGGCAACAGATTCATAAAAGTTCGGCCAAGAAAAAATGTATGTTTTAGAAGGGATTTATTTACGTGTTTTAAATTAAATAGTTGTTAAAACAAAACACAAATGGAAAACAAAACACAAATGAAAAAAATCGATACAAAACTATCATTGCCGTTTGCCGGTTTTTTTAAAAAATAAAATGGCTCGTGGTTAAGTTTTGAACAGAGATTTGCGGTAAATGCTCATAAAAATGGTATTTCTGCAAGAAAAATATCTATTTCTCATTCTATTGCGAGATCTATGATACAAAATATTAAAAACTTATATTAAAAAATTGGTGGAATATCCGAAAGTTTAAAAAATGGCCGTTCTTCAGCCATTTCCTGTGCTGATCTACGAGGTTTAAAAAGAATTTTGAAAATAAATCGTCCAGCGAAAGCTCGAGATATTAAAACTTTGTGGCGGGAAATGATAGGTAAACAACCACATGTCTCGACAACATGAAGAGAAATGAAAAAACTGGGTGACGAGGTTTATAAAGTATTTTTTTAATGTTATTTCATTTAACAACATCCCGTATAACCAGACGCGACAATTCAGAAAAGCTATAAACTTGATAAATAATGATCTACGGAATACTGAAGTTATAACATATGCTCTAATAATAAACAAAATAAACTCTGTCAAGTCAACTTTAGAAAGATACTTAAGAACACGCTTAATTAGTCTGTATCTTTCGAAGCTGAGTTGATAGTGAAATATCATAATTTATAAACAAAACCAAATTCTGAATTATCCGTTTTGTTACATTATTTAAAGATCCCTCATTCTCCAACTTCAGCACAAAATAATCTTGAAGATGTCAAACGCATTGCTGCATTTGACTACCTAAAATGTTTCTAGCCATTTCTTATTTCACAGTCTTTCTTTGTGTATCAAAAATAAAAGTCACAAACTTAGAAATGACAGGCGAGAAAATGATTATTTTATAAACAAATGTAAATGAAGTAAATATAAATTTTCGTATTAGTAATAACTAAAATAAAGACAAAAAGTCAATTACGATGTGGAACTGTGTCTTAAAAAATAAGAAAAATAGGAAAACAAAATTTCCATCACTTGTCACAAATTCCAAAATTTTTACAGCACGTTTGAATCAACTTATCAGGTCATCATCAAACGGCTGGTCAGTTCAGCTTTAACCATAGACGCGTTTCGTCCTTTAGGGACTCATCAGTATGGTGTGATCAACTATCCAACTAGACCAACTAGGGACTAGTGAACTGTGATATTTTTACAAGCTGAACTGACTGATGTTAAAGTAACTACGTCGGTAGACAAGACATGAGAGCTAAGAAGCAACCCGTGGTGTAGAGATGCGCATTTTCTGTAAAAATGAAACCCGGCCCGAACGGTAACCATCAATGAACCAACCCAACCCGACCCGACCCGACCGGTATCTGTTCCGAACCGACCCGAACCCGACCCGACCCGACCGATATCTGTTCCGAACCGACCCGAACCCGACCCGACACGAAATGAACAAGTCTGACCCGAACGGTACCTGGCCCGAACTGAACCAGCCCGAACGGAACCAACCCGACTTGAACGATACCGACCCGAAATGAACCAACCCGACCTGAACGGTTCCAACCCGAAATGAACCAACCCGACTTGAACAGTACCGACCCGAAATGAACTGTCTCAACCCGAACCCGACCCGAAGTGAAAAAATCTTTGTTTACCTAAACAAAAACTAATATCAATTTTAAATGGCACGAGAAATACACCTATGTCTATAGTCTTACCACGCCAGAAATGATTACTTACGTGTTGACGTCTGGTAAACACCCGCACGGTAACATATCATTAGTTTTTAAATTATAACTACGTATTTTAATGAACCTGTTTCAGTAAATATTATAATACAATAACTGTTTTTCAAACTAACATTTTGCCTTCTATCAGTAAAAATGAGTTTAAAGGGTAAATGTACGGTCAACCTCGTAAGAAATTAAAGCAGGGACGTGTTTCAAGTATAGCAATTATGCTTGAAGCCAAATCAGCATTACCATTTAAAATTTTATTTATTTGTATAATTCTTTTTAAATCCAGCGTTATTTTTATTGCTCTATTACATACTTTCTAATTTTTAACACAAACGAACTATACTTCGCTTCAAAATGGGCTGGAATTATAAATCAGTCCGTCAAACATAGTATTCCAGTGGCGCGTCAATAAATTTTTGTTTGTTGATGATTCTCAAAAGAACTGAATTCGATAGAGATCGACCGTTTCAGCTCCCAATTATTTTTTAGAGATCAGCTGAAGTTACTTTATATTAAAATAAATATAAATTTTGCAAATTTGCAGATAATGTAAATACATAAGCAAATCTCCATGAAAACTTCTCTCTACGGCTATGCAAGTCTTCAAAAGGGATTATTGAAAGTTTTAGTGAGGTCTTTCTATTGTTAGATATAGCTAGAGAAGTAAATTTTGTTCAGATACAAAGTGGGTGGTGCCGTAATAAAGTTATATCTAATATTTTTAGTGAGTTTACTTGCCGCATCCCTGACAAAAATCCAATAAAATTATTACAAATTTTGATATATTATACCAGCTCATTTCGAAACGAAGTACAATGAGAAATTATACAAAATTCAAATCAAAGACAGAGATAAAAATTACCTTTGATTGGGTAAATTATATAATAAAACTGGAAAATATCTAGTAAAGTAAATAGGTCTGAATTTCAAACTCAACCGACTATAATTATTTCTTCGATAGCCAATGAAATATTTTGAATAAACATTCAATAAATATATATTCCTTATAATTTTAAATCGATATTCTTTTTCAAAGAACTCTTGATTTTACTTTTTCATTTTAGAGAGGTTTGAAAATTGAATGAACATCTGGTTGTCGTTTATTATCCCGTTATAGCCATTGTTATTATTTCAAGTATAATTCGCAATTCCGGCAATATACCTGGGAATGGGAAAATTCTTTGATAGAACATAGAAGGATACCTGGTACCAAAATTAGAAATTACACTTCCACCGTATTTGGTCATCTGGATGACATAAAATTTTATAATGATCTCTTCTTGCATGAATTGTGTCATATGAACTGCCGTCCGCACGATTATAGAAATGAACAGAGATGAACCAGCCCGACCAGACACGAACCCGATCCAAACCCGAGCCGAACCCGGAGCTGAGAGAACTCGTACTGAACCAGCCCGACTCGACCGGAACAAACCCGACGTGAACGGTACCTGACCCGAACCCGACCCGACCCGAATTTGAACCAACCCGACGTGAACGGTACCTGACCCGAACTGAACCAACCCGGCTCGAAATGAACCAACCCGAGCTGAACGGTACCTGAACTGTACCGACCCGAACCCGACCCGACCCGAACTTATCCAGCCCGACCCGAACTGAACCAACCCGACGTGAACGGTACCTGACCCGAACCCGACCCGAACTTTATATTTGGATATAAAATCGATCCGAAACCCGACGGTGGTTCGGTTCGGGTCGGGTCGGGTTTCGGGTTCGGGTTGAAATGCGCATCTCTACCGTGGTGCCATCTACCGACAGAATCGCAAACTGCATGACAGCAATTTAAATAAAATAAAGACAAAAAGTCACTTGATTCAAACGTGCTGTAAAAATTTTGGAATTTGTGACAAGTGATGGAAATTTTGTTTTCCTATTTTTCTTATTTTTTTTTAGTAATAACTGTTAAACGTTTTCAATAAAGAATAAATACGATAGAATGTGAAAAAAAGGAAAGGTGTGTTCTTTTACTTTCTTATACACAGTATAAGGAAGTATTGGAATCGTGAAATAAAAATCGTTGACGAGATTTTCGCGAAAATACGTATTTTGAAGTCCACTGAGTCCGTTTTGATCATTTTCTCAATGATGTCTGTGCGTATATATATATATATATATATATATATATATATATATATATATATATATATATATATATATATATATATACGCGTTCACCACCCTGTATATATATTTTCATGAAACTTATAATTACCAAGTTTCGTTCACAAATCTTATCTCGTTCATGAGATATTGCACACTCGGACAAACATTCATCCATACACACATGCGCACACACCCCCACACACACATACACACATACACAGGGTGGTCAACGCAACTGTCGAACATAGGGATTTAACATGTAAAATCACAATTTTGTAATTTCCTACTTCCCTAATTTTTATAGGCAAAAAAGCTTCGAATAGTAGTTTTAGGGCATAAACTTCTGCATCTAAGCCAATAAACAAAATTAATTTTGCATGCTTCGTAACGGCACAAATTAGATCTGAAAATGACAAAAATAGCCTCAAAACTATCGATAGCCATGGAATTGAAACACAATTAATTCCTATGTTCGAGAGTTGCGTTCACCACCCTGTGTGTGTGTGGGGATGTGTGTGTGTATGTGTGTGTCCGAGTGTGCAATATCTCATGAACGAGATAAGATTTGTGAACGAAACTTGGTAATTATAAGTTTCATGAAAATAAGAAGACCTGAGTTGATTTTGAATGGAATTGAGAAACCGGAAGAGGAAGTTTACTGGACACACAAAACAATAAATTCCATTTATTTCAAAAATGGAATCAGTTACGAAAAAAAGTTTCAAATAAAAGATGTTAGCAAAAATATTTGGAACATAAAATGTTATTTGCAATTTTCCTGTATAAACAAATGTAAATGAAGTAAATATAAATTTTCGTATTAGTAAGAACTGTTATACGTTTTCAATAAAAGAGTAAAGGCGATAGAACGTGAAAAAACATGAAATGTGTGTTTGTTTTTTATTAAGATATACGTTAGTGTATAGTATGAATAATATTAATAAATAAAAGGTAGCTATATTTTATCGTATCTTTTTGTAGCCATTGTTTTTTGTAATAAAATATACCGATACAGACGTCAAAAGATTTAGAATTAATAGTATGTAGTCAGCAACGACACACGTTAGAATAGTATTGCGCATGTGTACATAACTTCATTGTACTTTTTAACAACCATGGTTATCTGTATGTCAGCTAGCAACGTTGATAAAATAATAATTACAGAATACAAAAAAATTGTAAGTTGCTAAATAGATTGCTAAAAAAAGTGGTTAAATATGAATTGTTAAGTAACAACTGCTTTAACCACTTTCTTAGAGAATTGGGCTGTATGATAACATAGACGTAAGCGTTTTCATACAGGGATTGAAGTTTATTAGAATAATACAGCTGTGATTGGACGAAACCTTATTGGGTAATTCAATATTAAAAAAGAATGATTAATGATTAATATGAAAAAAAATGTATTCACCAGTAGTCAACTATATATAAAGGCCGCGGCCATATAGATTTGGTAACGCAGCACACCTGGCTGACACTGTTATTTAGAGAGAATATTTATAATTATAATTATTATTTTGTAAGTAAATAATTAGTAATTAATCAAATTAAATTATAAAGAGAAGAATTGGGATATCGCCAAGATATGAACCTTAACTAACAGTGTCACTGCAGACAATTCTGTTGTCTTTCAGTAAATGAAAGTCATGGGATCGAGGCTGCCTATGACACATAATACAAATAGAAAAAAAAATTAAATAGTACCCGATTTGAATCCAGTACGACTGTGGTTCAGTTGGTTAAATCATATGACCGATGTTCATAAGGTCTCTGGTTCAAATTCGGACGGTAATCCTATTTTTCTATTTATAATTTAATTTAAATAATAATTAAAACAACAATGAAAGCATTGATAACTTGATCTATGATACTTTAAATCACGATTATTTACAATTAAAAACTGACCTTACTGAACAATCGGAAGACATTGTTAATAATTTCGATAATAATAAAAGCATTGATAACTTTGTTTATGACACTTTAATTAATGATTATTTACAAATAAAAACTAATCTCATTAATCAATCGGCATTTAATTATTTTTGAGATTACATTCAATAATTCAAAATCATTTACATCTCTTTTACCCTTTCGAATGTCGAGATGATTGGACTCACTGAGCCGCAATGTTGTTTTGCCTACTTCAGTCGTTTGACGGTCACCCATCTAAGTGAAGCGTACTTGACTTTGATAATCACAACGCTATCACTATTATGGCTTGTTTCCATGCATCCGTCGCGTCCCTTGCAGTCTTTAGATATTTGGTCCGTGGTTACAGTGGATACAGCGCTGCACACTGCACGACGGACGAAAATATAGGCGTTCACATGCATCCGTCTTTTTGTTTAGTTATAACCTAAAAAATGTCAGCTAATAATATATTTATTATTTCATATTTATATTTCAAATATGTTAAAAAGCTGCAAATGAATTGTTCCCGCATCGTTAACAAAATTTTACCTATAAATTTATAATAATCATTAACTAAATGCAAAGTATTTCTTTAAAATTAAAATATATTTACAAAAGACATATGTAGATAATATAAAATAACTAATCAAGCCGTAAATATGCGGTATTTGATATTTGTCACTAGTGCTATCTCATATTATATGAGAGAGATGCTTCCGTCATCAAGGTCACACTGCATTGAGTAGAGAGTAGACGAACTCGGTCCGTCACTGCAAGTAGCTTCGCGCCCTTTTCAATTATTCAAATTCAACCAATCAAATTTCGCGACGGACGCACTGCAACGGACGAAACGGATGCATGGAAACGAGCCATTAATCACACTCTGTAGCGCCAACTTTGAGATTACGTATGTTTCAAAATTTTCCAAGATTTTATTGTTTGTCTGAGTAAGGAGCCGTAGACGAGACGCATACGATTTTTCCTATATCGCATTCATTTACTTTTACATCTGATTCCAGTCCAATTTTTCTCTCTATTTTATTGTGTCATAAGCTGCCTTGATTCAGTGACTTTCATATACTGAAAGAGTTGACACGAGAGACGATTGCAGTGATACTATTATTTACCAATTGCAATTTAATTAGCAATTTTAGTAAATACTTAACAATCAATGATCAGTGCCGGTTTTACAAATTTGGAGGCCTAAGGCGGAAGGAAATTAGAGGCCCGTGACAGGGGGGGGGGTGATTATATACTACATAAAAGTATCCAGAAGAAAAAAATTAGTACATAAATGTAAATGTGATGTATACTTATATTTAAAAAATCATAAAATACATATAGTCACGTAACGAAAAATTAAAAAAAATTATTATTATTCAGTCAATACCTACATAAAGCTAAAATCACAGTCTCGTACTACAACGATATAAAATTAAAAATTAATGCGAAATTTTCATTAATGCAATTTCTTTTTTCTTGATTTTTGTTTAGCGAATTTTGAAATTACATCATTAAAATCAATGGATTTCAAAATCTCTACCTCTATATTTAATATGGCTAATGATGGACATGGTCGAGCATAGATAATTTTTTAATCATTTTAAGTATGAAAAAGGTCGTTCAGCGGACGCATTAGATAAAGGATGCGTTAAATATATTTGTAGAAGAGTTATTATATTTGGAAATGTTGCTTGTAATCTATTTTTAATAATCAATATATATGTTTATTGAACGTTGCAGGTACTGAGGGATTGTGTGGCGTAGCCTGTGCATTTTACGCTATGCGACGACGCTATACGTACTACTGCTAACGCCATAACTCGACTACATAGTGCTGCCATATGTACTTAGGTATAATATATACCTAAAATACAAAATAATTCGTTGCGGAAAATAGTATTTATAAAATTAAATTTTTATTTTGCACAGCAATTTATGAGGCGCCGTTTGCGACAATATACAGACTCGTAAATATACAATTCTTTTCACAATATATACTAAATTTTTGACAATATCACATAAAATATTGTATATATATTAAATTTATTACAATATCACAAAAAATATTGTATATATACAAATTTTGTGTACTGTATTAAGAAAATCGGGTATATTATAAACCTGTATATTGTGACATTTTTGTCGCGTTAAAAATATATACAGAATAGGATTGTGCCACTTATTCAGAGATGGCGCTGAATTTCAGGTAGTTCACGCTGCATTTTGGAGAGATAGTGCAACATTCGATCGAAATGGCGCTATGAAATGTACACCCAAGGGGTGTACAAAATATTATTTTTAATCTTTTTCTCCAGATTTAAAATAACTATCTTAGGTTTAGTTTAAGTAACATTAACAAAACTGGAATTTCTTTATATCTAACGGAAATGAGATTACAATTTTTAAGTAACCTAAAAATAAATACTTCTAAATTTGTATGTTATGGAAAATTATATCATTGTTATGATAAATTCATATTACATAGAGACATTATAAATAGTTATTTGTTAAACTAGAGAAGAAAGTGCCTCTTTTTCCCACTCGCTCATGAGGCAATTCGAGCGAGAGTGGAAAAAACTGTTTTATTCTCGTGTTAGACACCATATTTTTTCACGACATGTTTCTAAAAACGATTGTCTCGAACCTTCAATACATTTTAAGAAAAGATTAGTAGAATAAGGGCCAGTTTTTCAATCGCCGGTTTACGCTCGATTAATGTTAACCATGATTAAATAATAATGGAAACCATAGTTTCCATTATTATTTAATCATGGTTAACATTAATCGGTGATTGAAAAACTGGCCCTAAGGGTAATATTTTGTTTATTTGAATCAAAATAGTTTATATTGACATGACTAGTAGAATGAGGGTAATATTTTATTTATTTGAATCAAAATAGTTTATATTGACATTACAGTTAGTGCAATATCTGTTCTTGGATTTATCGGGTAACAGTTTGTCATTAGTACCTTCTGCAATGTGTCTTATTTCGGGATGTGTATTTGGTTGTCTAATGTAGATAGATATTTCCTATATATATATTTTTTAATGTAATGAAAAAAATGTTCTCTTCATTTCTTTTACAAATATTTTTTGCTTTCGTTGTTAGTTATAGTCATAGTTACATCCCCACATATATTTATTATTTATGTTTTATTTAATATTTGAGCCATTTATAGTAAATTTATAATTTCTCCGATTTTTTATTCTGTTTTTTTCTGAACATTTGACTATTATTTATTAAGGGCTACTTATCAACTTATGGCACAATGGTAGCTAGCCGGGTTGTGGAAATTAGAACCCGAGTTCAATTCCCATAGCCGGCAACTGATTTTCACCACATCTAAAATTATCCCTGTGGCTCCCTCACCACTTACATCTCTGGAAGACTGTAATTTGATGGCTGGTAACCGCACTTCACGCGTATAAATAAATCACTTATCAAGATCTGTCCCGGCAGACTGCCACACATGGAAATGGGTAAAAGGTGTGATGATTATTTATTTAACTAGGGAATAAAGAGTAAAAAAAAAAATGTTGATCTCTAAGGTAACCAATAATTATTGCAAAGCAATTATTCCAAATATTAAAATAAAATAGTAGTCTTGTGAATAACAACAAAATATTCCGAAAATAAAAAAAACCAAAAAGTAAACATAAATTTATAATACATGTTTCAAAAATGACGCCATTACCAAAAAAAAACAATAATTTTAGTTGAGACCAAAGATACTTTGCATTAATAATAATTATTATTTGTGTACATAGACAGAAGTTAAACTTTGTGATTGTAATCAATCAAGGCAAATAAATCACATAGGTACTCATAAAAAGGAGTACCGGGATGCAGATGAGATAACTTATGCTAATCTATTGTTTATCCACGTTGTTTATTAATCGGTGTTATTCATTGACATCTTCTACATTTAAAAATTTTATTTGTTCGCATTTCGATCATCTTCCACATACTTAGTTAATTTTATTCTAGTTTTTACAGTAACTAATCAAGTAAAACAAGAAATGTTAACTAAACATATGCAATATTGAAATATCTACAATTTTTATTTGTATATTTTCTCTTTAAATTTTATTGGGACACAACGGCTTCGCAAAAAATTATTTTTAAATTTATAGCCGGTGGAGCTGCTTAATACCTTGAGTATTTAAGATATAGTACATAAAACTTATTTGGCTAAGTTGTGAAATAAAAAGTAATAATTTATTTGTAAAAGTTTTGTCATTTATTAGTCAAATATTTGTTTTCTCTTGTCTTGGGACAACAAAATAGAAAACTATACCTATTTATTGTTTAATTAAAAATATTTGTTAGCGTCAATGAAATAGGCAACCATTTACTCACTAAAACTTTGGTCATCCTTGATTTTTACACTATTGGTAAAGTAGGAAATTAATTTAAATTGCTACAGAACACTGTAATAAGCAGAGCCATCTTGCGGCAAATGTTCTAATCCTAGTCTGTATTCTAGAATTATGTCTGATATACGCATTTGAAGTACGACAAAATGCAAGAGGTAATATTTTACACAGTTGCTATTTTTCAATTTATTTAGTATATTTCCTCAAAATGTGTAATATTTTACTACATAAATCTTGTATATACGTTTAATCATAGAATATATTGTTTTAATTTGCATGAAATATTCAAAACGTTTTGTCGCAAACGGCGCCTCATAGCAATTGTATATTAATTTTTTATATATAAAAATTCTAATTTGTATGAGGCTGAATTTTTATGAGGCCGGTAAAAATCGGAGGCCAGAAGCGGTCGCCTCATCCGCCTTATGGCAAAACCGGCCCTGTCAATGATAGCAAATCGAATTATAAGAGACAAATTGAGATACTGTCAGGATTTGAACCTGAGACCTATGACCTTCCGTCATATGCTTTAAATGAATTGTTAGTTAAAAGAAAATAAATGTTAAATATACCACATCATAGAGAATGTACAACAAATTTTAGATGAAATTTTTATTTGAACATTATTAAGGTCTTATCTGTTTTATTATAATTTTGATTTACTTTCTTTCCTTCTTGACTTTGGTATTACATAAAGTAATACAATTTGAAATATATACATTTTTACTGAAAGAATCAGCATCATTAGCATTGCACCTATCATTGCCTTAAAAATAACCAAACAATAAATAGCTTTTAATAGTGTATTCCGAAAATGAACCACTTTAATCATGGTTAGTTTTTTCAGTAACCGGTTTCATTACGGAACACGGTTTTTTAAAATTGTGGTTAGTTTTTAATAACCAAACTAACCGTGCTCGAGCGGCGGTTAGTTTGGTTATTTCACAGCTGTTGTTGACAAGTTTGAAACGTGTTTGGCGGCTTTTGCAGTGTTTGTGGATTTTTGTCTTATAAAACTATATTTTTATGATGACTGATAAATAAACATGTGATACAAAATGTATTTTTATTATTCAACAGTATATATTCATATTAGATGAATTTATTACTTGTTCTGAAGCTCATATTTATTTTTTCTTTGTGTTATTTTTATATTCCTATATTTAAGTTAAAGCAAGTGTGATGCAGAATACAATATTTTTCCATATTAAATAAATTTCACATTTCGAAACTCGAAACAGGTGACAACTGTCATCGTGAAAGTGTTCCGTTTTAGATACAAAAGGACGTCATTCTAACCGTACCGTGGTAAAAGTGAACCGCACCGTGGTTCATTTTCGGAATATACTATAAAGTAAATACATAATATTTAGAATAATTGTATAAATAAATATATCATCATCATCACGCCTTCTACCCATTACTGAGTGTGGCACTCTGCTGAAGCAGATCTCGGTAAGTGATATATTTTGCGCGTGAAGTGCGGTTACCAGTCGTCAAATCACGGCCCCCAAACATGTTAGTGGTGGAGGAGCCACAGGGATAGCTTTTTCAAATTATGAAAATTTGTCGCCTGTGGGAATCGAACCAGGGACCTCAGGATCCACAGGCCGACTTCATACCACTGAGCTAGCCATCCCATAAAGAATAATTTAATAATAAGAATAATTGTATATTACATAATAAGTCAGGAAAGTGATATTTTACTTGACGAAGCGGTTGTTTGAAATACGAGGCCGCAGGCCAAGTATTTTAATCCGCTAAGTTAAGTAAAAACACTTTCCTAACGTATTATGTATACTATTTTTTGTGAAATCGTTTAATTTAAGTAAATACATTATATTTAGAATAAAAATATTATTCTTATTCTAACTTGTTTTTTTTTTTAATTTTTTACCTATTGAACACGTTTCAAACTCATATTACACAGAACTGCAAAATAATTGTAGTGTAGTGTAGTTTGATTGCTTTTGCACAAATTTTTTGTTTCCTTCTAAACAGATATTTGTGAGACAGATTTACGATAAAATAATATTTATAAGTTCTTTGATTATGATTGTTCTTGCAACGAATAAAATTCAAATAACAGTACCGAAATTACATATAAGCAAATTTTCTCCAAAGGTACGGATATAATGTTATAACAAAATATGTTTTTAGTTTTTCTCAATAATATTATTACTTAAGTTTAATTTATATCAGTTATTTTACTTTAGATTGTTCATCGTTACAATGAGCTCCTGAACCATAATCGAAGAAACAAGAATGAAGGATAAGAACATAAAATATGTATTGAATAATAGATATTAGTCAAAAAATTAGTTAAAATTATATTTTACATTCGAGATATAAGCGATTATAAATATAGTGACGTCATATATCCGACAGTTTTTATTGGTCACAAATATTTTCGCGCGATATATAAGAGACATATGCGGAGTAGAACGTAACTAAATATGACATCTTAGCACTGGTTTTTCAAACTGTTCGTCGTTTGCTGGTATGTACATGTTCAACACGTTGTATATTTATTACAATAATTTAATTTCGTTTTCTTGGGCTTGCAACTTCTATAAAATATGATTTTCAACGTAGTAAGATTATTTTTCAAGAATTCAATCGTATATTAATTGCACTCTTTGCACGATTTAAGTTAAGTACCACTGAAACGAACTTGGGACGTTACAACCTCAACACTAAACTTCAAAAAAACTTGTAATATAAAGTATTTTCAACCAGTGCCGGTTTTACAAATTTGGAGGCCTCAGGCGGAAGGAAATTAGAGGCCAGTGGCGGGGTGAGGGGGAGGGTGGTTATATACCATATAAAGGTATCCAGAAGAAAAAAAAATTGTACATAAATGTCAATATAATGTATTTTTATATATTTAAAAAATCATAAAATACAAATAGTCATATAACGAAAAATTTAAAAAAATAGCACTTACACAGGAATAAAAATAATTATTATTATTCAGTCAGTACCTATGTGAAGCTAAAATCACAGTCTCGTACTATAATAACAAAATGAAAAATTAATTATAAAATGCGAAATTTACATTAATGCAATTTCTTTTTTCTGGATTTTTCTTCAGCGAACTTTGAAATTACATCATTACAATCAGTGGATTTCATAATCCCAGCCTCTATATTTAATATAGTTAGTGATTGCAACCGCACTTGGGACATGGTCGAGCGTAGATTATTTTTTACTCTTTTTAAGCATGAAAAAGATCGTTCAGCGGATGCATTAGATAAAGGATGCGTTAAATATATTTGTAGAAGAGTCATTATATTTGGAAATGTTGTTTGTAATCTATTTTTAATAATCAATATATATATTTTACTTGAACGTCGCTGGTACTGAGGGATTGCGTGGAGTAGCCTGTGTACTTTGCGGAATGCGACGATGCTACGTACTACTGCTACTACCACAACGCGATTACAGAGTGCTTCCACATGTACTTAGGTATAATATATACCTAAAATACAAAACAATTCGTTGCGGAAAATAGTATTTATAAAATTAAATTTTTATTTTGCATTGTAATTGAATATTAATTTTTTATATATAAAAATTTTAATTTGTGTGAGGCCGAATTTTTATGAGGCCGGTCGCCTCACCCGCCTTATGGCAAAACCGGCCCTGTTTTCAACTACCGTTTTCACTGATCGTCATAGTTTATCATTATAAAAAAAAAGTAGGTACAAGGAGCTTATTGGCTAAATATAAATAAGAAAATCTGTTCGTATCTACTGGCACGCTTTGTCGAATGTCAAATTTCAGATCGGATCAAATCTTGAATGGAGTCGGGTCGGATAACAAAATTTTCAAAAATGCCGTCCTTTAAAAGGTATTCTTGTATTTCGTTATAAATGTTACAGTAGCTTTGTTCGTTTCACTAAGTGGTGGTTACTGTTTCCCGCAGCGGTAAGGATTTTGTATTCGATTGAGTGGGCGGTAAAATAATAAATTTATAGATTTTGTTTGTTTTACTTTTTAACATCTTGCGGTAAGACGTCGCGGCAGCAGGCGGTAAAAAAATTTACAACAACTCTAGGTTTTGCTGAATAGCGGTAGAAGTTATTTTTGACACATTTTTGACATCACGGAAAATGAATAGCGAATGTAGCAGCGGTGAGAATGCAAAAGACAGAGTAAAATATATATCTTGATAATTTATAAATAAATATATAGTAATTTTGGGGCCCTATATTATAGGGACCAACTGTTACTTAAATCTCCACGCGGAGCTAAGAATAACGTGTTCCATGAACCATTGAGCCTTGGTGTGGGGCAAAGTCTCATCATATAATGTGGGGCCTCACACAGATTTAGGGAAACATCCATCGTCTTATTATATACGAAAGTATATGTTAAATTATTTTCATAAAAATTTATACAAATGAAACATTTTAATGTAAAATGGGGCCCACCACTATAGGGCGAATCTTTCAAATTTCATTTTCTCCTAATCATACCCTGTTCGGTGTCATACGAAAGGGCATACAGATAAAGTTGAAAAAATGCAAATTAACGAATGTCAATTGTTTTAAACATAAAGTATTCCGAATCATATCATATTTGGTGTCATATGAAAGGGCTTTAGAAGAAAATAAAACGGTTGAAATTTTACGATAGGCAATTATTTCAATCAATTATTAAATTCAAATTAATAATTTTCGTCGAATTCTCATCATTTACCGATGATAAAATCACATTTGTAACAAATTCTTCCATAAATAAAGTATAAATACGTATATCATCACGCCTTTTACCAATTACTGGGTGTGGCACTCTGCCGTAGCAAATCTCAGTAAGTGATATATTTTTGCGCGTGAAGTATGATTATTAGCCGTCAAATTTCGACCCCAAAGATGTTAGTAAAATGGAATCAACACGGGTAGTTTTAATGGGGTGAAAATTGTTTGTCGGCTTTGGGAATAAAAATAATAATTTAACTTTATATCTGTCAAAATGACAATTTAAATATACAACTCGTATAACTGCGCATACAAAATTAAAATATAATTTACCGCGGTTGAAAAATTAAAATTAATATTTTAGTGACTTAAATTATTTTTTTTTTCTGTCGCTTCTTTGGCGGACCAACTACTTAGGTCATATGCCGCCATTCCGCTCTGATCTGCGTTTTAGGTATTATAGTCAACGGCAACGCGGGTTTTCTCTGGACGGTCGCCCATCCAAGTACTACCCGCGCGCAACGTTACTTAACTCGCGTTATCGCTTAGATCAGTTCCAACGAGTGCAGCCATGGCCGTTGACAAAACTTAAATTATTATTATCACATTTCTGCACGGTATTATAAACGGCAAATATGTTTACTTCCAAAGTAAATTAAATTTATGCATTCAAATGACAGTCATATTTTTTACAGTAATATTATAAATACCATCAAATAAATAAAATTGATTAGAATTTGTTGATTAAATTAAATTTACTATAGAAGTAATTTTATTCTGTCCTTTATAATACTGGGAATTATAGTAAGAGAGCTAGGGTGCAAAATGATGTCTCATTTATTCCAGTGACCGAAATGGATTTTTAAATAGATGTCATGATAGACATGAAAAAAAGATAATTAGATTTGGGAACGGGTAGCAACTATAGATGGCGCCGATGTGAATGCGCAAATTTTAAGGGTGGTTGTTGATCCCTACACCAGTCCACTTTCAGAGTTTCTGTCACCAATGAGCAACCAGCAATAATTTCTGTCAATAATTTTTTGTTATGTATTCGTCTTGAAGAACGCCACCATAAACATTGACTTTGACCGGTTTCATCGCGCATGCGCCATCGGCCAAAACTTATTTCTATCATTATTATTACTTAATTATACCAAAATAATTTAAACTGAA
Source organism: Pterostichus madidus (assembly GCA_911728475.2). Classification (NCBI taxonomy): domain Eukaryota; kingdom Metazoa; phylum Arthropoda; class Insecta; order Coleoptera; family Carabidae; genus Pterostichus; species Pterostichus madidus. The sequence goes on from OU452315.1 coordinate 12,521,996, forward strand.
AATTAGCCTGTAAAAAATATGTCAACAACTACCCTTAAAATCAGCGCATTCACATTGACTCCATTTATAGTTGCCAGTTGCCACCCGGTCCCAAAACTAATTTTCTTTTTTTATCTTTATCATGACCTAATCTATTAAAAAATCTATTTCTGTCACTGGAATAAATGAGACATCATTTTTCACCCTAACTCTCTAACTATTAGTAGTATTTAGTAGAACGCTGTTGTAACTAACCATAACAGACAAAGCTATTGTTTCACATTTCTGTATTATCGAAAACATGTTATTGTAATTATTTCAATCTAAGTATTTAGATCAGTAAGTAGTGCAAGTGCAAAGGAAATTATAAAAGCTATCTAGAAAAATATCTAAAAGATAATTTTTAAAAAGGTATATATACCGACGTATACAATGTTTTCTGTTAAACATTTACAGGCAGATTCATAAAGCGGATTAGCGCTAACACCATGTTTTATTTTGTTTTTAACTCTCTTTTTAATGTATGAAACAAGTTTATTTTAACTTGAGTTAAAAAGAGAGTTAATTGGCATCAAATTTAGTTTATTTCTTTAATCTGTTTTAATTGGAAACAGAGTTATAGATAATATTAAAAACGGTGTTAACGCTAATCCGCTTTGTGAATCTGCCTGTTAATAACATTGTTATTAAAATATTGTGAATATGGCGTTTAAACAATTGTTTATAATATCATTAGTAAACTTGATTTCTAATGTTTATTGTGAGAGTCCAAACATTGTTATATTTCTTGCCGATGATTTGGTAAGTGATTTTATATGTGTATAAATACCGGGTGACTATCAATCATTGTTGTCAAGTTAGTGGATTTTCCACTAAATCTGGTAGTTTGGGGGTGGCGTTTAGCGGCGAAATTTGGCTTTTAGTGGTTAGTGGTTGTTCTGGTGATTTTTTATATAATTTTTAATTTTTTTTTTAATTTTTATTTTATGGATGATCGAACATGAATTTCTTAAATTAATTTATTTTATAATATAGGGCCATTCAACTACCGTTGTAATGTCGTTGCGCGATTACTCATGCTCATGGTGGTAGTAGTACACTCGTACGTCGTATCTATTCGTGCGTCTCGTTCGTCCTCGTCACTCGTCAGTGAATATAATTAAAAATAAACTAAGAAATCGAACGAAATTGTCTGTATTAAATGCAATTTTAGCAATTAGGCCAGGGTTAAATAGATTTGATAAATGTATCAATTTTGATTTATCGTAAGAAGTTTTACATAAAACAGGAAATAATTTAACATATGAGGATGAGGCGGCGACTGATTCAAATGATACCATTAATTAAACTGAATTCCTATTGTCTGAGGATATTTAACAAAGCTTTACTTGACATAGGTTATTTACTTATACAAATTATAAGTTTCTTTATATTTTTTATTATTCTGTGATTATAAATGGTACTATATTCATTAAAATATTTATAATTTAAATACTGTTTTCTTAAGTAGTGAACCCCAGAAGAAGTTATAATGTATTAATAACAGTGGTTTCTAGTACCAGCTCTGCGTTTTTGGGTATATTAAAGAAGTGTTAGATAAAGCGAAGCTAAAACATTTTAGTGTAATCTGAAAACCATGTTTTTGTATAAAGATTGCAAGTTAAGTGGAAATCTAGTGGTTTAAATTATAAGATCTAGTGGATGGCGATTTGATACTGTTGGCAACACTGCTACCAATGATTGGCATTGTTGTTAGTGGTACCTAAATATTTTAAATTTTATATTGGCATATATGTTTGTCAAATTCAAATATATGAAATAAAATATAATTGTAATTTGATTAATTATCATTGTCAAACTTTATTTCACCTTTATAAAATTGATTATTTACAATAACACCCAATAGAGAAAATTTTAACCTAAAAAAATTATCAAAAGATGTCATGTTGACAGTGACGAGGCTTGAAAACTAAACAGAGTAGGGATATTACGATACCACTGATACGATATCAGAATCGAAAATTCCTTTCAATACTAGTTGTTTTAGTATCGATAGCAATATTTCGATGCTTTATTAGTATCAGTACATTTAGTCTAGTATCGAAAAATTATCATCTATTTTCTTCAGTGTGAAACATATACTGGCCGTATTTGTTTGGGAAATTTTGATCCAACCCTGAACTGACCTAGAACTAACTCGTGTTACTTCCAAATAAATGATGCATCTCAAGTGTCAGTTGTAAATATTAGCGGTAAATTTAAAATCTGAATGCATGTTCGAAGCGACATCTGCTTAGTTTTGTTTATGTGTTAAATTGCGCTTTTAATTGGATGTTTTGAGTCATCTTTATATTTTTTATATGTAGTCAAAAAGCAAATAACGTCAGGGTCTGTTTTTTTTTATAATTTTGTCATCAGCTCTATCAAAATAATGAATTTCGGAGTCGTAATAATGTGTCGTAATATTATTCTCTGTGACTTATATTGCAAGAAGCACATAATGCATATTGCTCTTCCATCATCTGCATAAATAATAGTTCAGTATATTTTTTCAAATATTATAAAATTACTTACGTTTTTCATAAAAATAACTCCTAACCTCTCTATACTATTACAAATCGCGATGCCGCCACGAATAACAAGTTGATTAGATAGAGATAGTAAACGGGTTGAATCTACCAACCCGCTAAAATAGCTGGGGCAGTAGGGTCAGTTTAAGGTTAGTTCCAGGTTACTTAAAGTGTGCCAAGTAACCTGCAGGTTACTTTAAAAATCCCAAATAAATACGGCCACTGTGTGTCTCACGTAAATGTTGGCAGAGGCTGTTAACATGTAAAATCAGTCTTTTGTAAATAAAAAGTGTCCGGAAAAAAATTGTGGCACCAAATTACGTATTACAGTACTGTCAATACTCCTACATCATATTTAATACAGATTATTCCATTTTGTTAGCACAATTTAATGAAATTAATAAAAATAATTTCTAATTTTTTGCCTACACTTTTATTGCTTCTGACGTATTTTTCTTGTATATTCTAAAAATATTTATGCGGTCTTCGCCATTTAAAATATTCATGATTACAGCTCAAAATATTTAAAATAAATTGCAAGCACTTTACTTACTAGGAATAAAAGATTAGGGATAAATTATTTTTTATTAATTTCATTAAATTACGCTATCAAAATAAAATAATCTGTATTAAATAAGATGATTTTTATGTGTTACCTACATATTAGAGGTCAGCATTTTTAAAATTTTTTATATCCGATCCAATCCGATTCGACTTGATTCAAGATCCGATCCGACTCAAATCGAGATCTGATCCGATTCGATCCAACTCAATACGAGATCCGATCCGATCCGCCTCAATCCGAGATCCGATCCGAAATTCGATCCGAGATCCGATCCGAAATCTGATCCAAGATCTGACATTCGATCCGAAATCCGATCCAAAATCCGACCAGGCATATCATTAGATTCGTACAATTTTTCCTATTAATATTTAACCAATGGGCCTTTCAAGACTTTTTTGAATTTTTTATATATTAATCTACGTAATAAAATAATTATACCCCAAATTTTTTATTTTTTTTTAAACTTGTATTAAGCATGATAAAAATATTTAAACTTTCGAAACAAATGAATATGACGTAGTTGCATCTTAGCTTAAAGAGAGACAGATAAGACAGAGATAAATAACACGTAACTTGTCGTTGTCAGTAGAATCCTCACACAATACATAACTAGACGGATAACATCGGCGTTTGTTGTGAGTCAGACTTGCATAACATCAAAGTGTACTCGCTCCTTGCCGCGCATCCGGCGGACCATCAAGTTATTCCATTCCTCTCTGCTTCACAACACTGCATTGACTTGAATACGGCATAATTCGTCTAGTATTATACGTCATTGGTAGAATCGTAGAATGCTGAATGCTTATTTCTTCTTCGTCTTCTTGAGCACCGACAAACGTTTCAGACAAAGCTCTGTGATTGGCTTAATACAACTACGTCATTGCAATATGGCAGTGCGAACGTTTTAAATTATTCAACTTTAAATTTCATATTTCAGCAATAAAGATATAATTTATGGTATGATTTTATATTTTATTAAATATGATGTACGGTCAAGAATTTATTTTAATAAATATTAAAAAGCTTTACCACTTGAATTCCCCATAGTAACCTTATACATTCGAAAGAAAAACAACCGTTATAGAAGAAACTTAATAAATTTGTTGTAAAAAACGAACGAGATACATTTTGTTGTAAAAAATAAATAAATATATCATCACGCCTTTTACTCATTACTGGGTGTGGCACTCTGCCGAAGCAGATCTCGGTAAGTGATATATTTATGCGCGTGAAGTGAAGTTACCAGTCGTCAAATCACGGCCCCCAAAGATGTTAGTGGTGGAGAAGCCACAGGGGTAATTTTAATTTGGTGAAAATGTTTGGCGGCTGTGGGGATCGAACCAGGGTTCTCAGGATCCACAGACCAAAACGATACCACTCCATATTTTGTTGTAATGTTATTTAATCAGTTTTTATCATGGAATATAAGTACTTATAAATTTTACGTAACGTTATATTTCTTTAGAGTGAAATTGGAATTTATGGTTTTTACTCAGAGAGGATACTTAAAGGTTGTGTATGTAAATTTCGGATCGGATGTTTTATCCGACTTTTGGATCGGAAGTTTTATCCGAGTTTTCAAATAGATAAAATCTTAAGACCTTATATCGTGTATATAGGTAGTGGAGGTCGTGGAGGTCGGCAAAAATACTCGATATACGAATCCGATCCGAGAGAGTTCTGAACTGATCCGAAATTCTTTATTTTTAATTAAAAACTATTTATTTGCTAGGGAAGCAACGATATAGGAATGTATGGTTCCTCTCAAATTCCAACCCCTAACATCGACGCTTTGGGATACAATGGCGTCATCTTCAGCAAACACTACACCTTGCATACTGGCACCCCTTCTAGAGCAGCCCTACTCACTGGAAATTTCCCCATTAGATCAGGTCTGGGTGACAACTCATTTCAAATTTGCAAAAAAATAATTTAAAAATATATTATATTAAAAAGGAATGCAAGGAGCACCTTTAAAAGCAGGAGAACCAAGAGCGCTTCCAAAGAATATGGCAACCTTGGCAGAAAAATTGTTAAATTTGGGGTACAAAACCCATTTATTAGGAAAATGGCAATTGGGACATGAAACCAGGGCTGTTACTCCCTTAGGAAGAGGATTTCAAACTCATCTGGGGACTTGGAACGGTTTTGCTGGCTTCTTTGATTACAAACATAGAGAAGGGGTAAGTTATTTTTTATCTACAGTTTTGCAAGTTTAAAGGACATGATAACAACAAGTCTGGACCCCCATGTTGCGTTACCAAGTCAATTGAAACCATTGTTTGAAATATAAATTTTAAAATAGTCCTAAATATTTTAATAATCGGTCGTTTGTAACGTAGTTTATTTGAGTTTTAAATTTTTTGCAGCCAATCAAAGTTAATTTTTATCATGACGGAAATTATATTATTTCAGTAGCCATTTGACAATGTAAAGTTATCGTTTCCTGAGCAACAAACGTTTATTTTACTTGCTCGACATAAGCTGAATTCCATTTGCCACTTAGTTCACTTAAATCAGTTCAGATAAATTAGACAACATGCCTAAATGAACTGAATTAAGCAAACTAAAACATTTATTAAAGTGAATTATTTCAAAGTAAATCAGTAATTCTAGTATTAGAAATAATGTCAGCGAAGTAATCCAGCGAAATAAATAAGTGATCTGGTTCGGTAAATGTAAGTTAGATCTGATTCAAATGGCAAATGGAATACGCCTATAATAAGTCAGGAAAGTGATGTTTTACTTGATGTAGCGACCGTCTGAAATACCAAGCCTGTTAGGTCGAGTATTGTACTCCGCTGACATCATTAAAAACACTTTTCTTACGTATTATGTATAGGTACTATTTATCATAAGTATAATTTAATCCAAAATGTTTCAATTTTTTGGTAAGAATAACATGTCTAATGAGAAAATGATTTTTGTGTCAAAAGTAATTTTGTTTAATTATGAAGACTTATTGAAATGTTAGAAAATAACGATGAATATGAGAGTGAGGAAGAGTGCTATGTACTCCTCCTGAAATCCAAGATGCCACGACTGCGACATAAAGAGAAGAAATTAAATTTTGTAATTAAGTAGTCAGGACTAGTATTTTACCTGACTATTTTGGTAATGTTCTTCATGCTATACTAAATGGAGAAAATAACATTTCGACTTGTTTAAAATTGATTTTAAATTCTTTTATGCACAACCGGAACAAAATACATGTGTTTTAGCCACGAAAAGCGGGCTTAAAATACTTCTTTTTGACCCTAGGGCCATAATAAAATAATTACCTATGGATACATAAACAAAATGATAATTTTTTTTTATTGTGCTTCATTTTGCAAAATGGCATTTTGACATATAAATGTACCTGCTTTAAGATTTTGAATTTAAAATTAAAGGTTCTTTTGTTGTGCATAAAATACTGTATGGACCACGAGTGAAATTAGCGTTTCTGACCCTGAGCATATTATTAAACCTTGGCGCTTTACGCCTCGTGCTTATAATCATGCTACGGGTCAGAAATGCCTGTTTTCACCCTTGATACATAAATAACTATTTCAGCTGTTTTTAAATGGTCGTATAAATAAATAATGTGTGCATCTCGAGCAGAAAGATTCCTTGCCACTCTTGCATGATTGTTGCTCTGGATCAACAATCTCCATGCGCGAGCGGCAATACATTACTTTCTACTCTAGCTATACTATTACAGTTATTAGTCAACGGTTTCGACCTACACAATGGATATAAACCAGCCTTCAAACACAAATTCACATACGCTACCGACTTATTCACAGACGAAGCAAATACTTTAATCCAAAACCACGACGTTTCAAGTCCAATGTTCCTCTTAGTGAGTCACTTAGCTCCTCATACTGGCAAATATGGTACTGTATTAGAAACACCATCGGCTCTTGAAGCACTCATCAAGTACGATTACATCGATGAAGAGGACAGAAGACTTTACGCAGACATCGTCAACAGACTGGACACATCTGTTGGAAGCGTTGTTCAGTCGCTAAGTGATAAGGGAATGTTGAAAAATACGATTTTGGTGTTTTTATCAGATAATGGTTCTCCGGCTACTGGAGAGAATAAAAATTATGGATCAAATTGGCCGTTTAGAGGAGACAAAGAAACGTTGTTTGAAGGCGGTGTGAGAAATGTTGGGATGATTTGGAGCAAACTATTGCAGAATAAACAATATGTGGACAATACTTTGTTTCATATTGTTGATTGGATGCCTACCCTTTATGCTGCTGCAGGTTTGTATTTTACCTTTAAAAAAAAATAATGAAATGGGATAGCACGAATTCTTGACATATTCGCTAAACATTCACAGCAAGAATATTGCCCCACGAAAACAAACCAGGAATTTTACAAAATTAATAATTTTAACATATAATAATAAAATATTTATTTGTTCATTATGTGTCAGACAACCTAGTAACTAGGTAACAAAAACAAATTAGAGTAAGGGCCAGTTTTTCAATCACCGATTAATGTGAATCATGACTAACGTTAATCGGGAGTAAATCGGTGATTGAAAAACTGACCCTAAAACTATAAATTTTTTATACAGTAAAATCAGTAATAATATAACAAGAGAGTGAGAATAAATTGAAAATAATTTGACAGATCTTTCGAAAACTTGTTGCCAGGCAATAGTCACGAAAGCCCGTAGGGCTTGAGTGGCTACTGCCAATTGGCAACAATTTTCTAATTTATCCAACTCTCGAGTTATATTTAATTAGATTATTTTTTGACTTAGCTGTTGAGGTCGATTCACCCAACTTAAAAGTTTTTGAACAGGTTTCATATAAACTGATTATTTATTAATGTATTCTTGCAAGTTGTTTCCAAAATTTGTTGGTGTATTTCCGTACCAGAAATGGAACTAAATCGATGTTTGTTCACATATTTTACTTGACGCGTTGACAGTTTTAAATAATAATTTGACAACTACCTATCATTTGTCACAAACAAAAGCACCTACAGAGATTATTCCCGGGGATAATCACGAGAGCTTTATTTTCAGTATAATAATGACAAGATTGGTTAAAATGTAGACACGTGACATACAATGAAGCATTTCATTGGTTTTGAGAAACGTCAAAAAATATCGCGATAACTGCACTAGTGCAAATTACCGCTGTAAATTATCACTTATTAATTCACTCATTTCCATGACGACATGGTCAAATAATGAAACGCTATTGGTTTTTTAAAGTCGTTGGGCAATATTCAAAATAATACAGCAATGCCAAATTGCTTTCAATGTTTTTTTTTGTACTACGTAAACTTGTCTATATTTTATTACCCTAGAATAGAGGTGTGTAGTTCGTGAACGAACTAGTTCATATGAACTATTCCTTATAGTGAACGACACGAACTAGTTCGTGAGTTTATTAAAGACTAGTTCACTGCGAACTATTCGGATATGATAACCACCACGGCGCGGCGGCACGGCCGATGAGGTCGAACGAAAGCGGAGAGCGGCGAACAAGTGAACGAGTGAACGAGACTACTAGTTCATTGCGAACTATTGGAATATGATTCACCAGCACGGCGGCACGGCCGATGTGGTTGAACGAAAGCGGAGAGCAGCGAACAACTGAACGAATGAACGAGCGAACGAGACTCATACTTCATTTGTTCGTGGTCGTTGCTATGATCACCGCTCTGCTTCTGCTGTCTGCTGTCAAATTATACTAGAAGCAGATCCTAAAAGTTCACTTGTTCCCGTTCGTGAATCACAATACAATACGATTTCCGTTCAGCATAGTCTTAAAAATTTCATGAACGAAAGTGAACTAATGAACTAGTTCAATGAACTAATCTTTTTGGTGAACGAGAACGAATGAACTAGTTCACTCAAATGAACTAGAATTCCCATCTCTACCCTAGAATACTGGAGATATTATACAGGTTGTTTATCGTAAGACCGCCACCACGAATATTTCGTTTATTTTGAAAGATACATAAAAATGATATTAAACACAGTTAAATTAGACAAAGGGGTGCATAAAATAATAGTAATATGAAATTTGTGTCATTTCCGGTTTTACTTCAAATCTAGCATAGGGAATCGGTATTAAAATATCATGGTTTTATTTCAACCATTTATTTTTTAAATCTTTATTAATAAAAATCCATTAAAAATAAAACAGAAAATTTGTTACCTAAATACAAATCAAAAAATATCAAAAAGTATTTACCTACAGTTTTATATTTGTTAAAATCAATTATTTACCACAATAATTATGGCTCAAATTCTATACACAAAAAATGAGTGTGGCATTTGTAGTTGTCATATTTTTTATTGTTTCTGTTTTGTTATGTAGATATTTTAAATATTCCTTAATTATATACCTAATGTTTTCACAGTTACAAGATATTTTTAAATATTTAGTCGCCATTTTGAAGTTGTTGAAGTAGAACTATTATTTATTTTATATACATATTGGTACCGTTGTAAAGCTAATTTTATGTACAATTCGAGAAAAAAAAGCTGATTTCCTATGCTAGATTTAAAGTTAACCCTATTTCCGCTAAAACCGGAAATGACACAACATTCTTATTACTGTCATCTTATGCACCTCTTTGTCTAGTTTAACTTTTCTTGGTAACATTTGTTGTATCTCTCAAAATAAACGATATATTTATCGTGGCGATCTTACGACAAACACCCTGTATACATGTTTCTGTTGTCAAAATTCCTTAAACCAGAAAAATAATTTATTATTATTTGTAGGAGGAGACGTATCTGATTTAGGTCAAATCGATGGAATAAACCACTGGCCTCGACTATCCAAAGGAACTCCTAACACTGTTACAAGAAGAGACGTCCTCCTCAACATTGACGAAAAGGGCGGATATTCTGCAATACTCTCCTCCGATGGCCGTTACAAACTGACACAAGGATCTTCTAACAACGGCGCTTATGATAATTATTACGGAGATTCTGGCCGTGCAAGTAACACACCACAATACGACGTAAACGCAGTTTTAAACAGTGATGTCAACAGTGCTATTGTGGACGTTAACAGTGTGTCGCCGTTAACAGAAGAAGTTATTACTGCCTTAAGATTTGAGTTGAAAGTTCAACAATCCAATGCAAAAAGACAAGATTTGACTTGTAATACAGCATATTGTTTGTTTGATCTAGAGGAAGATCCGACAGAAACTACTGATATTTTTAATAGTAAACCGGAAATTGTTAACAAGTTAATAACATCATTAAAAGCTTATAGAGATGAATTGGTTCCTCAAACTAATAAAGATGTTGATATGTCATCTAATCCTCTTGGATGTTTGTTCACTTGGTTCCCTTGGAATGATCCAGTTCAGAAATGCGAATTGTAAATGATTGTTACTGTACTGTACTATGCATTGTTACTATGTTGTTAATAAACAAATGATGCAAATGAATCCCATTTATTTTGATTTTACAATCATTTTATACCATTTTCTCTTATTCATAACTGTATAGATTATCAGGACCGGCAACTTTACTTTTTGTCGTGTGTTGCTCTTGAAAGGAAATACGTAGATGAACTGTGACCTGAACACGTTTACAGCCAGGGTTGAAAAAACCCTGATTTTTTAATAAAACCCCAATCCACTGAGTTTTTTCTGGTTTATTTGGGCTTTATTAAGTTTTTTTGTAATATTGACAAATACTCTTTTTAATTAAAGTTATTTAATTCTAGATTAATATTTTGTATAATGTTTAAAATATATATTGTATAATATTAAACATTGAAACAAAATTTATGTAATAATTGCAAAAAAAAATTTATTTTATTATGAATTAAAAACAATAATACGCTCTATAGTTATTGTCATACTTATTTAATTTAAAACTATATTTCAAATTTTCCGGTAAAAAGATTGTGTATCAATCAGTTTTTGTAATACTAATATATAAGACAAATAATATTTGGTCTTAAACTAGTTTGATATTGACATTTGTCAAAGTAATGCAATGTGATACTACGATGTAATAAATGATAATTTAAGTTAAACGTTTTATTTTGTAAAGAGATTATTGGTGGGTTGCATGAAAACTGTTCAATAAATTGTTTATTGACTATATAGTTACTGGTCCTACAAAGTTAATGAATCGCTAAAATTCGAACTGTGCATGAAAAATATATTGAGATGTTTAGTTATTGAAATGTTTGTCTAGCAACAGTGTCACTGTAACTGTCATTGTCACTGACTTGTCATTATCGATAAATATAAGTACGAATCAGTAAAAAATTCAATTAAAAATGCATAAAAAGAATAGAAGCCGAAATTATACGGAAAAAGAAAGATACATTTTGCTGGAAATAATTAAAATTTTTAGAGATTTAATTGAAAACAAAAAACCAACAGTACGAAAGATAGAAAAAAATTGGAGGCTTGGGAATAGATTTTCAATGCTTATAAGAAAGTAAAAATCTGGCAAATAAAATATAGAACAATTAAAAAGAAAAGCACGAAAACAAAAAAGTGCCGAAAAGTAATAATAATATTAATTTTATAATTTAACTATTTTTTTCTATGATTCCAGATTAAATCCTGGTGGTGTCTTTTTTCTCTTGATAATTTAATAATTTTATACATTATAGATATATAAAAAAAAAAAATCATCACGCCTTCTACCCATTGCTGGGTGCGGCACTCTGCCGAAGCAGATCTCGGTAAGTAATATATTTATACGCGTGAAGTGCGGTTACCAGTCGTCAAATTACGGCCCCCAAAGATGTTAGTGGAGGGGGAGCCACAGGGGTAGTTTTACAATAGTGATTTTTTTTAATGCAAGACATATTTTTAGGTTAAAACTTATAAGACAGGTGGAGGAGATTTTATAAAGCAAGTGGATGTAATAAGTGAAAAATTAATCTCTATATTAAATCTCCTAGAAAATTAATTTTATTTTGATTCATTTTATAATCGTATGTAAACAATAATACTCGTATACAAAAATTACAAATTATATTTCATATAAATTCAATTTTATTTAAGAAAATGTAACGGAACAAAAAAATAATACAGATATACATATCCGACCTGAACTTTCTTCATTATCATTGTAACACGATGAAGTTGAGCGTACAGGGCGAATAAGTTCAAATCTGATAATAATATAATTAATTTGATGTGATTGTTACTTACTTGTTCCGTGAATTCCTTTCTTGGTGTGTAAACTACTTTTATGGACTGGCAAATCGTTGCCAGTTAGAACACATAAATCACTTAATTGAGAACTGTTGAAGATTTAGTTAATTGAAAGGGTTAATAAAACGAACTTTGATATTTAGACATATAAGATATTACAAAATAAGAAAGGATAAAATATAAAACACTTGATCGAACTAATATGTGTGCAAACAGTTTTTATTGTAAATTTATGTTACACTAATTAAAATAAAGCTTAAGTGAATTCACGCCATCGCATCTTGTAAAGATGTGCGGACATCTTTACACGTAGAGTCGCTGTCTTGGCTATCCCAAACACTTGACATCCTCTGGGTAAAACTACCCACATCTGAAATCCATTTCCACAGATGTCTCAAGTGTTTGGGGCTGTGCAATCTGACACAAAGGCATCGCCGATTTTGTGAACACGGAAAGTTTCTAGAATTCTTAGAAAATTAACTAATAACTATCACTTTTATAAGTTAAAGTCCTATATTTGAAAACCCAAAGTTTTCACATTCACACGAAAGGCCATGTGTCCACGAGTGTCAAATTACACGAAGCCAAGCTTTTATCTGAAGCAACATACAATAATGAGATAGCTTATATTGTTACATCATTAATTAATTAAACAAATTAAAACCTTGCTCTATCAGCTTCAACATCAACAAATATTACTTTATTAATAATTATTATTATTATTTGTATTAATTTACTTCAATTATAAAGTAACAACGAATATTTTTTCATTCATTCAACGTCAAACTGAATTTATTCAACCGATAAATATTTAGAGGTCTGAAAACAGTCCCATAAGATGTGGGACCGTTTATCGGTTCATTAAAATTATATGACGTTTATGCAACGATTTTTTTAAACCTATGGAACCGTTAGTTGCTATTGAACCGATAAATACTTTCATGCAATCCAGCATATGTATATTACATTGTAAAATAAATAATAGTTATTTTTATAACAAGTGCCGAAAAAGGCTTGTTACGTGCAAGTGCAGAATTTAACGTACAAGGCTTGCCGAGTGCGAAAATCTGCACGCGCCGTAACCTTTTTCGGCACGTGTTATAAACAACATTTTTCCTACAACTGTGCGATTTAGAAAATCACTCAAATATTGTCAAAATTTATAAAATCTTAATGATATTCACGAGAACGATGTTTTACGGTGTTGCTATGGTTTGTTTGTTGATTTCTTGCACATTGTTGTACGTTATTTAAAAATATTTCACTAATTCCAAGACAATTTCTTCAAAATCGTCTAGATTGGAATACTACAGTGAGTGATTCTTCTTTATCATTAACACCTCCAAAGATAATTGAAGCCCCAGATCATGCTATGTTGGATCTATTTTCAAAAATGACAATCAACCTGCTGCTGTTACTTCTAAAGCCTCCGAAATTGTTGTCAATAATATTACTGTTAATAATATGAACAGGTACGGAAGAAATCAATATTTCTTTAGACAGTACAAAAGTTTCCAATTCACATAATGTCAATATAAGCAACTGTAACAACTGTGTTAATAATATACACAAACAATAAATATTATGTATTTCACTTACACTTAAAATAAAACCATTTATTGATATATTTTACTTTGTTCGGTTCTTTTTAATAATTGTGTACATATTAGATATACTGCAATTTAAGGTTATGTTTATAAACGTCAAAATATACTACTGCATATTTACTAGCGCTTCATCGCCGCATCTTCTCCTTCTATAAGCGTATGTAGCTAAAATATGAATTCCGCGCTCGGCGCGAAATTTAAATCGCTCTCAATACAACTTTCTTTGACAGTTGCGTAACAAATTACTTTCCGCACTAGTGTTTCTTTGCTTACAGAAATGCACTTGGTCTGCACTTATCTCCTTTCCACCCGTAACCAACGTATTAATAGTTACGTAATAACAAAGAAATCGAGCAGTTGTAGAAAAAATCTTTTAAAATACTGGTGCAATATTTCAATCACATTTAAGGTAGTTCTTGCGTGAAAATCATTTTTACAGATCTGAATGAAACATGGCGCACGTAAACATGGGAAAGCATCCTATTAAAATATGAAACACATTCACCAGTTATGAACAAATATATTCGCATGTAAAGTTGAATTCTTATACACGGGGCTGATGGCGATTGTCATTCAGAATCGAAAATATAAATTCCGCGCTCGGCGCGAAATTTAAATACAACTTTTTTACAGTTACGTAATGATTTACTTTCCGCACTAGTGTTTCTTTGCTTACAGAAACGCACTTGGTCTGCTTTTGTCTCCTTTCCACTCGTAACCAAGGCAATAATAGTTACGTAATAACAAAGAAATCGCTCAGTTGTAGGAACTAGCTATTTACATAACAAGTGCGCGAAGACATACATATGAGCGCAATTTTAAAGCACGCCTCACTCGGTAATAAGACAATTATTTACAATTCTTAATTAAAGAAATTGAAGAAAATTATTCAGGAAAGTATATTTGATGAAAAAATACCCCGATATAACAGAATATTTGATGAAAAAAGACTTTGATATTTGAGGAAAGTAATTGAGGAAAGTAATTGAGGAAAATAATTGAGGAAAGTAATTGAGGAAATAAATTGAGGAAAGAAATTGAAGAAAGTAATTGGGGAAATAAATTTTTTCCTGTTAATAAATGTTTGAATGGACTTTCTTAATTGCAGCCAGTAATATTGTTGCTTTATGCGTGTTTCCGTTTCATCAATTCCGCGGTGATTAGTTTTACTTTAATATGTCTCCGCCATTACGAGGAAATGAGACAGGTGATGCGCGGACAGTTAATCGCAGCGACGAACGATGACGACGAATGACGACAAATAAGTATTTACCTACCTAATTATTACACGCTCGCGCAATAACTGAAGCACTCGCGACTAGGGCTGAGCGATCTTTGAATTTAGAAATCGATCAATCTGATCGATACTATTTTGAAATCGAATGCGATCAAAAATATTAAGAATATTAAAAATTGATTTTATTAAATGATCGATTTTAATTTAAAAATATGATCAAAAGATTCATAGGATCGATCTGTTTAATACAAAATTTAAACACAAAAATTCTATTTGATTTAATTATTTTTATTAAAAACATATAATAAGTGTATTAGAAAAATGTAGCCCACATTTACAAGTATATCATACCAATCAGGTTCAGGTTATGAATAGAGATTTGGAAATGATACATGCAAATGCAAAAATCTATGTTAAATTAACATATTTAAGATTAATTTTTTTTTTTAATCGGTATCTTTGATTTTATTAATCAATCAATTTTTTTAAATGATACTGCTTGACTTAATATGGAGAATAGACGTTCTTTTCATCTTACTTGTTTCTTATTTAAGTTAATTACTAGGAAAATTCC
The DNA here is from genome assembly GCA_911728475.2 of Pterostichus madidus. Lineage (NCBI taxonomy): Eukaryota > Metazoa > Arthropoda > Insecta > Coleoptera > Carabidae > Pterostichus > Pterostichus madidus. Next base: position 12,537,687 of record OU452315.1, read on the forward strand.
GGAATATCTGTTCGTATCAACACCTATTCTAATTCGTTGGCGACTGGATTTAGCGACTGTTTGACGTTATATTTGGCGACTTTGATACTGGCGCCATCTGTTGGTATAGTTAAAAAGTACAGTCCTTACATCATTGTTGGCGACTGGTCGTGGTCGCTTAGGGAGTTGTGTATGCAGGCGACTAGTACAAGGCTGTTGCGAAGTGTCATGGCGTCAGTCGCTCAGCATTTTTTGGTTGATTTGTTTTAAAGTTAGAGTTAGTTTATGTGCACTGTATAAGAAATTAAAATCTCGAGGAGACCTATTCTAATTCTTAGCGACTGCTTGGCGACTAGTTTCAGTCGCTAACTCAATGACATCACCGTGCAATCAATGTCATAGGAATTTTAATTTCTTACGTTGGTATTAATCGGAACCACGGAGTATTTTGTGTTGGTACTTATAATTTCTGACAGGTATTTGATTTTCTTTGTTAAACTCAAATATTTGTATGTTATTACTTAAACTTGACATATCACAAATTGACGAAATTTTTTGTAATTTTTAAGCAATTAGTAATATTTTTCAATAAATAATATGAATTTTAACAAAAGCTGAATTAAACATTGAAACATTAAAAATTATTATTAATGTGTAAACGACGATATTGTTGTCCTAATTATCGGTAATGTACATCTGCAGCTGGATTTTATACAATAATTGGCAGATCCTACTCGTATTTATATTTTATAATAATAATAAACAGTGAACATAAAATATAAAACTTTTCTAACTTCGAAACAAATCAACTAAAAAATGCTAAGCGACTGACGCCATGACACTTCGCAACAGCCTTGTACTAGTCGCTGTATACGCGACTCCGTAAACGACCAGTCGCCAACAATGTCAGGTTTGCACTTTTTAAATATACCAACAGATGGCGCCAGTATCAAAGTCGCCAAATATGACATCAAACAGTCGCTAAATCCAGTCGCCAATGAATTAGAATAGAATGCGGGCACTCACGTGATACTGTTACGTGTGACGCACGAACTATTATATTGAAGGACAGGCGAGTCTTGCGGGTAAAGCATCCGCAGAAATGTTGTAGAAAGAGAGCGACAAAAAAGTGAGTGCGACAGGAAAAAGAGTCTGGCGATTGCATGGATGCTTACCTCAGACTAACCATACCTTAGACGGAGAACAACGGCGTTTGTTGTGAAGTAAAAAGAGTTAAAGTAAGTTGTTGGTGAGACGGGTGCGCGGCAAAGAGCTAGTATCCCTTGGTGTTATGCGGGTTGCATTTTTGTTGATGACAGTTATTAGACACGAACATTTTATTTATTTAAACACAAAAGTACGTATACAAAACACTTAATATGTCAAACACTAACCTTTACTTTGATGTATAAACAGTAAGTAATTGAATATAAGAATAACTATACAAATGTTTGCAACTCGCATAACATCAAAGGATACTCGCTCCTTGCCGCGCACCCGTCTCACCCACAACTTACTTTAACTCTCTCTACTTCATAACACTGCATTGACTTGAATACGACAGACTTTGTCTAAGGTATGGTTAGTCTGAGATGCTTACGGGTCTATTTATGTTTTTTTTACTTTTAGAACTAATTACTTTAAAAAATGTTATTTGCAATTATTTAAAATTAAAGACACACTTTTCTGTAATCATATCAGGTTTAGCTTGACAAATATAAATATGTAAAACCATATATAAACACATTTTTCTAGTAGTACATTTTTGCTATTTAATTACACCATGTTACACAAATATAAAATTGGCATAAATATTTTAATTTTAAAATACAAAATGGTAAAATATATATAATGTAAATAGGACATTTTATTTAAAAAATAATAAAGAAAATAGATAGAACCGAATATTTCAATTTTTTCTTAATTAATATTTTTGTACTTATACAATATATTTTATAATTTTATAATAATAAAAACAGATGGAACTGAATATTTCAATTCTTTCTTAATTTACATTTTTAGATCTTCCTTACACTGAGATTTGATATTATTTTGATTCTGTTTAAAATATTGCTTCAAGCGCATTAAAATAAATTCATGGACATAAACAGATATTATTTCTTTCTTGTGATCTCTACAAGAGAAAGAGAATGCATAATTTTCAATTACAGAATACACTGTTTCTTCATATACACGAGGGTTATCTATATATAATATTAATTTATCTTGAATATATTTGGATAATCTAAATATGTTTATATTTGGGTGAATTAAGAAATCATGACTTTTAACATTTGTTAATTCTGCAATATTATATATATATATATATATATATATATATATATATATATATATATATATATATATATATATATATATATATATCTGCTCATATTACTACTTTTTTCCAAATTTCCAACTGCTCTTTCGGAGCACGAAACAAAGATATTTTGTCATGATTTGAGTCATACCCGCTGATACAATTGGGCGCAAAACACTTACGACCCATTGCAAACTAATTGTTTATAACTATTTATCACCAAACAACACTAATGATTGAAAAAAGTAACCTGCGTTCATATGGCGTTGAGTAAATGCCGGCCTCTTTAAGCTATCTCTCTCTTTCAAAGTCATGCGCGCGAATGACATAAAGCTGGACGTCTACTAACTGCGCTTATATACGAAGTTGCATAGGGCTGGTGTGACGTAAAAAAACAAAGATCACTGCGCCATCTACAAAATGAACTATTTTTTGGGACGAGATTTGAAAAGAACCGTTCTTTTCAAATCTCGCCACAAAAAATAGCAGCATAAAGGGTAGGCATCCAATCAACAATATGAAAGAAAGTTTCTTCCACATATTGTTTATTCTTCAATAGCAACGTCTCTCTCTGTCCTCTATACAGCCAATTCGATCCATAATTTTGAAGGATTCCGTTAGTTGGAGAACCATTATCTGATAATAACACCAAAATCGTGTCTTCCAACATTCCCTTCTCACTTCGCGACTTAATTAAGAACGCTTTCAACAGATGCATCCAGTCTGTTGACCATGCAGTGGCGTACCTAGGGAGGGGGCGGTGGGTGCGGTCCGCAACGGGCGGCACATATAATTGGAAGCGTGAAAAAAATCGTTGACGAAATTTTCGCGGTAATACGTGCTTTGAGGTCCACTGAATCAGTTTTGATCATTTTTTCAATGTCTGTCTCTCTCTCTCTCTGTGTGTGTGTGTGTGTGTGCGTGTGTGAGCGCGTGTGTGTGTGTGTGTTCCTTTCTAATACGTAAAATGTGAAATTGTAGAAGCGTGTTCGCTTGGGTATAACCGCGCCGAATCCCACGCCTCAAAATAGTAAAACCCTAAAAAAATCTACTTGTTATTTCATTCCAAGCGTATTCCACAAATGTTATACTGGCTGCATCCTATTTTTTGTTAGGCGATTAAAACTTAGTGAAAATCAGTGAAAATATTGAAATTATTTTACAAGTTTTCAGTTGAGCACGGCATTTTAACGAAAAACGCTCTAATATATAGTTTTATTTAAAAAAAAACTATTATTTCATGTAGATAACATATTGTAAAATGTAAACCAATTTTTCGAAGCTTAATCAAGAAAAACCCTAATATAAGTGAATATTTTGATGCATTACGTTCTTATTAAAAAATGGAATAAATTTGAATCGATAGTTCAGTCACGGGAGAAACGTATTTTCTAGCGTTGTGGCAGAGCTTAAACTTAATTATTTGTACATCTTATTTAACAAATTTCAATATTATCCAAAGGTGACAGGTCAAAATTTAATCATTTATGTTTGTTCTTTTTCATGTTAATGGGTTCCAACATGTTTAAATTTCGCTTATTATTATTTCAGTACTTGGAGGTTTCGTTTCGTTTAGCTTGCATATAAATGGGAGCACTGTGAACATTTAATCGAGTAAATTCCAAATTTTTCAATGTATTCTATTTTCTTTTTATCTTGGTTATTAGAGATTAGATCTTTAAGATTTTATTTATCAGGAAAAACTACATTAATTCCATGTTTTTTAAATAAATTTTTGAATTGAAATTGGGAATATACATATTTTTGCAAATTTATTTTTTTCTTTCAAACTTAACAAATCGTTGATTCTTGTTTCAGAATTATAAATTTATGTTTGTCCATTAATTTGAAAATAATTTTTCTTGGTAAATACTATACTCTGTTTTTAACCAGGACGAGTAAATGCACAAGTCCATAGAAAGTTACCATACTATAAAGAAAGTTACTAGATTTTTGTTCGCGCGAAATACAAAAATTTCTAACACATCTGCACTGATTAAGTCTCATGGAATTTATTTTAAAATACAAATGACATTATAAACTCTAATTTGTCACTCCGTATATTATTAGTTCTTAAAAGAACTGATTTATTTTAATGTCACAGAAATGCAAAAAACCAACAAGAAAACAGATAACCTCAAAACTTATGATAGCTCTAATAAATCAAATGTAAAATCTATGTACAGTGTAAACTAGACGAAGCACTAGCCAATCAGAAGCGTCAGATTTAGCGGTTAAAATTTAAATTATTCCTCCTGGTTAAAAAACAGAGTATCCCCTGTTATTACCCGGAGTTGAAGGCTGCCCGTTCTTCACTGGGGCAAGGCGTATTGCTTGCATGTCCTTATTGTCACTTTTCTCCGGGTTCCTTAGTTAGCTCTGGAAAATAGTCCATTTTCGGTAGAGTGTTTTGTTTCTTCACTTTGTTTAAATTTTGACGCTTTACTGCAGGACCTGTTGGAGTAGACTCATTGGATGAGAAGCTTCCTTGTCCTCTTTTTTCTGATATGGTGCCTTGTTGCATTGGTTCTTTTTCATATTTTTGTCCATTTATCCATAGAATGTTGCCACGTAATTTGACATGTTTTCCTTCTTCTTTGCTTTGACTCATTATACTGATTAGGCTTTGCCTTTCAATTCTATCTTTAGTTGGCAAATCTTCATTGACATATATTTTCGTGCCTTTTAAATGCAAACGATTTTTAAATATTTCGCTTTTTAATTTCATTGATGTAAGTGATAAAAGGACAGGTCTGATTCTATTTATTGTACTATCCCTTTTACCGAGTCTGAAAGCGTTTTAAATGTCGGTAGGTTGAATGTTGACTTTTAATTTTGCAGTTATCATATGCAGAATGGTGTGTGTGTGTGTGTGTGTGTGTGTGTGTTTGTGTGCGTGTGTGTGTTTGTGTGGGTGTGCGTGTGTGTGGGTGTGCGTGTGTGTGGGTGTGTGTGGGTGTGCGTGCGCGCGCGCGTGTGTGTGTGTGCATAAGTTTCATGAAAATACGAATAGCTGAGTTGATTTTGAATGAAATTGAAAAACCGGAAGAGAAAGTGTACTAGACATACAAAACAATAAATTCCATTTATTTCAAAAATGGAATCAGTTACGAAAAGATGTTAGCAAAAATATTTGGAATATAAAATGTTATTTGTAATTTTCCTGTATATGCGTCTAATTTTGAGAAAAACTAATTTATATATTTAATAATATATTACAAGAATCATAGTAGGAATAGAAACAAAAAACAAACATATTTAACATTTATATGTCAAATAATAATTGTCAAACGCAAGGAGGCAAGGAGCACGTCATAAGTGTTCAATTCAGCGTTTTTGATGCTATATCAATTTCATTGATATATAGTAAGTAATTTTAAATCGACTAAAATTTTAATTTTCATATTATCTAGTTATCTATGTCTTTTTTCTGAAAAACAAATACATCATTAAAATGGTCAACATTACTAAAAAATTATACGTAAACAAATTTGATATTTTATATGTTTCAAACAGATAAATGCTGAATTATTGAAAAACTAAATTACATGTTTAATAATATTACATAACATTCATATATTCTAAATATTAAATATTCTGTGTATAAGAAAGTCGTGTGATGCCCACACCAGATTTTTCTATATATAATTTACTTTACATAATAATTAGAACAATAATGAAAACATTGATGTGTATCAATGATGTTTAAATCACGATTATTTACAACAAAAAACTAATCTTATTGATCAATCGAAAAACATTAGATTGCATTGTTAATAATTACAATAACAACTTTATCTATGATACAATTAAAAACTAATCTCACTAATCAATTGGTATATGGCCGCGACATTTATTATAAACAGGTGGCTATGGCTCCATTATTTAGCATACTAATCATTAATCGTCTTTTTTAATGAAAAATCAGATATAAATTTATTATTCAACGCTATATTGAATTAGCCAATAACGTGCTTACACATCTTCGGTTTCGTCGAATCACAACTGTACTCGTATTATACTGATAACACGACCGAGTATTATAATATTGTTTGTTCTCTTTTATTCAAATAAACTTCAAATGAGTGTAAAAAAATTACTTTACAAAGTACGTACGTACTCATATATCTTGTTGTATAATCATCCAAATACCACTCAAGATGAATATTTTTAATAGATATTTTATTGTGTTTTAAAGCAAATTGTTAAAACTTGCACTGTTCAAAAATTTCGCAAATAACGAAATTTTCTGTCTTGCGAAATTCTCCACTAAATAATAAATATTGTACCTATTAAATAATGTCCTATAAGCTATGTGTGTGTGTCTGTCATAATGTAACACTACGGGGTCTGTACATCGCGTGCGCGTATTTCATTCTTGATGGCGATTAAAACGTAATTGTTATTTATTATTAATAATACGCACAATAAAACATATAACTTTATTAACAAACTTAATAGAATAATAAGTCATAAAACAAAATATAAGCTAAAGCGTAAACTAAGATAAAATACTAAATCTGTGCGAAAAGCGAGAACGGAGGCGTTTTTGGTCACATCTTGACCAGCCGAGGACGCGAGCGTGACATCACTGAAGCTACCGCTAAAAACAGACGCTATGTTTTTGAGCGGGGTCAAGAATGGTATTTTCAGGGGTGCAAGAATGGCTACCTCAAAACCACCCTGTTACAAAAATAAGCGTGAAAAACGGGTGTGTTCATGTTTTTCTAAACAAACGAATAGAAAATAAACTGAATAAGACAGAACATTTTTGCATACTTCGACTAAATGCTACTTTACTCACGTGAATACAATATTCACTACTAATAAGATATATATCAATGTATGTATGTTTCAGTTTCCGTAAGAAAACGAATAGAAATCATAATGAATAAAGTATCCTCTATCACAGCACTTTTGGTGTACTTCAACTTTATGATATTCTGCTATCATGAATAAAATATTCAGTACATAATAATAATTTTGGTGTTTTTAGTAAATTTACTCGTTTTATATCATTAAATATACAAAACGGTGACAAACAATCTTCCAAACCACTTGAGCTTGAAAAATGTTATCTCGGAGAGATTTTATCGTAGAGAGATGAGTAAAAACCCAAAAAAGCGTAATTTAGCTACAATATTTATTTTAAATGTTTTTTTTATAGCTTTTAATTTATTTTGGGTATTTAAGAAAAACCGTTTTGCCCTACCTTCTTCCCGCCCTAAAACCCCCATGCGTGGGGTTGGTTACTAAACTAATTTTTATGTGTTCTGCCAAGTTTGAAAGTGAGGCATTTTTTTAGTTTATTTTTACGGTATTTGAAGAATTGAAGAAGACAATAACATCCTACCGTTCTTAGACTTAAAGGGCTTAAAGGTAATAAGAAACGGAACTAACATAGATTTGATAGTTACAGAAAAAGTAACCATACTAAAAATTATATACACAATTCAGTGTATAGTTCAGTGCAAAACAAAATGGCTTCTTTCAATTTTCTTATTAAAAAAAAAACTAAAATAAATTACTTGGCGCCGTTCCATGTCACTTTACATTTCTTCAACTAAAGATTGCACGAAAAAGCATAAGTATTCGCCGAGTGTTTGTAGCTCAATTGGTTAGAGCATTCACCATGCGAGTGAAAGGTTCTGGTTTAAATCCCGGCGAACGCTCATTGCTTTTTTAAAAATTATTTATAATATCTACCAACAGACAATTGTGTAAATAAACTAATTCTTATAAAAATTAAGAAATGTTTGACATTTTATGTGTCAAAATAAATGACATAATAAATAAAGAAATTATTTTGACAGATGAAACGTCAAACATTTGCTTAATTTTGTTTCAATTCCATGGCTATCGATAGTTTTGAGGCTATTTTCGTTATTTTCAGATCTAATTTGTGCCGTTTCGAAGCAAGCAAAATTAATTTTGTTTATTGGATTAGGTGCAGAATTTTATCTCCTAAAACTTTTATTTGAAGCTGACTTGCTTAAAATAATTAGGGAAGCAGGAAATTATAAAATTATGATTTTACATGCTAAATACCCATGTTCGAGAGTCGCGGTCACCACCTGTATTATACAGGGTGTTAAAAAAGTTCCGGAACGGTGAAATATCTCTAGAAATACACATCGAATCAAGAAACCAAAAAACACGTGTTTCATATTTTGCAAAAAAAAGGCTTGTGGCTACTTGTGATTATGTTGATTTTTTTATTTGATTCAATGTTTATTTCTTGTGATATTAGACCGTTTTTTACTTTTCTTTCAGAATCATGTCAAAACTTATTTTTGCGTTTAGAGCGCCATCTATTCCGAATTGGAAAAAAAGTTTCAGATAAAATTAACTTATTTTTTTTCGCAGAATACGAATCTGTAATAAAAAATGGGGGTTCCCATTTAAGGTTTCAACGTTGCCCCCCGCTCCACCCCCTGGGGGTGGGGGTTGGGGTTTGTGTTTGGTGTGCTTAGATAGGTTTTTGCAAAATATGAAACACGTGTTTTTTGGTTTCTTGATTCGATGTGTTTTTCTCGAGATATTTCACCGTCCCGGAACTTTTTTAACACCGTGTATATATTATTAGGGAATCAAAATTACATATTTCTATTATTTAAACTAAAAGTTCTGAATCCGGGCCCTAAGATTTTTGGGCTCTAGGCTATTGCCTCTTTAGCCTACGCCAAAGTTCGCCTGTGTGGCTGAGGTAAGTAAAATAGGAGTGTATCATTATCATCGTATCCATCGATACATGAAAACAATCACCCGAATTTCTAAATAGAAAAACAGTCAAAGATGATTTTAAATCGATGTGTTTTGTGTCAGCAAAGTGTATAATTCCGGAATTATAAGGTGCGTTCAACGTACTAAGCAAAACAAGCAAACCGGAAGTAAGAATTATTGCACGGTTTTGCTCGCGAACAAAACAAGCAAAAAATTACTCGCTCGAAGTGCTAGACATTCAAATACTTTTGCGAGAATTTCAAATTGTAAGTTTATAACTTAAAAGATCGAAACTATTTTGACAGTTGACAGACAATAATTAATTTATATATATATGAAGAATGGAAAACGAATATATTCAGCTTTTCGTAGATGATGGGATTGATCTATAACAAGCTATTATCGGTAGGATTACTATTATTATCAAGAGCTATAAAATAGCCGTCATCAGTTTAAGTGAATGTGCCATCATGGTTCTTAAAAAATGTATATTTATTGAATTCCATATTCCAAACAATAGCCTAATATCACCAACACAAACTTGGCTGAAAATTTTTAGCCCAAATTTCAATGTCAAAAGTCAAATCGCATAAAATGTACATACTACGTGCGCACTCATATTATTTATCATTAGCTGAACACCTTTCACGATGTCTTGTTCGGTACAACTCGGTCTTGGAAATGTAGCGAAACGAGAAAACCGTTCAGTGGACCAAGCAATAAATCACTTTTTGCTTACTTAGCAATTGCTTGTTTTGCTGGGCTTATTGAATGCACCTATGCTGTTGTTACTAGGCGAGAAATAATAATCTGGGAATATTTTCTCCGACCACTGACAAATATTTCCCGTATAGTACGCTTGTGAATATACTGAAAACGCTATAAACATCAACTGACGTCATCAAAAAATATAACTAGATGAATGACATAGGGTATTTTAACGTTTACATGTGGTATCCAATTTTAAATTGTATTGCGCGTTATATCTTTGGAGATGACAAGATTACATTTTTCTTTGACTTCGCTGATATTTCAGAGACTTTAATGCCTTGTGCACACAGGGAAACTTTTTAAAATGCTTCCTGAAATTTGTTTCCAAAGAAGAAGAAGTACGAAATGTTTCCCGAAAGTTAACGGCGCCGATAAAACTCGAGAGGTTTTGAGGAAACTTTTTGACATGCATCTAACTTCTCATTTATTTTGACATTTGTATCGTGTGTTTGAGGTTAGAATTATAAAACACTTTATTACGAACTAAATTTTAGCGTTGATTAGATTTGTTTAGCAGTTTATACGTGCATTTAGTGTACTTTTTGTTAATATATTTTTCTAGTGAGGTAAAATACATACATAATAAAAACATAAATATTTAAATACAACCATTGTTTTATAATTTCAGAGGAAAAATGTCTGAAGAAGAATTTTTATTATTAGCTGCAGCTGTTACCTGTGTTATTATAATAATATAAATAATTTCCCAAGTATCTAGGGACTTTTAAGAAAAAAATTACTAGTATTGAAGAAACTTTTACATTTGCCGTGTGAACAGGCGTAGGCTGATATTACAAGTTTCCCAAATACTTCTTCTTCTTTGGAAACAAATTTCAGGAAGCATTTTAAAAAGTTTCCCCGTGTGCACAAGGCATTAGTGTGTCCAGTACTCTCTAATAAATTGTAAATTAATATTAAAAGTTAATGACATATATATATATATATATATATATATATATATATATATATACTAATTTACCTCTCATATGGCACTTAGGGGTAAAAGCGATCCATTATTTGTATATTCTTATTCAAAATAAATGATTAAATGAAGAATCAGCAATTGACATATCTTTGACAAATTTCTTCCCATCGGCATTGTTATAATATAGTTTCTAAAAATTAATGTACGAGTATTTTCTGCTGTAAAAATATTGGATGTGGTATCCCAGCAATAGAAACATTTTTTTCACCGCTAGTTGGCGTATCAGAGAACTTGAGTTGTCCATAAAATATCAAGTTGTGTTTTTGACAAGTCGCATTTTCTTTAAATCTAATAAAATATAAATAAGACAAACTGTATAGTTCTAATGGCACGCCTTGCCGAATGTCAGTTCGGATCACGAATCGACCGGATGTCGGATCAAATTTTGGTTCGGACTGAATTTCGGATCGGATCTCGGATTGAATTTCGAATCGGATCTCGGATTGAATTTCGGATCGGATCTTGAATCGAGTCGAATCGGATATTATAATTTTCGAGAAAGCCGATTTTAAAAAAGTAGTCTTGTATTTCGTTATAAATATAACATTGTTTCATATTTCTGTATTATCGAAAACGTGCTATGGTAATTATTTCAATCTATATATATATTAAAATCAGTAAATAGTTCAAGTACACACGAAATTATAGGGCTATCTTAGAAAAATATCTAAAAGATAATTTTTAAAAAGGTATATATACCGACGTATACAATGTTTTCAGTTAAACTTTTAATAACGTTGTTATTAAAATATTGTGAATATGGCGTTTAAACAATTGTTTATAATAGCATTAGTAAACTTGATTTCTAATGTTTATTGTAAGAGTCCAAACATTGTTGTGTTTCTTGCTGATGATTTGGTAAGTGATTTTATATGTATATAAATACTGGGTGATTATCAAAGTTTGATTTAAAATTTTATATTGGTATACATGATTGTCAAATTCGAATATGTCAAATAAAATTTAATTGAAAATTGATTTCCTATCATTGTCAAACTATATTTCATCTTTATTTATAAAAATGATTATTTACAATAACACAAAATAGAGCAAATTTTAATCTAAAAAAATAATGAAGAGATGTCATGTTGACAGTAATGGAACTAAACAGGGTAGCCAACTTAAAATTGTTTATCATTCAATTATAGACATCCGAAATAAAACCTGAGGCCGTGTGCCAAGTAGTCTTTTGACATTTAGGATTTAGGAATTGGGGAAAGAAATTAGGAATTCACATAAATACAACTTCGAATAGCATATTGGTTGACGTTTAAGGATTAATAAAAATATTTTTAATACTTTTTATATTTACACACAAAATACGAAGCCTTTTTTTCTTCAAAAATGCTACAGCAAATTTGACAATCTGTATACGTCAAAAAATTATTCTTGTTTGGCTGTAACGCGCATGATTTTTAATTTAGTGCTTACCCACTTCAAGGCGTAGTGTGCTCTAACAAATCCTAAAATCGAATTGCTAAAACCCTAAATTATGACGTCATGTAGGCCACACAAATTTAGGATTTGATATGTTAGGGTGATAAAAGTGCAAATTCGCACACAGCCTTATTCAATTAAGGTGAATAATGCGGTCTGAAATTAGTATCAGAACGATGATCTGCCTTGATCTCTTTGAAACGAAATATTATTCTTATTATGAATGAAAGTTATTAAGTATTGAATATAATATTGAAGCCAAAACTTCAAAGTATGGTAATAAACTAAATACTGTAACGCGACAATCATCTAGTATGCATTAAAATATTTAATTACGGCCCTACGTTGTGTTTTAAATATCGAAGAATGTAACCCTCAAAATGTTCGTAATACGAAGTAGCTGTTCAATGGTGGAGGAATATAGGAAGGGTTCAATTAAATGAAAGAATTAAATTCCTTCCAAAAGACATGACTGTGACGTCATACCTTGTGCATTTATTGAAACTAAAATCATTTATAAAATATGATTTATTATATGAATTTTGAACGAACAGTGTGAGTTGAACACAAAGTTCTGTCGTGAAATATTAAAATAGCTCTCTGGTATTCACCTTACGTAAGTGGGAAAACACGACCAAAAACCCCAAACAGAGAGAAAACCATCATCCAAAAATATGATCAAAATAAAACAGAATGTTTCTTGTACAATCAAAGTTACACATTTTATATAATTCATTCAAAATATTATATAAAAGTAATACTTCCAGACTCATCACAATAATTTGCCAATGTAGCAATATCATTGTTTAAGCATTGTTAAATCGGTGGATCAGTATTGTTGTAATTGTTATATTGATAGGTTGACCCTAAGGCAATGACTATCATGGGATTAGTTTCCTAAGTTTCCTTTATAGTCTACCAATACCAAGCTATAGGTCGTGACGAAGCAGCGACAAATGGGAGGTTTCTCCTAAGGTTATAGGTTCCTTATCCATTCATGGGATTGATTATCTAAATTTCCTTTATAGATAATCAATCGCATCTATAAGTCATTATAAAAACAACGACGTATGGACGGAGGTTTCCTAAGTTTCCTTTATAGTTAACCAATGTCCATCTGGGGAGGTTTTATTCGTACTGTAACCAATGCCCAGCGTTGTGTCGTTTTTGTATAAACAATTAACAAGTAATACTTGATCACTGAAATTGCATAATAATTAATATTTCTATCATTGTGACTGTCTTTCAGCATTAAATAAAACTTAAATGCATTATTCAACATAGTAGCAGCTTCTAAGTAAAATTGCTACCCCCCGTGTACATTTCAATTTTTGACATAAAAGGTATCTAAAGGGCTCAAAATTTTCCTTAGAGTATCTATTTTTTGATGCCGTATGGTCTTTTTTAAAATTGCAAAATGGCGGCCTAAAAATGGCCCATGTATCATGAGTAGACATAAAAAAATTCACGAATGTCCCAAAAAAATTCGCATATAAGATGAGTAATTGCTTAAGAGTTTTTGGGTCACTAATTACGAATCTATTATCAAAATTCCAGAATTTCAAAATGGCGGTTAAAAAATAGCGACTACAAATATAAAAATATTTGAAGCCCTTTAGTGACCTTTTATGTCAAAAATTGAAATGTACGCGGGGGTTGGCTGGTTTGATAAATATTGCCCCATATATATATATATATATATATATATATATATATATATATATATATATATATATATATATATATATATACACAGACTCTAAAGTTCTATGATTTTATCTTATCAAAATATTTAAATAGTACTTTATTTTTAATTAAAACTATTGATTTGATAGGGTATTAACGATGTAGGAATTTCTGGTTCCTCTCAAATTCCAACCCCTAACATCGACGCTTTGGGATACAATGGCATCGTCTTAAACAGACACTACACCTTGCATACTGGCACCCCTTCTAGAGCAGCCCTACTCACTGGAAACTTTCCCATTAGATCAGGTTTGTCGGACAACTCATTTCAAATTCGCAAAAAAATAATTATAAAATGTTTTATATTTGTATAGGAATGCAAGGAGCACCTTTAATAGCAGGAGAACCAAGAGCACTTCCAAAAAATATGGCAACCATTGCAGAAAAATTGGGAAAATTGGGGTACAAAAATCATTTAGTAGGAAAATGGCATTTGGGCCATGAAACCAGAGCCGTTACTCCCTTAGGAAGAGGATTTCAAACTCATCTGGGGATTTGGAGTGGTTACGCTGGCTATTTTGATTACGACCATAGGGAGGGGGTAAGTTATTTTTTATCTAGTTTTACAACACTAAAGGTAGCAAGAAATCTAGACCTTTCCATGTTGCATTCCAAGTTAATTGAAACAAAATGCATCGGTGCTATTTGATAATGCATTGTTTAAAATATAAATTTTAAAATAGTTTAAATTAGTCCTAAATCTTTTAATAATTTGTCGTTTGTAACAGACTCTATTTGAGTTTAAAACTTTCTTGCACCAATAAAAAATCATTTTTATACGACCATTACGGAAAGTATTTTATTTCAGCAGGAATTTTACAACGGAAACCTACCGTTTCCTGAGTAACAAGCGTTTATTTTACTTCCCTGATTGTCTCCAATAGCAACAAGCGGGAATATTACATAATAAATAAGGAAAGTGATATTTTATTTGATGAAGCGGCCATTTGAATTATTATACCTTCAGGCCAAGTATTTTAATTCGTTGAGTCAATTAAAAACACTTTCCTGACTACTACATATTGTTTCTGAAACCGTTTAATTTAATCATAAATATAATGTAATTTAAAATGTTTATATTTTTTGGTAAGATTAGAACAAAAACTGTTGTAATCAACGTCTAATGAAAAAAAGATTTTTTTGTCGAAAGTAATTTTGTTTAATGTGAAGACTTGTTGAAATATTAGAAAATAGCGATGAAAATAAGAGTGAGGAAGAGTTTTTATATACTCCTTCTGAAATCCAAAATACCGCAGCTGCGGCGTAGAGAAAAGAAATGTAATTTTTCAGTTATTTATTTGCGTCAGGTAAAGCACTTCCCTGACTAGTCAGGAAGAGTATTTTATCTGACTGTTTCGGTAATGTTCTACCTTCCATACTAATATGGGTCATGAGAGCATGCACTTACTTCTCAATTTCAGGAAAAATTATATTCCCGCCTGTACCCAATTTTTTCTTTTATGGAACTACATGATCAGGGAAAACGCGTGTTTAAAATTCCTCATATTACACGAGACATGATTTTTTAAACTTTTGTATTGGGATTGTGCCATTCCAAGTTCGTTTCAGTGATATTTAATTTGTTTTGTTCAAAAAATGCAAACAATATACGATTGAATTCTTGAAGAATTATCTTAGTATGTTAAAAATTATAGTTTATAGTAGTTGAAAGCCCAAGAACACGAAATTAAATTATTGTAATAAAAATACACGCAACGACGAACAGTTTGAAAAAAAACCAGTGATGAGATGTCACAGTTAGTTACATTCTACTTTGCATCTGTCTGTTATTTACCGCGCGAAAATACTTGTGGCCAATGAGAACACTTCCGAACTTGTGTTGTCACTATATTTTTAATCGCTTGTATTTCTGAGTAAAACATTATTTCTAAATAATTTTTTCACTAATAACCATTTTTCAATATATATATTTTATGTTTTTATCCTTTATCCTTATTGTTTCGATTATGATATAAGAACCTATTGCAACTAAAGGGAAAGTAATATTTTCGTTAATTTAAAAATGATTTTAATTTAATTTTCTGCCGTTTTTAAATGGTCATATAAAAAATATTTTGTGCATTTCGAGCAGAAAGTCTCCTTGCCACTCTTGCATCAACAATCTCCACGCACGAGCGGCAATAGATTACTTTCTACTCTAACTATACAAATAACTATTACAGCTAAGCAACGGTTTCGATCTACACAATGGATATACACCAGCCTTCAAACACAAACTCACATACGCTACCAACTTATTCACAGATAGAGCAAATAATTTAATTCAAAACCACAACGTTTCAAGCCCAATGTTCCTCTTAGTGAGTCACTTAGCTCCTCACGTTGGTAAAGACGGTTTTATATTAGAAACCCCAACGGGTGTTCAAGCTATCTTCAAGTACAAGTACATTGAGCAACGAGAAAGAAGAATATATGCAGACATCGTCAACAGACTGGATGCATCTGTTGGAAGCGTGGTTAAGTCGCTAAGTGATAAGGGAATGTTGGAAAATACGATTTTGGTGTTTATGTCAGATAACGGTTCTCCAAATAATGGAAAGTTTCAAAATTATGGATCGAATTGGCCATATAGAGGACAGAGAGATACGTTGCTTGAAGGTGGTGTGAAAAATATTGGAATGATTTGGAGCAAACTATTGACGAATAAACAATATGTGGAAGAAACTTTCTTTCATATTGTTGATTGGATGCCTACCCTTTATGCTGCTGCAGGTTTGTTTTGTACTTTAATCACAATATTTAGCTAATTCTGAATTTAAGTTAATACAAATCACTTACTGAAAACGTTATCAGGATGGATTAGTACATATCATTAATTTTGGAATATTACTGCCCCCGGATCATGTAAATGTGAAAACGATATTGATCACGTAAAATTAGTCACTCACTACGTTTTCAACTTCGGATATTTCCGTGAACTCACCAGAAGTGTACTCCGAAAATGAACCGGTTAGTTTTTTCAGTAACCGGTTTCATTACGGAACACGGTTTTTGAAAATTGTGGTTAGTTTTTAATAACCAAACTAACCGTGCTCGAGCGGCGGTTAGTTTGGTTACTTCACAGCTGTTGTTGACAAGTTTGAAACGTGTTTGGCGGCTTTTGCAGTGTTTGTGGATTTTTGTCTTATAAAACTATATTTTTATGATGACTGATAAATAAACATGTGATACAAAATGTATTTTTATTATTTAACAGTATATATTCATATTAGATGAATTTATTACTTGTTCTGAAGCTCATATTTATTTTTTCTTTGTGTTATTTTTATATATCCCTATATTTAAGTTAAAGCAAGTGTGATGCAGAATACAATATTTGTATAATATAAACATTTTTCCATATTAAATAAATTTCACATTTCGAAACTCATCTGTCAAGTGACAACTGTCATCGTGAAAGTGTTCCGTTATGACGTCATTCTAACCGTAACCGTGGTAAAATTGAACCGCACCGTGGTTCATTTTCGGAATATACTATACGTTTTTCTCTAAACTATATCATATTCCTAGTACCTTTTTATTTTTATGTCAAAAAACTTTGACAATTAAAAATCAACATTATTTAATAAACATAAATAGATAATATTTAATCATATAAAACAATTCTTAGCTCTTTTTACATAATGCTCCCTATTTTTCCTCCGCCAGTTTTTGATAGTTCTTTTTTTTAAAGCGTTGCTTTGCTTTTAGCCCTCTGCTTATAATCTGACCAAGACTACAAAGTCACATGAATACATTATTTTTAATATAATAATTGTCAAATTGCAATTATACTTTCTGCCACTATTGAACAGTTTTTATTTCACTGCCCAGCGCATTATGGTCAAGTCGCTCCACAGTTCATTAATTTTGGCCCGTCCTTAAACTGGTTAATACGTCCTTGTATCATTTCCTTATTTATTTCAAAATATGATATAAAGGTTACCCATATATCAGCCTTTCGTGCCATTCTTGAAATTTTATTGTCCTGTAATATTAATTATTATCAATTTTATGAAAACATTAATCGTTAAATATTTTCATACGAAAAATTAACGTATTTCATTATTTATAATTGATGTACCTTGCTTTTTTTACCTGTGTCGAGTGCAAACGTCAAACTTCTTTAAATTGTGACATAGTAAGCACTGAGTAAAAATTGAAAAAAAAAGGAGAATTTTGAAATAAATAACGACTTATAGAAATATAAATGAATTAAACAAAGATGTGAATAGTGAGTAACGTTTTCACCCACAATGAACATTGCGTTTAGAAATGACAATTTAACTAACGCAAAACAATATCGTTTTCGCTATTCATTTTTACATAATCGCAATTGACACGAGTCACTACTATTCACTGCTAGTCATTTTTACATGATCCCACCCCTGATATTTTTTTTTGAGCTCACGAGTGCCTTTGTTGCTATGGAAATGGAAAACAGATTTCCTAAGAGCAACAAAAGCCCGAGTGAACATCGAGAAAAAATGTTCTGGGAATATTTAATGCATGTATTAAACTAGATAAAGGGGTCCATAAAATGATAGTAATAAGAATTTTGTGTCATTTCCGGTTTAAGCGGAAATAGGGTTAACATTAAATCTAACATAGGGAATCTGTATTTTTATATACATATTTTTGTCCGAATGTACATAGAATTAGCTTCACAACTACACCAAAATATCATACTTTTAAAATTTCAAAATGCTTTATTTATCTTTTAAATCTTTAATAATAAATATCCATTAAAAATAAAACAGCAAATTATAAACATACGTTTGCTATTTAAAAACCAACCAAAAGATATCAAAATGTATTTACCTACAGTTTTTTTTATTGTTACAATCAATTATTTATCATAATAATTATGGCTCAAATTCTACACAAAAATAATTACTGTGGCCATCTTGAGCATTTGTAGTTGTCATATTTTTTACTGTTTCTGTTTTATTATGTAGTGTTTTCATAGTTACTAAAGATTTTTTAAATAATTGGTCGCCATTTTGAAATGGTTGAAGTAAAATTATTA
The DNA here is from genome assembly GCA_911728475.2 of Pterostichus madidus. Classification (NCBI taxonomy): domain Eukaryota; kingdom Metazoa; phylum Arthropoda; class Insecta; order Coleoptera; family Carabidae; genus Pterostichus; species Pterostichus madidus. The sequence goes on from OU452315.1 coordinate 12,556,677, forward strand.
TATTTTGGTACCGTTGTGACAATAATTTTATGTACATTTCGCAAAAAAAACCTATTTCCTATGCTAGATTTAAAGTTAACTCTATTTTCGTTAAAACCAGGAATGACATAACATTTTCATTACTATTATCTTATGCACCTCTTTGTATAGTTTAACTTTTCTTAGTAATATTTGTTGTATACATCGTAGCGATCGTACGACAAACAGCCTGTATACAAGTTCCTGTTGTCAAAATTCGTTAAACCAGAAAAATAATTTATTACTAATTGCAGGAGGGGACGTAGCTGATTTGGGTCAAATCGATGGCGTAAACCAATGGCCTCTACTATCCGAAGGAACTCCTAGCACTGTTTCAAGAAGAGACGTCCTCCTCAACATTGACGAAAAAGGCGGTTATTCTGCAATACTCTCCTCCGATGGCCGTTACAAACTGACACAAGGAGCTTCGAACACCGGCGCTTATGATAAGTATTTCGGAGATTCTGGCCGTGCAAGTAACACACCACCATACGATGTAAACGCAATTTTATACAGTGATGTCAACAACGCTATTTTGACCGCTGACAGTTCGTCGCCGTTAACAAAAGAAGTTATTGCTCAATTAAGAGATAACTTGATAGTTAGAGAATCCGGTGACGATAGAGTAGATTTGGTTTGTAATAAAGGATATTGTTTGTTTGATCTATGGAGAGATCCGACAGAAACTACAAATGTTTTTGATGATTTACCGGAAATTGTGGACAGTTTAATGCAATCATTAAAAGCTTATAAAGCTGAGTTGGTTCCTCAAACTAATAAAGATTTTGATTCTGAATCTGATCCTTCTGGATGTTGGTTAACTTGGTTCCCTTGGAAAGATCCAGTTAAAAAATGTGAATGGTAAATAATTGTTACTGTAACATTGTTACTATGTTGTTAATAAACAAATGATGCAAATTAATTCCACATATTTTGATTTTACAATCATTTTATACCATTTTCTCTTATTTATAACTAGAATGTAAGCTGTATTCCATTTGCCACTTGATTCACTTAAATCAGTTCAGATAAATTAGACAACATGACTAAATGAATTGAAATAAACAAACTAATGCACTTAATGGATTAAATTATTTCAAAGTAAATCAGAATCAGTAGTTATAGTACTGGAAATAAAGTCAGCGAAGTAATCCAGCGAAATAAATAAGTGATCTGGTTCAGTAAATGTAAGTTAAATCTGATCCAAATGGCAAATAGAATACGCCTGTAGTTTATTATCAGGACAGACAACTTTACTTTTTGTTGTGCGTTGCTCTTATCCATATCTCGGAAGTAAATACGTAAATGAACTCTGACCTGATGAGCACAACACATTTACAGCTCAATTCTCAAAAGAGTTTTAGCTAGAATCGGGCTATCTCAGAGTTTTGGATTTGTCAAATTAAGCTAACCCCAAATAAGTTTAAATTAACTTTAATATAATCTTGTAGCCATTTAGTTTTTGGAAAGTGAATTGAATTAACTTTTTACTTTCTTATACGCAGTATAAGGAAGTATTGGAATCGTGAAAAAAATCGTTGACGAGATTTTCGCGTAAATACGTGTTTTGAGGTCCACTGAATCCGTTTTGATCATTTTCTCAATGATGTCTGTGTGTGTGTGTGGATGGATGGATGGATGGATGTGTGTCCGAGTATGCAATATCTCAAGAACGAGATAAGGTTTGTTAACGAAACTTGGTAATTATAAGTTTCATGAAAATACGAAGAGCTGAGTTGATTTTGAATGAAATTGAAAAACCGGAAGAGAAAGTTTACTGGACACACAAAACAATAAATTCCATTTATTTCAACAATGGAATCAGTTACGAGAAAAGTTTCAAATAAAAGATGTTGGCAAAAATATTTGGAACATAAAATGTTATTTGCAATTTTCCTGTATATGCGTCTAAATTTGTGAAAAACTAATTTATATTTTTAATAATATATTCCAATAATCATAATAGCAATAGAAACAAAAAAGATAAACATGTTTAACATTTATATGTCAAGTCAAATAATAATTGTCAAACGCAAAGAGCAAGTCATAAGTGCTCAATTCAGCGTTTTTGATGCTATATCAATTTCATTCATCAAATAGTAAGTAATTTTATCTTTCTATTTCTATTAATACAAGTTTATTTATATAAAATTTTGTTAGGAAGTTGATTATCTGTAATGAAAATTAAAAAGTAAAAATATGAAATATGCTGTGTATAAGAAAGTCGTGTAAACTCCATTCCCTGTATGAAAACGATTACGTCACATTCGGTATCCATGGGATTCAAGATTTTGTACTTAAAACATTTACATTGGTATTGGATTGACATTTTTAAAACATAACCTAAAATTTAAATGTCAGATTAAAATATTTATTACTGTATAAAATTTAATTAGTTTATAAATGAAACCAAATACTGCATATATTAAATAATAACCAAATATAAATTTATCTTATCCCAGGAAATATATTACCTACCTTATTGAAATATATAATTTTGTAAAATAAAACTTAAAAGAATGTACATTTTTATATGTATTATTATTATATATAAATAAATAATATATGAAAATACAAAATACAATGCACATTACCTCTTGTACTACATTTAAATTAATTAATGATCCTCTATTCTCTAACTCCAGCGCAAAATAATCGTGAAGATGACAAACGCATTTCTGCATTTGATTACCCAAAATTTTTCTAGCCATTTCTTATTTCTCAGTCTGTATTTATGTATCAAACATGTCACAAACTTAGAAATGACAGGCGAGAAAATAACAAAATCATGGCCATAGGTCTCTATTTTTATTTTATAAACAAATGTGAACAAAGTAAATATAAATTTTCGTATTAGTAAGAACTGTCATACGTTTTCATTAAAATAATTAATGTGATAGAATGTGAAAAAACATGAAACGTGTATCTTTACTTATTAAGACATACGTTAATGCCATTCGCATAGGTACGAATAATATTAATAAAAAAAGATAGATATATTTCATCGTATCTATGATAAACTCATCCACATATGACGTCATCGTTTTCATACAGGGAATGGAGTTTAGTAACCACACCAGATTTTTTTTCTTCTGAAAACTGAAAAAACTTACTTAAAACCATAGTCGTCCATTAAAACATTTTTATTCAATTTTGCCTTATAATCCTCATGTTTAATTGCTTGGATACAGAACATTAAAGTTGTTGTTTTATAAACAATCGCTTAAAAATTTTATTTCGCTAGTGACATAATTTGTTGATGATATTTGAAAATTTTAATTTATAAAAATCATTGTTTGCCTTACCCACATCCTTTTATTTCTCAACATTACTCACAGAGCAATAATCTAAAGTATTTCTATTACTCGACCTATTTGTATTTATTATAAAAATGACATGTCAAATAGTATTTCCGCCCTTACCTGGCGTTGGGCCAACTGTGAAATAAAAAGATCCCCAGAATTGTATTGCCAACTGAAACACTTTTTTTGGATCACTCTGTAGCTGTGAGTGCACCTTTAAGGTAGTTCTCTCAGACAAAACATTACTAGACAGATAACAACGGAGTTTGTTGTGAAGCAGAAGGGGATAGAATAACTTGTTGGTGAGACGGGTGCGCGGCAAAGAGCTAGTGCAAGTTGGTGTTATGCAGGTTGCATTTATGTTGATGACAGTTATCAGACGCGAGCATTTTATTTATTTAAATACAAAAGTGCGTATACAAAACACTTAATATGTCAAAAACTAACCTTTACTTTGATGTATGGAAAGTAAGTAATTGAATATAAAAATAACTACACAAATGTTTGCAACTTGCATAACATCAAAGTGTACTCGCTCCTTACCGCGCACCCGCCTCACCCACAAGTTATTCCATCCCTTTCTGCTTCACAACACTGCGTTGACTTGAATACGGCATAATTTGTCTAGTATTATACGTCATTGGTAGTTCTAGTGTGTCGGTGGCGCCATCGGTTGACGTGTGGCGAAACTGACACTTGGGGAAAGAAAAATACAGAATAAAATAAATGTTTTATACCTATTATGATTTGAATATCATGAATTGTTAATATGTTGTTGGTCTAGTGAATTTTTAAATACCATACCATCGTGTGGTGTTGCCATTATAAATTAGGGTCCTTCATTTTTCGTTAAAAATCAGGCTTTGCATGACTATATATTCATTATTAAACGATGAAAAACTTTCTCCTTTTGATACAATATACATGGATAGTTCTAGAACATCATACTAGAGGTACACAAACCAAATATGTGCGATTCTAAATGACAATCGCCATAATCAAGCCCCGAGCCCCGTGTATAAGAATTCAACTTTACAAGCGAATATATTTGTTCACAGATGTGTTTCATATTTTAACAGAATGCGTATGCCTATGCCATGTTTACGTACGCCGAGTTTCATTCAGCTCTGCAAAAAAAATTTTCACGCCAGGACTATCTTAAATTCAGCTGGAACTAATGTTATTTAGTTACTCTAGTTGGAACTATGTTTTCATGTTCTTCTTGTAGCTGCATTTTTCTTTTTTCCATTTTTGTAAACAAACCACCGATTTAAATGTCCCGCTTTCGAGTAAATCAAGCATTATGAATACAAATCTACGCGACAGCAAGTGTCAACGCGCATTTTTCTTCACTTCTATCTCAAATAAACTTGTCCAATTCTCAATCAGACTTCAACGAGCGTAGATTCTTTCAAACTTACTACAACCACGTTTTATTTTACGACAATTGTTTTATATAGCTAAATACAACTTAAAATTCACTTTAAAATGTTGAGTGCAAGCACGAACGATACTTTGAACAATATTACAAAAATATTTGAACAAGAAAATCTGCGAAAGACTGTAACAGCAACTGGAAAAGCTGGTCTCATCGTTGGTGCGTGTACAATGGCTGGCGGTCTGCTTGGAGGGAAATATGGAATTGCTATGGGTGAGTAAATGAATAAATAAATATACAGAATGTTTCACATAAGTGTTCTCTATTTTGTTTTTTTATAAATCAATTTTTAATCAATCTTGATTCTGTTTCTTTTAATTGAGAGAGCATCCATTAGAATTTTATGTCACAAGGTTTTATTGATGATCGACAAAACGATTACTTCAACGCGTTCACCACCATTTTCTAGTAATTTTTCCAACCTAACGCGATACGCAAGCATAGTTTTTTGCCTCATTTCTACAGTAATTTCGTCAAAAGCATGCATAATTCGTACCTTCAATTTCGGAATATCTCTTGTGGCTGTGGTGTAAACCATTGACTTGATGAAATATTTCGTTTATTTTGAGAGATAAAAGAAAATATTATTAAGCTAGACAAAGGAACACATAAGACGATAATAATAAGAATTTTGTGTCACTCTTTTTTTTTTCGGAATATACATAAAATTATCTTCACAACGATATCAAAATAGAGATTGATAAATCAAAGTAAAACCCTGAGCGCAGTGTTTTCGGAGGTCGCTGCTATCGTCTGTACATTCAGAGTCAAAAGTTGAATTTAAATTCGTGAAATAAGATGGCGTGCAATTCTTTCCAATTATAAAAATAGTATATGAAAGGATAATAATTATGATAGATTTGGTTTGTCGAGCTTTACTTCAATTACTTTAAAAAGGCTATCATTTATTTTATAAATCTATATTAATAAAAATCATAATTTTTATTCTTTTAACTTATAATCTTTATAAATGGAAAGAATTAAATGCCGCCTTATTATTTCATAAATTCAAATAAACCGTCATTTTTGTAAATCCAACTTTTGACACTGAATGTAGTAGCGACCTCCGAAGACACTCCTCTCAGGGTTTTACTTTGGTTTGTCCAGCTCTATCACATATCATGTAATTTTTATTTTGACATTTGACAGAACAAATAATAATCTTTATTATCCACATTTCAACAAATTTAAATTTCGATATTATAGATAGATGTCACTATTGAACTAAATCTAAACATACATTAACTTCTGTGAATGCTACTTACCTACACTTCTATTTTTCTAGGAGGTATCGCCGGTACAGCACTCAACTCTTACCTCACGCCAGAGTTCAAGGCAGTGCCGAAAATCATCAAGAACGACATGACCGACGAGCAGAAGACCAGGCTCGCGTATCTAGTGCAGGCCCTGCTGCAGAGGCTGCCGGGAGCCGGTACCGTATCTGATCTCCTCACCAACGACAACGTCAGGGCTGCTGTCATCTCCACAGTACTTGGGTTTGTCGCGAATCAGGGATTAGGGTGCGTTACCGGATGCAGAAATTGAGAATTATGTATTTATTGCTGAACTGGTATTATATGTTTTATTTATGTGTATTTATTGAATATTTATATTGTTTGATTTATTGAAAGATTTGTAATTAAAGTAATAATAATAAATAGATTAATTCAATTTATTTTATATATTTTCTTCTGCCAAACGTTTGCAAATTACTTTAGAAAAAAATATTTCATGTGAGAGAACATATACGTTGTCTGTATCAATTTAAGTATTATTTAAAAAAAAATTCACTCGGTTAATAGAGCTCGACAAACCAAAGTAAACCCCTGAGAGGAGTGTCTTTGGAGGTCACTACTATCGTCAGTACAGTCAGTGACAAAAGTTGAATTTATAAAAATGGTAGTTATTTGAATTTATGAAATAATAAGACGACGTGGAATTCTTTTCATTTATAAAAATAGCATGTTTAAAGAATAATAATTATGATGGATTAATAATAAATAAATGTATCAATAATAAATTTGCATAACTGCACATATCGTACATGATGCGACGGTCAAATGTTTTCACTGAGACTGTATATTTCATTTCGCGCCAAATTAGAGCCATGCCATTCGTTAAACAAAGTGTTCAATGTAATTGCTATCTCGCGAACTATAAGAGCTACAAGGTTAGTTAAATTAGAAAAGAAATATCATTTTCGAAGTATATTACAAAATTATTAACAATTTTTTTTTCGATCAGTAGTTCTCAAATTACGGGGTGCAACTTTCTTATTTTAAATAAGAACCTATATTTTTTATATGCTTATTAGATTCAGTATTTTTTTTAATTCAACAACTATAAAGTTCAGTTCACATACATTACAATTTTTTTGACAAAAATGCATATTAAATTGAATTTAATTAAAATCACATAGGAATCAGCGTGCTATGAAAGAAACAAATGACTAATGAGATTTATTTATTTCTTTTTTCACAAAATAGTTATCTACATATACTATTAATCAAATAAACAAAATCATTATGATTTGTTCATTTGTTCCTGTCATGGCACGCTGATTTCTGTGCGATTTTAATCAAATTAATATCAATTTAATATGCACTTTTGTCAAAAATTTTGTGATGTGCGGCTACTAAACATTGTATTTGTTGAATACAGAAAAAAATACTGAATCGAATAAGCAAATAAAAAATAGGTTTCAATTTAAAACAAGAAAGTTGTACCACGTATATAAAAAACCACCGGCCGAAAAAATAAATTTGTTACTAGTTTTGTAATAGACTTAGAAAATGGTATTTCTTTGCTAATTTAACCAACCTTGTAGCTTTTATAGTTCTCGAGATAGCAATGGTGGCACAACTGAATTGAATATCCTGTATATCAGTATGGATGGAAGGGTTTTACTTTGGTTTGTCGAACGCAATTATGCAAATTTATTAATGATACATTTATTTATTATTAATCCATCATAAATATTATTATTTTAAAATATTATTTATATAAATGCATTGATTTTATATACTTCGTAATTACCATCTTATTATTTTATAAATTCAACTAAACCGCCATTTTTGTAAATACAACTTTTGACACTGAATATACCGACGATAGTACCAACCTCCGAAGACACTCCTCTCAGAGTTTTACTTTGGTTTGTCGAGCTGTACAACTATTTTACTTCTAAGTTCTTTGGGTAAAAAAAAATACAATTAAACATTTTTTTTTCATAATTTTATTTGATAAAATTCCGACAAAAATAAGTATTTTCTTTGAAAATATTCAACAATGACGTGATATTTGAGTAAAAGAAATTGACAAAATAGTTTTGTGCTAACTGCAACTCGAGAACGTATAAACAAAATCGCAAGCTATTTTCATAATATAAAAACGTTAACAGACAACAATTCGTTGCGGTTTTGTTGATACCATCTACACACAAATATAAAATATGATTTAATGCATTTTAATTATGTCTACCAGACTATGAGGGTCTTGTATTTATTCTAAATTAGCAGCTTCATTGCTGAGTTTATGCAGCAACAACATTATTAAATTACACTTCATATTATTAAATTACACTTAACAAATTAAATTTACGACGTAGGTATGCACTTGTGTACTACATTCATAATTTGACATTTTATTATTTTAATCTCAATTGTCATATTTATTTAAAAGTGATTTTTTACACTACCTGTACGGTAAGTTACCCATTAATGACAAACAGTAAATGGAACTTTTATTGCACAGTTGATTTCCATGATTACATGAGGACTATAATATTTACTTACCATACACCGTGAACAGTAAGTAAGTATTATACATCAAGGTCCTGTTTATTTTGATCACTGTTAATTTTGAAACCTATTTTTCTGTTCCTTCTTTTTGTGTAGGTTTTTTAAAAAAATAGCTTACTAACATCGGACTGTAACTGATTTTTTTAGTCACGAATGTTTAGGAAATCTCGATCTTACGAGCCTCGATTTCCCAAACTACATTCTTGACCTACAAACTGTCACTTACAGCTCATGGTACGTAATATACTGTTTTTATTATTTTTACGCAATAGTAATGTTTAATTCTACATTATTTACATTCAAATATTTCTATATTCCTTCTTAAGAACTCAAATAAATTTAAAATAGTCAACTTACTTTCGTTTCCTTAATTACTTTTCTAATTTTGATAAACGCTTACATTAGAACAATTGTTATATGTTGAATTTTAATACTTTAATTAGAGTGATGGGCAAGTATAATTAACCGAAATGATATAGCATAATTGACGTTAATTAACCGGGTTAATTTTGATCTTATAATTAATTTTACTTTTTCCATCATTTTAAAGTTTGGTTAAGTTTAATTAAAATATAAAAAATGAAAAGTACTTCGGTACTTTGTTTTTATTTCACACGAAAGAACATTGTAGCATTGTATGTAACATTATTTATTTTTGTTTATTTAATAACTGGTTTAAGACACGTCTTACTATTTTTTTCTATTTTGCTTCTTTTGCATCGAGTCAATTTAGGGAAATTTGTATATGAAATGTTGTGGTTGGTAACAACAAATCACATTTATACAATTGATGAAAAGTTTGCGAACGTTTTCGAATTTTTGTTTCGTTAGATTTTGCGTATCTCATGGAAGATGAAATCAACTGCACTCCGTCTGAGCTACGTAAATTAGTTGAACGCACGATAAACAATTTACTTCCAAGGAAATTTTGAGGTTACAATGATTTTTTTATGTTCTCAGTTCGACAGTTACAGTATGTCATCCGGTACTACCAACTATATAAAATATAATGTTGCGTATCGTAATAAACACTCTTTCGATACGCAACAAGGTTTCATAATGACTTCCTATTGTAACATATTCTAATTTTGTATTACTTTGAAAGATGAAAAACATATAAAATCATTAAAGCTCATATTTTAATTTTTTAAATGACAAATTTGTGTTATTAACTGTAAATACAAAGTGATCAGAAGTATTTCAGGTGGCAATAAAAAAAAATACTTAAAATTGATAAAATTGATACATAAATTTATTTTCTGTTGTTGACAGTGACATTTGAAAATTTAAAATAATAAAAATCGTTGTTTCCCTCACCCACATCCTTTTATTTCATAACATTACTCCCAGAGCAATAATCTAAACTTAAGATTCTAAAGTATTTGTATGACTTAAACTATTTGTATTTATAATAAAAATGACATGTCAAATAGTATTTCCGCCTTTATCTGGCGTTGTGCTAACTGTGGAATAAAAAAATTCCCAGAATTGTATTGCCAACTGAAACACTTACTTTTGATCACTCTGTAATTAGCTAAATATGCTATATGCAAAATAAAAGTTTGATTAAATAATGCATTTCATTTTATCGGTAAATGCCCAGCACTAATTAAATTTATTCATTTAGTTGACTGCATAATCCCAGCCTTAATTTATTCCAAATAAAAATGGTATCACACTTTTAAAATATACAAAATAAAACAGTATAGTTTGTAAATACCAGCTATTAGATGGTACATTTGACTGTGTACTCAATTATTTTAAATTAGTAAATATGTAAATTATTCTTGTTGAAAACTGATGAATTATTTAAAACAATAACATTTTAGTTTTAAAATAATCTCATGTGCATTTTTATGTGGAACAAATCTGACAAAATAAATTTCTCTACAAGTAGCTTACTTGTTTATTTACAAAACTAAGAAGTTAATGATCCAATATTCTCAGGTTTCCGGATACGATTTTATTTTCTAGCAGCGCTCCTGAAGGAATGTCTATTCGGTCGCCATGGTTCGCTATGATAATCACTGTGCCCTGATAAACAAACACATATGTTAAACATAACTCATTTATTCTTAATTCTAGGTTTAATGTTTCGAAGCTCTGTAACTGCAGTTCTCGATAAGAGAAGGGGACCTGAGGATTGATTTTTAGTACTGAATATACATTGTATGAGATTGAGAAGAATGTGTCAGTTGGAAGAGCTGGGCACGTAAAACTATTATCGAATGAATAATTGGTGAAATAAGGACAAAATTGTGGATTTATTGAAGGTGGAAAGAATAAACTGGCTTGTATACAGGTTGTTATGTAAGTGTACCGCCAACACTTAACTGCTCAGTAAGACGAGCAAAAGAAACAGTAATTCACTGTTATTTCTTTTCTGCAGTCTTTCATTTAAGTACAGGAGGTCTATTAATTCGCTACTTTTATTTACGAAAAAAATCAGGAATCAAGTAACATGTATATTGACAAATGTATTACTTGTCAAATTTGAAGTTTAAATCAATGGCATAACATACGAGTCAAACAAGTTAAGAAAAAACAGATATTTAAAAAAAATATATGAAATTAAAATAAATATTCAAATCGATCATTCGCACGAAACTCTAATAATCTTTCTGTGTCCATTCTTTCAAAATTATGACAAACTTTGACACATTGAACGCTACTGAAAAGTCACAATTGACATTTACAATTGCACTGATTATTTTTTTGACGTTTCTCAAAACCAATGAAATGCTTCATTGTATATGTCACTTGTCTGAGTTTTAACCAATCCTGTCATTATACTGAGAATAAAGCTCTTGTGATTATTCCCGGAAATAATCTCTGTAGGTGCTTTCTTGTTTGTGACAAATGATAGGTAGTTGTCAAATAATTATTTAAAACTGTCAACGCGTCAAGTAAAATGTGTGAAAAAAATCTATTTACTTCCATTTCAGATACAGAAATACACCAACAAATTTTGGAAACAACTTCCAAGAATACAATAATAAGTAATCAATCGACATGAATCCAGTTAAAAATCTTTTAAGTTGGTTGAATCGACCTCAACAGCTAAGTCAGAAAATAATCTAATTAAATATAACTCGAGAGTTCGATAAATTAGAAAATAATAATCCAGTATCTTTCTCAAACTTGTTGCCATTTGGAAATAGCCAATTAAGCCCTACGGTCTTTCGTGACTATTGCCTGGCAACAAGTTTTCGAAAGATCTGTCAAATTATTTTCAATTTATTCTCACTCTCTTGATATATTATACCTGAAAATACAGCATTCACTACCTGAAACTTGAATGAATGTTAACAATGAGATGTGATTGGTCCATTTAATATCTGTTTTGTGAGATAATGGAACCTCGGAGGAAGATAAAAAAAAATTGTTTGATATTCCTTCAATAGGATGCGGGCACCCACGTGATAATGAACAGCTGTTTCGGGAAAATTCACTGCGCCACCTACAAAATGAACTATTTTTTGGGACGAAATTTGAAAAGAACCAATAGGATGCGAGCACTCACGTGACACTGTGACAGCTGTCACGTGAGTGCCCGCATCCAATTGGTTCTTTTCAAATCTCGTCCCAAAAAATAGTTCATTTTGTAGGTGGCGCAGTGAATTTTCCCGAAACAGCTGTTCATTATCACGTGGGTGCCCGCATCCTATTCTCCTTATTTATCATGTGGTACATTTACGTAACACCCTGTACAGGAATTATAAATATGGATGATTTACCAGAATGGGAAAGTTTTATTTCAGGATGAATCGAATGGTATATACCTATTTCATTTGATCCTCTAGAGAGGAAAAACTTTAAATCTGAAATTATCTTAAATTTTTTATTGAAATAAATAAAATGTTACCTTTATTATACCTAATAGATTTTTGGTCGAGTGTATTTAAAGTTCGAATAAATCTTATTCGAAGCATGTCGTGATGAAATGTTGTGTCTAACACGAGAAGAAAGCATTTTTCCACTCTCGTTCGAACTCGAGTAGGAAAAATATCGCTTTTCTCTCTAGTTTGGCAAATAATTATTTCTCATATTAAACGCCTATGGCCCGATTTTCGTGATACACTCGGCATATGTAAATAATTGCTACACAATTGATTTTCAGCACTGAATACGTTTTTAGCTAGTTAAAATCGATCTCAAAACTTTATCTAAGGCACAAGTCCTTTCGATTATCTTATACATTTCATTAAAAAATGTCTACTGTGCCTACACTTTCTGACCATTTCTTCATTTCTACTCCTTTAAGGATTTCGAACATTCACTAAAATTTAGTTCAAGATTTTAGTTTTTTTAGTCAACTACTAGTTACTTTCAATTTATTGTTCATACAGATGGCCATTTATTTTGGAATAGAGAATGATTATTTCTGTCAAATCTGTAGTTAAAATTTTTAAGAAATCGATTATAAAATGTTTCTTGTTATAATTTTGTACTCTACTAACCTTGAGCGATACGCCTCTACCGAAGGTGACGTCACCGCTGACGGTGAGATGGTCCAACTCAATTAGATCTGGGATATTAGCAAACCTGGAGATGAATTCCTTCACTTTGCTGAAGTGGTTATCACCCAGCTTTACTAGCGGCGTCGTAGGGAACATCCTCTGCGGAGACATCACCAGAGTGCCGTTCTTCAAACTACAAACAAAAGTGTTTTCATTTCGAATTCATGTACCACCCAATTCTCAAAAGAGTTTTAGCTAGAATCTATCTAATACTGAAATTTGGATTTGTCAAATTATGCTAACCCATATTCCCAAAAAAGTTAAAATGAACTTTTAATATGTATAATCTTATTACCATTTAGTTTCCAGAAAATGAATTGAATTAACTTTTTTAAGTCAGACTAGCATAAGATTAGCTAATCCAAAATTCTGGTGTAGATAAAACTTATTTGTGTATCTGGTTGCTGGTGTTTATTATGTCGCTTAATATACTCAATTATTTTTTGACGTTTCTCAAAACCAATGAAATGCTTCATTGTATGTCACGTGTCTGCGTTTTAATCAATCCTGTCATTATTATACTGAGAATAAAGCTCTTGTTGTTATTCCCGGGAATATTCTCTATAGATGCTTCTTTTTGTGACAAATGCTAGGTAGTTGTCAAATAATTATTTAAAACTGTCAACGCGTCAAGTAAAATGCTTTATAAAATCGGTTTAGTTCCATTCCAGATACAGAAATACACGAACAAATTTTTGAAACAACTTCTAAGAATACATTAAGTAATCAATCGATATGGACCCAGTTCAATATCTTTTACGTTGCATGAATCGACCTCAACATCTAAGTCAAAAAATAATCTAATTAAATATAACTAGAGAGTTGGATAAATTAGAAAATAATTTTCCAGTATCTTTCTCAAACTTGTTGCCTGGCAACAAGCTTGAGAAAGATCTGTCAAATTATTTTCAATTTATTCTCACTCTCTTGTTATATTATTACCGAAAATTCGTGAGAGAAAAAAAGAAACACTTGAAATTTTTACACCGTCATAACTTGGCGAATTTTTAACTAATTTGAAAGAATTTTCGAGGGCGAAAAAGTTTGAAGTGTCTACTTTAAGGGGATACATGCCATCTTAGGATTAACCCTTTCCGTTCTCCCTCGACTCCCTAGAACAAAAATGTTTTTAGTGTAAAAAAGTTCATATGTGATGATCTGTACGGAGCTAAAAAAAACATTTGTGGACTCGATTCACCAACAGGGAAATAAAGATTATTTTAATTCCCTGCAAGGATGCAAAGAACGAAGTTCCTAACCACAATTTTGCACAGAGTTATACGTGTTTGAAGTTGAATGTACATTTTGGGGTTTTTGGCCTAAAAATGTGTTATGTGTTGGACGGGGAGGGAGCTTGATTTCATTTGACACTTAGTTCACTTAAAACAGTTTAAATTATTTCGACACATTATTACATGAACTGAACTAAGCAAACTGATGTACTTATTGGGGTGAATTACATCAAAGTAAAATAGAGTCAGTAATTCTAATACTGGAAATAAAGTCAGCGAAGTAACCCAGCGAAATCAATAACGTAGGGTTGTTGATTTTACGAATATACGAGACTTCGATTGTTCGGATTTATTGAACCTTCGAATTTAGATTCGAACAGTCGAACTTTGAAATATATCGAATTAAGCAAATATTTGAATTTACGAATTTTTCGAATTATTTTAAATGTTTTAACAGCTCGAAGACAAGTCAGTCAGACTGCAAACTGAGCATCGAGGGTTCAATTCTCGTCTTAGTCATTCTATTGCCAGATCTTAGCATCATCACAATTTTTACTAGGGACGTGTTAGATATTCTTTTTTAGGGAGTTCAATTCACTAACCATAGTATGGGATAAAAAGTCATGGTACATTAGTAAAACAACATCAATGCATTTGTTGTACATAAATTTATGTATTATTATTTATTTATAAATAATATAAATTATAATTAAGAGTAGATGGCTTAATTAAAATGCCTAACCTTGCAGAGATTTTGCGGGATACTTCGCCGAGTTTATTATTTAATTCATGGCCGCCTTTTCGCTTGAGCGTGTTTGGAGATGACAGATGGCGTTTATTCAGTGGCAAAAAAATAGAATATTCGAAGCTTCGAAGTTTTTCTGACGAAGTTCAAAACATTCGAATGTTCGAACGTTCAGAAATTCAAACTTCGTTGGAAATCAACGACCCTATAAATAAGTGATCTGGTTCAGTATGTAAGTTAGATCAGATCCATATGGCAAATGGAATACGCCTTATGAATTTGACCCTAAACCTTCACAAATCTTTATAAATCGCACAAATTAGATACAATTTCGCGCATATACTTATAAATGTCACAGCTATTTTATAATAATTTGTTTGACATCATTCCTTTTTTGTTTAATGGTTAAATAGATGAAAATTCGCCCTCCTATAATATTTATCAAAATAATTACACTTATAAAAAGAAATTACCTGTACAAGTTACTCATAACCAGCAGCAGATCAGACGTCTTTTTCACGGGCAAGAAGCGGGATCGAGGAACATTGATGCCGATACCGTTCTCGAAGGTTTTCATAGCGGCACCAACGGCTGTCTCCAGCTGGATTACGTTGAGGCCGTTACTGAGTGTCTTGTTGTTGATGATGATCTCTAGACTTAGTTTATCTTCGTTCAACACTCGCTCAATTGCTGTTAAAAAAATAGAATTTCAAATATAATAAAATAATATTATTCAAGCAAAGAATAAATGATCATGAGAAAAAAATCAGCTTTTAATTTCTAATGTTACGCGAGTTATTCCGAATTAAAAAAATATATACAATTTTCCTACGAATGTGAAGACATCCAAGACTTTAAACAATTGCACAATACTTAATTTCATCATCAAAATTGGCGAAACGAGCTCTACATTAACATATGTATTCTAATGTAAACAAACCATTTATCCTACCGAAGCTAGGCGAACGCAGCGCCTCTATAGTTGATTTGAGTTGTCAATAAATGATTCCTGATTTCAATGTTCGTGCTACGCCATTCTATCAAAGAAATAGCGTAGTGGGAGAAGACGCTTGAAGCTGCACGAACCTTGTAAAATTGAAGACCGCCATTTTTAAGGTTGGTTGATGCGGGAAATTTAAAAATTCAGCACGGCTAAGCCTCATGAACCGCGAAAAATATTCTAACTAAACAAATAACTTGTCTAAAGTTATTGCGTAATATATTATTAATAAATACATAAAATGGCAAATTTTACTTAATATAACCATGCCAATGTTGGAAAATATTTCACTTTAAAAGTGGTTGTTCGTATCTTTAAAGTTAGAGGTTGTAGCAAAAAAGCTGTGGATAATGAAATAATAAATAACTTTTATGCAACAAAATATCAACATTATTTTATTTATAAAAACTATTATTTGCAATAATTATACTTTGTTTTTGATTATAAATATTGTTTGTAATTTTAACGATCTTGTTGTACATTTATTTTATCAATTTTTGATAGCACTTAAAGCACTGGTTGGCAGTTTGAAATTACTCGGTTCCACTAGTTTGAAAAGTAATGTTATTATGAAATAAATGTGTCAAACAAAAATAGTACATTTTAATAAATTTTATAAAATAACCTAAAATTATACATGATTTTAATTAATAACCTTAATATTATAGATATATTTGATTGTGGAATAAGACACGTACAAAAAAGAATATCTTTTGGTTTAAACCTTCTACTATTAAAACACCCTGTCACTGAACACGACATTTTGCAACGAACAGAATAAAGTTTACAGTACCTAATATTTCTCGAGATGTTCACTTTTGGCATGACAACCTTAAAAATGACCGAACCCATAGCGTTCCTTGAAAATTGGATGCACACTCGTCCAAGAGTCTTCTTCTCCCACTACTCTATTTCTCTGCATTCTATGCGACACATGCATACGTATATTTTCCAAAATGTGGTAAAATATATGTAACGGTATTTTATAATTATAAAACAAAATAAATTTTGATAAAAGTTTTAAAAAGGAATGAAAGCTGATTACTTACCATCTAATTTAGCCCATAGATTGTTAGTGTTGAAAAATTTAAAAGTCTTGACAGACTTGAAGTCGTCTACGTGTTCTTTAGGAACTTGAGCAATTTCCAATAATCTAAGTTTGTTTTCATAGTGAATTAAAGTACCACCCTGAAACACAAACAATCATCTATCTTTTCATACCTAAAATCCCTAAGAATTTTATATTAACACTGGATAGCTAACTTACGCATACAAAGTGGTGCGGGTATGCCGCCATTTGTAAAAAAAGTAAAGCATTGTGCTATAGCAGGGCTCGGAAAACTCTTTGGAAATAAAGTTGAAAATGGGAATAAAAGTATTAATTTTCCATTTATAAAAAAATTAAAGAGATTTTTTTCACAGAATAATTGGTTTAATTTATGTTTATATTATAAAATACAATATTTTCGCGCGTCGTGTTTGCATGTCCTACAACAGGGCAAAACCATTGCCAACTTTATTGAATTGCACTGCGCTTACGAGGTGTGGCTATTAAATAACGAGACTGATGCTGTTTTAACATTCTATTTTAATTTCATACTTATTTACTTATTATCACTTTCAATATGCACCCCTCCTCTATCCCTACAATGCTCTATACGAATCTTCCATTGTTCGAAAGTCTTCTGTCCGCTCCTTCAGATCGCGTGCCGATTTCTCTTTCAAAGCTCAAATCTTGTTGCTATTAAGGCAAATTTCTCCTCAGGAAACAGATAGAAGTCGCACGGTGCAAGATCTGGCGAATAAGGCGGATGGTCCAACACTGGGATGCTGTACTTAGCTAGAAATCTCTTGACAGACATTGCGGAATGAGCCAGCGCATTGTTTTGATGGAGAAACCATGACTTGTAGTTCCACAATTCGGGTACTCAATAAATTATAAGTTTCAGTAGTAGTTTTGCCAAATTTCATGTGAAATTTCACAACAATTCGTTGCTCTAATGTTGCACTTAACATTTTTTCGGCGAAACAAAAAAACAACTCTAATTAGAACGAATGCTACGGTTATACAGATTTATTTACAGAAGCGAGAGGTACTGTATTCGAAAAAGAAAGCTTCACGCTAAAAAGCTGACGATCGCTGGTATTTGGTACATACGTACTTCGTCTTTAGCAGCGTCTGTCTCGTTATTTTATAGCCACACCTCGTATTATGGCCGTTTCATTTCATCATTTTGCCACATAAAAATTTGTCGTGCGTTTATTACAGTTTTGGTACGTCAAGTAGTGCCATCTAGTGCTTTTTATTTCTATTAAAGGAAAGTGACAACGCTGTCATATTACAAAAACAACCTTAAAATATTTTAAAATTAAAATTTATGTAATTAAACAAAATACATTTAAATGGAACTGGGTATTTTATTTATACATTCAATATTATTAAATATTATGACTTGTATTCTGACCTTTCGACTAAAGTGACTAACTAGTCTGGATTAAGTGAATTTCATTTGGCAATGTAGTATTATCTGTCACTTCATGTAAATAATGCCGCCATATTGTCTACCTATTTAAAATATTTGAAGTGTTTATAGGTCAAAAGAAGAAAGTATTATTGAATTATTGGTGTCAACGGTTACTATTTTACTGTAAATATCGTATGATAATAAAAACACAATGACTAGGTTTGTTTTTGGGATAAACTTGAATATCGTGCGGTCATATAATTCTTCGTTTTGGATGGATTAACCCCTAAAGAAATTCATCCGAAGTTGACAAAAATTTACGGGAACTCTGCTCCTTTCATGTTAACCGTTACAAAGTGGGCAGCTGAATTTAATCGTGGTCGCACGTCCCTCGAAGATGACCCACGTGAAGGACGGCCAAAAACCGCCACCACACCGGAAATCATCGAAAATGTGCATGATATCGTGTTGGACGATAGGCGAGTGAAGGTGAGTGAGATAGCTGGGGCTGTGGCGATATTGGAAGAAACCACTACACGCTAGAAATGAAACAGCAGTCCAAGCATTGGGTGGAAGCCGGTGGTTCAGCGCCAAAGAAAGCGAAGTCGATCGCATCTGTCGGAAAGCTCATGGCCAGCATGTTTTGGGATGCGAGAGGGATTCTGTTAATTAATTACCTTGAAAAAGGCAGAACAATTACAGGTGAATATTACTCCAAGCTTCTGCTTGGCTTGCAAAAGAAAAAAATCATATATCACCAGGACAACGCACTTGCACACAAGGGTGCGTTGGCGATGGGAAAACTGCGGGATTTGAGGTACGATTTGCTCGACCATCCCCCATATTCTCCTGATTTGGCACCCTCAGACTTCCATCTGTTCCCAAACTTGAAGAAATTTGTTTCTGGGAAGCGCTTCGCGTCCAATGATGTAGTTGAGAGAACCGTAGATGAATATTTTCACAGCCTTCCAGACTCTCTTCCAGGAAGGAATATTGATGTTGGAGAAACGCTGGACCAAGTGTGTTGAAGTCAAGGGAGAGTATGTAGAAAAATAAAATCAGTTTTTAAATGAAAATCGCAATCTTTCATTGTCAGGCCGAGAACATTTCACCTTACCCTCGTAACTTCCAAGCACTCAATGCATGAAATTGATAATCTCATAACATCCGTACTTTCAAAAGTTGCCCAGCTAAATTTGATCTCTACGGCGTATTACTCTACAAATATTATTTATTAAAGATAGTTCAATTATCTGTATACTCGTATGTATTTTTTACAGGTTGTACACAGCAACTATAAATTGAATTATAATTACACAAATCTGAGTTTATAATTAACAAATTAGGTCTAAAATTGATAAAAATTTCTAACCTCCAAGTACTCACTGACACTGACAGCCAGTGATGCCAATACTAACACAAAAGTCGCTAGTTTTTACCGAACGATATTTTCGAACAATTTTGAGATATGTAATAGTATTAATATCGGATGAGGACGCAAAAAAAAATATTCGTCTGATTTATTTTAAATATTATTTAAAAAATAAAATAAAGATAAGTCTTAACCTTATTTGTAAAAATATATTTATCTTTCGCCTTTAAAGTTTGCCAACCCTTGCAATAGAGAAATGTATGCTTTGTCTTTTCTGCAAATGGCAGCATACCTTGCCTCACGCGTAAGTTAGTTATTTAGTCATCTTACAAAATCATTGATATCGCAAAGAACTTTTGTAATTGCAAAATCATAAACTCAGAATTGAAAACTAAGTCGAAGTTATCAGGCATAATTTACGAATTTATAAAGCGTCACCGCAACCATTATACTATTATATAGTATATTTAACTGACCTTGACATCAGCGCGAGTTTTATCAGTGACTTCCATGACGAACTCTAATCGCTGCTCGGTGCTGGAACTCAACAACAAGTCGAGGATCTTCATGTCGACGGTGGCTCCCAGGTTATCAATGTTGCTGATGAAGCAGTACTGTCTGCCCTGTTCCAGGAACTTGCGCAGCAAGCCTGACTTCTGGAAGCTCCAGTAGAAGTCACCGTGACCTGGCGGGTACCTGACATGAAATCCATACGTTAAAATGTAATTTATATTCTAACCTCAATTATATATACATTTAAGGGGTTATACTACCCAGCAAATTTTTTGTTTTTAATTTTTTTTATTGGCTTAAATGATGCATAAACTATTTGAAAATGATATTCAAAAAACTATTTTGGGAGACAAGTTATGAAAAACAATATTTATAGCTTATTTTTTGAGACGCCTCTAAGCGCTCTGAAACGTTTAAAAAAGCCGTTCAGCATCGAATCATCTGCAAAGCGCTCTAGAAGACCTTGCGTCGTTTTGAAAATAGGCTGAAGAGCGAAATGCGTGCTTGGAAGGGCAGTATGGTGCTGGGATAGCAGAGTAAAGGTAAAAAAATAGTATCCCTATATTTTGAATATTTCATATAGCGTTTTTCTCGAAACTCTGTTTTTCAAATTGGTGTGCAGCATAGTTCGCTTCATTTTTCTCGGATTTACTTGAAATTTTAACTGTAGCTGTACACACGATTTTTAAGAATGATAAATAATTACATTTGCAATAAACAATTTAAGTTCGATTTTTTGCCAAAAAATGAGGAAACAAATGAAAATTGATGCCAATCGCATTTTCAAAAATATTTTATAATCTTAGATACTTCCAAAGAAAAACTAATGTAGATTAAGAAAAAAATTATTTTTTTTGCTCTAAGTGGTGTACGGAGACTGATACAGTGCACGCCAATTTCCTCCTAAAAACAACATTTGTTAAAGTTACCTAGTGCCAGGACGCCATTTTGTATCGTAAATTTAAATAAAAAATACATTAATACATGTATAATAAAGTCTCAAAATTTCATTTTAATCCATTGATTAGTAATCGAGAAAAAAATTCCGAAAAAAGTTTCACTTTTCAGTGTGCCTGGGTAATATAATGCCTTAACTGACAAAACATTCTTACATTCCAAGTTACAGAATCTATGTAACTCTCTCTTTCTTTTAATAAGGCGGGACTACAGAGTGATCAAAAGGAATTGTTACAGTTGGCAATAAAAAAAACTACTTGAAATTGGTAAGCCTGATACATAAATTCATTTCCTGTTGTTGACAGTGACATTTAAAATTTAAATTTGAGTACATTTATTATTACATTTATTTCTAAAGTATTTCTATTACTTAAAAAGTCAAAATTCTATTAGCTGTCACACTCCTGACATAACCTATTTGTATTTATTAGAAATGTCAAATAGCATTTCTGCCTTTATCTGACCAACTGTGGAATAAAAAGATCTCTGGAATTGTATTACCAACTATAACAATTCCTTTTGATCACCCTGTACATGTCACTTGCATTGGTATGGCTCGACCCCTCTATTTAATGTCCTTACGCCAAACTGAGGATAGTTTACCATGACCATTTGCATCTGCATTGTATATTAAAAATATGTTCTAGTTGGTTGTGGTCTGTGAGCTAACTCTCTCACTAATGCGAGAGTCTTTCTTCTCGTTCCTTTCCATCTCTCCTCGGCGTGACGTCATTTATATAACTCGCTATTCGAAGCACTCGGACACATTCGCCGAATTTATTTGGCATTTTTAAAGTAACCCGGTAAGTTCCTTCCTTTTAATTGGCACGTTTTAAGTAACCCAAAACAGTTTCCGAATTACCCCAGCGATTTTACTAGGTTGGCCGGTTGAACCCATTTCCTATTTCTTTCTAATCAACTTGTGTTTAAATAAGAAAAATAATAGGAAAAATTTGTCCTAACATTTGTCAAAGTTCCAGAATAATACAGCAACTGAGTCAACCTACTAAGTCATCGTTAGTTCCTGGTCAGTTCAACTCTTAACCATAGATGGGTTTCGCTCTAGTGGAGCTCATCAGTGTGATGCCATCCATTATTCAGTTAGACCAACTAGTGACTAGTGAACAGTGATAACGACAGAGTTGAACTGACAAAGTTAGAATCTTTTAAACTTGGCATGATGGCCTGAGAGGTACGGAGAACCATGCAGTGCCATCTACCGGATAAAAAGGCAAGCTGATGTCGTTGTTTATCAACTTATGTTTCTTGTTATCTGTTTTGAATTGATGGCATCGCAATTTGTATTTAAGCAGATTAAATTTGTTGCTAATTTCTGCAACTTACACTACATCATTTATTTGGAAGTAACACGAGTTAGTTCTAGATCAGTTCAGAGTTGAACCTAAAGTTGCCAAGTAAATATGGCCATTTATATTTTTATTATAACTAAAAGTTAGTAAAATTTGAACTCTGCAACAGTTTGTTACTCACCACGCCTCGATGTCCTTGTCCACGTCACTGTCCTTGGCAATCGGCAGCAGCGAGTCTCTGTTAACCCGAGGGAAACATGACTGATTGAAGGTGTGGATCTCTACCTTCAAACCCTTGTACTTGCGCACGATCTTCGCTGTGTCGTCGTCTGTGTTGAAGGAGTTCATCAGCACCAATGGCACGTTTGTTTTATATGTTTTATTCAAGTGCTAAAAAATATAAAATTTTGTGTGTTACAATGACACTCGTATTCCAATTGCAATTTAGCTCATTATTTTGTAATAGATGTACTATAATACAAAATTAAAATTTTATTTAATACAAAAAATCAAATATTTTATTGAATGAATTTAATTTAAAATAAACTAATCAACAATACTTTGCATTAAAGCGTTCTACATTACCGACAAGATAAATTTAGTTCATTGGAGCAACACGAGAGTAACTTGGTAATAAATTTTGTTCCATTTTTTTATTAGTTACTTGTTTTGTGACCTTCAAAACATTTTCAGTAATAATATAACAAGAGAATGAGAATAAATTGAAAATAATTTGACAGATCTTTCGAAAACTTGTTGCTCTTGTGATTATTCCTGGGAATAATCTCTGTAGATGCTTTTTTGTTTGTGATAAATGATAGGTAGTTGTCAAATAATTATTTAAAACTGTCAACGCGTCAAGTAAAATGTGTGAAAAAAATAGGATGAATCGACCTCAACAGTTAAGTCAAAAAAAAATCTAATTAAATATAACTCGAGAGTTCGATAAATTGGAAAATAATTCTCCAGTATCTTTCTCAAACTTGTTGTCATTTGGCAATAGCCACTCAAGCCCTACGGGCTTTCGTAACTATTGCCTAGCAACAAGTTTTCGAAAGATCTGTCGAATTATTTTCAATTTATTCTCACTCTCTTGTTATATTATTACTGAAAATTTAATTTCGTAGTATTCAAACTTTTGTTAACATTTAGTTCATTTAGGCAAAAGTAGATAGCACTACAAAAAATAATTTGCTAAATCAAAATTAGCTTAGAACTGGCATTTCTTCTTCACTTGTTCTGTAACATACATTTTTTAATAAAAATGTTGTAGGTATTTATTTAAAATATGCAAATTGGTGAACCATGAGACCCAACTGGGATTCGAACCCAGAATACTTTTACATGTACGTAACTATATGGAGCATATACTCCAATATAGAATACTTCAAATATCGCATTAATTAGCATGAACTCGTTTTTAAATGAAAGTTATTTACTATTACATGAAATTTCACTTTACTATGACAGGCTGTCAATAAACGGAAACAAACATAATAGCAAATATTTCAGCACGTACGAACAATCGATCCATGAATTAAATAATAATAATAATCAAGTCTCAAGGTTGATTCTATTGAAACTAAACACACAATATAAATGCTTGACCATGTTTATTTTTAGGCCCGGTTGCATAAACCATTGTTAGCTAATCACGTTGTTAACTAAGCGAAACTGATCAATTAGAAAAAAACGCAGCTAAGTAATGACTACATTTTTAACAGTATACTATTTTAAAACGTTTTAATTTCTATAGTATGCATTAAACTAATAATTATGTTTTACCATTGCTATTTAACAATAAACATTTTAATGCTGATATGTAATTATAATACCTATAAAAATTTGGTGTGGACACCACACGACTTTCTTATACACAGCATATTCCATGGCATTTAGATGGGCGGTAAGAGAATAGATGGCTTAATTAAGACGCCTAACCTTGCAGAGTTTTTGCAGGAAACTTCGCCAAGTTTATTATTAATTCGTGGCCGACATTTCGCGAATTATACGTGAGCGTGTTTGGAGATGACAGATGGCGTTAATTCAGTGGCGAAAAATCCGAAAATACGTAAATTCGAAGCTTAAAAAAATCAAAAGTTCGAAGCATCGAAGTTTTTCTGACGAAGTTCAAAACATTCGAATGTTCGAACGTTCAGAAATTCAAACTTCGGTGGAAATCAACGACCCTAGAGGGAAGCCACAGGGATAATTTTAATATGCTGAAAATTGTTTGTCGACTGTGGGAATCGAACCGAGGTTCTCAAATCCACAGACCGACTCGATACCACTGGCTATTATTAACTTTTATCATGCGGTTTAGCTAACAACATATAGTTTGCATTATTTTATGCAACAGGACTGCAGACATTTATAAAGAATGTTTATTGTAAGTGGTACATTATTGCTAACTCGAGAAGTAACGGAGCTACGAAGTCGGTTAAATTAGCAAACAATTTCTATTTTGGAAGACAATGAGCGAAGCAAGATTTTTTTTAGACCAATGGTTCTCAAATTTTTTCTCTTCACAACACGAAATTAGTGGTTAGTGTTAGTAGTTATGGTTAGCGTTAGAAGTTTGACATATGTATTCCTCTAGTAGCGGTCACAACAACGAACTTAGCCCAGCGCAGGTCTACGCTAATCGTGGTTAGCGTAGAAGTTTGTAAACTTCAAACTTTTAGTTAGTGGTTAACGGCACAGCCAATCAAAAACGAGGAGTAAAGTGACAGTTGGTTTTCTCAGTTTGAATTTTATGTAACGAAAATGAATCGAAGCACAATAAAAAAGTTGTTACTTGCAACTTTAATTGTGCAAATGAAAAGAAATAAAAAAACAAATACAAGATGGTGGGTTCGCCCAATCAACCAAAACCGAACAAATCAGGGAGACTGGAATAATTTGATTCAAGAAATGAGGTCATATGATGAAGACATGTTCTTTAATTACACCAGAATG
Organism: Pterostichus madidus; assembly: GCA_911728475.2. Lineage (NCBI taxonomy): Eukaryota > Metazoa > Arthropoda > Insecta > Coleoptera > Carabidae > Pterostichus > Pterostichus madidus. The sequence continues at coordinate 12,582,307 of OU452315.1, forward strand.
ACCATAGCTCAATTTGATTTGTTGTTAGAACTTGTAGGACCAATTTTAAAGAAAAATAGTAGAAGAAAACCAGTTCTACCAAATCAGAACTACAGACAAAATATCAGAACTCAAACAAACAAAACTGTAACTATTTGTCAAAACTTTAAGTTGACAACTGTGACATCTATTATAATTTCTTGTAATATCTATAATTTTCAAAAATGTGCACTACATTACCGGCAGAAACATAAATTCGAAATGATTAATTTGGGACATTGTGAACGATGTATTTTAATCTGTAACTACTAACTATAACCACTAACCATAACCACTAACACTAACTACTAATTTCGTGTTGTGAATGAGGCTTAACTACTAATTTCGTGTTGTGAATGAGGCTTATTTTAAAATGGGAACCTATTTTCTCTATTTGCTTATTCGATTCAGTATTTTTTTTCTGAATTCAACGAATACAACGTTAAATACCCTTACATTATAATTTTTTGAGAAAAATGCGTATTAAATAAATAAAATAAATATATCATCACGCCTTCTACCCATTACTGGGCGTGGCACTGTGCCGAAGCAGATCTCGGTAAGTGATATATTTTGCACATGATGTGCGGTAACCAGCCGTCAAATCACAGCCCCCAAAGATGTTAGTGGTGAGGGAGCCACAGGGATAATTTTAAAATGGTGAAAATTGTTTGTCGCTGCTTGGCAGAGCGATTCATGTATTACGTAAACACTAAAGCCTTATTTCCACGTCTTAACATAGTCTTAAGCCCCTGGCACATATAGCGTCAAGACTCCGAGTCTACCATTTGACTGCCAAAAATAGAAACGCCTCTATTTTCAGCAGTCACGACTGCCGAAAACCAACTTCATTTTGATGCTGGTTTTTTCGCTATCTTCCTTTGTTGTTTGACGTATGAATTATCATTGTTTGATATTTTGTACATTTTTATAGTTAAATTCATTTACTTTATACATAGTTAGATACTTTTAAGTTTTCATATTTCATTTATAGTTCATGTCAATTTTTTTTAATTTAATTTTTTGTTTTATATTTCGTAGTTTATAGTTTTTATATTTCTTAATAGTCGATAAATATTTTAAATAATACAAATTAACAAATAACTCGTTAAAATTAACAAATATTTAATTCTGACTGTCAGAAACACTGACTCTATATGTGTCACCCGTTTTGGACGTGACTCTCAGTTTTTCAGCAGTTTGTAGGAGACTCGGAGTTTTGACGCTATTTGTGCCAGGGACTTTAGTTTTAATTTTTCGACATAACCTTGAGAGTTTGTCATATGTGAATACAGCTGAGTGTTTTCAGCTACTGTTTTAGTCTTAGTCTTTGTCTTCGTCGCTCCACATAAACACAAAGTTTGCAGACTTCATACTTTTGTAATTAGATAGAATCGCGATCTAATTCAAGATAAGACGAAATATAACACGATTAAATAAAACGAAATAAGACGAACTTCTTGTAAACATAAAATATATATGTATAACATAAAAGAAAGTATAAATTATAAAAATACAAAAAGTTATAATTAATATTGAAATTAAACAAATTATCCGACAATGGAAACAACAATGTATGATTAAACTAGTATTCAAGTTACTAAGTTACATTGCAAAACCTACATCTTGCACAGATGAGGAGAGCCAAACTTGTCTCTACGAAAGCCAATCTACCACTCACTAATCATTGTTGTTTCCATGGGATGTTCTGACAAAGGGTAAGGGGGTGGTATCGTTCCGTTGGTCGAGATAGCAGTTTCCACGCATGAGTTTACATCAAAAAACCTAGACGGGGTGAGTTACAAAGGTTAACTCTATCCGACCAGACGCTTAGCTATAATTTACCCAGATATGTCATCACATTCCGTATAACCAGACGCGACAATTCAGAAAAGCTATAAACTTGATAAATAATGATCTACGGAATACTGAAGTTATTATTACATATGCACTAATAAATTTGATAAATAAAATAAACTCTGTCAAGTCAACTTTAGACAGATACTTAAGATAACACTTAATTAGTCTGTATCTCTCGAAGCTGACTTGATAGTGAAATATCATAATTTATAAAAAAAAAACAAATTCTGAATTGTACGTTTTGTTACACTTTCGACATAGTCTTTCGTCGCTGTTATGTAAGAGAGAGTTAGCTGCTGTAATGCTATCTCTTGTTATGCTGCAATATACAGTCAATTCTATGCCGTATTTATCATATGTCATTAGGTTTGTGTTGGGAATACAATAAATATAGACAATAGAATAAAAATAGTAATAATATCCACTGAGAAAAAAATAAAAATTACTGGATTAATAGCAACAACAAAACTAACAAGTCAAAAATAAATTATTTAGTCGCTGTCATTTTAAAATTTATTTCTTTTCTTTGATTTTATAAGTATAATTGCAATTTAATCATATTTTAATAATATAAAATTCAATTTTGAAATTTAAATTACTATATTTGAAATATTCTGGTTTGCTCGCTACAATAATGTCTCAATTTTTCAAATTATTTTGGAATTGTATAAATTAATTAAACTAGTGCTTAATTTTAATAGTAATTACTGTTCCTCATTAATAATTTTATATAATTTTTCAAGTATTTCAAATTGTTTTATACAATTATTTTCTCATTTAAGTGAACAAACCTTCACTAGAATAATGAATTAAGGTTATGTTTATGTTAAGAGCTGGAAATGGTTGGAATTTTTCTGACATAAACAGAAACAAAAAACCAAAAACAAAGACTAAAACAGTGACTATGTTGAGATGTAGAAACGTAGCTTAAAGTAAAATATTTCTAATTGCAGCGCCATTTTATACAGATCCTGCAATCATTGCACATTCCACAGCTTGGTATACTTTAATGTCCATGACAGTACAAAGATTATTTTTATTCTTTGCGCTTAGTATTTACAAAATGCAACAAAGTATATTATTTCTTACTTACTTCGATCTGTTGTACAGTCAAATCCAAGAACGTAAGATCATTCCTGACTGAGATGACCGACTTGGGACCATGGCAGCCCATGGAGGTACCTAGCCCACCATTCAACTTGATGACTACGAGTTTTTCTAACATGTTATGGATTAAATCTGTCGTGGGTGTTTGTAGAGTGCTGTAGTTTCGGACAGCGTCGTCTGGGAGCTTCTCGATTTTCTCCCAGTCTACGCTGGGACCTTCTTCCTGGAGGAACCTACAGGAAAATATTCAATTCAAGTCAAAAAGTTTAAAATATTCCTCATTGTTCTGTACTCGATCATTACCTGTTACCGATTGTTAAATTAATGACAAGTATTAGAGCTCTACAAATCAAAGTCAAACCGTGGCTGAAATATGCCAACTACTGAAAATAATTATAATTCGGAAAGGGAGCAGCCTCTTTAAACTGCACATTTTTTAACGTTTTTTTTTTTTGCTAAATCCATTTAAGCTCGACAAACCAAAGTAAAACCGTGGCTGGAATGCGCTTTAACTCCACCCATTCAGGTATACAACGAATGGCGTGGCTCTACATTGGCGTGAAATATACAGTCTCAGTGAAAACACTTGGCCGTCGCATCATGTACGATATGCACATTTATACAAATATTAATGATATGTTTATTTATTATTAATAATCCATTATAATTATTATTCTTTTGACATGCCATTTTCATAAATGGAAAAAAAAAGCTATTCCAAAAAATATGATAATTTTATATGTTAATCTATTGACAACTCCAGCGCTCGAATACGCCACCTAGCGGTAAAAAAATAACTACTCTTGAGGGGACTGTTTCATTTATTGTGCATGTTTGTATGGCAAACATACGTGTTTCTATAACGTTAATTTTTATTTTTTTCTATGAAATAACCTACAAAAAAATTTAATACGAACTGTTGCTTTGAAGGATGCAAATCATTCTGAACTATTGCAACTTATGATAAAAAATCATCCTCAGTTAATAATTTGTAATACATGTTCTGGCAGCAATTTTTTAACTCAAACATTACACTACTAATTTCATACATTAATAAATGTTCTTGTAATTTTGTATGCCGGCCTGTAGAACATAAATGTAATTCAGAATCTTCAGAACATGCAATTAATATAATTTTGTATTGAGTAAATATTGGATGTTTACATTTTTAAATTTTAAATTTTTATAGTTGAATACCTACCCCCCATATTAAGCATGTATTTTGTAACCACAAATTATTTATCTATGCGAAAATAATATTATTTAAGCAAAGAGTAAATGATCATGAGAAAAAAAAATCTGCTTTTATTAATAACAATAGTTTCGATTCTGGTAGTATTCTGTGTTACAACCACTTATTTCGTATTATAAGTGAGGCTTAAACTAATCAATAAAGCGATGCTAGCATACACATAATTTGTTTACCTGGTGAAAAGAGCAGAGAATCCATCGAATTCCTTCTTGAGCGAGTCCTTCTTGCTGGGCGGCGCCGTGGACAACAGCTTGTCCAAGTCATGCTGCAGCAGAATCTGCGCGTCTCGTTTTGTGAGCTCTCGGAATTCACGAGAATCGCTAGGCACTCGCTGGTGACCTTTGATCTGCAAAACCGAAAATATTTTATTAGTGCGTTACATATAGGCCGTATTTGTTTGGGAACTTTGGGTTCAACCCTAAACTGACCTAGAACTAACCCGTGTTACTTCCAAATAAATGATATATCTCAAGTATCAGTTATAAATATTAGCGGTAAACTTAAAATCTGAATGCATGTTCGAAGCGACATCTGCTTAGTTTTGTTTGTGTGTTAAATTGCACTTTTAATTGGATGTTTTAAGTCATCTTTATATGTTTTATATGTAGTCAAAAAGCAAATAACGTCAAACTCTGTCCATTTTTTTATAATTTTGTCATCAACAGTATCAAAATAATTTATTTCGGAGTCACAATTATCTGTCATAATATTATCCTCTGTGACTACTATATTGCAAGAGACACATACTGCATATTGCTCTTCCATCACCTGCATCAATAATAGTTTTGTATATTTTTCCAGAAAATTATTGTAAAATTACTTACGTATTTCATAAAAATAGCTTCTAACCTCTCTATACTAATACAAATCGCGATGCCGCCACGAATAACAAGAAATACAAGTTGATTAGAAAAGGATACCAAACGGGTTCAACCTGCCAACCCGCTAAAATAGCTGGGGCAGTAGAGTCAGATTAAAATCTGTTCTGGGTTACTTAAAGCGTGCCAATTAAATAAAAGTAACCTACCGGGTTACTTTAAAAATCCCAAATAAATACGGTCTTAATAAGAACAAAAATTACCGTGATAGTTTAAAGCCGTATTTATTTCAGGGTTGGCAAATTTTGACCACTTGTTAAAACCGCCCTGATCAATATTTAATTTTGGACAGTGGTCAAAATCGGCATTATACTCATTTTTTAAGTTTAGCTGAACTGACAGCTATTGTCGGTATCACAATCCACTATTCCCTAGTTGGTCTAGTTGGATAAATGATCGCACCATACTGATGAGTCTGTAAGGACGAAACGCGTCTATGGTTAAAGCTGAACTGACCAGCCGTTTGTTGATGACCTGATAGTTGATGCAAACGTGCTGTAAAACCTTTGTGGAATTATGAGACAAGTGATGGAAAATTTATTTTTCCTATTTTTTCTTATTTATTAAGATTCAATTCCACGTCGCAATAGTCATTTTGTCTTTGTCATGATTTTATTATTTTCTCGCCTGTCATTTCTAAGTTTGTGACATTTTTGATACATAAATAAAGACTGAGAAATAAGAAATGGTTTATAAAATTTTGGGTAATCAAATGCAGAAATGCGTTTGTCATCTTGATTATTTTGCGCTGGAGTTAGATAATTCAGGACCTTTAATTAATTTAACTGTAGTACAAGAGGTAATGTCCATTATATTTTGTATTTTCATATATTATTTATTAATATATAATAATAATACATATAAAAATGTATATTCCTTTGAGCTTTATTGTACAAAATTACATATTTCAATAAGGTAGGTAATATATTTCGTGGGATAAGATAAATTTATATTCGGTTATTATTTAATAAATGCAGTATTAGGTTTCATTTATAAACTAATTAAATTTTATACAGTAATAAATATTTTAATCTGATATTTCAATTTTAGGTTATGTTGTAAAAATGTCAATCCAATACCAATGTAAACGTTTTAAGTACAAAATCTTGAATCACATGGATACCGAATGTGACGTTATCGTTTTCATGCAGGGAATGAAGTTTACCAATTTTGATTATGAACGAATTACGAACTTGTTTAAAACGCGCGAATACGAATGATAACTGTAGAATGTTTTTAGTATTATAGTTTTTTCAAAATGTTTAAATTAAAATATTCATATAATAAATATAATTAATTATTCATTGATGTTTCCAAGGGATTACTTGTACTTCGTGGTTTCGTTTAAGTATAATGTGAGTTTTGTCCAATTTGGACTGTCCATTTTGTCCATAAAACCCGGTTTTTACCACTGCCCTGGTCAAAATAAAAAATAAGTGTCTTTTTGCCAACCCTGATTTATTTGGGATTTTTCGGAACTTGTTACAAAAATAACTATTCTTGGTAAATTAAATAAGAGTCTCTGTGGCAGTTTCACGAACCCTCTGTAAAAGTTTCACGTACCACTTGGGGGTTCATTGATCCCTTGTTCAGAATCCCTGCCCTATACGGTAAAATGCATGTTAATATACTCGTATTTACTTATTTATTTATTTTATTGTCGGAAAACTAATATAGTAGATTTTGTTTAATAATTTCGAAAAATTAACAGCAGAAATTGTTCAATAACGTTCAAGATATTATAAATAAAACAATAACTATCAATGAAAAACTTTAACAAAAATATATAGTTTAAAAAAAAAAGGAATCAAAAGACCCAGGGTTCTTGCAAGAAGGCTTTGATGAGTTCCCGTTGAGACTAGAATGTGTGCAACTTGCATACTCTTAAAATATATTTTTTTAATATTTAAACTTATTTATATTTCTTCATTTAAAATTGTAAAATAACCACGTTGTGGTTAAGTGTTGACTTGAAGATAAACACAAATGAATGTTCGAAACGTCTTCTTTTTGAAATGAAATAAATAAAATGTTATTGTAATCAATTCATCAAAGCCTTCATCCAAGAACCCTGGATCTTTTGATTCCTTTTTTTTTAAATCAATGTACGGCTTAATAATTGAAACCTTAACAAAAATTTACAGTCTTAATTTTTTTAGCTACGAGAAAAATAAATATAAATAAAAAAAATTATCACCTTTTACGAAATATGTACTCTCACATAATAAATTAACTCAGCGATATATTATGTAAAACGAGTCCAATATTTATAATTATTATTAATAGTGATACTAAATTAGAGGTACGCATTTTATATTCGTATAATAATTTACGAAGAAACTATAAATAACACAAATACATACAATGTTTTTTAAATATATATTTTTTTAACGATCGTTGCTAATTTAACATGTCACTCAAAATAATATATTACAAAATGATTCTTGCAATATACGACAAAATTTAAGATAATAACTTACGTGAAGTACATAACGTGTTAAGTTACAAATAGTGTTTTCCTGGTTTCCTTCAAGCTTTATCTTTTAATATGTTATATTTCTTAAAAATAATTGTAATAATTCCTTGGGTTTTTTAGATATATTTTTTTTAATTTACCTCTATAGATAAATGAATGATTTAAGTTTGTTGCGTGAACGAAAGTTTCTGGGTAGAAGGAATAAACTAGTTTATTCATAATTAATTACGAACATTCAAAACATACGTCATTTTATATAATTTTACATTGAAAAATCTAAATACTAGATGCAGGCTGTCTGTAAAATAATAGTAGTTTATATAACAAGACAATAAAGTTCGTCATTATTTGTCGAGGAGAAAGATTGAATTCTAAAGGCATTTGTGTATAGGAATTGAGCCATAATTATTGTGATAAATAATTGATTGTAACAATACGAGGGCAGGGTGAAAAGTCCCTGAAAAATAAAACAGATGGCGCCACAATCGCAAATCTCATGTGTCATCTTTAACTAGAACGCATTAAAATTTTCAGACTGATATATCATTCAGTTCTGCTTTGACACCCATCGAAAGCAAGCAACCTTGAAGATTTTTGAAAACATGAAAAAAAGTGAGTTTCGCGTCTTGATTAAACATTATTTCTTGCGTGGAAAAAACATTACGCAAACCAAAGCATCGCGTGTTTAACATTATGGGGACTCCTCACCATCGATTGGAACGATTCACAAGTGGTTTACTGATTTTCGTTGTGGTAGTATGACCACAAAGGACGCCGAACGTTCTGGTCGTCCAATTGAGGTTACAACGCCAGAAATCGTCGATAAAATCCATGGTATGATATTGGACGATCGGCGAGTTAAAGTGCACGAGCTTGCTGAGGCTACGAGCATCTTAACCGAACGGGTACAGAACATTTTGCATAAATTTTTGGTTTTGAGAAAGCTATCTGCCAGATGGGTACCGCATTTGCTCTCTGTTGACAACAAAACAAGCGCGACTGTGTGACAAGTTCACAGGAGTGTTTGACGATGTTCAAGCGCAATAAGAAGGACTTTTTGTGGCGTTTCGTAACCGTGGACGAATCATGGATCCATCACAGTATACCAGAGACCAAAAATTTTCCATCACTTCTCACAGTTCCACAAAAAATTTACAGCACATTTGAATCAACTGACCAGCCATTTGATGATGACCTGATAAGTTGATTCAAATGTGCTGTAAATTTTTTGTGGAAGTCATGGAAATTTTTTTTTCCAATTTTTTTAATAGGTTCTACATTAATAATACAAAGACAAAATGTCAATTATGATGTGGACCTGAGTCTTAATAAATACGAAAAATAGGGAAAAAAAATTTTTTTCGTATAATTTCGGTTTCTATTCCTTTTACCCATTTTTAATTGATTCGTATTTACATTTATCGATAATGTCAAGTCAATGACAAGGATCTCAATATTTTTTTCATGCAACTGCTTGAATTTTAGCGATTCATTAACTTTGAAGGACCAGTAACTATAGAATCAACAAACAATTTATTGAACAGTTTTTATGCAACCCACCAATTATATTATCAAATAACAAGAGAAAATAATTGCCAACATAAATTCATATGTCAAAAATAATAACGAATTCGTTAGAAATAATTATGTCGATTATCTAATAAAGAACGATGTTACTGACTAGAAAAATAACGAATATCGTTACAGTGTGATAACGGAATCAAATATAACGAAAATCTTTATAATAACGATCTGTTATAAAAATATTTTACAGAGCCTGTTAGTATGGATAGGTTTTTACAAAAATAGTCATGTAAAGTACGTATCCAAGGATACAACAAAAATAACAGTCTGATAAAGTACAAAACAGTCTGGTAAAGATTTTACCTGACTGTTATTTTTGTTGTAACCTTGGATACGTAGTCTGCTGTCAGTACAATTTATATAAAAAAAATTCACATTTTGAATTATTTATGATTACATATTAATTAAATTAAACGGTTTCAGAAAAAAATTGTATACCTAATACGTCAAGAAAGAGACACCTTTGTTATACCGGAACACAGAACATCTTATGGTTATTATTCACTGATAACACGACTAATGAGGCCAGCGAACGAAACGAATTATCCGCCTCTAAATATGCAAAATATTGATATATTTAAAAGACATGCGAAACTAGTTTATTTAAACAAATTTATATAATAGAAATATATTTCATCACATCTTTATAATTTTGCATGTTGTTTGTAATAATAAATAAATAAATAAATAAACACTTCACTTAAAGTTAATGGTGGTCAATTATTTGTATATTCTTATTCAAAATTAATTAATAAATGAAGAAACAGCAATTGACATTCCTTCGACAAATTTCTCACCCTTGGTATTGTTATAATATAGCCTTGAAAAACTACTGAAGGTCAAAGTCAAAGTCCTTACACCATTTTTTTTTATGCTTAAAACAACTGATCATGAATCTGACAGATCAATGATGAGATATAGACAGAAATTATTGTAACAAGGTGGTTTTTGAGTTGACTGCAGATATTCTGTTAGTTTGCTTCTCTGTGTTGTGCGATAAGATTCTGAGAAAAATCTTATCGTGGCAACGAATGTGTGTGGTCATCTGCAGTCTTCGGCCATGTGTTGCATCCCCAAAATACCACTCTTCAACCCCGCTGAAAACTTAGCGTCTAGTTTTCAGATGTAGCATCAGTCAAGTCAGGTTTGCTTCGTCGGCCGGTCAAGATGTGACCGACGTCGTATCCGTTTTGCACTTCGCGCGCATTTAATTATCGTTTAGTTAATTATAAATGTTTCTAGTTTTATTTTATTATATATTAACTCGTATTATAGTAATTCATGTTTAATAAAGTGTATATAAGTGTTTTATGGTGCGTTCTTAATTAATTAATAGAACCGCGTATCTTCTTTGTATTCACATCTAATAATTCGCGCTCGCGATGATCAGTACCCGCTTTGTTACATTATTATTTTTAATACCGGGTGATTATAAATGATTGTCTTAAGTTTAATGTTGGTATATCTGATTGTAAAATGCAAATATGTCAAATAAAATATAATTATAATTTGATTGTGTCATTGTCAAACTTTATTTCATATTTATTTATAAAAATGTTTAATTTAATTAATTTGATTTAATTTTAATTTACGCTACTCTGTACAACAGGAATTTAATCCCAATTACAGTACAGGGTCCGGTCTCACCGAGCCGTAGTGTGTTAGTTCGTATATATTTAGCTTCAAGTGGGATTCGAACTCGGGATCTCCGGATTCGAATGCCGTAACGCTACCAACTCTACCGTACTGCCGGACAAAAAACACAAATTGGGAAAACATTAACATAAAAAATTAGTCAAGAGATGTCATGTTGACAATGAAGTGATAGCGAACTCAATTTTATTGTCAATCATTTATAGTTACAAGGAACAAGAATCGATAGCAAAATATAGTTATTATTCAATATTCTTATTAAGATTTGTATTTCAATTCCATTTTTTTCTTAAGGTAGTTCTAGTCATGGCCAACTTCATTCAATTGCGCTACGCTTATTATGGCCGTTTCATTTCATAATTTTGCCATATAAAAATTTGTCGTGAGTGTTTTACAGTTTTGGTACTTCAAGTAATGGCATCTACTGCTTTATATTTCTATTAAAGGAAAATGACAACACTGTCAAGTTACAAAAACAACCTTAAAATATTCGAAAACTAAAGTTTATGTGATCAAACAAAATACATTTAATCGAACTGGGTATTTTATTTATACATTCAATATTATTAAATATTATGACTAGTATTCTGAGCTTTTGACTAAAGTGATTAGCTGTTCTAGACTAAGTGAATTTCATTTGTCAATGTAGCATTATCTGTAACTTCAGGTAAATAATACCGTCATATTGTCTACCTATTTAAAATGTTTGACGTGTTTATAGGTCAAAAGAAGGAAGTATTATTGAATAATTGGTGCCAACGGTTAGTATTTTACTGTAACGATCGTATGATAATAAATATACAATGACTACGCTTGTTTTTAGGATTTTTTCAATCAATGCAAGAGGCAGTATGTTCAAATTTAGTTACAACGTATCTCGTTAGAGGCGCTAGTTGACGTGCCCGCTCTGTAAATTTGAAACTAGGAATTTTAATGACATACGAAACGGCCATAATAAGTGTAGTTGGCCATGCTCTAGTGCCACGGTGGTGACATCGGTCGTCGAGGAGCGAAACTGACGCTCAAAAAAAAAATAGAATAAAACAAGTGTTTTATACCTATTATGATTTAAATATCATGAATTGTTAACAGGTGGTTGATTTAGTGAATTTTCAAATACCGTACCACCGTGTGGTGTTGCCATTATAAATTGGGATCCATAATTTTTCGTTAAAAACAAGACTTTTTATGGCTATATATCCATTACTAAACGATAAAAAACTTTCTTCTTTTGACACAATATACGTGGATAGTTCTAGAACATCATATTAGGTTTTTTAAATGAAACTGCAAATTTTTTGAGATAGACGAGCCAAATATGTGCGATTCTGAATGACAATCGCCATAAGCCCCGTGTATAAGAATTCAACTTTACATGCAAATATATTTGTTCACAGACGGTGAATGTGTTTCATATTTTAATAGGATGCTTATGACTATCCCTTGTTTACGTGCGCCGAGTTTCATTCAGATCTGTAAAAATGATTTTCACGCAAGAACTACCTTAAATGTGATTGAAATATTGCACCAGTATTTTAAAAGATTTTTTCTACAACTGTTCGATTTCTTTGTTATTACGTAACTATTATTACCTTGGTGGAAAGGAAACAAATGCAGACCAAGTGCGTTTCTGTAAGCAAAGAAACACTAGTGCTGAAAGTAATTCATTACGCGATTTAAATTTCGCGCCGAGCGCGGAATTCATATTTTGGACACAGACGCTTATAGAAGAAGATGATGCGATGAGCCAGCGCTAGTAAATATGCAATAGTATAGTTTGACGTTTATAAACATAACCTTAAATTGCAGTATATCTAATCTGTACACAATTTATAAAAAGAACGGAACAAAGTAAAATATATCGATAATTGGTTTTATTTTAAGAGTAAGTGAAATACATAATATTTATATATTGTATATTATTAACACAGTTGTTACAGTTGCTTATATTGACATAATGTAAAGTGGAAACTTTTGTACTGTCTAAAGAAACATTGATTTCTTCCATACCTGTTCATATTATTAACAGTAATATTATGGACAACAATTTCGGAGGTTTTAGAAGTACCAGCAGCAGGTTGATTGTCATTGTCGAAAATAGATCCAACAAAGCATGTTCTGGGGTTTCAATTATGGTGTTTATGATAAAGAAGAATCACTCACTGTAGTATTCCAATCTAGACGATTTTGAAGAAATTATCTTTAAATTAGTGAAATATTTTTAAATAACGTAGAACAATGTGCAAGCAATCAACAAACAAACCATAGCAACGGAGTAAAACATCGTTCTCGTGTAATATTATTAAAATTTTATAAATTTTGATAATATTTTATGATTTTCTAAATCGCACAGTTGTAGGAAAAATGTTGTTTAAAACATCAGTCGACCCTTATAACGTTTTCAGTATATGAATTTTTACTGATAAAATAGTAATGTATAATGAGGGATTTATAATTTTGACGTCACATGAAGCTTTCTTCCCCCTCCACACAATTTTGTTTGAAACAACAAATTTGTAGAAAAAGCAAGGTGATAGACCATTGTCGACTCGATCAGTTGCTTTCTGCTTCATCATTTCTCCCCGTAAATATCCTTATTTGTTATTCAGTCAACACATGTTTGAATGTTTCATTAATTAACATATCTTACCTTTTCTTAGAGTCTATTTTAAGTATAGAAATGAAATTAATACAAGATATTTCTATTCTTACGTGTTCAGTGTCAGACATGTTTGTACTCGTATATTTTGTTTGACATTCAAATGGACAATTGCAGTGTTGCCGACAGTATGAAACCGCCATCCACTAGATCATATAATTGAAACCACCAGATTTCCACTAAATCTGCAATATTTATACAAAAACATGGTTTTCAGATTCCACTAAAATGTTTTAGCTTCGCATTATCTAACACTTCTTTAATATACCCAAAAACGCAGAGCTGGTGCTCGAAACCACTGTGTTTACTTCAATATAACTTCTTCTGGGAGTTCTTAAGAAAACAGTATTTTAATTATAAATATTTTAATGAATGTAGTACCATTTATAATCACAGAATAATAAAAAATAGAAAGAAACATATAATTTCTATAAGTAAATAACCTATGTCAAGTAAAGCTTTGTTAAATATCCTCAGACAATAGGAATTCAGTTTCATTAATGGTATCATTTGAATCAGTCACCGCCTCATCCTCATATGTTCAATTATTTCCTATTTTATGTCAAACTTCTTTCGATACAACATTTATCAAATCTATTTAACCCTGATCTAATTGCTAAAATTGCATTTAATACAGACAATTTCGTTCGATTTCATAGTTTATTTTTAATTATATTCACTGACGACTGACGAGAATAAACGAGACGTACGAATTTAATTAAATACAACGTACGAGTGTACTATAACCACCATAAGTAATCCAGCAACGACATTACAACGGTAGTTGAATGACCCTATATTATAAAATTAATTAATTTGAGAAATTCATGTTCGATCATCCATAAAAGAAAAAATAAATAATTTTCTATAAAAAAAAACACCAGAAAAACCACTAACCACTAAAAGCCAAATTTCACCGCTAAACACCACTCACAAATCACCAGATTTAGTGTAAAAAATACACTAACTTGGCAGCACTGAGCAATTGTTGTAATCACGTGATAAGTGCCAAACAAGGACGTTGATAGGAGAGGAAATGGCATTATGATCTGTAGCATTGCTTGAAGTGAGGCTTGGGCAAGGGAAAGAGACAACAATAGTTTTTCTGCACCGTGCTTAGCCAAATCTCTTCTTCCAAATACTTTGAATTTTTGTGTAAGAAAAGTGGCGTTTAGACGTTGTCAGGGGGCGTTGTTGTATGTGAATATAACCACGAGGTGTTCATTTGTGTTTCAATCGTTGCGCTGTGTGAAATTGGACATATTTTTTTGTAGATAAGATGGTAACTAAGTGTTTAGTTTGTACACTTATGTTTGTTGAAGTAATTGTAGTTTTGATTTGTTTAAAAACATCAATTTAATATTTATTCTCAAACTTCTTCTCCATATTAGCAGGTTTTATATTTATTATTAATAGTAAATATTGTTCAACAATTACAATTACAAATATTTATTTTAATCGATAGATCACACTAATAATAAACGTTGATAATTTCAGTTTCCTTGTAAAAATTTATAATCTTTTAGGGAGAATGATTCTATTCTGTCCTGTTTAAATTTCAAATCTCTTTATGACACATGCGCAATAGCAGGGGCTAAGCACGGTACAGGAAATAATACTTCTGTCTCTGTCAATCTGCCGAGCCTCACAGTCTTGACTTTAATGCCGTATCCCCTCCTTTCAACGTCCTTGGTGTTAAACTGTAAAGCTATACCATGTTCTCTACATAACAAATGATTAAATTCTATTTTACTCATTAGATGGAAACCGACATATTTGAATTGTCATTAAATAATTTTTCAATATTGTTGCCTTCTTCCACTGTTGTACTCTACAAATGCTCAAATTTTATTTTTTCACTGGAATGAATACTTCATTTTTAATCTTTATTCGTAGACTATAATCAAGAAAAATATAAAATTATGTTGCATAATTTTGTAAATAAATGAGTTTGCGTATCTATAAATAAATCACGTGAATATTTAAAGTAAATTTTAATCAATTCACACAGCTTAGAATTGGTAATTAAGCATACGTCGATAATTTTATGAATAAACATAAAACAAGAACTTCGGACACAAAACTAACAAAACAGATTGGTATCTACAAAAACAACTTTTTTACTGAAAGAGATAAACATATTACATGCTACAGTCATTACCAGCAAAAATAGGTCAAACAGTACATTATTATTTTTTCAAATGGTATTGTACGAATTAAACTTTAAAATAAATATATCATCACACCATTTTATCCATTACTAGGTATCGCACTCTGCTGTAACAAATATCAATGTTAAAATAATACAGAGTGATCAGAAGAAATTGATAGTTGGTAATAAAAAAAATACTTGAAATTAGTAAGCCTGATAAATAAATTCATTCCCTGTTGTTGACAGTGACATTTGAAAATTTAAATTTAAATTTGAGTACATTTATTTCTAAAGTATTTCTATTACTTAAAAAGTCAAAATTCTATTAGCTGTCAGACTCCTGACATAACCTATTTGTATTTATTAGATATGTCCAATAGTATTTCCGCCATTACTTGGCGTTGTGCCAACTGTGGAATAGAAAGATCGGAATTGTATTGCCAACTGTAACAATTCCTCTTGATCACTCTGTAGTCATTTATTATACAAGTGATTTATTAAGTATATTAAACACGCAAAAAAAATTTAAACACGACACTGAAGGTCGAGTGTTTCATTTTTCTTAAGTGTTTTATATATCAATAAAACACAAGTGTAATACAAAATTTTATCTACAACTAATACTTATAGGTATCGCAGAAGATTGGTCGAAACGTTTAACATTGATTCAGTTATGTATAGTTTCTCATAATACGGTAGATCATGAAGTGGTTGCTAAGTAACAAGTTGTTTATAGTGTTTTATGGAATATAAAACACTAGTGTTTTATGAGCCATATAATTCAACTGAAATCAGTGTAATTATGTATTTATTATATATAAGTTGTGGATAAATAAATATAAATATATCATAACGCTTTTTTCTCATTACTAGATGTGGCACTCTGCCGTAGCAGATCTCGGTAAGTGATATATTTATGCGCGTGAAGTGCGGTTACCAGCCCAAATCTCGGCCTCCAAAGATGTTAGTGGAGGGATAATTTTAATGTAGTAAAAACTGTTTGTCGGCTGTGGAAATCGAACAGAAGTTCTCAGGATCCACAGGCCGACTTTTTTTTACACCACTGAGCCACCTACCCCATACTTCAATGATATACATGTAAAACACGAAAAGCGCGCAATAGGCATTTAATATGCCTTATTAAACGTGTTCTTTATACTATTTTTTCTATTGAGGTAATTTTATAATTCTGTTAGATTTTTAAAAACTGCGACTTGTCAAAAATATAAGTTGGTGTATTTTTATCACTCGTGTTGGTAGCGCTTCTCATAACACAGACAATTGAAATATCATATTTGATGACACTTAATCAATATTTTTTTCTGTATTATGAATGTTTTGAATTTTGTCTGATTCTAGCATATTCTGTTAGTAATATTTTAACACAAACAATTTACAATTTTGAGGTTATATGTCATTCATCTGTCAGATATAAGAGCATTCGTACCACTCCTACAAAATAAAAAGCACCAAAAACAGTGCGCTTACAGATCTCTTTAGCAACGTGTTTACAGTGCGTTTATAGAGCTATAATAACACCGGAATAGAAATATACTTTATTTTAAAAACATGAAGAATAATCATGTTGAATAAATTCAATTCAACTTATTTTACTAGAAATGGATTTTAGTTGCCATAGATATGTAAAAATTACTGACTAAATAACAAATTTAAAAATGGAAAATGATTTAAACATTTTAATATTTTTTAGAAAATCGACAAGAATAATTTTATCATTAACAACAGTCACCAATATAATAATTGTAACTAAATAAATATAAATAAATAAATATTTCATTTTAAAAATAACGAATCAAAACAAATGTATGAAAAATAAGAGAAATAATTTTTATTTCATTAAAACAAACCTGCATCGTATACAGATGTACTACCCTGTAGCCTGTACAGATTGAATTCTAGTATTTTTCCACCATTTTCACAATCAAGACGCATATTCACCTTTTAAATTAATATTTAGAACATATTTAAATGAATTTTAAGTTACTAGCACTCTGTATATATTTTTATCATATTTTTTTGAGTACTAAAATGGATAAACATGTTGATAACATTACGAAGATGATAAAAACAAACAAAACTTTGATACAGTTATTTATAGCACTCTCAAAAATTACTTAAAATCACCGCAACAGTTTAAATTTTATCACAATACTCAAATAAGTATTTTTAATTCACGCACAATCTTTAATTAGAGTAATGATAAACACTTAATAGAAATAGCCTTGAACAAAAGCAAATGTCAAATATTTACACAGTCTAGTTCGTAATTATGTGCATAAAATATGACATCTCTGTTAAACAATTTGTAAACTAAAAATAGTGTTATTAAAAATATGCAGGTTAAAGTGATCAAATACTAAATATTTGTTGATAATAAATACCGATTTTTAAATTAAAATTTGTAATAAAATTTGCAGCTTTTTACACACATACATAACATCACGCCTTATCCCACAAATTAGGGTAACACCGTAGACCAAATATACAGGATGAACGAAAAAATAAGGATAAATATAAAATTTCTTTCTTTTTAATTTTAAACCCATAGTTTAAATCAGGCAGCAGAAAGTTATATGGGTAACCATGGGATTGTGTTTATAGTTAGACTAATACTCTTTATGTGAAGACTTCTATTTTAGGTAACTACAATAATAGTAGTTATTTTTATAACAAGTGCCGAAAAAGGCTCGTTACGTGCAAGTGCAGAATTTAACGCACGAGGCTTGCCGAGTGCGGAAATCTGCACGAGCACGTAACTTTTTTCGGCACGTGTTATAAACAACATTTTTCCTACAACTGTGCGATTTAGGAAATCACTAAAATATTATCTAGATTTATAAAATTTTAATATTACACGAGAACGATGTTTTACGGCGTTGCTATGGTTTGTTTGTTGATTGCGTGCACATTGTTCTACGTTATTTCAAAATATTTCACTAACGTCAAAATAATTTCTTCAAAATCATCTTGATTGGAATAGTACAGTGAGTGATTCTTCTTTATCATTAACACCTCCAAAGATAATTGAAGCTCCGGATCATACTATGTTGGATCTATTTTCGACAATGACAATCAACCTGCTGCTGGTACTTCTGAAGCTTCCGAAATTGTTACCAATAATAATACTGTTAATAATATGAACAGGTACGGAAGAAATCAATGTTTCTTTAGACACAAAAGTTTCCACTTTACATTATGTCAATATAAGCAACTGTAACAACTGTATTAATAATATACACAAACAATAAATATGATGTATTTCACTTACTCTTTAAATAAAACCATTTATCGATATATTTTACTTTGTTCGGTTCTTTTTATTAGTTGTCTACAGATTAGATATACTGCAAATTAAGGTTACGTTTATAAACGTCAAAATATAATACTGCATATTTACTAGCGTTGGTTCACCGTATCTTCTTCTTCCTTAAGCGTCTGTGGTCAAAATATGAATTACGCGCTTGGCGCGAAATTTAAACCGCTCTAAAAAAACTTAACGTAATGAAGCACTTTCCGCACTTTCTGTTTCTTTGCTTTCGGAAACGCACTTGGTCGGCATTCATCTACTTTCCATACGTAACCAAGGGAATAATAGTTACGTAATAACAAAGAAATCGCACAGTTGTAGGAAAATAAATTTAATAATAATAATAATTTTTTTATTTGCTACTTACAATTAATCAAAGTTTATAGCACGTCAGTTAAAAGTAATACATGAATGTAAATAGAACAATTTAAAACAATTTAAAAACAAAACAAAAATTTCCATATCAACCTTTCAGTACCTACTCGGGTTGAAAAAAATAAGAAATTCCTGTACCGTATAAAAGGCATTACGAATGAGCAAATCCCTTAAATAATTTTTGAAGTGTTTACTATCCAGTTCCTTTGCAGTTATCGGTAAATGATTATAAAGTTCAATATTTAAAGATAATTTTGAAGAGATTTGCAACCTGTAACGAGGTTTTCGTAACAGATTAGCAGATCTTGTGTCGTGTAAGTGGACATCACTATTTTTTTCTTATTCTTATTTTTATGGATTTTAATCAGTGTGTAAAATATAAATAGAGAAGGAAGAGTGAAAATATTTAAATCTATAAAAGATTGTTTACAATGGGCGTTATATCCAAGTCCACACATTATTCTAATTTCTTTCTTTTGAAGCCTAAAAACTTTAATCGCACTTGAAGAGTTGCCCCAGAACAAGATGCCATAAGAAATTATCGAATGAAATAACGAATAATAAACTGTTTTTAGTGTTGAATTTGCTATCAGTGGCTTTAGTCTTCTAAGGAGAAATAAAACACGTGATAGTTTATGACTAATATGTAAGACATGTGCATTGCCACTTAAAGATGGTTCAATATGCATTCGTAAGATTGTTACTGTTTTGCCCTTTCTAACATCGCTATTTGAGGACAGTATAAGTTCTTGAGTTTTTCCTTTGTTTAATAATAAATTGTTTGCAGCGAACCAAGTGTCTGCTTTTTTAATATTCGTATTGCACATGTTTACTAAAACTGCCAGATTTCTGTCTCCATTTATAAGAGTAGTGTCATCAGCGTAAAGAATACTGTCGCAGGGTCCCATTTATATAAATTAAAAAGAAAAAGGGACCCAAGATGGAGCCTTGCGGAGCCCCATATTCCAACAAGTTGAAGTTTGATTGAATACCCTCAATCTCTATGCACTGTGTTCGGTTAGACAAATAAGATTTAAATAAATTAAGGGCAGAGTCTTGTACACCATAGTACTTTAATTTAGTAAGCAAGATGGTATGAGAAACACAATCAAAGGCCTTGGAAAGATCACATAAGGTTATAGCCATATGATGACCCACCTCGAGGCCCTTGATTATTTTATATATAATTTTTAATATTGACAATCATTGATTACTAGATTGTTTCTGTAGTTGTCATTTGTATGTCTTTCAAATTTTTTAATTTGCCAAATATGCAATTAATTTTTATTTGTGAAATAATTTCATATACGAGTAAATAATAGCAGTATTCCATTTGCCACTTGGATCAGTTATATCAGTTCAGATAAATTAGACAACATGACTAAATGAACCGAATTAAGCAAAATGATGCACTTATTGGAATGAATTACTTGAAAGTAAATTAGTAACAGTAATTTTAGTACTGGAAATAAAGTCAACGAAGTACTCCAGCGAAATAAATATATGATCTGGTTCTGTAAATGTAAGTTAGATCTGATCCAAATGGCAAATGAAATACGCCTATAGTCATCAACTAGTATCAATTGTTGTGTAAAAAACTACACTGCTACTGGTAAATAAGTAATTATATAATAAATAATATTTAGATAAAGAAGTCATAATTATTTTCAAGTTCATAAGGATTGGATAAAACTGCGATTGAAACAGTTCAATTTTTAAATAAATTGTATACACGAGGATATTTTCATAAATGTTTATATTGTGTTTATGAATTTTTATTTTACGTAGTTTAAATAAATATAAAATAATAATAAAAATTACAAGTTGCCTAAATACACATACCGGGTTGCCTATATACATGACTTTAGTTAGACTTCCACTACTCAGATGGCGCAAAATACAATCCCAGTATGTAACATGGCAGTTTCTATAGTAGTATAATGTGATCTGTAGTGTAAATTACAAAGTTGTGTACAAATATAAATGATACTTTTTGTTGTATAAAGTTCCTGAATCTTATTTCCAGTTTACCGGAAACGATTTCAATAGTATTATTTTTTACAATACCTGGAGACCGATTCTAATTCGTAACAACCAAGTATTTAATTGAATGACGTTTTTTTGATGACGTCAGGCGATTTAGTTATATTTCTAGGGAATTTATTTTGTACTGTTGGTAACAAAGATCAGACTATTGTATATTTTGGTGCGGTATTTCTGGAAAACTTGTTGCCGCTATTTGTGATTGTTTATTATTAACAAGTCCACTTTGTTGGTTGAAATTGTAACTTTGTTTCTATATTTAGTATTATTTATTAAAATAATCAAACTTTTCAAAACACGGCACTGCAAAACATACGAATAGGACGTAGCGACTGGTTCAAAGCAGTTACTGCTAGTCCAGTAAGTCGCTAGAAAATGTATTATCAAACCTAAGTTACACTTTATCCCGCAAGGTGGCTACACTATCGGTAGCGACAAAAAATGACGTCAAACCAGTGGCTACAGCTGGTTGCTACGAATTAGAATCGGTCTCCTGTACTGTAAGTTACCTATTATTGACAAAATTTAAACACAGTAAGTGGAACTTTTATTGCACAGCTGATTCGCATGGTTAAATCAGGACTATAATATTTACTTACCATCCACCGTGGACAGTAAGTAAATACAAGTATTATAGCTCAAGGTTCTGTTTATTTTGACAATTTTACAGCTGTTAATTTTGAAACCTATTTTTCTTTTCCTTATTTGTGCAGGTATTGTAAAAAATTGCTCACTAACCTCGAACTGTAAGTGATTTTTTGGGTCGCGAATGTTTGGGAAATCGAGGCCCATTCTTGACCTAAAAATTGTCACAGTCTATGGTACGTAATAGACTATTTTCAGAAACCGGTGCCTACTTTCCTGACCAATTTTAGTATGGAAAGTCGGTTTTTACAAAAATAGTCAAGTAAAATACGTATCCAAGGCTACAACAAAAATAACAGTCTAGTAAAGATTTTACCTGACTGTTATTTTTGTTGTAACTTTGGATACGTAATCTGCTGTCAGTACAATTCATATCGAATTATTTATGATTAATTATTGAACCCTGGTTCGATCCCCACAGCTGACATTTTCACCAATTTAAAATTATCCCTGTGGCTCCCCACCACTAACTTCTTTGGGGACCGTGATTTGATGGCTGGTAATCGCACTTCACGTGCATAAATATATCACTTACCGAGATCTGTTTCGGCAGAGTGCGACACCCAGTAATGGGTAAAAGACGTGATGATATATTTATTTTATTTTATTTATTATTGGTAAAATTAAACGGTTACAGAAAAAATAGTATACATAATACCTACATCAGGAAAGTATTTTTACTTGACGAAGCGGTTGTTTTTAATCCGAAAAAAAATAATTAATAGTATTTTACATAATAAGTCAGAAAAGTGATATTTTAGATTCAGCGGATTAAAATACTCGGCCAGCAGTCTCGTATTTCAAACAACCGCTTCGTCAAGTAAAATATCACTTTCCTGACTTATTATGTAATATTCTATTAATTATTTTTTCTGAATGTATTTTAAAATAAGCTTTAAAATAGTATATTGGCATTTAATTATTGAATCATTTGTACGCACGGAAATTTTTAAAAACAAACGATACAAGTAAACGTTAAAATAATTTCTCAAACAACACAAGAAACATTCATCGTAGCACACTAATAATACACATATATATGAGAGATTTAAAATTTGAAAAATTAATAACTGGATTAATTTTTAATTAGAAGTTCATGGGTTTGGTATCATTATGAAACTAATTTTTTCGTATCCATGATACGTAATTGACAGTTTGTTTGCCTTGTTTACGGTTAACAACGGCGGGTAACTAAGAAAACGCGGGACGTAATGAACAACCGGGATGTAATGAACATATGCGGGTTTTTACCGTTCATGCGTACGACGCGACATCTAACCGCATGAATTTGAAATAAAAATAATTATACAACAAATGTAACTTTAATAGAATTGGACAATTGTAATTATTTGTTCAAATTTAAGTAAGTACGAACGTAATTCCAATTATTGATAAAATTGCTAATAAAAGTTATTTTTAGAACGAAAATTTAATTCTTAAAAATGTGAGGTTATATGTCAAAAAGGTACGTACTGTTGTGCAATCTGTGGGAATGATGATTTAGAAACAGCACACTGTGGCTGCATTTTTCATTTTCGACAACTCTGATATGTAAGCCAGAATAACATTTTCACTTTCTTATCTTTCTTCCATTTGAGGAATAAGTCGTAATATTTTTCATACCTAGACTTCGATTTACATAGTAATAAACTGTTATATGCAGAAGTTGCTTCTACTTTGAATTCTAGAGGAGTATTGGAAAACTCGTTATCGCTTCCTTGCTTAATGAAAATTTAATAAAAAAATAACTGTCAAAATCAAGCAATTATTTATTTATTAGTAATTTTGTTACTTATTACCATGGTTTCAGTTGTGCACAAGACGAGATATGTTCTTTTAATAAGGTTTATTCTACATTAAAATGAACTATTTTTATTTAATACGCGGTTTTCATGAATACGAAAAAATATCTTGTGTCCTACGGGAATCTAACGGCATATTACATCCCGAACTTCGGGATGTAATATGCCCTATCTTCCCTTATGACGCAGTATACTATTAAATTCTTCCAGAAAAATAATTTAAAAAATGTCATTATATTTGAAATACTATTATTGAAATCGTTTTCGGTTAAAACAAGCGTAGAACGGCACTCACTTCCTTTCTTATCTTTTAATTCGTTTTCAGTGCTTACGTAGAGTGTAACTGCAATTGTGTGGAATTCACTTCCAAAAACAAGCGCAGGGCGACATTCCCTTCCTTTCTTATCTTTTTGTTTCATTATCAGTTCTGCATTATGTGGACTTTTCTTTCATTTACAAGTGCAGGCTATCGCTTTCATATTTTCTAATCTTTGTAGATTCGTTGTTAGATTCGTTGTTAGGAGTAAGCGTGGGTAATTTGAGATGTTTTATGCATATGTTATATACGTCGAAGAAATAAGATGAATGATAAGTGAATAGGATAGATGTGATTGAAGGTTTGTTGTGTGATAAATGATTTCGGGTGTAATAAATAAATGAGTTTATATGGACTGATCTATGAATGTGGTTAAAGTGAGGGTGGTGTGTTTGGATGATAATGTTTGACAAGGGCTGATTATTTGATGAATGTAAAGAGTGAATATTTTATAAGTGATTTTAAGGTTCGTGCTACCCCATTTCATGAAATATAGCGTGAAGATGTGTATGTATGTATGTATGTTTTCAGTGAAACTGAAAGTGTAATTCAGATGTTTTATACATATTTGTGCACAACTTTGTAATTTGAACTATATATATATATATATATATATATATATATATGTAGATCTAAAAACTAAATGCATTCAAATGGCAGCGTTTTTTATCTATAAAATTTGTAATTCTAGACGATTCTGTACTGCAGCGCTAATGTCAACTTAGTTCAAACATAATGAATTAGTGCACTAGTTAAGGAATAATAATTTCGCAATTCCTACACAATTTGTTTTAAACGGACTTAATTCAAAATTCAAAATAAATTATAAGTACATAAGCTCTAATTTATCGTTCATGAACTAATAACAGACATTAACGCTACAATAAAGGCTCGTCCAGAACCACAAATTCGATTTCCACAGTCGACAAACAATTTTCACCACATTAAAATAATCCTGTAGGTGGCTCAGTATTATCAAATCAGCCTGTGGATTTCAGAACCCTGGTTCGTTTCCCACAACCAATAAAAAAAAATCTCCACATTAAAAAACTACCGCTGTGATTCCCCCACCACTAATTATTTGGAGAACGTGATTTGTCGACTAGTAATCGCAGTTCACGCGCAAATATATATCACTTACCAAGATCTGCTATAGCAGATTGCCACACCCTCTAAAGGGTAGAAGGCGTGATGAGATATTAATGTTTATTTATAAAATAATCCTTGTAGCTTCCCCACAACTAACATCTTTGGGGGCCATAATTTTACGGCTGGTAACCTCACTTTACACGCATAAACATCCAGTAATGGGTAAAAGGCGTAATGATATATTTATTTTTATTTATAAAATAACCCTTGTAGCTCCTCCACAACTATGATTTTTGAAGACCGTAATTTAACGACTGGTAACCGCACTTTACGCGCATAAACATATCACATACCGAGATCTACTACGGCAGAGTGCGACATCCAGTAATGGGTAGAAGGCGTGATGATATATTAATTTTTATTTTTAAAATAATCCTTGTAGCTGCTTCACCGCTATCATCTTTGAGGGTCATAATTTAACGACTAATAACTGCACTTTACGCGTTTAAACATATCACTTAACGAGATCTGCTACGGCAGAGTGCCACACCCAATAATAGATAAAAGGCGTGATGATACATGTATTTTTATTTATAAAATAACCCTTGTAGCTCCTCCATCACTACCATATTTGAGGGCCGTAATTTAACGAATGGTAAATCGAACTTTACGCGCATAAATATATCACTTACCGAGATCTGCTACGGCAGAGTCCCATCCCCAGTAATGAGTAGAAGGCGTGATGATATATTTATTTTATAGGTCGTCAGATAAATGATTACTTGCTGTGTTAATTATTTTATTTTATTATTGTTTTATTAGCTAGCATTCCAGTGGCACAAAAATGTTCTTAGATACATACAATTTAATTTAGCGTATTTATTTGGCAATTTTAAAGTAATCCGGTAGGTAGGTTATACTACCCAGCAAATGTGTTTTTTACATTCTTTTTTATTGTAAACTATTTGAAAATGATATTAAAAAACTATTTTGGGAGACAAGCTATGAAAAACAATTTTTATAGCTTATTTTTTGAGACGCCTTTAAGTGCTCTGAAACGTTTGAAAAGGCCGATCAGCATCGATTCATCAGAAAAGTGCTCGGGAAAACCTTACGTCGCTTAGAAAAGAGGCTGAAGAGCGAAATGCATGCTTGGAAGGGCAGTATGATGCTGGGACAGCAGAGTAAAGGTAACAGTTATTTTTATAATAAGTGCCGAAAAAGGCTCGTTACGTGCAAGTGCAGAAATCTGCACGAGCATGTAACCTTTTTCGGCACGTGTTATAAACAACATTTTTCCTACAACTGTGCGATTTAGTAAATCACTAAAATATTATTAAAATTTATAAAATTTATAAAATTTTAATCATATTACATGAGAACGATGTTTTACGGCGTTGCTATGGTTTGTTTGTTGATTGCTTGCACATTGTTCTACGTTATTTAAAAATATTTCACTAACGTCAAAATAATTTCTTCAAAATCATCTTGATTGAAATAGTGCAGTGAGTGATTATCATTAACACCTCCAAAGATAATTGAAGCTCCGGATCATGCTATGTTGCATCTATTTTCGACAATGACAATCAACCTGCTGCTGGTACTTCTGAAGCTTCCGAAATTGTTACCAATAATATTACTGGTAATAATATGAACAGGTACGGAAGAAATCAATGTTTCTTTAGACACACAAGTTTCCACTTTACATTATGTCAATATAAGCAACTGTAACAACTGTATTAATAATATACACAAACAATAAATATGAAGTATTTCACTTACTCTTTAAATAAAACCATTTATCGATATATTTTACTTTGTTCGGTTCTTTTTATTAATTGTCTACAGATTAGATATACTGCAAATTAAGGTTACGTTTATAAACGTCAAAATATACTACTGCATATTTACTAGCGCTGGTTCACCGTATCTTCTTCTTCCATAAGCGTCTGTGGTCAAAATATGAATTCCGCGCTCGGCGCGAAATTTAAATCGCTGTCAAAACAATATTCTTTTGACAGTTACGTAATGAAGCACTTTCCGCACTAGTGTTTCTTTGCTTTCGGAAACGCACTTGGTCTGCATTCATCTACTTTCCATACGTAACCAAGGCAATTATAGTTACGTAATAACAAAGAAATCGCACAGTTGTAGGAAAAAAAAATAGCATGCCTATATTTTGAATATTTCATATAGTAACACGTTTTTCTCGAAACTATGTTTTTCAAATTGGCTTGCGGCGTAGTTCGCTCAATTTTTATCGGATTTACTTGAAATTTTAACTGTAGCTTCTTAGCTCGAGTATCTTTCGAAGTACACACGATTTTTAAGAATGATAAATAATCACATTTGCAATAAACAACTTAAGTTCATTTTTTTGCCAAAAAATAGAAATAAAATTAAAATTGATGCCAATTTGTGAATTTTCAAAAAACATTATAATCTTTGCTACTTCCAAAGAAAAACTAATGTAGATTAAGGAAAAATTTATTTTTTTGCTCTAGGTGGTGTACGGAGACTGATACAGTGCACGCCGATTTCTTCCTAAATAAAAACATTTGTTCTAGTTTCCTAGTGCCAGGACGCCATTTTGTATCGTAAATTTAAATTAAAAATATTTTTATATACCTTAATACATGTACAATAAAGTTTTAAAATTTCATTTTAATCCATTGATTAGTAATCGAGAAAAAAATTCCCAAAAAAAGGTTCACTTTTCAGTGCGCCTGGTTAGTATAACCCCTTAATTGACACGTTTCAAGTAACCCAGAACAGTTTCTGAACTGATCCTTCTCCCCAGCTATTTTGGTGGGTAAAAGGCCTGATGATATATTTAGTTTTATTTTATTTTATTTCTCAATTTCATAAACTATCGATACAATATTTTTTCTGGTTCATATAGAAGTAAATAATTAAGTATTCAAGGAATAAATTATAATTAGTTAAATGCGATTAACAAAACCGGAATTTTCTATACACATTATTATTATTATTTAAATAAATTAATATCGTAAGGATTTGTAATATATTAGCCATTGTACTAAATAAACAATTATTTAACAAAAAAAAATGAACTTACTCTATTTAGCAAGCTATCCATAGCAGTAACACAAATCGTCGCACTCAAAAAACAATTGCCTACTACATAAACGCGCTCCGCTTAATAACAGTTGACAGTCGAACCACTTATTAAACAATCGCGCATCAGACTGACATGTGCGATGTGCGCGACATTGAATAACACATACACAACATGCTTTCGTGTTATCTGCAATCGTACATGCCATAATGACATGTCAAACGTCTGTATCGCGTCTCTTCATTACGCGATACTCCTTTTAACAGATAACAACTTAGAATTAAATTTTATAAAAAACTTTAGGCCGAACGTAGCGCTGTAATATGTGAATAATTTGCAGAAAAATATTTTTGCGTTGCAACTTTCTTAGAATTGATAACAAAGCATTTTTTTTGCTAACGTAACATTGAATTATGGAAGTTTGTTAGAATATTTTTACTAGCTATTTTGAGAACACATACGTTTGAGATTGCTTTAATACTGCTTGTTTATAATCGTAAGTAAAAATTCAATATAATGTGTGATAACGGTTCATGATAAATAATAGTTTAATTTTGAATTAATAATTTGTACTGAGCGCAAAAGCTGATAACATTAAATAATAAACTATTATTATTAGTACAATAAAAATTCCGAGATATTTGTAACAAAAGACAGAAAAATTATTGTACAAATAAATAATTTAAGTTTTATTGCTAACTGTTAATGAGTTATTTTTACTTTTATTTATACAGAGAATGCAAAAAATATGCGAAATTTTTAAATATGCAGAAATTGGTTCTCCTGTATATTTTAGAGCAAAAATACAATGATGAAAAATTATTTAAAATGACATTTTTTCTACAACTGTGCGATTTCTTTGTTATTACGTAACTATTATTGCCTTGGTTACGGGTGGAAAGGAGACAAATGCAGACCAAGTGCGTTTCTGTAAGCAAAGAAACACTAGTGCGGAAAATAATTTGTGTTTTATGCAACTGTCAAAAGAAAGTTTAATTGAAAGCGATTTAAATTTATTATCTATGTATACAGGGTATGAAAAATGTTGTTTATAACACGTGCCAAAAATGGTTAAGTGCCCGTGCACATTTCCGTTAAATTCTGCACTTGCACGTAATAAGCCTTTTTCGGCACTTGTTATAAAAATAACTATTACGTATAAAAAGTTTAAGATTTTTCTTGTTTGTTTCTTGTTTTTCTTGTTTAATGGTAGCAAGCCTACATTGTTTCAAATGATTGTTGCAGTTTGTTAAAATTTATCTTGTAATTCAATTTGAATAAAAACATTTTTTTGAACAGATCGAAAATAATATTTCAGACAAATGTTATAGTAGATAGTTTAAAGATTTTATAAATGTTTTATTTTCAAAAATCGATCGAGTGGTTTTCAAAATATCTTGTTTTGAAATTTTTGATCGATCGCCATTTTGTTATTTGATAAAATAGAAAATAATTGTAAATACAAATGTTTTAGAGAACCGAAAGCAAATGCTGAAAGTTTTTGTATTTTTTTAATTATTCCTTAAAATAAGGGAGTAATGACGAATTTTCGAAAAACAAAAAAAAACGCCAATAAATATGAACTGGGGCTCCAAATCAAAAATTTTAACTAAGAAAAGTTGTTTGAATGAGTTCTAACTCTCGTTTTCGGCTGTTACAACTTAGTATTAACACCCTGTATTTATGAGCATGAAATGCGGTTACTAGCTGTCAAATCACAGCCCTCAAAAATGTTATTGAAGAGGGAGCCACAGAGGTAATTTTTATAAATATACCATAACGCCTTCTACCCATTTCTGGGTGTAGCACTCTGCCGAAGCAGATCTCGGTAAATGATATATTTTGCGCGTGAAGTGCGATTACCAGCCGTCAAACCACGGCCCCCAAGGCTGTTAGTGATGGGGGACACAGGGGTAGTTTTTAATTGGTGAAAATTGTTTGTCGCCTGTGGAAATCGAACCAGGGTTCTCAGGATCCACAGGCCGACTTGACACCACTGAGCTAGATAAGAGGTAATTTTCAATGTGGTGAAATTTTTTTATCGGTTGTGGGAATCGAACCCGGATTCTCAAATCTACCACTGTGCCACCTACCCTACATTATGTAGCAGTATCCGTTAATATGAACAAGATTGGAATATTTCAATAAGAATGCGAATCTAGTGCAGTGGCGTACCTAGGGAGGGGGACGGTGGGTGCGGTCCGCACCGGGCGGCACTTTTTATATTTAGTTTTAGTTGTAAAAAACAACTTGTTCATAAGTTTACTATTCGATTTCTACGAATTACGAATTACTATATGATTTCGAATATTTTTCTTCATGGTCAAGTCAATGTAGGGTTGAAAATATTATCTCGAAAAATACCTGCCCAATTTAAATATGCCATCCAATGAGAAAAAAGTTCCCCACCTATAGTTTGTCTCAATTACAATGATTTATTTACTTTTATTAATTTAACGGGGTAATGGCTCAGTGGTTTCGAGTTGGCCTGTGAATCATAAGAACCCCGGTTCGATCCCCAAAGCCGACAAACAATTTTCATTAAATTAAACTTATCCCTGTAGCTTTTCCACCACTAACATCTTTGGGGGCCGTGATTTGACGACTGGTAACCGCACTTCACGTACATAAATATATCACTTAGCGAAATCTGCTTCGGCAGAGTGCCACACCCAGTAATGGGTAAAAGTCATGATGACATATTTATTTTTTTAATTTATAAAAACCATCATTTTATTGACTTAGAAAGGGCGGCAAAAGTTCTAGGTACGCCACTGATTAGTGACAAAATTTGAAATTGAGACAACGGAGCTCTTTCATGAGATTTGTATGCTGTTACATAGGACGTACTGTTTCAATATTGTTTGTGAATTTATTTTAAATATTTTCGAAAAAAATTGAACTTAATTTTCATCCTTATACTTTCTTCTTTCTGTAAATACAAATTAATTGTAACTACGTTGTATACTTCATATGAAATAGAATAGTGAATTTGTAAATGGAATTAACATATCGTGAAAAATGTAATTAAAAAAAAAAAATTAAGTAGAAACTATTGTTTATCCAGAATGTAAATATACCGCAAAGAACAATTGAACAGCTAGATTCCACAAATTATACTTACAATAATTAATTAATTAAATATTTATTCAGGTTTATAACGAATGACGTGACTCTACATTGGCGCGAAAGTCAAATATACAGTCTCAGTGAAAACACCATGTATGATATGCGCATTTATACAAATTTATTAATGATATACTTATTTATTATTAATCCATCATAATTATTATTATTTTATTATCTATTTTTATAAATGGAAAGAATTACTTATAGTGTTATTAATTCATAAATTAAAATAAACTGCCATTTTTGTAAATACAACTTTTGACACTGACTGTACCGACGATGGGAGCGACTTCCGAAGTCACTCCTCTCCGGGTTTTACTTTAATTTGTCCAGCTCTATAAAATTTACTCACTAATATTCTGATTTAAGGTGAACCATACGGGCTGAAGATAACAACAGAACAGTGGTGAAATGACGATCTGCCTCGATCTATTTGAAATAAAATATCTTTTTTATTATATATGAAACATATCATTTATTGTACATATTCTTGTAGTCTAAGGTTCAAAGTTTTATAATAATATTACTAATTTGACATATCTTTCATATAATAAAAGAAAATAAATTATATATCACACCAAATTTAATTTGAATTTATTCAAAAATGGGCCCTACGATATCAATATAAAAAATACAGTAAATTATAAATACGACAGACTAAGCCTGATAAAATTTTCAGCCAAATTAAACACGACAATTTTTAGCAAAAAAATAAAATAGGCCAAAATACCATGAAAAACAGAGTTTTTCTTTTTTTTCTCAAAAGTGTTGTGTTTAATTTGGCTGATTTTTTTTTGTGTTATAGACTATATTAATTTTAAATATACATATTTTTTTTATTGAAAACGTAGGGCCCAATTTTGAGAAAATCTGACTCAAAATTGTGAATTTGGCTGCTTCATTTATATAATTTTTTTCATATATTTTCATGATTTATTTGCTCTTAAATAGTATTTATTCATGAACTACAATGTTATAAGAAAGTAATACACTGCTTTATATTTATCTATATAATGACATTCGTAAGAAATTAATTGTTGAAATTCAAATTTGCATAGATTTATTGTTGGTGTTCTTGAATCATGAGTTTTCGTTGTGTGATTCGGATTTTTGATGACGTATAATGTACATTCAAGTATCGAACTTTCAGTCTAAATTAAATTTGGCTACCAGATATGTAAAAATGTTTTAAGATTGAGTATTAATGATAATAATAATGAATATATTATATGTTGTTCGCAAAATAATCAAGTTTTACAAAATAATAAAGAATAATGAAGTTTTTGGATATAGTTTTAACCTCAAACGTCAAATGTATGTAAGGTAAGTAGAATTGTATTTATAAGTGTTTATTTATTAATATTAAAGTTTTATTTAACAGTTTTGAAGCAGACACTGCCTTAATAAGATTAGGCTGACAAAGTAAATACATCAGAACTATCGAAATGTTGCCCAGGAATAAACTATACATTCCATAAATGGAGTCTACTTTCGCTTTATTTATATTTTTATATTGCAAGTATTTTTTACCTAATTTTACTATAAATTAATAGCAATGTTAAGTGTAGATATCAACAAGCGTAATGAGTTGGAAATAAAAATGCGTGGACAATCTGAAAACATGTTATGGATGGAGGAAAGGAAGCATAGATTAATCACTTCAAACTTTGGTGAAGTGTGTAAACTTCCAGCTGGACCACTTGTAGAAAGAATGCTTTACGTTCGAAATATTACAACTGCAGCAACTGATTGGGGTAAAACTAGAGAATCTGTGACAATACAAGTTTATGAGCAGGTAACTGGAGTTACAGTAAAACAATGTGGTTTATTTGTAAATTTAGAACCTAATGCAGGATATTTAGCTGCTTCGCCAGATGGTTTAGTTGATTAAAATGTCCATACACAGCTCGGCATTTGTCACCAAAAGAAGCTGCTGTTAAAATAAAAAACTTCTGTTCTGTTTTAGATAGTGATAAGTTAAAATTAAAGACGAATCACAATTATTATTACCAAATACAAGGCCAGTTGTTCATAACAGGACGAGAGGAATGTGATTTTATTATTTGGACACCTCTAGGTATAGAAATAGAGACAATAAAAATGGATGAAGAGTGTTAAATGGATGCTTCCAATATTAAAGACATTTTATGTAAAAGAACTTGCTCCAGAAATAGTTGATTCACGAAAAGAAACAAGTATGTCGATCAGGAATATGTCACAGAATCCATAGAAACAGTTAAAGTTTGATTTTTCTGTCAAATACGTAAGAAAAATTCTTACGCTCTTTAAAATCAAAGAATTTCTTGAGCAGAAAGACATTTTCTGCCGCTCACGTGAGTCAGAGAAATTATATGATAGAATGGGTAAATATTCCGGCATTTGAATAAAAAATGGCATACTTTATGTGCAGTAAAAGTGACGTTTTGTGCTTCATCTGTAGATAATGGACGAGTGCACAAAAAGTATCACTTTAGTTCCTTATAAAATAAAATACTATTATATATGCTTATGTATAACTGAAATAAAAATGTTTTTATTTTTATATTATAATATCAAATAAAATACTGTATTTTATTAAATTTTAGTTTTTATTGTGTTGACATCATATAGAAATATTTCCCGTGATTTTAAATAATGTTCTTGAAAATCTTCAAGTTTGTATAGTTTTTAAACGCGCTCTAATACTCCTTCCACTATACTATACAGATTTTTTCTGATTTTCTGTGATTGGTGAAATCTACATTTTTGCCAGGACCGCAAGAAACCTTACATACACGATAACAAATTGTTGGTTGACGAACTTCAGCCCGTATGTTTCACCTTAAATCATACACACCCTGCTACAAAGATAACCTAACTAGTTACTAAATTAAGGATCTGAACTGAAAAATTAAAATTACTACTATTAAATCTAACCATGGCCAACTTCATTGAATGGCGCTACGCTTATTATGGCCGTTTCATTTCATCATTGTGCCATAAAAATTTGTTGTGAATTTTTGACAGTTTTGGTACGTCAAGTAATGCCATCTAGTGCTTTTTATTTCAATTAAAGGAAAGTGACAACGCTGGTAAGTTCCAAAAATAACCTTAAAATATTTGAAAACTGAAGTTTATGTGATGAAACAAAATACATTTAATGGAACTGGGCATTTTATTTATACATTAAATATTATGACTAGTATTCTGAGCTTTTGACTAAAGTGACTAGCTAGTCTAGACTAAGTGAATTTCATTTAGCAACATAGCATTATCTGTCACTACAGGTAAATAATGCCGGCATATTGTGTACCCATTTAAAATTTTTAAAGTGTTTATAGGTCAAAAGAAGGAAGTATTATTGAATTATTGGTACCAACGGTTAGTATTTTACTGTAAAGATTGTATGATAATAAATATACAATGGCAATTGACGTGCCTGCTCTGTAAATTTGAAACCAGGAATTTTAATGACATATGAAACTGCCATAATAAGCGTAGCGCAATTCCATGAAGTAGGCCATGATCTAACACAAGAGAAACACTGAACTATAATCTACCTAAATTATTTATAAAAACTTTTAAAATACTGAAAATATAAGAATAAAACTGAAAAATACTACATCCTTCAATGTTACACTTACGGAAGTCAAACAAAAGTACTAATGTGTGCAACTTTTGACATACGGATTTCAGCGCCATCTCTTATTAGTGAGATATCAGCATTAAATAAAATATTCATAGTTCATATTCCTACTACAATATATAAAATTTGTAAATCATGGCAAGCATAGGTAAAATAAATCATATAAATAAATAAGCTTTTTACAATATTTTTATTTTTTGTTTGTATATATCTCGATAGATAGGAACAGAAAAAAAAATTTCTACGCCACTGATTAAATAATAACAATGTCTATATTTTTTAATTAAACCATTTTTCTTAATACCTGATTATTTAAAAATTATTGAATAACGTAGAAATCGACCAAAATTAGTTTTTCACTCAAATCTATGTATTTTTTCTTTTTTTATGAAAAACAAAACCACCTTTAAGTTTGCCTAATATTGTGACAATTTTGTCTAATTTGAACAAAGTCTTATAGTTCTTGAGAGATCCTGTATATGCATTATTTATTGATATAACAAATTTTATATTTGTATTAAAGTCCTTTAAATTCAATCACGATAATTATTATCTCTGAATATTTTTGAAGATAAAACACACTTATCAACTGATAATAATAATCATATTTGGTATCTATCTACTTCATGCATTGGGTACTTTATGTTTCATTATTTTGAAACAAAATTATAATACATTTTAATACAAAAATATTTAACCGACTACATTGCACAATAAACATAAGAAACAACTATTATACTGTTTTTGTGACCACTCTATATTTTTTGTTTGATAAATTCTTTAGTTATGCATTTCAAATTGCGTAATAAGCATTTTAAAGTTTTATTTCGCTAATGATAACAGCACTACATAAATTACAATTTTCATTATCTTCTTCCAATATTAAACAAGAAAAATGTTACAAAATTGATAAAAATGATAAATATTTTTTGTAAAAATATAACTTAATTCAAGGTTGACCACATAGATAATAAAAATATCTGAAAATAACAAACAGAAAAAAATAGTTATTGAAGATGAAGGTTATTGTAGTACTTCGCTAATACATTGATAATTATTTTTTAATTCAAGTGTTATTAGACAAACTAGTACAGTTAAATTGATAGTATTGCATTTTTAACGAATATATCCTTTATATTTAAATGTTATAAGTATTAGCGGGCATCAGAAGGTCATTAAAAGCAATAAATAAAATTATCTGCCTTCAATCAATCTATATAAAAAGCAAGAACTTTCGTTCTGGTTCACTTACTTTCTTATCAACGCCGTTATTAACTTGCAGCATTATTGGTACGTATATAAACTATTAATTTGTTATTGTAAAACTATAATTTCCTT
The DNA here is from genome assembly GCA_911728475.2 of Pterostichus madidus. Taxonomy (NCBI): domain Eukaryota; kingdom Metazoa; phylum Arthropoda; class Insecta; order Coleoptera; family Carabidae; genus Pterostichus; species Pterostichus madidus. The sequence continues at coordinate 12,618,715 of OU452315.1, forward strand.
CACAAAATCACCGAACACATGTGTAACGCGCATGCGCACTCGCTTCTGTTCTAGCAACACTTTGACGTCCAGAGAACAGTGGCGTAGACGTGATGTCTTTTAAAATTTCACCTCATTTTGCGGTGGGCCGTGTCATCAAGGGATTCGGTAGAGGCTCTAAAAGTCTTGGAATACCAACAGCGAATTTTGCTCCAGAAATTGTCAACCAACTACCAGCTGAAATTAAAACAGGAGTGTATTATGGATGGGCAGCTGTCAATAATGGACCAGTTTACAAGATGGTTATGAGTATTGGATGGAATCCGTACTTTAAAAATGACCAAAAGTCCATGGAAACTCATATAATGCATCAGTATAATAAAGATTTCTATGGTGAAGTGCTACGGGTGTGTATTTTAGGTTATCTTCGACCTGAAACTAATTTTAATTCTTTGGATGAATTAATATCAGCGATTCGTAAAGATATTTATGATGCTGATAAGGAATTAGGTAGTCCTGAGTGTAAAGAATTCCAAAGGCATTATTTCTTTTCTGAACCAAATGACACTATATAATAGTAGTTATTAGTAGGCAATTGTTCTAGGTAATAGGTAATCAGTAATTAGTACTTAAAGGCACTTGACACTTGTACTTTTACAAAAACCTTAATAAATTTTTATACTTCAAAATGTATTTACATACAAGATTATATGTATTTATATAAATTAATGTTCAATAAAATATTTACTTATACCTTATGCATATTTCGTTGAACTATTAACACAAGGAATGCTAATGATATACATAAATCCACATTTTTTAACTTAATAATCTATCTGGCGATACAAAAAATATATTTATAAAATTAGAATAAGTTAATATTTAAATTTAATCAAACAAATTGTGTTTCCAAGTAGTTAAATTCAGTGCAAAGAGCAAATACATTTTAATCAGCTTTCCCTTAAGTTATATGTCAGTAGCACATTCATCATCGTGTGCGCATGTGCATACTTTTGAATAAAATAGTTTTGAACATTATTATTTATAAAATTTAGCAAAATACCAACTAAAATTTATATCATTTATTATAGTTTATATCAACACAGGTAACTGTCAGTTAACGAATTACAATTACAACATAACCTAAAAAAATATATCTTTTGAATGGATGTGAACATGATTATGACCAGCTATAAAACAATTTAAAATTTGAATAAAATAATAATTTATATTTAAAACAAGTAAAGTGTACTTTTCAACAATGGCATTAAGTACAGCAACTGCATTCGGAATAAAACTAACACAGGTTTACAACAAAAATTTTATCTTATGCAACTTAAAGGTTATAAACATATATTATCTTCTAGGCCTTTCCATCCAGCTTACTGACACCCGTAGTTCAATGCGCGGTGAATTTCCAACAACTACGATATCGCAGAACAAAGCATTTCGAACCAAAATGGAAAAAGATGCGTGCTTTAAAAGTTGTAAAAATGGAATTACCTAAGTTCAATGAAAAACCGGGCGAGGTATCCGAAGACGAAGTCAGAATGAAGATGAAAGAACGAGGAATCCTGCCTCCTAGACCTTGGATAGAACGCCCGTTTTATGTGGGGGCCACCGGAGGAATATTTGAACCTTATGTTCCACCTGAAGGCGATGGGAAAGTGTCTCCCATCACAGCACAAGTAAGGAAATTGCTTTAAAATTTTGGTAAATTTGGATTGAAGTTGAAGATAGCATTAATACGATATTCTCATTTTTTCTTTTTGAAATAAAATTTCATTGTTATTGCGAATGAAACTTATGTATTTATTGTATATATTAAGTTTATTTACAATTATAAAAGAAAATAAGCTTAACAAATGTAAACTCAAGTTTAATTTGTTACAAATCAGTACTATTAATAATTTGGTTATCTGTAACCTGTAACACAGAATCTCATCATTTCAAATAAATAACAAACACAAAAAAAATATTATTGAAGATTAAAGTTATTATAGTACTTGGCTTATAATTATTTTTAATTTCAAGTGGTATTAGACAAACTAGTACAGTTAATTTGTATAGTATTGCAATTTTTAATCATTTTGGATTTGAGAAAAAGAAATTTGCGAAAAAAGCAACACAATTATTAACTTGTACTACATTATAAATCATAAACATTCCAATAATGTAATATTCATAAATAGTTTTGAAAATGACTCCCTTTTTTCATGTCACATTAAATAAAATGTTTCTAAACGGGAATTTTTCTGTTTTTTTAATGTAACTTAAAAAAAATGATGGAAGAATTCAGAAAATAATTATTTATCGAATTTATTTATTTAGGACCATTAAATAATACATTCATTAAATGTAACTTTCTAGATAGATAAGATGGTTCATTATTCAAAACTGAAGAATAATGGAATTAAAGATTGAATAATGAACCAATCAGATAGCGGTTGCTATAATATTATTGTTATTAACATGTTGCTTTGAAATAAATTTGACGTTTATCATCAATTTATTATTTTCCACAAATTACATTCTAAAAGTGCAAGTTCCTATTGAATAGTCGTGGATAAAGTATAGTATTCAACACGCGTATTACAGCTACTATTAATTTGGATGAAGTTTACGGCACGAGCCTTAACCGAGGGCTGTAATAGTATAATACAGAGTAAGTCAGGAAAGTGTTTTTACTTGACTCAGCGGTTTAAAACCTCGACTTCGAGCCTCGTATTTCAAACAACCGCTTCGTCAAGTAAAACATCAGTTTCCTGACTTATTATGTACTATACTATTACAAATGAGTAACAAATTAATTAAATTTACAAGAAGAATTACAAGCTAAACTTTTCTGATAGAATGTCAAACATTTGTGTGTTATTTTGTTTTAAGTCCTCGGCTGTCACTATAAAACATTAAATCCGATTATTTCGATTACGAAACGTTCACATTAAAATGTAATTAACTTAGATACAAAATGTAATTGTTCACAACTTGCATTTGAACCATTTTTGTCTAAAATCAACTGATCACTTTTCCGCAAGGAAAATCTGGTTTCTCATGTAAGTCAATATGGCCAGATGTTACACCTGGTATATATTTGTGTCATATTTTGAGAACCACTAGTTTACTTTTTTTTTTCAATTAGTAATGTTCTTTTCTATCTCGTATTTACATTATTAAATTAAAACGCATGCCAATATTCCAACCATAATTTTTGCAGAAACCTTTCTTAGTTTTTTTGTTGTTGATAAGATTGATCAAATTTTCAACTATGAGAACTACTAGAAATCCTACATAGGCCGTATTTATTTGGGAAATTTTGATCCAACCCTGAACTGACCTAGAACTAACTCGTGTTACTTCCAAATAAATGATGCACCTAGTGTCAGTTGTAAACACTGGCGGTAAATCTGAATGCATGTTCGAAGCGACATCTGCTTAGTTTTGTTTGTGTGTTAAATTGCGCTTTTAATTGGATGTTTTGAGTCATCTTTATACTTTTTATATGTAGTCAAAAAGCAGATAACGTCAGGGTCTGTTTTTTTTATAATTTTGTCATCAGCACTATCAAGAATTTCGGAGTCGCAATAATGTGTCGTAATATTATCATCTGTGACTTATATTGCAAGAAACACATAATGCATATTGCTCTTCCATCATCTGCATAAATAATAGTTTAGTATATTTTTTCAAAATATTATTATAAAATTACTTACGTTTTTCATAAAAATAACTCCTAACCTCTCTATACTATTACAAATCGCGATGCCGCCCCGAATAACAAGGAACACAAGTTTATTAGAAAGAGATAGTAAACGGATTGAACCTACCAACCCGCTAAAATAGCTGGGGCAGTAGGGTTAGTTTAAGGTTAGTTCCAGGTTACTTAAAGTGTGCCAAGTAACCTGCCAGGTTACTTTAAAAATCCCAAATAAATACGGCCATAGTATCAAAAGTAAGTGTTTCAGTTGGCTATAAAAAAAAATTACTTGAAATTGGTAAGACTGATACATAAATTTATTTCCTGCTATTGATAGTGACATTTGAAAATTTAAATTAATAAAAATCGTTGTTGCTCTTATCCACATTGTTATTTCTTAACATTTCTCACAGAGCAATAATCTAAAGTATTTCTATCTCTCACTCTAGAGCTCAACTAATCAAAGTAAAACCATGAGAGGAATGTCTTTGGAGGTCGCTACTATTGTCGGTACATTCAGTGTCAAAAGTTGAATACAAATTTTTGAAATAGGACGGCGTGTAATTATTTCCATTTATAAAAATAGTATGTCAAAAGAATGATACATTAATAATAAATAAATATATCATTATTAAATTTGCAAAATATGCATATCGTACATGGTGCGGCGCGGCGGTCAAGTGCTTTCACTGAGACTGTAGTTAAAGCGCATTTCTTGGATTTATCGAACTCTATTTGTATTTATTATAAAAATGACATGTCAAATTGTATTTCCGCCTGTACTTGTTCCTGTGTCAACTGTGGAATAAAAAGATCCCCAGAATTGTATTGCCAACTGAAATACTTACTTTTGATCACATTGTACTTATTTAAGCTGTATTCAATTTTCCACTTGGTTCACTTAAATTAGTTCAGATAAATTAGGGAACATGACTAAATGAACTGAATTAAGCAAATAGATGCATTTATTGGAGTGAATTACTTCAAAGTAAATTAGAATTCATAATTCTAATACTAGAAATAAGATTAGCGAAGTAATTCAGCGAAATAAATAAGTAATCAGGTTCAGTAAATGTAAGTTAGATCCAAATGGCAAACGGAATACGCCTATAATAACAAATTCTTGTTTAAAGAACTTCAGACCGAATGTTTCATCTTAATTTCCTGTTTTAGGGCGCCAAACAAAAATTACAATTTCTCGAGAAAAAAACCAAAACTATGCTGGCGATACGAAAAATTCGCTCTTACGATGAAGACTTTGACGCTCCCGATTTCTGTCAACACGTTGAACAAATCTACAAGAAAGTCCATGAATGTATGGTTGACAGAAACTATGACAAATTAGAAGAAGTAGTGACTGAAAGAGCGTATCCAGAAGTTCTGCACAACGTAGAACATAAAACTATACACTGGAAGTTCTTAAAACAGATTGAACTGCCGAGAATTGTTCACGCCAGGTGTACGGACATCGTCACGAAAGAAAATATATTTGCGCAAGTTACTGTTCGCTTCCACACGCAACAGGTTTGAAAAATTGTTCATTTCATTATTTATTAAGACATAATGGACACTCATAATTAATAATAAAAACATAAAATATACAGAGTGTTCAAGTTAAGTCTGTCGCCATTGCTATCTCGAGAACTATAAGAGCTACAAGGTTGGTTAAATTAGCAAAGAAATACCATTTTCTAAGTGTATTACACAAATATTAACAAAAAAATAAAATTCGACCGATGGTTCTCGAAATACGGGGTGCAACTTTCTTATTTTAAATGAAAACTTTTTTTTATTTTCTTATTCGATTCAGTGTTTTTTTTCTGAATTCATCGATTACAAAGTTCAGTGTCTTCACATTACAAATTTCTTGATGTAAAATGCATATTAAATTGGCATTCATTTAATTTAAAACGCATAGCAATCAACGTGCTTTAACAGAAACAAATGAACAAATCATAATATTTTTGTTTATTTGATTCATTATTAAATGTTAATACGACTATTTTGTGAAAAAATGTATTCATAATTTTATTTATTAGTTTTGATCAACTATATTTAGATCTATCAAATTGTTCATGTAATTGCAAATATTTTATCACCAATGAGCACCTATAAGCAACAAAAAGATATATATTCGATAATATATTTGACTCAACCTATAATTTCACACTTGATAGTATTTATATATATATATATATATATATACAGTGTGTTCATCCAAAAGCCGAACATAGGCATATAACATGTGATATCAGTTTTTTGATGCGCATTGCTTTCCAATTAATTTTACAGGAAAATACTTCAAATAAAAGTTGTAGAGAATAAAATTGCGAATTTTTTTTATATAATACACATTTCATTTGTGTATTTCATCAAAGCGCAAAACTTAATTAAACATTTGTAATATTCGTAAAAATAAAGCTATCCATGAAATACACAAATGAAATGTGTATTATATAAAAAAAAATCGCAATTTTATTCTCTACAACTTTTATTTGAAGTATTTTCCTGTAAAATTAATTGGGAAGCAATGCACATAAAAAAACTGATATCACATGTTATATGCCTATGTTCGGGTTTTGGATGAACACACTATATATATATATATATATATATATATATATATATATATATATATATATATATATATATATATATATATATTAGAGGTCGGCAAAAATATCCGATCCGATCCGAAGTCTGATTCGGATCGCGTCCGATCCGAAAGTCGGATAGAGTATCCGATCCGAAAGTCGGATACAATATCCGATCCGAAAGTCGGATAAAACATCCGATCCGAAATTTACATACATAACTTTTTGGTATCCACTCTTAGTAGAAACATAAATACCAATTCCTCTCTAAAGTAACCTAACGCTACGTTATATTTATCAGCATTTATGTTCTGTGATAAAAATGATTAAATAACGTTACAACAAAATATGTCTCTTTAGTTTTTTATAACAAAATTATTTATTAAATTTCATCTATAACTGTTATTTTTCTTTCGAATATGCAACTTTAAAATTGGTTTAGTATGAATAGGAAAAACTACTGATCTAATGATGGATCTCAGACCGGATTTCAGATCGGATTTCGGTTTTGATTTTGGATCGGATCTCAGATCGGATCGGATCTTCAATCAAGTCGGATCGGATCGGCTAATCCGTTTTGTGAATCTGCCTGAATGTGTTTTTGTACTACTGTACAGATTAACGTCCATGTTTGTTTACTTTAATATCATTTGTTTTACTAAATCCAAAGCACACTAGAGAGTACCGGACGCACTAAAAGTTAATAGATTCACGGTCTCTAAAATATCTGCGAAGTCAATGAAAAATGAAATCTTGTCACCTCCAAAGAAACAAAACTTAATACAGTTTAAAACTGGTTACATATGTATCATATAAACGTAGCACCACTCTATGTCATTCATCTATTTTTTTTATGACGTCAGTCCATCCTTCTGAAGTTTTCTGTAAAATTCTTGTAGAAGACATGTTATCACAATTCAAATGGCAGTTCATAGAAATAAAATTTGATATATTTTGTAGAGCTTTTTAAACGAGGTGTAATTAAATTAAAATAACTAAAATACAACTGCGCCCTAGCAGTTCTAGTTTTTCTATAAACTACAACTATTTTATATTTCAGCAATTAAATTAAAAATAAATTCTTCTTTTTAGCTTCTGGCGATCTACGACCGTTTCGGACGCTTGATCCACGGTAGTGAGATTTTAGGCAAGGACGTCCTCGAATACGTAGTGTTCGAGAAGCACGTCTCCAATGAGTACGGCACGTGGAGACTCCACGACAAGATCATCCCCGACTGGATGCCTCCTCGAGAGCCAACAGCGCGGACGTTCCGTCGGGCTAACGAGCAGCAGCCCACCGTGGATACGGCTGTAGTTGAGACAACAGAGGAAACCGAAAAAAGTGTTAAAAATGTGTAGATGTTGATGGAGTTATAATATATTGAGTTATTAAATTATTTTGGTAATCTTTATTTTAAATAGTATATTTTTGTGTGTTTTGGGTGTTTCATAGATATGGGATACCTCGGTTATTTTCTTTAATATTGGGAATAGAAGAACATTCACTTATTGAAGAATGATATAATTGGTATTTGTGTATCAAGGGTTGAAAGTATGTCTTTGTAGTCCGAGAACTAGTTAAAGTCTGCAAAGACACTTTTCACCAGAGGTGTACACACTTTTTTAGAATCAATAAATATTGATCGATGTTTTATATTGTATTAATAAAAATTGTTTACTACAGAGTAATTAAAAGTAAGTGTTTCAATTGGCAATAAAATTTGAAGATCTTTTTATTCCACAGTTGTCACAACGCTAGGTAAATGCAGAAATACTATTTGACATGTCATTTTTATAATAAATACAAGTAATTTGAGTGACAAAAATACTTTAGATTATTGCTCTGTGAGTAATGTTAAGAAATAAAAGGATGTGGGTAAGCAAAACAACGATTTTTATTCATTTAAATTTTCAAATGTCTCAACAACAGGAAATTAATTTATGTGTAACCACTTTTAAGTAATTTTTTTTATTGTCAACTTACTTTTGACCACTGTAATATCATATCTACAGGCGTATTCTATTTGCCATTTGTATCAGATCTAACTTACATTTTCTGAACCAGATCACTTATTTATTTAGCTGACTAACTTTATTTCCAGTACTAGAATTGCTGATTCTTATTTACTTTGAAGTAATTCACCCCAATAAGTGCATCAATTTGCTTAAATCAGTTCATTTAGTCATGTTGTCCAATTTATCTGAACTGATTAAGCGAACCAAGTGGCAAATGGAATACAGCTTATGAAAGCTAAAAAGTTGAAATGTAACTAACGCAACAATGCAAACCAAAATTATTTTGACATTTTCTCAATTTTGTGAAGAAAAGACGCTTGATACTTACAGATATTATAATGAACTCAGATCAAAGTGATAATTTTGAAGGGTCACCTTCTGATATTGTGGATGCTGCTAATGCATCTATAATATACATAATTGTTGCCTTTCAAGTCAAGAGAAAGATACGAAGCTGTGTATGCAAAATTTATGCTGTGGTTTAAGGAAAATGGATGCAAACATTAACAGAAACAGAAATTTTAGCGTATATTTCTAAAAAAGTCTTTAAAGTTACTGTAATTTTACATGATAATGTTGGTATTAGTACGTTTAGCAAAGTAATAGTGTAGCAAAGGTCCGCGAAATACTTTGCAGACAATAGAACAATCCGCAAAGAGTTTTGGTCTGTAATTGTTAATTTTCTATTCCCAAATGACGTTCGAAAAGCCTATTGTTTTATTGGTCGTAGAAAATAGTTATTTACGATATAAGCAGAACGAAACCATAGACCGTTCCATAATCCATCGAGTATCATACAATACGTACATTGTATAATGTTTTACCTAATTTTAAAAATCATTATAAAAGAAATATTAGTTCATTTAGTACAGAATTATTGAGGTTTAAAAATGTTGTGGTATCGAGTCGGCCTGTGGATCCTGAGAACCCTAGTTTGATTTATTTCTACAGTCGATAAACATTTTCACCACATTAAAATTATTCCTGTGGCTCCCCCATCACTATCATTCTTGCTATTTTTTATAAATGAAAGGAATTGCACCCCGTCTTATTTCATAAATTTAAATAAACCGCCTTTTTAAATACAACTTGTAATACATCGACGATAGTAGCGATCTCCGAAGACATTCCTCTCTGGGTTGTAAATTGCTTTGTCCATCCCTTTGACATATTTAGTATAATCAGGACAGCGTATATCATGTCCTTACTGTATTTAATTTTAGTCACTGTGATAAATATTGAATTTATAGATCGTTCTTTTGATATTTATTAAAAAATATATTACAAGTCTAATTGTAACTTTTACATAAATATGTGAGGCACTATAAATATTTGTTGATTTCTTTATAAATTAAATATGAAATATATAATATTTGATATAGAATAGCTAGAAGTTATATTTTGAATACAAGTAAAAGAACGCATTTTCTCACATACTCACAAGTCAACATTTCGCAAGTAATAAGAAGAAGAGCTGTCAATTTCGCATTACTCTTGAATTCAATCATTGTTATTTTTCGCAGTGACATCTTAAAAGGAGTGTATATATGTTTGAAATTTATTAAATTATTCGGTATTAGTAACCATGGAAGGAGTAAATAAAGATTCTCCAAGCACAATTGATAAAATAATGAAAGATTTAAGTAAAACTTCTGCGACAAAACAGATAATTTTGGGATCTGTGTCGGGATGGTGAGAATATTTATTTGTTTTGTTATTATTTAAGTAAATTAATTTATATTGGTTGTATATAGGTGTACTGGTTTCATTGGAATGAAAGTTGGTAAAATCACTGCTCTTGCTGTTGGAGGAGGAATAATTCTTTTACAAGTTGCTAATCATCAAGGATACATAAAAATAAATTGGAACAAAATAAACAAAAAGATCGATAAAATATCTGATAAAGTTGAAGAGACTGTTACTGGACAAGCACCAAACTGGATGGACAAGGTACTCGCCACCACAAGTTTTATTATCTGTATCATAATTGTACTTTTCTTACAGGTTATCAAATTTGCTTCTGCTAATACTTATATTTCCACTGGTTTTCTTGGTGGCTTATTGATCGGAATAGCGTGCAGTTAACAAAATAATTTTTAATGTTTAGCATGCTTATATTTTATTTCTTACAATTATTTTATCTTTAAATTAGTTGTGCAATATAACTGCAGAATTTTATAGTACACATTCTTCCAAGTATGACAATCTATTTTAAAATTACGTGTTTACATATTTCAAATGGTATGTACGACAGATGATTATTACGTCAGACATACATTTGGCATGCTTTTTATATATTTTTATTTAGTGTTGCAATGTTGAATGTGTACTTGATTTCATTATGTAAATATTTGTTATTTATTTGGCAATTAAAATTTACTGAGAAACGAATGTTGTTTTTTGTTTAACAGGTCGAGAGGTTTGTGGATCGAAAAATTGATAATGCTGAGGATTTATTAAAAAATCCTAAGTCAAAAGCAAAGTCCTGGTATAGTAGTCTCACTGGCAATGATGATTTTGCCATCAGAGAGATTCACATCTTTTTAGTATCTTTTGTAGCAGGGATGGCAGTAGGTGTTGCATCTGGATAAATTGATTCCGTTTGTTTTTTGCGATTAGAATCTCTGTTAAATACGTAGCGTAAATCTGCATTATGTTTATTTATACCGTCTTGTGATTTGTAAAGTATTCCTAACCAACTGTCAAAATAAATATTAACTGATGTTATATTAAAATAAAATTCTTTGATTATAAAACCCATTACAAATGATTTATAAATAAATTTATAGTTTTATTTTATCTACTTATATTTCACACCTAATTCTTGCATATTTATAATGAGTCACTAATTTGCTGAATAAAATTCTATTATTTTTATTGTTAATTATTATGAGTAAACCTTCAACCAGAAAACATATATTAAACGGAACTATTTATTCAATATAATTAGAACGAAAACTACAAGTTAAAACATGTAATATTATATAAAAATAAATACAGCTTTGTTTACATTACTTATGCTTAACACATGCGCTAAAAATAAATTAAACGTGATACTTTATCTTAAATTTAAATCCACTTAATACTATGAACTCTTAATTTGAAGGACTATGAAACCTGAAAAACAATATAAAATTACAATAATCTTTAGTATTTTCGGAATAATTCACGTATTTGTTGTTGATCAAATTGTAAAAATAAAATAACAATGACGTAAGTTAAAATTCATTTAAAAAAAAAACTAGATATAAACATAGCCCACCTATTCTGCATAAATCATTAATTATATTTTTGCATATTGATCATGAAAGTTTTATAATAGATGACAAATGTTCAACTATTTCAAAAATCGTTAAAAAATAGTTATTTTTGTATAAGAAAAAATAAAAAATAATATAAATTGTAACCAAGGAAACGTGAAAATGTTAGACAAATATATTTTTTAAGTGTCAATAAATATGAAATTTGACATTTCAGTGAAAAAAAGTCATTTTTTCAGGTATGAAAAAAATTAATTATTTTTTCACAAGTGAAAAAAACAAATTTCGTGTATCCATAGCGATGTAAAAATGTCATGTTTTTTGACAGTTGTAGAAAAAAGTATATTCTTATTAGTTTAATTTAATTTTTTTACAATTTTCTTTTTTATCTATTTAAAAAGCATATACATTTTTTCACATGTCATGTATATGTCAAATTTCAAAATCGTTGTTTTTGTTTTGTTTACTTATCGAACGTTTTCACGTTCCCTTGCTTACAATACATCAAATTCATATTATTTTTAAATTTTTTTCCTTTAATTTATTTAAATAAATAAATAATTAATGTTTTATAAATAAAATTGTGTGCAGCTCGAGCAGAAAGTGTCCTTGTTATTTTTGCATGATTGTTGCTCTCGACATCAATCTTCATGCGCGAGCGGCAATAGATTACTTTCTGCTCTAGGTACACAAATAAGTATTGCATATCTCCCATGCCACTTAGCATTAGCTAGCTTCTTGATATTATAAGGGATATTGAAGTCCGACGTTTTCTTTCAAATTACTCATTTTTGTCATCAAATAATGTTTATAAACAAAAACAAATTCTCATATCTATTGAGATCATGATATTTGAACTTGGATGTCTGTCAAAATAATTTTTAATTTATTTTTATCTTCGTAAAATCAGTCTAATATCAATACACATAAAATTACGTGTTTATATTACAAATTTATTTATAAAGTATTGTTTTCAAATACAAATAATATTACTATACCCTATACCGGGTGTAGCACGAAGAGCGGGCTATAGACGTTTAACATGGAAAAACAGTTTTACCGTGCGCATTGCTTTCCAAATTATTTTAGACAAGAATGCTTAAATAAAAAATGTAGAGATTAAAATTCTACATCTAATTCAAAAAACTACATTTATTTTCTTTATTTTGTAAGAGCAGAAATTTTAATATTATTTTTTGACGTTTCTCAAAACCAATGAAATACCTACGTCATTGTATGTCACGTGTCTGCGTTTTAACCAATCCTGTCATTATTATACTGAGAATAAAGCTCTTGTGATTATTCCCGGGAATAATCTCTGTAGGTGCTTTTTTGTTTGTGACAAATGATAGGTAGTTGTCAAATAATTATTTAAAACTGTCAACGCGTCAAGTAAAATATGTGAAAAAAATCGATTCAGTTGTATTTTAGATATAGAAATACACGAACAAATTTTTGAAATAACTTCTAAGAATACATTAATAAGCAATCAATCGATATGGACCCAGTTCAAAATTTTTTAAGTTGGATGAATCGACCTCAACAGCTATTTCAAAAAAATCTAATTAAATATAATTCGAGAGTTGGATAAATTAGAAAATAATTCTCCAATATCTTTCTCAAACTTGTTGCCATTTGTCAATAGCCACTGAAGTCCTACGGGCTTTTGTGACTATTGCCTAGCAACATGTTTTCGAAAGATCTGTCAAATTATTTTCAATTTATTCTCACTCTCTTGTTATATTATAACTGATAATTTACAAAATTACAATTTAATTAGTGTTAACCATGGAATTAAAACTAATAAATATATTAAATTTTTCTGTCAAACTTTTTCATGAATAATGCCATTTAATTATTTGTAGTTTGTTTTTCATATGAATAATTTTACATTTTTAATTGATTTGTAAAAATAATGTAAATTTACAGACAGATCAAAAACTTACTTTTAAACATTGCGAAACTTCATTGTATCAAAATATTTTACTGAATAAGTCGTGCATTTGTTTGTAATTTTGTTTTAACACTATTGAATTGTAATTTTCTATATTTTTATATTTAATTTCTGCCGTAGAACATAGTAAATAAATTTAATTTAAAACTTTACAACTTTTATTTAAGCATGTTTGTCTAAAATAATTGGGGAAGAAATGCGCTTTTCGTAATATACCCAGTATATCTGTTAATCAGTACAAAGTAAAAAAGCAGCATCAGTCAGACGAATCCGAATCATTTAGGATCTAAGGTGTCTTGTTTTATGATGCTCTTGTTTTCGTTTTCACTATCGCATAAATACAAAAAATAATTACATAAATTTATAAATATACGATTACGTCATCAGTAAATAATTTACTAACAGTAGAATGCAAAAAAAAAACCTAGTAACAAGAAATATACAAAAATATTATGACAGTATCCAATTACAGAATTCTTTAGAAGGTAATTAGTAACATTTTCGCCAAAATGTTTAAAATTATTCTAGAAAACAATTCTAAAAACAAAAAAAAATTAAATAACAATAATTTTAGTTTTCTTTTGAGATTTGCTAATCAGATAGTCTTAAACAGGCAGATTCATAAAGCGGATTAGCGCTAACACCATTTTTTATTTAATTTTTAACTCACTTTTCAATGTACGAAACAAGTTTATTTTAACTTGAGATAAAAAGAGAGTTAATTAGCATCAAATTTAGTTCATTTCTTTAATCTGTTTTAATTTGCAACAGAGTTATAGATAATATTAAAAACGGTGTTAGCGCTAATCCATTTTGTGAATCTGCCTGAAAATGAACAATGTTACATATGTGCTTCGTTAAAGTGTACCTAAATAGTAAGTATGAAACTGCCAATTTTTTTTTAAACGAATATCAACTTTTAATTTTGGCTCGACTTAATTAAAAACTGTACCAATGCCAGATAAATTGAAGTAGTTACAATACAAAAACAGCCTACGACGTAAATGTTTAAAATTAAATCAACCTAATTAAAAAATATTTTGAACCAAGAGCTAAATATTATCCATCTTAGTCAAAACCAGTTATAAATTTTAAATATTTGCATCACACTGAACTAAAATAAAAAGGAACAAAAAAGAAAGAGACATCTCGCATTTGCCAATCTACAGTACCGATGGCGGCGCTGAGAGCAGTTTCATGTATGAAGGCATGTATAGTTGGACAATGCAAAAACACACCCGAGAGAAGTGTCTTTGGAGATCGCTACTATCGTCGGTATATTCAGTGTCAAAAGTTGTATAAAAGTGTCAGTTTATTTGAATTTATAAAATAATCAAAGATGAAACCGAGCGTTAGTGCCAGTTTTTCAATCAGCGATTAATGTTAATCATGATTAAATAATAATGGAAACTATGGTTACCATTATTATTTAATCATGATTAACATTAATCGACAGTAAATAGACGATTGAAAAACTAGCCGTTAAAGAGATCCAAAACCGCCTGTTAGATGATAATTGGACATAAATTCAACATCGCTCATTAAAAATGTATTTTGATCATCTGTTACATTTCTTCTAAATAAACGATCCGCATGAATTTTGTTCTCGTTCTCAAGTTATTCTATTACAACCAATATTCCATGCATAAACGCCATAGTACCAGCCGAAATAATTTAAAATAATTTCTCCACTCAATATACTAATTTAGGGCTGAGATATCTAGCTACTCCTAATAAAATTGTCTGTCTAATTAACAAAAAATATCGCATTGATGCTCGGTTTCACCAACAAAAATTTAATTTTAATCGTTGTTTAAATAAATAAAAGTAAATATAAAAAAAAATTAACTCTTGTTCGTAAAACCGGGCATCAAATTATTAAATTATATGAACTGTCAATTTTGCATATGCTATTTTTTTGTTTTTAGACAAATAAATTTATTGGGCACTTCGATATCTCTGCCTTAAATGTAATTTATGTAGGTGAACCACTTGATCTGAAGATCAGTTTTGAGAAACATATTTATATTGGCGGGCTTTGTTTAAATGTACTTCATTTTCGATTATAGCTAAATGTGAATAGGATGCGGGCACCCACGTGATAATGAACAGCTGTTTCGGGAAAATTCACTGCGCCACCTACAAAATGAACTATTTTTTGGGACGAAATTTGAAAAGAGCCAATAGGATGCGAGCACTCACGTGACACTGTGACAGCTGTCACGTGAGTGCCCGCATCCTATTGGTTCTTTTCAAATCTCGTCCCAAAAAATAGTTCATTTTGTAGGTGGCGCAGTGAATTTTCCCGAAACAGCTGTTCATTATCACGTGAGTGCCCGCATCCTATATAAGCATTGATTACTAAAGCCCCTGGCACATATAGCGTCAAGACTCCGAGTCTGCTACAAACTGCTGAAAAACTGAGAGTCACGTCCAAAACGGGTGTCACATATAGAGTCGGTGTTTCTGACAGTCAGAAATAAATATTTGTTAATTTTAACGTGTTATTTGTTAATTTGTATTATTTAAAATATTTATCGACTATTAAGAAATATAAAAACTATAAACTACGAAATATAAAACAAAAAATTAAATTAAAAAAAATTTACATGAACTATAAATGAAATATAAAAACTTAAATGTATTATTTAAAATGTTTGTCGATTATTAAGAAATATAAAAACTATAAACTAGGATATATAAAACAAAAAAATAAATTAAAAAAAATGACTTGAATTATAAATGAAATATGAAAACTTAAAAGTTTCTAACTAAGTATAAAGTAAATGAATTTAACTATAAAAATGTACAAAAATCAAACAAGAACATAAACAATAATAATTCGTACGTCAAACAACAAAGGAAGATAGCGAAAAAACCAGCATCATAATGAAGTTGGTTTTCGGCAGTCGTGACTGCTGAAAATAGAGGCGTTTCTATTTTTGGCAGTCAAATGGCAGACTCGGAGTCTTGACGCTATATGTGCCAGGGGCTTTAAAAAGGGATTTTTTATGGGAGTTTTGCTTCTGACAGGTTGGCAACGGCAACACTGCTCTTTAATTTTAGCAATTCGTTGCAATTTGAAAGTTGTAAAGTGTAGAAGCAAAGTGTAGACAAGTTTTTACTGTTTTCCTTGTGTATTGGTATGTAATATTTTCGAAAATTAATTTTGCTTAAGTATTTAGAAATGCATATGTTACTATAGATGCCCGAAAATGGGTAAATCCTAGGATTGACGTACACAACCTAGGATTTACCCATTTATCTAAAAGATCAATTCGATTAAAACTTCATACAATATCTTGATTGATGCTACTGGGCGCTTCTGAAACATGCTCGCCCACTGAGGCCTTTTATTTAACTTCTAACCAATTTTAACTTGTTACAGAATACAATATAACAAAATACCAGGTCCCGATATGGAAATATCATCACCTCGCAGACGCTCTATAGTTCCACAATGTACATCAACACCATATGTAAGTTCAGTTACAATTATTAAACAAAAATAAATGAAATTTATCTATAAAAACATAATTATGTCTATCAATTCGAAGTATTTTATATGTATTTATATTAGAAATGGTGTATTATTACTACATGCTTTTTTATTTAGATTAATAATGATGATGAAGTGGAACGGCTGAATCGAAGAACTAATTCTGAATTGCAAAAAAGAGTATCCAGTTTAAGAGTTGCAAATAATTCCAGTATAAGTTCGGAAAATGAAGCTGTTGAATTAAGTGAATCTAAATTGCAAGACCATTATCAGACATGCGTCAAGTTATTCACAGAAAATGTTAGTTAAACGTACAATCTACACTGGTAAAAAAAAAACGAAACACTTAAAATTCGTGAAATTTTCCCAATTTTCAAACCATCATAACTTGGCTATTTTTAACTAATTTCAATGAATTTTTAAACACAAAAAAGTTTAAGGTGTGTACTTTTAGGGGATATATGCAATATTACGGTTAACTCGTTCCTCGCCCCTTCAACCCCTTAGAAGGAAAAACATGTTTTTAATGAAAAAACGTCCAACATTGACGATTTGTACGGCGCAAAAATTTGTTTTGGCTCGATTCATCATCAGGGCGATAATGTTTATTCAATTCTCTACAAAGTACGTAAGAAACGAAGTTCCTATGATGATTTGGCACAGAGTTATGCGTGTTTAAAGTTGCATATGCATTTGGGAGTTGTTGGCTCATAACTCGGCGACTTTTCAACAAAATTGGACGATTCGTTCAGAAAAAGAAACTCTTTTGTCTATACTTTAAGGAGCTGTACGCGAAACTAAGATTATCATCTTCCGCCTCCCTTCAACCCCCTAGAAGAAAGAATGTTTTTAGTGGAAAAAACGTCTATTTTTGAAGGTCTATACGGAACTAAGAAACATTTTTGGACTTGATTCACCATCAGGGTAATAAAGCTTATTTAATTCCCGGTAAATGAAGCAAAAAATGAAGTTCCTATTATGATTTGTCTCAGAGTTATGCGTGTTTGAAGTTTACTGTGCATTTGGGGACTTTCTCGACAAAATTGGACGATTCCTTCAGGAAAAAAACTTGTTTGTCTCTACTGTAAGAGGCTGTACGCGAAATTAGAATTATCTTCTTTTGCACTTCAACTTCCCTCTCCCAACAAATATCACGTGTGTGATGGTGTGTCCGCGTATACAGGGTGGTCAAGACCACCCGTCCACCCCTTTTAAAAATTCTGTGTTCAACGTTTTGAGAAAACAAGATCTACGATAATACTAACTTCGATGTGGTCTATCGAATGAGACCAAAGTAACTTCAAAATCTTAAATGGAAACCCCCAATTTTTATTGCAGATTCGGATTCCGCGTAAAAAAATATGTCAGTTTTATTCTTTTATATGTCTTCGCGCACTTGTTATGTAAATATCTATTTCCTAACCAATTTTAGTATGGAAAGTAGATTTTTACCAAAATAATCAAGTAAAGTACGTATCCAAGAATACAATAGAAATAACAGACTGATGTATATCTATATATCTATATATCTATATATATATATATATATATATATATATATATATATATATATATATATATATATATATATATATATCTTCACGCTATATCCCAACAAATGGGGTAGCACGAACCCTAAAATCACTCATAAAACATTCACTCATCACACTCGTCAAACAATCAGCCATTGTCAAATATTTTCATTCAAACATACCACCCTCACTTCAACCACATTCATAGATCACTCCATATAAACTCATTCATTTATTACACTCGAAATTATTATCACACAACAAACCTTCAATCACATCATTCCTATTCACTTATCATTCATTTTCTTTCTTTAACGTACATAGCATATGCATAAAACATCTCAAATTACTCACGTTTACTCCTAACAACGAATCTAAAAACGAAACTAACAACGAATCTACAAGATTAGAAAAGATGAAAGCGATAGTCTGCACCTATATATGAAAGAAAAGACCACACAATGCAGTAACTGAAAATGAAACAAAAAGATAAGAAAGGGAGGGAGCGTCGCCCTGCGCTTGTTTTTGAAAGTGAATTTCACACAATTGCAGTTAAACACTCTATGTAATAAATGAAAAGAATTAAAAGATAAGAAAGGAAGGGAGTGTCGCTCTACGCTTGTTTTTGGAAGTGAATTCCACACAATTGCAGTTAAACACTCAATGTCAGATCAGAAAAGAATAAAAAAGATAAGAAACGAAGGGAGTGTCGTCCCTGCGCTTGTTTTTGAAAGTGAATTTCACACAATTACAGGTAAACACTCTAATGAAATTACTAAACAACGAAACTAAAGTCTAAAACCCTGCGCTTTTCTGAAATCATCAGATTCATTCCGCAATTAATCTTCGCCAAACGTTCCTATCCTGACACAACCACTTTTGCTTCATCCACATTCATAATTCCTTTCATACAAGCACGTTTGTTCCTCGTACTCGGAAACTTTCGTTATATATATATATATATATATATATATATATATATATATATATATATATATATATGTATATCTGCGTATGAGGATGTGTGTGGGAGTGTGGGTGTATGCAATTCGTTCAAATTAGTTAAAAATTAGCCAAGTTATGATGGTTTGAAAATTGAGAAAATTTTACGAATTTTAAGTGTTTCGTTTGTTTTTCTCACCAGTGTATTTACTTGTTCATGTTTTAATCGCTCTTATTTTCTAGAAAATCAATGCTAAGAATGCTTGGAACATACACATTGTTGAGTACATGCAAGCTATGTTAAAAAAGGGTTTAGTAATGAAAGATATGTTAAAATTAGTAATAACATCTATAGATATCGGTTGCAAAGTTTATTGTTTAAAAGTAGATCAAGTGCACAGTGACTTATGACTTATTTAAGTTAGCCAGTGTTATGGCAAGAGTGAATATGGAAGAGACAGTATGTTAATAGTATTAATTATTTTGTAACAATTTTTATAAATAGATAACAGAGAAGATGATTATAACGACGCTGCAAGAGATGAAGAAGTGGAAGTGGAAGTCCATCAAAAGAAGAAAGAAAAAAAGAAAAGGAAATCCCAACGAAATTTAGAACAAGATTGTGAAATTACAGTTGTAACAAATGAAAATCATCTAAATGGCAAAATTGCCCCACATAATACTGCTATTCAGCAAGTGAGCTCTGGAAAAAGTCGATTCTACACCTTGTCAACGATCACTAAACAAAGGTAAAAATAGTAAAAAATAGGAACCAATTAAACTAAGTTGTTCGCATTACTTGCCTATTATTATAAAATTGATTTAATCAAAAACATATAACTGAAAAAGATTTTTTTGGATTTAAATCAAATTATTTTTGAAGTCGCATATCAAAATTCATGTTTCTTTTTGTCCTTTTCATTAGTTAGTAAAAAGATCAAATGTTCAACAATATAACAATAATAAACTCAAATTGTAATATTCATTTCGTATTTTTACATTACTTATTATTTACATCATTTTCACATTGTACTTAATAATTTAAAATTATAACTAATTTCATAATATCATAGTTAATTAACTACCTGCTACCTTCATTGGTGTAGTTTAGTTAATAATAATTCAATAATTCCATAATTCCATTACTTTGGCTTAGACAATTTTAGTAAAATTATCCAAATTTTTTTCAATTTCCAATATTGAAGACAAATTTCATATTATTAAAAGATATTTAAATTAACAACAAACATGTTACCATCACTATTTTAACATGTTAATTGATAATTTAAATACACACCTACAAAGGTAGGTACCTATTCTAATGTACAAATTTTAATATTTATAATTTTGAAATTATTTTGTTTAAGATGGGGTTACGAACAGCTGGTGAACTGTAGAAGTAAATTTCCGTACTTTATATCGTTAGAAAATAATATAGAAAGTGTAAAAATTTCGGATAAGAGAGTACCCGTTACTATCCCTTCTTCGAAAAAACAAATTTGTCCTTCTTTCGTAGATTTTGTTCTAGATCGTTGGAATCCAGATGATGATGGTAATTAATTTTCTTGAACCGTGCTAATTATACAGAGTGATCAGAAGAAAGTATTTCAGTTGGCTAAAAAAAAAAATATTTCAAATTGGTAACGCCGAGTTTCATTTAGATCTGTAAAATGTTTTTCACGCTGGAACTACCTTAACACTATGAATATAGTTGGGAATAATTTTTATAAAAAAAAAACAAAATTTGAAACTATAAAACCTTAAAATTATCTTTTGTTATGTTACGCTATGTTATGTCAACTATAAATCTCACTTTATAATAAATTAAATGGTTTCAGAAAAAATAGTATACACAATACGTCAGGAAAGTGTTTTTACTGGACTCAGCGGATTAAAATACTCGACCTGCGGCCTCGTATTTTAAACAACCGCATCGTCCAGAAAAACATCACTTTCCTGACTTATAATGTAATAGACTATTATTTATAATGATTTTGTTTACAGGTGTTCCGATGGGAACCCAACCATTAACAAACTTGTCGCAGAATAACATAGTGTACGATGACAATGGTTTGCCGATTCCTGAATTAGATGCTTCACTGCATGAGTCAGACGACGAAGGTACAGAAGAAAATGTGGAAACAGTCGTTGGTCATTCGGAAATTAGACTTCCTGTAACCTTTATTACCGAAATGCGACCCGGACAAGGACCACTTTCTGATGTATCATTGCAATATTCATACAGGTAAGAATAATTACTAAAGTTATCACTTAATCATTCATTTTAAACACCGTGACTCGGTTGCATAAAGCTATGTTAACTATGTTGTTAGTTAACAACATGTTAAAATTTAACAAGTGCAGGATTCTCGATTCTAGTTTTGTTATTTAGTAATTTTATTAGAGTGTTTACCTGCAATAGGCTCCTGAACCATAATCGAAGTAACAAGAATGAAGGATAAAATCATAAAATATGTATTGAATAATAGCTAATAGCTAAAAATTTGTTAAAATTAATATTTTACATCAGAGATATAAGGTGCGTTCAATAAGCTCAGCAAAACAAGCAATTGCTAAGTAAGCAAAAAGCGATTTATTGGTTGGTTCACTGAACGGTTTGCTCGTTTCGCTACACTTCAAGACCGAGTTGTACCGAACAAGACATCGTGAAATGTGTTCGGCTAATGATAAATAATATGAGTGCGCACGTGTTGTATGTACATTTTATGCGTTTTGAATTTTGACAGATAGAAATTTGTGCTAAAAATTTTCAGTCAAGTTTGTTTGGTGATATTAGGCTATTGTTTGGAGTATGGAATTCAATAAATATACATTTTTTAAGAATCATGATGGCACATTCACTAAAACTGATGACGATTATTTTATAGCCCTTGATAATAATAGTAATCCTACCGATAATAGCTTGATATAGGTCAATACCATCATCTACGAATAGCTGAATATATTCGCTTTTCATTTTCTATATATGTATGGTAAATTAATTATTGTCGGTCAACTATCAAAATAGTTTCGATCTTTCAAGTTATAAACTTACAATTTGAAATTCCCGCAAAAATATTTGAATGTCTAGCACTTCGAGCGAAAAATTTCTCGCTTGTT
Source organism: Pterostichus madidus (assembly GCA_911728475.2). Lineage (NCBI taxonomy): Eukaryota > Metazoa > Arthropoda > Insecta > Coleoptera > Carabidae > Pterostichus > Pterostichus madidus. The sequence continues at coordinate 12,641,308 of OU452315.1, forward strand.
TTGCTCGTGTGCAAAACGAGCAAATGCTAACCTAGCAAAACCGTTCAATGATTCTTACTTCCGGTTTGCTTGTTTTGCTTAGCACGTAGAACACACCTATTAGCGATTATAAATATAGTGACATGTATATTTAGTTAAATAACAATGATAAAACAATATAACAAAAAATTATTAGTTTAATCCATACTATAGAAATTATGACGTTTTAAAATAGTGATGGCAAGGTTAATTAACCGAAATGATAATTAGCAAAATTGACATTAATTAAACGGGTTAATGAGACATTCTCACCTTCAAAATTTGAAGCGTCAATTTTTTTTTTGAAGGGTATGGTAAAATCGGAAAAAAATATCTAGTTTTCAAATATGAGTGGCGAAATTGATAATTTTCATGATTTTAGGGTATTTTGGACATTTCTTTGGCCAAAGATTAAAAAATAATTATTAAAGGTAAAAAAATGCTTGGGTTTCGTTTCTTTTTCATTTTGACGGTGGCATCTCGTTCCTTGTCGAAAAACTGAAATATTTTGTTTCTTGTCAAATTGTCTAAAAAATTACCTTTCGTTAGCAAAAGTGGATCGAAAAAATCATTAATATTTGAAATCTATCAAATTTTTATTCAAAACACGGCAAAACAAAAAATGATTAGGATGCATAAAAGAATACGTTTGAATTTTTGTCAGAATTTTATGATACATTTTAAAAAAATTTGTTCATATTTACAAAAATAGTTATTTTTATAACAAGTGCCGAAAAAGATTCGTTACGTGCAAGTGCAGAATTTAACGCACGAGGCTTGCCGAGTGCGGAAATCTGCACGAGCATGTAACCTTTTTCGGCACGTGTTATAAACAACATTTTTCCTACAACTGTGCGATTTAGTAAATTACTAAAATATTATTAAAATTTATAAAATTTATAAAATTTTAATGATATTACATGACAACGATGTTTTACGGCGTTGCTATGGTTTGTTTGTTGATTGCTTGCACATTGTTCTACGTTATTTAAAAATATTTCACTAACGTCAAAATAATTTCTTCAAAATCATCTTGATTGGAATAGTACAGTGAGTAATTCTTCTTTATCATTAACACCTCCAAAGATAATTGAAGCTCCGGATCATACTATGTTGGATCTATTTTCGACAATGACAATCAACCTGCTGCTGGTACTTCTGAAGCTTCCGAAATTGTTACCAATAATATTACTGGTAATAATATGAACAGGTACGGAAGAAATCAATGTTTCTTTAGACACAAAAGTTTCCACTTTACATTATGTCAATATAAGCAACTGTAACAACTGTATTAATAATATACACAAACAATAAATATGAAGTATTTCACTTACTCTTTAAATAAAACCATTTATCGATATATTTTACTTTGTTCGGTTCTTTTTATTAATTGTCTACACATTAGATATACTGCAAATTAAGGTTACGTTTATAAACGTCAAAATATACTACTGCATATTTACTAGCGCTTGTTCACCGTATCTTCTTCTTCCATAAGCGTCTGTGGTCAAAATATGAATTCCGCGCTCGGCGCGAAATTTAAATCGCTGTCAAAACAATATTCTTTTGACAGTTACGTAATGAAGCACTTTTCGCACTAGTGTTTCTTTGCTTTCGGAAACGCACTTGGTCTGCATTCATCTACTTTCCATACGTAACCAAGGCAATAATAGTTACGTAATAACAAAGAAATCGCACAGTTGTAGGAAAAAATAATTACTCGTATATAATTATGAATTCCATTTTACTGGTTAATTAACATAATTATAATCAACCGGTAATTGTAATAAATATATCATCACTCCTTTTACCCATTATTATGTGTGGCACTCTGTCGAAGCAGATCTCGATAAGTAATATATTTACGCGCGTGAAGTGCGATTACCAGCCATCAAATAACGGCCCCCAAATATATTACTGGAGAGGGAGCCATAGGGGTAATTTTAATGTGGTGAAAATGTTTGTCAGCTGTAGGAATCGAATCAGGGTTCTCAAGATCCACATGCCGACTCGATACCAATGAGCCACCTACCATGTTACCAATATTAATCTGCCAAGAATTTGAACATTTTGTAGATACTTTTTTTATTCTAATTCAACTTTTTCGCATAGTTAACAACCTAATTAACAGACAACGTTTTATACAATCTGATCCGTATCTATCGCTTTTATAGATCAGCGTCAGTAGTAAGTGATCGCTACATGTTAAGCGATGTTTGGGCAGGACCGTCTCACTGGAAAAATAAATCATTACAACGTCGTTCAGCAAATAATGACGGTGTAAACATTGCTCCACAACGGGGTAAACGCACCAGAAAACCAGAACCAGATATCATAAGCTTTGATAATATAGAATCTGACGACGAAGAAACTCTAGTTCCAGTTCAGAAAAACAAGAGAAGAAAACTAACTCGAAGTAACTCTTTATCGAAAGTCACACTTCCTGAGGACTTGAATATTACCACAGAAGATTTATGTAGATTAAAAAATCGACCAGAAGTTATTATTAATGCAGAAAACTTACCTAACAATGCTCACACATCTCAAGCGAACTTAAATATGACCGTTAATTATCAATATGATAATCCAAATGATACGGATTACTGCTCCCAAACCGTAAATGATAATGTTGATGAACAAAATGACTCGAATAATAATAATAATGAATTATTGGAACAAACACTGACAGATGAAAATATGATAAATATTCCAACTCAAGTTCAAAGATATCAGGTACCCTATGCTACCCAGGCGAAGAGAATGGACATGAGAAAGTTAAAAGATGGCATATGGAAGAGTATGGCGATCAGTGAAACAGGAGATTATAAGATTGTAAGTAGAAAATTTGCAGAATTTTAAAATATGAAATATACAAATACAGAGTGATCAAAAGGAATTGTTACAGTTGCTAATAAAAAAAAATACTTGAAATTGGTAAGCCTGATACATAAATTCATTTCCTGTTGTTGACAGTGCCATTTGAAAATTTAAATATAAAAATATATATATCATCACGCCTTCTACTCATTACTGGATTTGGCACTCTGCCGAAGCAGATCTCGGTAAGTGATATATTTTGCGCGTGAAGTGTGGTTACCAGTCGTCAAATCATGGCCCCTATAGATGTTAGTGGTGGGTGAACCACAGGAGTAGTTTTGAAATTATGAAAATTGATTGTCACCTGTGGTACTCGAACCAGGGTTCTCAGGATCCACAGACCGACTTGATACCACTGTGCCAATACCCCATTTATATATTTATATTTGAGTACATGTATTATTACATTTATTTCTAAAGTATTTCTATTACTTAAAAAGTCAAAATTCTATTAGCTGTCACACTCCTGACATAACCTATTTGTATATATTAGAAATGTATTTTCGTCTTTACCTGGCGTTGTGCCAACTGTGGAATAAAAAGATCTCCAGAATTGTATTGCTAACTGTAACAATTCCTTTTGATCACTCTGTATATATCATCATTATCATTATGCCTTTTATCCATTACTGGGTGTGGCACTTTGCCGGAGCATATCTCGTTAAGTGATATATTTATGCGCGTGAAATGCTGTTACCAGCCATCAATTCATGGCTCCCAAAGATGTTAGTGGTGGTGGAACCACAAGGATTCACAGGCCGACTCGATACCACTGAGCCACCTACCCCATATGATTTAGGCCGTATTTGTTTGGGAACTTTGGGTTCAACCCTAAACTGACCTAGAACTAACTCGTGTTACTTCCAAATAAATTATGTACCCCAAGTGTCAGTTGTAAACATTAGCGACAAATTAAAAATTTTAATGCATGTTCGAAGCGATATCTCTTTAGTTTTGTTTGTGTGGTAAATTGCGCTTTTAATTGGATGTTTTAAGTCATCTTTATATTTTTTATATGTAGTCAAAAAGCAAATAACGTCAGAGTCTGTCCAATTTTTTATAATTTTATAATCAGCAGTATCAAAATAATTTATTTCAGAGTCGCAATTATCTGTCATAATATTATCCTCTGTGACTACTATATTGCAAGAAACACATACTGCATATTGCTCTTCCATCACCTGCATCAATAATAGTTTTGTATATTTTTTTCAGAAAATTATTATAAAATTACTTACGTTTTTCATAAAAATAGCTTTTAACCTCTCTATACTATTACAAATCGCGATGCCGCCACGGATAACAAGGAACACAAGTTAATTAGAAATGGATAGCAAACGGGTTCAACCTGCCAACCCGCTAAAATAGCTGGGCAGTAGGGTCAGTTCAAGATCAGTTCTGGGTTACTTAAAGCGTGCCAATTAAACGAAAGTAACCTACCAAATAAATACGGCATTTGTTGTGCCACCATTGCTAATTCGAGAACTGTAAGAGCTACAAGGTTGGTTAAATTAGCAGAGAAATACCATTTTGCAAGTCTATTACAAAACTATTAACCAACATTTTTTCGACCACTGGTTCTCATAATACCGTGTGCAGCTTTTTTATTTTAAATAGGAACCCATTTTTTTGTAATTTGCTTATTCCATTCAGTATTTTTCTGAATTCAACGACTATACTATACAGTACGCTCATATTACAAAGTTTTTTTTGACAAAAATGCATATTAAATTGACATGAATTTAATTTAAATCGCATAGGAATCAGTGTGCTGTGACAGAAACAAATGAAAAAATCATAATATTTTGGTTTGTTTGATTAATTTATAGAACAGGTTCTGATACATTAAACATTTTTTATTATTACTAATATTTCAACACATATAAGCTGGACAATGAAAAATCAACTATCCTGTATATACATTTTTTTTTTTCAGTTGGAAAACAACGAAGAACTTCACAGTGTAAAACTGAATAAAGTTCATTTTTCGGAAATGTATAAACTTCTTCCTTCTTGCATAACAAACAGAATGGCAGATGAATTAAGTGCTGCATTAGCTTTTGTTGCTCTCCTTCATTTAGCTAACGAAGAAACTTTGAAATTAGAGGGCACACCAGAATTAAATGATGTTTTTATTAGCACTACTAAATAAAATATATTAGAAGAAGCTGATCAATTTTCATTAGAAAAATTGTATACTATTATTTATTTATGAAGATTCATTAATAGCGACATAAATAATTTATGATAGTTATACACGGTGTAACATAAGTAAGGAATGTATATATATATATATATATATATATATATATATATATATATATATATGTTTTTGATTAAATCAATTTTATAATAATAGGCAAGTAATGCGAACAACTTAGTTTAATTGGTTCCTTGCTGAATAGCAGTATTATGTGGGGCAATTTTGCCATTTAGATGATTTTCATTTGTTACAACTGTAATTTCACAATCTTGTTCTAAATTTCGTTGGGATTTCCTTTTCTTTTTTTCTTTCTTCTTTTGATGGACTTCCACTTGCACTTCTTCATCTCTTGCAGCGTCATTAGAATCATCTTCTCTGTTATCTGTTTATAAAAATTGTTACAAAATAATTAATACTATTAACATACTGTACCTTCCATATTCACTCTTGCCATAACACTGGCTAACTTAAATAAGTCATAAGTCACTGTGCACTTGATCTACTTTTAAACAATAAACTTTGCAACCGATATCTATAGATGTTATTACTAATTTTAACATATCTTTCATTACTAAACCCTTTTTTAACATAGCTTGCATGTACTCAACAATGTGTATGTTCCAAGCATTCTTAGCATTGATTTTCTAGAAACTAAGAGCGATTAAAACATGAACAAGTAAATACACTGGTGAGAAAAACAAACGAAACACTTAAAATTCGTAAAATTTTCCCAATTTTCAAACCATCATAACTAATATTGCAATGGTACATCAGAAAGTGGTCCTTGTCCGGGTCGCATTTCGGTAATAAAGGCTTCAGGAAGTCTAATTTCCGAATGATCAACGGCTGTTTCCACATTTTCTTCTGTATCTTCGTCGTCTGACTCATGCAGTGAAGCATCTAATTCAGGAATCGGCAAACCATTGTCATCGTACACTATGTTATTCTGCGACAAGTTTGTTAATGGTTGGGTTCCCATCGGAACACCTGTAAACAAAATCATTATAAATAATAGTCTATTACATTATAAGTCAGGAAAGTGATGTTTTTCTGGACGATGCGGTTGTTTAAAATACGAGGCCGCAGGTCGAGTATTTTAATCCGCTGAGTCCAGTAAAAACACTTTCCTGACGTATTGTGTATACTATTTTTTCTGAAACCATTTAATTTATTATAAAGTGAGATTTATAGTTGACATAACATAGCGTAACATAACAAAAGATAATTTTAAGGTTTTATAGTTTCAAATTTTGTTTTTTTTTTTATAAAAATTATTCCCAACTATATTCATAGTGTTAAGGTAGATTAAAACATGAACAAGTAAATACACTGGTGAGAAAAACAAACGAAACACTTAAAATTCGTGAAATTTTCCCAATTTTCAAACCATCATAACTTGGCTAATTTTTAACTAATTTGAACGAATTGCATACACCCACACTCCCACACACATCCTCATACGCAGATATACATATATATATATATATATATATATATATATATATATATATATATATATATATATATATATATATATATATATATATATATATATATATATATATATATATATATATATATATATATATATATATATATATATATATATATATATATATATATATATCTTTACCATACTGTTATTTCTATTGTATGCTTGAATACGTACTTCACTTGATTATTTTGGTAAAAATCTACTTTCCATACTAAAATTGGTTAGGAAATAGCTATTTACATAACTAGTGCGCGAAGACATACTTTCCACATGAATTTTAAAGCACGAGTGAAGCGAGAGCTTTAATTTGCGCGAATGGTGCAAATTTATATTGATAGTTAGGTATGCTATGAATTGATATTTGTTATTTGAAAATAAATTGTTCACTTTATCTCGTAGTTTGTTAAAATATATCTGTTTGATGGTGTTATAAGCTAATGTCTCTACTTCTTTTATAAATTCCTTAAAATAACGTTTTAATAGTCAAATTTAGAATCATATAAAATGGATGTTTTTTTTTCAATTTGCACACTAGTGCACAAAATCAAACTTTCCATCGTTTTCAAAGGTTATGTAAACATTATTTTGAATGCTGCGAGTACAAAAAACAGTTTTTACAATCTTGTGTTAGATTTTCTGTTTCAGATTTTATGATATACAGCACTTGTTTATGTACGTATTGTATAATGTTTCCAATTATTCTGTGTTATTAATACATTGTTTTTGTGTATATAAGGGTATCATAGTCCTGGAATGGTCCTCGTAACTTGGAATCTTCTTCTGAGCCCTCTTCGCATCACCTGAGGTTTTATCTTGAAGATCAATGATTAAATTTAATGTTGAAACCGTCCACTAGGTCAACGAAGCATTTATCACCTTCCAACATCATCATTGAAGTCCTGGTCACCTTCAAGAGAATTCCCAGAACCGACTCCAACTATAAATTTTACCCAAAGCAATAGTAAATTGTTTTCATATAATTTATTATTTTATTTTATTCGTAATGATTGGAAATTTTGCTTTAATACTCTGTCTTTTTGTTTATAAAGCCTCCAGAAGAAGCTGGAATCGTCTCTATAGCCAACCTGAAGCTCAGTAGTCATCCTGGAGCTGCTGATGTTATTAACAACGTCGTCACTAATACTGAGAAGACACAGGATCAACGGCTTGCTTTTAAAGATTATCCAGGTGACTGGTTCCCGGTCTTTATAATTGAAATAAAAATTATATTCACAAATAACTAATTAAGATAAGTTTGAATTTTTGCGATACTTTTTCATTGTCTTTGGTTCAATGTTCTCAATCATAGCAAAAATAAATGCCTGTCAAATGAAAAGCAAAATAAATATTTTAAATATTATTTATTAATTTCATCGATTAAATAGTACATAAATATAATAGTAAAAGTAACTGTTATATTTTTTAATTTAATACAAAAATATGTTAATTTTTAAGAAAATACTAAATAAAATATTTTTTTTAAGGTTGGCACTTCCTACATTTTGTGATGTGTTGTGATGATATCAAGGTATTGTTTAAGAATTTCATTCCAAGAAATTTTAAAACTTATTTGAGTTAAATACGCAGTGTTACTTATTGAAATACAGATATATTTAACCGTATTCTACTTGTGTTACTACTTGATAGTGATTTAAAGATGATATAAGATGTATGCAAATTGCAAGCAAACATCATAGGGTGCATAAGTAGTGTTTTATAATTTAAATGATTTAAAATTATGTTTAATAGACTCGTATGTCTAATAGAAATAGTTTCTGTTAGCCATTTAGCAATTATTCCCAGAAAGGGTATGATAACAAGTAAGAGAAAAATTGACAGACGATTTGACAGCATCCTGTACACTCCACTAAAGTGCAGACAATCGTAGCAAGACAAATTCATCCACGGGCACAGATTTTATCGGAAGAAACGCTCTATTGTGACAGCTGAAGGAATGAAATCAAGACCTAGTCGTGTTACGGAGAACCTATTTATATCTTTAAGAAACAGGTAAAAATATATACTAGCATCTCAACAAAAATTATTTCTGAAAAGTGATGCCAATAAAAAAATAATTACAAGTATTTCTAAAAGAGTAGTTTCACAATTACATATATTTTGATAGATGGCAGCAGCAATCAAGTTCAGAACGGAATTAAAAAAAAATCAATACTTGTTACATTCCAGCAAACAACCATTTTGAAAGTTTTGAACTGAAAGTAATTATTAAAAATAATAATAGTCATAGTTTATTATTTAATAATAACTATAAATTTGTTTTAATAGGGAAACTTCAAATACAAGGTAAGCAATATATACATATATTAATTTTATGTGTTTCTAACTAAATATGATAAAATATAGTTCTAAAAGAAAAGTACATTTCACACAAAATATGTGCATTACTTTAAAAATGTATTATTGTTCTATTTATTTATAGTACGATGCCTACCTCCGTAGTAAAAAATTATGGAAGTCGGAAAAGACTTTTTCGTTTTCCCAAATGTGTGGAAAAGCAACAAATTTGGATCAAAATATTGGGACTGAACTTTAAAGAAAAATCGCTTGACAAAATTCGTAACTTGAGAGTCTGCGAAAAACATTTTGATCAAAAATATATTTTACCGGCCCCATATTATGGTTCAAATGCCCACGGACTTTGATACGATGCAACGCCTCTACCATTCGAAGGACATGAACAAGACTTGCAGACACTACTGACAGATAAAGATGACACGACGGCTGAACCAACTGAAAATACTTGAACACTGACACCGACAAGACTAATATTAATGCGGACACGAGGAGTTCTCTGAAAAAAAAAAGCGAGACTGCTCAGCAAGGTATGTATAACAACAAATATATTTTATAAAATATTTATCATAGCTTTAAATAATTGTTTTTTATTCAGGTATTTTGAAGAAAATGTGTTTGACAACGACTTCTCAGCTGACCGACCGTGAACAAATACTTTACGAAGAAACTACTAAAAACCGACGGATGATATGAACTAGGAATAAAACGATACGAGAACTGAAGACGAAACTGAAAAACATAATAAGCAGTGACCAAGTGGACAGATTAAAAGAGATCACGGGTATAACTAGTAGCGTAACTAAGGATTTTCTATTTTCATTAATACGTTTAGCTCAGAGTAAATCAAAAGGTACACGTTTTTCGGCAAATGACAAAATTATAAGTTTAGGCCTTAGCCCTAAGGGGTATAAATTGTTAAAACGTTTATTATCTTGAAACTCTTAAAAATTGTTTAAGCCGCGTACCTTTAGACATCGGGCTAAATAAAAATATTTTTGTAATTTGAGGGAAAGGGCAAAATCTTTTGTTAACGACCGCGATAAAATTTATAGTTTAATTTTTGATGAAATGTCAGTTCAGCCTAATTTAACGTACATATGCAATAATAAAGATATGATAGTAGGTTTTGAAAATTTTGGGACGGAGCAGAGAGTCGTGTTTGCCGACCATGCATTGGTGTTCATGCTTCGTGGCCTTAGGACCAAGTGGACTCAGCGACTCAGCCTATAGCTTTCATGTTCTGCGAAAGTACGACAGGAACAACTCACTTGGTATGTTGTATCAAGGAGATGCTCTCTACCGTATATGACTAGGGTTGCCACCTCAGAACTAAGTCTCGCCCGGAGACGATGACTAATGAAAAAATCAAAAAAAAAACAAAAAACTTACATACATATGCAATTTTTTTATTTATATAAATAAATTAACAAATTCAAAACTCACCTTACAAATTAAATACAATTCTAATGATCACTGAGTAGTTACATACTATGCATATAACTAATAAAACATAAACTTAACAATTTAAGTATAAAATAAAAACAGGTAAATAAGAAGAAAAATGTGCAATATGCAATATAGTATAAGTATAATAAATAATTTATTTATGTAGATTTTTCCATCACAGCCTTTACAAGATCAGCATTTTCTGGTTTTTCTTCATAAAATTCTCGATAGCTTAGTCAAAATTAAGTTTTATGCATAATTCTGTCTTTACCAGCTTAACCTGCATCCTATAACGATTTTTATATAATATTTTAATATTTGTAATTTAGTCTTTAGGAATTTGATCTGATACAAGATGATACATCAACTATTAGAACAGAAAATTAATTATATAAATTCTTCCCTAATCATGAATGAGGAAAGAATTAAGAAATTGGAGGACTTGGTGACAGAAATAAAACTAGATAACAGAAAGATGTACAATATCATTAAAGGAAAATAATTAATAATTATCGACGTAGAAGATTCCGAAAGTGAGACAGATTTGTCCCGGAGTACATCGCCGGCATAGCGCGCTGCACGCAGCCAGCACTGCGCCTGCGCCAGTTGTAGACGTTCGGTCTCTATCCACCACGCTAGCTAATCCGTACACGATACTTGAGATATACGCGACAGTCTGCATATAATTTTGTATGTATTAAATTTTTCTTACATAACCCGGAGAAATAATAATTAAACCCGGAGCCCGGAGGTAACTCACTGAAACCCGGAATCTCCGGGTCAAACCCGGAGAGGTGGCAAGCCTATGTATGACATAGGACTGAAAGTTGTGGCGAGTGTATGTGATCAGGGTCCTACGAACATGACAGCAATAAGTGAATTAAAAAGACAATCACGGGCCTAATGTCTCCGCGAAGGGAGGGAATTTCGATCCGAAGGGTATTTTATTAAAGATTGGGAAATCATTCATTTGTACGACCCTCCTCATTTGATCAAAGGCATTAGGAACAACCTACTGACTAAAGACTTGACATTTAGAATTAACGGCCAGACGCACATTGCACGGTGGAAGGACATTGTACAATTTTATGACTATGACAAAAAGAGAATTAGACGTTACCTGAAACTGACTGACTGTCACGTACACAAACATAAAATACCAAAAATGAAAGTCAAACATGCAGTACAAGTTTCTTTGATAAGTTGTTTGATAGTTTTAATGGTAGAAACCTATATTCGAATTCATGTAAAGTCCTGGATTACGCGCCGTCTCGTACTTCGCCACATTTAAAATTTTGGAGTGAGGCGAGGCAAATTTTGGGCACAATGAAATTTACTGATGCACAGGTGTAACACGGGGGGCTGTACATCGCGAGCGCGTAATTGTTCTTGAATGCGATTAAAACGTAATTGTAAAACGGAAGCGCGATTATTAAGATTCGATTGTTTGATTGATATTATAATAATACGCCCAATAAAACACATAACTTTATTAACAAACTTAATAGAATAATAAGTAATAAAACAAATACAACTAAAGCGTAAACTACGATAAAATACTAAATATCCGCGCGGAAAGCGGGAATGGATATGTTTTTGGTTACATCTTGACCAGCCGAGGACGCGAACGTGACATCACTGAGGCTACCGCTCAAAATCAGACGCTATGTTTTTGAGCGGGGTGAAGAGTGGTATTTTCGGGGATGCTACCAAGGCTGACGACTGCAGATGCCCACATATATTCGTTGTCACTGTTGGGAACGCGTAACGAATATTAGCCCGAACGAGCGACCTGGATGCGACCGCTCGCCCAAAGCGCTCGCGACTCAAGCAGTAGTGACGTCACACTACTCTTAGAGCGGGCGATGGTACGACACCGGGGTGGCTGCGCGCTCGCCAGCCTCACCCCCACCCACGCGAGGGTAGTATATAAGGGGGCGAGACTAGCAAGTAAGACAGTGCATCTCGATCACTCATACGGGCTTCTAGCTAGTATCGATCGACGCATGCTCCCTCAACAGTTTTTAGCCGACTAGGCTTCCTGGGGGAGTTGGACAGTTCTTAGCCGACCAGGCTTCCTGTCAACCTACGCAGCTCGCGACCGGCTACTTGTGGTCGGACGCCATCCGGACTGCCAGCCTCTCGCCCGCCGGCGAGATCATCAGGCCGCTCTCGATGCCTCGACCGACGCCAGTGACGACGCTCTCCGCTCCCGCCGACGACCGGCGCAGTACGTGATCCGGGCCCGCCGTTACGTCAACCGCTGCGGGCAGTACCCACCAGCCATGTCGCCCTTGCCGCCGTCGCTCGTGTAGCCCAGCCGACCGGGACCCCGGTCCGCCGCTGAACCGTCGGAATCTCCGGCTTGCACGCCGTACCGGCTCCACACCACCGACGACGTCCCGGCCGTTCCATCAACCGGAGTCGTATCCACCCCCGGAATCCGAGGCTGGAGTTGGTACGCCAAGCGTACACCCCCGAGGCCACAACAACCGATTCACCAGGATACATTGTAGTATATTTGACTAAACAATAAAGAATGTGTATTTGTGTATAGGCTTGTTTGTCATTACTGCCCGCTACCTTATCACTGACGATCTCGATAAGATTTTTCCTCAGAATCTTATCGCACAAAACAGAAAAGCAAACGGATAGAATATCTACAGTCAACTCAAAACCACTTTGTTGCACAGGGAAGACCTTCTAGTCGACCCAAATGCATCGTAAATTGGGTTGATACACTTCGTGGCTATGAGGCTCTATAGAATATTCTAAAGAATCTAGGTTTTAAATTTCTCATACTCAGAAATTTAAATCAAGATCCTTTAGCGAAAATTTTTTGGACGCATCTGAGCCCACGGAGGTTGCAATTCGAGACCTATGTGCTCATCATTTATCTCGTCCTTCAAATATTTAATTGTGACGAGTTTGTTGCCGCCGCATTACACAACATTTAATTGTGAGGACGATGAAGGTGAAACTTTAGCTCTACTCAGACACTTTATTGAAGAGCCACACATAGATTCCCCTACCATTATACACACTAGGACTATTGGCAGTACCAAGTACCTGACATCTACCTCCAGAACCAGACGTACAAGCGATGGAGTACATCGCCGGCTACGTAGCTTTTAAAACGTTACTCCTTGCAAAGACAAGCAAGTGTGCAGACTGTGAACGAAACTTGACAAGTGTAAAACGACGAGGGTCTGTACATCGCGAGCGTGTATTGATTCTCGATGGCGATTAAAACGAATCTTAAAACGGAAGCGCGATTATTAAGACGATGTTTGATTTAAACGGAAACGATTATTATTTGGTTAATAATACGCACTATAAAACACATAACTTTATTAACAAACTTAATAGAACAATAAGTAGTAAAACAAAATACAAGCTAAACCGTAAACTAAGATAAAATACTAAATCCGCGCGAAAAGCGGGAACTGATGCATTTTTGGTCACATCGACCAACTTAACTTACGCTTTTGTTCAGATGTCTAATATCGTTTGGAATTTACTCCAGACATTTGTCAAATCAGGGGCGTCGGGGGTAGTATTCTTGATTATATAGAAAAATATGTAGATCTATCTTTTTTTAACTGTAGTACCCATAACTTGTCGAATACTTTTATTAGATTTTGTATTTAATTTTTAATTGGTGTAAACGTGTTAACAGATTTATTGCGGGTCAAGACACCGAAATTTGACCAGATATGGATCTCGTTCAAAATTCTGCCGCGAAACTGTTTTCTGTATATCACTCAAGGTGATCACGTCTACCTTACCGTCCGTTATTGTCAAATTAATATTTTTCAAAATTGACCGACTTATTTCAAAATTATTCCGTCTATTCTATCAAAATTGTTTTTTCAAAATTATCTATTATTCTTCTACATCCTTAGGTACATTATTCTAAATTTTACCGATTATGTTTTCAAAATTCGTTCTATATTAATTTTTGTTAATATCATATCCTAATTTCTTTTTCGCAATCACTTTTGTCTAAGATAAATTCATTTTCTTAAAAACAAAATGTATTAACTTTGATCATATTTTAAAAAATACCCGTGGTCTAACAACTCCTGTACTACCACTATTAAAGAACATAACACGACGCTACAAGAAAAATATCTTGGCAACATCTCTCCGCTTTAAGTACATTAATTCAGTCATTCACAAGCTTCTCAGCCAATACGTGGTGGAGTATTTCGACCTTCTTGGATCTACCATCGAATCTCCGAAGAGAGATTGAGATACGCTCAACCAGCGCGACATCCAACTGATTTCACAAAATGATGCCTACCGAAATCGCCATCGGAGTACAAGCTCTTAGACCTCTCCGGTGGAAGGGAGTCTACCTAAAACCCGTACTGAGTGTGCAGATCAGTACCCGAGCAGATCAGCGCTGCTGACCCGCCGACATCCGTTGCCAGCGGACATCTAGCCTGCGATCTAGGCTTTTAACCACCATCCGCACGAATCCAAACCCACGACTAGCTGGCCTAAGCTGGGGGCACTAGTCCCCGTGCTACCAGAGCCTCTGGTCAGAGTGGGGTTGTAAATCCCAGAGCATTCGCCTACTTCCTCTGGTCATGGTCCGTCCAAATAGCCGCCATGCCGCTTTACGTACAAATTTATTTACTATTTTTATGCTGGATTGCATGAAAGTTTTATCGGTTCATTAGCAACTAAAGGTTCAATAGGTTTCAGAAAATCGCTACTAGCTGTATTGTTACTTGGTTCACTTAAATCAAAAATCAGTTCAGATAAATTCGACACATGATTAAATAAACTGCATTAAGTGATGCACTTATTTGCGTGAATTACTTCAAAGTAAATTAGAATTTGTAATTCTAGTACTGAAAATAAAGTCAACTAAGTAATCCAGCGAAATAAATAAGTGATCTGGTTCAGTAAATGTAAGTTAAATGTGATTTAAATTGCGAATGGAATTGTTACCTGCCTATTGTTACTGTTGCTAGATAAACAATTCTTTATCTAAAGAGCTGTTTATTTTTTTCTTGCAACTTAGCATAAGACGATAGTCTTATCGGCATTAAAAATTTAGAATTTATATCCGATGGTAATGTAAATACTGGTAGTATTAGGAAATGTTAATCGAACAACCAAAATTGTGTACTGTGATATACTTCACCTATTTTTTATTTATAATTTAAATTTACAGTAGACATAATTATGTCGAAATAAGGTTCAACCATTAACATTAGATTATTACATAATATATTCATATGCATAAGATTTCTAATATTAAATTTAAATTTTGTAATTATTTTCAATTTAAAATCAAAATATGAAATATTTTTACTAATTACTTTTCAAATAGATATATTTATAAGATTTAGTAATTTAAATTATACTAGAAATCTTTAAATGTAACCATATTATGTTTTTCTCATATTGTATAAACTTAATTTAATTAAATTAATTAATATTAATATTACAAGTATAATTTAATACAATACGATGACCGACAATATAGTATTTTGGAATCTTCTAGTTAATGTATTAGAATCTTGTGAGACGAGTCTCTACAGAAGATGGTGACGCTGTTGATGACATTAACAGCTCCAACACGAGTCCTGTGCCCCAGATTAGCTGCAGATGCAACTCCAGGAGACAAAAATTAAAAGTATTAGATACAAATTTGCAATCTACGAACAAATTTGAATTTTAAATAATATTAAAAAATAATTTACTCACCTTGATGTTGCTAAGAATGGAACTATAAAGAAAAAATGCAATTTTAATTTGATAAAAATGTCATTTTTATTATAATATACTTCATAATCTAAATATAATATAGAAATTATTAAATCTCTTTTGTAATAAATTAATTAGCTTAAAACCTCATTACACGACTTTACAATGCAGAATACGGGCTGGACCATAAATCCTGTTTACTACACATAATACTTTTATTTTTTAAATCAATGAACTTATGGCTCAACCTATACAACAATAAAATTCATTATTAAAACATATCTACAAATAAAATTAGTTAATAAAATAAATAATTCATACTGGCAAATCAAAGTAAAAGGATTTGAACACTGTTAAACATTTTTAAATTAACTTAAGTAAATTTACAAATGTTTAACAACTCTACATTTTTTTAAACTACCTTATTAAACATTACACGAAGCTGCTTGTCGGTTGTTCTAAAAACAAAGTCTGTTTTGTTCTATCCGCCGTTTTGGGCGTTTTCAAATAATTATTCTGTCCCCAATTCGAGGGTTTAATCGGTAAGACTTTTGGTTTGGGTGGCAGGGGAGGTGGCAACACTGATTTAGGGCTCAAATCACCAGAATTCACTAAAGTCGTATCATTTTCAATCAAGGAATTCTCTAGACTACTAAAACCTTTACTCGGTGTGGTGGGACACGAGCTAGACTTCTTCTCCAACCTCGCGGGTGAGTGAACAACTTCCTCTTTGAGGTTTCTTGTGGTGGCAACACTGGCAGAGAATTTGTCCGCCATCTCATTGTCGTAGAAGCGGGCGGTTTCGCTGTGCTGTTGGATTTTACGGAGTTTGTGGGTCGTCTGAGCGTTTTCTTTGTCTTTGAGGAAGTCTGGCAGCTCGAAATTGATCTCGGTGCCGCGTTGATCCTCCAGGCGACAACGTTGAGCTCGTTTTAATCCTTCGTACAGCTCTGAAAATGAGCCTGATTTTATGGGTGTATTAGAATTGGTTAATGAATGTTAACATGATTTCAAACACTACTGAAATTGATTTAAATTATTTTCATGCACAAATAATATTAACAGATTTATTTAGAAAGTAAAATTTGGATAATGCTGGGATTTGAGAGTTCTAAGTGCGATATTTTACTGATAAGTTATATGAATTGCAATTTTGATCAGATGTAACTTTTTTGGCTATGGTTTAAACAAAATGTAAACAACAAAAAGTACTTCTGTATTTTTTTTTTCGAACTAAATTTTTGATTTCATTAACATTAATTATAGCTTTGTGCAAATTATAATATTTATTGTGGTTTATTCAATTTTATAGATGAAAGATATATAAAACCATTCAAGTTTGTATTAAAAAATTTTAAATGACAAATGTATTATTTTTCGTAATATGTTGATAAATATTGTTCATGGTTTTCGCGAATCTAATAAATAATATTTTACTGGTTCATTAACATAATGGGCCTTTCAAGACTTTTTTGAATTTTGTATATATTAATCTACGTAATAAAATTATTATACCCAAAATTTTTATTTTTATTTTAAACTTTTATTAAGCATGATAAAAATATTTAAACTTTCGAAACAAACGAATGTGACGTAGTTGCATTTTAGCTTAAAGAGAGACAGATAAGACAGAGATAAATAACATGTAACTTCACGTAACGTGTGTCGTTGTCAGTAGAATCCTCAGACAAAACATAACTAGACGGATAACAACGGCGTTTGCATTGACTTGAATACGGCATAATTCGTCTAGTATTATACGTCATTGGTAGAATCGTAGAATGCTGAATGCTTATTTCTTCTTCGTCTTCCTCTCAGTAAAATTGAGCACCGACAAACGTTTCAGACAAAGCACTGTGATTGGCTTAATGCAACTACGTAATTGCAATGATCGTTTTAAATTATTCAACTTTAACTTACATATTTCAGCAATAAAGATATCATTTATGGTATGATTTTATATTGTATTAAATATGATGTACGGTCAAGAACTTATTTTAATAAATATATATTAAAAACCTCTACCACTTGAATCCCCCATTATAATTAACCAGTAAATGCCCATCACCATGTGCAAATAATAATGGAAAGTTATTTCATGATTTATATTCTCAAAAATTCTGTATATTTGCAAATATAGTAATCTAAAGCACAACAAATTTTCCATTTAAACTATACAATGTTGAAAAAAAAATACATATAAAAAAACGCTAAAAACGCACTTTTTCAATAAGTGAAAAAGTACTGTTTTTATTCCTAGTTGTACAAATAACTATTACAATACTTTCAACCGTTACCGTTTTTAAATTGTACTAATATTAAAAAAAATATGGAAAGAAGAATAAAGTTTGCTTGAAAATTAAATTATTAAATTTTAAGATTGTGTGAATATTAAAAATAAAAATTAAATATTTCCTCACCATCGCTTTCCGAACACGCATTATGCAACTTAGCGCCGGCCCTAAGCTTGGCTATGAGTGGTTTCTTATGCACATGAAGTTCTGCATTAGTTGAACTGCTGGTGACGTCCTCCACACTGCTGCTGCTGTGAGGCTTATGTGTGGTGTGTTGGCCGGTGCGCATCACGTGCTGCAGCTTCTTCTTGCGCTCGTGCAGCGCTGAATCTCGCCGCAGAAAGCGGCCGAAGATGCCGGAAGAGTGTTCACTACCCCAGTCTTCACTCTGCAGAAGAAGGAAAAGAGGAAATGTAAGAAGTTGTTGCATATAGGCCGTATTTGTATTGAAACTTTGGGTTCAACACTGAACTGACCTAGAACTAACTCGTGCATCTAGTGTCAGTTGTAAAAATTAGCGATAAATTTAAAATCGGAATTGCGATGCCACCAATTCAAAACTGATAACAAGGAACACAAGTTAATTAGAATGAGATAGAAAACGGGTTTAATCAGCCAACCCACTAAAATAGCTGGGACAATAGGATCAGTTCAGGAACTGTTCTTAAAAATGCCAAATAAATACGGCCAATGTGTCGGATGTGATGTTGACGTACCTTAACGGAGGCCTTGTCGTAGGTGTTTGTGGGAGCGGCAGCGCTTGTCTCCGCCTTCTCGTGCAGCAGCTGCTCAAATACTTTGTTGGTGATCTCGTCCAGCGACGGCCCCGACTTCACACTGCTACCCGCCGCTACTACAGAGTTTTTTGACTCTGTCATACATAAAATATACATTGTATTAAACAAATATATTTAGTTTGAAAATTTCTTTTTCGTATGTCAATTTATATGCATTTTTATCAAAAAAAATGAAATGTGAGGGTACTGAATTTACAGTCGTTGAATTAAAAAGAAATCAAATAAGCAAATAAAAAAAATAGCTTCATATTTAAAATAAGAAACTTGCACCCCGTATTTTGAAAACCAGTGGTCCAAAAAAAAATATTTTGTTAATAGTTTTGTAATAGAGTTACAAAATGGTATTTTTTTGTTAATTTAACCAATCTTGTAGCTCTTATAGTTTCGAGATAACAATGGTGGCACAACTCAATTGAACATCCTGTATAACTATAGCCACCAAAATGTGCCAATGCAGACATAATTATAAATGCTTCACGACCAATCGCACTAACAAAATTTATATTTATGTTAGGTTTGATATTGATCATTTAAAACTGAAGTAGTTATAAAATGTTAAAAACAAATAAAATTATATCCTCACCATCACACAGCTGCACATTAAGCCTGCGTCCATCAACCGACATGACAGACTGCGCGATGTCCACCAGCTCGCTGGTGCCGCTTGTGGTGACTTGCACTTGGTCCAGCGTGTACCCGTATTTGTGTAGGATGGGCCGTAGGACGTCCAATAGTATCTTGGAGGTTTTAGACTTCACAGAGATTACCTTCCTGTTCGGTAAGTCTAGCTTGAAAACCACGCGCTGCTCGATGATGACTTCGCAGCCTGCGAGAGTTGATGACTGCTCGTTAAGGTCCAAAGCCTAAAGAAATTCATGCACATTTTTAAAATGTCTTTATATTTATTATACAGGATGATCAGGACTAATTATTTCAGTTGGGAATAAAAACATTTACTTGACTTTGTTACATACATTTATTTTCTGTTCTTGACATTGATGTTGAAAAATTTAAATTTGAGTACATTTACAATTTTTTAGATGACTACTTATTAAAGTAATTATAACAACGTCATAAATTACTACGGAATGACAACAGATGGCGTTACGGTGAAAGAAAATAATAAAATAAATTAAAAGAATTTGTATTGTTATTTGAATCGAAGTTTTGGCTGATTTTGCAACACATTTGCAAAAATAAATCTTGATTTTTTAAATTAATAATTACTTATATTTACTTTTATTTTAGTTTATTTAATTTTTTGATATTACGGTTAGTACAGTTGATATCTCTCTACACCTAGCCTCAAACGTCAAACATCAACGTTTACTCTCAAGAATGATTCAGCTGTCAAAGTGTAACATGATTGTTCTTGAAAATTTTTGTAGAAATATTTTGTGGTAGTCTGCAATATAGTGTACATAACTCGCTTGAAAGTGTGGTAACTGTGCTCGTGTACTGCGCGCCTATTTTTTCAATTTGTACACTCACATGTTATCTCACACTTTCGATGCTTGTTATGTAATATACTAATTTTATTTTCCTTACTTAAATCCTTTTATTTTGTAACATTTCTCACAGAGCAATAATCTAAAGTATTTCTATCACTCAACATATTTGTAGTTATTCTAAAAATGACATTTCAAATAGTATAGGATGCGGGCACTCACGTGATATTGTGACGTAAAAACAGCTGTCCCGTGAAAGATCACTGCGCCACCTACAAAAATGAACTATTTTTTGGGACGAGATTTGAAATGAAACCGGTTCTTTTCAAATCTCGTCCCAAAAAATAGTTCATTTTTGTAGGTGGCGCAGTGTTCTTTCACGGGACAGCTGTTTACACGTCACAATATCACGTGAGTGCCCGCATCCTATTTCCGTCTTTACTTGACGTTCTACCATGGCCAACTTCATTGAATTGCGCTACGCTTATTAAGGCCGTTTCATTTCTTCATTTTGCCACATAAAATTTGTCGTGAGTTTTTTTACAGTTTTGGTACGTCAAGCAGTGCCATCTAGTGTTTTTTATTTCTATTAAAGGAAAGTGACAACGCTGTCAAGTTACAAAAACAACCTCAAAGTATTTGAAAACTGAAGTTTATGTGATCAAATACAATACATTTAATGGAACTAGGTATTTTATTTATACATTCAATATTATTAAATATTATGACTAGTATTCTGAGCTTTTGTGACTAGCTAGTCTAGACTAATTGAATTTAATTTGGCAATGTAGTATTATCTGTCACTTCAGGTACATAATGCCGCCATATTGTCTACCTATTTAAAAATTTTGAAGTGTTTATAGCTCAAAAGAAGGAAGTATTATTGAATTATTGGTGCCAACGGTTAGTATTTTACTGTAAAGATCGTATGATAATAAATATACAATGACTAGGCTTGTTTTTAGGATTTTTTCAGCCAATGCAAACGACAGTATTTTAAAATTTAGTTACGACATATCTCGTTAGAGGCGCTAGTTGACGTGCCCGCTCTGTAAATTTGAAACTAGGAATTTTAATGACATGAAACGGCCATAATTAGCGTAGCGCAATTCAATGAAGTTGGCCATGGTTCTACAAACTGTGAAATAAACATATTCCCAGAATAACATCGCCAACTGAAACACTTATTTCTGATAATCCTGTAATTGATTACAAATACTTAAAAAAAAAAATTTAAGCTGAAGCGTGCCAGATAAATCAGAAAAATATAAATGTTTATTCTCACCTTGGGTTGGTTGTGTACATGCACCTCGTAGGCATGATAGTGCAGACCTCTCTTATCTAGGAGGCGGTTAGCGAGCTGGCGGACTGTCTCTGTTGGTCGAGTTTGAACTACGGTAGTAGCACCGTCGCTCAATATCACTCGACAGAGCGCAGCCTTGGCTCCATTAGGTACTCCGCCACCACCTGACATATCATCTTGGCTTCCACCTCTGCTAGACATGCTCTCCTGAGAACGAAAACAACAGAAAATGTTACTATTATTTTGTATGACGGATGATATGTATACAAAGGTCATTAATAAGGTGGTTTTTAAATTTATGTAAAGTGTGAACTATGTAGCTGTCAATCTGACGTTTAATAGCAGTCCATTGTGAGTGTGAGCTATTATAAGTTTATTTTCGTTTTGGAAATAACAAATTTATTATTTTTCTTTATGTCAGAATAACGCTGAATAACAATAAAACAAGCTTTTAAGTTATGTTATAATTTTTTCAGTCGACCACTTATGAAAGTAACCATAACAACATCATAAACGGAAAGTTGAAAATAACATGTACTGATATGTTAGTATAACGCACAATTCTAAAATATCAGGTGAGGTTGCACTAATTGACAACAGATGGCATGACGATGAAAGAAAATAATAAAATAAGTGAAAAGAATTTGTATTATTATTTAAATCGAAGTTTTGGCAGATTTTTAAACACATTTACACAGTTAAATCTTATTTTTTTAAAATTGTTAATTACTTATTTACTAATGTTTTAGCATTATTTAATATTTTGACATTACGGTTAGTACAGTTGGTATTACAATATCTAACCTCAAACGTCAACTCTTATCTTCAAAAATGCATCAGCTATCAAAGTGCTCTTGTAAACTGTTTTTATAAATATTTTGTGGTCGTCTGAAAAATAGTGTACATAACTCGCTCGAAAGTGTAATAACAGTGCTCGTGTACTTAAATCACTCGGCGCTGCGCGCCTCGTTTTTCAATTTGTACACTCGCACGTTATCTTACACTTTCGATGCTTGTTATGTAATATACTATTAGTAGTACTCTCAAAGTACACTCTCCTTGCCAAGAATAAATGTTACATGTTTTGAGAAATTTAGTTTTTACAACTTATAATGTGAAATAGATACCTGAAATACACAGTGATCAGAAATAAGTGTTTTAGTTGGCTATATATATAAAAAAAATAAATATATCATTACGCCTTTACCCACTACTGGATGTGGCAGTTTGCCGAAGCAGATCTCGGTAAGTGATATATTTATGCGCGTGAAGTGCGGTTACCAGCCGTCAAATCACGGCCCTCAAAGATGTTAGTGGTGGGGGAGCCACAGGGGTAATTTTAAATTGGTGAAAATGTTTTGTCGGCTGTGAGGATCGAACCAGGGTTCTTAGGATCCACAGGCTGACTTCGTACCACTGAGCTGTTACCCCGTTTATAAAACTACTTTAATTTGGTAAGACTGATACATGAATTTAGGTCCTGTTGCTGACTAACATTTGAAAATTTAAATTAATAAATATCGTTGTTGCCCTTATCCACATCCTTTTATGTTTTAGCATTACTCACAGAGCAATAATAATCTAAAGCATTTTTATCATTCAATGACTCAATATATTTGTATTTATTATAAAAATGATATCTCAAATAGTATTTCCGCCTTTACCTGTCGCTGTGACAACTGTGGAATAAGAAGATCCCAACTGAAACACTTACTTTTGATCATTCTGTATTTTATACATTGCATTAGAGTATATATGTATATCTTGAATTAAATATTTTTAAGCATGAAATAAAATATATATAAATAAAAATATCTTTATATTTATTTATTTGGGACTATACAAATTTTTGCAGTTGTGATGTCACCAAGGACGTTGAAAGGAGGGGATATGGCATTACGATACTGTAGCATTGCTTGAAGTGAGGCTTGAAGTGAGGCTTGGGCAAGGGAAAGAGACAACAATAGTTTTTCTGCACCGTGCTTAGCCAAATCTCTTCTTCTTCCAAATATTTTGAACTTTTGTGTAAGAAAAGTGGCGTTTAGACGTTGTCAGGGGGCGTTGTTGTATGTGAATATAACCACGAGGTGTTCATTTGTGTTTCAATCGTTGCGCTGTGTGGAACTGGACATATTTTTTTAAGGATAAGATGGTAACTAACAGGCAGATTCACAAAACGGATTAGCGCTAACACCGTTTTTAATATTATCTATAACTCTGTATCAAATTAAAACAGATTAAAGAAATAAACTAAATTTGATGCTAATTAACTCTCTTTTTAACTCAAGTTAAAATAAACTTGTTTCGTACATTGAAAAGAGAGTTAAAAACGAAATAAAAAATGGTGTTAGCGCTAATCCGCTTTATGAATCTGCCTGCTAGTGTTTAGTTTGTACGCTTATGTTTGTTGAAGTATGTAATTGTAGTTTTCATTTGTTTAAAAACATAAATTTTATATTTATTAAACTTCCTCTCATATTAACGGGTTTTATATTTATTATTAATAGTAAATATTGTTCAACAATTACAATTACAAATATTTATTTTAATCGATAGATCACACTAATAATACACGTTGATAATTTCAGTTTCCTTGTAAAAATTTATAATCTTTTAGGGAGAATGATTCTGTTCTATCCTGTTTAAATTTTAAATCTCTTTATGACACATGCGCAATAGCAGGGGCTAAGCACGGTACAGGAAATAATGCTTCTGTCTCTGTCAATCTGCCGAGCCTCACAGTCTTGACTTTAATGTCCTTGGATGTCACACTGAAAAGTTTTATATTTTTAGAATTTTATTGTTCTAAACAATTTCTTAAAAAAATATAACTTTTCCTGTGAACGACCCCATTCTCTACAACTTATTTAAAACATTTTTCTCACGGAAACAATGGTAGTGCAAAATGTATTTATTTTTCCTGAGACTCCTATATATTATTTAGAAGAAAAAATAATAACACTAATGCATTAAAATCGTCTTTGTAACAATATCGATTCTGGAGATTCTAACAGTAACACAAAAAAGTCACTTGCATAAAGTAAAGAATAAAATCTAGATAAAAACTGAATTCACTCTCACCTGCATGGAGCACGTCATGGCCAGATCCAGGCTAGTCAACGAACTCTGACTACTCCCTCCATGTCCACTATTCGCACTCTGGACAACCTCTCCATCTCTCCTCTGTTGATACTCAGTCTCTCCTCGATCCTTGCTCTTGGAGCGGTTCTTTCTGTGCCAGGGCAACAGAGACTTTCGTCTTCGGTCCTCCGCGTTGCTCAAAGACTTCTTCAACTTGCTCGGTGTCATTGTGGTGGTAGAGGTGCCGGCTGGGTGCAGCAGCAGACCGGGTTCCAGGGCAGGTATGTCCACGGTGCCAGACAGACAGGATTTGTAAAGGGATGATTTTAGGAAGCGAGGGTAGCTGTCGAATTTCATTAGGTTGAAGATTTGTTTTTGGGCCTGAAAAATAAAAAACAAATATTGACTATTTATTTATTTACAGTTGCTTATAGCTTATAGTGGAATTTGAATCATTTAGACAGTCATTAGTGATCTGTTTTAATTAAATAAGTGTAAGTTATGTTGTCAATTAAATGAAGAAGTTAAATTACTGAACTAAATTAAAATAGTATATAAAAGAACTAGTTTCATAAGGCAATCTGCGGCGAGTTTTACAAAAGACGTGTGCGAAAACAGACCTTATGAAACGTGTTCTTTATATAATTTCATCTATTGAGGTAATTTTATAATTGTTAGATTTTAAAAAACTGCGATTTGTCAAAAATATAAGTTGGTATTTTTTATCAGTCGTGTTGGTAATGCAGACAATGGAAATTTCATATTTTTTGATAATTAATCTATATCTTTTCCTGTATTATGAATGTTGTGAATTTTCTCTGTTTCTACCATATTCTTTTACTAATATTTCGACACCGAAAATTTACAATTTTAAGGTTATATGTCATCTGTCATATTTCAAGCAATCATACCACTCCTACAAAATAAAAAGCGCCAAAAACAGTGCGTCTATGATCTTAACGACGTGTTTACAGTGCTTTTATAGACACCGAAATAGAAAAATAAAAAAATCAATTGTATGTCATGTATGCACTCTTTAAAGACAATTAGAAAATTAAGGAAACTACACTAATAAGTTGACTAACTTCAACTTTTTAGTTTAATTTCTAAATTTTACATAAATGTCAAACTTTTATGCGTGATACAATAATAAAATTTACAAGAACATATTTTTGTCTTTTTTTCTTATATTCTACTATAAATACTGTAGAATTAAATAAATATAGTATTATTCCATGAAAAACAATAATAATAATAAAAAATCATTTTTTAATTAAAGTGACAGTTGAAGTTCAGGTGTGAAATTCAAGGATTTTATATAACACTGGATTACTTGCTTATATAGCATCTATAAGGCAAGAATTTTGTCAATGGTCATTTGCAGGGCACGCAAAAATAGCACTATATTTAAATGAAGCAAAAAAACTGTTTTGTCTCTACTTTAAGGGACTGTACACACATTTAGGATTATCTCCTTTTACACCCTTGAACCTCTCACCACACAACAAATAACTCATTTTTAGGCCAAAAACCTCTAAATTCACATTCAACTTTAAATACGTATAAACTCTGTACCGAATCATCATAGGAACTTCGTACTTTGCGTTCTTTGCAGGGAATTGGATAAAATTTATTGCCCAGTTGGTGAATCGAGTCCACAAATTTTTCTTAGCTCTGTACAGATCGTCCATGGTGGCCTTTTTTTCCACTAACAATATTTTTTTTCTAGAAGATTGAGAGGGTTAACACGAAGATCGCAGGTATCCCCTTAAAATAGACACTTTAAAATTTTTAGCCTTCGTTCAAATTAGCTAAAAAAATCGCAAAATGATGCCACACCGTGAATGTTTTTGGACAGTTAGTTTAACGGTGTTAACAAACTTCAGTGCGAGTAGCAAATAAATAAATATAAATATACAGTAAAAGATTTTGTATATGGATTCAAAATATTACATTACTGTTCAACAATCACAAACTAACTGTACAAATTATAATCGCAAACATATGTGGATAAAAATTACATCAATTCCTGATTGCTTGCTAGATACAAAGCTAATTTAGTGATTGCAAAATCCAACATTAGATGGAAAATGTAATAAATGTCTCATAATTGGATATTTTTGTTGACTGAACAACACAAAAACAAATATTTTAGCACTCTATTTAAACTGTTTGTCTTATTTATTGTAACTTCTTGAAACTGGTTACTAGTTTATGTAAGAAGATTAGCAAATGATTTAAACATTTAAATGTATTTACACATATCAAATAGTAGCTTTTAAAACATTGAGTTGATTTAATATTCTGTTTACTACTATTGTAACATGTTAATTTGCGTTTAGCACTCATCCATCACTTTGTGAAGATTAGAAATGTTTGTGAAATATTTATTTTAAAGTGGTTTAATTATTACTTAGAACTTAAACAGATGTTTTATTGTATAAGACAAAATAGTTATCGATTCTTGGAATCAGAATAAATATAACATAAGTAATTTAATTTTAGAACCAACAAATATTTATCAGTTTAGTTACGGTGAATCATACGTCTAATTTAGTCTGAAGTTGAAATATTATTGTTATTGTAAATGAAACTTAATATGTTACTGTACAATTTTTTTAAGTTAATTTCTCAAAAACGGTCGAGAGGAAGATAACAAATTTAGTATATTTATAAATATAAGTATTGTATAATAAAATAATAATAATAATAATAATAATAATAAAAAGTCCATTTTGGTAAGTATTTGGGATACTTAATTTTTTTTCTCAATGTTCTTGAGTTCAAATGGAAAATTCACTACGAGTATACGAATATATTCGTATATTCAGATACATATTTTTGTATTACCCTTCTTCCAGTAGTTTCGTTGAAATTAAATTTTGAAATGCTTTTGCGTTTACAAAGTAAATTTTGTGCAACTGTTTTTGCCAAAACCAGTGCTACAGCTCGACAAACCAAAGTAAAACCTATCGTCGGTACATTTAGTATCAAAAGTAGCATGTATAAAAATGGCAGTTTATATAAATTTATGAAATAATGAGACGGTATGTAATTATTTCCATTTATAAAAATAGCATGTTTTAAGAATAATAATTATGATGGATTAATAATAAATAAATATATCATTAATAAATTTGCATAAATGCGCATATCGTACATGGTGCGGCGACCAAGTGTTTTCACTGAGACTGTATATTTCACTTTCGCGCCAAAGTACAGCCACATCATTCGTTATATACTTGGATGGGTGAAGTTAACGTGCATTTCAGCCACGGTTTTACTTTGGTTTGTCGAACTCTACAAAATTGAATTTTGAACATCTGTTTTTGGGGATTTTTTTGTGAAGTTGTTGAATTGTAAAAATGTCAAACATAAGGTGCGTTCAACGTGCTAAGCAAAATAAGCAAACCGGAAGTAAGAATCATTGAACGGTTTTGCTAGGCTAGCATTTGCTCGTTTTGCTCGCGAGCAAAACAAGCGAGAAATTTCTCGCTCGAAGTGCTAGACATTCAAATATTTTTGCGGGAATTTCAAATTGTAACTTTATAACATGAAAGATCGAAACTATTTTGATAGTTGACAAACAATAATTAATTTAAATATATGAAAAATGGAAAACGAATATATTCAGCTTTTCGCAGATGATGGGATTGATCTATATCAAACTATTATCGGTAGGATTACTATTATTACAAGGGCTATAAAATAGCCGTCATCAGATTTAGTGAAATTTAGATTTAAAAAATGTATATCACCAATACAAACTTGGCTTAAAATTTTGATTGCAAATTTCAATCTGTCAAAAGTCAAAACGCATAAAAAGCACAAACAACGTGTGCATTCATATTATTTATCATTAGCCAAACACATTTCACGATGTCTTGTTCGGTACAACTCGGTCTTGAAAATGTAGCGAAACGAGCAAACCGTTCAGTGGACCAAGCAATAAATCGCATTTGCTTACTTAGCAATTGCTTGTTTTGCTGTGCTCATTGAACGCACCAATAAACTTTATTACTCAGATCATGTAGAATTATTGCAATTCTTTTTCTAAACTGCAAAACCCTTCTTTATTAAAAATTAAAGGTATTTAGTGTTATAACATGATCTAGATAAATATGAACTCTAACCTAACTAATAAATGTCTAAATAAATTAAACTTCAAATGTTTATTGAACCAGTCAGTATTAGCACGTTGAAATTTCAATATTATAATTTTTAATAAATATTTGTAAATAAAAGTAAATGAGGGCGATATAGGAAAAAATAGTACGAAAAACACATGTTATATTGACCAATGGCGAGTTATACAATTATAAATGGGAACAAAAATAGATAATTCATATTAATGAGAGAGCTAGTTGACATGATCAACTAGAGCATATTTTTAACATGCCATTTGATCTGCAGCATATGTTAAAAGTATACTCTGGTTAGTCGTGGTCTGTCAACGAACTATCTCACTAGTGCGAGATGTCTCTTTTTTTGGTTCCCTTTCATCTCTCCCTTGTAATATTTGTACTCTGTGTAATTCGTTTGCGGCACATTACACAAACTGTACTAATATTACAATAAGGGTCATTATAGCAGTTGTTTTTCAATACGGTATATCAATTCTAGTAAGTAATTTTGTATGAAGTAGTGTAATTCTATGCCTACCTGTTCAAAGAGCTTGGGTTCCGCGTCCTGCAGCTGCTGCGGTGTGTAATGTCTCGCGTGAGAGTCCACGTTGACTGGTTCAGGAGCACCAGGACATAGATGTCGTCGGTGGATCCGTGCTGCTTCACTACCTCCTCCTCCAAGCCGTCGAAACCGCTCACATGCCGTCCAGAAGTAGATGTTTTCCGCGCTGAATTCCTTCTTCAGGAACTCCTATACAACCACACACAAAAGATACTCAAGCTGTTGATAATGTTACTGATATGGTGGGTTTTAAAAGTTACTATGCAGTGAAACATTTTTTAACATTTCCTACGGCAGATAACATACAAAATGTTACAGTCTGATTACAGAATACTGAAATTGTAATCATGTGTAAAATAATTATGAAATAGAAAAAGTTATCATTGACATATCGATCGATTACAAATAATTATGCAGTTATAGAAAAGGCTAATGCAACAGTATGGTTTAAAAAAATATTTCTCTTATCCGGTTTTAGAATAACATAGGCAGGCAGAAGAAAGTTATATAGGTAACCATGGGACTGTGTTTATAGTTCGACTTCCACCTAAGGAATGGCGCTGATAGTCTCTATGTGAGAAGAACCTTTTTAGGTAACTACAATATCGGCAATCATTGGTGCTAGAATGAGCTTCATTCTTAAATGATTTTTGGTGACATATTGTTGTCATAGATTGGTATAACTGCATTAAATACACAAAATATCTAGACAACTTAGCTATTCTACCAAAAATTTCTCTTCGTGGAAAATGTTAATTATTTTTATAAAGTAATTATGTAAACAAAAGCCGAAACAGAGAAAATAGTACACTCGTTACAGAAGGCAATTCTAATAGGTTGCCTTCTGTTAACTTGTATTTTAATATACGAGCCCTGTCTCACATCAGTTCACTCGAATCTTATTTTTTCTTTTGATTTTTGATTTTGCAGTTTTATTTCTCGTGTAATAAATAAGAGAATTAAATGAAATTTTAATGAGACATATACTAATATATTGTTAATACACAGATAAAATTAGAAGTAAAACTATACACACATCTTGGATTGACAGCCATTGAAAGATGAAATTATTTAATTAAAACGTGAATTATTCAAAACGATCGCCAATGATGTTCTTGTGACGTAGGAAGCGCTATTAAACTTCACATTGTGAGACAATGCGCATGTGCACCGAGATGACAATTCGGGACAAAAAAATTTTTCATTATAACAATAAAACAATAAATGTTAGAATAGCACAGTGACCTAAATATAAATAAATATACCATCACGCCTTCTACCCATTACTGGGTGTGGCACTCTGCCGAAGCAGATCTCGGTAAGTGATATATTTTGCGCGTGAAGTGCGGTTACCAGTCGTCAAATCACGGCCCTCAAAGATGTTAGTGGTGGGGGAGCCACAGGGGTAGTTTTAAAATTGTGAAAATTGTTTGTCGTCTGTGGGAATCGAACCAGGATTTTTAGGATCCACAGGCCGACTTGATACCACTGAGCTAACTAATATATAAAATTCTTGCATTTTATTATTACTTGAATATTAACAGTTAGAACGTGATTAATATAATATAGTTCTTCACAAATTTTGTATAAATAAAAACTGACAAAAACCAGTGTGAAGTTAGTTCCTTGAGATGTTTCGCGCTCTTGTTAAAGTATAGCCATCTCTCTCAAAAAAGAAAGCCTTTCTCATTATTATGCTTTTTCTCTTAATATCAATGCTATCTTTGTCACCAAGTGTTAGTACGTTACGATTAATTAATAAATCTTTATTATGTACCTTAGGGGAATTTTGTAACAAAATATATAAAAAAAACAAGAAAAATATATTTTTTTTGTACGTAAATTAACATATAAATAATGTAATTTTTGTGAAATAGCCTATTGGAGGAATTAGTTTAAAATATTATTTCGTGTACTTACAGCAAATATTTGTACTCCGAAGGGATCTTCAAGAAGTTTCTCAAAGCTTCCAGCCCAACTAGCAGCGCCACCGGAAGTTCCATTCTGTTCCGGTGTCGAATCCTCACACTAAGACAATTATAACAAACACATATCAGAAATAAATTTCTCTATCCGCTAATATAAACAACCAATTAAGGGTGATTAAATAATAGTTGATTAACCTCAATTTTCATTGTCAAACGAAATAAATGCTTCAAGCAAAAAATACACACAACTAAATATTTGACCAATATTAGTTGTAACATTTTGCTTAAAATTAAATTAAGAATGACAGATGAAAAATAAAATTAGTCAACTACTAGTTATCCGTTGTTAATTAGCGGTCTCTCAATCTGCAGTAAATGAACCATCACCAAAATTATTTCAAGTAAAGTTAAAAAGAAGAGTAGGTACAAGCAACAGACAAGCACAAGAAAAAAAAGTTATAATAACAAATATAAATAGCTTGATCAAACTGATTGACAACTACTGAGGGATCAATCAAGCTTGGTCAAGCAATTTTTGACTGACTTATTTATGGGACAGTAGTCAATAAAGTATACAGAATGTTCAATTTAAGTGTCCCACCATTGCTATCTTGAGAACTGTAAGAGCTACAAGATTGGTTACATTAACAAAGAAATAACACTTTGCAAATGTACAAAAAAACAAAAAATTACCAATGGTTCTCTAAATATGGGACACAACTTTCCTATTTTTAATGAGAACTTTTTTTTTATTTTTTGTGCGGAAAGGAACTTTATTCTGAATCAACGAATACAAAATTCAGTGTAATTTTTTTGAGAGAAATGCATGTTAAATTGACATAAACTTAATTCAAATCATATAGGAATCAGTGTGCTATGAAAGAAATAAATGAAAATCATAACATGTTTGTTTGTTTGATTAATTATTAAATGTCAATACGACTGTACTCCGTATTCTGTATCTGAGTTATTATCTGTTACTGATCGATAGGTTAATGACAACCATTATTTTTTATGATTACTCTATTGATTAATACTACTTCGACTTTCTGTGGCTAAAATATTTTTTTTTTAAATACCTGTACTGTAAGATAAAATTTAAACACAGTAATAATATTTACTTACCATCCACCGTGGACAGTAATTAAATATTATAGATCAAGGTCCTGTTTATTTATAAAAAAAAAAAAATATATATATCATCACGCCTTCTACCCATTACTGGGTGTGGCACTCTGCTAAAGCAGATCTCGGTAAGTGATATATTTTGCGCGTGAAGTGCGGTTACCAGTCGTCAAATCACGGCCCCCAAACATGTTAGTGGTGGAGGAGCCACAGGGATAGCTTTTTCAAATTATTAAAATTTGTCGCCTGTGGGAATCGAACCAGGGACCTCAGGATCCACAAGCCGACTTCATACCACTGTGCTAGCCATCCCATTCTAATTGTTAATTTTGAAACCTATTTTTATATGGTATTGTAAACAATAACATACTTATCTCTGTATATGATTTTTTAGGTCGAGAATATTTAGAAAACTACATCTAAAGACTGTTATTTACAGTTCATAGTAAGTAATATGCAAGTTCTGTTACTTCTACTTTACTTTTATTCATTATGCTCTCGTGCAAAACTGCCAGTATAAAAAATATTATTTTTAACTAGACTTTTTACGAAACTGTCATTGAGCTATCACTACATTCATTTTTATAATAACAGCTACGTATACAAGTAAGAAAAATATATGAAAACAACATAAAAATTCCAGGGTAAATTATTCTGGTCACAGAATACCGAAATTATAATAATCTGTACAAACTTGAAAAATTAAAGTTGTCATTTACTTATCGATCATTAACAGATAATGAGCCAGTTACAAAATAAGGCGGTATATTTTGTGATAAAATAAATACATTTTTATATTCATTTGTTTCATTCATAGCACGCTGATTCCTATGCGATTTGAATTCAATCAATGACAATTT
Organism: Pterostichus madidus; assembly: GCA_911728475.2. NCBI lineage: Eukaryota > Metazoa > Arthropoda > Insecta > Coleoptera > Carabidae > Pterostichus > Pterostichus madidus. The sequence continues at coordinate 12,674,909 of OU452315.1, forward strand.
AATATGATTTGTCTCAAAAAAATTGTAATGTGAGGGTACTAAACTTCGTATTCATAGAATTCAGAATAAAAATTCCCTTGATCTAGATATAAACTTCACAAAGTTCAAATGATCTTCTGACATTGATGATTGACATGACATCGTGATCATCGTGTGTATGTGTATACCTGGTGCATGACATTGTTGTTGTTGTGGTTAAGATGATGATGCGGCGACATGTTGCAGTTGTTGTCTGAGGCGGCCAGTAAGGAGGATGGGCGTCGTGCAGGCGAGCGCACAGACGAGGCTCGCCGCCGAAGCGAGCTGTGCCCCCAGCGACGGAACTGCGGCAGCAGTGACACCACCGGACCAGAACCCAATGCGCTGCCCTCGCTACCACACATGCAAGCAACCAATAAATACCACCCGTGTGTTACAGAATAATAGAGAGATAAAAGATTAACAATAATCCGACTTTTTATTATTAAACATTTTAATATTAATAAAGTCTGTATATCACCAACATCGCTCTTTCAATGGAGCGCGCGGCATTTTTTAATTTTAAACAATTCTTTTTTGATAGAAATGTAAAATATGAATTTTCAGCTGTATTCCATTTGCCACTTGGTTCACTTAAATCAGTTCAGATAAATTCGACACATGACTAAATGAACTAACTTAAGCAAACTGATGCACTTATTGGGGTGAATTACTTCAAAGTATATTAGAATAAGTAATTCTAGTACTGGAAATAAAGTCAATGAAGTAAACCAGCGAAATAAATAAGTGATCTGGTTCAGAACATGTAAGTTTGATCTGATCCAAATGGCAAATGGATATAAGGCATTATATCTCACGTTTTTATGGTTACTGTAAGATATGAAAATGTGTTTACAATATATCCGTAACAACAGCAAACATACAATGAGCAGATATATCTTAATGGTCGTACAAAAATTTTGTTATCCGTTAATGTTTGATGCACCAAAATTTGATCACAGACGCTATTCAATAGGGACTTAAGCCGCATTCACAGCTCGAAATTTGGTGAACTTCGGTGAAATTAGTAGAGTTTGACATATAGCTTTGTATGTATCCGTTCATAGCTCTGAAATTTGATGCGCACAAATTTCACTTTCTACAGAAGTTTGCAAACTCCAAACTTTTTACCAAATTTAGAGACCGTTCTACAAATAAAGTACATCGATGGTACAAATTGAACGAATTCTCTAACACGTGGTCAGTAACAAGCCAATCGGAAAATTGCTGGGAGATGCTACATAGAAAAGATAATAGATGTCGATATTACATAAATTTCGAGTTGTGAACGCACGAAGTAATGTACAGAAATTCGTGTTTACAAATTTCACCAAATTTCGAGATGTGAATGCGGCATTATACAATTAAAATTTTTCTGTTGCCATCTAGTGAGTAAAATAGAATTTAATAATTTGTTATGTAACGAACATGGTATAGCCTTATAGTTTGACGTTTATCACGTGATCCAAACATCAAACTGTAAAGCTAACCATGTTCGCTACATACCAAATTATTAAATTCTATTTTACTCACTAGATGGCAACCGCAAATTTTTAATTGTATAAGTCCCTATTGACGTCACGTCGGAGAGAGATAGAAGGGAATCAAAAGAAACATCTCGCACTAGTGAGAGAGTTATGTAGTTGACAGACCACGACTAACCAGCTTTTAACATACCTTGCAGATTAAATGCCATGTTAAAAATATGCTCTAATTGATCATGGTCTGTCAACTAGCTCTCTCTCTCTCTAATGCGTGATATATCTCTCTCTGTGTTGTACCTTTTCATCTCTGCCCGATGACACGTAAGAATTTTAAATGTATAACTTGTCATTACAAATTTTAATTTTATTGACAATAAATATATCGCAAATTTTTACATTTTATATAAGTAGTAGATGCATATTTATTTTTTCTACGACTGAGCAGAAAATAGCTATTTTGTACTCGCTTTATTCAAAATAAGGTTTACATTACTTGGGAAACCGATGGAAAGTTTGATATTGCGCACTAGTGCGCAAAGTAATGGAAAAATCACCCATTTTTTATTATTCTAAATTTTTACTATTAAAACGCTAATTGTACACATATTTTAAGGAATTTATAAAAGAAGTAGAGACATTAGCTTATAACGCCATCAATCAGACATATTTTAACAAGCTTTACGAGAAAAAATAAACAATTTGTTTTCAAATAACAAATGTCAATACGGCATACTTAACTGTCAATATAAATTCACGCTTCAAATTTAATAAATCAATTTCCTCATTGTAGATTATATATTTTTTCCTCGTTACAAAAAGTATTGTACAAAACTCGTGTGCAAAGTATGTATTCGCGCACTTGTTATGTAAATAGCTATTTCCAACTCTCAGTTGAAAGCAGAAAGTTGACATTTTCCGCTCACCGAGCGGCAACAGCTGCATTCCATTTGCCACTTGGTTCACTTAAAATACTTCAGATAAATTTGACACATGACTAAATGAACTGAATTAAGCAAACTGATGTACTTATTCAGGTGAAGTAAATTAGAATCTGAAATTTTAGTACTGGAAATTAAGTCAGCGAAGTAGTCCACCGAAATAAATAAGAGATCTGGTTCAGTAAATGTAAGTTAGATCTGATCTAAATGGCAAATGGAATACGTCTAATGTAAGAGTGTATCATCGTATCCATGGATACATGAAAACTGCCGCTCGAACTTCCAAACAGAATTAAATTCTTTTTCCTACAACTGTGCGATTTCTTTGTTATTACGTAACTATAATTGCCTTGGTTACGTATGGAAAGTAGATGAATGCAGATCAAGTGCGTTTCCGAAAGCAAAGAAACACTAGTGCGGAAAGTGCTTCATTACGTAACTGTCAAAAGAATATTGTTTTGACAGCGATATAAAGTTCGCGCCGAGCGCGGAATTCATATTTTGACCACAGACGCTTATGGAAGAAGAAGATACGGTGAACCAGCGCTAGTAAATATGCAGTAGTATATTTTGGCGTTTATAAACATAACCTTAATTTGCAGTATATCTAATCTGTAGACAACTAATAAAAAGAACCGAACAAAGTAAAATATATCGATAAATGGTTTTATTTAAAGAGTAAGTGAAATACTTCATATTTATTGTTTGTGTATATTATTAATACAGTTGTTACAGTTGCTTATATTGACATAATGTAAAGTGGAAACTTTTGTGTCTAAAGAAACATTGATTTCTTCCGTACCTGTTCATATTATTACCAGTAATATTATTGGTAACAATTTCGGAAGCTTCAGAAGTACCAGCAGCAGGTTGATTGTCATTGTCGAAAATAGATCCAACATAGTATGATCCGGAGCTTCAATTATCTTTGGAGGTGTTAATGATAAAGAAGAATCACTCACTGTACTATTCCAATCAAGATGATTATGAAGAAATTATTTTGACGTTAGTGAAATATTTTTAAATAACGTAGAACAATGTGCAAGCAATCAACAAACAAACCATAGCAACGCCGAAAAACATCGTTCTCATGTAATATCATTAAAATTTTATAAATTTTATAAATTTTAATAATATTGTAGTGATTAACTAAATCGCACAGTTGTAGGAAAAATGTTGTTTATAACACGTGCCGAAAAAGGTTACATGCTCGTGCACGTAACGAACCTTTTTCGGCACTTGTTATAAAAATAAATATTTCAAGCGTTTTTAAATGGTTGAAAAAATATTGTTTGCACCTCGAGCAGAAAGTGCCTTTGCCGCTCTTGCATGGTTGTTGCTCTTGGTTACTTCTTGATTAACAATCTCCATACGCGAGCGGCAATAGACTGCTTTCTGCTCTAGGTACATAAATAACTATATTATCATTTACAACATTTTTCGTTTCATTTCGAAATTTAGATAAGAAATACGATAAATTAAATGACAAATAGATGTAGGTAAACATGTACCTATGAAGAAAATTTTGCCGAACAATTTCCAATAACTGATAATAATATTTTTTACTATTTTTACTTTTCATATTACCACATAATAATTCTTACTAATCACTTATCGCTAATTTTACTTTTAAACGTGTTTATTTATAAATAAAATGTTGTCATATGTAAGTGTTATCAATACAATTATTTAATATGTTAAGTACGAGTCTTTTCAATCAATTCTATCCTTGGTGCGAATGAAAAGACTGACGTGAATGTTATAATTAGCTCAATTAATCAAATTAATAACCTTCTTTTTATTGATATGAACTCTGTGACTCCTAGATTATGAGTCATGTCTACATTTTGTGAAAGTAGATATAGCTATGAATACCTATTCCGAAAATATGTAATTTATTTAACTGTTAATGACGTTTTCGACAAAGTCTTAGTATTCTATAATTTATTAATGACTTTTCTCAAATTCTAATAGTAGTTATGTTATTTTTATAAATACGTATTCTTTATTTCAAGAGAAATAACATGACGTATTTATTTATTCTACTGTTCAATAAGAAACTTAATCTCAATTACAGTACAGGATCCGGACGCACCGAGCTGTAATGTGGTAAATAAGAAATAAATAGATATATCATCACGCCTTCTACCCATTACTGGGTGTGGCACTCTGCCGAAGCAGATCTCGGTAAGTGATATATTTTTGCGAGTGAAGTGCGGTTACTAGTCGTCAAATCACGGCCTCCAAAGATGTTAGTGGTGGAGGAGCCACAGGGGTAGTTTTTTTGAAATTATGAAAATTGTTTGTAATGTGGTAGTTCATATATATATTTAACTTGTGTGGGATTCGAACTCGGAATCTCCGAATGCCGTAACGCTATATACACCATCGTACTATCGGAGATAAATAAAATAAATAAATAAATCAATATATCATCACGCCTTTTACCCATTACTGAGTGTGGCACTCTGCCGAAGCAGATCTCGGTAAGTGATATATTTATGCGCGTGAAGTGCGGTTACCAGCCGTCAAATTACGGCCCCCACAGATGTTAGTGGTGGAGGAGCCACAGGGGTAATTTTAATGTGATGAAAATGTTTTGTCGGCTGTGGGGTTCTTAGGATCCACAGGCCGACTTGATACCACTGAATCATTACACTATGTAACTTTATGATTTTAAACAGTCATGAATATTAGCTATATAAAGAAATATTTGTATGCAGATAACCACTTCAAAAATAAACGTAGCACTTGACCACGTTATTTTTAAATCATGATTGCATGAATATATTCTTTTATCTACGACTATTGTATCATGTAGTTTTTAAATGTGTTTTTTTTTTTAATTTTCATAATGCCATGTATATATTCCACAGGGAATAATAGTCACTATTTCCTCAGCACGAATGAGAAAATTATTATACCTGAAAGAATCATCTGTTGTTTTAAACATTTATCGTCACACAGATCTAAACTATATATTAATAACTATGAAAAATCAAATGAAAAAAAATCTGGTGTAATCACCACACGACTTTCTTATACACAGCATATTTAATATTTAGAATATATGAATGTTATGTAATATTATTAAACATGTAATTTAGTTTTTCTATAATTCAACATTTATCTGTTTGAAACATATAAAATATCAAACTTCTTTACGTATAATTTGTTTGTAATGTTGACTAGTTTATGTCTAACTTTACTGATGAGGCACATACAGAATGTCCGTTTTTCGAGCCTAACCATTGGTATCTCAATTTCTTTTTAATTTTATTACAGATAATCAACTTCCTAACAAAATTTTATAGAAATAAACTTATATTAATAGAAATAGAAAGATAAAATTACTTACAATTTGATCAATGAATAGCATCAAAAACGCTAAATTGAACATTTATGACTTGCTCCTTGCGTTTGACAATTATTATTTGTGTTGAGTTGCTCAGTGTGGCGAGTGACAAAAACGACAGGAATTATACGAAAAAGTTTATTTAAGGAAAAATACAATTAAATGTGCACTGACACAAAACAAACCGTTACTAACATATTTAACAATAGAGCATCATATTAATGAGAGAGAAAGAATATAAAAGTATCTATGTGCTGCCCTCTGGGTTATAGCGCCAATTACAAAATAGATGCACCGATAATGATTGATTTCCAACAATTTGACATATAAATGTTAAACATGTTTATGTTTTTTTGTTTCTATTGCTATTGTGATTATTGGAGTATATTATTAAATATATAAATAAGTTTTTCTTAAAATTAGACGCATATACAGGAAAATTGCAAAAAACATTTTATGTTCAAAATATTTTTGCTAACATATTTTATTTGAAACTTTTTTTCGTAACTGATTCCATTTTTGAAATAAATGGAATTTATTGTTTTGTGTGTCCAGTAAACTTTCTCTTCCGGTTTTGCAATTTCATTCAAAATCAACTCAGTTCTTCATATTTTCATGAAACTTATAATTACCAAGTTTCGTTAACAAATCTTATCTCGTTTATGAGATATTGCACACTCGGACACACATCCATCCATCCACACACAGACATCATTGAGAAAATGATCAAAACGGATTCAGTGAACTTCAAAACACGTATTTCCGCGAAAATCTCGTCAACGATTTTATTCACGATTCCAATACTTATACTTTGTATAAGAAAGTAAAAATTGGAAATTTTAAAATGACATAGTTAGGTTCATCACAATATATTGCAATGTTAACGTAATTCTATTTAGTTTTGAATTATTATGAAACGAAATTAATTAAAAATCTTGTATGTATTCCATTAGTCGTAGATAAAATATAGTGTATACAACTCGTTATAATTGCTATTATTATATGAGGGTAATAGTCCAAGAACCTGCGTTGAAACATACAACATTTTTATTATAAAAGTTGTCACATGATAACATATTAGATGAATATTATAAAAATTTATATTAATCCCCTACTTCTTAAACTTTTTTTCATGGTTAAAAAATAGATGCAATTTATACACTCACCGGTAAAAAAAACCGAATCACTTATAATTTAAGAATTATATTTATTTATTTGATTATACAGTCTGATCAAAAGTAAGTGTTTCAAGTTGGCAATACTATTCTGGGGATCTTTTTATTCCACAGTTGACACAGCACCAGGTAAATGCGGAAATACTATTTGACATGTCATTTTTATAATAAATACAAATAGGTCGAGTAATAGAAATACTTTAGATTATTGCTCTATGAGTAATGTTAAGAAATAAAAAGATGTGGGTAAGGAAAACAACGATTTTTATTCATTTAAATTTTCAAATATCACTGTCAATAATAGGAAATAAATTTATGTATCAGTTTTACCATCATCTTTTTAGCGTGAAGCTTTCCCTTTCGAATGCAGTACCTCTCGCCTCTGTAAACAAATCCGTATATCCGTATCTTTCTGTCGCATGAAAGTCGTTTTTTTGTTTCGCTGAAAAAATGTTAAGTGCAAACATTAGAGCAACAAGTTGTTGTGAAATTTCACATGAAACTTGGCAAAACTGCTACTGAAACTTATAATTTATTGAAATAAGTACCCGAATTTTGGAAGGGCAAGACATGGTTTCTCCATCAAAACAATGCGCTGGCTCATTCCGCAATGTCTGTCAAGAGATTTCTAGCCAAGTACAACATCCCAGTATTGGACCATCCGCCTTATTCGCCAGATCTTACACCTTGCGACTTCTATCTGTTTCTTAAGGTGAAATTTGCCTTAATAGCAACAAGATTTGAGCTGTGAACGAGAAAGCGGCACGCGTCCTGAAGGAGCTGACAGAAGAAGCATTCCAGCACTGTTTCGAACAAAAGAAGATTCGCATTGTAAGGATAGAGGAGGGGTGTATATTGAAGGTAAATAAATAAATATATAAATATATCATCACGCCTTCTACCCATTACTGCCGAAGCAGATCTCTGTAAGTGATATATTTTGCGCGTGAAATGCGGTTACCAGTCGTCAAATCAAGGCCTCCAAAGATGTTAGTGGCGGAGAAGCCACAGGGGTAGTTTTTGAAATTATGAAAATTGTTTGTCGCCTGTGGGAATCGAACCAGGGTTCTCAGGATTCACAGGCCGACTTCATACCACTGAGCTAGCCACCCCATTGTATATTGAAGGTGATAATAAGTAAATAAGTATGAAATCAAAATAAAATGTTAAAACAGCGTCAGTCTCATTATTTAATAGCCACATCTCGTATATCGGAATAATATAAAATAAATAAATAACATTCTTAAATTAAAGAAGCGTTCCGGTTTATTTGCCGGTGAGTGTATTTCCTATTAATTTGATTAAAACATTCAATGCAGTGCAAAAGTCTAAAGACATTAAAATGTTACAATTTGCTTCAGTTTCATTTAAGGCTGTAAAAGCTTACAATCAAATTAAAATGAATTTATTTTTTCATTTCTCTTCATCCTCGCTATTTTACCACAGGAAAGCTGGACATGGCTCACTATATAAGATATTAACAAATACTTTGTTTCATATAAGGGCACCTGCATATTTTTCTAGGCTGAAGTCATCGAGATTTGAACTCGAAAACTTCATTCAATCATATCAGAATTAACAATATAATTACATCATAATTCTACGGTTTGGTTTGTACATAAGATACATGATTTGACGCTTGACATAATCTGTCAATATGTGTTTAGTTAGTCGTGGTTCGTTAAACGTGTTATAAAGTTTGTCTAAATATAAAATCACTAACGTCACACTGCCATGTTTAGTTTAGACAACGAGGCCCGCATGTCTATGTATATATGTATGTATGTATGTCTGCTAGGAAACCTAACAATTAACAGGCTGCTGAAACAATTGACAGTGACGTGCGCTTCACTGGAATCGTCGCTCTTTTGTTTTACCAACACAGTACAGCGCTTCGTGATGTCTATGCAAAGACAATTCACTAAAGCGACAGACGATGGCCGTATTTGTTTGGGAACTTTGGGTTCAACCCTAAACTGACCTAGAACTAACTCGTGTTACTTCCAAATAAGTGATGTATCTCAAGTGTCAGTTATAAACATTAGCGGAAAATTTAAAATCTGAATCCATGTTCGAAGCGACATCTGCTTAGTTTTGTTTGTGTGTTAAATTGCGCTTTTAATTGGATGTTTCAAGTCATCTTTATATTATTTATTTGTAATCAAAAAGCAAATAACGTCAAACTGTCCATTTTTTTATAATTTTGTCATCAACAGTATCAAAATAATTTATTTCAGAGTCGCAATTATCTGTCATAATATTATCCTCTGTGACTACTATATTGCAAGAAACACATACTGCATATTGCTCTTCCATCACCTGCATCAATAATAGTTTTGTATATTTTTTCAGACAATTATTATAAAATTACTTACATTTTTCATAAAAATAACTCCTAACCTCTCTATACTATTACAAATCGCGATGCCGCCACGAATAACAAAAAATGCAAGTTGATTAGAAAGGGATTGCAAACAGGTTCAACCTGCCAACCCGCTAAAATAGCTGGGGCAGTAGGGTCAGTTCAAGATCAGTTCTGGGTTACTTAAAGCATGCCAATTAAACAAAAGTAACCTACCGGGTTAGTTTAAAAATCTCAAATAAATACGGCCATTGTATCTAGGTATAAACTACTGCAATAGAAGGAAGTGATCTTTTTCATCCCTTGTGATGAAAGAAAATTGTTTTTTTTTCTACGTTTGTATTAAATAATCAACATATCAACTGAGTGTGGAAAGTATCTTTTAGTAACATTCAGTGTGGCAAGAACTTGTTTATGATGTCACTGCCACAAAATATAATCTAACGACATTGGGGCAAGTTCTCACTTTCTGCAATCATTTGCGTGTGTAAAATAGCTATTTACATAACAAGTGCACAAAAACATACTTTGCACATGAGCGCAGTTTTAAAAGCGAGTCTTTTAATTTGCGCGAATGGTGCTAATGACGTCTTCGTGCACGAGTTTTGTATAAGGCTTTTTGTAACGAGCAAAATTATATAATTGACATTGAGAAAATGTATTAAATTTGAAGCGTGAATTTATATTGACAGTTTAGTATGCCATGAATTGACATTTGTTATTTGAACACAAATTCTTTATTTCTCTCGTAAAGTTTGTTAAAATATGTCTGATTGATGGTGTTATAAGCTAATTTCTCTATTTCTTTTATAAATTCCTGAAAATGTGTGTATATAAGTACAATTAGCGTTGTAATAGTCAAAATTTAGAATCATAAAAATGGGTGTTTTTTCAATTACTTTGCGCACTAGTGCGCAAAATCAAACTTTCCATCGGTTTCCAAGGTAATGTAAACCTTATTTTGAATTATGCAAGTACAAAAAATGTTTTTTCCTACAACTGTGCGATTTCTTTGTTATTACGTAACTATAATTATTTTGACGTTAGTGAAATATTTTTAAATAACGTAGAACAATGTGCAAGCAATCAACAAACAAACCATAGCAACGCCGTAAAACATCGTTCTCATGTAATATCATTAAAATTTTATAAATTTTATAAATTTTAATAATATTTTAGTGATTTACTAAATCGCACAGTTGTAGGAAAAATGTTGTTTATAACACGTGCCGAAAAAGGTTACATGCTCGTGCAGATTTCCGCACTCGGCAAGCCTCGTGCGTTAAATTCTGCACTTGCACGTAACGAGCCTTTTTCGGCACTTAACTATTTAGTGATAAACGGTTTTGAAAATTGTTTTTATTCTTTTTTTGACAGTTGTAGAAAAAATGTTCGTATTTCGTGGGTGATATTAGTGTTTTTTACTGGTTCACATGACTTTTTTGTATAGACCTAGTGGTCTCGACAAAAAAGTGATATTCTCACGCGCAACATTCGTGCACTTAATACAAAAATAACTATTCTTCCCTAGGGATGAAAGATATCACTTTCTTCTCTTAAATAAATTAATAAATTCTTTTATTATCCAATGGCGAAGTTCAGCTAAAGCTGTTCTTTCACTTAACCATTATTGAGGAAAATAACAATATACATACAGAACCACATAATTGAATAATAGAAAATTTTACTTTTCTTCTGACAGATTTTGATGTTTTCATTGATCACTGTTGACATTCTAAGGCAGCGGTCTCACTGATCGAGTACCATCAATCATGTGCTATCGAGCAAATTTCAAACACGTGTATTGCAATGGCGGATGTCTCACTGATCGATCGTTTTGCGTCGAGTGCTGGCGAGTTGTTTGATTTGCAAGTTGGTTTGAATTTTACCCGACGCTCGATGCTGCTGTCAGTGTATGACAGGTTATGTGCATATGTTTATTATTATTTATGTCATCTGATGACAGTTCAAAAATGGAATCAACCAAATCAAATGATAAATAGTGGACCTCAAGCGAAATTGATATATTAATTTATTGATCTTTATGATAAATCTAAGCCAGGGAATTCAAATTTAAATATTATTGACAAATGTTGCCGACACATTTTTAGAACGCTTTCAAAAAAAGGATACATACATACATACATATCTTCACGCTATATCCCAACAAATGGGGTAGCACGAACCCTAAAATCACTCATAAAACATTCACTCATCACACCCATCAAACAACCAGCCATCACCAAACATTTTCATCCAAATACACCACCCTCACTTCAACCACATTTATTGATCACTCCATATAAACTCATTCATTTATTACACTCGAAAACACACAACAAACCTTCAATCACATCATTCCTATTCTCTTACCATTCATTTTCCTTCCTCAACGTACATAAAAAAAGGATGGTAAATTAAATTTGTATTTTAGGATTACAATTATTTTATTTAACGAAATTGTATTAAAACTGTAATTGATTTTAGCCAAATTATGTAAAATTGAAATGACAAGTGCTAAGAGGGCACTTACAGAACAAAGAGGCAAGAAAATTATGCAGCATCTGGTTCTGCGCTAAAAAGACAAAAAAGTGGACGTATTTTGATTCAATGTTATTTCTGGAGAAATATTTGACAGAACGAAATATGAGGTTATTATATTTAAATTGTAAATAAATTAATTCTAAATTCTTAAATTTTATATTTGTCAATTTTTTACTTGTCAAAAGAGAAATGTACTTGACACCAAACGATCTGTACAACTCGATCAGTGAGACCGGACCATCGATTTTTAAACGACACTACACGAATCGGCACTACACTACACGACACGACTCGTTCAGTGAGACCGCTGCCTTATGCTGAATTGCCACAAAAAATAAAGAGATCTTTAGTTAAAGTGTTGTTTATCTAGCAACAGCATCAATAATGGTTTTCTGAAACTTATTGAACCGTTAATTGCTAATGAACCGATAAAACTTTCATGCAACCCAGCATTATTCTACTATTTAATCTTGTTAATTTGTGGGATGGATTGAGCCTCACATAACCCTTCTTTCTCCGTCACTGGTTTATCCTGCTGCACTTATATTAATATGCGGTGCGTATCACAACATCGGAAGTAGTAAAGGCTGTCGTTTGCGTCCAAATTTAGATAGTAAATGAAAGTGACGTCAATGAGTGCGTGGCGTGGCGTGCGTGCACTTTCAGAATACAAACTATAACTTTCCAATCACGAGCAATGTGTCAGCAGCGATCAGAATCAATGGATTACCGAACTCAATGCCGACAATCTGTATAGATCAATATCAATTATAGCTCGTATGACGGTTATTGATAAGTAACTTGATATATACTATCAACATCAGGTGATTGAATAAGTCGATTAATTATTGATAATTATTTTTATAGTACTATGTACTATAGGATTGAAAAATAAATTATCAGTAATAATATAACAAGAGAGTGAGAATAAATTGAAAATAATTTGACAGATCTTTCGCCATTTGGCAATAGCCACTCAAGCCCTATGGCAACAAGTTTGAGAAAGATACTGGAGAATTATTTTCTAATTTATCGAACTCTCGAGTTATATTTAATTAGATTATTTTTTGACTTTGCTGTTGAGGTCGATTCATCCAACTTAAAAGATTTTGAACTGGATCAATATCGATTGATTACTTATTAATGTATTCTTGGAAGTTGTGTCGCAATCTCGAATATAAAATAATTTAACAATTTATCCACTTCTGATAATTGTCGCCTAAATACGATGTAACTTTTTCTGGATTGATACTGCTCCTTCTGCAATTCTCTTTTCATGTATTTGTCAGGATAAAATCATACACGAAGTACAGTGAATATGAACATCAGTTTTATTTAATAAACATTTACAATGATAATTACTTTCAAGCTATCTCGTCTATCGCCGGATACACACTATCTTAAAACTATCTACAAAGTCACCATGCACCCTTAACCATTTACACACGTCTCTTCATCCCTCACCTATTCCAACATGTTCTCACATTCGGCGTCACTCAGACAAACCCAGACACACTTGATCATAATTTATTAGTTTAGAAACAAAAACACAACCCCAAACATATCATTCTCACGATACTTGATATTTTCTAAAACTAATAACCATAAATTAACTAAAACTAAACAAAACACATAATTTAACAAAAACAGCCTAAATTATAAATAATGCCACAATTGTTTCCAAAATTTTTTGGTGCATTTCTGTATCTAAAATACAACTAAATCGATTTTTTTCTCACATTTTACTTGACGCGTTGACAGTTTTAAATAATTATTTGACAACTACCTTTCAGTTGTCACAGACAAAAAAGCATCTACAGAGATAATTCTCGGGAATAATCACAAGAGCATAATTCTCAGTATAATAATGATAGGATTGGTTAAAACGCAGACACGTGACAGAAAATGAAGCATTTCATTGGTTTTGAGAAACGACAAAAAATAATCAGCCAAATTATCAAAAAAAGTTTTAGCTAAACTAGAATTTTGAATTAGCTAATCTTATGGTAGTCTGATTTCAAAAAGTTAATTCATTTCACTTTCTGAAAACTAAATGGTAAAAAGGTTGTATTAAAGTTTATTTAAACTTTTTTTGTGAATATGGTTTAGTTTAATTTACAAATTCAAAATTCAGGATTACTTAAATTTTAGCTAACACTATTTTGAGAATTAGGCTGTAAGTGAATGAATAATTTATTGTTGGCCGGTTTTATTAACGTCAAATTAATTTATTCATTAAAATGAGAGTCATATTTTTGACAGTAAAGGGTTATTCACAGCTCGAAAATTAATTGAAATTTCATTTAAATTTTGAATTAATAGTATATTACGTACCATGAACTGTAAGTGTCAGTTTTCAGGTCAAGAATGTAGTTTGAGAAATCGAGGCCCGTAGGATCGAGGTTTCCTAAACATTCGCGACCTAAAAAATCACTTATAGTTCGGGGTTAGTAAGCTATTTTTTACAATATCTGCACATATATAAGGAAAAGAAAAATAGGTTTCAAAATTAACAGTTGTCAAATTGTTGTCAATATAAGCATGACCTTGATTATAATATTTACTTACTGTCCACGGTGAATGGTAAGTAAATATTATAGTCCTAATATAACCCTGGAAACCAAATGTGCAATAAAAGTTCCATTTATTGTGTTTAAATTTTTTCATTAATGGGTAAATTAAACAATTTTCATAATTTCAAAAGCTACCCCTGTGGCTCTTCCACCACTAACATCTTTGTGGGCCGTGATTTGACGACTGGTAACCGCACTTCACGCGCAAAATATATCACTTAGCGAGATCTGCTTCGGCAGAGTGCCACACCCAGTAATGAGTAGAAGGCGTGATGACAGGGTGGATAAAAAACGTGATTTTTTTTTTAAATAAAAAAAATCGATTTTTTTTGTTTAAATCAGATTTTTTTTATTTAAATCAGATTTTTTTGATTTAAATTAGATTTTTTTAAATTATTTTATTTAAAACGGGTATTTTGAATTAAATTTTTAAATATTGAATGATGGATGTCCCAAAAAGATGAATTAGGACCAAATCAAGTTATAATACTTTTACGCGCTACTTCGTCTTCAGCTTGTGTTGAGCGAGTTTTTTCATCATTTGGACTTGTGCATTCAAAATTGAGAAATCGACTGGGAACTGAAAAGGCTAGAAAACTGGTCTTTTTATTTAAACATTTTAATAATAATGTACCACTAAATGAATAAACGTTTCTACTTTATTTTTTTTTCTTATTTGAATTGTTATACTTTCATATTCAAATATTTCTAATTTATTAAAACATGTTTTTATTTTTTTAATGTGATTTTTTTGTTTTTTTAATTTAATAAATACATATACAATAATCAAAATTTTTCATTTATTTTTAAATTATTAAATTTAATTTATCTTGATTTAAATCTCTCAACTCTGCGTGATGATATATTTATTTTATTTTATTTACAGTACAGGTTTTGTAAAAATGTAAATAAATGCAAGCGTGCATTGCCATGAAATTATCATTGTACTTTGACTTAATTGAATCTTATTTAAGAAATGTTTGCTAACTTCAAACTTTGCACTTATAATTTCACTTATAGTTAAGGCCCGGCCAATCATAAACTTCCATGGTAATGGTAACGGGATTTATAGTTTACATAGTATAGCATAACATAACATACCATAAGAGATTTTTGAGGTTTTATGTAGTTTCAAATTTGGTTGTTTTTTGCACAAAAATTATTTTCAACTATAGGCAAATGCAGCTAAGCGTTACACCACCTAGTGGTAATTTTTAGAACTACTACTATCCAGGATACATTTTGAATTGTATTATATATTAGATACAGATATTTTCAAATATTATCGGTGTGTTGATAAAATATATAATGTAGAAAGATTATTACTGCGTACCAGGGTGTAAAAAAACATCCAGATGTATCTTTTCATGTATTGCCAAAGAAAGAAATACAAAAAGCAAAATTTGAGACAAAATTTAGGGTTGCCGAATTAATAGATAAGCATGCAGTATGGATTATGCGATTAAAAATAGTTAAAAAAAAGTTAACCCGCGTACGATAGTATGTTCCCTACATTTCACAAAAAAATATTACATTATTATTTCAAGTTTTTCAGTAGTAAAAGAATGCTATTTCAAGAATGTTTACGTTACCAGGGATACGTCTTAGGACCAAAAATAATATTTTTACTTCAATTGTCATGGTGATAAATAATAATAATAATAATCTTTATAAGTTCATACGAAAACTGGTATTTTTAGTCCTAATGAAAGAAATAACTCTTTTTTATGGTAAAGTAGTTAATCAAGTAATATGTAAATAATAAAATAAATAAATTAATATATCATCACGCCTTCTACCCATTACTGGGTGTGGCACTCTGCTACAGCAGATCTCGGTAAGTGATATATTTTGCGCGTGAAGTGCGGTTACCAGTCGTCAAATCACGGCCCCCAAACATGTTAGTGGTGGAGGAGCCACAGGGATAGCTTTTTCAAATTATGAAAATTTGTCGCCTGTGGGAATCGAACCAGGGACCTCAGGATCCACAGGCCGACTTCATACCACTGAGCTAGCCATCCCATAAATAAAAATAAATAATAACAATAACAAATACAATAGAAGAGACAGAAACAGTAGATACTATAATAAATTTATTAAATAATCAACCGAAAATGTTTGGAAACTCTGATGTACAAGTAAATATTTAATAAATACAGAAAGAGCACTTAACCATCTCAGACTTAGAAAATTTGGATATACTAATTTTTATTCTAAATTCTAGAGATTTAATATATAGTGACAATCATATAAATAAATTAAATATAAAAGAGAAAGTTATCTTGTGTTTTAGAATATTAAAGTGCGATTTACGTTTTGTAGTTTTAAAACGTCAAAAATCTATCCTGGATACAGTAGTTCGCGACGTGTTCCAGATGGCGCAGCGATCTTAATTTTATTTGCCTATATTCATAGTGTTAGATTATAGCCACATTCGATATTATTTCGACAATTATAATTTCTATCTTACTCGAAAATGGATGTTTTGCTAGTAATTGCTTTATTATCGTATATATTGCTGTTAAAAAAATGAAGAAACAAAATAAACGAAAATATAAAACCCGAATAATAAACAGAAATTGTTTAAATTGTTGATACATATAATTCTCTTAGGTTTTTTCAATTTTTAAATAAAGTAAAAACAATCTACATTTTTTAAAAGTTCTCAAAGATTTACGTACTTCCTGTTGATATATCTGTATTAATTTATTTTTATTTAAATACATAATAATTAACTAAAATTTGCGAATAAAAAGTTTAATCTACTGTAATAGCATATTATATAATAAGTCAGAAAAGTGATGTTTTACTTGACGAAGCGGTTGTTAAGGCCTCGTATTTTAATCCGCTGAGTCAAGTCAAAACAACTTCCTGACGTATTATGTATTATATTTTTTCTGAAACCGTTTAATTTGATCAATTTTTAATCATTAATAATTCAAAATATTTTAATTTTTTGATATGAATTGTACTAACAGCAGACTACGTATCCAAGACTAAAACAAAAATAACAGTCAGGTAAAATCTTTACCAGACTGTTATTTTTATGGTAACCTTGGATACGTACTTTACTTGATTGTTTTAGTAAAAATCTACTTTCTATACTAAAATTGACAGGCACTTTCTTGTCGGTTTCCGGAAAAAACATTTACAGTATATTTAACATACCTTGATATAATAATATACTGGATGACTATAAATGATTAACATTGTTTTTTTGTTGGTATGCCTGATTGTCAAATTCAAATACGTTAAATTAAATATATTGGTAATTGGACTACCTGTCATTGTCAAACTTTATTTCACCATTATTTATAAAAATAGTTATTTACAATAACATCAAATTAGGAAAAAATTAACCAAAAAAATTTATCAAGAGCGTCGAGGCTTGCCAATTAAACAGTTTTGCCAATCAATTGCAGTCACTCGGTAGCTCTAGCTTCCAAGTCCACCGCTTAACCTTAAAGTCACATTTTATCTTTATATAAAATAAATTGAAAAGAAACTATAAAATGAGGTAATAGATTTCTCACCGGTTGTAACAGAACACTTCAAGCGCGGTTTCAATGTAATTGTATATCGCTTCCATAATGTCACTTCATTTCATTCACAAACAACACTTTTAAACAAATCACAAACAAATACGTAAGTCAACTTAGAAATTAAACACTTTATCCAGTTTTTTCTACTTCATACGATGTACTGACAAATAATAATATGAATTTGATGAAGTATATTGACAACGACAGTGCTTTCAATCTGTCACCGACAAGAACGATGTACTTGCTGTCTGTCACACATCGCGTGTGAAACTAACGCAGACAACTGAACATCGCCGAGTGTCTAGCATGGCGCTGAGCTGATATGACTACGTCAGAGATTCCCAAACGGTGCTTCCTACATCATATGTTGATCATTTCGACCTTTTGTTTTCTTTGAGTTTTAAATATTGATTTAGTTGTTCTTGGAATTGGGAAAACTTTGTATGATGTGTGTATAAATAAATTTATTATTATAGCTAGTAATGTGTTAAATTTAGTTTAAATAAATAAAAGTAAATCCAAACTTGGCAACAATGTTATATAGGATGTCACGAGAACTATGATATAAGCAAATAGAGCTTAACAAACCAAAATAAAACCGTGGCTGGAATGCACTGTAACACCACCCATTCAGATATATAACGAATGGCGTGGCTCTACTTTGGCGCGAAAGTGAAATATAGTCACAATGAAATCACTTGACCGTCGCACTATGTACGATTTGCACATTTATTAATTATTCATCTACGTATGGAAAATAGACAAATGCAGACCAAGTGCGTTTCTGTAAGCAAAGAAACACTAGTGCCGAAAGTAATTTGTACTTGTACGTAATTGTCAAAAGAAAATATAAATTTCGCGCCAAGCATGGAATTTCATATTTTAGGCACATACGCTTATGGAAGAAGAAGAAATATGCAGTGATATATTTTGACGTTTATAAACATAACCTTAAACTGCAGTATATCTAATCTGTACACATCACATTGAGCAGACAAAAACTCAAGTATATCATTATTAAATATGATAATTAATAAAAATAACCGAACAAAGTAAAAAAAAACAATAAATGGTTTTATTTAAAAAGTAAGTGAAATACATGATATTGATTGTTTGTGTTTATTAATAACACGTTGTTACAGTTGCTTATATTGACATGAAATGGAAACTGTTATACTATCTAAAGAAACATTGATTTCTTCCGTACCTGTACATATTATTAACAGTAATATTATTGACAACAATTTCTGAGGTTTTAGAAGTACCAGCAGCAGGTTGATAGTCATTGTCAAGAATAGATCCAACAATTATCTTTGGAGGTGTATATGATAAAGAAGAATCACTCAGTGCTTATAGTATTCCAATCTAGACGATTTTGATGAAATTATTTTGAAATTAGTGAAATATTTTTAAATAACATAGAACAATGTGAAAGCAATCAACAAACAAATAAAAATTTTATATATTCTGATAATATTTTAGCGATTTTCTAAATCGCATAATTATAGGAAAAATGTTGTGTATAACTATGATTTATTATTAATCTAGCATAATTATTATTCTTTTATTATGCTATTTTTATAAATGGAAAGAATTATATACCGTCTTATTATTTCATAAATTCAAATAAACCGCCATTTTTGTAAATACAACTTTTGACACTGAATGTACCGACGATAGTAGCGACCTCCGAAGACTCTACTCTCAGGGTTTTACTTTGGTTTGTCGAGATCTAACATAACTTATAATAGAAATCAGTGAGGTATAAGCTAGTAAACTTTCACTTGTGCGGCGAAAGTTAAATTTACTGGACTATGTTTTACGAGTGCCTTTACTCGTATGTCACGCTAAATATCTATCAACAAATACAAGATGTTCTGAAAATGGATGACAAGCTACAGATATCAATTCTGGGTCGGCAATCCCAATGTAAAAAAATCTGGTGTGGTCACCACACAACTTTCTTATACACAGCATATTTCATATTTAGAATATATGAATATTATTTAATATTAATTAACTTGTAATTAACTTTTTCAGTAATTCAGCATTTATCTGAATTTATGAAAATTTTGGGATTTTACTAATTTCTTTTTAATTTTCATTACAGATAATCAACTTCCTAACAAAATTTTATATAAATAAACTTATATTAATAGAAATAGAAATATAAAATTACTTACTATTTGATCAATGAAATTAATAAAGCATTAAAAACGCTGATTTGAACACTTATGACTTGCTCCTTGCGTTTGGCAATTATTATTTGACATTTAATTTTTAAACATGTTTTTGTTTTTTGTTTCTATTGCTACTATGATTATTGGAATATATTATTAAATATATAAATTAGTTTTTCTTAAAACCGTGAGATACAAAGTCGATTAAATTGAGGCAAAGTTGCCAAATTAGTTGACCGTTTTAATGATGTATTTGTTTTTTCCAAAAAAAGACATAGATAACTAGATAAAGCGAAAATTAAAATTTATGTTTTTTG
Source organism: Pterostichus madidus (assembly GCA_911728475.2). Taxonomy (NCBI): domain Eukaryota; kingdom Metazoa; phylum Arthropoda; class Insecta; order Coleoptera; family Carabidae; genus Pterostichus; species Pterostichus madidus. Next base: position 12,695,397 of record OU452315.1, read on the forward strand.
TTTCTATTGCTACTATGATTATGAAAATATATTATTAAACATAAAAATTAGTGTTTCTCAAAATTAGACGCATATACAGGAAAATTGCAAATAACATTTTATGTTCCAAATATTTTTGCTAACATCTTTTATTTGAAACTTTTTTTCATAACTGATTCCATTTTTGAAATAAATGGAATTGATTGTTTCGTGTATCGTGTAAAGTTCCTCTTCCGGTTTTTCAATTTCATTCAAAATCAACTCAGCTCTTCGTATTTTCATGAAATTTATAATTACCAAGTTTGCACACTCGGACACACATCCATCCATCCATCCATCCATACACACACACACACACGCACACACACAGAGACATCATTGAGAAAATGATCAAAACGGATTCAGTGGACCTCAAAACACGTATTTCCGCGAAAATCTCGTCAACGATTTTTTTCGCGATTACAATACTTCCTTATACTGCGTATAAGAAAGAAAAAATTGTACGACTCTTCGTAAAGCCACAGAAACTACTTAGAAAATATATAAATTTGGCAATACGCAAACAATTTCATAGCAGCTGTTAGGTAATATGCAAATCAATCTGACAAACGTTAAAATTTGCCAAATTATTTTGTATTTCAAACGAAAATAGTATATTATGATACTAGTGTATAAGTAAATCTTTAAAGCACGTGTGACGAGTTTAAGAGCACGACGCAAAGCGGAGTACTCTTAACGGCAATAGTGCTTTAATACTCGTAGTATATTAAAGAACAAGTTTCGTAACAGGCCTTATAAACGAGATCTTTATATAATTTTTTTTATTGAGGTAATTTTATAATTAGATTAATTATATTTAAAAAAAAAACTGCGACTTGTCAAAAATATAAGTGTAATTTAAATTTTTTTCACAATTAATTAATATTTTTTCTGTTTGGTGAATATTGTGAATTTTCTCTGATTATTCTTTTAGTAATATTGCGACACCGACAATTTACAATTTTGAGGTTATATGGTCATTCATCTGTGAGATTTAAAAGCATTCATACCACTCTTACAAAATAAAAAGCGCCAAAAACTTATAGATCGCCTTAACGACGTGTTTACAGTGCGTTTATAGAAAAAATTTATACACGTGTATCATAAGGCCAGTTTTTATTATACTTACATCATAATCTGGAAAAAAGAACTGGGATTGGTTGTTTTGCATTTTCTTGTGAAAACTATGGATGGATTTAGAGAACAAAATTATTTTATTGCTGCTTAGCAATTTTAAAACAAGACTTGTTTCAATGTTGCGTCTTCGCACGGTTTTTAGTTTGTTAAAAAAGGATTCTCGTACAGGTATAATAATAACTTTTTTGTTTAAAAAATACTTCTGAAGAAGAGTTAACAATTATTGATATTAAAGAATTAATTACATCAACACAATTTTACACAATTTGTCTGGAATGTAAACAGCAACGATATTCCATAAAAGATTTAAAAATTCGCTCAGTTCTACTTGCACAAATTTGATGGCTTCATGTGGTTTTATGAAAAGTCGTATAATTTTTTTCTTTAAGATTGTAGATTCCGAATTAATCAAAGAATTATTCTACCTGAAGTTTGTATAAAATTACTATCAATTTCTACTTGTGAAATACTGTAATTTCATTGGATGAAGGATCCAGGGTGAAAATATAAAAAAAATAAATATATCATCACGCCTTCTACCCATTACTGGGTGTGGCACTCTGCCGAAGCAGATCTCGGTAAGTGATATATTTTGCGCGTGAAGTATGGTTACCAGCCGCCAAATCACGGCCCCCATAGATGTTAGAGGTGGGGGGAGCCACAGAAGTAGTTTTTAAAATGGTGAAAATTGTTTGTCGCCTGAGAAAATCGAACCAGAGTTCTCAGGATCCAGAGTGAAAATAAAATAGCCAAAATGTGAACTGACTTTTGAAACGATAAAACTTCTCAATGTCGCAGACACAACGCAATAATGACGTCACAGTTCCGTTTGCTTTGTTAATATTTGTATTCTGCTTAATGCGCTAATTATACGTTTGCTATTTGATAAGAAAAAGACAATATTTGTAAAAGGATATTTATTTCCTCATTTATAAAACACAAAACTATAAGCTGTGGTCCGGTTCTACAGTACGAGTAAATAAATAAATATATCATCACGCCTTCTTCCCATTACTGGGTGTGGCACTCTGCAGAAGCAGATCTCGGTAAGTGATATAATTATGCGCGTGAAGTGCGGTTACCAGCAGTCAAATCACGGCCTCCAAAGATGTTAGTGAAGGGGGAGCCACAGGAGTAGTATTAATGTGGTGAAAATGTTTTATCGGCAATGGGAATCGAACCAAGGTTCTTAGAATCCACAGGCCGACACGATACCTCTGTGCCACCTATTCCATGGTTTTACACTATAGAAATAGTATATTACTAGCGGTCGGCCTGGCTGCGACAGGCCTTCACGCTACGCTTCGCGGACACTGAAATAGGATTCACTTCTGTAAGGCAATTGACACAAAATGAATGAAATTATTTCCGATGTAAAACTTTTCAATTCTGCACGTTTATTCATTAAAATACTTTTAATTGAGTCCAAGCACGATAGATTTTGAAGCTCTGGCACTAAAAAAATTGACAATACAAAAAAATCCAATTCTGCATACGAACTCTTTAAACGACCTTTCATTTAATACGACACACGATAGGTTTTGATGCACTTTTACTAAAACTATTGCCGCTCGAATAATATTCAATTATAGTAGCGTTCGATTTGCACCAAATCTCAGTTCATCTCACCTCACCTCAGTTTGACAGCTTTTTTGTGCTGTTCTATTTGCACTGACATAACTGAGATCAAGTGAGACACTCACCTCCCCCCTTGCCGATGCTGCACTACCTATTTCACTGGTGCGTACTGAGATTTTTTACTCAGTTAAGAGTGGGGGTAGAATTTGTTATGTTTTGTTTGTAGTTCGAATATTTGGAAGTTATTTAACATTTTTTAAAAATTGTATATGTTATTATAAATCATGTCTCACAGCTAACTGCCAACAAAAACATCAAGAAAATCATGTGTTGTTCGCGAAATGATACTACAACGTTCGTCACGTAACCGACTCAGTTCAGACCTGTCAAAACCCGTTCGATTTGTCATCGAAAAAATATCATCTCATTTCAGAGAATCTCAACTCAGTTGAAATGAACTGAGGTGAGATTGTTTGCAAATCGAACGCTACTTTTGTACGCGAGCCCTTCAACAGACCTTTCATTTGGTAACAAACACGATAGGTTTTGAAGCAGTTTCACTAAAATAATTGTCGATCGGAGAAAAATTGCAAGCCCTTCAAGAAACCTCTATTTTGATATCAAACACGATAAGTTTTGATGCACTTTTACTAAAACAATTGCCGATCGCATAATATTCAATTACTTACGCGAGCCCTTCAACAGACCTTTCATTTGATATCAAACACGATAGGTTTAGATGCACTCTTACTAAAACAATTTCCGATTGAATTATACGAGTTTTATAAGACGATGTATCGTTGCACGAGTTGTATGAGCAATGCGAGGAATGATCCAAATAAACGAGTGTGACAATACGTCACATAAAATGAATATACGGCTGTATCATATAACACATTTTTAATAATAAGCGACGTCGAAATATTTTACTAGCTTTGGCAACACCGGTTTTGTATTGACGTTTGTCAAATTTGTATTTATATGAATAAAAACTTGACTTAAATAAAAACAAAACCGGTGTTGTCAAAGATAAAAAAAATTATAGACGTCGCTTATTATTAAAGATGTGTTACATGATACAGCTGATAATATACTATTTTTTGTTTACTTTAGATTATTTAATTCATCGAAATTTTACAATTTTAATTGCAAAAAATATGGAACTATAGTTTAGGGATTTATGATATGTGGCAACGCAGTCGAATAAATTTCAACGTTTTCAACTGTAAATTCAGAAAATATACTAGAATTTTTTTTACAAAATATAGTTTATTCAATTCCCTTCAAAGGACGCAAAGAACGAAGTTCCTGTTATGATTTGGTATGCGTGTTTAAGTTGAATGTGTATTTGGGGGTTTTTGGCCTAAAATGTGTTATTTGTTGGAGGGAGTGGAGGCCGAAGGGTGTAAAAAGGGATAATCCTAATTTCGCGTACAGCCCCTGAATCCGTAAATGGTAATATCCGTCTGCGGGACGGAAAGTTTTAAACTTTTTACGCTAATTGTCGGTTTAAAACCTCCTTCTTCCAGCTATGCTTCGGTTGATCCATAACCTTGGTTATGTTTGTTTATTTTTGACGATAGTTTCCTGTTTCACTATAATAAATTTAGCATTTGGAAATAAGTCACCCTGCTTTACATCTACTTGCTTTGTAGTGTTCCAAGCAAATCTGTAATGTGTGTGTGCAAAATTTGTAAATTTGTTTGATCTTTACTTAATTTTGAATCATGTATATATTACTTTTTCTTTAATTTTTTATTTTATTCCATTTTTTTTATGTAAATTTTTTTTAACTATATTATTTTTATTTGTGTAATTCATATTGATATCCTTTACTAAATAAAATTTTATAAAAATTATAATCATTTTACACTAATCAAATACAGAACCACAATCTAATTAGAATAGAAAATTGATGTTTGTACGTAATAAGAATAATAAAAAAAAGCTTACTCGCTTGGACGGATGTTACTATTTATGGGTTAAAGTAGAGACAAAACAATTTTTTTCTGAAAGAATAATCAAATTTTGTCGAAAAGTCGTCGAGTTATGAGCCAAAAATCTCCAAATGCACATTCAACTTCAAACACGCGTAACTCTGTGCCAAATAATCGTATGTCATGGAGCAGCCCATAACCCTTTTTTATACATACTTATACTTAATCAATTTTATATTATATTCTATATTATTACTTTTATTTCATAATTCATTATTATTATTATTATTTACTTTGTTAGTTTTAAGTATTGTATATTTATTACTTTTTCTTAATTACGTAACCTAATTCCTAATTCCTATTTTCACATAACTTGTATTCAAATTTATTTATGTCAACCACTTCAAACAGTTTTAGTTCGAAAGTCTTCTAGCTAATTTATAGTTTTCTTTAAAACCTACAATCATGTTAGTGTCAACCCAAATCAATTTTTATTGCTTACACATTTGTAAAATCACTTTTTCAAATTCTAACTATTGACAGATATTATCCAGACTTAGCCACTTAACTTCAACACTAAATTTTGACGCGTTTAAAGAAACCAGGAACTAAGTTTTGTGCGTTTCTAACACATTTGAATACGTGACCAATGAAATCCAAGAACGTCTACTAACGGGGGTAAAAACCCTCTAGTGGGGAGTAACCTCAAAGTTTATATAATTACTAATTTTTAGAAGAGAGAAGAACTTGAACTTGAACACTTGATCTCAAACTATCGACTTCTAAATTAAACATTTGATCACAGAATCAAAAACAGTTGACTTCTAAACTAAAAACTAAATTTCAAATTCAACTTCACTTTAAAACCAAATCATTAATATTGTAAATAGTATGTTGTAAATTGTAAATATGTTTATATAGGAAAATTTTACTATCCAACATTATTAAAATCCAATACAAATCCTATAACTAAATAAATATACGTAGTGGTGACAACGGGTTGTTTTGCCCATAACATGTAGGAACTTCGTTCTTTGCGTCCTTTGTAGGGAATTGAATAAACTGTATTGCCCTGATGGTGAAACGAATCAAGAATTTTTTCTTAGTTTCGTACAGATGGCTAAAAATTGACTTTTTTTCACTAAACATTTGTTTCTTCTAGGGGGTTGCGGGTAGAAGGGGTTAACCATAAGATCGCATGTATCCCCTTAAAGTAGACACTTTAAACTTTTTCGCCCTTGAAAATTTGTTCAAATTAGCTAAAAATTCGCCAAGTTATAACGGTTTGAAAATTGAGAAAATTTCACGAATTTCAAGAGCTTCGTTTTTTTTTTCTCGCCAGTGTATTAGTTAAGCCTTGTTTCCACATCTTAACATAGCCTTAGTTTCAGTTTCTCTATAAAATAGTAAGTAAACACCCTCCCTAAATAACCCTTATATAATGTTGATGTCAGATACCCCGTAGGAGACTTGCATTTTAACCCTTAGTGGAATTTGACAAATTGAAATTTCATTATTTTTTAAAAGAGCTAATTTAAATTGTCTCCTCAGTTTCTCTATCAAATAGTAAGTAAACACCCTCCCTAAATAACCCTTATATAATGTTGATGTCAGATATCCCGTAGGAGACTTGTATTTAACCCTTAGTCTAACAAGAGTGCAAATTTTATTTTCTTAATTTTTTTTAAAGAGCTACTTTAAATTATCTACTCAATATCTCTATGAAAGGAAAAGTAAACGCCCTCCCTGAACAACTCTAGTGTGATGTTGTTGCCTGCTACCCCGTAGAACAGGTGAATTTCTTCCCTTATGTTGTAACTTATTATATGTTACAAAGGCGATTAAGCAAATGAGTATATCAGAGTTTTATAACCGGTTATGGGTGTCATTTACTACCCTATTGGCTGTTATTTTACCCCAAAGTATTGTGTTATTTAAAGATTTTCCATTAAAAATAATCGGCTGTGACTTTATTAAACTGTACGACCATATCATTTCGTCGCTGAGCGACGCATCGCTAAGTTCACACCGATAAAATCCAGTGAGTATTTTAAGGTAAAGTAATTTGACCCAAGACCCAAAAACAACTCGATATCATCGAAAGAAAATTGGGGAGAAAAGTTGTTTCTTTTATCTATTTCTTAATTTCTTATTTTTCATTTCAAACTTCCCACTTTCTGTTATTTCTAAGCAAGCTGTGTAATAGCACAAAGTCCGACAATACGGTGGTGTGCGTAGTACTGCGGCATTTTAGTCCGGAGATCCAGAGTTCAAATCTTATTCAAGCTAAAAATATGTATGAACCAGCACGCTACGGCTCGGCGAGTTCAGATTCTGTAGTGTAAAACCTTGTTTCCACATCTTAACATAGTCTTAGTTTTAGTTTTTCGACATAACCTTGAGAGTTTGTCATATGTAAATACAGCTGAGCGTTTCCAGCTACTGTTTTAGTCTTAGTCGTTGTGTTTGTCGCTGCGCATAAACACAAAGTTTGCAGACTTCATACTTTCGACATAGTCTTTCGTCGCTGTTCTGTAAGAGAGAGTTAGCTGCGGTAATGCTATCTCTTGGTATGCTGTAATATACTGTCAATTCTATGCCATATTTATCATATGACATAAGGTTTGTGTTGGGAATACGATAAATATAGACAATAGAATAAAAATAGTAATACTTTCAACTGGGAAAAAAATAAAAATTACTGGATTAATAGCAACAACAACACTAACAAGTCAAAAAGAAATTATTTAGTCGCTGTTATTTTAAAATTTAAATTTTGTCTTTGATTTTATAAGTATAATTGCAATTTAATCAAATTTTAATAATATAAAAAACGATTTTGAAATTTAAATGACTTTATTTGAAATATTCTGCTTCTCTATAATAATGTGTTAATTTTTAAAAAATATTTTGGAATTGTATAAATTAATTGATCTATGAACTGTCAAGCAGTTTGCGATTTCTGTCGGTAGCTGGCACCATGGATTGCTCCGTAGCTCTCATGTCATGCATACCGGCTTACATACTTTTTAACATCAGTCAGTTCAGCTTGAAAAAGTATCACAGTTCACTAGTCCCTAGTTGTTCTAGTTGGATAGTTGATCGCACCATACTGATGAGTCCCTAAAGGACGAAACGCGTCTATGGTTAAAGCTGAGCTGACCAGCCGTTTGATGATGACCTGATAAGTTGATTCAAACGTGCTGTAAATTTTGTGGGATTTGTCAGTGACAAGTGATGGAAATTTTTTTCCTATTTTTCTTATTTAATTGAACTATTGCTTAATTTTAATTTACTGTTCCTCATTCATAATTTTATATAATTTTTAAAGTTTTTCAAATAGTATTATACATTTTCTCATTTATGTAAACAAGGCTTTACTAGAAGAATGAATTAAGGTTATGTTTATGTTAAGAGCTGGAAATGGTTGAAAATTTTCCGACATAAACAGCAACAAAACACCAAAAACAAAGACTAAAACAGAGACTATGTTACGATGTGGAAACGTAGCTTTAAAGAACAAAATAGCAATACAGACATCTAGTGGGCTACTCACACCGTGTCGCAGTGTAGTAATTCGTAAATTTACTAATATTGTATACAAATATGTAGATATATAGTTATCTGTTAGATTAAATATTTCAAGTATGTTGAAGTAATTCAAGTACACCTGTACTACACTAACCGCGTTTTCCTAATATTTATCAAATATTTATTTAATAATTACATAAGGAAAATAGTAACTGAAATTTTCTTTACCGCTTCTCCAAGCAAAATTTTGACAAGTCAAGGTGATACACTACCAAGTAGCTAATGAAATAATGACGACAGAGTGTTGATTTAACTACGTCAAGTGACAAGTGAACGTTTGCGAGTCACTGTTGAGATGCACATCATGCGCAATGCAGGATACATATAATATGGCATCTGATAACGTGGTGAATTTACATTTTAGCAGTAAATAGCGTTTTCCTGTATTTGTCGCTCGCCAAACACTTATACAACGATGTGTGGCATTTATAATATACAGGATATTCCAATAATGTACTACCCACACATATGTTTTCAGATTTCATGGGATATTATACTACAGGATCTCGCAAATTATTTATTTATTTTTCGTTACATGTGTGGCAATATTTCTAATTTAGGCTGCTTTTGTTTGAATTATGTGTTTTGTTTAGTTTCAGTTAATTTATAGTTATTGGTTTTAGAAAATAAGTAAGTATTGTGAGAATGAAATGTTTGGGGTTGTGTTTGTTTTTAAACCAATAAATTATGGTCAAGTGTGCCTGGATCTGTCTGAGTGACGCCAGAATAGGTGAGGGATGAAGAGACGTGTGTGAATGGTTAAGGGCGCATGGTGATTTTGTAGATAGATTTAAGATAGTGTATATCCGGCGAGACACGAGAAAAGTCGAAAGTAATTATTGTATGTTTATTAAATAAAGCTGGAGTGGGATCATATAAATATGAAAACGGTATTACGTTTTCACTTAAGTGAAAATTATATTCGTTACTGTAGTGATCATATAAAATTAGTCACACGTTTCGTTTTCATCTTCGGCTATTTCCGTAAAGTCACTGTGCTTTTCAAAAAACGATATCGTTTATTTAGTAAATTTGTGTTTTAAACAGTGACATTTACTTGAATAACATTTAATTTTCGTGAAATGTGTTAAAATTGTTAACGTATTTTTAGTACAGTTTTTATCGTTATACAAAGAATACTTATATAATATAAATAAATTTTCATAGTAATGAAAATTTTGGCATTATTTTAATCAATTTTGATTGTTGTGCCCATTTTCTTTGTTGTAATTAGAATTTGTGTTGAAATACATTTTTGATATTTTAAATATCATTTGCATCCTCAAAATTATTTTTTAAGCTGTCTATATGTTATATAAAAATTAGCAAATTACTTACTTAATTAAGTATATGTCGGTTTTCTTTATAAATTTTCTGGAATACTAATTTTAATAATATCTACCTAATATCTTTTTAATTAGAAACACATTAAATAAATCATAAATATAATATATTATGTTGAAACTGTCACACCTGTCACAATATGTTATTCAATGTCAATATTATAATTCAGATGTTTAATATTTTATAAAAATTTAAACGGACATAAACGTGTACTAGTATCAATATGTGATTGACATAGATAGAAACATTGAATTTCGTTTTCACTAAAATTAAACAAGGTGAATATATTTCACGTTTTTATCTCTATAAAACGAAATCGTTTTCACTATTCACTTTTACATAAGTGAGTCACATCTACTCACTCAAGCTACGTTTCCACATCTTAACATAGTCTCTGTTTTAGTCTTTGTTTTTGGTTTTTTGTTTCTGTTTATGTTGGAAAAATTCCAGCCATTTCCAGCTCTTAACATAAACATAACCTTTATTCAATATTCCAGTAAATGTATGTTCACTTAAATGAGAAAATAATTGTATACAACTATTTGAAATACTTCAAAAATTATATAAAATTATGAATGAGGAACAGTAATTACTATTAAAATTAAGCACTAGTTTAATTAATTTATAGAATTCCAAAATCATTTAAAAAAAATTAAGTTATTGCAGTGAACAAACCAGAATATTTCGAATATAGTAATTTAAATTTCAAAATTGATTTTTACCTTATTAAAATATGATTGAATGGCAATTATACTTATAAAATCAAAGAAAAGAAATAAATTTTAAAATGACAGCGACTAAATAATTTCTTTTTGACATATTAGTTTTTTTCACAGTTGAAAGTATTACTATTTTTATTCTATTCTCTATATTTATCGTATTCCCCCTATAAACCTAATGACATAACAAGAGGTAGCATTACCGCAGCTAACTCTCTCTTACAGAACAGCGACGAAAGACTATGTCGAAAGTATGAAGTCTGCAAACTTTGTGTTTATGCGCAGCGACAAACACAAAGACTAAGCCTAAAACAGTAGCTGGAAACGCTCAGCTGCATTCACATATGACAAACTCTCAAGGTTATGTCGGAAAACTAAAACTAAGACTATGTTAAGAAGTGGAAACAAGGCACATGATCCCACTCCAGATATTACATATTACCTGTACTTGATACCTAACCTAACCTTATCTCAGTCTTTGCCATTTTAATACATTTATGCAGGTATCTCAGACAAAACATTACTAGACGGAGAACAACGGCGTTTGTTGTGAAGTAGAAAGGGTTAGAATAACTTGGTGATGAGACGGGTGCGCGGCAAAGAGCTAGTACAAGTTGGTGTTATGCAGGTTGCATTTATGTTGATGACAGTTATCAAACGCGAGCATTTTATTTATTTAAATACAAAAGTGCGTATAGAAAACACTTAATACGTCAAAAATTAACCTTTACTTTGATGTATGAAAAGTAAGTAATTAAATATAAAAATAATTACACAAATGTTTGCAACTTGCATAACATCAAAGTGTACTCGCTCCTTGCCCCGCGCACCCGCCTCACCAACAAGTTACTCTAACTCTTTCTCCTTCACAACACTGCATTGACTTGACTTTGTCTAAGGTATGTTTTGTCTGAGGCAGGTATATTCCTTTGCGAAGAGCTTCAAATATCTGATTTTAGGATCACTAGTAAATAAATGTCAACATATTAGTGGGAGAAATTTTAAGTGATACTGTATATTAGCCTTATTTTTAATACGTTTGTATAGAGAAATATTTACTCTTCTAATGGGAGCAAAAAAATTATAGCATGTAATTTAAAAAAAAAAAAATGTGAAAAAATGACTAGCGATAAAAATATATAATCTCGCCAAAATATCCGCAATCATAAACCCTCGAAACGTTTTTTCGTTATTATTTATAGTAAATGATTATTTCAGGAGATAATATCAATATTCCTTACTTATTTTATAATCTGTGTATATATATTATAATTTTAAAAAATTGTAGTTATAGTATATTCCGAAAATAAACCACGGTGCGGTTCAATTTTACCACGGTTACGGTTAGAATGACGTCATAACGGAACACTTTCACGATGACAGTTGTCACTTGACAGATGAGTTTCGAAATGTGAAATTTATTTAATATGGAAAAATGTTCATATTATAAAAATATTGTATTCTGCATCACACCTGCTTTAACTTGAATATAGGGATAAAAAAATAACACAAAGAAAAAAGTAAATATGAGCTTCAGAACAAGTAATAAATTCATCTAATATGAATATATACTGTTAAATAATAAAAATACATTTTGTATCACATGTTTATTTATCAGTCATCATAAAAATATAGTTTTATAAGACAAAAATCCACAAACACTGCAAAAGCCGCCAAATACGTTTCAAACTTGTCAACAACAGCTGTGAAGTAACCACAATTTTCAAAAACCGTGTTCCGTAATGAAACCGGTTACTGAAAAAACTAACCGGTTCATTTTCGGAATACACTATTGGTAAGTTTTAAAATCTGAACACACTGTAAAGGTACACTATTTATAATATTATCATATCGTTATATTTCATGTAATAACTATCCCATGCCGCTATTTCAACTCGCGTAAATATTTAAATAATGAGTATGCACATTGTATATCTGCACGCTTAGATCTACCTAATTATCACCTAGGTAAGTACTTGCAGTTTAAAATTAGTTAGATAACTATCTCACCTTGGTTATTATTTCTAGCGCCGACAAAAATATTTACACTTGCTCTCCAGACAACACGTGGAACATGACAGCGAGGCGGGCTGCATCATATGAACATAGATAATAATCAACATTATTTTACCTCTGACTACGACTACACCAATATTATACAGCAGTGTTTTCCAAACTTTTTTCAATCGCGACTCCAAAATGACTATAAAAAGCTCTCGCGACTCCCAAAGCTTCCAACTCCTTCTTAATACATGTGAAGTTCATAGGCGGACTTTGGCCTAGGCTAAAGAGGCAATAGCCTAGGGCCCAAAAATTTTAGGGCCCGGTTTCAAACTTTTAGTTTAAATCATAGAAATATATATGCAGGATGGTGACCGCGACTCTCGAACTTGGGTATTTAACATGTAAAATTATAATTTTGTAATTTCCTGCTTCCCTAATTATTTTAAGCAAGACAGCTGCAAATACAAGTTTTAGGACATATAATTCTGCATCTAAACTAATAACCTAAATTAATTTTGCATGCTTCCTAACGCCACAAATTAGATCTGAAAATAATGAAAATAGCCTCAAAACTATCTAGCCATGGAATTGAAACAAAATTAAACAAATGTTTAACGTTTTATCTGTCAAAATTAATGATATAATAAATAAAGAAATTATTTTGACAGATTAAACGTCAAACATTTGTTAATTTTGATTTAATTTCATGGCTATCGATAATTTCGTTGTTTTGTGCCGTTAGGAAGCATGTACAATTAATTTTGTTTATTGGATTAGATGCAGAATTTTATGTCCTAAAACTTCTATTTGAAGCTATCGTGCTTAAAATAATTAGGGAAGCAGAAAATTACAAAATTATGATTGTACATGTTAAATTCCTATGTACAAGAGTCGCGGTCATATTTTTAAAGGGCCCAAAATAAATTTTTTGCCTAGGGCCCGAAATATTTTAAATCCGCTTCTGGACTGAAGTTTATATTTTTTTATTTATTAATTAAATAATGAAGGTAAGTATTTCTACGCACAGTTATAGTGAAATATTTTCCGGTCATTACAGGGTGATGCGTGGACAGTTAATCGCGGTGACGAACGATAATAACGAAAGATGACAATGACCGATAGAAATACAAACAAATGAGTTTTTACCTATCTACTCGTAATTGTTAACTGCAATACGAGCACGCGCAATAACTGTTAGTAAATCTTAAAACTGAAGCATTCGCGACTAGGGCTAGGCGATCTTTGAATTTAGAAATCGATCTCTGATCATGAAATGGAATCGATTTATCACGATCACACACACACACAACGCATATAATGTCGCAATTTCATTAGTTAGTTGCGCTTTAAAACAGGTAATAGTACCATTGTAAATATTGTAAACAAGAATGGAAAATCTATGTTAAATGAACATATTTATGATTAAAAGAACGTTAAAAAATCGTTAACTTTGAATTTATTAAACAATTAATTTTTTATATTTAAAAAAATTGATAATCCCATTTCTTTTTTTTTCATTAGAAATTTTAAATCAATCGATTAAATAATATAGATTTTATAGATCAGATAAATTTAAAAAAAAATTAAAATCAACACGATTTTTTTAAAGAGATCGCTTAAATTGATCAAACGATTTTTTTTTTACCCAGTCCTACTCGCGACTCCCTTTGGACTGCTTCGCGACCCCCTTTGGACTGCTTCGCGACCCATCGGGAGGGTCGCGACCCACAGTTTGAAAAACACTGTTATAGAAAACTCTCGAACTATAACATTTAAAAACATTTCCAGCTTCCCTAATTATTTTAAGCAAAAAAAGCTTCAAATAAAAGTTTAAGGGTATAAAATTATGCATTCAACCCAATAAACAAAATTAGTTTTGCATGCTTTGTAACGACACAAATTAGATCTGAAAATGACGAAAATTTCCTCAAAACTATCGATAACCATGAAATTGAAACAAAATTAAACAAATGTTTGACGTTTTATCTGTAAAAATAATTGAAATAATATATAAAGAAATGATTAAAATCCTTGATTAGAAATATCGCCTAATGAAAATTTTAACATTGAATTTCCTGTTTCGAAAAAAATAATAGACATCCGTTATATAAGTGCATTCAGTGATTTTAACAAGTTTCAAAATTATTGTAACAGCCGATGAGTGTACGCTTTATCAAAATTGTGAAGGCCGGTTTGATAATTGGAGTTTTCCCGAGAGATATATTACTTGTATTTCGAAGAATGGTCGTATCCTTGCGCTTGTTTTGATTATCTAGAATGCCGTGAGTCTAGCCTGATGAAACAGATGAGAGTGGCTTTTACTTCCTGTTTATATTACTGAGCTAACTAGTTCGACTGAACAGACTTTTAGTTTTTTATTTAACTAGTATCGAGTCAGATAATTCTCAATTTTTATTTCTTTATGTATTTTCAAATATATACAGAGAGTTCCAGATTTAACAAGCCTAATTTAAACCATAGATTACAAAATTTAAAAATAAGGTAACAAGTTCATGGAAGCAAATGTCCGTAAATACTTTATTCTAGAGATATTCCTATTTTTTAAGATTGGAGCAGAACTTTATAACGAGGTACCAAATATTCTCTTATTTATAGATTTGACATAGTAATGAAATTAAATTCAAAATTAATTTTTATAAGCTAATATCAGTAAAAAAAATAGTTTGTTTTTAACAATTCATAGCTCAGTGGATAAAAGCGAGGTAAAACTTGCATTTCTTAATTAACAAACAAGAAATCGTGTATTTAAATCTCGCTGACTGCTACTTATATAAAAAAAAAATACATAATTGTGTTTGAGTGGTTCGGATTCCGCTATAAGCAGTAGCCCCCCTGTACTGTACTTGGGATTAAGTTTTACACGGTTCAATATTATATAAAAAAATTTGTACAAAATTTGCAAATAAAAAAACTTGGATCGTAGCAAACTCGAAAAATTTTTACTAAATTTTACAATATTTTTTGTAAAAAGTAAATTAAAACATATTTTTTCTATTTCGGTGTTCTTATATGAACGCACTGTAAACCCGTTACTAAGGAGATCTATAAGCACACTGTTTTTGGCGCTTTTTATTTTGTGGGAGTGGTATGAATGTTCTTAAATTTGACAGATGAATGACACAACCTCAAAATTGTAAATTGTCAGTGTTGAAATATTACTAACAGAATTTGTTAGAATCAGACAAAATTAAAAACATTCACAAATACAGAAAAAATATTGATTAAATGTCAAAAAATATGATATTTCAATTGTCTGTGATAGGAGAAAAGCTACCAACACGAATGATAAAAAACACCAACTTATATTTTTGACAAGTCGCAGTTTTAAAAAATCTAACAAAATTATAAAATTAGAAACAAAACATATAGTATATTCCGAAAATAAACCACGGTGCGGTTCAATTTTACCACGGTTACGGTTAGAATGACGTCATAACGGAACACTTTCACGATGACAGTTGTCACTTGACAGATGAGATCCGAAATGTGAAATTTATTTAATATGGAAAAATGTTCATATTATAAAAATATTGTATTCTGCATCACACTTGCTTTAACTTAAATATAGGGATAAAAAAATAACACAAAGAAAAAAGTAAATACGAGCTTCAGAACAAGTAATAAATTCATCTAATATGAATATATACTGTTAAATAATAAAAATACATTTTGTATCACATGTTTATTTATCAGTCATTATAAAAATATAGTTTTATAAGACAAAAATCCACAAACACTGCAAAAGCCGCCAAACACATTTCAAACTTGTCAACAACAGCTGTGAAGTAACCAAACTAACCGCCGCTCGAGCACGATTAGTTTGGTTATTAAAAACTAACCACAATTTTAAAAAACCGTGTTCCGTAATGAAACCGGTTACTGGAAAAACTAACCGGTTCATTTTCGGAATACACTATTAGTATAAAGAACACGTTTCGTAAGACCTTATGAAACTAGTTCTGTTATCTACTATTATTAAAAGTGCACAACAATGAAAACTACTGCTTATTTTATTGTTGAAATCATAGTCTTTCATTATTGAATTTTATATTGTTGTATCTTTCATTCTTGTAATATTTCATTGTTGTATTTTTTATTGTTGTGATCTAATAGGACTATTAGCGCGTCATGTTATTGTCAGTGTTTCTAGCTGTACAAAGGCGGTGGCATTGAGGCAGTTGCCAAGGGCGCCGTATCATAAGGGCGCCGAGGTGGAATCCTAATAAAGTTACTGACGCTTTTTTATTCTTCGTGGGGCACGATATTCAATATACTAAATTATAATACAAATGCTTATGCTTTTAATTATTTATATTATATATTTATTTATGGGATGGCTAGCTCAGTGGTATGAAGTCGGCCTGTGGATCCTGAGAACCCTGGTTCGATTCCCACAGACGACAAACAATTTTCATAATTTAAAAAGCTATATTTGGGTAGTGTGTTTTCGAGGGATGGACGTATTGATTGTGAGATTGAAAGGAGAGTATCTGCGGGATGCAAGGTATTGGGTGCTCTGGGAACCTTTGCTAGAAATGTAAATGTATCCAGAGATGCACGATTGAGTGTGTATAATGGTGTTTTAGTGCCTTCATTGATGTATGGTAGTGAATGTTGGGTGTGGATGAAGAAACATGAACGTCGTATAACTGCTGTGGAAATGAGGTATTTGCGGGGTGTGTGTAGTTATACTAGAAGAGATCGTGTCCGGAATACATTGGTGTATGATGAGTGTGAAATTGAGAAGAATGTAGTTAGAAAAGTAGGTATAAGTCAGTTGAGATGGTTTGGGCATGTTGAACGTATGTCGAAAGAGAGATTAGTGAAACAGGTATATGTTGATGAAATTGAGGGTGAACGATTGCGTGAGCGACCTATGAATAAATGGATGAATATGATAGAAAAATTGTTGCGTGAACGAAAGTTTCCTAGTACGAGGAACAAACGTGCTTGTATGAAAGGAATTATGAATGTGGATGAAGCAAAAGTGGTGTGTCAGGATAGGAACGTTTGGCGAAGATTAATTGCGGAATGAATCTGATGATTTCAGAAAAGCGCAGGGTTTTAGATTTTAGTTTCGTTGTTTAGTAATTTCATTAGAGTGTTTACCTGTAATTGTGTGAAATTCACTTTCAAAAACAAGCTCAGGGACGACACTCCCTTCGTTTCTGATCTTTTTTATTCGTTTTCTGATCTTACATTGAGTGTTTAACTGCAATTGTGTGGAATTCACTTCCAAAAACAAGCGTAGAGCGACACTCCCTTCCTTTCTTTTCTTTTAATTCGTTTTCAGTTATTACGTTGAGTGTTTAACTGCAATTGTGTGAAATTCACTTTCAAAAACATGCGCAGGGCGACGCTCCCTCCCTTTCTTATCTTTTTGTTTCATTTTCTGTGACTGCATTGTGTGGTCTTTTCTTTCATATACAAGTGTAGACTATCGCTTTCATCTTTTCTAATCTTGTAGATTCGTTGTTAGTTTCGTTATTAGATTCGTTGTTAGGAGTAAATGTGAGTAATTTGAGATTTTTTTATGCATATGTTATGTACGTTGAGGAAGGAAAATGAATGGTAAGAGAATAGGAATGATGTGATTGAAGGTTTGTTGTGTGATAATGTTTTCGAGTGTAATAAATGAATGAGTTTATATGGAGTGATCTATAAATGTGGTTGAAGTGAGGGTGGTGTGTTTGGATGAAAATGTTTGGTGATGGCTGGTTGTTTGATGGGTGTGATGAGTGAATGTTTTATGAGTGATTTTAGGGTTCGTGCTACCCCATTTGTTGGGATATAGCGTGAAGATATGTATGTATGTATGTATGTATAATTTTGCAATTTAATTTTTTACTGATGATGATAATTACTTATTGAAATATTTCAATTTATATACCTATACATTTCATAGCAATAAAAAAATAAGTACTCATGAATTTTAATTTTTTTTCCACGAACTTATTGATGTTTCCTTCTTATGTTGTTACTGTGTAATAGGTTTTATTTTTCTTAAATATAATAAATTTTGTAAAGTTGGCACCTTTGTTCATTAATCATCAGTTCATTACATTTATCCTGCAATTAATCTCATCTAAACATTGCACCATTTTTTTCCTTATTCGGCAACAAACTGAATTCGAATAGCTCTCTCTCTCTATTTTCTATTTTTACAACATTGTCACTGACAGCTAACTGAAATATATATATATATATATATATATATATATATATATATATATATATATATATATATATATATATATATATATATATATATATATATATATATATATATATATATATATATAAAATGTAGCTATTACAGATGACATAGGAGGTACATGTCACAGATATAATATTTGACTACACAATTATGACAATTTGTTCAGTAATTATTTTGTCAATAACTGACCTGACCTTCTGTACTGTTCATTGCATTCAATTTCGTTGAATTGCTATTTAAATTACGTCTATTGATAATACGTGAGGTTACAAGTACGAAAATGGAAGGTCATTACAAAATAACAAACATAGAAATGATCAAAATCATTAGCGAAATATTTGCTGCTATCAAAATAAAACTATTTTTTTTTCACCCGCTTGAATATGACACTATTATTTCAACTTTTTCAATAGTAGAAGAACGTTATATCAGGAAGTTTATGTTACCATACGTCATCGTTTTTTTTTGAATTTTTGTTTTAGAAACAAAAATAGCATTTTTATTACTGTTGTCCTGGTGATAAAAATAATGTTACCAATTTGTTTAATTTTAATTTGAATAAATCTGAGAATTATTTTAAATAATTGGGTAAAAAAATATGTTCTAAACGAATTATAATACTATTTCTAATCTTATAAATCTTTATTACTCGATCCGAAAAAAATTGTATTTTTAGTCCTAATGAAACAAATAACTGTTGTTTGAAATAAAAATAATAGCATACTATGATACTAGTAAGTCTTCAAAGCATGTGTGCGGAATTAAAGAGTACAACGCGAAGCGGAGTGTTTCTAACGGCCCTTGTGCTTTAAAGGCATTTATACACGTGTATTATACGCAATTTTTTATTATATCTCCATCATAATCTGGAAATATAGCTGGAAAGCAGCATTTTCATTTTGATTCATTTCATAATTTTGAGTGTATGATTTAACGTAATATTATTCATATGGAGATAGATTAGCATTTGTTGTTTATGTTACTATGTGAATTCAATTGTTCTGCAATTTGTTGTGATAAATATGTATGGATTTAAAGAGTAAAATGATTTTTTCTACTACCAATGTCAAAAATATGTAATTTTAAATACTTTTTAATGTCAAAAGGGCATTATTTATGCACAAAATGTACAAGGTGTTCCATTTAAGTGTACCACCATCAGTGGCGTACCTAGAGGAGGGCGGTGGGTGCGGTTCGCACCGGGCAGCATTTTTTATATTTAGTTTTAGTTGCAAAATACAACTTGTTGGATTCATAAGTTTACTATTTGATTTCTACAAATTATGAATTACTATATGATTTCGAATATTTTTCTTTATCGTCAAGTCAATGTAGGGTTGAAAATATTATCTCGAACTGTTTAATTTAAATATGCCATCCAATGGTAAAAAAGTTCCCCGCCTATAGTTTGTCTCTATTACATCTATTTATTTATGTTTATTAATTTAATAGGGTAATGGCTCAGTGGTTTCGAGTTGGCCTGTAGATCCCACAGCTGACAAACAATTTTCACCAATTTAAAATTACCCCTGTGGCTCCCCCACCACTAACATCTTTGGGGGCCGTGATTTGACGGCTGGTAACCGCACTTCACGTACGTAAATATATCACTTACCGAGATCTGCTTCGGCAGAGTGCCACACCCAGTAATGGATAAAAGTCGTGATGATATATTTATTTTATATTTATTTTTTTAATTTATAAAAACGACCATTTGATTAACTTAGAAAGGGCGACAAATTGGAGACCACTCTGGGCGACAAAAGTTCTAGGTACGCCACTGGCCACCATTGCTATCTCGAGAACTATAAGAGCTACGAGATTGGTTAAATTAGCAAAGAACCAACATTTTACAAGACTATTACAAGGAATAAAAAAATACTAGTGGTTCTCAAAACACGGGACACAACTTTCTTATTTTAAATGGGAACCTTTATTTTAGGTTATTCGACAGGGTATTTTTTCTGAATTCAACGATATAAACATATCATATTCTAATATAACAAAATAACTCAGCATGGGGGTTCACAGACATTTTTCCAGGGGGAGGAGGGGGAGCGAGTCGCAAAAAACTCTCAGATAGATATACATAAATTTCAAAAATATTTTTTTTACATAACATAAATACAAATACACCTAACAAATGGATAAAAAAATATTTAAATTTGTGAAATAAATTACTAGTCTTTGTCGTCTCGGTTTGAATTGAAGAGGAAAGACAATTTTCGAATAACTCTTCCTTAAATTGACACCATTTCATCAATAAATTCCGATTTACCAGTTTTATCGTTTTTATTTTCTAATATTTCATGTCTGTGTAAACTTAAACTTAGATTACTCAATCATTACGATAGGGAACATGTCGCCAGCTGGCCATAAGAATACTGCGGGAAATTCAGTTTCGGCTTGAATTTATTATCTTCAAACTTATAATTTAATTTTTATTTTATTTATATATACATCACGACTCTCGAACACAGGACTTTAACATGTAAAATCATATTGTTTTAAATTTCCTGCTTCCTAATTATTTAAAAGAAAAAGCTTCAAATAAAAGTATAAGGGCATAAAATACGAAATTAATTTTGCATGCTTTGTATCGGCACAAATTAGATCTAAAAATGACTGAAATTGTCTCAAAACTATCGATAGCTATGAAATTGAAACAAAATTAAACAAATTCAATCTGACAAAACTGTCAGAATAAATTCTTTATTTATTATTTCATTTATTTTGATAAATAAAACGTTAAACATTTGTTTAATTTGGTTTCAATTTCATGCCTATCGATAGTTTTGAGGCAATTTTCCTCATTTTCAAATCTAATTTGTGTCGTTACAAAGTATGCAAAATTAATTTTGTTTATTGGTTCAGATGCAGAATTTTATGCACTAAAACTTTTAAATTATAGTTTTATATGTTAAAGTCCTATGTTCGAGAGTCGTGGTCATCATCCTAGTTAAAATCCAGGGGGGCGCCCCCTTGCCCCCTGCGGACGCCCATGTAACTCAGTAGAATGCATGTTAAATTTTTATGTATTTTATTTATATCTGGCTGAAACAAGAGTGCTTTGCATAGAAAATATTTGAAAAATAAACAAATCAAACAATGGTGCAACTACAAAAATATTAAAATTAATAAATATTATATATGTAAATTAATAAATGTTATACAGAACAATATATTCAATTATTTATTATTATTTAATCAATATTACATTGTACACCGTTTTTTATGTACAATAAATACAAAATTACTGACTTTTTTTTTTAACTCGAACCGAAAATGAACTTAAATATTTTTTCCTGGAACCGGCAAGACACTGCCTACTTTCCTGACCAATTTTAGTATGGAAAGTAGATCATTACCAAAACAGTTAAGTACAGTACGTATCTAAGGTTACAACAAAAATAACAGTCTGGTAAAATATAAAACAGTCTGCTAAAGATTTTACCTGACTGTTGTAACTTTGGATACGTAGGCTGCTGTCAATACAATTCATATCAAAAAAATTTCATAAAAAATAGTATACATAATACGCAAGGAAAGTTTTTATTTGATTTAGCGGATTAAAATACTCGGTCTACAGCCTTGTATTTCAAACAACCGGTTGGTCAAGTAAAACATCATTTTCCTGATTTATTATGTAATATACTATTTTCTAAATCTCAATACGAATAAAATCCATCGAGCCCAAGTTTTAACTGTCGTAACGTTATATATATTTATTTCTTTACTGAACAGTTTTATACAAAGATATAAAATTTAAAATGATTAATACAGCACTAACGTAATACGTTACGCTTACGTATTATATCGTACACCACGTGAAATAACAAACGTAAACGTAGTTGCGTACGTAAACATTTTTTACTGTTTCAAATAAAAATTAGATCATGTTGACAACAATGAATAAAAACGTGATAACATTCAGTAAATATACACAGTTGATCTAGTTGATAACTAGTATCAAAGTTCGTAGTTCCCCGTGCGACAAAAATGCAATTAAAATTGATTCATATCTTTGTACTAATCCAATATCAATAAAATAATATAGATATGTACCCAGTGGTATCAAGGCTTGTGAATTTGAGAACCCGGGTACGATTCCTACAGCCGATAAACAATGTTCACATTAAAATTGCACCTGTGGCTTCCCCTTCACTAATATAGCTGGCGGCCGTGATTTGACGGGTGGTAACGCGTAAAATATATCACTTACCGAGATTTGCAACGGCAGAGTGCTAACTACATCCGTGATGACATATTTATTTTATATTTTATTTTTTTTGTATTGTAAGTTAATGACAAAATTTATACATAGTAAGTGTACAGTTGGTTCCCATGGTTACCACCCACAGTGGACAGTAAGTAAATATTAGGCGTATTACATTTGCCGTACAGATCTAACTTACATTTACTGAACCAGATCATATATTCATTTCGCTAGAGTACTTCGTTGACTTTATTTCCAGTACTAGAATTACTGTTACAAATTTACTTTCAAGTAATTCATTCCAATAAGTGCATCATTTTGCTTAATTCAGTTCATTTAGTCATGTTGTCTAATTTATCTGAACTGATATAGCTGATCCAAGTGGCAAATGGAATATGGCTATTATAGATCAAGGTTGTGTTTATTTTGACAACAAATTGACAGTTGCTAATATTGAAACTTATTTTTCTTTTCTTTTTATTTGTGCAGGTATTGTAAAAAATAACTTACTAACCTCGAACTGTAAATGCTTTTTCATGTCGCGAATGTTTAGGAAATCTTGACATTACGGGCCTCAATTTCCCAAACTACATTCTTCACCTAAAAATTGTCACTTACAGTTCATGGTACGTAATATACTATTTCTATTTCGGTTTCTTATAAATCTATAAACGTACTGTAAACAGGTCGTTAAGGAGATCTATAAGAGCACTGTTTTTGACGCTTTTTTTTTGTAGGAGTGGTATGAATGCTTTTAAATCTCCACAGATGAATGATATATAACCTCAAAATTATAAATTGTCGATGTCGAAATATTAATAAAAGAATATGCCGTGATCAGATAAAATTCACAATATAGAAAAAAAAAAGATTAATTGTCAAAAAAATTTCAATTGCTTATGTTATGAAAAGCGCTACCAACACAACTAATAAAAAAACACCAAGTCGTAGTTCTTTTAAAACTAACAGAATTATAAAACTACTTCAATAGATAAAATTGTATAAAGAACATGTTTCATAAGGCCTTATGGAATTAGTTCTTTAAAATACTATTATTTCATAGTTTCTCAGTGGACTCCAGTGGGGCCTGTAGATCCTGAGAATCCTGGTTCGATTCCCACAGCCGACAAACATTTTCATCATATTAAAATTACTCCTGTGGCTCCCCCACCACTAACATCTTTGGGGGCTGTGATATGCCGGCTGGAAACCGCACTTCTCGCGCATAAATATATCACCTACCGAGAACTGCTTCGGCAGAGTGTCACACCCGATAATAGATAAAAGGCGTGATGATATATTTATTTATTTTATTTTGTTTCATAGTTTCCTTTACGAGTACTTGAAATGTATAGTTTTTAATTAAATTAAATAAGCTGATAAAGTAGTAAAATATGAATTAGAACGGATAAAGGTACTTCTAACTTTTGATATTTAATTGAGTTTATCTGCCGCATTTGTACTTAAAAACTTCAAACCAATTTTTGAATATTTTCCTTGTTTCTTTTTACCAATTTTCTCTAGGAAATTGAATTTATCAAAATTCCGTGAAAACTAATACGATATTTGCACAGTGAGTCAATATCATTATTATAATAATAATCAAACAGAAATTAGAAAATTTGTGATTTTTTTGACGTCTCTCAAAACCAATGAATTGCTTTATTGTATGTCATGTATCTGCGTTTTAACCAATCCTGTTATTATTAAACTGAGAATAAAGCTCTTGTGATTATTCCCGGGAATAATCTCTGATGGTGCTTTTTTGTTTGTGACAAATGATACGCAGTTATCAAATAATTATTTAAAACTGTCACCGCGCCAAGTAAAATATGTGAAAAAAATCGATTTAGTTCCATTTCAGATACAGAAATAATCAAACAGAAATTAGAAAATTTGTGATTTTTTTGACATCTCTCAAAACCAATGAATTGCTTCATTGTATGTCATGTATCTGCGTTTTAACCAATCCTGTCATTATTAAACTGAGAATAAAGCTCTTGTGATTATTCCCGGGAATAATCACTAATGGTGCTTTTTTGTTTATGACAAATGATAGGTAGTTGTGAAATAATTATTTAAAACTGTCACCGCGGCAAGTAAAATATGTGAAAAAATTCGATTTAGTTCCATTTCAGATACTGAAATACACCAACAAATTTTGGAAACAACTTCCAAGAATACATTAATAAGTACCTAATCAATCGATATGAACCCAGTTCAAAATCTTTTAAGTTGGATGAATCGACCTCAACAGCTAAGTCAAAAAATAATCTAATTAAATATAACTCGAGAGTTGGATAAATTAGAAAATAATTCTCCAGTATCTTTCTCAAACTTACGGGCTTTCGAGTCTATTGCCTGGCAACAAGTTTTCGAAAGATCTGTTAATTTATTCTCACTCTCTTGTTATATTATTACTGATATTTTTTTCAATTTCCCAAATAATACTAATATAACTGAACATTTCTCTAAATATTTTGAAAACATAGATCTCTAGATAACCACGTGTACACGTGTTATTGATGTTTACATTCATGTTTCTATCTAGTATCTCGTATCCTGTATTCGTGATGTCTTTTTATATATATAGTTGTGTAACTGAAGCCTCATTCAAACGTCAATCACTCAGAACTTGTATGGCATCAATGGTATCGGTGGATCTGCGTCATATCGCAGCTTTCATCAGATTTAGCTCCTGATGAAATTGTCGAATAACAATCATATAGATAAATTTGTTTTCTATTTATAAATGTTTAGGTTTTTATCTGATTTTGTTTACTAACAAATCAGTATGAGGATGTTTCCCGTTCTGATGATATTAACTTTATAAAAAATCAAATAAATAAATATATAATTACACCTTTTACCTATTACTGGGTGTGGCACTCTGACAAGCAGAGCTCAGTAAGTAATATATTTATATTTTATTGTCATACGTTTTCAATAAAATAATAATACTGGGTTGCATAAAAGTTTTATCGATTCATTAACAACTAACGGTTCAATAAATTTCAGGTAAATCGCCATAAGGCGTATTCCATTTGCCACTTGGATCAGATATAACTTACATCTACTGATCCAGATCACTTATTTATTTCGCTGGATTACTTCGCTGACATTATTTTCAGTACTAGAATTACAGATTCTAATTTACTTTGAAGTAATTCACCCAAATAAGAGCATCAGAATGCTTAATTCAGTTCATTTAGGGCCAAATTCATAGTCATGACTCACCCGTACCTCATTCTCACTTCACACTCAAAGTTGAAGTAACTAAGGCAACTAACTCAAATTGTACACATTTTTCAGTTAGTTGCCTTAGTTACTTCGACATTGAGTGTGAGTTGAGATTAAAGTGAGGATGAGTCACGACTATGAATTTGGCCCTCAGTCATGCTGTCTAATTTATCTGAACTGATTTAAGTGAACCAAGTGGCAAATGGAATACAGCTATTGATACTGTTGCTATATAAACAATTCTTTAACTAAAGAGTTGTTTATTTTTTCTTGCAACCCAGCATAAATGTGATAGAACGTGAAAACACA
The DNA here is from genome assembly GCA_911728475.2 of Pterostichus madidus. Classification (NCBI taxonomy): domain Eukaryota; kingdom Metazoa; phylum Arthropoda; class Insecta; order Coleoptera; family Carabidae; genus Pterostichus; species Pterostichus madidus. The sequence continues at coordinate 12,721,728 of OU452315.1, forward strand.
TAAAACGTGTGTATTTTCTTAATAAGACAAATTACTGTCATTCGCGTAGATAAGAATAATATTAATAAAAAAAGATAGCTATATCTCATTGTTACTATGATAATTTCGTGCACATATGACGTAAACGTTTTCATAGAGGGAATTAAGTCTTTTTCATGTCGTCGAAATTGTCGGTCGGCAGTGAGAATCGAAGCCGGGTTATCAAATTTACAGTCCGACTCGAAACCACTGAGATACCTAACCTGTACTATAGTCGTATTCCATTTGCCATTTGAATTAGATCTAATTTACATTTACTGAACCAGATCACTTATTTATTTCCCTGGTCTACTTCACTGACTGTATTTCCAGTACTAAAGCAACAGACTCTAATTTACTTTGAAGTAATTCACACAAATAAGTTATGTTAAAAAATAAATAAATATATCATCACGCCTTCTACCCATTACTGGATATGGCAGTCTGCCGAAGCAGATCTCGGTAAGTGATATATTTTGCGCCTGAAGTGCGGTTACCAATCGTCAAATCACGGCCCCCAAAGATGTTAGTGGTGGAGGAGCCACAAGGGTAGTTTTTAAAATGGTGAAAATTGTTTGTCGTCTGTGGGAATCAAACCAGGGTTCTCAGGATCCACAGGCCGACTTGATACTACTGAGCTAGCTACCCCATAAATAAGTTATGTAGTTTGCTTAATTCAGTTCAGTTAATTAAGTGTCGAATTTAGCTGTACTGATTTTAGTGAACTAACTAAATAAATAAATAAATATATCATCACGCCTTCTACCCATTACTGGGTGTGGCACTCTGCCGAAGCAGATCTTGGTAAGTGATATATTTTGCGCGTGAAATGCGGTTACCAGTCGTCAAATCACGGCCCCCAAAGATGTTAGTGGTGGAGGAGCCACAGGGGTAGCTTTTGAAATTATGAAAATTGTTTGTCGCCTGTGGGAATCGAACTAAGTAATAAATGGAGTACGACTAAATTGCAAGTATCTATAAATGAAACATTTAAAATCTATAAACCGCTAGCGATTAGGATAATAGATGAATATTAAATTTGATGATAGCTGTATGGGAAAGTAATACGAAATATTTCTCACGTATATTAGTATGAATTAAAACAACATGTGGATCTAGTACAAATCACCTGATGGTGACGCTATGGGGTGATCTGCATTACCATATCATTTAATAAACGCTCTGATGAGCAAATGTGACCTACGTATTTCAATAGTTATTTTCAGACGAGCACTTATGAAAGTAGCTATAACAACAGCATAAATTACTACGGAAAGTTAAAAATAAAACACACTGATATGTTATTATAACGCACACTTCTAATACATTAAATGAAGTTCCACTGATTGTCACCAGATGGTACTACGATGAAAGAAAATATTAAAATGAATGAAAAGAATTTGTATTCGTATTTAAATCGACGTTTTGGCAGATTTTTCAACAAATTTGCACAAATAAATCTTATTTTCAAAATTAATAATTACTTATTTACTAATATTTTAGTATTATTAAATATTTTGGCATTATGGTTAGTACAGTTGGTATCACTACACCTAACCTCTAACGTCAAACGTCATCGATCAACCTCAAGAACACTTCATCTGTCAAAGTGTAACAACATTGCTCATGTATAAACTGTTTTTAGAAATATCTTGTGGTCGCCTCGTTTTTCAATTTGTACACTCGCACGTTATCTTGCATTTTCGATGCTTGTTATGTAATATACTATTGTATCATTAGGGTACAAACTGTAGTTTTCCGAGTACGAGCATATTTTGACAGGATGAGCCGAAGGCGACGCTAGCAAATGCTAGTACTCGCAAAACAATTTCTGGAAGTGTGAAAAAATGCATAGATATATTTATTTTTTATTCTGAACAACAGGAACGTAATCCCAATTACAGTACAGAGTGCGTGATTTAATGTTAGGTATTACGGAATTTTAACGGCACTTGCAGGCCGATAGACTACAACGGAGGACTGCACGGGTGTCTTACGTCTCAACAATCAGTGGTCTCGCTTAAGGTAGTTCTAGCGTGAAAATTTTTTTTGCAAATCGAATGAAACTCGGCGCACGTAAACTTTGGATAGTCATACGCATCGTGTTAAAATATGAAACACATTCACCGTCTGTGAACAAATATATTCTCTTGTAAAGTTGAGTTCTTATACATGGGGCTTATGGCGATCGTCATTCAGAATCGCAAATATTTGGTTTGTGTACCTCTAAAAATTTGCAGTTTCATTTGAAAAACTAATAGGATGTTCTAGAACTATCCATGTATATTGTATCAAAAGGAAACAGTTTTTTATCGTTTAGAAATGAATATATAGCCATGCAAAGCCTTGTTTTTGACGAAAAATTAAGTATCCCAATTTATAATGGCAACACCATACGGTGATATGGTATTTGAAAATTCACTAGACCAACAACCTGTTAACAATTCATGATATACAAATCATAATAGGTATTAAACATTTATTTTATTCTGTATTTTTCTTCCTCGACGACCGATGGCGCCAGCGTCACACTAGAACTGGTAAATTTAATTGAATTGCGCTAGGTTTATTATGGCCGTTTCATTTTATTATTTTGCCATATAAAAATCTGTCGTGAGTTTGTTCCAGTTTTGGTACGTCAAGTAATGCCATCTAGTGGCAACGCTGTCAAATTACAAAAATAACCTTAAAATATTTGAAAACTGATGTTTATGTAAACAAAATGCATTTAATGCAACTGGGTATTTTATTTATACATTCAATATTATTAAATATTATAGCTAGTATTCTGACCTTTGGACTAAAGTGACTATCTATTCTAGACTAAGTGAATTTCATTTGGCAACGTAGCATTATCTGTCACTTCAGGTAAATAATGCCGCCATATTGATTACCTATTTAAAATTTTTGAAGTGTTTAAAGGTCAAAAGAAGGAAGTATTATTGAATTATTGTTATCAACGGTTAGTATTTTACTGTAAAGATCGTATGATAATAAATATACAATGACTAGGCTTGTTTTTACGATTTTTTCAATCATTGCAAGCGTTAGAGGCGCTAGTTGACGTGCCTGCTCTGTAAATTTGCAACTAGGAATTTTAATAACATATGAAACGGTCATAATAAGCGTAGCGCAATTCAATGAAGTTGGTCATGTTCTAGTGTGACGGTGGCGTCATCGGTTGTCGAGTAGCGAAACTGACGCTCAAAGAAACAAAAAAATAGAATAAAATAAGTGTTTTATACCTATTATGATTTGAATATCATGAATTGTTAACAGGTTGTTGGTCCAGTGAATTTTCAAATACCGTGCCACCGTGTAGTGTTGCCATTATAAATTGGGATACTTAATTTTTCGTTAAAAACAAGACTTTGCATGGCTATATATCCATTACTCAATGTTAAAAATCTTTCTCCTTCTGATACAATATACATGGATAGTTCTAAAAATCATAATAATTTGTCAAATGAAACTGCAAATTTTTAGAGGTACACAAATCAAATATGTGCGATTCTGAAGGACGATCGTCATAAGCCTCGTGTATAAGAATTCAACTTTACAAGCGAATATTTTGTTCACAGATGATGAATGTGTTTCATATATTAACAGGATGCGTATGACAATCCCATTTTTACGTGCGCCGAGTTTAATTCAAATATACAAAAGAAAATATCACGCTAGAACATCTTAACGCGTTCGACCACCGCACCGGGATATTGTATCTAGACTGCTAATTCATTTTAACACAATATACGAGTACTAAAACATACGATATTGTTGACAGGTCAAGAATTATTGATGTTTATATGATACTATGCAAATTAATTGCACATTACGTTTTATGAGAGATAATTATATCAGTAGTGCGACCAATACATAAAGCATATAACCGAGTAATAATTTTAAAATGGAGTTAATTTGTTTTTTCGATGTTATGCAGAGCCTCTCTATTCGTTTCCTTACCGCTGCGCGCCTCGTATCCGAATTTCGTCCTCGTGCTTGAATTGCCTTCTGTAACGAGTGTATTATACTATTTTTTCTGTTTCGGCTTTCATTTACATCATTTCTTTATGAAAATAGTTGACATTTTTGATTGAATACTCAAATTGGTCCGTTGTTTAGATATTATGTGTATTTAATGCAGTTATATCAATTTATGATAACAATATGTCACCAAAAATCTAATTCTAATGCATAAATGTTTCATTTATGATAACATCTTTCAATAAGATCAGTTTTCTACTTAGTGATAACCAGAGCTGGGCAGTAGCTAGCTACTTTTGTAGTTTAGCTACTAGCTTAGCTACGTTTACCTTAGCTGTAGCTTAGCTAAATGTGAAAAAATATAGCTGTAGCTTGTAGAGAGCTTAGTTTTTTTTCTAATAGCTTAAAAATATTGTTATAACAACTGAAGCTACTTTTTGTAGCTAAAAGCTACTTTTTATAGCTTAAAGCTACTTTTTGTAGCCCAAAACTACTTTTAGTAGCTTAAAGCTACCACAGTTCATTAAGAAATACCTATTAATTTTTGTTTTGTATTTGAATTGTACCTTTTTTATTGTTTTCTATAACTGTAGGATAAGTTATTATATAGTTTAAAATCTATTAACATATTTTATTTTTCACTTGTTCTTAACCTATCCTACTTTTGTATTAAATATTAAATGAACTAAACATTGACTGTTTGGGAGTCCTCTGTTAATGTGACTGTTAATTTATTCCGATATAAATAAGAATTATAGCATAACAAATTAACAGTATATTTGTCCATTTGCGACTCACAATAATTGAAAAAAGTAGCTTTAAAATTTAACAGCTACTTTAATGAAAGCTTTTAGCTCTCGCTTATCTATATTTTACAAAATGTATCTTATAGCTGTAGCTCAGCTACTTTTTTAAAGAATAGCTGTAGCTTAGCTACTTTTTTTAAGTAGCTTGCCCAGCTCTGGTGATATCTACATACACAATTACGGGCGTGATTCACTTTAATGAGCATTCTTTAATTAATTCCCAGCTGGAAATACCAACAAGCAAAAATAATTTTGTTAGTTTTTGGAGGAAAAACATTTCTTTAAATAATTGGATAATATTAAACGGTGAATTCACTGTGACGTTATATTAGCTACATTCTTTTTACTTCTTCGCTCACCTCACTTATAACTGATCTGAGCTGAAATTAGCTGAGCTGAGCTAAGCCGAACTGAGATAAGTGTTCGTTAAATAGAACAGTTGTTTTATTATTTTACTAAAGTTTCATTTGTTTGGACAATATAACCTAAAATTTTACTATGTCTGTGATCATATTAAGTATTCGTGTTTAATGTTATTAAATTGTATATACGCTTAAAATAAATATATCAAATTATTTTAGGATGCATTGTTCGAAGCAGGTGATGATAATCAATATTTGGAAGATCTGTTTTCCAATGATTTACTCATTTTATTAAATTTTGTTATCAAATTACTACAAATATCGTATTTTAGCTGTCAACATCAACTGAGTGACTCAGTTGGAACTGAGCTTGCTTTTTAGGAAGCTCAGATCGGTAAGAGGGGAGGTATGAATGCTCACTTCAAACTCATATCAGTTAGATAAATAGAACAGCCATATTTAGCTGAGACACTCAGTTGAACAAAAGTGAGCTGAGATTAAGTGAGATTTGATGTAAAAAGAATGTACCTATTTTAGCATAAATATCTTGTTGAGTCTAAATTTCAACATTTGACACCTGACTGCGTAAAACAATTTTAGTTTATTGTTTTAAACGATTCCATGTACAAAGTTTTATTAACTCTATAATTATGATACTAAGAATTTGTTATTAGTTAAGTAGTACAAATTAGTCATTGTTTCATAAATGCTTAGTTTAATTTTAACTATAATTTTTACGAATTAAATTTGTAGCTATTGCGGTCAATTAATAATTAGTAAGTATCTATAGTTCTTATACAGAGTGATCAAAAGGAATTGTTACAGTTGGCATTAAAAAAACTACTTGAAATTGGTAAGCCTGATACATAAATTAATTTCCTGTTGTTGACAGTGACATTTAAAATTTAAATTTGAGTACATTTATTATTACATTTATTTCTAAAGTATTTCAATTACTTAAAAAGTCAAAATTCTATTAGCTGTCACACTCCTGACATAACCTATTTGTATTTATTAGAAATGTCAAATAGCATTTCCGCCTTTATCTGGCGTTGTGCCAACTGTGGAATAAAACGATCTCTGGAATTGTATTGCCAACTATAACAATTCCTTTTGATCATCCTGTAGTAATGTAATTAATGTCTGGTTTTGTAGATAAAATATTGTAGAATTCTATAGGATCATCAGAAGTAACAGTTTCTGTTGACAATCTAGCGATCTTTTTATTCCAAAGTTTACACAACGCCAGTTAAAGGCGAAAATACTAATAGGCATGTCATTTTTAAAATAAATACAAATAGATTATGATGCATCTTAAGTTGATGGTTGTCTTTGTAACGAATTAACGCAAACTGTGTCACTTTACAATTTCTACAACTAAACTTGCACGAAAAAGCACCAGCACTTCACCGAGTGTTTTATAGCTCAATTGGTTTGAGCATTCATCTAGGTATGAAAGGTTCCGAATTCAAATTCCTGCGAATCCTCATAGCTTTTCAAAAAATATTTCCAATATCTATATTTAGACAATCGTGTCAATATAATACTTCTTATACAAATAGGTAATGTCTGACACGTAAGAGGATTTTGAGTGATAGGAATATTTTATATTATTCAACAGAAAACAAAATGTACGTATCTTACCAAGGTGGTACTATCATGGAAGCCTTTAACCCGGATTATAATGAAATGTAAATATGTTATTTTTCATGTGTTTCTACACTAGAATGCAATTTTTTTTACAAAGTTTACCGTTGTTGAGCTGAGTGATGTAAAGTTAAAGCCAACCAAAGTCGATCAAAAATGCATTGACGTTATAGGAACTGTACGTCGCGAGGTAGCTTACTGCATAATAAATTCATATATTGTAGTTATTTTTTAACAAAAAACTAACACACAGTACAACATGTAAAGATAAAGATATGGGAATTAAGAGATCCATGCCTTACCGGATTAGTTTAAAAGAAATTGGCGATGAGAGTTGGATATTCTATGATAATCAATAGAACTGTCAGAAATGCTTGGCAACGTTGCACAGCACAGGTAGACACTAGACAGAGATGGTCGCACGAATAACAAAGCAAGAACTATGAATGTTAATATTTCGATCAGTAAAATATATTAATTTTAATACAAAAAAAAATATTACAGCATTTTATATTTATTTATTTGTTGTTACAGTTGATAATAATTGCTTTGGTGCATTTTTCTCATTTTTCTTATGAACTGTCAACAGGATGTATCGATAATAGGCGTGTTTCTTTGGACTGTGATTGTGATTTTCTAAATCATCATTCCTTTGATCGTGATTGCGTTGAATCATGATTAAATATGATACTGAAGAAAACATCGAACAAGAATAATGATTCAAATCCAACCCGATCGACGCGATCCTATAGTATGAACGTTAAAATAACTGCAAATGTCAAATACACAAACTAACCTATTTAAAAATTTCATAAATGAGTGTCCATGTAAGCCATTTAAAAATTCTTCCAGAAGCAACCAATTTCCCTTAATTCCACAAATAGAGCACATAAATTTATCATCAGACGCCATTTTTGAACCTTCGATGTGAATCAGTCAACATGAATCATAGAAAAAGTATGATTCAGAAGGGTAGGGGGATTGTCGTTTCGTGATCACAAAATGAAAGAGTAGGGATAACGAATAACGAACGAAGAAACATGATTCTTCATGATCATGTTAAGTTTGATCACTTTGATTACGAATCACAGACCAAAGAAACACGCCTAATACAGTTACGTTTCGTACCGACTGGCCGCTTGTGGCTCTAACCTTGTTGTCATAGCTTCTGCTGTGTCAAATCTTACACTGCTATTGGTTGGCATGAAACATTCACTTGCATAAATTTTGGTATGTTACTGAATTTCATAAACTAGTTAAATAGTTTTATTTAATATATTCAATGTTATTATTAATTATACGATATTTGCAGCGAAATATTAATTCTGTTAATAACCTATACCATACAAAAATGTAATAATTATTTTTGTAAACTTTTTAGGTCACGTATACTTTTGTATGAGACTGTCATGATAGAACCACCTTAAGTACATTGTTTTATTGTCAACTGAAACCCTTGTTTCTGATCACCCTATGTAGTATGTAAAGGTAGTCTTAAGTCACGTGTGGATTACAGTTAAAACGTAAGTGTCTACACAATAGCTATTTACATAACAAGTGCGCGAAGACTTACTTTGCACATGAGCGCAGTTTTAAAGCACGAGAAAAAGCGAGTGATTCAATTTGCGCGAATGATGCAAATGACGTCTTCGTGCACGAGTTTTGTACAATGCTGTTTGTAACGAACAAAAATTATATGATCGACAATAAGGAAAATTATTAAATTTGAAGCGTGAATTTATATTGACAGTTAAGTATGCCATGAAGTGACATTTATATTTGAAAACAAATTGTTTATTTTTCTTGTCAATCTTGTTAAAATAAGTCTGTTTGATGGCGTTATAAGCTAACGTCTCTATTTCTTTCATAAATTCCTTAAAATGTATGTATGTATATACGTAAGTACAATTAGCGTTCTAATAGTCAAAATTTAGAATAATAAACTAATTGGTGTTTTTTTCAATTACTGTGCACACTAGTGCATAAACCCAAACTTTTCATCGGTTTCCCACGTAATGTAATAGTTATTTGTGTATCAAGAGCGTAAAGTGAATCTTTATTGCTCGTGCTCGCTAATTGAAGTGTGAGCGAAGTGCTTGAGGCACACCCACGACTTTACTTACTAAAAAATAAAAAAAAATAATATGGGGCTAGTTAAATTCACGTTCCACCAATTTCTGTATTTTATGTAACCATGATGATATCAGTATCCAAGTAAATAATTAAAAAATTCTGTTATTAACAATCATTGTTTGTGATAAATTTTCACACATAAATAAAAAATGTGCTTAAAAATCTGAGAAAATAGTGATTGGCTTACTAATTAAAAATTCTAATGAGAATATCACAGAACCGTTTCAAGTTCTGGAATAAATATACAAAACTGTCACAACTGCACTTTCAATTTTAACATCCCTCATTCTCATTAAGTTGGCACTGCTGCCAAGCTACGTACAGGTTCAGCTTCAAATCATAGCGCAGCAAACTTCATGTATAATATGTGTAAAAGTGTAAAAATGAATCTAACGTATATTTTAGATTTTGTAAGTATTGTTTCAATAAATTAAGATTTCAGCAACAATTTATATTGTTCTAAGCGAGTGGTAAAGTATTTTACCGCTTGTTGCTATAGGAGACGCGCGGTAACGTATTTTATTGTTTGTTACTTAGTAATCATCAACCTTACGATGACAACTGAAAGCATAAATATCAACTTTTCATAGCAGTCGTAGAAAAACATTATTTTGAATGCTGTGAGTACAAAAAGGTTTTTAAGCTACTAAAACTGCTTTGCGTACGAGTATCGTAAGCAACTATTAAAAATATTCAAATCGGAATGAGCTGTCAAAATTACAATTCTCAGTACAAACGTAAACAAAAAACAACAATTACAACAGTTACAAAACAAAGTCTCACCTGTCAACACTCATTCTACTAGCCCAGCAACTAATTCTTCACGCAATTTCAGATCACACAGTTATTAGTTTAATGTAGCACCTAACCTAACACTTCATCATTAAATTAATCGCCTGTCCACTCACTGCACAACACTACATAGTGGACGAAGTGACCGGTAAGTTACGATCATCACAACCGTTCGGCGGATTAACTGAGACTGTGACACTGTCGCACACCGGAAATAGGAGGTTAGCTAGTCTAACCGGCTACCGGAGATCACGAGAATACAGACTCGTTAGCACTACGTGCAATATAATGTGGTCAAACACTAAAATTCAAAATGAACATTTGTTATAACTGCTTAAAACGTTAATATCTATTTACATAATAGGTGCGTGAACTCATACTTGTACTTTTCACATGAGCGCAATTTTAAAGCGAGTGATTTAATTTGCACGAATGGTGCAAATGACGTCTCTGTGCACGAGTTTTGTACAATACGTTTTGTAACGAGCAAAAATTATATAACCGACAATAAGAAAATATATAAAATTTAAAGCGTGATTTAGTATGCCATGAATTGACATTTGTTATATGAACACAAGGAAGTATTGGAATCGTGAAAAAAATCGTTGACGAGATTTTCGCGAAAATACGTGTTTTGAGGTCCACTGAATCCGTTTTGATCATTTTCTCAATGATGTCTGTGTGTGTGTGTGCATGGATGGATGGATGGATGGATGGATGGATGTCCGAGTGTGCAATATCTCATGAACGAGTTCCGGTTTTTCAATTTCATTCAAAATCAACTCAGCTCTTCGTATTTTCAGGAAACTTATAATTGTCAAGTTTCGTTAACAAATCTTATCTCGTTCATGAGATATTGCACACTCGGACACATACACACACACACACACACCCCCCACACACACACCCCACAAACCCCTTACACACACACCCACCCACACACACACACACACACACACACACACACACACACACACACACACACACACACAGACACAGACACAGACTTCATTGAGAAAATGATCAAAACGGGTTCAGTGTACCTCAAAACACGTATTTCCGCGAAAATCTCGTCAACGATTTTTTTCATGATTCCAATACTTCCTTATACTGTGTATAAGAAAGTAAAAAACACATTTTATTTCGCCAAATTAGTAACATGTGCAATTTAATTTAAATTTGGAAATAGTATTATTGGGTGCATGTGCACTAAATTTTATGATTTTAATAGGCGCCAAAGTAATCGAAACTTATTATCTACTGTTTATAATGATAACAATTTTTTACATATCTTAATAGATAAACTTGCATCAAGTAAACAACAAATATTTATTTAGTAAAAAATTAACACTGCGAATTTACAAATAGATTCTAGGGTTTATGCTAACAATTAAATTCAGAAATCAAGTTATATAGGAAATAATTGTATTCGCAACATTAACTGTATTCCATTTGCCACTTGGTTCACTTAAATATGTTCAGATAAATTAGACTAAATAAACTGAATTAAGTATACTAATGTACTTATTGGAGTGATTTACTTCAAAGTAAATTAGAATTAGTAATTCTAGTACTGGAAATAAAGTCAGCGAAGTAATCCAACGAAATAAATAAATGATCTGGTTCAATAAATGTAAGTTAGATCTGATACAAATTGCAAATGGAATACGCCTATTCAAAATAATGTTTACAATACCCTGGAAACTGAAGTAAAGTTTGATTTTGCGCCCTAGTGCTTCAAAGTAATTGAAAAAAACACCTATTTTTATGATTCTAAATTTTGACTATTAAAACGTTAATTATACTTATATACATACATTTTAAGGAATTTATAAAAGAAGTAGAGTCATTAACTTATAACGCCATCAATCAGACATACTTTAACAAGCTTTACGAGAAAAAAAAAACAATTTGTTTTCGAATAACAAATGTCAATTCATGGCATACTTGTCAATATAAATTCACGCTCCAAATTTAATAAATTTTCTCACTATCGGTTATATAATTTTTGCTCGTTACAAAAAGCATTGTACAAAACTCGTGCACGAAGACGTCATTTGCACCATTCGCGTAAATTGAAGCTTTAAAAATGCGCTCATATGCAAAGTATATCTTATTATACTATACTATGTAAATAATATAACTGTGCAAGTGGTATCAAGTCGGCCAGTGGATCCTGAGAACCCTGGTTCGATTTCCACAGGCGACAAACAATTTTCACCAATATAAATTTATCCCTGTGGCCCCCCTACCACTAACATCGATGGGAGGCCGTGATTTGACGGTTGGTAACCGCATTTCACGCGTAAAATGTATCACTTATCGAGATCTGCTTCGGCAGAGTGCCACACCCAATAATGGATAGAAAGCGTGATGATATATTTATTTAAAATATTTTTTAACTTAGCAAAAACTTTTTTCATTGGTGAAATTTTTATTTACTGCTCAAATGAATAAATAAATAAAATAATTTGATTTCTTTATTTTTCTGTGGTATCGAATTGGACTGTGGATTTAAGAACCCGAGTTCGATTCCCGATAGCCGACAAATAATTTTTATCACATTAAAATTAGCGCTGTACCCCCCTCCCGCTACTAACATCTTTGGGGTCGTGATTTGACAGCTAGTTACCGCACTTCATGCGCTCATGTGTAAAGTATGTATTCGCGCACTTGTTATGTAAATATCTATTTCAGAATTATTTGTTAAATTTAATTTTTACCTTTTGGTAGCTACAAAAATCCAAAATTATAATACAGATGTAACTTACTAACCTAATACATTGCACAATCATTTTAATTTACCAGAATTTCATAACCACACACTAGAGAAGTACGTATCACCATTTTAATATCAACTCTATTTTATAATTTCATCACAAACTCTAAGAACATAAACGTTATCACATTTTTAACACACTTTTATTTCCAAATCGCACAAGGAACGTTCACTATCCAGTGACAGAATCGTCCGAACGTTGGGTGTTACTGCTATGTACCGTGCATTCACTGACGATGAAGTTACACGTATACTAATTTATTATCACTGAATACATTTTTTATGGTTATGGTTTGATCATTGATAGGATTGGGAAAGTTTGTGCCATGAATTTGGATTAGACTGGGTTGGTTAACGAAATGGAGGATGTATTCTACCGCAAGCTTATCTGATAAGTGGAATGTGTGTGATACTTTTGTTCTAGTTGTCAATTGTTTGATTATTTTCACTATAGGATTTTAATCTAAATTGTATTAAAGTTTATCGCCATTTAAATTGATAAATTATACAAATGAAATAATTACACAATTTTTGAAGTTATGTATTAATTCATTCTGGTATTTGTATGTGTTTAATTGCAGTGGCGTAGCCAGGGCCTGGACAGCTGCATTAGTGACCCTGTTACGCGATTTTTAATGCCATCTCTTGCTGCCCCAAATGAACTAAATCAATTTAAAATTAATAACGGGAATCATAGTAGGTAATATTTAAATGGTTGACATTGTTAAACAAATTACATATTTAAATGTTTGACAAACGGTGTTTTATATTTTGACAAGTAAATAATAAACATATCTGTCGTTATTATTGCAATCTATATTTAATGGTGAGTAGATATCTTTTATAATTTTATATTTAATTTTATGCTTTTTTATAATTTTAGGAGTGTCTGATACCACATTGTTGTAGAAAAATTGTAAAAATGTGTTTTTTCCATGTTTTACCACGAAATAATTTATTACGAAAAACATTGCTGGAAAACAATAATAATAGAAATGATTTAATTGATGTGCCTTATAGTAGTAGTCTTAAGCACAATGTCGTATGTAGTCTTCATTTTCAAAATTGACAGTATCGATACACATCATCAAAATTAAATATTGGGGCTGTTGCACATATTGACCAATGTAAGTAATTAATACAATATTGTGAAAATATAAACTTTTATAATTATGAAAATTCTTTTTTAGTAAATATAAATTCATTTTCAGCAATTCGGGATGAAAATATCACATCTCTATCAATAATAATAGTAACAACAACATATAAGAATACGGACACTAAAGAAACTAGCGTAATGATAAATGAGAGTGTGCATAAGAAGGCGAAAATGTATATTATTCATATTTATTTGTATTGCATACTAGTATGTGTTTAATTAATATTTTCAATATGATTCAATAAAACTAGCTTCTTGCTAATTGTTTGTTTTTGTTGGTTTGTAATATATTTTGATTTCAATAATTTTGAAATATTTTAGTCATTATGATCATGAGAATGATAAATATGTATCCTATATTATCGGTATTTTTAATAATAATTACTTGGGGCAACAAGAGATGTCACTAGTAACTGCGTAACAATCTTTTGTTATAGCTGTCCCTTCTTTTATGGTGACTTGTTCGGTGAGCGTAGCCAAGACGAAGGAGGTTCGGGTCCGAACTCTCTTTGACATTTTTAAAATAAAATAAATGTATCATCACGCCTTTTATTCATTACTGGATGTGGCACTCTGCCAAAGCAGATCTCGCTAAGTGATATATTTAGGTGCGAGAAGTGCGGTTACCAGTCGTCAAAACACGACCTCCAAAGGCTGGCTATGAGAAGAAGAAGTTTGATAGCTTCGTATGACTTTACGAAGGGCCGTACAATTTTCTGAACAACATGTATTTGAGTTTCCTTCGTCAAAATATCTTAGATCCACCTCTGATGTGTAATCCTTTTGTTCTACTTGTTAATTGATTGATTGTTTTCATTTTTTAATCTAAATTATTTTAAATTGATAAACTGTACACAGGAAATAATTACATACACAATTTTTAAGCTTATCTACTAATTGATTTTTAGATTATCTTTTATATATACGATATATACGAGGGTTGCTGCAAAAATTTCGGAAATCTAGTATTTTCAGTATCACCAGTGAGCTGATACCAGGGCCTGGACAGCTGCATTAGTTACCTTGTTACGCGATTTTTAATGCCATCTCTTACTGCCCCAAATGAACTAAATCAATTTTTAATTAATAACGGGAATCATAGTAGGTAATATTTAAATGGTTGACATTGTTAACAGGCACTGGAAAGTCTTATGAGCGAAGCTGCGCACTGTTTTTAATTCCTGACCCAACCAAGAGATGGCGCACGTAGTATTGTAGATGATAATTCAGAAGTGTGTTTTTATTGGCTAAACAGATGACGTTAAAGTTAGAGTCTTCTGCCATCAACCGCCATTCGTTTTCATAAGTTCTCTATAACAAGTTCGTTTTTACGTTTTCTAGTTCAGATATTCTTTTAGTTTAGTCAACGGTTTTTGTGTTTCATTACTGTTGTCATTTGGTGTATTTTTTTATACAAACTGTAATATCTTCTACGTTCTACGAGTACAAAGTGCTGCATCGTCGGATGTCAGGCTACTGGTAAGTATTTTTTTATTATTCTGTAGATTTTAATATACTTGATCCCTCCAAATATGCACAGCAACACGATTTTCAGAAACAGATACATTTTTCTTATGTTGATTCTAGTTATTCGCTAATTATATCCTTTAAATTTGTAATTTTTTTAAACAGATGTCCACTATCATCGATTTCCTAATCCAGGAAAGGATTTGGTTCGTTTCAACAAGTGATTGGATATATTGGATATGGACGAGTTTCGTTTGATGGATAGTACGAGCACCCGTAATTTATAAAAAGTGTCGAATATGACGAAATTACCAGGCTGTAATATCCTTCATTTTCAATCGTAACAGCGTTTACAACTATTAAAGACATAAGTTTACAGTTTATAAAATTAAATAGTGAAAAAAGCAATTTTGTCAAACATTTAAAATCATTTGTGAGAAAAAATGTTAATTTTTATTCCATAATGTATTGATCACAAGGAACTTGTAATGGATTCGATAATATCCATTTTAATTTTGCATCACTATATAAATGAAATAGACAGTATAATAATAAGGAAGAGAAGAATGGTCAATACCGATGATACATTAGTAAGTAAAGTCAAAATGTGCTATAATTGTAAAATTAAAAATATTACAAATAAAATAATAATACACTAATTTACTGTTGCATTTTTTGTTGAATGAAAAATTTTATTTTTCTGTCACATAATGTACAATTTCTTTAAAAAATTGTATGTTATGTGACTAAAATATATATTTCATATAATATAAATTCCCGGCTACGCTTTTAAATCTAGTTTAGTTCTTGACCCAACCAGGAGATGGCGTTGAAAGAGTGCGCCGGCCTTTAACATTACAGTTTCCCATCTAGAGTAGGATATATATTATCTTTGATTGTTAAACAGATTACATATTTACATGTTTGACAAACGGTGTTTTAAATTATGACAAATAAAATTTGCAAATAACAAACATATCTGTCGTTATTATTGCAATCTATGTTTAATGGTGAGTAGGTATCTTTTATAATTTTATATTTCATTTTAAACTATTGTATAATTTTAGGAGTGTGTGGTATCACAATGTAGTAGAAAAAAAATTGTAAGAATGTGTTTTTCCATGTTTTATCACGGAATAATTTATTACGGAAATCATTGCTGGAAAACATTAATAGAAATGATTTAATTGATGAACCTTATAGTAGTACTCTTAGGCACAATGTCGTATGTAGTCTTCATTTTCAAAATTGACAGTATCGATACACATCATCAAAAAAATTAAACATTGGGGCTGTTCCACATATTGACCAATTTAAGTTATTAATACAATATTACAATAATGTGAAATATAACTTCATTTTAAACAATTCTGGATGAAAATATCACATCGCTATCAATAACAACAGTAACAGCAACATATAAGAATACGGATACTGAAGAAAGTAGCGAAATGATAAATGAGAGTGTGCATAAGAAGTTGAAAAATATACATTATTCATATTTATTTGTATTGCATAATTTAATTAATATTTTACATATTATTCAATAAAACTAGTTTTTTGCTAATTGTTTGTTTTTGTTGTTTTGTAATATATTTTTATTTTAATTATTTTGAAATATTTTAGTCATTGCGATCACGAGAATAATAAATATATATCCTATATTATCGGTATTTTTAATAATAATTACTTGGGGCAACAAGAGATGTCACCAGTAACTGCGTAACAATCTTTTGTTATAGCTGTCCTTTCTTCTATGGTTACTTGTTCAGTGGCTGATACATTTAGTTTTGTAATATTTGACATTTTCTAGATTAGCTAGTGTTGAAAAAACAATCAAATGTCAGTTGATTCAGATTTTATGTCCTGTCAAAGATAAAGAGACAGTGAAAAAATGATTTTAAATAGAGAACGTTTTCGCGCGATGATTTTTTATGATTTTAAAAGTAACTTAACACCACAACAGTGCATGGAACGACTTGTTTCGGCTTTTGGTGATGAAGCATCAAAAACAACAATTTATCGTTGGTATCAAGAATTTAGGATTGGTTGTACCAGACTCAGTGATGATCTTCGTGATGGGCGTCCGCGAACTGCTGTTGTTCAAAAAAAATATTGATGCTGTGCGTGAAATGATAGAGTTGGATACGCATATTACATACCGTGCGATTCAGTCAACCCTAGGCATCGACATGAAACAAACACATACAATATTGCATGAATATTTGAATGTAAAAAAACTCTGTGCTCATTGGATTCCCCACAATTTCACCAATGCTCAAAGAAAAAAATTGTGTAAAATGTTGCTAGGATATGCTCAAGAAGTTCATGGCAGGATCATCAAATCTGGTATACGACGTCTACATAAGCTGTATTCCATTTGCCACTTGGTTCACTTAAATCAGTTCAGATAAATTAGACAGCATGACTAAATGAACTGAATTAAGCATTCTGATGCTCTTATTTGGGTGAATTACTTCAAAGTAAATTAGAATCTGTAATTCTAGTACTGAAAATAAAGTCAGCGAAGTAATCCAGCGAAATAAATAAGTGATCTGGATCAGTAGATGTAAGTTAGATCTGATCCAAGTGGCAAATGGAATACGCCTATAAGTGACGAAACTTGGATTTATTCTTATGATCCTGAAACTAAACGTCAATCTGCTGTTTGGGTCTTTCAAAGTGAACTAAAGCCAACAAAAGTTGTTCGTGCCCGAAGTGTTTCGAAAAAAATTATCACTTTATTTTTCGATTTGTTCGACATGTTGCTACTATGGCTTTAGAACATCATAGAACAGTTAATACTGAGTGGTATACAACAATTTGTTTGCCACCAATAATTGGCGAAATTAGAAAAACCAACATGAGACGACGAATCAATCTGCAACACGACAATGCCAGCTCTCATACAGCAGCTCAACAAACAGTCGAATATTTGAAGCACTAAAACATCGAATTAGTGTCTCATTAGTAGCGTTCGATTTGCACCAAAACTCAGTTAATCTCACCTCACCTCAGTTTGACAGCTTTTTTGTGCTGTTCTATTTGCACTGACATAACTGAGATCAAGTGAGACACTCACCTCCCCCCTTGCCGATGCTGCACTACCTATTTCACTGGTGCGTACTGAGATTTTCTACTCAGTTAAGAGTGGGGGTAGAATTCGTTATGTTTTGTTTGTAGTTTGAATATTTGGAAGTTATTTAATATATTTTTTAAATTGTACATGTTATTATAAATCATGTGTCACAGCTAACTGCCAACAAAAACATCAAGCAAATCATGTGTTGTCCGCGAAATGATACTACAACGTTCGTCACGTAACTGACTCAGTTCAGACCTGTCAAAACCCGTTCGATTTGTTAATTAAATTTGAAAAAATCAACTTGCCTCCGCCAGGATTTGAACCCGGACCTTCCACTTTAGACACACCTCTGTGGTCTAAGTGGTAGGACGTTCGCGGCCCTAGTGGAAGGTCCGGGTTCAAATCCTGGCGGAGGCAAGTTGATTTTTTCAAATTTAATTAACATTCACCTGACTTATAAAGTCATTACAATTATATAAACCGTTCGATTTGTCATCGAAAAAATATCATCTCATTTCAGACAATCTCAACTCAGTTGAAATGAACTGAGGTGAGATTGTTTGCAAATCGAACGCTACTATTGTCCTTATACCCCTGATTTATCACCTAATGACTTATTTATTTTCTCTTTAATAAAAAACAAAATGCGTGGTCAACGATTTATGGCAACTGTAGAAGCTGTTGGGGCTTATAAATCGCATGTTTTGGCTCTATCACTTGAGGACTGGAAAAATGTTTTAAAAACTGGTTTGAGCGTATGCAAAAGTGTATACATGTTAAAGGAGAATATTTTGAAAAACAATAATGTTACTTGTTCAATTTTTTATGTGTTTTTTTCTCATACTTTTCCGAAATTTTAGCAGCAACCCTCGTATATATATATAAATAGTATTTACGTTAATTTAATAAATACAAATATCACTTACCGAGTTCTGCGCCGATAGAATACCACACTAAGTAATAGGTAAGAGGCGTGTATTTATTTATTTATATTTATTTTTAATAAGTTTTTTGCTCAAATGCAGTATAGTGATCTAAGTATTTTCTTTTTCGGCGAAACTAAAGACTTATTAAAATGACTAATTAGGCAACTTTTGTTCAATTTAACCGAGACCGTAACTGTTGTATATAGTTCTCGAAGTTGCAATGGTGAGCCTTTAAATCTGAAAAGATCGTTTATAGAGTGTGCATTTTAAATGGCGCACCATTGATTGCTATTTGGAGAAGTAGCTATGAAGTCGGTTAAATTAGCAAACAAATTCTATTTTATAAGACTACTTTAAAGAGCGAAACAAATTTTTTTTTTTTAGTTCAATAGCTCTTAAAATAATTATCGCTACTTTCTTATTTTAAATGGGAACCTATTTGCTTATCGAATCATTTCTTTTTTCAACGAATACAACGTTCAGTGGCCCTCACATTACAAAATTTTTGAGAAAAATGCGTATTATATTGACACTAATTTATATCAAACCATCTAGGAATCAGCATGCTATAAATATTAAAATTTATTGAAATTTTTCACAAAATTGTCGGGTTGACGTTTAATAATTAATAAAACAAAGGAAAATACTATGATTTGTTCATTTGTTTCTTTCATAGCACCCTGGTTCGATTCCCACAGGCGACAAATTTTCATAATTTGAAAAAGCTATCCCTGTGGCTCCTCCACCACTAACATGTTTGGGGGCCGTGATTTGACGACTGGTAACTGCACTTCACGCGCAAAATATATCACTTACCGAGATCTGCTTCAGCAGAGTGCCACACCCAGTAATGGGTAGAAGGCGTGATGATATATTTATTTATTTATTTATTTATAGCACGCTGATTCCTATGCTATTTGAATTAAATTAACATCAATTTAATGTGTATGTTTCTAAAAAAAATTGTAATGTGAAGATACTGAACTTTATATTCGTCGAATTCAGGAAAAATACTGTAACGAATAAACAAATAAAAAAGATGGGTTTCCATTTAAAATGGATTTTAGTACCCGGGTTCGATTCCCACAGCCGACAAACAGTTTTCACAACATTAAAAATTTGAATCGAATCAGTGCAGTAGTTTTCAGGATAGCTAGCGACCATTTTGTTTCAAGATGGCGGACTGGACTTGTACTAAGTCAGAAACCTTCGCGGGCGTGCGCACAACAACTTAGCAAAGTTGCATCGCAATCGGATGAATGATATAGGAACACATACGGGATAAACAAACAAACAAACATTCATTTTTAAATATATAGATAGGAAAGTTGCACCCCGTATTTTAAGAACCACACATTAGAGCAGGGTGGATAAAAATCGTGATTTTTTTTATTTAAATCAGATTTTTTTGATTTAAATTAGATTTTTTAATTATTTTTTTAAAAACGAGTATTCTGAATAAATTTTTTAAATATTATGTATTGTGTAATGTTTTCAAAAGAAATTCTGAACAACGTTTCAAGTGTTGGAATGGTGGATGTCCCAAAAAGATGAATTAGGACCAAATAAAGATATAATATTGAAAATTATAAAATCACTTTTATGCGCCACTTCGTCTTCAGCTTATGTTGAGCGAGTTTTTTCGTAATTTGGACTTGTGCATTTAAAATTGAGAAACCGACTAGAAACTGAAAAGGCTAGGTCTTTTTATTTAAACATTTTAATAATAATGTACCACTAAATGAATAAACGTTTCTACTTTTTTTTTGTTATTTGAATTGTTATATTTTCATATTCAAATGTTTATGATTTATTAAAACATGTTTTTATTTTTTCAAAGTGATTTTTTTGTATTTTTAATTTAATAAATACATGTACAATAATAAAAATTATTCATTTATGTTTAAATTATTAAATTTAATTTATCTTGATTTAAATCAATGATTTTTAAAAAAAATCACTTGATTTAAATCAATTTGATTTAATTCTCTCAACCACAGAGTAAATAAATATACAGAGCGAATGTAAGCATGTTTGATGGGTGAGGGACGCGTTGCCATGAAGCGGAAGGGGTATCCACGAGAAAACGCGGGAGCGCCATCTTGGTTTGCGCCACATTATCTAATATCTAATAGAAAATCACTGTATTTGTTTAACAGTATGTTACACATAGTATAAACATGTACTAAAAACACAAAATGTTAATTAAAAACTCATGTAAACACTGAATATAATCACTTTTTATCACGCATGAAATTTCTGTCTGGCGCAAACCAAGATGGCTACTTCAAAACTAAGTGGCTACAATTGTAAACAACACCCGCCCCCTGTTGTTTTATTTCCTCTGTGCTCTCAACCCTGCATTAGAGTAGTCTTATAAAATAGATATTGCAAATTTAACAGACTTTGTAACTCTCATACTTCTCGAAATATCATTGGTGCGCCACTTACAGCGAACAACCTGTATGTACATTAATAACAAAAATCTTTCTTTCATTTATTATCTACACACACAAATATTCTATCTGTTTAAAGTTGCCACACCACAGTACCTACAGTAAAATAAAAATCCCAGAGTCACAGTGCAGTCTTGTTCATTCAGTTTTCAAATCCACTTCCACAAAGTTGTGGTTCCAATATCTTACTTCACGAAGGTCAAAAAAGTTATAATGGCACACCACGCCACAAGCCAACCGTAAAAACTTTACCATTAACAAACTTTCCATTGAGTTAGAATTAAAAATACATGGTTATTGTCATTCACTAATTACAACTAAATTTAGAAATACCTGTTCCTGTTACCATGTCTACTGAAATTAATCTATAAACATAAAATATAAATATATCATCACGCCTCTTACCTATTACTGGGTGTGGCACTTTGCCGAAGCAGATCTCGATAAGTGATATATTTATGCGCGTGAAGTGCGGTTACTAGCCATCAAATCACGCCCCCCAAAGATGTTAGTGGTGGGGAAGCCAGAGGATTTTTTTTTTAAATTGGTGAAAGAGTTTTGTCGGGTTTGGGGATCGAACCAGGGTTCTTAAGATCCACTTGATATCACTGAGCCATTATCCCATGTATTTGTTTAACTAGGCAAAAAAGTAGGAGATATATAAATAATGTTTTTCTCTGCACAAGAGCAATGATGAAAGTCTATGGAATACTAAAAAAGTAAATTTGTTTCTAGGTAGCACTGAAATGGTCGTGAATCACTTTATTTCGCTAGTTATGGGGTAGGTGGCTCAGTGATATCAAGTCGGTCTGTGGAAATAAGAACCCACGTTTGATTCATTGTAGTCAAAAGGTTTTTTAAAGGACTCGCAACTTTGGCGTCATCTATAAATTGGATAAAAAGTCAAAAAAATTCAAAATAAAAATGTTGTACTCTCAATGGACTCACTTACATTAAAGAAAAAGTTATATGGTCATATCAAATAAAGGAGATCAAAAAAAAATCTAGAAAATTTACTATTTTTTATCCTTCTAATAGATACAAGTTCCTTAATGTTTATTATCAGTGGCGTACGATGAGTTTTAGAGATGGGTATTCTTTTTACTTTCTTATACACAATATAAGGAAGTATTGGAATCGTGAAAAAAATCGTTGACGAGATTTTCACGGAAATACGTGTTTTGAGGTCCACTTAATCCGTTTTGATCTTTTTTGTCTGTGTGTGTATGTGTGGGTAGATGGATAGATGTGTGTCCGTGTGTGCAATATCTCATGAACGAGATAAGATTTTTTAACGAAATTTGGTAATTATAAGTTTCATGAAAATACGAAGAGCTGAGTTGATTTTGAATAAAATTGAAAAACCGGAAGAGGAACTTTACTGGACACACAAAACAATAAATTCCATTTATTTCAAAAATGAAATAAGTTACGAAAAAAAGTTTCAAATAAAAGATGTTAGCAAAAATATTTGGAACATAAAATGATATTTGCAATTTTCCTGTATATGCGTCTAATTTTGAGAAAAACTAATTTTTATATTTAATAATATATTACAATAATCATAGTAGCAATATAAACAAAAAACATAAACATGTTTAACATTTATATGTCAAATAATAATTGATAAACGCAAGGAGCAAGTCATAATTGTTCAATTCAGCGTTTTTGATGCTATATCAATTTCATTGATCAAATAGTAAGTAATTTTATATTTCTATTCATATAAGTTTATTTATATAAAATTTTGTTAGGAAAAAATATTACATATGCTGTGTATAAGAAAGTCGTGTGGTGCCCATACCAGATTTTTGTTGTAGGGTTTCGTTTGTTTTCAAATTTTACAATATTAAAAACAACATTGCTATTCTTGATAAAAGTCTCCACCTCTCTTTTTCTATTATTTCTAGGATGTCCTCACTTTGCACATATGGACAGCACGCCATTGTTGATTATTTATTTAAATATGATTGTTTTTCACAATTGTAATATGAATATATCCTTGGAAAGGTTAGCGACTTGACTAATCTATGTATGTAAATATTATTTTACAATTCGCAGACAACCATAAAAATATTTACATATTAATTAATACTAGTGATTAACATAGATGTAATATCTAATTTATTTACAAATAAACTATTATTACAAATTCCCACAATATTAATATATAAATATAATAAATAAATATATCATCACGCCTTCTACCCATTGCTGGGTGTGGCACTCTGCTAAAGCAGATCTCGGTAAGTGATATATTTTTGCGCGTGAAGTGCGGTTACCAGTCGTCAAATCACGGCCCCCAAACATGTTAGTGGTGGAGGAGCCACAGGGATAGCTTTTTCAAATTATGAAAATTTGTCACCTGTGGGAATCGAACCAGGGACCTCAGGATCCACAGGCCGACTTCATACCACTGTGCTAGCCATCCCATAAATATTAATTAATTTCCTAATTAATTTTACTAGATTGTAACAACACAAATTAAATTACATATTCTTCAAATTAAAATAAATATATCATCACGCTTTCTACCCACTATTGGGTGTGGCACGTTGATTTATTTTTAGCTTGAAGCGCGGTTAACAGTCGTCAAATAATCCTTCCTCAAAAGGGTTAATTGTGGGCAATGGGGTAATTTTAATGTGGAGAAAAATCCGCAGACCGACACTTTACTACGTTAGGCTAATGCCCTGTTTCATCAGCAAAAATTAAATTTTAAACTTGGTTTAAAGAAATAAAAGCAAATCGAATGTATGACAGCAATGTTAATTATTTCATTTGACATTTAATTTTGATTTGCTTTTATTTATTTAATCCATATTTAAGATTTAATTTTTGTTGGTGAAACCGGCCATAAGAACAGTACCTACAATACTCTGTTTTTTAACTTGGAGTAATTTAAATTTTAACCGCTAAACTGACGCTTCTGATTGGCTAGTGCTTCGTCCAGTTTACACTGTACATACATTTTACATTTGATGCCTGATTTGATGTATCAGAGCTGTCATAAATTGCGAGGTTATCTATTTTCTTGTTGGATTTTTGTATTTCTGTGACATTAAAATAAATCAGTTCTTTTAAGATCTGATTATATCGATATTATTTGTGTTTTTTTTTCATTGAGCTTTTTATATTTGAATTTTGCTTTTATCTTTAAAGAACTAATATTTGATTGTGGTGGTTATATTCTTGCAGTTTTCTCATTTCCTTTGCTTTATATTTGAATTTTGTTTGTAATTATTTATTTTAAATCATGGATGTAAAGTGTAGCACAAGTACATAATTTTCACCTCCAAAGAAAAGAAAACGCCTTGACTTGGAGCATTTACCTCTCGCTGAAAACCAGTGCATATTAAATATGTACAAAAATTTAAAACATAACCCCAGTAAGAATATGACAGCAATAATAGAAATTTCTTATACAATGGGTAAGTGATCAAATAAAATGATATATTTTGGCGTCATGACAATAAATTTCTTTCTGTAGGAGTAGCAAAATCTAGTGTTTATCGGGTAGTTAAAGAATATAAACGGACAGGATCTGTTACACCTAAAAAATGTGGAGGAAGGCCGCATGTCGTTGCAGAATTCAACGAGTAGGTATGTAAAGAACTCAGTACGGCGGATAGTACATGAATTTTCCACTGGAACGAACTGCCCACTTTAAATAAAAGTATTTAAAGTACATATTATTTTTATTCATATAATCAAATATACGGAGTGAGAAATTAGAGTTTATAATGTCATTTGTATTTTAAAATAAGTTCCATGAGACTTAAGGTGGTTCTATCATGACAGTCTCATACAAAAGTATACGTGACCTAAAAAGTTTACAAAAATAATTATTACATTTTTGTATGGTATAGGTTATTAACAGAATTAATATTTCGCTGCAAATATCGTATAATTAATAATAACATTGAATATATTAAATAAAACTATTTAACTAGTTTATGAAATTCAGTAACATACCAAAATTTTTGCAAGTGAATGTTTCATGCCAACCAATAGCAGTGTAAGATTTTACACAGCAGAAGCTATGACAACAAGGTTAGAGCCACAAGCGGCCAGTCGGTACGAAACGTAACTGTATTATCGATACATCCTGTTGACAGTTCATAAGAAAAATGAGAAAAATGCACCAAAGCAATTATTATCAACTGTAACAACAAATAAATAAATATAAAATGCTGTAATATTTTTTTTTGTATTAAAATGAATATATTTTACTGATCGAAATAATAACATTCATAGTTCATCTCTGTCTAGTGTCTACCTGTGCTGTGCAACGTTGCCAAGCATTTCTGACAGTTCTATTGATTAGCATAGAATATCCAACTTTCATCGCCAATTTCTTTGAAACTAATCCGGTAAGGCATGGATTTTTAAATTCTCATACCTTTATCTTTCTATGATGTACTGTGTGTTAGTTTTTTGTTAAAAAATATGTACAATATATGAATTTATTACGCAGTAAGCTGCCTCGCGACGTACAGTTCCTATAACGCCAATGCATTTTTGATCGACTTTGGTCAACTTTAACATTACATTACTCAGCTCAACAACGGTAAACTTTAAAAAAAATTTGCATACTAGTGTAGAAACACATGAAAAATAACATATTTACATTTCATTATAATCCGGGTTATATGCTTCCGTGATAGTACCACCTTAATCAGTACAGATGTGTACGGATTTTTTGTATTTCGCGCGAACAAAAACCTAGTAACTTTCTTTGGTAACATTCTATAGTGTAAAACTGACATGTGCATTTACTCCTCCTGGTTAAAAGACAGACCATAGGTACTACAAGGTACGGTACTGCACTATCATGGGCGTCCACAGAAATTTTTCCAGGGGAGGGCGAGTCGCAAAAAACTCTCAGATATACATACATTTCTAAAATATTTTTTTTTACATAACATAAATACAAATACACATAACAAATGGATAAAAAATATTTAAATTTGTGAAATAAATTACTAGTCTTTATCGTCTGGGTTTGAATTGAAGAGGAAGGACAATTTTCTAATAACTCTTCCATAAATTGACACCATTTCTTCAATAAATTCCGATTTAGCAGTTTTACAGTTTTTATTTTCTAATATTTTGTGTCTGTGTATACTTAAACTTAGATTATTCAATCGTTACGATAGGGAACATGTCGCTAGCTGGCCTTAATAATACTGCTGGAAATTCAATTTCAGTTTGAATTTATAATCTTTAAACTTATAATTTAATTTTTATTTAATTTATATATACATATACAGTGTGGTGGCCACGATTCTCGAACATAGGACTTTAACATGTAAAATAACATTGTTTTAAATTTCCTGCTTCCTAATTATTTAAAAGAAAAAAGCTTCAAATAAAATTTTAGGGCATAAAATATGAAATTAATTTTGCATGCTTTGTAACGGCACAAATTAGATCTGAAAATGACTAAAATTGTCTCAAATCTATCGATAGCTATGAAATTAACATAAAATTAAACAAATGTTTGTCGTTCAATCTGTCAAAACTGTCAGAATAAATTCTTTATTTATTATTTCATTTATTTTGACAAATAAAACGTCAAACATATGTTTAATTTTGTTACAATTTCAAGCCTATCGATAGTTTTGAGGCAATTTTCGTCATTTTCAAATCTAATTTGTGTCGTTACAAAGTATGCAAAATTAATTTTGTTTATTGGTTCAGATGCAGAATTTTATGCCCTAAAACTTTTATTTCAAGCTTTTTTGCTTCAAATATTTAAGGAAGCAGGAAATTAAAAAATTATAGTTTCACATGTTAAAGTCCTATTTTAGAGAGTCTTGGTCACCACCCTAGTTAATATCCAAGGGGGGCCGCGCGCCCCCTTGCCTCCCCCTGCGGACGCCCATGTGCACTATACTGATAGCTGTTTATTGGTCTGGTATGAATTAGTAGCGGTTACCAGGTTAACATCGATCGTCGCAGTCAGAACGGGAACATGGGTAAGCGGTAATTTTTACGTGATGGGCATAAAAAATTGTCATTGGTTCTGTGTTCGATATCTATCTATTTTTTCTATTAGGTTGGCAAACTGCGGCTCTTTGAGTAGCTGATTTAATTTATGTTTATATTATAAAATACAAAATTATCGTGCGCCATGCTTATAAAACAGGGCTGAACACGATGTGCGCTAAGCAAAAATGCAAAAATATAGTTTTTGCGGCTACAAGAACGAGAAATCCCAGTCACCTTACTGTTTAATAAAATGGCAATATCGCATCAAATGTGTGACAACAATGTAAATATCATCATTCGTTTCCTTTTATTTATTTAAGTCAAACATAAAATTTAAGTTTCATTGGTGCAAACCTTTGAATATAAAGACACCAGGAAGGAGGATGTACTCAAAATTGTAGCGACCAAATTTAGGTGTCTCAAAATGGCGGCTCTTAGAGTTTGTGCTTACCAGTGGCGTAACATACAATATTTTTAGTAAATAGTAAAATATGATGTATTAAGAATAAAACAGGAAAATATATTAAAATGACAATTATAAAAGTAATTCTGATAAAATATTACGATAAAAATAATAATTTTTATTACGAGTTTTCGCTTTCCATGAATTTTAAAGGAAAAATAAATTCACAACATATTAAATGCAAATAGTATTTATTGGCCTTTAAACAATACAATTTTATTATAATAACTTCGAATTTTATCTTCGTTTGATATATTTTTGCACATAAAATGTATTCTTAATGCTAAGTATTTACTTACTATACATTTAATTAAAACAATTTTATGACTACACATAACGAGTTATCGTGAAATGGCATATGTGTAAATAAATTATTAGAAATTCGCCTTAAAACAATATTATTAACAATGGCAGTTAATTTTAAATTTGGTTGCGATAGCTGTTCCCTTATTACGGTTTCAGTTATTTTACAAATTTTCACAACGTCATTATGTGGATAACATAGTCCACCTTTATTTTTAAGATCAATTAGTGAATTGAGTAAATTATTTTTGTCACCGACAAGTGAATTAACACAATGTTCTCATTTCAAAGTTTTTCTTATTTTATTAACCACAAACCCCGCAATATAAATTACAACCTGCGGCGAATATTCTGTTAAAGAAACACTATTTAATGCATAGTTGTGATCATTAATATTGTAATCACATTCTTAAAATGAGACCCCAATTTAAGCGAACACGAGTTACACTCATACAGGAAACAAGTCGACTTCGTTTTGAGCCAATCAGAACGCGTAATTTCAGTGTCTCAATATGGCCGACTTCCGTCGCTCATACTTCAATGCTAGCAGATGGGGTATCCTCCTTCCTGTGTCTTTATATTCAAAGGTGCAAACGAACGGTGCAATGTTCATTTATTTATTTACAACAATCTTTGATAACGTCATATCTTACAATATTGATTTAGCAGTTCTTGTACCGTACACTCATACCGAAATCTGCCAATGCAGAATGGGCTCATCTTGTACCATAATCGAAAGAACAAGAATGAATACTACAAATATAAAATATGTATTGAATAATAGTTATTATTGAAAATAATAGTTAAAAAATAATGTTTTACATCAGAGATATATAAGCGATTATAAATACAGTGACATCACATGTTCGAAGGTTCTCATTGGCCACAAGTATTTTCTCGAGGTAAATAAGAGACCTATGCGGAGTAGAACGCAACTAAATATGACAT
Source organism: Pterostichus madidus (assembly GCA_911728475.2). Taxonomy (NCBI): domain Eukaryota; kingdom Metazoa; phylum Arthropoda; class Insecta; order Coleoptera; family Carabidae; genus Pterostichus; species Pterostichus madidus. The sequence continues at coordinate 12,751,050 of OU452315.1, forward strand.
TTCAGCATTGGTTTTCCAAACTGTTCGCCGTTTGTTGGTATGTACGTGTTCAACATGTTGTGCATTTATTACTATAATTTAATTTCATGTTCTTGGGCTTGCAACTTCTATAAAATATGATTTTCAACATAGTAAGAATATTTTTCAAGAATTCAATCGTTTATTATTTGCACTCTTTGATCGAAACAGGTTAAGTACCACCAGGGCCTGGACAGCTGCATTAGTTACTCTGTTACGCGATTTTTAATGCCATCTCTTGCTGCCCCAAATGAACTAAATCAATTTAAAATTAATAACGGGAATCATAGTAGGTAATATTTAAATGGTTGACATTGTTAAACAAATTACATATTTAAATGTTTGACAAACGGTGTTTTATATTTTGACAAGTAAATAATAAACATATCTGTCGTTATTATTGCAATCTATATTTAATGGTGAGTAGATATCTTTTATAATTTTATATTTAATTTTATGCTTTTTTATAATTTTAGGAGTGTCTGATACCACATTGTTGTAGAAAAATTGTAAAAATGTGTTTTTTCCATGTTTTACCACGAAATAATTCATTACAAAAACATTGCTGGAAAACAATAATAATAGAAATAATTTAATTGATATGCTTTATAGTAGTACCCTTAAGCACAATGTCGTTTATAGTCTTCATTTTCAAAATTGACAGTATCGATATACATCATCAAAAAGAATCAATATTGGGGCTGCCCCACATACTGACCAATGTAAGTAATTAATACAATATTGTGAAATTTGTAACTTTTATAATTATGAAAATTCTTTTATCGTAAATATAAATTCATTTTCAACAATTCGAGATTAAAATATCACATCTCTATCAAAAACAGCAGAAACAGCAACATATAAGAATACGGATACTGAAGAAAGTAGAGAAATGATAAATGAGAGTGTGCATAAGAAGGCGAAAATGTACATTATTCATATTTATTTGTATTGCATCCTAGTATGTGTTAAATAATATTTTAAACATGATTAAATAAAACTAGATTTTTGCTAATTGTTTGTTTTTGTTGTTTGTAATATATTTTGATTTTAATAATTTTGAAATATTTTAGTCAATACGATCACGAGAATGATAAATATGTATCCTATATTATCGGTATTTTTAATATTAATTACTTGGGGCAACAAGAGATGTCATCAGTAACTGCGTAACAAACTTTTGTTATAGCTGTCCCTTCTTCTATGGTTACTTGTTCGGTGAGTACCACTGAACCGAACTTAGGACATCACAGCTCCAATACTAAACTTTAAAAAATTATATCTCTTGTAATATAAAGAATTTTCAATCCGCGTTTTCATTGATCGTCATAGTTTATCATGCAGTTTCATAAAAAAATAACAAAAAATAAATAAAAAATAGATACAGTGGCCCATTGCAAAACTGGAATATTCTGGTGTAAACAATTAGAAATGGTTTTGTGGAATATTGAATTTTCATTAAATTTCTTTGTTATTAAAGCACAGAGAAGACCGGAAAAATATTTTTTATTTTTAGAAAATTACCTTGTTATTAAATATATCTACCAAAATTTTTTATAATATTACAAAGCGGAAAAGAAATAAGGATATTCGTTAGTATCGTGGTTGTAAGATAAAAATATATTTCAAATGCAGATAACAGTGCGTTTGTGTGACTTAGTAAATATTTGTCATTATTCAAAAACAAATAATATATCGACTGAAACTATACAGAGTGAATCGATACGACACCGTAATGGGTTATAAATTTGGTGTACAGATTACAAAAAAGAAATATTATTTATTGTTAATTTACAAAAATAAGTGTCCTTTATTTGAAGTGTACATTTTAGTACCACTAGTTTAACAGCAAATTTAATTAATGTATTAAATACAAATAATTTATATTACGCAATATTAGATAATTACATAATAAGTAATTATTCGTAAGAAATGTTTATAATTTTATTTCCTTATAATCAAAATTAATAATAGTATCCTCATATTACATATCTTGGGCAGAGAGAAAAATCCATGATTTTTCAGAAGGTACAATTTATTTGATTTCCGCTACCGACAAATAATTTCCATCACGTTAAAACTATCCTTGTGCCTCCCACTCCACTAACATCTTTGAGGGCCGTGATTTGACGACTAGTAACTGCACTTCACGCGTATAAATATATCACTTAACAACATCCAGTAATGGGTAGAAGGCGTGATGATATATTTATATATTTGGTCAAATATTTCAGATCGCAAAAACGTTTAATAAATTTATATCCATATTTGGAAAGCAGTGACATGTATCATACAATAGTATATTAAAGAACTAGTTTCATAAAACAATCTGTTAACACAGGAGTCCAAGTTTTACAAATGACGAGTGCGATAACAGGCCGCATGAAACGGGTTCTTTATAATATTTTTTCTATGTAATTTTATACTTATGTTAGATTAAAAAAACTGCGACTTGTCAAAAATATAAGTTGGTGTTTTTTATGAGTTGTGTTGGTAGTAGGGTTGTTGATTTTACGAATATTCGAAAATTCGAATGTTCGAATTTTTTGAACATTCGAATTTAAATTCGAATTTTCGAATATTTCGAATTATTCGAAGTTTTGAATTTTTTGAACATTCGAATTTTCGAATTTTTTGAATTTTTCGAATTATTTGAAATGTTTTAGATCCTAACGTGGTATGAATTATTTTCAGAATAAACTCATTTGCAGAGTTTTGTATTAATTCATAAGTAATTATTATTAATAAAATTTCGTTACACTGTCAAAAACGTTATATTTAAAACGTTTTTGTATCCTTTTTATTCTCATTTTAAAACGTTTTACTAAAAATCCATAGCATTTAGATGGGCGGTTAAGAGAGTAGATGGCTTAATTAAGACGCCTAACCTTGCAGAGTTTTTGCAGAATACTTCGCCGAATTTATCATTTAATTCGTGTCCGACTTTTCACGAATTATGCGTGAGCGTACTTGGAGATGACAGATGGCGTTAATTAATTGGCAAAAAATTGGAAAATTCGAAGCTTCGGAAAATTCGAAAATTCGAAAAGTTCAAAAAATTCGTAAACTCAAAAATTCGAAAAGTTCAAAAAATTCAAAAATTCGAAGATTCGAATTTTTTTTGACGAAGTTCAAAAAATTCGAATGTTCGAATGTGTCGAAATTCGAAATTCGGTGGAAATCAACAACCCTAGTTGGTAGCGCTTCACATAACAAAAGACATAAAAAAAATCATATTTTTTGACAATTAATCAATGTTTTTTTCTGTATTGTGAATGTTGTCAATTTTGTATGATTCTAGCAAATTCTTTTAGTTATATTTCAACATAGACAATTTGCAATTTTGAGGTTATATGTCATTCATCTGTCAGATTTAAGAGCATTCATACCACTCACACAAAATAAAAAGCGCCAAAAACATTGCGCTTATAGATCTCCTTAGCAACGTGTTTATAGTGCGTTTATAGAGCTATAAGAACACCAAAATTAAAAAATTATTTACAAAAATCGTATAATTCCATATCACAGTTACGACGAATCTTTTACCACAGTTTACAAACCATGCAGAGCGACGTTCAATTTTCTCTTAATAAACAATAACTAAAAATCTTCAACAAACAAATAAACCAAACATAATTGAACGTTGTGATAAAACCACTTCCGCATTCAGAAACTAATCATTCTATATGATGCACTTTCTCTAGTCGCGAAGCAATTTGTTATTATATTATTTATATTCCCGCATATCGTCACGGTTGGCCAGCCGGGTTGATTATTATAAACGCCAGTGACGTCACCAACATGAATAAGCGATTATTTATACGATTTTTGCTAATGATAGTGTTTAATATTCGCAATGGAACATTTTTATGGCAATGAGGTGATGATTTTTCCCCTAATAGTAAACAATTTCTTTACGAGAAACTTATTATCTAAGGAGGAAAATTATATAAAAGATATCGTTGAAGTTATGTATACATTACATATTTCCTGTCTTAGAGGGAATTAAATAATATGCGTATATTATTGGCTTGTATTTAAACAATCGGTAATAAATATTAGGTAGTGTAGGTTTGCATTAAAGTCGTCAGTGCTACATTTAAACAATATTATTATTGTTAAGACATTAATACGTCGGACGTTTCGAGATACCACGCATCTCTTCATCAGCGACTACAAAAAATACATAAATCAAAATCAAATATCTGGACAAAGCCGTAGTCAAAAATATAGAAACTTATCAACAAGTCAAGTCTCCATACTGTAATTGGACGTAGTTAAAAAGGAACCATCCCACAATGAGGCAAAAATTGAGTTTGGGTTGAAGTTAGATTTTATGTGCAGCAAAATAGAACCGAGCCACAACTGTTATTTGGTAATAAAAAAATCGCATAGAGCCAAACTGCAAACTTAAACTGAATATATGATGGTGTTTTACAAAACAGAACCAGAAAGCTTGGATCGTTTTTACGAATTTAGGAATTAATGGTATGAGGGATGGTTCCTTTTACTACCCAGTGACACTCTACTCAAGTTTGTTTTAACTTGTTTTAATTCAGTATATGTTCTGGTTTAGAATAGTGAACATGCTATTGTGTTTTTTATTTTATTAATAATTATTATAATGAAAAAAATAATTGGTTAAATAATTGGGAAATAGTATTAAAAAAAGAAAAACCATATTCTATTTTTCTGCGTCAAGATATTGACGGCTATGTTACAGAAATTGATTTACAAAAAAAAAAAATTTGGCCGAACTACTAACACATTGCTTTCTACAAAGGACCTCACTGTTCTCTGGTCTGATGGAAAAGCCGTATCAGAACCAAAACTAAACGACATCAAATCTATTTTATACCTTATTCCAAACGATTGTCTTTCTTTTTATAATGAACTGTTTGCTGATACGGACGAAGTAGATGATATTGACGGATTTGGTGCTAGAATGAATTTTACTATTAAAGATGAATAAATATATTTCATTTACTTTGATTTCGTAACAATTTTATTTATTTTGTTTACGAATATTGTTTATTTTTAATAATAATAATAATAATAATTTCTAATAAAATATATGGAAACCAAGCTTACTTTTATTTTTTGTGCTTATTATTGTTTTTTACAAAGAGAACCATCTATTAAAGTTAAAGAAAATTCGGATGCCGCCTGGATTCGAACCAGGGACAGTCTAATTGCTAGTCAGACGAGATAACCGCTACACCACGGCATCGCTGGCAAGTTGAAGGCGACAACCGAACTTTCTTTAACTTAGTGTGTGTCTGTGCAACTTTTGTTCTCCTAGACTCCGACTAAGTCGGCATTGACAGAGAGAAACTGTTAAGTGCGGCGACACCTACGATTTTGTAGAAATCTAACTGTAACAATGAAAGAAGTAACAATGACTCATATCATTCCAATTATAGTATAGAGACTGATAATCTATTAAAGTTAAAGAAAATTCGGATGCCGCCTGGATTCGAACCAGAGACAGTCTAATTGCTAGTCAGACGTGATGTAGCGGTTATCACGTCTGACTAGCAATTAGACTGTCCCTGGTTCGAATCAAGCCGGCATCCGAATTTTCTTTAACTTTAATAGATTATCAGTCTCTATACTATAATTGGAATAATATGAGTCATTGTTACTTCTTTCATTGTTAAAGAGAACCATGTCACATTTTCAATTTTTTTTTAATATTCACTGATGAAAATCGAAAATTCTTTATGTATCTAAAAAGCCGTGATCTTTAGGCATTCAAATAACATAACTATAGAAACCTAAATAATACGAGTAATTTTATAATTAGTCAATAAGCTTCAAACTTTAAACGTAATTTACTCAAAACTCACTTATTGTGGGTTGGATCCTATTTGCATAACTACGTCCAATTGAGATTGATTTCCTGTTGCGCAGCATAGCAAGTAAAGAAAGTAAAAAAAAAAACTTTCGCATATGTAAACATTTTTTAAGTCAAAAACAGTTTGTCTAAAAATAGGCTTTGATAAGATATGAACCAACTAAAAAATAATAACTCTTATTCAGATGATTTGCAAACAAGCGCAGTTAGATAAACATTCACTAAATAATCGCACACAAGCACACACAAACACACACACAGACACTGATAGCTTGATAAGAGTGCAGCAGTAGTTTGATTCATGCTTGTATGTTCATAATGCTACGAATATGAATATATATGAATTGCAGCATTGTGCGAATGGCAGACGGCGTTTGCAATATGTCTACATGTCTTGTGGAATGTCCAAACGTATGATACACATCGTACAGCTGTCACCATTATCTCGTGGGATATACCCAGCGGCGTAGCAAGCGGGGGTGCAAGGAATGCGATGCACACGGGCCCACGACCGAAACTTTAAATTAAATATTAACAATACAAATTATACAAACTGATAATATGTATGTTAATAGGAACCGTTCGCAATCAGGGTAAGAGTTGAAATAAATGAAATCAAGTAAAAGACCGTTGTCCACGGACAATTCAGACTTGATCAGACTTGTGTCGCGACACGTCACAATACGCGACAGTCGCGTATTGTATAGTTAAGTCATCATTCAATGTGTCTATTGCATTTCGTCTTTTACATTATAAAAAAGAATTAATATTTTGAACAATGGGGGATTCAAGTGGTAGAGCTTTTTAATATATATTTATTAAAATAAATTCTTGACCGTACATCATATTTAATACAATATAAAATCATACCATAAATGATATCTTTATTGCTGAAATATGAAAGTTAAAGTTGAATAATTTAAAACGTTCGCACTGCCATATTGCAATGACGTAGTTGCATTAAGCCAATCACAGAGCTTTGTCTGAAACGTTTGTCGGTACTCAAGAAGACGAAGAAGAAATAAGCATTCAGCATTCTACGATTCTACCAATGACGTATAATACTAGACGAATTATGCCGTATTCAAGTCAATGCAGTGTTGTGAAGCAGAAAGAGATTGAATAACTTGTGGGTCCGCCGGGTGCGCGGCAAGGAGCGAGTACACTTTGATGTTATGCAAGTTGCTCCTTGCCGCGCACCCGCCTCACCAACCAGTTATTCTATCCCTTTCTGACTCACAACAAACGCCGAGGTTATCCGTCTAGTTATGTTTTGTCTGAGGATTCTACTGACAACGACAAGTTACGTGTTATTTATCTCTGTCTTATCTCTCTCTCTCTCTTTAAGCTAAGATGCAACTATGTCATATTCATTTGTTTCGAAAGTTTAAATATTTTTATCATGCTTAATACAAGTTTTTTTTTAAAATAAAAAATTTGGGTATAATTATTTTATTACGTAGATTAATATATAGAAAATTCAAAAAAGTCTTGAAAGGCCTATTTCCGACCTCCTATGTCTAAATCTAGGGAAAAGACATTTAGATGATGGAACACATAAATTATAATTATTAGGTACATACATATATATTTTCTGGCAAGTTGTTTCTTTAGGCATTTCACTTTAATTGATTAATTTTGAAAATACAGATTGCATTTTAACAAAAAATCATTTTAATTAATTTTGATTATCATAAAAATAAAACAACTTTTATTTGAAATTTTTTTTCGAATAAGGCACAAACAGACATAAATTAACGGAATTAAAATGACATTTAAGCCTCTTCACAATACGAAATCAGTAGTTATAGTTAGCATTTATAGTTAACGCTAGAGTTTGACATGCGAAAAAACGAAACTTTCGTCTTGTATTTTTTCCCGCTGATTACGGAATCTGAAGTCAGAATAGGGGGTAATGATCATACTACAGAGAAAAACCCGAAAAACTGTCAAAAAATACTTTTTTTTATGGTTATCGTATGGTGAAATATGTATATGGCGTGTTCAGCTAGTCTGCATATATTTTTCTTATGCATTTTTTCCCGTCGAATAAGAATGTATTGTCGGAATCCAGAATTAATGATGAAAATACTAGGACAAATTTTTAAAACCTCCAAATCACGAGTACTACGTTTTTTTCATGGATATCACGTTTTTCATGAATACATAGCGTGTTCCAATGGTCTGCACTGACCTTTTCTGAGTGATTTTTTCCGCTGATCACGAATTTGGAGTCAAATTTTGGGTCCAGTAATGAAAATACTGAGAAAAATCTAAAAAATGGCCAAAAATCTGATTTTTCCATGGATATTGCATTTTTTATGAATACTCGTACATAGCGTGTTCCTATGGGCTGCATACACCTGTTTCGATTAATTTTATCCGACGATCACGAATCTGTAGCCAAATTTAGGAATCAGTGATGAAAATATTGAGAAAAAGCTGTTATACTCGTATGTTGAAACATTAAAACATTTTTTCACAGTTTTTCGGGGTTTTCTCTTTAGTATACCCATTAACCCCCTATTCTGACTTCAGATTCGTAATCAGCGGGAAAATATAGGAACTACAGGAAAGTTTTATTAGATGTCCAGTTCAAATAACTTATTTTATTTTGTGGGCCTGTGTAATCGAAACAACAAAAATGAATGATAAAAACACAAAATATGTATTAAGTAATAGCTATTAGTGAAAAAATTTGTTAAAAATCATATTTACATCAGAGATATTAGTGATTAAAAATATAATGACATCACAAATCCTGAAGGTTTGCATTGGCTACAAGTATTTTCGCGCGGTAAATAAGTGACATACGCGGAGTAGAACGTAATTAACTATGACATCTCATCACTGGTTTTTCAAACTTTTCGTCGTTTGCTGGTATGTATGTGTTCAACACGTTATATACTTATTACTATAATTTAATTTCGTTTTCTTGGGCTTGCAACTTCTATGATATATAATTTTCAACATAATAAGATTATTTTTCAAGAAATCAATCGTATATTATTTGCTGTCTTTGAACGAAACAAGTTAAGTACTACTGAACCGAACTTGGGACGTCACAACTCCAATACAAAACTTTTAAAAATCATATCTCTTGTAATATAAAGAATTTTCAACTGGCGTTTACATTGATCGAATCGTCATAGTTTATCATGTAGTTTCATAAAAAAAAGTTAGTAAAAAATAGGTGCAGGAGCCCATTGTAAACTAAAATGTAAGTAATTACAATTATATTTACAGTTGCTGTATTATACAACCTATAAAATATATGTATGTATCAATACATTGAAAGGTCGAATAATATCATAATAAAACAATTTATGTCACATATAAAAGTACGGTGGGGTGGGTAGCGTTACGGAGATCCCGAGTTCGATTCCCACTCAAGCTAGAAATTATAATTACAACCACTCTGCGGCTCGGTGAGTCCGGACCCTGTACTGTTCAATTCCTGTTGTACAGAGTAACATAAATACATAATAATATATGAACAGTGGTGTTGTGTGAGCTAGTAAATGAAATTGTAGCATTAAACATAAAAGTGCTGAAGCATCAAAAACAGATGGAATGTAAAGACAAGCTGCAGTCAGCAGGCTGATGTCATCCTCATCATGCCATCATACCAGAGATAATTACAACTAATTATAAATCCTGTTACAGATCTGCTAGACTCTACTATACGCGAATTAGTATTCTTAAAATAAAATAAATATATCAACACGCCTTTTACCCATTACTGGGTGTGCCACTCTGCTGAAGCAGATCTCGGTAAGTTATATCATGGCCCGCAAAGATGTTAGTGGAACGAAAACCACAGGGGTTATTTTCAGTATTTATTTATTTATTTATTCTGCATATCAGAAATTTAATTCCAGTTATACCAACTTATAGTGGAAATCAAATTGTCGCATTTTTAAGGTAAAAAGCAAATTTTAAAGATTTTTTTGCAACTTCTTTATTTGATAGACCATTGATTCCTTCGAGAGTATAAAATTATTATTTTTTTATTGTTTAGATTTTTTATTAGAGTTGTTGATTTTACGAATATTCGAGACTTCGATTATTCGGATTTATTGAACCTTCGAATTTAGATTCGAAAAATTGAAAATTCGAAGCTTCGAAATATTCGAAATGTTCAAAAAAATTCGAAAATTCTAAACATCGAAGTTTTTTTGACGAAGAAATTCAAACTTCGGTGGAAATCAACGACCCTACTTTTTATCCAATTTATAGATAGCGCCAAAGTTGACTCTTTTAAAAAAATCCTTGTTAATCTCAGGATTGGCAAGTCAGAAACAAAATATTCAAAAAGCATTTTAAAGAGGAACGTGTCTCACAATAATTCACCACCGTTAAAAAAAATCGGTAAAACACAAATAATGGCGAACTTTTAACACAAAGTGGGAAAAATCGACCCTTTTTTCATCCTTTTTTCTTGCGCCAAAATTTTATTTTTTAATTTTTTGATCAAATTGTGGTAAATTATTGTGTAGAATAGTTTAATAAACAACACGTGTCAAGATTTATTAAAATCGGTTCAGGGGTGGGATCATGTAAAAATGACTAGCAGTGAATAGTAGTGACTCGTGTCAATTAAGATTATGTAAAAATGAATAGCGAAAACGATATTGTTTTGCGTCAGTTAAATTGTCATTTCTAAACGCAATGTTCATTGTGGGTGAAAACGTTACTCACTATTCACATCTTTGTTTAATTCATTTGTAATTTTTACTCGTCAAAGTTTTTTGACATAAAAATAAAAAGTTACTAAGAATACGATATCGTTTAGAGAAAAACGTAGTGAGTTCACGGAAATGTCCGAAGTTGAAAACGTAGTAAGTGACTAATTTTACGTCATCAATTGAATAACGAATATCGTTTTCACTTAAGTGAAAACGCAATATCGTTTTCACATTTACATGATCCGGGGGCTGTAGACCCGGAGATTAACTGTCTGCCGTTTGAAAAAATGTCATCGCGTTTAAAGTTTTTTTCGTATTATTACACCAGCGAGCGCGCGAGCGCTTAAAGTTCATCTATAGTAATTTAACTTTTGAAATTCTCAAAAATATTTTAGGAGGTGACTTTAGAAGGTAAAAAATCGATTTTTTGAAAATTTTAATAGGTACTAGTCCTTTAACTGACTGAAGTCAGTAAGAATAAAAATAGCAAAAAAATGTTGGTAGATGCAAATTACATCAATTTTCCCTTGAAAATTATGTGTTGTTTATTGCTATGATATAATAGTTATTTATGATATAAGTGGGATAAAAGCATCATTACGATATGCGTGTAAAATTTGCATAACGAGTAGCAGTGCAGTTTTTTACACAACAATTGATATTAATTGGATATTTGACAGATTGAAAAATTTGAAATACGTACAAATGACAACTACAGGGACAATCTAGTAACCAATGATTGCCGATATTGTAGTTATCTAAAATCGATGTCTTTACATAAAAACTATTAGCTCCATTCCTTAGGTGGAAGTCTAACTATAAACACAATCCCATGGTTACCTATATAACTATCTGCTGCCTGGTTCACAGCTTCTTTTAATACTGTAGGTTTTTCTTATTAGAAGTTACGTAGTTCTTTTAGTAAATTAGTTAATTATAGTTTTATATGGAATGGCTAGCTCAGTGGTATGAAGTCGGCCTGTGGATCCTGAGGTCCCTGGTTTGATTCCCACAGGCGACAAATTTTCATAATTTGAAAAAGCTATCCCTGTGGCTCCTCCACCACTAACATGTTTGGGGGCCGTGATTTGACGACTGGTAACCGCACTTCACGCGCAAAATATATCACTTACCGAGATCTACTTCAGCAGAGTGCCACACCCAGTAATGGGTAGAAGGCGTGATGATATATTTATTTATAGTTTTAATACCTTCTTTATAATAAATACTATCATTAATTATTTTATATATATATATATATATATATATATATTTATTATTAATATAAATATATCATCACGCCTTTTACCCATTGCTGAGTGTGGCACTCTGTCGAAGTAGATTTCAGTAATTGATATATTTATGCGCGTCAAGTGCGGTTACCAGCCGTCAAATCAAAGCCCTTAAAGACGTTAGTGATGGAAGGGCCACAGAGGTAATTTTAAATGGGTGAAAATGTTTTTTCGGCTGTGGGGATCGAACCAGGATTCCTAGGATCCACAGGCCGACTTGATACTACTGAGCCATTACCCCATTTTTTTATATATGTATAATTTAATATAAATTTCTCAATTTTCAACAATAGTTTACGCCTATGGAATGTGTTTTATTTATATATACAATTAGTTGAATTTTTCTGTTTAGAGAAGCGGTTTACCTTCGCTTAGAATGATTCCCGCTATGCTATAAATGGAAATGGAACTTTCATGCGTTTCCTTTGTTTTAATTATTTACTGTAAAGGTCTCCATGTTACCGACACCTGTCTCTCTAAGGCAAGTGAATGCTGAATTCTGTACACAACACGCTTTGATTTTTATAATTAACATAACGCTGAATGCGTTTTTACTTCAACTACACTATTTATTACATGACAGGTGTAGATAATTTAAAAAAATGCTGTCAATATAGTAATAATGTGCTGTTATTAATGAGGAATTTATGTGGGAAACTGTATTATTGTGTGCGAGGTATTTATACAGACAATGAGGTTCTCGACTGTAGCCACAGAATAATAAATTAGTCATTTCTTTTAATTTATTTATGATACTGTATGTAACAGGAACTTAATCCCAATGGAACCAGTGCCGGTTTTACAAATTTGGAGGCCTAAGACGGAAGGAAATTAGAGGCCAGTAGCGGGGTGAGGGGGATTATATGCCATATAAGGTATCCAGAAGAAAAAAAATTATACATAAATGTAAATATAATGTATCTTTATATTTAAAAAATCATAAAATACAAATAGTCACATAACGAAAAATTATAAAAGTTGCACCTACACAGGATTAAAAAAATTATTATTATTCAGCCCGTACCTACATGAAGCTAAAATCACAGTCTCATACTAAAATAACATAAAATTAAAAATGAATTATAAAATGCGAAATTTACATTAATACAATTTCTTTTTTCTTGATTTTTCTTCAACGAACTTTGAAATTACATATATCATTACAATCAATGGATTTCAAAATCTCTGCCTCTATATTTAATATGGCTAGTGATACTCTTTTTAAGCATAAAAAAGATTGTTCAGCGGACGCATTTGATAAAGGATGCATTAAATATATTTGTAGGAGAGTCATTATATTTGGAAATGTTGCTTGTAATCTATTTTTAATAATCAATATAGATTTTTTTTTAACTGAGGGATTGTGTGGAGTTAACCTATGTACTTTGCGCTTTTGGACGATGCTACGTACTACTGCTACTGCCACAACGCGACTACACAGTGCTGCCACATGTACTTAGGTATAATAGATACCTAAAACACAAAACAATTCGTTACGGAAAATAGTATTTATAAAATTAAATTCTTATTTTGCATAGTAATTGTATATTAATTTTTTATATATAAAAATTCTAATTTGTATGAAGCCGGTAAAAATCGGAGGCCTGAGGCGGTCGCCTCACTCGCCTTATGACAAAAGCGGCCCTGAATGGACCACTATACCTAAATTTTTTTAAATTTTTTTATTAAACTACATGAGCTGTATTATTCCATTTGCCACTTGGTTCACTCTAATCAGTTCAGATAAATTAGACAACATGACTAAATAACTGAATTAAGCAAACTGATACACTTATTGGGGTATATTATTGAAAGCTAAATCCGAATGAGTAAATCTAGTACTGGGAATAAAGTGAACGAAGTAATATAGCGAAATAAATAAGTATTCTGATTCAGTAAGTGTAAGTTAGATCTGATTCAAATGGCAAATGGAATATGCCTATGATAAACTATGACGATCAGTGAAAACGCAAGTTGAAAATTTCTTATATTACAAGAGACACGATTTTTTGAAGTTTTGTATTGTGGTTGTGACGCCCCAAGTTCGTTTCAAACTTGAAGAAATTTGTTTCTGGGAAGCGCTTCGCGTCCAATGAAGAAGTTGAGAGGGCCGTAGATGAATATTTTCACAGCCTTCCAGACTCTCACTTCCGGGAAGGAATATTGATGTTGGAGAAACGCTGGACCAAGTGTGTTGAAGTCAAGGGAGAGTATGCAGAAAAATAAAATAATTTTTTAACTGAAAATCGCAGTCTGTCATTGTCAGGCCGAGAACTTTTCACCTTACCCTCGTACTCTCATTCAAGGAACTTGTTAAGTCATATAATTAAGTTTTAAAACAATCAAATGTACGTTTAAAAACAATGAACGCCTGATAAATTCAAGTTGTTAAAATCAGTTTTAATAACATAATATAGAATGTAATTTATTTTAATGTATTAATGAGTTTATTTACTTTATTTAATAAGTTTATATAATCAATTAGCCGTTTACGATAAAAACATAACATTATGTAGATATATTCAATTAAAATAGCAATTGGAATGTCCCATAAAATACAAGGAAAACTATCATAATAGAGATAAAAATGAAGTTCAGATATAAATAATGTTATAATCAAGTTTACAATATTATAATGTTATGGCATCTTAATAATCCTTATTGATCCGCTAAATATTTGTAAAAAAAAAGTACGAGTTTTTTTAAGAAATAATGAACCGTAGGAGAGTTTTTTAAGGACGAGTATGATATCTTTCTAAAGCCAGGTCACCAGAAAAAGGCTTTTTGAAATATGTTTGCCCAGAAATGCAATGACCTTTTCAATTCTTGTTTCGGTTCCATATATCTGTGAATCGACCTTTTCGTATTTAAAACAAGCAGAAACAAAACATTGTTCTACTCCTAAGCATGGGCGTCCACAGACATTTTTCCAAGGGGGGACGAGTCGCAAGAAACTCTCAGATATACATAAATTTCTAAAATATTTTGTTACAAAACATAAATACAAATACACATAACAAATGCATAAAAAAATATTTAAATTGGTGAAATAAATTACTAGTCTTCGTCGTCTGGGTTTGAATTGAAGAGGAAGGACAATTTTCGAATAATTTAATAAACTTAGATTACTCAATCGTTACGATAGGGAACATGTCGCTAGCTGGTCATAAGAATACTGCTGAAAATTCAGTTTCAGCTTGAATACTTATACAGTGTGGTGGCCACGACTCTCGAACATAGGACTTTAACATGTAATATCATATTGTTTTAATTTTCTAATTATTTAAAAGAAAAAAGCTTCAAATAAAAGTTTTAGGGCATAAAATGCGAAATTAATTTTGCATTCTTTGTATCGACGCAAACTAGATCTGAAAATTACTAAAATTGTCTCAAAACTATCGATAGCTATGAAATTGACACAAAATTAAACAAATGGTTGACATTCAATCTGTCAAAACTGTCAGAATATAATATAAGGTGGCTTAACACCCCAAGTGAGATTGCGCCGCTCCTTTCGGAGCTATCTAGATCTATTTATTGGAGTAGATCAGTCTCCATTTCTTCTTCATTTCTGCTATATTGTTTTTATTAAATCTCTCCACATCTTCCGGTCTCTTGTTTTATTCTTCCAATTATAGATTCCTGCCTTTTTTAAATCTTCTTCTACTTCCCGTAACCATGTCGATCTGGGTCTGCCTCTGCCCCGTCTTCCTCCTGGATTCCATTCGACTATTGCTTTTATTGCGTCCTTTTCTTCCGCTCTCCAGACATGTCCAAGCCATCTGGCTCTCTGTTGCTTTACCTTCTTTACTACATCTTCTCCTCCCAATGCTTCCTCTATTTCATAGTTCATACGTTGTCTATATTCGTTTTCTGCTATCTTTATAGGACCTAGAATAGTTCTCATTATCTTCCTTTCCATTACTTTTAGATTTTCTTCATCTTTCTTTGTCATTGTCATTATTTCTGCAGCGTACAGTGTTATTGGTTTTATAATCGTTCTATATATTTTCATTTTAGTCGCATGTGTAAGTAATTTGCTTTTAAGTAGTGTTTTGTTGGCGTAAAAGGCTCTATTTGTAGCACTGTCAGAATAGATTCTTTATTTATTATTTCATTTATTTTGACAGATAAAACGGCAAACATTTAATTAATTTTGTTTAAATTTCATGCCTATCGATAGTTTTGAGGCAATTTTCTACATTTTCAAATTTAATTTGTGTCGTTACAAAGTATGCCAAATTAATTTTGTGTATTGGTTCAGATGCAGAATTTTATGTCCTAATACTTTTATTTGAAGCTATTTTGATTAAAATATTTAAGGAGGCAGGAAATTACAAAATTATAGTTTTACACGTTAAAGTCCTATGTTCGAGAGTCGCGGTCACCACCCTAGTTAATATCCAGGGGGGGGGGGCCTCCTTGCCCCCCTCTGCGGACGCCCATGCTCCTAAGCCTCATTCACAATACGAAATTAGTAGTTATAGTTAGCATTTATAGTGAACGCTAGAGTCTGAAATGCGCAATAGCGCATAAGCGTTCACAACAGCAAAATTAGCTTCACACTGCCTAACGTTAATTTCAGTTAACGCAACAGTTTGCAAGCTACAAACTTATAGTTAGTAGTTAGCGCCATCTTGTCTAAACTACCAATCAGAAACGTGAATGAATTTTGACGTTTGAAATCCATGCTTTTGTTTGTCAAACATAATGAATCGTAAAGAGAAATTACTATTAACCTTTTTGTTGCTGACATACGTTTAAAACGCTTCCATTAATTGATAATTGTAATTCTTATTCGTAATTACTAATTGAATAGCTGTAAAGCCAACTTCATACTGAATAATAATCACAATGATATTTGTCTTATATCAGACTACAGCTAGAAAACAGCATAACTTGTACAACGGGGTCGACGTGTGGTTTCAAAATTCCGGCAGTTAAAAGGAAATACACGTCATATTCACAGAAATCTGTTTAGTTTAAGCTCAAATGAAGTTGAGTCGTTCACGTAGTAGTGAGCCTGAGACACCGGATGTACGTGATGTAAACATTTTGAGAATCTTGTGATTCATGTTGTAATTTGGGTCAAGCTAGAACTAAACAGAATCTGCGGGCTTTCATTAACATGATACGCAGTGCCACCGGCGTAGATAATTTATAATAAGTGTATACAGACTGATTCAAAATCAATTTTACATCTACGAGGTTTGTGCAAAAAAAGGGTGACTTTTCAAATTTCGGGCTACATATATTAGATTCTCGATTTTTGTTTGTTTGGTACGTTGGTACACATGTTCCCAACATATGTTGACATGATCAGCCATTTTGCATTTGTAGTTTGTTTTTGACAGATATACTCCATTCCCTGTATGAATACGATTACGTCACATTCGGTATCCATGTGATTCAAGATTTTGTACTTAAAACGTTTACATTGGTATTGGATTGACATTTTTAAAACATAACCTACAATTTAAATGTCAGATTAAAATATTTATTACTTTATAAAATTTAATTAGTTTATAAATGAAACCAAATACTGCATATATTAATTAATAACCAAATATAAATTTATATGATCCCACAAAATATATTACCTACCTTATTGAAATATATAATTTTGTAAAATGAAACTCAAAGAAATATACATTTTTTTATATATAAATAAATAATATATGAAAATACAAAATACAGTGCACATTACCTCCTGTACTACAGTTAAATTAATTAAAGGTCCTCGATTATCTAACTCCAGCGCAAAATAATCGTTAAGATGACAAACGCATTTCTGCATTTGATTATCCAAAATTTTATAAGCCATTTCTTATTTCTCAGTCTGTATTTATGTATCAAAAATGTCACAAACTTAGAAATGACAGGAGAAAAAATAACAAAATCATGGCCATAGGTCTCTATTTTTATTTTATAAACAAATGTGAACAAAGTAAATATAAATTTTCGTATTAGTAAGAACTGTCATACGTTTTCATTAAAATCATTAATGTGATAGAATGTGAAAAAACATGAAACGTGTGTCGTAACTTATTAAGACATACGTTATGTCATTCGCATAGGTACGAATAATATGATTAAAAAAAGATAGCTATATTTCATCGTATCTGTGATAACCTCGTCCACATATGACGTCATCGTTTTGATACAGGGAATGGAGTATATAAAGGTTAGACTTATTTTGATGTACTTGACGATATTTTGCAATCGAAAAAAAATGGATCAAACAATCTGTATTAAATTTTGTGTGAAATATAACGCACTTGAAAGGTTGACTGTGACATTTGGCGAGTCTACTTTGAGCAAAAAAACTGTTTATAAATGCTAGCAGCTCTTCACAGAAGGCCGAGAAAATGTTAATGACGATGACCGCCCTGGACGCCCCAGCATATCAACAACCAATGAAAACGTGGAAGCGGTAAAGCGGTATAGAGAATCGTCGAATTACCATTAGAGAAGTTACTGAGGATGTCTGCATATCGGTTGGCTCATGCCATGCACTTTTGTGGCAAAACAATTCATGGCTTTTGCATCACGATAATGCACCTGTTCACACATCGTTGCTGGTTCGTGATTTTTTGACCAAAAATAACACCGTAATCACGCTTCAGCCATCGTATTCACCGGACTTGACCTCCTGCGACTTTTTCCTGTTCCCTAAACTGAAAAGACTCATGAAAGGACGGCGTTTTGCCCCGATTGAGGACATAAAGACCGCATCGCTGGAAGAGCTTAAGGCCGTACCAAAACCGCATATCAGAAGTGCTTCGAGGATTGGAAAAAAAATGTCGTAGTCTCGGCAACGGATGTCCGTTTTAATAGAGAAGTACAAAAATAAGCCTTGCCTGTATGCCACTAAAACTGCCATATATACATTATAATTTTGATTCTGACACGAATAGAAATGCGCATGTGCATCTAGCAGAAAATTGACGTCGTTGCATATTGGCTGGGTGCGCGACGACAACGACATCTGACGGCCACATTAAATCATGCTCTATAACCGTTGATTCATACAAGATTTTGCCTAATTTTGATAAAAACCCGATTTAAAATGTGTACAATTTCAGTTTTTAAGAACTGAAAATGTTACAAAATGTATTATTTAAGTTTACATATCAAGTGATATTGTAAAATTCTAAAGAAATGGATTAAAATGATATATTTTTCTTATTTTTGTATTTCTTATTTCGCAACTGGTTAGTTATTTTTTATAAGGGTAAAGAGATTATCAATGAATGATGAATAATAATAATAAATAATTCAGATGTTTGAATTTTTGCAGAAATAAATTTTGCAGAAATAAATACCTGTCATATGGAAAGCAAAGTTTTGAGAATAGGTCTTGGGCAGTTACGTGAAGTAGCCAATTTCAAGAAAATTTGAAAACAGCGTGTAATTTTTTTAAAAGTATCTCTAAAAATATTTTTTTTCAAAATGTCGCCCAAATTGTCTTTAATACAGTTATTTTGCCAAAATGTTTTCCAAATCGTCTCTAAGACAGCAAATTTCTAATAAAATATCTCCAAATTTTCTTTAATATAATCATTTTTCCAAAATGTCTCCCAAATCATCTCTAAGATAGTTAATTTTCAACAAAATGTCTCTCAAATAGTTTTTAAGACCGTCATTTACTAACAAAACGTCTCTCAAATATCATCTAACGCAGTCATTTTCCTAAAATGTCTCCCAAATTATATTGAAAATAGTATTTTTTTCCAAAATATCTCCCAAATCGTCTCAAAGACAGTAATTTTCTTAAAAGTCACTAAATTTTCTATAAATTAGTCATTTTTTCAAAATGTCTCTCATGTCGTCTCTCAGACAGTTAATTTCCAACAAAATGTCTATCAATTGACACTTACATAAACGTCAAACATTTGATTAATTTTGTTTCACTTCCAAGGCCATCAATAGTTTTGAAACAATTTTCGTCATTTTTAAATCTAATTTGTGTCGTTACACAGCACGTAAAATTAATTTTGTTTAATGGTTTAGATGATGCTCCAAAACTTTTATTTGAAGCTTTTTTGTTTAAAATAATTAGTGAAGCAGAAAATTACGAAATTACATATTAAAATCCTATATTCGACAGTCGCGGGCACAACAACGTGAGAATGATTTTATGCTTATTTTGTCCACCGCGATCGCTGCAGTCGATTTAGTTGTCCCCACCATGACTCTGCACCTAGCGAATAGGAATTTGTATCTTCAATGAAAATGTACATGGAAAATGTACTAAAATATTGAACACAAAAAATTTACATTAAAATGTACATAAAAATTGATCGTGTGAGACGGACTTAAGTGTTGTTACATTTGAGTGGTGCTCGGATATTTTACGAGTTGTGTTTACACTAATTATGTCTATGTGTGAGTCGCGCACAACACAACAGATTCAATTGAAGCTAATGCTAAATTTAGATAGTAGTTGGTACTTAACATCAAACACACATGACGGCTGTGTTTCATGTTTCGTGATGAATTATGTGTGTGGCCCACTTTTCCTTTTATAATTTGTATTTTGGAGAATTGAAATGTGGAATTAAGTGAACTGTGCAATTGTGTTTAGTAAATAAAATAATTGTTTGTGTTGTTTGTTTTACGGCGCAATTTTTTTGTGTGAAATGAAAGTTTGTAATTTTATCATATAATACAGTGCTTTCCAAATTTAAAGGCTCTTCTGGAAAAATTATAATTATTTATGTAACAAGGGTGAAAACGGGAGTTTCTAGCCCGTGGCATGACTATTAAACGAGGCGAAAAGCACCAAGGGCTAATAACATGCTCCGGGTCAGAAACGGTAATTTTACATGTGGTACATACAATATTTTATGCACAACAAAATAACATTTTCCTACAACTGTGCGATTTCTTTGTTATTACGTAACTATAATTGCCTTCGTTACGTATGGAAAGTAGATGAATGCAGACCAAGTGCGTTTCCGAAAGCAAAGAAACACTAGTGCGGAAAGTGCTTCATTACGTAACTGTCAAAAGAATATTGTTTTGACAGCGATTTAAATTTCGCGCCGAGCGCGGAGTTCATTTTTTGGCCACAGTAGAAAATACGGTGAACCAGCGCTAGTAAATATGCAGTAGTATATTTTGACGGTTATAAACGTAACCTTAATTCGCAGTATATCTAATCTGTAGACAACTAATAAAAAGAACCGAACAAAGTAAAATATATCGATAAATGGTTTTATTTAAAGAGTAAGTGAAATACATCATATTTATTGTTTGTGTATATTATTAATACAGTTGTTACAGTTGCTTATATTGACATAATGTAAAATGGAAACTTTTGTGTCTAAAGAAACATTGATTTCTTACGTACCTGTTCATATTATTGACAGTAATATTATTGACAACAATTTCGGAGGCTTTAGAAGTACCAGCAGCAGGTTGATTGTCATTGTCGAAAATAGATCCAACATAGTATGATCCGGAGCTTCAATTATCTTTGGAGGTGTTAATGATAAAGAAGAATTACTCACTGTACTATTCCAATCAAGATGATTTTGAAGAAATTATCTTGACGTTAGTGAAATATTTTTAAATAACGTAGAACAATGTGCAAGCAATCAACAAACAAACCATAGCAACGCCGTAAAACATCGTTCTCATGTAATATCATTAAAATTTTATAAATTTTAATAATATTTTAGTGATTTACTAAATCGCACAGTTGTAGGAAACATGTTGTTTATAACACGTGCCGAAAAAGGTTACATGCTCGTGCAGATTTCCGCACTCGGCAAGCCTCGTGCGTTAAATTCTGCACTTGCACGTAACAAGCCTTTTTCGGCACTTGTTATAAAAATAACTAATAATATTAAATATAAAAGATTAAAAAAGTACATTTTGCAAATAATTATTACTTTGTTTATGTATCCATAGGAAATTATTTTATTATGGCCCTAGGGCCAAAAACAAGTGTTTAAGCCAGCTTTTCATGACTAAAACACATGAATTTCTGCCCGGTGGTGGGTAATAGTTATTTTTATAACAAGTGCCTAAAAAGGCTTGTTACGTGCAAGTGCACGAGCACGTAATCTTTTTCGACACGTGTTATAAACAACATTTTTCCTACAACTGTGCAATTTAGAAAACCACTAAAATATAAAAATTTCTAAAATTTTAATATTAAATGAGAACGATGTTTTACGGCGTTGCCTATGGTTTGTTTGTTGATTGCTTGCACATTGTTCTACGTTATTTAAAAATATTTCACTAACTTCAAGACAATTTCTTCAAAATCGTCTAGATTGGAATACTACAGTGAGTAATTCTTCTTTATCATAGACACCTCCAAATATAAATGAAACCAGAGATCAAGCTATGCCTCCAAAATTGTTGTCAATAATATTACTGTCAATAATATAAACAGGTTCGGAAGAAATCAATGTTTCTTTAGACAGTACAAAAGTTTCCATTTCACATTATGTCAATATAAGCAACTGTAACAACTATGTTAATAATATACACAAACAATAAATATTATGTATTTCACTTACTCTTAAAATAAAACCATTTATCGATATATTTTACTTTGGTCGGTTCTTTTTATTAATTGTGCATAGAATAGATATACTGAAATTTAAGGTTATGTTTATAAACGTCAAAATATACTACTGCATATACCTTAAAATCTGCGCATTCACACCGACGCCATCTATAGTTGCCACCCTTTCCCAAATCTAATTTTCTTTTTTTCATGTTTATCATGACATAATCTATTAAAAAATCCATTTCTGTTACTGGAATAAATCAGACATCACTTTGCACCCTAGCTCTCTAACTATTACAACAAAAACAACAGTCAGGTAAAATCTTTACCAGACTGTTTTGTGCTTTATCAGATTGTTATTTTTGTTGCAGCCTTGGATACGTGCCTTACTTGATTGTTTTTGTAAAAACCTACTTTCCATACTAAGATTGGTCAGGAAAGTAGGCACTTTCTTGCCGGTTTCACAAAAAAGAATTAAAATAATAAATAGTAATTTCCACTTCAATCTTTTTAAAAAGTTCCTAATAAATTTACCTGTCTAATAAACAAAAGAAAGAAAGATAATTTGAAGTACGATTTCGATGCGATATTTTTGTTTCTTTAGCAGTTACATTTATTAAGAACTATTGGTGGAATTCTGTGATAAATCTAAAGTTTATAGATCTGTAAATCTATAAATAATGCAAAAGTAACATCAATATTTCTTGATATTTCATAAAGTCATAAGTTTCGTTACGATTTTGTTCATCATTTATAGATTTACGGATCTACAAAATTTATGGATTTACACAGAATTCCACTATTAGTTGTGTAGCGTGTCGTACCCAGTAATGGATAAAAGGCGTGATGAATATTTATTTATGTTATATTCTTTATACATAAAGAGAACAAGTGAACAATGTGCATGTACTATTTGTTTGGTCAACTTGAACTTCCGGTAGTTGGTTCCCTGTCTCATGTAGCTCTTATTAAGTATAATTATCTCGTTAAATTGCTTCCTGATTTTCTATACCTAAACAATATAATTAAATACATTCAGTTCACCCAATTATCCACACTGAAAGTAGTTATAGGATAATGTACTACTACGCAGCTTCTTTTTCAATAAAGTACCTACCTCAAAGAGTACTTATATCAATCACAAAAAATCTGGTGTGACACCACACGACTTTCTTATACACAACATATTTAATATTTATTTATTTTTAAATTTCATTACAGATAATCAACTACCTAACAAAATGTTATATAAATAAACTTATATCAATGGAAATATACATATAAAATTACTATTTAATCAATGAAATTGATATAGCATCAAAAACGCTGAATTGAACACTTACGACTTGCTCCTTGCGTTTGACAATTATTATTTGACATATAAATGTTAAACATGTTTATGTTTTTTGTTTCTATTGCTACTATGATTATTGGAATGTATTATTAAATACATAAATTAGTTTTTCTCAAAATTAGACGCATATACAGGAAAATTGCAAATAACATTTTATGTTCCAAATATATATTGCTAACATCTTTTATTTTAAACTTTTTTCGTAATTGATTCAATTTTTGAAATAAATGGAATTTATTGTTTTGTGTGTCCAGTAGACATCCTCTTTCGGTTTTTCAATTTCATTCAAAATCAACTCAGCTCTTCGTATTTTCATGAAACTTATAATTACCAAGTTTCGTTAACAAATCTTATCTCGTTCATGAGATATTGCACACTCGGGCACACATCCATCCATCCACACACACACACAGACACACACACACACAGACACACACACATACACACACACACAGACATCATTGAGAAAATGATCAAAACGGATTCAGTGGACCTCAAAACACGTATTTCCGCGAAAATCTCGTCAACTATTTTTTTTACGATTCCAATACTTCCTTATACTGTGTATAAGAAAGTAAAAAACATTCAATCAATTTACTGAAAGTAAATATTCCGGTACTGAATCACTAAGATATTCGTACATCTCTATTCTATTTACATGGATAATTAGAGTTATTTACGACATGAAAGTAGCAGATATTTTACGATCTATTTAAAATAAATTTAATGTTGATTTGTATTTCTATTTTATATCTTTAATAACATGTATTAAACTCGCAAAAAAAACTAGTACTTCAGAGGTAGAGTACTTTCTAAACATTTTGATATATTCATCATCATGTTTGTATCTACATATTATAAAAAGTGAGTTTTCATTTTTTTGCTACCATTGGCATCCTCTGAACCGTTTAAGACATCAAGAA
Organism: Pterostichus madidus; assembly: GCA_911728475.2. Taxonomy (NCBI): domain Eukaryota; kingdom Metazoa; phylum Arthropoda; class Insecta; order Coleoptera; family Carabidae; genus Pterostichus; species Pterostichus madidus. The sequence goes on from OU452315.1 coordinate 12,775,710, forward strand.
AGTAGTACCATTGAAGAAGACAATGTTAATAGTGTTTTTCTATTTCGGTGTTCTTATAGCTCTATAAACGCACTGTAAACATGTTGTCAAGGAGATCTATAAGCGCACTGTTTTTGGTGCTTTTTACTTTGTAGGAGTGGTATGAATGCTCTTAAATCTAAAATATAACAAAAAAATTGTAAATTGTCGGTGTCGAAATATAACTAAAAAAATATGCTATAATCATGAAAAATTCACAACACTTATAAAACAAAAAAAAATATTGATTAATTGTAAAAAAAATTGGATGTTGTTATTGTTTTTGTTACGAGAAACACTACCAACACAACTGATAAAAAACACCATGTTCTATTTTTGACAAGTCGCAATTTTAAAAATCTAACAGAATTATAAAATTACATGAATAGAAACAATAGTATAAGGCCCGTTATCGCACTCGTCCTTTGTAACTTGGACTCGTGCGTTAACAGTTTGCCTTATGAAACTTGTTCTTTAATATACTATTTTCTATTTTGGTGTTCTTATAGCTCTATAAACGCACTGTTAACACATCGTCAAGGAGATCTATAAACTCACTGTTTTTGGCGCTTTTTATTTTGTAGGAGTGGTATGAATGCTTTTAATTCTGACAGATGAATGATATAACCTCAAAATTGTAAATTGTCGATGTCGAAATATTAGTAAAACAATATGCTATAATAATACAAAAATCACAACACGCACAATACAGAAAAAAACATTGATTAATTGTCAAAAAAAATTGATTTTTTATCGTTTTTGTTATGAAAAGCGCTACCAACACAAATGATAAAAAAAGCAACTTATATTTTTGACAAGCCGCAGTTTTTTTTTAAATCTAACAGAATTATAAAATAAGCTCAATAGTACAAAGAGCACGTTTCATAAGGCCTATTACGCACTCATCCTTTGTAAAACTCGCCGCAGAGCGGCTCGTTTTTTAAACATGGACTCGTGCGTTAACAGATTGCCTTATGAAACTTGTTCTTTAATATCTTCTTCTTCTTTACTGGCGCTACAGCCCGAGTCGGGCCTGGGCCTACCGGGCACACCGAGCCGCAGTTTTTACGCTGCCGTACTGCCGGTTTTCTGAGTCGATGTTACTTACTTTTAAGGCATATGTATAAGTGCCTAGCTTATAGCGCCCGAGTATGATTAATACAAGTAACTGTATTTTTTATTTTAACGACAAATCATACTTTGTCGACAGGCGGATTCGAACTGACGAACCTTGGTTCGGATGACGTCACAGTATGTTAAGAGATATGCATTAACACGCTCGGCCATCGCGCTTGTGTTCTTTAATATACTAGTTTCTATTTTGGTGTTCTTATAGCTCTATATACGTACTGTAAAGACGTTGCCAAGAAGGTCTATAAGCACATTGTTTTTGGCGTTTTTTATTTTGTAGGAGTAGTATGAATGCTTTTAAATCTGTCAGATGAATGACATATAACCTCAAATATGTAAATTCGTACGACATTTTGATAGTTCAAAAGTGCACAATTATTATTTTTTTATATATATATATATATATATATATATATATATATATATAAAATTATATGTGCAAAATATTACAAAATTAATTTAAAGAAAAATAGCTTCAATAAATGAAACGGAAAAGTAAATGTTCTACCAGTTATTCAAAGTACTTTAGGAACAAGTCAATGTCAAGATCTTTTGAAAATCTCATACCTACATTAATTATAAATTAAGTAGATAAATAAATAATGTCGCAGAGCAGTTCACATATGTCTAATACAGATATGAACGTATTAATGAGCGCAGTTTATGTTTATACAGCCAGATAAATCAGACGCGACATTTAGTCCTTATTGGGAAAGTTACATTCACTTCCGGCTCAGGGTTGCCAACACAACGCACAAGACAAGAGACAAACTAGAACTAGATATTAATTAGGTTCTGCACTAAATATACATATCATTCGTTATACATTATATACCAGTGGTGAGAAAACTTTTTCTCTAAAGGGCCAATTTGTGCAAATACAAAATTGAGTCGCATAAAAAGTAATAGTTTATTTATTGATATTTTAATTCTTATTATAAACAAATAAATATTTATTACATATTTTAAAAAAATCAATTTTAAATTTGAGGTAATGGCTCAGTGGTTTTGAGTCTGCCTGTGGATCCTAAGAACCCTGGTTGATCCTCACAGTCAACAAACATCATCACCAATTTAAAAAATTACACCTGTGGCTCCCCCACCACTAACATCTTTGAGGGCCGTAATTTGACGGCTGGTAACGCGTATAAATATATCACTTACCGAGATTTGCTTCGGTAGAGTGCCACACCCGGTAATGAGTAAAAGGCGTGATGATATATTTTATTTAAAAAAATATGAAATAAATAAATAATATTTTAGAAATTTATGTATATATCAGAGTTTCTTGCGAATAAATATATCATCACGCCTTTTACCCATTACTGGGTGTGGCACTCTGCCGAAGCAGATCTCGGTAAGTGATATATTTATGCGCGTGAAGTGTGGTTATCAGCCGTCGAATCACGGCCCCTAAAGATGTTAGTGGTGGGGAAGCCACAGGGGTAATTTTAAATTGGTGAAAATGTTTTATCGGCTGTGGGGATAGAACCAGCGGTCTTAGGATCCACAGGTCAACTTCACACCACTGAGCCATTACCCCATAATTTTTGTATTTTTTTTTTAAATAAATATTTAACTAAAACAGAATTAATAAAAATAAATAAATAAATAAATAAATATATCATCACGCCTTCTACCCATTACTGGGTGTGGCATTCTGCCGAAGCAGATCTCGGTAAGTTATATTTTGCGCGTGAAGTGCGGTTACCAGTCGTCAAATCTCGGTCCCCAAAGATGTTAGTGGTGGAGGAGCCACAGGGGTAGTTTTTGAAATTATGAAAATTGTTTGTCGCCTGTGGGAATCGAACCAAAGTTCTCAGGATCCACAGGCCGACTTCATACCACTGAGCTAGCCACCCCATAAAAAATATAATTAATATGTCACATCAAGCCAGTGTAAAGTAAGCTTGAATAGATTTTGATAAAAACATATAGAATGAAGAATTTCATAGTTATTTCTTAGAAGTGTATTACATGAATTGTTCGTTGAAGCCACCAGAGTGACACATCGCCTACTACGCACTCATCTAACTACTATTTTCATTTTTAATTATGTATTTACTGTTTACTTTTCAATTATAAATACTGTTAATTATATATCATATGATATTTAATCATTAGTATCTAATAAATAACAGAATGAATATTTTTAAATTGATAAAGTTAACATATTCTATGCGATAAAATCAATTTGTGTACTTATTTTATTTATGCTACAAAATAAAATTATATACGAAACTATTCGATATTTTTATTAGAAATACAAGGAAAATTGATTTGTCATTTATTGGTAATTTACCTTTCGGTAATATTTATTTTAAGATATTGAAATAGTTTCACCATGACAGTTTCCAATTTGTTCGTTAATTACATCATTTCAAAATTATATTTAATATTAGAATGTTATTACTTAGGTCATTTGTATATCTTATGGTTCTTGAAATTCCAGTGATAAGCCTTTATAAATACACCCTATACATACCAGTACGTAAACACACAAAATTAAAATAAATATATCATCACGCTTTTTATCCATTACTAGGTGTCACACTCCTTAGCAGATCTTGGTCATATATTTATGTATGTGAAGTGCGGTTACCAGCCGTCAAATCGTCGCTCTTAAAGATACACTGGTGAGAAAAAAAAAACGAAACACTTGAAATTCGTGAAATTTTTCCAATTTTAAAACCGTCATAACTTGATGAATTTTTAACTAATTTGGACGAATTTTCGAAGGTAACAAATGGCAACAAGTTTGAGACAGATACTGGAGAATTATTTTCTAATTTATCTAACTCTCGAGTTATATTTAATTAGATTTTTTTGACTGGGTTCATATCGATTTATTACTTATTCATGTATTTTTGCCAAAATTTGTTGGTGTATCTGAAATGGAACTAAATCGATTTTTTTTCACACATTTTAATGGCGCGTTGACAGTTTTAAATAATTATTTGACAACTACCTATCATTTGTCACAAACAAAAACACCTACAGCGATTATTTCCGGGAATAATCACAAGAGCTTTATTCTCAGTATAATAATGACAGGATTGGTTAAAACGCAGACACGTGACATACAATGAAGCATTTTATTGGTTTTGCGAAACGTTAAAAAATAATCACCATATTAAAATTACCCCTGTGGTTCTCTCTCTACTAACATCTTTGAGGGTCGTGATTTGACGGTTGATAAACACACTTCACGCGCATAAATATATCACATACCGAGATCTACTACGGCATAGTACCATAACCAATAATGGGTAAAAGACGTGATGATATATTTATTTATTTAATTTAAAATGTACATACTTTTTTTCACTATTTCACGATTATTAAAACATTTGAAAAATGTAGCTCATTCTAAACGTTTTTAGTTTAAAAAGGCGATTTTTTTTATCAATATGCAAAAAAAAAACAAATGTATTACAAAATAGCATATAACAATACCATAGATCTATCCAAATACTTAATTTATCATAGATTATTAATTGGGTCACTTAGTACAGAGGTCGTATAACTGTCGGAATATAATATTTCTATCAAAAATTATTAAAAATATTAATACTTGCCTATTAAGAACAGCAAGTCCAATTAAAATCCATTTGAAGCATTTCCACCAATCAAAAATAAACACCACAATAAAACTCCCGAACTAAAAAACAAAACACTGTCAAAAAACAAACTTCACTTCCAGCAAACAAAACAGCAAAACAAACTCAAGTCAACAACAACCGCGCATCACCGCTGAAGCAAGTTGAGCATCGCTCACTACTCACTACCATCACGTCACTGACGTTTGTCAATTGTCACAATTGGTGAATGTCGATAGTGGGAGAGGGGAGAGGGGAGACAATCGAACTAAACAAAAAAACAAATGAGCGTGTAGCGAGTGACTATGCTGTGCTGTATGAGTGTGTTATGTGTAAAGGAAACTGATGTCATGGATGGATTTCTGAATTGTGTTCTTGATAGAGATTAAATTTTGCTGGAATATTTATTATCATTTTAGGTAACCGCAAGCTATGTGATAACATGCATATTTTGCTGTTTTGACTTTGTTTATGAATATGAGACGTAAATGATTAAAGTATTTTGTTGTTTATATTTTGTTTATGATGGGTGTGTATATATCAAATGTTAACAATATACCGGGTGTCCCAAATAAATAAAGAAATCCCATATAAGTGGTAAAATACCAGGATACACTCTTGCCTTATTTTGACATTTTGCCAAAAGATGGCTCTGTATAGGACAAGTTCATTTTTCTAGTGATTCTAAAACAGTTTTTATGTTATACCGGTGACACATATAGGCCGTATTTATTTGAGATTTTTAAAGTAACCCGGTAGGTTACTTTTGTTTAATTAGCACGCTTTAAGTAACCTAAAACTGATCTTGAACTGACCCTACTGCCCCAGCTATTTTAGCGGGTTGGCAGGTTGAACCCGTTTGCTATCCCTTTCTAATGAACTTGTGTTCCTTGTTATCCGTGGCGGCATCGCGATTTGTAATAGTATAGAGAGGTTAAAAGCTATTTTTATGAAAAACGTAAGTAATTTTATAATAATTTTCTGAAAAATATACAAAACTATTATTGATGCAGGTGATGGAAGAGCAATATGCAGTATGTGTTTCTTGCAATATAGCAGTTACAGAGAATAATATTATGACAGATAATTGACTCCGAAATAAATTATTTTGATACTGCTGATGGCAAAATTATTTAAAAAAATGGGCAGACTCTGACGTTATTTGCTTTTTGACTACATATAAAAAATATAAAGATGACTTAAAACATCCAATTAAAAGGGTAATCTAACACAAACAAAACTAAGCAGATGTCTCTTCGAACATGCATTCAGATTTTAAATTTACCACTAATGTTTACAACTGACACTAGATGCATCATTTATTTGGAAGTAACACGAGTTAGTTCTAGGTCAGTTTAGGGTTGAACCCAAAGTTCCCAAACAAATACGGCCGTAGTAGGATCAGCTGAGAAACTGTTCTGGGTTATTTAAAACGTGCCAATTACACAAAAGTTACCTATCAAGTTACTTTAAAATGCCTAAAAATTACGGCTAAAGAGAGAACCTAGTCACAAGTAAAGTAAAAATTTGTTATTCCGTGTAATAACAGTCACTAAAACAACTTAATTAACAATTACATTTTTGCATGTTTCATTATTAAAAACCTATCATATTTACAAGATGTTTACTGAGCTGTACTCTGATGTAAAGATAAATCAATTAGCATTACAAAATTAAAAAGAGAAACTTAATTAAATTTTAAATAATGTAAGTAGAATACAAGTTTCACTACCGACACCGCCATCAAAAGTCAGTAAAACAATCATGAGAATAATCATCATAATTAATTAATCTATCCTTTCCTTCTCGTAAAAAGAATGTTTCTGTATTTCTAATTACAACAAAAACATTCACTTATCAATTTTGTTTTCCTTTTCACGCAATTGTAAATGTCATAAAAAAGTGATATTCGTTATTAGTACAACCGCAAAATATACGAAACCGCTTCAATCATAACAAATTCTATGTATTTTTCTACAACAAAGAATTTGTTTTCACCCACTTGAATATGACACCATTATTTCAACTTTTTCAATAGTAAAAGAACGTTGTTTTAGGAATGTTACTATGGATACGCTATCGTTTTTTGATTATGGCTGGGACTAAAATAGTTGTTTACGTATCAAGGGTGAAAACAGGCGATTCTGACCCGTAACATGCTCAGGGTCAAAAACGCTAATATCACCCGTGATACATACAATATATTAAGCACAACAAAAGAACATAATTTTATATTCAAAAGATTAAAACAGGCACATTTATATGTCAAAGTGATATTTTGCAAAATAAGGTATTCACAATAAACAAAAATTGTTATTTTGTTTATGTATCCATAGGGAATTATTTTATTATGGCCCTATGGCCAAAAACAGGAATTTGCGCCCGTTTTTCATGGCTAAAACACATAAATTTCGGCTCGGTTGTGCATAAATAGCATTTTTACTATAGTTGTGGTGGTCTTAAAAATAATTTTGTCAATTTGTTTCATTTTAATTTGAATACATCTGCAAGATTTTGTAAATAAGTGAGTATAAAAAATAATATGTTTCAATCGGACTAAAAATATTATTTCGAGTCTTGTAAATGCTGCCAGACTCCACCAACCTTTAATACTCGACCCGAAAATTAATATTTTTAGTCCTAATGAAACAAGGAATTATTTTCATTTGATTGTCCATTTTTCATTATTTTAGTTCAGCGCTGTCCAACTTCTCTTAGTCCATCGGCCATTTTTTATTTAGCAAATATTTCGGAGGCAAAAAGCGTACATAAATGAAGTTACCAATACTATTCCTTCAAGAACTATTTGTAAGCTTTGGTCAAAAAACACATTAGGACAGTGGCGTACCTAGGGAGAGGGAGCTGTGCGTGCGGTCCGCACCGGGCGGTACAAATTTTGGAGCGGCATTTTTATATTTAGTTTTAGTTGTAAAAAAAAAACTACTTGTTCACTTCATAAGTTTACTATTCGATTTCTACGTATTATGAATTACTATATGATTTTGAATATTTTTCTTCATCGTCAAGTCAATGTAGGGTTGAAAATATTATCTCGAAAAATTTCCTTTATTACTGCCCAATTTAGTATGCCATCCAATGGTAAAAAAGTTCCCCACCTATAGTTGGTCTCAATTATTCATTTATGTTTATTAATTTAATGGGGTAATGGCTCAGTGGTTTCGAGTTGGCCTGTGGATCCTGAGGACCCCGGTTCGATTCCCACAGCCGACAAACAATTGTCACCAAATTAAAATTACCCCTGTGGCACTCCCACTACTAACATCTTTGAGGGTCGTGATTTGACGGCTGGTAACTGCACTTCACGTACATAAATATATTACTTACCGAGATCTGCTTCGGCAGAGTGCCACACCCAGTAATAGGTAAAAGTCGTGATGATATATTTATTTTATATTTATTTTTTTAATTTATAAAAACCACCATTTGATTGACTTAGAAAGGGCGGCAAATTGGAGACCGCCCTGGGCGGCAAAATTTCTAGGTACGCCATTGCATTAGGGTGACTCGCGAGTCGCAATAGTTATTTGTATCACTAAGCAAGATTTTTTTTGAGTGCTTGCAAGAATGATAGTGGAAAACTTATGTCCTATGTTGATTATCTTTGATATAAATTTTCAACGTAGTTGAGCAATGATTTCCATTCATTACTTTCATACCAATTGATCCCAATTCATTTCAAGTCACACAATCATACAACAGCTGACTACTGACTAACTACGACATACGTCCAATTATTAATTTATCTAGAAAACATTTCATTCGCTTCAATACTCTTGTATTTATTACAATGACGTCACAGAAAAAAAAACGTTTAATTTATCAAAACCACAAAAGCGCAGAAAAACACAAAACGCGAAATTGCGGATGATGTCATCTCAACATTCACCACAAAACAAAAACATAAACTTACCGATCCCAGAATTTTAGACGTTTCCACTTCATTCTAAAGCTAGACATCAACATTAGATATCAACGTTTCATCAACTGGAGAAGGTGAAATTCATCTTCAATTCTTCTATCATCATCATCATCATCATCATCATTACACTGTCACTGTGAGTTTTATAACAAAGAAGATATAAGTAGATGAAATGTAATATGTATTTTAAATACGTAAGTTTATCAGATTATGCTTATTACAAAAATATTTATCAATTAATTAATTCTCAAAGTTCTTCTTGATACGAGGAAAGGGTGAAAAGTCCCTGAAAAATAAAACAGATGGCGCCACAATCGCAAATCTCATGGGACATTTGTGATGTACCATCTTTAACTAGAACGCATTAAAATTTTCAGACTGATATGTCATTCAGTTCTGTTTTGACACCCATCGAAAGAAAGCAACCTTGAAGATTTTTGAAAACATGGAAAAAGTTAATTTCGCGTATTGATTAAACATTATTTCTTGCGTGGAAAAAACATTACGCAAACCAAAGCATCGCTTGTTAAACATTATGGGGACTCCTCACCATCGATTGGACCGATTCACAAGTAGTTTACACACAAACAAAACTAAGCAGATGTCGCTTTGAACATGCATTCAGTTTTAAATTTACCGCCCGTGTTTACAACAAAAGGCTGATTTATAATGAAGTAAAGTAAGAGGTAACGCAAGTGCAGTAAAGTAACGCAAGACATGAACATACGTAACAGCATATACCGCTTTATAATAAAACGTAACACGCAGCAGTAACGCAAGACAGATGTAATGTAAGGCAAGGAGTTCGCCAACTTTCAACTTCTTCCGGTACTTCTTGTACCTCTGACCAATCAGGAAGCATTATTGCAAACTTCATTGCAGAAAGCTATATTACCAATCCGATATATTTGTTTGGTTCAATCTGTCTGCTGTCTTTGTGAACGCTTTGGTCGACCATTTTGAGTAAATTGTGTCTTTTATTTTGCATTTCTTTATTATTATTGCTGTGTTCTGTGATTATTATCATGGATGATAAATTGCTGATTCAGTTAGCAGAAAAATATCCATTTATGTATAATAAAACAGAAAAAGAGTTTAGAAACATCAAGTTGAAAAGCAGAATTTGGGATTAAATCTTTTTTCATTTTTAATAAAATTAGTAATAAAGCAGCCATTTCATCCTCACTGTCCATTGTAAACTAACTTTTTATTACACTCCCAAGTCACTAAAATACTTAATGTAACCTAAAATGCTATCTGTTTTTGTATGACATAAACGTCAAATTTAAACTGACAGCTGTCGAAGCGCCACGTTCAAAACGCTCTGTGATTGGCTACATGTAACCATGCTTACTTAATTATAAATCACACAAAATGTTTACTTTGCGTTGCGTCTTCGATTGCGTTACGTTTTACGTTACTTTACTTCATTATAAATCCCGCTTAACACTTGAGATACATCATTTATTTAGAAGTAACACGAGTTAGTTCTAGGTCAGTTCAGGGTTGAACCCCAAGTTCCCAAACAAATACGGCCATAGAACACAAGTTGCTTAGAGATAGAAAACGGATTGAACCTGCCAATCCACCAAAATAGCTGGGGCAGTAGGATCAGTTCAGGAACTGTTCTGGGTTACTTTAAACGTGCCAATTAAACAAAAGTAACCTACCGGGTTATTTTAAAATATATGGCCGTTATGATACTAGCCACATTACTCAACAAATTAATTAAAATTTAAATCACTTTACCAATTTTATAACATATTACCATTTTACTATCTATATTCCTGCTAATCTATAACCACTCAATTATGTATTAATTTTATGTATTTCATGTAAAGAACGATAGTAACTTTTATGTAAAAACACAATTGCACGGATAGCACACACTACCGACTAACAGATAAGCCACTACTACCATTCTAACTTGAACTAACCTGTGAAACAAAGCATAATGATCATACAATGTGGTGAGCAATACATTAAGATTGCTAATAATTATGAGTCTGTTATTCACAGTGTTACAGTCAGAACTGACAGGGCCGGATTTACGCATAAGCAAAAATAAGTAGTTGTTTAGAGCGTCCATCTGTCGAGAAGCCCCGAGAAAAATATTTGCATCTGTATATTAATTTCTGATTCAATATTTTATTATACAACGACAAAAAATGTCAATTGAGAAATGGAACAAATCTTTAAATAAGAAAAATAATAGGAAACATTTGTCTGAGTTCCACAATAATACAGCAACTGAGTCAACCTACTAAGTCATCGTCTGTTGCTGGTCAGTTCAACTCTTAACTATAGACGCGTTTCGCTCTTTGGGAGCTCATCAGTATGGTGCCACCTCAGACAAAACATAACTTAGACGGAGAACAACGGCGTTTGTTGTGAAGTAGAAAGAGTTAGAATAACTTGATGATGAGACGGGTGCGCGGCAAAGAGCTAGTACCACTTGGTGTTATGCGGGTTGCATTTTGGTTGATGACAGTTACCAGACACGAGCATTTTATTTATTTCAACACAAAAGTACGTATACAAAACACTTAATATGTCAAAAACTAACCTTTACTTTGATGTATGAAAAGTAAGTAATTGAATATAAGAATAATTATACAAATGTTTGCAACTTGCATAACATCAAAGGGTACTCGTTCCTTGCCGCGCACCCGCCCCACCCACAAGTTACTCCAACTCTTTCTCCTTCACAACACTGCATTGACTTGAATACGACAGAATTTGTCTACTTATGGTTGGTCTGAGGGTGCCACCCACTATTCAGCTAGACCAACTAGGGACTAGTGAACAGTGACAACGACAGAGTTGAACTGACAAAATTAAAAACTTCTAAACTTGGTATGATGATCAAACACGAACATATTAGTTGAATTTAATATATCTATTATTTATAAATTTCATGCATAGACATATTTGAAAATTGAAAAATATGTATAGACTAATGAAATGATAGTAAAATCAGTATATTTAAATAAAAGTAAAATTACTGTCAGAATAGAATTCATGCATAAGATGAAATATTTCATTTCAAATCATTTAAATACAAAATTAGTATCAAACTAATAAAAAAGGGAAATAATAACTCAAATAAACCAATTAATTTTACATTACCAGAAGAAATACTATTTATTGTATAAAAAACGACTCCTTCGAGTTGTATAAGTATATTGAAATATAGAATAAATGGTTGATACTCTAAATATGTATACAAAAAGAACAAAAACAAAAAAGAAAAGAAAAAAACTCAAAGTGTAAAGTGGAAGACAGTTTTTTACCTGCAATTTTAAGTCCAAATAATACCAATCGTATCATTATTTTTTTAGGTTTAGTAGCTAATAAAATTTTAATAATTCCCTAAAGGAAATATAAATATCAAATCTAAATAATGACAGCAGCAAAGGTTATGTATCATTTGACAATTTGATTTCGATTCGATACAATTAATCTAAAAAATGCTTAATACCTAAATAATAGAGGTACAACTGGCCATTATTGTTTACAAAACCTTACATTATATTTATTTATTGTATAAATTGGGATGGCTAGCACAGTGGTATGAAGTCGGCCTATGGATCCTGAGGTCCCTGGTTCGATTCCCACAGGCGACAAATTTTCATAATTTGAAAAAGCTATCCCTGTAGTCCACCACTAACATGTTTGGGGGCCGTGATTTGACGACTGGTAACCGCACTTCACGCGCAAAAAATATCATTTACCGAGATCTGCTTTAGCAGAGTGCCACACCCAGTAATGGGTAGAAGGCGTGATGATACATTTATTTTATTTTATAAATTTTGTTTATGTTACTTACTTTGTTATTAAATAATCTTTTATTGAATCACTTATCACAAATTGTGTCCTAATAAGCATTTAAACTAACACGTAATAATGAACAGTAAACTAAATTAATAGCTATTTACATAACTAGTGCGCGAAGACATATTTTGCACATGAGCGCAATTTTAAAGCACTCGCTTTGCTCGTGCTTTAATTTGCGCGAATTGTGCAAATGGCATATTCGCGCACGAGTTTTGTACAATGCTTTTTGTAACGAGCAAAAATTATATGATGGATAATAAGGAAATTTATTAAATTTGAAGCGTGAATTTATATGATAGTTAAGTATGCCATGAATTGACATTTGTTATTTGAAAACAAATTGTTCATTTATTCTCATAAAATTTGTTAAAATATGTCTGTTTGATGGCGTTATAAGCTAATGTGTCTACTTCTTTTATAAATTTCTTAAAATGTGTGTATTTAAATAAATACAAATAGAGTTTTAATAGTCAAAATTTAATTTAATATAAAATGGGTGTTTTTTCAATTACTTTGCGCACTAGTGCATAAAATCAAAGTTTCCATCGGTTTCCAAGGTTATGTAAACATTATTTTGAATGCAGCGAGTACAAAAACAATTTTAACTAATCAAATTTAACAAAAATTGCCAAACAAACACGAACTCCCTATACAACGCAAGCTAAAACAGCAACAGATTGGAACAAATATGTCGGCCACTGCTGTAGCCAATGAAAATGAAGACCACTATTGGCATCACTCTTATTGAGGGCACTCTACTACGGACAACCATGCAGTGCCATCTACCGGTTATTTTTCTTATTTAAAATTTTGTTCCATTTGGCAATTGTTATTTTTTGTCGTTGTTTATTAATTATAGCTGTCAATCAGCTTGCGTTTTTATCCGGTCGATGGCACTGCATGCGATCCGTTTAGGGTGGAAATCATTTTGTTAGTAGATGCTAAAATAATGTTTTGCAAAATTTTTCATCGAAATAGAAATTGGGCCGAAAACTGGCCTTAGGGACCGTATTCCTTTGGGGGAGAGGAACGCATAAAAAAATTTGTGATTATGGGCCCAGCAATACCTAAATCCGGTCCTGAAAACAGAACACAGCTAAGGTATATCTGTGCGCGCTGTCTGTTCTGTAGCCATATTTGCTGTAATTGTAAGACCATGTTTGTATGTAGGTGAACTTAGGACCTGGCCTGACACATCAACTGTAATTTAGTACGAGTATTTCCGTAGCTTTGTTGCAATGCGTGGTGAAGTGAAATTTTGTAATTGTTTCTTAACATATTTTTAGAAATAAGTTAACAATTGATTCTATACTTGGTTGTGTGGGATTAGAATTTTCATACGTAAATGGTATTGAATGGAATAGTTTCTTATTGAATCATATTTAGATTATTAGCATGATTTATACTCCATTCCCTGTATGAAAACTATTACGTCACATTCGGTATCCATGTGATTCAAGATTTTGTACTTAAAACGTTTACATTGGTATTGGATTGACATTTTTAAAACAACCTAAAATTTTGACATATGTACCTGCTTTAATGTTTTGAATGTAAAATTAAATGTTACTTTGATGTGCATAAAATATTGTATGTATCACGAGTGAAATTAGCGTTTCTAACCCTGAGCATGTTATTAACCCTCGATGCTTTGCGCCTCGTGTTAATAATCATGCCAACTATTATAATGCCAAAATAAAATAAACAGTTTTACATAACTATACTTTCTTCTATTTTCCTATCGTAGCTTTCAAATATAATAATTTTGTTTATGTGCAATATTGAAGCTACAATCACGATTGAAAACGAAGGTTATATAAATATTATTATTATAATTTGCACTGAACACTGAAAAAAATGGATTTTTGGTAAAATCACGAACAAAAGGAATTAAATCACAATTCACAAATCAAACAAATATGTTTTTGTGACAATTCACAATTCCACTTCATTTTCAAAGTGAAAGAATTCACAAATCAAAGTGATTTGAGATTTATGTAAAATATAAATCACAATCCTTTTTGTGGCTTGAGGCTTGGGGTTTAAATCACATTTACAAGTACTAAATATTATTTAATGGGATGGCTAGCACAGTGGTATGAAGTCGGCCTGTGGATCCTGAGGTCCCTGGTTCGATTCCCACAGGCGACAAATTTTCATAATTTGAAAAAGCTATCCCTGTGGCTCCTCCACCACTAACATGTTTGGGGGCCGTGATTTGACGACTGGTAACCGCACTTCACGCGCAAAATATATCACTTACCGAGATCTGCTTTAGCAGAGTGCCACACCCAGCAATGGGTAGAAGGCGTGATGATATATTTATTTATTTAAATATTAGTGATGCGCCGAATACAATGTTGGCCGAATAACCGAATACCGAACATTACCGAATTTCATAGCGGCCGAACCTAATATTCGGCCGAATATTCGGTTCTAGTTAAAATGTGCGCACACCGCTCAGTTGCACAGTGTGCATCGTAACGTTACATTCAAGTTTGAACTTGCCGAATCGCGCTGACTAGACAGCGTCACTCGCCGTTCTTCTGCACAACAGTGTGCTTCATAGCAGTTCGTATGAGTGAGGTGTA
Source organism: Pterostichus madidus (assembly GCA_911728475.2). Classification (NCBI taxonomy): domain Eukaryota; kingdom Metazoa; phylum Arthropoda; class Insecta; order Coleoptera; family Carabidae; genus Pterostichus; species Pterostichus madidus. The sequence continues at coordinate 12,790,826 of OU452315.1, forward strand.
GCTATGTATTTGTTAGTAATCTAATTAGTAATTATTCAGGCATATCGTCTTAAGAATTAAATTTTATTTTTTTCAAATGAGTGGACGCAAAAAATCACGTGTGTGGATTTTTTTTGAAGAGACGGAATAGAAAAGCAAAGTAAAATGTACTTTATGCGGTATATTGATATCTCGTGGTGGCACTGGAAAATCTGCAGCTACTTCAGCTTCAGAAAAATATCCGTACATAACTTCCATAGCTAGAATTTTCTTATCACCACCAGCTAGCACTGTTTACAGTGAGAGCCTTTTTTCTGAAGCTGGAAATGTCTATGAAGAGAACAAGAATCGTTTATTGCCGGACAGAGCTGAAAGTTTAATTTTTCTCCACCACAACTTACCTTTACTAAATTATTAAATTACTATTAAGTATTAAGTATATGTACCTACATATTATTTCTATAAGTTAAATTTTAAAAAGTGTTCATACTATGTTCCTGTTTTCTGTGTATTATCTTAAGAATTGCGATTTTTTTGCTAATAAATAATTTACTTTATTATATGCATTATAATCGTTTCAAATAAATAAAAATTACTAATATGACAAAATATTTTTGTTTTGAATAAATTATTAATTTCCAGAAACAAATAAAAAAATGCCGAATGTTCGGTCGTATAACCGAATAATTCGGCTATAACCGAATAAACAAAAAGTTGCCGAATATGCCGAATACCGAATAATAACCGAATATTCGGCGCATCTCTACTAAATATTATCAATTTATTTAATATTAATTTTTTTTTAATATTAGGTGCATTGTAATATGCCAAAGATATGTGCACAACTGAATATAAGTAGATATGTTCAAAGGATTCCTCAAAAAATGTAATTAAATGAATGACATGTCGTGGCATGTTTACATTAAATCTGTACCCGGTTTTAAATCGTATTAGCTTTTAAAACTACTATAAACTAAGAGTTTTAAAAATACGAATTTTCTTAGTAAAAATTTACAAAATGGCTAGTAATTTGAAACAATTGTTTAGTGTAACACAATTACGAATTAGTTCACAGATCACCGATAGCTACAGCCAGAAATAACAAAAATAATATACTGTTATATAATCCAAAAAATAAAGAAACAGTTAAAAGTAAAAATTGTTATTTATAACGCACGTATTGATAATAAATTTTAAGCCCTTTCAATAGACCATTTTAAAAATTCATTGCGCATGTGCAAACGTTAGACGGAGATAAAAAAAGTTAGTGCCGTATACTCATCTCTGTCTGATTTGATAAGTGACAGTTCGATTATTTTTGTTGGTTAGTATTTATTTCTTCATTGAAAAGTAATTAATAATAGTAATTATGACGGGTACTATATGTTGTGTACAGGATTGTAATAATAATTTAAAAAAAAAACCAGAAACATTTTATTTCACTCTTTTCCTCAAAACGTGAACAGAAGAAAAGAATAGATACGTTATTATACGAAATCTATCATATTTACATAATTTATAAATAACTGATGAATATACTTCATTTATTTTGAAACTACAATAAGTTTTCTTTTTCAATATAAACCTTTTTAGTTACTTTGTACTTAAATACATTTTGAAATATCTCGTTTGCCGCCACTAAGTTATTAGTTAAAAAATAAACACCTAGGGGTCGCGGACATTTTTAAAATGGTCTATTGAATTAAGCCCGTCCATTTGAATGAAGCCCAGAAAAATGATTGAAGCCTTTTTTCAGCTCTAGAACAATTCACAAGCCCAAATCAATTTATTTGAAGGTCTTAAATCACAAGCCTGATTTGCGAATTTTTTTAAAGACTTAATTCACTTGATTTAAATTAAGAAATATGATTTAAATCAATTTATAATTCCTTTTGATTTAAATCATGCCTAGCTTTGCACTGAACACAAAACAAAAGTTGTAGTTTATTCCCTAGATTTCCAGGCTGACAGAGTCAACACTACCTGACAGTACAACAGCGGTTTGAGAGCAGGTGTTTTAGTTTTAGACGATTCCCGAACTAACAACGTTATTTTGGAGCAAGGTGGCTTTGGTGCCCACAGCGCCATAGCGCCCTTGATCTAAAGATTTTATTACATTATATTTTTGAACACTGATTATGTAACATATTCAACTCTACATTGTCCATGACTGATTTTAAAAACTTACATAACATCTTTCAAAGCATCTTTAAATATTTACAATTCAACTGGTATTTTAAAACAAGAGTGTTTTGCTACTAATCTAAGTAAAGTAAAAAAATAATTATTTACTTTTTATGCTAGTTAGGTTTATGCTGCTTAGAAACAAATTTTGAGAATTTATACCTTTTCATATAAGTACACTTGTTGTTAACAATTGAATTTAATAGGTTCTCTCTTAGCGTCATGCTAGATTCCCCAATTCAATTGTTAATAAGACGAGTATATGAAAAGCACAAACTTTCATAATTTGTATCTAAGCAGCCCAAACCTAGCATTAAATGATAGGAGCCTATTTAGCGAGACACTCGTCGCAGGACCAGAATTCTACAAAAAATTAATAATAAAAAACCACTACTAGCCAGGATTGAAAAAAAGCCGATCCACTGGGTTTTTCCGGGTTTATTTGGGCATTATTGCGTTTTTTATAACATTGACAAATACACTTTTTAATTCAAGTTATTTAATTCTAGATTAATTTTGTATATAATGTTTAAAATGTATATTGCATACTACTAAACATTAAAACAAAATTTATGTACTATTACGTAATAATTGCAAAAATATATATTTATTTTATTGTGAATTAAAAACATAATATGCTCTATCATGTTATTATCATATTTATAAAAAGATTGTATATCAATCAGTTTTTGTAATACATATAAGACAAATAATATTTGGTCTTAAACTAGTTTGATATTGACATTTGTTAAAGTAATGCAATCTGATACTACGATATGATGTAATAAATCATAATTTAAATTAAACGTTTTATTTTGTAAAGGGAGTATGTATTATTACACTGTAAATATATAAAAGATGTTTATGTTCCGAGATTTGACTCTATCTTAAAATTCACCCTGGGTGAATTTTCAACCATTTAACCAAATAGGGTTTTTAATGGGTTTATTTGGGTTTTTTTAGGTGGGTTTTATTAAAAAAACGCAGGTGGGTTTTTTTGGGTGGGTAAAATATGAACAACTCTGCTACTAGCAAACATAAAATAAAAGAAAAAAGAAAGATATACATGTGACCAAGGACGTTGAAAGGAGGGGATACGGCATTAAAGTCAAGACTGTGAGGCTCGGTAGATTGACAGAGACAGAAGTATTATTTCCTGTACCGTGCTTAGCCCCTGCTATTTCGCATGTGTCATAAAGAGATTTGAAATTTAAACAGGACAGAACAGAATCATTCTCCCTAAAAGATTATACATTTTTACAAGGAAACTGAAATTATCAACGTTTATTATTAGTGTGATCTATCGATTAAAATAAATATTTGTAATTGTTGAACAATATTTACTATTAATAATAAAAATAAAACGCGTTAATATGAAGAGGAAGTTTGAGAATAAATATAGAATTGATGTTTTTAAACAAATCAAAACTACAATTACTTCAACAAATATAAGTGTACAAACTAAACACTTAGTTACCATCTTATCTACAAAAAAATATGTCCAATTCCACACAGCGCAACGATTGAAACACAAATGAACACTTCGTGGTTATATTCACATACAACAACGCCCCCTGACAACGTCTAAACGCCACTTTTCTTACACAAAAATTCGAAATATTTGGAAGAAGAAGAGATTTGGCTAAGCACGGTGCAGAAAAACTATTGTTGTCTCTTTCCCTTGCCCAAGCCTCACTTCAAGCAATGCTACAGTATCGTAATGCCATATCCCCATATCCTTTCAACGTCCTTGCATGTGACAGCAATAGTGAGCTTATGGAGACATTTATCTTTGATTTGACATATTGTGATCACAGCCATATCTTGTAAATAATTTAATATTCCAATTCTCAAAAGACTTTTAGCTAATTCTGAATTTTGTATTAATCAAATTAACCGAAACCATAATCTGACATAGATTTAAATAAACACTAATATAATCTTACTATACCCCGATTCTATTTCTAAAGCTCTCATTTTTTTATGGTGATTATAGTAACATGATAATCCGTAGTTTAAGCAGCCAGAAATATACAAAATAACAGGAACGTATTCCAATATTTATAAATGCGAATGCATTTAGTTTTTCATCAAAATTAAATAAAACTCTTTGTTGCTTCTTATCATTTCGGCTTTATTTGCAGAAACACCATTTTCAAACATTCTTTGAACAGTCGTATATGACACTTTGGTTAAGAGTTTTTAATTACCTATACAGTATATAAATAAATAAATAAATATATCATCACGCCTTCTACCCATTACTGGGTGTGGCACTCTGCTGAAGCAGATCTCGGTAAGTGATATATTTTGCGCGTGAAGTGCGGTTACCAGTCATCAAATCACGGCCCCCAAACATGTTAGTGGTGGAGGAGCCACAGGGATAGCTTTTTCAAATTATGAAAATTTGTCGCCTGTGGGAATCAAACTAGGGACCTCAGGATCCACAGGCCACCTATACAGTATAATCTAGCAAATTAAAATACTACTAAATACACCCCTGAAACAGGTAGTAGCAGCCCTACCGAAACTGATAAAACTTCTCATTACGGAATCAAAAGCTAGAGCCAAATATAATTAACCGGGGTATTCCATTTGGTATTTTAAAAAGTACTTTGGATTAACTTTTAAAATAGGATACAAGGTGTGGCACTCTACCGTAGCAGATCTCGGTAAGTAATATATTTATGCGCGTGAAGTATGATTACCAGTCGTCAAATCACGGCTCCCTAGGATGTTAATGGAGGGGGAACCACAAGGATCATTTTAAATATAAATAAATATATCATCACGCCTTTTACACATTACTGGGTGTAGCACTCAACCGAAGCAGATCTCGGTATGTGATATAATTATGCATGTGAAGTGCGGTTACCAGCCGTCAAATCACGGCCCCAAAGACGTTAGTAGTGGGAGAGCCACAGGAGTAATTTTTAAATTTGTGAAAATGTTTGTCGGCTGTGGATATCGAACCAGGGTTCATAGGATCCGTAGGCCGACTTCATACCACTGAGCCATTATCGCATAATTTTAATGTGGTGAAAATTGTTTGTTCATGAGCTACGTGTGAATGGAAACTAGTGAGTGCTAGATCGGTATAGTGTGAGCATTTACGAAATCCGGACGCTAATCGCATAGTTAAGCACCGGAACAAGAACAGGTGGACAAGGTAACACACACACACATACACACACACAGCCAGACAAGATCCGATGACGGTTAAAAATTAACATGCTACCTGAACCACGTGATATCACAGAGATATACCTACAAGACAAGTGTGCTGCAAACAAAAATTATTATAACAAGTGCCGAAAAAGGCTTGTTATGTAAAAGTGCAGAATTTAACGCACGAGGCTTGCCGAGTGCGGAAATTTGCACGAGCACGTAACCTTTTTCGGCACGTGTTATAAACAACATTTTTCCTACAACTGTGCGATTTAGAAAATCACTAAAATATTATCAGAATTTATAAAATTTTAATGATTTAATAAGAGAACGACGTTTTACGGTGTTGCTGTGGTTTGTTTGTTGATTGCTTGCATATCGTTATTTAAAAATATTCTACTAATTTCAAGATAATTTTTGCAAAATCGTCTAGATTGGCATACTACACTGAGTGATTCTTCTTTATCATATACACCTCCAAAGATAATTGTTGGATCTATTCTTGACAATGACAATCAACCTGCTGCTGGTACTTCTAAAACCTCCGATATTGTTGTCAATAATATTACTCTTAATAATAAGAACAAGTACGGAAGAAATCAATGTTTTTTTTAGACAGTACAAAAGTTTCCACTTCACATTATGTCAATTTAAGCAACTGTAACAACTGTGTTAATAATATACACAATAGTCAACGGCCATGGCTGCACTCGTTGGAACTGATCTAAGCGATAACGCGAGTTAAGTAACGTTGCGCGCGGGTAGTACTTGGATGGGTGACCGTCCAGAGAAAACCCGCGTTGCTGTTGACCATAATACCTAAAACGCAGATCAGGACGTAATGGCGGCATATGACCTAAGTAGTTGGTCCGCCAAAGAAGCCACAAAAAAAAAATATACACAAACAATCAATAATATGTATTTCACTTACTTTTTAAATAAAACCATTTACGATATATTTTACTTTGTTCGGATATTTTTATTAATCATATTTAAAAATGATATACTTGAGTTTACTAAAAACGTAATAACGAAATCTAAAATTCAACAATTCACTTTAAAACCAAATCATTTTGTAAATATATTTATATAGGAAAAATTTCACTATCTAACATTATTAAAATTCAACAGAAATCCTATAACTAAATAAATAAAATACGTAGTGCTAACAACCGGGTCGTTTTGCCCATAACAATATGTTGAAAATCATATTTTATAGTAGTTGAATATCTAAGAACAAAAACTTAAATATCAAGTGTCTACTTTTATTTTTCCGAGTATAGGAAAATCAATGTTAAAATTTCATTAGACGATATCTTTACTTATTAATTTTAGAGCAGAAATGTAACGAAGAAAACTGCATCCAATGATTACTAAGTTAGTTGTTCTATTGTTTCTTATGTACAATTGATAAGCAAAAGAGAATATACGATTTAAGGCAATTATAAGACTGCCATAAGTAATAAAACAATAATTGTTTCTGACATATCTGATAGATTCGACATTTCTTAAGATTTATTATTTTACTAGAATTTAAGATTAGAAGTAGGGAAACACTTGATTAAAAAAATCTGATGTGGTCACCACACGACTTTCTTATACACAGCATATTTAATATTTAGAATATATGAATGTTATATAATATTATTAAACATGTAATTTAGTTTTTCACTAATTCAGCATTTATCTGTTTGAAACATATCAAATATTAAATTTGTTTACGTATAATTTTTTAGTAATGTTGACTACTTTATGTCTAACTTTACTGAGGCATATACAGGATGTCCTTTTTTCGAGCCTAACCCTTGGTATCTCAAGAACCGTGAGATACGAAATCGAATAAATTGAGGTAAAGTTTCCAAATTAGTTGACCATATTAATGATGTATTTGTTTTTCCGAACAAAGACATAGATAACTAGATAAAGCGAAAATTAAAATCTATGTTTTTTTGTTTCTATTGCTACCATAATTATTGAAATATATTATAAAATAAATAAATTAAATAAATAAATAAAATAAATATATCATCACGCCTTCTACCCATTACTGGGTGTGGCACTGTGCTGAAGCAGATCTCGGTAAGTGATATATTTTGCGCGTGAAGTGCGGTTACCAGTCGTCAAATCACGGCCCCCAAACATGTTAGTGGTGGAGGAGCCACAGGGATAGCTTTTTCAAATTATGAAAATTTTTTTTTTATATTATTAAATATATAAATTAGTTTTTCTCAAAATTAGACGCATATACAGAAAAATTGAAACTAACGTTTATGTTCTAAATATTTTTGCCAACATCTTTTATTTTAAACTTTTTTTCGTAACTGATTTCATTTTTGAAATAAATGGAATTTATTGTTTTATGAGTCCAGTAAACTTTCTCTATTTAAAGTATTTATACCATTATTTTCTCATTTAAGTGAACAAACCTTTACAAGAATAATGAATTAAGGTTATGTTTAAGTTAAGAGCTGGAAATGGCTGGAATTTTTTCGACATAAACAGAAACAAAAAACCAAAAACAAAGACTCAAACAGAGACTATGTTAAGATGTGGAAACGAAGCTTAATTAGGATTAAGTTCCTGTTGTGCAGAGTAGCATAAATAAATAAATACAATACTATACTTTGCATTTCTATACTGGGTGTCCCATTTTAATCCGCCAGTAGCGATAATTCTGAAACATTGCATTGAATCAAAAAGTGTTCCAAATGAAAAGTTAATGGTTCTGAGGGGGACATCTGATGCCGTAGACTTTGCCCCCCCAGCCGCTCAAGGGGGGCGGGAACAGGGGGCAACTTTAAAATCTTAAATGGAAACCCCTATTTTTTATTGCAGATTCTGATAGAGGGTTAAAAAGTATGTAAGTTTTATTCGAAACATTTTTTTTATTGGTCGAGAGATGGCGCTGCAAATGTAAAAGTTAGGTTTTTTGTCAATTAAATTGCGAAAATCGTAACGTAATTAACTGTTATTATTACTTAAGACTTACTCACAACCTTACAAGGTTGTTTTTTTCTCAGCCTGCCCAAATACTACCACCGCCCACCCCTCACCTACAAAGACGTAAAGTACTCAAAAATAGCGATTGAGTACTTCTTTTTCAAATTAAATAATGGTAAAATAATTCAAAAAAGAATGTCATTTTTTTTCAAACAGTGTTTGACCGGCCCCCCCCGACTAAAATTGACCTACATTTTAAAACTCTATCCGAGTCTGAGGTACAAAATAGGGGTTTCCATTTAAGATTCTAAAGTTGCCACCAGCCCCAGTGGGGGGTGGGGCTATGTGGGGGGCCCGGTCAAACACTGTTTGAAAAAAAATGACATTCTTTTTTGAATTATTTTACCATTATTTAATTTGAAAAAGAAGTACTCAATCGCTATTTTTGAGTACTTTACGTCTTTGTAGGGGGCGGGGGTAGTATTTGGGCAGGCTGAGAAAAAAACAACCTTGTAAGGTTGTGAGTAAGTCTTAAGTAATAATAACAGTTAATTACGTTACGATTTTCGCAATTTAATTAAAAAACTTTTACATTTGCAGCGCCATCTCTCGATCAATAAAAAAAATGTTTCGGATAAAACTTACATACTTTTTAACCCTCTATCAGAATCTGCAATAAAAAATAGGGGTTTCCATTTAAGATTTTAAAGTTGCCCCCTGTTCCCGCCTCCCTTGAGGGGCTGGGGGGGCAAAGTCTACGGCATCAGATGTCCCCCTCAGAACCATTATCTTTTCATTTGGAACACTTTTTGATTCAATGCAATGTTTCAGAATTATCGCTACTGGCGGATTAAAATGGGACACCCAGTATACTGCAAGCTTTAATTTATATTTTGAGTGACAGCTACTAAATACATCATACTGTATTTCAAATTAATAACAATAAATATAATAATAACGCATTGAAATACTTTCTCTTATGAATAACAAAAAGTAGGCTAGACATTTGAACGTGCAACAACATTATAATATTTCAACAAATATTTTACATATAACCAGCGCATACTTAATTAAAGTTAAAGTAATATACATACATACTCGTATATTACTTATTTTAGTCATTTTACTTTCACTAGTTCCCTGTCTAGCACTTCACAACTTTTATTTATTTATTAGTTACTTTGAACAACAACAATTCAAAAACAAGAGTAGAGCGACACTCCCTTCCATTCTTATCTTTTAATTCGTTTTCAGTTCTTACGTAGAGTATTTAACTGTAATTGAGTGGAATTCACTTTCAATAAAAAGCGCAGGGCGACACTTTCTTCCTTTCTTATCTTTTTGTTTCATTTTCAGTTACTGCATTGTGTGGACTTTTCTTTCATATACAAGTGCAGGCTATCGCTTTCATCTTTTCTAATCTTTGTAGATTCGTAGTTAGTTTCGTTATTAGGAGTAAGCGTGACTAATTTGAGATGTTTTATGCATATGTTATGTACGTCGAAGAAAGAAGATGATAAGTGAATAGGAATGATATGATTAAAGGTTTGTTGTGTGATAAATTATTTCGAGTGTAATAAATAAATGAGTTTATATGGAGTGATCTATGAATGTGGTTAAAGTGAGGGTGGTGTGTTTGGATGATAATGTTTGATGAGGGCTGATTATTTGATGAATGTAATGCGTGAATATTTTGAGTGATTTTAGGGTTCGTGCTACCCCATTTGATGGGATATAGCGTAAAGATATGTATGTTGTATGTAACAACAAGAACTTAATCTCAATTACAGTACAGGGAGCCTACAGCTTATAGTGGAATTTGAACCACTCAGACAAAATCGTACTTTTTTTATATAAGTACAAGTCAGTGAGATTTGAACGCACGACCTCTTGCTTGCTAATTAAGACACGCAAGTTTTATCTCGCCTTTATCCACTGGGCTACGATTGCCTATGATAATTGATTATCATTTATCAATACCATTATTTGACAATGATTTCAGATTTATTTATTTATTTTTATGTTGCTTAATAAAACAATAAATCCTAATAACAGCATCTTATAGTGGATCCGAAGCACTCACGCAACAGAAAAAAATATATACCTAGTACAGAAAGTAGTTTATTGCCGCTCGCACATGGAAATTGTTGATCGAGGTGCATACAAGTTGAAAATAACATACACTGATATATTCGTATAACGCACACTTCCAACATATCAGGTGAAGTTCCACTGATTGACAACAGATGGCGTTACGATGAAAGAAAATAAAAAAAAATCTGATTTTTAAAAAAAATTAATAATTACTTATTTACTAATATTTTAATATTATTCAATATTTTGACATTACGATAAGTACAGTTGGTATCACAATACCTAACCTCAAACGTCAACGCTTACCTACAAAAACGCATCAGTTGTCAAAGTGTAACAACATTGCTCTTGTAAACTGTTTTTATAAATATTTTGTGGTCGTCTGAAAAATAGTGTACATAATTCGCTCGAAAGTGCTCGTGTACTTAAATCACTCGGCGCTGCGCGCCTCCTTTTTCATTTTGTACACTCGCACGTTATCTTACACTTTCGATGCTTGTGGAATATACTATAAAATACTATTTGACAGTTTTCCTGTTTGGAAGCAATTACATATCTTCACACGACATTTTATATCCTTTTGCTTTTATTTATTTAAGTCGGTCATTAAATTTAAGTTTCGTTGGTAAACAAGCATTAATGGTTGTAAAAATAATTCATTATTCCAGTACGTTGCTAGATATAACAAATACGATTTAAAAAATAATTATTATGTAGTATTTTAATTAGATTATGGTTGGAGAATTACTGTATTAGCCACAGCAATATACACTGACGTATGTCTTGTATCAAAAATAAATTCACTATCATAATTGCCAAACCACTTGACATATCTAATGTAACATATACTTCTTTATATTTAATCATTTGATGCACGAACGCATTATTTATAAATGTCATTATCTCTCGATAAAAAAATAACCTCAATATTTACTTAAGATTATAAATAAAAACCAATACAAAAAAATCAACTTACAAACATATTTCCATGATCCAAATCCTTGATCACACACTTCAATCACAGCCCACTACCAACCATCAACAAAACAAGCCACACACCGTAAACAAAACAGCAACGAGCCAAAACAACGGTCACTAACGAACGTTCAACAAAACACAACCGCTCTCACAGAAGAAACAAACAACTGACAAGTGGATTTGTGAATGAAGCGCTGCGTTCAGCAGACACAGTCACTTGTCTCACAGGCCAAGAACCGCGCCAATTGGCTGGCGAGGAGACAACCGGCCAATCAGAGGAGGGAAGACGCCGAGGCCTACTTGGATGTGAGAGGGAATTTGTAAATAAATCAATTAGTTGGTGTCTAAATATTTTTGGAAGTTATAAAAAATTTCAGAGCTGTGCTTACTTTTACTTAAACATTAATCTGTTGACTCAGTGGTAACGAGTCGGCTTGTGGATTTGAGAACCCGGGTTTGATTCTCACAACCGACAAACAATTTTCATCACATTAAAACTACCTCTATTGCTTTCCCCCCATTAATATCCTTGGGAGACGTAATTTAACGACTGGTAACCGCACTTTTCGTGCATAAATATATCAATTAACGAGATCTATTACGGTAGAGTGCCTCACCCAGCAATGAGTAGTAAGCGTAATAAATAAATAAATATATCATCATGCCTTTAATGGGTTATACTACCCAGCAAATTTAGTTTTTCCATTTTTTTTATTGCTTTAAATGATGCATAAATTATTTGAAAATGATATTCAAAAACTATTTTGGGAGACAAGCTAAGAAAAACAATTTTTGCAGCTTTTTTTTTAAGCGCTCTGAAACGTTTGAAAAGGCTTCAGCTAAAAATGTTTATGAAAGCGCAAGAAATCGTCTAACTCCGGAAAGAGCAGAAAGCTTAATTTTCTTACATTACAACTTGCCAAAACTTAACTTTAAATATTAATTTGTTTAACTTAGTGTGTAACTTTACTTCTATAATTTTAATGACTTTTTTGCTAAATTTTGAATAAGAATAAACTTGATTTGTTTTTTATTAAATATTTCTGTTTTAATTTCCTTAAAAAAATCCTTAGCAACTGAAATATTAAGCAATTTATATTTTTTTAGGCCGATACCGATATTGGCCAAGAAGACCGATATGGCCGATATACCGATACCGATATCGGTCGATCCCTAATTAAAATTAATTCTCGGTTGTACGAATAGAACTTCTATAATATTGAATTTTTTTTTCCAATTTTTCGCTGATTGGTCCCAATTATTGTTTAATTATCCGTTGATCCAATGACCTTGGGGATCGAACAATTTGAAATAAATTTCAATTTTCAGCTTGTTAATAAGTATGTTTTTATTGCCAACGTTTCGTCAGTCAGAACTGACCTCTTCAGGGCTGGAATTACAGAGTACCAATTTATTAAAAGGAACGTATAAAAGCGCACTAAGAATATAAATTAAACTAATTGTTCTAATATCACATAACTTTGTATCACAATCAATAAATTCTCACCTAATAAAATTATTGCACACAGTTTGCATTATATTACATGATGACAAGACGTAAAGAATTTGTTGTGAGACATGTTCCCATTTATTTTCATAATGGACGTCAATCAAACATAGATTACCATGTTGACAGTATTTTGAACAGAAACCAAAAATAAATAAAATCATAGAATAATATTGAATGAAAACAAAGAATAGTTATTTTTATAACAAGTGCCGAAAAAGGTTCGTTACGTGCAAGTGCAGAATTTAACGCACGAGGCTTGCCGAGTGCGGAAATCTGCACGAGCATGTAACCTTTTTCGGCACGTGTTATAAACAACATTTTTCCTACAACTGTGCGATTTAGTAAATCACTAAAATATTATTAAAATTTATAAAATTTATAAAATTTTAATGATATTACATGACAACGATGTTTTACGGCGTTGCTATGGTTTGTTTGTTGATTGCTTGCACATTGTTCTACGTTATTTAAAAATATTTCACTAACGTCAAAATAATTTCTTCAAAATCATCTTGATTGGAATAGTACAGTGAGTGATTCTTCTTTATCATTAACACCTCCAAAGATAATTGAAGCTCCGGATCATACTATGTTGGATCTATTTTCGACAATGACAATCAACCTGCTGCTGGTACTTCTGAAGCTTCCGAAATTGTTACCAATAATATTACTGGTAATAATATGAACAGGTACGGAAGAAATCAATGTTTCTTTAGACACAAAAGTTTCCACTTTACATTATGTCAATATAAGCAACTGTAACAACTGTATTAATAATATACACAAACAATAAATATGAAGTATTTCACTTACTCTTTAAATAAAACCATTTATCGATATATTTTACTTTGTTCGGTTCTTTTTATTAATTGTCTACATATTAGATATACTGCAAATTAAGGTTACGTTTATAAACGTCAAAATATACTACTGCATATTTACTAGCGCTGGTTCACCGTATCTTCTTCTTCCATAAGCGTCTGTGGTCAAAATATGAATTCCGCGCTCGGCGCGAAATTTAAATCGCTGTCAAAACAATATTCTTTTGACAGTTACGTAATGAAGCACTTTCCGCACTAGTGTATCTTTGCTTTCGGAAACGCACTTGGTCTGCATTCATCTACTTTCCATACGTAACCAAGGCAATTATAGTTACGTAATAACAAAGAAATCGCACAGTTGTAGGAAAAAATATTTTTGAAATAGAAATAAATTATTCAGAGAAAGAAACTGCGTAGCAAATCTATTCAAATGTTATGTCACGGACTCATTTTATTGTCAACCACATTTGTTGGTTTTTGTTATAATAATTTAATTATCTATTTGAAAAAGTTCTTGGAAAATAAATGTCGGTTTAGTAACCATAACCAGACACTGGGTTATCTACAAAAATTACAAGAAGTGGGACAGACCCAACAATACATAGAATACGTAATTTTTACAAGTCGAAATATAAAAATGTGTTTTACTATTATACGTATTTTCACGTAATTATTCATTATTTCTTCGAACGGAGTTCAACAGTTTGAATTTGTTAGGATTAAGATTACTTTGAAGAAGAAGCCGGAAGTGAATCTTGCATCCAATGATTTATATTGGGATATTGAACTACTAAGGCCCAGTTGTACAATATAGGCTCAGTGTGAGTTCAGTCTTGAACTTACAGTGAGATGACAGATTGCGTTGTACAAGCCTGGTTCAAATAATGAGCTTGGTTCAAAGTGCGGTTCAGCTGAGTGGCCGAATTCTGCAGTTCAACCACAGTTCAGTGAACAAAATAACATCATGTGTCAATTTGATTAACGTGACAGTTATTATTTTAAAATTATGAATGAATTAATACATATATTTCAAGTGACGATGAAGATATATTTGAATTAATAAATATATTAAAACGGCGTAGAGCTGAAAAATAATGTAGAAAAGGCGAAGATGATTTTAAAAACTGAAATTATAAAGAATTTAGTGCAAGATTCTGTAAAATATATAATAGAAAAAATTAAAGATGAAATTTGTTCTTCCACATAGAGATAAGTAACATAAAGTAACAGCTATACTTGAAGATTAGCATTTACATTTTCTGAACATAATAATTAATTTATTTAAGAAACAACACCGTATTGCCGGAAAATAAGGTTGCGCCTTTCTGCAACTGGTCCTTTTTTGCAAGTAGCAGGAGATTTTAGTGGATTTGATAAATCTACTACTAGTACAATCATTCACAAAGTGTCCAGATCAATTCATAGATAGCATAATACTTATATTAAAATGTCTGCAACAGAAGAATGAATCTCATTATTTGTATTAAATTCTTTTTTAATTTCCATCCAGCATTCTGTTTACATTTTATTCATGTTTATATCGCATACTACATTCGATTACCGTTACATATTTTTTTTTTATCAACAATATCATTTTTTCTCTTCTGAATTTGTTAAATTTGCTGATCGCATCATAATAATGAAATAAATAATGTATCAAAACTATGAAAAATTGAATCCATAAAATCATTGAAGTATATAATGTATTTGATGCGAAATATTTAACGTTAATTTGCCTTACCTTATTATATTCAATTCAAACTTACATAAAATAACCAATTTTAAAATTGAAAATGACAAAAAAAATTATGACATTTGACATTACGCATTACCAACTGAAGTAATTTTTATTAGTTATATAGTTCAGCTGAGGTTCAGCTGAACTTGCATTCAATTTATTTTGTACAACGCACAACCAATTTGAACTCAGGTTCTATAAAACCGTAGTTCAGTTAAACTCAATATGAACCAATGTTTGTACAACCGGGCCTAAAAGATAGCATTGATGACGATATATACAACTTGAGACAAATGTACAATTTCAGTTGGTCTTCATAAGATTAACATTGCTCTGATATTATTCGCGATCCTACGTCCGTTAATTATGGTGAGGAAAAAAAAGAAACTCTTGAAATTCGTGAAATTTTCCTAATTTTCAAACCTTCATAACTTTTTAGCTAATTTGGACGAATTTTCGAGCAGAAAAAAGTTTAAAGTGTCTACTTTAAAGGGATACATGCGATCTTAGGGTTAAACCTTTCTGCCCCTTCGACTCCTAACAAAAAAAAATGTTTTTAGTGGAAAAAACGTCCATGTATGACGATCTGAAAAATTCTCCATCAGGGCAATACAGTTTATTCAATTTGAAGTGTTTCGTTTCTTTCTTCCACAAGTGTATTAAAGTGTCCGTTATTTTCGCAGTCGGAAATTTGATGTTCGCATCCTCTAAAACTACACATAATAAATTTTTAAAAAATTGAGCCTACTTCCCCGTCAAATAACGTTAAAAAGTGTCACCAGAGGGCTTTAAATAAGAAAATTGCTTTTTCCGATACTTTTATGTACAACTTTTTTATGATGTAGATCAAAAAATATTTCAAGGTAACCGCCCGAAAACTAAAATTCAAGTCATTTGGATAAAAATCATCGGCGTAGCGTCAATTTGAGTAATAAGAAGTTTGAAGCAAAAAATATATTTTAACAAGTAGCTGTTACGTTATAAAATATTGCTAATTGAGTAATTTTTTACAAGTTAGAGATTTCATTAGATCAAGGAAAACAATTTAGACTCGTTTGTTGACAGCTTTATTGACGGCTGTCAATAATAAAAATGTCAATTCCGACATCGGATTCGGATCGACCAATGTCAAAACCATAAGACTACCAAGTTCGAGAACTCTTTGTCGTTTTCTTGCTTCAAACTTCTTATTACTCAAATTGACGCTACGCCGTTGATTTTTTATCCAAATGACTTTAATTTTAGTCTTCCTACAAGCTTATTTCATACGCTGTCTGGTAGTTATGTTGAAATATTTTTAGGTCTTAATTAAAAAAAGTTATGCATAAAAGTATCGGAAAAAGCAATTTTCCCATTTAAACTGTGCAAATAATGAGCCCCCTGGTGGCACGTTTTAACGTCATTTGACGGAACTAGGATTCGGTTCAAAAAAATTAAATTTATTATGAATAGTTTTAGAGGGTACGAGCATCAAATTTTCGACTTTGCAAAAATAACGGACACCCTAGTGTATATAGATATATACTTGTCAGGAAAGTTTAGTTTTGAATGGATTTGTAATTTATTTAAAAGATAATACAAATTATTGTCATATCGTTATTGCAAATGGTTAACTATTCACATGAAGAAAAGTTACAAACTAAACTTTCCTGATAATGAAAATGTCACACATATGTTCGTTATTTTGTTTTTGAGTCCACAGCTGTCACTATAAAAAGCAATTCTTATAAAATATTAAATCCGATTATTTCGGCTACGAAAAGTGCAAAGGAATCATGATTACTAATTAAGATGCAAAACTTAATTGACGACCACTTGTTTTTAAAGCATTTTTGTTTTAAACTAACTAGTCATTTTTGCGCAAAGAAATAGCTATTTACATAACAAGTGTACCAAGACATATTTTTCACATGAGCACAATTTTAAAAGCACGAGCGAAGCGAGCGCTTTAATTTGCGCGAATGGTGCATATGACATCTTCGTGCACGAGCAATAATTATATAATCGGCAATGAAAAAATGTATAAAATTTGAAGCGTGAATTTATATTGTCAGTTTAGTATGTCATTTGTTATTTGGAAATAAATTGTTTATTTTTTCTCCTAAAGCTTGTTCAAATATGTCTAATTGATGGTGTTATAAGCTAATGTATCTACTTCTTTTATAAATTCCTTAAAATGTGTGTATTTAAGTACAACTAGCATTTTAATAGTAAAAATTTAGACCCATAAAAATGGATTATTTTTTAAATTACTTTGAAGCAGGGTTGAGAGATTTAAATCATGATTTAAATCAAGTGATTTTTAAAAAAAATCATTGATTTAAATCAAGTGATTTTTAAAAAAAATCATTGATTTAAATCAAGATAAATTAAATTGAATAATTTAAACATAAATGAATAATTTTTATTATTGTATATGTATTTATTAAATTAAAAATACAAAAAAATCACAGTACAAAAATGAAAACATGTTTTAATAAATCATAAATATTTGAATATGAAAATATGACAATTCAAATAACAAAAAAAAATAAAGTAAAAACATTTATTCATTTAGTGGTACATTATTATTAAAATGTTTAAATAAAAAGACCAGTTTTCTAGCCTTTTCAGTTCCTAGTCGATTTCTCAATTTTGAATGCACAAGTCCAAATGATGAAAAAACTCGCTCAACACAAGCTGAAGACGAAGTGGCGCATAAAAGTGATTTTATAATTTTCAATATTATATCTTTATTTGGTCCTAATTCATCTTTTTGGGACATCCACCATTCAACACTTGAAACGTTGTTCAGAGTTTCTTTTGAAAATATTACACAATACATATTTAAAAATTTAATTTAAAATATCAGTTTTTAAAAAATAATTTAAAAAATGTAATTTAAATCAAAAAAATCTGATTTAAATCAAAAAATCGATTTTTTTGATTTTTAAAAAAAAATTACGATTTTTATCCACCCTGCTTTGAAGTACTAGTTCGCAAAATCAAACTTTACTTTAGTTTTCAGTTACACCTGGTATATTTTAAGATGACTATACAACACCTTAATTAATGCGAAATTGAAAGATAACGGTATATTCATATGAATATTTGTGATTAAAATTAACAATTTCAATTTGTTGTGGGCGCGCACCGGAAACCCATAAATTCTTGTAACTCCGCCATCAGCATACAGAAACTATTCTACTTTATTTCAAATAATCTTTTTTTAAATACAGAACAAACAAATGACGACGCTCGCAGCCTACTTGGCACCATGTCAAAAATCCCATTCATATTCACAGAAACATTTCATTGAGAAGAGAAGCAAAGGTTACACATTAGTTTAAAAATATTTTTTCTGGAACAAAGCGAAATAACTTGAAGGGCATTGGCGTTGTCAAGTTGCCGTTGTTGCTACATACATTAAACAACATTAAACAACATATCTGCTGAATAATAAGAAAATAATGTAACTTAATATCATGAGCGTATAAGCAATTATTGTAGAATGCCTTCTTCGCAGAATTTGTGTTGCAAAAAAAGACAGTATTTATAAACAAAAATGTTATTAGCAAATATGCAGTAATGAAGTTATAAAAATTTGCTGTGGTCATCACAGAATTTCCCGGTCATAAATAAATAAATATATAATCACACATCAATTTAAAAATAAAATAAAATAAATAAATACATCATCATGCCTTTTATCCATTACTGGATATGGCACCCTACCGAAGTAGATCTCGGTAAGTGATATACGAGGTGAGACTATTAAAGAACGAGACTGACGCTGCTACAGACGAAGTACGCATGCGCCACACACCAGTGTCCGTCAGCTTTTTAGCGTGAAGCTTTCTCTTTCGAATGTAGTACCTCTCGCTTCTGTAAACATATTCGTATAGCCGTAGCATTCGTTCAAATTAGAGTTGTTTTGTTGTTTCGCAGAAAAAATGTTAAGTGCAACATTAGAGCAACGAATTGTTATGAAATTTCACATGAAACTTGGCAAAACTGCTACTGAAACTTATAATTTATTGAAAAAAGTATCCGAATTGTGAAATGACAAGTTATGGTTTCTCCATCAAAACAATGCGCTGGCTCATTCCGCAATGTCTGTCAAGTACAGCATCCTAGTGTTGGACCATCTGCATTATTCGCCGGATCTTACATCGTGCGACTTATGTCTGTTTCCTAAAGTGAAATCTGCCTTAAAAGGAACAAGATTTGAGCTGTGAAAGAGAAAGCGGCACGTGTCCTGAAGGAGCTGACAGAAGAAGACTTCCAGCACTGTTTCGAACAATGGAAGATTCGCATGGAGCATTGTAGGGATAGAGGAGCAGTGTATATTGAAAGAAATAATAAGTAAATAGATATGGAATCAATATAAAATGTTTAAACAGCATCAGTCTCGTTATTTAATAGCCACACCTCGTATAGTCGCGGAGTAAGAATGGCCAAAGTGTGAGTAAGAATAGAATATCATGCTTGTTGTAAAAGTACCTACAGTGTAGTCGGCGTATACTTTATAATCAAAGAAAAGAATTCAACAACATGAATGTTATCCGTTGGCCCAGTTCCCAAACACTACAACTAACACAGTCACTAACTGACTACACAACGGTCAAATTTTTCTTCTTACAAACACGCTAATGTTTTGGGAAATTTGCAAAACATTCATGCATTGTTTTTTGTTGTCATGCACACTCTGCTATTCTGCATTGTTTTATTTTAATTATATAATTTTTTTACCATTACAAATTTAATTTTAATTTAGCTCAGTTTTCAGCTCGTAGTCTCTTATTGAGATGAGTTTAAAGCTGGATTTATTAATTACATAGCATAGCCATAGCATAGCATAGCATAATGAAAATATAAATACATACAAGTACATACACCACTTTATTACATAGCATAACATAACATAGTATCAGAGCTGGGCAGTAGCTAGCTACTTTTGTAGCTTAGCTACTAGCTTAGCTGTAGCTGTAGCTTAGCTAACTGTGAAAAAATATAGCTGTAGCTTGTAGCTAGCTACTTTTTTTTCTATTAACTTAAAAATAACAACTGAAGCTACTTTTAAATCTACTTTTTGTATCTTCAAGCTACTTTTTAAACAGAAGGTCAACAAAGTACGCATGCGTACAAGCTAAACCCACATAAAATAATTATTTGTTGCCGGTTCTAACTGGCTCTAATACGCAAAAATACACAGTAGGTGCCAGATGATATTTACTATTTTTGATATTTATGTACGTAATTGTAAATTAACAGTCATTATAACAAAAGACTGATCATATGACCATGGCAAATTTAATTATTTCACAATAATTTAAAAAAGTAGCTTTAAAATTTAACAGCTACTTTAACGAAAGCTTTTAGCTGTAGCTTAGCTATATTTTACAAAATATAGCTTATAGCTGTAGCTTAGCTACTTTTTTAAAGAATAGCTGTAGCTGTAGCTTAGCTACTTTTTTTAAGTAGCTTGCCCAGCTCAGCATAGTATGACATGAGAAATGACCAATTTTAATTTCATATGCTATGTATGTTCTTTCGGGAATCCTCGATCATTATCGAAATCTCTCCGACAATTGTTTGTTTATATGTGTCAAAATACAATTTATTTTAAAAGTAATTAATTCGCAAATCAAAATTAATTGTATATACATAAGTTCATAGTCCATGAACTAATAACCAATATTAGCACTGCAACACAAACTCGTCCAGAATTACAAATTGCTTCCCGTTCAATTTTATACCAAAATACAATTTGTAGAAAATAAAATTACGGATGTAAAATACATTTTATTTGCGTATTTCATCAAAGCGCAAAAATTAATTCAATACTTGCAATATTTATAAAAATAAAGGCGTCCATGAAAAAATTTCAACAATTGTCTACTGACAAAAATATTGTCGTTAATATAATACAAATATTGGGATAATTTTTCTATAACTTTCACCGCTATAGGTCCATTTTATTATCTGTAGCTTTTCTTCGTGCGAGAAATCGTTCATTCTTTAGGTGTTTTTCCTTCTTTGTCCGTGATTTCAATATTAACGACAATATTTTGACATTAGACAATTGTTTAAATTTTTTCCTGGGGGTCTTTATTTTTACGAATAACACAAATATTTAATTAATTTTTACACTCTGATGACCAGAGCTGGGCAATACTTAATTACTTAAGTACCAATTTTTCGTATCTGCTAGTACTTAATACTTATCTTCTTCTTCTTCTTTACTGGCGCTACAGCCCGAGTCGGGCCTGGGCCTACCGGGCACACCGAGCCGCAGTTTTTACGCTGCCGTACTGCCGGTTTTCTGAGTCGATGTTACTTACTTTTAAGGCATATGTATAAGTGACTTAGCTTATAGCGCCCGAGTATGATTAATACAAGTAACTGTATTTTTTATTTTAACGACAAATCACACTTTGTCGACAGGCGGATTCGAACTGACGAACCTTGGTTCGGATGACGTTACAGTATGTTAAGAGATGTGCATTAACACGCTCGGCCATCGCGCCTGTACTTAATACTTATACTGAAGTATATTTATTTTTGTGTTACTTAATACTTGATATTTTTAAGTATTAAATTTCAGCTTGTACTTAAGACTTACATTTGTAGATAGTAAATGTAAAAAATATTGAAGTACTTTTCAAATAATTAAGTACGCCAATATTACTAAAATCAGGAAAAATACTTAAATATTTCGAAACATTGAAGTACTGTGAGTTTGCGGTTAATGCAGTTTTTTTTTATTGTGCTGTACTGTGACGTGAACGTGAGGAGCACAGACATGTATATTTTTGTTTTTTGTTGTAATAATAATATATTACATATTACTTTATGAGCTATGTACATTTTTATTTATGTACCTAGTATTACATATACATGTTTGTTTTTATATAAGAGTATAACACTGATTTTTTATTTTTTTTTGTAATTTTCGACTACATCTAAATTTTACATGTACCTATTTATTTTGAAATAATTTTTTTTTTTTAATTTTTAAATCATGTTTTCAAAATGTATATTTAGAATATGTTGTTATTAAAATAAATAACAATAACAGAAAAACTATGTCACACGAATATACCCAACACTAGGTACTTGCAAAATACTTCTTTTTAAGTACCTTGGTCTAAAAAAACTGGTACTTTACTAAAGTATTTTCAAGCTTTGCTTGAAAAAGTACTGCATAACAAGTACTGACCATGGTTAGTCCTGGTACTTATACTTAAGTACTTTAATCCTGGTACTTGCCCAGCTCTACTGATGACATACACAAATGAAATGTGTTTTATATAAAAAAATTCGTAATTGTATTTGAAGTATTTTCTTGTAAAATTAATTGGGAAGCAATGCGAACCAAAAAACTGATATCACATATTATAAGCCTATGTTCGGGTTTTGGATGGACACACTATATATATGTTGTCTGTGGTTGTACTGTTTTTCAATATTAGACACCTTCTAGAGGTTCTCTTAGATTTTGCAAATTATTATTCGATTAAATCGCCAGTGGATTTTCTTTCTATTAGTTATTTGTAAAACCTCTACTATTAATGATTATTAATTGCTTATTTCCTCGTAAAACAATTACTCATTTTTTACTAGAGCTAAAACAACAAAGACTCGTTATTTGCATAACAAACAGTTTTTTGTTTGTGTACTGATTCTTTTTGTTTTGTTTCTACCGGTGAACAAATAGTAAGTGTGCCAGCGTCAGACTTCATCCGGAAATGTAACTAAAAGTCCACTTCCGTTCCGGTTTCTTCACTACATTCATACATTAGTCGCTCAAGCAAGGAGTTCACTCTCATTTCAACCGTACTCATTTCACTCATATAATTATTTATTTATTCAAACTTCATTCCCTGTACGAGGGTAAGGTGAAAAGTTCTCGGCCTGACAATGAAAGACTACGATTTTCAATTAAAAAATGATTTTATTTTTCTACATACTCTCCCTTGACTTCAACAAACTTGGTCCAGCGTTTCTTCAACATCAATATTCCTTCCCGGCAGTCAGAGTCTGGAAGGCTGTGAAAATATTCATCTACGGCCCTCTCAATTTCTTCATTGGGCGCGAAACTCTTCTCAGAAACAAATTTCTTCAAGTTTGGGAACAGATAGAAGTCTGAGGGTGTCAAATCAGGAGAATATGGCGGATGGCAGAGCAAATCGTACCCCAAATCCCGCAATTTTCCCATCGCCAACGCACCCTTGTGTGCAGGTGCGTTGTCCTGGTGAAAGATGATTTTTTTCTTCTGCAAGCCAGGCCTCTTTTCGCGAATTTTGACATCCAGCTGGTCCAGAAGGTTGGAGTAATATTCCCTATTGAATCAATCCAAACATTGCTACGAAGATCGTTTTCGCATTTGCTTTTGATAGGCATTCAGCAAATGCGGCGCCCATCTTGTGCAGAGCTTTCACATCTCTAATTCTTTGTGCAAGATGTTTCGCACCCTTTCTTCCGATATCCCCACAGCTTCAGCTATCTCACTCACCTTCACTCGCCTATCGTCCAACACGATATCATGCTCTTTTTCGATGATTTCCGGTGTGGTGGCGGTTTTTGGCCGTCCTTCACGTGGGTCATCTTCGAGGGACGTGCGACCACGTTTAAATTCCACTGCCCACTTTTTAACGGTTGACATGGAAGGAACATAGTCCCCGTAAACTTTTGTCAACTTCGGATGAATTTCCTTAGAGGTTAATCCATTCAAAACGAAGAATTTTATGACCGCACGATATTCAAGTTTATCCATTTTAACGAAAACCACGCAAGATGTCTACATCAAAAATACGTATAAACAAACTACTTGAGAGAACAAGGAAACATAAATTTTTGTTGATTGGAACGCCATCTCTGTGTGAGGCCGAGAACTTTTCACCTTACCCTCGTATGAAAACGCTTACGTCATATGTGCACCAGATTATAATAGACGCGTTGAAATATAGTTACCTTTTTTATTAATATTATTCGTACCTATGCGAATGACATTACCGTAATTCTTAATAAAAAAAGACACAAGTTTCATGTTTTCTATCGCATTTTTTTTTTTTATTGAAATCGTATGACAGTTCTTACTAAAACGAACATTTATATTTACTCCATTTACATTTGTTTATAAAATAAAAATAGAGACCTATAATTATGATTTTGTTATTTTCTCGCCTGTAATTTCTCAGTTTGTGACTTTTATTTTTGATACACAAGTGTTTGTGTTTCATTCTGTTTATTGAAGTGCTTTTGAATACACAATATTTTTTGTTTTTCTCTTTGGGACGTACACGAATAAATCAGAAGATTTTCCGACTCGTGATCATGCCACATACAGTTGTCCATGTGAGAAGCATGGATTTTCCAAATTTAGTTCAAACACTTGTAGCGATTGTCCCTGTGCTTTGTTGATGGTCATTGCAATTGCGAGTCGTACCGGAAACTGCAAACGTCTGAATTCGAATGTCGTAGGACTGTAGCTTTATTATACCTATATGTTAAGATTGATTCTCGTCTACGCCTATAGGATGCGGGCACTCACGTGATTCTGTGACGTAGGAACAGCTGTTTCGGGAAAGTTCACAGCGCCACCTACAAAATGAACTATTTTGTTGGGGCGAGATTTGAAAACGGATTCAGTTTTCAAATCTCGCCTCAACAAAATAGTTCATTTTGTAGGTGGCGCTGTGAACTTTCCCGAAACAGCTGTTCCTACGTCACAGAATCACGTGAGTGCCCGCATCCTATACCAAATTTGAATCGAATCAGTGCAGTACTTTTCAGGATAGCTAGCGGCAATTTTTTTTCAAGATGGCGGACTGAAGTTTTATTATACCTATATGTTAAGATTGGTTCCTATCTATGTCTATACTAAATTTGAATCGAATCAGTGCAATACTTTTCAGGATAGCTAGCGGCCATTTTGTTTCAAGATGGCGGACTGAAGCTTTAATATACCTATATGTTAAGATTGGTTCGCGTCTATGCTTATATTAAATTTGAATCGAATCAGTGCAGTACAATTTCAAGTGCGTTGGAGCACTTATTTTTATTTTTCACACAAAAATTTATACAGATTCTATGATCCATTTTTTTCGATTGCATAAAATCGCCAAGCACACCAAAATACATATGTCAAAAACAAAATACAAATGCAAAATGGCTGATCATGTCAACATATGTTGGGATCATGTGTACGTAACAAACAAACAAACATCGAGAATCTAATATAAGTAGCCCGCGAAATTTGAAAATTCACATTTTTTTAAGAAACCTCGTATTTGGTTTTCATTTAATATATTGCAAAACTTGATTTAATTTATAAAATAAATAAATATAAAATAAATATATCATCACGCCTTCTTCCCATTACTGGGCGTGGCACTCTGCCGTAGCAGATCTCGGTGATATATTTACTTACTAAAATACTATTTTTCCCTTGATATACAAGTAACTATAGTACTTACTTTCCCGTAGTACTAGTAGACATGTTTTCACAAATCATATCAGTAAATCTGTTACAATTTTGCTATTTTCAACGCTACTTAGATTGTTTGTTATGATTGGTTAAATTTGACATATTTTGTAAAGATTCCGACAAAATTAT
The DNA here is from genome assembly GCA_911728475.2 of Pterostichus madidus. Classification (NCBI taxonomy): domain Eukaryota; kingdom Metazoa; phylum Arthropoda; class Insecta; order Coleoptera; family Carabidae; genus Pterostichus; species Pterostichus madidus. The sequence continues at coordinate 12,816,838 of OU452315.1, forward strand.
ACTTTACTTCACATATTATCCGAGCCTCACTTCCGTCGGTAGTTATTCAACTGTTATATAATGAAAACGGAATGATGAATTTAATGGTAAATATATGATTCATCATGTAATTATCCGTGCAAGGACAAACTAGGAATAAATGAATCAAAATTAAGAGAAAAAAAATGGAAAATAATTTCGCACAAACCAATTAAATTAATTCTTTTCTAAACAATAATAATTATAAGAAACGCAAGTTTTACCTGGCTTTTATCTACTGGGCTATGATTGCATGTTTGTTGCCATTTAAGTAGGCCAATTTAGCACTATTTTTTTTCTAATTGAGATACCACCAGGGTTTGAACCTGGGACATATGATCTCCGATAATATGCTTTAACCAACTAAGCTATTAAGCCATGACATCCTGATAGAAATAATATTTAATATTTGTAAAACCAATTTAAAATTTATATAAATGAATATATCATTAAGCCTTTTACCCATTACTGGATGTGGCACTCTGCAGTAGCAGGTGATAAATGATATATTTATGCCCATGAAATGTGGTCACCAAATCGCGCCACCCAAATTTATTAGTGAGGGAAGCGCCACAGGAGAAATCTTAATATGTTGAAAATTCACAGTTCGTCTCGATACCACTTAGCCATATACCCCATTTATATTTAATTAAAAAGTGAAATCAACATAAGTAACTAATAACAAAATATCTAGTATTAAATATTACAGATTTAATTAACGATTTAAATTTATTCTAAGTATATAGTGACTTCCTGTTGGACTCAAATCTTTGCACGGCGAAAATTCCAGTAGTTCATATAAGGTTTTTTTATTTTACATTTAAATACAGGTTCATTTGACCCTGACATTTCGTCTATATCAACCGACAAAATTAAAATAGTTTCCAACTGAGAAAAATGCTTCATATCTTATCATACGAGACAGTAGCAAATTTGTATTCTTTCACGATCGGGAATATTTGACCGTTTCTATGATTTCAAAAATCGGAACGGACGTAAAATATCGTCGCGAGAACATCAATGGCGATCGTTTTGAATAATTCACTTTTTAATTAAATATAAATTTTTAATAATTATTTTTCTTTTTTTTTGCTTTATTATCTTTGACGATCTGTGCACAGCTAAGTGTTTTAAGTTGAATGTGCATTTGGGGAATTTTGGCCTAAAAATGTGTTATTTGTTAGGGGTGGGCAGGGGTTGAAGGGTGCAAGAGAGAATAATCCTAATTTCGCGTACAGGCCCTTAAAATAGAGACAAAACAGTTTTTTTTTCTGAAAGAATCGTCCAATTTTGTTGAAAAGTTGCCAAAAATCCCCAAATACGAGGTGCGGCTATTAAATAACGAGACTGACGCTGCTAGAGTACAGTACGCATGCGCCAAACACCAGCGACCGTCCGCTTTTTAGCGTTAAGCTTTCTTTTTCGAATGCAGTACCTCTCGCTTCTGTAAATAAATCTGTATAGCCGTAGCATTCGTTCTAATTAGAGTTGTTTTTTTGTTTCGCCGAAAAAATGTTAAGTGCAACATTAGAGCAACCAATTGTGAAATTTCACATGAAACTCGGCAAAACTGCTACTGAAACTTATAATTTATTGAAAAAAGTACCCGAATTGTGGAAGGACAAGTCATGGTTTCTCCATTAAAACAATGCGCTAGCTCATTCCGCAATGTCTGTCAACAGATTTCTAGCTAAGTACAGCATCCCAGTGTTGGACCATCCGCCTTATTCGTCAGATCTTGCACCGTGCGACTTCTATCTGTTTCTTAAGGTGAAATTTGCCTTAATAGCAACAAGATTTGAGCTTTGAAAGAGAAATCGGCACGCGTTCTGAAGAAGACTTCCAGTACTGTTTCGAACAATGGAAGATTCGCATGGAGCATTGTAGGGATAGAGGAGGCGAGTATATTGAAAGTGATAATAAGTAAATAGGTATGGAATCAAAATAAAATGTTAAAACAGCATCAGTCTCGTTATTTAATAGCCACACCTCGTACACATTCAACTTCAAACACGCACAACTCTGTACCAGATCATCGTAGAAACTTCGTCCTTTGCAGGCGACAAACAATTTTCATAATTTCAAAAACTACCCCTGTGGCTCCTCCAACACAACATCTTAGGGGGCCGTGATTTGACGACTGGTAAACGCACTTCGCGCGCAAAATATATCACTTACCGAGATCTGCTTCGGCAGAGTGCCACACCCAGTAATGGGTAGAAGGCGTGATGATATATTTATTTATTTTTATTTCTAAAATCGCACTATTTTTTTTTCTCTTTTTTCTCTAAAAAATGTGGAACACAAATAAAATAATATTTACGGAGGTATAGCTCATTATACTTATATTTGTATTATTTTCAATTACTTTAAAACAGCTATTGAGAAATTAAATTGAAATTAGTTTTCATTAATTTGGACATAAATTTTATATTTTCAAATTTATTACAATGCTTTCAGCCTTTAACTATAAAAATGTGTTCCATAGATAAATAAAATAAATATATCATCACGCCTTCTACCCATTGCTGGGTATGGCACTCTGCTAAAGCAGATCTCGGTAAGTGATATATTTTGCGCGTGAAGTGCGGTTACCAGTCGTCAAATCACGGCCCCCAAACATGTTAGTGGTGGAGGAGCCACAGGGATAGCTTTTTCAAATTATGAAAATTTGTCGCCTGTGGGAATCGAATCAGGGACCTCAGGATCCACAGGCCGACTTCATACCACTGTGCTAGCCATCCCATACATAATATATTTAATTTATAATAACAGAATATTTTGTTTCAAACCCAATTATCTGTGCTTGAATTAATATACCCTGCAGTTACAGTTACGTAAAAAATTAAATTCCTAGATTTAACATTATGACGTTATTTGTGGACGAAACAACTCTGACGTCATCAATTTAATTAATGTTTTTATGAAAATGTATATTATTCAAGTTTTTGTAAAACGTTTCTTGATAAAAATAATATTTATTATTTAGCAGATAATTGCGAAATTCCACATTTAATGTCAGCGCATTCTATAAACATACGACATCCATGTGTTTATGTATATTTTAATTTATAATGATGATGAAAAGCAGGCTGGGTTGGTTCAGCTGGCGTCATTCAGCTGTTCGTGTGACGTCAGCCAGTAAAATTTAAATGCCTCACATTCCGCTAGCTTGGAATTCATTCAAGTAATACTTACGCCTGACATTTATACTTTATACATTTCTGATATTCACTTACGTTAACACGGTTGACTACTAATCGAAAAACACTCATTACCTATTGACTCAGTGGTATCAAATCGGCCTGTGGATCCAAAGAATCCAGATTCGATCCCCACAGCCGACAAAACATTTTCACCAATTTAAAATTATTTCTTTGGGGGCCGTTATTTCACTGGAAACCGCACATCACGCGCATAAATATATCACTAGCCGAGATCTGCTTCGGCAGACTGCCACACCCAGTAATGGGTAAAAAACGTGATGATATATTTATTTATTTTATATTTTACCTATTAGAATTTTTTTTAAATCGATTTTTCTTTTTTTACTTTTTTCAACTCCAGTCACCTCCTACAATATTTTTGAGAAATTCGAAAGTTAAATTAGTGTAAAAGAACTTTAAGCGCTCGCGCGCTCGCTGTTGTAATAATACGAAAAAAACTTCAAACGCGATTTTCTCGAAATGACATTTTTTAAAACGGCGGACAGTTAATCTCCGGATCTACTGAACCGATTTTAATAAATCTTAGCGCGTTTTGATTATTAAACTATTTTACACAATAATTCACCACAATTTGGTCAAAAAATAACAAAAAATTGACTCAAGAAAACGGATGAAAAGGGTCGATATTCACACTTTGTTTTAGAAGGCCACCATTTTTTGTTTTTTACCGATTTTTCATTAACGGTGGTGAATTATTGTGTGAGACACCTTCCTCTTTAAAATGCTTTTTGAATATTTTGTTTCTGACTTGCCAATCCTGAGATTAACTGTCCGCCATGCAGATGCGGATTTAAAATATTTCGGGCCCTAGGCAAAATATTTATTTTGGGTAGTTTATAAATATGGCCGCGACTCTCGAACATAGGGATTTAACATGTACAAACATAATTTTGTAATTTTCTACTTCCGTAATTATTTTAAGCAAGAAAACTTCAAATAGAAGTTTTAGGACATACAATTCTGCATCTTAGTAAATAAACAAAATTAATTTTATATGCTTCGTAACGGCACAAATTAGATCTGAAAATATGGAAATTATCGATAGCCATGAAATTAAAACAAAATTAACAAATGCTTGACGTTTAATCTGTCAAAATAATTTCTTTATTTATTATGTCATTAATTTTGACAGTTAAAACATGAATCATTTGTTTAATTTTGTTTCAATCCTATGGTTATCGATAGTTTTGAAGCTATTTTCGTTATTTTCAGATCTAATTTTTGCCGTTAGGAAGCATGCAAAATGAATTTTGTTTATTGGATTAGATGCAGAATTTTATGTCCTAAAACTTTTATTTGAAGCGGTCTTGCTTAAAATAATTAGGGAAGCAGGAAATTACAAAATTATGATTTTACATGTTAAATACCCAAGTTCGAGAGTCGCGGTCACCATCCTGCATATATATTTCTATGATTTAAACTAAAAGTTTGAATCCGGGCCCTAAAATTTTTGGGCCCTAAGCTATTGTCTCTTTAGGCTAGGCCAAAGTCCGCCTATGCCGCCATGGGACAAGGATTTATAAAGTACTCAATTTTGGCGCCATCTATAAATTGGATAAGAAGTCAAAAAAATATTTTTAAAAAATTTCTACTCTCGAAGGACTCACTTACATTATAGAAAAAATTGTATTGTCATATCAGGTTTGTCGAGCTAACAGTGGATTGAACGCAAAATGCGTCCAATATTTCATAATAAAACAACACCGAGGAAGTTTTTAATCAACGACCAAGGTCAAATCACTCACGATTCTCCGGTCACAGCACATCGTGTGATATGCGGGCAAATACAATCAACCAAGCACATCTTTAAAACTATTAAATTTATTCAATTTTAATTTTATCTGTTTCTATTCTTCAAATTAAAGGTTAGTTTATATTCACGGAAAATTAAAATCTAACAGAAGTGCAATTTAAAATTCTTAATAATAATAATAAAAAATCGGATTTGTCCTGTTTAAAAAAACTATTCTGTCGAATAATATCTACGAAGTTACTACGTAACTAAAATAATATTAATATGTTAATAAGAAAAAGAAATTGAAATATTAGAGTTGCTAAATATAAATGAGTCAAGCGCGATTGATCCTTGGATAGTCTATATACAGGGTGTTCAATTTAGTTGTGCCACCATTGCTATCTCGCGAACTATAAGAGCTACAAGATTGAACAAATTTTTTTGTTGGCCAGTGGTTCTCAAAAAACAGGGTACAACTTTCTTATTTTAAATGGAAATATATTTTTTTTAAATTTGCTTATTTGACTCTGATTTTCTTCTGCTTTCAACTACTATAAAGTTCGGTACCCTCACAACACATTTTTTTAATAAAAATGCATATTAAATTGACATGAATTTAATTTAAATTGCATAGGAATCAGCGTGCTATGAAAGAGACAAATAAACATAATATTTGTGTTTGTTTGATTCATTATTAAATGTCAATACGACAACTATTTTGTGAAAAATAGTATATTAAAGAACTAGTTTCATAAGACAATCTGTTAACGCACGAGTCCAAGTTACAAAGGACGAGTGCGATAACATGCCTTATGAAACGTGTTCTTTATACTATTTTTTCTCTTGAGGTAATTTTAGCTGTATTTCATTTGCCACTTGGTTCACTTAAATCAGTTCAGTTAAATTAGACAACATAACAAAATGAACTAAATTAATTACGCTGATGCACTTATTGAGATGAATTACTTATTACTTCAAAGTAAATTAGTATCAGTAATTATAGTACTAAAAATAGAGTCAGCGAAATTATCCAACAAAATAAATAACTGATCTGCATCAGGAAATGTAAGTTAGATTTGATCCAAATGGCAAATGAAATTCACCTTTTATAATTCTGTTAGATTAAAAAAACTGCGACTTGTCAAAAATATAAGTTGGTGTTTTTTATCAGTTGTGTTGGTAACGCTTCTCATAACAAAAACAATTAAAAAAATCAAATTTTTTGACAATTACTTACTGTTTTAAGCTACATTCACAAATCGAAATTAGTTTTTGTTTTATGTTTTAGTGTGTTTTTAGGTGGCATTCACAAATAGTTTTGCTTTTGTCGGTTTTAGTTAGTAGTGATATCTATCATAAATTTAAAAAAATCGGTTATACTCAGAAGATCGGTAATACAGTAAATGCAACTGTCAGATATTCTAAGTTACACGTGCTGTCATAAGTTTGTTTACTTTCGTATTTTTTGGAAGAGCAAGGTAAATATTATTGTAATAAGAAGGTAGGTATTAATTTGTTATTATACTATTTTAGATGATTTGATTAGCAAAACTACTCTTAAAATCTTTTTATTTTCATTCATTTTGACACTTGAATAAAAACAAATTTAGGTTATTGTCAATGTGAAGGATGATAGAAAGAGACAAGTATATATCACTACATCATCCTACGCTTCGTCCTATTGGTCTATTCTTAAGTATAAAACGTAAAACTAAAACATAAGTTTGGAGTTTGCAAACTTTTCTGTTAAAACCAAAACTAAATACTGATTTGTGAATGGCTGCATAAGGTAACATGACTACAAGGTTATTAAAACATAAATGGAAAACATAAAACAAAAACTAATTTCGATTTGTGAATGTAGCTTTACTCGGTATTGTGAAATGTTGTGAATTTTGTATGATTATAGCATATTCTTTTAGAAATATTTCGACACCGTCAATTTACAATTTTGAGGTTATATGTCATTCTTCTGTCAGATTTAAAGGCATTCATGCCACTCCTACAAAATAAAAAGCGCCAATAACAGTGCGCTTATAGATGTCCTTGATGACGTGTTTACAGTACGTTTATAAAGTTATAAAAACACCGAAATAGAAAAATAAATTTTATTAATCATTTGTTTCTTTTATAGCACGCTGATGCCCATTAAATTAATATCAATTTAATATGTAATTTTGTCAAAAATGTTGTTGAACTTAGAAAAAAAAAACTTAATCGAATAAGCAAATAAAAAAATTAAATTATATTGTACTACCTGTATATTACTATTTTAATTTCAGTCAACCCTTTTCACATATAATAACCAACAATTTCCACTTGACCACCTTCAGATCAATCCCACCACCCACCAAGTTCCCTCAGCACCAGACAACATCAAACTCTGACTTACCGTATCCTGATGGTGTGAGAACCGCACATCAGGTTCGCTGATAGCACCAGCTCGGTGTGTGTGTGGGTCTGGTGGGCCCCACGAGCACAGCTCCTGCAGACTACCGAACAATCCACCACTACTACCTGCTGTAGTGTCCACCGCGTCCAGCGTGCTCAGAGTGTTGAGTTCCTCGCAGCTGTGTGTCACTGGACCAGGTTTGTTCCATTCCACACCGTATACCTGGAAAGAGAAAATCGGTAAATGTGTCGTTGATTTAGCGATTGGTGGGGAAGGTACTGCCGTAAATGATCTTGGTAAAAGATGTACAGGGTGACAAATAGCTAATTTATTTATTTTTAATTTTAGACCTATAGCTAGGGTCATTGATTTCCACCGAAGTTTGAATTTCTAAACGTTCGAACATTCGAATGTTTTGAACTTCGTCAGAAAAACTTCGATGCTTCGAATTTTTTGAAACTTCGAATTTTCTAATTTTTTGCCACTGAATTAACGCCATCTGTCATCTCCAAACACGCTCACGCATAATTCGCGAAAAGTCGGCCACGAATAAAATAGTAAACACGGCGAAGTATCCTGCAAAATCTGCAAGGTTAGGCATCTTAATTAAGACATCTACTGTCTTAATTACAGTTTATAATATTTATAAATAAATTATAATACATAAATTTATGTACAACAAATGCATGACAGTTGTTTTACTAATGTGCCATGCCTGTTTATCTCATAATATGGTTAGTGAATTGAACCCCCTAAAAAAGAATATCTAACACGTCCCTAGTAAAAATTGTGATGAGGCTAAGATCTGGCAATAGAATGACTAAGACGAGTATTGAACCCTCGATGCTCAGTTTGCAGTCTGACTGACTTGTCCTCGAGCTGCTAAAACATTTCAAATAATTCGAAAATTCGATTAATCGAATAATTCGAAAATTAAAAAATTTGAATAATTGGAAAATTCAAAAATTTGAATAATTTGAAAATTCGAAAGTTCAAATCTAAATTCGAAGGTTCAATAAATCAAAGTCTCGAATATTCGTAAAATCAACAACCCTACCTATAGCACAGAATATTACCAGAAGCGAAAGTGAGAAAGAGAAACTTCAAATAAGAGTGAAATAGAACGTTACAACTAGGGATGACAATTGACTGGTCAAATACTCTTCGTTAAATTGACCTAGTATTTGAGTGGTCATTTGTCAAATTGTTTGCGTCAAATACTTCTTGCCGGTAGCATAATTCTTTGTATAGTCTGAGTTACCAGATCGACGCATGTCCCGTGTTCGACGAGATGCAGTAATTGCAGTATGCAGTTCGCTGTTTTTGAGGGTTGGGATGTTAATAATACAGCTGTGTTAATCGCGCACATGTTACGTGTTTATTTCTTATATTTTTATTATTTATCTATTTACATTAGCATCAGTTTTTTTCTTTTTACCAAAGAAGTATTGTTTATTTTTTTTTCGAGAGAGATTTTACTTTTTGTACAATGAACTTTTGTTTTTTGCAGTTAATTTTTTTTTAATATGGGGTAGCTAACTCAGTGGTATCAAGTCGGCCTGTGGATCCTGAGAACCCTGGTTCGATTCCCACAGGCGACAAACAATTTTCACTAATTTAAAATTACTCCTGTGACTCCTCCACCACTAACATCTACCGGGGCCGTGATTTGATGTCTGGTAACCGCACTTCACGCGTAAAATATATCACTTACCGAGATCTGCTTCGGCAGATAGCTACACCCAGTAATGGGTAGAAGGCGTGATGATATATATATATATATATATATAGCTCAGTGGTATGAAGTCGGCCTATGGATCCTGAGGTCCCTGGTTCGTCTCCCACAGGCGACAAATTTTCATAATTTGAAAAAAGCTATCCCTATGGCTCCTCCACCACGAACATGTTTGGGGGCCGTGATTTGACGACTGGTAACCGCACTTCACGCGCAAAATATATCACTTATCGAGATCTGCTTCAGCAGAGTGCCACACCCAGTAATGGGTAAAAGGCGTGATGATATATATTTTTTTATATATATATATATATTTTAATTATTCAAATTGATTAGGTCAAATATTAGAACATCGGCCAAATAGGGACTTATAATTTTGACGTTACCTGCATCCAGACCCGAAGCAGACCCCCCAGCACACAATTTTGTGTGAATCAACAAATTTATAGAAAGAGCGAGATGACACCATGCCAAGTCGAATATTGCTTTCCCGTCAGATCTCCACATTTGTTTGACGTTTAACGTTTTGATCACGTGATAAACGTCAAACTGTAAAGCTATATCATGTTCGCTACATAACAAATTATTAAATTCTGTTTTACTCACTAGATGGCAAACGAAAAATTTTAATTGTCCCTATTGACTGTCAATTAACAACTTTTGGCCGGTCAATTGACCGAGCTGCCATCCCTAGTTACAACAAATTTAAAGGACCAGTTGGTTATTATCGCGCTGTTTCGTTTCTTCTTTGTAACTTCATTTGAAATATCGTACGTGACTGGTTGATTTAAAAGTGCACATGGCAGTATGTCACATGTTTTGGCTTGGCGGTGGCGGCGATGACAGTACATCACTGTAGTTAGCCATTTTTGTTTGAAAGGTAATTGTACAAATTTTCCTTTATTTTTTTTATAAGATTTAGATTATTTTATCTTATGAAATATTGCAATAGAAATTTCAAAATAATTCTTATAAAAAATATTATATAGTTCTTACAATAATACATTATTATTTTACTAATAAAATTAATTTTGATTTCTTTTTTATATACAAAACTTGTCTGTTCTTTAATAGATATTATTAATTAATATATAGTTGCCTTAAAATACCTTTGCATTATACGTAATGAAATAATTTTCCGCCAAGCCTGAACAAATTTAAATTCCAAGATCATTGAATTTGTAAGCGAAACATCAAACGCGCCGACAAGAATTTCGTTTCTGGTAGAATTCTGTGGCCCAGGCTCTGTTAGAGAAATCTTATATTAAAAATTTTTTTTGTATCTTTAATATTTCAGCAGATATAAACTGGACAATGAAAAATCTAGCAACCTGTATAGTTTGTATTATTATTTTAAGACAACATAATAATTAATTTACTTAGAGCCAGTTCCCAATAACTATCAGCGGAATAAATTAAAAAATATCGCATCGAAATCATAACACAATTGGTAATAATTATATCGAATGCCATTTTCTGATGCGTTTCTTTTTCAATGGCGAGTTATACATTTAAAAATGGGAACTAAAAAGAGATATCTCATATTAGTGAGAGAGCTAGTTGAAAGACCATGATCAACTAGAGCATATTTTTAACAAGCCATATACAGGCAGATTCACAAAACGGATTAGCGTTCACACCGTTTTCAATATTATCTATAACTCTGTTTCAAATTAAAACACATTAACGAAATGAACTAAATTTGATGTTAACTAACTCTTTTTTACTCAAATTCAAATAAACTTGTTTCGTACATTGAAAAGAGAGTTCAAAATTAAATAAAAAATGGTGTTAGCGCTAATCCGCTTTATGAATCTGCCTGTTAATCTTTATCGTATGTTATGTCAAAAGTATGCTCTGGTTAGTCGTGGTCTGTCAACTAACTCTCTCACTAGACCAAAATGTGTCTTTCTGTTGCTTCCCTTCCATCTCTCCCTGGCGGGACGTCAATTGTATAACTCTCCATTATTGGCTTCTCTAATTGTTTCTCAGCAAAACATTTACAGCCCAATTCTCAAAAAAGTTTTAGCTAAAAATCTAGCTAATCCTGAATTTTGAATTTGTCAAATTAAAGAAGTTTACATAAACTTTAATATAATCTTAGCATTTACTTTTCGGAACGTGAATTGAATTAACTTTTTTGAGTCAGATTAGTAGAAGATTAGCTAATTCAAAATTCAGGATCAGCTAAATCTTTTTTGAGAATCTGGCTGTTATATAATTTTTCAACTAAATACACTCTCTCTTCCAACAACATTCTTCTCAATCACACTATCAACCAACCAACCCTCACCTTCGGGCTCAACTTATAATTCACCACTCCATCCCTTCCATCCCCACAAGTCAAATTCTCACAACTGCTAAGTTTTTTCTTCTTGCCGCTTTTAAACACCGTCTTAATCGTACTGAGATCGAAGCTCCTGGCGCTGTGCACGGAGATGTTATCCACAGAGCTCTTGAAGCTCACCACGTCCACATCACCGTGGTGTTCAGCAGCAGCTGTGTGTGAATTGGGCACGTCGATGGGACGCTCGGAGAAGATTTGTCCGGTGTCGATGTCAGCTGTACGTGAGTGTGGATGTTGTAAGGGTTGGTCGTCGCTCAGTGGTGATAGTGAACGAATGATAACTGGGTCTGGCATCGCGCGAACGGTGAGACGGTTGTAGATTGGGGGTTTTTTGGATGGGTTGGTGGTGTCCTTGGGTTTGAAGACGTCTGGAAACAATGAAAAATTATTATTATTATTATTATTATTATTTAATCGTATTGATATCGATGTTATCGATTAAAAAAAAATAGATTTATCAAAAAACTAGAATGATAAAAAAATCGGTGTTAACGATTTTTTAAATCGATTGATCAATAAACTGTAACCCCTATATTATGTAACTGTATCATTATCTGTTAATGATCGATAAGTTAATGATAATTTTTATTTTTTATCTTTATTTAATATGGAGTAATGGTACAGTGGTATCAAGTCAATTTTTCTAACTGTCTGCCCAGCGGCAATGTAAGAGTGTATCATAGATACATAAAAACTGTCACCGGAATTTCCAAACTTAAACTGGTAAAAAAAATTAATTCTTTTTCAAGCGTTTTTAAATGGTCGTAGAAAAAATATTGTGTGTACCTCAAGCAGAAAATGTCCTTGCCGCTCTTGCATAGTTACTCTTGGCTACACCTCAATCAAAAATCTCCATGCACGAGCGGCAAAAGACTACTTTCTGCTCTAGGTACACAAATAACAATTTTCTATAACTGTAAAAAAAACACGACATTTTTACATTATTATGGAAGTTTATGTTTTTTTTTCACATGTGAAAAATAATATTATTTATTAATTAATAATGATAATCTTATTAATGATTTTTCAAACGTCAAACATGCTTATTTTGCTAGTTACCTAATTAAAATGTCTCGTAGCAACTATTAAATTACTTTTTTGGCATGTAACTAATAGCAACGTGCAAAAAATAGTTATTTGTTTCATTAGAACTAAACATACAAATTTTCGCATCGAGTAATAAGGTTCCAGCAACGAGTAGCAATATTATGAGACTCGAAATAGTATTTTTAATTCGATTAAGACCTTTTTTTACCCACATATAGAAAATTTCGCAGATTGATTCAAATTAAAATGAAACAAATTGAAAACATTATTTTCATCATCATGGTAACTGTAGTAAAAAAAACTGACGCAGGAAAATTGCAAATAACATTTTATGTTCCAAATATTTTTGCTAACATCTTTCATTTGAAACTTTTTTTCGTAACTGATTCCATTTTTGAAATAAATGGAATTTATTGTTTTGTGTGTCCAGTAAACTTCCTTTTCCGGTTTTTCAATTTCATTCAAAATCAACTCAGCTCTTCGTATTTTCATGAACCTTATAATTACCAAGTTTCGACACACAATCCATCCATCCATCCACACACATGCACACAGACATCATTGAGAAAATGATCAAAACGGATTCAGTGGACCTCAAAACACGTATTTCCGCGAAAATCTCATCGACGATTTTTTCCACGATTCCAATACTCCCTTATACTGTTTATAAGAAAGTAATAAGATGACGTATCCATGGTAACGTAAACATTCTTGAAATAGCGTCCTTTTGCGAATGAAAAAGTTTAAATAATAGTGTCATATTCAAATGAGTGAAGAAAGAAATTATTATTGCACGATGTGCAAAAATAAGGTTCTGTTGGCCCTAGAAACTATTTTAAAATGACATGGGATGGCTAGCTCAGTGGTATGAAGTCGGCCTGTGGATCCTGAGGTCCTTGGTTCGATTCCCACAGGCGACAAATTTTCATAATTTGATAAAGCTATCCCTGTGGCTCCTCCACCACTAACATGTTTGCAGGGTACCCAGCCAACGTGACTTTTAAAATTCCCTGACTTCTCCAGGTTTTCCAGGATGGCAATTTTAAATTTAAAGTTTATGACAGAAAAATTCGGGAGACGCCCGGACTCGAACCGAGGACCTTCAGCTTGCCGGGCTGATGCTTTAACCACTAAGCCACGGCTCCCCTGAACGAATAGGCGTCAACCGAATTTATCTGTCATAGTGTCTAACACAGCATCGATCCCAAGACTCCTATGTCTCACAGGAATTGACAACGGGTTTCGTCTGTAGCGACACAATCTGATTTTTTAAGGAAATCATACCACAAAGTAAATTTAAAGAATTTAAGTCATATGAATGACTTTGAAGTTTGATAAATTTAAAGTTTATGACAGAAAAATTCGGGAGGAGCCGTGGCTTAGTGGTTAAAGCATCAGCCCGGCAAGCTGAAGGTCCTCGGTTCGAGTCCGGGAGTCTCCCGAATTTTTCTGTCATAAACTTTAAATTTATCAAACTTCAAAGTCATTCATATGACTTAAATTCTTTAAATGGCAATTTTACTTTCATTAGTTTATCATTTAAACCAATTTTAACATTTTTGATTGAAATATTCGACAGTAATTTAGTGTTTTTATGTTCGACGTACAGTATTATATTATCCCATAATTTAAGTGCAGTTTTAGCTGTCTCTGCATTTTCCACCCACCGGGTTACACAAAATTTTTTTGGAAATACTTTGCATTTTGTGAGGCCTGTAAAATCATTCCGTCTTCTCGGTGAGTCTTTGAAAAGGTAATAAATACCCCTAATAAACTCATTCACTTGCCCCTTGCAAGCTTTGTGACCTGTTTGTAGTGCTCCGTGGACAATATGTAGGCCGCACGACCCGATATCTAAAATTTGCTTCTCTGTTGATTGAGGCGCTGTTTTTTTGAACAATAAAGAAAATATCTGTTCGGTTTATTCCGCCGTTCATCGTGTAATTCAAATAATAAAAAGTTTCAACGTATTTGTATGACAAAATTAACTATATATAAGCAGCAAAAAATCAAAACTTTTTAATAAATAGACAATTTGCATCTTTTTCCAGAAAAGAATTTAAAATTCCCTGATAATTTTTTATTTTTTGAAATCTCCCTGATTTTTCCCTGACTTATACAAATTCCCTGACTTTTCCCGGTTTTCCAGGTCACTGGGTACCCTGGTTTGGGAGGCCGTGATTTGACGACTGATAACCGCACTTCACGCGCAAAATATATCACTTACCGAGATCTGCTTCAGCAGAGTGCCACACCCAGTAATGGGTAGAAGGCGTGATGATATATTTATTTATTTATATGTGTTTGACATTATTAGTCGTAAAATAAAATGTACACATTCAAGTGACAGTCCAGCTATTGGGTGTATAAATTATAAAATAAATAAAACAAATATAGATTTTTCACTCTCTGTAATAATTTTGGACAATTATTTATACCAAAATAGAGCAATTTTAATGAATTTAAGAATGTCAAATTGTATGGTCGACTTAAGATATCATTGAAGGTTAGTTAAAAATAATTAAATAAATATATCAAGCCTTTTACCCATTACTGGGCGTGGCACTCTGCTGAAGCAGATATCGGTAAATGATATATTTATACGCGTGAAGTGCGGTTACCATCCGTCAAATCATGATCCCAAAGATATTAGTGGAGGAGGAGCCTCAGGGGTAATTTTAATGTGAAAATGTTGTCGGCAGCGGGAATCGAACCAGAGGTCTCAGGATCCACAGGCCGACTCGATACCACTGAGCCACCTCAGTAAACGAAATATAAGACGAACTTGTATAAAAGAATTTATTAATGTGGATGATGTGCCAACATAGTAAAATTTAGCGGGAATTAATTACAGAATTCTAAAATAAATGTTCAGCGTTATAATAAATTCTCACCTGAATGTTCATTCCTCTGCTGCTCACCAACCTTCCCATCACACGCTCTCACATTATTCAGCAACCCTTCCCTCCTCGAACATTCCCCTCTCACGTCACCTTTACTCTTCACTTCATACCCATGTCCTATCATTATTTCCGCACCTTTTTTCACTACACAACCTTTCACTCGCACATTGTTCACAGAATACGCGGAGGAATCACCAGCCAAATCAAACGATCCATCAATCGCGGATGGACGATGATTCTGCTGAAGATGCTGCACTGGAAACGGTCTTTGAGCTGGAAATTCAACCACTAAGATACGATCAGAAACGTTGCCGCAGTCGTCGCGGAAGCCGATGCCGCTGTCACTGTTGCTAGACGCACTAGGTTGCGGTGAATTTGCTACTAATGGCATTAAATTGTCTGATTTTTGTTCACAGTCTTGTAGACGGTACATATTTTGCACTAAACTCACTACGTATAACGAATTTTTCGGGAATTCTAAACAGTTACCGGTGATTATGTCAGATGTACAGGTTATGTTAAAGTTTTCAGCTTTTTTGATGTGTGTGTTGTGGTCGATTAATTTTGGATCTGTTACAAAAACGTGACAACTATTTGAAATTTCAACTTCTTGTATTTTGTTCCCGTTGTGTTGCCACAAATATCGCGATTGATCGGTGTTTATGTTCTCACAAATGGCACTTGTCACTAACCCGAAATATCTAGATTCTTTATCGGAACTAGAACTAATGAACACAACTCTACTAGCGGGGAATATGGCTAAAATTTGATTGTTAGAGTTCTTTAAACTAAGACACGATGGTAAAACTGTCATTAATACTGCGGAAGGCGTTCGTTTTTCTTGACGAAGTTTACGGATGCAACTACAAACTGTTTGTAAACGCGAACTCGGAAGTAATTGTTTTGGCATTTCGATGGTTCCTAAATAACCGACAAGTGCTTTATATTCGATTGGATTTGCATCTTGTTCTGGTATTTGTACTGAATTGCTAGTGGAAGCATCATTTTCCTCAAACACATTTGGAGCAGGTTTAACCTTAACAGTTTTTTTGGGTGCAACTTCTTTTTCTAGATTTTCAGGTTTATGGTTGCGATGCGTCCTAGGTTTATGCATGTATTTAGGCTTTCGATTGTTTACAATCCTACTGGCGTCTAGTTCCTCATCACTGCTGTCAGAATAGTAGTATTCAGCGATGGACATCTTGATTGGGCCAAAGCTGTTTCCAATAAGTTTCACAACAGCATCGTGAGTAATTTTTGATACAGATAAACCGTTTACTGATATGAGGAAATCTCCAGCACGAAGTCCAGCTTGATCGGCGGGAGAATTCGCAACGATACACGATAAAATGCACGGCTGTTGACCTGAAATTGTAAAACCAAAGCCATTTGGCCCGCGTTCCACTTCTACGGTGCGGATCCCGTAATTTGGCCGTTTCTTTCGCCGGCGATGGGGATGCATCTTGTGCACGCTAAATGTCACTCAGTATTATTGTAAATAAACAAATATTCACACAAATGTCACTTTACACGTCATTTTAATTCTTCTTCTACTTGTTTTGGGAATTTTTAAATGGCCGTCATTCAACCGTCAACAACTAGTGCGCATATTTCAGGACAGATGGCGACATACTCGACCTCATTTTATTATTCTATAGAGTTAGACAAAGCAATATGCACCCTGAAAGGGTGTCAAGAGTTGGATACAAAAATAGTTTATTTGAATTTGTAAAATAATAATACGGCATGTATTTCTTCCTATTTATAAAAATGTCATGTCAAAAGAATAATAATTATGATGGAATAATAATAAATATTAGTTATTTATCAAGGGTGAAAACAAGCGTTTCTGGCCCGTAGCATGATTATTAGCACGAGGCGCAAAGCATAATAGAAGAACATTTAATTTTATATTCAAAAAATTAAAGCAGGTACATTTATATGCCAAAGTGACATTTTGCAAAATCAAGTATTCACAATAAACAAAAATTGTAATTTTGTTTATGTATCCTTAGGAAATTATTTTTCAGACGACCACTTGTGAAAGTAATCATAACATCATCATAAACTACCACGTAAAGTTGAAAATATCACACACTGATATGTTAGTATAACGCACACTTCTAACATATCAGGTGAAGTTCCACTGATTGACAACAGATGGCGTTACGATGAAAGAAAATTAAAAACGCATCAGCTGTCAAAGTGTAACAACATTGCTCTTGCAAACTATTTTTAGAAATATTTTGTGGTCATCTGAAAAATAGTGTACATAACTCGAAAGTGAGATAACTGTGCTCGTGTACTTAAATCACTCGGCGCTGCGCGCCTCATTTTTCAATTTGAACACTCGCACGTCATCTTACACTTTCGATGCTTGTTATGTAATATACTATTATTATGGCCCTAGGACTAAACAGAAGTGTTTAAGCCCGTTTTTCTTGGCTAAAACCCATGAATTTCAGCCCGGCTGTGCATAATATTTATGTATCAAAGATAAAAACAGACGTTTCTGGCCCGTGGCATGATTATTAGCACGAGGCGCAAAATGACATTTAATTATATATTCAAAAGATTAAAATATGTACATAGGTTATATGTCAAAATGACATTTTGTAAAATCAAGTATTCACAATAAACAAAAATTGTCATTTTATTTATGTACCCATAGGAATGATTTTTTTTATAGCCCTAGAACCAAAAAGAAGTGTTTAAGCCCGCTTTTCATGGCTAAAACACATAAATTTCAGCCCGGTTGTGCATAAAATATATTATTAATATATTTGCATAAATGCGCTTATCGTACATGGTGCAGCGACCAAGTGTTATTACTAAGACTGTACATTTCACTTTCGCGCCAAAGTAAAGCCACGCCATTCGTTATATATCTAAAAGTTAAAAGTTGAATTTATAAACTAACAACTAATCAAAAACATTTATTTTGGAATCATACATTACAAAAACTGTACTTACATTTTCCGTGCAACTTCATTGTCCATTCGTGATTATGGTATATGGCGTCAAAGTGTTTTCTTTGGGACTGTACATCTCATTTTAGCACTACAATAGAATCACGCCATTCGTTATATACTTGCGTGGACACAGTTCAAGTACATTCCTACAGCAGATTTATTACCCTTTGTCAAAATATATTTTAACATTTACATAAAATATTTATTATTTATACATAATATAACAGATATATGAGAAAAATACATAAATTAATTATTATTTATAATGTAAAAAATGTTATTACGTAAAAGAGAACTAAAATATCTAAATACAAGAGTTTAAATCAAATCTGGGATACAATAATTTATTTTACAAACTACTGATTAATTTATAATGCTGATTCTCTATTATGAGCATCCTGGGTTAACTGAATGACGGTTTGATTATAACTCGTTCTGGCTGAATTACTGTTAATTGACAATATTTCTTCATCGGAGGAATCATCTACATTCACTACAACACAAATGAAGACAAGATATATTAGAACTGACCAGTGAAATGTTTATATTTCAGAAGAACTGAAAAAGGTAGAAATACAGGGTGATTAGAAGTAACTGTTTCAGTTGGCAAAACAATTCTGGGGATCTTTCGCACAGTTTGCACTACGCCAGGTAAAAGAGGAAATACTGTTTGGCATGTCATTTTTAGAATAAATACTACCAATGTCAGCAACAGAAAATAAATTTATGCAACAGTCTAACTAATTTTAAGTAATTTTTTTGTATTTCCAACTGAAACAGTTAGTTATGATCACATGAAAGCAAAGAGCGATGATATATTTATTTCATTTATTTTTAAATAAAATTGAGAAATATTTATTTACACATTTCTAGAGTTGAATAAAGCAATTTATAATCCTGAGATGAGTGTATTCGGAGGTAGCTATTATTGTTTGTACATTTATTGTCAAAAGTTGTCTTTTTAAAAAATGGCGGTTTATTTGAATTTATGAAATAATAAGAGTGCGTGTAATTCTTTCCATATATAAAAACAGCATGCCAAAAAAATAACAATTATGATGGGTTATTAATAAATAAATATATAATTAATAAATTTGCATAAATGCGCATATCGTACATGGTGCGGCGGCCAAATGTTTTCACTGAGACTGTATACTTCACTTTTGCGCCACAATAGAGCCAGGCCATTCGTTATACAAGCTGTTCAATTTAAGTGTGCCACCATTGCTATCTCAAGAACTAAGCTGTATTTATAATGAAGTAACGCAAGAAGCAACGCAAAAGTATTAGGTAAGGCAAGAAGTTAAACCTTGAGATTGAAGTAGAACCATTTATATTAAAGTAAAGCAAGCGGTAAAGTAAGATAAGCAACGCAAGAGTTGGCCAACTTTTATCTTTCTACGTTACTTTACCTAACATTACTTACCGCTAGCCAATCAGAAGTCAGTGTTTTGAACTTTGCATTGTAATCTATATTACTAACCGTGCTATATCAGCTGTGACTACCATATTGGCATAAATTTTTAGAAAATGGATAAAGAAATTATAAAATTTGTAGAGGCTAATAAAATTTTATATGATAAATCATCACAAGATTTTAAAAATATTAAAAAGAAACAACAATTGTGGGAAGACTTAGCAAATATTCTGAAAACAAACTGTAAGTTTTTGAGGTTATATACATATTAAAAATGAATTTTAATTTGTATTTATTTTTTAGCTGAATATGTTCAACGGCGCTGGAAAATTATAAGGGACAGGTACTCCAAAGAACGAAGAGAATCAATTAATATACCATCTGGAGCAGCAGCGGATACCGATAAAGGTTGGGAATATATGAAAGAATTGTCGTACGTTCGCAGTAGAAAGTGAGTTGTGTACATATTTATTAGAACAAGTATTGTTAATTAATATATATTTTTTGGTTTTCAGAACATACAGTAATTATGATAGAAGTGATTCTTGTTCCTTGATGCAACCATTAAATGTAGAAATTTCGGAGCACTCAAGTAGCCCGTCGTTAAATAGTATGTCATCGAGTCTTTCTCCATTTGAATGTTCGGTATTTTTGGAAGATGATATAGATGAAATTAAAAAAAGCACGACTTCAACAACTTGTACAACTACAAATACAATTAAAACAGATATAGTTGAAAAAAGTACTCCTCCAACTACTTGCACAGTTACAATCACAACATCAGCCACAAGCAATACAATAGACACAAGAATAAATCCAATCGGTTCAAAACGATTTCGTGGTGATAGTTCTGTTGTCGATGAAGCTTTATCATCAATAGCAACTTATTTCAAAAATAAAAATATAACTGATTCAGACATGATGTTTGGTCAATATGTTGGGGCAGAATTACAGAAACTGCCAAAAGGAAAGAAAAACATGGCTAAAATTAAAATAACCGAAATACTTGCAGAATTAGACAGCGATTAGTATGATAAGAATTTTGTTATTACTCATATTATTATTATTATTAAAGTACAAACTTAATTAACTTAAGAATAAAAGTTTATTTGTGACAATATGTTATTATATCTATAAGTAAATATTGTAATTAAATCTTATAAATTTTGAAAACTTATATTTTATTGCTTGCGTTACTTTACTTTACCTCTTACGTTACTTTATTATAAATCCAGTTTAAGAGCTACAAGGGTAGTTAAAATAGGAAAGAAATACCATTTTGCAAGTATATGACAAAACTATTAACAAACTGTTTTTTTGAACAGTGGTTCTCAAAATACGGGGTGCAACTTTTTTATTTTAAATTGGAACCTATATTTTTTTAATTTGCTTATTCGATTCAATATTTTTTCTGAATTCAACGACTACAAAGTTCAGTACGCTCACATTACAAATTTTTTGACATTAAATTTTTTTTTTTTATTTTTGACATAATTACATTTACAACTGGCCTTACAGGCCAACCAGCAAATTTGATATATTTCTAATTATAACATGCGGGAGATAAATATCCAATGATATTTCCTCTTTAATATGATTTGGGTTTTAAGTAATACAATTTTTAATTGGTGAATCCTAGGTCCAGGGGCTTAATTCTGTTGAGTCGTCTGAGGTCATCCTCGTTGTTCAGAAGATTTATAGCGAGTTCGTTTGAATGGTTATACAATTTATTTTCGTGACTTTTGGCTTGCAGCTGTATTTGTTCATCGATGTATTTGATTTTAAGGTCATTGTGTAGGGTGTGGTTGTTAACGAACCAGGGTGCGTTAGCGATCATTCGTAAAGTTTTACTTTGAAATCGTTGAATTATGTTCTTATTTGATTTCTTTGCGCATCCCCACAGTTGGATGCCATAGGTCCATATTGGTATGATCATTGTTTTGTATAATAAGATTTTGTTTTCAAGTGAGAGTTTAGATTTGCGGCCTAATAGCCAGTACATCCTTTTAACCTTTGTGTCTAACTGTTTCCTCTTTGCTTTTAGGTGATTTTTCCATGTGAGTCTTTTATCTAATTTCATACCCAGATATGTAACTTCTTCTTTCGTTTCTAGTGGTTCGTTGTTTATTTCAATTTGAGGGCACGTTACTTTTCGGTTTGTAAATACAACATGTGTGGACTTGTTTTTGTTTATTTTAATTCTCCATTTAGCAGCCCATTTTTGTATCTTGTCAATGGAGATTTGAAGTTTCTCGGATGTAATAATCGGGTCTTTGTGTGTGGCTATTATTGCAGTATCATCCGCGTATGTAGCAGTTACAACGTTTTCAGAACAGGGCATGTCGGCTGTATATAGTTGATACAAAGTTGGCCCAAGGACGCTACCTTGCGGGACTCCCGCTTTTATTTGGTAGAGATTGGAAGTACTTTCTTCATAGATTACTTTAAAGAATCGTTCATCTAGGTATGATTTGATAAGACTAAAGAATTGATGCGGAAGTTCTTTCTTTATTTTGAATAGTAGGCCAGAGTGCCATACTTTGTCAAAAGCTTGACTGATGTCTATGAATATACCAGCACTGACGTTCTCGCGCTGTAGGCTGTCCTCTATCTCATTCACAATTCGGTGTACTTGTTGTATGGTGGAGTGTTGCTCCCGAAAACCAAACTGGTGCGCTGATATTAGATTTCTTTCTTCTATTTCTGTTTTTAGTCTTTTCAGTATCAGTTTTTCAAGTAATTTTGAAAGTATTGGTAGAAGAGATATTGGTCTATACGATGATGTTTCATGTGTTGGTTTATTTGGTTTGAGTATCACGATAATATGCGCTAGTTTCCACTGGATAGGAAAATATGAAGTTCTTATTATTGAGTTGAAGATTTGTGTTAATAATACTATGGCCTTTCTTGGTAGCTCTTTTAGTGTTCTTGCTGTAATAAAATCATATCCTGGTGCTTTTTTATTACTTAGGAATTTAATTTCATTTATTGTTTCTCTGGGAGTAAAGTGTTTAATTGGGAGCGATAATTGGTTGGGGGATGTTAGGTAATCTTCAATTTCCCTTTCTTCATCTTGTGTTGTAGATGGTGAGTGCGGCTGGAAAACTTTCGAGAAATGTTCTGCGAATATTTCCGCCTTTTCGCAGTCTTCTCTGGCCCAACTACCATCTTCCTTTTTGATTGGTGGAAACTGTTGTTTGGGTCTTCGTAGATGTTTTGTTGCTCTCCACAGGGAGTAGTCTTTTTCTGCAAGTGGCGAGAGATTATTTAGATAAGACTGAAAAGATTCGTTTTTTATTTCTTGTATTAAATTTTTTACTTCTTTAGTAATATTATTTAATTTGTTTTTGTCGGCGGGGTGTCTTGATAGTTGCCAAGTGCGTCTTATCCTTCTTTTTTCTGCTATTTTATCCCTTAGATATTTTGGATAGTTTGGAGTATTTTCTTTATAGTTTTCGGTTGCTGGAGTGGAAGACCAGGCAGCGTTTTGTATAAGTTTAGTTATATCTTCTACAGCTTCTTCAATTTCATCAGGTGTTTTGAGTGGAATTTGGATTTTTACCTTTTCATTTATGATTTTTCGATAATTTACCCAGTTTGTATTTTTGTTGTGTAACAGGGGTTTCTTTTCTTTTTTTATTATGTTAGAGCTTACTGTTATTATGACTGTTGAGTGGTCCGATGTTAGATCGTAGTTGGATTCGGAGTCGATATAATTTTGGGAAATACCTTTTGTTACGAAGATGTCTAATAAGTCAGGTATTTTATTCGGGTCTGTGGGCCAGTATGTTGGTTTTCCTGTGCTTATGTAATTTAGATTTTTTGCTTGCATTGCTTTACGTAGTTCTCGACCTTTTGGATTAGTTAGCCTAGATCCCCATTGGGGATGCTTCGAATTATAATCTCCTCCAGCGATAAATCTGTTGCCGAGTTTTGAGAAGAAATCTTCAAAGTCTTCCTGTTTGATATTGTATCTCGGAGGACAGTAGGTTGCTGATACGGTTAGATTACCGTAGCTATCCTTTATTTTGATATTCGTTGCCTGGATGTAGCTCTTCTCATATTTTTCGATTTCAAAATGTTTGATTTTTTCTTTTATTAGAACTGCAGTTCCCCCACGGGCCGTACCATCAGGATGGTTGGTATAATAAGTGTTATATTTTGGTATTTTAAAATAATTTCTAGTAGTGAAGTGGGTTTCACTTATTAAGATTATATCAATTTTTTGTTGGTTCAGGAAAACTTCAACTTCATTCCGATGTTGTACCAAACCGTTGGCATTCCACATTGCGATTCTTATTGTATTAGTCATTTTTATTGACTAGCGTGGTTAATAGATTTAGTATCAGTTGGTTTTGATTCAATAATTGGTTGACCATAGTTTCAAATTTGTTTAGGAATGTGATTAGAAAGGATTCTTTTTCCAGATTTGACGTTTGATTTTCTTTGTTTTCATGTTGCAAGTTTTGTTTTGCTATATCAACATAGGATATATCTTCTGTTCTTGTTTGGGAATAATGTTTATGGGTGGAATAGTTATAGGTGTTATAGTTTTTTGATTTGTTTTGGCTTTGATTAATTCTTGAGTTTTGAAGTTCTTTGTACGCCATACATCCTTTATAATTTGCAGGGTGAGGACCTGAGCAGTTAATACATTTCGCTGGTGTGTTTCTTGGTTTTCTACAATCTTGATGTGAGTGATTTTCAGCGCATTTCACGCAATAATATGGTTTGTTGCAGTAGGATTTTGTATGTCCGAACTCCTGGCATCTGTTGCATTGCGGGATTTCTTTTTTTATCTTAGGTAGTTCTACTGAAATTTTTGTGTTTAGCAAATATTCGACATCATAAATTTCTTTATTGTTTTCAGCTGGGTCTTGATCGACAAAGAACATAGAGAGAGGTTCTTTGGTTTGCCAGCTTCTAATGTTTGTTATGTTTCTAATAGTGAATCCTTTTTCTTCCAGGGCGTCTTTAATGTCGTTCACAGGCACTGAATGATGAATATTTTTTATTACCACTCTATAGGCTCGTTCATTTCTAGGCTGATATGTGTGATATGCAACTTCGCTAGTCTTTAGCATTCTTATCAATTTTCGGTATGCATCGATTGAGCTAGTGTTTACTTTAACATTATTTGCAAATGTTTTGCATATGAATTCTTCTATTTTTAATACCGTTTTGATGCTTTCGAGCATAAGTTGGTAGTTTGTTACATTTTGAATGTACACGGGTGGATGTTTTTCATTATTCTTTGTTGCATCTTCACTCGATTCGTTCTGCAGTATTGTATATCTGTTTGATGTGTATCGTTTCGATGTGATAATTGTATCGGATATTTTATTACGTTTTTCAGATGATTCTGGGAGAATATTTGTGTCCCTTGTCCTTTTTAGGATGCGTCTATTAATTTTCGTTTGCCATCCTAATCCATTGTTATCGAATGATTGTTGTGATTGTGGATTATACTGCGATTGTGACAAATTCCCTGTGGAAATAGGCGATGATCGTTCTATTTGAGTGGTGTAATCCATTGTATTTGAGAGAGTTGGGCTGGATATTGGTGTTGTTTGCATTGTCGATGTCATATATATTGTTGAGGTGGCTAATGAGGTTGTCACATTGGTTATAGAGATCGTCGTTAGATTAACACCTCCGCTAGTTGTTTGCATATTTGATTAGGTAATTTTATTTAGGGTGGTAGCACAAAAAACTAGATCACTCACTAACACAATAGCGCTAATATTAGCACGCTAGTACTAATTTTAGAACGCTGGTACTAAACTTTACACTCGTAGTATACTCGTCAGCACTTAATTGCTTTGCACTAATGAAGATATGAAGATATTAGGTAAACCTCTCAGAAGTAACAAGCACATCCATTCAGTTTGCCTGCCAGCACACAGAATAATAATAATAATATACAGGAATTATTTTCACAGTTTTGACATATGTCTGTCAAAATAAATAACATTAAATTGACATTAATTTAATTCCAGTAGCACAGGAATCATCGTGCTATGACAGAAACAAATGAGCAAATCAAAATATTTTTGTTTGTTTGATTCATTATCAATATCAATAGTAGGATATATATTATCTTTGTCCATTATTACATGTCAATACGACAACTATTTTGTAAAAAATATTATATTAAATAATTAGTTTCATAAGGCGATCTGTTAACGCACGAGTCCAAGTTTTACAAAGGACGAGTGCTATAACAGGCCTTATGAAACGTGTTCTTGATACTATTTTTTCTATTGAGGTAATTTTATAATAGAGGCTTACACACAGAGGCGGACTTTGGCCTAGGCTAAAGAGGCAATAGCCTAGGGCCCAAAAATTTTAGGGCCCGGATTTAAACTTTTAGTTTATGCTTGTTTTGACTATTTATTTTTATGATTTTATGTTATGTTTGATATGTATTAGTTGTACAGAATTTTATATTATTTATATTGGCAGCCCAGCAATCTGTCATTTCTGTTAGCGAACGCCTTTCAAGTTTATTTCTTTATTAAGTATTTGTTTACAAAGCTTGTTTGTCTACTTGTTTTTGTTTCATATACAAATTTATTTTATTATATCATATATAAATTTACTTAACGCTTCCTGTAACAAATACCACTGGAGAAAGATCTTTTTCTGTACTGAAACGCGTAAGAAACTATTTACGTAGTACGCTCGCACAAGAAAAGTTAATAGCTTTATCACTATTGTGCATAGAGCACGATAACGTTGACAAAATGGATTGTTGTGCAATAATTAATAAATTCGCGGAAATTAAAACGCGAAAACGAAATATTTAAATAAAATTATCAAATAAAATATTCAATATTTAATGTGTGAATTTTGTTACATCGAAATATAATGTATGTATTTTGAAATGTGCAATTTAATTTTTTTTTATGTTATATTTTTGTAATTATATTACATATAGATAATTGAAATATATACTTTTAGTCCCTTATATGGTAGTAGGTATATATATATATATATATATATACATATATTCTCCAAAATTTGAAGCTTGAAATAAATTTTTGAAGAGCATGGAAAAATCGGCAAAAGTATCTAGTTTTCATCTATGAGTGGCGAAAATGATAATCTTCATGATTTTAGACTGTTTTGATCACTTTTTTGGTCACAGATTTAAGAAACAAAATTTTAAAGTTGAAAAAATGCTTGAGTTTGGTTTATTCTACATTTTGATGGCGGCATCTCGTTTGCTATCGAAAAACTGAAATATTTTGTCTCGTATCAATCTATCTAAAAAGTTATGCTTCTTTAGCAAAAGTGGGTAGAAAAAATAATTAATATTTGAAATTTACCAATTTTTTAATCTAAAACAAGGCATCCTACGAAAAAAAAAATATGTAACAAAAATTATTGGGATTCATCAAAAAACACGTGTAATTTTGTTGACACATTTTTAAAAAATTAGCTTTTTTTGGACTTTCAGGAAAATTTGAAATGTGTCAGAAAGTTCTAAAAAAAAAGCATATGTTTTCCTTGGTAAATTCTAAACAATTTCTGTTTTTTGAATTTTTTCTAGAAATTTGATCCTTTTCGAGTAAAAAAATCATGAAATCATGAAATAATAGAATTATAAATGAATCAAAATTTTCTGAACAAAATCACTCGTATTCTTTTATGCATTATAATCATTTTTTGTTACATAATTTATATCGTGCGATGCGTTGTTTTTGAGTAAAAATTTGGTAGATTTCAAATATGAATTATTTTTTCGACTCACTTTTGCTAAAAAAGGGTAACTTTTTAGATAAATTGACACGAGACAAAATATTCAAGTTTTTCAACAAGAAACCGAGATGCTGCCATCAAAATGTAAAATAAACCAAACTCAATTATTTTTTTCAACTTTAAAATCTTGTTTCTTATTTCTGTGGCCAAAAAAGTGGCTAAAGCACTCCAAAATCATGAAAATTATCAATTTCGCCATTCGTAGTTGAAAACTAGATACTTTTTCTCATTTCTTCATGTCCTTTAAAAATTTATTTGACGCTTCAAATTTTGGAGAGCGTGGGGTGTCCGTTTCCCAGAGAATGCCCCATATATATATATATATATATATATATATATATATATATATATATATATATATATATAAAATAGTTTATTTTATGTTACACTGTACAACAGAAAAAGAATTTCAATTACTGTACAGGGCCGAGCTAACCGAGCAGCAGAGTGGCTATTCTTATACTTTCTAGCTTTGAGTGGGATTCGATCCCCACAGCCGACAAAACATTTTCACCAATTTAAAATTATCCCTGTAGGTCCCCCACCACTGACATCTTTGGGGGCCGTGATTTGACGGCTGGTAACCGCACTTCACGCGCATAAATATATCACTTACCAAGATCTGCTTCGGCAGAGTGCCACACCCAGTAATGGGTAATAGGCGTGATGAGATATATATATATATATAAAGGGCCCGAAATAAATATTTTGCCTAGGGCCCGAAATACTTTAAATCCGCCTCTGCTTACACAATTCAAATTTTTCAGATCCATCTATTAAGTAAAATAGAATTTAATAATTTGTTATGTAGTGAACATGATATCGATTTACAATTTGACATTTATCACGTGATCCAAACGTTTTGTGAAAAAATAAATTGTATTAGTCATTTGTTTTTCTCATAGCACTCTGATTTCTACGCGATTTGAATTAATGCATTTTTGTCAAAAAAATGGGGGATTCAAGTGGTAGAGCTTTTTAATATATATTTATTAAAATAAATTCTTGACCGTACATCATATTTAATACAATATAAAATCATACCATAAATGATATCTTTATTGCTGAAATATGAAAGTTAAAGTTGAATAATTCAAATCGCTCATTTGTATTTCGCACTGCCATATTGCAATTACGTAGTTGCATTAAGCCAATCACAGAACTTTGTCTGAAACGTTTGTCGGTGCTCAATTTTACTGAGAGGAAGATGAAGAAGAAATAAGCATTCAGCATTTACGATTCTACCAATGACGTATAATACTAGACGAATTATGCCGTATTCCAGTCAATGCAGTGTTGTGGAGCAGAAAGGGATGGAATAACTTTTGGGTCCGCCGGGTGCGCGGCAAGGAGCGAGTACACTTTTATGTTATGCAAGTTGCTCCTTACCGCGCACCCGCCTCACCAACCAGTTATTCTAT
This sequence comes from Pterostichus madidus, assembly GCA_911728475.2. Taxonomy (NCBI): domain Eukaryota; kingdom Metazoa; phylum Arthropoda; class Insecta; order Coleoptera; family Carabidae; genus Pterostichus; species Pterostichus madidus. The sequence continues at coordinate 12,845,816 of OU452315.1, forward strand.
CCCTTTCTGCTTCACAACAAACGCCGTTGTTATCCGTCTAGTTATGTTTTGTCGGAGGATTCTACTGACAACGACACACGTTACGTGAAGTTACGTGTTATTTATCTCTGTCTTATCTGTTTCTCTTTAAGCTAAGATGCAACTACGTCATATTCGTTTGTTTCGAAAGTTTAAATATTTTTATCATGCTTAATACAAGTTTAAAAAAAATTAAAAATTTGGATATAATAATTTTATTACGTAGATTAATATATAAAAAATTAAAACTATATAGTCGTAAAATTCAGGAAAAAAATTAAATCGAATAGACAAATAAAAAAAAAATCGGTTTCCATTTAAAATAAGAAAGTTGCACCACGTACTTTAAGAACCACTGGCCGAAAAAAAATGTTGTTAATAATTTTATAATAGATTAGCAAAATGGTACTTGTTTGTTAATGTAACTAACCCTGTAGCTCTTATAGTTCTCGAGATAGCAATGGTGACACAACTAAATTGAACACTATATACCTGAACGAGTGGAGATAAAGCGCATTCCAACCATGGTTTTACTTTGATTTATCGCGCTCTAATACTTACACATGTGCGTGGTGTTGATCTGCTGGTGGTGGTGATGATGCATGGATCCGGATGAGTTCTTGATGGTGGTGTCAGGCTCGTAGAACACGTAGGCGGTGTCGCTGGCAAAGAGCGGCGGGATGACCTGACTTGGTATGGGCCACAACGACGCGTCGCTCACTCGTTTTGGCGTCGCCATTATCTGTTCTGTGTCACTCGCCCGACGCTTCCTGGAAGAGATTAGAGTTCAAGATTATTCTTACAGAGTGATATATTTTTCCAAAAATCTGTGTTAAACATATACAGAGTGTAAAATAAGAAATTAATATTGATATTATTTCCTGAAATAAATGTTTTATTTAAATAATTAAAAAAAGGTTCCGATGATTTATGATTGTGAATATTTTGGTAATATCAGATATTTTTTATCGATATTCATTTTTGTACAGTGAAGAAGATGACATTTTTAAAAATGATACGAGCATGCTATAATTTTTTTTGTTTCCATTCGAAAGAGTATTTTTTTCTATATACAAGTATATAAAAAAATAATAATACTTTATTTGAAATGAAATAAGAAAAATCGTATTGAAGAAATACAATTTTACTGATTATTACCGAAAATGAATTTTAGTTGCCGTAGATTAGAGGTCAGCAAAAATATCAGATATTCGAATTCAATCCAAACCTCGGATAAGAATCCGGACACAGATTTTTGCTTTGAATATCTGATCCGACAGTCAGATAATATATCCAATCCGAATGTCGAATAGAACATTCGATCCGAAAATTTGGATTCCATATCCGATCCGAAATTTATATTCATAGCTTTTAGGTATCCACTCTGAGTAAAAAACATAAATTCCAATTCTACAAAAAAGAAATGTAACGCTATGAAAAATTTATACTTTTATGTACTTATGTTCTATGATAAAACATGATTAAATAACGTTACAACAACATATGTCTCTTTAGTTATTTCTATAACGGTTATTTTTCTTTCGAATGTAAAACGTTACAATTGGTTAACTATCAATAGGAAAACCTGTACGGATCTAATGATACGTCTGGTCGAATCTCGGATCGGATCTAGAACCGGATCTCGGATCAGATCTCGGATTGAATTTCGAATCGGATCTCGGATTGGATTTCGGATCGGATTTCGGAACGGATCCCGGATTGGATCTCAGATTTTGAATCGAATTACGGATCGAATTGGATCGGATCTCGGATTGAGTAGGATCGAATCGGAACGGATCTTGAATCGAGTCGAATCGGATCGAATATGAAAATTTTCAAAAATTACAATCTCTACCGTAGATATATACTACTGATTATTTTTTGACGTTTGTTAGAACCAATGAAATGCTTCATTGTATGTCACGTGTCTACGTTTTAACCAATCCTGTCATTATTACACTGAAAATAAAGCTCTTGTGATTATTCCCGGGAATAATCTCTACAGGTGTTTGTTTATTTGTGACAAATGATAGGTAGTTGTCAAATAATTATTTAAAACTCTCATCGCGTCAGGCTAAATGTGTGGAAAAAATCGATTTAGTTCCATTTCAGATACAGAAATTCACAAACAAATTTTGGAAACAACTTCCAAGAGTACATTAGTAAGTAATGAATCGATATGAACCCAGTTCAATTTTTTTTAAGTTGGATGAATCGACTTCAACAGCTAAGTCAAAAACTAATCTAATTAAATATAACTCGAGAGTTGGATAAATTAGAAAATAATTCTCCAGGATCTTTCTCAAACTTGTTGCCATTTGGCAATAGCTACTCAAGCCCTATGAGCGTTCGTGACTATTGCCTGGCAACAAGTTTTCAGTGCATATAATTCCAAAAGTGACAAGTTTCTATTCTGTGCATCATTTTATGCGTGACAAAGTGTGTGATTTATTTTATCAAGTGAAACGTAATTTGAAGATTGTGTCGCGAGTGCATACTTTTACAATTTTATAGTGTTTATATATTTAATATATAGAAAATAAATGTTTAAAAACAATTTTATATGTTTACTTCATAGTGTAAAGCCAAGAAATTACTATAATATACAGTAGTTTTACTTTTATTGAAGTTTGAACAGTTATTTTAGGTCAACATTTTCAAAATCAACTAATCTCGTTAACATTTTTAATATTTTACTGTAGTATTTATTTTTTTTCATTTATAATTGTTATTGTTTTCGATTGTAGCGAAAATTTCAAAGAATCTACAAAATGAATGTTTAAGTTACTATTACTGATAAAATATTCAAAAACCATAAAGAAAATATTTTCAAGAATGTAAACAAAAACCATAGAGACAGCTGCTAAATGTTTTCACTGAGACTGTACATCTCACTTTCGCGCTAAAGTGGGTGGACTTAATGCACATTCCAACCATAGTTTTACTTTGATTTCTCCAACTCTAACATCCTCTCAATAACTTCAACTTACATTTTGCCTCCAAACTTCACACTAAACAACCTCATGAAGAACAGCATCACGAAGACAAACACCAGGATCCCCGCACACACAACCAACCACAACATTGTGCTGTAGTTGTTGTCTGGCACCTCGTAGACCTCCCAGTCGAGGAACTCCCGCAGGTTGTTGGCAGCCAGCGAGTTCCACATGCGCTCCAGGTGATCGGATGTCAGTTCATACCTGTCGCTGTCTAACAGATACACCGGAATAGCGTAGCGGACCTGCGTGCAGTTGACGTAGTTCGGCCACATGGTGGAGCATTGCACTGCGAGATCGATGTTGATGTTCTTTATCCTGGAGGGAAGAAATAGTATATTATAAACTGAGACGAGCGCGAGTTAGCTATTAACAACTCAAATCAACTATAGAGGCTTTTTTATAGTTATTTTTATAACAAGTGCCGAAAAAGGCTTGTTACGTGCAAGTGCAGAATTTAAATCGCTCTCAATACACTCTTTTTTTATAGTTGCATAATTAATTACTTTCCGCACTAGTGTTTCTTTGCTTACAGAAACGCACTTGGTCTGCATTTGTCTCCTTTCCACCCGTACCCTAGGAAATAATAGTTACGTAATAACAAAGAAATCGCACAGTTGTAGGAAAAAGTAATTTTTTTGCCGGACTGATGCCTTAGCCACTAGGCCACGGCTCCTCTTGTACGATGCAGGCGCCAACCAAATTCTTCTGTCATAGTGTCTAAACACAGCATCGATCCCAAGACTCCAAAATGTATCATAGGTATTGACAACCGGTTTCGTCTGTAGCGACACATGTTTGATTTTAAAGGAAATCATACCACGAAGTAAATTTAAATTTTTGTCATATGAATGACTTTGGCATACAGTGACAATGATAAATTTAAAGTAAATTTTTATAACAGAAAAATTCGGGAGATGCCCGGACTCGAACCGAGGCCCTTCAACTTGCCGTGCTGATGCCCTAACCACTAGGCCACGGCTCCTCTGTACGATGCAGGCGCCAACCAAATTATTCTGTCATAGTGTCTAAAGACAGGATCGATCCCAAGACTCCTATGTATCATAGGTATTGACAAAGGGTTTTCTGTCATAAAAATTTACTTTAAATTTATCAGTTGTACGTCAAAGTCATTCTTGTTTTACCAATTGGCAAGTGACATTAGCTAGCCGGAAAAAAAATTGCCAGCTAGCTGGAAAAGTGACGCAAACAATGACACACTTCCCAACTGTTTTGTTAAAATAAAATAAATAAAAAGGCTTCAGGAACCCAATATTAATTTTTTTTAAATATTTATTTGGACGTTTCGAGCTAAAAATTAGCTCATTATCAGCATTCTTAATAAACGTAAACGTATAACATATTTAAAATATCTCAATTAAATCAAAAATATATTTTAAATTTTTTAAATATATATATATATATTTTTTAATCTTTATGTATATTTTGATTTAATTTACGATATTTTATATATGTTATATGTTTACGTTTATTAAGAATGCTGAGAATGAGCTAATTTTTAGCTCTAAACGTCCATATAAATATTTAAAAAATAATAATAGTGGATTGCCGAAGCCTATTCATTTATTTCATTTTAACAATTGTTTTGGATCCACCTTAAATATTTATTAACTGTTTTGTTAGTGAATAAATAATATTGTTCCACTAAACAAAAACTCCTAATTTTTCCGTATAAAGATGTAAAACTTACGTGACATTATCAGAGAGTTTGATGCCTTCTTCTTGACAGTATTTCTCCGTCATGGTGACCAGGACCTGCTTGAAGGCGAGTTCTTGCTGTGTGAACTCTAAAGTAGACACGGAAACATTGACCATGAAGTAGATGGTGTCGGTATCTGTTGGTGTAGGCCAAGTTACTATAGTTGTTGGTATCATGGTGGTTGTCAATGGACCTGGACAACAAACACAAATAATACTACTATTCAATAAAAATAACACGGGTTGAGATCATTTTTTTGTTATTGTACCATTTTAGGAGACGAATTAAATGGTGTGTTTATTTGTAAAATTAAGAATTTTCTTTAAATAATTTTAATTTTAAACTAGTGAGAACTAAAGAAAAACAGAACAGAAAAAGAAGCCACATCTACGAGATATAACATAAACTTATGATTTAAAAAAAAAATTAATACTTAAAAAATATTTTCTGTAATAATATAACAAGAGAGTGAGAATAAATTGAAAATAATTTGACAGATCTTTCGAAAACTTGTTGCCAGGTAATAATCATGAAAGCCCATAGGGCTTGAGTGGCTATTGCCAAATGGCAACAAGTTTGAGAAAGATACTGGAGAATTATTTTCTAATTTATCCAACTCTCGAGTTATATTTAATTAGATTATTTTTTTACTTAGCTGTTGAGGTCGATTCAACCAACTTAAAAGATTTTGAGTTGGGTTCATATCAATTGATTACTTATGAATATATTCTTGGAAGTTGTTTCCAAAATTTGTTGGTGTATTTCTGTATCCAAAATATAACGAAATCGCTTTTTTTCTCGCATTTTACTTGACGCGTTGACAGTTTTAAACAATGATTTATTTGACAACTACCTATCATTTGTCACAAACAAAAAAGCATCTACAGAGATTATTTCCGAGAATAATCATAAGAGCTTTATTCTCAGTATAATAATGACAGGATTGGTTAAAACGCAGACACGTGACATACAATGAAGCATTTCAATGGTTTTGTGAAACTTCAAAAACAATCATAATTTTTTTTTTCTGATTTCAACAAAAGTGTTTTAGTTGGTAATATAATTATGGGAATCTTTTTATTCCACAGTTGGCACAACGGCAGGTAAAGGCGGCAATACTGTTTGACTTGTCATGTTTATAATAAATACAAATAGATTGAGTGATAGAAATACTTTAGATTATTGCTCTGTGAGTAATGTTAAGAAATACAAGGAAGTATGGAGTAGGTGGCTCAGTGATATCGAGTAGGCCTGTGGATCCTGAGAACCCTAGTTCGATTCCCACAGTCGACAAACATTTTTTTCACCACATTAAAATTAGCCCTGTGGGTCTCACACCACTAACATCTTTGAGGGCCGTGATTTGATGGCTGGTAACCGCACTTCACGCGCATAAATATATCACTTACCGAGAACTGCTTCGGCAGAGTGCCACACCCAGTAATGGGTAAAAGGCGTGATGATATATTTATTTATTTTTATTTTATAACTAAATTAGATTTTCACCAATTATACATAAATGTATATACAGTGTGTCCATCCAAAACCCGAACATAGGCATATAACATGTAATATCAGTTTTTTGATGCGCATTGCTTCCCAATTAATTTTACAGGAAAATACTTCAAATAAAAGTTCTAGAGAATAAAATTACGAATTTTTTTTTATATAAAACACATTTCATTTGTGTATTTCATCAAAGCGCAAAACTTAATTAAAATTTGTAATATTCGTAAAAATAAAGCTATCCATGAAAAAATTTAAACAATTTTCTATTGTCAAAAAATATAAAAAAATTCGTATATATATATATATATATATATATATATATATATATATATATATATATATGGATATCTTCACGCTACATCCCAACAAATGGGGTAGCACAAACCCTAAAATCACTCATAAAATATTCACTCATTACATTCATCAAATAATCAGCCCTCGTCAAACATTCTCATCCAAACACACCACCCTCACTTTAACCACATTCATAGATCACTCCATATAAACTCATTTATTTATTACACTCGGAATCATTTATCACACAATCATTCCTATTCACTTATCATTCATCTTCTTTCTTCGACGTACATAACATATGCACAAAACATCTCAAATTACTCACACTTACTTACAAGAACATATCTAATAACCAAACTAACAATGAATCTACAAAGATTAGAAAAGATGAAAGCGATTGCCTGAACTTGTATATGAAAGAAAATTCCATACAATGCAGTTACTGAAAATTAAACAAAAAGATAAGAAGGAAGGGAGTGTCGCCCTGCGATTGTTTTTGAAAGTCAATTCCACACAATTGTAATTAAACACTCTACGTAAGAACTGAAAACGAATTAAAAGATAAGAGAAGATGGAAGTGTCGCTCTACGCTTGTTTTTGAAAGTGAATTCCACACAATTGCAGTTAAACACTCAATGTAAGATCAGAAAACGAATAAAAAAGATAAAAAACGAAGGGAGTATCGTCCCTGCGCTTGTTTTTGAAAGTGAATTTCACACAATTGCAGGTAAACACTCTAATGAAATTACTAAACAACAAAACTAAAATCAAAATTATTAAAATCACCAATTATTAAAAAGTATTTACCTAAAATACTAATGAAACTAAGTTGTAATACTTGCCATGTCGTTTTAAGTGAACACGAAATTCGCTGTTCATATTATTCGTATTGAATTCAAGCGTAACTTTACTCTGATCAATAATAAACTTTTTTGCTTCCTCCAACTTCCAGACAAATCTGTATTCCTTCTCATCATGTTCTGCAAATAACAAGAATAAATAAAATATATTTTAAAGTTTTTAAATCAAAACTAACCTGGTTTTAACGACAAATAAGATTGTGAATCGGCGAGGTCAAGTTTTTTAATTTCTGCCTCCATTTGGTATCCAGGAGTGATTTGGAAGTCTATGGTACATGATGTTTTTGATTGAATTATTATTTCGTCGTTTGACTTTGTGTTGGCACATTCTTGACCTAATGAAAGTAAAATCTATAATTATTATTAAGAAAAAGATATTCGGAATTCGAATTCGCAGATCTCAAGTTCGAATTCTATTCAAGCTAAAATATGTGAACTATCACACTATGGCTCGGTGATTGCGGATCCTGTACTGTAGTTTGGATTAAATTCTTGTTGTACAGAGTAGCATAAATAAATAAATAATATTAATTGCCAATTAATTCACCAATTTAAAACAAAAAATTACCCCGGTGGCTTCCCCACCGCTAACATCTTTGTGGGCCGTAATTTGACAACTGGTAACCGCACTTTACGCGCATAAATATATCACTTACTGAGATCTACTTCGGCAGAGTGCCACACCCAGTAATGGGTAAAAGGCGTGATGATATATTTATTTCTTTATTTAATGTAATTGCCTATGCTACGTAAAAAAAATCAGATGAAAAAATTGTATTATTTAATATAATGAAAACGTTACATGGGTGAACTGACGTCATCAAAAATATAACTAGATGAATAACATGGGGTATTGCTACGTTTACATGGTAAATATGTAATGATTTTAAATTGTATTGTGCGTTGCTTCTTTGGAGATGACAAGATTTAATTTTTCTTTAACTTCGCAGATATTTTAGAGACCGTCGATCTACTAACTTATAGTGCATCCGGTACTCTCTAATAAATACTTCTCGTAAGGATAAAAGCAGTCCATGATTTGTATATTCTTGTTCAAAATAAACTATTATAGGTGTATTCCGTTTGACATTTGGTTCATTTAAATCAGTTCAGATAAATTAGACAACACGACTAACTGAATTGAATTACGCAAACTGATGCACTTATGGGATGAATTACTTCAAAGTAAATTAGAATTAGTAATTCTAGTACTGAAAATAAAGTCAGCGAAGTAATCCAGCGAAATAAATAAATGATCTGGATCAGTAAATGTAAGTTAGATCTGATACAAATTGCAAATGGAATACGCCTTATGAAGAATAAACAATTGACATTCTTTTCACAAATTTATTTCTCTCGGCATTGTTATAAACCACGGACGTGTGACGTCACGATTTTAGATTAATTCCGTAACTGTCAAACGAGTGACTCTCAAATCAGTATTAAATGTACGATTTAGACTGAATAGATAGAATATATTTTTAACAAGTATATGTGCATATAATTCCAAAAGTGACAAGTGTCTATTCTGTGCATCATTTTATGCATGACAAAGTGTGTGATTTATTTTATCAAGTTAAACGTAATTTGAAGACTGTGTTGCGAGTGCATACTTTTACAATTTTATAGTGTTTATATATTTAATAAATAGAAAACAAATGTTTAAAAACAAAATAAATAAATAAATAAATATATCATCACGCCTTCTACCCATTACTGGGTGTGGCACTCTGCTGAAGCAGATCTCGGTAAGTGATATATTTTGCGCGTGAAGTGCGGTTACCAGTCGTCAAATCACGGCCCCCAAACATGTTAGTGGTGGAGGAGCCACAGGGATAGCTTTTTCAAATTATGAAAATTTGTCGCCAAAAAAAAACAATTTTATATATTTTGTTCATAGTGTAAAGCCATGTAATTATTATAATATACAGTAGTTTTATTTTTATTGAAGTTTGAACAGTACATTTTAGGTTAACATTTTCGAAATTAACTAATTTCGTTAAAATTTTTAATATTTTACTGTATTATTTAATTTTTAATACAGGCCCAAAAACTATCGCACGTAAAATGACAGTTCAGTCACGATGCTGCAACATTTACGTTAATTATTAACTGAATTTAATTGCTGGATATTTGTAATCTACTATAGTTTAAAAATATGTATTAATTTTAAAATACAAATATTTAAACAATTTATAAAATAAAACAATAACATAATCATCTATTTCCTGTAAAACAATTCCACTCAAAATTTAATGTGTTTATCTTAGATATAAACGTAAATAAATTGTATAAATACTATTAGTTGTGTCTCAATGGTAATACACTTGTTTTACAAGACGACAGAAATTAAATTCTTATATGCAGATTAACAAATAATTAAATAATTATTACAAACACTGTTAGACAAACTTCAATTAAAAAACTGAAAATAATTAGAGTTAACATATAATTGTTATTTGAGTATAATTAAAGACATATTAACATGCCTTAAATGTTTTCTTAAATAAATACACAAAGATAATAATTTGTCATTACTCTATTTCACAACCATATAAAATAAATTTAAATAGTTTAATTTCTTGAAATAATAAATAACTTACCCACACAACACGTCACACACAAACACAACACGAATAAATACACGTCCATGTTCACTAAATTATGTCATAGAGAAGAAAAAAGTCTTTAAAAATAACAGAAATCCCACACAAATCAAAAGGAAACTGATCTCACAATAGAATTTGACTGAAACAAAAAGATAAGATAAATTATCAGTTTCAAATTACATCTGATAACAAATTCAAATACGAAGCTTTGACGTTCGTGTGATTATGTGCTCAAGTCATTTATTTAAATTATCAACATGTTACGTTTTCAAAGCGATTAAGGTCAGAAAATATTATTTATGTGTAGTTTTATACAAAAATGTTTTCGAATTTTCGACTGAAATTTGAATTTATGAGTCAGTGTTAATTTTACGTATAAGCGCTGGATAATCATATCTAGAAAATTTTATCTGATAATATTTTTTATTTGTTCAAGATAATTTTTTACAATAATTATAATGTCACAAATATTTAGTACAAAAATAATCAAAATAATACACAGAAAAAAATAATAAAGTGACTAATTCAAGATATAATAATTATTCTTATTCGAGGTGTTAATATTTATAAGTACATAAAAATATTTGTCCTTGTATAATTAAGGCACTTGTTATGATTATACAGTACGTTCGAATTTTGTAGAGCGCCACTATCAAAGCAACGAATTTGGATAAATGGGATCGTCCACAAATTTATTTATTTTTTTCTTGGAAGATTGAGTTAATGTTTATTACATTTTTTAATAGTTTTTAATTATGATATTTTTTAAATTTTCTTCAAATTTTAAATGGAGACTTACAATTTTGACGTCACATGCAGCAGACCTCCCTCCACACAATTTTGTGTGAAACAACAAATAGGATGATAACAATGTGACGTTTTATGACGTTAAATCAGCTGCGATCACTGCGCCGCCTAAAAAATTAACTTTTTTTTTTGGACGAGATTTGAAAAGAACCGTTAGGTAGAGAAAAAGTCATTCGAATGCGCCAAAAAACACGAATTTCGCACACGAAATACAAAACAACATTTTTTTTACGAAAAAGAATAATATACTGTATACTGTATGAAAACTATGACGTCACATTTGGTATCCATGTGATTCAAGATTTTGTACTTAAAACGTTTACACTGGTATTGGATTGACATTTTAAAAATATAACCTAAAATATAAATGTTAGATTAAAATATTTATTGCTTTATAAAATTTAATTAGTTTATAAATGAAACCAAATTCTGCAATATATTAAATGAAAACCAAATATAAATTTATCTTAACACACGAAAAATATTACCTACATTATTGAAATATGTAATTGTATCGGTCTCTATTTTTATTTTATACAATGTGAACAAAGTAAATATAAATTTTTGTAATTAGCTGTGGTCACACTTGTATGATTCGTCATACGTGTCATATGAAAATAAAAAAAAAAACGCACTCGAATCATATGTAATTTTAAATCGCCGCTATTTTTCATCGAACAAATCATATGAAATTGTATCTGTCACTCATTTCACAGTATTGTACTGGAGCGCTCATTACTGGGTGTGGCACTCTGCCGAAGCAGAGCTCGGTAAGTGATATATTTTTTACTTGTGCAGTGCGGTTACCAGCCGTCAAATCACGGCCCCCAAAGATATTAGTGGAGGAGGAGCCACAGGAGTAGTATTAATGTGGTGAAAATGTTTGTCGGCAGTGGGAATCGAACCAGGGTTCTCAGGATCCACAGGCCGACACGATACCACTGTACTCCATGGAGTTTGGTAAATATATTTTTTAAAAGTGTCAAAGTTGATGAAATTTGACATTTCAATGAAAAAAACACAAATTTCACGTATCCATAGCGATGTAAAAATGTAATGTTTTTTTGACAGTTATAGAAAAAAATAATTTTATTTATTGGTTTAGATGCAAAATTTTGTCCTAAAAATTTTATTTGAAGCTTTTTTACTTAAAATAATTAGGGAAGCAGGAAATTACAAAATTATGATTTTATATGTTAAAGTCCCATGTTCGAGAACCGCGGTCACCGCCCTGTATATTGCATAAATCAATTCATTACTCTATGTTATAATTCAAAGAGAAAATAACAATTTGAAAGATTCATTTAGAGATTTGCTGAGCCGAACTGAAATAAGATTTTATTTAAAAATAAAACAGTTTATAATTCAATAATCTTTTAACATAATTTTATGAATTACATAAAAAAACGGGTGTAATTAATGAAACTTCTAAAACGAAGCTTTAATCTAGTACACTACCTAAGTCTACAGCGAGCATTCCACCAAGAAGCACTGCAGCTTCATATGGTCAGCATTCTCAATGGACAGTTTCGCCATCTTGCCGTGCACGATACTGCAGTGGATATTGTTATTCACTAGGTGCAGCGCTGCGAGGAAGGCTACCAGTTTACGTATATCGATGGAAACGCTCACCTCGGATTCGGCTTTATCGGTGCAGGTTAATTCGGTGTCACTGTCATAGTTTAAACCTTCTGAAACATATATTCACAATAATGAATTGAAATTAGATAGAGAGAGCAAATATGAACAATGAAACAGTGAATAAAAACACGCTGTCTCATTAAATGAAATAGCAAGAATCCTTAAAACATTCATCCTGTAATTAATTTGCCTCAAATATACTTCTCTTGGTATAACACAAACTACTTGGAATGTTTTGATCGGCCAATAAATCTATCTAGTTTTTAAAAGTGTTTTAAACCCTTTATAATCATCTAAAAAAAAGGGGTAATTGCTTAGTGGTATCAAATCAGTATACGGATCCTAAGAACCATGGTTCGATCCCCACAGCCGACAAACGTTTTCAGCAATTTAAAAATTATCCCTTTTACATCTTTGGGAGTCGTGATTTGATGGCTGGTAATCGCACTTCACGCGCATAAATATATCACTTACTGAGATCTGCTTCGACAGAGTGCCCAAGTAATGGATAAAAAGCTTTCTCTTTCGAATGCAGAACCTCTCGCTTCTGTAAATAAATCCGTATAGCCGCAGCATTCGTTCTAATTAGAGTTGTTTTTTTTGTTTCGCCGAAAAAAATGTTAAGTGCAACATTAGAGCAACGAATTGTTGTGAAATTTCACATGAAACTTGGCAAAACTGCTACTGAAACTTATAATTTATTGGAAAAAGTATCCGAATTGTGGAAGGACAAGTCATGGTTTCTCCATCAAAACAATGCGCTGGCTCATTCCGCAATGTCTGTCAAGAGATTTCTAGCCAAGTACAGCATCCCAGTGTTGGACCATCCGCCTTATTCGCCAGATCTTGTACCGTGCGACTTCTATCTGTTTCCTAAGGTAAAATTTGTCTTAATAGCAACAAGATTTGAGTTTTGAAAGAGAAAGCGGCACGCGTCCTGAAGGAGCTGACAGAAAGAAGACTTCCAGCACTGTTTCGGACAATGGAAGATTCGCATGAGCATTGTAGGGATAGAGGAGGGGTGTATATTAAAAGTGATAAAAAGTAAATAAGTATAGAATCAAAATAAAATGTTAAAACAGCATCAGTCTCGTTATTTAATAGGTACACCTCGTATATTTATTTATTTATTATTTACTAGCTATTACCCGCGACTTCGTTCGCGTGGTCTACAATTTAATGCCAGTACCCGGCATGCGTTGCATTGCAACTCAAAGAAAGTGTTTGTGTACAGCATACACTTGTAGCGATTGTCCCTGTGCTTTGTTGATGGTCATTGCAAATGCGAGTCGTACCGGAAACTGTAAACGTCTGAATTCGAATGGCATAGGACTGAAGCTTTATTATATCTATATGTTAAAATTGGCTCTCGTCTGCACCTATACCAAATTTGAAACGAATCAATGCAGTACTTTTCAGGATAGCTAGCGGCCATTTTGTTTTAAGATGGCGGATTTAAGCTTTATTACACCTATATGTTAAGATTGGTTCTCGTCTATACCTATACCAAATTTGAATCGAATCAGTGCAGTACTTTTCAGGATAGCTAGCGGCCATTTTGTTTCAAGATGGCGGATTGGACTTGTGCTAAGTCAGAAAACTTCGCGGGCGTGCGCACAATAACTTAGCAAAGTTTCATCGCAATCGGATGAATGGTATAGGAACGCATACGGGACAAACAATATCTCATCCTCAATTTCACCAATCTTTCATTCGTTCATTCGTCAAACATTCCACATGTCCAAACCGTCTGTCACTCTTCCATTTTCATACTTTTCAACTGTGAAATACAAAATGTAAATAAAGACGTTACCTGCGAATGAATGTACTGTTAGATTATGAAAATGAGCGCTGACATTCACTAAGCTCGCCTCGATCTTCAAAGTCAGCCGTCCGGTTTTATTAGCAGACACGATCAGATAATGAGACATCGTCTTCATGCGCTCAACCATGTTGCGCACTGGCTTGATGGATGGCAGCTGTAGTGACACCTGCGGATTCAAATCAAGCTAAAGATAACGAACATTTACTTGCGTTTAATTAAAAAAATTAAATTGGTATTTGTTGTAAGATAAACTAAGCGTGATTGTAATTTACGCATTTCTAAGCCTTTCTATAGAATTTTTGTTGCTATGGAAGGATAATACAAATTATATAGCAACACAAATAAATAAACCTAACTACATGTTAAGAAATACAGGATGATCAAAAGGAATTGTTATAGTTGGCAATACAATTCCAGAGATCTTTTTATTCCACAGTTGGCACAACGTCAGGTAAAGGCGGTAATGTTATTTGACATTTCTAATAAATACAAATAGGTTATGTCGGGCGTCTGACAGCTAATAGAATTTTGACCTTTTAAGGAATAGAAATACTTTAAAAATAAATGTAATAATAAATGTACTCAAATTAAAATTTTCAAATGTTACTGTCAACAACAGGAAATGAATTTATGAATCAGGCTTACCAATTTCAAGTAGTTTTTCTTATTGCCAACTGTAACAATTCCTTTTGATCACTCTGTAGTTATTTGTATCAAAAGGCCAGAAATTATACTTTTGCATTTTTGACAGGCCGAGCCGAAGACGAGGCTTGCAAATTGCGAGTACTCGCAGAACAGTTTCTGGACGTGTGATACTCAAGATTTTTCGCAATACAAACTGTACTCATATTACAATAAGGGTCATTATACCACTTGTTTTTCAATATACTGAATAATCTATTGGTTTTAATATAAAGTTATTCGTAAATACAACGAATATTCGGAATTAATAACTTTAGAAAATAAATAAATAAAAGATCACTGATTTGACAAGAATCGGTTCTTTTCAAATCTCGTCACAAAAAATAGTTCATTTTTGTAGTTGGCGCAGTGATCTTTCCCGGAACAGCTGTTTTTACGTCACAAAAACGTCACAGTGTCACGTGAGTGTCCGCATCCTATTGAGTTCTAGCATGTGTTTTAGCCTTAAAAAGCGAACTTAAACACTTCTTTTTGGCCCATGAGCCAAAAAGAAATAATGATGAATACATAAATAAAATGACAATTTTTGTTTATTGTTAATACTTGCTTTTGCAAAATGTCATTTTGACATATAACCTATGTACATAATTTAATCTTTTGAACATATAATTAAATGTTATTTTGTTGTGCATAAAATATTGTATGTACCACGGGTGAAAATAGCGTTTCTGACCCTGAGCATGTTAATTAGCCCTCGGCGCTTAGCACGTCGTGCTAATAATCATGCCACGGGCCAGAACACCTGTTTTCACCCTTGGTACATAAATAACTATTATATAATTATTTAAATATCTGGACAAGTTAGATTGATTTAGATATTACAGGATATATATTTGAACTGTTGATTTCCTGTTTATATGTGTTGAAATATGAAAGATACAAAAAAATGTTTAATATAGGATTTGTCCAACAGAACATGGTCTATAAATTAACGCAAATATTTGTTTTCCATGGCCACCTAATTTTCCGGAAAAATATTTAAGTTTGATATCTCAAATGAAACATTCTGTATATTTTTGTGGAATAATGCTTTTTAAATCAATTTCTCTTTAAATGATGTATAACAAGTACGGGTTTGTCCTCAAGTTATGCCTAAATATGTAAAAAAAAAGAGTAATTTACTTTTATTACTAGTGAGGGCTACTTTTACAACTAAACTGAGTGACGAAAATGTCGTTTAATAATATACGATCATTTCAAAAGTACTCATCATAACTAAAAATTTAATACTGTAATAGATCATTTATTTTCTTTAAATTATTTGGTAATATTTACTTAATTATTTTTGAAATTTTAAGACAAAATATTTATTTGACACATAAAGAGTCAAAAATCTAAAGCCCCTGGCACATATAGCGTCCAGACTCCGAGTCTGCCATTTGACTGCCAAAAATAGAAACGCCTCTATTTTCAGCAGTCATGACTGCCGAAAACCAACTTCATTATGATGCTGGTTTTTTCGCTATCTTCCTTTGTTGTTTGACGTATGAATTATTATTGTTTGATATTTTGTACATTTTTATAGTTAAATTCATTTACTTTATACATAGTTAGATACTTTTAAGTTTTCATATTTCATTTATAGTTCATGTCAATTTTTTTTAATTTAATTTTTTGTTTTAAAAATCCTAGTTTATAGTTTTTATATTTCTTAATAGTTTATAAATATTTTAAATAATACATTTAAGTTTTTATATTTCATTTATAGTTCATATAATTTTTTTTTAATTTAATTTTTTGTTTTATATTACGTAGTTTATAGTTTTTATATTTCTTAATAGTCGATAAATATTTTAAATAATACAAATTAACAAATAACACGTTAAAATTAACAAATATTTAATTCTGACTGTCAGAAATACTGACTCCATATGTGTCACCCGTTTTGGACGTGACTCTCAGTTTTTCAGCAGTTTGTAGCAGACTCGGAGTTTTGACGCTATATGTGCCAGGGGCTTTACGGGCAGATTCATAAAGCGGATTAGCACTAACACCATTTTTTATTTCCTTTTTAACTTGAATTAAAAAGAGAATGATTTAGCATCAAATTTAGTTCATTTCTTTAATCTGTTTTAATTTGAAACAGAGTTATAGATAAAATTAAAAACGGTGTTAGCGCTAATCCGTTTTGTGAATCTGCCTGTTAAGTGTTATTATAACACTTGTTGAATAATATATTATTATCATAGTTAAGAACTCAGTTTATTTATTTGAACGGTATTACTAAGACAATATTACACTAATTTGTTGTTATTTTTATAAATAAAACTTACATGAAATTCTTCATAACTGGGTTCCTTATAATCGCGCCAATACTTCTTGGTGATGACCTCCACTGGGATATCATGGACACACCGTCTGTTGACAGTTGTTTCATTCACAACCTGAAATTTATACACAATCAATAAAAACAATTTCATATATTTATAAAAAAAAAACACTTTACCATATCAATTTCTAGTGTTAAACAAGGTGTTTGTTTATCTGTAAGTTTAATTTTCAAAGATTTTGCACCTAATTTAATAGACGTTAAAGACTTTGCAAACATTACTAAAATAAATTTGAAAATTATTATGTTTATAAATATTTCAATATGATGCATTTACCTGGAGAAAATGAAAGATAAATTTCGTTTAAATCGTCAGAGACTCCTGCCATGTTAAATTCTCTAAAATAATACTCTGATGATAGTTCACACCAGACAAACGGTCGTCGAGGCCCGCGGTCATCTTCAGCAATAATGAAATATATTTTTTCTGGTAATATTCGTAATGCGCATTCTTTTGATAGCTTTGAAAGAGAATTTACAATATCTGAAATAGTAACAGAACTGTTATATCGAAATTATCATTTTGAATTACTTGACTTACTCATGAATTCCTTCATCGCATTTTGATTAGAAATTAATCCACGAAATTTCATTATTAAAACTTTTCAGTTGCTGTTAGCTGTCAATATTTATAGGTTATGTTTTCTGGCTGCTACTGCTAGCGCTGCTACACCTTGACAAATAGTTTTGCAGCGCAGGGAAAAAAATAACCGACTAAAACGAAATTTGGTGAAATTTGTAACACGTAATCTGTAAATGAACTTCTTGCGTTCACAACTCAAAATTTATGTAATATCGACATCTATTATTTTTTCAATGTACCATCTATCAGCTATTTTCCGATTGGCTTGTTACGTGAACACATGAACGACAAGACGGTATTTACGATATTTACATCGTCGGGGTTTATCCATTATATATTTTAACTTTTATAACTGACGTACAAAAAAAAACGCAACAATTTTTGACAATTGTTCAAAGAGAATTCGTTCAATTTGTACTATCGATGTACTTTATTTGTAGAACGGTCTCTAAATTTGGTAAAAAGTTTGGAGTTATGAACGGATACATACAAAGCTATATGTTAAACTCTACTAATTTCACCGAAGTTCACCAAATTTCGAGCTGTGAATCCGGCATATCTATATACTGCTGATTCTGTATTTTTCATGTCCGCTATGAAGGGAGTCAAATTTCAGATATATATTTCTATCTCTCTAATAGAGTACTTTGTAGTAAATGCGCATGCTCAAATTGCTGCAACAAGATTGGCTACAGCCAGTAGCGTTCGTTCCGAGGAGCCGGGGAGGCTTCAACAGTAACCCAAATGCCATGCAATTTTAATCTGCTTACAAAAGGCTGTTAGTTGAGAGTGAAATCAAATTAGCAGATAATTCAAATTGCTTGGCAGATGGGTTTTAGTAAGTATACTAGCGGTCGCCCTGGCTTCGCCAGGCCTCACGCTAGCTCCGCGGACCTTGAAGAAGAACTCACTTTTGTAAGACAGTTGACACAATATAAATGCAATTATTACAAATCTAAAACATTTCTGCGTATCATTCCATCCAAAGACCTTTTATTAAACACAATAGGTTTCGAAGATCTTTCACTAAAACAGCTGACGATTGAAAAAAATCCAATTATGCACGTGATGTCTTCAAAAGACCTTTCATTTGATACTAATCATGAAGAATTTTGATGTATTTTCACTAAAATAATTGAGGATCTATAAGTATTAAATTTTGTACGCGTACCCTTCAAAAAATCTTTGTTTTTGATACAAACGCGATAGGTTTTAAACACTTTCACGAAAACAATTGTACATTTTGCTAAACTATTAAAAATATTTTGGACGTCATTTTTTATAATGTTCTACATTTATATTTTATATGTACATGAAATCAATTGAAATTTTTCTCTAAACTTTTTTGAAAAACTGTTGGAAATCGCTGAAATATACTTTTTGCATTGTAGAATGCTGCTGTCAATTTTCTTTTTTTTTAAATGTATATTATTACCGCACACAAATTTTGCTTTTACATACTTTTAAAAATTATTTGTCAAGTTGACGTTTTGTCTTAAAAATTTTTACGCTAGCCCTTCAAAAAACCTTCCATTTGATACTAAACACGATATGTTTTTAAGCATTTTCACTAAAACAATTGACGATCGAAAAATAATAAATTTTGTACGCAAGTCCTTCAAAATACCTTTCATTTAATACCAAACACGATAAGTTTAGAAGCACTTTCACTAAAACAATTGCCAATCGTAAAATATTTAATTTTGTACGCGATCTCTTCAAAAGACTTTTCATTAGATACCAAACACGATAGATTGTTAAGCACTTTCACTGAAACAACTGCCGATCAAAATTAAATTAAATGCTGCACAAAAATACTTCAAAAGACATTTCATTCGATATCAAACACGATAGGTTTAAAAGCAAGATCACAAAAACAATAGCGAAACGAAAAAAAAAATTTGCACGCGATCCCTTTAAAACAATTGACATTCTTCTTTTTTTTTTATTTCATATAAAATTTCTTCCAAATTTTCATATGACATTAAATACGGCATTAATCCGAATATTTGAAATTTGAAACAATTGACAATCGTAAAAGTCTTAATTTTTTTATTTCGTCTGAAAGTTCTTCTAAAGCCCTGTCATATGATATCAAACACGATTTGATTCGGAATACTTTAAGCTTAGAACAATTGACGGTCGTAAAATTTCAATCAAATAAGTGTTTTATTTCCGAAAATATTTTGCTAAAATAACTCTTTTTTATTTCATCTGAAAGTTCTTCTAACTCTATTTCATATGCTCTAGCATTTCTTCAACTAAAAGTTGCACGAAAGGCATGAGTATTCGCCGAGTGTTTGTAGCTCAATTGGTTGGAGCAGTCACCACGAGTGAAAGGTTCTGGGTTCAAATTCCGGCGAACGTTCATTGCTTTTTCAAAAACTAACTTTTTAATTAATTTATCTAAAGGTTCGTCTAAAGCCCTTTCATATGATACCAAACATGGCATAATTCGGAATACTTTAAGTTTGAAATAATTGACAGTCGTAAAATTTCAATCAAATACGTGTTTTATTTCCGAAAATATTTTGCTAATCTAATAAAAATCCGTTGGATGTAATTTTTGATAGTTCCACATTTTTTTATAGAATTTATTAAGTTTGAAATAATTACCTATCGTAAAATTTCAACTTTTTATATTTCATCTGAAAGTTCTTTTGAAGCCCTTCAATATGACACTAAATACGGTACGATTCGGAATACTTTAAGTTTGAAACTATTGACAATCGTAAAATTTCAACTTTTTTAAATTTTATATGAAAGTTCTTCTAAAGCCCTTTTATATGACACCTAACACAATATGATTCGAAATACTTTATGTTAGAAACAATTGCTTATTGTAAAATTTCAACTTTTTTTCATTTATCTGAAAGTTCTTCTAAAGCCCTTTAATATGACACCAAACACGATAGGTTTTGTTGCAATTTCACTAAAATAATTGTCGATTGAAAATATTATAATTTTGCCCACATGCCCTTTAAAATAACTTTCGTATTACCGATATAAAATTTAAGAGTGATCAAATGATTCCAATTCGAGTTATCTGGTTTTTCTAAATTGTACTCTGCCGTGGATAAAATTTGCTTTGTTTTACTGTATATTATTACTGGAGACAAATTTGGTTGGGTTTACCTGTATACTTTATATAATTTGACGTTTTGTTTTAGTGGATTGTCAAAAATTTTCTTTTTAAATACACATATTTGACATTTGTAATTATAATAGAAACGTCTCCTCAGTCCCCCAATGTGCGTAAAATATTTCAAAACTACTCTAAAACATTTAATATTTAAATAATTTATAATTAAAAATGCGACATGTCCACATACAAATGTCAAAATTAGAGTAGGTGTTCTTTTTTAAAATTTCAAAGCCTCCACACTCTTTGTCTGTATATTTTATAAAACTTGTCAATTTGACGTTTTGAATTAAAACCAACTTCATAGTGGACTGTTAAAAATTTTCTTTTTAAATACACATATTTGAAATTTGTAATTATAATAAAAACGTCCCCTCAGTCCCCTAATGTGCGTAAAATATTTCAAAACTACTCTAAAACATTTAATATTTAAATAATTTATAATTAAATATGCGACATGTCCACAGACAAATGTCAAAATTACAGTAGATGTTCTTCTTAAAAATTTCAGAGCCTCCACACTCTTAGTTGAAAATGCATGTTTTTTCAAGTTTTCTCGCACATCATGTGCACGAAAAATCTGAGACTATCAAAAGGCACTCCGCATAAGTAATCCCTATCAAATAAAAAAAGTTTCAATTAAATCGGATAAACCGTCTAGGCTCTAAAATTGTTAGAATGATCGTGATGAATCTATATATAGGGAATTAAGCCGTTTAGTATATAAGACTAGCGGTCGCCCTGGCTTCGCCAGGCCTCACGCTAGCTCCGCGGACCCTGAAGTAGAATTCACTTTTGTAAGACAGTAGACACAATATAAATGCAATTATTACAAATCTAAATCATTTCTGCGTATCATTCCATCCAAAGACCTTTTAATTGATATTAAACACAATAGGTTTCGAAGATCTTTCACTAAAACAACTGACGATTGCAAAAAATCCAATTATGCACGTGAGCTCTTCAAAAGACCTTTCATTTGATACTAATCACGAAGAATTTTGATGCATTTTCACTAAAACAATTGAGGATCTATAAGTATTAAATTTTGTACGCGAACCCTTCAAAAAATCTTTCTTTTTGATACAAACGCGATAGGTTTTAAATACTTTCACGAAAACAATTGTACATTTTGCTAAACTATTAAAAATCTTTTGGACGTCATTTTTTATAATGTTCTACATTTATATTTTATATGTACATGAAATCAATTGAAATTTTTCTCTAAACTTTTTTGAAAAACTGTTGGAAATCGCTGAAATATACTTTTTTGCATTGTAGAATGCTGCTGTCAATTTTCTTTTTTTTTTAAATGTATATTATTACCGCACACAAATTTAGCTTTGTTTTATTACATACTTTTAAAAATGATTTGTCAAGTTGACGTTTTGTCTTAAAAATTTTTACGCTAGCCCTTCAAAAAACCTTCCATTTGATACCAAACACGATATGTTTTTAAGCACTTTCACTAAAAGAATTGACGATCGAAAAGTAATAAATTTTGTACGCAAGTCCTTCAAAATACCTTTCATTTAATACAAAACACGATAAGTTTAGAACCACTTTCACTAAAACAATTACCAATCGTAAAATATTTCATTTTGTACGCGATCTCTTCAAAAGACCTTTCATTAGATACCAAACACGATAGATTGTTAAGCACTTTCACTGAAACAATTGCCGATCAAAATTAAATTAAATGCTGCACGAAAACACTTCAAAAGACATTTCATTCGATATCAAACACGATAGGTTTCAAAGCAACATCACTAAAACAATTGCGAATCAACAAAAAAAAATAATTTGCACGCGATCCCTTTAAAAGACTTTTTATTTGATACCAAAAAATATTTTATGTTTAAAACAATTGACATTCTTCATTTTTTTTTATTTCATATAAAATTTCTTCCAAATTTTCATATGACATTAAATACGGCATTAATCCGAATATTTGAAATTTGAAACAATTGACAATCGTAAAGTCTTAATTTTTTTGTTTCGTCTGAAAGTTCTTCTAAAGCCCTGTCATATGATATCAAACACGATTTGATTCGGAACACTTTAAGCTTAGAATAATTGACGGTCGTAAAATTTCAATCAAATACGTGTTTTATTTCCGAAAACATTTTGCTAAAATAACTTTTTTTTATTTCATCTGAAAGTTCTTCTAACTCTATTTCATATGCTCTAGCATTTCTTCAACTAAAGGTTGCACGAAAGGCATGAGTATTCGCCGAGTGTTTGTAGCTGAATTGGTTAGAGCAGTCACCATGCGAGTGAAAGGTTCTGGGTTCAAATTCCGCCGAACGCTCATTGCTTTTTCAAAATCTATCTTTTTAATTATTTTATCTAAAGATTCGTCTAAAGCCCTTTCATATGATATCAAACATGGCATAATTCGGAATACTTTAAGTTTGAAATAATTGACAGTCCTAAAATTTCAATCAAATACGTGTTTTATTTCCGAAAAGATTTTGCTAATCTATTAAAAATCCGTTGGATGTAATTTTTTATAGTTCCACATTTTTTTATAGAATTGATTAAGTTTGAAACAATTACCTATCGTAAAATTATATATATATATATATATATATATATATATATATATATATATATATATATATATATTTCATCTGTAAGTTCTTTTCAAGCCCTTCAATATGACACTAAATACGGTACGATTCGGAATACTTTAAGTTTGAAACTATTGACAGTCGTAAAATTTCAACTTTTTTTTTTTTATTTCATTTGAAAGTTCTTCTAAAGCCCTTTCATATGACACCCAACACAATATGATTCGAAATACTTTATGTTAGAAACAATTGCTTATTGTAAAATTTCAATTTTTTTCATTTATCTGAAAGTTCTTCTAAAGCCCTTTAATATGACACCAAACACGATAGGTTTTGTTGCAATTTCACTAAAATAATTGTCGATTGAAAATATTATAATTTTGCCCACATGCCCTTTAAAATAACTTTCGTATTACCGATATAAAATTTAAGAGTGATCAAATGATTCCAATTCGAGTTATCTGGTTTTTCTAAATTGTACTCTGCCGTGGATAAAATTTGCTTTGTTTTACTGTATATTATTACTGGAGACAAATTTGGTTGGGTTTACCTGTATACTTTATATAATTTGACGTTTTGTTTTAGTGGATTGTCAAAAATTTTCTTTTTAAATACACATATTTGACATTTGTAATTATAATAGAAACGTCTCCTCAGTCCCCCAATGTGCGTAAAATATTTCAAAACTACTCTAAAACATTTAATATTTAAATAATTTATAATTAAAAATGCGACATGTCCACATACAAATGTCAAAATTAGAGTAGGTGTTCTTTTTTAAAATTTCAAAGCCTCCACACTCTTTGTCTGTATATTTTATAAAACTTGTCAATTTGACGTTTTGAATTAAAACCAACTTCATAGTGGACTGTTAAAAATTTTCTTTTTAAATACACATATTTGAAATTTGTAATTATAATAAAAACGTCCCCTCAGTCCCCTAATGTGCGTAAAATATTTCAAAACTACTCTAAAACATTTAATATTTAAATAATTTATAATTAAATATGCGACATGTCCACAGACAAATGTCAAAATTACAGTAGATGTTCTTCTTAAAAATTTCAGAGCCTCCACACTCTTAGTTGAAAATGCATGTTTTTTCAAGTTTTCTCGCACATCATGTGCACGAAAAATCTGAGACTATCAAAAGGCACTCCGCATAAGTAATCCCTATCAAATAAAAAAAGTTTCAATTAAATCGGATAAACCGTCTAGGCTCTAAAATTGTTAGAATGATCGTGATGAATCTATATATAGGGAATTAAGCCGTTTAGTATATAAGACTAGCGGTCGCCCTGGCTTCGCCAGGCCTCACGCTAGCTCCGCGGACCCTGAAGTAGAATTCACTTTTGTAAGACAGTAGACACAATATAAATGCAATTATTACAAATCTAAATCATTTCTGCGTATCATTCCATCCAAAGACCTTTTAATTGATACTAAACACAATAGGTTTCGAAGATCTTTCACTAAAACAACTGACGATTGAAAAAAATCCAATTATGCACGTGAGCTCTTCAAAAGACCTTTCATTTGATACTAATCACGAAGAATTTTGATGCATTTTCACTAAAACAATTGAGGATCTATAAGTATTAAATTGTGTACGCGAACCCTTCAAAAAATCTTTCTTTATGATACAAACGCGATAGGTTTTAAATACTTTCACGAAAACAATTGTACATTTTGCTAAACTATTAAAAATCTTTTGGACGTCATTTTTTATAATGTTCTACATTTATATTTTATATGTACATGAAATCTATTGAAATTTTTCTCTAAACTTTTTTGAAAAACTGTTGGAAATCGCTGAAATATACTTTTTTGCATTGTAGAATGCTGCTGTCAATTTTTTTTTTTTAAATGTATATTATTACCGCACACAAATTTTGCTTTGTTTTATTACATACTTTTAAAAATTATTTGTCAAGTTGACGTTTTGTCTAAAAAAATTTTACGCTAGCCCTTCAAAAAACTTTCATTTGTTACCAAACACGATATGTTTTTAAGTACTTTCACTAAAACAATTGACGATCGAAAAGTAATAAATTTTGTACGCAAGTCCTTCAAAATACCTTACATTTAATACCAAACACGGTAAGTTTAGAAGTACTTTCACTAAAACAATTACCAATCGTAAAATATTTCATTTTGTACGCGATGTCTTCAAAAGACCTTTCATTAGATACCAAACACGATAGATTGTTAAGCACTTTCACTGAAACAATTGCCGATCAAAATTAAATTAAATGCTGCACGAAAACACTTCAAAAGGCATTTCATCCGTTATCAAACACGATAGGTTTCAAAGGAATATCACAAAACCAATTGCGAATTGAAAAAAAAAATTCACGCGATCCCTTTAAAAGACTTTTTATTTGATACCAAAAAATATTTTATGTTTAAAACAATTGACATTCTTCATTTTTTTTTACTTCATATAAAATTTCTTCCAAATTTTCATATGACATTAAATACGGCATTAATCCGAATATTTGAAATTTGAAACAATTGACAATCGTAAAGTCTTAATTTTTTTTATTTCGTCTGAAAGTTCTTCTAAAGCCCTGTCATATGATATCAAACACGATTTGATTCGGAATACTTTAAGCTTAGAACAATTGACTGTCGTAAAATTTCAATCAAATAAGTGTTTTATTTCCGAAAATATTTTGCTAAAATAACTCTTTTTTATTTCATCTGAAAGTTCTTCTAACTCTATTTCATATGCTCTGGCATTTCTTCAACTAAAGGTTGCACGAAAGGCATGAGTATTCGCCGAGTGTTTGTAGCTCAATTGGTTAGAGCAGTCACCATGCAAGTGAAAGGTTCTGGGTTCAAATTCCGGCAAACGCTCATTGCTTTTTCAAAAACTAACTTATTAATTAATTTATCTAAAGTTTCGTCTAAAGCCCTTTCATATGATACCAAACATGGCATAATTCGGAATACTTTAAGTTTGAAATAATTGACAGTCGTAAAATTTCAATCAAATACGTGTTTTATTTCCGAAAAGATTTTGCTAATCTATTAAAAATCCGTTGGATGTAATTTTTCATAGTTCCACATTTTTTTATAGAATTTATTAAGTTTGACATAATTACCTATCGTAAAATTTCAACTTTTTATATTTCATCTGAAAGTTCTTTTGAAGCCCTTCAATATGACACTAAATACGGTACGATTCGGAATACTTTAAGTTTGAAACTATTGACAGTCGTAAAATGTCAACTTTTTTTAATTTTATATGAAAGTTCTTCTAAAGCCCTTTTATATGACACCTAACACAATATGATTCGAAATACTTTATGTTAGAAACAATTGCTTATTGTAAAATTTCAACTTTTTTCATTTATCTGAAAGTTCTTCTAAAGCCCTTTAATATGACACCAAACACGATAGGTTTTGTTGCAATTTCACTGAAATAATTGACGATTGAAAATATTATAATTTTGCCCACATGCCCTTTAAAATAACTTTCGTATTACCGAAAGAAAATTTAAGAGTGATCAAATGATGGTACATTCAAATGTTTGGACTGCGATCACTTCGCCATCTACAAAATTAACTATTAACTAGAATTGCTGCATTTAAACTACAAGAAGAAAGAATTTAATCAAGCAAGATAGAGAAGAAAAGGCACATGTATTTTATCCTGACAAATTAAAAAATATATATTTGCACACACTAAATACAGAATCAAGTACAAAAATTATCAAAAATATTTTCTAAAATTTAATACCCACCTTTAGAAGACAGATTTTGAGCTCTCAGCAAACTGGAACCGCCTTCCTCAAATGTTGGACACTTATCACTCACTACACATTCACCATATTGACTTTCACACACTTTCACAACACACGAGGTTTAAAACGCGCACTTAACTAACAACACACGAGATTTAAAACGCGCACTACTTGCTCGAATTTATAAAAGAGCTTTGAATGTTCTAAGAGTTCACAGAAAAAAATTCAAATTTGTTGATAATGGTCGAAGTTGTTAACCTGCTCTCGGATCTGAACGAACAAAGATAAAATTATCATTTCCAATGCTAGTATATATAATATATAGTATATATAATTATCGATTTTTACTTTACAAGGTATAAGGAAGTATTGGAATCGTGAAAAAAATTGTTGACGAGATTTCCGCGGAAATACGTGTTTTGATCATTTTCTTAATGATGTCAGATTGTGTCTGTGTGTGTGTGTGTGGATAGATGTGTGTCCGAGTGTACAATATCTCATGAACGAGATAAGATTTGTTAACGAAACTTGGTAATTATAAGTTTCATGAAAATACGAAGAGCTGAGTTGATTTTGAATGAAATTAAAAAACCGGAAGAGGTAGTTTACTGGACACATAAAACAATAAATTCCATTTATTTCAATAATGAAATCAGTTACGAAAAAAAGTTTCAAATAAAAGATGTTAGCAAAAATATTTGGAACATAAAATATTATTTGTAATTTTCCTGTATATGCGTCTAATTTTGAGAAAAACTAATTTTTATATATAGATAATATATTTTAATAATAAGTAGCAATAGAAACAAAAAAACATAAATTTTTATTTTCGCTTTATCTAGTTATCTGTCTTTTTGCCTCAATTTAATCGACTTCGAATCTCACGATTCTTGAGATTTGTTTGTAATGTTGACTACTTTATGTCTAACTTTACTGATGAGGCATATACAGGATGTCCGTTTTTCGAACCTAACCCTTGGTATCTCAAGAACCGTGAGATACGAAGTCGATTAAATTGAGGCAAAGTAGCTAAATTAGTTGACCATTTTAATGATAAAGCGAAAATTAATATTTTACTCGATTTAAAATTACTGACTATTTGATCAATGAAATTGATGTAGCATCAAAAAAGCTGAATTGAACACTTATGACATGACTTGCTCCTTGCGTTTGACAATTATTATTTGACATATAAATGTTAAACATATTTATGTTTTTTGTTTCTATTGCTACTATGATTATTGGAACATCTTTTATTTGAAACTTTTTTTCGTAACTGATTCTATTTTTGAAATAAATGGAATTTATTGTTTTGTATGTCGAGTAAACTTCCTCTTCCGGTTTTTCAATTTCATTCAAAATCAACTCAGCTCTTCGTATTTTCGTGAAACTTATAATTACCAAGTTTCGTTAACAAATCTTATCTCGTTCATGAGATACTGCACACTCGGACACACAATCCATCCATCCAAACACACACACACACACAGACATCATTGAGAAAATGATCAAAACGGATTCAGTGTACCTCAAAACACGTATTTCCGCGAAAATCTCGTCAACGATTTTTTTTACGATTCCAATACTTCCTTATACTGTGTATAAGAAAGTAAAAATCGATAATATTACATGCTAACAGCATCATAACATTGGAGACGATAAATTTATTTCTTGCTGTACCGAACTCAACAAGTCTGTTCGTTCGGATCGGAGCGCAGTTGTTGCACAGCAGCTCCGACCAATTCTGGACAAGTTTGAATTTTATTCTATGAGTTTATAGAACATTGCAGCCATTTTATAATTTACAGTAAGTAGTGCGCGTTTTAAATCTCGTGTGTTGTTAGTAAAGTGTGCGTTTTAAACCTTGTGCGTTGTGAAAGTCAATATGGCGAATGTGTAGTGAGTGAAAAGTGTCCAACATTTGAGGAAGGCGGTTTCAGTTTGCTGAGACCTCAAAATCGATCTTCTAAAGGTGGGTATTAAATTTTAGAAAATATTTTATATTCAATGGGGTATCAAGTCGGCCTGTGGATCCTGAAAACCCTGGTTTGATTCCCACAGTCGACAAACAATTTTCACCCCGTGGCTCCCTCACCACTAACATCTTGGGGCCGTGATTTGACGGCTGATAACTGCACTTCACGCGCAAAATATATCACTTACCGAGATCTGCTTCGGCCAGTAATGGGTAGAATAAATATCACTTGCGCACGAAAAATAGAAACTTTGTCTTTAAACGCGTTTTTGTCGAAACGGGATTTTTCAATTTGGTGTGGAAAATAATTTTAACAAATTAGATCCGATTTCGATGCGGACTTCACTTTGCTGTTCAGAATTAAATTCTGCATAGAAATATGTAGCCGTGTTTGCGATATTTGCAAAAATGGATTTTTTATCCTCGATTTTATGGGTGAAAAAAAATTAGAAGGCCACAACTTTCTTAAAAGTCAATATTTTCCAAAACCCCCGATATATTTCTAAGCGAAATTTCATTAAGAATGAGGTTTTAATTTCATTTTTATTCCAAGATGACATTGGCGGACGAGATTTTTCACGCCGTTTTGGCCGTTCCGCGTGACGAGGTGCAGCGGCCACGGAGGTCGGCCGATCGAGGTACAAAAATTTACGATTATAGTTCAAAATTCGGGCAATAAATCCATGAAAAATTGGCCTCCCTTTGTGTTTTATAGCCGAAAATGACCTATTTTTTCGACGTTCAAAGTGTACTACCCCCTTAAAATATAGTAATACATTTGATTATTTTTTGACGATTCTCAAAACCATCCTTCATTGTATGTCACGTGTCTGCGTTTTAACCAATCCTGTCATTGTTATACTGAGAATAAAGTTTTTTTGTTTGTGACAAATGATAGGTAGTTGTCAAATAATTATTTAAAACTATCAACGCATCAAGTAAAATGTGTGAAAAAAATCGATTTAGTTCCATTTTAGATACAGAAATACACCAATAAATTTTGGACACAACTTCCAAGAATACAATAATAAGTAATCAATCGATACGAACACAGCTCAATTTTTTTTAAGTTGGATGGAGTCGACCTCTACAGCTAAGTCAAATAATAATTTAATTAAATATAACACGAGAGTTGTATAAAATAGAAAATAATTCTCCAGTATCTTTCTCAAACTTGTTGCCATTTGGCAATAGCCATTCAAGCCCTACGGGCTTTCGTGACTATTGCCTGGCAACAAGTTTTCGAAAAATCTCTTAAATTATTTTCAATTTATTCTCACTCTCTTGTTATATTATTACTGAAAACTTTAAATTTATTCGCAAATAATACAGGAAAATGATTTCAAAATTTTTAGGTAATTTCTCTTAAACGGTAAAAGGTAATAAAAATGCAGTGTATTTATAAATACAGGGTGGTCCATTTAAAGTGTTATCAGGAAATATCTCGGAAACTATAAATTTTACGCAAAAATGACCTAGACGAAAAACAATCGTACAAAAGGGGGCCATAATAACGAAATATTGGTTTTGTCCTAGATGGCGCTGTTGTCGCTGAATCATGGTCAACTAAATTTTTTTAAATGAAAACCCCTATTTTTTATTAAAGAATCAGATTCCTCGTTAAAAAAAAGAAGAATTTATTTAGTTCACTTTTTCGTCAGTATGATAGATGACGCTGTAATCGCGAAAAATGATGTTGCTTTCGGACGTCCTGTATTAGAGCTTATGCGCGCGGCTGTGTGTGTGTGTGTATTATTTGAGTTTGTGTGCGTGTGAATTTGTTTGTGAGTTTGTTAGTTTTTGTTTGTGTGCGTGCAAGCGCATCCACTAACACGCACATCTAAAATTACAAATAATCTCATTACATTCAATTGCCATTTTTATAAAATATGGTTCATCTGATTGTTTACATTCTGTCTAAAATCATATGGTGTAAATTTAAATTGCATTTTATTTTAGATTTTAATTAAATTAAGCATAAGCTCTAATACAGGAACGTCCGAAAGCAACATAATTTTTCGCGATTACAGCGTCATCTATCATGCTGACGAAAAAGTGAACTAAATAAATTCTTCTTTTTTTTTAACGAGGAATCTGATTCTTTAATAAAAAATAGGAGTTTTCATTTTAAAAAATTGAGTTAACCATGATTTAGCGACAACAGCGCCATCTAGGACAAAACCAATATTTCGTTATTATGGCCCCCTTTTGTACGATTGTTTTTCGTCTAGGTCATTTTTGCGTAAAATTTATAGTTTCCGAGATATTTCCTGATAACACTTTAAATGGACCACTCTGTATACTTGTTTATATTTCAGTCAATTTTTATTTCATTTATATTTGACCATTAAAAAAAACTCGCTAAAAACGCACTTATTTTTTTCTTTGCATTTCTACATTTTATTTAGTTAAGAAAACTAATTCAATAATTTAAAGTAAAATTATGGAAAAAAAAATCTAACAACAGCCCTCAAGGAAAGAGAAATATGTCACTTGTTTCTGGATTAGGTACTAACACATAATTACAGTAATAAACATTTATTAGAAATCTATAAAAATATTCTTATAACAATAACACATTTTCACATTTATCAGCCCGATTTTGCTGAAGTGAATGTGTGAAAAATAAGATTTGTACAAAACTTTGAAAAGAATCATAAAAAATAAATATATGTATTTTCTTTGAACATATAACAATAAAACATTGTCACATTAAAAAAAAAATAAATCCTAAAGGGAAATACACAACTCCGAAACTAAGCATTCCATTCCATTTTTATTTTGAATAAAAGTTAGTTTAATATAAATAAATGCAAGCATTCATTGCTATAAAATTATCATTTTACTTTGACTTCAATGAATCTCACTTAGGGCCAGTTTTTCAATCACCGGTTTACTCTCGATTAACGTTAATCATGATTAAATAATAATGGTAACAATAGTTTCCATTATTATTTAATCATGATTAACATTAATCGGTGATTGAAAAAATGACCCTTAAAGGTTCATTCAACGCAACTTTATTCTACATATCTTGAAAAACAAATAATAACGGATTAAAAATAATATTTATTTGGACTTTTTTGGTAACATGCTTAATTCAGGATTTTCTTTTTCTAAATCGGGAATTTTAGAATGTACTCGCGTATGGACCAATAATTTACATTTATGTGTAAAAAACCTATCACAAACATTGCATTTATTTGGATTAGTTCCATCCATGTTATGTTCCTTCATATGTGAGGATAAAATACTCTGTTTCTTAAACATTCTCTCACATACTGTACATTTAAAAATATGTTCTCCAGTATGAGATGCCATGTGAAGATACAGCGAATTACGTTGCACAAAAACTTTAGAACATATTTCACACTTAAAGTTTTTTACATTTTTATGTATGTTTTCATGTTGTTTTAAACATGTTTTCGCATGGAACTTCTTGTCACAATAAGAACATTTATAGGTTATTTCTCTATAGTGAACAATTTGTTGGTGTTGGTTCAAATGACTCCTATATTTAAAACCTATTCCACAAAACCAACACAAATAGTTATGACAAATTAAAGAATCTGTGTTGATTTTCGATTGATAAGTTTTTGCTAATGATTCTGTTTCTATATTAGTTTTACACTTTACTAAATGTCTTTTTAATGCAATAAATTTTCTAAAAGTAATGTCACATTTTAGACATTCGAATACTCCATTTTTATTATGTTCCGTGTGACGATGTTTGTTCAGTTCTGTCAACGTATATTCTTTATTATTTTGACATAGCGTACAACACATGCGAGACTGAGAATAATAAATAATATTATGTAGAAGGAAATGTTCTTTGAATGGCGCCTCCATGTTGCAAACATGACAATAGAGTTCTGCAACGACGCGGATACACGGTTGATGTTCGTTGTATTCGGAGTCGTTGCTGAACCAGGAGTGACAGCGTGGACAGAAAATGTGGTTTATCATCTGCACAGCCCAGGGCCGGTGGTATCGCAATGCGTGGTCCTCCACGTTGTGTGGGTCTCCGAGGTCTAAATCGCAGACTATACATACTGAACTAGAGTTTACTTGGGTGGTAGAACTGTTGTCTTGTTGATTTTCAGATTGGATCAACTGGCAATTAGATGTCTCCTGAAAAATGTATTCAAAATTAATTAGACTATGTACAAATTTTAAAATTCTCAGGATAGTTTAATTTAAAAATAATTTTATGCACAACCGGACCGAAAAGCATGTGCTTCAACCCTAAAAAGCGGACATAAACACATCTTTTTGACCCGTGGGCCAAAAAGAAATAATTCCTATGGATACATAAATAAAATGACAATTTTTGTTTATTGTGAATACTTGATTGTGCAAAATGTCATTTTGATATATAACCTATTTACATATTTTAATCTTTTGAACATATAATTAAATGTTATTTTGTTGTGCATAAAATATTGTATGTAACACGGGTGATATTAGCGTTTCTGATCCTGAGCATGTTATTATTATTTACCGAGATATGCTGCGGTACACCCAAGGATGTTGAAAGGAGGGGATATGGCATTACGATATTGTAGCATTGTTTGAAGTGAGGCTTGGGCAAGGGAAAGAGACAACAATAGTTTTTCTGCACCGTGCTTAGCCAAATCTCTTCTTCTTCCAAATATTTTGAATTTACGTGTAAGAAAAGTGGCGTTTAGACGTTGTCAGGGAGCGTTGTTTTATGTAAACATAACCACGAAGTGTCATTTGTGTTTCATTTTTTGTGTTGTATGGAATTGGACATATTTTTTTTGTGGATAAGATGATAACAAAATGTTTAGTTTGTAAAAGACGTGCAATTACGGGCAGTGGAATCAGTTTTCACAAGTAAGTAAATGTAGGTCATGTTATAAAAGAAAAGGAAAATAATTTTTTGTTTGTTTTACAGATTACCTAAAGGTAAAGAGTTTCGAAAAGCATGGGTAGAAGCGTGTTGTTTGAATGAGTTGTATATTAGTCAGACGAATACTGGCTATAAAATTTAAATTTAAAATCTCTTTATGACACATGCGCAATAGCAGGCTAAGCACGGTACAGAAAATAATACTTCTGTCTCTGTCAATCTGCCGAGCTTCACAATCTTGACTTGAATGCCATATCCCCTCCTTTCAACATCCTTGGGTACACCACACCCAGTAATGAGTAGAAGGCGTGATGATATATTTATTTATTTTATCCACAACTCATATATAATAAAGACATTATTACACTGATTTTAGTTGAATTATATGGCTCATAAAACATTGTAAACAACTTGTTACTGAGCAAATACTTCATTATCTACCGTATATTGAGAAACTATATATAACTGAATCAACGTTAAACGTTACAACCAATCTTCTTCGATATTATTATGAGTTGTGGATAAAATATTGTAGTACACTTGTATTTTATTGGTATATAAAACACTTAAGAATATTATATCGAAAATTAGTTACAGAAAATAAAGAGGAAATTTTTAATACAAATAGGAAGTTTATTTTTCAAATTACTAATTAAAAATAATCTAATCTGTAATATTTGGATCTTTTAATTTAAAAAAATATCGCATCAGAAAATGACATTCACTTATAATATAACTTCTTCTTCTTTACTGGCGCTAAAGCCCGAATCGGGCCTGGGCCTACCGGGCACACCGAGCCGCAGTTTTTACGCTGCCGTACTGCCGGTTTTCTGAGTCAATGTTACTTACTTTTAAGGCATATGTATAAGTGACTAGCTTATAGCGCCCGAGTATGATTAATACAAGTAACTGTATTTTTTATTTTAACGACAAATCATACTTTGTCGACAGGCGGATTCGAACTGACGAACCTTGGTTCGGATGACGTCACAGCATGTTAAGAGATGTGCATTAACACGCTCGGCCATCGCGCCGCGTATCGCGTATAATATAACTAGTGCAATGAAATATTACCGATTATTCAACGCTATATTGAATTAGCCAATAAGGTTTATACATGATCGGGTTCGTCCATCACAGCAGTATTATACTGCAACATTTTTTGTGCATCCTTGCGTGACCAAACTTCGTTAATTGGAAAATGAAATGCGTAGTTAATAGTACATTATATAACAAGCATCGAAAGTGTAAGATAACGTGCGAGTGTACAAATTGAAAAACGAGGCGCGCAGCGCCGAGTGATTTAAGTACACGAGTACAGTTATTCCCTTTTTTGGAGTGAGTTATGTTCACTATTTTTCAGACGACCACAAAATAATTCTAAAAAACGTTTACCAGAGCGATGTTGTTACACTTTGACAGCTGATGCGTTTTTGTAGGTAAGCGTTGACGTTTGACGTTTGAGGTTATATATTGCGATACCAATTGTACGAACCGTAATGTCAAATGATTAAATAATGCTAGAATATTAGTAAATAAGTAATTATTAATTTAAAAAAATCAGATTTATCTACGCAAAAGTGTTGACGAATCTGCGAAAACTTCGATTTAAATAATAATACAAATACTTTTCATTTATTTTACTATTTTCTTTCATCGTAACGCCATCTGTTGTCAATCAGTGGAATTTCACCTGATATGTTAGAAGCACAGATCATAATATACTACTATAGATAAGAAACTACCATGTTACGCACTGGGACTGTATTTTGCGCCATCTGAATAGTGGAAGTCTAACTAAAGTCACGTATATAGGCAACCCGATATGCATATTTAGGCAGCTTGTAATTCTTATTATTATTTTATATTTATTTAAACTACTAAAATAAAAATTCATTATTACAATATAAATATTTATTAAAATATTATCTTGTATACAATTTATTTTT
The DNA here is from genome assembly GCA_911728475.2 of Pterostichus madidus. Classification (NCBI taxonomy): domain Eukaryota; kingdom Metazoa; phylum Arthropoda; class Insecta; order Coleoptera; family Carabidae; genus Pterostichus; species Pterostichus madidus. Next base: position 12,881,973 of record OU452315.1, read on the forward strand.
AATTTACACTGTTTCATTCGCAGTTTAATCCAACTCTTATGAACTTGATAATTTATTATGATTTACTCATCTAAATATTATTTATTATATTATATTATGATCATTTACTTACCAGTAGCAATGCAGTTTTTTACAGAATAATTGATATTAGTTGATGACATTATTTATATGAAATTATTCCACAAATAAAAATTAATTGGATATTTGAGAGATTAAAAAATTTTAAATATATACAAATGACAACTACAAGAACAATCTAGTAACCAATGATTGCCGATATTGTAGTTACCTAAAATGGTTGTTCTCATATAAAGACTATTAGCGACATTCCTTAGGTGGAAGTCTAACTATAAACACAGTCCCATGGTTACCTATATAACTTTCCGCTGCCTGGTTAGAAGTGTACGTTATACTAACATATCAGTATATGTTATATTCAACTTTCCGTAGTAGTTTATGATGTTGTTATGGTTACTTTCATAAGTGGTCGTCCGAAAATTTCTTTTCAATACCTTGCATGTAAAATTATTTAATAAACTTTTAATTTATTCTGATTGAAACATATTTGACATTTTTATACCGCTAACGGAATACAATTTTTAAGTGATTGTTTATAAAACAATAACTTTCATGGTTTGTATCCAAGCAATTAAACATTAGTTTATGAGGTAAAATTGAATAAATAACTATTATCAGGCGTATTCCATTTGCCATTTGAATCAGATCTAACTTACATTTACTGAACCAGATCACTTATTTATTTTGTTAGATTACTTCGCTATCTTTATTTTCAGTACTAGAATTACTGATTCTAATTTACTTTGAAGTAATTCACTTTAATCAGTTTGCTTAATTTATTTCATTTAGTAAATAAAATAAATAAATAAATATATCATCACGCCTTTTACCCATTACTGGGTGTGACACTCTGCCGAAGCAGATTTCGGTAAGTGATATATTTATGCGCGTGAAATGCGGTTATTTGCCGTCAAATCACGGCCCCCAAAGATGTTAGTGGTGGGGTAGCCACAGGGGTAATTTTAAATTGCTGAAAATGTATTGTCGGCTGTGGGAATCGAACCAGGGTTCTTAGGATCCACAGGCCGACTTGATACCACTGTGCCATTACTCCATTTAGTCATGTTGTCTAATTTATCTGAACTGATTTAAGTGAACCAAGTGGAAAATGGAATACAGCTATCGATGGAACAATGAAATAAATAATAATAAAAATAAAACGTACCTGCTCTTCCTTGGTTTCACTTGAAATTTTCAACTTCGCTTTCAATTTACTTTTTGAATATACTCTTGTCGACTTCTTTACTGAATTAATATTCTCTGAAATAATACATAATAGATTAATTAAAATAGTTCGGGCATATGGAGCCCGAACTATTTTATTAAAGCGTGTGTGGAATGAAAGATTGGTGAAATGAAGGGTGAGATATTGTGTGAATGATATGATTGAAAGTTAAAAACGAGTGTCTATGAAAGAAATTACAGTAGAACCTCGATTTTCCGAACACCGTTATCCGAACCCTCTATTATCCGAACCGCAGCTTGGTTCGGATGAACGTCCTACTATCCGACCCATGGCGCAAAATTTTGTTGTCCTTACATTGTTGCGCGCTACAAGCATGCTCGAGCATGGATTTTATGGTAAAGAAGGTTTGAAGTGAACGTTGAATGATATAAAAGTATATGTATCATGTTATTTTTCAAATATATATGTATCATAATTACTAAAAATATATGCACACTCTAATTTTTTTATATATATGGCCGTATTTGTTTGGGAAATTTTGATCCAACCCTGAACTGACCTAGAACTAACTCGTGTTACTTCCAAATAAATGATGCATCTCAAGTGTCAGTTGTAAATATTAGCGGTAAATTTAAAATCTGAATGCATGTTCGAAGCGACATCTGCTTAGTTTTGTTTGTGTGTTAAATTGCGCTTTTAATTGGATGTTTTGAGTCATCTTTATATTTTTTATATGTAGTCAAAAAGCAAATAACGTCAGGGTCTGTTTTTTTTTATAATTTTGTCATCAGCACTATCAAAATAATGAATTTCGGAGTCGTAATATTATCCTCTGCGACTTATATTGCAAGAAGCACATAATGCATATTGCTCTTCCATCATCTGCATAAATAATAGGTAGTTATATTTTTTCAAAATATTATTATAAAATTACTTACGTTTTTCATAAAAATAACTCCTAACCTCTCTATACTATTACAAATCGCGATGCCGCCACGAATAACAAGGAACACAAGTTGATTAGATAGAGATAGTAAACGGGTTGAATCTACCAACCCGCTAAAATAGCTGGGGCAGTAGGGTCAGTTTAAGGTTAGTTCCAAGTTACTTAAAGTGTGCCAAGTAACCTGCAGGTTACTTTAAAAATCCCAAATAAATACGGCCTATATCGCGCAAAACCGTTAACACGACTTCACATTTCTATTATCCGAATTTTCGTTAATCCGAACGAGCTCCGGTCCCAATTGATTCGGATAATCGAGGTTCTACTGTATGTATGTGGATGAAGTGAAAGTGATATAGCAGAATGGGAATGTTTGATGGAAATTAAAATTCAGCTAGATAGTTTAAGAGGCTTTAGATTTAATAAACATGCCAGAATTTTTATAGCATTTACCATCGTAATTGGTGACGTCGTTATCACTGGTCACAACAGCAGGTTTGTAGTTGTTGTCAAGGGACGCCGCTATTTCTAAAACAATCATACTTGTAAAAAATTTGACAGTTATTTGACAAATTAAAATTAATCTTCGTCATCAAGATATGTCACGATTACTTAATAAATCTTTATTATTTTTTCTTCCTTAATAGGAACTGTACAACAGAAAAAAAAATAAACAGAAAAAATATTTTTCCTACAACTGTGCGATTTCTTTGTTATTATGTAACTATTATTGCCTTGGTTATGTATGGAAAGTAGACAAATGCAGACCAAGTGCGTTTCTGTAAGCAAAGAAATACTAGTGCCGAAAGTAATTTGTACTTTATGCAATTGTCGCACGGAAATATAAGTGAGAGCGATTTAAATTTCGCGCCAAGCACGAAATTTTAGGCACATACGCTTATGGAAGAAGAAGAAATATGCAGTTCACGTTTATAAAGATAACCTTAAACTGCAGTATATCTAATCTGTAAACAGCACATTGAGCAGACAAGAACTCAAGTATATCATTATTAAATATGATAATTAATAATAATAACCGAAAAAAGTCAAATATATCGATAAATAGTGTGTTTTAATAAGCCAAGGTAATGTAGGATTGAAATTAAAGGACTTAGGCTTAAGTTGTAGTCAATTTTATTGAAGCATAGATGACAACGTTTCGGTTACGGATGTAACCATCTTCAGGTCAAAAAACTAGTTGGTAAAAATAACAACACAAAGAAATAATTTCTTTTATAAAATCTTAGTCGAAGTTCGGAGTCAGCAAAGTGCAATAAAAAAAAATTAATAGAAGTTAAACGAAGCAAAAAACAAGAATCTAAATTTCAATGCTGACTCCGAAGAGTCGAAGTGACGTCGTCTAAGATTTTATAAAAGAAATTATTTCTTTGTGTTGTTATTTTTACCAACTAGTTTTTTGACCTGAAGATGGTTACATCCGTAACCGAAACGTTGTCAACTATGCTTCAATAAAATTGACTACAACTTAAGCCTAAGTCCTTTAATTTCAATCCTATATCGATAAATAGTTTTATTTAAAGAGTAAGTAAAATACATAACATTGATTGTTTGTGTATATTAGCTTTGTTCGTTTCGCTACGTGGCGGTTACTGTTTACCACTGCGGTAAGGATTTTGTGTTTGATTGAGTTGGCGGTAAAATAATAAGTTACTAGATTTTGTTCGTTCCACTTTTTGACATCTCACGATAAAACGCTGCGGTAGCTGGCGGTAAACATTTTTACAGCAACTCTAGGCTTCGATGAATAGCGGTAGAAGTTAATTTGGACACATTTTTAACATCAGGAAAAATGAATAACGAATGTAGCAGCGGTTAGAAGAAAAAAGTAAAATGTCTATCTTGGTAATTTATAAATAAAAATATTAATTTTATTTGATGCGTCCATGTCTACATGAATAGTTTTGAGGCTCTATACTAAAAACTCCATGTAGCGCGTTTGGCCCCAAAAAATTCTATTTAAATCTAACGAGTCCAATATGGCATTGAGCATTGGTGTGGGGCAAAGTCTCACCGTATAATGTGGGGCTTCACGCTGATTTAAGAAAACACCCATTATCTTATTATATAGGAAAATTTGTATCTGTAAAATTATTTTTCCTACAACAGTGCGATTTCTTTGTTATTACGTAACTATTATTGCCTTGGTTACGTATGGAAAGTAGATGAATGCAGACCAAGTGCGTTTCTGTAAGCAAATAAACACTAGTGCGGAAAATGCTTCGTTACATAACTGTCAAAAGAAAGTTGTTTTGAGAGCGATTTAAATTTCGCGCCGAGTGCGGAATTCATATTTTGGCCACAGACGCTTATGGAAGAAGATACGGTGAACCAGCGCTAATAAATATGCAGTAGTATATTTTGACCTAACCTTAAATTGCAGTATATCTAATCTGTAGAAAACTAATAAAAAGACCCAAACAGAGGATCACTCACTGTACTATTACAATCTAGACGATTTTGAAGAAATTATCTTGAAGTTTGTGAAATATTTTTAAATAACGTAGAACCACTGAACAAGTAACCATAGAAGAAGGGACAGCTATAACAAAAGATTGTTACGCAGTTACTGGTGACATCTCTTGTTGCCCCAAGTAATTATTATGAAAAACACCGATAATATAGGATACATATTTAACATTTTCGTGATCGAAATGACTAAAATATTTCAAAATAATAAAAATAAAAATATATTACAAAACAACAAAAAAACAAACAATTAGCAAAAAACTAGTTTTATTGAATAATATTTAAAATATTAAACACATACTAGTATGCAATACAAATAAATATGAATAATGTATATTTTTCGCCTTCTTATGCACATTCTCATTTATCATTTCACTACTTTCTTCAGTATCCGTATTCTTATATGTTGCAGTTGTTTTTGATAAAGATGTGATATTTTCATCTCGAATTGTTGAAAATTAATTTATATTTACTATAAAAGAATTTTCATAATTGTAAAGTTTTAAAATTTCACAATATTGTATTAATTACTTACATTGATCAGTATGTGGAACAGCCCCAATGATTAATTTTTTGATGATGTGTATCGATACTGTCAATTTTGAAAATTAAGACAACATATGATATTTTGCTTAAAGCATATCAATTAAATCATTTCTATGAATGTTTTCAGCAATGTTTTCTGTAATAAATCATTCCGTGATGAAACATGGAAAACACATTCTTACAATGTGGTACCACACACTCCCAAAATTATACAATAGTATCAACTCAAATATAAAAATAAAAAAGATACCTACTCACCATTAAATATAAATTGCAATAATAATGATAGATATGATTGTTATTTACAAATTTTATTTGTCAAAATATAAAACACCGTTTGTCAAGCATTTAAATATGTAATCTGTTTAACAATGGGGGATTCAAGTGGTAGAGCTTTTTAATATATATTTATTAAAATAAATTCTTGACCGTACATCATATTTAATACAATATAAAATCATACCATAAATTATATCTTTATTGCTGAAATATGAAAGTTAAAGTTGAATAATTTAAAACGTTCGTAGTTGCATTAAGCCAATCACAGCGCTTTGTCGGAAACGTTTGTCGGTGCTCAAGAAGACGAAGAAGAAATAAGCATTCAGCATTCTACGATTCTACCAATGACGTATAATACTAGACGAATTATGCCGTATTCAAGTCAATGCAGTGTTGTGAAGCAGAGAGGAATGGAATAACTTGACGGTCCGCCGGATGCGCGGCAAGGAGCGAGTACACTTTGATGTTATGCAAGTTGCTCCTTGCCGCGCACCCGCCTCACCAACCAGTTATTCTACCCCTTTATGACTCACAACAAACGCCGATGTTATCCGTCTAGTTATGTTTTGTCTGAGGATTCTACTGACAACGACAAGTTACGTGTTATTTATCTCTGTCTTATCTGTCTCTCTTTTAGTTAAGATGCAACTACGTCATATTCATTTGTTTCGAAAGTTTAAATATTTTTATCATGCTTAATACAAGTTTAAAAATTTGGGTATAATTATTTTATTACGTAGATTAATATATAAAAAATTCAAAAAAGTCTTGAAAGGCCCATTTAAATATTACCTACTATGATTCCCGTTATTAATTTTAAATTGATTTAGTTCATTTGGGGCAGCAAGAGATGGCATTAAAAATCGCATAACAGGGTAACTAATGCAGTTGTCCAGGCCCTGCGTAGAACAATGTGCAAGCAATCAACAAACAAACCATAACAACGCCGTAAAACATCGTTCTCATGTAATATCATTAGAATTATATAAATTTTGATAATATTTTAGTGATTTACTAAATCGTACAGTTGTAGGAAAAATGTTGTTTATAACACGTGCCGAAAAAGGTTACGTGCCTCGTGCAGATATCCGAGTGCCTCGTGCATTAAATAGACCATATTACTTTCTATAGCGCCTCTGCCGGAAAATTTATGAAATGAAAAAAGCGTGCCAGAATGACAAACTTTTTTTCTATTTTTTCCAATTATGTTGGCAATTTTAATGTTTGTGACGCCATGTGACTCGAAGGGTGATGCATATGCGCATGTGCGCATAAATTGTGACAGTTTTATTGTCGCCAGTTTGAAGTTGACATGATATCTTTAATTTGAAATGTTGCTCTGTTTACTATTCTTGGGAAAGAAATGAAAAAAATATATAAATAAAAAAATATATATATCATCACGCCTTTTACCCATTACTGGGTGTGGCACTCTGCTAAAGCAGATCTCGGTAAGTGATATATTTGCGCGTGAAGTGCGGTTACCAGTCGTCAAATCACGGCCCCCAAACATGTTAGTGGTGGAGGAGCCACAGGGATAGCTTTTTCAAATTATGAAAATTTGTCGCCTGTGGGAATCGAACCAGGGATCTCAGGATCCACAGGCCGACTTCATACCACTGAGCTAGCCATCCCATTGAAAAAATATTCCCTTATTAATTAATGAATTCAAATTACAATCACAACAAAACGTAAGTTTGAGGTTATCGGCCAGTGACAGATGACAGAAGAGCAAATTGGCGCTTAAAATTTTCAAATTTTAATATTTATTTTAATATTAATGTATTGATTATTTATATATTATAAGGGCAGAATCCGATAGTAAGAAATGAAATATAACTTGTATAAAAAATTATCATTCATTTATCTTTAAATAAAATGATATTTTACTTTAAAAATACAATTTTTTCCATAAGAATACATTGGTTTCATTGTAGCTGTACTTCCTAGCATATGATTGGTGCATTATGAGCATGCGTATTGAGATAGTTTATATGGTCTCTTCTGCACTTGTACGTAACAAACCTTTTTCAGCATTTGTTATCAAAATAACTATTCATATAAATTTATACAAACGAAACATTTTACTGTAAAATGGGGCCCATCAAACAATTATTAAGTTCAAATTCATCATTTTCGATCATCTACCATTGAATCCTCCTCACTCTCCGATGACAAAATCACATTTGTAACAAATTCTTCCATAAATAAAATATAAATAAATATATCATCACTCCTTTTACCTATTTTTTATGGAGTGGCTAGCTCAGTGGTATGAAGTCGGCCTGTGGATCCTGAGAACCCTGGTTCGATTCCCACAAGCGACAATTTTCATAATTTCAAAAACTACCCCTGTGGCTCCTCCACCACTAACATCTTTGGGTGCCGTGATTTCACGACTAGTAACCGCACTTCACGCGCAAAAAATATATCACTTACCGAGATCTGCTTCGGCAGAGTGCCACACCCAGTAATGGGTAGAAGGCGTGATGATATATTTATTTATTTATTCTTTTACCTATTACTGTTTATGGCATTCTGCCGTAATAAGTGAAGTGCGGTTATCAGCTGTCAAATTTATATCAATTTATGTCAAAATGACAATTTAAATACACAACTTGTGTAGTATACTGGGCATGCAAAACAAAAATATAATTTACCTCGGATAAAAAAAACCAAAATGATTGTTTTAGCGACTTAAATTAGTATTGTCACTTTTTGTTGTATATAGTAAAACGCTGCTGTAACTAACCACCGCATTTTACAGTAACCACCACGTAGCGAAACAAACAAAGCTATTAATAACACGTTGTTACAGTTGCTTATATTGACATAATTAGAAATGGAAACTGTTATACTATCTAACGAAAGGTTGATTTCTTCCGTAACTATTCATATTATTAACAGTAATATTATTGACAACAATTTCGGAGGTTTTAGAAGTATCAGCAGCAGGTTGATTGTCATTGTCAAGAATAGATCCAACAATTACCTTTGGAGGTGTATATGATAAAGAAGAATCACTCAGTGTAGTATTCCAATCTAGACAATTTTTAAGAAATTATCTTGGAATTAGTGAAATATTTTTAAATAACGCAGAACTATGTGCAAGCAATCAACAAACAAACCATAGTAAAACATCGTTCTGAAAAAGGTTACGTGCGCGTGCAGATTTCCGCACTCGGCAAGCCTCGTGCATTAAATTCTGCACTTGCACGTAACAAGCCTTTTTCAGAACTTGTTATAAAAATAACTATTTGGAAATAAATACATAATATAGCTATTTACTTAACAAGTACGCGAAGACATAATTTGCACATGAGCGCAATTTTAAAGCAGCTGCAAAGCGACGTGCTTTAATTTGTGCGAATGGTGCAAATGGCGTCTTCGTGTAAGAGTTTTGTACAATGCTTCTTGTAACGAACAAAAATTATATAACCGATAGTGAGAAAAGTTTTTTTTCCGTCTATTACTACTAGCGCTGCAGCCGGCAAAACGATGAACACTTTTACATTATGTACAAACTTTCTGCACAAAATTTGAAAAAAATACACAATCTACAATAAAACGTATTTCACATAATAAAAGAATACATATTTCTAATTGCCCTATTTTAAAAATTATTTCTATATATGTAAATTTATAAAAAAATATATGCATTTCAATTTCGTTAATTTCTCTCTCTCTCTCTCTCTTTCACTTTTACTGACATGTTCATTTGCTAACATTCTATTTCGCATCTAGAAACTATAACGAATCTATTTATATTTTATTTATGTGTATTCATTGTTCCGCTTTGCGTAAATTTGAGCAGAAAAATACATGAAAATGGCCAGCTTAAAACGGCCTTAACAGCAACATTAATAATTTTATATCACATGTACCCTCAATATGGAGTGGCTAGCTCAGTGGTATGAAGCCGACCTGTGGATCCTGAGAACCCTGGTTCGATTCCCACAGGCGACAAACTATTTTCATAATTTCAAAAGCTACCCCTGTGGGTCCTCCACCACTAACATCACGCGCAAAATATATCACTTACCGAGATCTGCTTCGGCAGAGTGCCATCCATACCTAGTAATGGGTAGAAGGCGTGATGATATATATATATATATATATATATATATATATATATATATATATATATATATATATATATATATATATATATATATATATATATATATATATATATATATGTACCCTCAATTTGATTTTATTAATTTAAACCAAGTTTAAAATTTAAATTTTATTGGTGTAACCATGGCTACGTTTATTATGGCCATTTCATATGTCATTCCAATTCCTAGTTTCAAATTTACAGAGCGGGTACGTCAACTAGCGCCTCTAACGAGACACGTTGTAATTAAAATTGAAAATACTGCCGCTTGCATTGATTGAAAAAAATCCTAAAAATAAGCCTAGTCATTGTATATTTATTATCATATGATCTTTACAGTAAAATACTAACCGTTGGCACCAACAAATTTTTAAATAGGTAGACAATATGGCGGATTATTTTCCGAAAGTGACAGATAATGCTACGTTGCCAAATTAAATTCACTTAGTCTAGACTAGCTAGTCACTTTAGTCGAAAGTTCAGAATACTAATCATAATATTTAATAATATTGAATGTAAAAAAAAAAAATATAAAAAAAAAATATATCATCACGCCTTCTACCCATTGCTGGGTGTGGCACTCTGCTAAAGCAGATCTCGGTAAGTGATATATTTTGCGCGTGAAGTGCGGTTACCAGTCGTCAAATCACGGCCCCCAAACATGTTAGTGGTGGAGGAGCCACAGGGACAGCTTTTTTCAAATTATGAAAATTTCTCGCCTGTGGGAATCGAACCAGGGACCTCAGGATCCACAGGCCGACTTCATACCACTGTGTGAATGTATAAATAAAATACCCAGTTCCATTAAATATATTTTGTTTGATCACATAAATTTCAGTTTTCAAATATTTTAAGGTTGTTTTTGTAACTTGACAGCATTTGTCACTTTCCTTTAATGAAAATAAAAAGCACTAGATGGCATTACTTGACGTACCAAAACTGTAAAACTCACGACAAATTTTTATATGGAAAAATTATGAAATGAAACGGCCATAATAAGCGTAGTGCAATTCAATGAAGTTGGCCATGGTGTAACTAACCATTAAAGTCAATTTAAAAATAGATTAGAACTCACCTTCAACATTAGTAGCCTGCAATATCTCGGTAATATAATAATACTCGTTATATTTATCACAATGACACTTTTCACTCAAACACCGACAACCATTATGATAACAATCAATGTGTAAGTTCAGCACAGATTTGTCCAACCACAACTTACACCTCATACACTTGTACAACCCGTATTTGTTGTGTTTTTTCATATGTTCATTCAAATCAGGAAAAGACATCGCTTTCGTGTCGAAATTACATAAATTACATTGAAACGATCGCCAAGTAATCCAAGTTAAATTGTGTGCAGAGAAATGAGCTTTAGTTGGCATCACTGTCGTGCAGAAAAAACATTTGATGTCTACAGCTTTACACGGAAAATGATCCGAGAAGCATTCTTCCTCGTAATATTTTTGACAAGTTTCACAAAATGATGTTTTTATCTCAGTTTTGTTATTTGTTGTTGGATTATGCGTTGTTTGAAAATGTTCAAATATGATCTGGTTAGTTTTAAATTCTTGATGACATATTCTACATTTTATTGCTGTGTTTTTATATTTTTTATTAGATTCGTTTGACTGTAACTGATTTCTGCAACATTTGTGGTTATCAAATATTTGTTCGTCAACAATATTTCTGCATTTTTGACAATAAACACCCTTTTCTATATATATAGTTAAAGGACGATGCACTATGTATAAATGATGATTTAAATGTTTTTCAGTATCAAAACATTTAGCACAAATTTTACAAAAATGATAATTTACCTTTTCTTCATCTTGTTTTCGTTTGTCAAAAAGATCTGTTCTAACTCTTATTTTCATGTTGTTTGCTGTGTTTTGATTTTCATCAGACGTTACTTCAAAAGGCATTTCCTTGTTTGTAAGCGTTTGTACGGATTTACGATATCGTAATTGCGATTTAATAAACTTTGTTTTATTATTCCAAGGAGACTGTTTAGGTTTTCTAACTTTCTTCTAACGCTTCTTAGCTCCTATTAATATTTCTCTCTAAATATTATCTATTATTCTTCAAAAAACGCAAACCCGAGGGTAGTATATGCTAAAACAATAAAAATTAAACCAAACAATATTTTTCAAAATTTGTTGGTTATGTGATATATATGTAGGTATTTACCAATAATGTGCTGCATTTCACAATAGTTTAATATTATAATTTATATAAAATACAATCTACAAGTTTACAAGCACTATTCAAAATTATTATCAACAAATATTTTATAAAGACAACACCATCATTTTTGTTATGACAGTTAAATTTACTTGAACTCAGTGTTGCCACCAGACGTAGTACATTATCCGCTAGAGCTCGACAAACTAAAGTGAATCCATTGCTGGAATGCGCATTTCGAGTCGAAATTTTCGACCCATTTTGGTATATAAAGCCCCTGGCACATATAGCGTCAAGACTCGGAGTCTGCTACAAACTGCTGAAAAACTGAGAGTCACGTCCAAAACGGGTGACACATATAGAGTCGGTGTTTCTGACAGTCAGAATTAAATATTTGTTAATTTTAACGTATTATTTGCTAATTTGTATTATTTAAAATGTTTATCGACTATTAAGAAATATAAAAACTATAAACTACGAAATATAAAACAAAAAATTAAATTAAAAAAAAATTATATGAACTATAAATGAAATATAAAAACTTAAATGTATTATTTAAAATATTTATAGACTATTAATAAATATAAAAACTATAAACTAGGATTAATAAAACAAGAAATTAAATTTAAAAAAATTGACATGAACTATAAATGAAATATGAAAACTTAAAAGTATCTAACTATGTATAAAGTAAATGAATTTAACTATAAAAATGTACAAAATATCAAAGAAGAACATAAACAATAATAATTCATACGTCAAACAACAAAGGAAGATAGCGAACAAGCCAGCATCATAAAGCCCCCGGCACATATAGCGGAAAATCTCCGAGTCTACCATTTGACTGCCAAAAATAGAAACTCCTCTATTTTCAGCAGTCACGACTGCCGAAAACCAACTTCATTATAATGCTGGTTTTTTCGCTATCTTCCTTTGTTGTTTGACGTATGAATTATTATTGTTTATGTTCTTGTTTGATTTTTGTACATTTTTATAGTTAAATTCATTTACTTTATACATAGTTAGATACTTTTAAGTTTTCATATTTCATTTATAGTTCAAATTAATTTTTTTTAATTAATTTTTTTGTTTTATTAATCCTAGTTTATAGTTTTTATATTTCTTAATAGTCTATAAATATTTTAAATAATACATTTACGTTTTCTTATTTCATTTATAGTTCATATAATTTTTTTTTTAATTTAATTTTTTGTTTTATATTTTGTAGTTTATAGTTTTTATATTTCTTAATAGTCGATAAATATTTTAAATATTACAAATTAACAAATAACACGTTAAAATTAACAAATATTTAGTTCTGACTGTCAGAAACACCGACTCTATATGTGTCACCCGTTCAGTTTTTCAGCAGTTTGTAGCAGACTCGGAGTTTTGACGCTATATGTGTCAGGGGCTTAATGAAGTTGGTTTTCGGCAGTCGTGACTGCTGAAAATAGAGGCGTTTCTATTTTTGGAAGTCAAATGGTAGACTCGGAGTCTTGACGCTATATGTGCCAGGGGCTTTATGGTTGGTCTGAGGGCACAAGTAATTTGAAGAACTGTAGTTGGCAACACTGCTTGAACTTGAAGGACGTGACCACTGATCTCTATTTATTACTGGATTGCGTATACCGTGTTAGAAGCGTGTGACGAGTAGTAAGGCGCCATATTGGAAAAAGTGTAGTCTCTCGGCCTACTTTCAGCGGGAAGTTCAAAATAGTCGTAGTTGAAAATGATACAAAAGCGTTATAAAAAAGCGAAAATAAATGTTTTTGGAAAACATTGCAGTAAATTAATAGTGAAATTAATTTGATGAAAATGAAAAATACATAAATAAATATATAAAATTTGTATTTGTATTTGTAATTACTGATGTCTCCAGACTATTTGACGAGTCAAGTGATGTCTCAACTTTTCACCGGTCAAACGATCAGAGGCTACTTTAGTTGAAGCAAAAAACCGTACTTTTAAGTACGTTGCGCATTTCACTTTTGTCAAATAAAATACGTGGTTCGTCTCTTCCGGCGAGTTATCGAATAAATGTTCATTCAACGTAGGGAAAAGGGTGCATGGAGGTTGCAGGAGCTCATGCAAAACTTTAGAACACAGTAACCCTGTAAAACCTGACTCTGATGGAATCAAACCGTTATTCACATTTAGCGCATTCTGTAAAAATTGTTCGGTTGTCTTGCATACGATAAAAACAGATTCACTCGAAAAAATCAACCCTCCTTTTGATTTAACTTCAATAAGGTAATTGAAGTACAAGTTAGATAAATATTTACTTTGAATATTTAACCCTAAAACTAATCTAACTTGTGTCATGTACATTGCTTGTTCGTTTATATACAAATGAAACAATTAATCGGTATAAAACGCACAATTCACTTACTTGTGGAAGCTGAGTCTGTCAGATCCTTTCTTCTTACCGCAGAAAACACAATTAACAACCATTTTTTCGTCGTCACTGTATTTGAATTGCGAGCAACTCCCGCCACTACCGACGCTGTCTCGCGGGCCGAGAGACTACACTTTTCGCAATATGGCGACGTTCAATTAGTCACACTGCGGCCTACCCCACACGCAATCCAGTAATAAATAGAGATCAGTGGACGTGACTTAATAACTGGACTAAATGTCCCTAGATTTAAAATGAGAATGCGCGGGAAACGGTGAAACCAAATATATATTTTGAAATGAAACTTTTCATTGACTGCACTTTTTCTCTCTGCTCCATGCGGTACCAAAACATTTATTGTATTGGATTGTCGTATTAGATATACTATTTTTTCTGAAAACGTTTAATTTAATCAATAATTATAATATTAAGGTTGTTAATTAAAATCGTTTATAATTTTAGGTTTTTTATTTTATAAAATATATTAAAATATACTATTTTTGTTTGACACATTTATTTCATAATAACATTACTTTTCAAAGTAGTGGAACCGAGTAATTTCAAACTGCCAACCACAATGCTTTAAGCGCTATCAGAAATTGATAAAATAAATGTACAACAAGATCGTTAAAATTACAAACAATATTTAATAATCAAAAACAATGTATAATTATTTTTGCAAATAATAGTTTTTATAAATAAAATAATGTTGATATTTTGTTGCATAAAAGTTATTTATTATTTCATTATCTACGGCTTTTTTTCTACAACCTCTAACTTCAGAGATACGAATAACCACCTTTAAAGTGGAATATTTTCCAACATTAGCATGGTTATATTAAGTAAAATTTGCCATTTTATGTATTTATTAATAATATATTATGCAATAATTTTAGAAAAGTTATTTGTTATTTAGTTAGAATATTTTTCGCGGCTCATGAGGCTGAACTGTATTGAATTTTTAAATTTCCCACATCAACCAACCTTAAAAATGGCGGTCTTCAATTTCATAAGGTACGCGCAAGGACGTTGAAAGGAGGAGATATGGTATTACAATATTGTAGCATTGCTTGCGCAAGGGAAAGAGACAACAATAGTTTTTCTGCACCGTGCTTAGCCAAATTTCTTCTTCTTCCAAATATTTTAAATTTTTGTGTAAGAGATGTGGCGTTCAGACGTGTCAGGGGGCGTTGTTGTTCATAAATATAACCACGAGGTGTTCATTTGTGTTTGAATCGTTGCGCTGTGTGGAATTGGACATATTTTTTTGTGGATAATAGATGGTAACTAAGTGTTTAGTTTGCACACTTATGTTTGTTGAAGTAATGGGCCTTTCAAGACTTTTTCGAATTTTTTATATATAAATCTACGTAATAAAATTATTATACCCAAATTTTTTATTTTTTTTTTATTACTTGTATTAAGCATGATACAAATATTTAAACTTTCGAAACAAACGAATATGACGTAGTTGCATCTTAGCTTAAAGAGAGACAGATAAGACAGAGATAAATAACACGTAACTTCAGGTAACGTGTGTCGTTGTCATAGAATCCTCAGACAAAATATAACTAGACGGATAACAACGGCGTTTGTTGTAAAGCAGAAAGGGATCGAATAACTGGTTGGTGAGGCGGATGCGCGGCAAGGAGCAACTTGCATAACATCAAAGTGTACTCGCTCCTTGCCGCGCATCCGGCGGACCAAAAAGTTATTCCATCCCTTTCTGCTACACAATACTTCAACACTGCATTGACTTAAATACGGCATAATTCGTCTAGTATTATACGTCATTGGTAGAATCGTAGAATGCTGAATTCTTGTTTCTTCTTCGTCTTCCTCTCAGTAAAATTGAGCACCGACAAACGTTTCAGACAAAGTTCTGTGATTGGCTTAATGCAACTACGTAATTGCAATATGGCAGTGCGAAATACAAATGAGCGATTTGAATTATTCAACTTTAACTTTCATATTTCAGCAATAAAGATATCATTTATGGTATGATTTTATATTGTATTAAATATGATGTACGGTCAAGAATTTATTTTAATAAATATATATTAAAAAGCTCTGCCACTTGAATCCCCCATTGTAGTTTTGATTTGTTTAAAAACATAAATTTGGTATTTATTCTCAGACTTCCTCTTTATATTAACGGGTTTTATATTTATTATTAATAGTAAATATTGTTCAACAATTACAATTACAAATATTTATTTTAATCGATAGATCACATTAATAATAAACGTAGATAATTTCAGTTTCCTTGTAAAAATTTATAATCTTTTAGGGAGAATGATTGTTCTGTCCTGTTTAAATTTCAAATCTCTTTATGACACATGCGCAATAGCAGGGGCTAAGCACGGTACAGGAAATAATACTTCTGTCTCTATCAATCTGCCGAGCTTCACTGTCTTGACTTTAATGTCGTATCCCCTCCTTTCAACGTCCTTGTGAACAACCACCTTTAAAGTGAAATATTTTCCAATATTGGCAAGGTTATATTTAGTAAAATTTGCCATTTTATGTATTTATTAATAATTAATAATTATTTGTTATTTAGTTAGAATATTTTTCGTCGCTCATGAGGCTGAACCGTGTTGAATTTTTAAATTTCCCACATCAACCAACCTTAAAAATGGCGGTCTTCAATTTCATAAGGTACGCGCAGCTTCAAGCGTCTTCTCCCACTACTCTATTTCTCTGATGTACCGACGATAGTAACGACCTCCGAAGACACTCCTCTCAGGGTTTTACTTTACTTTGCTGCGCTCTATCTGAAGCTTGTCACCCATTTTTTGAACACACTATAAGCCAATGAAAATCCATGAAAATAATATAAAAATTTCAGGGTACGTTCTTCTTGTCACAGAATAACGAAATTGCGATAATCTTTTCAATAACTACCTATTTAGTCATAAAACAAAAAATTCTTATTAATATTGATCTGTTACAAATAAATAAATAAATATATCATCACGCCTTCTACCCATTACTGGGTGTAGCACTCTGCTAAAGCAGATCTCGGTAAGTGATATATTTTGCGCGTGAAGTGCGGTTACCAGTCGTCAAATCACGGCCCCCAAACATGTTAGTGGTGGAGGAGCCACAGGGATAGCTTTTTCAAATTATGAAAATTTGTCGCCTGTGGGAATCGAACCAGGGACCTCAGGATCCACAGGCCGACTTCATACCACTGAGCTAGCCATCCCATCTATTACAAATAAATAAATAAAATATATCATCATGCCTTTCACCTATCACTGGAAATGACACTCTTCCGAAGCAGATCACGCTAAGTGAAATATTTATGCAAGTGAAGTACGGTCATCAAATCACGGCCTCAAAGATGTTAGTGGTGGGGGAGCCACAGGGGTAATTTTAATCTGGTGAAAATTGTTTGTCGGCTGTGGGAATCGAATCGAGGTTCTCAAATCCATAGGCCGACTCGATACCACTAATGGCCATTTGCACCACTACCGTTTAACATTTAAACCAAGGTTTGCACAGTTAATAAAGTTAGTTTTAAAACAGTCCGTCTGTAGTTTAACTTGAACTCTACTGCATCTTCGGCTTAACAGTATAATTATGTGATAGTTGTTGCGTACCTACTTGAAAAAAAAAATATATGAATGTATTTTTCTTTTAAATTACTTTGAAATGAATGACATTTTTGATATTGACGACATGGACAACGATATAGAAGACATAAGAGCTATAGAAAATATTCATATAAGAAAAATATATGAAAGAAGTAATTAATTTTATAGGTTCGATGATGAAAACTTTTTTAAACGATTTTGTTTGAAGAGAGAAAATGTATATAGTTTATTAACTTTAGTAGAACATCAATTATAATTTCCATATAATTTGTAAGTAATAATTTACTAGAAATGACATATGCATATTTTTTCCGCTATCTACAAATATATTTTATCTTAATATTAATAGTGTGTTTTATAATGTAATATTTATTATATACACCGAAACATAACCAAAACATCAATAATTAATTTGAGAACAGAACTGGAGTGGGATCATATAAATATGAAAACGGTATTACGTTTTCACTTAAGTGAAAACGATATTCGTTACTGCCCCCGGATCATGTAAATGTGAAAACGATATTCGTTATTCAATTGATCACGTAAAATTAGTCACTCACTACGTTTTCAACTTCGGACATCTCCGTAAACTCACTACGTTTTTCTCTAAACGATATCGTATTCTTAGTACCTTTTTTATTTTATGTCAAAAAACTTTGACAATTAAAAAAGTCTCATGAATACATTTTTTTAATATAATAATTGTCAAATTGGAATTATACTTTCTGCCTCTATTGAACAGCTTTTATTGCACTGCCCAGCGCATTTAAGCGTATGGTCAAGTCGCTCCACCGTTCATTAATTTGGGCCCGACCTTAAACTGCTTAATACGTCCTTGTATCATTTCCTTATTTATTTCAAAATATGATACAAGGATTACCCACATATCAGCCGTTCGTGCCATTCTTGAAATTTTATTGTCCTGTAATATTAATTACTATAAATTTTATGAAAACATTAATCGTCAAATATTTTCATTTAAAAAATTAACATATTTCATTATTTATAATTGATTTACCTTGACTTTTTTACCTGTGTGTAGTGCAAACGTCAAACTTCTTTAAATTGTGACATAGTAAGCACTGAGCAAAAATTGAAAAAAAAGAAGAATTTTGAAATAAAGAATGACAAGTTAACTAACGCGAAACAATATCGTTTTCGTTATTCATTTTTACATAATCGCAATTGACACGAGTCACTACTATTCACCTCTAGTCATTTTTACATAATCCCACCCCTGCTCACTTGTGCTTGAAATGTCAAAACGAATTGTAAGCAAAAATGTGTAACTTTAAAGTACCAAAATTTCCTAGATTGTTAGGGGAAAATACAAAATAAATAAAATAAATATATCATCACGCCTTCTACCGATTACTGGGTGTGGCACTCTGCCGAAGCAGATCTCGGTAAGTGATATATTTTTTTGCGCGTGAAGTGCGGTTACCAGTCGACAAATCACGGCCCCCAACGATGTTAGTAACATATTGTCATAAAATCTAAGGCTTAAGTAAGCCGCAGTTAGATGTTACCTGTTTAAACCACTAAAAATTTAAACCATGGCTTAGCTTAAACTCAGCTTAGTTAAACCGAGAAATTAAACTGTACAAATACGGATAATGATTCATTTATAGAATTGAGGAGTATTCCTTATTTCTATCTCTGAAATGTTAAGACGTACATTTAATAAAATTGTAGAAAAGTTGGTAACTATAATTATGATAATTGTATTATAAGAATGGAGTGTATATCTCGAATGAATTTAGTTAATGATTTCCACTTTGCTGGTAGGCGAAGTTTGCCTCGAAGACAGACTTTTAATTTATTTTCTTGTCGAGAATAAATCTAATTGTATTAGGTATGAATTAAAAGTTTGTTTCACGACCGGCGTAAGAACACCGCGGGGTATTTTTCATTTTAATTATTTTCCATCTTTGAGTTCACTTTTAAAACTTAATATTTCGTTAGATATTTACAGTACAGAAGTAGTGAGAAATTCACACAAAAATTTGAGAAAAATAAAATTTACAATGAACTTAATTTACTAGCTATTGGTATATTCAACTACTAAGAGATGGCGTTGTTCACGGTATGTCAAACTTGAGACAAAAGTACACACAGTTGGCAATAAAAAAAATCTAGTGTGGACACCACACGACTTTCTTATACACAGCATATTTAATATTCAGAATATATAATAATTAAACATGTAATTTAGATTTTCAGTAATTCAGCATTTAACTGTTTGAAACATATAAAATATCAAATTTGTTTACGTATAATTTTTTAGTAATGCTGACTACTTTATGTCTAACTTTATTGATGAGGCATATACATGATGTCCTTTTTTCGAGCGTAACCCTTGGTAGCTCAAGAACCGTGAGATACGAAGTCGAATAAATTAAGGCAAAGTTGCCAAATTAATTGACCATATTAATAATGTATTTGTTTTTCCGAAAAAAAACATAGATAACTAGATAAAGCGAAAATTAAAATCTGTTTTTTTCTTCCTATTGCTACTATGATTATTGAAATATATTATTAAATATAAAAATTAGTTTTTCTCAAAATTAGACGCATATACAGAAAAATTGCAAATAACATTTTATGTTCCAAATATTTTTGCCAACATCTTTTATTTGAAACTTTTTTTCGTAACTGATTCTATATTTGAAATGAATGGAATTTATTGTTTTGTGTGTCCAGTAAACTTCCTCTTCCGGTTTCCAATTTCATTCAAAATCAACTCAGCTCTTCGTAATTTCATGAAACTTATAAATACCAAGTTTCGTTAACAAATCCTATCTCATACATGCACGCACCCACACCCGCACAAGCGCATCACACACACACACAAGCGCATCACACACACACACACTGACATCATTGAGAAAATGATCAAAACAGATTCAATGGACCTCAAAACACGTATTTCCGCGAAAATCTCGTCAATTATTTTTTTCACGATTCCAATACTTCCTTATACAGCGTATAAGAAAGTAAAAAACTACTTGTAAGTGGTAAGACTGATACATAAATTTGTTTCCTGTTGTTGATAGTGACATTCGAAAATTGAAATTAATAAAAATCGTTGTTTTCCTTATCCTTTTATTTTCCAGAATTACTCATAGAGCAATAAACTAAAGTATTTCTAACACTCAACCTATTTGTATTTATTAGAAATATGGTATGTCAAGTAATATTTCCGTCTTTACCTAGCGTTCTGCCAACTGTGGAATAAAAAGATCCCTTCAATTGTATTGCCAACTGAAACGCTTACTTCTAGTCACTTGTAGTTGCTTATCATTGCAGTCACTTGTATTTCTTTGTTTTTCCTTTTGTTTTGTGTTTGCTAATGGTGTTTTTTATTAACTTAAATAGAATATAGTCAGTGGCGTATTTATAGTGGCGAGGCATACAATGTAGCAATACATCAGTCATACATGAAACGTATTATTGTTTGCTACAATGTTATACATTTCCTACGATAAAAAAAAAATAACAATTAAAATTCATCTTTATAAAATAAAAATATACATTTTCAAGCTGTTCAGGTCTCCTGCATCCTTCATCGTCCGGAGCCCTGTTCCTGCGCACACTGCGCACTCCTATAAATACAGCTCTGAAGTTCTGAGTTGTTAGCTGCAGTTTCATTATTAGTTTCATTTATCTTTTAATTTTTAGGTACGTATTTAAATAGAAATTAGTTATTTTTGTATAATATTAGTTAATTTTAATTATAATTTTATTATCTTCTTTAATGTAAATATTAGATTCATTATCAGTCATTTTTTTTTAATACATAGTTATTAGGTTAGTAGCAAACTCTATCTACTACTTGAAATTGGTATGCCTGATAAATAAATTAATTTCCTGATGTTGACAGTGACATTTGAAAATATAAAGTTGATTTTGAGTACTTTTATTATTACATTTATTTCTAAAGTATTTCTATTACTTAAAAAGTCAAAATCCTATTAGCTGTCAGACTCCTGACAACTTATTTGTATTTATTATAAATGTCAAATAGCATTCTCGCCTTCATCTGACGTTGTGCCAACTATGGAATAAAAAGATCTCTGGAATTGTTTTGCCAACTATAACAATTTCTTTTGATCATCCTGTAGTAAAAATTACAGATCTTGCACGTTTTCCTGACATTATGATAGTTATAACAAAATCTAGGAGGTAAAAACAAAATTACAATTATATATTTATTAAACGTCATAGGTCATAACCAAGTTTTGTATTTCTTTCTAATTAATGATTTTCATAACAGTCTCTCTCTCTAAAAGATGAATAGTGTTGCAATTTTGACTTATTCATTTATAAGGTGCCTAGTAACAAGTAGACGAATAAATTGAACTGGATATCTAAAAAATAAATATCTTCCTAATAAATAATTTATGTTGCTAATAACTATTAGCTTGTTGGCCAGTTTTTCAATCACCGGTTTATTCTCGATTGATGTTAATCATGATTATCATTAAGCGCTGATATTCAGGTCAAAATGTTCATGGTATTATCGATATAAAAAATCGTTAAATACGAGGGCAGGGTGAAAAGTCCCTGAAAAATAAAACAGATGGCGCCACAATCGCAAATATCATGTGATATTTGTGATGTACCATCTTTAACTAGAATGCATTAAAATTTTCAGACTGATATGTCATTCAGTTCTGTTTTGACACCCATCGAAAGCAAGCAACATTGAAGATTTTTGAAAACATGGAAAAAAGTGAATTTTGTGTCTTGATTAAACATTATTTCTTGCGTGGAAAAAACATTACGCAAACCAAAGCATTACTTGTTAAAAATTATGGGGACTCCTCACCATCGATTGGAACGATTCACAAGTAGTTTACTGATTTTTGTTGTGGTAGTATGACCACAAAGGACGCCGAACGTTCTGGTCGTCCAATTGAGGTTACAACGCCAGAAATCGTCGATAAAATCCATGGTATGATATTGGACGATCGGCGAGTTAAAGTGCACGAGTTTGCTGAGGCTATGAGCATGAGCATCTCAACCGAACGGATACGGAACATTTTGCATAAATTTTTGGATATGAGAAAGCTATCTGCCAGATGGGTGCCTCATTGTGGACAACGCACCGGTGCACAGGTCCGCAGTCGCAGTGGCAAAATTGCATGAATTGCGCTACGAATTGGTTCGTCATCCACCATATTCTCCAGATTTGGCCCCCTGCGATTTTTATCTATTTCCAAACTTGAGGAAATGGCTCGGCGGAAAGAGATTTGGCTCCAACGATGAGGTCATCGCTGAGACAAACGCCTATTTTGAAGGATTGCCAAAATCGTATTATTTGGAAGGGATCGAAAAATTAGAAAAACGTTGGACGAAGTATATCGAGCTACAAGGAGATTATGTTGAGAAATAAAATATGTTTTGACCAAATAAATAATTTCTTGTTTCATTTTTCAGGGACTTTTCACCCTGCCCTCGTAGGATTTAAATACTATCGTAGAGACAAAATATTGTACATGTCTCTCTTGTACAACGACCACCATTGCGATCTCGGAAACTATAAGAGCTACAGGACTTCGGCTAAATTAGACAACAGATGTCACATTAATAGGACAATTTAACGACGTTTTTGTTTCCCCAAAAAAAATTACACCAACAGTTTGAAAACAACTGGTTTATTTATTATTTTGCCAACAAGCAGTTACTTCTGATTACTCTGTATGAAAGTACAGCATTCTTACGTGAAACGAGTTATAACTAACACACATAGCTATCTAAAATAAAGTGATATCATCGCGCCTTCTGAATAACGACTCCCCCAACTATCAATACAGACTCATCCTCGCACAATTTGTCTTCTATCATTTCTAATACTGCGTTTAACAGCGCTGCGCGTCTTTAGGCTTTCCATATCAAACAATTGAGCATCGCGAGGGTCACAACTCATGCACCACCCCTTGGCAATCATTACGCGGATTTACTAGACAATAGAATATTCAAGGGGGAAATTATACCTCATTGTACATCTGTCGATATACAGGGGTGGTCGCAATACTTGCTGTGTAGTGCGGAGGGTGTATTTCACGTGAAGGATGGTTAATGATTTGATTTATAGATGTGTTTATGTACTTGTTATGAAACCAGCCGAATCAAATTAACTTACTGCTTGGGCGGCGACGGATGTGCATATGAATATGTGAATATTTGCTTTTATTACAGACACTCCCGTTTCGGTTACGTATCTACTTGACAATCGGCTCCTATACCATAATCTAAATAACAATCTAGGCCCTCTTCTGTTCCTACTATTTATCAATGATATCACTGATATTTTGCAATGTAATAAACTTTTATTTGCTGATGATCTAAAAATTTTTTGTTCTATTTCTTCGATTAATGATTGTAATCTTCTTCAAAATGATTTGCTAAATTTATGTCTTTGGTGTATTACTAACAATCTAGATCTTAATCTTAATAAATGTAAAGTAGTGTCATTCTCCAGGAAAATTAAATTATTATGTATAACTCCAGGGCCTGGACAACTGCATTAGTTACCCTGTTACGCGATTTTTAATGCCATCTCTTGCTGCCCCAAATGAACTAAATCAATTTATATTAATAACGGGAATCATAGTAGGTTGACATTGTTAAACAGATTACATGTTTAAATGTTTGACAAACGGTGTTTTATATTTTGACAAGTAAAATTTGTAAATTTTTTTTTTTTTTTTTTTATTTGACAATTGAGTACATTTACAACTGGCCTGTTATAAGCCAACCAGCAAATTTGATGTAATTTAATATAATATGTGTGAGGTTAATTCCCAGCGGAGTTTCCTCTTTTAATTTACATTTACAGTATTTTTATCACAGGTATTTTAAGTCTAACGGTTTTGTCCTTTTCAAGCGTCTGGGGTCGTCCTCGTTGTTTAGGAGGTTCAGTGCAAGTTCATTTGGGTGGTCGTACAACTTATCTTCGTGCTTGGAAGCGAATATTTTTATTTGCTCGTGAACATATTTGACTTTCAGGTCCTTATGTATTGTATGGTTGCTGACGTACCATGGGGCGTCTAGGATCATACGTAGGGTCTTGTTTTGGAATCGCTGAATTATATTGACATTGGACTTTTTGGCGCATCCCCATAATTGTATTCCATATGTCCAAATTGGAATAATTATGACTTTATAGATTAAGAGTTTGTTTTCTACTGATAATTGCGATTTGCGTCCTAAGAGCCAGTACATTTTCTTTACGGTCATATCTAGTTGTTTTCTTTTGTTTTTCAAGTGTTTATTCCATACTAATCCTTTATCTAGGAGGATTCCTAAGTATTTTGCCTCTTCTTTTGTTTTCAGGTTCTTGTTATTTATTTGAATTTGTGGACATGTTACTTTTTTGTTTGTAAAGACTACATGTGTCGATTTGTTTTCGTTTATTTTAATTTTCCATGCTCTAGCCCAGTTTTGGATTTCGTCGAGGGATTCTTGTATGAGTGCTGATACTTCTATGGGATCTTCGTGTTCAGCGATGATTGCCGTGTCATCAGCGTAAGTTGCTATTGTGACGTTTTGTGTACAGGGCAAGTCGGCTGTGTAGAGCTGGTAGAGTACTGGTCCAAGTACACTACCCTGCGGTACACCAGCACGAATTTTGTAGAGTTGGGAGGTACATCCTTCGCAGTTTACTTGGAAGTGCCGGTCTTCTAGGTAGGATTTTATGAGAAAGAAATATTGGTATGGTAGAGATTTTTTAATTTTATATAGTAAACCAGTATGCCAGACTCTATCAAATGCCTGGCTTATATCAATGAAAGCTCCGGCACAAATTTTGCCATACTGCAGGCAGTTTTCAATCACGTTTGTTATCCTGTGCACTTGTTGAATTGTGGAGTGTCTCTCTCTAAACCCGAATTGGTGTTGTGGAATTAGGTTTTCATTATCTTCTATATCTTCTATATCTATATCTATATATATAAAAATTAATGTTTGTTTGTCTGTTTGTTTGTTTGTCCCTTATGCGTTCTTATACCATTCATCCGATTGCGATGAAATTTTGCTAAATTGTTGAGTGCACGCCCGCGAAGGTTTCTAACTTAGCACACGTCCAATCCGCCATCTTGAAACAAAATGGCGGCTAGCTATCATGAAAAGTACTGCACTGATTCGATTCAAATTTGGTATAGACATAGACGAGAACCAATCTTAATATATAGGTATAATAAAGATTCAGTCCGCCATCTTGAAACAAAATGGCCGCTTGCTATCCTGAAAAGTACTACACTGATTCGATTCAAATTTAGTATAGACATAGACGGGAACCAATCTTAACATATAGGTCTAATAAAACTTCAGTCCGCCATCTTGAAACAAAATGGCTGCTAGCTATTCTGAAAACTACTGCACTGATTGGATTCACATTTGGTATAGACATAGACGGGAACCAATCTTATCATACTGGTATAATAAAGCTTTAGTCTACCATCTTGAAACAAAATGGCCGCTAGCTATTCTGAAAACTACTGCACTGATTGGATTCAAATTTGGTATAGACATAGACGGGAACCAATCTTAACATATTGGTATAATAAAGCTTCAGTCTACCATCTTGAAACAAAATGGCCGCTAGCTATTCTGAAAACTACTGCACTGATTGGATTCAAATTTGGTATAGACATAGACGGGAACCAGTCTTAACATATTAGTATAATAAAGCTTCAGTCTATAACCTTGAAACAAAATGGCCGCTAGCTATTCTGAAAACTACTGCACTGATTGGATTCAAATTTGGTATAGACATAGACGGGATCCAATCTTAACATATTGGTATAATAAAGCTTCAGTCCGCCATCTTGAAACAATATGGCCGCTAGCTATCCTGAAAAGTACTGCACTGATTCGATTCTTATTTTGTACGGACATAGACGGAAACCAATCTTAATATATAGGTATAATATAACTTCAGTCCGCCATCTTAAAACAAAATGGCTGCTAGCTATCCTAAAAAGTACTGTACTGATTCGATTCTTATTTTGTACAGACATAGACGAGAACCAATCTTAATATATAGGTATAATAAAGATTCAGTCCGCCATCTTGAAACAAAATGGCCGCTTGCTATCCTGAAAAGTACTACACTGATTCGATTCAAATTTAGTATAGACATAGACGGGAACCAATCTTAACATATTGGTCTAATAAAACTTCAGTCCGCCGTCTTGAAACAAAATGGCTGCTAGCTATTCTGAAAACTACTGCACTGATTGGATTCACATTTGGTGTAGACATAGATGGGAACCAATCTTAACATATTGGTATAATAAAGCTTCAGTCTATAATCTTGAAACAAAATGGCCGCTAGCTATTCTGAAAACTACTGCACTGATTGGATTCAAATTTGGTATACACATAGACTGGAACCAATCTTAACATATTAGTATAATAAATAAAGCTTCAGTCTATAATCTTGAAACAAAATGGCCGCTAGCTATTCTGAAAACTACTGCACTGATTGGATTCAAATTTGGTATAGACATAGACGGGAACCAATCTTAACATATTAGTATAATAAAGCTTCAGTCTATAATCTTGAAACAAAATGGCCGCTAGCTATTCTGAAAACTACTGCACTGATTGGATTCAAATTTGGTATAGATATAGACGGGAACCAATCTTAACATATTAGTATAATAAAGCTTCAGTCTACCATCTTAAAAAAAAATGGCCGTTAGCTATTCTGAAAACTACTGCACTGATTGGATTCAAATTTGGTATAGACATAGAACGAAACCAATCTTAACATATTGGTATAATAAAGCTTAATTTCGCCATTTTTAAACAAAATGGCCGCTAGCTATCTTGAAAAGTACTGCACTGATTCGAATCTTATTTTGTACGGACATAGACGGGAACCAATCTTAATATATAGGTATAATATAACTTCAGTCCGCCATCTTGAAACAATATGGCCTCTAGCTATCCTGAAAAGTACTGCACTGATTCGATTCAAATTTGGTATAGACATAGAACGAAACCAATCTTAACATATTGGTATAATAAAGCTTAATTTCGCCATTTTTAAACAAAATGGCCGCTAGCTATCTTGAAAAGTACTGCACTGATTCGAATCTTATTTTGTACGGACATAGACGGGAACCAATCTTAATATATAGGTATAATATAACTTCAGTCCGCCATCTTAAAACAAAATGGCTGCTAGCTATCCTAAAAAGTACTGTACTGATTCGATTCTTATTTTGTACAGACATAGACAGGAACCAATCTTAATATATAGGTATAATAAAACTTCAGTCCGCCATCTTAAAACAAAATGGGCCACTAGCTATCCTGAAAAGTACTATACTGATTCGATTCAAATTTGGTGTAAGCATAGACGGGAACCAATCTTAACATATAGGTATAATAAAACTTCAATCCGCCGTCTTGAAACAAAATGGCCGCTAGCTATCCTAAAAAGTACTGCACTGATTCGATTTAAATTTGGTATAGGTACAGACGAGAAGTAATCTTAACATATAGGTATAACAAAGCTTCAGTCCTATGCCATTCGAATTCAGACGTTTGCAGTTTCCGGTACGACTCGCATTTGTAATGACCGTCAACAAAGCACTGGGACAGTCGCTACAAGTGTGTGGACTAAACTTGGAAAATCCATGCTTCTCACATGGACAGCTGAACACAAACACTTTCTTTGAGTTGCAATGAAACGCATGCGGGGTACTCGCATTAAATTGTAGACCACGCGAACGAAGTCGCGGGTAATAGCTAGTCTATTATAATTTTTAGTCGTTTTAGTAACATTTTTTCAAATAATTTGGCTGGCTGTGACAGCAGGGATATCGGTCTGTATGAAGAGGCTTCGTGAGCCGGTTTTCCAGGCTTTTGGATCATGATTATTTGCGCATACTTCCACTGCACTGGGAAATATAATATTCTTATCATTGCGTTGTATATTTGAGTTAAAAGCACTATGGCTTTTCTTGGTAATTCTTTTAAAATTTTTGCTGTAATCAAGTCGTATCCTGGGCATTTTTTGTTATTGAGGTATTTTATCTCATTTTTTATTTCGTTCGGGGAGAAGAATTTTATTGGTGGAGAGAGTTGAACTGGCGATGTTAGGTACTCTTCTAGCTCGTTTTCTTCGTCAGGTGTCAGTGTAGTTGGATGAGGTTCGAATACTTTGTATAGATGTTTTGCTAGTACTTCTGTTTTTTCTTCGTCTTCTCTGGCCCACGTTCCGTCTTCCTTCATAATTGGTGATATGTGCCCTGTTGGTCGTTTCAACTTTTTTGTTGCTCTCCATAATGAATATTCTTTTTCTGAATGAGCGGATAGATTACTAACGTATTCATGGAATGAGTCATTTTTTATTCTTTGTATTATATTTTTTATTTCTTTAGATTGTTGGTTTAGTTTATTTTTATCTACAGGGTGTCGTGTTTGCTGCCATCTACGCCTTGTTTTTCTTTTTTCCGCAATTTTATCTCTAAGATATTTAGGTAGATTAGTTGTGCATTCGTTTTTATTTTCGTTTTCTGGAGTAGAGTACCACGCGGCTCTTTGAATGCAGGTGGTTAGGTATTCGACTGCTTCGTCCATATCGTCAGCTGATTTGAGTGGAATTTTGAGATTTATATTTTCGTTTAAGTGTTTTTTGAATTCGTTCCAGTTGGTGTTCTTGTTGTATAGTCTAGGTTTATTTTCTTTTATTATTAGTGTTGAGCTCACTGTTAGGATGATTGGCGAGTGATCTGATGTTAGATCATAGCATGGTTCAATATTTGTGTAGTTTTGTGAAATATCTTTTACTATGAAGAGGTCCAGCAGATCTGGTCGTTTATTGGTATCTGTGGGCCAGTACGTAGGTTTTCCCGTACTTAAATGGTTGTACCCTTTGGCTAGTATTTCTTTTCTTAGTTCTGTTCCTTTTGGATTTGTTATTCTCGAGCCCCAGTGGGGGTGTTTTGAGTTGTAGTCCCCTCCTGATATGAATCTGTTCCCCAGTGTTTCAAAGTATTCTTCAAAGTCATTTTTCTTTATGTTGTGTCTTGGCGGGCAGTATGCCGCAGAGATAGTCAGTGAGCCATGAGAGTCTTGAATTTTAACATTTGTAGCTTGTAAGTGTTCCATTTCGAATTTTTCTAGTTCGCAGTGTTTGATTCTTTCGCTAATTATTACCGCAGTACCCCCATGCGCTGTTTCATCGGGATGGTTTGTGTGGTATATTTTGTACGTATGTATTTTAAAATAGGATCTTTGGGTGAAATGTGTTTCACTTATTAGCATTATGTCTATTTTTTGTTGTCTGAGGAAGATTTCTACCTCGTTGCGGTGTTGGGCTAAACCGTTGGCGTTCCATAGTGCAATTCTAATAGAATCAGTCATTTTTCTTATTTAATAGGCTTGTGAGTAGATTTATGATCATTATATTCTGTTGCATTAGTTGGCTAAACATTTGTTCAAATTTGCTTAGGAATTTTGACATCACGTTGTTATTATTATTGTTTTCAAATTGGTGTTGGTTTTGAGGTTGATAATTAGTAGTGTTTTGAGTTGAATTTATGTCTGCTGCTTCGGCATAGCTTACGTTATCTCTTCTTTGT
This sequence comes from Pterostichus madidus, assembly GCA_911728475.2. NCBI lineage: Eukaryota > Metazoa > Arthropoda > Insecta > Coleoptera > Carabidae > Pterostichus > Pterostichus madidus. The sequence goes on from OU452315.1 coordinate 12,912,404, forward strand.
GAATAGTATTGGGTTATTTGCGGCTGTGTCTTGTTTAGGGCAGTTTTGTTTCTAATTTGTTGTAGTTCGCGGTAAACTTTGCAGCCTTTATAATTTGCCGGGTGAGGTCCCGTGCAGAGGGCACATGTTGCTGCTGTTTCTTTGTTTTTTGTACATTCTTTCGACGGGTGATTATCTTCGCACTTTACGCAGTAGTATGGCTTTTTGCAGTATCCCTTTGTATGACCATATTCTTGGCAGCGCATACACTGCGGTATTTCTGTTTTCTTCCTCGGTGCTTCAACAGCGATTTTAGTACCAAGTATATGTTTTAGGTCGTAGATCTTTTTGTTGTCTTCATTTGGTTCCTGGTCGACGAAATGCATTGGTAGGGGTTCTTTGCTTTTCCAGCTTCTTATGTTTGATATGTTTCTTATTTTAAATCCTTGTTCTATTAATGCTTCTTTTATGTCGTCTGTTGGGACAGAATGGTGAATATTTTTTATGACCACCCTGTAGGCTCTATTTTCACGGGGTTGGTATGTGTGATACACAATATTGTTTGTGTTTAATAGTCTTACCAATTTTCTGTATGCTTCTGCCGAATTTGTATTTATTTTAATGTTGTTATTTACATGCGTTTTGCATATGAACTCTGTTGTTTGCAGCACGGTTTTTAATGCTTCCAGCATTAGGGGGAAGTTTGTCACATCTTGAACAAATACTGGTGGAGGTTTAGGGCTTTTATTGATTTGCGTCTCAGTAACGCTGGGTTCGTCATTTAATATGGAAAATCTGTTTGTTGTAGAGAAGTCTGATGCGATCTTATTATTAGGAGTGTTACTTTTCTTATTTGTATTTTCATAGGTTGAGTCTGTATCCCTTTCTCTGGCTCGTTTTGCTGTCTTCCTTATGTTGACCTTTTGCCAAGGAAGATTGTTGGAGTCTGTCGATATTTGGGTGAGATTAATTTCTGGAGACGTACAAGGAGATGTAGTCTGTTCTAGATTTAATGGTGATATCGATCTTGATCGGAGATTTCTAAATATTGTGTTGTCAGTTATATAACTGCTTATTGGTGTTGTTTGAGTCGTAGTCATTGTTGATAGGGTGTAATGGGGTGTATTAGCTATTGTTGTTATCACGTTTGTTACTGTGTTAGTAACTATATTAGATCCACCACTTGTTTCTGACATTGCGTCTGTATTTACAGAGTTTTTTATTTCTGCTACCGTTGGCAACACTGTTTGATTTAAATCGAACTGCGCGCTGTAACTTGCGCGCGCTACACACGCTTAGCACGTGCTGAGTATTTGTTTTAAGTCACTTGTATATCGGTAAATGGTTAGATTTCCACTGGATTCACTATTTTTTTCAGTTGCAGTACACTTGTACACAAGGCACCACACTTTTTGAAATTAAAATGTCTTATTATTGATGGAATTAGGTGTTTTTTATGTTTAGTCAAAGAAATATTCACTATCACTTACAATTATTATTTGATATGGATATGAAATTGACATTAATTTAATTTTTCACAAAATAGTCGTATTGACATTTAATTATCTGTCATGTCAAAATATATAAATTTGTAAATAATAAACATTTCTGTCGTTATTATTGCAATCTATATTTAATGGTGAGTAGATATCTTTTATAATTTTATATTTAATTTTATACTATTGTACAATTTTAGGAGTGTTTGGTACCACATAAGTATTACGAAAAACATTGCTGGAAGACAATAATAGAAATAATCTAATTGATGTGCCTTATAGTAGTACTCTTAAGCACAATGTCATATGTAGTCTTTATTTTCAAAATTGACAGTATCGATACACATCATCAAAAAAATTCCACATATTGACCAATGTAATTAATGCAATATAGTGAAATTTCAAACTGTTATAATTATTAAAATTCTTTTATAGTAAATATCACATAGCTATTATTAACAACAGTAACAACATATAAGAATACGGATACTGAAGAAAGTACCGAAATGATAAATAAGAGTGCATAAGAAGGCGAAAATATACAGTATTCATATTTATTTGTTTTGCATACTAGTATGTGTTTAATTAATATTTTAAATATGATTCAATAAAACTAGCTTTTTGCTAATTTTTGTTTTGTTTTTTATAATATATTTTTATTTCAATTATTTTGAAATATTTTAGTCATTACGATCACGAGAATGAGAAATATGTATCCTATATTATCGGTATTTTTAATAATAATTACTTGGGGCAACAAGAGATGTCACCAGTAAATGCGTAACAATCTTTTGTTGTAGCTGTCCTTTCTTCTATGGTTACTTGTTCGGTGGTATAACTATACCCTAGACCAGATAATCTTATGACGCTGCTCCTATATAGACGACTTAGGTGTTACATTTGATTCCAAACTAACATTTATCAATCATATTAATCGTATTTATAAGTCAGCCATTCGATTGCTTGGTTTCATTATTCGTAATACCCGTATATTTCATGATATCTCTCCACTATTTTGTCTGTATTATTCATTTATCCGCTCTAAGTCAGAATATTGTTCTATTATATGGAATCCATTCTATGAAATTTATCAGAATCGCATCGAATATATTCAAACAAGGTTTCTAAAATTTGTATTTTTTAAAATTATTCATATTTATCCTGATAATTCCATGTCTTACAATATCTTATTAAAAACATTCAGCAATCGCAGTCATTTAGAACGTTGTGAACTGAATTTAGCGGATCTAGGAAAGTTCACCGAAAACAATTCACCGAATACAATTCACCAAAAAATAATTCACCGAAATAGCAATTCACCGAAATACAATTCACCGAAAGACAGTTCACCGAAATATGATTCACCGAAATGCTAATTAATTTTCCTTTATACTTTATTCAGGCTTATGAATGGCAGCAAAATGCAGGCGTATTTAAAAATAGAAAATTGATTCCTTTGTCATGTCTTATTTCATTTCTATAAAACTATATGTTTTACATTAATAACATAAATTATTTGCTATGCCTCGTAAATACTCATGTATGTTATTCTTGTTGTAATTTTGAACTAGATGCTCTGTCCTCATAGGACAGTCTCTGTACTTTTTATGCATCGGTGCGTCGTCTTGGCCGCACACGTACTGCTCTATTTGAATAAATCCTAATAACATATTGGCAGCGATGTTATTATTAGTACTATACATGCGCGATTCAATAATTACATTAGCCCTGCAATAATTAACGATATTTAACGTAATGGATAATATTCAAAAGATTCAGAATTTACGGTAAGTATCCTTTTCTAAATGCCTGCATTTTTCTACCAGTTCTAAGGAACAATAAAAATACTACAATTTAATTATCATTTCGATGAATTGTATTTCAGTGAATTGTTTGTTCGGTGAATTGTTACTTCAGTGAATTGTTCTTCGGTGAATTGTATTCAGGGATTTGTATTCGGTGAACTTTCCGGCACCCGAATTTAGCTCATCATCTCTGTAAACTGATTCATGGCGAAATAGACGATCCCTACTGCTTGAATCTTCTTTGCTTTCATATTTCTCTTGTCCTTATACGTAACTCATGCACCTTTTATCTTCCAACTCCTCGTACTAATGTTTTCTCCTCGTCTCCTATACATCGTATGTGTCTAATTTATCAGTCTAAATTTGGTAATGTTGATATTTTTCAACATAATCCAAGACTTTTTATTCTATTTTATCGAGATAATTAACTTCTCATATTTAGTCAAGCATTTGATTATAAATTTTGAATTTTTTTTTTCTGTCACTTGTATTTTCCTACCCTCTAATTGGGTTTACCTGTCGGGCAGTGTATGATTAAATAAATAAATAAATAAATAACAAAAATTAATTATATATATATATATATATATATAGGCCATTCTCTAGGAAACGGACACCCCTTCTCCAAAATTTGAAGCGTCAAAATTTTTTTGAAAGACATGAAAAAATCGGGAAAAGTATCTAGTTTTCAAATATGAGTGCCGTAATTTTCATGATGTTGGGGTGTCTTGGCCAGGTTTTTGGCCAAAGTTTTAAAAAAGAAAATTTTTAAAGTTGAAAAAAATGCTCGGGGTTGTTATTTTTTTTTATTTTGACGAAATGAAATTTTTTTTTAGACTAGTGGTTTTCAATATACGGGACCATATCTTTCTTATTTTAAATAGGAACATATTTTTTTTTAGGTTATTCGATAGAGTATTTTTTTCTGAATTCAACGATGTAAACAATCCTATCTTAATATAATAAAAAAACTTAGAAAAATGCATGTTAAATTTATATGTAGTTATATCTGGCAGAAACAATAATTGAATATATTGTTCTGTATAACATTGTTTCATTGTTTGTTGTTAAATGTTGTTCTCAATCTGTCAGATTTAAGAAGAAAATTAATAATCTTACTAATTACACCATTGTTTGATTTGTTTATTTTTCAATTATTTTCTATCCAAAGCACTCTTGTTTCAGCTAGATATAAATTAAATACATACACATTTAACATCCGTTTTCTCAGTTATTTTGTTATATTAGAATATAAATAAATAAAGTAAATATATCATCACGCCTTCTACCTATTACTGGGTGTGGCACTCTGCAGAAGCAGATCTCGGTAAGTGATATATTTTGCGCGTGAAGTGCGGTTACTAGTCGTCAAATCACGGCCCCCAAAGATGTTAGTGGTGGAGGAGCCACAGGAGTAGTTTTTTTTGAATTTATGAAAATTGTTTGTCACCTGTGGGAATCGAACCAGGGTTCTCAGGATCCACAGGCCGACTTCATACCACTGAAAAAAAATACCTTATCGAATAACCTAAAAAAACATATGTTCCCATTTAAAATAAGAAAGTTTCGTCACGTATTTCGAGAAACATTAGCCAAAAAAAAATTTTTTTGCTCATTGCAATAATCTTGTAACATGGTGGTTCTTTGCTAATTTAACCAATCTCTTAGCTTTTATAGTTCTCGAGATAGCAATGGTGGCACACTTAAATGGAACTCCCTGTATATAATATTAGCGAAAAAATTAGTTGAAAATAATGTTTTACTTCATAAATATAAACAAATATAGTATATTAAAGAATTACTTTAATAAGGTAATTGTTCTTTGTAAATCTCACCACGGTGCGGTTCGTTTTTCAAATTCGTGCCTTAAGGTAGTACTAGCGGTATGAGGTATGATCATGAAAGAATATAACTCTATCTTGCAGATCTGAATGCAATTTGGCGCACGTAAACATTGGATAGTCATACGCATCCTGTTAAAATATGAAACACATTCATCGTCTGTGAACAAATATATTCGCTTGTAAAGTTGAGTTCTTATACACGGGGCTTATGGCGATCATCACTCAGAATCGCACATATTTGGTTTGTGTACCTCTAAAATTTTACAGTTTCATTTGAAAAACTAGTATGATGTTCTAGAACTAGCCATGTATATTGTATCAGAAGAAGAAAGGTTTTATCGTTTAGTAGTGGATATAAAGCCATGCAAAGCCTTGTTTTTAACGAAAAATTAAGAATCCTAATTTATAGTGGCAACACCACTCGGTGGTATGGTAATTGAAAATTCACTAGACCAACAACCTGTTAACAATTCATGATATTCAAATCATAATAGATATAAAACACTTATTTTATTCAATTTTTATATTTTTTTGAGCGTCAGTTCCGCCACTCGACAACCAATGGCGCCACCGTCACACTAGTACTACCTTAACAGGTCTTATGAAACGTGTTCTTTATACAGTTTTTTCTATTAAAGTAATTTTATAATTCACTTAGAATTAAACAAAAATGCGACTTGTTAAAAATATAAGTTTGTGTTTTTTATCAGTTTAGTTATTGTGAATGTTGAGAATTTTGTCGGATTATAGCATATTCTTTTAATAATGTTTCGACATCAAAAATTTACAATTTCGAGTTTATATGTCATTCATCTATCAGATTTAAAAGCATTTACACCGCTACAAAATAAAAAGCGCCGAACACAGTACGTTTATAGATCTCTCCTTAACGAGATATTTCAGTGCATTTATAGACTTATAATAACACCGAAATAGAGTAAATATAGTGACATCACAAGTATTGAAGCGCCCTCATTGGCCACTTTTTTTGCTCGGAAAATAAGAGATCGATTTGGAGTAAAATGTTACCACGATACTATATACAAGTTTGCTCGGATCTTATAGCTTATAACAGTTTACAAAAGAACGCGTTTTATAAAACTTTTTTCGCACGCGTCCAAGTGTAGATAACGAGCCACGGGCAAAATTTTTCAAGGACAAGTGCAATAATAGTATATTACATAACAAGAATTGAAAGTGTAAGATATTGTTTATAGTTTACTGAGTATAGACGTACTTTTCATCAGCTCTGTAAAAGTGTTTAATTTAAGTAGTTATTTCGCTTTATCTTAGTCCATATTTTTATCGTGTGTACTATTTGAGTGCGGTGCATAATCTGCAAGTGTTGTTCAGCACGCCGAGTGCTCCAGTTTTTTGTTTAATACCTTTTTGTATCGCTATCAAGAAGATCAAAGTTGACAAATCTTATCACCTGTGAATTCTCACCGAGCGCAAGTTACAACTCCTATTAATTATTTTAGTTGAAGTTCATTCACCTACAGTAAGTCAAACAATTTTTAACTTTTTAACATCGAGTGATTTCAATTACTCAAAATGGTCAACTTGTGCGCTAAATGCAACACCAGCGTCAACCGCCAAAACAATCCAGGGTTGGTTTGCGGAGGACCATGTCAACATTATTATCATTATAAATGTGGATCAGTAACGCCAGCAGATAAAAATGCTTTGATTTCGCTTCCTAATTTGAAATGGATATGCAGTAATTGTCAGTCATCATCTACATCACTTCCTCCGACGCAAGATCCTAAATCGCCTAACACTGTGAGCGATATTTCCAACGCAAACCAATACTCATTATCCGACGTTATGGACAGCCTTGCTGAACTTAAACGGTCGGTTGAATTTTGTTGCAACAAAATTGATGATTTTGAAGTCAAACTGAAAGCGATCGGGGATAAAGTTGCTATTATCGATAAGATACAGACTGAATGCGATATGTTAAAAATTAAAGTTGCTGATTTGGAGCAAAGAACTCGTCTAAACAACCTTGAAATCGTTGGAATACCTCAAAAACAAAACGAGAACTTAGTTCAAGTTATGAAGAAAATAGGTGATAAAATCAAGTGTCCAGTTACAGAAAACGATTTCGATGCCATACATCGTGTCACACCTTTCAACTTCGAAGAGTCTAAAACCAAAAATATTATTGTGCGATTCATATCTAGACTAAGAAAAGACGATTTTATAGCATGTGCGCGGAAGTTCAAAAAACTGAATACGACCCTTATTGACTTTTCTGAGAACAATGCAGTATTTATTAATGATCACTTAAGTCCCCAAAATAAATTGCTTTTATCACAAACTAAAACTGCAGCTAGAAAATATAATTATAAATATGTATGGGTTAAATCAAGTAAAATTTTCGCTCGTAAAACTGATTCCTCTGCCATTGTGATTATTAACAGCAATAATGATATCTCCAAACTTAAATAAATTATATTAGTATGTTAATTGTTATAGTTCTGACCTTTACAATGGCGACAAATATAAACATATATTACCAAAATGTTAGAGGTATCAAATCAAAACTTAATGACATATACAATAATCTATCTGCCAGTGATTATGATATTGTGATATTTACCGAAACTTGGTTGAATAGTACAGTGTTGGACTCGGAAATTTGTGACACTAATAAATATCTTGTGTATCGCAGAGACAGAGACGATCCGCTTAAATCTAAAGGAGGTGGCGTTTTAATTTTAGTGTCGATCTCATTTAATTCTAAAATTCAATTATCGTGGTGTTCTTCAGCTGAAGATATCTGGGTGTCAATATCTCATTCGAATTTTAAAATACACATCTGCTGTGTGTACATTGCTCCATTAGCCAGCACTGAAACTTATTCCAGTCATTTTAATAAAATAAGTGAACTCTGTGCAACATATTCCGACGACTTCTTCTTCATCGCAGGTGACTACACCGATTTTAGCAAAGCATTTGATCGGGTCCACCATCCTACATTAATCAATAAACTAAGAGTATTGGGGATTCATGGTTCCTTATTACGCTGGATCGATTCATATATAACTAATAGATCACAATTAGTTTGTTGTAATAATTTCAAATCGAAAATAATTTCTGTTTCTTCTGGTGTTCCGCAAGGGTCTCATATAGGCCCTTTGCTCTTCAATTTATTTATTAATGACATTTGCAACTGTTTTGTACACTCGCAGTTTTTGTTATATGCTGATGATTTAAAGCTTTTTAATACTGTAACTAAACCTGATGACTGTGTTAAGTTACAAAACGACCTTAACAATTTACATGAATATTGTTTAATATTTCTAAATGCTATGTCATGAATTTCACAAGAAACCATGAAATTATTTCGTTCAATTACACTATTAACAACACTGCCTTGGAGATCAAATCCGTGATCAGGGACCTAGGTGTCACTTTTGATTCAAAACTGTCGTTCAATCAACATATAGAAAAAATAGTAAAGGATTCCTTCCGTACTCTTGGTTTTCTGATAAGATGCACAAAACATTTCAAAAAATTAAAATCTATCAAATGTTTATACTATTCTCTTGTTCGAAGTAAACTTGAATACGCTTCTGTCATTTGGAACCCTTTTTACAATAAAAATGTTTCCTTAATAGAAAGTGTTCAGAAAAGATTTGTGAACACGATTTGTTATAAATTTAAAATAAATATGTCATGTTATATTAGGAGACTGGAACACTTCAATATGACAACATTGGAGAATACGAGATGTTTAACAGATATGATATTTCTATATAAATTATTTAACAATATGTTATATTCTAACTGTATAATATCATTCTTCAATATATATACTCCACGGAAGATAACAAGATCAAATAATCTATTTTTGCTCCCATTAACAAACACAAATAATTTTAAAAATTCACCGTCAAACAGAATTATGTACACCTATGATATCAAATTTATTCATATTGATTTGTTCCATCTATCTCTTAATAGCTTCAAAAAGGCTGTTAAATTCGCATTGTCTTAATTACTATCATATATTATTATAAACTTAATGTATTACTTTAAATTTAATGTACTTTTCTAATTATCTTTTGAACTTTTGTATGTCTTCTGTAAACTATATTTTGTTTTCTATGGCTAATCCGTGAGAACCTATTATTGGTATTTATACTGTTGGTTCTCTTATTTCTATAAATAAATAAAATAAATAAATAACGTGTGAGTGTACAAAAAAACGAGGCGCGCAGCGCCGAGTGATTTAAGTACAAAGCACAGTTATTAGACTTTCGAGCGAGTTATGTACACTATTTTTCAGACGACCACTAAATATTTAAAAAAACAATTTACAAGAGCAATGCTGTTACACTTTGACAGCTGATGCGTTTTTGTAGATGAGCGTTGACGTTTGATGTTTGATGTATTGTGATACCAATTGTATTAAGGTAGTACTAGCGTGAAATTTTGTTTGCAGATTTGAATGAAATTTGGTGCACGTAAACATTGGATAATCATACGCATCCTGTTAAAATATAAAACACATTCATCGTCTCACAAATATATTAGCTTGTAAAGTTGAGTTCTTATACACGGGGCTTATGGCGATCATCACTCAGAATCGCACATATTTGGTTTGTGTATCTGTACCTCTAAAATTTTGCAGTTTCATTTGAAGAACTAGTATGATGTTCTAGAACTATCCATGTATATTGTGTCAGAAGGAGAAAGTTTTTTATCGTTTAGTAATGGATATATAGCCATGCAAAGCCTTGTTTTTAACGAAAAATTAAGAATCCCAATTTATAATGGCAACATCACACGGTGGTACGGTATTTGAAAATTCACTAGACCAACAACTTGTTAACAATTCATGATATTTTTTATATTTTTTTGAGCGTAAGTTTCGCCACTCGACAATCGATGGCGCCACCGTCACACTAGTACTACCTTAACCGTAATGCCAAAATATTAAATAATGCTAAAATATTAGTAAATAAGTAATTATTAATTTAAAAAAATAAGATTTATGTGTGCAAACGTGTTGTAAAATCTGTCAAACCTTGAATTGAAATAATAATACAAATTCTTTCATTTATTTTATTATTTTCTTTCATCGTAACGCCATCTGTTGTCAATCAGTGGAACTTCACCTGATATGTTAGAAATGTGCGCTATACTAACATATCAGTGTAGATATTTTATTTTCAACTTTCTGTAGTAGTTTATAATGTTGTTATGGTTACTTTCAGAAGTGGTCGTCTGAAAAAAGTATCAGCATCTGTTTTGTATTTCATTCGTCTAAAATCACCTCTCATAACACTTGTCCGCATTGGGACTGGATGAGCTAGGTTGGTTGAGAATGTATTTATATATGTGAGGGTGTGTGTGTGGTAGTTTGCGGTGGGCACATAATTGTTGGGGTGACTTTTAATAGCCCCCGCACTGTGTGATAATATCGCAGACGATTTGACTATTTCATTCTATTAATACTCTTTGACAAATGGCTCTCGGGTTTAACAGAGCCCACACTATTAGGGGTCAATTTGCCACTCACCAATAAATTATTGCATGATGGCTTTCAAACATGCTTAGGCTTGATTTATTAAATGTCCTATATTCAATATAGATTCTCGTATTTCATATTTACTCATATTATATTATTACTACACGTTGATCCTGATTTATCCGTAGTCAATTTAAATGTAGGTAAACAGAACTGCATCACAGATAAAATATACGTCTAACCATGACCAACTTCATTAAATTGCACTACTGAAAGACTTGACTTACTTCTTTAATGAAATTATATTTATTTTCAATATTGTGTTACTTATGGAATGCCGTTTTACTTTTTATTTACACAAAATTGCGTATTTACATATTATTAACATTTCTCAAGATTGAATTTAAAGCAAATCATCAAATTGACTTTAGTCATTTTTGTTTTAATAAATATTATCTCAATATGAAAATATGCTTATATCATAATATGAAAGTAAAAATGTTTGTGTTAAATTTGTTAAACTGAGTTGTAAATGAAAGTCAAATATTTCGATATAACTTAATATGTGATTAATGTTTTTCTACGTGAAATTTATAACAGTTTGTAATGTGGTTTTCACAAAACTAACATTACAAAATATGAAACATAATACTCGTATATTTCAATATCACAAAAATAGAATACGAACGAAGATAGAAAACAGTATACTACTATATGGAATGTATTCCTGTCTCTTTCTTGTAATATTCAACATGGATTTAATGTGATGTCAAAAATGCTGCTTAAACATTTAACACGATACTTTTTGAATCTTAAAAGCAAATTTAGATTAAAATTGTATGCCTTCAATTTATGCATGTACAATATTGCTAAAAGAGCTCATAGGTTTTTATAAAATAATACTTATAAAATGTTGTTACTTGAAAATAATGTCTTACTTTAAAAATGTGTAACTCAAAATATTTTATATATAAATTTATGATACTTTGAAACTACATATCAAATCTTACTAAGCTGAATTTTACATCAAGCATTGTGTTTAAATATGAAAAGTGTCAAGAACTGTTTATTTTGAAGCGCTACCACTAACATCTTTCAATTCCATGTATGTTATTACATCATTTATATCTGCAATATTTAATATATTTAAAGAAACTTGGTCTTGAATATAATGTAACTCTGAAGTTTGAAGTTACATAATATGGAAGTATGGTGCTGGAAGTGTTGTACAATTGTATACTGTAATATTAAATTCGAGTGTTGAATATATTAAGCAAATAAAATATAAATATAAAACGAATGTGTACGTGGAATGGTACCTAAGTACAAAATATTTTCATGTGTCATATTATTTAAAATAACAAATTTTGTTAGTACAATATTACAAGTCTAACTTATATAATACTATTAAAATTCAAATCCCATGTATAAAACGTAATCACAAATATTTATACATATCTGTCTATTCAACTGAAACAAAATTTGTTACTTGACAAAAAATGTAAATATAAAACTTTAGACTCTCATAAAATGTAAGTTCATGATTTTAAACATACATAATATGAGAGTTGAAAATATTAGACTATCATAATATTATCTAATGTCAAAAAAGTGGTGGGGAATTACCGACAGCGCCCACAGCTGTCAGTGATTGTCCTTTCGGGTTTCACCGCTAGATTGCGCTGAACGCAGAGTGAAAAATACAATTTATTTATAATTAATAAATACAATTAAGTATAAGACCTTAGCTCCTGTTATTTTAAATCCGGAAATTAGGTGTACATTGCAATTTAATCAATTTCCAACCTTTAATTTGTACTTGTTTTATAATTCATATTTATCACACCTTCGAAATTCACTTCTGTCCAGACATGCCCTGCCATCTATTATCTGGCTTATAAATTAATTTCTATTCCCCCACTACTAAAGTGACATTAGATAATTTTATGTAAGTTTGAAATTATCAACTTCCATATTATGAGCGTCTAATATTTCCAAATCACATATTTTGTAGGTTTAAAAATTTCAACTTCCATATTATGAGAGTCTAATATTTCAAACTCACATATTTTGTAGGTTTAAAAATTTCAACTTCCATATTATGAGAGTCTAATATTTCCATTTTAAATATTATGTAGGTTTACAAGTTTCAACTTACATTTATTTTTGTTCTACAGAATTCATACTAATGATTCACAAAAATTGCATGTTTTATATTTTGCTATTACATTTTAATTTAAAGTATAAAAGTGATACCTAAAAAGAATTTATGTTGTAATGTTGTAACTTATGGAAGTATACTTAAAATGTAAGTTAATAGATCAACTTACAAATTTTTTCCTGTTTTTATATGAATCATTGCAGAAGATGCCTTGATTAAATTGAATATGATTAAAATTGAATGTTGATAAATTGTTATTTGCATCTATATGAACATTTAAAATAATTTCATACATTTTTGCTGGTTTTCTCTAATATTAATAAAGAAAATTACTTCAATAAAAAGTAAAACGGCATTCCATAGTTACTAAAGAGAAGAAATTAATATTTTAAATATCTTATAAAAATACATTAATGTAATAGAACTTACACTAATGTTTATTAAAATACACAACGTTCACCGTGACGACAGTGACGGATTAAAATATTTTTCCGGCAAGAAAGTATTTACTTTCCTGATCAATTTTAGTATGGAAAGTAGATTTTTACAAAAACAGTCAAGTAAAGTACGTATCAAAGGCTACAACAAAAATAGCAGTCTGGTAAAGTTCAAAATAGTCTGGTAAAGATTTTACCTGACTGTTATTTTTGTTGTTACCTTGGACACGTAATCTTTACCTGACTGTTTTGTATTTTGTATATATATATATATATACAAATCATATAAAAAATTTAATAATTTGAATTATTTATGAATAATTATTGGTTAAATTAAACGGTTTCAGAAAAAAACAGTATTGGTTGAGAGCGCGACGATAACGACATCTGACGGCCACATTAAATCGTGTGCCGGAAAGTTCACCGAAAATAATTCACCGAATACAATTCACCGAAAAACAATTCACCGAAGTAACAATTCACCGAACAAACAATTTGCCGAAATACAATTAATCGAAAAACATATTCATCGAAATGATAATTAAACTGTAGTATTTTTAATGTTCCTTAGAACTGGTAGAAGAATGCAGGCATTTAGAAAAGGATACTTACCGTAAATTCCGAATATTTGAATATTATCCATTACATTAAATATCGTTAATTATTGCAGGGTTAATGTAATGATTGAATCCGCTTAAATTTGTTTAAGCTGAGACAGTTTCTAATGACATTACTGCACTTGCGCTTGTATAGTACTTATAATAGCATCGCTGCCAATATGTTATTAGGATTTATTCAAATAGAGCAGTACGTGAGCGGCCAAGACGGCGAGGACAGAGCATCTAGTTCAAAATTACAACAAGAATAATATACATGAGTATTTACGTGGCATAGCAAATAATTTATGTTATTAATGTAAAACATATAGTTTTATAAAAATGAAATAAGGCATGACAAAAGAATCAATTTTCTATTTTTAAATACGCCTGCATTTTGCTGCCATTCATAAGCCTGAATAAAGCATAAAGGAAAATTAATTAGCATTTCGGTGAATGATATTTCGGTGAATTGTATTTCGGTGAATTGCTATGTCGGTGAATTGTTTTTCGGTGAATTGCTATATCGGTGAATTGTTTTTCGGTGAATTGTATTCAGTGAATTGCATTCGGTGAACTTTCCTAGACCCCATTAAATCATGCTCTATAACCGTTGATTCATACAAGATTTTATCTAAATTTGATAAAAACAAGATTTAAAAAAATCTAAATGTCTACAATTTCTGTTTTTAAGAACTAAAAATATTACAAAATGTATTATTTAAGTTTATATATATATCAAGTGATATTGTAAAAGCCGTACAAAATGAAGAAATCTAAGAATTGTGTTTATTAAAATGATACATTTTTCTTATTTTTGTATTTCTTATTTCGCAACTGGTTAGTAATTTTTTATAAGGGTAAAAGAGATGTAAATGATTATGAATGAATGACGAATAATAATAATAAATAATTGAGATGTTTGAATTTTTGCAGTATTCTTTCAATGATTTTACGTTTATTTTGCCCTTCGCGATCGCTGCAGTCGATTCGGCTGTCCCCACCATGTCTCTGTACCTAGCGAATACATAATACGTCAGTAAAGTGTTTTTACTTAACTTAGCGAATTAAAATACTCGTAAAATATCACTTTTCTGATTTATTATGTAATATATTATTTTCTGAAACCGGCAAGAAAGTGCCTACTTTCCTCACCAATTTTAGTATGGAAAGTAGATTTTTACTAGAACAGTCAAGTAAAGTACGTATCCAAGGCTACAACAAAAATAACAGTCTGGTCAAGATTTTATCTGACTGTTATTTTTGTTGTAACCTTGGATACATAGTCTGCTGTCAGTACAATTCATATACAAAAATTGAAACATTTTGAATTATTTATGATTAAATATTGATCAAATTAAACGGTTTCAGAAAAAAATAGTATACATAATACGTCAGGAAAGTGTTTTTACTTGACGCAGAGGATTAAAATACTCGACCTGTGGCCTTATATTTCAAACAACCGCGTCGTCAAGTAAAATATCACTTTCCTGACTTATTCTGTAATATACTATTACCAAAACAGTCAGGTAAAGTACGTATCCAATGTTACAAAAAAAAAACTAGTCAAGTAAAGTACAAAACAATTTGGTCAAGTATTTACCTGACTGTTTTGTATGTTAATTATTGATTAAATTGAACGGTTTCAGAAAAAATAAGTCAGAAGTGTATTATTATTTTCCTGACTTATTATGTATTATATTACTACTAATATAAACTAGTACGAGGTGGGGCTATCAAATAACGAGACTGACGCAGCTACAGACGAAGTACGCATGCATCAAACACCAGCGACCGTCAGTTTTTTAGCGTGAAACTTTCTCTTTCGAATGCAGTACCTCTCGCTTCTGTAAACAAATCCATATAGCCGTAGCATTCGTTCTCATTAGAGTTGTTTTTTTGTTTCACCGAAAAAATGTTAAATTAATTTCACAAGAAACTTGGCAAAACTACTACTGAAGCTTATAATTTATTGAAAAAAGTACCCGAATTGTGGAAGGACAAGTCATGGTTTCTCCATCAAAGCAATGCGCTGGCTCATTCCGCAATGTCTGTCAAGAGATTTCTAGCCAATTACAGCATCCCAGTGTTGGACCATCCGCCTTATTCGCCAGATCTTGCACCGTGTGACTTCGATCTGTTTCCTAAGTTGAAATTTGCCTTAAAAGCAACAAGATTTGAGCTTTGAAAGCGAAATCGGCACGCGTTCTGAAGGAACTGACAGAAGAAGACTTCCAGCACTGTTTCGAACAATGGAAGATTCGCATGGAGCATTGTAGGGATAGAGGAGGCGTGTATATTGAAAGTGATAATAAATAAATAGGTATGGAATCAAAATAAAATGTTAAAACAGCGTCAGTCTCGTTATTTAATAGCCACACCTCGTATAAAACAAATTGCAAGCACTTTACGTCAATAGCAATAAAAGAGTAGGCAAAAAATTTGGAATTATTTTTATTAATTTTATTAAATTACGCTTTCAAAATGAAGTAATCCATATTAAATAAGATATAGGGATATTGGCAGTATTGTTATATAAAATTTAGCCCCATAATTTTTTGCCGGACACGAAAAGAAACTTTTTAATACTTTCAGAAATAATAATAAATTGCATATAAAAAAAGAAAGTAATGCATCGGCTTTGCCAAGCTCCAACACTTATCTTCTCGACGGTACAAAGTTGTCGGTTGTAAACAAAGCCGTTAGATATCGCTAACGTCAAGTCGAGGTTGTACAGAGTTCACATCACATCACAGCGAAACCGAGCGGTTACAACAATGGCTGTAATATCGCTTTGTGCGCGGTGTATTCGTCTGTCAATATTTGTCCGCACACCGCACTGAAATAAATCTGCAATTGCGGCGGCGGGGAGAACTGCGGGGGTGGCAAGCAATGGCTGATAATGAAAATGCTGAGGGTGTATTTCAACCACTATCACTTCGACCTGGAATAGTACCTCTTGTAGAAAAATTAAAATAAATAAATATATAATGGGCATTTCAAGACTTTTTTGAATTTTTTATATATTAATCTACATAATAAAATAATTATACCCCAAATTTTTATTTTTTTTTGTTTAAGCATGATAAAAATATTTAAACTTTCGAAACAAACGAATATGACGTAGTTGCATATTAGCTTAAAGAGAGACAGATAAGACAGAGATAAATAACAGGTAACTTCAGGTAACGTGTGTCGTTGTCATAGAATCCTCAGACAAAATATAACTAGACGGATAACAACGGCGTTTGTTGTAAAGCAGAAAGGGATCGAATAACTGGTTGGTGAGGCGGATGCGCGGCAAGGAGCAACTTGCATAACATCAAAGTGTACTCGCTCCTTGCCGCGCATCCGGCGAACCAAAAAGTTATTCCATCCCTTTCTGCTCCACAACACTTCAACACTGCATTGACTTGAATACGGCATAATTCGTCTAGTATTATACGTCATTGGTAGAATCGTAGAATGCTGACTGCTTATTTCTTCTTCGTCTTCCTCTCAGTGAAATTGAACACCGACAAACGTTTCAGACAAAGTTCTGTGATTGGCTTAATGCAACTACGTAATTGCAATATGGCAGTGCGAAATACAAATGAGCGATTTGAATTATTCAACTTTAACTTTCATATTTCAGCAATAAAGATATCATTTATGGTATGATTTTATATTGTATTAAATATGATGTACGGTCAAGAATTTATTTTAATAAATATATATTAAAAAGCTCTACCACTTGAATTCCCCATTACATCTTCTACCTATTGCTGGGTATGGCACTCTGCTGAAGCAGATCTCGGTAAGTGATATATTTTTGCGCGTAAAGTGCGGTTACCAGCCGTCAGATCACGGCCTCCAGATGTTAGTTGAGGGGGAGCCACAGGGGTAATTTTAAATTGGTGAAATGTTTTGTTGGCTGTGGGGATCGAACCAGGGTTCTTTGGATCTACAAGCCGACTTGATACCACTGAGCCATTACCCCATCCTGTAGAAAAATAAAATGCATTAAATGTGGTTAGCTGATCATGTTTTAACTACGTGAAAATGTTGAGTTTAAAATTTAAAAAAACGCATTCAAGAAATTTTAAATTTTTCACCGTTCAATATTTAAAGTGGTATTTAAATTGGTATCGAGTTGGCCTGTGGATCCTGAGAACCCTGGTTCAATTCCCACAGCTGACAAACATTTTCAACACATTAAAATTACCCCTGTGGCTCCCTCTTCACTAACTTCTTTGATGACCGTGATTTGATGGTTGGTAACCGCACTTCACGCGCATAAATATATCATTTACTGAGATCTGCTTCGGTAGAGCACCACACTAAGTAGCGTTCGATTTGCACCAAATCTCAGTTCATCTCACCTCACCTCAGTTTGACAGCTTTTTTGTGCTGTTCTATTTGCACTAACATAACTGAGATCAAGTGAGACACTCACTTCCCCCCTTGCCGATGCTGCACTACCTATTTCACTGGTGCGTACTGAGATTTTCTACTCAGTTAGAGTGGGGGTAGAATTCGTTATGTTTTGTTTGTAGTTTGAATATTTGGAAGTTATTTAATATTTTTTTTAAATTGTACATGTTATTATAAATCATGTCTCACAGCTAACTGCCAACAAAAACATCAAGCAAATCATGTGTTGTCCGCGAAATGATACTACAACGTTCGTCACGTAACCGACTCAGTTCAGGACCTGTCAAAACCCGTTCGATTTGTGATCGAAAAAATATCATCTCATTTCAGAGAATCTCAACTCAGTTGAAATGAACTGAGGTGAGATTGTTTGCAAATCGAACGCTACTTTAGTAATGGGTGAAAGGCGTTTGTCAGCTGTGGAAATCAAACCCGGGTTCTCAAATCCACAGGCCGACTCGATGCCACTGAGCCACATACCACATATTTAATATACATCTAATATACTGGGTGTCTTAAATGTGTCCACCGAATAACAAAGATTGTTGTATCATTCGAAAGATATCATTTTTCTGAATCCAACGATGTTAAATACATTTAAATTTAGTTGTACGAGGGCAGGGTGAAAAGTCCCTGCAAAATAAAACAGATGACGCCACAATCGCAAATCTCATGTGGCATTTGTGATGTACCATCTTTAACTAAAACGCATTAAAATTTTCAGACTGATATGTCATTCAGTTCTGTTTTGACACCCATCGAAAGCAAGCAGCCTTGAAGATTTTTGAAACCATGGAAAAAAGTGAATTTCGCGTCTTGATTAAACATTATTTCTTACGTGGAAAAAACATTACGCAAACCAAAGCATCGCTTGTTAAACATTATGGGGACTCCTCACCATCGATTGGAACGATTCACAAATGGTTTACTGATTTTCATTGTGGTAGTATGACCACAAAGGACGCCGAACGTTCTGGTCGTCCAATTGAGGTTACAACGCCAGAAATCGTCGATAAAATCCATGGTATGATATTGGACGATCGGCGAGTTAAAGTGCACGAGTTTGCTGAGGCTATGAGCATGAGCATCTCAACCGAACGGGTACGGAACATTTTGCATAAATTTTTGGATATGAGAAAGTTATCTGCCAGATGGGTGCCGCATTGTGGACAACGCACCGGCGCACAGGTCCGCAGTTGCAATGGCAAAATTGCATGAATTGCGCTACGAATTGGTTCGTCATCCACCATATTCTCCAGATTTGGCCCCCTGCGATTTTTTTATCAAACTTGAAGAAATGGCTCGGCAGAAAAAGATTTGGCTCCAACGATGAGGTCATCGCTGAGACAAACGCCTATTTTGAAGGATTGCCAAAATCGTATTATTTGGAAGGGATCGAAAAATTAGAAAAACGTTGGACGAAGTGTATCAAGCTACAAGGAGATTATGTTGAGAAATAAAATATGTTTTGGCCAAATAAATTATTTCTTGTTTCATTTTTCAGGGACTTTTCACCCTGCCCTCATAATTTGAGCCCGTAAATTAATTTTTAAATTTTGATAATTCATCGATTTATTACATTTTTTATCGAAAATAAATATCGTTACCTTATAACAGTTTTGTTTTGATTCAAGCGATTTATTTGATGCCAAAAGAAAACAGTAGATATCATTAAATAATTTCAGCATATCTGAAATGCAGAGTGATCAAAAGGAATTGTTACAGTTGGCAATACAATTCCGGAGATCTTTTTATTTCACAGTTGGAACAACGCTAGGTAAAGGCGGAAATGCTATTTGACATTTCTAATAAATACAAATAGGTTATGTCAGGCCTAAGGCCGTGTTCGGATAGACCACGGGCGTGTGACGTCACGATTTTAGATGTGCTCCGTAACTGTCAAACGAGTGACTCTCACATCAGTATTAAATGTACGATTTAGACTGTATAGATAGAATATATTTTTAACAAGTATATGTACATATAATTCCAAAACTGACAAGTTTCTATTTTGTGCCTCATTTTATGCATGACAAAGTGTGTGATTTATTTTATCAAGTGAAACGTAATTTGAAGATTGTGTCGCGAGTGCATACTTTTACAATTTTATACTGTTTATATATTTAATATATAGAAAATAAATGTTTAAAAACAATTTTATATGTTTACTTCATAGTGTAAAGCCATGTAATTACTATAATATACAATAGTGTTACTTTTATTGAAGTTTGAACAGTTCATTTTAGGTTACATTTTCCAAATCAACTAATTTCGTTAAAATTTTTAATATTTTACTGTAGTATTTATTTTTTTTTCATTTATAATTGTTGTGTTTTTGATTGTAGTGGAAATTAGAAAGAATCGACAAAACGAATGTTTAAGCTACTATCAGAAATGAATCAAAAGGGAAAAGGACTCTTTGGCTCTGAAATAGCAATAACAATATAAAAAAGGTAATATAAAATATTGTCATAATCACAATATTACAAGACCTAGGGCAAGAACGGAAGGAACGTCGATTTGTTTGATTACAACAATGTATTCATGCAACAAAACATTGGTTACAATAACGTGTTTTAATATAACATGATTCGCATTTATAACAGTAACCGTCAAAACCTAAAGAAAACTAAATATAAATGTTTTGAATTACTGTTTCAATTTTTTTATATTGTAATATTCAACATATCTTGAGCCAAAAACTTTGACCTACCTTCCTTTTCTCTTTTAATTCAATTCAGATAGTATCATAGACATTCGTTTTATCGATTCTTTGAAATTTCCACTACGATCGAAAACACAATAACAATTATAAATGAAAAAAATTAAATACTACAGTAAAATATTAAAAAAAATTAACGAAATTAGTTAATTTGTAAAATGTTAACGTAAAATGAACTGTTCAAACTTCAATAAAAGTAACACTATTGTATATTATAGTAATTACTTGGCTTTACACTATGAAGTAAACATATAAAATTGTTTTTAAACATTTATTTTCTATATATTAAATATATAAACACAATAAAATTGTAAAAGTATGCACTCGCGACACAATCTTCAAATTACGTTTTACTTGATAAAATAAATCACACACTTTGTCACGCATAAAATGATGCACAGAATAGAAATTTGTCACTTTTGGAATTATATGTACATATACTTGTTAAAAATATATTCTATCTATACAGTCTAAATCGTACATTTAATATTGATGTGAGAGTCACTCGTTTGACAGTTACGGAGCACATCTAAAATCGTGACGTCACACGCCCTTGGTCTATTGGTAATATTTAGTATTAGGACATTAGGATTTAGAGCTAGAGATCTGTCGTGAATTCGAATACATACTATAGACATTTGTTATTTGAATTTTGAACTTGAATAAAAATTCTTTGACAAATAATAATAAATATTTATTGTATCACATACTACATATGAAGTATGTAGAAGTCATATTTAGAATAAATATTATAAAATATTTCGTTTTTACACAAACAAACTTTTCACCTTGACTTGACACAACGATCATATGCACAGACGCCATTTATTTAATGAATTAGGGAACCCTGTAAAAACCTAAATACTTAAGTCCCAATATCCCAAATAATGACGTCATTAGTGTTTAATTTAGTACACTATCTAGTATTAGTATTCTAAATATCGGAACCCGAACGTACCCTGACACCTAATAGGATTTTGACTTTTTGAGTAATAGAAATACTTTAGAAATAAACGTAATAATAAAAGTACTCAAATTTAACTTTAAATTTTCAAATGTCACTGTCAACAACAGGAAATGAATTTATGTATCAGGCATACCAATTTCAAGTAGTTTTTTTTATTGCCAACTGTAACAATTTCTTTTTAATCACTCTGTATAATGAAATATTGTGACTGGACGTGCTGCGAGTGGTTGAAATAAACGCATTTTACAGCGGCGGAAGTGCGCGGTGGGGGTAGGAAGTGATCAGAGAGGGGATGACAGAGTCTCTGGCGGGGAAATCACTCAATAAATCGCTCGGTGGAACCGCCTACGCGCATGCGTCCCGCCTTGCTGCCAGGATGCGCACATCGCCTGTTAAGCAATTTGAATATATTTTTGAAATTGTATTTGCATAACTTGATCACATTGCGATGGATTTCGGTTCAAATTTCAACGTGAATAAATTGTGGGAATTACATTTTTGTATGTAGATAAAAGTACAGGGTTGGAATCGGTGGAATTTTATTTAGATAATTCAATTTATGTACTCCTATATGTGTGAGAGTTGGTTGTTGCTTATAAGTCATAAATAATAAAAATAAACACAATGTTACTGGTTGTTTATTCACAAAAATGTCAAATGTTTCCACCATGAAATACTGGCCTTCATCAGTGACTGGATCACAAATAATAAGTGACAAAATAACAAAATAACAAAAAACAGCTTTCAGAATAGCTAAAGTCAAAGGTATAAATAATTAGAACACGTGGAACCGACAGTCAACAAAATTTTTTTATCACAATGACTTTAGCTATTATGATAGCTGTTTTTTGTTATTTTGTTATTTTGTCACTTTTATTTGTGATCCAGTCACTGATGAAGGCCAGTGTTTCATACAGGCAGCGGAAAGTTATATAGGTAACCATGGGACTGTGTTTATAGTTAGACTTCCACCTAAGGAATGGCGCTGATAGTCTTTATGTAAAGACATCCATTTTAGATAACTACAATATCGGCAATCATTGGTTACTAGATTGTTCCTGTAGTTGTCATTTGTATATATTTCAAATTTTTTAATCTGTCAAATATCCAATTAATTTTTATTTGTAAAATAATTTCATATAAATAATGTCATCAACTAATATCAATTGTTGTGTAAAAAACTGCACTGCTATTGGTAAGTAAGTGATCATATAATAAATAATATTTAGATGAGGAAGTCACAATATATTTTCAAGTTCAGAAGAGTTGGATAAAACTGCGATTGTATACAGGTGAATATTTTAATAAATATTTATATTGTAATAATGAATTTTTATTTTATGTAGTTTAAATAAATATAAAATAATAATAAAGATTACAAGTTGCCTATATATGCATATCGGATTGCCTATATGTATGACTTTAGTTAGATTTCCACTACTCAGATGGCGCAAAATACAGTCCCAGTGCGTAACATGGCAGTTTCTTATCTATAGTAGTATATTATGATTTGTGGTTTCATGGTGATAACATTTGACTGTCAAATGTTACCACCAAAATGTAAAATTTTGACATTTTTGTGAATAAACAACCAATAACATTGTGTTTATTTTTATTATTTATGACCTATTAGCATCAACAAACTCAAACACTTTATAAAATTAAGGTCAACCACATCAAGTTTTCTCCTTATACATATGTAGAAGAATTATTAATTTTTATTACCGTTCGGTAGTTGCATATTACGAAGCGTTTTACACATTTTGGAAGCATAAATCAGGAAAAATGGGATAGCTAGCTCAGTGATATGAAGTCGGCCTGTGGATTCTGAAAACCCTGGTTCGATTCCCACAGGCGACAAACAATTTTCATAATTTCAAAAAGCTACCCCTGTGGCTCCTCCACCACTAACATCTTTGAGGGCCGTGATTTGACGACTGGTAATCGCACTTCACGCGCAAAATATATCACTTATCGAGATCTACTTCGGCAGAGTGCCACACCTAGTAATGGGTAGACGGCGTGATGATATATATATTTTTTTAATCAGAAAAATATAGATCCAAGATATCTAGAATTTTTATCAAATAGAAAATCGCAAAGTTTTTGAAATGGAGTTTGTAGAAGAGAAGAACTATAGGATTTACGTTAGCTGAGGCTGTGGAAGAAAGCGTGCGAAACATCTTGCACAAAGAATTAAAGATGTGAAAGCTCTGCGCAAGATGGGTGCCGCATTTGCTGAATGCCGATCAAAAGCAAATGCGAAAACGAAAAAATCATCTTTTACCAGGACAACGCACCTGCACACAAGGGTGCGTTGGCGATGGGAAAACTGCTCGGCCATCCTCCATATTCTCCTGATTTGACAACCTCAGATTTCTAACTGTTCCCAAACTTGAAGAAATTTGTTTCTGAGAAGCGCTTCTCGTCCAATGAAGAAGTTGAGAGGGCCGTAGATGAATATTTTCACAGCCTTCCAGACTCTCACTTCCGAGAAGGAATATTGATGTTGGAGAAACGATGGACCAAGTGTGATGAAGTATGAAGTATGTAGAAAAATAAAATCATTTTTGAACTGAAAATCGCAGTCTTTCATTGCCAGGCCGAGGACTTTTCACCATACCCTCGTATATTGCTCTGTTCGGACTGTACGAACAAAAATGAAGTAATTTGCGATTACAGTCGTCAGGCAGTCGGTTTTGCTAAGCAATGTTCTTTATTTAATAAATTTCATATCTTCTGCCTGATTAAATTTCTATGTACATACGTTTCTATATGTGCAATGCACATGAAATTTTAATCTCATTGTCGTTGCATAGTTGATATACCTCAGTGCCGAGCTACAGTCTGTCTAGATCTAGTCTGGAAACATCATATAACATTCCTTCTTGCTCGAAGACATCGCATTGCTAGCAACGACAACAAACATCAATAATGCAAGCACATAACACAACACCCAGACACTGATAATAGTCATACAGCATACAACTTCACCAGCATATGGTCATCAAATCTTAGTCTGGTTTGGTATTTTCGCAAAATACTGTTATATATTTTTTGTGAAATTTATATTTGCGTTTGATACACAGTTACGTAATAACAAAGAAATCGCACAGTTGTAGGAAAAATGATATTTACGTTTGATACACAGTGACTAATAGTGGAATTCTGTGATAAATCTATGTTTATACGGGACAGCAGAAAGTTATATAGGTAACTATGGGACTGTGTTTATATACCTAAGGAATGGCGCTAATAGTCTTCCATTTTACGTAACTATTATATCGGCAATCATTGGTTACTAGATTGTTCCTGTAGTTATCATTTGTACGTATTTTAATTTTTTTAATCTGTCAAATATCCAATTAATTTTTATTAGGGCCGAGATATCCACTTTCTAATAAAGTTCCTAATAAATTTATTTAGCTACTCGTAATAAATATATTTTGCTGATATCCACTACCTTATAAATTTTATTTAGCTAAAAAAAATATTTATTAGCTACATTTGTTATTAGCTACTTCAACCTCCTAATAAAAAACAAAAGATTCAATTGTCATGTCAATTTATATATAAAATAAAAAAATATTTTCTATTACTGTATCAATTTCTTATTAAAAGGGTATGCCTGGAAATAATATATTTATATACGAGGCTACAAGGATTATCATTGATATTTTAGTTGAATTTTGATATATTGGATGAAATTATAGAGATACATGAAATGGGGTAGGCATGGGCGTCCACAGACATTTTTCCAGGGGAGTGGAGGGGGCGAGTCGCAAAAAACTCTCAGATAGATATACATAAATTTCTAAAATATTTTTTTTTACATAACATAAATATAAATACACATAACAAATGGATAAAAAAAATATTTAAATTTGTGAAATAAATTACTAGTCTTTGTCGTCTGGGTTTGAATTGAAGAGGAAAGACAATTTTCGAATAACTCTACCTTAAATTGACACCATTTCTTCAATAAATTCCGATTTAGCAGTTTTACCGTTTTCATTTTCTAATATTTCGTGTCTGTGTAAACTTAAACTTAGATTACTCATTCGTTACGATAAGGAACATGTCGCTAGCTGGCCATAAGAATACAGCTGGAAATTCAGTTTCAGCTTGAATTTATTATCTTCAAACTTATAATTTAATTTTTATTTTATTTATATATACATATACAGTGTGGTGGCCACGACTCTCGAACACAGGACTTTAACATGTAAAATCATATTGTTTTAAATTTCCTGCTTCCTAATTATTTAAAAGAAAAAGCTTCAAATAAAAGTATAAGGGCATAAAATACGAAATTAATTTTGCATGCTTTGTACCGGCACAAATTACATCTAAAATGACTGAAATTGTCTCAAAACTATCGATAGCTATGAAATTGAAACAAAATTAAACAAATTCAATCTGACAAAACTGTCAGAATAAATTCTTTATTTACTATTTCATTTATTTTGACAAATAAAACGTTAAACGTTTGTTTAATTTGGTTTCAATTTCATGCCTATCGATAGTATTGAGGCAATTTTCCTCATTTTCAAATCTAATTTCTGTCGTTACAAAGTATGCAAAATTAATTTTGTTTATTGGTTCAGATGCAGAATTTTATGCACTAAAATTTCTAAATTATAGTTTTATATGTTAAAGTCCTATGTTCGAGAGTAGTAGTCATCAACCTAGTTAAAATCCAGGGGGGGGCGTGTGCCCCTCCTTGCCCTCCCCCTGCGGACGCCCATGGGTGTAGGTGATTCAGTCGGCCTGTGTATTTGAGAACCTCAATTCGATTCCCACAGCCAACAAACAATTTTCACCACATTAAAATTACCCTTGTGCCTCCTGCGTCACTGTAAAATTTGGGGGCCGTGTTCAGACGGCTGGAAAACCCCACTTCACGTTCATAAATATATTACTTACTGAGATCTGCTACGGCTACATTCAATTATGGGTATAAGGCGTGATGATATATTTATTTATATTTACTTTATAAAATTGAAAATTTGGAAAACCCTCACAATGTTCTTATTGTTAATATAGCATTTAACACAATCATATCTCAGACGCAAAGTTTTTGAAGCACGATGAATTGTACAAAACCGTGCATTAAATCTTGCCGCTATTTTTTCCCACTATTCACTTTTTTTGCTATTAATTCACTGCATCTGAATATTCTCTATTACATTTTTTTTATTCTATAGTTATTTCGACTAATAATCTCACTTCATTTATAGTAAACATTACAGATCTTGCACGTAGTCCTGACATTTTGACAGTTATAACAGAATCAAGGAGGTAGAAACAAAATTACAATTATATATTTATTAAAAGTCATAAACAAATTTTGTATTTCTTTCTAACTAATGCTTATCATAATATTCTCTCTTTCTCTCTAAAACATGAACAGTGTTGCAATTTTGACTTATTTATTTATTAGATACCTAATAACAAGTAGACGAAAAAATTGAACTGGATATCTACAAAATAAATATCTTCCTAATAAATAATTTATTTTGCTAATAACTATTAGCTACTTTATTAGGAGGTGGATATCTCGACCCTTAGTGAAATAATTTCGTATAAATAATGTGCAATAGAGAAACAAATATTGGTTAATTGTTAAAAAAATATGATATTTCAATTGTCTGTGTTATGAGAAGCGCTACCAACACGAATAATAAAAAACACCAACTTATATTTTTGACAAGTCGCAGTTTTTAAAAATCTAACAGAATTATAAAATTTCCTGAATTGTAAAAATAGTATAAAGAACACGTTTCATAAGGCCTGTTAACGCACTCGTCATTTGTAAAACTTGCCGCAGAGCGGCTCGTTTCCCAAAGTTGGACTCGTGCGGTAACAGATTGCCTTATGCCTGTTTTACACTGAGCAAGCGCAACCTGCAATTGCAAGATTTACGTTCACCTAGTTGCACCAAAATGTTGCAACTGCAATATAATATTAATTTATTTACAAATTTTTGTCGTTACTAACTTCATATTATATCAGCTTAACCTCTTATATTACTTGTATTATTAACATTTGTTTCATATGTTATATTGCATTGATATACAAATTTATTCTTATAAGTATTTGCACAATTATTTGCAATGCAGTAAATCATTTTAATATCTTTAACCCAACTTTATCGTTTTTGACATTTATAATAAGTTGGTAGCATTCTAACAAACTTAAAATTACTAGAAATAACTAACAGTGGCCTTGCAAGTCTTGCAAAAATTAGAACATGTTCTAATTCGTGCAAGATTGCTTCTTGCACTTGCACTTGCAATTTCTGTAATACACTCGTTCAAGATTGCTTCAACTAGTTGAAAGTTGCAGTTGCACTTGCAAGATTGCTCAGTGTAAAACAGGCATTATGAAATTAGCTCTTTAATATACTATTACAATAGACGATGTATTCCTTACAACAACAAACGTACAATGAGCAGATATCATAACAGTAATAGAAAAAATAATAACCTTCAATCCCGCACCACCATTCCCTCTCATTCCACAATCCTCCCAAAGAATAAAAACAAAACTTGAAGTCACATCGCCAACGACTTCTACCACATCCAGTCTACACCAAGCACACCATCATCCGATTATTGAATTGAGATCCACTACCACCGCTGCTGCTGTAGTGGGGTGAGTTAGGGGTAATTCAATGTATTTGTACCGCCCCTACTTGCTGTCTAGCGGTTGCCATGGTGACGTGGCGGAGCGCGGGGCTTGTAGAATGGCGGCACGAGGGGCGGGGCGAGCTGACAATGTTCTGTGAGGTTTGGATGTGTGTGATGCGACTGAGGTTGACGGTGAGGGTGAGGGTGAGGGAGAATTAGTGAACAAGAGGGTTTTGAGGTGATAGGGCGATATTTCAGAAAGATTAAAATAAAAAATTGTTATAACTGCTGGAAGCATTTAACCTGGATTTTAATGAAATGTTAATATGTTATTTTTCATGTGTTTCTACACTAGTACGCAAATTTTTTTAAAAAGCTTACCGTTGTTGAGCTGGATAATGTAAAGTTAAAGTCGACCAAAAATGCATTGGCGTTATAGGAACTATACCACGCGAGGCAGCTTAATGCGTAATAAATTCATATATTGTAGTTATTTTTTAACAAAAAACTAACACACAGTACATCATGTAAAGATAAAGGTATGAGAATTAAAAAATCCGTGCCTTATTGGATTAGTTTAAAAGAAATTGGCGATGAAAGTTGGATATGCTATGATTTTCAATGAAACTGTCAGAAATTCTTGGCAACGTTTCACGGGTAGACAGAAATGGTTGCACGCGTAAACAGAGATGGTCGCAGGCGTATACAGAGATGGTCGCACGAATTACAGAGCAAGAACTATGAAAGTTATTATTTCGATCAGTAAAATATATTAATTTTAATACAAAAAAATATATTACAGCAGTTTTTATTTATTTATTTGTTGATACAGTTGATAATAATTGCTTTAGTGCATGTTGTCATAGCTTCTGCCGTGTAAAATCTTACACTGCTATTGGTTGGCATGAAACATTCACTTCCAAAATTTTTGTTATGTTACCGAATTTCATAAACTAGTTAAATAGTTTTATTTAATATATTCAATGTTATTGTTAATTATACGATATTTGCAGCGAAATGTAAATTCTGTTAATAACCTATACCATACAAAAATGTAATAATTATTTTTATAAACTTTTTAGATTACCTATACTTTTGTATGAGACTATCATGATAGAACCACCTTAAAGCTCTTTTATTCTGTAAATCTTTCTCTAATTCGGCATTAGAATAAGATATTCTCGCACGCGTATTGATGCTAGAATGAGATTCGTTCTTAAGCCTGATTTATAGATTGCATAGAATATAAGGTTCGATTCCCACAGGCGACAAATTTTCATAATTTGAAAAAGCTATCCCTGTGGCTCCTCCACCACTAACATGTTTGGGGGCCGTGATTTGACGACTGGTAACCGCACTTCACGCGCAAAATATATCACTTACCGAGATCTGCTTTAGCAGAGTGCCACATCCAGTAAAGGGTAGAAGGCGTGATGATATATTTATTTATTTATTTTATTTCATATTATTTATTTTTTTAAATTTTTACTCTTATTATATTTATTAACCAATAGCAGTGTTGCAGTAAATTATATGTCTTTTTAATTACTAAAAACAATATCAAACAAATGTTAAGTATTCGTTTATCTTGGACATCTTGGAATTGACAGTTGAATGTTGATAAAACAGAGAATTTCGTTAACTTAAAACATTTCAAAAAGCTAAAAAGGCTGTTAACGCTATCTAGTGATTGGAATAAGAAACATACGACAAAGTCCCAGCAGCACACAGAGAAAAAGGAAGTATTTAATTCAACACGAGATTGCGTGTTGAAAAATTATTATTTGAATCAAACATTTTTGTTTTGTTTTAACTAATATCGTTTTATTTGAAAACATCTAAATTTCTTGAAATAATGGTGAAAACCGTTTTACTCTTATTTCTTGATCCAAATAAACATTTTCTTAAAATAAATAATTTTTTCTTAGTTGTACAAATTGTTGTATATTAAAATAAATAAATATACCGGTTTAATTCAAACAGTAATAACATCTTAATCTAAGAAATTATATTTTTTGCATCAATACATGAAGTGCATTGAATTATAATATTTTGTGTTGGTTCAATTCATTGCTTATGTTGGCTACATTGAACCTGTTGAAACGTGTTGACATACGGAGAGTTCATGCGTCGTAAGTGAATTGCCGATGGTGCAGCAGTATCTTCCAAGCCTTAACACGTCTTGGTTTATATTTTAAAGTAAGTAAAGTGCAATAATGGCTGACGGTGAAATACGCAATCTTCTGTTACAGTGGGGATTTGAGGAATATGTACAAAAATTCGAAGGTATGGCAATATACAATAAAATAATACATATTTCAGTGCAGCCATTTTTACCATAAGGCAATCTGTATTTTAGTGCAAGTTATATAATTCATTAAATACCTTTTGACTCATATTATAACATATTTATATATTAGTAGCTAGTAAAACATAAATGCGACGCACGCGATGGGACTTCCCCGAACTTGCGAAACATAGAATCACTTTTTATTTGATGTCAATCTATTTTATGATTTATTATTGGATGCAGGCATTTATATTTAACTTTCTTGTAAAATATAAAGTTCTTAGTATTTCATGATTATATATATATATATATATATATATATATATATATATATATATATATATATATATATATATATATATATATATATATATATATATATATATATATATATATTATATTATATTTATTGTGCAGAGGAAGAAATAACTAAGGACATATTATTAGATTTGAACGAAGAAAATCTAATACCACTAGTACCGAAATTAGGGAAGAGGATAAAATTAATTAAAAAGATTAAAGAACACCATCAAGATCAAAATCTAATTACTATATTAAACAGTGACGTTGTAAGTATATTTATGCATAAATTAAGTATTCAGCTAGATTGTAATAATTTTACTTAGATTTTAGTCCCGAATTCAGAAGTACCCACTTCAATTTCTACACCAAGTTCGACGTCAACAAGATCTGCGGATACGTCAATTTCTTTACCGCTGCAATTGTATACTGAGCTGAATGATTCTTCGGCATCGACATTATCTGCTCCTATTTTATTATCAGAATCCGAAGATACAACAACATTGTTAGAAGGTGATAGTCCAGATTTAATGAAAATAAAATTTAAGGAAGCTACTCTACCATTAACAAGTTTTTATGGTAAAACCGAATTCAAGAAAGCCTGTCGTCCTTCTTATCATTTAAATTTAAAACAGTTTCTTGAGGGCAGCAATTCCGGGAGATTTATCTTGTCTTCGTATAGACAAAAGAATATATTAACCAACAAATTAAGGAATCTACTTGTAGAAATACTTATAAATGGTCTATTAAGTCAAAATTCAGAGTAAATATGATCATAATTATTAAAACCTAAACTTCAAAATAATATGTTTTTTACAGTTCTTTAGGAAATACTGATTTTCAAATAATTGCTGAAAAAATTTGTGGGTTGTTTCCAACCGAATGTGATAGTACTTATTTTATTCCTCCAATTAGCGCAAAATATTCTGCCACAAAAAAAGCAATTAATGCTAAAGGAAAACTTTCCGACAAATATCGAAATCTGAAAAGATTTTATCATTTTCATAAAAATAATAAAGATTCATCTTCAGAGGAGGAAAATAATAAAGAAGAAACGACAGGTATACTTTAAGTACTTTTTTTGTCACATTTCTTTTAAACTACGAGGATCTTTACTAATCGATTTTTATTCGAAAATTAGTACTACTTTCTGACGACCCTCGTGTGTAATATATATATATATATATATATAAAAATATGAAACTAAAATTAAAATTTTCATTAGTTTCCGAAGATGTTCGCACTAGTGAATTATGGCTTAAAAGTCGGGTGGAACCATGGAACGAAGTAGAAAATCACTGGAAAAAAACATTTTCATTGCGAAGAAATGATGATTCAAAAAGCATAACGGATTTTATTCAGAAATGGCCAATTTTAAAAAATGAGAAGGCATTTTTATTGGTAATATTTAATATATAATTATTTGCTCGTGCTAATTTTTTTCCTTTTTAAGATTGAATATGATTTTCGAAAAATATATGAAAATGTAGAAAACAATTTGTATAAAAACTGGAGTTCGTTTTTTGAAAAATTGAATCAAATAAATACTGATAAAAGTAATGATCTACTTCTTCAAATATTACCAGAATTGGACGAAAGTAATTTTTTTAAATTATGAGTGTAAATACTTTTAGCAATTGTAAATTTTGTTTTCAGATTGTATTGATGCTGTAAAAATATCAGCACTGCCAACATTTTTACCCCCAAGTGGGCGAATTAGAAATAATAAAAATCACTGGAAACCATCAACTTTGGAATGCCAAAATTCAATCATTTGTCTTGCCAAAGTAAATATAAAAAGGCATTTTATTTTATAACACTAATTTTAATACTTTCAGACTGCTTCAAATATATTAGAAGTAATAGAACTAAGAAGAATTTTTATGAAAAAATTGTCGTTAGCCATATCACCATTTATTATAGTTGTTGGAAATTCTTTAATCTCTGTGAAAGAATGTTATGTTTCTATCGACTCAAGTCTATATAAATGCAAGTCAGTACTACAAGGTTTTGATATATGCTATAAATCATTTCATGTTCTTAATGTTCACTATCCATTGGAAAGTGAACATATTTGGTTAATTATTCAAAGGTTTGTCTATGAAACAACTACAAAATGGGATAAAAAAATTCCAGTAGTTGAACGAATTTTAAAAGAATTATCACCGTAAAATTTGGGTAATTTTCCATACTATTTTCCTTCCAGAAATAAAACAAGAACTGGAAATGTTTAATTGCTTTGAATGTAATGCAAAATTTGCAAATTTAAAATTATTTACAATACATTTCAAAAAAAATCATATCCCATTTTCAAAAAATAATTTTACATGTAAACAAAGTAATTGCGCAAGAGCATTCCAAAATTTTTATGCTTTTCGACAACACTTAAAATTTAAACACTCATGTTCAGATCAAACCTGTGTACAAGTTGGCGTGAATAATGCACAAAATAATTATAATAAAAAAGTAAACAATTCTTCATACGAAAATCAAATTGAAAATACTGAAAAAAGCGATCTAAATTTTGATAATTTTGAAAAACTTGACGACATAAACATACATGAATTTAATTTAAAAAGAAGTGCATTAAAATTTATTTCCAAAGTAGATACAAATTATTCATTACCCAGAAGTTATACACAAAATTTAATATCAGATGTTGAAACACTGTTTGCCGAACATTTGTCAATTATAAAACAATTTATTTTTGAAAAATTTAAAAATGCATGCAATGATACAGATTTGGAAAATTTGTTTAATTTTTTTTCGAATCCGTTTGACGGATTAACTACGGAACATCAAAGATTAAAATATTATGAAAATACTTTATTTTTTATCCGTCCTGAGATTTTCCAAATTGGATCTGTATCTAATGAAAATAAAAAAAATAATTATATTTCCTTAGATTTTCTACCGTGTACAGCGTGCTACATTTCTATTTGCAAAACACTTAAGTGGTTTCTAGAATTACCGGGGACTTTTCAGAATATCATATCTTTTATGGATGAATTGAAAAATTTAGATAATGTTGTAAATATCACCCAAACAACATTTTGGAAAGAGAAAGTATCTAAGTTTGAAAATAACATTGTTTTTCCAATTATGATTTACTTTGATGATTTTGAAGTATGCAATCCCTTAGGTAGTCATTCAGGTATTCATAAAATGGGAGCTACATATTTTACTTTAGGTTGCATACCTCCGCAATTTGCATCTATGTTGGATAACATTTTTTTAGTTCAATTACATTATTCTACAGATCGTACTTCCTTTGGAAATCAGCCGGTGTTCCGAAAAATTATTGAGGATTTAATTCTATTAGAACAATCGGGAATAAGTATAACTATTAATTCCAATAATATTAAAGTGTACTTTATTTTGGTTACTATACTGGGAGATAACTTAGGTTTAAATTCCATACTTGGTTATTGTGAATGTTTCCGAGCTAATTATTTCTGCCGTTATTGCCGAAGTCCTAAAAATGTTGCAAGTGAGCAAAGTGTTGAGGATTTAAATTCTATACGAACTGAAAGTAATTATAAAATTGATGTTGAGAATTTAGATTTTGGTATCAAAGAATCATGCGTATGGAATGAAATACCATCTTTTCACGTAGTAAATTCTCTCACTTGTGACATTATGCATGACTTATTTGAGGGTGTTTGCCGTTATGACTTAGGTAATATAATATATCATTTCATTTACAATGAAAAATTCTTTACTTTAGATATTTTAAACAATCGAATAAAATATTACAACTATGGCAATACCGACAATAAACCAATACCGATTTCTAATTCTCAGATACAAAAAAAAGTTATTATATTCTCCGCTGCAGAAATGTTGTGTTTTACACAAAATCTGAATATTTTAATAGGGGATCTTGTACCAGTTAACAATCCTGTATGGGATATATATTTATTACTTAAACAAATATTAGAGTTATCGACAAGCCGCATTATACACAAAAATTATTGTGATTTACTCAGATTCTTAATTAACGAACATCATATGTTATATATGCAACATTTTGGAGACTTGAAACCAAAGCACCACTTTCTAGTACACTATCCAGCAATCATGAACAAATTTGGCCCACTTATTAATTATTCCTCAATGAGGTTTGAAGCAAAACATAAACAATTTAAGTCTACAGCTAATGTTGTTCGATCTCGTCGTAATATTGCCTACAGTCTAGCGTTAAAAAATCAACTTGTACAATGTCATAGAACTTCAACTGATCATGGTTTTAATAAAGCTATAAAATTTGGAACTCCTCAAAGTATAGAAAATGTACTCTCTTTTAAAGCATTTAAAAGTTTTTTGCCTAAATCTTTTAACGATGATGGATTAATTGTACCTTGGATAGAAATTTTTGGTATAAAGTACCAACCAGAACTTGTTTTACTTCTCAGTAATGAAAATATTATACCAGCTTATGGAAAAATTTTGTTTTTAATAATTAATAAACAAAATAACTTATTATTCATATATCAAAAATTGGAAGTACTTAGTTATTCTGAACATGTTTTATGTTACGAAATAGCCACAACTCATTTAACTGACAGTATTTTGTTCGAAGATTTAATAGAACTCAATCCTTTGTACTGTTGTTTAAGCCCAAATGGCAAAATGTATATTAATAATGTTAATTAGAAATTACACTTTTTGTTTATATTTAAAATAAAGCAATAAAATGCATTTGATTTGAAAAGATGTACATCTTAATCTAACCTATCAAATTTATTAATCCAATGTATCAATTCAATTTAAAATAATGTATTACTATATTAATTCAATAAACTTTAAACTTTATTCTAAAATAATTACTATATTTAAACAAAACATTTCATATATTAAATCAAATTATTAATAATGTTAACAAAAGACAACAAATGAATTAAATTTACATTTTGCAAAAGTTTTACTTTAACACATTACTTGCATTGAAACAAGATTATTTAATCAACACTTTATCACTATTCAAATTAACTCAGTTACGTTTTTGTTTCTCAGGAAGCGTGAAAATGAGTCAGATCAAAACGAATCCTTTTGATTCAACACTTTTTTTCTCTGTGTGCAGTAATATAAGATTCCAAAGCATGTTAGTGTAACAAAACGGGTAATTCAGAATTTGGTTTTGTTTATAAATGATGATATTTCACTATCAACTCAGCTTCGAAAGATACAGACTAATTAAGCGTTATCTTAAGTATCTTTCTAAAGTTGACTTGACAGAGTTTATTTTGTTTATCAAATTTATTAGAGCATATGTTATAACTTCAGTATTCCGTAGATGATTATTTATCAAGTTTATAGCTTTTCTGAATTGTCGCGTCTGGTTACACGGGATGTGATGACATATCTGGGTAAATTATAGCTAAGCGAGGGGTCGGAAAGATTTAACCTCGTCTGGGTTTTTTATGTAAACGCATATGTGCGACCATCGCGACGATACCACCCTCTTACCCTTTGTCAGAAGATCCCATGGTAAACAACAACGGATTAGTTAGTGGTGTTTTGGCTTCTAACGAGACGAGTTGTCTCGTCTGTGCAAGATGTAGGTCTTGCCATGTATTTTAGTATTTTGTAACTTAAAGATTAGTTTATTCATACGTTGTTGTTGTTTCCATTGCCGGTTTATTGTTTAATTTCAATTATCAATATTAGTTTATAACTTCTGTAAATTTTAAGCATTTATATTTTTATATATTTTCTTTTATGTTTTAAATATATATTTTTACAAGAAGTTCGTCTTATTTCGCGTTTTATTTTATCGTCTATTAATTTTGAAAACTAATTGATTCATAGCTTTCAATAATGTTACATTAGAAATATTCTGTGGTTGTCTGAAAAATAGTGTACATAACTCGCTCGAAAGTGTGATAACTGTGCTTTGTACTTAAATCACTCGGCGCTAGGTGCCTCATTTTTCAATTTGCACCCTCGCACGTTATCTTACACTTTCGATGCTTGTTATGTAATATACTACAGAGTGGTCAAAAGGAATTGTTACAGTTGGCAATACAATTCCGGAGACCGTTTTTATTCCACAGTTGGCACAACGCCAGGTAAAGGTGGAAAGACTATTTTACATTTCTAATAAATACAAAAAGGTTATGTCAGGAGTCTGACAGCTAATAGAATTTAGATTTTTTAAGTAATAGAAATACTTTAGAAATAAATGTAATAGTAAATGTACACAAATTTAAATTTTCAAATATCACTATCAAAAGCAGGAAATGAATTTATGTATCAGGCTTACCAATTTCAAGTAGTTTTTTTATTGCCAACTGTAACAATTCCTTTTGATCACTCTGTATAACGTTATCATTTTGAAATAACAGTTAACGTTTGATTGTGTAGTAGTGCCAATCTTACAAAATAAAAAGTTACCAAAAACAGTTTAATAATTCCATCTATTATTAATTTGTTTTCAGTATAATGAACCTATTATTCTTATCTTTACAAATATGTACACATTAGGCGTATTCCGTTTGCCATTTGGATCAGATTTAAAACTTAGATTTACTGAATTGGATCATTTATTTATTTCGCTGGATTACGTCGCTGACTTTATTTCCAGTACTAGAATTACTGGTTCTAATTTATTTTGAAGTAATTCATCCCAATAAGTGCTTAGTTCATTTATTTAGTCATGTTGTCTAATTTATCTGAACTGATGTAGAAGAACCAAGTGGCAAATGGAATACAGCTATTAAAACTATAAATAACAAAAACAAAACACATAACGTTGAAATGTTGAAAAATGTATGACATTCTATTACTCTGATATTGTTCCGGTGTTCATCTTATATACAAGACATATAAGCTAATTTGCAAACACGCTAATCTTTGTTGAACTCCCTGACTTTATCCGTGCTAGAACATTGGTTGTGTTGAACGCAACATACAACCGATATAGAACGTGGTACCAGCCGCAATATTTAATTTAAGCATGGCCGCATCGCGCTATGTTGACTCCAACATCCAACTCTGGCCCATTCTGCACAGTAATAAGATTTATCCTCGGAACTCGCGTACAAGAGAACGGGCCCAACTACCATCTACCAAGTGTGCTGGCATGCAGTGGTAGCGGTATGATGGTAGCGGTAGCGGTGGCCTTTGCATTTCACACGATAAGGGATGGCGAATGTCGAGAGTGGAGGCTTCAACAAGCCGGTCAATACGGATGTACAGTGGTGGCGAGTGCTTTGTATTAAATACATATTGAGAGGGATGAATTTATAAGAATTCCCCATATTCTGTAACTGGATATTTATAGTTAGAGAGCTAGGGTGCAAAATGATGCCTCATTTTTTCCAGTGACAGAAATGTTTTTTTTTTAATAGATTGTCATGATAAACATGGAAAAAAAATTATTATATTTAAGAACGGGTGGTAACTATAGATGGCGTCGATTTGAATGCGCCGATTTTAAGTCCACTTCTAGAGCTTCTGTCACCAATGACCAACTAGGAATAAATTCTGTGAATAATTTTTTTGTCATGTATTCATCGTGAACAAGTAGTAATATGCCACACGACACCATACAAATTCCAGAGATTTTTTTTTATTCCACAGTTGGTACAACGCCAGGTAAAGGCGGAAATACTATTTGACATTTCTAATAAATACAAATAGGTTATGTCAGGAGTCTGACAGCTAATGGAATTTTGACTTTTTGAGTAATAAAAATACTTTAGAAATAAATGTAATAATAAATGAACTCAAATTTAAATTTTCAAATGTCACTGTCAACAACAGGAAATAAATTTATGTATCAGGCATACCAATTTCAAGTAGTTTTTTTTATTGCTAACTGTAATAATTCCTTTTGATCACTCTGTATTATTAAACTGTTTTTAGTATAATAAAGAACCTACTGTGACGTAAAGTATAAAAAATCTGGTATGGTCACCACACGACTTTCTTATACACAGCATATTTAATATCAAAAACGCTGAATTGAACACTTATGACTTGCTCCTTGTGTTTGACATATAAATGTTAAATATGTTTATGTTTTTTGTTTCTATTGCTACTATGATTATTGGAATACACAGTACTATGTCCCAAAAAAAACGAAACTCTTTAGATATAGAATAAAACACGCATCGTATTCTGTTCGAAACTTAATATTTATTCAAAATAGGTTCCATTTGAATCAATACATTTTTTAGAACGATCAACTAGAGCATGCATAGATTTTTTTATGCCATCTAAAGGAACACCTGTGTCACGACTGCTTGAATGGCTGGAATATCATCATAAAACGCTCCTTTCATGGCAATTTTCAGTTTTGGGAAAATATAATAGTCACATGGTGATAGATCAGGCGAATACGGAGGGTGGTCGATGACACAAATATGTTTTTTCATCAAAAATTCGTTGACTTACACGAGCGACTTTTTGGTCTTTATTTAATTCATGTGGAACAAAACGTGAACAAACCTTTTTTTACCCAAATCTTCAGTTCACCCAACATTCTAACAGTAAAATTCGCATCGACAGCAATGATTTCAGCACGATTTCCGGCTTTTGGACGTCCAGATCTTTCATCATCATTTTAATCTTCACGACCATTTTGAAATTTTGAAAACCACTTATAAACTTGTGAACGAGATAAACAATTATCACTATAAACTTTTTTCATCAATTCGTATGTCTCATCAATTTTTTTTCCAAGTTTAACACAAAATTTAATATTTGCTCGTTGTTCTATTGTATTTTACAACATAAACACAAAAACTACTGTCATTAAAATGCGCGTAAATTTTTAAACTGTCACCTGATTGCATCAAGTTGTGTGCGTTCGAAAGAGGAAAGATGTATCTTTCTAACAATGTGTATGTTCAATAGATTGCGCTACGTGTTCTAGGATTTTAATTAAAAGTTTCGTTATTTTTGGGACACACTGTGTATATTATTAAATATATAAATTAGTTTTTCTCAAAATTACACGCATATGCAGGAAAATTTGCAAATAATATTTTATGTTCCTAATATTTTATGTTCCTAATATTTTTGCTAACATCTTTTATTTGAAACTTTTTTCCGTAACTAATTCCATTTTTGAAATAAATGGAATTTATTGTTTTGTGCGTCCAGTAAACTTCCTCTTCCTATTTTTCAATTTCATTCAAAATTATGTAACTCAGCTCTTCGTATTTTCATGAAACTTATAATTACCAGGTTTCGTTAGCAAATCTTATCTCGTTCATGAGATATTGCACATTCGGACACACATTTATTTATTTATTTATTTATTTATGACCACTCTACAGGATACAAAAATCCCAATTACAGCGGGTACTTATAATATGACAATAATATTAACAAATTAATATAAAACACAATATATAATCAAATCAAATTACTAAACTACTTATCAATGCATAATAATAAATGAAGCATACAAAAATGAAACAAATATAGAAAGCAAGCAAATTTTACAAATAATTAACATTGTACTAAATAAATCACACGAAAAAGGTAACTCATTGAACAATTTACATATACGGTTAGTTGGTGAATGAATTTCATAATTAGTAACACAATGTTGAACTAAAAATGTTAAATTATATCTAGAATTTACACGAGGTACAAAAAAATTTAACCTCGACAAAGTATGACTATCAGAAATAATGTTATTAGCTACTTTAAAGATATGTAACAGATCTATGACATTTCTCCGTTTGTCTAAAGATAACAAATTAAATGTGCGTAATCCCAAATTAGAATTTAGATAATTATCATAAACACCATTCTGCTTATACCAGCAATATTTAATTAATCTTTTTTGTACATTTTCAATCAAATATTTGTATTTTGCATAATAAGGACACCATATTTGACAGCAGTATTCTAATTTAGAACGAACATAGCAGAAATACAAAGACTTGACTGTGGAAATTCTTTTGAAATTTTTAGAAGAACGTATAACAAAATGTAAATTGCGGTATACTGCGGATACAATGTTGCGTATGTGTTTATCAAATAATAACTTAGTGTCAAATAAAATACCTAAATCCTTGGACTCAGTAACTCGCAACAGTGGTTGAATATTCATGTGATAACTGAATAAAATTGGTTGTAGTTTTTTGCTGTATGTCATAATTTTACATTTATCAACATTAAACATCCATCCATACACATACACACACACAGACATCATTGAGAAAATTATCCAAACGGATTCAGTGAACCTCAAAACACGTATTTCCGCGAAAATATCGTCAACGATTTTTTTCACAATTCCAGTACTTCCTTATATGAAAGTAAAAATAGATACATTTATATGTCAAAACGACATTTTTCAAAATCAAGTATTCATAATTGTCATATTGTTTATGTCTCCATATGGAATTACTATAATATGGCCCTAAGGTCAAAAGCAAGTGTTTAAGCCTGGTTTTCATACCTAAAACACATGAATAAAATGCTTATTATTAGTTAAATAACAATGGTAAAACAATATTTGAAATGATTAATGATTAACTTAATATACAGTGTGTTCATCCAAAACCCGAACATAGACTTATAACTTGTGATATCAGCTTTTTGTTGCGCATTGCTTCCCAATTAATTTTACAAGAAAATACTTCAAATAAAAGTTGTAGAGAATACAGTTACGGATTTTTTGATAAAAAAACATATTTCATTTGAACCCAAAAATTAATTAAATATTTGTGTTATTCG
Source organism: Pterostichus madidus (assembly GCA_911728475.2). Lineage (NCBI taxonomy): Eukaryota > Metazoa > Arthropoda > Insecta > Coleoptera > Carabidae > Pterostichus > Pterostichus madidus. Next base: position 12,954,229 of record OU452315.1, read on the forward strand.
TCCATGAAAAAATTAAAACAACTTATTTCCACGAAAATCTCGTCAACGATTTTTTTCGCGGTTCCAATAGACCATTTTAAAAATGTCCGCGACCCCTAGGTGTTTATTTTTTGAACTAATAACTTAGTGCCGCCAAACGGCGGCGAACGAGATATTTCAAAATGAATGTAAATACAAAGTAAGTGAAATGTTTATAGTGAAAATGAAAACTTATTGTAGCATCAAAATAAATGAAGTATATTCATCAGTTATTTATAAATTATGTAAATATCATTCTTTTCTTCTGTTCACATTTTGAGGAAAAGAGTGAAATGAAATGTTTCTTGTTTTTCTTTAATTATTATTACAACCCTGACACAGCATATAGTACCCGTCATAATTACTATTATTAATTACTTTTCAATGAAGAAACAAATCCTAACCAAAAATAATCGATTTGTCACTTGTCAAAACATAAACAAAGATGAGTATACGGCACTAACATTTTTTATCTCTGTCTAACGTTTGCACATGCGCAATGAATTTTTAAAATGGTCTATACTTCCTTATACTGTGTATAAGAAAGTAAAAAGTATGGATCTGGTACGCCACTGGAGTGATTTGCAATCTGTCCACATTCACATCCGGCGCTGGTTGTCGCAGTCGCATGCCATGGCTTTGTCGCATAAAGCCGCGTCGTTCTCTCTGCTGTTCTGTTCTGGAATCTTATCACACGAACTCTCGGCGTATATTGTTCCTTCTACTACAACCAACCAGTCTTCTTCTTTCTTCTTTCTCTTCTACTTCCACCCCCTGCAGCACATCACACGTGCAAATACCACACACACCCTCACAGGCTGTTATTGCATTTCAATATGATATAGGTAATATGGGGATGGAGATAAAATGTTAGATATGTTATGAGCCACTAGTAGTTCGTAGATGTAGGTAATGTTCTACCCTTATTCTGTAACTCGATCAATATTTGTAATCGATTAACAAATTTTTATTTTTCATTTAACGCATTTTGTTTACAGAGGGTACTGGCTCAGTGGTATCAAGTCGGCCTATGGATCCTAAGAACCCTGGTTCGATCCCCGCAGCCGACAAACATTGTCACCAATTTAAAAATTATCCCTGTGGCTCCCCCACCACTAACATCTTTGGGGGCCGTGAGTTAACGGCTGGTAACCGCACTTCACGAGCATAAATATATCACTTACCGAAATCTGCTTCGGCAGAGTGCCACATCCAGTATGGGTAAAAGGTGTGATGATATATTTATTTATTTATTTATTTTTATAAATATGACATGTCAAATAGTATTTTCGCCTTTACCTGGCGTATTTATTTTATTTATATTAATTTGTATGAGATAGGTGGTTTAGTGGTATGGAAACGGCCTGTGGATTTGAGAACTCGGGTTCGATTCCCACAGCCGACAAACAATTTTCATCATATTAAAACTAACCCTGTGGCTCTCCCTCTACTAACATCTTTGGAAACCGTGATTTGACGGTTAGTAACCGCACTTCCCGTGCAAAATGTATCATTTACCGACATCTGCTACGGTAGAGTGCCACACCCAGTAATGGGTAGAGGGCGTGATGACATATTATTTATTTTATTTTATATTGACTAGGTAGCTCACTGGTATGAAGTCGGCCTGTGGATTTGAGAACCCGGGTTCGATTCCCACAGCCGACAAACAATTTTCAGCACATTAAAACTACCCCTCTAGCTCCCTCTCCACTAACGTTGTGATTTGTCGGCTGGTAACCGCACTTCACGTGCATAAATATATTACTTACCGAGATCTGCTTCGGCAGAGTGCCTCACCCAGTATGGGTAAAAGGCGTGATGATATATTTATTTATTTATTTATTTTTATAAATATGATATGTCAAATAGTATTTTCGCCTTTACCTGGCGTATTTATTTTATTTATATTAATTTGTATGAGATAGGTGGTATGGAATCGGCCTGAGGATTTGAGAACTCGGGTTCGATTCCCACAGCCGACAAACAATTTTCACCATATAAAACTAACCCTGTGGCTCCCCCCTCTACTAACATCTTCGGGGACGCACATCACGTGAATAAATATATTACTTACCAAGATCTGCTTCAGCAGAGTGCCTCACCCAGTAGTGGGTGAAAGGCGTAATGACACATTTTATTTTATTTATAAGAGTATACCCACCTTTTCAAACACACTGTATATCTTTTATACTGTATGAAATAAAAGTGACAAATGTTTATTTCATTCTCGTTCTAACATGAACAACAAAAGTACAGGATTATTTACGAGTCAATTTCAATATCTTCTCGGCGTCTTCATTTCCCTCCTGTTTCTTTGGGAGACAATCTGCTGGAATCCTTCATATCGTATTTTAAAAATCAAACTCTCAACATCGACATCCTTTAGTCGTCCTGGCGCCCTCGTCCTGCTCCTTGCAGCACTCCTACATCTCTGTTGTGTCCTGCAAGATCGAAGATCCAATAACATAGTTCTACAACACGCCGCGACGCCGACAAACGACGGCGTCGCTCTATGTATGTGTGAGCTTTGTTCTCTATTAAATATTTGCATGTTTCCAATGACGTACTCCAGTGGTTCTCAACTAGGGTGACGTGGAAGATAAAGGATGTTTTTGTACTTGCTTCATTCAAAATAAAGTTTACAATAACTCTGCAAACTAAAGTAAAGTTTGATTTTGCGCACTAGTGATTCAAAGTAATTGAAAAAAACACACATTTTTATGGTTTAAATTTTAACTATTAAAACGCTAATTGTACTTACCTATATACACACATTTTAAGAAATTTATAAAAGAAATGGCTCATAATGTCATCAGTCAGACATATTTTAACAAGCTAAGAGAAGAAATAAAAAATTTATTTTCAAATAACAAATGTCAATTCATGTCATACTAAACTGTCAATTTAAATTTACGATTCAAATTTAATAAATTTTCTCATTGTGAGTCATATAATTTTTGCTCGTTACAAATATCATTGTGCAAACCTCGTGCATGAAGACGTCATTTGCACCATTCGCACAAAATAAAATACTCGCTTCGCTCGTACTTTAAAAATTGCGCTCATGTGAAAAGTATGTCTTTCGCACTTATTATGTAAATAGCTATTTTAAACTTCGGGAAAAAAATAAGGGTGTATGTTATACATCTCTTCAGTCGGCAGTATTGTCGATTATTTTCGAAGCTTTTGTGGTATAATAATTGATTATTCAACGCTATATTGAATTACCCAATAAGATACTTACACATCGTCGGTTTCGTCCGATCACAGCTGTTATTATGCTGGCGTTGATCATAGAACAAATATATTGTATACCTTAAGTAAGCTTTAAAGTTATATAAATATATTAATCATTATAAACACTATAAGTCAATTTATTCGTTATACAACATCTGATAAATGACTCTTTATAGTATCGGGCAGTGGCACTACAATGCATACTTAAAAAAATCTGGTGTGGTCACCACCCGACTTTCTTATGCACAACATATTTAATATTTTTTCTTTTTAATTTTCCTTATAGATAATCAACTTCGTAACAAAATTTTATATAAATAAACTTATATTAATAAAAATAGAAATATAAAATTACTTACTATTTGACCAATGAAGTTGAGACATGGGTCCACCACTACACGCCAGAACAGCAGTCCAAGCAGTCCAAGCAGTGGGTGGAAGCCGGTGGTTCAGCGCCAAAGAAAGCGAAGTCAATCGCATCTGCCGGAAATGACATGGCTAGCGTGTTTTGGAATGCGAGAGGGATCCTGTTAATTACCTTGAAAAAGACAGAACAATTACAGCCGAATATTACTCCAACCTTCTTGACCAGTTGGACACCAAAATTCTCGAGAAGAGACCTGGCTTGCAGAAGAAAAAAAATCATTTTTCACCAGGACAACGCACCTGCACACAAGGTTGCGATGGGAAAACTGCGGGATACGATTTGCTCGGCCATTCCCCATATTCTCCTGATTTGGCGCACCCTCAGACTTTTATCTGGTCCCAAACTTAGTTTTGCGCAGAGGTGATATCGTAACCGATGAGAGTTATGTATAGCAATGTAAAATTCCCGGGATTTTTTAGGAAATATTTCCTGGAAATATTTCCGGGAATATTACTATATTGAGAATTTTCAGGGAATATATATATTTTTTTCATCTTGATTTTGTAACAATCTATTTTATAAAAATATTAAATTAAGGTAAGAAATATTCAACCCAAATATTTATTATTTCTTAGTTACTTGGGTATAGTTACGTTTTGTTTATTTATTATTAATTCTATTTTCTTGGCGAAGGTGCGTCGAAATAAATAAATAAATTTACAGAAAAATTATTTTAATTTATAAAAGAATATAAAGAAGAATGTAAGCAACGAGGTGCATCTTGTACTTAAATTGATGACTTCGAATCAGAAGCAGATATTTCAATTTTTATGTTGATGAGATGTTGACGCTGAGGGTATTACCATCGTAGAACTATGGGGCGATGGTGTAGCTGTTGATGCTAAATGTTCCAGTTTTTTTATCTGATTGAGCGTTAATATACTTTCGCACTTCAACTGGGCACTTAATACATTTTTTAATATTTTATATTTTTGTGGTATTCACTACCTTGTATACTGTATTACAGTACTTCCATACAGCAGATTTTCTATCATTTTGAAAATATTTCCATACAGCAGCTTTTTCTCTTCCCATTTTAAAAATTAAACACAGGAACACAACACAACACATCCACTCTATACCATTTTCCCAGACTAATTGTATAACAGCATATCTGTACAGTTTTGATAGTAAAACTGCAAGAAAAATAAATTCCCAAGAAACGGGAATTTATATTGTTACAGGAAATATTTCCATATCAATTCCCTCCCAAAGGAATATTCCCATTGGAAATATTCCCACCTTACATTGCTAGTTATGTAATATCCCTGTGCGCTAAGAGAAAATTGGTTAAAGTGCAATAATCGTACCTCAATCTGCTGGATGAACCATCTCCCCGGGGTGACATTCCGGAACGATTAGCAGCAGGCCAGGAACCCTTTGCAAATGCTTCGACAGCTTAGGCCGTAAGTCTTTTGGACGTAGTCCAATACTGCTATCGGCTAAGCACCAACAGCAGCTCGACCTCAGAGGAAGAGGCTGAAGCTAACCAGCCTCCTTCCTCTGGTACGCTTAGTACGAATTAGACCTCCACTCAGCCCCAACTGGTGTCGATCTTCTAGCTCCCATGAGGGAACCCCCCCAGCCCAGTCTCGGCCGGGCTCCTCTTCCCGCTCAGCATCCCCATCCCTCTCTACAACCTCTTCTACTCCCAGGATGAGCTAGAAGCTCCGAGACCTCATGGCTCAAATGGAGGTTCTCCTTGCGGCCACCTCAAGCTTCAAAACTACCCTTACAGGAATTAAGAAAATTCCTAAAACAGAGGTGAAACTCAAACCCGCCATCAAGGGCATAACGAACTCTGTCGGACTATTGAAAGAGCTATTCTATGGAGTTGCAGAGCAACTAGACACCAACCAGAAGCTAGACCGCCTCCTTGAACTGGAGAAGTCGGCACGAACCTCTACCTGGACTTACGCCCAATCGGCATTCACTTTCCATCAGGACCCGCCAAAATCCTTAGCAAACATGATTGAAAATAAGACCAAAACCGCTGATAAGAACTTCAAGGTCCTTATTGCCCCAACAGCGTCCAACTCAAAGATAAAAACAAGCGAAGAGATCAAGGCTCTTCTGATTAAAACCATTAGTCCTAGCTCCTTAGGCATCAAAGCAGAGAGATTAGTCAATAATAAAACTATCCAAATCGAATCCAAATCCGACGAAATAAACCTCCTACTCAAGTCCCAAGCCCTTAAAGAAGCAGGACTCACGGCCAGAACACTCGACAAGTTCAATCCTCGTGTGGCTGTCTACGGCGTGGCTAAGCACGTCCAGGACATAAACCTGAAAGCTTACATCACCGAACAAACGCTTAGGAATACCACCCTTGACTCTCGTACGAAGGACCAAATCAGGGTCGTCGGAAAGTTCGGTAAAAGAGAGGGCCTAACGAACAACTGGATTGTGGAAGTTCCTCCACTAGTTAGGAAACTTATGCTAAAAAAAAAGGGTCTTCATTGAGTTGCTCCCTCATAGGGTAGAAGATTACATCCTTGTTAAAAGGTGTAACAATTGTCAAAAGTTCGGGCACTACCAAACAGAATGCAAGAGTGCCACTCAATGCTGTCACTGCGCCGGGTCCCACGATTCCCGCAAGTGTACCAAGCTCTCTCAACCACCAAAGTGTGCAAACTGCGATCGTGTTGGTGCCAAAGACATTGTCCACACTAGACAAAAGACAGAACATGTAGGACATACCAAAGAAGGTTGGAGGACCTAATAAGCAATATTAATTATGAAGAATAAGCGTCTTCAACTGATTCAGGCCAACTTACAGAATTCCAGGATGGCCTGGGCTTCGCAGGGACAAAAAATATCGATATCCTACTACTTCAAGAGCCCTACGCTTACAAGACCAAGAACGGCTTTGCCATTTCTGGCACTGCCAGGTTCAAAGTAATGGCCTGCAAAGTTCAGAAATTCTTCGCCGCCATAGACGTCCTCAACCCCAGCATACAAGTCTTGGTTCTGGACAACATCTATAATCCCTTCCTGGCAGCCTGCAAGATCTGCATTGGACAAATCAGCTGTTCACTATCATCTGCATACTTCGCTCCACGTAACGAAATAAATAGAGACCTATATGGTCTTTCTTCACTTATTAACTCTGTAGATGGCCCCCTTCTAGTAGCTTGTGATTCCAATTCCAAATCACCGTTATGACATTCTCCAATCACAGACGCCTAACCTTTTTTTTTACGTGGGTAGGGAAGACATCTTCACCAAGAGACCCTGTAGGGTCCGCTCTACCGGGTACTGCCGGATTCTTACCAGCTAAAACCCCCTCTCCCTCTTCGCCCTGGAACCGCTTTCGCAATACTTCGGAGCTTACTGCTTAGTTGTTATTGGCTATTTTCTTCATTGATCTGTCTATCATTTCTGAGACGAAGTTGCTGACTATTTCCCAGCTCTCTTCGTTCCGAATCATTTGTCCCACCATGTTTCCTGGTGCTATTCGTATACCTAACTTTTCTTCAATTCCTTTACGCTTCTCATTCCACCGCGTACAATGGAAGAGCGTGTGTTCTGCCGTGTCACTTTCATTTTCCACTTCACCGTGCTCTCTGTTTACCCAAGGTCTGAGGTCAGGTATTAGTCTCTTAGACCATTCTCCAGTGGTTGAGGCAGTCCATCTCTCCTGCCATTTAGTCATGGTCTCCTCACTCAGAAATGTTTTTATCTGCTTTTCCTTTCCATATTTCTTTCCCCTCTCCTTTGCTAGCAAGTCTGGAGGTATCAATCCTGCAACAACTCCTGCAGCCATCGTCGATGTTGTTTTATATGCTTACTCCAATAGCTGTATGTTTGTAGAATTGCTGTACTAGTTTTTGGTATTTTCCAATCCCCAGTGCTCCATTCCAGATTGGTGCGGCATAAAGTAGGATCGAGTTCGCCACCGCTGCCAGAACCTTTCGCTTGCTACTTCTCGGGCCGTCAATCCTTGGCATTAGCCGTCTCAGGGCTTGTGCTTTCTTAGAGGCCTTCGCTACTGCTTGTTCGACATGGGGTCCAAAGCGCAGATGAGAATCTAGAGTCACCACTAGGTACCTGATCGTTTTTGCTGGCTTAATTACTTCATTATTTATTTTAAATTCCATTTTACCATGCTTCTTACGGCAAACTAGTATAATTGCCTCTGTTTTATGGTGGGCCAGCTCTAGGCCATGGTCTGTTAGCCACCTGTCTATTTGGTCTAACGCTTTGTTGACTCTGCTCGTCATAAGACCCTCAGATCGTGTTGTGTAAACATGCGCCAGGTCATCTGCAAACGCTATTGTTTTTATTCCCACTGGTAGGTTAGGAATTTCTAGGACGCCGTTGTAGAGGAGGTTCCACAGCAGGGGGCCTAACACCGAGCCTTGCGGTACTCCGCTGGTGACTTCCGTTCTACCGTTGCTTGTTAATATAGCACTATCTTTTAGGTAGCTACCAATTACCCTGCGAAGGTATGTACGGACTTCAGCTTTCCTTGCTGCCTCCATTATTGTATACCAAGATGCACTGTTGAACGCGTTTCGTACATCTAGAGTGACCAGTACGCATAGCCGCCTTGTCTTCAGGGTTTTTGTCATTTCATTCCTAGCTATGTTCACTACTTGCTGTACTGTCTAACCTAACCTAACCTAATCAACCTCCCCGGACATCCTGCCACCTTCCACGGCCCCAGAGGAGACAGCAATATCGACATAACATTAGTCAATGATAGCTGTCTTGGGTTGGGTTGGCGGCTGTCGTTGACAAGTATGCAACACGATGCAAGATATACAACCACAAGCCCCATTGGTGAAATGAGCATTTAGAGAGGCGGAGGAAGGGTCTCTCTAAACTCAAAAACCTCTTCCAACGAGCTCGCAATCCTGAGGATCGTGCGGTCCACTCTGCAGCCTTCAGCGCTGCTCTAAGGAAATACAAGCTGGAAATCATAAAGGCGCGTGACAAATCCTGGGACCACTTTGTCCAGAACGACTTGCACAGAAATATCTGGGGCGTCACCTATAAAATAGCGGCTGAAAAGATTCGAAGGGAACATCCTCTAGTCTCTTTACGTACCAACAATAATGAACATACAAGCTCTTTTCGGGACACTATGGAAGCCCAAGTTAACGCCCTCATGTCAGACGATAACGAGCTAGAGGACCTTCCATTCCACGTCACAACACGCAACCTGGCAGCTAAAGCCACCACTAACAATGACCTTCCTATCTCCTTTACTGAAGAAACCATCATCTCTTTCCTGGGTTGCACCACCAAGAAGAAAGCCCCTGGCATCGACAATATCCCTGGGCTCTTTTTGAGAAAATTGGCTTTTGCACTGGCACCTCTGATAGCCCGTCTCTTTCAAGAAGCCTACGCCATAGGCTATTTTCCTAAATAGTAGAAAACAAGAAAGTTGAAGATCATCCCAAAGAGCCTTGACAGAGACCTCACGGACCCTAAATCCTACAGACCGATCTCTCTTTTCCCTGAGTTGGGCAAGCTTATGGAGAGAATCACTTTCCATCTCCAGAGGCTAGAAAAACCTATCCTCCACCACGACCAGCAATATGGTTTCTGCCTAGGCAAATCCACCGCTCATGCCATCCAAGTTTTAATCAATTTCAGGGAGAGATCTCCAAGAAATTATGTACTGGTAACCTTTTTGGATATCTCCGGGGCATTTGACAACCTCTGGTGGCCCACCACCGTTCTGAGACTCCTAGGGCTGGGCATCAACAATAATCTTCTTCAGGTTCTTGAAAACTACCTAACAGACAGGAAAATTATATACACATATGGTGAAGAAACGGTGTGCAAAAATCTAACCAAAGGATGCCCTCAAGGTTCGGTTCTTGGCCAAACCCTATGGAACCTCACAGTTGATGAGCTACTCGAGAGTCCCCTCCCAGACGATTGCACCATTATAGCATATGCGGACGATCTCGCTATAGTCACTGCGGCAGACAACCGCAGACGATTCTGAATACCACACTTGACTGGGCCACAAAGAATAAACTCCGTTTCTCCATCAGCAAGTCAGAATACCTCATCATTAAAGGCTCTCTCAGTAGAAACCTCACGGCTCATCTTCAGAGAGTCCGCACCTCCAAGTACCTGGGAGTACACCTAGATGAGATACTTAGTTTTTCCCACCACATCACCCAGGTGTGCGACAGAGCAAGAGGGATCTTCATGTCTCTGAGGAGGAACATGAAGTTTGGCTGGGGCAAGCCTCCCGATGGCCTTCTGACTATATACAATGGCGTCATCATCCCCATAAATACTTACGCGGCTGGGGTTTCTGTGCCAAAGTCGCCACCTTCGCCTACTCATCCACTTCAAACAACGATGCACATGTCCTCGCAGGAGTAAGCCCTCTTTCCTTCCAAGCTGAACTAAGGAAAGCCATGCACCTCCTCAAGACGTCTCAGAGCTGTTTCTTCCTGGGTGAGTTAATCACTCGGGCTGAACATCCCAGTCTAAGAGAGGCTAAAGCCTCCTGGGACAACTCGCCTTCTGGCATAATAACTTATAATTTCTTTCTAAGTGAAATCCTCCCTGGGCACGGCAATTTCAAAACACACATTGTAAGTGTGGGTAAGACTGACGATGCGCACTGCGACACATGCTCGGTCCCAGATGAGCCGCTTCATCGCCTCCTAGACTGCCCAATATTCCTGCAACAGCGAAACCAACTAACTTCATTACTTTCCACATGGCCTTGCTCGCCAGAGACCATCGTCCTGGAACTAACCTTCCAAGACGAACTAGATATCCTGTGTGTCTTTATAACAACCCTGGATTACTAGGAAGGAAGAAAATCTCAAAGAGAAATAAAAAAAAACCGACTGGAGAAGATGATGACAATGCTGACGGAATAATATGATCACGACGGCGACGAAGAAGAGCTTGAACACGTGAATGTACAGTAGTAATAATATTTAATTTAAGTAGATGTAAACCTAGATTTAACCATATGTATCACTGAGCGTAATTAGTTTAAGACCCTAGAAATTAACTTATACTCGTATTCTATGTAAAGTGCTTAAACAACATGTAAGCTCCTATAAAGGGTAAAATACCTTTATGAATAAAGACTGCGCTGGAAGGAGAGAGGAAGGGTGAGGCTGGTTGGTTGCCTTCCTCTCTCTTCCCTCATTTTTTAATTTTTTTTTGGAAGAAGTTTAGAGGTACGTAGATGAATATTTTCACAGCCTTCCAGACCCTCACTTCCGGGAAGGAATATTGATGTTGGAGAAACGCTGGACCAAGTGTGTTGAAGTCAAAGGAGAGTATGTAGAAAAATAAAATCATGTTTTAACTGAAAATCGCAGTCTTTCATTGTCAGGCCGAGAACTTTTCATCTTACCCTCGTACATACTTATATAACAGTAGCACGAACTCTAAACTCATGCATAAAGAATTTACTCATCTGTCTCATGAAATAATCTGTCCTTGTTAAACATCCTCATCCTAACACACCACCCTCACTTCAATCACATTCATAGGGGTTGTTCATTTTTTGAATATTCGAGACTTCGATTGTTCGGATTTGTTGAACCTTCGAATTTTTGAATATTCCGAATATTCGAATTTTCGAATTTTTGAATATTCCGAATTTACGAATTTACAAATTATTCGAATTGTGAATCTGGATCCTAACGTGAACACATGAATTATTTTCAGAATAAACTCATGTGCAGAGTTTTGTATTAATTCGTAAGTAATTATTATTAATTATTATTATTTGCCAAATTAATTCAATTTAGACTTAAAATTTCGCTACACTGTCGAAAATATTTTAATTAAGACGTTTTTGTATCCTTTTTATTGTCATTCAAAAACGTTTTACTAAAAATCCATTAGATGGGCAGTAAGAGAATAGATGACTTAATTAAGACGCCTAACCTTACAAAGTTATTGTAGGATACTTCGCCGAGTTTATTATTTAATTCGTGGCCGACTTTTCGCGAATTATGCGTGAGCGTGTTTGGAGATGACAGATGGCGTTAATTCAGTGGCAAAAAATTCGAGAATTCTAAGCTTCGAAAAATTAGAAAATTTTTAAATCGAACTGTCGACATTTTTGAAGCTTCGAAGTTTTTCTGACGAAGTTCAAAATATTCGAATGTTCGAACGCTCAGAAATTCTAACTTCGGTGGAAATCAACGATCCTAATACAAGCTCATTTACTCATCATACTCAAAATCATTCATTATACAACAAACCTTCAATCCCATCCATCTAATCATTCCTATTCACTTTTCTTCGACGTACGTTACATATGTGTAAAACATCTCAAATTATTCACGTTTATTCCTCTAATAATGAAACTACAAAGATTAGAACAGAAAAGATCGATACCCTGCGCTTGTGTTTGAAAGAAAATTCCACATAATGCAGTAACTGAAATTTGAAAGTGAATTCCACGACATTAGAGTTAAAAGTAAATGTAAGTAACAAAAATGTTCTTCTGTGAAATTCAACAAAAACAATCTCCACTTACAAACTTTTATCCAAAACCTCGGAAAAGAAGAAAAAACCGTGCGATAAACATCAGACAGTCGGTGTGGCTGCTGACAAAGGGATTTGTGTGGGGATAATCTGCAACAACGAAACAACGTGGTTGTTTCTGTACACCAGCCAGCATCATCTCATTACATCAGCGGCGGCGTGGAGGCGGCGACGTCGAGGGCGCTACAAAGACACTTGGAAACATTGCGTCATCTGTGTAGATGTTGGGCATAGGCGTCGGGAAAATATGTGAGATCTTGTGTATAGTAAAACCGGATTCAGAGTCCACGTAACGTAACTTAACAAAATATTCAATATATGAAACGCATATAGTATTACATAGTTATCGTAATTTTTGATATTACCGAAATTTTATATCGTAATTTATGGTAGTACTAATGTGACGGTGGCGCCAACGGTTGTCGAGTGGCGAAACTGACGCTCAAAAAAATATAAAAATTGAATAAAATAAGTTTTTTATACCTATTATGATTTGAATATCCTGAATTGTTAACAGGATGTTGGTCTAGTGAATTTTCAAATACCATACCACCGTGTGGTGTTGCCATTATAAATTGGGATTCTTAATTTTTCGGTAAAAACAAGGCTTTGCATGGCTATATATCCATTACTAAACGATAAAAAAACTTTCTCTTTCTGAAACAATATACATGAATAGTTCTAGAACATCATACTAGTTTTTCAAATGAAACTGTAAAATTTAAGAGGTACACAAACAAATATGTGCGATTCTGAGTGATGATCACCATAAGCCCCGTGTATAAGAACTCAACTTTACAAGCGAATATATTTGTTCACAGACGATGAATGTGTTTCATATTTTAACAGGATGCGTATGAAATTTTTCACGCTAATACTACCTTAAGTTACGTAAAGTTTTTGCATAATTGGACTACTTCGGTTTGTTTCGGTACTGGTCGGATCTATCTATCATCTGAAATTTCTCATAATTCAACTGATTAATTCATATATTCATTATTATTCATCCGAGTGTATTTAAAAACTTGAAATTCATAAAAAATTAAAAATAAATATAAATAGGTATGTCACGCCACAGGAGTAATTTTAATTTTGGTGAAAATGGACTGTGGGGATCGAACAAGGATTCTCAGGATCCACTGAACCATTACCCTATGTTCATCTATAAATAAAATATATAAACATATCTTCACGTCTTTCACCAATTACCAACCGTCAAATCACGCTCCCCCAAAGATGTTAGTGGAGAGGGAGCCACATGGGTAATTTTAATGTGGTGAAAATAGTTTGCGGGAATCGAACCGAGGTTCTCAAATCCACAGGCCGACTCGATATTATGTGATGATAATCATAACATACCACTAATATTAACCTTCTAAATATTAATAACATCATCTGACAATTCAGCAGATTGGTTTTTGAATCTGTAATTAAGATGGAGTTACTAAAAAGATGATTGATAAGGGAATAATGGACATAGGCTTAAATTGTAGTTTATTTAATGAAGATTCATTAACAACGTTTCAGTCATGGTTATGGCTATCTTCAGGTCAGACGTAAATTTGAAACGTATAATAACATGTAGAATAAGTTCAAAGTTGCGAATTGAATATTTAGGGCAAACGTATATCAAAATGAAAAAAGTAAATATGATTCTAAAAGTTGCAAAATTGAATTAATCTAAATTTATATGTTTGTCCTAAAGAGTCGACGATCAGACTCTGAAATTAAATTGTAGTAATAAATTAGAACGTGTTGCACACGTACATACCAGCAAACGACGAACAATTTGAAAAGACCAGTTCTGAGATAGTTACGTTTTACTCCGCATATGTCTCCTATTTACCGCGCGAAAAACTTATGGCCAATGAGAACCTTCGGACATGTGATGTCACTATATTTATAATCACTTATATCTCCGATGTAAAATATTATTTTTAACTAATTTTTTCACTAATACAAGGGCATAGTGATAAGTACCCGTGTTTGACAATAAATGGCGCCAATAATATAAAACTACATTATTATTGTTGAATTTCATCTTTCAAACAACTAATGTCAAAGTTTGAGATCAATACATTGTTTTGTTAAAATTTGACAGTCATTCAATGTAAACAACTTTTGCTTTTTTTCTACTATGGACAAAATCAATTTCGATCTGTGATTAAATTTATGTTTTTGAATGGAAAGGCGTGTGTGGAAATCAAAGAAAAGTTACACGCTGTCTACGGGGATCCTGCACCTTCTATGACAACCATTAGATATTGGTGTAATGAATTTAAACGTGACTGCACAAGCGTTTGTAATAAAAAACGTCAAGGTCGGCAAGTTGAGGTGACTACCGAAGGAAAGATTGGAAAAATCCATGATATTGTTTAAAATGATCGTAGAATAAAAGTGCGTGAAATAACTGAAATGATAAGGATATTAATGAATGTGTGCGCAATATCTTACATGAAAATTTGTATAAGAAAAAGCTATGCGCAAGATGGATGCCGCATTTGCTCACAATCGACCAAAAATGTATTCGATTGAACATTTCAAAAGAGCGTTTAGCGATATTTAAGCGCAATACGAAGGATTTTTTACGTTGTTTCATAACCGTTGATGAAACATGGATCCATTACTGTAAAAGAGATGGAGCCGCGATCTAATTCATTATAAAATAAGACAAAATAAGACGAAGACTTCTTGTAAAAATATATATTTAAAACATAAAAGAAAATATAAATTATAAAATACAAAAGTTATAAACTAATATTGATAATTGAAATTAAACAATAAACCGGCAATGGAAACAACAACAACGTATGAATAAACTAATCTTTAAGTTACAAAATACTAAAATACATGGCAAGATCTACATCTTGCACAGACGAGACAACTCGTCTCATCAGAAGCCAAAACACCACTAACTAATCCGTTGTTGTTTCCATGGGATGTTCTGACAAAGGGTAAGGGGGTGGTATCGTCGCGATGGTCGTACATATGCGTTTACATAAAAACCCAGACGAGGTTAAATCTTTCCGACCCCTCGCTTAGCTATAATTTACCCAAATATGTCATCACATCCCGTGTAACCAGACGCGACAATTCAGAAAAGCTATAAACTTGATAAATAATCATCTACAGAATACTGAAGTTATAACATATGCTCTAATAAATTTGATAAACAAAATAAACTCTGTCAAGTCAACTTTAGAAACATACTTAAGATAACGCTTAATTAGTCTGTATCTTTCGAAGCTGAGTTGATAGTGAAATATCATAATTTATAAACAAAACCAAATTCTGAATTACCCGTTTTGTTACATTACTATACTCCTGAGACGAAAGAACAGTCAAAGCAATGAACTTATTTTGGCGGACATGCACCAAAGCAAAGCTGGAAAAGTTATGACGACTGTTTTTTGAGATGTAAAAATAATTATCCTTATCTACTATCTCCAAAAAGGAAAAACTATAATAGAAGCCTACTACGTATCATTATTGGACCAAATAGATGCTGCAATAAAAAAAAAGGCGACCACATATGGCAAAGAAAAAGTGCTCTTTCATCAGGACAATTCAGCAGCACACAAATGAACACTTGCAATGGCAAAATTGTATGAATTGCGCTATGAATTGGTCAAACCTGCATCGTATTCTCCAGATTTGAATCTCTTTGACTATTAATTGTTTCCAAACTAGAAGAAATGGCTCGGAGGTAAAAGATTTGCATAGATTTTAGAAGTCATACAAGCTGTAAATGACTATTTTGAGAAGTTGGACAAATCATATCATTTGGAAGGGATAAAAAAATTGGAAATACGTTTAATTAAGTATATCGAACTAAAAGAATATTACCTTTATATATATAATATAAAATAATATGTTCAAAAAAATAGTGCTTTGTTTTCAAACACGGGTATTTATCACTCTGCCCTCGTAGCTATTATTTAATATATATTTCATGTTTTTATCCTTCATGCTTGTTATTTCGATTATAGTTCAGGGGCCCATTGCCTGTATTATTGTACATACTTACATAGCACAGCCAAGTGAAGTGAAATACAGAAAAAAGAGAAAAGTTGCCAAATGTAACAAATAAATAAATATCCTACCATAAGAATTTATAAGAAAAACATGATCTGACGATCACAATATACAGCGCTTACTGTATACTATTCCAATAATAATCATCTACATGTAAACCATCAAATCAATACCAGTAGTAACAAATAGGCATCAAGCTACCTTACTCCACACACACACACACCCACGCACGCACATATGTCTGTGTGTGTGTGACATTATTGAGTTGCTGTGCAAAGCTTTGTATTTACAATCGAGTGGCCCTCGACAGAACAAGCGAGGAGCGAGTGGAGTGAATGTGGGGATTATTAGTTTTTGATGGTTGGCAGTGTACAATGCGTGTAGTTGTGCGTGTGATCACGCTACGTCAAGTACGTGAAGGTGCGTGACAGACTGATACACTCATCACAGAAGCCAAGAGCTAACACAAAGAGGGGGATATTTACCTTTATATTACCTACTGGTAGTTGTTGCACAGTTGATGCAACTTGCGTCTACTAAATAAGAGTTTGCATAATACAAAGACAAATTGTCAACTGAGCCTTAATAAATAAGAAAAAATAGGAAAAAATGTATCCAACACTTGTCAAAGTTCCACAAAAAATTACAGCACATTTGAATCAACTTATCAGGTCATCATCAAACGTCTGGTCAGTTCGACTTTAACCATAGAGGCGTTTCGCACTGTGGGAGCGAATTAGCTAATAACGCCATCATTCAGACATATTTTAACAAGATTTACAACAAAAAAATAAACAATTTGTTTTCAAACAACAAATGCCAATTCATGGTATACTTAACTGTCAATATAAATTCACGTTTCAAATTTAATAACTTTTCTCACTATCGGTTATATAATTTTTGCTCGTTACAAAAAGCATTGTACAAAATTCGTACAAATTAAAGAACTCGCTTCGCTCGTATTGTAAAATTACGTTCATGTGCAAAGTATGTCTCCGCGTTATTGTTGTGCGTTTCCAATGGCGACGCGCGACAATTTTTTTTTTTCGATTGCTTCACAGAAAACATGAACTTTACGTTGACAAAAGATAGAGTCATTGTCAACTTTTCATATACTTCATCCCTTGTATGAAAACGATTACGTCACATTCGGTATCCATGTGATTAAAGTTTTTGTACTTAAAACGTTTACATTGGTATTGGATTGACACTTTTAAAACATAACCTAAAATTTAAATCTCAGATTAAAATATTTATTACTGTATAAAATTTAATTAGTTTATAAATGAAACCAAAATCCTGCAATGAATAAAAACCAAATATAAATTTATTTTAATGCACAAAAAATATTACCTACATTATTGAAATATAGAATTTTGTAAAATAAAACTCAAAAGAATGTACATTTTTATATATGAAAATACAAAATATAGTGCACATTACCTCTTGTACTACAGTGAAATTAATTAAAGATCCTCCATTTTCTAACTTCAGCGCAAAATAATCATGAAGATGACAAACGCATTTCTGCATTTGATTACCCAAAATGTTTCTAGTCATTTCTTATTGCTTTCTCAGTCTGTATTTATGTATCAAAAATGTCACACACACACAGATTTACTTATTATTCAGATGTCTATCTCCTAGGTTACGAAAATTGCGCGCCAGTGCTGCACTCTTGCATGTGGTCCATAACTAATTAGACAAGGATAGATATATGTAGCACACTAGATTATTTTAATTTTATTTCAATTATTATACTTTTTTTTAAATCATAAACTAAATATATTTTTAGTACATTTATTTAATTAAATAAACTTCAGGAGACCTATTCTAATTCGTTGGCGACTGGATTAAGCGACTGTTTGACATAATGTTTGGCGACTTTGATACTGGCGCCATCTGTTGGGATAGATAAAAAGTACAGTCCTGACGTCATTGTTGGCGACTGATCGCAAAGATAATATATATCCTACTCTAGATGGGAAACTGTAATGTTAAAGGCCGACGCACTCTTTCAACGCCATCTCTTGGTTGGGTCAAGAACTTAACTAGATTTAAAAGCGTAGCCGGGAATTTATATTATATGAAATATATATTTTAGTCACATAACATACAATTTTTTAAAGAAATTGTGAAGTACATGAAAATAACTTCACAATTTCTTTAAAAATTGTACATTATGTGACAGAAAAATAAAATTTTTCATTCAACAAAAAAATGCAACAGTAAATTAGTGTCTATATTTTATTTGTAATATTTTTTATTTTACAATTATAGCACATTTTGACTTTACTTACTAATGTATCATCGGTATTGACCATTCTTCTCTTCCTTATTATTATACTGTCTATTTCATTTATATAGTGATGCAAAATTAAAATGGATATTATCGAATCCATTACAAGTTCCTTGTGATCAATACATTATGGAATAAAAATTAACATTTTCTCTCACAAATGATTTTAAATGTTTGACAAAATTGCTTTTTTCACTATTTAATTTTATAAACTGTAAACTTATGTCTTTAATAGTTGTAAACGCTGTTACGATTGAAAATGAAGGATACTATAGCCTTGTAATTTCGTCATATTCGACACTTTTTATAAATTACCGGTGCTCGTACTATCCAATCACTTGTTGAAACGAACCAAATCCTTTCCTGGATTAGGAAATCGATGATAGTGGACATCTGTTTAAAAAAATTACAAATTTAAAGGATATAATTAGCGAATAACTAGAATCAACATAAGAAAAATGTATCTGTTTCTGAAAATCGTGTTGCTGTGCATATTTGGAGGGATCAAGTATATTAAAATCTACAGAATAATAAAAAAATACTTACCAGTAGCCTGACATCCGACGATGCAGCACTTTGTACTCGTAGAACGTAGAAGATATTACAGTTTGTATAGAAAAATACACCAAATGACAACAGTAATGAAACACAAAAACCGTTGACTAAACTAAAAGAATATCTGAACTAGAAAACGTAAAAACGAACTTGTTATAGAGAACTTATGAAAACGAATGGCGGTTGATGGCAGAAGACTCTAACTTTAGCGTCATCTGTTTAGCCAATAAAAACACACTTCTGAATTATCATCTACAATACTACGTGCGCCATCTCTTGGTTGGGTCAGGAATTAAAAACAGTGCGCAGCTTCGCTCATAAGACTTTCCAGTGCCTGACTGATCGCTTACGGAGTCGCGTATGCAGGCGACAAGTACAAGGCTGTTGCGAAGTGTCATGGCGTCAGTTGCTTAGCATTTTTCGGTTGATTAGCTGCGTGAAAATTATTAAAAATTCCGTCAATTTGCGATATGTCAAGTTCAAGCAATAACATACAAATATTTGAGTTTAACAAAGAAAAATAAATATCTGGTGGCTGTCAGAAATTATAAGTACCAACACAAAATACTCCGTGGTTTCGATTAATACCAACGTAAGAAATTAAAATCCCTATGATATTGACTGCACCGTGACGTCATTGATTTAGCGACAGAAACTAGTCGCCAAGCAGTCGCCAAGAATTAGTATAGGTCTCCATAAAACATGAGGGAAACATAATAAACATAAATTTAAAGATTTCTAGTATAATTTAAATTACTAGACCTTATAAAATATATCTTTTTGAAAATAAGTAAAATATTTCATTTTGATTTTAAATTGAAAATAATTACATAATTTAAACTTATTACATTAGAAATCTTGCACATTAATTTTATATACAGTATAATCAAATTCTAGTGGTTAATCTCATAGAAAAATCTTTATAAATAATCTAGTGTTTTTTAGAATTGAAGTAACAAACAACAAATTAATATATTACTTCGAATGCGGTTATATACCTCTCTTTTGATGTATTTTGAGCCAAACATAATCAGAAAAAGGAAAATCATTATGTAGTTACTCTATTAGTAATACTCGTGACCACTTTTACTCTGTCTGCTTGGTCACTGTACATTATAATGTATAATTCTGTCGTTAACTATTTTTTCTTCTCGATCAAATAGCTGATACGTCCTCTGTAAGCGAATTTATTTCATTAAAAGAACAATATTTTATAAAATATATTTGTTGTTACCTTGCTTGGGCGATAAGTAAATTAGTTCAGCCATCGTGATATGTTCATCTGTCGGTAATGGCATCATCTCGGGATACAGGACTTGCATCCCGTCGAAGTCCACGGGTATTAGAACCCAGAAAACGTGGCGATAGAATTCAGTTTTAATATTTGGATCTAAACGGTCTTTCTCTTTCTCCACAACTCGGCACAAATACATAGGACATGGAGAAGAAAAAATATAAATACAAATAAAACATTTTTTAAACAAATAGAAAATGTGAAATTGATTTAAATATTATCTTTTTGAAGTTACTGTAATATGGATATTACAGATTATATGATTCTTGAAATCAAAATGTATTGTTGCAATCATTTTTTAATATAGATATTACCGATTATATGATTCTTGAAATCAAAATGTATTGTTGCAATCATAATTAATTGTTGGAATGAAATTATTTCATGATTGAAAGCAAGTAGAGGTAGAAGTCATGCCAGGATCTAAATATGTATTTGTTTTATGCATTTATACGTATTAATTGCTATTATATTTGCTGATATTTTTTGTGAAATGAATTTTTTCGTTTCAACTATATTTTACTGTATTTTTAATAATATTTAAAATTAATATATTATGTATATTGCTTACCTTTTATTTGGAGTTATATTTCACTATTACAACTAGTTATCAAAGTATTTTAACAGTAATTGCACATAACAAATTATTATTTTCTGTCATCTTTAACATGTCAAATGGTTGTTATGACAACAACAATATTTAGTTTTCCCACAATTCCCCACGGCATAACTAATTTTAATGTATGTGCTGCGGAGTACTGCCATCTTTAATGTGGACCATAACTAAACCGCTATCATCGGATATGTGATCTAAGTTACCTAGCCCTGGTCATAAATTTAGAAATGACAGGCGAGAAAATAATAAAATCATGACCACAGGTCTCTATTTTTATTTTATAAACAAATGTGAACAGAGTAAATATAAATTTTCGTATTAGTAAGAACTGTCATACGTTTTTATAAAAATTATAAATATGATAGAACGTGAAAAAATATGAAACGTGTGTCTTTTCTTATTAAGACATACGTTAATGTCATTCGCATAGGTAGGAATAATATTAATAAAAAAAGATAGCTATATTTCACCGTATCTATGATAACCTCGTCCACATATGACGTAAGCTGTATTCCATTTGCCATCTGCTTCACTTAAATCAGTTCATATAAATTCGACAACATGATTAAATGAACTGAATTAAACAAACTGATGTACTTATTGGAGTGAATTACTTCAAAGTAAATTAGAATCAGTAATTCTAGTACTGGAAATAAAGTCAGCGAAGTCACGAAATAAATCAGTGATCTGGTTCAGTAAATGTAAGTTAGATCTGATCCAAATGGCAAATGGAATACGCCTGTAATCATTTTCATACCCGGAATTAAGTTTAGCAAAAAATCTATTTAACTGTTTTACTAAGAAACAATTAGAGGAGCCAATAATTGAATATTTCAAAATTAACAGTAAAATCCTTATAGTGTGTCTCCTGATGCACCACCTAGTAAATACAATTTTTTAAATGACTATTTATGAGTTACTTCCAACCGCCAAAATATCATCTAAATAATTATCATAACATTTAGCTCAATCGAGCATATCATCACACACCCCACAGGGCTATAATCCAACTCAAAGCCACCCTAAATAATCTTAGATGAAATCTAGCGTGTCAGGTACAATATGTTGTCACAATGATACACATCACACACGGGGAACGATGCCAACAACAGCTTAGGACAATTTGGCGTCCCGCTGTGCGCAGAACTGAACTTTTGCTACCGTTGTTATTACTTGTATCTATATTTGTTTATCTGTGTAACATTTAAATGACGATCGCTCTAGTATACAGGATGTTTTGTAAGTAAACGTACATGAATAGAATGTTAAGATAATTGTCTGGAATCCAAATTTGTAGTAATCCGGTGTTCAACACTTTTCATATAGTAACAGAAGAAGTTTGATGTGGACCAGGGCCTGGACAGCTGCATTAGTTACCCTGTTACGCGATTTTTAATGCCATCTCTTGCTGCCTCAAATGAACTAAATCAATTTAAAATTAATAACAGGAATCATAGTAGGTAAAATTTAAATGGTTGACTGTGAAACAGATTACTTATTTAAATGTTTGACAAACGATGTTTTACATTTTGACAAGTAAAATTTGTAAATAATAAACATATCTGTCGTCATTATTGCAATCTATATTTAATGGTGAGTAGGTGTCTTTTACAATTTTATATTTAATTTTATACTATTTTATAATTTTAGGCGCGTGTGGTACCACATTGTAGTAGAAAAAAATTGTTAAGAATGTGTTTTTCCATGTTTTACCACGAAATAATTTATTACGAAAATATTTCTGGAAAACAATAATAATAGAAATGATATTTTATTTATTTATTTTATTTTATTTTTCAAAATTTGGCATTCTCTACAGGACAAGTCCCAATTACAGAGAAGCACTATATAATATACAATATAATCAAAGTGTAGTAGTAACACTGTATATACAACAAAAAAATTAACTTAAAAGGAATCAAAAATTAAATAATATTTGCAATACATTTTTTAAATTTTGACAAGTTACAAGAAAATAAATCGGGAAAACGTATATCACTAGCATATTTATTATATAATAGCGGAAAACGGTTAATAGCGGAATTTACTGCAGAATTAGTGTTATTAAAATTTATTGAGAAAAGCACGTTTGATCTCGTTAAGTAAGACGGTATTCTAAAAGATAATTGATTTAATAAAGCAGGGCAGTCAACAAGGTAATTAATTAACTTGTACAGAAAACAAATATCTAGTAATATACGTCTCTTTTCCAGTTGCAATAAATTAAAACTAAAATTAGGAAACTTAAAGAAAATATATTTACAAAAAGCCTTCTGTATACCTTCAATTCTATTAATATATACAGAATATTGAGGGGTCCAACAGACGGATGCAAATTCAAGTTGACTTCTTACAACGTTAGAAGCGTATAAGGGTTTTTAAAATTCCCACTGGATCTCTTAAGAAATCATTTTATTGATGTGGCTTATAGTAGTACTCTTAAGCACAATGTCGTATGTAGTCTTCATTTTCAAAATTGACAGTATCGATACACATCATCAAACAAATTAAATATTGGAGCTGTTCCACATATTGACCAATGTAAGTAATTAATACAATATTGAAAAATTTTAAACTTTTATAATTATGAAAATTCTTTTTTAGTAAATATACATTCATTTTCAACAATTCGGGATGACAATATCACATATCTATCAATAACAACAATAAGAAGAATACGGATACTGAAGAAAGTAGTGAAATGATAAATGAGAGTGTGCATAAGAAGGCGAAAATGTATATTATTCATATTTATTTGTAATGCATACTAGTATGTGTTTAATTAATATTTTAAATATGATTCAATAAAATTAGCTTTTTACTAATTGTTTGTTTTTGTTGTTTTGTAATATATTTAGATTTTAATAATTTTGAAATATTTTATTCATTACGATCATGAGAATGATAAATATGTACCCCTCAGACAAAACATTACTAGACGGAGAACAACGGCGTTTGTTGTGAAGTAGAAAGGGTTAGAATAACTGGGTGGTGAGACGGGTGCGCGGCAAAGAGCTAGTACAAGTTGATGTTATGCAGGTTACATTTATGTTGATGACAGTTATCAGGCGCGAGTATTTTATTTATTTAAATACAAAAATGCGTATACAAAACACTTAATATGTCAAAAACTAACCTTTACTTTGATGTATGAAAAGTAAGTAATTTAATATAATAGTTATTTGTGTATCAAGAGCGTAAAGTGAATCTTTATTGCCCGTGCTCGGTAATTGAAGCGCGAGCGAAGCGAGCGCTGCAATAAAGCGAGAGCAATAAAGATACTTTACGCTAGAAACACACACATAATTTTTTCTACGACTTTACTTACAACAAAATTTTTAAAAATAATATGGGGCTAGTTCAATTCATGTTTCACCAATTTCTGTATTGTATGTAACCATGACGATATCACTATTGTAATGAAAGATAGAGTCGCGATCTAATTCATTATAAAATAAGACAAAATAAGACGAAGACTTCTTGTAAAAATATATATTTAAAACATAAAAGAAAATATATAAAAATATAAATGCTTAAAATTTACAGAAGTTATAAACTAATATTGATAACTGAAATTAAACAATAAACCGGCAATGGAAACAGCAACAACAACGTATGAATAAACTAATCTTTAGTAACTAAATACTTAAATACATGGCAAGATCTACATCTTGCACAGACGAGAAAACTCGTCTCGTTAGAAGCCAAACTACCACTAACTAATCCGTTGTTGTTTCCATGGGATGTTCTGACAAAGGGTAAGGGGGTGGTATCGTCGCGATGGTCGTACATATGCGTTTACCTAAAAAACCCAGACGAGGTTAAATCTTTCCGACCCCTCGCTTAGCTATAATTTACCCAGATATGTCATCACATCCCGTGTAACCAGACGCGACAATTCAGAAAAGCTATAAACTTGATAAATAATCATCTACAGAATACTGAAGTTATAACATATACACTAATAAATTTGATAAACAAAATAAACTCTGTCAAGTCAACTTTAGAAAGATACTTAAGATAACGCTTAATTAGTCTATATCTTTCGAAGCTGAGTTGATAGTGAAATATCATAATTTATAAACAAAACCAATTTCTGAATTATTCTGTTATCAACAATCATTCTTTGTGATAAATTTTCACACATAAATAAAAAATTTGCTCAATAATCTCAGAAAATAGTGATAAAAGTGATTTTTCCTGCACTCCCCCAGATATATTTGAAACAGTGCAAAATGTTACCTTGAGTTTATTACCAATAAAATCAAGATCATTATACAAAAAAAATATAACCTCTTCATCGCATGGTGTAAGGTAAAAAAAATCAAGAATTATAGCGAAAATGTTATACTTGCTCACTTTTTGGAAAAATCTAAAGTAATGAAATCGTCTTCTCTTTGGTCCATTTATTCAATGATCAAATCAACACTAGCAGTTAAAAATGATATTGATATTAGTAAAGGTTAGGTTCAACTTCAAATCATAGCGCAGCAAACTTCATGTATAATATTCTAAAAAATCAAAGTATTGGCGTACTAACTGAAAATTCTAATGACAATATCATAGAATCTAATTTATCCTCAAATTTATCAATCACCATTTTAAGTTCCGGAATAAATATACAAAACTGTCAAAACTGCACTTTCAATTTTAACATACCTCATCCTCATGAGTTGGCACTGCTGGTCAGCTGCGTTCAGGTTCAAATCATAGCGCAGCAAACTTCATGTATAATATGTATAAAAGTGTCAAAATGAATCTAACCTATATTTTAGATTTTGTAAGTATAGTTTCAATAAATTAAGATTTCAGCAACAATTTATATTTTTCTAGGCGAGCGGTAAAGTATTTTACCGCTTGTTGTTATTGGAGACGCGCGGTAAAGTATTTTATTATTCGTTACTCGGTAACCATCAACTTTACGATGACAACTGAAACCATAAATGTCAACTTTTCATAGCAATCGTAGAAAAAAATAATTACACAAATGTTTGCAACTTGCATAACATCAAAGTGTACTCGCTCCTTGCCGCGCACCCGCCTCACCCAGGAGTTACTCCAACTCTTTCTGCTTCACAACACTGCATTGACTTGAATACGGCAGAATTTGTCTAGTAATGTTTTGTCTGAGATGTACCCCATATTATCAGTACTTTTAATAATAATTACATGGGGCAACAAGAGATGTCACCAGCAACTGCGTAACAATCTTTTGTTATAGCTGTCCCTTCTTCAATGGTTACTTGTTCGGTGAGGTGGACCAATGAGGAATATTTCCGATTTATATGAAATCGAAGTTCTCTATGCAAAAATAAGTACATAATTGTCATAATTGACACATGGGCGTCCACAGACATTTTTCCAGGGGGGTGGGGGGGGGGGTCGAGTCGCAAAAAACTCTCAGATATACATAAATTTTTAAAATACATACACATAACAAATGGTTAAAAAAATATTTAAATTTGTGTAATAAATTACTAGTCTTCGTCGTCTGGGTTTGAATTGAAGAGGAAAGACAATTTTCGAATAACTCTACCTTAAATTGACACCATCTTCAATAAATTCCGATTTAGCAGTTTTACAGTTTTTATTTTCTAATATTTTGTGTCTGTGTATACTTAAACTTAGATTACTCAATCGTTACGATAGGGAACCTGTCACTGGCTGGCCATAAGAATACTGCTGGAAATTCAGTTTCAGTTTGAATTTATTATCTTCAAACTTATAAATTAATTTCTTTTTTAATTATACATATATTATAGGACATAGGACTTTAACATGTAAAATCGTATTGTTTTAAATTTCCTGCTTCCTAATTATTTAAAAGAAAAAGCTTCAAATTAAAGTTTAAGGGCATAAAATACGAAATTAATTTTGCATGCTCTGTATCGGCACAAATTAGATCTAAAAATGAGTAAAATTCTCTCAAAACTATGGATAGCTATGAAATTGAAACAAAATTAAACAAATGTTTATTATTTCATTTATTTTGACAAATAAAACGTCAAACATTTGTTTAATTTTGTTTCAATTTCATGCCTATCGATAGTTTTGAGGCAATTTTCCTCATTTTCAAATCTAACTTGTGTCGTTACAAAGTATGCAAAATTAAATTTGTTTATTGGTTCAGATGTAGAATTTTATGCCCTAAAACTTTTATTTCAAGCTTTGTGCTTAAAAAATTCAAGGAAGCAGGAAATTACAAAATTATAGTTTTACATGTTAAAGTCCTATGTTCGAGAGTCGTGGTCATCATCCTAGTTAAAATCCAGGTGCGGGCGCGCGCCCCTCCTTGCCCCCTCTGCGGACGCCCATGAATTTACATATAAGATCATTGGCGCCACAATGAAAAACTAATGTTTATCAACACTGATTTTTGGTAAAATATACCTATCTATTATGCTGGATTTATAATGAAGTAACGCAAGAGGTAACGAAAAAGTAGTAAGTAAGACAACAAGTTAAAACTTGTGATTGAATTAGAACCATTTATATGTAAAATAAGCAATACAAGAGATAGTCAACTTTTATCTTTCTACGTTACTTTACTTAACATTTCTTACCGCTGGCCAATCAGAAATCAGCATTTTGAACTTTGTATTGTAATCTCTATTACCGACTGTGATCTATCAGCTGTCACTGTCATACATTTTGATTGTTTTTTTTTTAATTGTCAGAGAAATAATGTAATTTATAAAGGCCAATAAAATCAAAAGAGTTTTTTTTTTTAAATCATTAATTGTTGGAAGAGTTATAAAAAATTTAAAATTAAACGGCAATTTTTTGAGGTTATAATATTATATTAATAAATTTTGATTTGTATTTATTTTTTCGTTGGAAAATTATAAGAGATAAGTCCTCCAAAAAAGGAAAGAAATTGCAACATACCTCTGATTGGCTAACAGAATTAGGTTCTGTTTCTCAATATAAATCAGTAATTTGCTTTTTCCTTTGCTTTACTTTACTTTTTCTCTTACGTTACTTCATTATAAATCCAGCTTTAGGGTCGTTGATTTCCACCTAAATTTGAATTTCTGAACGTTCGAACATTCCAATGTTTTAAACTTCGTCAGAAAAACTTCGATGCTTCGAACTTTCGAATTTTTTGAACATTTCGAATTTTTCGTATTTTTTTTAAGATTAGAATTTTCTATTTTTTTGCCACTGAATTAACGCCATCTGTCATCCCCAAACACGCTCACACATAATTCGCGAAAAGTCAGCCACGAATTAAATAGTAAACAAGGCGAATTATCCTGCAAGGTTAGGCATCTTAATTAAGGCATCTACTTTCTTAATAGTATATGACACAA
This sequence comes from Pterostichus madidus, assembly GCA_911728475.2. Taxonomy (NCBI): domain Eukaryota; kingdom Metazoa; phylum Arthropoda; class Insecta; order Coleoptera; family Carabidae; genus Pterostichus; species Pterostichus madidus. The sequence continues at coordinate 12,982,519 of OU452315.1, forward strand.
CAAGCATCGAAAGTGCACATGAGGTGCAAGTGTAGAAATTGAAAAACGAGACTCGCAGTACACGAGCACAGTTATCACACTTTCGAGCGAGTTATGTACACAAAATATTTCTAAAAAAAGTTTACAAAAGCAGTGTTGTTACACTTTGACAGTTAATGCGTTTTTGTAGGTAAGCGTTAACATTTGACGTTTGAGGTTATGCATTGTGATACCAACTGTACTAACCGTAATATCAAAATATTAAATGATGCTAAAATATTAGTAAATAAGTAATTATTAATTTAAAAACATAAGATTTATATGTGCAAATGTATTGAAAAATCTGCCAAAACTTCCATTTAAATAATAATACAAATTCTTTTTATTTATTTTATTATTTTGTTTCATCGTAACGCCATTCGTTGTCAACCAGTGGAACTTCACCTGATAATGTTAGAAATGTGCATTATAAGCTGTATTCCATTTGCCATTTGGTTCACTTAAATCAGTTCAGATAAATTCGACGACATGATTGAACGAACTCAATTAAGCAAACTGATGCACTTATTGAGGTGAATTACGTCAAAGCAAATTAGAATTAGTAATTCTAGTACTGGAATTAAAGTCAGCGAAGTAATCCAAAGAAATAAACAAGAGATCTGGTTCAGTAAATGTAAGTTAAATCGGATCGAAATGGCAAATGGAATACGCCTATACTGACATATCAGTGTATGTTATTTTCAACTTTCCATAGTAGTTTATGATGTTGTTATGGTTACTTACATAAGTGGTCATCTGACAATATAATTTATATTATTTATAAATAAATAATATTACATAAATTTATGTACAACAAATGTGTAACACGAGGTGGTATGGACATCGCGAGCGCGAATTATTAGATGTGAATAAAACGATTGTGGTTACTATTAATTAAATAAATACAACGCACCATAAAACATAGATAACTTTATTTAACATGAATTACTATAATACGAGTTAATATATAATAAAATAAATCTAGACATATTTATAATTAATTAAATGATAATTAAATGCGCGCAAAGCGCGAAACTGATTCGACGTCGGTCACATCTTGACCGGCCGACGGAGCAAACATGCCTTGATTGATGCTAAAACTTAAAACCAGACGCTAAGTTTTCAGCGGGGGTGAAGAGTGGTATTTTGGGGATGCAACACATGGCCGAAGACTGCAGATGACCACACACATTCGTTTCCACGATAAGATTTTTCTCAGAATCTTATCGCACAACACAGGGAAGCAAACTAACAGAATATCTGCAGTCAACTCAAAAACTACCTTGTTACAAATGCATGGCAGTTGTTTTACTAATATGCCATGCCTTTTTTATCCCATACTATAGTTAGTGAATTTAACTCCCGAAAAAAGAATATCTAACACGTCCCTAGTAAAAATTGTGATGAGGCTGAGATCTGGCAATAGAATGACTAAGACGAGAATTGAACCCTCGATGCTCAGTTTGCAGTCTGACTGACTTGTCCTCGAGCTGCTAAAACATTTCAAATAATTCGAAAATTCGAATATTCTAAAAATTCGAAAATTCCTAAATTTTAATAATTCGAAAATTCGAAATATTCCAAAGTTCAAAAGTTCTAATCTAAATTCGAAGGTTCAATAAATCCGAACAATTGAAGTCTTAAATATTCGTAAAATCAACAACCCTACTGTCTATAAGTAATTAGACTAACAAGTGAGTAAAATAGATGAGTACAACATAAATCAAATGCGTGTCTGCGTACTCCTGATTGGTGCAGGTAATTATCATTTTGATATTTAATAAAACAAATCAAGGAAGTTATTAATGGAGTTATTCCTTACAGTCACATTCTCAAACAAAATATTAACTAATCTTGAATTTTGGATTAGCTTATCTTATGCAGTATGTAAATTCCATTCTGTTTTATGTAATATATGAATCGTGCCAGTCGTTCAATGTTAGATCTCTTTATTGTATCAGACTACTCCCCCTCCCCCCATTCTGTAACTGAATCATTATCTGAATTTTTATTTCTTATGATTAATCTATAGATTAATACTATGTCGGCAACTTGTAATAAAAATCATTTATGAAGGCTTCCCTCGAGTGCAATAAATTATATATACAGAATGTTCAATTTACTTCATAGCTATCTCTATATTGGGATGGTCAACAAGTCGATCGCGGCTATAGTTTTAGTCGATCGCGACGACTTTTAAATATAAAAACAAATTAGTCAATATATATATATATATATATATATATAAATATATCATCACGCCTTCTACCCATTACTGGGTGTGGCACTCTGCTAAAGCAGATCTCGATAAGTAATATATTTTGCGCGTGAAGTGCGGTTACCAGTCGTCAAATCACGGCCCCCAAACATGTTAGTGGTGGAGGAGCCACAGGGATAGCTTTTTCAAATATATATATATATATATATGGGATGGCTAGCACAGTGGTATGAAGTCGGCCTGTGGATCCTGAGGTCCCTGGTTCGATTCCCACAGGCGACAAATGTTCATAATTTGAAAAAGCTATCCCTGTGGCTCCTCCACCACTAACATGTTTGGGGACCGTGATTTGACGACTGGTAACCGCACTTCACGCGCAAAATATATTACTTACCGAGATCTGCTTTAGCAGAGTGCCACACCCAGTAATGGGTAGAATTATTCATAATTTAAGCAGGTAAAAATATACAAAATAACGGATACGTATTGAAATATTTGTAAATAAGAGTTCATTTTATTTTTCATCAAAATTAGACAAAACTCTTTGTTGGCCCTTATCACTTTTGGATTTTTTCCTTAAACGCAGTATTGTTGAAATAACATATTATCTTATCAAATTATCTTATCATATTTGAAAAAGTTTCACAAATGATTTTGAATTACATGTCAGTTGTTGTTGAACATTTTTACAAAACTATAAAAATGATTGTACCAGTTGAAATCCTCGAGAAACTAAAGTGTTCAAACTGTGAGGACTTGTTATCATGTGGTCCAGTGCGTCTCAAACAAGACGGCAGCAACATCTGCGGGCGCTGCAGCAACCTGGACGTACCAGCAGTCCTCAACCGACCGTACAACTCACTAGCTGAGCTGTGCGCGTTCCCCTGCAAGTACTCGGCGGAGGGCTGCTACGAGATGCTGCCGTTCACGTCCGTGAAGCAACATGAAGCAGACTGTGAGTTCAGGACGTACATCTGTCCAGTGGCGGCGTCTGGCAGCTGCGAGTGGGTCGGCTGCAGGAACAGGATCCTGGAACACACGCAGGACAAGCATCCCCACCAGGTGCTGCAGCATCCCTGCGAGATGAAGCACGATGTGAAGACCAGCAGCTTCAACACCTTCTTAACTTCACTGTTCGATGTACTGTTTTTAGTTCATGTGAAGGTTTGTCTAGCGACGCACACCATCTACCACTCTGTCAGGAAAATTGGGGAAATTCACGAGACACACAGCTACAAATATCAGGTGAACATTCAAAATAAAAATGGTAATTTGGTTAGAAACGGAGAAGTTGCATCACAAGGCTGCTTAGCGCTGCAAGAACACACGTCACTGCCCATTAAAATCAATGGTATAATGGAAGCTTTAGGTGGATATGATGACACTACTTTTACCATAACTTTACGAGAATATATGAAGTGTTTTATATGCAAGGTGGTGAAAATTGCAGATCAAATGGAAGTGTATAATAAAATAAACAATATATTTTACTGCAAAATTTGTTCATTAGCAAAATTAAGATGTTGTAAGAATGTAGCTGCAGGGTGTTTGTGGAAAGGAAAAACTATAAACCATGAAAAATATTTCTGTATTTATGCAAAACACTGCGGCATATGCAAAGATGGTATAATAGAATTAAATATGCTAGATCATAGACGAAATAAAATTCACACGAGTTTGAATTTTAATCATTTGTTTGGAAAATATTGGAGCATAAATAAAGATACAAAAGAGGAAATTTTGTCGATATCATTTAAAAATTTTAATTTTTTATTGATATGCAGTATAAAAAATAAGTTTTTACGTCAATTTTCCATTGTAAGTTGTAATGATATCAAAATTAAATGTATTTTGATACTTAGAAATCCTGTAACAAACTTAGCTTCACATTACGTTATGAATAAATTGTTTAGTTCAATTAAGGGACAAAATTTCTTTCTAAAACTGCTTCCTAATGATAAATTACAGCCATTTATTAATGACAATAAATTCGAAATTGGTGTTGACTGTCACTGCTACGATTAAAAAATAAATAAAGTCACCATTTTAATTTTAATTAACAAGATATTAAAGACTTGTTTATAAACAATCAAAGTTTGATATAAACGCAATGTAAACACGTTGCTAAGGAGATCTATAAGCATACTGTTTTTGGCGCTTGTTATTTTGTAGGGGTGGTATGAATACTCTTAAATCTGACAGATGAATAACATATAACCTCAAAATTGTAAATTGTCGGTGTTGAAATATTACTAACAGATATACTAGAAACAGATAAAATTGAAAACATTCATAATTCAAAAAAATATTGATTAATTATCAAAAAATTTCAATTGTTACCAACATAAAAAAACAGCAATGTATATTTTTGAAAAGTCGTATTTTTTAAAAAATCAAGCAGTATGATAAAATTACCTCAATAGAAAAATAGTATAAAGAACACGTTTCATGCGGCCTGTTAACGCACTCGTAGTTTATAAAACTCGCCGCAGAGTGGCTCGTTTTCCAAATTTGGACTCGTGCGGTAACAGATTGCCTTATGAAATTAGTTCTTTAATATACTATTATAACACTAGTGTTAAATATAAGTTACTTTTAATAAATAAAATAACATTTAAAAATGTAGCCAAACATATTTTAAATATTTATTGAAATATTTACATATATGGTTTCAGATTTTTAATTTATTGAATGTCATTGCCAGTGATTATTTTTTGACAGATACAGAATAGATTTTGTGTAATATTTAAGATTTAAAATCTTACTAAGAAATAACTTGTTAAATATTGAAAAAGATAAGCAATTTTTAGTCAACATACCTTATTTAATATTAAATATTTGTTTTGCAAAGCGCGTGGAATCAATTATATATACAGAGTGGTGAACGCAACTCTCGAACATAGGGATTTAACATGTAAAAACACAATTTAGTAATTTCCTGCTTCCCTAATTATTTTAAACAAAAAAGCTTCGAATAAAAGTTTTACGGCATAAAATTCTAAATCTAAGCTAATAAACAAAATAAACTTTGCAAGCTTTGTAACGGCACAAATTAGATCTGAAAATGACAAAAATAGCCTCAAAACTATCGATAGCCATGGAATTGAAACAAAATTAAACAAATGTTTGACGTATAATCTGTCAAAATAATTTCTTTATTTATTATGTCATTTATTTTGACAGATAAAACGACAAACATTTGTTTAATTTTGTTTTACTTCCATGGCTATCAGTCAGGCTATTTTCGTTATTTTCAGATCAAATTTATGCACTTACAAAGCATGCAAAATTAATTTTGTTTATTGGATTAGATGCAGAATTTTATTCCCTAAAACTTTTATTCGAAGCTTTTTTGCTTAAAATAATTAGGGAAGCAGGAAATTGCAAAATTGTGGTTTTACATGTTAAATCCCTATGTTCGAGAGTTGCGTTCACCATCCTGTATATATATTGCTGCTTTAAGGTGATGTCGAAAGTCTACTGCAACGGGACTTCCTTTGCAAGAAACTAATTATTCTTATATTTCTTGATAGACTTGTGGGTGCCAATCAACTTATATATATATATATATATATATATATATATATATATATATATATAATAACGGATACGTATTCAAATATTTGTAAACACGAATGCATTAAATTTTTCATCAAAATTAGATAAAATTCAATGTTGGCCCTTATCACTTTTGGACTTTTTTCCTTTAAATGTTTCCTTAAACACAGTATTGTTGAAATAATCTATAATCTTATCAAATTATTTTATCACATTTGATAAAATTTCACAAATTATTTTGAAATACGTGTCAGTTGTTGTTGAACATTTTTACAAAACTATCAAAAATGATCGTACCAGTTGAAATCCTCGAGAAACTAAAGTGTTCAAACTGTGAGGACTTGTTATCATGTGGTCCAGTGCGTCTCAAACACGACGGCAGCAACATCTGCGGGCGCTGCAGCAACCTGGACGTACCAGCAGTCCTCAACCAACCGTACAACTCGCTAGCTGAGCTGTGCGCGTTCCCCTGCAAGTACTGGGCGGAGGGCTGCTACGAGATGCTGCCGTTCTCGTCCGTGAAGCAACATGAAGCAGACTGTGAGTTCAGGACGTACATCTGTCCAGTGGCGGCGTCTGGCAGCTGCGAGTGGGTCGGCTGCAGGAACAGGATCCTGGAACACACGCAGGACAAGCATCCCCACCAGGTGCTGCAGCATCCCTGCGTGATGAAGCACGATGTGAAGACCAGCAGCTTCAACACCTTCTTAACTTCACTGTTCGATGTACTGTTTTTAGTTCATGTAAAGGTTTGTCTAGCGACGCACACCATCTACCACTCTGTCAGGAAAATTGGGGAAATTCACGAGACACACAGCTACAAATATCAGGTGAACATTCAAAATAAAAATGGTAATTTGGTTAGAAACGGAGAAGTTGCATCACAAGGCTGCTTAGCGCTGCAAGAACACACGTCACTACCCATTAAAATCAACACTATTATGGAAGCTTTAAGTGGATATGATGACACTACTTTTACTATAACTTTACAAGAATGTATAAAGTGTTTAATATGTGAGATGGTTAAAATTGCAGAAGAAATAGAAGTGTATAATAAAATGAACAATATATTTTATTGTAAAATTTGTTCATTGACAAAACTAAGATATTGTAAGAATGCAACTGTAGGATGTACGTGGAAAGGAAAGACTGTAAACCATGAAAATTTTTTTTGTATTTATGCAAAATACTGCGGCATATGCAAAGATGATAATATGATTAAATTAAATATGTTAGATCATAGACGAAATAAGAATCATACGAGTTTAAATTTTAATAATTTATTTGGAAAATATTGGCGTATAAATAGAGATACAAAACAAGAAAATTTGACACTATCATTTAAAAATATTTGTTTTTTATTTATATGCAGTATAAGAAATAATTCTTTACGTCAATTTTCCATTATAAGTTGTAATGACGATATCAAAATTAAATGTATTTTGATACTTAGAAATCCTGCGACAAAATGTGCTTCACATTTCATTATGAATAAAATGTATAGTTCAATTATGGGACAAAGTTTATTTAATATATTATTGCCTGATGATAAACTGGAGCCCTTTATTAATGATAACGAATTCGAAATTGGTATTGACTTTCACTACTACGAGTAAGGAATACATATTTGTTATAGAAGTGTTTTATTAGGTATATAAAACACGCAAGAAAAGTTTAAACACGAGACCGAAGGTCGAGTGTATAATATTCTTAAGCGTTCTATGTACCAATAAAACACAAGTGTAATACAAAATTTTATCCACAACTCGTAATTATAGGCACCGAAGAAGATTGGTCGTTACGTTTAACGTTGATTCTGTTATATATAGTTTTCAAAATACGGTAGATCATGAAGTGATTGCGAAGTAAAAGTTGTTTACATTGTTTTATGAGCCATATAATTCAATTGAAATCAGTGTAATAATGTCTTTATTATATATGAGTTGTTGATAAAATATTTTTATCTAGAACCATGTGACAAATGACACTTATCGTATTCATATTGAGTGAGATAAGTATTTTATTAACTCATTAGTGCGTTTTTGGAAATATGAACGCACTATTGCTTTAATAATAGCTATTTATATAACAATGCGCGAATGGTGCAAATGATGTCTTCGTGAATGAGTTTTGTACAATTCTTTTTGTATTGTATTATATAGACAATTTTAAAGAACTTAATAAATTTGATCAAAACTAATAAATTGATTCAAACCAATAATTATTACCACTTACAACAAATAAGATATGTTATACTCAAATAATACAAATGTTTAACGTATTTATTTTATTTTTCTGGACATTAATTATTAATTTTATGTTGGCTCTTTCTCACAAAAGAGAGCCGTTCAAGCTTACTACTTAAAGTTTTTAATTCTGAATATTTTTTGTATTGACGAGTAACTATAGTTAAATTACAATGAGAAAAATTGGGATATCGCCAGAATTTGAACCTGGGACCTCATATGCTAACTAAGCCACTGTAGCAAAACGGACAATTCAGAATTTGGTTTTGTTTTTAAATTATGATATTTCACTATCAACTCAGCTACGAAAGGTACAGACTAATTAGGTGTTATCTTAAGTATCTTTCTAAAGTTGACTTGACAGAGTTTATTTTGTTTATCAAATTTATTAGTACATATGTAATAGTAACTTCAGTATTACATAGATCATTATTTATCAAGTTTATAGCTTTTCTGAATTATCTGGGTAAATGAATAGCTAAGCATCTGATCGGATAGAGATAATCTTTGTAACTCACCCCGTCTGGGTTTTTTATGCAGGGGTGAAAGTAGAATTATTTTCTTACCGGTACGCTACTTTTAAAGAGATAGGGTGGGGGGGGGGGGTGCTTATTCTAGGAAAAAAAAGGTTTTATATTTTATATATAGAATAGACCATATATTACTTTGCCGGCAAATTTATGAAATGAAAAAAGCGTGCCAGGGTGACAAACTTTTTCAATTTGTTCCAATTATGTTGGCAATACTAATGTTTGTGATGTCATGTGACTCGAACGATGACGCATATGCGCATAATTTGTGACAGTTTTATTGCCGCCAGTTTGAAATTAACATGAAATCTTTCATTTGAAATGTAAGTCGGTTTACTATTCTTGAGAAAGAAACGAAAAGATATTCCCTTATTAATTAATTAATTCAAATTACAATCCGGGACGCAACAATTGTAACCAGACATTTTTCAAACTAATTTCACACTTTGCAAAACAATCACAACAAAAAAATTATGTCGTCGCACTTATTTGTAGAATTTTCTTACCGGTACTCCGTAGCGGCTCTATTTCTCTTACAGGTACGGCGTACCGGACCGTACCGGCCTACTTTCACCACTGTTTTTATGTAAACACAAATGTGGGAACGGTATCTCGAACCAACGCGACGATATCACCTTCTTACTCTTTGTCAGAACATTCCATGGAATACAATAACAATTAGTTAATGGTAGATTGGCTTCTGTCGAGACAAGTCTTGCCATATAATTTTGTAACTAAGTAACTAAGTAATAGTTATTTCATATATTAGCTGTATTCCATTTTCCACTTGGTTCACTAAAATCAGTTTAGATAAATTAGATAACATGTCTAAATGAACTGAATTAAACAAACTGGTGCATTTATTGGGATGAACTACTTCAAAGTAAATTAGAATCAGTAATTTTAGTACTGAAAATAAAGTCAGCGAAGTAATCCAGCGAAATAAATAAGTGATCTGGTTCAGTAAATGTAAGTTAGATCTGATTCAAATGGCAAATGGAATATGCCTGTTGTTGTTGTTTCCATTCTCGGCTAATTTGTTTAATTTATAACTTCTGTAAATTTTTATCATTTATATTATTATACATTTCATGTTTTAAATATATAAAACAAAAGACAAAATGTCTATTGCGATGTGGAATTGAGTCTTAAAAAAATAAGAAAAATAGGAAAAAATTTTCCATCACTTGTCTCGTAATTCCACAGAGGTTTTTACAGCACGTTTGCATCAACTTCTCAGGTCATCAACAAACGGCTGGTCAGTTCAGCTTTAACCATAGACGCACGTTTCGTCCTTCCGGACTCATCAGTATGGTGCGATCATATATCCAACTAGATCAACTAGAAACTAGAGGATTGTGATACCGACTTAGCTGAACTGACTGATGTTAACCTATCTACAACGGTAACATGACATGAGAGCTATGGAGCCACTCGTGGTGCCATCTACCGGTATCACAATCCTCTAGTTTCTAGTTGATCTAGTTGGATATATGATCGCACCATACTGATGAGTCCGGAAGGACGAAACGTGCGTCTATGGTTAAAGCTGAACTGACCAGCCGTTTGTTGATGACCTGAGAAGTTGATGCAAACGTGCTGTAAAAACCTCTGTGGAATTACGAGACAAGTGATGGAAAATTTTTTCCTATTTTTCTTATTTTTTTAAATATATATTTTCACAAGAACTTCGCATCTATTTCGTTTTATTTAATCCTATATTAAATCGTTATATGTATATGTATATGTATATTATATGTATTAAAATCTGATTTTATTCAAATTTTTCTTATCTTTCTTTGTTATATGTCATAGGCAGCCCCGATCTCATGACTTTCATACACTGAAAGACTTCACAAGTCATCTGCAGTGACATTGTTATTTAAGGCGAATATTAACCAATTGTAATTTAATCATTTAAGTAAATATTTAATATTTAATCAAATTAAATGATGGGGTAGCTCAATGGTATCAAGTGGGCCAATGGATCCTAAGAACCCTGGTTCGACTCCTACAGGCGACAAACAATTTTTACCATTATAAAAAATTACCCCTGTGACTCTCCCACCACTAACATCGTTGGGGGCCGTGATTTGACGGCTGGTAACTGCACTTCACGCGCAAAATATATCACTTACTGAGATCTGTTTTGGCAGAGTGCCACACCGAGTAATGGGTAGAAGGCGTGATGATATATTTATTTATTTTTTAATTATAAAAAGATAAATTGGGGTTTGAGTCTTGCGCATATGAACTGCACGGCACTGAACTGATCAGTTCCGAATAGTTCAGATGATCCTGAAGACCAAACTGTCCGTTTAATTTCATTTAAATTTCAATATGAATATTCGTTGGCACCATTGAATCCATCCCTCTCGTATCTCCTACGTTCATCTCCCTATGTTCACATAACCCTCGTGGTACATCACACACCACCGTTGCCTCTCAAGGGGGTTATGTAGTTCAGTTGTAGATTTCACGCCCTGGGGCCCGAGACACGTATCAATATTGTCCAATTTCGAGGGTGATTACAACACGTCACGTGCAGGAGCGTGTCGCCACTGTCATTACATCAGAGGCGTTCAAGTGCGCTTGTTGCACTTGTTTATATTGGTTGCTAGAGATATAGATAGCTTGTTTGTAATATAGGGTGATTGCAAGATTTTGTGTTTGTAATAGTTATGTATGTATTAAGGGCGTAATGAAGCTTTTATGGCGTGAGACGTGATTTGGAGCCCGACGCGCCCACCGAGTTAAAAAAACGTTAAAGACCATAAAAGGAAGTTAATACATAACTATATACACGGTGGAAGATATAATTTAGAATGTCAGATTGCACATTTTTTACAAAACAAATTATAATAAACAGTAAACAATTTGGTAACTAAGCAGTAGAAAAAGGTACACTTCGAAACTATCAATCTTTTTCACGTCAAAGTCATGTGTCAAATATAAATATCATGCTAAAGGCCGTTTGACACGATACATTATTTTGTACAAAATTGTGTACATTTTTCTGTTTCAGAATTATGAACAAAAAAATGTACCGTTGCATACAGTAAAATAACGTTCAGAAAATTGTTCAAAAAAATGTGCAAAATTATATAGAACTTGTTCTATATCTCAGACAAAACATTATGGTTGGTCTGAGTTCTATATTCTAGCAAAATTTTGTACAGAAATTGCGCAGTGGGGATGCGCAGTGAATTATTCCGTTTTCGTTTACTATTTGACGTTTAATTATAACCTAGTTTTGTATCACTACTTTTGATTCTGTATTTACATCTAGTTTCACTTGTTTTATTTCTTCTTTTGTGAATTTTAAATAACAAAATGTCATGGTCTCGCGATGATGTGAAGATTTTAATCGAAAAATACCAGCACTATCCATGTTTACATTTGGTTAAATCAATAGAATACAAAAATAAACATGCAAGGTCACGGGCATTAGATTTTTTTATTCATAATAAAAGAAAAAAGACTCGAAACAACTATCAATGACATCAAAATTAAATTCAATGCATTGAAAATAAATTCAATTCTCAATTCGTTATTCAATAAATGCAAGATTCATTTGATTTCCTTTCGCCTTTTTAGCCAATAGGGACTTATACAATTCAAATTTTTCGGTTGCCATCTAGTGAGTAAAATAGAATTTAATAATTTGTTATGTAGCGAATATGGTATAGCTTTACAGTTTGACGTTTATCACGTGATCCAAACGTTTAACGTCAAACATCCTGTATTGAGTGAACAACAGATGTTGGGATCTGCGGGGAGAAGTGATGAAAGGAGAAAGCAGTTGATCGACTCGGCCATGGTCTCATCCTGCTCTTTCTATAAATTTGTTGTTTCACACAAAATTGTGTGAAGGGGATCTGCTACATGTGACGTCAAAATTATAAGTCCCTATTCCTACACCATATTTTCTTCTTTGTAATTCTTCTTTTATCGTTTATTCCTACTATTTGTATTATAGGCGACAACAACAATAATAATTTTAAATTCATTTCTTTCAATTTATTCCCGTTCATTTTGTAGGTCTTTTTTTTTTTTGTTAGATACCTCAAATAATTTCACGTCACTGGTTGTGATACAGTTTGTGCACAAGAATTATATACAAAATTATGAAGCAGTGGCATACAGTACTACAGAAAAATGTTCAGAAAACTGTATCGTTTTTATGAATAAAATTTAATACAAAATTATGTACATTTTTTATACAAAATATTGCATCGTGTCAAACGGTCTTAAGATAAAGAAACATCATCTGTAATATAGTCAAATATAAAATATTGTATGTACGAGGGCAAGGTGAAAAGTCCCTGAAAAATAAAACAGATGGCGCTACAATCGCAAATCTCATGTGACATTTGTGATGTACCATCTTTAACAAGAACTCATTAAAATTTTTAGACTGATATGTCATTCAGTTCTGTTTTTACAGCCATCGAAAGCAAGCAACCTTGAAGATTTTTGAAATCATGGAAAAAAGTGAATTTCGGCTCTTGATTAAACATTATTTCTTGCGTGGAAAAAACATTACGCAAACCAAAGCATCGCTTGTTAAACATTATGGGTACTCCTCACCATCGATTGGAACGATTCATAAGTGGTTTACTGATTTTCGTTGTGGTAGTATGACCACAAAGGACGCCGAACGTTCTGGTCGTCCAATTGAGGTTACAACGCCAGAAATCGTCGATAAAATCCATTGTATGACATTGGACGATCGCGAGTTAAAGTGCACGAGCTGGCTGAGGCTATGAGCATTTCAACCGAACGGGTACGGAACATTTTGCATAAATTTTTGGATATGAGAAAGCTATCTGCCAGATGGGTGCCGCATTTGCTCTCTGTTGACAACAAGCGCGACCGTGTGACAAGTTCAAAGGAGTGTTTGGCGATGTTCAAGCGCAATAAGAAGGACTTTTTGTGCCAAATTTGCCCCTCTGCGATTTTTATCTATTTCCAAACTTGACGAAATGGCTCGGCGGAAAGAGATTTGGCTCCAACGATGAGGTCATCGCTGAGACAAACGCCTATTTTGAAGAATTGCCAAAATCGTATTATTTGGAAGGAATCGAAAAATTAGAAAAACGTTGGACGAAGTGTATCGAGCTACAAATGTTGAGAAATAAAATATGTTTTGACCAAATAAATCATTTCTTGTTTGTCAACGGCCATGGCTGCGCTCGTTGGTACTGATCTAAGCGATAACACGAGTTAAGCAACGTTGCGCGCGGGTAGTATTTGGATGGGTGACCGTCCAGAGAAAACTCGCGTTGCTGTTGACAATAACATCTAAAACGCAGATCAGGGCGTAATGGCGGCATATGACCTGAGTAGTTGGTCCGCCAAAGAAGCCAGAAAAAAAAAAAAAAAAAAAAAAAAAAAAAAATTTCTTGTTTCATTTTTCAGGGACTTTTCACCCTGCCCTCGTAATAGGGTTTAAAAGTATAACTTTCGAATTTTCGAGTGATAAAAACTTTTCATTTTAAATGTTTCTAAATTGCATTACGACACTTTTATTTGGCGTTTTATTATGAATCGTCTGTTCAACCCCTCGCAGCTGCGCGGTTCGTATACGAATTTCGAAGTCATACCAGAATTGCCTCCTGTTATAAGTGTTTTATACTATTTTCTCTGTTTAGATTTCTATTTGAAAATTGTTGACATTTTTCATGAAGAGAAATTTTTGGTAGAATAAGTTGTATTCCATTTGACACATGGTTTACTAAAATCAGTTTAGATAAATTAGACAACATGTTTAAATGAACTGAATTAATCAAACAGGTACATGTATTGGGATGAATTACTTCAAAGTAAATTAGAACCAATAATTCTAGTACTGAAAATAAAATCAGCGAGGTAATCCAGCGAAATAAATAAGTGATTTGGTTCAGTAAATGTAAGTTAAATCTAATCCAAATGGCAAATGGAATACGCTTATAATTAAATTGGTGACAAATTGATTTTGTCCGTTGCCTAGATATTTGTATAAATTGTATTTTTAATTTTGTCTGTTGCCCAGATATTTTTGTATTTAATGCAATTATACCAATCTATGATAACAATATGTAACCAAAAATTGTGTAAGAATGAAGCTCGTTCTGACATCAATATGCGTGCGACAATACGTTATTCTAGTGTCGAAACAAAGAAACAAATTTCAGTTGAAAATATATATATATATGACAAGTGGTGATGCTGCCGAATAAGTTTTAACGTTTTTAACTGTAGATTCAGAAGAATATACTTGCATGAAATATTTTAAAACTTTTAACCTAAATAAAATGGCAATCATGAAACTCGTTCTTTAATATACTAGTTTTTATTATTTTCCTAAATAAATACAATTGCATAATCTTTTAATGAAAATTATTTTTTTAAAAGTGCAGCTACCCTAATCTGCTATACATATATTATACCTTATGTCTATCGTGAATAGTGGTGGGGATAAACAATCCAGCATGCACATGCAGCAGGAATAGGAAGCAATAAAGTAATAACGAGAGGGCGAGCGGGTGATTTAACTATAACCAGTGTGGTGCAGCGTGCTGACGTGATCAAGTTAGCGGCATTAAAACATCTCCCTGCCAACCCCGCTGCATTCCACCCCAACACACTCAAAGCCCCAACGACATGGATTTGCATGACTGCATTTTGTATCACAGAATTCATGAAGGGATGGACTTCAAACATTGAAAATATAAAAATTGTAAGATACCTACTACACCTAATGGCGAGTTATATATTTATAATTCTTACGTCACGCCGGGCAAAGATGGAAAAGAATAACACAGAAAACGATCTCTCGTATTAGTGAGAGAGCTAGTTGATAGACCATGATCAACTGGAGTATATTTTTACTCGTAACATCGCATTTAATCAAGGACGTTGAAAGGAGGGGATATGGCATTACGATACTGTAGCATTGCTTGAAGTGAGGCTTGGGCAAGGGACAGAGAAAACAATAGTTTTTCTGCACCGTGGTTAGCTAAATCTCGTCTTCTTTCAGATATTTTGAATTTTTGTGTAAGAAAAGTGGCGTTTAGACGTTGCTAGGGGGCGTTGTTGTATGTGAATATAACCACGAGGTGTTCATTTGTGTTTCAATCGTTGCGCTTTGTGGAATTGGACATATTTTTTTGTGGATAAGATGGTAACTAAGTGTTTAGTTTGTACACTTATGTTTGTTGAAGTAATTGTAGTTTTGATTTGTTTAAAAACATAAATTTGATATTTATTCTCAAACTTGCTCTTCATATTAGCAGGTTTTATATTTATTATTAATAGTAAATATTGTTCAACAATTACAATTACAAATATTTATTTTAATCGATAGATCACACTAATAATAAACGTAGATAATTTCAGTTTCCTTGTAAAAATTTATAATCTTTTAGGGAGAATGATTCTGTTCTGTCCTGTATAAATTTCAAATCTCTGTATGACACATGCGCAATAGCAGGGGCTAAGCACGGTACAGGAAATAATACTTCTGTCTCTGTCAATCTGCCGAGCCTCACAGTCTTGACGTATCCCCTCCTTTCAACGTCCTTGCATTTAATCTGCATGGTATGTTATAAGTATGCTCTATTTAGTCGTGGTCTGTCAACTAACTCTCTCACTAATGCGAGATATCTTTCTTTTTATTCCCTTCCATCTCTCACCGACGTGACGTCAATTGTATAACTCGCGTTTAATATTTAATAATAATAATGTTAATAATCTTAAATTTTATTTTATTTTAAATAAGCCGAAAAGAATAATATTTTAAATATTAATATTAAATGGATTACAGGCTTAACATGGTAATAAAATTGCAAAAATTGAAAGAATTTTTAGTTTAATTTTATTAAAACAGCGATGTTTTGGCGCAAAATTTTGGCCATTATCAAGCAGTTTTTAAGAAAAATATTAATAGTTATATTTTTTTTAAAAGTCAGTAACGATAATATAATTAAATATAAAACCATGGTTCAAGGAACCATTTAGTAAAAAATCTTACATAATTGAGGTGAACATCTCAACCGTCAAACAAGATACTGCCAAAATATTGCACCGAAACGTTGCTGTTTTAATAAAATTAAACTAAAAATTGGTTCAATTTTTGCAATTTTATTAACATGTTAAGCCTGTAATCCATTTAATATCAATATTTAAAATATAATAATGTTAAGTTGATGATAATGTATAAAGGGCGCCAATTTCCAGTGCAAGGGATGGATATCGCCCGAGGTCATTATCACGTAGTAATGTCCGTGATGCATACATAATTTAATTTTGCACTAGAATATGAAGAATTAACTTTAATTTATAATAATTATGGCGTTGCGTTGCTAAGGATTGTTTCTTTATTTTGTTTATTTGTTTTAAACATCAATTACGTTGATGGAATCGACACCGTAGTATGGCAAGTACGAAGCTCGGACCTCAACCTGATTGAATATGTCTGGAATGTCCATGTTAGGCGCTTAAAAATCACCTAAATCAACACAATAACCTGAAGGAAGTGGAGCGTCGACTTGTGGAAATATGGAATGGATTGAATGAAAACGACTTATAAGTTATAATACCTTATTTTAAGTATGAATACTCATTGTCGAGGTATAATCCAAAGTAGATGTGGTAATACCTGATATTAACTTTTTTTAACAATTATTTTTTTAAAAGAATTTTGATATTTTTTGTTTTCTTTTTATTTTAAGTATAATTTTGTTTTGAAACAATAGTAAAATATTGTAAATAGTTGATAAATTAAACATAACTTGTTATTTTTGTCTAATATTAAAATTTAATAGCCTATTTCTCTGTAACACGAAGGGGTATGAACATCGCGAGCGGTAAACTATTTGATTGAAAATGAAATAATAACACATACTAAAACACATAACTTTATTTAACTTAACGAACTATAATAAAATGAAATTATAACAAATAAAACTAAAAATATTTATAGATAATTAAATGATAATTAAATGCGCGCAAGGTGAGGAAACGGATTCGACTCCGGTCACATTTTGACCGGCCGACGGAGCAAACTTGACTTCACTGATGCTACAGCTCAAAAACAGACGCTAAGTTTTTAAGCGGGGATGAAGAGAGGTATTTTGGGGATGCAACACATGGCCGAAGACTGCAGATCTTTTTCTCAGAATCTTATCGCACAAAAAGGGAAAGCAAACTAACAGAATATCTACAACCGACTCAAAACCACCTTGTTACCTCTCAAATGAGTTAGCTAATCCTGAATTTTGAATTAGTCAATTTAAGCTAAACCATATTCTCAAAAAAGATTAAACAATCTCTAATATAATCAAAGTACTTTGGATTAACTTTTTAAAGTCGGACTAGAATAAGATTAGCTAATCCAAAATTCAGGTTTAGCTAAAACTCTTTTAAGAATTAGACTTACGTTAACGGTAGCGCGAAAACAAACTACTACATTGTGACTTCATAGTTAGTATGATCGCCTCACAAGCGACAATTCACTGACTTCAATTTAATTATATTATATTTATGCAGTCAATTAAATTAAGAAATAAAATATTAACTAATTAATCAATAATAATTTATACAACTAGTAAAGAAAACAATACTTTTTTACATGAATTTAAAGTTTAATGCTTTACAGTAAAGCCGTAGTGTTGAAAACTCTGCTCTATGATACAAACGCTCACATGGTACCAACATTGAAATACTAAGTACCTAAATGACAAAGATCAAAATATGAAACACAATATACGTCTAACAAAGAATATCAATGTATAATTTTAGTATCGATACAAAGGCTACGTCTATCAATATAGCTGGTATGCATGTGTATGTGATGCACTTGTCGTGCAGCTGTGCACGCGTGGCTGCTCGTCGTACAAAGCAGTGCCGATGTATTTTAATTTTGACTCTCGAACATTCATGACCCCCGCATCATTCACGAATTTATATGAGTTTATAGTTGCTGATGAGTGCTTCAAGCACTTGTATACAGCCGTGTAGTAGAGGGTGTGTACAAAATAAGCACTCATCCTGTCCCAACTCAGACTTGTATATGCGAGAATAGTTCGTTCGATGCTTCGACCATCTAAAATGAGGAATTAATAATAAAATTTTTGTTTAAACTGACGCATTACAGAAATTAATCCAGTTACAATGAACCAGTTAATGAAATACATCTTCAAAATATATTAATAATAGTAAAATCATTTAAGAACTTATGAGATACAATTATTGTTCAATATGTTCACAATACTTTTTACAGTCATAATACAGAGTGATCAAAAGGAATTGTTACAATTGGCAATAAGAAAACTACTTGAAATTGGTAAGCCTGATACATAAATTAATTTCCTGTTGTTCACAGTGACATTTAAAGTTAAATTTGAGTACATTTATTATTACATTTATTTCTAAAGTATTTCTATTAATTAGAAAGTCAAAATTCTATTAGCTGTCAGACTCCTGATATAACCTATTTGTATTTATTAGAAATGTCAAATAGCATTTTCCGCCTTTATCTGACGTTGGAATAAAAAGATCTCTGGAATTATATTACCAACTATAACAATTCCTTTTGATCACCCTGTAAATATACCAATACCATTACAAATTGAAATGTATATAAACATAGCAACACTCTATGTCATTCATCTAGTTATATTTTTTTAAGACGTCAGTCAATCGTTATAAAGTTTTCAGTATACCTATAGTATATAGTGTGTTCATCCAAAACCCGAACATAGGCTTATAACATGTGCTAATAGTTTTTTGGTGCGCATTGCTTCCCAATTAATTTTATGAGAAAATACTTCAAATAAAAATTGTAGAGAATAAGATTACAATTTTTTTTATATAAAATACATTTCATTTGAGTATTTCATCAGAGCTTAAAAATTAATTAAATATTTGTAATATTCGTAAAAATATAGACTTCCATGAAAAATTTAAAACAAATGTCTGTTCTCTAAAATATTGACGTAAATATAATACAATTATTGGGATAATTTTTCTGTAATTTTCACCGCTATATGTTCATTTTATTATCTGCAGCTTTTTTTCGTGTGAGAAATCGTTCATTTTTTAGATGTTTTTCCTTCTTTGTCTATGATTCATTTCAAATATTGTTTTACCATTTAAACGATTTTAATGATGGAGTAGGTGGCACAGTGGTCTCTTGTCGGCCGGTGGATCCTGAGAACCTTGGTTCGATTCCCACAGCCGACAAACATTTACACCACGTTAATACTACTCCTGTGGCTTCCTCTCCACTAAGAACTTGTGGCCCGTGATTTGACGACTGGTAAGAGCAC
This sequence comes from Pterostichus madidus, assembly GCA_911728475.2. NCBI lineage: Eukaryota > Metazoa > Arthropoda > Insecta > Coleoptera > Carabidae > Pterostichus > Pterostichus madidus. The sequence continues at coordinate 13,002,401 of OU452315.1, forward strand.
ATCACGCGAAAAAATATATCACTTATCGATATCTGCTTCGGCAAAGTGCCACATTCAGTAATAGGTAGAAGGCGTGATGATAAATTTATTTATATCTGATTTATTTAAATGTTCTTTTGTTCTACATAAAATATTATATGTACCATGGATGAAATTAGTGTTTCTGGCTCTGAGCTTGTTATTAGCACAAGGTGCAAAGCGTTGATAAATAAAAAAATAAATATATCATCACGCCTTCTACTCATTACTGGGTGTAGCACTCTGCCGAAGCAGATCTTGGCAACTGATATATTTGGCGCCTGAAGTGCGGTTACCAGTCGTCAAATCATGGCCTCCAAAGATGTTAGTGGTGAAGGAGCCACAAGGGTAATTTTTGAAATTATGAAAATTGTTTGTCGTCCGTGGGAATCGAACCAGGGTTCTCAGGATCCACAGGCCGACTTCATACCACTGAGCTAGCCACCCCAAACGCAAAGCGTTGATGCTAATATTAATTAATTTTAACCTAAAAATAATAAAATATATAATATATGTTGTCAACCATCTACCATTGTTAACTTTTAACTTGTTGTTAGTTAACAACAAACTGTCTTTGCCAAGAAAGAATACCAAAGGGGTAAGGGAGAGTAATCCACTCAATCGTGGTGTTACACAATAAACCATGGGCGTCGCATCTGTGCAATTTGCTACTCTCGGTTGAAGTATTTTAATGATTTTTCTTGAGTTTTCGCTGATAAATTTAACTTTAATGCTTTATTTTGTACTTCATTATCGCATATCTGTACAAAATCTGCAAAAATATCCCCGCGCTTGCTACCAATATGTGCTGCGCTTATCGCAGTTTGCAAACGAAGTGAGGATACAGCAACTGTACTCTCGACAGAACGTCCCTGTGAAATTGTATTTATTATTCCTCTACTCTATTACAGTTAGTATTGGTTCATATATTTCTAATCGCAGTGCCGCTTTATACAAATCCTGCAATCATTTCACATTCCAGAGCTTAGTATGCTTTAGTGTCCTTTGTCAATAGTTACATCGCTTTATGTAACCGGGCCTCATTGTTTCAGTCCGAGTTGGGAATGGTTGTAGTGAGTTTGTCAGTGTTATAAGGGCGGTGTGAAGGGCGTGATATAAACGCTAGGGGTGAGTGCCATTGTCACGTGATCACGTGCACTTGCCAGGTCGGCGCTGCGATTCAATTAAAGGCTCTAATCGCCTGGCTCGGCTTGGAACTCAGCACATCTCCGCTTTTTTCATATTTGCTTTTCTATTTAGATTAGTTTGCAGGCCAAGTCTGAAGTGCATATTTGCTCACATGTTTGTATCTCAAGTATTAAAAACACCCCATAAACACAGCATTCTATTCTTTAACGCCTTTGTTTCACAGTTCATCGTTGTACATTTGTTCGTATTTTGTTCCTTATTCAAGGCTACCTACTGAAGAAATAATACCTAATACTCGGTTATGCAAACATTCCTTTTTAAATCAAAATAAATATAAATAATGCCTTTTGCCCATTACTAAGTATGACGCTCTGTCGTAGCAGATCTCGGTAAGTGAAGTATTTATGCTCGCGAAATGCGGTACCAACCGTTAAATCACATCGCCCAAAGATGTTATTGGAGGGGAAGCCACAGGGTAATTTTATTGTTGTGAAAATTGTTTGTGGCTGTAGGAACCGAACCCGAGTTTCTAAATTCGATACCAATGAGCATGGACATCCACAAACATTTATACATAAATTTCTTTTAAAAAAAATTACATAACATAAATACTAATACACATAACAAATAGACAAAAAAATATTTAAAGTTGTGAATTAAATTACTACTTTATCGTCTGGATTTGAATTGAAGAGGAAGGACAATCTTCGAATAACTCTTCCATAAATTGACACCATTTCTTCAATAAATTTCGATTTAGCAGTTTTACTGTTTTTATTTTCAAAATGTGGTTTTTTATACTTTGTATTTATAATCGGTTAATTATTATACTGATTATTTTTTTACGTTTCTCAAAACCAATGAAATGCTTCATTGTATGTCGCGTGTCTGCGTTTTAACCAATCCTGTCATTATTATACTGAGAATAAAGCTCTTGTTATTATTCCCGGCAATAATCTCTGTAGGTGCTTCTTTGTTTGTGACAAATGATAGGTAGTTGTCAAATAATTATTTAAAACTATCAACGCGTCAAGTAAAATGTGTGAAAAAAATCGATTTAGATACAGAATACACCAACATATTTTTGAAACAACTTCAAAGAATACATTCAAAGTAATCAATCGATATGAACCCAGTTTAAAATCTTTTAGGTTGGATGAATCTACCACAACAATTAAATAAAAAAATAATCTAATTAAATATAACTCGAGAGTTGGATAAATTAGAATATAATTCTCCAGTATTTTTCTCAAACGTGTTGCCAGGTAATAGTCACGAAAGCCCGTAGGACTTGAGTGGCTATTGCCAAATGGTTTTCGAAAGATTTGTCAAATTATTTTCATTTTATTCTCACTCTCTTGTTATATTATTACTGAAAATAATGTAATAATAGAGGCGACTGTTAAACCTGTTTTTGGTAACTTTTTATTTTGTAAGATTGGTACTACTATGCGACCGAACGTTACATATCATTTAATAACCTTAAATATTTTTAAATATTATTTTATTACAATAGACTATTCTACAAAAATTTTATTATTTTATTTGTAATTTTTATTTTTTTGTAAAGTTCCTTCTGAGGGAGAAAAAATAAAATATATATTTATATATATATATATATATATATATATATATATATATATATATATATATATATATATATATATATATATATAATCATCACGCCTTCTACCCATTACTAGATGTGGAATTTTTCCGAAGCAGATCTCGGTAAGTGATATATTTTTACGCGTGAAGTGCAGTTACCAGCCGTGAAGAGAAGAAATAAACAATTTGTTTTCAAATAACGAATGTTAGTTCATGGCATACCAAACTGTCAATATAAATTCACGCTTCAAATTTAATAACTTTTCTCATTATCGGTAATATAATTTTTTCTCCTTACAAAAAGCATTGTGCAAAACTCGTGCACGAAGACGTCATTTGCACAATTCGCGCAAATTCAAACATTCTGTTTGTGTTTTAAAATTGCGCTCATGTGGAAAGAATATCTTCGCGCACTTAAAAAAAAAATATATATATCATCACGCCTTCTACCCATTACTGGGTGTGGCACTCTGCTGAAGCAGATCTCGGTAAGTGATATATTTTGCGCGTGAAGTGCGGTTACCAGTCGTCAAATCACGGCCTCCAAACATGTTAGTGGTGGAGGAGCCACAGAGATAGCTTTTTCAAATTATGAAAATGTGTCGCCTGTGGGAATCGAACCACGGACCTCATGATCCACAGGCCGACTTCATACCACTGAGCTAGCCATCCCATTCGCGCACTTGATGTACATAAATAATACCACGAGCAGAAAGGGTATATTTTCTGCTCTAGCTACACAAATAAGTATTAATATTAATACTTATATCTACATAGCCATAAAATGCAACCCTTAAACCACGACATCCCATCCATCGAAACCATCTCATATCCAGCACACGTGTTCAATCCCCTGTGTTTACCTCCCGCTGTGTCGTTCGTTTTGTCTAATTTCCACGGCGGTGGCGGGACTCGAACCCGGATGATCTCGGTCACCGGATTAAAGCCAGCATACTGAATAAATATTTACAACCCATATCCCTAATCCCCGGATCAGTGATCAGTTGGTTGACGGTTGGTTGGATGCTTGGTTGGCAGAGTGTATCGCTGCTGGAGCTGCTGTGTCGTGCTGAGTTGAATAGCAGCCAGCTGGAAGTTATTGAGATATTGATTTTATTTTGTGGGTGAGTTAGCAGTGGTTCCTTCGGTCTAGTTGGAAAAAGGTAGAAGACTTTTAGTGGGGAATGAATGTAACTTATTTTATCTATACATATGCTTTTAGCCTCCTCAACTGTAAACAATCACACATGCACATATCGTTGACGTCTACTGTAGTTGTCATTTTAAACAAGTAAGCGAAGAAACACTAGTGCCGAAACTAATTTGTACTTTGCGCAACTGTCAAAAGAAAGTTTAATTGAGAGTGAATTTCATATTTTAGCCACAGGCGCTTATGGAAGAAAAAATGCGGTGAGCCAGAGCTGGTAAACATGCAATAGTATATTTTGACGTTTATAAACATAACCTTAAATTGCAGTATATCTAATCTGTACACAATTAATAAAAAGAACCGAACAAAGTAAAATATATCGATAAATGGTTTTATTTAAAGAGTAAGTGAAATACTGCATATTTATTGTTTGTGTATATTATTAATACAGTTGTTACAGTTGCTTATATTGACACAAGTGGAAACTTTTGTGTCTAAAGAAACATTGATTTCTTCCGTACCTGTTCATATTATTACCAGTAATATTATTGGTAACAATTTCGGAAGCTTCAGAAGTACCAGCAGCAGGTTGATTGTCATTGTCGAAAATAGATCCAACATAGTATGATCCGGAGCTTCAATTATCTTTGGAGGTGTTAATAATAAAGAAGAATCACTCACTGTACTATTCCAATCAAGATGATTTTGAAGAAATTATATCGATAAATGGTTTTAAGTACGTGAAATACATAATATTTATTGTTTGTGTATATTATTAACACAGTTGTTACAGTTGCTTATATTAACATAATGTGAAGTGAAAGCTTTTGTACATTTAAACATTGATTTCTTCCATACCTGTTCATATTATTAATAGTAATATTATTGATAATAATTTCGGAGGATTTAGAAGTACCAGTAGCAGGTTGATTGTCATTGTCGAAAATAGATCCAACATATCATGATCTGGGGCTTCAATTATCTTTGGAGGTGTTTATGATAAAGAAGAATCACTCAACTGTAGTATTCCAATCTAGATCATTTTGAAGAAATTATCTTGAAATTAGTGAAATATTTTTAAATAACGTAGAACAATGTGCAAGCAATCAACAAACAAACCATAGCAACGCCGTAAAACATCGTTCTCGTGTAATATCATTAAAATTTTATAAATTCTGATAATATTTTATTGATTTTCTAAATCGCACAGTTGTAGGAAAAATGTTGTTTATAACACGTGCCGAAAAAGGTTACGTGCTTGTGCAGGTTCCCGCACTCGGCAAGCCTCGTGTGTTAATCTCTGTACTTACACGTAACAAGCCTTTTTCGGCACCTGTTATAAAAATAACTATTTTATATTTGTTTTTGAAATAAATATCAAAGTATCATTTTTCAACAATTATTTTCTTATGGGATGGCTAGCACAGTGGTATGAAGTCGGCCTGTGGATCCTGAGGTCCCTGGTTCGATTCCCACAAGCGACAAATTTTCATAATTTGAAAAAGCTATCCCTGTGGCTCCTCCACCACTAACATGTTTGGGGGCCGTGATTTGACGACTGGTAACCGCACTTCACGCGCAAAATATATCACTTACCGAGATCTGCTTTAGCAGAGTGCCACACCCAGTAATGGGTAGAAGGCGTGATGATATATTTATTTATTTATTTATTTTCTTGTTGATTTATTACCCGTTTACAGTAAAAACTTAAAAAAAAAAACTCTGAATATGAAAATTTATTGGTTTTTTCCAATTATTTATAAGCAAAATCTAATTAAATAAAGATGCAATATTTTCTCAGGTCGGAAAGTTTCCACTTTCCAACCGGTTGGAAAGTTAAGGTCAACAATAGCTAACTTTCAAATTTTTTAAAAGTCGAAAAATGTTACTAGTTGGTTGTGAATAAATATATTTATACTTCTAATTTTACAAAAAACTACTACTTAAAAAAAATTATTTCGTAAAGTTTAGTCTTGTACGATAAAAAAAATCGAATAAACACAAATCAAAATTTTTTGTAGAAACTATACATGATAGAGATTAATATGGTTAAATTCAGTTCGCACAACAATGAAATCACAATCTTACTTTGTTGTTATTTTTCATTGTTGAAGGCTTTTTTAAATTTTCATTGTTGTAATCTTTAATTGTTGTGAAGTTTTATTGTTATAATATTACATTGTTGTGAACTAATACTAAGCCCGTCAGTGTACTTTAACTTGCATTGCGTTTTAGTAGTTCAATTTGTTTTTACAAAATTATTGATAATTTGTAATACTTTTTTCTTTTTATATCCCCGGTCCCGATAAAGTTCTAAACTATCTGCGGAATAAATAAAAAAAATTCGCGTTGCTGTTGACCAATAACAACTAAAACGCAGATCAGGGCGTAATGGCGGCATATGACCTAAGTAGTTGGTCCGCCAAAGAAGACACAAAAATAAAAATTATAAAATATCGAAATCATAACACAAATATAATGTATGTCAGTGGTTCCCAAACTTTCTTGTTCCATGTCGCCGTTAAAGTAACAGGATTTTTTCACGGCGCCCCACATAGGGGTTTAAAGTAGTTTTAAATAAATAAATAAATATATCATCACGCCTTCTACCCAATGCTGGGTGTGGCACTCTGCTAAAGCAGATCTCGGTAAGTGATATATTTTTGCGCGTGAAGTGCGGTTACCAGTCGTCAAATCACGGCCCCCAAACATGTTAGTGGTGGAGGAGCCACAGGGATAGCTTTTTCAAATTATGAAAATTTGTCGCCTGTGGGAATCGAACCAGGGACCTCAGGATCCACAGGCCGACTTCATACCACTGTGCTAGCTATCCCATATTAAAGTAGTTTTTAGTCACAAAAATGTCTAGAGCCTGGAAAAATGCACCAAAATGAGTAATTTTTTTTTAATGCTCGTTATGAGATTCTTAAAAGATCCCTCACGAGTTTTTTTGCTGAAATTTTTTTCATATGCATAGAAATCGGTAAATACCCAGATAATTGCTTAAAAAAAAATCACTTTTTTTTCTTAATCTTAATTTAATCAATACTACTAAGCCATAAAAATACAAAATATAGTTTTAAAAAAGTCAGTGACATTCAAAGCTTACACTGAAAAATGTACAAACGTGCGAACTTTGAAAAACCATATCATAACCCAAGTGCACACAACCTAAAAAAAGTTGAAAACTATTATTTTTCTGAGGTACAAGACATGAAAATTTAAAATAATGTTCAAGGATATTTATTGATATGAAACCTAAACTGAGCAATCTGAAACAACGTATATTTCAAATATCCTAACCTAACCTAAGTGAACATACCCTAAAAATAAATTATAAGCAATAACTTTCTTCAGAAAAATTTTCAGCAAAAAAACTCGTGAGGGATCTTTTAAGAATCTCATAACGAGAATTAAAAAAAAAAATTACTTAATTTGGTGCATTTTTCTAGGCTCTAGACATTTTTGGGACTAAAAACTACTTAAAACCCCTATGTGCGTTCCAAGAAGTAATATAGGTCTAATTACCGGTTGTAGTGCCCACTTTATAAGGTTAAGTTGATTAATTTAAAAAAATTACAAACTTAGAAACATTTTTATTTACATATAAATATTAAATAAACATATATTTTGAACTGAATTATAATTAGTGAGACGGGTAAGTCTGTTGTTCACTGTATTACTTTCAAAATATTGAAATAATTAGTAAACATCTTTGAATTATGATGACAAGTTCATTTGACATTGACATCCTATGTTGTATTTTATTTAAATTGGTACAATGTGTAACTATGGTATAGTTACACATTAATGACAGATTAGTAAATAAATTAGGATTATCCCCTTTTGCACCCTTCAACTCTCCTCCCCATCCAACAAATAACACATTTTTAGGCCAAAAACCCTCAAAAGCACATTCAGCTTCAAACGCATCTGTGCCATATCATCGTAGGAACTTTGTTCTTTGCGTCCTTTGCAGGGAATTGAAGAAACCTTCATTATCCTGATAGTGAATCGGATTCACAAATTTTTCTTTAGGTTAGGGGGGAGGGGAACGGAAGAGGTTAACCTCAAGATCACATGTATCTCCTTAAAGTACACACTTAATTTTTTTTCGCCCTCGAAAATTCGTACAAATTATCTAAAAACTCGCCAAGTTCTACGAATTTCAAGTGTTCCTTTTTTGTCACCAGCTATCATCAGCAGTTGACCGGCAATCACAACGTCCACTTCGCGTCTCCCGGCACCATTTTGCGGTTCTATTCATTATTCCCGTTCAATGAACACGACACTATTTAATGATTTATCCAGACACAGTGCGCACTGTTTTAAGAGAGTGATTTTGCATGTTCGCATTGAATATTTAGCAGGGATTTTTCGCGCGTTGTCCGCATGGGATGCACATTGTGGTGACAGCCGGTTACCCGCGGTTACTCTGTCATCAATTATTAATGTTTCAGCTTGTATTGGATGAGGAACATCGAATATGCATTATTCTTTTCAGGGCGAACTAATTTAAATTAAAATTGGACTTGGAATAGTTCTCAATATTTTTAGTTTCACCATTTTTCTCTGAAATCATTTAGAAACGTTTGTAACAAAGTGAAACAAATTAAAATTCGGTTTTGAATTAATTCGGATATTTACTATCAACTCAGACTAATTAAATGTGTTATCTTAGAAATCTTCTTAAGGGATTATACTACCCAGGCGCGCTGAAAAGTGAAACTTTCTTTGGGATTTTTTACTCGATTACTAGTCAATGGATTAAAATTAAATTTTGAGACGTTATTATACATATTATATTATATAGAGTCGACTATCTGACTCTTTAGGGCGAACATATAAATTTAAATTCATGTTTTCTTTGACAATTGTAGCTTCGTAATTATTTTTTCATTTTGTTATATGTTCGCCCTAAATAAGAATTTTAACTCAAACTTTGTATGTTGTTATTCACTTTATTTAACGTTGTTTGACCTGAAGATGGCCATAACCTTGGCCGAAACCTCGTTGTAATACTTCAATAAATTTATATACAACTTCAAGCCTTTTGTCCATTACTACCTTACATTATTATACATATATTAAGATATATAAAAATATTTTTATTTAAATTTACGATACAAAATGGCGTCCTGGCACTAATTTTAATTTTTTTTTTCATTTTTTTGGCAAAAGAAACGTACTTGAATTGTTTATTGCAAATGTAATTATTTAACATTCTTAAAAATCGTGTGTACTTTGAAAGATACTCTTGCTAAGAAGCTACAGTTAAAATTTCAAGTAAATCCGATAAAAGTTGAGCAAACTACGCTGCACGCCAATTTGAAAAACATAGTTTCAAGAAAAACGCGTTACTATATGAAATATTCAAAATATAGGCATGCTGCTTTTTTTTCCTTTACTCTGCTTTTCCAGCACCATACTGCCCTTCCAACCATACATTGCACTCTTCAGCCTCTTTTCTAAGCGACGTAAGGTCTTCCCGAGCGCTTTTCTAATGATTCGATGCTGAGTGACCTTTTCAAACGGTTTCAGAACGTTTAAAGGTGTCTCAAAAAATAAGCTCTAAAAATTGTTTTTCATAGCTCGTCTCCCAAAATAGGTTTCGAATATCATTTCCAAATAGTTTATGCATTATTTAAGGTAATAAAAAACAAAAAAAAATGGAAAAGAAAATTTGCAGAGCTGTATAGACCCTTAAAAGTGGACTTGAATTATCAAAATTATTAAATTTGTAATCATTTAAGCTTTCTTCAAAATATTGATAATAGGATATTCCACAAAAATTTGATTATTATCGATAATCTACGTGAAAAATATTTTTTTCATGTTTTTTTTTTATATTTTGTTATAAAGTTTCTACTGCAATTGCATTTTTACTACAGTTGTCATTGTGATAAAAATAATTTTGTTAATTTGTTTCATGTTAAATGAGAATTTATAATTTTGCCGTCACATGCAGCAGACGCCCCTCCACACAATTTTGTATGAAACAACAGATTTGTAGAAAGAGCTAGGTATTAGATCATGGCCGAATCGATCAACTGATTTCTACTTCAGCACTTCTCCCCGCAGATATCGTCACTTGTTGTTCAATTAACACATGTTTGGATGTTTGATGATTAGTTAATGAATTTATATCTTAAATTTTCTTATCGTCTATTTTACGTATAGAAATAAATTTAACACAAGATATTTCTATTCTAACGTGTTTAGTCTCAGATATATTTGCATATTTATTTGACATTCAAATGAGCAGTTAATCATGTGATAAACGTCAAACTGTCAAGCTATATCCTGTTCGCTACGTAACAAATTATTAAATTCTACTTTACTTACTACATGGCAAGCAAAAATTGTACATTCAGAATTTTACTATCAACTTAGACGAATTAAATGTGTTATCATGTTAATCTACACACAAAAATATTTTTTCTTGTTTTTTTTTTAATTTTGTTGTAAAGTTCTTATTAAAATAGCATTTTTACTGTAGCAATAAAACGAATTTTGTCAATTTGTTTAATTTTAAATTGAATAAATTTTCCAAATAAGAAGGTAAAAAAATTATATGTTTCAGCAGGATTAAAAATACTATTTCAAGTCTTGTAATATTGCCACCTTTATTACTTGACTAGAAAATTGTACAAAAAACAACACTATTGCTATAGAAATGAAAAATGTTTGTTATTTGAACGTGTGAAAAAAAAAACTTTTATCCACAACTCATATATAATAAAGACATAATTACACTGATTTCAGTTGAATTATATGGCTCATAAAACACTAGTGTTTTATATTCCATAAAACACTGCAAACAGCTTGTTACTTCGTAACCACTTCATGATCTACCGTATTTTGAGAAACTATATATAACTGAATCAACGTTAAACGTAACGACCAATCTTCTTCGGTACCTATAATTATGTGTTGTGGATAAAATTTTGTATTACACTTGTGTTTTATTGGTATATAAAACATTTAAGAATATAATACACTCGACATTCGGTCTTGTGTTTAAACTTTTCTTGCTTGTTTTATATACCTAATAAAACACTTGTGTAATAAATAACTATTATCCACAACTCATATATTATAAAGACATAATTATACTGATTTCAGATGTATTATATGGCTTATAAAACACCAGTGTTTTATATTCCATAAAACACTATAAACAACTTGTTACTTAGGAACTACTTCATGATCTACCATATTCTGAGAAACTATATATAATTGAATCAACGTTAAACGTTACGACCAATCTTCTTCGATGCCTATAATTATGAGTTGTGGATAAAATTTTGTATTACACTTGTGTTTTATTGGTACATAAAACACCTAAGAAAAATTAAACCTTGGACATTCGGTCTCGTATTTAAACTTTTCTTGCGTGATTTATATACCTAATAAAACAACAATAATAAATAACTAGTTTTAATTAATATGTTAAATTTCAAAATCGTTGACACTTTATTTATCAAACATTTTCATGTTCCCTTGATTACAACACATCAAAATGCGTATTCCATTTGCCATTTAAATCAGATCGAACTCACACTTACTGAAATAAATCAGTTATTTATTTCACTATATTACTTTAATCACTTTATACCCAGTGCTAGATTTACTGACTCGAATTTAGCTTAAAGTAATTCACGTTCAGTTCATTTACAGGTCTATTCTGTAAGCATTCGTTAAGTCATAACGTTTCGTTATTTAACGAAAAATCGTTATTATAACGAAGTTCGTAACAGATCTATTCTGTACGCATTCGTTAAGTCATAACGTTTCCTTATTTAACGAAAAAATCGTTATTGAACGAAACATCGTTATTATAACGAAATTCGTTTAAATGGCAGAAAAATTCGGGAGACGCCCGGACTCGAACCGAGGACCTTCAGCTTGCCGGGCTGATGCTTTAACCACTAAGCCACGGCTCCCCTGAACGAATAGGCGTCAACCGAATTTATCTGTCATAGTGTCTAAGACAGCATCGATCCCAAGACTCCTATGTCTCACAGGAATTGACAACGGGTTTCGTCTGTAGCGACACAAGCTGATTGTGTGTTAGAAAAAATTATAACGATTATCTAATAACGAACGATGTTACAGAATAGAAAAATAGCGGACATCGTTACAATGTGATAACGAAATCAAATATAACGAAAATCGTTATAATAACAATCTGTTATAAAAATATTTTACAGAATAGACCTGTTTCATGTTGTCTAATTTATCTAAACTGACTTAAATGAATCAAGTGGCAAATGAAATACAGCTAAATTCACATGCTTATTGATTTTCTTTTTTTTCTTTATTAAATTACATTGGTGTTTCGACAACGTTGGTCATTAACACCCGGTACAATATATTTTGTTTACATTGATTATGTTTGTTAATACATATTTATTTGTTACATTATGCTTGTTAGTATTATATATTTATATTTTTGAAAATAATTGGGTTTCCTTTAGGAATGCTAATCATTTTCGTTATACTTGTAGTGTCTTCTTTTAGTGCTTCTTTTAGTGTGTTTGGGATCTGGAATTTTAATCTTGTTGCAGTGTACTGGGGCATTCTGTGACAATATGGTTTACTGTAATTCTTGTTTGACAGTTGTTACATATTTCTTCTTGAATATATGGTTGTGGGTAATTTTGGTGTGTTCTATTCGCATTCTTGTAAGTATGATTTGATTTCTTCGTGAAGAATAAATAAATCGATAATTATTGTATTAGTCTTTTTTGAAAGTTGTAGAATAGTATAATTAAAAAACAATTGTTACAATGACCCTTATTCTACGAGCACAGAATACTTATAATTCTATAACAATTTCCTCAAGCACGTTACTGTTAAGAAACCACCCGACGCCAAGGGCAACATGGTTTCAGATTGTTATAAAATTATTTCGCATTACTAATGCCCTTGGGACATTACAACTGATAAAAACGCGTACCATTTGAATACATATGTCTGTACATATTTTGTCTGTGGCTGAATGCAGTGGATGGTGTTTGGGCAAGTGCGGGCCTGTGCTATCAGCGCCGAAGGCACATGATGTGCTAACATCGTCTTGCACTACGTGGACGTCGAGGACATACAGGACATTACAGGGACAATAAAGCGACAGTGCAAACATCATCATGCAGTCATGTGGTTCACACGCATCTACCCCCGATACATTCACTATACACTACTTACATTATAGTAAATAGTACTCATTACAAGAGAATCTTCGGTTTCATGCAGTTTTCAAATTTATTTCAAATCAGTTTCAGTTTTGAAAATGCGATGTATTTTTGTATTAAGTGCACGAAATGAGTGTTTTTTACTTTCTTATACACAGTATAAGGAAGTATTATATTGGAATCGTGAAAAAAATCGTTGACAAGATTTTCGCGGAAATACGTGTTTTGAGGTTCACTGAATCCGTTTTGATCATTTTCTCAATGATGTCTGTGTGTGTGTGTGGATGGATGGATGGATGGATGGATGTATGGATGGATGTGTGTCCGAGTATGCAATATCTCATGAACGAGCTAAGATTTGTCAACGAAACTTGGTAATTATAAGTTTCATGAAAATACGAAGAGCTGAGTTGATTTTGAATTAAATTGAAAAACCGGAAGATGAAGTTTACTGGACACACAAAATAATAAATTCCATTTATTTCAAAAATGGAATCAGTTACGAAAAAAAGTTTCAAATAAAAGATGTTAGCAAAAATATTTGGAACATAAAATGTTATTTGCAATTTTCCTGTATATGCGTCTAATTTTGAGAAAAACTAATTTATATATTTAATAATATATTTCAATAATCATAGTAGCAATAGAAACAAAAAACAAAAACATGTTTAACATTTATATGTCAAATAATAATTGTCAAATGCAAGGAGCAAGTCATAAGTGTTCAATTCAGCTATATCATGCTATATCAATTTCATTGATCAAATAGTAAGTAATTTTATATTTCTATTTCTATTAATATAAGTTTGTTTATAAAAAATTTTGGGTTAAAGTGCAGTATCACTGACCAATTTTAAAAAATGTAATTTTATGTTGGTAAAATTTTGTGAATTTCAAAACTCCCTAAAAATTACTAAATAAACCAGTGCTTCGAAACTGTTATTTGAAAAACATTTTCTAGCTTCAAACCTCAAACATAATGTAATCTACAATTATCAGGAAATAAAAAATTATTCTTTCTAACCTAACCAAACCTTCTCGCAGTCTTTGCCATTTTCATACATTTATGACATTTATACTCCTTTGCGATGAGCTTCAAATCTCTGAAAAAGTTTTAGGATCACTGATAAGTAAATGTCATTATAGTGGTGGGGGAAATTTTAAAAATTGGTCAGTGATACTGCATTTTAGCCAAATTTTGTTAGGACGTTTATTATCTGTAATGAAAATTAAAAACAAATCAGTAAAATCCCAAAATTTATTTTTAAAATGATACAATAAAACTAAAAGGATGCAACAAATTTTATATTTTATATGTTTCAAATAGATAAATGCTGAATTAATGAAAAACTAAATTACATGTTTAATAATATTAGATAACATTCATATATTCTAAATATTAAATATGCTGTGTATATGAAAGTCGTGTGATGACCACACCAGATATTTTTTTATTGAGGTTGAGAATATCACTTTTAGTCGAGACTGCTAGGTTAAACAAATTACCCGAAAATGGTAAACTATAACAACAACGTCTGAATAAAGTACAGAGTGATCAAAAGGAATTGTTACAGTTGGCAATAAAAAAAACTACTTGAAATTGGTAAGCCTGGTACATAAATTCATTTCCTGTTGTTGACAGTGACATTTAAAATTTAAATTTGAGTACATTTATTATTACATTTATTTCTAAAGTATTTCTATTACTTAAAAAGTCAAAATTCTATTAGCTGTCAGACTCCTGACATAACCTATTTGTATTTATTAGAAATATCAAATAGCATTTCCGCCTTTATCTGATGTTGTGCCAACTGTGGAATAAAAAGATCTCTGGAATTGTATTGCCAACTATAACAATTCCTTTTGATCACCCTGTATTATTTACTTAAGTTACAAAATTACTCAACTGGTCATGGCAAAACTTCATTTTGCACGGTAAAGAGACGATTGGTCTCGAGAATTGCTAAAATACCACTAACTAATTGTTGTTTTTCAAAGAATGTACTGACAAGAGATAAGAGGGTGATATTGCAATGCTTCACAGATAACAGTTCATACACACAAGTTTACTTAAAAACGCTGAGGCTTGCGAGGGTTGAGACCAGAGAAATAGAGTAGTGAGGGAATACTCTTGGACGAGTGCGCATCCAATTTTCGAGGAACACTATGGGTTCGGCCATTTTTAAGGTTGTCATGCCAAAAGTGAACATCTCGAGAAACATTACTGTAAACTATTCTGTTCGTTGCAAAATGTCGTGTTTAGTGACAGGGTGTTTTAATAGTAGACGATTTAAACCGAAATATATTCCTTTTTATACGTGTCTTATTCCATAATAAAATATATCTATAATATTAAGGTTATTAATTAAAATCATTTATAATTTTAGGTTTTTTATTTTATAAAATATATTAAAATATACTATTTTTGTTTGACACATTTATTTCATATTAACATTACTTTTCAAACTAGTGCAACCGAGTAATTTCAAATTGCCAACCAGTGCTTTAAGCGCTATCAAAAATTGATAAAATAAATGTACAACAAGATCGTTAAAATTACAAACAATATTTATAATAAAAAAACAAAGCATAATTATGTTTGCAAATAATAGTTTTATAAATAAAATAATGTTGATATTTTGTTGCATAATAGTTATTTTTATAAAAAGGTTACGTGCTCGTGCGCTGAATTCTGCAACTTGCACGTAACAAAGCTTTTTCGGCACGTGTTATAAACAACATTTTTCCTACAACTGTGCGATTTAGTAAATAACTAAAATATTATCAAAATTTATATAATTCTAATGATATTACACGAGAACGATGTATCATGACTTTGCTATGGTTTGTTTGTTGATTGCTTGCACATTGTTCTACGTTATTTAAAAATATTTCACTAACTTCAAGATAATTTCTACAAAATCGTCTAGGTTGGAATAGTACAGTGAGTTATTCTTCTTTATCATAAACACCTCCAAAGATAATTGAAGCTCCGGATCATGCTATGTTGCATCTATTTTTGACAATGACAATCAACCTGCTGCTGGTACTTCTAAAGCTTCCGAAATTGTTTTCAATAATATTACTGTTAATAATATGAACAGATACGGAAGAAATCAATGTTTCTTTAGACAGTACAAAAGTTTACACTTTACATTATCTCAATATAAGCAACTGTAACAACTATGTTAATAATATACACAAAATATTATGTATTTCACTTACTCTTTAAATAAAACCATTTACCGATATATTTTACTTTTTTCGGTGCTTTTTATTAGTGGTCTACAGATTAGATATACTGCAATTTAAGGTTATGTTTATAAACGTCAAAATATACTACTGTATATTTACTAGTGGCTCATGAGGCTTACCCGTGCTGATTTTTTAAATTTCCCGTATCAACCAACCTTAAAAATGGCAGTCTTCAATTTCACAAGGTTCGCGCAGCTTCAAACGTCTTCTCCCACTATGTCTCTGGTTGAAGGTTAAATCTACCCCAGACCAATGCTCATCTACTAATTTACCCAGATATGTTAACACATCCCCTAACAGCGACACAATTCCAAGAAACCATAAACTCAATAAATAATTATCTAAGAAATACTAAAGTTATTATAACATATGCACTAATAAATTTGAGAAACAAAATAAACTTTGTCATGCCAACTTCTGAAACGTACTTTAAATAACACTTAATTAGTCTGTATCTCTCGAAGCTGAGTAGATAATGAAAACTCGTAGTTACAAACAACACCAAATTCTGAACTGCTCCACTTTGTTACACTAGAAAAGAAAGTGGTCTATTACCGCACGAGCATGGAGATTTTCGATCGAGGCGTCGCGACGCCGAGAGTAACAACCATGCATGAGTGTACAAGTTAATTGAAATACAAGAAATTCAATGCCATTCAGCGCATCTTTATATATTGTTTAGTTTTTGAAATATAGCTTCGACAAAGTCGAAAAACTGAGGTGTTAACATTTATTGTAATTAATTCTGTTATCAAATAAGGTGGATCATTTGGAACTGCCTAGGTCGCAAAGTGCCCTCTGCGAAAACCAAAAAGACTATAAATTGTACCCACCGAGATTTGAACCCGCAATCACTTGCTTAATAAACTCAAGTTTATATTGGAATATCCACAACAAACTTAACAATTTTTACACACAGACAAACTTCACTTCACCCTAAATCCGTGCCTGCATTACCTACCCCTACACACTATCCACCGTGCGACATGTCTACATTTACTGTTCAGCTTACGTCTTGTAGCCGCGGGGTTTGAATCCGGGCAAGGGATGTCATTAGCCCAGCGAGGCACGCGCCACGTGACCAACACACGGATTACACTGTATAAACACACATTGCTGATATATAGTTGAACGCGTGCTCTGATTAGTTTATCATTGAGATTGGAGTGAATGAGTTGTTTGCTAAGGTTTCGTGGGAATCGAAAGCTTACACACACATTTGTGTTTGATTGGAAAGAAACTGAATTAATTGATATACAATGTGTATGATGACGATAAGTATAAGAATAGGCAATGGGGACTTGTACAATAGGCCCTTCAAGACTTTTTTGAAATTTTTATATATTGATATACGTAATAAAATTATTAAATCCAAATTTTTAATTTTTTTTAAACTTGTATTTTCGAAACAAACTAATGCATCTTGAATTAAAGAGAGACAGATAAGACAGAGATAACGTCACGTAACGTGTGTCGTTGTCAGTAGAATCGTAGAATGCTGAATGCTTATTTCTTCTTCGTCTTCTTCTTAGTAAAGTTAAGCACCGACAAACGTTTCGGACAAACCTCTGTGATTGACTTAATGCAACTACGTAATTGCAATATGGCAGTGCGAAATTTAAATAACCGTTTTGAATTATTCAACTTTTACTTTCATATTTCAGCAATGAAGATATCATTTATGGTATGGTTTTATATTGTATTAAATATGATATACGGTCAAGAATTTACTGTAATAAATATATATTAAAAAGCTCTACCAATTGAATCTCCCATTCATATTTTCTTGGTTGTCATCTTGTGAGTAAAGTAGAATTTAATAATTTCTTATGTAACGAACATGATAGAGTGTTGCCATATTTAGGGAAATGTCCCTAAATCTGGGGAATTTTAACAGTAATAGAGAAAAAGGTAATTTTAATCAAAATAAACCCAAATTTAGGAGTTTCCAATTATGTAATTCTTGTGAATGATTTAACGTTTGAAAAAGTTGCTATGTTAACGGTTTAGGTATTTAAAAAAAAATTTACAACAAAAATAAATCTGTAAAGATTCTACAAAAGTTGAATATTATTTCACCATCAGAAGTGATTTCTAAAAATAGTGAGTCTATAGGGCGTTTGGCCATTAATTTTTCAAATTTAATAGTATCTATTCAAGTGAATGAAATAGACAGAGAATGGCGAAGCCTTAAATGTAGATCTTACCAATTTAAAGATTTCAAAATTGAGGAATTTTGGATTAAAATATTAAATATACGTTAGTGAAATATTTTTTAATAACGTAGAACAATGTGCATGCAATCAACAAACAAACCATAGCAACGCCGTAAAACATCGTTCTCATGTAATATCATTAAAATTTTATAAATTTTATAAATTATAATAATATTTTAGTGATTTACTAAATCGCACAGTTGTAGGAAAAATGTTGTTTATAACACGTGCCGAAAAAGGTTACATGCTCGTGCATGTTACACAGTTACCAATTTTTAAAAAGTCAAAGTTAATTAGAGAAATGTAGGGAAATTTTAACAAAAAATTTAGGGAAATAAAATTATACTTCTGGAAACCCTGACATGGTATATTACGTGATCACAACAACTGCTCATTTTCTAAAACTTTTTAGACAATCGGGCAGATTATCAGTAATAATATAACAAGAGAGTGAGAATAAATTGAAAATAATTTGACAGATCTTTCGAAAACTTGTTGCCAGGCAATAGTCACGAAAGCCCGTAGGGCTTGAGTGGCTATTGCCAAATGGCAACAAGTTTGAGAAAGATACTGGAGAATTATTTTCTAATTTATCGAACACTCGAGTTATATTTAATTAGATTATTTTTTGAGTTGTTGAGGTCGATTCATCCAACTTAAAAGATTTTGAACTTGGTTTATATCGACTGATTGTTGTTTCCAAAATTTGTTGGTGTATTTCTGTATCTAAAATACAACTAAATCGATTTCACTTGACGCGTTAACAGTTTTAAATAATTATTTGACAACTATCTATCATTTGTCACAATCTAAAAAGCATCTATAGAGATAATTCCCGGGAATAATCCCAAGAAGTTTATTCTCAGTATAATAATGACGAGTTGTTAAAATGCAGACACGTGACATACAATAAAGCATTTCATTGGTTTTGAGAAACGTCAAAAATAATCAATTGAATCAATAAATTCAATATATTATCTTGTAATTTCCATTGTACTCCAGTACAACAATAATAAAAATAAAGCTTTATACATTTCGTTAAAAGGTGCAATAATACTTCGATATCCAATGACCGGATTGCAGTAAAGTTGAAGACATCTCTTTTAATCAACAACGCAATATCTTTACTGTCTAGTAATGGAAGTGGTGTGAACGGAAAGGTGCTGGTCCTTGTTCCTGCCACGTCAGCACCAATCGTCCTGCTTCGTCCATTGTTATTTAGTCCTGTGCAGATTCATCCCCAACACTTTAATTAGTGCCATCTCATGCTTTTTATAATAATACAAGCAATGACAAATCAGTGATAGATAAGAATAAAATCGCAAAAAAACTCTCAGATATACAAAAATAAAAAAAAATAAACATAAATACAAACACACATAACAAATAGACAAAATAATTTGTGAAATAAATTATTAGTGTTTGTCGTCTGGATTTGAATTGAAGAGGAAGAACAATCTTCGAATAACTCTTCCATAAATTGACATCACCTCTTCAATAAATTCCAATTTAGCAGTTTTACCGTTTTTATTTTCTAATATTTTGTGTCTGTGTATACACTTAATAAATTTAGATTACTTAATCGTTACGCTAGGGAACATGTTGCTAGCTGGCCATAAGAATACTGCTGGAAATTTAGTGTGAGCTTGAATTTATTATCTTTAAACTCATAATTAAATTTTTATTTTATTTATATATACATATACAGCGTGGTGACCGCGACTGTCGAACATGGGACTTTAACATTTAAAATTATATTGTTTTAATTTCTTGCTTCCCTAATTATTAAAAACAAAAAAACTTCAAATAAAAGTTTTAGGGCATAAAATACGAAATTAATTTTGCATGCTTTGTTACGGCTCAAATTAGATCTGAAAATGACTAAAAATAGGCGTATTCCATTTGCCATTTGGATCAGATCTAACTTACATTTATTGAACCAGATCATTTATTTATTTCGCTTGACTACTTCGTTTACTTTATTTCCAGTACTAGAATTACTAATTTGAACTTACTTTGAAGTAATTCACTTCAGTAAGGGCATAAGTTTGCTAATTTAATTAATTAGTCATGTTGTCTAATTTACCTAAACTGATTTAAGTGGACCAAGTGCCAAATGGAATACAGCTATTGTCTCAAATCTATTCATAGCTATGAAATTGAAACAAAATTTAACAAAAATTTGACGTTCAATCTGTCAAAACTGTCAAAATAAATTATTTATTTATTGTTTTATTTATTTTGATAGATAAAACGTCAAACATTTGTTTAATTTTGTTTCAATTTCATGGCTGTCAATAGCAATTTCATCATTTTCAAATCTAATTTGTGTCGTTACAAAGTATGCAAAATTAATTTTCAGATGTAGAATTTTATTCCCTAAAGCTTTTATTTCAAGCTTTTTTGCTCAAAATATTTAGAGAAGAAGAAAATTACAAAATTATAATTTTACATGTTAAAGTCATATGTTCGAGATTCGTGGTCACCACCCTAGTTAATAACCAGAGAGGGCGTGCGCCCCCTGCTTGCCCCATCCCCCGCCGACGCCCATGATTTCAGATCCCCAAAAGTTCAACTAAGTGAAGCAAGTCGTAAATATATTATGACTATTGTGAATTTGGGCCGTTTAAGCACGGGACGTATTGGTACGGTGGCGTTTGTCTGTACATGAGACGACGAGGCAACAAGATCACAGATGCAGTGAAGGAGTAGTTCACTGGACTCGGACCAGGACCAGTGGCTATTTACAGCCCTTGACGCAGCGCTGACTTGCAGGACCGCCGTTCTACTTTACGGTGTAATTCAGTTTATTTCAAGTGCTCCCGGCTTTTACTACTTAGGCAATCTTGAAGATTTGTAATGGTCAGCTGGTACGATCTTGGTAATGGATAACTAATGCCGTGTTTATTCACTCAACTAAATTGACAAATTCTATTATTAAACTAAATTTACATATTTTTTTGTAATTTTGGTCGAATGATAGTAATTTTAAAGTCAGAATTTAAATAAAAGAGTACAATACACCACAACAGTCAAATAGTGACTAAAATAGTTATACAAAATTTAAATGATTATTTTTTTAAGTTTCTCAAAACCAATTAAATGCTTCAGTGTATGTCACGTGTCTGCGTTTTAACCAATCCTGTCATTATTATACTGAGAATAAAGCTCTTGTAATTATTCCCAGAAATAATCTCTGTAGGTGCTTTTGTTTGTAACAAATGATGGTAGTTGTCAAATAATTATTTAAAAATGTCAACATGCCAAGTACAATGTGTGAAAAAAATCGATTTAGTTCCATTTCTGATACAAATTTTGGAAACAACTTGCAAGAATAATAATAAGTAATCAATCGATATAGACCCAGTTCAAAATCTTTTAAGTTGGACGTATCGACCTCAACAGCTAAGTCAAAAAATAATCTAATTAAATATAGGTAACTCGAGAGTTCAATAAATTAGAAAATAATTCTCCAGTATCTTTCGAAATCTTGTTGCCATTTGGCAATAGCCTCTCAAGCCCTACGGGCTCTCGTGACTATTGCCTGGCAACAAGATTTCGAAAGATCTGTCAAATTATTTTCAATTTATTCTCAGTCCCTTGTTATATTATTACTGATTATTTTTTGACGTTTCTCAAAACCAATGAAATGGTTGTCTGTGTTTTAACCAATTCTCTCATTATTATACTGAGAATAAAGCTCTTGTGATTATTTCCGGGAATTATCTCTGTAGATGCTTTTTTGTTTGTGATAAATGATAGGTAGTTGTCAAATAATTATTTAAAACTTTCAACGCGTCAAGTAAAATGTGTGAAAAAAATCTATTTAGTTGTATTTTAGATACAGAAATACACCAACAAACAATATTTATAATTACCCCTGTGATTCCTCCTCCACCAACATCTTTGTAGGCCGTGATTTGACGACTGGTAATCGTAATTCACGCGAATAAATGTATCAGAATGCCAAAGGAGTAAGGGAGAGTAATTCACTTATTATTATATTATTGCCGGATGCTATATAAATATTGTAAAAAAACATATATTCAAAAATGCATCCAGTTGCACCGCGTTCGCTTAATTTTGAGGATTACTTAAGGGGTAGCTAGCTCAATGGTACCAAGTCGACCTGTAAATCCTGAGAACCCTTTTAAAACTACCTCTGTGGCTCCCCCACAACTAACATCTTTCTCCTTCTTCAATGGCGCTACAGCCCGAATCGAGCTTGGGCGTACCGGACACACTGAGCCGCAGTTTTTACGCTGCCGTACTGCCGGTCGCGGTGGACAAAATAAACGTAAAATCATTCTCACGTTGTTATGAGCGCGACTGTCGAACATGGGATTTTAATATGTAAAATCATAATTTCGTAATTTTCTGCTCCACTAAATATTTTAAGCAAAAAAGCTTCAAATAAAAGTTTTAGGGCATCAAATTCTTCATCTAAACCATTAAACAAATTAGATTTAAAAATGCCGAAAATTGCCTGAAAACTATCGATGACCTTGGAATTGAAACAAAATTAATCAAATGTTTGATGTTTATGTAAGTGTCAATTGATAGACATTTTGTTGGAAATTAACTGGCTTAGAGACGATACGGGAAACATTTTGAAAAAATGATCTATTTTATAGAAAATTTAGTGACATTTTAGGAAAATTACTGTGACGATTTGAGAGATATTTTGGAAAAATAACTATTTTAAATATAACTTGGGAGACATTTTAGTAAAATGACTATAATAAAGCTAATTTGGAAATATTTTAGAAAAATTACTGTCCTAGAGACGATTTGACATTTTTGGAGATATTTTGTTGGAAATTTACTGTCTTAGAGACGATTTGGAAGATATTTTGCCAAAATAACTGTATTAGAGACGATTTGGGAGACATTTTGAAAAAACTTACTATTTTTAGAGATAATTTAGGACATATTTTTGGGCGACATTTTATTGATCATCAAACAATGTTACACGTTGTTTTCAAATTTTCTCAAGATTGGCTTCGACATGTAACTGCCCAACACCTATTCACAAAAAATCATAAAAAAGAATACTATTTAATCCATGAAGTAATAAATAATATTTAAAACATTTCCTTTGCTTTCCATATGACAGGTATACATTTGTCTCCTTTCCACCCGTAACCAAGGCAATAATAGTTACGTAATAACAAAGAAATCGCACAGTTGTAAGAAAAATAAAATTTTCGTCTCCTTGGAACAACAATTTGGCTGATTTTAATTTGTAAAATAAATTTTTATTAACAATATTTCATTATAATACGCTAAATTTCACCAATTAGTTTTTTAGTTAGGTCAAAACACAACTACGGCATTCTGATTTGTACCCTTCTCTTGAAAATTTCATAATACCACTCGAATCTGTGAATAAACTTTTCAAGGGTTATTAATGATATAAGTTGACAGTTTTTCAAGTGCACGGGTCCTGGAATAATTAACAGATGTTCACAATTACAATTTGATATAGTACTTATTATAGCAACATGGTTTGTTTAGTGGAATATTGATATGTCAAATTAAATTATAAAGAGAAAAAATGAGACACCGCTAGTATTTGAATGTCGGACCTATGAATTCCAGTCGTATGTTTTAAACTAGTGGTTTTAAAATTTTTAGGAGTCATGATTCCCTTGGAGTAAAAAATTACAATATATGTTACAAATATAAAACCACGATTTCAACAATTAAATAAAAAATGTCTGGTGCGGTCATCACACGACTTTCTTATACACAGCATATTTAATATTTAGAATATAGAACAATGAAATTAATATAGCATCAAAAACGCTGAATTGAACACTTATGACTTGCTTCTTGCGTTTGACAATTATTATTTGACATATAAATGTTAAACATGTTTATGTTTTTTTGTTTCTGTTGCTACTAGTGCTGTGAGGATCCGACAAAACTTGGATCCGAGTATCCGGATAACAAAATATCCGGATCCTCGGATATCCGATGTTCGGATCTTGAAGCGGATATCCGTAAATTTAATTCGGATTTGGACCCGGATCCTGATTTGGATCCGGATTTGGACTTGGCTCCGGATCTTGACTTGGATCCGGATCCAGATCCAAATTTTAATTCTAGATCTGAGGCAAACATTTGAAACTGAGTTCAAATTGAAACCATTGAAGTGGGCCTGTTTGTCTTTACAGCGGTCTGTAAACAGTAATAAATTTTATAATACCCCTCTAAAATAGCCAGGTAGTTTGTACATATATAAAGAAGAAAGGAATTTACTTTCACAGAGTCCTATTTAGTTAAATGATGAATAAAAAATACAAATTTGTATTATTTCACATATACAGTAACATATTAATATGACATTAATTTCATTAATTTATTTTGTCATACTATGAGTATGAAGTTTGTAGCAAAACTCTTTGAATGCTTTTTAAGAAAACGATTCTAATTTCTTTTTACTTACCGTATAATTTTATGGGAGTTAGTATATGCGATATGTAAAAAGTACTTGCATGATAACATTTATTATTGCTCATTTAGAAAAATATATATTGTCATACTCTTAAACATACGAGTACAATAAAGCATAAAGCATAAAATTTCGCATGTAAAGAAAAGAAGGGGGATAATCCTTTGAATATTGAAAATTCCGCAGTTCTAGGATTTTATAACATTCATTAGAACAAATACTTCAAAGCAAAAAGGGATTAAGGTGATATTTGAGAAATAATGGCCATAGGTTCATTGCAGGTAGCGAATACATATTTATTTACATCGAGCACGTGTTTCACATAAAAGGGATTGTTTTTGTTACCTACTTACCTACTAGTTCTGTGAAATTTCCTTGTTGTTCAACAGAAATTTAAACATCAGAAATATGCCGACATGAAACGAAAATGCTTAGTAGACTATTTCATAATCACATTCATTTGGTTTTACTCAGAATATTTGAAGTGAACCGATCCGGATACTGAAATTCCATATCTAAAATTCCATACTCATACTCATATTCGAATCTAAGATCAGATGCTCAAATCCGTTTCCAAGATTCGACATTTGGATCCGGATTCGAGATCCAATACTCAGATCCGGATCCAAAATCCGATACTGAGATTTGAATTCGAGATCCGGATAGTTCAACATTCAATTATCCGGATATCCGGATATTTTTGGATCCGAAACCGAAACTATCCGGATCCGGTTCCCACCAGTAGTTGCTACTATGATTATTGGAATATATTATTAGTTTCTAATTTCGCCGCTAGGTTCACATTCTAATTGGAATATTCAAATAACGAATGTTGTTAAATTGAGCACATTCCGGTCCTGTACTATACGGTTCGTATCGTGTGCCAGGTCGCCTGTGCACTTTGCGCTCCTAGTAGAGTAGAGTGGCACTGCTGTGAATTAGTAGAAAGCGCACAGTTGTTGAAGTGGCGCGCTCTTCATTTCACATTACCAACTACACTGCACTACACTACATTCAGCTGTTTGTTTCATGTGCTGTTGTTCTTTTTCTGCTTCTGTCATCAAAGTCACTCGCGTCGCCGCTAAACAATTTACAATCATTGTGTCGCTAGATGAAAGGAGCAAGCAAGATTTCATGTGTGTGATGTGGAATTGTCAGTGTGTTTACTTCATTTTATATTACAGAATTTGATGCTTGAGAAACCTTTTAGTCTTGTTTAAATGTAGATTTTCAAAGATTTAAAGTCGGTATTGCAATCTCCTTATAACAAAGTTTCTAATAAATATATTTGTCTAACAAATACAAAATATCGCATTGAAATCATAATGCCAATGGCACACTGGTCGAGGAGCATCAATGAGCGTCGAGGAGCTCATTGATGAAACAACAGAACGCACCCTGACTGATAAAATAAACAAATACGAAAGATTAGCACAAAGCAAAACCAAAATGACAGCCGACGCTAACATGAAATGAGACAATCGTTTTATCGAGGGACTCCTCGATGTAAATAGAGGAGCCTCTATTTTTCATCGATGACGGGTGCGTACTGTTGTTTCATCGATGAGCTCCTCGACGCTCATTCATGCTCCTCGACCAGTGTGCCATTGGCATAATAGACCATTTCAAAAATGTCCGCGATCCCTAGATGTTTATTTTTTGAACTAATAACTTGGTGCCGCCAAATGGCGGCGAACGAGATATTTCAAAATTAATTTAAGTACAAAGTAATTAAAACGTTTGTAGTGAAAATGAAAATAAATTATGTTAATATGATAGATTTGGTATAATAACGTATCCATTCTTTTCGTCTGTTCACATTTTGAGGAAAAGAGTGAAATGAAATGTTTCTTGTTTTTTAAATTATTATTACAACCCTGTTCAATGAAGAAACAAATACTAACCAACAAAAATAATAGAACTGTCCTTTGTCAAATCATAAACAAAGATGAGTATACGGCACTAACTTTTTTATCTCCGTCTAACGTTTGCACATGCGCAATGAATTTTTAAAATGGTCTATTCATATGAATGAATTATGAAAATTTAGGGTTTGTAAACAAAAAAATCCGTACAAACTATACAACTTTTTTATTTAACATACAAAGTGCAACAAACTAAAACAACAATACCATTACATAAAATAAAATTAAATAACATAATCTGAACCAAAGTATTGCACTAATCTGACTTTCATTGGAATTTTAGGTAAAATTAGGGAATTTAACCCGGTTCTATCTGGATTATTTTCGGAGCTCTTGTGTTATATGTAATAACTGATTATTTTATTCCTTATAAATTCAACCAATCAGATAGTCTTGTTTTCCACTGTTGTACATTTTAAATAAGTGATTACAACGCACCTAGCTCTATAATCGCGATTAAATTGCAGCTGGCTTTTTTGTAGAAAATTTACAGCTTCTTGAAGACATATACGAGTATGCTGAATTAGTAGTCACAGAAACAAGATACTTACATGTTTTTTACGTGTGTCAATCTGTCAATATTATATTTCATTAAACACGCCACTTAGTAATATTTTGCAAATATAATGTAGTATTTTTAACGTTTATTTAACAGAAATAAAAAATTTGCAAATGATTTGCTATGGTCGTAATACACACATAACATAAAAATTTATTTACTGTGACTTCAAGAAAGAATCTTTATATATACCCCTCGTGATATAGAATTTAACCTATTAAATAACGTTTTTCTCTTAAAAAGAGATTTCGTACTTGATATATAAGACAAAAGTTATGTACTCAAACATAACAAAAAATTTGAGATATACATAAATTTCTAAAAAAAATTTGTATTTACAAAACATAAATACAAATACACCTAAATATTGAAAGTTGTGAAATAATTATTCTTTGTCGTCATGTGTTTGAATTGAAGAGGAAGGACAATCTTCGAATATCTCTTCCATAAATTGACACCACTTCTTCAATAAATTCCGCAGTATTACCGTTCTTATTTTCTAATATTTTATATTTTTGAATACGTAATAAACTTAGATTATTCAATCGTTACGATAGGGAAAATGTCAATAGCTTGGATTTATTATCTTTAAACTTATAATTTAATTTTTTATCTCCGAACCAGATCTCGGTAAGCGATATATTTATGCGCGTGAAGTGCGGTTACCAGCTGTAAAATCACGGCCCCCAAAAATGTTAGTGATGGAGGATCCACAGGGGTAATTTTAAATTGGTAAAAATGTTTTGTCGGCTGTGGGGATCGAACCAGGGTTCTTAGAATCCACAGGCCGACGTGATACCACTGAGCTATTACCCCATATTTCATCCGTATTAAAATTAATATGTTTTACTGATCGAAATAATAACTTTCATAGTTCTTACTTTATTATTCGTGCGACTATCTCTGTATACGCGTGCGACCATCTCTGTTTACACGTGCGGCCATCTCTATCTGCCCGTGCAACGTTGCCAAACATTTCTGACGGTTTCATTGAAAATCATAGAATATCCAACATTCAACGCCAGTTTCTTTAAAACTAACCCGGTAAGGTATGGATTTTTAATCCTCATACTTTTACCTTCACATGATGAGCTATGTGTTAGTTTTTTGTTAAAATCTGACGTCAATATATGAATTTATTACGCAGTAACCTGCCTCACGAGGTACCGTTCCTATAACTCCAATGTATTTTTGATCGAATTTAACTTTACATTACTCAGCTCAACAACAGTAAACTTTAAAAAAAAATTGCATACTAGTGTAGAAACTAGAGGTGTGTAGTTCGTGAACGAACTAGTTCATATGAACTATTCCTTATAGTGAACGACACGAACTAGTTCGTGAGTTTATTAAAGACTAGTTCACTGCGAACTATTCGGATATGATTACCACCACGGCGCGGCGGCACGGCCGATGAGGTCGAACGAAAGCGGAGAGCGGCGAACAAGTGAATGAGTGAACGAGACTACTAGTTCATTGCGAACTATTGGAATATGATTTACCAGCACGGCGGCACGGCCGATGTGGTCGAACGAAAGCGGAGAGCAGCGAACAACTGAACGAGTGAACGAGCGAACGAGACTCATACTTCATTTGTTCGTGGTCGTTGCTATGATTACCGCTCTGCTTCTGCTGTCTGCTGTCAAATTATACTAGAAGCAGATCCTAAAAGTTCACTTGTTCTCGCTCGTGAATCACAATACAATACGATTTCCGTTCATCATAGTCTTAAAAATTTCATGAACGAAAGTGAACTAATGAACTAGTTCAATGAACTAATCTTTTTGGTGAACGAGAACGAATGAACTAGTTCACTCAAATGAACTAGAATTCCCATCTCTAGTAGAAACACATGAAAAATAACATATTTACATTTAATTAAAATCTGACATAAATACTTCCATGATAGTACCACCTTAAATACTAAATACTTGTTATACCTTGTATGAATACAGCAGACAGGTACTTATAATGATGTCTTATCACTAATTACTGTGAGAGAAATCCAATTCAAATTTACAAAATAATAACGTTTTGGTATTTAATTCAAATTGACAATTTACGCGTATACATTCAATAATACATGTCAAATAACTGCATAGTTCCATGGAATAGAGTTTACATACATTTACTATAATTCATTCTTCCTTTACAAAACTACCACCAGCCATTGGTTGCTACGGCTTCAAATGTTCAAATGAAAATATCTGCGTGTGTGTGACCACAATCAGAAGCAACATCGCTCATCCAGTCAGTGCAGGGTAGCGGCATGGGAGGGATGCAGGGGGTGCATAGGGTGGTGACAGTGCCAGGATAATGCAATCAGGCTCGCGCACATGTGACAAATTGCCGGGATTCACCGATAGGCGCACAAGGACCCGTTCTATTAAGTTCGCTTACTAGCGCCAGACATAGCATGGAATAGTTGCGACAGTGGCGCAGCTAGCGGGAGGATGTTACAAGTATTTTCAAGATTTCTAAATATATTGGCGATGCTAAGCAAGGAGTTATAAGGAGAGAGCAATATCATTTGTCAATTGGCGCGGGAATTGTCTCCAGGTGGGAGGAGGGAGAATAGCATGGCGGCCATCTTGTTGTGACCATATTTTACTCAAGAAAGATACGTAAACGATAGGAAATAGATAAAAAAATAAGAATCTAATAATAATAACAAAAAATAACATACGAGTATTTTATTTCAATATTATATAAAGATACATGTCGAAAGCCCTTAAATAAGGCATGGGCGTCCACAGACATTTTTCCAGGGGGGGGGGGGGGGCGAATCGCAAAAAACTCTCAGATATACATGAATTTCTAAAATATTTTTTTTTATATAACATAAATACAAATACACATAACAAATGGATAAAAAAATATTTAAATTTGTGAAATAAATTACTAGTCTTTGTCGTCTGGGTTTGAATTGAAGAGATAGGACAATTTTTGAATAACTCTTCCATAAATTGACACCATGTCTTCAATAAATTGCGATATAGCAGTTTTACAGTTTTTATTTTCTAATATTTCGTGTCTGTGTATACTTAAACTTACGATAGGGAACATGTCGCTAGCTGACCATAAGAATACTGATGGAAATTCAGTTTCAGCTTTAATTTATTATCTTTAAACTTATAATTTAATTTTTATTGAATTTATATATACATATACAGTGTGGTGGCCACGACTTTAACATGTAAAATGGCATTGTTTTAAATTTCCTGCTTCCTAATTATTTAAAAGAAAAAAGGTTCAAATAAAATTTTTAGGGCATAAAATATGAAATTAATTTTGCATGCTTTATATCGGCACAAATTAGATCTGAAAATGACTAAAATTGTCTCAAAATTATCGATAGCTATGAAATTGACACAAAATTAAACAAATGTTTGTCGTTCAATCTGTCAAAACTGTCAGAATAAATTCCTTATTTATTATTTCATTTATTTTGACAAATAAAACGTCAAACATGTGTTTAATTTTGTTTCAATTTCATGCCTATCGATAGTTTTGAGGCAATTTTCGTCATTTTCAAATCTAATTTGTGTCGTTACAAAGTATGCAAAATTAATTTTGTTTATTGGTTCAGATGCAGAATGTTATAACCTAAAACTTTTATTTCAAGCTTTTTTACTTCAAATATTTAAGGAAGCAGGTAATTAAAAAATTATAGTTTCACATGTTAAAGTCCTTTTTTCGAGAGTCGTGGTCATCACCCTAGTTAATATCCAAGGGGGGGGCGCGCCCCCCTTGCCTCCCCCTGCGGACACCCATGAAATAAGGTTAATTTATTATAGGAATGTCTAATTGACTCACTTTTATCATTAGATTTTTTAGCATGAAGCCTTATTTGAAAATAATAATTTGTTACTGATTTTATTAACAATATTTGATGATTATCTAAGAAATTCTGATTATTAGTATGTTCATTTAAATTATCAAACAAATGAATATCTCCATATCTCATTAAAAATAATACATTTGTTAGTTATAAATTGGTAAATTTCTTATTTATATATTTCCCACCACTTTCATTTATACATTTCTAACTAGTACTTTGCATTTTTTACATGTTGAAATAACATGATATGACGGAAAAATTAAACCATCTCTTGATTTTTGTAATATTAAGCTGTAAGTTTTGGAATCTAATTCTTCTACTTCTAATACATCAACAAATTCTTCACATTTAATCACTTTTTTAAATATTTTACAACAAAGTAACAATATATTTAGGAAATAATGCAAAAATCGTGTAAAAGTTTTATCGAAGTCAGCTTCTTCTTGTGAACATACACAAATGTTCTTGATTCTGTAGGAGACTAGTTTTTATAACGAATAGCTTACTTCCATTCTTCTCTAGTCTTTGTACCTTTTGGAAATCTGAAGATAATAAATTAGTAATAAGTACCTTATATTGTAGTTAAATTGAATATTAATATTACTTATGAAAAGTTATTTTGGTGCCGGAAGATTCAACAGTCAGCTCTTCTTTCGATTTATTCGAAAAAGATTTGTACATCCGAATGTTACACACGCCGCGCCGGTATGACTTTTTTATAACTGCACCGATCACTGAAGTGTTGAGGAACTATAATTATTAATAATAAACACGCGAGAAGTTAATTTTGTAAATATAAATCTCAATGTACACACAATAATCCATAAATAAAGTATAAAGTCGCACAAATAAAACCACAAAACTAAAAGAAATTATTATATTATTCTGGAGGTTGATTCTGTATCTTGCGTGACTACTTGCGGCACTCATGCTAAGACGATTTGTCACATGCATACTGTAAACCATCTGACGGATATTTTACGAACTTATTGATATGACGCCACGAGTTGCGGGACACGCAAATATTGTTGCGTGACCAACGTAGGTCCTGTTTCTAATTTGCGACACTATCTATCTCATTCTA
This sequence comes from Pterostichus madidus, assembly GCA_911728475.2. Classification (NCBI taxonomy): domain Eukaryota; kingdom Metazoa; phylum Arthropoda; class Insecta; order Coleoptera; family Carabidae; genus Pterostichus; species Pterostichus madidus. The sequence goes on from OU452315.1 coordinate 13,034,857, forward strand.
ACAGTATATCTGTCGTTCAGTTTACTGTTTATTTGTGTTTTTCTAACCAAACTTCTGTGCTGTGCTTGAACAATTTATGACAAATTATTTACAAAAATAATTATATTATATTTCTGTATTTATTAATTTAGCCCATAGAATAGTGTAACCTTGGAACTGTGTATTTTTTTTTAAAACTTTAATCTTTAGTTTTATTTATTGTCATCAGAGTTACATTAGCGTATATATTTTATTGTAACTTATCGAAATCAGTAATCGTTAAAATTGTTTCAGATTATCGTTTTTTAATAATAATAGCTTTAGCGGGCATTTTTTTACCAACACTAAATTTGGCGTGAAAACTTAAGGCACGAAATTCCCCATGAAAGTTACTAGAAAGAATACAGTGACGTCAGACATTTTACTCACGCAAATGTAGTCACGCAAATGCTAACGCAAGATACAGAATGAACCTCCTGGTAAGAAAAGCATCTTCATTATTTTAAGAATAATTACAGGCAATAACAAAACAAAAACTGTCTTTTTAACCAATTTTTCTATATTGAAAACTTTGTAAAACAAAAGTAAAAAGTAAAACAACAAAAAATTTCACGCAAGAACCATATGACAAACACATGTTTTGGTCACAACAAGATGGCGTCCGATCAAACGTCACTTGAAGGTTGGGAACAAGATGAAACATATATGCTCTCTCCTTAAAACTCCTTGATGCCAAAATAGATGTCAGCGCACAAGCGGAAATTATTCGAACCTTTCTACCCGGCATTATATGTTGTTGCTTACCAGAGTTATTCCTATCAGTACATATGAACAAATATTAGTACGTCAGTACCAGAGCTGGGAAGTAGCTAGCTACTTTTGTAGCTTAGCTACTAGCTTAGCTACATTTACCATAGCTGTAGCTGTAGCTTAGCTAACTGTGAAAAAATATAGCTGTAGCTTGTAGCTAGCTACTTTTTTTCTATTAGCTTAAGAATAACAACTGAAGCTACTTTTAAAGCTACTTTTTGTAGCTTTAAGCTACTTTTTATAGCTTAAAGCTACTTTTTAAGCAGAAGGCCAACAAAGTACGCATGCGTACAAACTAAACCAACACAAAATAATTATTTGTTGCCGGTTCTAACTGGCTCTAATACGCAAAAATACACAGTAGGTTCCAGATGGTATTTGCTATTTTAGATATTTATGTACATAATAGTAAATTAACAGTCATTATAACAAAAGACTGATCATATGACAATGGCAAATTTAATTATTTCACAATAATTTAAAAAAGTAGCTTTAAAATTTAACAGCTACTTTAACGAATGCTTTTAGATTAGCTATATTTTACAAAATATAGCTTATAGCTGTAGCTTAGCAACTTTTTTCAAGAATAGCTGTAGCTGTAGCTTAGCTACTTTTTTTAAGTAGCTTGTCCAGCTCTGGTCAGTACTACACTGTCCATTATCAGTACAAATTAGATACTGTATTTTAAGTGTCGTTTTTAATAATAACTAATGAATCTATAACTAAACAATATCTAAAAATTCAGATTTTTGTTCGTAATATTAAAATTTTCCGCTTTGAAGACGCTTATATAATTTTAATATACTATAGATATAACTGCCCTGTTAATTATCAACTATCATTTTATCAGTTTTCAGTCATTTCGGTGGATGTTTTCTATCAAACAACAAAATAAGAACATGACTGATAGATATAAGTACGAGGTTAGAATGATAAAATAAAATAAATAAATATATCATCACGCCTTCTACCCATTACTGGGTGTGGCACTCTGCTGAAGCAGATCTCGGTAAGTGATATCTTTTTGCGCGTGAAGTGCGGTTACCAGACGTCAAATCACGGCCTCCAAACATGTTAGTGGTGGAGGAGCCACAGGGATAGCTTTTTCAAATTATGAAAATTTGTCGCCTGTGGGAATCGAACCAGGGACCACAGGATCCACAGGCCGACTTCATACCACTGTGCTAGCCATCCCATTTAGGTTAGAATGATAAATACCCGTTATTGACAAAAAATGGCGCCAATAATATAAAACCATATTATTATTGTTCAATTTCATCTTTCGAACAACTACTGTCAAAGTTTGAGATCAATACATTGTTTTGTTAAAATTTGACAGGTCATTCAAAGGAAACAACTTTTGCTTTTTTTCAACTATGGAAAAAAATCAGTTTCGATCTGTGATTAGATTTTGTTTTTGGATGGGAAAACGTGTGCGGAAATCAAAGAAAACTTATATGCTGTCTACGGGGATCCTGCTTCTTCTATGACAACCATTAGATATTGGTGTAATGAATTTAAACGTGGCCGCACAAGCGTTTGTAATAAAAAACGTCAAGGTCGGCCAGTTGAGGTGACTACCGAAGAAAAGATTGGAAAAATCCATGATATTGTTTAAAATGATCGTAGAATAAAAGTGCATGAGATAGCTGAAATGATAAGGATCTTAAATGAATGTGTGTGTAATATCTTACACGAAAATTTGTATGAGAAAAAGCTATGCGCAAGATGGGTGCCGCATTTGCTCACAATCGACCAAAAACGCATTCGATTGAACATTTCTATGGAACGTTTAGCGATGTTTAAGCGCAATATGAAGGATTTTCTACGTCGTTTCATGACCGTTGATGAAACATGGATCCATTACTTTTCTCCTGAGACAAAAAAACAGTCAAAGTAATGAACTTCTTCTGGCGGACATGCACCAAAGAAGGTAAAAGAGCCGGAAAGGTTATGGCGATTGTTTTTTGGGATGCAAAAATAATTATCCTTTTCGACTATCTGCTAAAAGTAAAAACTATAATAGAAGCCTACTACGTATTGGACCAAATAAATGCTGCAATAAAAGAAAGGCGACCGCATATGGCAAAGAAAAAGTGCTCTTCCATCAGAACAATTCAGTAGAACACAAATCAATAATTGCAATGGTAAAATTGCATGAATTGCGCTATGAATTGGTCAAACAGCCATCGTATTCTCCAGATTTGAATCTCTTTGACTATTAATTGTTTTCAAACTAGAAGAAATGGCTCGGAGGTAAAAGATGTGCATAGATTTTAGAAGTCATACAAGCTGTAAATGACTATTTAGAGGAGTTTGACAAATCATACTATTTGGAAGGAATAAAAAATTGGAAATACGTTTAACTAAGTATATCGAACTAAAAGAAAATTACCTTAAAAATATAAAATAATTTGTTCAAAAAAATAGTGTTTTGTTCTCAAACACGGGTACTTATCACTCTGCTCTCGTAAGTACAGAAAATAGATTTTATTTGAGTTAATTATAGACCGGTAAATGAAAAATGTAATAATTTATTGAATATTGGCCAGTATCAGGGGTGGGATCATGTAAAAATGACTAGCAGTGAATAGTAGTGACTCGTGTCAATTGCGATTATGTAAAAATGAATAGCGAAAACGATATTGTTTTGCGTTAGTTAAATTGTCATTTCTAAACGCAATGTTCATTGTGGGTGAAAACGTTACTCACTATTCACATCTTTGTTTAATTCATTTATATTTCTATAAGTCGTTCTTTATTTCAAAATTCTTCTTTTTTTTCCAATTTTTACTCAGTGCTTACTATGTCACAATTTAAAGAAGTTTGACGTTTGCACTAGACAGTTAAAAAAATCAAGGTAAATCAATTATAAATAATGAAATATGTTAATTTTTTATATGACAATATTTGACGATTAATGTTTTCACAAAATTTATAGTAATTAATATTACAGGACAATAAAATTTCAAGAATGGCACGAAAGGCTGATATATGGGTAACCTTTGTATCATATTTTGAAATAAATAAGGAAATGATACAAGAACGTATTAAGCAGTTTAAGGACAGGCCAAAATTAATAAACTGTGGAGCGACTTGACCATACGCTTAAATGCGCTGGGCTGTGCAATAAAAGCTGTTCAATAGTGGCAGAAAGCATAATTGCAATTTGACAATTATTATATAAAAAAAATATATATTCATGTGACTTTATAGGCTTGGTCAGATTATAAGCAGAGGGCTAAAAGCAAAGTAGCGCTTTAAAAAAAAGAACTATCAAAAACTGGCGGAGGAAAAATAGGGAGCATTATGTAGAAAGAGCTAAGAATTGTTTTATATGAATAAATTTTATCTACATAATATTGATACATATACTTAAATTATTAGTATTTTTACAACTTATGTTTATTAAATCATGTTGATTTTTACTTGTCAAAGTTTTTTGACATAAAAATAAAAAGGTACTAAGAAAACGATATCGTTTAGAGAAAAACGTAGTGAGTTCACGGAAATGTCCGAAGTTGAAAACGTAGTGAGTGACTAATTTTACGTGATCAATTGAATAACGAATATCGTTTTCACTCAAGTGAAAACGCAATATCGTTTTCACATTTACATGATCCGGGGGCAGTACATTTTCAACTTAAATCAGTACACTGGCAACACTAATTTCAATACAATTGAATTTTGGTTCAGAACAACCCTGTTGTTTGCATTATGTAAGCATAGTATTCTGTCATCATTTCAATATTTTTTGCTTATTTCCAGTCTCATTTAATGAAAGCATTACTTTTTTGTAAACATTGCAGCATACTATAAGTTCGAGCTGTTTATTTAAATTATTAAGACAAAGAATTGTGTTTTATACTGTTTTGTATACAAAACTAACCTCAAATTGTTTTAGGAAATATGAACTAAACAATAAAACTACATATTGATCAAAAGCAAGTGTTTCAGTTGGCAATAACAAAAAAAAAAAACTACTTGAAATTGATGAGACTAAGAGCCAGTTTTTCAATCACTGATTTTCTCTCGGTTAACGTTAATCATGATTAAATAATAATGTTAACTATAGTTTCCATTATTATTTAATCATGATTAACATTAAACAATGAATGAAAAACTGGCCCTAAATTTACTTCCTTTTGTTACTAGTGACATTTGAAAATTTACTCACAGAGTAATTATAGCTGTATTCCATTTGCCACTTGGTTCACTTAAATTAGTTCAGACAAATTAGACAACATGACTAAATGAACTGAGTTAAGCAAACTGATACACTTATTGGAGTGAATTACTTTAAAGTAAATTATAATCAGAACTTCTAGTACTGAAAATATTCTAAGCGAAGTAGTTCAGCGGCCTCATATTTCAAACAACCGCTTCGTCAAGTAAAATACCACTTTCCTGACTTATTATGTAATATATTATTATTTTATTCTTTCATTTAATTTTATATTCAAAAGATTAAAACTGGTACATTTACGAGTATTTGTCAAAGTAACACTTAATATTTTATTCACATAAACAAAAACAGTCATTTTGTTTATGTATTCGTACAAAATTATTTTATTATGGTCTTAGAGCCAAAAAGAAGTATTGAAGCCTGTTTCGGTCCGGTTGTGCATAATAGTTATTTTTATAACAAGTACCGAAAAAAGCTCGTTACGTGCAAGTGCAGAATTTAACGAGCACGTAACCTTTTTCGGCACGTGTTATAAACAACATTTTTCCTACAACTGTGCGATTTAGTAAATCACTAAAATATTATATTTATATAATTCTAATGATATTACACGAGAACGATGTTTTACGGCGTTGCTATGGTTTGTTTGTTGATTGCTTGCACATTGTTCTACATTATTTAAAAATATTTTACTAACGTCAAGATAATTTCTTCAAAATCGTCTAGATTGGAATAGAACAGTGAGTGATTCTTCTTTATCATAAATACCTCCAAAGATAATTGAAGCTCCGGATCATGCTATGTTGCATCTATTTTCGACAATGACAATCAACCTGCTGCTGGTACTTCTAAAGCCGCCGAAATTGTTGTCAATAATATTACTGTTAATAATATGAACAGGTACGGAAGAAATCAATGTTTCTTTAGACAATACAAAAGTTTCCACTTTACATTATGTCAATATTAGCAACTGTAACAACTGTGTTAATAATATACCCAGACAATAAATATTATGTATTTTACTTACTCTTTAAATAAAACCATTTATCGACATATTTTACTTTGTTCGGTTCTTTTTATTAGTTGTGTACAGATTAGATATACTGCAATTTAAGGTTATGTTTATAAACGTCAAAATATACTACTGCATATTTACTAGCGCTGTCTCACTGCATCTTCTTCTTCCATAAGCGTCTGTGGCCAAAATATGAATTACGCCCTTTGTGCGAAATTTAAATCGCTCTCAAAAAAACTTTTTTTACAGTTGCGTAATGAAGCACTTTCCGCACTAGTGTTTCTTTGCTTTCAGAAACGCACTTGGTCTGCATTCATCTACTTTCCATACGTAACCAAGGCAATTATAGTTACGTAATAACAAAGAAATCGAACAGTTGTAGGAAAAATAATTAGTAGAAATTAAAAATAATTATTTTCAATCGATAGAAAATATATCTGTTATTCTATATGCTTATATAAGATTTTTGTTTCAATGCCATTTTTTGAAAACTGTTGTACCAGTTTTTTATGATTTTATTATGTTTTATTAGGATGGATGAGGTCAGTTCATCCTTATAAAGTTTTCAGTATATTACTTCCATCCCTATTTTTGTATCATCGTCACGTTATCTATATATCCCAATCCAATTGCTGGCACACCACGGACGCCACTGCCACCGCCACTGGTAACGGACTGGAACCGAGATGTAATTTTCCAAGCGGATTTTCCACCGACCGACTTACAACAATGCTGTAGCTGCAGCAGCGTACAGTTTACTTCACGGTAGCTGATAGCTGCTCTGTATCTGCACCAGGTTTATGTCTGTGTGTGTGTTTGTATGTTGTTCTGCATGCTGGTGGCTACATGCTGTGTGATGTGGCGGACATTCTCACTCACAACGTGTGAGATTTCTTATTTTTGTTGTGGTTTCACGCCTGGCGGATTTTATGCGGATTATATTTTTCATTGGTGGATCATCTGTTGAGGTTTATTTTTACTAGGTCTTATTTTTTGTGAGAGAATACGCGTACGAGGTGTAGCTATTAAATATCGAGACTGACGCTGCTACAGACGAAGTACACATGCGCCAAACACCAGTGACCGTCAGCTTTTTATCGTGAAGCTTTCTGTTTCGAACAAATTCTAATAAACAATTTGGTAACTAAGCAGTAGAAAAAGGTACACTTCGAAACTATCAATCTTTTTCATGTCAAATATAAATATAATTCTAAGATAAAAAAAAAATCATCTGCAATATAAGGCGTGTTTCTTTGGATTGTGATTGTGATTTTCTAAATCATGATTCCTTTGATCGTGATTGCGTTGAATCATGATTAAATATGATACTGAAGAAAACATCGAACAGGAATAATGATTCAAATCCAACCCGATCGACGCGATCCTATAGTATGAACGTTAAAATAACTGCAAATGTCAAATACACAAACTAACCTATTTTAAAATTTCATAAATGAGTGTCCATGTAAGCCATTTAAAAATTCTTCCAGAAGCAGCCAATTTCCCTTAATTCCACAAATAGAGCACATAAATTTATCATCAGACGCCATTTTTAAACCTTCGATGTGAATCAGTCAACATGAATCATAGAAAAAGTATGATTCAGGAGGGTAGGGGGATTGTCGTTTCGTGATCACAAAATGAAAGAGTAGGGATAACGAATAAAGAACGAAGAAACATGATTCTTCATGATCATGTTAAGTTTGATCACTTTGATTACGAATCACAGTCCAAAGAAACACGCCTATAGTCAAATATAAAATATTGTATTTAATAGGGTTTAAGAGTATAATTTTCGAGATGTAATAAAAACTTTTCATTTTAAATGTTTCTAAACTGCATTACGACACTTTTGTTCGGCATTTCATTATAAACCATCCGTACAACCCGTCGCAGCTGCGCGGCTCGTACGAGGTGTGGCTATTAAATAACGAGACTAACGCTGCTACAGACGAAGTCCGCATGCGCCAAACACCAGTGACCGTCAGCTTTTTAGCATGAAGCTTTCTCTTTCGAATGCAGTACCTCTCGCTTCTGTAAACAAATCCGTATAGCCGTAGCTTTCGTTCTCATTAGAGTTGTTTTTTTTGTTTTGCCGAAAAATGTTAAGTGCAACATTAGAGCAACGAATTGTTGTGAAATTTTACATGAAACTTGGTAAAACTGCTACTGAAACTTATAATTTATTGAAAGAAGTACCCGAATTTTGGAAGGACAAGTCAAGGGTTCTCCATCAAGACAATGCGCTGGCTCATTCCGCAATGTCTGTCAAGAGGTTTCTAGCCAAGTACAGCATTCCAGTGTTGAAACATCCGCCTTATTCGCCGGATCTTGTACCGTGCGACTTCTATCTGTTTCTTAAGGTGGTTCTATCATGACAGTTTCATACAAAAGTATACGTGACCTAAAAAGTTTACAAAAATAATTATTACATTTTTGTATGGTATAGGTTATTAACAGAATTAATATTTCGCTGCAAATATCGTATAATTAATAATAACATTGAATATATTAAATAAAACTATTTAACTAGTTTATGAAATTCAGTAACATACCAAAATTTTTGGAAGTGAGTGTTTCATGCCAACCAATAGCAGTGTAAGATTTTACACAGCAGAAGCTATGACAACAAGGTTAGAACCACAAGCAGCATGATATTAGCAGTCGGTACGAAACGTAACTGTATTATCGATACATCCTGTTGACAGTTCATAAGAAAAATGAGAAAAATGCACCAAAGCAATTATTATCAATTGTAACAACAAATAAATAAATATAAAATGCTGTAATATTTTTTTTTGTATTAAAATTAATATATTTTACTGATTGAAATAATAACATTCATAGTTCTTGCTTTGTTATTCGTGCGGCCATCTCTGTCTAGTGTCTACCTGGTGCTGTGCAACGTTGCCAAGCAATTCTGATAGTTCTATTGATTAGCATAGAATATCCAACTTTCATCGCAAATTTCTTTTAAACTAATCCGGTAAGGCATGGATTTCTTAATTCTCATACCTTTATCTTTACATGTTGTACTGTGTGTTAGTTTTTTGTTAAAAAATAACTACAATATATGAATTTATTATGCAGTAAGCTGCCTCGCGAGGTACAGTTCCTATAAAGACAAAGCATTTTTGATCGCCTTTGGTCGACTTTAACTTTACATTACTCAACACAACAACGGTAAACTTTTTAAAAAAAATTGCATACTAGTGTAGAAACACATGAAAAATAACATATTTACATTTCATTATAATCCGGGTTAAAGGCTTCCATGATAGTACCACCTTAAGGTGAAATTTGCCGTAAAAGGAACAATATTTGAGCTCTGAAAGAGAAATCGGCACGCTTCTTTAAGAAGCTGATAGAAGAAGACTTCCAGCACCGTTTTGAACAATGGAAGATTCGCATGGAGCGTTGTAGAGACAGAGAAGAGTTATATATTGAAGGTGATAATAAGTAAATAGGTATGGAATCAAAATAAAATGTTAAAACAGCGTCAGTCTCGTTATTTAATAGCCACACCCCGTACATTTAGAAATAGGGAAAAAGAACACTATTTGCTTATATTGTGTTCAAATTTAGATCCTACAGACGGCCTTCCCGATTAATATTTACCCAAAAGCCGTTTCTTTTTATATAAAATAAAGCAAAATAAAAAATTCCTTTGACAGCAAGCTGGAATCATATTGATATGTCGTATCGAAGTTGTTTTCTATAGCAACATATAAATTATCTGTAATTTGCACTATTGCAAAAATTATCGCGTAATTTGAGATTGATTAGACGATATTAAGGAATTTTAGAGATTTAATAGGCTTAAATTTTGTGAGAAAAATAGTGAAAATTATAATAAATGAACCGTTAATAATTTCAATAAATTCATTTACTTTATTTAAAATAATTTCAGAAAGGAAAACATTGCTTTCACCACAATCTTCAGCTGACATTTCCATTTTTCACCCGAATGAAAAAAAATGCAGTTAAATAAATGTCTTGTTTGGCAACCACGACTGTCATGCTCTGACTACTAATTGATTAGTATTTTAATTTGTCAAAAATAAAGTTGCAACCCGTATTTTGATAACCACTGGTCAAAAATAAATTTGTTAATAGTTTTGTAAACTCCATTCCCTGTATGAAAACGATTACGTCATATGTGGACGAGGTTATCATAGCTACGATGAAATATAGCTATCTTTTTTTGTTAATATTATTCGTACCTATGCGAATGGCATTAACGTATGTCTTAATAAGTAAAGACACACGTTTCATGTTTTTTACGTTCTATCACATTTATTATTTTAATGAAAACGTAAGACAGTTCTTACTAATATGGAAATTTATATTTACTTTGTTCACACTTGTTTATAAAATAAAAATAGAGACCTATGGTCTTGATTTTGTTATTTTCTCGCCTGTCATTTCTAAGTTTGTGACATTTTTGATACATAAATACAGACTGAGAAATAAGAAATGGCTAGAAAAATTTTGGGTAATCAAATACAGAAATGTGTTTGTCATCTTCATGGTTAAAGTTAGAGAATCGAGGATCTTTAATTAATTTAACTGTAGTACAAGAGGTAATGTGCATTGTATTTTGTATTTTCATATATTATTTATTTTTATATAATAATTCATATAAAAATGTTTATTCCTTTGAGTTTTATTTTACAAAATTACATATTTCATATATTACATATGGGATGGCTAGCTCAGTGATATGAAGTCGGCCTGTGGATCCTGAGGTCCCTGGTTCGATTCCCACAGGCGACAAATTTTCATAATTTGAAAAAGCTATCCCTGTGGCTCCTCCACCACTAACATGTTTGGGGGGGCCGTGATTTGACGACTGATAACCGCACTTCACGCGCAAAATATATCACTTACCGAGATCTGCTTCAGCAGAGTTCCACATCCAGTAATGGGTAGAAGGCGTGATGATATATTTATTTTATTTTATTTTACATATTTCAATAAGGTAGGTAATATTTTTCGTGCATTAAGGTAAATTTATATTTGTTTTTTATTTAATATACGCAGAAATTGGTTTCTTATATAAACTAATGAAATTTTATGAAATAATAAATATTTTAATCTGACATTTAACTATTAGGTTACATTTTTTAAATGTCAATCCAATACCAATGTAAACGTTTTAAGTACAAAATCTTGAATCACATGGATACCGCATGTGACGTAATTGTTTTCATACAGGGAATGAAGTATAATAGACTTACAAAATGGTATATCTTTGGTAATTTAACCAACATTGTAGCTCTTAGAGTTCTGGAGATAGCAATGGTGGCACCACTAACTTGAACATCCTGTTGTATACAAACAAGAAATAATATTACAATGTTACAATTTTAATCTCTGCAAACAAGTTATTTTAAAACTTGAATAACAAACTCGTTTTTTGTTGTAAATACAAGGCTAATATTTATCTGCTCTCAAAATTTTTATACTCTAAAAGTTTTGTTAAGAAAAGTAAACTATGATAACAAGAAGTGTCAAATTTATCTTCTCATCAGGGCCGAGTACACGAAGGATTTACAATGCAAACATGGTTTACATTTACGCAACAAAGTTATCTAAATTTGTATCAAAATATTTATTTATTTTTTATGAAAAATAGTTTCATTGTCTTTATTAAATAAATTAGGCCACTTTGCTTAAACTAACTGTTTACTAAGACTTATTTGACAAGGCTAACAGGATTAGATAATTAAATATATGTCATGTTATGTAAAATATCACTATCATTATTCTTTTAATAGTACAATAAAGAACTAGTTTCATAAGGTAACTGTTAACGCACGAGTCCAAGTTTTACAAAGGACGAGTGCGATAACAGGCCTTACGAAACGTGTTCTTTATACTATTTTTACTTTCTTATACACAGTATAAGTAAATATTGGAATCGTGAAAAAAATCGGTGACGAGATTTTCGCGGAAATACGTGTTTTGAGGTCCACTGAATCCATTTTGATCATTTTCTCAATGTGTGGATGGATGGATGGATGGATGGATGTGTGTCCGAGTGTGCAATATCTCATGAACGAAATAAGATTTGTTAACGAAACTTGGTAATTATAAGTTTCATGAAAATAGGAAGAGCTGAGTTGATTTTGAATGAAATTGAAAAACCGGAAGAGGAAGTTTACTAAACACACAAAACAATAATTCCATTTATTTCAAAAATGGAATCAGTTACGAAAAAAGTTTCAAATAAAAGATGTTAACAAAAACATTTGGAACATAAAATGTTATTTGTAATTTTCCTGTATATGCGTCTAATTTTGAGAAAAACTAATTTATGTATTTAATAATATATTCCAATAATCATAGTAGCAATTAGAAACAAAAAACAAAAACATGTTTATCATTTATATCTCAAATAATAATAGTCAAACGCAAGGAGCAAGTCATAAGTGTTCAATTCAGCGTTTTTGATGCTATATCAATTTCATTGATCAAATAGTAAGTAATTTTATATATCTATTTCTATTAATATAACTTTATTTATATAAAATTTTGTTAGGAAGTTGATTATCTGTAATTAAAATTAAAAATAAATCAGTAAAATCACAAAATATATTTAAAAAAACGATACAATCAAACTAAAAGGATGCAACAAATTTGATATTTGATATGTTTCATACAGATAAATGCTGAATTACTGAAAAACTAAATTACATGTTTCATAATATTATATAACATTCATATATTCTAAATATTAAACATGCTGTGTATAAGAAAGTCGTACGGTGCCACCACCAGATTTTTTCTATTGAGGTAATTTTATAATTCTGTTAGATTTAAAAAACTGCGACTTGTCAAAAGTATAAGTTGGTGTTTTTTATCTGTTGTGTTGGTAGCGCTTCACATAACACAAACAATAAAAAAATACAATATTTTTGACAATTAATCAATGTTTTTTTCGGTATTGTAAATGTTGTGAATTTTATATGATTATAGCATATTCTTTTAGTAATATTTCGACACCGACTATTTACAATTTTGAGGTTATATGTCATTTACCTGTTAGATTTAATAGCATTCATACCACTCTTACAAAATAAAAAGCGCCAAAAACAGTGCGCTTATAGATCTCCTTGACGACGTGTTTATATGAGGCGCCGTTTGCGACAAAACGTTTTGAATATTTCATGTAAATTAAAACAATATATTCTATGATTAAACGTATATACAAGATTCATGTAGTAAAATATTACACATTTTGAGAAAATATACTAAATAAATTGAAAAATAGCAACTGTGTAAAATATTACCTCTTGCATTTTGTCGTACTTCAAATGCGTATATCAGACATAATTCTAGAATACAGACTAGGATTAGAACATTTGCCGCAAGATGGCTCTGCTTATTGCAGTGTTCTGTAGCAATTTAAATTAATTTCCTACTTTACCAATAGTGTCAAAATCAAGGATGACCAAAGTTTTAGTGAGTAAATGGTTGCCTATTTCATTGACGCCAACAAATATTTTTAATTAAACAATAAATAGGTATAGTTTTCTATTTTGTTGTCCCAAGACAAGAGAAAACAAATATTTGACTAATAAATGACAAAACTTTTACAAATAAATTATTACTTTTTATTTCACAACTTAGCCAAATAAGTTTTATGTACTATATCTTGAATACTCAAGGTATTAAGCAGCTCCACCGGCTATAAATTTAAAAATAATTTTTTGCGCAGCCGTTGTGTCCCAATAAAATTTAAAGAGAAAATATTCAAATAAAAATTGTAGATATTTCAATATTGCATATGTTTAGTTAACATTTCTTGTTTTACTTGATTAGTTACTGTAAAAACTAGATTAAAATTAACTAAGTATGAGGAAGATGATCGAAATGCGAACAAATAAAATTTTTAAATGTAGAAGATGTCAATGAATAACACCGATTAATAAACAACGTAGATAAACAATAGATTTGCATAAGTTATCTCATCTGCACCCCGTACTCCTTTTTATGATTACTTATGTGATTTATTTGCCTCGATTGATTACAAACACAAAGTTTAACTTCTGTCTATGTACACAAATAATAATTATTATTAATGCAAAGTATCTTTAATCTCAACTAAAATTATTGGTTTTTTTTTTGGTAATGGTGTCATTTTTGAAACATGTATTATAAATTTATGTTTACTTTTTGGTTTTTTTTTATTTTTGGAATATTTTGTTGTTATTCACAAGACTACTACTTTATTTTAATATTTGGAACAATTGCTTTGTAATAATTATTGGTTACCTTAGAGATCAACATTTTTTTTTTTACTCTTTATTCCCTAGTTGAATAAATAATCATCAAACCTTTTACCCATTTCCATGTGTGGCAGTCTGCCGGGACAGATCTTGATAAGTGATTTATTTATACGCGTGAAGTGTGGTTACCAGCCATCAAATTACAGTCTTCCAGAGATGTAAGTGGTGAGGGAGCCACAGGGATAATTTTAAATGTGGTGAAAATCAGTTGCCGGCTATGGGAATTGAACTCGGGTTCTAATTTCCACAACCCGGCTAGCTACCATTGTGCCATAAGTTGATAAGTAGCCCTTAATAAATAATAGTCAAATGTTCAGAAAAAAACAGAATAAAAAATCGGAGAAATTATAAATTTACTATAAATGGCTCAAATATTAAATAAAACATAAATAATAAATATATGTGGGGATGTAACTATGACTATAACTAACAACGAAAGCAAAAAATATTTGTAAAAGAAATGAAGAGAACATTTTTTTCATTACATTAAAAAATATATATAGGAAATATCTATCTACATTAGACAAACAAATACACATCCCGAAATAAGACACATTGCAGAAGGTACTAATGACAAACTGTTACCCGATAAATCCAAGAACAGATATTGCACTAACTGTAATGTCAATATAAACTATTTTGATTCAAATAAATAAAATATTACCCTCATTCTACTAGTCATGTCAATATAAACTATTTTGATTCAAATAAACAAAATATTACCCTTAGGGCCAGTTTTTCAATCACCGATTAATGTTAACCATGATTAAATAATAATGGAAACTATGGTTTCCATTATTATTTAATCATGGTTAACATTAATCGAGCGTAAACCGGCGATTGAAAAATTGGCCCTTATTCTACTAATCTTTTCTTAAAATGTATTCAAGGTTCGAGACAATCGTTTTTAGAAACATGTCGTGAAAAAATGTGGTGTCTAACACGAGAAGAAACAGTTTTTTCGACTCTCGCTCGAATTGCCTCATGAGCGAGTGGAAAAAAGAGACACTATCTTCTATGGTTTAACAAATAACTATTTATAATGTCTCTATGTAATATGAATTTATCATAACAATGATATAATTTTCCATAACATTTAAATTTAAATTTAGAAGTATTTATTTTTAGGTTACTTAAAAATTGTAATCTCATTTCCGTTAGCTATAAAGAAATTCCAGTTTTGTTAATGTTACTTAAACTAAACCTAAGATAGTTATTTTAAATCTGGAGAAAAAGATTAAAAATAATATTTTGTACACCCCTCGGGTGTACATTTCATAGCGCCATTTCGTTCGAATGTTGCACTATCTCTCCAAAATGCAGCGTGAACTACCTGAAATTCAGCGCCATCTCTGAATAAGTGGCACAATCCTATTCTGTATATATTTTTAACGCGACAAAAATATCACAATATACAGGTTTATAATATACCCGATTTTCTTAATACAGTACACAAAATTTGTATATATATACAATATTTTTTGTGATATTGTAATAAATTTAATATATATACAATATTTTATGTGATATTGTCAAAAATTTAGTATATATTGTGAAAAGAATTGTATATTTACGAGTCTGTATATTGTCGCAAACGGCGCCTCATATGTTTACATAAGGCGTATTCCATTTGCCATTTAGATAAGATCTAACTTACATTTACTGAATCAGATCACTTATTTAATTCGCTGAATTACTTTCCTGACTATTTCCAGTACTAGAATTACAGATTCTAATTTACTTTAAAGTAATTCATCCCAACTAGTGCATCAGTTTGCTTAATTCAGTTCATTTAGTCATGTGTCAAATTTATCTGAACTGATTTAAGTGAACCAAGTAGCAAATGGAATACAGCTATTGTGTTTATAGAGCTATAACACAGTATAGAAATGCTAAACATTTAGCATTTCTATACTGTGGCTATAAGAACACCGAAATAGAAAAAATATATAATTATATAAAACAAAAGACAAAATGTCTATTGCGATGTGGAATTGAGTCTTAATAAATAAGAAAAAATAGGAAAAACCAATTTTCCATCACTTGTGCGAGTTTGTCGGTAGATGGTACCACGAGTTGCTCCTTAGCTCTCATGTCATGTTACCGGCGTAGATAGGTTAACATCAGTCAGTTCAGCTAAGTCAGTATCATAATCCACTATTCCCTAGTTGATCTAGTTGGATAAATGATCGCACCATACTGATGAGTCTGTAAGGACAAAACGCGTCTATGGTTAAAGCTGAACTGACCAGCCGTTTGTTGATGACCTGATAGTTGATGCAAACGTGCTGTAAAACCTTTGTAGAATTATGAGACAAGTGATGGAAAATTTGTTTTTCCTATTTTTTCTTATTTATATAATTATATACTTACCTAGTTCTACTTACGCATGTAGTTATGCAAGTATGAACATATTCTTCAGTCTGTAACTTTAAACGAAATATAATAAAATAAAATAAGTAATATATTATGTTTATACGGAGTGCTAATCAAAAAGTGAATCATAGGTATTTACCATGTAAAATCAGGTCGGCAGTATGATGATGTGATTAGCGTTATGACTTTACTATCTGGAAATCCCGAGTTCGAATCCCATTTAAGCTTAAAATATATGAACTGTTACACTGCGGCTCGGTGACTCCAGATCCTGTACTATAATTGAGGAGCAGAAATTCAAAACGCAGTTTTGACGAAAAATTCGAAAAAAAAGTTATAGATGGCAATATATGCTTCAAATCTGTTTCTTTCTAGTAATGAAATGTGATATTTTCGCCGAGTTATAAGACGTTCAAAGTTGGATGGATTATCAAAACGCAGTATTTACAACCATATATGAAAATCAAAACGTAATTTTTACCTGTTTACGTTAAACAGGTTGATATTTCATTATAGTTTGCTGTATTAGCGTTTTATATTAATTAATAATTATGATGGTATTAGCGATATTAAGCGAATAATGATACGAAAAAATAAAGACAATGTAAAAGTAAAGATGGAAATTTATTAGCGAAACGATGATGAATCGACACAATATGTGTCGCTATTAAAACGTGGCCATAATGTATCAGAAATAGAAATAAAAGAAATGAGATTAAATAGAAATATTCCTGAGAAAAAGCGTATTGATGTTATAAATTTGTTAAACAATTATTATTCTGATTGGGCTCAAGATAAAACATACGATATTACAATCAAGTATTAAACAATAATGAATCGAATACGAATACTTCTGTTGAGGAAATTGACAATTGTAATTGCAATGACGAAGATTATGGTATTCGCATTTAATAATTATAAAAGCGTTTATATTTTATAATTATATTATTATTTAAGTGTTGAATAATATTAATAGAGAAATAAAATTTATTCTTGATTAACAAAATGTAGTTTTAATCTCATTTATGTTTTTCAAAACGAAGTTTTCTTTTAATTTAGGTTCAAAACGCAGTTTTTAAAAATTTATTAGGGTATAATGGCCAAATGGAATGAACAACATTTATTTTAATTAGACAAGTTTGCGTATATCATGTGATTAACACAAATATAAATTACACATAAAAGTACTCAGTTTACTTAACAAGACACAGTTTATTGCGTTTTATTCAAAATGTAACTTTGTGTGAAAAGTACGTTTTGAATTTCTATTCCTCAATTGTGATTAAGTTTGCTTTGTACAGAGTAGCATAATAGTTATTTATGTCATAAGAATCGTAATGTCAGTACTAGTATCATAATGATTGATTACGATTCGAATTACAAATAAAATTAGTGAAAAATGTAATAGTATATTATGATACTAGTGTATACTGTTAGCAACACGAAAGTATAGCAAGCTCTGGTATATTTGCAGAATCTGTATAAAGCGGTACTGCGATTAGAAATATTTTACTATTAGTGTTATACGTAATACATGAACCGCTCTGCCGACCAATACTAACTGCAGTAGACCAGTGGAATAAATACAATTTCACAGTGACGTTCTGTCGAGAGTACGAGGTGTGGCTATTAAATAACGAAACTGACGCTGCTACAGACGAAGTACGCATGCGCCAAACACACGACCGTCAACTTCTTAGCGTGATGCTTTCTCTTTGGAATGCAGTACCCGTCGCTTCTGTAAATAAATCCGTATAGCCGTAGCATTTGTTCTAATTAGAGTTGTTTTTTTGTTTCGCCGAAAAAATGTTAAGTGCAACAATAGAGCAATGAATTGATGTGAAATTTCACATAAAACTGCTACTGCAACTTATAATATATTGAAAAAAATACCCGAATTGTGGAAGGACAAGTCATGGTTTCTCCATCAAAACAATGCGCTGGCTCATTCCGCAATGTCTCTCAAGAGATTTCTAGCCAAGTACAGCATCCCAGTGTTGGAAGATCTTGCACCGTGCGACTTCTATCTGTTTCCTAAGGTGAAATTTGCCTTAATAGCAACTAAATTTGAGCTTTGAAAGAGAAATCGGTACGAGTTCTGAAGGAGCTGACAGAAAAAGACTACCAGCACTATTTCGAACAATAGAAGATTCGCATGGAGCATTGTAGGGATAGAGGAGGGGTGTATATTAAAAGTGATAATAAGTAAATAGGTATGGATCAAAATAAAATGTTAAAAAAGCATCAGTCTCGTTATTTAATAGCCACACCTCGTACAGTTGCACCACTGTATCCCCACTTCGGCGCGAAGCCGCTACAGTACCAAAATGACAACTTCGCAGGGCAACACTATTCGTAGTGAAGCACCGGAATATTTTTTCAAATAGATGTGCGATAATAAAGCACAAAATAAAGCACTAAAGTTAAATTTATCAGCGAAAACAAGAAAAAAAATTAAAATACTTCAACCGAGAGGTAGCAAATTGTACAGATGCGACGCCCATGGTTTATTGTATAACAACACTATTAAGTGGATTACTCTTCCTTCTTATGAGGTGGCTAGCTCAGTGGTATGAAGTCGGTCTGTGAATCCTGAGAACCCTGATTCGATTCCCACAGGCGACAAACAATTTTCATAATTTCAAAAGTTACCCCTGTGGTTCCTCCACCACTAACATCTTAGGGGGCCGTGATTTGACGACTGGTAACCGCACTTGTGCAAAATATATCACTTACCGAGATCTGCTTCGGCAGAGTGCCACACCCAGTAATGACATTCCCTCTTGGCAACGACAGTAAGTGAGTCTTTAAAGCACGTGTGTCGAGTTTAAGAGCCCGACGCAAAGCGGAGTTCTTTTAACAGCACTAGTGCTTTGTAGGCACTTACACACGAATCATACATTATTTTTTATTATACCTGCATCATAATCTGTAAACATTCTTTTTAAACTCAAATTTATCGTAAACCAATGTAGGTATTATTTTTGACAAAATAAATCAAATCAGGTAGTTAATAATGCTATATTATACTATTAATTTTTATTTTATACTTTCATATTTATACATATACAAAATTATTATTAGCTATTTACAATTACACGATTTAAATCTGGGACTAATCACACACTATAAAATTAATCGAATTAAAATAAGTACGAGTCTGTACAGAGAGCAAGATCAAATACCTAATGTATTTTAAGACATAGTCATTTTGATTAAGTAAAATATTACAATAGAACAATGACTTGGATGATTTTTAAAATAAGTTTATAACTAAATCCAAATATTTGTTGTTTTCTAACACTAATATGAATAATCGATTATGGAGGATTAAGTAACTATTGACTAACTTTATTTCATTTATGACAATGTGTAATGTAGGATTTTACGCACGCAAATCAGTGCGTAAAATTAGGCATTACGACGCTAGTGCGATAATACACACTGATGCATGAAATTTTTATCGGTTCATTAGCAACTAACGGTTCAATAAGTTTAATGCTGAGTTGCATGAAAGTTTTATCGGTTCATTAGCAACTAACGGTTCAATAAATTTCAGAAAAACGTTATTGATACTGTTGCCAGATAAACAATTCTTTAACTAAAGAGCTCTTTATTTTTTTCTTGCAACCCAGCATCAGACTATTGATACTGTTGCTAAATAAACAATTCTTTAATTAAAGAGCTCTTTATTTTTTTCTTGCAACCCAGCATCAGTGTGTCTATTATTTTCCATGGTTAGTTCAATAAATAAAAATGAATATATACTCAAGGATGACATATATGTCAATAATCGTAAATAATAACATATTATGCAACAATTTTATAATAGCCATTAAAGTTGCATACACTATTTTTTCTACTGTCTTATTGAAAAGTCAACATGTCAACTTTCAAAATGAGTATCGAAAGTATTCCTTAGCAACACAGTGCTGCAAGAAATCATTAAAAGGCGTATTCCAGGCGTATTCCATTTGCCATTTGGATCAGATCTAACTTACATTTACTGAACCAGATCACTTATTTATTTCTCAGGATTACTTCACTGACTTTATTTCCAGTACTAGAATTACAAATCCTAATTTACTTTGAAGTAATTCATCACAATAAATGCATTAGTATGCTTAATTCATTTCATTTAGTCATGTGTCGAATTTATCTGAACTGATTTAAATGAACCAAGTGGCAAATGGAATACAGCTTGCATAAGCCATTTGGATCAGATCTAACTTACATTTACTGAACCAGATCACTTATTTATTTCTCAGGATTACTTCACTGACTTTATTTCCAGTACCAGAATTACAAATCCTAATTTACTTTGAAGTAATTCACCATAATAAATGCATTAGTATGCTTAATTCATTTCATTTAGTCATGTGTCGAATTTATCTGAACTGATTTAAATGAACCAAGTGGCAAATGGAATACAGCTTCCATTTACCATTTGGATCAGATCTAACTTACATTTACTAAACCATATCACATATTTATTTCGCTGTATTACTTCACAGCCTGTAATGCCAGTCCTAGAATAACCGATTCTAATTTACTTTGAAGTAATTCATCCCAATAAATGCATCAGTTTGCTTCATTCCGTTTATTCAGTCATATTGTCAAATTTATTTGAACTGATTTAAGTGAACCAATAGGCAAATGAAATACAGCTAAAGATAATGTTTTCAAGACAACCATTGTGAAACAATCTTTTTATTTGAATTAATTTTAAATATAACAGTAAATGACAGATGTCAAATACCGATTTTAAAAATAAAAGTTCACGTCTCTAGAAAAAATGGTAAAAGTGCAGTATCACTGACCAATTTTTAAAAATATAATTTTAAGTTGGTAAAAATTTGTGAATTTCAAAACTCCCTAAAAGTTACTAAATAAACCAGTGCTTGGAAACTGTTATTTGAAAAATATTTTCTAGCTTCCAACCTCAAGCATGATGTAATCTACTATTATCAGGAAATAAAAAATAATTCCTTCTAACCTAACCAAATCTTATCTCAGTGTTTGACATTTTTATACATTTATGACATTTATACTCATTTGCGATGAGCTTCAAATCTCTGAGAAAGTCTTAGGATCACTGATAAGTAAATGTCATTATTGAGGTGGGGGAAATTTTAAAAATTGGTTAGTGATACTGCACTTTAGCCGAAAAAATAATATGTAATATACGTGTGGCAACGGCTATTACAAAACTTGTGTTACAATATACTATTTCTTTTGACCAAATCCAACATCCAAAATTATTAAAATAAATGTCATCCTTAATGTCAAACAAAGTTTTCTATTTTATTGAACAAATTATGGAAATCATGAAATAATCAATGCTGTGCGGTTATTCGTCAATAATCTGTGTCATAATAAAAATCTGTGTTTTAATAAGTGTCATTAAAGTACTGATAATACATATTTAATAAGTAAATTAAAGTATGGGGACAGAAAAAATATGCATGTAATGAACACGTTCAGTTTTTCGACTCGTTAGCAATTTATACACTTGACTTACTATTTCACTGTCAAACATATTAATTTTTTAAATCACGTACAATAATATTAATTTTTTTGACAGCTGCATATAAATATTAAGTATTTTAGCATGACCAATAACAGCGAATGATAAAATCGTTTTAACGGCCGTCGCTAACAACAACGTTCATAAAATAAGGAGTATTGTCGAATCTCCTATAAATGTCATCTTTTTCGTTAGTTAGTCACTCTAAAGCCCCATTCACAACACGAAATTAGTGGTTAGTGTTAGTAGTTATGGTTAGCGTTAGAAGTTTGACACATGTATACTTCTAGTAGCGTTCACAACAACGAACTTAGCCCAGCGCAGGTCTACGCTAATCGTAGTTAGCGTAGAAGTTTGTAAACTTCAAACTTTTAGTTAGTGGTTAACGGCACAGCCAATCAAAAACGAGGAGTAAAGTGACAGTTGGTTTTTTCAGTTTGAATTTTATGTAACGAAAATGAATCGAAGCACAATAAAAAAGTTGTTTCTTGGACCTTTAATTGTGCAAATGAAAAGAAATAAAAAAACAAATACAAGATGGTGGGTTCGCCCAATCAACCAAAACCGAACAAATCAGGGAGACTGGGATAATTTGATTCATGAAATGAGGTCATATGATGAAGACATGTTCTTTAATTACACCAGAATGACCATAGCTCAATTTGATTTGTTGTTAGAACTTGTAGGACCAATTTTAAGGAAAAATAGTAGAAGCAAACCAGTTCTACCAAATCAGAACTACAGACAAAATATCAGAACTCAACCAAACAAAACTGTAACTATTTGTCAAAATTTTAAGTTGACAACTGTGACATCTATTATAATTTCTTGTAATATCTATAATTTTCAAAAATGTGCACTGCATTACCGGCAGAAACATAAATTCGAAATCATTAATTTGGGACATTGTGAACGATGTATTTTAATCTATAACTACTAACTATAACCACTAACCATAACCACTAACACTAACTACTAATTTCGTGTTGTGAATGAGACTTTATTGAAAATTCTAGCGCTCGAATACGCCAACTAGCGGTAAAAAAAATAACTACTCGTGGTGGGACTGTTTCATTTATTGTGCATGTTTGTATGGTATTTCTATAACGTTAATTTTAAATTTCTTCTATGAAAAACTTAAAAGAAGAAAATCTATTACGAGCTGTTGCTTTTAAGGATGCAAATCGCTCTGAACTAGTGCAACTTCTGATAAAAGAATCATCCTCAGTTAATAATTTGTAATACATGCTCCGGCAGCAATTTTTTAACTCAAACATTGCACTACTAATTGCATACATTAATAAATTATCGTAGCAGTGGTCAATAAGTAATTTCAATTTAGATTTTAATTCGTCAGTTAAATCATGTTCTTGTAGTTTTGTATGCCGGCCTGTAGAACATAAATGTAATTCGGAATCTTCAGAACTTGAAATTAGTATCATTTTGTATTGAGTACATATTCGATGTTTACATTTTTGATAGTCGAATATCTATCCCCATATTTAATATGTATTTTGTAACCATAAATCATTTATCTATGCGAAAATAATATTATTTAAGCAAAAAGTAAATGATCATGAGATAAAAATCTGTTTTTATTTTCTAATACTACGCGAGTTATCAGAAATAAAAAAATATATACAATTTTCCTACGAATGTGTAGACCAGGCAGCGGAAAGTTATATAGGTAACCATGGGACTGTGTTTATAGTTAGACTTCCACCTAAGGAATGGCGCTAATAGTCTTTATTTGAAAACATCAATTTTAGGTAACTACAATATCGGCAATCATTGGTTACTAGATGGTTCCTGTAGTTGTCATTTGTATATATTTCAAATTTTGTAATCTGTCAAATATCCAATTAATTTTTATTTGTGAAATAACTTCATATAAATAATGTCATCAACTAATATGAATTGTTGTGTAAAAAACTGCACTGCTACCGATAAGTAAGTGGTCATAATATAATATAATAAATAATATTTAAATGAGGAAGTCATAATAAATTTTCAAGTTCACATGAGTTGGATAAAACTGCGATTGAAACAGTTCAATTAAAAAATAAATTGTATACAAGAGAATATTTTAATAAATATGTATATTGTAATAATGAATTTTTATTTTATATAGTTTAAATAAATATAAAATAATAATAAAAATTACAAGTTGCCTAAATATGCTCGGGTTGCCTATATACATGACATTAGTTAGACTTCCACTACTCAGATGGCGCAAAATACAGTCCCACTGCATAACATGGCAGTTTCTTATCTATAGTAGTATATTATGATCTGTGGTGTAGACGTCCAAGACTTTAAACAAATGCACAATACTTAATTTCATCGTCAAAATTGGCGAAACGAGCTCTACATGAACATATGTAATCTAATGTAAACAAACCATTTATCCTACCAAAGCTAGGCGAACGCAGCGCCTCTATAGTTGATTTGAGTTGTCAATAGCCAGTTGCGGCCAGAGTTAAATTTTAAACTTGGTTTGAATAAATAAAATCAAAATGGAAGTTACCTGTCATATAGAATAAGTAGCTTATATTGCAATCAAACGTTTAATCAGCGCATTTATTTATTTAAATCAAGTTTAAAATTACACTTTTGTTAACGCAATAAATCATTAATCTATTATTCATACTAGCAGTCATTATTATTTCTATTTAAACAATAAAACCTAATATATAAATACTATGTACATGTGCAGATTTTTCTTACATAATTTAATGACTGGTTCCACCAACAAAACTTGAATTTCAAAATAGTTTAAATAAATAAAACTATATTGAATGCTTGACAGCAGTATCAATGTTTCTACATGACATATAATTTAGATTTGCTTTTATTAATTTAAACAAAGTTTAAAATTTAAGTTTTGTCGATGCTACTGCCATCAATGAACATTGTGGATTAATAACTTTCAGCCCAATTCTCAATAGAGCTTTAGTTAGAATCTCGCTAATCCTGAATTTTGGATTTGTCAAATTAAACTAAACTATATTCTCAAAAATGTTTAAACAAACTTTAATATAATCTTCTTACCATTTAGTTTTCGGAAAGTGAATTGAATTAACTTTTTAAATCGGACTAGCATAAGATTACCTAATCCAAAATTCAGGATTAGTTAAAACTTTTTTAAGAATCTGGTTATTCATTTTTATTTCTTATTTTGGGAAAAACTCTTCAAATAAAATGTGGAAATCCATATTTTTTACCACTTTTATTTGAAGTATTAATAAAATAATGTTATTTAGATTAATCGACGTTCCTATTCATATAGCAATATTTACATATACAAACTAAAGATACAGCTATATAGATGAATTCAGAATTAATACCAAATAGGTAACTCTTTTTCTACTAATAAAAATATTATGTATGATGTGATCTTATGTACAAATGATCCGCATTTAAACCTAATTTTCTTATTCACTTTAAGGTAGTACTAGTGTGACGGTGGCGCCATCGGTTGTCGAGTGGCGAAACTGACGCTCAAAAAAATGTAAAAATTGAATAAAATAAGTGTTTTATAACTATTATGATTTGAATATCATGAATTGTTGACAGGTTGTTGATCTAGTGAATTTTCAAATACCATACCACCGTGTGGTATTGCCATTATAAATTGGGATTCTTAATTTTTCGTTAAAAACAAGGCTTTGCATGGCTATATATCCAAACGATAAAAAACTTTCTCCTTCTGACACAATATACATGGATAGTTCTAAAACATCATACTAGTTTTTCAAATGAAACTGCAAAATTTTAGAGGTACACACACCAAATATGTGCGATTCTGAGTGACAATCGTCATAAGTCCCGTGTTAAGAACTCCACTTTACAAGCGAATATATTTGTTCACAGACGATGAATATGTTTCATATTTTAACAGGATGCGTATGACTATCAAATGTTTACATGCGCCAAATTTCATTCGGATCAATTTTTTTTCACGCTAGTACTACCTTAACGCCAGCTTTTCAAACACCGATTAATGTTAATCATGATTAAATAATAATGAGAACTATGGTTTCCATTGTTATTTAATCCTGATTAACATTAATCGAGAGTAAACCGGTGATTGAACAACTGGACCTCAGACTTATCTTAATACAATTAAAAGTGACATTAGTGCTCGAACAGATTCATATCATCATATCTTTACAATAAAACAACATAGGTGTGTATCTACAAAGTGATATTTACACTGTAACATTAATTTACGTGATACTAAAACGTCTCCTAGTAAATCTAAGCAAATTTGCATTTCATTTTGGCTTTATTTGAATTTGAGGATATTTTACTTAAATTTAGTCTAAATTACAATACTTTCTTATCACTATACACGTTATCTTACATAAATATTGCAACAATTTAATCACATTGTTGAGTTTCTTTGGCTTTCGAATGTTTTAGTGTTTGTTTTTTTGTTTACATTGCACGGAATGAAGAATAATTGAAGACTTGAAATAAAATCCGAGCTAAGTGCCGAAAATTATATTTTGAGACAATTCAATTTTTATATATATTTTGATAACATAGACATAGCACTAGGGCCATCTTGTGATTTGATTTTGAACCAGTAAATAAAAACCTGGTACATAGCGCTCTTTATAAGTTATTGGCGAGGGCACATAGAACACACTTTATTAAAAAAAAATAAAAAATTAAGTTTGGCACTTAGCTCGGATTTCATTTGAAGTCTTCAATTAAAATATCAAAATTGAAAGCATTTTTACTTTTGTTTGCGGTTTGTAGAAAAGTATTTTAAATACAAAATATTAGAATTTTCAAAATATAATAAATATTTTGTAAATTACAAAATGTTATTGCTAGTACTACGGTACTATTTAAAAAATAATAATAAGAGATTGTTCAAATATTATGTTGTTTTAAAATAATGGAACTTTTTTTTCATTTATTGATCAATCCTTCAGTTAGCATTGTTTATATTTTATTCACTGTTATTCGTTTGTATTAAACAACTATATTAATCTTAACTTAGGTCGGAGCTAATTTTCATATTTTACTGCAACCATTTTTTTTTAAATCATTGGTTATATAGAATATTTA
Source organism: Pterostichus madidus (assembly GCA_911728475.2). Classification (NCBI taxonomy): domain Eukaryota; kingdom Metazoa; phylum Arthropoda; class Insecta; order Coleoptera; family Carabidae; genus Pterostichus; species Pterostichus madidus. The sequence continues at coordinate 13,062,126 of OU452315.1, forward strand.
ATACTTAACAGGCAGATTCACAAAGCGGATTAGCGCTAACACCATTTTTTATTTCGTTTTTAACTCTCTTTTCAATGTACGAAACAAATTTATTTTAACTTGAGTTAAAAAGAGAGTTAATTAGCATAAAATTTTGTTAATTTCTTGAATCTGTTTTAATTTGAAATATAGTTATAGATAATATTAAAAACGGTGTTAGCGCTCATCCGTTTTATGAATCTGTCTGTAAATGAAGAAAATTAAAAAAAAATAAAACTGGAAAATGTGCATGTACCTTTCCTATTCAATCAAACGTTTATTAATTATTTTAGGCAAAAATATTCTAGATCAAATAACCGTCATTCATTTGTCATACTTTATGATCAAAACATGTGAAGATTTACTTGTTATAAAAACATTTACTTTACTTTATAATATGCATATTTGTTGTAGCTATGGATTTTATAAAAACAGTAGATAGCCAACTTGCTTGACACCTGTGAGGCAAGCATGATGACGGCAACCATTTGCAGAGCAGACAAAAATAGAGCTGTATTTAAATATATCATAAGCATTCATGTTTTAAAAATGTTAAAATAAATAAATATGTCATCACGCCTTCTACCCATTACTGGGTGTGGCACTCTGCCGAAGCAGATTTCGGTAAGTGATATCTTTTGTGCGTGAAGTGCGGTTATCAGTCGTCAAATCACGGCCCCCAAAGATGTTAGTGGTGGAGGAGCCACAGGGGTAGATTTTGAAATTGTTTGTCGCCTATGGGAATCGAACCAGGGTTCTCAGGATCACAGGCCGACTTCATACCACTGAGCTAGCCACCCCGTAAAAATGTTAATAAAGAAAAATAAGTTAAGCGTTATATTTGAAAGTTAATAGTAATACAAACAAATATAGATACAAAAAAAAACTGTATAACAGATATTAAAATTTGAATTTGTGGGTTTTAATTTATAGTTTCTCGTAAATACTAAAAAAAATCGGAATTAAAACCTTTAACCTCACAATTTATTACACGGCTCTCTTTTGCGGGAAGGAGCCAACATAAAATTAATAATTTTTAGTTAGTTTCTGAATGCCACGAGAAATAAAATAAATAAGTTAAATATTTCTATTATTTGAGTTAAAACATATTCCTTTTGTTATAAATGGTAATAATAATTAGGGTCGTTTTCTGAACGTTCGAACATTCGAATATTTTGAACTTCGTCAGAAAAACTTCGAAGCTTCGAATTTTCGAATTTTTTGAAGCTTCGAATTTACGAAGTTTCGAATTTTTTGAAGCTTCGAATTTACGAATTTTCGAATTTTACGAAGTCTCGAATTTTCGAATTTTTGCCACTGAATTAACGCCATCTGTCATCTCCAAACACGCTCATGCATAATTCGCGAAAATTCGGCCACGAATTAAATAATAAACTCGGCGAAGTATCCTGCAAAAACTCTGCAAGTTTAGGCGTCTTAATTAAGACATCTATTCTCTTACCGCCCATCTAAATGCTATAGACTTTTAGTAAAACGTTTTAAAATGACAATAAAAAGGATACAAAAATATCTTAATTAAAACGTTTTTGACAGTGTAGCGAAATTTTAAGTCTAAATTGAATTAATTTGGCAAATAATAATAATTAATAATAATTACTTACGAATTAATATAAAACTCTGCAAATGAGTTTATTCTGAAAATAATTCATATCAACATGCCGTGTTCACGTTAGGATTCAGATTCACAATTCGAATAATTCGAAAATTCGGAATATTCAAAAATTCGAAGGTTCAAAAAATCCGAACAATCGAAGTTTCGAATATTCGAAATATCAACAAGCCTAATAATAATTGGCTTGATTAAATTTATTAGTTTTGATCAACTCTACTGATTTCTTTATAATTGTTCAAGTAATAGTAAATATTTTATCACGAAAGTGCATCTATAAGCAACAAAACGATAGCATTTTTTATGTTTGTGTTTTATATTCTATAATCTATTTTATGAATCCTTTTATTTCGCACTTGATAGTATTTATTCAATACAAATACAAATAAAATGCTATATAATACAATTAGAGCAATGCATATTTTGCCTTTCCTGCAAATGGCTGCATACCCTCATCCAGTGATTATATAAAATATGTAGATGTTGCATTCTGAAGAAAGTAGCAATTTACCCTCGAAATATAAATGTACCTCTCATACAATGTTTCATTAAATACAGAACTTTAACTTCAATTCTAATAATGTGACTTATATTAATCAAACGTTATCAACAATAAATAAATCTTTCAACTTTGGCAATTTAGTTACGTTTGGCAGTTGGAAAATAGTACACTAACACAGAAAATAATGTTTATAAACTAAACTGCATTGTAAAAATAAATAAATATATTCTCACGCAAAATGTGTTATGATACTCAAAATAATTTGAAAATTTTGATAATATGTAACGATATTAGATAAATAACTGTTTTTGAACATTGTTTATTAAAGTCGTATTTTTAACGAAAAATCGTGAACTGAATGACAAATTTTAAAACCATTTTAAAAATCGTAAAAAAATTAAATACTACATAAGCCGTATTCCATTTGCCATTTAGATTAGATCTAACTTACATTTATTGAACCTAATCACTTTTTTATTTCGCTGGATTACTTCGCTGGATTACTTCGCTGACTTTATTTCCAGTACTAGAATTACTGTTTCTAATTTACTTTGAAGTAATTCATCTCAATAAGTGCATCAGTTTGCTTAATTCCGTTCATTTAGTCATGTTGTTTAATTTATCTGAACTGATTTAAATGGACCAAGTGGCAAATGGAATACAGCTATTGTTATTGGCTTAATTTTTACTTTCTGGGCTATTTTTATTTATTTATCTCTATGGAGATGATTTAAAATTTACGAACGTACTATCGAAATTTTGACATCTGTCAAAATAATTTTTATTTCCAGATAATCAAAATGCAAAAAATTATATTTACAATACGTAATGAAAGCATCTTTTTCATTCATTTGATTGATACACTCCGGCTTCGTCGTCAGGCGTAAAATTCGTTAAAAAAATAAAATGCTTTTATTACTAGTTGTAAAAAGTACTATTTCCCTGTTAGTAGAAATTTTGTATATGTACCACGAGCGCAACTTTATATCTCCTATTACTAGTTGCACTAACACAAGTAAAATAAAATTAACTTGATTTGTGCTCGTTTGTACCTACGGAACATTCATTTTATATCTGACTTAAGTTACTAAGAGCAAATTGAAGTAAAATATCATATGATGTCATTTTAAACATTTAATGCTTCTCACAAAATATATCATCGAGAACTGCTACGGCAGAATGCCACACCCAGTAATAGGTACATTAAATAAATAAACCAAGTTGAAAGTTAAACTATGAAAATGGTTACAGTAAAATATGAAACATGTTCTCTAATGTGGAAGGTACGTGGTCTCACTAAAACTACCAATAATATCTAAATTTCACCTGGTCCAATCTTCCGTACACGCAAGCGGCGAAAACGCAGACACTTGATTATGAATCACAAACTTCCCAGGTATACTAGACCTAGAGCTCGTCTCCGCCTCATCCACCTTGATCTTCACCAGCTGCAGTGGTTTACTAACACTCGCCGTCGCGTCGCTTCCAATCAGCGACTCTATCGAGAATCCATGTTTTGACTTCTTCCTTATTTCTGATGCCATGTATTCCTCCGTGTCTGTGATCGGAGCTGCTGATGGCGCTACTGGCACAGGCTTGCAGATCGCTGGTTGTGGGATCAGTCCTAAGTGACCTAGACCCAACCTGGCCAGATCCATCGGTGGTAGAAGAGGTAAACTGCTTTGAAGACTTGGTGTTAAGTATGAGTAAGGATTGTGAAGACTTGGATGTGTGAATAATCCGTGCTGGTAGTTTTCTTGTGATAAAAATGATGCCACCATAGCAGAAGCATGGTGGTCTCGAAGCATCATGTTAGGTGAAGGTCTTTTGTAGCGTTTCCTACGACGGAGAAAACTTCCGTTGTCGAACATGTCTTCAGCAAGAGGATCTAGTGTCCAATAGTTTCCTTTACCAGGGTTACCTGGTTCTCTAGGTATTTTAATGAAACAATCGTTTAGTGATAAGTTGTGTCGAATGGAGTTTTGCCATGCGGGGAATTTTTCCCGGTAGTACGGGAACCGTGTCATGATGAACTCACAAATACCACTCAAAGTTAGCTTCTTCTGCGGTGATTGTAAAATCGCCATTGTAATCAACGCGATGTACGAATACGGTGGTTTAATCATCTGATGGTTAGTTTTCGTTTTCTGTAGTTTGTCTTTGTTTTTGTCGTCTGCGGCGTCTGGACGCAGATCAAGCGGCGACTCCATGGTAGGGTAGCGGTGTGTGTCCAGCATGTCGGGGTCGGAAGCACCATTGTCCATCGCGGCGCGCACTGATCACCACTGATGTGTCACTAGCATGATGGTATGGTAGAATGAAGCGCTGTGCTATGCCAATGTTATGCCGCTAAGAACAATGATGGTTCAGCGGCGTGGCCGCCTGCCTAAACAATGGAACCGCGGCCGGGAAGGGGTGGTTGGGCACGCCTACTAGTGGTGGGGATGTACGGTAGAGCGCGACACCCCTGCCGTCACACGCACAGGAATTTCACTGATTTTCTTACAAGATATTGAACTGGGAAATTGTTTTATTGCTGCAGATGGCTTTACTTACTTACATGTGTACTGCCGTATATCTTATTTGGTTAGGCACTTTATAAATATTTATTTATTACTTTTACTTTAATTAAAACTACATCTTGCACAATATAGAGCCCTAACAACTATATATTGGGACAAAATCAAATACATATATAATTAAGATATTTGAGAGTAAATTTTTTTCTAATCTATTTTGTTTAATTTAATACTATTTATTTCCTTAATTAAGAACATTTGAGGCCAATCAACAACACAAAAAACAAAATACTTATTCTGTCAACTGTAATTAATAAGAAAAATGTTCATTTTGTGTGGCAACTAAATATTGGGACAATACAAATTAACTGTTAAATATGAAACAAGATAAGATAAGTAATTTGTGAAAACAATGCAGAACGAAACGTCGGATTAATCGGCAGTTGCTTTCTTATTGTTTTGAATGAATCGCTGCATTTATTGAACATAATACTACGTGATATCTCTACAAGTTCAAAAATTCGTGAGTTAGTGTGCAAAAATTATTATCGCACTAAACAATATGTGAAGTGGCAGATGAACTTAATATTTCTAAAACTACAGTGTGGAATATTATTAAACATTATGGAGAAATCGGAAGTATTCTAGATAAAAAAGTAAAAGTCCGGGTCGTCCAAAATTAGTTTCTGATAGGCATAAGATAATATTAGTACAGCTATGCAAAAAAGGCTGAAGAAATACTTTAAGGCAAATTACGACTGAATGGAATTACAGAACCAGATTAAATCTGTCAAGGGAGTGCTAAACCCAGTGGATTCATGACTAAAGTTTTATAAGGTTGAAATTACAAGAAACAATTTAAAAAGTGTATTTCACAAAAAAAAATTCTTATAGGCCAAGGAAAAACCACTATTAACGGAAAAACAAAAGAAAACCAGAGTCACATGTACAAAATCTGTTTTTCTTGTTGCTGATTGGTTCTAATTATTGTTAATTAACTAAATATATAGTATTAAATTTAAAAAAATATTAGAAAAGAAAATAAACTCTCAAATATCTGAATTATATATGTTTTTGATTTTGTCCCAATATATAGTTGTTAGGATAGGTAATCTAATACTTTTGTTATCAAATATTTATAAATGATTTTAGCTAAAGTTTGAATTAAGTTGCCATTACTATTCACAGTGTATTACCATGGGCGTCCACAGATATTTTTCCGGGGGGTGGGGGGGGGCGGCGTGTCGCAAAAACTCTCAGATATACAGAAATTTCTAAAATATTTTTTTTACATAACATAAATACAAATACACATAACAACTGGATAAAAAAATATTTAAATTTGTGAAATAAATTACTAGTCTTTGTCGTCCGGGTTTCAATTGAAGAGGTAGGACAATTTTTGTATAACTCTTCCATAAATTGACACCATTTCTTCAATAAATTCCGATTTAGCAGTTTTAGGACAAGTTTTTCAATCACCGATTAATGTTAATCATGGTTAAATAATAATGGAAACTATGTTTTCCATTATTATTTAATCATGATTAACACTAACTGAGAGTAAACCGGCGATTGAAAAACTGGCCCTTACAGTTTTTATTTTCTAATATTTTGTGTCTATGTATACTTAATAAACTTAGATTACTCAATCGTTACGATAGGAAACATGTCGCTAGCTGGTCATAAGAATACTGCTGGAAATTCAGTTTCAGCTTGAATTTATTATCTTTAAACTTATAATTTTTATTTAATTTATATATACATATACAGTGTGGTGGCCCGACTCTCGAACATAGGACTTTAGCATGTAAAATCACATTGTTTTAAATTTCCTGCTTCCTAATTGTTTAAAAGAAAATAAATAAATAAATAAATATATCATCACGCCTTCTACCCATTACTGGGTGTGGCACTCTGCTAAAGCAGATCTCGGTAAGTGATATATTTTTGCGCGTGAAGTGCGGTTACCAGTCGTCAAATCACGGCCCCCAAACATGTTAGTGGTGGAGGAGCCACAGGGATAGCTTTTTCAAATTATGAAAATTTGTCGCCTATGGAAATCGAACCAGGGACCTCAGGATCCACAGGCCGACTTCATACCACTGTGCTAGCCATCCCATATTTAAAAGAAAAAAGCTTCAAATAAAATTTTTAGGGCATAAAATATGAAATTAATTTTGCATGCTTTGTATCGGCACAAATTAGATCTGAAAATGACTAAAATTGTCTCAAAACTATCGATAGCTATGAAATTGACACAAAATTAAACAAATGTTTGTCGTTCAATCTGTCAAAACTGTCAGAATAAATTCCTTATTTATTATTTCATTTATTTTGACAAATAAAACGTCAAACATATGTTTAATTTTGTTTCAATTTCATGCCTATCGATAGTTTTGACGCAATTTTCGTCATTTTCAAATCTAATTTGTGTCGATACAAAGTATGCAAAATTAATTTTGTTTATTGATTCAGATGCAGAATGTTATAACCTAAAACTTTTATTTGAAGCTTTTTTGCTTCAAATATTTAAGGAAGCAGGAAATTAGTTAATATCCAAGGGGAGGCGCGCGCCCCCTTGCTTCCCCCCTGCGGACGCCCATGTGTATTACAACTTAAAACCATTAAATGCTTCCACCACTACTTCATTTAGTTAGAGACTACACTATGTTTATTTTGTATTTTATAACGCTCATTTGCGACAAGAATGTCACAACTTAAAATTTTGTATTTTTGAATTATTGGTGAACTAAAGAACGAAAAATAATTTCAAGAATAAAATTTCACCCACCCCATCTAGCATATTTATAAAATTTTAAATACTTAAACACAATTATTTTAATCTTCGTGATTTTTCATCATTGGCGTGGTTGAGTTCTCAAAGATACTAGGTTTGACATATTGACTAAGTTACGGTTCTAGCCACACCATATCCCGAGAGACGTCGGACTACCCTACAATTATTTTTGTTCATACATACATACATAACATCACGCTATATCCTATAAAATGGATAGCACGAATCCTTTAATTATTCATAAAACATTCACTCATCATATTCATCAAAAAATAATTCTCAGTAATAATATAACAAGAGAGTGACAATAAATTGAAAATAGTTTGACAGATCTTTCGAAAACTTGTTGCTAGGCAATAGTCACGAAAACTCATAGGGCTTGAGTGGCTATTGCCAAATGGCAACAAGTTTGAGAAAGATACTGGAGAATTATTTTCTAATTTATCCAACTCTCCAGTTATATTTAATTAGATTATATTTTGACTTAGCTGTTGCGGTCCATTCATCCAACTTAAAAGATTTTGAACTGGGTCCATATCAATTGATTAATTATTAATGTATTCTTGGAAGTTGTTTCCAAAATTTGTTAGTGTATTTCTGTATCTGAAATGGAACTAATTCGATTTTTTCAAACATTTTACTTGACGCGTTGACAGTTTTAAATAATTATTTGACAACTACCTATCATTTGTCACAAACAAAAAAGCATCTACAGAAATTATTCCCGGGAATAATCACAAGAGCTTTATTCTCAGTATAATAATAACAGTATTGGTTAAAACGCAGACACGTGATATACAATGAAGCATTTCATTGGTTTTGAGAAACGTCAAAAAATAAACAGTAATAATATAACAAGAGAGTGAGAATAAATTGAAAATAGTTTGGCAGATCTTTCGAAAACTTGTTGCCAGGCAATAGTGACGAAAACTCATAGGGCTTGAGTGGCTATTGCCAAATGGCAACAAGTTTGAGAAAGATACTGGAGAATTATTTTCTAATTTATCCAACTCTCGTGTTATATTTAATTAGATTATTTTTTGATTTAGCTGTTGACGTCGATTCATCCAACTTAAAAGATTTTTAACTGGGTCCATATCAATTGATTAGTTTTAAATAATTATTTTACAACTACCTATCATTTGTCACAAAAAAAGCACCTACAGAAATTATTCCCGGGAATAATCACAAGAGCTTTATTCTCAGTATAATAATGACAGGATTGGTTAAGACGCAGACACGTGACATACAATGAAGCATTTTATTGGTTTTGATAAACGTCAAAAAATAATCTATCTAATGGATTAAAAATTAGATAGGTTGCCATTTTAAATAATACGATTTTGTTCTACCGTTTAAGAACCACTGATTAAATGTAAGATTTGTTATTACTTATAAATTTGCATTTTCTTCCTGATCATTTTATGTAGATATGTAATATTTTTCTCTAGTCAGTAGTTTGCCCAAAAAAGCACTGGTTAATTTAAATTAAACATTCTGTATACATGAAATAAATAAGTTCTTTATAATTTGCATCTTATAAACACGTGCCAATATGTCAGCCATGTTTTTTACGCAGACTTTCCTTTGTTTGGTCAAGTTTTATTTCTCTATTAGGACCACAAGAGACACTACTTACACGATAATAATTTGTTGTATTCTTTACGCCAAATATTTCTGCCTCCAAAGTCAAATTATTTCAATATAAAATAGTAGAAAATGCTTTGTAACTTTTATTTCAAATATTTTCTTAAAAAATAACAACAACAAAAGATAACAACTGTTATAGGTTTGTTCAAGATAATTTTAATATATTTTTATATTCGTAAATATTTATATCTCTTGTGTACGGCAAATTTTCATATTCACAAACAATAAATATTATTAACTATATTCTTAATGAAATGTGCTACTTGTAAGTTTTCTTTTTAAAACGAAACAAATACTTTATCTTCTTTGTTTCTGTCGCAAACATGTTATTATTAAAACGGAAATAAATATTTAGTTACCTTCATATTTTTATTTGGCCAGACAGCAACATATAAATTCTACCTGTTATTAAGTATTTTTAAGTAAACAATCTTTAGTTTAATTAGGAACTAGGTAAAGAATAATACGCATTAAAAAGTTAAGAATATAACAATGATTATTTATTTTATGTCTGGATTTTGTGTCATATAATTCAAGGACAATTTTCATTTTAAAAATAATTTATCTATCTACAAGATAATATATTTATGAATAGATTATTAACTAGTATTAAATTTAGGTCTTTTTATCATACTTATCTTAGTTTTTGTTATTTTTAGTGATTATTTAATGTTTGTTTAATTCTTGAAACATAATCTATCCTAATATATCTAATACTCTAGTCCAACATTTTTCTTATGCCTTTTAATTAAATTTATGTAGCAAGCATGTACAGGCTGTTCAGAAAATAGGTGACGAAACAACTTGTTGTGGTAGGACGATTCATTGATTAATTCTGAGCCGAGAATCTTAATTCAAACTTGATCGGCTCGTTAATAGATCGTTTATGGAATATCATTACTAGGATTGTTGATTTTACGGATATTCGAGACTTTGATTGTTCGGATTTATTGAACCTTCGAATTTAGAATCGAACTTTCGAACTTTGAAACATTTAGAATTTTCGAATTATTCAAATTTTAAATTTTTAAAATTTTTCGAATTATTTGACATGTTTTTAACAACTCGAGGACATGTCAGTCAGACTGCAAACTGAGCATCGAGGGTTAGAATTGCCTTCTGTATTGAGTGTCATACTATTTTTCTGTTTAGGATTTCCTTTACATAATTTCTTTATAGAAATAGTTGACATTTGCCATTAAGGGAAATTTTTGGTAGAATAGTTAAGTTGGTGACAGTGATTTACAATTGTGTTTGTCCGTTGCCTAGATATTTGTACAAATTAAGTTTCTTTATTTTGTCAGTTGCCCTAGATATTTTGTTTATTTAAGGTAGTTCTAGCGTAATTTTTTTTTTGCAGATATGAATGAAATTTGTCGCACGTAAACATTGGATTGTCATACGCATCCTGTTAAAATATGAAACACATTCATCGTCTATGAACAAATTTATTCGCTTATAAAGTTGAGTTCTTATACACGAGGCTTATGGCGATCATCATTTTGAATCGCACAAATTTGCAATTTCATTTGAAAAACTAGTATGATGTTCTAGAACTATCCATGTATATTGTATCAGAAGGAGAAAGTTTTTTTTTATTATTTATAGTATATTCCGAAAATGAACCACGGTGCGGTTCAATTTTACCACGGTTACGGTTAGAATGACGTCATTTTGTATGTAAAACGGAACACTTTGACGATGACAGTTGTCACTTGACAGATGAGTTTCGAAATGTGAAATTTATTTAATATGGAAAAATGTTTATATTATAAAAATATTGTATTCTGCATCACACCTGTTTTAACTTATGTAAATATAGGGATATAAAAATAACACAAAGAAAAAGTAAATACGAGCTTCAGAACAAATAATAAATTCATCTAATATGAATATATACTGTTAAATAATAAAAATACATTTTGTATCAAATGTTTATTTATCAGTCATCATAAAAATATAGTTTTATAAGACAAAAATCCACAAACACTGCAAAAGCCGCCAAATACGTTTCAAACTTGTCAACAACAGCTGTGAAGTAACCAAACTAACCGCCGCTCGAGCACGGTTAGTTTGGTTATTAAAAACTAACCACAAATTTCAAAAACCATGTTTCGTAATGAAACCGGTTACTGAAAAAACTAACCATGATTAGTGTGGTTCATTTTCGGAATACACTATTAGTAATGGATATATAGCCATGCAAAGCCTAGTTTTTAATGAAAAATTAAGAATCTCAATTTATAATGGCAACACCACACGGTGATATGGTATTTTAAAATTCACAAGACCATCCCATCCCATGGATGGTATGAAGTCGGCCTGTGGATCCTGAGGTCCCTGGTTCGATTCCCACACGCGACAAATTTTCATAATTTGAAAAAGCTATCCCTGTGGCTCCTCCACCACTAACATGTTTAGGGGCCGTGATTTGACGACTGGTAACCGCACTTCAAGCGCAAAATATATCACTTACCGAGATCTGCTTTAGCAGAGTGCCACACCCAGTAATGGGTAGAAGGCGTGATGATATATTTATTTTATTTACAAGACCATCAACCTGTTAACAATTCATGATATTCAAATCATAATAGGTATAAAACACTTATTTTATTCAATTTTTATATTTTTTTGAGCGTTATTTTCGCCACTCGATAACCGATGGCGTTACCATCATGCAAAATATGGCCAACTTCATTGAATTGCGCTACGCTTATTATGGCCGTTTCATATATCATTAAAATTCCTAGTTTCGCCGAAAAGACTATAGCTTTGAAAGTAATTTTTTTATTTATTTATTTGTTACTCGGCATAACAGGAACTTAATCCTGATTACAATAACTTATAATGCAATCCGAATCACTGAGAAACAATTTTTTATATTAGTTGAAGTTTGAACACGCGACCTCTTATTTGTCAGAATCAAAATAAATAAAAACCGCGTCGATAATAGGATAAGAATAATATTCCAAATTTAAACTAATAACATTCCACAGAAAATACATAAAAACTTTTTAACCTTCATAAACATATAACAAAAACAACGAAATCCAAAGTAATGTAATCTAAAATTCCTGTGAAGACATCACACAATCGACAAAACAAAACCTATCGTCCTATCCTCGTCCTTGCCTGCTGCTGTATCCCCACTCCATCATCCCCGCTCCAGTCTCTGTAGGCGGAGCCTCGCACCGCACACTGTTATCATTAGCCAGTGGCCCGCGAGGGGAGGAGTCACGGCTTTGTTTGCTAGGTAAATAATATTCCGAACAGTGTACACACCTATACAGCCGGTTAGAATGTGAGGTCAGGGTGGTGGAATGTGGTAGTGTGTGGCACATTCCTAGCGGACTTGTCGCCCGGCGAACACCGTGTGCATAACTTTGGTTTTCAGTTTAGAATGCGAGATATTTCAAATAATGCTGCCGGGAATTTATTTTTTTTATATTACGTAGATATTGAAGATTATTTTATGAAGGATTATGTGAGAATCTTGTTTACTGCGAACATAAATGTTTACTTGACTTTGTTGACGGTTTTCTCAGTTATAGATAGAATGATTGCCGCACAAGCGAGAGTTTCAACTTTAACTCGCCGAACTTAAAATAAAAATTAAACACCTAAAAATAAAAGAAAAAAAAAACCCTCTGTGGATCCCCCACCACTAACATCATTGGGAGCCGTGATTTGACAACTGGTAACCAGGGTTGAGAGATTTAAATTTAATAATTTAAATATAAATGAATAATTTGTATTATTGTATACGTATTTATTAAATTAAAAATACAAAAAAATCACAGTAAAAAAATAAAAACATGTTTTAATAAATTATAAATATTTGAATATGAAAATATAACAATTCAAATAACAAAAAAAAATGTTTATTCATTTAGTGGTACATTATTATTAAAATGTTTAAATAAAAAGACCAGTTTTCCAACCTTTTCAGTTCCTAGTCGGTTTCTCAATTTTGAATGCACAAGTCCAAATGATGAAAAAACTCGCGCAACACAAGTTGAAGACGAGTTGGCAGATAAAAGTGATTTTATAATTTTCAGTATTACATCTTTATTTGGTCCTAATTCATCTTTTTGGGACATCCACCACATTACACAATACATAATATTAAAAAATGTTATTCAAAACACCCGTAAAAACGGGTATTTCAAAAATAATTTAAAAAATTTGATTAGATCAAAAAAATCGAAATTTTTGATTTTTTTTTTTAAATCATGATTTTTATCCACCCTGCTGGTAACCGCACTTCACGCGCAATATATATCACTTATCAGATCAGCTTTGGCAGAGTGCCGCACCCAGTAATGGGTAGAAGGCGTGATGATATATTTATTAATTTATTTATTTGATAATAGTCAAATAATAGAAAAAAATTTGAATCTCCACAATTCGAAATTAAGTCGACCTATGATAATAACAATATCATAATGGAGTAGGTAGCTCAGTGGTATCGAGTCGGCCTGTGGATCTTGGGAACCCTGGTTCGATCCCTAAAGACGAGAAATAATCTTAACCATATTAAAATTACCCCTGTGGTTCCCCCGCCACTAACATCTTTGGGGGCCGTGATTTGGCGGATGGCAACCGCACTTTACACATATAAATATATCACTTACCAATATCTGCTTCGGTACCCAGTAATGGGTAAAAGGCATTTATTAACCTATAAATAAATGTATGAATGTGATTGAAGGATTGTTGCGTGAACGAAAGTTACCAAGTATGAGGAACAAACGTGCTTGTATGAAAGGAATTATGAATGTGGATGAAGCTAAAGTGGTGTGTTAGGATAGGAACGTTTGGCGAAGATTAATTGTGGGATGTATCTAATGATTTAAGAAAAGTGCAGGAGCCTTGATTTTAGTTTTGTTGTTTAATAATTTCACTGGAGTGTTTACCTGCAATTGTGTAAAATTCACTTTCAAAAACAAGCGCATGAACAACACTCCCTTCGTTTTTTATCTTTTTTATTCGTTTTCTAATGTAACATAGGGTGTTTAATTCCTATTGTGTGGAATTCACTTTCAAAAACAAACGCAGGGACGACATCCCTTCCTTTCTTATCTGTTTTACTTGTTTTCTAATCGTACATAGAGTGTTTAACTACAATTGTGTGGAATTCATTTTCAAAAACAATCGTAGAGCGACATTCTCTTCCTGTCTTATCTTTTAATTGGTTTTCAGTTTATATATTGTGTTTAACTGCAATTGTGTGAAATTCACTTTTTAAAAAGCGCAGGGTGGCATTCTCCTCTCTTATCTTTTTGTTTCATTTTCAGTTACTGCATTGTGTGGATTTTTGTTTCATATGCAAACTCAGGCTATCGCTTTCATTTTTTCTAATCCTTATAAATTCGTTGCTAGATTTGTTATTAGATTCGTTGTTAGAAGTAAGCGTGAGTAATTTGAGATGTTTTGCGCATGTTATGTACGTCGAAGAAGGAAGATGAATGATATGTGAATAGGAGTTATTGGATAGATGTGATTAAAGGTTTGCTGTGTGACAAATGATTTCAAGTGTAATAAATAATTGAGTTTATATGGAGTGATCTATGAATATGGTTGAAGTGAGGGCGGTGTGTTAGGATGAGAATATTTGACGAGGATTGATTATTTGATGAATTTAATGAGTAAATGATTTATGAATGATTTTAGGGTTCGTCCTTCCCCATTTGATGAGATATAGCGTGATATTATGTATGCCATGTATTTTTATCTCTCTAATTTGAATTTCCGTATCTCGAAAATCCATCCAAATCCAATAACTCAACCCAATAACACAGTATCGTCCATAAGCCTAATTTTCACGGTCAAAATGAACTCTTTCGGTGCAATGCGAGTATTGGCACATTTTCTTAGTTTACGGTCGCAAAGATTCGTGGAGTTTTATTTCATCGCGCACGACGCATGCAATTTGTAATCTTAATAATTTTTTGAAATCCCCGAAGGCTACGAGATCTATCTTTGCACTGATTTTTAGTTAGTACAGAATATACTCGTATATTCCCCGGTATAGAGTGTACAGTGTTGGTAAAATGTCACCGCCACTTTTTAGAATATTTTAGAATTATATATACCTACCTATATATTTTATTTTAACTCGAGATTTCTATAACTCGAACTAATTTTACGGTTCCTTGATATTCGAGTTATAGAGGTTTGACTGAATACATCACAATTTTACCCATTACTGGGTGTGGCACTCTGTCTTACCAGAGCTCAGTAAGTGATACATTTATGCGCGTGAAGTATGGTTACCAGCCGTCAAATCACGGCCGCTAAAGATATTAGTGGAAGAGGAGCCACAGTGGCATTTTATTGTGACGAAAATTGTTTGTCGGTTGTATGAATCAAACCCGGGTTCTCAGATCCACAATCCGACTCGATACTACAAAACCACTATCCTGTATGTTGTTCTTAAATAAATAAATAAATAAATATATCATCACGCCTTTTAACCATGACTGGGTATGGCACTTGGCCGAAGCAGATCTCGGTAAGTGATATATTTATGCGCATGAAGTGCGGTTACCAGCCGTCATATCACGGCCCCCAAAGATGTTAGTGGTGAAGGAGCCACAAGGGTAATTTTATATTGATGAAAATGTTTTGTCGACTGTGGGGATCGAACCAAGGTTGTTTGGACCCACAGGCCGACTTGATACCACTGGGCCATTACCCCAAATGTTGTTCTTGTTCTTATAAATTTAAATAGCCTGCCTGATCAATCGACCATTCATATATTTAGGCCTAAATGATATTCGTATCTTCAAAATTAATTCATTATTATTTTTGTGGTCATGACTCAACGGCTGTTAACCGCACGTAACGTTCAAAACTATATCACACACCAAGTACATCTGTTGTAGTAGATTGCTACACCCAGCAATGGGTAAAATAACTTGATGATACATTTATTTACCTATTAAAAAAATACCTGCAGAGTTGAACAACTGAATTAAATTCTTTTGTATGTAAAAAATATAAAAGAAATAAAATAAAATACTAAAGAGATTTTTAAATCAGACGACAAAAGAAAATTTATGTTCTAAATTCAATGAAAAGTATTTGAAATTAAATAATCCCGTCAACTCGCATTCAACAACAAGGAGGCGACTTCTAACAAACGCCAGACAAAGAAATCCGCAGAATATATCCAACACACCGACACCGACAAACAATCATGGAGATTTTGGAAACATGACAAAGCACAAAAAACTAATAATTTTCATATTTAATAAATAACACAGCCCAAGATGAAACCGGAGCTGACAGAGTCGAGGTACTGGTGAAATTCCATTATTAACAACCTTTTAATAAAGAACAAAAACGATAAATCCACTGCGCTGTAGCAAAACGTCGAGTAAACATCAACGGCGGAACGGGTAACTTTGTGAAAGGGGGCATTGTATATTAATTGACATATTGTTAGTGTAATTTTATAAATTTAATTTTTACAGGCTGTGTAGTAAGTAAGGAATAATTTTATTACGTCCTGAATTAATTATTTAATTAAAATTGCTAATAAATATTTTTATTTTATTGATATTTATATACAGGAAGTATTACGAAAGGCGGGCTATCGGCATTTAACATGGGAAAACAGTTTTACCGTGCGCATTGTTTCACAAATTAGTTTAGACAAAAATACTTCAAATACAAGTTGTAGAGCTTCAAATTCTGTATCTAAATCAATCAACTAAATTCATTTTCTATGTTTTGTAACTGCAGATATGAAATTTGAAAATTTACAAAATTACAATTTAATAGTATTAATTAACCATTAATTATTATGGATTGTGATACAGTATTATTGTGACGATATCGTTTAGCTCAGTGGTATAAAGTCGGCTTATGGATCCAAAGAACCTTGGTTACAATTTGGTAAACTATAACTTCAGAATTTAAATTATCAAAATATCAACATCTTTCATATCAGATTTAATATAATAACAACACAGTTAATTATTAAATTACTACCTATGGGGTAATGGCACAGTGGTAGCAAGTCGGCCTATGGATCCAAAGCACCCTGGTTCGATCCCCACAGCCGACAAAACATTTTCACCAATTTAAAATTACCCCCGTGGCTCCCCCACCACTAGGGTTGTTGATTTCCATCGAATTTCGAATTTCTGAACATTCGAACATTCGAATTTTTTTAACTTCGAATCTTCGAATTTTTGAATTTTTTGAACTTTTCGAATTTTCAAAATTTCCGAAGCTTCGAATTTTCGATTTTTTTGCCAATTAATTAACGCCATCTGTCATCTCCAAGTACGCTCACGCATAATACGTGGAAAGTCGGACACGAATTAAATAATAAATTCGGCGAAGTATTCTGTAAAAAACTCTGCAAGTTTATGCGTCTTAATTAAGATATCTATTCTCTTACCACCCATCTAAATGCTATGGATTTTTAGTAAAACGTTTTAAAATGACAATAAAAAGGATACAAAAACGTCTTAAATATAACGTTTTTGACAGTGTAACGAAATTTTAAATATAATTACTTACGAATTAATACAAAACTCTGCAATGAGTTTATTCTGAAAATAATTCATACCACGTTAGGATCTAAAACATTTCAAATAATTCGCAATATTCAAAAAATTCTAAATATTCGAAAAATACAAAAAATTCGAATATTCAAAAATTCAAAACTTCGAATAATTCGAAAATTCGAAATATTCGAAGGTTCAATAAATCCGAACATTCGAATTCTCGAATATTCGTAAAATCAATAACCCTACCCACCACTAACATCTTTGGTGGCTGTGATTTGACGGCTGGTAACTGCACTTCTCGCGCATAAATATATCACTTACCGAGATCTGCTTCTGCAGAGTGCCACATCCAGTAATGGGTAAAAGGCGTGATATATTTATTTATTTATTTTTATTTACTATCTATACATATGTGAGTTAAAAGAAAAGTGTGAAAATTTGTTGTACCTCAAACTTTTGAAGTATGTTCTTCTGAATTTACCGTTGAAAACCATTAAAATTTATTCGGTAGCGTTACTCGTTTTATACGTCGTATTGTCACACTCGTTTCTTTGGACTCTTGCAGCAATACCTCGTATAATAACATACTATTACGCTATTCTCTTAAAAGATATGTGCCCAGTTTGTTGTAGTATGCGCCGCCACTGACTGTATCAAAACAGAGTGTAAACAGCGCAACTCTGAAACTTTGTACGATTATTTCGACCTGTTTAACATCGGGTGCGCTAAGACTGTGACTTTACGCACTACACCATCCATCCGGTATAGTCACATGCTCACCACTGAAAGTCGTTATCCTTTATAGCAGGATTCAAATCAAACACAATAATACCGCGAACAGTGAACAGAGAGCTGGCGCTGGGCGAGGCGATGCGATAAGCGAAACTCGACAACGAACGAACAAACGCATAATACGAAATGTTAGTGTGCGGGAAACAGTGGTGCTCAAACAGTTGCCTATGTGCGCACAGTTAGTTTCGTAGACGGTTGGGTCAGATAACGATGTTTATTATCACTTATAATATAACTAGTGCATTGAATATTACCGATTATTTTTTGACGTTTCTCAAAACCAATAAAATGCTTCATTGTATGTCACGTGTCAGTGTTTTAACCAATCCTGTCATTATTATACTGAGAATAAACCTAGGTTTCGACGTCTTAACATAGTCTCTGTTTTAGTCTTTGTTTTTGGTTTTTTGTTTCTGTTTATGTCGGAAGCATTCCAACCATTTCCAGGTCTTAACATAAACATAACCTTAATTCAATATTCCAGTAAGGGTTTGTTCACTTAAATGAGAAAATAATTGTATAAAACTATTTGGAATACTTTAAAAATTTTATAAAAAATTAATAATTAAAATTAATAAGGAATAGTAATTACTATTAAAATTAAGCACTAGTTTAAATAAATTATACAATTCCAAAACAATTTGAAAAAATCTGGTGTGGGCACCACACGACTTTCTTATACACAACATATATAATATTTAGAATATATGTTATTAAACATGTAATTTAGTTTCTTTCCGTAAGAAGACATAGATAACTAGATAAAGCAAAAATTAAAATTTATGTTTTTTGTTTCTATTGCTACTATGATTATTGAAATATATTATTAAATATAAAAATTAGCTTTTCTCAAAATTAGACGCATATACAGGAAAATTGCAAATAACATTTTATGTTCCAAATATTTTTGCTAACATCTTTTATTTGAAACTTTTTTCGTAACTGATTCCATTTTTGAAATAAATGGAATTTATTGTTTTGTGTGTCCAGTAAACTTCCTCTTCCGGTTTTTCAATTTCATTCAAAATCAACTCAGCTCTTCGTATTTTCATGAAACTTATAATTACCAAGTTTCGTTAACAAATCTTATCTCGTTCATGAGATATTGCACGACCGGACACACATCCATCCATCCATCCATTCATCCATCCATCCATCCATCCATCCATTCATCCATCCATCCATCCATCCATCCATCCATCCATCCATCCATCCATCCATCCATCCATCCATCCATCCATCCATCCATCCATCCATCCATCCATCCATCCATCCATCCATCCATCCATCCATCCATCCATCCATCCATCCATCCATCCATCCATCCATCCATCCATCCATCCATCCATCCATCCATCCATCCATCCATCCATCCATCCATCCATCCATCCATCCATCCATCCATCCATCCATCCATCCATCCATCCATCCATCCATCCATCCATCCATCCATCCATCCATCCATCCATCCATCCATCCATCCATCCATCCATCCATCCATCCATCCATCCATCCATCCATCCATCCATCCATCCATCCATCCATCCATCCATCCATCCATCCATCCATCCATCCATCCATCCATCCATCCATCCATCCATCCATCCATCCATCCATCCATCCATCCATCCATCCATCCATCCATCCATCCATCCATCCATCCATCCATCCATCCATCCATCCATCCATCCATCCATCCATCCATCCATCCATCCATCCATCCATCCATCCATCCATCCATCCATCCAT
Source organism: Pterostichus madidus (assembly GCA_911728475.2). NCBI lineage: Eukaryota > Metazoa > Arthropoda > Insecta > Coleoptera > Carabidae > Pterostichus > Pterostichus madidus. Next base: position 13,082,311 of record OU452315.1, read on the forward strand.
CCATCCATCCATCCATCCATCCATCCATCCATCCATCCATCCATCCATCCATCTATCCATCCATCCATCCATCCATCCATCCATCCACACACACAGACATCATTGAGAAAATGATCAAAACGGATTCAGTGGACCTCAAAACACGTATTTCCGCGAAAATCTCTTCAACGTTTTTTTTTCACGATACCAATACTTCCTTGTAAGAAAGTAAAAATGGAGACATTTTTGTAGTGAACAAACCAGAATATTTCAAATATAGTAATTTAAATTTCAAAATTGATTTTTATATTATTAAAATATGATTAAATTGCAATTATACTTATAAAATCAAAGAAAAGAAATAAATTTTAAAATGAAAGCGACTAAATATTATTTTTAAACATGTTAGTTTAGTAATTTTATTTTTTCACAGTTGAAATTGTTACTATTTTTATTCTATTGTCTATATTTATCGTATTTTCAACACTAACCTAATGACATTTGATAAATACGGCATAGAATTGACAGTATAACAAGAGATAGCATTACCGCAGCTAACTCTCTCTTACAGAACAGCGACGAAAGACTATGTCGAAAGTATGAAGTCTGCAAACTTTGTGTTTATGCGCAGCGACAAAGACAAAGACTGAGACTAAAACAGTAGCTGGAAAGTGGCGAAGATTTATTATCAAAATATGTGAATAAAAATCCAATAAAAATAAAACATAGCTGAAAATAAAAGAATAGTATTTTTAAAATAATTGTTATAATTGGTCTTTGTCATTCTATTTTTCTTTATCGCATTAATTTTATTTTAAAATTAAAAACATAGTAATAATAATCAAATTTCAAGGCAGTAACATTGATAGATCAATAAACACTGGAAATTTATTTATTTTGACATTTATTAGTTAGGTTAGAGTTCACACTCATAATTATCTATGTTATGTTATAAAACTATATACCTTAACAGTCAAATTCTTAAAAAAGTTTCAGCTAATCCTGAACTTTGGATGAGCTAATTTTATGCTAGCCCGATTTAAAAAAGTTAATTCAATTCACTTTCCGTAAAGTAAATGGTAAGAAGATTATATTAAAGTTTATTTAAACTTTTTTGGGAATATTGTTTAGTTTAATTTGACAAATGCATAATTCAAGATTAGCTGGATTCTAGCTAAAATTCTTTTAAGAATTGGGCTGTTACTTTTTAATAAACAAATGTTTTGCAGTAAAGTTAACCAGGGTGAAAAATTGAGTTTTAAATAACCACTCTTTTTATTTCTACTCAATTATACTCGTAGTTTTTACTTTCTTATACGTAGTATAAGGAAGTATTGGAATCGTGAAAAAAATCGTTGACGAGATTTTCGCGGAAATACATGTTTTGAGGTCCACTGAATCTGCTTTGATCATTTTCTCAATGATGTCTGTGTGTGTGGATGGATGGATGGATGGATGTGTGTCCGGTCGTGCAATATCTCATGAACGAGATAAGATTTGTTAACGAAACTTGGCTAAATATATTTGGGTGGATTAAAAAACCACGACTTTTAACATTTGTTAATTCCGCTTCTTTTATGTGACATACATTTTTTTGTTTACAAGTAAATGCAAAATGATTGTTTATAACTATTTATCACCAAACAACACTAATGATTGAAAAAAGTTCATATGGCGTTGAGTAAATGCTAGCCTCTTTAAGCAATCTCTGTCTTTCAAAGTCATGCGCGCGAATGTCATAAAGCTGGACATTTACTAACTACGCTTATATACGAAATTGCATAGGGCTGAATGTAGAATTCTGTCGTTAGCCTTTTTTTTTTAATATGGATATTACAGACTATATGATTCTTGAAATCAAAATGTATTGTTGCAATCATAATTAATTGTTGGAATGAAAATATTTCATTATTGAAAGCAAGTAGAGGTAGAAGTCTTGCCAGGAAATCAAATAATCTAAATATGTATTTCTTTTATGCATTTATATGTATTCATAGCTATTATAGCCTTGCATATTCCCGCACACAAAAGTGCACTATTTAAACATTGCTTTAGTTACAATTGTCCGCAGATTTACAATCAAGTTAACGATGATCTTAAACTACTAAAGTCTTATTCATTCTCCACAAATTTAAAGAATATCATAATTGCAAAACAATAATTCTTATCTATACATTCGCTTCATTTGAGCAGTACCTAACATATTTTGTTGTATATTTCATTTTTATATGTACTATTGTTTATACTAATTTTGGTCTACTAAATGCTTGTATGTAAACATTTTTGTACGAGTATAATGCTGTAAAGGTAAAGTGGTAGAACAGCCTCGGCTGAACTGTCGCCAAATAAAAGGGATGTATTATTATTATTATTATATTTGCTGATATTTTTTGTGAAATTTATTTTTTCGTTTCAACTATATTTTACTGTATTTTAATAATATTTAAAATTAATATATTATGTATATTGCTTAGGTACAGAAGCGGATTTAAAATATTTCGGGCCCTAGGCAAAATATTTATTTCGGGCCCTTTAGGACATAAATTTCTGCGTCTAATCCAATAAACAAAAATAATTTTACATGCTTCGTAACAGCACAAATTAGATCTGAAAATAACGAAATTATCGATAAACATGAAATTGAAACAAAATTAATAAATGTTTAACGTTTTATGTGTCAAAATAAATGACATAATAAATAAAGAAATTATTTTGACAGAGTAAACGTCAAACATTTGTTTAATTTTGTTTCAATTCCATGACTATTGATAGTTTTGAGGCTTTTTTGTTATTTTCAGATCTAATTTGTGCCGTTACGAAGCATGCCAAATTAATTTTGTTTATTGGATTAGATGCAGAATTTTATGTCCTAAAACTTTTATTTGAAGCTGTCTTGCTTAAAATTATTAGTGAAGCAGGAAATTATAAAATTATGATTTTACATGTTAAATACCCATGTTCGAGGGTCGCAGTCGCCATCCTGTATATATATTTCTATAATTTAAACTAAAATCTTGAATCCGGGCCCTACAATTTTTAGGCCCTACGCTATTGCCTCTTTAGCCTAGGCCAAAGTTCGCCTGTGCTTAGGTACCTTTTATTTGGAGTTATATTTCACTATTACAATTAGTTATCAAGACAGGCGGTAGTTGTCGACGCCAAGATCAAGCAGCCTACGGCCGGCGACACTGACTGTCTATATTACAGTAACGAAGACTTTGAGCCAATATTCGAAAATTGTAATTCCATTTATCTTTTTATTAGCCGATAAATTAGTCACGTTAAACATATGATAATTTACTACATAACACCCTTGTTTGTATTAGATACAATTTTTGTATTAATTATTACTTTACAAGCTATTATTTCCCTATATAAGATTTTTTTCAATCAATTTTTCGTTCCTCCCGACTTCCGGAATATTTTGGTTTTTCGCGACTTGCCCGACTGGCGGCAGCACCTTACGCTCAGTTCGACAACTTCAGCTCTCGAGCTCGCTTCGTTGTCGATCGGAAACTGATGCAAAACCAGAAGTACAAAACTAAAATTTATTGACTTTTGACATTACGAGTTACCAAATTTGTGTAAAATATATGTTTAAAGTTCATATGCAAGTATTTCTGTATTCGAAAATATATAATCAAGACAGGCGTTAGTTGTCGTCGCCAAGATTAAGCAGAAAACGGCGACACTGACTATATTATAGTAATATAAACTTTGAGCCAATATTCGAAAATTGCAATTCCATTTAACGTTTTATTAGCCGATAATCGTCTTTGGTATCAATTAAAAGGTCTTTTGAAGTGCTCGCGTGCAAAATTTAATACTTTTCGATCGTTAATTGTTTTAGTGAAAGTGCTTCAAAACCCATCGTCTTTGGTATCAATCAAAAGGACTTTTGAAGGGCTTACATGCAAAATTGGAATTTTATCGATTGGCAATTGTTTTAATGAAAGTGATTCGAAACCTATCGTGTTTGGTATCAAATGAAAGGTCTTTTTGAGGGCTTGCATGCCGAATTGAAATTTTTTCGATCGGCTATTGTTTTAGCGAAAGTGTTCCAAAACCATTTCGTGTTTGGTATCAAATGAAAGGTCTTTTTAAGGGCTTGCATGCAAAATTGGATTTTTTTCGATCGGCAATTGTTTTAACGAAAGTGTTCCAAAACCTATCGTGTTTGGTATCAAATGAAAGATCTTTTGAAGGGCTCGCGAGCAAAATTTAATACTTTTCGATCGTCAATTGTTTTAGTGAAAGTACTTCAAAATCCATCGTTTTTGGTATCAATTGAAAGATCTTTTGAAGGGCTTACATGCAAAATTGGAACTTTATCGATTGGCATTTGTTTTAATGAAAGTGCTTCGAAACCTATCGTGTTTGGTATCAAATGAAAGGTCTTTTTAAGGGCTTGCATGCAGAATTAGAATTTCTTCGATCGGCAATTGTTTTACCGAAAGTATTCCAAAACCTATCGTGTTTGGTATCAAATGAAAGGTCTTTTTGAGGGCTTGCATGCCGAATTGAAATTTTTTCGATCGGCTATTGTTTTAGCGAAAGTGTTCCAAAACCATTTCGTGTTTGGTATCAAATGAAAGATCTTTTGAAGGGCTCGCGAGCAAAATTTAATACTTTTCGATCGTCAATTGTTTTAGTGAAAGTACTTCAAAATCCATCGTTTTTGGTATCAATTGAAAGATCTTTTGAAGGGCTTACATGCAAAATTGGAACTTTATCGATTGGCATTTGTTTTAATGAAAGTGCTTCGAAACCTATCGTGTTTGGTATCAAATGAAAGGTCTTTTTAAGGGCTTGCATGCAGAATTAGAATTTCTTCGATCGGAAATTGCTTTACCGAAAGTATTCCAAAACCTATCGTGTTTGGTATCAAATGAAAGGTCTTTTTAAGGGCTTGCATGTAGAATTAGAATTTTTTCGATCGGTAAATGTTTTAGCGAAAGTGTTACAAACCCTATCGTGTTTGGCATCAAATGAAAGGTCTTTTTAAGGGCTTGCATGCAAAATTTGATTTTTTTTCGATCGGCAATTGTTTTATCGAAAGTATTTCAAAACCTATCGTATTTTGTATCAAATGAAAGATCTTTTGAAGGGCTCGCGAGCAAAATTTAATACTTTTCGATTGTTAATTGTTTTAGTGAAAGTACTTCAAAACCCATCGTCTTTGGTATCAATCGAAAGGTCTTTTGAAGAGCTTACATGCAAAATTGGAATTTTATCGATTGGAAATTGTTTTAATGAAAGTCCTTCGAAACCTATCGTGTTTGCCATCAAATGAAAGGTCTTTTTAAGGACTAGCATGCAGAATTGAAATTTTTTCGATCGACTATTGTTTTAGCGAAAGTGTTCCAAAACCTATCGTGTTTGGTATCAAATGAAAGGTCTTTTTAAGAGCTTGCATGCAAAATTGGATTTTCTTCGATCGGCAATTGTTTTAATGAACGTGTTCCAAAACCTATCGTGTTTGGTATCAAATGAAAGGTCTTTTTAAGGGCTTGCGTAAGAAAATTATTACTTTTCGATCGTCAATTGTTTTAATGAAAGTACATCAAAATCCATCGTGTTTGGTATCAAATAAAAGATCTTTGGAAGGGCTCACGTATAAAATTAATACTTTTCGATCGTCAATTGTTTTCATGAAAGGACATTAAAATCCATCGTTTTTGGTATCAATTGAAAGGTCTTTTGAAGAGCTTTCTTGCAGAATTGGATTTTTATTGATCGGCAATTGTTTTAGTGATAGTAATTCAAACCCTATCATATTTAATATATATTAAAAGATTTTTAGATGGACAGCCATGTAGAATTTAAAAGTCTTAGTCTATTGTCTTACTGAAGTGAATGCTATTTCAGTGTCCGCGGAGATTAGCGTGAGGCCTGACGAAGCCAGGCCGACCGCTAGTATTTATTATTATTCCAATACGTGATTGTAGTAATAAGAGCATTACTATGCAAGAGCTTATTAATAAACAATTGGTTATGTAAGAAAATGTAGAAGCTCAATATTCAGAATGCTTACACTCACATAAATTACATAAAACCGAATTAGTTTCTGTTGGCACAGTATTAATTTTCCAAATTCTGTTATTTGAAAATGAAAATGGATATATTAGCAAACTAACTGATACACGTAATATTTAAAACGTTTCAATGGAAACTTATTTGATTCAAGGATATAAATACAAAGCGATCAGTGCTATATTTCACCATGGTACTTCAATGGCTGAGGGACACTACACAATATGATTAAAAAAGGAAAATCATGGATGCTTGCAAATGATTCTCACGTTGAAAAACAAACTTGGCCAAGAAACTCTAAACATGCTTATATATTTATTTTAGAACGAATTTAGATTTTTATAGAAAGATGTAATAACAATATACCAATACCAAATATAATTTATAATATAGGGTCAAACTATTGTATAAAAAAAAAGTGCTATCTTCCAAAAAAACAATTACATTGTTAAAGGTACGCCAAGATTGCGCAGATTCCTTCCCCAAAAATTGTAATATCTATATATTACAGATTTTAAAAAAGTGATATCTAATTAAGCCAAGAAAAATATTCGAATTTAAAAAACCTTATCGACCAGTTTTAAAAATATCGGGTCAAATAAAGAAAAAATTAATTAAAAATAACCTTGGCGACCCCAGTGTTTAAAATGTTACCAGTTTAAGTAACATTTTAAACACTGGGGTCGCCAAGATTTTTTTTAATTAATTTTTTCTTTATTTGACCCGATATTTTTAAAACTGGTCGATAAGGTTTTTTAAATTCGAATATTTTTCTTGGCTTAATTAGATATCACTTTTTTTTAAATCTGTAATATATAGATATTACAATTTTTGGGGAAGGAATCTGCGCAATCTTGGCGTACCTTTAACAATGTAATTGTTTTTTTTTGAAGATAAGTATACTAACAGTAATTGCACATAAGAAATTATTATTTTCTGTCATCCACAGACCAAATATCTAAAGAAAGACTAGACAGAGCAAGCAAATAAATTGTGATAGTTCAGCGCCTCTACATTTGGATCCAAGAATTATTTGAAATAAAACGCGGGGTATATTCAAATTTAAATAGTAAAATTTTGTCGTACACATCGCTAATTTTTAAAGACTGCTAAGCATTTTAATCTATAGTTGGCTATAGATAAAATACTTGACATCTTTAAAAATTAATGATGTGTCGACATATGTTAAATAAAAAACAAATTAGATAATACTCAAAAATATATTTTAAAACACAGAAAATGTATCATCATACATTAAATCAATATGTACATAGTTTATACAAAATAATAACACAAAATTCAATAAATAAAAATAAAAATGTAGAATGATCTGGTAACTCCAGAACTGCAGATTGGCGGATTTCTGATTCTGCAAAAATAACATGAAAATGATGATAGTACTAAATGCTGGAAAAATCTGTACAAATAACATGCGTTGAGATATAAGCTAAATTGTGTATCTGATTGTTTTGCAAGCACATTTTGTATTATCTTTAAATCTTCGATAAATGAAAATAAATTTGAACAACTCGTATATGTATAACAAGAGTTGTAAATTAATTTTTTACAGGTGTTATATATTATACGATTTCTTAAATAAACATGAATCACCTTCTAAAGTATATAATAAAAAATTATATCTACAATTCGTAACACGTAAAATCGTTGGAATTGCCTCAAGATGCAATTTTTTCCTGAGTGGTGTTTGAAAGCACGCAGTTTCAAAAAGTAAAGTACATACTCGCATGTGCAAGAGTATGGAAGCAGGTTTATCTTTTAAAAGCTCAGATAAATGCATGGTACTTGCCCATTTATCTAATAGAGCAGACTTCGACAACCAAAAGAAGTCAACATCTTCTACCGTACTGTCACTCTTACAACCAGAAACAATACACTTGTAACGTCGCATGGTCTGAAACAATTTGAATTTTATGTTATTATATTATTATTTCTTTTATATTAAAAAATAATATTCTAAACTTACCTTTCAATACAGTAGAAATTAACTGAATTCAAAATATACATTGAACACACAAATTGCACAACAGAAGAGCTATGGACAAAGCGAATACAAGCAGGCACTGGAAAGTCTTATGAGCGGAGCTGCGCACTGTTTTTAATTCCTGACCCAACCAAGAGATGGCGCACGTAGTACTGTAGATGATAATTCAGAAGTGTGTTTTTATTGGCTAAACAGATGACGCAAAAGTTAGAGTCTTCTGCCATCAACCGCCATTCGTTTTCATAAGTTCTCTGTAACAAGTTCGTTTCTGCGTTTTCTAGTGCAGTTATTCATTGCTAACGGTTTTTTGCTTTAAAGTTTTAGAATTGTATTACTATTGACATTTAGTGCACTTAATCTGTATTTGAAAATATTAACAGTTTTTGCGATTTCTAGTTTAGTTTAGTCAACGGTTTTTGTGTTTCATTACTGTTGTCATTTGGTGTATTTTTCAATACAAACTGTAATATCTTCTACGTTCTACGAGTACAACGTGCTGCATCGTCGGATGTCAGGCTACTGGTAAGTATTTTTTATTATTCTGTAGATTTTAATACACTTGATCCCTCCAAATATGCACAGCAACACGCTTTTCAGAAACAGATACATTTTTCTTATATTGATTGTAGTTATTCGCTAATTATATCCTTTAAATTTGTAATTTTTTTAAACAGATGTCCACTATCATCGATTTTCTAATCCAGGAAAGGATTTGGTTCGTTTCAACAAGTGATTGGATATATTGGATATGGACGAGTTTCGTTTGATGGATAGTACGAGCACCGGTAATTTATAAAAAGTGTCGAATATGACGAAATTACCAGGCTGTAATATCCTTCATTTTCAATCGTAACAGCGTTTACAACTATTAAAGACATAAGTTTACAGTTTATAAAATTAAATAGTGAAAAAATCAATTTTGTCAAACATTTAAAATCATTTGTGAAAGAAAATGTTAATTTTTAGTCCATAATGTATTGATCACAAGGAACTTGTAATGGATTCGATAATATCCATTTTAATTTTGCATCACTATATAAATGAAATAGACAGTATAATAATAAGGAAGAGAAGAATGGTTAATACCGATGATACATTAATAAGTAAAGTCAAAATGTGCTATAAGGAAATTGTAAAATTAAAAATATTACAAATAAAATATAGACACTAATTTACTGTTGCATTTTTTGTTGAATGAAAAATTTTATTTTTCTGTCATATAATGTACAATTTTTAAAGAAATTGTGAAGTTATTTTCATGTACTTCACAATTTCTTTAAAAAATTGTATATTATGTGGCTAAAATATATATTTCATATAATATAAATTCCCGGCTACGCTTTTAAATCTAGTTTAGTTCTTGACCCAACCAAGAGATGGCGTTGAAAGAGTGCGCCGGCCTTTAACATTACAGTTTCCCATCTAGAGTAGGATATATATTATCTTTGAATACAAGAACAGCAGCGAACATAGTAACCAAAAATTGTTTCTAGTTTAAATGTCAGTTTGAAATTCCAAACAGTCATTTTACTGCCATCTAGCGTAATAATACGTAAATACGCTGTTTACAGTGACATCTCTCTTTACAACCCGTAACTCAACTTACCCCTCCCCCCTCCCAAACTTCTATCACAACGAATCCCATTTAGCTGTCAAGCCCCTGCTGTCATCTGTAACATGTCAAATGGTTATTATGACAACAACAATATTTTGTTTTTCCACAATTCCTCACGGCATAACTAATTATAATGTACGTGCTGCGGAGTGCTGCCATCTTTAACGTGGACCATAACTAAACCGCTGTCATCGGATAAGTGATCTAAGTTATCTAGCCCTGGTAATCTGTTTAACAATAGCCGTATTCCATTTGCCACGTGGTTCATTTAAATCAGTTCAGATAAATTAGACAACATGACTAAATGAACTGAATTAAGCATTCTGATGCACTTATTGGGGTGGATTACTTCAAAGTAAATTAGAATCTGTAATTCCAGTACTGAAAATAAAGTCAACGAAGTAATTCAGCGATATAAATAACTGATCTGGATCAGTAGAAGTAAGTTAGATCTGATCCAAATGGCAAATGGAAAACGGCTTATGTCAACCATTTAAATATTACTTACTATGATTCCCGTTATTAATTAAAAATTGATTTAGTTCATTTGGGGCAGCAAGAGATGGCATTAAAAATCGCATAATAGGGTAACTAAACAAATCATAATAAATCTGTCAGAAAATAGTACAAATATAATTAATGTTTAAGATTACTAATTAATTACGAATAAAATATTATACATACCTCGCCGGATACTAATTCCAGCCTCGCACTCGGCTGTAATTAAGCATTTCCCGACGCAGTATGTAATATACTATTTATCCATTTGTGATTTTCCCTAAAATACCTACTATTTTGAAACATAAATATAAATATATCATCACGCCTTTTACCCATTACTGGGTGTGGAACTCTGCCGAAGCAGATCTCGGTAAGTGATATATTTATGCGCGTGAAGTGTGGTTACCAGCCGTTAAATCACGACCTCCAAAGATGTTAGTGGTGGTGAGCCACAGGAGTAATTTTAAATTGGTGAAAATGTTTTGTCGGCTGTGGAGATCGAACCAGGGTTCTTAGGATCCACAGGCCGACTTGATACCACTGAGCCATTACCCCATAATAAATATATTTTGAAACATATGCAATAATAAACAAAACTAATATTTGTATACACAAAATTCTGTCTAAAAATTTGCTCATAAAAAAACCCTTTCAGAATTCGGTTCGCAATAGGCTATTCCACAAAAATATAATTATTTTATAGGTTAAACCAGAGAGTTAGAGAAGTAAGTAGAGGGAGTGTTAGTCTGTAACCTTGATGTCACGCGGGGATTTGGTCGCCATATTGGATTGAACCTAAGCAAAGTTATCGTAGTTATATCATAGTGTCTTTAATAAAGTTTCTATCTGTGTTTGTTGTTATCAAATATGCCGGCATGTTGTGCGTTTGTTTGTAGTAATAGATCGTCGAGAAAAACTATTAAACAAAAAGAAAAAGAAAGGGAAGCTGTAATTACATATCACAAGTAAGTTATTTTTATAAACACATATAGTACGAGTATTATTAGCAAAATGTGTTCATTTCATGTAGATTTCCAAAACACCCGGAGAGATGAGCAAGTTGGGTACAAGCAATAAGAAGAATTGGCTGGGAGCCGACAAATACCAGTATTTTGTGTTCCGAACACTTTACGGAAGATTGTTTTGACAGAACTTCGTTGTCATGTGTCAGACTAAGGAATTTCGCTGTGCCTTCAATATTTCCATCATATCCATCATATTTGCAAAAGGTGAGCATTTATAATGTAATGACTCGTTGCTGTAAATTTAAATCAAGTTATTAAACAAACCTAAATTACGATTGCAGAAAATTAAAACCCCACGCCGTAAACTAGAAAGACGAGAACTTAGTAATAACGCCCTTATTAACAAACACTGATCTCAATTCCAGCACAGAGACTACCTCAGCAGATGATGTTTCTGTTAATGAAATTCCAAGTACAAGTAGCACATTATTACCTATTCCACGACAAAAGTCATCTGTGCTTAGAATGATGTCACGAACTACATCTTTTTCGCCAACTCGCAGAATGCATCGTAATATATCACCTGCCAAGGCTTCGTTACTTACATTTAAAAAATCAGTACAGAAATAAAGTTAACCTGTTACAGCAAACAAAGCGAAGTAATTTAAAAAGAATAGCGACATTATCAAACGTTTTAAAAAGTTTAAAAAAACTAAATTTGTTGCAGGAAGAACAATTACAAGTTTTAAAGAATATTGGCAGCCCGAATGCAGACATGTTGAAGCGACAACTTGTCAGTATAGTGCAGAATTGCGAAAATTTGCAGTAACACTGCACTATTATTCACCAGCTGCTTACAAATATGTGCGTACTGCATTTAATTCTTGTCTTCCTCACCCCAAGACCATTTGTAAGTGGTATAGTTCAATTGATGGATTCACGGTAGAAGCATTTCCAGCTATTAATATTATAATATAGTAATAGTTATGTACATATGTTTTTTTTTAATATATTATTGTTACTTTTATAACATGTGTAATAAAACAATAACAAAATTAACATTTACCAGCATAACATATTTTAACTGGTTCATTCCAAGATGGCCGCCAGCTACATCCCCCTTCCGTTCCATGCCATCAATTCGTTTGCCTACATTCGTACTTCAGACTCCCTCTATTTTATTCTATAACTCTATGGGTTAAACTATGTACAAAAATAATTTTGAGGTTGTATTGAAATTTTGATGTTCTAATATTGGCAATTACAGTCATCAGGTACTACCAATTGTCTAAACCAAAATGTTGCATATCGTAATAAACGCTCTTTCGATACGCAAGTAGATTGCATAATGACTTTCTTATGAACGTAAACTTCATTCCCTGTACGAAAATGATTACGTCAATGTGGATGAGGTTATCATAGATACGATGAAATATAGCTATCATTTTTAATAATATTCGTACCTATGCGAATGACATAAAGTATGTCTTAATAAGTAAAGACACATGTTTCATATTTTTTCACGTTCTATCACATTTATTATTTTAATGAAAACGTATGAGAGTTCTTACTAATACGAAAATTTATATTTACTTTGTTCACATTTGTTTATAAAATAAAAATAGAGACATTTTTGATACATAAATACAGACTGAAAAATAAGAAATTGCTAGTAAAATTTTAGGTAATCAAATGCAGAAATGCGTTTGTCATCTTCATGATTATTTTGCGCTAGAGTTAGAGAATCGAGGATCTTTAATTAATTTAACTGTAGTACAAGAAGTAATGTGCATTGTATTTTGTATTTTCATATATTCTATGGGATAGCTAGCTCAGTGGTATGAAGTCGGCCTGTGGATCCTGCGGTCCCTGGTTCGATTCCCACAGGCGACAAATTTTCAGAATTTGAAAAAGTTATCCCTGTGGCTCCTCCACCACTAACATGTTTGGGGGCCGTGATTTGACGACTGGTAACCGCACTTCACGCGCAAAATATATCACTTACTGAGATCTGCTTCAGCAGAGTGCCACACCCAGTAATGGGTAGAAGGCGTGATGATATATTTATTTTTATTTTATTTATATATTATTTCTTTATATATAATAATAATAAATATATAATATATATTCCTTTGAGTTTTATTTTACAAAATTACATATTTAAATCGTAGGTTAATATAAATGTATATTTGGTTTTTATTTAATATATGCAAAATTTGGTTTCATTATAAACTAATTAAATTTTATAAAGTAATAAATATTTTAATCTGACATTTAAATTTTAGGTTATGTTGTAAAAATGTCAATCCAATACCAATGTAAATGTTTTAAGTACAAAATCTTGAATCACATGGATACCGAATGTGACGTAATAGTTTTCATACAGGGAAGTTTAAAATAGAAAAAAATGGTTACATTAACATAATATAATTCATCATGCCATCTTTATTTAGTTCAGGTAATATACCATCAATCGTTCATATTTATCTACGCCTCGATTATTCACGTAGTACATCAACAACACAAATTCAGTTCCTCGTATGTAATATTGTTTGTTGGTCACTGGAACAATGTAGATGTTTGACAAATTGACATACCACATATACGGCAAATATATTGTATTGTGCAGTGGTAATACAAATAGCGGTACGCGGACAAAGTGAAACGGCTGTATATTACAAGGCCCGAGGGGCTATATACATGATGAGAGGGAGTGAGATAGACGATTCTGCAGATGGCAGCACAGACTAGATACTGTATAGTCACCACTGAAATATATAATACCTGGAATTCATGTACGTATTACAAAATGAAGGTTAATGGGATACTAACCTATTTTTGATGAAATTTTTAGAAAATCCTAAAGCCCCTGACACATATAGCGTCAAAACTCCGAGTCTGCTACAAACTGCTGAAAAACTGAGAGTCACGTCCAAAACGGGTGACACATATATAGTCGGTGTTTCTGACAGTCAGAATTAAATATTTGTTAATTTTAACGTGTTATTTGTTAATTTGTATTATTTAAAATATTTATCGACTATTAAGAAATATAAAAACTATAAACTACGAAATATAAAACAAAAAATTAAATTACAAAAAAAATTATATGAACTATAAATGAAATATAAAAACTTAAATGTATTATTTAAAATATTTATAGACTATTAAGAAATATAAAAACTATAAACTAGGATTTTTAAAACAAAAAATTAAATTAAAAAAAATTGACATGAACTATAAATGAAATATGAAAACTTAAAAGTATCTAACTATGTATAAAGTAAATGAATTTAACTATAAAAATGTACAAAAATCAAACAAGAACATAAACAATAATAATTCATACGTCAAACAACAAAGGAAGATAGCGAAAAAACCAGCATCATAATGAAGTTGGTTTTCGGCAGTCGTGACTGCTGAAAATAGAGGCGTTTCTATTGTTGGCAGTCAAATGGCAGACTCGGAGTCTTGACGCTATATGTGCCAGGGGCTTAATGGGCTCCTGAATCATAATCGAAATAACAAGAATGAAGGATAAAAACATAAAATATGTATTGAATAATAGCAAAAATTAGTTAAAAATAATGTTTTACTTCAGAGATATAAAGCGATTATAAATTTAGTGACATCACATGTCCGGAAGGTTCTCATTGGCCACAAGTATTTTCGTGCGGTAAATAAGTGACATATGCGGAGTAGAACGTAACTAAATATGACATCTCAGCATTGGTTTTTCAAACTGTTCGTCGTTTGCTGGTATGTATGTGTTCAACATGTTGTATATTTATTACTATAATTCTATTTCATTTTCTAATATATCAGGGAAGCCAACTTAATTTGGTATGTGATCACTTTTTTTTCTTGGAAATGTTCCGCGATTTATCATTTCCTATATTTAATTGTATATGGGTAGCTAGCTCAGTGGTATTAAGTCGGCTTGTGGATCCTAAAACCCTGGTTCGATTCCTACATGCGACGAACAATTTTCATAATTTAAAAACTACTCCTGTGGCTTCCCCACCACTAACATCTTTGGGGGGTCGTGATTTAACGGCTGGTAACCGCACTTCACGCACAAAATATATCACTTATCGAGATCTGTTTCGGCAGAGTGCCACACCCAGTAACCTGGGTATTCATCATCTTTTCGGCACAATGCGATAAATAATAAGTTTTTATAGTAATGATAGAAATATACGAGTACTTATATATTTTGTCTAATTTATTTTTATATCTAAAAGTCACCGCGATCGACTGAAATCGTAGCCGGGATCGACCGGTCGATCGCGATCGACTTGTTGGCTACCCCTGTTATATCTTCTTCTTCAATGGTACTACAACCCGAATCGAGCCTGGGACTACCGGGTACACCGAGCCGCCGTTTTTACACTGTCGTACTGCCGGTTCCGTATTCGATGTTACTTTTTTTAAGGCTTATGACTAGTTTATAGCGCCCGAGTATGATTAATACAAGTAACTGTATTTTTATTTTAACGACAAATCATACTTTGTCGACAGGCGGATTCGAACTGACGAACCTTGGTTCGCGTGACGTCACAGCATGTTAAGAGATGTGCTCGACCACCACCCCTGTTATATATATACTTTTTATAATTTAAAACAGTTCTATGTTGGTAAAACGTTTTTTTGTCAAGAATGGTGGTTTTTAAAAGATAACCCCGAGCGGCAAAATGTTTTAAAGCGGCATTGACGACACACCCTGTATAGAATGCCAAACGTTCAAGAGCTTCAACAACAAATGCAAGATCTACTTATAAATAAGTATTAATTAGTTTAAATATTGAATGATTCGTTTAATACAACTCGATATATCCTAACAGTTCGTAATATTCAGTCATCCTACCAACTTCATCCAAATCCAATAAATTAACATAAAGATTAAACCCAAAATTGATCCCCTGCAATCTTCTATATCAGTGCTTAGTACAATTGAATTCCAACCAAACCAAGTGTAATTAAAACCCGGATCTTTACACAAAGAACCCATCACAGCAGCGCCAGGACTTGACAGTGGCGTGGTGTGATGAGAGGAAGGACAAATGGTGAGATAGGAATGAGATGAATCGAATTAGTTGCTCGCGATGCGGTACCAACACCAGTCCACCTCAAGTCTAATTAAATTGTAAGAAGTGATGACTAGAATAGGTAAAGCAGGGTTTATACTAGTGAGTTGTCAGTTGTCAGTTCAGTTAGAGTGGGACTGAAGAAAATCTATGGTTTCATGAATTTACATTAAGCCCCATTCACAACACGAAATTAGTGGTTAGAGTTAGTAGTTATGGTTAGCGTTAGAAGTTTGACATATGTATTCTTCTAGTAGCGTTCACAACAACGAACTTAGCCCAGCACAGGTCTACGCTAATCGTGGTTAGCGTAGAAGTTTGTAAACTTCAAACTTTTAGTTAGTGGTTAACGGCACAGTCAATCAAAAACGAGGAGTAAAGTGACAGTTGGTTTTCTCAGTTTGAATTTTATGTAACGAAAATGAATCGAAGCACAATAAAAAAGTTGTTACTTGCAACTTCGCCCAATCAACCAAAACCGAACAAATCAGGGAGACTGGGATAATTTGATTCAAGAAATGAGGTCATATGATGAAGACATGTTCTTTAATTACACCAGAATGACCATAGCTCAATTTAATTTGTTGTTAGAACTTGTAGGACCAATTTTAAAGAAAAATAGAAGAAAACCAGTTCTATCAAATCAGAACTACAGATAAAATATCAGAACTTAAACAAACAAAACTGTAACTATTTATCAAAACTTTAAGTTGACAACTGTGACATCTATTATAATTTCTTGTAATATCTATAATTTTCAAAAATGTGCACTACATTACCGGCAGAAACATAAATTCGAAATTAATAATTTGGAACATTGTGAACGATGTATTTTAATATATAACTACTAACTATAACCACTAACCATAACCACTAACACTAACTACTAATTTCGTGTTGTGAATGAGGCTTTAGGGTTAGTTCCTTTTAGGCTCGCGGACTTTTAAAGACGAGAATTATGAAATAGATTGTCGGAAATCGGACAAAAATAATTACTTACTCATGATATTTTGTTAACGTTTTGATTAGTGCAGGGTGATTAGAATCGAGTGTTTCAATTGGCAATAAAAAAAAATACTTGAAATTGGTAAGATTCATAGATAAATTCAGATCCTGTTGTTGACAGTGACATTTGATAATTTAAATTTGACTACATTTACAAACCATAAATAAAATCATTGTTTCCCTTACACACATCCTTGTATTACTCAACATTATTCACAAAGCAATAATTTTAACTACAGAGTGATTCAAAGGAATTGTTACAGTTGGCAATAAAAAAAACTACTTGAAATTGGTAAGCCTGATATATACATTCATTTCCTGTTGTTGACAATGATATTTAAAATTGAAATTTGAGTATATTTATTTCAAAAGTATTTCTATTACTTAAAAATTCAAAATTCTATTAGCTGTCAGACTCCTGACATAACCTATTTGTATTTATTAGAAATGTCTTATAGCATTTCCGCCTTTATCTGACGTTGTGCCAACTGTGGAATAAAAAGATCTCTGGAATTGTATTGCCAACTATAACAATTCCTTTTGATCACCTTGTATTTCTATTTCTCAAAATCCTATTAGTTGTCAGACCCCGACATAACCTATTTGTATTTATTCTAAAAATGTCATGTTAAATAGTATTTCCACCTTTATTGTCGCGGTGTGCAAACTGTGTAATAAAAATATCCCTGGAATTGTATTGCCAACTGAAACAGTTACTTCGTAAGGAAAAATATATACTCTTTACAATAAAATAAATATATCATCACGCCTTCTACCCACTATAGGGTATGACACTCAGTCGTAGCAGATCTCGGTAAGTGATATAGTTTTGCGCATGAAGTGCTGTTACCAGCCGTCAAATCACAGCTCCCAAAGATGTTAGAAGAGGGAGAGTCATAGTAGTAGTTTTAATGTGCTGAAAATTGTTTATCGGCTGCGGGAATTAAACCCGGGTTCTCAGATCTATAAACCGACTCGATACCACTAAGCCATCTTCCCCATGAAATCAAATATAAATATCAAAATTAATAACATACCTTAAACAAAGATCATATAGTTAAATTGTAGACTAATTAAATAGCAATACATAGTGGTAAAAGCCATGGGCGTCCGGGGGGGCGGGGTTGACCTCGATTCTCGACCATAGGAATTTAACATGTAAAGTTATAATTTTGTAATTTCCTGCTTCCCTAAATATTTTAAGTAAAAAAGCTTGTAATAAAAGTTTTAGGGCTTAAAATTATGCATCTGAATCAAAACACAAAATTAATTTTACATATTTTGTAACGACACAAATTAGCTTTGAAAATGGTGAAAATTGCTTCAAAACTATCGATAGGCATGGAATTGAAACAAAATTAAACAAATGTTTGAAATAATAAATAAAGAATTTATTTCGACAGTTTTGACAGATTTAAAGACAAACATTTGTTTAATTTTGTTTCAATTTCATAGCTATCGATAGTTTTGAGACAATTTTAGTCATTTTCAGATCTAATTTGTGTCGTTACAACAAACTTTTATTTAAAGCTTTTTTCTTTTAAATAATTACAAAACAGGAAATTAAAACAATATGATTTTACATGTTAAATTCCTATGTTCGAGAGTCGCGGTCACCAATATGTATAAATAATATAACAAAAATTAAATTCTAAGTTTAAAGATATTTTCAGCAGTATTCTTATGCCCAGCTAGCGACAAGTTCCCTATCGTAATCTAAGTTTCTTATTATTACAGACACAAAATATTAGAAAATAAAAACTGTAAAACTGCTAAATCGGAATTTATTGAAGAAATGGTGTCAATTTATGGAAGAGTTATTAGAAAATTGTCCTTCCTCTTCAATTCAAACCTCTAACGACTAGTAATTTATTTGACAAATTTAAATATTTTTTTATCTATTTGTTATGTGTATTTGTATTAATGTTATATTAAAAAAATATTTTTAAAATTTATGTATATCTGAGAGTTTTTTGCAAACACGTAAGAATAGAAATATCTTGTGTTAAATTTATTTCTATACTTAAAATAGACCATAAAAAGGTAAGATATATTCATTACCCAAAAATATTATAATATCTACCAGAAGTGCTGGAAGAGGCAAGCAGCAGATTAACTTGGCCATGGTCTGTCACCTGGTTCTTTCTACAAATTTGTTGTTTCACATAAAATTGTGTGGAGGGGGGTCTGCTGCATGTGACGTCAAAAATATAAGTCTCATACAACTGAACTGTTAACTGATCAGTGGCAGTATAAACGCTGCTTTACTCCTACTAGTTCCCCGCATGACCGCGACTGGTAGCGACAGCGCCACCTGCCCGCAGTACTCGTCCAGTAATCCAATCAGGAATCACTTTGAGTCTGAGCTCTGAGTCAGTGGGAACGTTTGTAAATCTAAGAGTGCTGGTGTAGGGTGCGCTGATGCTCCCCAGAACTGAACACCACTGAGCTGAGCCGTAAATTCAATTTGCATTGGGGAATGATTGTTAATTAGTTTAAATGATTATCAATTATTCGTTTTTTATTAAATATGACTGCAGTATAGATGCGCAGAGCGGTTCAAAAGCAAATATAACTGTGTTCCCAGAGTTATTGATTTATTTTTCTGGCGGTAGATGGAACTTACAAATTGAACAGATTCATAAACAATATCTCACTCAAATATGGTACACTATACGGTGTAGTGATGGGAGCCGAGAATATTCTCAGTAATTATATAACAAGAGAGTGGAGAATAAATTTGAGAATTATTTGACAGATCTTTCGAAAACTTGTTGCCAGGCAATAGTCACGAAAGCCCGTAGGGCTTGAGTGGCTATTGCCATATGGCAACAAGTTTGAGAAAGATACTGGAGAATTATTTTCTAATTTATCCAACTCTCGACTTATATTTAATTAGATTATTTTTTGACTTAGCTGTTGAGGTCGATTCATTCAACTTAAAGATTTTGAACTGGGTTCATATCGATTGATTACTTATTTATTTATTCTTGAAAGTTGTTTCCAAAATTTGTTGGAGTATTTCTGTATCTGAAATGGAACTAAATTGATTTTTTTTCACACATTTTACTTGACGCGTAGACAGTTTAAATAATTATTTGACATTTACCTATTATTTGTCACAAAAAAAGCATCTACAGAGATTATTCCCGGGAATAATCACGAGAGCTTTATTCTTAGTATAATATGACAGGATTGGTTAAAACGCATTGGTTAAAACACATTTAATCATTTCTTTTGAACAAGAATATGCAAATAATGAGCCGTTTTTACCTTTAAGAGGTAAATTAATTTTCATTATTAATTTAAATAATATTGGGGTAATGGCTTAGTGGTATCAAGTCGGCCTGTGTATCCAAAGAACCCTGGTTCGATTCCCATAGCCGACAAAACATTTTCACCAATTTAAAATTATCCCTGTGGCTTCCCCACCACTATCATCTTTGGGGACCGTGATTTATCGGCTGGTAAACACACTTGACGCGCAAAAATATATCACTTACCGAGATCTGCTTCGGCAGAGTGCCACACCCAGTGATGGGTGACGGTATATTTATTTTTATTTATTTTTTTATTTGTTACTCTGCACAACAGGAACTTAGTCCCAATTACGGTACAAGAGGCCTACGAGTACAGCTTAGAGTGCAATACAAACCATTCAGTCAGAATTATATTTTTTTGATGTAAGTAAAAGTCAACAAGATTTGAACACACGACCTCATGCTTTTTAATTAGTAATACATACATACATACATATCTTTACGCTATATCCCATCAAATGGGGCAGCACGAACCCTAAAATCACTCAAAAAATATTCACTCATTACATTCATCAAATAATCAGCCCTTGTCAAACATTCTCATCCAAACACACCACCCTCACTTTAACCACATTCATAGATCACTCCATATAAACTTATTTATCTATTACACTCGAAATCTTTCGTCACACAACAAACCTTCAATCACATCCATCCAATCACTCCTATTAACTGAGGTGGGATCATGTAAGAGTGAGTAGGTGTGACTCACTTGTTAAGTGATCATGTAAAAGTAAATAGTGAAAACGATTTCGTTTGCTTCCCTGTTTTGTGCGATAAGATTCTGAGAAAAATCTTATCGTGACAGTGAATATGTGTGGTCATTTGCAGTTCGTCAGCCATGTATTGCATCCCTAAAATACCACTCTTCACCCCCGTTCAAAAACATAGCGTCTGTTTTTGAGTTGTAGCATCAGTAAAGCCAAGTTTGCTCCGTCGGCCGGTCAAGACGTGACCGGCGTCGAATCCGTTTTCGCGCTTTGCGCGTATTTAATTAGCATTTAATTATTCTTATATGTTTTTTGTTCTATTTTACGAGGGCAGGGTGAAAAGTCCCTGAAAACTAAAACAAATGGTGCCACAATCGCAAATCTCATGTGACATTTGTGATGTACCATCTTTAACTAGAGCGCATTAAAATTTTCAGACTGATATGTCATTCAGTTCTGTTTTGACACCCATCGAAAGCAAGCAACCATGAAGATTTTTGAAAACATGGAAAAAAGTTAATTTCGCGTCTTGATTATACATTATTTCTTGCGGGGAAAAAACATTACGCAAACCAAAGCATCACTTG
The DNA here is from genome assembly GCA_911728475.2 of Pterostichus madidus. Lineage (NCBI taxonomy): Eukaryota > Metazoa > Arthropoda > Insecta > Coleoptera > Carabidae > Pterostichus > Pterostichus madidus. Next base: position 13,104,115 of record OU452315.1, read on the forward strand.
TTAAACATTATGGGGATTCCTCACCATCGATTGAAATGATTCATAAGTGGTTTACTGATTTTCGTTGTGGTAGTATGATCACAAAGGACGCCGAACGTTCTGGTCGTCCAATTGAAGTTACAACGCCAGAAATCATCGATAAAATCCATGGTATGATATTGGACGATCGGCGAGTTAAAGTGCACGAGATTGCTGAGGCTATGAGCATCTCAACCGAACGGGTACGAAACATTTTGCATAAATTTTTGGATATGAGAAAGCTATCTGCCAGATGAGTGTCGCATTTGCTCTCTGTTGACAACAAGCGCGACCGTGTGATAAGTTCAAAGAGTGTTTGGCGATGTTCAAGCGCAATAAGAAGGACTTTTTGCGCCGTTTCGTAACCGTGGACGAAACATGGATCCATCATAACACATCAGAGACCAAAATATTGTTTAATCAAGACGCGAAATTCACTTTTTTTGCCTGTTTTCAAAAATCATTAAGGTTGTTTGCTTTCGATGGGTATCAAAACAGAACTGAATGACATATCAGTCTGAAAATTTTAATGCGTTCTAGTTAAAGATGGTACATCACAAATGTCACATGAGATTTGCGATTGTGGCGCCATCTGTTTTATTTTTCAGAGACTTTTCACCCTGCCCTCGTATTATAATTTAACTCGTATTGTCCATTTATCTAGTTATATTTTTTTGATAACGTCAGTCCATTCTTATAATGTTATCGGTATACCTGTACAATGTATAAAGGTGTGCTAGTTTCTAACTCGTTCCTTGGTTCTTGCCCACGTTTCAACATAAATCACTTCGTAATGAAATGACATAAATCTGTACGGCAATCCATTATCCTGTCAATTGTCTCTCTGCGCGTTGTAGATTGTAGTAGTGGGCTGGGTTTGTCTCTAAGCAACTAGCTATCGATTTGGAGTAAAATTATGATATTTTGATATCGTTGTGAAAGTAAATTTTTCTACAAACGCTATTAAAAGTAAGGCTTTTTAACGGTTGCTTAGCCTAACGTATTAAAAATGACATTTTATAGTACTAGTGTTGAAAGTATTTTACTTTTAAAATTAGTGCCATAAAAAAACGTTTATAAATGAGGCCAGATGTATTTGATGTATTTATTGAAATATTTACATATATCAGTGTTTCCCAAACTTTCGACATATGTGTACCCCTTCTATAATTTTCGTAACACTGTGTACCACTCGTCAAAAAAAAAATGCATATACTTTAATAACAATCAAAATATATTGATTTTTCTCATATATTAGTACATAAACAAAATAATAATAAACCAAAAATAAAATTAATTCAAAATAGAATATAAATAAAATATATACAGCGTGATCAAAAGGAATTGTTACAGTTGGCAATAAAAAAAAACTACTTGAAATTGGTAAGTCTGATACATAAATTCATTTCCTGTTGTTGACAGTGACATTTAAAATTTAAATTTGAGTACATTTATTATTACATTTATTTCTAAACTATTTCTATTACTTAAAAAGTCAAAATTCTATTAGCTGTCAGACTTCTGACATAACCTATTTGTATTTATTAGAAATGTCAAATAGCATTTCTGCCTTTATCTGACGTTGTGCCAACTGTGGAATAAAAACATCTCCGGAATTGTATTGCCAACTATAACAATTCCTTTTGATCACCCTGTATTATAAATAACATTCATTATAATCAGTGGCGCCAGAAATGGGGGCCGACGCCTTGACTACGCATACATACAAAACCACACATACACAATACTAACAATTACCGAAGTTTTATTATTTTTTATATGGGGTAGATAGCTCAGTGGTATCAAGTCGGTCTGTGGATCCTGAGAACCCTGGTTCGATTCCCACAGGCGACAAACAATTTTCACCATTTAAAAAAAACTATCCCTGTGGCTCCTCCACCACTAACATGTTTGGGTGCCGTGATTTGACGGCTGGTAACCGCACTTTACGCGCAAAATATATCACTTACCTAGATCTGCTTCGGCAGAGTGCCACACCCAGTAATGGGTAGAAGTCGTGGTGATATATTTATTTATATATTTATATTTATAATTTTTTTATGTTTGTAATCGAACAATTAATAATAATAATAAGTTGCTTGTTTCACCAGGCGCAGCAAAAGCCCGGAGCCACATGTACACCAGGGGGTACGCTTACCACACTTTGGGAAACACTGACATATATTATACAATTATTGCAATTTCTTACGATGTATTTACGCTATGTGTTTATGTGGTATTTACAACATTTTCAGAATTAATTTGTAAATTTAAAGAATTACAATTAGTTTAGAAGTAATTTTATAAATAAATAAAATAATAGTTATTTATGTACAAAGGGTGAAAGCAGACGTTTCTGGCCCGTCGCATGATTATTAACACGATGCGCAAAGCGCCGAGGATTAATAACATGCTCAGGGTCAGAAACGCTAATTTAACCCCTGGTACATACAATATTTTATGCACAACAAAATAACATTTAATTATATGTTCAAAAGATTAAAATATGTAAATAGGTTATATGATGTCAAAATTACATTTTGCAGAATCAATGGGCCTTTTAAGACTTTTTAGAAATTTTTATATATTAATCTACGTAATAAAATTATTATACCCAAATTTTTTTTTTAAACTTGTATTAAGCATGATAAAAATATTTAAACTTTCGAAACAAACGAATATGACGTAGTTGCATCTTGGATTAAAGAGAGACAGATAAGACAGAGATAACTTCACGTAACGTGTGTCGTTGTTAGTAGAAGTGGGCGGTTCATATTAGGGCGGTAAATTTGAATGCGAGTCGAATGGTATATGCAGTTACCATTGTCTTATCGCGTTTTTGTTTTATTAGTATCAAAATTGAAATTTTTAAGGGAAACTACCAATGATGCAACAAATAACTGTTTTAATGTTACCAATATAAATGCTTATTGTTTTGAAATGTCATGTAATAGATTGTTTATGTCTATTTTAAATTTGAAAAGAAACGTATGTCGTAGTGAACTTCATATCTCTACAATCATAACCTCACAATTTTGAATTTTAAATTTTTTGCACTTGTATATTTCGTTGTGATTAGAGCCAGGTGCAAAACACCACCCAATTTTAATTTATTGCACAAAAAAGTGCAAAACAAAACATGTAAACAAAAATGAGGCTAAAAATCAAATGTTTGTTTCATAAGAAGTGTGCTACGCCATACGTTGCCTTACAATAGAAAGAAATAGAACGCTTAAGCCACGCCTCCTGGTGACGTTTACTTCTGTGGTCTATTGTAGAATGCAGAATGCTTGTTTCTTCTTCGTCTTCTTCTCAGTAAAATTGAGCACCGACAAACGTTTCAGACAAAGCTCTGTGATTGGCTTAATGCAACTACGTAATTGCAATATGGCAGTGCGAAATTTAAATGAGCGTTTTGAATTATTCAACTTTCATATTTCAGCAATAAAAATATCATTGATGGTATGGTTTTACATTGTGTTAAATATGACGTTCGGTCAAGAATTTATTGTAATAAATATATATTAAAGAGCTGTACCACTTGAATCCCCCATTATTCGCAATAAACAAAAAAATTCATTTTATTTATGTATTCGTAGGATTGATTTCTTTTTGGCCCATGGGATAAAAAAGTGTTTAAGCTCGCTTTTTAGGGCTAAAATACATGCTTTTCGGCCTGGTTGTGCATAAAATAAATATATCATCACGCCTTCTACCCATACTGACAGTGGCAAATTTCAATGTGGTAAAAATTGTTTGTTGGCTGTTGGACTCAAATTCAGGTTCTCAAATCCACAGGCCTTCCTCTCCCCTCAATCATCCAGAAGAAGAAAAGTTTTTATTTAATTTTTATTTTTTAGTACCATTGTATCGTATGATATATATAAAATGAATTGTATATACTTTGATTTGATCGGAATCAATTCTGTGAGTACGGCACTGACGTATAACCTCCTATGTCGAGCTCGTGAAACTTGTCTGAGTGGAAGGGGTACGCTGTCGTCGATAGAGGGATCACTTATGGGATACTAGCCAGTGCATTAAATTTCTGAGATGAAATGTTATAAGCGTGAATTTTTCGCCTTTAATACAAAATCAACTAATTCTTGATGACCTTTAGAAATGAGAAGCAGTTAGGCATACGCAAACTTATATATTCCAGTAGTTTCTTCACTTTGTTATTTTTTACTCAGAATTTTTTTTAGTAATAATATAACAAGAGTGAGAATAAATTGAAAATAATTTGACAGATCTTTCGTAAACTTATTGCAAGGCTTTTGCCAAATGGCAACAAGTTTGAGAAAGATACTGGAGAATTATTTTCTAATTTATCCAACTCTCGAGTTTTATTTAATTACATTATTTTTTTACTTAAACTGTTGAGGTCAATTCATGCAACTTAAAAGATTTTGAACTAAATTTCATATCGATTGATTACTTATTAATGTATTCTTGGAAGTTCTTTCCAGAATTTGTTGGTGTATTTCTGTATCTCAAATACAACTAAATCGATTTTTTTCACACATTTTACTTGACGCGTTGACAGTTTTAAATAATTATTTGACAAGTATCTATCATTTGTCACAAACAAAAATGCACCTACAGAGATTATTCCCAGGAATAATCACAATAGCTTTATTCTCAGTATAATAATGACAGGATTGGTTAAAACGCAGACACACGTTACATACAATGAAGCATTTCATTGGTTTTGAGAAACGTCAAAAAATAATCATTAAGAGTTTTTTAATTTTTATTTTTTTTTTTAATTCCCGTGGGGCTCCCAATGTATCGGGGCCCTAAACTATAACTTAGTCAGCTTATGCTATAATGCAACACTGTGAATGAACTATAAAGTGGTACATGGACTTGTGTGTATTTATATTTTTGTTATGTTATGCTATGGTATTCTATGTAATAGTTTACTTAAATCCATCTATATATTTTTTGAGATACCAATGCAGCCGCTCGTTCAGGAGCACCCTGTATTCCGACTTCAAGATCATATATGTTAATTTATAAATACTTTCTTGGTATTTATGTCGAAAGTCAGCATTTCTAAATATAGTCTTGTAATGACCCAATGACAGTAAATAAATCAATTTAATGTCCTGGTTCTTTAAGCAACGATTTAATAATAATATGCTAATAACCGCACAAATTACAATCATACCTATGTCTATATTTAGAAGTTATTTCATAGTTCTTCTGTGGCCAAAATGTCAGATGCATTCACGGCTATTTTCAGAACAGTTTAGTTTTATATAAATACCTACGTAGTAAGCGAAAGTATTTGACTGTCTCTCTGTATGATATAATTTATATAAATACGTTAATTTTTCAGAATATTTAGAATAAGGTTTGGGTAATAAACAAATGATTTGTAATAGTTATTTAGAGTTATATTAGAAAGCATTATTTCGAGTGAATGATACATCTAATTGATCCGAAGTTGGCACCTGAATAATAATGTTTTGAAACAAGATGTTATTGTTATTATAAATGAAATACATTTTGTGTAGATTCATGTTTTAAATAAATAAATAAATAAATACATCATCACACCTTTTACCCATTACTGGGTATGGCACTCTGCCGAAGCAGATCTCGGTAAGTGATATATTAATGCGTGTGAAGTGCGGTTACCAGCCGTAAAATCACGACCCTCAAAGATGTTAGTGAAGGAGGAGCCACAGGGATAATTTTAATGTGGTGAAAACTGTTTGTCGGCTGTGAGAATCGAACCGAGGTTCTCAGGATTCACAGGCCGACTTGATATCACTGAGCCACCAACCCCATAACATATTTTAGTGAAAGTTAAAAATTGAAATTATTGTTAGACATGTGGAAACATTATTTTTACAATACTTGTACTGTAAGTTATCTATTAATGACAAAATTTAAACACACAGTAAATGCAACTTTTTTTGCATAGTGGTTTCCATGGTTACATCAGGTCTTCGATATTTACTTACTGTCCACCGTGAACAGTAAGTAAATATTACATATCAAGGTCCTATTGATAACAATTTGACACCTGTCAATTTAGAAACCTGTTTTTCTTTTCCTTCTATTTGTGCATGTATTGTAAAAAATAGTTTACTAACCTCGAACTGTAAGTGATTTTTTTTAGGTCGCGAATGTTTAGGAAATCTCGACCCTTCGGGCCTCGACCTAAAAACTGTCACTTACAGTTCATGGTACGTAGTATACTATTTCTGACAGTTCAAATATCTTGCAGATGTTTGTAATTTCAACTTCATGGCCAGAGGCGTAAACTTTACAATCTTTTGTGGGGCGCACTTACATTATTATGCCTTATACTGGGTGGCTACTTTATAAACACGCTGTAAACACGTCGTTAAGGTGGTTCTATCATGACAGTCTCATACAAAAGTATAGGTAACCTAAAAAGTTTATAAAAACAATTATTACAGTTTTGTATGATATAGGTTATTAACAGAATTAACATTTCGCTGCAAATATCGTATAATTAACAATAACATTGAATATATTAAATAATAGTTATTTATGTACCAAGGGTGAAAACAGGCGTTTCTGGCCCGCGGCATGATTATTAGCACGAGGCGCAGGGCGCCGAGGCCTAATAACATGCTGAGGGTTAGAAACGCTAATTTCACCCGTGGTACATACAATATTTTATGCACAACAAAAAACATTTAATTTTAAATATTAAAATAGGTATATTTATATGTCAAAATGACATTTTTCAGAATCAAGTTTTCACAATAAACAAAAATTGTAATTTTGTTTATGTATCCATAGCAAAAAATAAAAATCAGTTTGTTTACTTTTGTATTGTGTGAAAATGAGTGACAGCAGCGATAATGAATTGGCTTGCAAAGATAATATATATCCTACTCTAGATGGGAGACTGTAATGTTAAAGGTCGGCGCACTCTTTCAACGCCATCTCTTGGTTGGGCCAAGAACTAAACTAGATTTAAAAGCGTAGCCGGGAATTTATATTATATGAAATATATATATTAGTCACATAACATACAATTTTTTAAAGAAATTGTGAAGTACATGAAAATAAGGATTGAAATTAAAGGAGTTAGTCAATTTTATTGAAGCATAGTTGACTATTACATGAAAATAACTTCACAATTTCTTTAAAAATTGTACATTATGTGACAGAAAAGTACAATTTTTCATTCAACAAAAAATACAACAGTAAATTAGTGTCTATATTTTATTTGTAATATTTTTAATTTTACAATTTCCTCATAGCACATTTTGACTTTACTTACTAATGTATCATCGGTATTAACCATTCTTCTCTTCCTTATTATTATACTGTCTATTTCATTTATATAGTGATGCAAAATTAAAATGGATATTATCGAATCCATTACAAGTTCCTTGTGATCAATACATTATGGAATAAAAATTAACATTTTCTCTCACAAATGATTTTAAATGTTTGACAAAATTGCTTTTTTCACTATTTAATTTTATAAACTGTAAACTTATGTCTTTAATAGTTGTAAACGCTGTTACGATTGAAAATGAAGGATATTACAGCCTGGTAATTTCGTCATATTCGACACTTTTTATAAATTACGGGTGCTCGTACTATCCATCAAACGAAACTCGTCCATATCCAATATATCCAATCACTTGTTGAAACGAACCAAATCCTTTCCTGGATTAGGAAACCGATGATAGTGGACATCTGTTTAAAAAAATTACAAATTTAAAGGATATAATTAGCGAATAACTACAATCAACATAAGAAAAATGTATCTGTTTCTGAAAATCGTGTTGCTGTGCATATTAGGAGGGATCAAGTATATTAAAATCTACAGAATAATAAAAAATACTTACCAGTAGCCTGACATCCGACGATGCAGCACTTTGTACTCGTAGAACGTAGAAGATATTACAGTTTGTATTGAAAAATACACCAAATGACAACAGTAATGAAACACAAAAACCGTTGACTAAACTAAGCTAGAAATCGCAAAAACTGTTAATATTTTCAAATACAGATTAAGTGCACTAAATGTCAATAGTAATACAATTCTAAAACTTTAAAGCAAAACACCGTTAGCAATGAATAACTGCACTAGAAAACGCAAATTATCTTTGAACGTAAAAACAAACTGGTTGCAGAAAACGAATGAAAGACCTGTCATTTGCCTAGTCGGTAAAAACACACTTCGGAATTATCACCTAAAATAGCACGTGCACCATCTCTTGGTTGGGTCAGGAATTAAAAACAGTGCGCAGCTTCGCTCATAAGACTTTCCAGTGCCTGTTGGCCTGTACTCCGCCTGATGTAAAAGAAGCTGCGAATAATGCGATTCTGAAATTATTGTCGTTAAATTCAAAACAACTATATGAAATAAAATCTACTTCGAATTTTATGAATGGTGCAAAGCAAAGAAGATAAGTAGTTACACCGAAAACATACTTTTCGCGTATTTCTCTATCATATCATGTACAAAAAAACCATCTACCTTATGGTGCTTTTATTCAATATTAAAATTAACAATTTCAACTAACAATAAGATATCAGTAAATTTCCAAAATTAAAAGAATAAATGAAATAATAATAATAATAGTACTTTTTGTACGTATATATTTTAAACACAACAAAATAGCATCTAATTTTGTGTTCAAAAGATTCATATAGGTACATTTATGTTAAAATGACATTTTGAAAAAGAATTTATGGTCCTAGGGCCATAAAATACTTTTTTTGGCCCTAGGGCCAAAAAGAAGCGTTTAAGTCCGCTTTTTAGGGCTAAAACACATGCTTTTCGACCCGGTTGTGCATAAAACTATTTAACTAGTTTATGCAATTCAGTAACATAACAAAATTTTTGGAAGTGAATGTTTCATGCCATAGCAGTATAAGATTTTACACAGCAGAAGCTATGACAAGACGAGAACTACAAGCAGCATGATATTACCAGTCGGTACGAAACGTAACTGTATTATCGATACATCCTGTTGACAGTTCATAAAGAAAATGAGAAAAATGCACCAAAGCAATTATTATCAACTGAAACAACAAATAAATAAATATAAAATGCTGTAATATTTTTGTAGGTATTAAAATTAATATATTTTACTGATCGAAATAATAACTTTCATAGTTCTTGCTTTGTCATTCGTGCGACCATCTCTGTCTACGCCTGCGACCATCTCTGTTAACGCGTGTGACCATCTCTGTCTACCCGTGCAACGTTGTCAAGCATTTCTGACAGTTTCATTGAAAATCATAGAATATCCAACTTTCATCGCCAATTTCTTTTAAACTAATCCGGTAAGGCATGGATTTTTTAATTCTCGTACCTTTATCTTTATATGATGTACTGTGTGTTAGTTTTTTGTTAAAAAATAACTACAATAGATGAATTTATTACGCAATAAGCTGCCTCGCGACGTACAGTTCCTATAACGCCTATGCATTTTTGGTCGACTTTAACTTTACATTAATCAGCTCAACAACGGTAAACTTTAAAAAAAAATTGCATACTAGTGTAGAAACACATGAAAAATAACATATTTACATTTCATTAAAATCCGGGTTAAATGCTTCCATGATATTTAGTACCATATCTATAAGCGTACTGTTTTTGGCGCTTTTTATTTTGTAGGAGTGGTATGAATGCTTTAAAATTTGACAGATGAATGACATATAACCTCAAAATTGTAAATTGTTGGTGTCGAAATATTACTAAAAGAATATGCTATAATCATACAAATTCACAACATTCACAATACCGAAAAAAACTTTGATTAATTGTCAAAAATATATATTTTTAAAATTGTTTTTGTTATGAGACAACACAACTGATAAAAAACACCAACTTATATTTTTGACAAGTCGCTGTTTTTAAATTTAACAGAATTATAAAATTACTTCAATAGAAAAAATAGTATAAAGAACACGTTTCATGCGGCCTGTAAACGCACTTGTCCTTTGTAAAATTCGCCGCAGAGCGGCTCGTTTTCTAAATTTAAATTCGTGCTCAAACAGATTGCCTTATGAAACTAGTTCTTTAATATACTACGAGGGTCGTTCAATAAGTCCTTAGAAAAAAGTAGAAAAAACACTTTTTTTGGGTAGATTTTTTTTTATTTTTCTACATAATCTCCTTTTAGCTCTATACACTTCTCTAATCGTTTTCCCAAATTTTTTAAGCCGTCCAAAAAGTAGGATTTCGGATGCCCCTCAAAATATGCCTCCGTTTGGGCGATGACCTCCTCATTGGTCGTAAACCTTCGTCCGCCAAGCCATTTCTTTAAGTTTGGAAATAAGAAAAAGTCACTGGGGGCCAAATCTGGTGAATACGGTGGATGTTGCAATAATTGGAACTTTAATTCCGTAATTTTGGCCATCGCAACTGCGCAGGTGTGCACACGTGCATTGTCTTGATGAAAAAGGACCTTTTTGCGTTTCAAATGAGGACGTTTTTCTTTTATTTTTTCGCTCAGCCGGTCCAATAACGACGCATAATACGCTCCTGTTATCGTTTTTCCCTTTTCGAAATAGTCGATGAAGATGATTCCGCGTGCAACCCAAAAGACCGTTGCCATAACCTTGCCAGCCGATTTCGCCGTCTTCGCCTTCTTCGGAGCCCGTTCGCCTTCAAAAATCCACTGTTTTGACTGTTCTTTTGTCTCTGGAGTGTAGTAATGTATCCAAGTCTCATCCACAGTTATGTATCGACGCAGAAAATCTTCAGGATTACGACGGAAAAGCGCCAAAACAGCCTCAGAATGCGTTTATTCTCCACTGTGAGCAAACGCGGCATCCATCTTGCCGAGATTTTTTTCACACCTAATTTTTCGTGCAAAATTAAAGCGACTGTGCCTTGTGATATGCCTGTAGCCTCAACTATTTCGTGCACTTTGATTCGTCGGTCACTTAAAACCATATCGTGGATTTGGTCAATCATTTCGGGGGTAGACACTTCTACAGGGCGTCCGGAACGATGTTCATCTTTTGTGGATGTACGGCCACGTTTAAACTCATTCACCCAATTGTAAACAGTTGCAAATACAGGAGCAGATGTGCCATGAACTTCATTCAACTCAGCTTTAATTTCTTTCGGCGTTAAGCCTTTTAAATACAAATGTTTAATCACCGCTCAAAACTAACTTTTATCCATTATTATAAACTATCAAAAGTTTTTCACTACAATTGACAACAACAATGAAACTACGTGACGGCTAAAGCTAAAACTCTAACAGTTGACTAGTTAGGAGTGCTGCTTACTGGAAAAAATTCATTTTCGATACTAAGCGCACCATCTCTTGGATTTTCTAAGGACTTATTGAACGACCCTCTACTATTTTCTATTTCGGTGTTCTTATAAGTCTATAAACGCACTGAAAACACGTCGTCAAGGAGATCTATAAACGCACTGTTTTTGGAGCTTTTCATGTTTACTTTCTTATACGCAGTATAAGGAAGTATTGGAATCGTGAAAAAAATCGTTGACGAGATTTTCGCGAAAATACGTGTTTTGAGGTCCACTGAATCCGTTTTGATCATTTTGTCTGTGTGTGTGTGTGGATAGATGGATGGATGGATGTGTGTCCGTGTGTGCAATATCTGATGAACGAGATAAGATTTGTTAACGAAACTTGGTAATTATAAGTTTAATGAAAATACGAAGAGCTGAGTTGATTTTGAATGAAATGAAATAGCCGGAAGCGGAAGTTTACTGGACACACAAAACAATAAATTCCATTTATAAATAAAAGATGTTAGCAAAAATATTTGGAACATAAAATATTATTTGCAATTTTTCTGTATATGCGTCTAATTTTGAAAAAAACTAATTTTTATATTTAATAATATATTTCAATAATCATAGTAGCATTAGAAACAAAAAAAACATAAATTTTAATTTTTGCTTTATCTAGTTATCTATGTCTTCTTTCGGAAAGAAACTAAATTACATGTTTAATAACATATATTCTAAATATTATAAATGCTGTGTATAAGAAAGTCGTGTGGTGCCCACACCAGATTTTTTATGTGTGGTATGAATACTTTTAAATTTAACAGATGAATGACATATAACCTCAAAATTGTAAATTGTTGGTGTCGGAATATTACTTTTAATTATGGATCTTTCATCCTTTCTCTGTTTACTGTTTACACCATAAATAATTTTGATTTATTATAAAAAATAAAATAACAACTTAATGGATGACTCTTTGTAACCATAAAATATGGTGACACTTATATATGAATGATAATAAATGTAATTCTTCCTCCAGGTATGCACATATTTTCAGATGAATTATAACTTTCAACTTTATTTATACGTCTGCTATTAATCAAGCTAATAAAGAAGAATAACACGTGATAAATTTACTGTAAGCATTTTGTTGAATTATAACTACTATAGCCATCTATAATGGCGAGTTATACCGAGTGACTATGATTGATTGATAAAAAATATTGAGTTGGCTACCCTGTTTAGTTGGCGAGACTCGCACTGGCAACATGATATTTCTTGAGTTTGATCTTTAATTTTTGTAATTTTTCATTTATCGAATTATTCATTGTTGTTATTTTTCATTGTTCGAATTATTCATTGTTGTTATTTTTTATTGTTTGAATTATTCATTGTTCGAATTATTCATTGTTGTTATTTTTCATTGTTGGAATTTTTCATTGTTGTAATCAACCGGTTAGTAACAGTACTTTATGCGTATAAATATATCACTTACCGAGTTCTGCTGCGGCAGAGAGTCGCATGTAGTAATGTGTAAAAGGCGTGATGATATATTTATTTTTATTCTATTTAATAGTTCTTTTTATAAAAAGTGTAGAAAAAGGCTTGTTCCGTGGAAAGGAAAAATAAAATGTTAATTTTCTTAATCTTCTGTAGGGAAGAAAATCAAGGTTTTTACGTTATGTAACCAAAAAAATGTTTCCAGTTGGGGGGATACACATATCATTGTTTTTTGCGATTGTAGCGCCACCTGTTGCTCGTACGAAAAATGTTTCGAATAAATTTTTCATATTTTTAAATTGACAATTCAAATCTGCAATAAAAAATATGGGTTGCCATTTTAAATTTTAAAGTTTATGAGTGGCAGGGGGAGTTCGATTTATGCCTCATTAGTTAGAGCACATTAACGTTAGTAAAATCCCGTATAGTATTTTTGAAAAATATTCATCAGCGGAATTTTAAAAGGGATGGACGGGTGCTCTGAGACACCTGTATATTTCATGTTTTTATCATTCATTCTTAGTACCGTATTTTTTGGACTATAAGACGCACCCTTTTACATAGAAAATGGACTAAAATTTTGGGTGTGTCTTATAACATTAAAATATTTTTTTCAATAAATCGTCTCTAAATTTGAGATACATCTTATAGTCCGAAAAATATGGCACGCCACTGAAGGTAGGTATGACGCAAGTTATCTCAAGACAACAATAGTTCAGACGAAAGTAATACGAACGGTGACATTAACGAGACGAGTGATAGTACCGGGAGTGAAGATGAACTGAATATTGTTAGTACGAGTTATGTTAACAATAAATCAAAATTGCGATCCGAAAGTAACATTTAAATATATTTTTCTAAAAATCATCTTATAAATTTGAGGTGTGTCTTATCGTCCGGTGCGTCTTATACGAGGGCAGGGTGAAAAGTCCCTGAAAAATGAAACAAGAAATGATTTATTTGGTCAAAACATATTTTATTTCTCAACATAATCTCCTTGTATGTAGCTCGATACACTTCGTCCAACGTTTTTCTAATTTTTCTATCTCTTCCAAATAATATGATTTTGGCAATCCTTCAAAATAGGTGTTTGTCTCAGCGATGACCTCATCGTTGGAGCCAAATCTCTTTCCGCCGAGCCATTTCTTCAAGTTTGGAAATAGATAAAAATCGCAGAGGGTCAAATCTGGAGAATATGGTGGATGACGAACCAATTCGTAGCGCAATTCAAGCAATTTTGTCATTGCGACACGGTCGCGCTTGTTGTCAACAGAGAGCAAATGCGGCACCCATCTGGCAGATAGCTTTCTCATATCCAAAAATTTGTGCAAAATGTTCCGTACCCGTTCGGCTGAGATGCCCATAGCCTCAGCAATATCGTGCACTTTAACTCGCCGATCGTCCAATATCATACCATTAATTTTATCGATGATTTCTGGCGTTGTAACCTCAATTTGACGACCAGAACGTTCGGCTTCCTTTGTTGTCATACTACCACAACGAAAATCAGTAAACCACTTGTGAATCGTTCCAATCGATGGTGAGGAGTCCCCAGAATGTATAACAAGCGATGCTTTGGTTTGCGTAATGTTTTTTCCACGCAAGAAATAATGTTTAATCAAGACGCGAAATTCACTTTTTTTCCATGTTTCAAGGATGCTTGCTTTCGATGGGTGTCAAAACAGAACTGAATGACATATCAGTCTGAACATTTTAATGCGTTTTAGTTAAAGATGGTACATCACAAATGTCACATGAGATTTGCGATTGTGGCGACATCTGTTTTATTTTTCAGGGAATTTTCACCCTGCCCTCGTAGTCCGAAAAATACGCTATTTAGATTATGGTACAGGAGCCCATTTAAGAATGAAGGTGCACGGCAGAAAATTTTATAAAGTCGGCGACTCTATTACCTACGTCCTTCGTGTATGATTTATTTGTGAACATATCTTGCAGTTATGTATTTGTAGGAAGTCATATTTCTGCATTATGACGTATTGCAATCTAAGTTAGCAGGTTGATAAGAAGCAGAAAGTCATAATGAATCGTAAATTCCGTAACACGTAAACAAATAGCTGCAGATATCAGAACGGTTACAAGTTGAAGTATTATATAAGAAAAACTTCTAGAGCTGCTGATGTCACAAGGAAAACCAAGTCTTTTTCTTATATAGGAAGTTAAATGTTAAAGATAGTAAATTGCTGATTTTATCGAACAGATACAAATGTATGGCCAGTTATAAATACAGAGTGTTCCAATACTTCAGGGTACCTCCCGAAATAAAAATTTGTAATTTTGTCAGTAAATATTTAAATCTATAAATATGCACTGGTGAGAAAAAAAAAACGAAACACTTGAAATTCGTTAAATTTTTCCCATTTTCAAGCCGTCATAAATTGGCGATTTTTTAGCTAATTTGAACAAATTTTTGAGCGTGAAAAAGTTTAAAATGTCTACTTTAAGGGGATACATGTGATCTTAGGTTTAATCACTTCCGTCCCCTCAACATTCTAGAAGAAAAACATGTTGTTTACAGTGTTTTATAGAATATGAAACACTAGTGTTTTATGAGCCATATAATTCAACTGAAATCAATGTAATTATGTCTTTATAATGTATATTTTATTATTGAAATACATGAACTGCTCTGCCGACCAATATACTAACTGTAATAGACCAGTGGAATGAATACAATTTCACAGTGACTTTCTGTCGAGAATACAGTTGTATCACTGCATCCTTACTTTGTTTGCAAGTTGTTATAAACGCAACACATAATCATGGGCGTCCGCAGGGGGAGGCAAGTAGGGGCGCGCCCCCACCCCCCTGGATTTTAACTAGGTTGATGACTACGACTCTCGAACATAGGACTTTAACGTATAAAACTATAATTTAGAAGTTTTAGTGCATAAAATTCTACATCTGAACCAATAAACAAAATTAATTTTGCATACTTTGTAACTACACAAATTAGATTTGAAAATTAGGAAAATTGCCTCACAACTATCGATAGGCATGAAATTGAAACCAAATTAAACAAATGTTTAACATTTTATTTGTCAAAATAAATGAAATAATAAATAAAGAATTTATTCTGACAGTTTTGTCAGATTGAACGTCAAACATTTGTTTAATTTTATTTCAATTTCATAGCTATCGATAGTTTTGAGACAACTTCAGTCATTTTTAGATCTAATTTGTGCCGATACAAAGCATGCAAAATTAATTTCGTATTTTAAGCCCTTATACTTTTATTTGAAGCTTTTTCTTTTAAATAATTAGGAAGCAGGAAATTTAAAACAATATGATTTTACATGTTAAAGTCCTGTGTTTGAGAGTCGTGGCCACCACACTGTGTATGTATATATAAATAAAATAAAAATTAAATTATAAGTTTGAAGATAATAAATTCAAGCTGAAACTGAATTTCCAGCAGTATTCTTATGGCCAGCTAGCGACATGTTCCCTATCGTAACGATTGAGTAATCTAAGTTTAAGTTTACACAGACACGAAATATTAGAAAATAAAAACGGTAAAACTGCTAAATCGAAATTTATTGAAGAAATGGTGTCAATTTAAGGTAGAGTTATTCAAAAATTGTCTTTCCTCTTCAATTCCAACCCAGACGACAAAGACTAGTAATTTATTTCACAAATTTAAATATATTTTTTTATCCATTTGTTATATGTATTTGAATTTATGTTATGTAAAAAAAATATTTTAGAAATTTATGTATATCTATCTGAGAGATTTTTGCGACTCGCCCCTCCTTGGAAAAATGTCTGTGGACGCCCATGCACATAATTGTAGCAAAATGAAATCTGCACAGGGCAACACTATTCGCAGTGGAGTGCGGGGATATTTTTGCAAATGATATATAGATGTGAATGCAATAATGAAGCACAAAATAAAGCACTATAGTTAAATTTATCCGAGAAAACTCAAGAAATAAAATTAAAATACTTCAATCGAGAGTAACAAATTGCACAGATGTGAGCCCATAATTTATTGTGTAACACTACGATTGAGTGGATCACTCTCCCGTTCCCCTTTGGCATTCACTCTTGGCAAAGACAGTAATGGGAAAAAGGCGTGATGATATATATATATATATATATCACACGCCTTTTTGGGAGTCTGTAGACCCCCATTATTCCTAAGGAGAAATTTGAAAAATTTGAAATATATATATATATATATATATATATATATATATATATATATACAGGGTGTTAATTAAAAAAATGGCAATAGGAGGCGTTCAAGATGGCACAAAAGTTCCCAAATTATTTTAGGCAAAAATACTTCAAATAAACGTGGCAGAAAATTAAATTCTGCATCCAACTTAATAATCAGATTTAATTTTTGACATTTCATAATCGAGAAAATCAATTTTAAAGTTTTTTGAAAATTACTTAATTATAGCGATAGCCATGGGACTCAAACAAAATTACAAACAATTGTATGACATCTTAATTGTCAAAAAAAGTTTGTTTCGTGATTTATTAAATGTAATTACTTAATTTTAATAATTATTATTGTTAATTAATTATTTATTTATTTTTTTTGTTAAATTTATCACACTTATTAATCACGAATTTTTCTGTAACTTTGTCCAGAGTAGCTCCATTTTATGATCTGAAGCTTTTTTTCATGAGAAAACTGTTGCATACCTTCAAAATTTTTATGGTTTTCTGGT
This sequence comes from Pterostichus madidus, assembly GCA_911728475.2. NCBI lineage: Eukaryota > Metazoa > Arthropoda > Insecta > Coleoptera > Carabidae > Pterostichus > Pterostichus madidus. The sequence continues at coordinate 13,121,563 of OU452315.1, forward strand.
GGACCAACTGCTATGGTCATACGCCGCCATTACGCCCTGCTCCTACGTTTTAGGTCTGAGTCAACAGCAACACGAGTTTCTCTGGACGGTCACCCATCCTAGTACTACCCGCGCGCAACTTTGCTTACATAACTCGCGTTATCGCATAGCTCAGTTCCAACGAGTGCAGCCATGGCTGTTGACTAAATAATATATTTATTAATAATTATTAATTCAATTTAGTATATTGTAGTAATCAGTATAAATTGTTGTAATCAGTATATTGTTGTAATCAATATGTTGTTAATTTTTTGCGCCCATTTCCACAACTGTATTTGAAAATTTTTACTATTTATATTTTCTGCTCCAATTATTTCTATCAATACACCCCTGTCTAAATCACAGTCTCAGTATGATTGGAATTAAGCGGCACGTATAATAAGAATAAAGACTACCATGTCAATATGTGTGCGTTTAGACTTAATCCAACGCATGATAGGTTCGTTCAAAGTGAACAATGAGTAATCCGCTTGCGACACCGCGGGGGTGACGTGACGATGATGTGATTGTGTTCACCCAGGGATGATGTCACCCTTGTGTACGTGCAGATGTGCCGACACATCATCTTCGTTTTCCTTCGTTGGGTTAATGAAGAATTAATTCATTCTTGAACGTACTGCAGAATAAATAAAGTAAATAAATATATCATCACGCCTTGTACCCATTACTGGGTTTGGCACTCTGCCTAGCAGATCTCGGTAAGTGATATATTTACGCGTGTAATAAATAAATAAATATAAATATATCATCTCGTCTTCTACCCATTACTGGGTGTGACACTCTGCCGAAGCAGATCTCGATGAGTGATATATTTTTCCAAATGAAGCCCCCAAAGATGTTAGTGGAGGGGGAGCCTCAGGAGTAGTATTAGTGTGGTGAAAATGTTTGTCGGCAGAGGGAAACGAACCTGGGTTCTCAGGATTCACAAGCCGATACGATACCACTGTGCTATCTACTCCATTTATGCGTGTGAAATGAAAAATTCCAATAATGAATTATTCAAACACTGAAAGACAACAATAATGAATTATTCGAACAATGAAAGATAACAATAATGATTTATTCGAACAATGAAAGATAACAATAATGAATTATTCGAACAATGAAAGATAACAATAATGATTTATTCGAACAATGAAAGATAACAATAATGAATTATTCGAACAATGAAAGATAACAATAATGAATTATTCGAACAATGAAAGATAACAATAATGATTTATTCTAACAATGAAAGATAACAATAATGAATTATTCGAACAATGAAAGATAACAATAATGAATTATTCGAACAATGAAAGATAACAATAATGACTTATTTGAACAATGAAAGATAACAATAATGAATTATTCGAAAAATTAAAGATAATAATAATGATTTATTCGAACAATGAAAGATAACAATAATGAATTATTCGAACAATGAAAGATAACAATAATTATTTATTCGAACAATGAAAGATAACAATAATGAATTATTCGAACAATGAAAGATAACAATAATGATTTATTCGAACAATGAAAGATAACATTAATGAATTATTTGAACAATGAAAGATAACAATAATGATTTATTCGAACAATGAAAGATAACATTAATTAATTATTCGAACAATGAAAAATAACAATAATGATTTATTCGAACAATGAAAGATAACAATAATGAATTATTCGAACAATGAAAGATAACAATAATGATTTATTCGAACAATGAAAGATAACATTAATGAATTATTCAAACAATGAAAAATAACAATAATGATTTATTCAAACAATGAAAGATAACAATAATGAATTATTCGAACAATGAAAGATAACAATAATTATTTATTCGAACAATGCAAGATAACAATAATGAATTATTCGAATAATGAAAGATAACAATAATGAATTATTCGAACAATGAAAGATAACAATAATGATTTATTCAAACAATGAAAGATAACAATAATGAATTATTCGAACAATGAAAGATAACAATAATTATTTATTCGAACAATGCAAGATAACAATAATGATTTATTCGAACAATGAAAGATAACAATAATGAATTATTCGAACAATGAAAGATAACAATAATGATTTATTCGAACAATGAAAGATAACAATAATGAATTATTCGAACAATGAAAGATAACAATAATGAATTATTCGAACAATGAAAGATAACAATAATGATTTATTCTAACAATGAAAGATAACAATAATGAATTATTCGAACAATGAAAGATAACAATAATGAATTATTCGAACAATGAAAGATAACAATAATGACTTATTTGAACAATGAAAGATAACAATAATGAATTATTCGAAAAATTAAAGATAATAATAATGATTTATTCGAACAATGAAAGATAACAATAATGAATTATTCGAACAATGAAAGATAACAATAATTATTTATTCGAACAATGAAAGATAACAATAATGAATTATTCGAACAATGAAAGATAACAATAATGATTTATTCGAACAATGAAAGATAACATTAATGAATTATTTGAACAATGAAAGATAACAATAATGATTTATTCGAACAATGAAAGATAACATTAATTAATTATTCGAACAATGAAAAATAACAATAATGATTTATTCGAACAATGAAAGATAACAATAATGAATTATTCGAACAATGAAAGATAACAATAATGATTTATTCGAACAATGAAAGATAACATTAATGAATTATTCAAACAATGAAAAATAACAATAATGATTTATTCAAACAATGAAAGATAACAATAATGAATTATTCGAACAATGAAAGATAACAATAATTATTTATTCGAACAATGCAAGATAACAATAATGAATTATTCGAATAATGAAAGATAACAATAATGATTTATTCGAACAATGAAAGATAACAATAATGAATTATTCGAACAATGAAAGATAACAATAATGATTTATTCGAACAATGAAAGATAACAATAATGAATTATTCGAAAATGAAAAATTCCGACAATGAAAAATTACAACAAAGTAAAATGGTGGTTTCAACAATCAAATAATAAGAAATTTTAAATAGAATAAAAATAATAATATCATCACGCCTTTTACCCATTATAGGGTGTGGCACTCTGCCGTACCAGAAATATTTATGCGTGTGAAATGAAAAATTCCACTAATGAAAGATAACAACAAATCGTCAAATCACGGCCTCCAAAGATGGTAGTGGAGGAGGAGCTACATGGATAATTTTAATGTGGTGGAAATGTTTGTCGACTGTGAGAATCGAACCAGGGTTCACAGGATGCACAGGCTGACTCAATACCACAGAGCCACCTATTTCCTTACAGCAAAATAAAGAATAATAATAACAATGTATGTAACAAGTATGTAATGCAATCCAAATTATGTACGAGTTGCATACAAATGTATGCCATGTTTGAATGCCTTGGAGGCAATTTGTTTTCTTAATTAGTTATTTAACTATGAAATGTATTAATAAGGGCGATTAATAATCAGGTGCCAGCGTAACGAACGCGTTAATTGTACCGTTTTAATTAGGAGAAAATCTAATTTTATTCCATGACAAATATGTTGGGTTAGTAACGTTTAATACTACTGAGCATCAAGAGTAGAAAAGTTACTTGAGTGTCAATTTTATTCCACGATAAAAATTATAATTATAAATGTTTATTTGCTTATTTATAATACGGTGGTGAGAAAAAAATAAACGACACACTTGAAATTCGTGAAATTTTCAAATCGTTATTAATTTTTAACCAGTTTAGGACGAATTTTCGAGGGAAAAAAAGTTTCAAGTGTCTACTGTAAGGGGATGCGTGCGATCTTAGGGTTAAACCCTTCTGCCCCCCTCAACTCCCTAGAAAAAAGTTTTTAGTGTAAAAAAAGTCAATTTTTGACGATCTGTACGAAGCTAAGAAAAATTTGTGGATTCGGTTCACCATCAGGGCAATAAAATTTATTCAATTCCCTACAAAGAACGCAAAGAACAAAGTTCCTACGATGATTTGGCATAGAGTTTTTGGACTAAAAATGTGTTATTTGTTGGAGAGGGGGTTGTTTACTTTAAGGGGATACATGCGATCTTAGGTTTAATAATCCCTTCCGCCCCTCGACCTCCTACAATAAAAAAGTGTTTTTAGTGGAAAACGTCCATCTTAGACGATCTAAGAAAATTTGTGGACTTGATTCACGGTCAGAACAATAAAGTTTATTCAATTATCAGCAAAGATTGCAAAGAATAATGATTTGGCACAGAGTTATGCGTGTTTGAAATTAAATGTGCATTTGAATGTTTTTGGCTCATAACTCAGCGACTTTTCAACAAAATTGGACGATTCTATTAGAAAAAAAAACTGTTTTGTTTCTACTTTGAGGGGCTGTACGCAAAGTTAGGATTATCCCTTGCCGCCCCCTCTAAACCTTATGGAAGAAAAAAAAATGTTTTTAGTGGAAAAAAGTCCATCGTTGACGATCTGTATGGAGCTAAGAAAAATTTGTGGACTTGATTCACCGTCAGACCAATAAAGTTTATTCAATCCTCTGTAAAGAACGTAAAAAACGAAGTTCCTACGATGATTTGGCACATGCGTGTTTGAAGTTGAATGGTTGAATGTGCATTTGGGGGTTTTTGGCCTAAAAATGTGTTATTTGTTGAATAGTCCAATTTTGTTGAAAAGTTGTCGAGTAAAGCTAAATTTCCACATCTTAACATTGTCTCTGTTTTAGTCATTGTTTTTGGTTTTTTGATTGTTTATGTCGGAAAAATTCCAGCCATTTCCAGCTCTTAACATAAACATAACCTTAATTCATTATTCTATTAAAGATTTGTTCTCTAAATGAGAAAATAATTGTATAAAACTATTTGAAATACTTTAAAAATTATATAAAATTATTATTGAGGAACAGTAATTACTATTAAAATGATATACTAGTTTAATTAATTTATACAACACCAAAATGATTTAAAAAAATTGAGACATTATTGTAGTGAACAAACCAGAATATTTTAAGTATAGTAATTTAAATTACAAAATTGATTTTTGTATTATTAAAATATGATTAAATTGCAATTATACTTATAGAATCAAAGAAAAGAAATAAATTTTTAAATGACAGCGACTAAATAATTTTTTTTTACTTGTTAGTTTTGTTGTTTCTATTAATCCAATAATTTTTATTTTTTCTCAGTTGAAATTATTACTATTTTTATTCTATTGTCTATATTTATTATATTCCCAACATTCCTAATGACATGATAAATACGGTATAGAATTGACCGTATATTGACAGCATAATAAGAGATAACATTACTCTCTCTTACAGAACAGCGACGAAAGACTATGTCGTAAGTATGAAGTCTGCAAACTTAGTGTTTATGCGCAGCGACAAAGACAACGACTAAGACTAAAACAGTAGCTGGAAACGCTCAGCTATATTCACATATGACAAACTCTCAAGGTTATACTGAAAAACTGAAACTAAGATGTGGAAACAAGGCTTTATGAGTCAAAAACTTCAACTTCAAAAACACATAACTCTCTGCCAAATCATCGTAGAATGCAGAAGTAGGTTGGCATCGCCAATTAATACAGGACGTCTACAATTTATATTTATAAACAATGTATATCTGTTATATTAATTTACAGGAGGATATTTCATTCACCTATGTACACGTCTCGTTTCTTGCATATTGAAAAATAGAAGCGAATGTCTCGTGTCGGGTGTCAGGTTGATTTATAGACTCATACTCATGACAGGCTTACGACTCAAGTTCAATGTTCTATCGTTATTTGTTATTGCGTACCGTTCTAACTTTAGTTACTCGTTTCACATCAATTCGTTTCGCATTAGTATCAAGCTAATTTCATGGTCTTTGCCGCGTTTATACGTTGCCGCACAAGATTTATGTTATGTATTTTTAAACAATAATATCAACAAACTCTGTTTTGTTCTTCTTGTTTACATTCGTTGCATATATGAATACTTCGTTGATGTATGAGGAAACACTGTCATTCCGGGTTTATACAATTTTTTTTATTACTTATAAGGTGACCTGATTGGTATAGCTAATCGAGACATATTATTAAATAAATTTTTCCTACAACTGTGCGATTTCTTTGTTATTACGTAACTATTAATGCCTTGGTTACGTATGGAAAGTAGTCAAATGCAGATCAAGTGCGTTTCGGTAAGCAAGGAAACATTAGTGCCAAAAGTAATTTGTACTTGACGCAATTGTCAAAAGAAAAGACAAGTGAGAGCGATTTGAATTTCGCGCCAAGCAGGGAATTTCATATTTTAGGCACATACGCTTATAGAAGAAGAAGAAATATGCAGTGATATATTTTTACTTTTATAAACATAACCTTAAATTGAAGACTTGAAATAAAATCCGAGCTAAGTGCCAAACTTAAAATTAATTTTTTTTTCGCCAATAACCTATAAAGAGCGCTATGTGTCAGGTTTTTATTTAATCGTTCAAAATCAAATCACAAGATGGCCCTAGTGCTAAGTCTAAGTTATCAAAATATAAAAACCGTTTTAAGTACCATTATCCACCTAACCGCAATGAGATACGCGATTTCTGACAAGTAGTATTTACACGAAGAATCTGTTTAGAATAATAATTTGTTTGAATGGTTAATAATGGAACCTAGTGAAGGAAATAAACGAAGAAAAGCTGGTGAGGGAAGTGTAAATGAAGACCGAAAATTGAAAAGAAGTCAAGGAATTGAATATGTCTCATATGCTAACAAAACAAAGATATCGAAAGAAAAACCAATAGATGAGGTAATAATGTTTATTGTTCATTCTAAATGTTTATTTATTAACATTCTCCAGGCCATACTTAATTTTGTTAAACCCGAAAACAATGATTTTTTTGGAAATATTATCAAATAAACAATATTTTTATAAAACCATGTACATTAAAATAATTTGTAGTGTTTTGAATTTTATTTTTTTAATTTATATTAGAAATAAATATTATTTTCTTTCCTATTATTATTTATGGTTTAATTTTATTGAGAAATATATTGTACATACATTCTTTTCCATGTATATAAATCTGGACCTACATCGTTTTTTTTTAATGTACATCCGGGCACTTGGCACGTTTTTAAATATTATGAATTCAATATTTTTTTATCGTTTCCGCTTGATTTTTTTTTAATTCGTCATTATAAAACTGTGTTATATTATAATTTTTACGTTTGTGATTTTTTTGATAATTATAATTAAAATAACCAATTGTCAACGGCCATGGCTGCGCTCGTTGGTACTGATCTAAGCGATAACGCGAGTTAAGCAACGTTGCGCGCGGGTAGTATTTGGATGGGTGACCGTCCAGAGAAAACTCGCGTTGCTGTTGACAATAACAACTAAAACGCAGATCAGGGCCTAATGGCGGCATATGACCTGAGTAGTTGGTCCGCCAAAGAAGCCAGAAAAAAAAAAAATAACCAATATATAAAAATTTAATTATCTCAAAATATAATTTTTGGCACTTAGCTCGGATTTCATTTCAAGTCTACAATTGCAGTATATGTAATCTGTACACATTACATTGAGCAGACAAGAACTCAAGTATATCATTATTAAATATGATAATGAATAAAAATAATCGAACAAAGTAAAATATATCGATAAATGATTTGATTTAGAGAGTAAAAGAAACACATAATATTGATTGTTTGTGTATATTAATAACACATTGACATAATTTGAAGTGGAAACTTTTGTACTGTCTAGAGAAACATTGATGTCTTCCGTACTTGTTCATATTATTAACAGTAATATTATTGACAACAATTTCGGAGGTTTTAGAAGTACTAGCAGCAGATTGATTGTCATTGTCAAGAATAGATACAACATGTATATGATAAAGAAGAATCACTCAGTATAGTATTTCAATCTAGATGATTTTGAAGAAATTGTCTGGAAATTAGTGAAATATTTTTAAATAACGTAGAACAATGTATAAATAACCAACAAACAAACCACAGCAACGCCGTAAACATCGTTCTCGTGTAATATCATTAAAATTTTATAAATTTTGATATTTAGTGATTTTTCTAAACCGTACAGTTGTAGAAAAAATGTTGTTTATAACACGTGCAAAGGTTACGTGCTCGTGCAGATTTCTGCACTTGCACGTAACAAACCTTTTTCGGCACTTGTTATAAAAATAACTATTATTTTTTTTGTCATATGAATGGCTTGAAATACAGTGGCAATAATAAAATTAACTTTAAAATGATCATTGTCACCGTACTTCAAAATCATTCATATGAAAATAAAATTGAAATTTACTTCGTGGTATGATTTCCTTTAAATTAAATATGTGTCGCTACAGACGAAACCCGATGTCAATACCTATGAAACATAGGAGTCTTGGGATCGATGCTGTGTTTAGACACTATGACAGAAGAATTTGGTTGACGCCTACCTCGTACAGAGGAGTCGTGGTATAGTGGTTAAGCCATCAGCTCGGCAAGCTGAAGGTTATGTTATAAAATTAACTTTAAATTATTATTAAATATTGTTAGATTTCGACGGATGTGAACACCAGGCCTTAATTTTTTTATATTTTAAATATTGAACGTTCATACATATTTATAGAAATGTTAAAAGAAAATACGCTGAATAATTGAGTTTATTTTTGTAAAACTTTAGGCACAATTTTAGTTAAATAATTCAGTATTCTTGTACTTCAGAAATTATCATTTATTTATAAAATCGTAAATTTTTAATTACATTTTTATTGATTTCTACTCAATTATTTAGCCAGCATTTGTTATCATCTTTACAAATAAAAATACAACACACATATCCATACCTTGGGCGGGATTCGAACCCGCGACCTACGGCGTGCAATGCCAAAAAAGATTATGTGAAATAACACTCAAAACAAAAAGTTTAACGTTGTCACAAATTAAGTTTAAATTGTTATAAATTGTATTTTAATATAAAAATAACAATAATATTATTTATTGATGGTACTCTGTACAAAAGGAACTTAATTCGAATTACAGGTAAATTTAAAACTATCGTGATATCACGACTATCGTTATGAGAAGTAACTGCTTGTGCTACCTATTCAGATCTCATTTATACCTAAACAAACTTTAAACAATGCAGAAAACATCGACAGTGACAGAAACATACCAAGAAAACAAAATACATTGGCTTCTGTAATAAGAAAAGCAACATACACAAAAATATAAAAATATTGAAAATTACATAATAGTTATTTTTATAACAAGTGCCGAAAAAGGTTTGTTATGTGCAAGTGCAAAACGTAACCTTTTTCGGCACGTGTTATAAACAACATTTTTCCTACAACTGTGCGCTTTTGTACATCACTAAAATATTATCAAACTTTATATAATTCTAATAATATTACACGAGAACGATGTTTTACATTGCTATTGTTTGTTTGTTGATTGCCTGCACATTGTTCTACGTTATTTAAAAATATTTCACAAATTTCAAGATAATTTCTTCAAAATCGTCTAGATTGGAATACTACAGTGAGTGATTCTTCATTATCATAAACACCTCCAAAGATAATTGAAGCTCCGGATCATGCTATGTTGCATCTATTTTCGCCAATGACAATCAACCTGCTGCTTGTACTACTAAAGCCTCCGAAATTGTTAATATTACTGTTAATAATATGAACAGGTGCGGAAGAAATCAATGTTTCCATTTTACATTATGTCAATATAAGCCACTGTAACAACTGTGTTAATAATATACACAAACAATAAATATTATGTTTTTCACTTACTCTTTAAATAAAACCATTTATCGATATATTTTACTTTGTTCGGTTCTTTTTATTAGTTGTCTACAGATTAGATATACTGCAATTTAAGGTAATGTTTATAAACGTCAAAATATACTACTGCATAGTTACTAGCGCTGGTTCACCGTATCTTCTTCTTCCATAAGCGTCTGTGGTCAAAATATGAATTCCGCGCTCGGCGCGAAATTTAAATCGCTCTCAAAACAACTTTCTTTTGACAGTTACGTAACGAAGCATTTTCCGCACTAGTGTTTCTTAGCTTACAGAAACGCACTTGGTCTGCATTCATCTACTTTCCATACGTAAACAAAGCAATAATAGTTACGTAAGGAAAGTAGACAAATGCAGACCAAGTGCGTTCCTGTAAGCGAAGAAACACTAATGCGGAAAGTAATTTGTGTTTTACGCAACTGCCAAAAGAATGTTGAATTGAGAGCGATTTAAATTTTGCGCCGAGCGCGGAATTTCATTATTTAGCCACAGACGCTTATAGAAGAAGTTGCGGTGAGCTTAGCGCTAGTAAATATGCAGTAGTATATTTTGACATTTATAAACATAACCTTAATTTGCAGTATATCTAATCTGTACACAATTAATAAAAAGAACCGAACAAAGTAAAATTTATCGATAAATGGTTTTATTTTAAGAGTAATTGAAATACATAATATTTTTTGTTTGTGTATATTAATAACACGTTGTTACAGTTGCTTATATTGACATAATGTGAAGTGGAAACTTTTGCACTGTCTAAAGAAACATTGATTTCTTCCGTACCTGTTCATATTATTAACAATAATATTATTGACAACAATTTCGGAGGTTTTAGAAGTACCAGTAGCAGGTTGGATGTAAGTAGATCCAACATAGCATGATCTGAGACTTCAATTATCTTTGGAGGTGTTAATGATAAACAAGAATTACTCAGTGTAGTATTCCAATCTAGACGATTTTGACGAAATTGTCTTGAAATTAATGAAATATTTTTAAATAACGTAGAACAATGTGCAAGCAATCAACAAACAAACCATAGCAACACCGTAAAACTTCGGCCTCGTGTAATATCATTAAAATTTTATAAATTTTGATAATATTCTAGTGATTTTCTAAATTGCACAGTTGTAGGAAAAATATTGTTTATAACACAAGCCTTTTTCGGCACATAAAAATAACTATTTTTCTGAAACCGGCAAAAAGTGCCTACTTTTCTGACAAATTTTAGAATGGCAAATAGAATTTTACCAGAACAGTCAAATAAAGTACGTATCCAAGGTTACAACAAAAATAACAGTCTGGTAAAGTACAAAACAGTCTGGTAAAGATTTTACCTGACTGTTTTATTTATTGTAACCTTGAATACGTAGTCTGCTGTCAATACAATTCATATCAAAATATTGAAACATTTTTAATTATTAATGATTAATTTTTGATTAAATTAAACGGATTCAGAAATAAATAGTATATATATATATATATATATATATATATATATATATATATATATATATATATATATATATATATAATACGTCAGGAAAGTGTTTTTACTTGACTCAGCGGATTAAAATACTCAGCCTGCGGCCTCGTATTTCAAATAACCGCTTCGTCAAGTAAAATATCACTTTCCTGATTTATTATGTAATATACTACTACGTGAATATGTTGGAACAATTTCATGAAATTAGGAAAGAAATCCTGCTAAATTAATAATACTCATTTGCTTAATGTTTGCTATTAGTTTAATTCATAGATTGCTTGCATGTTTAAATCGTGAAAATTTAAGTGCCTGTTGGATGTTTGACAGTTATTTGAATCTCCCGCCAATAATTTTGAAAATTGAAAAATAAATGTATGATTTACCTTAAGGTTGGTAATAAAAGAAAGTGTGTGTTGACAGTTTTTGTTTTAGATTTGGAAAAAAGTTGTTATAATTTAATGCATAGATACACGATTGTAATTTGTATCAGTGTTTTATTTGGTTTAATAAAAGGTCATCTTGGTGTTTTGGCTAAATAGATTCTTTTGTGTGAAATAAAGTGTTTGAAATACAGTTTGAGTCTTTTGTTTTATCAAGAAATCCAACATCTGGCGACCGTGACAGGACGAATTGATCTTTCAGTATAAAGTCATTAAAAGATCAATCAATATGGATAAGATAAAAAAGACAAGAACTGCGGTTAGAAGTAGTTATTCAAGAATGGTTACTAATATCAAGGATTTGTTAGGACAATCGAAAATCGACATGGTAGAAGTAAAAGCGACATTTGACACGTTCGAGAACAAATATCTGGAACTAAAGAAATTAGACGAACAAATGTTTACGGGTTTGCTCGAAGCCAATTGTTCTGAAGCAGATTTAGATTTAGAAATCGAATCACGAGATAAGTATGAACAAGAATTCAATAGAGTAAGAAGACGAATCGAAAGCGAGGATAAAGCTGTCAATGAAAAGTTTAGTGCTGATAATTCTAATACTGAAGTTTCGGTTGCAGCATCGCAGGTAACCCAGAGAAAGTTCAAGCTTCCACAGCTGGAATTAAAAAAGTTTGGAGGTAATGTAAAAGATTGGTTACTATTCTGGGCCCAATTCAAACGGCTAGACGAAGATGTAGCAATAGACGACAGTGACAAGTTCCAGTATTTAGTACAGTCAACAATCCCAGGTACGAGAGCTAGAGAGATCGTAGAAAGCTATCCTCCGACTGCTGAAAACTATCCAAAAGCATTGGATAGTTTACGAGCTCGATTTGGTCGAGAAGAATTGTTAGTTGAAGTATATGTACGTGAACTGCTAGCTCTAGTAATGCAAAATACAATGAAAACGACAGTACTGACATTGGCTTCATTATACGATAAACTGGAGTGTCATCTTCGCGCGTTGGAAAGTCTAGGAGTAACAACGCAAAAATGCGCGTCCATGCTATTTCCTCTCGTGGAGTCATGTTTACCTGAAGAATTATTAAGAGCATGGCAGCGAACGAACGGTGCAATGAACATTGGCAGTAGTAGTCAACTAGAAGAACAGGAAGGCGATAGTGCTAGAAATAAACTGAAGCAGTTAATGAACTTTATGCGTTCCGAAGTTGAAAATGAAGAAAAGATATCATTAGCTATGTCGGGATTTGGTATAAGCACTTCGCGCTACAGCAAAAAGAAAATCAATATAAAGGAAAGTACAGGTGAGACATCAACAGCTGCTGGACTGCTTGCTACTAATTCAAAACCGGAAGCAAGAGTAAGTAGTTGCATGTTCTGCAATAATAATCATAAGACTACTGACTGTTTCAAGGCACAAAAACTAACATTTGCAGAGAAGAAACAAATTTTATATGACAAGAAATGTTGTTATAACTGTTTCAGACAGGGACATTCAGCAAAAGTATGTAAATTACGTATCAAATGTTTGATCTGTAGCAGGAATCATCAACCGTTGATGTGTCCTGACCTATCGCAAAATAAAGAGCCGAAAGATAAATCAGCTGACGCAACGAATACTACAGAAAACAATTTAGCTAGCATCAGCAATAATCCGCAAGTATTTTTACAAACTATTATTGTTCATTTAATAGGTCAAGGAACACAACGGCGTGCGAGAGCGATCATAGATACAGGATCACAACGTTCGTATATTTTAAGCAAAAGCGCACTGGAGATGAAATACGAACCTATAAGAAAAGAGAAAATTATACATACGCTTTTCGGAGGTCAAAAAACAGGAGAATTGAACCATAATGTTTATCGAATCCGTTTAAGTAGTTTACAAAGGGATTACAACTGTAATTTTGAAGTTTTAGAGCAAACAACCATATGCAATGAAATAAATAATATCAAAAGCGGACCGTGGTTGGAAGAACTACAAGGATCCCAAATTTATATTTCCGATGTCGAAGATGGAAGCAGTCCAATAGAGATACTAATCGGAGCGGATGTAGCTGGCAAGTTATTTACAGGCAATCAGAAGAAACTATCCTCCGGATTAGTAGCTATTGAAACTCTGTTAGGCTGGACAGTAATGGGAAAAATCCAAGATAGTGGTAAGAATCATCAGTTGGCAATGACTGTCACTTCAATGCTTGTACAAGAATATAGTATAGCAGATCTATGGCAGTTAGAAGCCATAGGCATTAAGGATCCCGCAGAAACGAAGTCACAGGCAGAGATTCATGAAGCAACGAATAAACACTTTCACGATACGGTGACTGTGAGAAGCGATGGAAGGTATGAAGTTTGTTTGCCATGGATTCAAGATCATCCATCACTACCGGATAACTATGAACTAGCGATGAAACGTCTTGACAATACAATAAAGAAATTGAAAGCAGACAATCTTGTTGAAGAGTATCAGAACACATTTAACGATTGGTTAAAAGAGGAGATAATACAGGAGTGTACTGATTTAGAGCCACATGGTGGACATTACTTACCACATAGACATGTTGTAAAACTCAACAGCACAACCAAAGTAAGGCCGGTATTCGATGCATCAGCTAAACAGAAAGGAAAACCATCATTGAATGAGTGTTTGGATACTGGTATTAATTTGATCGAGCAAATACCTATTATTCTGTTAAGATTCCGATTAAAAAGAATAGGAGTGATAGCTGACATAAAAAAGGCTTTTCTACAAATTGGTCTGATTGAAAATGATAGAAATTACTTGAAATTTTTATGGAAAGGAAGTGATGGGATATTAAAAGTATACAAACATTGTCGTGTAGTATTTGGAGTATCCTGCAGTCCTTTTTTGTTGGGAGCTGTAATACAATTCCACTTAAACAATGCGCTGGAAAGTCCTGGAATGGAAAGAAACGTTATTGAACTCTTAAAAGATAGTTTTTATGTTGACAATTGCGTGACAAGCGTAAATAATGAAGAAGAATTGTACAAGTTTAAGGAGAAAGCCACCAGTATAATGCGGAATGCGAAATTCGACTTACGAGGCTGGGAATTCACGAACCAGGTAATATCTCCAGGTCATGAAGTTTGTTCAAATGTTCTTGGGTTACAATGGGACCGACAAGAGGATACTTTACAAATAAACTTAGCACAAATAAGAATAAGCGAATCAGATCAAATTACGAAAAGAATTATACTGGCGACAGCGAATAAAGTTTTCGATCCAATCGGATACACTTGTCCAGTGTCATTGTGTCCGAAACTATTATTACAAGAGACATGGAAAATGAAAACCAGCTGGGACGAAGAAGTAGATCAAGAAATGAAAAAGAAATTTATACACTGGCTTCAGGATCTACCATATTTAGAGAAAATAAAATTACCAAGATGGTTTCCCAACACTGAAGAACCGAGGCAATGGAGTTTGCACGTTTTTTGTGACGCGAGCCAACTGGCATACGCAACCGTGATTTATCTACGTTCAGAAGCAGCTAATAATGTGAAAGTAGAACTGTTACAAGCGAGAACAAGAGTGGCCCCTTTAAAAAAAATAACTATACCACGTTTAGAGTTATTAGCAGCTACAATAGGTGCTAGATTATGTGCGACAATAGTGGAAGAATTCAAAAGGCAAGGAATAGCAATAAAAACAACCTTTTGGAGTGATTCCACCACAGTACTGGCGTGGATTAGAAGGGAAGAGAACTGGGGAACTTTTGTTCGCAACAGAGTTGAAGAAATTAAGAGGTTGACCACTGAACCGGATTGGAGACATGTACCGGGAAGTGAGAATCCTGCCGATTTACCCTCCCGAGGATGCAGTGCGAAAATCTTATATGAATCAAAATGGTGGGAGGGCCCTGAATGGTTATATGAGCCTGAGCAGCATTGGCCAGTAACAGACTTTTCATACAATGAAAACGAAATACGAGAAGAGAAGAAAAAAGCTATAGTTTCTTCTATGTTAATCGCTGAAAACCGGAACGACGGTTGGTATTACAGATATTTTAGTCGGTACACCAAGATAGTATACATGATAGCGCGTATACTACGTTGGCGAAAATCTAAACAGAAAAACGAACCGATTACGTCGGTAGAATTTGAAATTGCAGAACAGAAAGTAATAAAATTAATACAAGAAGAAGTATTCATGGTTGAGAATTATAAGAAGATAACATTCTTGTCACCTTTCATGGATGAAAATGGAATTCTGCGAATCAGAACGAAAATTGCGTATAGAAATGATACAAGGAATTTTCGATATCCAATTTTGCTAACAGGAGATCATGTCGTTGTGCGAAGAATGATTTACGACGAGCATGTCAAACAATGTCATGTAGGAACTCAAACATTACTGAGTATACTCAGAGAACGTTATTGGATTCTGCGTGGACGTAAAGCAATACGTTCGGTGATAAATAAGTGTGTAATATGTCAGAGATACGCTAAAAAACACTTCGAAACAATACCCGTGCCTCTACCTGTCGACCGAGTAAAAGACGCAGCTGCGTTCGAAGTAACAGGTACAGATTTAGCTGGACCTCTCTACTTAAAGAAAGAAAAAAAGGTATGGATCTGTATATTTACATGTGCGAGTTATCGAGCGGTACACCTTGAATTAGTCAGCTCGTTATCAACGGAAGCATTCCTGATGGCATTACGTAGATTCGTGGCCAGGAGAGGACGCCCATCTATCGTATACAGCGACAACGGGACTAATTTTCACGGTGCCGAGAATAGCTTTGAGCAATTAAACTGGGAAGAGATAAGGAAGTATACTACCATAGCCCGAATGGAGTGGAAATTTAATCCACCTACTGCAGCCTGGTGGGGTGGTTGGTGGGAGAGGTTAATCGGAATAATCAAAAAACTCTTGAAAAAAGTACTTGGAAGATCAATACTAAATTATGAAGAATTGAGTACTGTGTTATGCGATTGTGAGTCAATAATCAATTCACGACCAATAACATATGTATCAGAAGACAATAAAGACTTACAACCATTAACGCCATCAATGTTCATTCAAGATATTAGACAGTTTAGTGTAGAAGATTGTGATGAGATTGAATCTCGAGATGTGAGACAACGCGTAGTGTATCGACAGAAATTGCGCGAAGATTTACGTAAACGGTTTCGTAGTGAATACTTGGGACTACTACGACAGGAGTCTAGTAAAAAATGTTCGCGAAAGATAGAGTTAGGTGAAGTCGTGATGATTGAAAACGATAGTCCGAAACGATTGGACTGGCCGTTGGCAAAGGTAGTAGAACTGATGCCGGGACGCGATGATGAAATTCGAGTGGTGAGATTAAAAACGAGTCATGGAGAACTAGTTCGGCCGGTACAACGTATATACCCGCTGGAGTTGTACTCACACAACGATAGTGAAGTGAAGAACGATGGACTGTCTAGTGATGTGAAAAACAATGGACTGTCTAGTGAAGTGAAAAACAATGGACTGTCTAGTGAAGTGCAAACCAATGGGCTGTCTAGTGATGAGAACTGTAAAAAAGATCGAGCGAGAAAAAATACCGAGATAGCCACCATTTATACTAAAAAAGGACGAAAAATAACTTTACCCGCAAGATACAAAATGTAAATCTCGTTAAATAGATAATGTTAGATAAGTTAATTTCTTTGTTGTAAAATTAACTTGGTGGGAGGATGTTGGATGTTTGACAGTTATTTGAATCTCCCGCCAATAATTTTGAAAATTGAAAAATAAATGTATGATTTACCTTAAGGTTGGTAATAAAAGAAAGTGTGTGTTGACAGTTTTTGTTTTAGATTTGGAAAAAAGTTGTTATAATTTAATGCATAGATACACGATTGTAATTTGTATCAGTGTTTTATTTGGTTTAATAAAAGGTCATCTTGGTGTTTTGGCTAAATAGATTCTTTTGTGTGAAATAAAGTGTTTGAAATACAGTTTGAGTCTTTTGTTTTATCAAGAAATCCAACAGTGCCCGTTTCTTTTCGTCGAGTAGTGTAGTTGCTTGTGTAAATCCAACATTAATTCATTTAGTTGACTTTATTACCAAGTTCCTTATATTTAAGTTTATGACTAAAATAATAAATAGCTGTGGCATAACATCATTAGTAGGAAAGGAACTCCGCATTTTGCATGTAAGTAGAAAATGAAAATAGATTTAGAGCATATTTGAAATTCTGTACAGCTCGTCAACTAAGGAAATGGCAGACGACAGACGACAGACGAGAACAACACAAAAAGACAATCATATATACCAGGGGCGGATTCAGAATAGCTATTTACATAACAAGTGCGCGAAGACACAGTTTTCACTTAAGCTCAATTTTAAAACAACAAGCGAAGCGAGTGCTTTAATTTGCTCGAATGGTGCCAATGACGTCTATGTGCACGAGATTTAAACAATGCTGCAATCAATCTAACTCTATCGTTAAATAACTTTTGAAAAAATAAATATATCAAAAAATTGTAAGAGACCTTTTTTGTAGAGCGTTAAATTTTCTACAAGAGTATGTTTCGGTCATTTCAAAATAATTTCCCTAACGTGAGTTACAAAATTCCAAAGTCCAGCAGAACGTTGTTCACATGTTATTTAAATGGGAAATTGAAATTTACGATGCGGCACCTCTTAACATTAATATTAAGAGCTCAAACTTTCACAGGATTTTTTTTTATCATTTCCAACAACATTTTCGATATAATTAAGAAAAAAAAAATTATCGTTTTTTTTTAAACAGTCTATATATATATATATATATATATATATATATATATATATATATATATATATATATATATATATATATATATATATATATATCTATCTAATAAAACACTTGTATAATAAATAACAATTGTAGTTTCAAATAAAAATAATTTGTCGAATTTTGACGATTGTCAGATTTATTTGCATAGTTATCTGATAACTGCTTTAACAGTTGTTTGATACGATATTGCACTTCCTTCAAGAAGCTCGTGTATATTGCTTTAGGATTGTCGCCTCAAAATTAATCTAAGAATGATTCTATCTGAAGCTTTTCACACATTTTCTGAACACTCTGTATATATTTTTTAATATTCTACTAATGTATTTGAAATTAATGTGACAGTGATGCCAATTTTTATCAGATATTAACCTAGTTATTTATTTTTTAAATATATGAAAATTTAATGCATTATAGTTTACCATATTATTTGTACCTTATTTGTTTGAAGAAATATTTTGATGTTTACCTAATATATCATTTGTTTTTGATTATTTAAAAAAAAAAATCAATTTAAAATTTTAAAATCACTTTTTTCGCGTTTTTTTACAAATACAATATGACTCATTTATTTGATATTAAAATGTAGTTTTACACCATTAAAATTATCGCAGTTTAAAACTACGTTTTTACTTAGTTAACGTTTCTTTATTAGTTAGTTGGCATGTTATGGTAGAGATTCTGTATATATTACTCAGAGCTGGGCAAGCTACTTGAAAAAAGTAGCTAAGCTACAGCTACAGCTATTCTTTAAAAAAGTAGCTAAGCTACAGCTATAAGCTATATTTTGTAAAATATAGCTAAGCTACAGCTAAAAGCTTTTGCCATTGTCATATGATCAGTCTTTTGTTATAATTTGTTAATTTACTATTATGTACATAAATATCAAAAATAGCAAATACCATTTAGCACCTACTGTGTATTTTTGCGTATTAGAGCCAGTTAGAACCGACAACAGATAATTATTTTGTGTGGGTTTAGCTTGTACGCATGCGTACTTTGTTGAACTTCTGCTTAAAAAGTAGCTTTAAGCTATAAAAGTAGCTTTAAGCTACAAAAAGTAGCTTTAAAAGTAGTTTCAGTTGTTATTTTTAAGCTAATAGAAAAAAAAGTAGCTAGCTACAAGCTACAGCTATATTTTTTCACAGTTAGCTAAGCTACAGCTACAGCTAAGGTAACTGTAGCTAAGCTAGTAGCTAAGGTAGTAGTTAAGCTACAAAAGTAGCTAGCTACTGCCCAGCTCTGATATTACTGTATTTTATTTAATGTTGAGAGAAACAGGAATGGTCAAATTGGAAATACACGAAGATAGCATTGAGTCATGTTTGTTTTTGTTTGTGTGTGACAGAGTTGTATAAAGTGACCAAGATATAAACTGTGGGTGGTCGGAACTCAACAGAAAAGGGAACGCATTTAGAAAATAACCAGACCTGAAATATTCTAGTTCCTTTTTTTGTTTGCTGTCGTACCAACTTAAACGAGACTTCCTCAACGAGCGCTGATATTTTTAGATAAATTACCCGCGCATCCTGATAAAAAATTTCAAATAAAACGGCACTACGCCACGGAACAAGTCTTAGGCATGGTGTCATTTTAATTTTTGTGTTGAAATTTTAGGAATATTAATCAGCTCTGTAAAAAAAATTGTGTGAAATTAATGGGGTTGTGTGAAGTAGTTATAGAATAAAAAAATTTAAAATTGTCCCCCCCTATTCTGTAACTGGATCATTATCTGTTTCTGATCGATAAGGTAATGACAACATTTATTTTTCGTGATTGCTCAATGGATTACCATCCTTTCTGCATTCTGTGACTAAAATAATTTTCTCTGTTATTACTTTCTTATACGCAGTATAAGGAAGTATTGTAATCGTGAAAAAAATCGTTGACGAGATTTTCGCGGAAATACGTGTTTTGAGGTCCACTGAATCCGTTTTGATCATTTTCTCAATGATGTCTGTGTGTGTGTGTGTGTGGATGAATGGATGGATGGATGGATGTGTGTCCGAGTGTGCAATATCTCATGAACGAGATAAGATTTGTTAACGAAACTTGGTAATTATAAGTTTCATGAAAATACGAAAAGGTGAGTTGATTTTGAATGAAATTGAAAAACCGGAAGAGGAAGTTTACTCGACACACAAATCAATAAATTCCATTTATTTCAAAAATGGAATCAGTTACAAAAAAAAGTTTCAAATAAAAGATGTTAGCAAAAATATTTGGAACATAAAATGTTATTTGTAATTTTCTTGTATATGCGTCTAATTTTGAGAAAAACTAATTTTTATGTTTAATAATATATTTCAATAATCATCTTTATCTAGTAATCTATGTCTATTTTTGGAAAAACATATACATTATTAAAATGGTCAACTAATTTGGCAACTTTGCCTCAATTTAATCGACTTTGTATCTCACGGTTTTAAGAAAAACTAATTTATATTTTTAATAATATATTCCAATAATCATAGTAGCAATAGAAACAAAAAACAAAAACATGTTTAACATTTATATGTCAAATAATAATTGCCAAACGCAAGGAGCAAGTCATAAGTGTTCAAATCAGCGTTTTTGATGCTATTGGTTGATTTCATTGATCAAATAGTAAGTAATTTTATATTTCTATTTCTATTAATATAAGTTCATTTATATAAAATTTTGTTAGGAAGTTGATTATCTGTAATGAAAATTAAAAAGAAATCAGTCAAATCCCAAAATTTTAATAAATTCAGATAAATGCTGAATTACTGAAAAAGTTAATTACAAGTTAATTAATATTATATAACATTCATATACTCTAAATATTAAATATGCTGTGTATAAGGAAGTCGTGTGGTGCCCACACCAGATTTTTTTAATTTAATTTTTATGTATTTTAAATGTCATACAAAACATTTAGTGTATAAAAAATATATATTTTTAACCAGTGGCGTACCTAGGGTGGGGGCGTTGGTTGCGGTCCGCACCGGGCGGCACATATTTTGGGGCGGCATTTTTTAATATTCAGCTTTAGTTGTAAAAAACAACTTGTTCACTTCATAAGTTTTCTATTCGATTTCTACGAATTATAAATTACTATATGATTTCGAATATTTTTCTTCATGGTCAAGTCAATGTAGGGTTGAAAATATGATCTCGAAAAATTCCTTTATTATGCCATCCAATGGTAAAAAAGTTCCCCACCTATAGTTTGTCTCTATTACAATTATTTATTTATGTTTATTAATTTAATGGGGTAATGGCTCAGTGGTTTGGAGTTGGCCTGTGGATACCGAGGACTTCGGTTTGATTTCCACAGCCGACAAACAATTTTCACCAAATTAAAATTACCCCTGTGGCTCCCTCACCACTAACATCTTTGAGGGCCGTGATTTAACGGCTGGTAACCGCACTTCACGTTATATCACTTACCGAGACCTGCTTCGGCAGAGTGCCACACCCAAAAATGGATAACAGTCTTGATGATATATTTATTTTATATTTATTTTTTTAATTTATAAAAACCACCATTTGATTGACTTAGAAAGGGCGGAAAAATTCTAGGTACGCCACTGTTTTTAACCAGACTTTTTACGAAGCTATCAGTGAATTGTTATTATATTATTTTCTTAAATAACATCTACTTATGTAAGTAAATAAAATGCATAAATATAACATAAAAATACCAGGATAAATTATTCTGGTCTCCGAATACCAAAATTGTGATAATCTGTACATTAATCATGAAAAATTAAAATAGTCAGTAACTTATCGATTATTAACAGATAATGATACAGAATATAGGGAATTATTTCTTAGTAATCGATACTAATCTTACATTTCATCATATTTACCTATTTCTTAAATTATTGTATTATTATTTTATGTTTAAATTTTATATACCTATATTTTATATATTTATTCTCAGTATAATAATGACAGGATTGGTTAAAACGCAGACACATGACATATAATGAAGCATTTCATTGGATTTGAAAAACGTCAAAAAATAATCACGTATATATAATGACATTTCACTCGTGTGTGAAATATGTTTTATCTTACAGTAGCGTTTATTTTTACAATAAAGTTAGAAAAAGGTTCAAAAGAAATTGAATGGAGATATAAAATAAATAAATAAATATATCATCACGCCTTCTACCCATTACTGGGTGTGGCACTCTGCCGAAGCAGATCTCGGTAAATGATATATTTTGCGTGTGAAGTGCGGTTACCAGTCGTCAAATCACGGCCTCCAAAGATGTTAGTGGTAGAGGAGCCACAGGGGTAGTTTTTGAAACTATGAAAATTGTTTGTCGCCTATGGGAATCGAACCAGGGTTCTTAGGATCCACAGGCCGACTTCATACCACTGACATGCTGTCAAATAACTGTTGTCATGGGTTACATAAAAAACCACTACCGATAAAAGGTTTTTTAAACACATCACAAAATGTAGGATATTGTCAATGTTTACAGAAAAATATTAATTTCTGCATTTAAATTAACAAATATTCAAAAGAGAGAGATGAATAGAAAAAGTTGATATGTACCTACTCTTAAAAAAAAAGAAGTATTGATTATTTAATTTTCATGCCCGGCATTAGAACAAAATTTAAATAAATTATAATCATTAAAAAATAAATCATCATCATTACTAACATTCAGAAAGTTTCTTTCTTAAAGTAGCCCATTTATATTTTGTTTGTTATCAAACTCTAGTAAATGAGTTTGACTAAAAGTAACATACTATCAAAACCTAATTGAGAGGTCTAAAACTTGAACTACGAGTACATGGTACACAAACAATCACTTGAGGAACTACGTACTAGAATGCAGAGAATAAAGTGAAGATGCTGTTTATCTTCGATCAGCGAAATTGCATAATAAGGGTCTTTTAACTCATTGTTATTACGAAGTCAATGAACTTGTAATATAATACAGTGTCGTATTCAGGAAATATGTCAAGTCAAATTACACACTTGCACACTTCATCTTATTTTAAAATAAGTAATTTTTTAATGGGGTAGGTGGCTCAGTGGTATCGAGTCGGATTGTGGATACTGAAAACCCTGGTTCGATTCCCACAGCCGATAAACATTTTCACTACATTAAAATTATCCCCGTGGCTCCCTCATCACTAACATCTTTGAGGGCCCTGATTTGACAGCATTTTACGCACATAAATATATCACTTACTGAGATCTGCTAGGCAGTGTGCCACATCCAGTAATGGGTAAAAGGCGTGATGATATATTTATTTATTTAATTTATTTATTTGTATGGGGTAATGGCACAGTGGTTATCGTGTCGGCCTGAGGATCCAAAGAACACTGGTTCGATTCCCACAGCCGACAAAACAGTTTCACCAATTTAAAATTATCCCTGTGGCTCCCCCACCACTAATATCTTTGGAGGCCATGATTTGACGGCTGGTAACCGCACTTTACGCGCATAAATATATCACTTACCAAGATCTGCTTTGGCAGATTGCCACACCCAGTAATGAGTAAAAAGGCGTGATGATATATTTATTTATTTTATTTATTTGTATGGGGTAATGGCACAGTGGTAGCAAGTCGGCTTGTGGATCCAAAGAACCCTGGTTCAATTCCCACAGCCGACAAAACATTTTCACCAATTTAAAATTATCCCTGTGGCTCCTCCACCACTAATATCTTTGGAGGCCATGATTTGACGGCTGGTAACCGCACTTTACGCGCATAAATATATCACTTACCGAGATCTGCTTTGGCAGAGTACCATACCCAGTAATGGGTAAAAAGGCGTGATGATATATTTATTTTATTTATTTTTATTTATTTGCTACTTTATCCCAAATGAAGTGTTTGACCGCAAAATAAAACTTGTCAACAGGATCCCATAAAAAGCAATTACTATTTTTTTTGTACTCGCGTCATTCAAAATGACGTTTACATAATCCTGGCAACTAATGTAAAATTAGATGTCGCGTAGTAGTGCTTCAAAGTAATTGGTTCTAAATTTTGACTAAATTCACACTTTAAAATTAATAAATTTTCTCATTGTCAGTTATATAATTTTTACTTTTCACAAAAAGCATTGTACAAAACTCGTGCACGAAGACGTTATTTTCACGTTAAAGCACTCACTTCGTTCGCTTTAAAACTGCGCTCAAGTGAAAAATATGTCTTCGTGCACTTGTTATGTAAATAGCTAATTTCAGACGTCCACTTATGAAAGTAACCATAACAACATCATAAATTACTACGGGAAGTTGAAAATAACATACACTGATATATGTTATTATAACGCACACTTCTAACATATCAGGTGCAGTTCAACTGATTGACAACAGATGGCGTTAGGATGAAAAAAAAATTTCATAAATAAAATGAATTTGTATTATTATTTAAATTGAAGTTTTGGCAGATTTTTCAACATATTTGCACAGATAAATCTCATTTTTTAAAATTAATAATTACTTATTTACTAATATTTTAGCATTATTTAATATTTTGATATTACGGTTAGTACAGTTGGTATCCCACACCTAACCTCAAACATCAACACTTACCTTCAAAAACGCATCAACTGTCAAAGTGTGACAACATTTCTCTTGTAAACTGTTTTTAGAAATATTTTATGGTCGTCTGAAAAATAGTGTACATAACTCGTTCGAAAGTGTGTTCGTGTACTTAAATCACTCGGCGCTACGCGTCTCGTTTTTCAATTTATACACTCGCACATTATCTTACACTTCCGATGCTTGTTATGTAATACGAGCCCTGCCTCACATCAGTTGACTCGAATCTTATTTTTTCGTTTGATGTTTTATTTTGCAGTTTTATTTCTCGTGTAGTATGCAAGAGAATTAAATGAAATTTTAATGACACATATACTAGTGTGTTGTTAATACATAGATCAAATTTGAAGTCAATCGATACATACATCTTGGAATGACATCCAATGGAACAGGAAGCAACATTTCTATATTAACTAAAACTTTTTTTGTTTTATTCAAAAACTGTATAATAATAAAGTTTGTTTTAAATATTAAGTAACTTTTATTCCATTCTTTAAGCTGCCTACAAGATAAAAATCATGATAGTCCATTAGCATGTGGAAATACGTTTTTGTAAAAAAAATAATTGCTAGTTATACTGGTATACATTTTGTGTCTAAGGTATATTTAATGTCAAATTTAGTTAAAAATGTTGAATATTAATTGTAGAATTTAGTAAATGTCAGATACCTGCGTTTTTAATATTATTTAAATTTTAAACAAAAAATAAGATTCGGGTCAACTGGAGATCTATTCTAATTCTTGGCGACTCACAGTGGTCCAGAATCCCGAAATGCTGGCCAAAAGTAATAAAAACAAATTACTATCTACGGATTTTGACGTTACTAATTCGATAGATTGGTATTAGCTCTATCAAATTCTTTAGGCAGTTACCATTTATATCTT
The DNA here is from genome assembly GCA_911728475.2 of Pterostichus madidus. Classification (NCBI taxonomy): domain Eukaryota; kingdom Metazoa; phylum Arthropoda; class Insecta; order Coleoptera; family Carabidae; genus Pterostichus; species Pterostichus madidus. The sequence goes on from OU452315.1 coordinate 13,147,469, forward strand.
AAACATAAGCATAGAGAATATTTCAAAGATGACTCTCGAGCGGTGCAAATCTGACGAGCACAATAGCCGGATTTGTACGTCTTTTGTATTTGTGAATAATTAGGCGTGTAATCAACAGAATTTCGATCTGTAAAATGGACTCATCTCCTGAACATAAGTAGAATTAGAGACTGTATAATAAAAATTGTTTACCTAATTTGTTAGTATAATAATTAACAATCTTTGCTAATGAAAATTAACATAAAAATAAAAACAAATATTATTTTAAACAAGAAAAAAGTTATTTTTACCGCCGTGTTCTGTCGAAAGCTTAACGTCACCTTATTTCTTATATTATTGTAAAAATAAACTGCAAAAAATTAGCTGCTACTAGCTGCTATTTCGTTTCTAGTGCAGCTTTTTATATTAATAATCAAAACTGGCAGATTTAGTCGATAAATAAAATTAAGAACTTTTGAGGTTAATATTATTATAAATATTAAAATTTACCTCAATTTAGAATTAAAATCGGATTATCCGGCATATGAATCAATCCATGTCATATCTAATTAAATTTATTTTGTGCATTCCAGAAGCTGTTGGTCATAAAAGTATAGAAGTTTCCAGACAAGACATTTTTTCTGCCATTTTGCTTTTTAAATTTTAAAGTCTTATTCTAAATCAGCATGCTCTAAAACACGGATGTACCGCTTTAATTTTTTTTTAAACATAAAAAAAATTACCGCCATATTTGGTCCGCCATTTTGTTTCTTTAAAATTTTAAAGTCAAATTCTAAATCAGCATGCTCAAAATAATCGATATATGCAATTTCACATAAATCGCATAATACCTTCATATTATGACCAGCTTTTCGGGATTCTGGACCACTGTGCGACTGCTTGGCGACTAGTTCCAGTCGCTAAATCAATGACGTCACGGTGCAGTAAATATCATAGGGATTTTAATTTCTTACGCATTTTGTGTTGGTACTTATAATTTCTGACAGCCACTTGTTGGTATTTATTTTTCTTTATTCAATTCAAATATTTGTATGTTGTTGCTTAAACTTGGCATATCACAAATTGACGATTTTTTTTAGTAAATTTCAAGTAATTAGTAATATTTAAAAAATAAATAATATAAATTTTTACAAAATCTTAAATAACCATTGTTACATTAAAAATTATTATTAATTTGTAGACAACAACATTGTTATTCTAACTGTCGGTAATGGACATCTGCAGCTGGATTTTGTGCAATAATTATAATTATAAATTTAATAATATAAGTAATAACCATTTTATAATAATATACAGTTCACATAAAATATAAAACTAATAGACTTCAAAACTAATCAACCAAAAAATGCTAAGCGACTGACGCCATGACACTTCGCAACAGCCTTGTACTAGTCGCCTGCATACGCGACTACCAAAGCGACCAGTCGCCAACAATGACATCGGGACTGTACTTTTTAACTATACCGACAGATGGCGCCAGTATCAAAGTCGCCAAATATGACGTCAAACGGTCGTTAAATCCAGTCGCCAACGAATTAGAATAGGTCTCCAGAAGTGAGACAGGGCTCGTATACTAATTCTGTAACTTGAAATTTCTATAACTCAAACTAATTTTGCGGGGTCTTGATAATCTAGTTATAGTGGTTCTACTGCAATTAGTTTAAGCTCAATCATATAAAAAGTAGTCTATGCAACTCGTGTTAAAAGTGCCGTATATGGCTCTTAACTAAAGTGATTTTAAGATGTTATAATAAATTTTTATTTTAAATTATGTAAAACATCTGTATTAATAATTACAAATACAAGTGTGTTGTTCCCATTCATTGTCATTAAGATTCATTTCCTATTGTGCAATGTAGTAAACAAAAATCACCATCAAAATTTGTATCAGTGTATTTCTAAGAACTATTCACTTAACCTAAAAATCTTCAATCAAAACATATACACAACAAATTACCATATAAAAAGTATTCGTCACATCATTTTAAACATACTGACAATAAAAAACCATTCCCAGCGAACGGTCCATGCACTTAGCTCAACACTTGAGACAGCATAGCGCAGTGTTACCACCACATACAGAATTAAACATAAACAAATTCATACTATACAATGGAGTCATCAAACTGAATCCTTATAAAAAGTGATTGAAAGAGTTTGTCAGTGGGTTCGTTCTAACTTGCTGCAGAAGCCGCGATATCTCGAATGACTGAATATACACAAAGGCGAAAATCGGATGAATGAACGCACACTACCACTATACTGCATTTCATGTGAAATACGAAAGAATACAGTAATTTAAAATGAAACTAAAGGTGTAAAATAATAGTATATTAATAAAATTAAAAAATCAACACTAGGTAGGTTTAAAAAAAGTAAATAAGTTTATTCACTATACGTATTTCGGTCGACTAGACCATCATCAGGTAATGATTACAGAAGAATAATAAGTTTGTACATTTGTGTGAGTCTTATAAATAGTAGAAACAAGTAAATTATAAACAGGAAAGGGAAAGTACATATAAAATCCCAAACAGTCTATTGTAAGTGCTACAGTGTTAAAGAAAACCAATATTTTGTGTAGCAAAGAAAAAATGTCTTTGCTCTACGCGTCACATTACATTTAAAATTGTTTCATTGTGAGCTGGCTTTTAAAATGCATAAAATTTTGTTCGATTTGTGGGATTCCAAGTGTCGTGAAGAAATCAGCAATCTAGTCCATAAAAAGTTCCTCAAGCAATTAGCTAAGTTAAAAAAGTTAATTTCGGCACAGTCTCCTCATACTCACTTCTTTAGTGACAAACATTCAACCTCTTCTACAACTACAGCAAGATCATCAATAGTTCCAGCCTCCGATTTGAAGTTCTACCCAGGGCTCGAAATGGACCGGAGCTGACCGGAACGCTGTTCCGGTTCGTGAAATGGTCAGTTATATCGTTCCGTCTCGTAAAATTATGGGCAATACCGCTCCGGTTCGTCACTTTTCAAAAAACATAAATGAAATATTATAAAATTATATTTATTTTTAATTCCTAATAGAATTAATTTTGAAAGACGTTCTGAATCACAATTTCTCCAAATTGTTGTCGCTCATATTTTAGTATTTCAATTAAGGCGTTCTAAGGCTTTGTATGTTTCGTGCACTCTACGCCCTTGCATATTCTGTTCTGTGCTAGTGTATGATATAAATAAAAAATCATAATAAATACAAAAATTATATTTCATTCTTAATTACAATAATTATAGGCTATAATAAAAGACGTAGCATGAATTTGATAAATAATTGGTTAAATCATTCATGGACCAAGAAAAATGAACAAGATATTGATTTATTATCAAATAAACGGTCATTATCACCACCGAAGACATAAATTAAGTCATCCTGTGACCAAACAACAAGTAAAGTAACTGTTAGTAATTCTAACGAGGAATTTGATAAATCTATTATAATTACAGAAACTGATTCTGATCTTCCATCTTGTTGAACTGTGGAACAAGCCAAGTTATACCAAAGTAATAATAATTGGCTTATTAAAAAAAAAGCTTTAGGGTGCTCCATCTGTAAAACTGTTCAAGATTGTCTAAAAATTGGCAAAATTGTTTAATCAAGTTTTGTGGAAGAACAGGGAAATCTTGGAATATAAGCTGCGAGTATTGTTTATATAATATAATAAATATTATAAATCGAGCGTTCCGTTTCGTAAAAATTTCCATTTCGAGCCCTGGTTCTACCCAAGAGTCCACAACATGTCTTCATTAGTTTTTTCTTCCGAAGAAACTGACCTTCTGGAAAAGGGCTTGAACTTCGCAATCCCGAGAAGCCCATCTTTACAGGATTTTCAAAACCTCTCAGTGGATTCTGAATTATCTTTGTATGGTAAAAAACATATTAATAACATTAAGTGGGAAATAGCGTCAGTTATTAAAAAAGATTTTTCTAAAGTCACCAAATCAAACAATAATTGTAAATCAGAAACTAATAATTTAATTTTAAAATCTATCAAGACAAAAATAAAAGTTCATGATCTCATTTTAACTAAAGCCGACAAAGGTAATACGATCACTATTTTAAATAAATCCGATTACTTATCCAAAATTAAGGATTTTTTAGATAATAATAATCTCACAAAATTAGGTTCAGATCCAACTAGTCTTTTTAATAAACAAATTAGAAAGTTGATTAATAATGATAAAATTTTATATGTACTTTCCCTTTCCTGTTTATAATTTACTTGTTTCTACTATTTATAAGACTCACACAAATGTACAAACTTATTATTCTTCTGTAATCATTACCTGATGATGGTCTAGTCGACCGAAATACGTATAGTGAATAAACTTATATACTTTTTTTAAACCTACCTAGTGTTGATTTTTTAATTTTATTATTAAATTGTTTCAACGAGAACCGACAGTGAAATCTATTGAATTTAATAGTATTTAATAGTATATTAATAGTATATTAATAGTATATTACATAGTGGCCTGTGGATCCTGAGGTCCCTGGTTCGATTCCCACAGGCGACAAATTTTCATAATTTGAAAAAGCTATCCCTGTGGCTCCTCCACCACTAACATGTTTGGGGGCCGTGATTTGACGACTGGTAACCGCACTTCACGCGCAAAATATATCACTTACCGAGATCTGCTTCGGCAGAGTGCCACACCCAGTAATGGGTAGAAGGCATGATGATATATTTATTTATTTATTTATTTTATTACACTTTGTATTACACTTGTGTTTTATTGGTATATAAAATGCTTGTATAATAAATATCTATTATTAAAAAAAAAAAGCGTAATGTAAATAGGAGCATGCCTAATCCTATACTCTGTTTTTTAATCAGGAGGAGTAATTTAAATTTTAACCGCTAATACTGACGCTTCTTATTGGCTAATGCTTCGTCCAGTTTACACTGTACATAGATTTTATTAGAGCTGTCATAAGTTTTGAGGTTATCTGTTTTCTTGTTAGTTTTTTGTATTTCTGTGACATTAAAATAAATCAGTTCTTTTAAGAACTAATAATATACGGAGTGACAAATTAGAGTTTGTAATGTCAGTTGTATTTTAAAATAAATTCCATGAGACTTAATCAGTGCAGATGTGTAAGAAATTTTTGTATTTCGCGCCAACAAAAATTTAGTAATTTTCTTTGGTAACTTTCTATAGTGTAAATCTGACTTTTGCATTTACTCCTCCTGGTTAAAAAACAGACTATAATTGATTATAACAAAAAAAAAACAATTAAAGACCACAACAATGCAAGGTTACAACAAAAAAAGGTTACAACAATGAAAAAGCACAACAATTAAATATTACATCAATGAAAGATTATAATAATGAAATATTACAACAATAAGAGATCATAACAATGACAGGTTACAACAAAGAAAAAATGTGTTTTAAACTATCAATTTACGAGTAATTTTAACTTGTGAGTTTTCATTGTGCTAACCGAATTCAGCAACACTACTCGTCTATTATGTACTTAACTAAAAAAATGAAATTTAGTATTGAAACTTTTTCGAATTTATTATTACTATTTGGTATAAGATTTAAATTTATAGAATATTTTTTAATTGGCTAGGTGGCTCAGTTGTATCGAGTCGGCCTGTGAATTTAAGAACCCGTGTTCGATTTCCACAGCCGATAAACAATTTTCAACACATTAAAACTACCCCTGTGGCTCTTCCACTACTAACATCTTTAAGGGCCGTGATTTGACAGCCTGGAACCGCACTTTTCGTGCATAAATATATCAGTTATCAAGATCTACTACGTCGGAGTACCACATCCAGTATATTTATTTATTTATTTATATTTATTATTTTACTTTCAGCACTTTTTTTGTATTTTTTTTTGTAACGTATCCAGCACCTATGTCTCTAATGCATTTTTACATGGAATGGAGTATAGCTACTAACGTGAAACAAGGTGAAGAATGTGGCTGGCAGTTCTTTTATTTCATGTTGATGCCGAGGGCTGAGGTTCCCACAGAAGAATTAGAACAGTTTTTTTTTATAGTGTGTCAAATTATAGTCATTTGATGCTGTCAACGTGTTTAAGAGTGACATTTATTAATCTCTTTAATATGAGATGGAATTTGAGAGACTTTGTACCTGACTGATTTATTTTAGTTTTATTTTAAGATCCCTTTAACCTGTAACTATAGACTTTCTATAAAATAATATAAATATATCATCACGCTCTTTTACCCATATATTTATGCAAGTGAAATGCGATTACTGACCGTCAAACCACAGGGATAATTTTACATACATACATACATATCTTCACGCTATATCCCAATAAATGGGGTAGCACGAACCCTAAAATCACTCATAAAACATGCACTCATAACACTCATCAAACAATCAGCCCTCGTTAAACAGTATCATCCAAGCACACCACCCTCACTTCAACCACATTCATAGGTCACTCCATATAAACTCATTCATTTATTACACTCGAAATCATTTACCTATCACACAACAAACCTTCAATCACATCATTCCTATTCACTTATCATTCATCTTCTTTCTTCAACGTACATAACATATGCATAAAAATCTCAAATTACTCACGCTTACTCCTAACAATGAATCTAATAACGAAACTAACAACGAATCTACAAAGATTAGAAAAGATGAAAAGATGAAAGCGATAGGCACTTGTGTATGAAAGAAAAGTCCACACAATGCAGTAACTGAAAATGAAACAAAAAGATAAGAAAGGGAAGGATAATTTTGATGTGGCGTAAATTATTTGTCGATTGTAGGAATAGAACCTGGGTTCTTAAATCCATAGGCCGATTCTCAGTTGTGACTCGTTCTCTAATGGAGATTTAAAAAAAATAGCCATGAATTACAAAAATAAATAATAGTATATTATATATATATATATATATATATATATATATATATATATATATATATATATATATATATATATATATATATATATATATATATATATTTATTAGGGTGTCCGTTATTTTGGCAAGGTCGGAAATTCGATGCTCTCACCCTCTAAATCTACTTATAATAAATTTAAAAAAATTAAGTTAAAATCCCAGGTCTGTCCAATGACGTTAAAACGTGCCGCAAGAGGGCTCAATATTTGCATGTATGATTTAGACCTAAAAATATTTCAAGATAACTGGCAGAAAGCTTATGAAATAAGCTTTCAGACACAATTCAAGTTATTTGGATAAAAATCAACGCCATAGCGTCAATTTGAGTAATACGAAGTTTGAAGCATAAAAACGACAAAAATGTTAATATAAGAATTACGATTAATATTTCAGTTCTCGCCAGTAAAATTTATTCAAAAAGGTCAGAAAAAGAAGATCTCCAAAGTTTATATACAAAAAATTTAAAATTCACATATATACAGGTGGTCCGAAAGCAACATCATTTTTCGCGATTACAGCGTCATCTATCATGCTGACGAAAAAGTGAACTAAATAAATTCTTCTTCTTTTTAACGAGGAATCTGATTCTTTAATAAAAAATAGGGGTTTTCATTTAAAAAAATTGAGTTGACCATGATTTAGCGACAACAGCGCCATCTAGGACAAAACTAATATTTCGTTATTATGGCCCCCTTTTGTACGATTGTTTTTCGTCTAGGTCATTTTTGCGTAAAATTATAGTTTCCGAGATATTTCCTGATAACACTTTAAATGGACCATCCTGTATATATTAACAACTTTATAAACGTCTCTTTAGTTTATAAAACGAGTCACATACTATAATTTATCTACGGTCGCAAATTAAGACAACAAATTGTGAAGTTTTTTAATTATTTGATAACTTTACACCGATAGTAAAACTTTCGTGCCACTGTTTCTCAATATATGATTAGTACATTAAATGACACATAAATAATGGACGTGAACAAATATTTTTGCGCTTTCGTCCACAACTAAAGTCTTGTTTCCACCTCTTAACTTAGTCTTAGTTTTAGTATATCGACATAACCTTGAGAGTTTGTCATATGTGAATACAGCTGAGCGTTTCCAGCTACTGTTTTAGTCTCAGTCGTTGTCTTTGTCGCTGCGCATAAACACAAAGTACGCAGACTTCATACTTACGACATAGTCTTTCGTCGCTGTTCTGTAAGAGAGAGATAGCTGCGCTAATGCTATCTCTTGTTATGCTGCAATATACAGTCAATTCAATGCCGTATTTATCATCTGTCATTAGGTTCGTGTTGTGAATACAATAAATATAGACAATAGAATAAAAATATTAATAATCTGAACTGAGAAAAAAATAAAATTTACTGAATTAATAGCAACAACAAAACTAACATGTCAAAAAAAAATTATTTAGTCGCTGTCATTTTTAAAATGTATTTATTTTCTTTGATTTTATAAATATAATTGCAATTTAATCATATTTTGATAATATAAAAATCAATTTTGAAATTTAAGTTACTATATTTGAAATATGGGGTGGCTAGCTCAGTGGTATGAAGTTGGCCTGTGGATCCTGATAACCCTGGTTCGATTCCCACAGACGACAAACAATTTTCATCATTTCAAAAACTACCCCTGTGGCTCCTCCACCACTAACATGTTTGGGGGCCGTGATTTCACGACTGGTAACCGCACTTCACGCGCAAAATATATCAATTACCGAGATCTGCTTCGGCAGAGTGCCACACCCAGTAATGGGTAGAAGGCATGATGATATATTTATTTTTATTTTTTATATATTTGAAATATTCTGGTTTGTATACTACATTTTAAAATTTATTTCTTTTCTTTGATTTTATAAGTATAATTGCAATTTAAACATGTTTTAATAATATAAAAATCAATTTTGATATTTAAAAAAATAAAAAAATATATCATCACGCCTTCTACCCATTACTGGGTGTGGCACTCTGCTAAAGCAGATCTCGGTAAGTGATATATTTTGCGCGTGAAGTGCGGTTACCAGTCGTCAAATCACGGCCCCCAAACATGTTAGTGGTGGAGGAGCCACAGGGATAGCTTTTTCAAATTATGAAAATTTGTCGCCTGTGGGAATCGAACCAAGGACCTCAGGATCCACAGGCCGACTTCATACCACTGTGCTAGCCATCCCATTTTGATATTTAAATTACTATATTTAAAATATTCTGGTTTGTTAATGCAATAATGTCTAATTTTTTTATAATTATTTTGGAATTGTACAAATTAATTAAACTATTGCTTAATTTTATAGTAATTACTATTCCTCATTAATAATTTTATATACTTTTTAAAGTATTTCAAATAGTTTTATACAATAATTTTCTCATTTAAGCAACAAACCTTTAATAGAATAATGAATGGAGGTTATGTTTATGTTAAGAGCTGGAAATGGCTGGAATTTTTCCGACATAAACAGAAACAAACACTAAAACAGAGACTATGTTAAGATGTGGAAACGTAGCTTAATAGTACTACATATCTCAAAATCGTTCGGAAAATATGTGTTTATCGAACTCTGTCCGGTAAAAACTAGGGACTTTTGTAGTGTTAGTATTAGTATCACTGGCTGTCAGTGACAATGAATGCTTGAAAGTTAGAAATTTTTACCAATTTTAGAACTAATCTGTTCAGTGAAAACTCAAATATAAGTAATTATAATTAAATTTGCAGTTGCTATGTGCAACCAATAAAAAATAAGTATACAGATAATTAAACTACATTTAATAAATAATATTTATAGTGTAATGTGATTCTTCAATGTTGTCTAGATTTGAATACTACAAATAAATGATCCTACTTCATCATGTACACTTCCAGAGATAATTGAAGCCGCAGGTCAAGCTACGTTAGATCAATTCTTGGCAGCGACAATCAACCTGCTGCTGGTACTTCTAAAACCTCCGAAATTGTTGTCAGGGCTCGAAATGGAAATTTTTACGAAACGGAACGCTCGATTTATAATATTTATTATATTATATAAACAATAAAAATTACATACAATATCAACAAACATTATAATTTTATTATATGAAACAAAAACATATACATACAAAGAAAAAAATTAAGCAATGTAATGTTTATTACAATAATTTCCACAGATATTCAAGCGTATTGTCAACTTGAGTTTCCCTTTTTCGACTAGTTGTATCATCTGCCGAATGATGACCTTTTTGTAACCATGAACAAACATATTTCTCTGGTTGAAACTGTGGTCCTGCGATATTTATAAACATTAGGGCTGCTTTTGTATGTGCATCACTTTTTTAACTAGATTGTTCACTCTCCCTACTTTTTCCACAAGACTTGATTAAGCAATCTTGCCAAGGTTTAGACAATCGTAGATTTTTATCGCTGTTTATACCAAAATCTAAAGCTTTTTTTTAATAATAAGCTAATTATTATTACTTTGGTATAACTTGGCTTGTTGCACAGTTCAACAAGATGGAAAATAAGAATCAGTTTCTATAATTATAATAGATTTATCAAATTTCTCGCTAGAATTAGTAACAGTTATTTTACTTGTTGTTTGGTTACAGGATGACTTAATTTTTTTCTTCGGTGGTGATAATGAACGTTTATTTGATGATAAATCAATATCTTGTTCATCTTTCTCGGTCGATGAATTTTTTAACCAATTATTTATAAAATTCATGCTGAGTCTTTTGTTGTAGCCTAAAATTATTGTAATTAAGAATGAAATATAATTTTTGTATTTATTATGATTTTTTATTTAATATTACTCACATATCATACAGCAGCACATCACAGAATATGCAAGGGCGTAGAGTGCACGAAACATACAAAGCCTTAGAGCGCAGTGATTCAGAATGTCTTTCAAAATTAATTTTATTAGGAATTAAAAATAAATATAACTTTATATTTCATTTGTGTTTTTTGAAAAGTGACGAACCGGAGCGGTATTGTCCATCATTTTACGAGACGGAACGATATAACTGACCATTTCACGAACCGGAACAGCGTTCCGGTCAGCTCCGGTCCATTTCGAGCCCTGATTGTTGTCAATAATAGTTCTGTTGCGGAAGAAATCAATGTTTCTTTAAAAAGTAAAAAAAAAATCCACTTTCCATTATATCAGTCTAAGCAACTGTGACAACTATGTTTCTTACTCTTGAAATAAAACCATTTGTCGATATATTTTTCTTTAATGGATCTTTGTAACAGTTAAAAACATTAATAGTTAAATATGGGGTAGGTGGCTCAGTGGTATTAAGTCGGCCTATGGATTCAGAGAACCGTGGTTCGATTCCCACATCCGACAAACATTTTCACCACATTAATATTTTTCCCACCACTAACATCTTTGAGGGCCGTGACTTGACGGCTGATTTGCTATGCAAAGTGCTCTATCCAGTAATGGGTAAAAGGCGTGGTGATATATTTATTTTTTTATATATTTTTTAAAACAGAAATTGAAATTAGTTGATTAGTAGATAAAATGCTAATTTATCAATTAAATTTAATTTTGTCAGTTGCGTAAACTAAACGCGCTTGTGTTTTATGTTTACAGAAAAGCACTTGTTTCGCATTTGTTTCCTTTCCACCCGTAACAAAGGCAATACAAGTTAGTTAATAAAGCTGGATTTATAATGAGAAGCAGAATCTAATACTGTTAGCCAATCAGAGGTATGTCGCAATTTCTTACCTTTTTCTTATAATTTTCCAACGACGTTGTACATATTCAGCTGAAAATAAATACAAACCAAAATTTATTAATATAATAATATAACCTCAAAAACTTGCTGTTTGTTTTCAAAAAAATTCCTAATTCATCCTACAATTGCTGTTTTTTCTTAAAAAAAATAAAATCTTTTGATGACTTTGTCATACAGAATTTTATTGGCCTCCAAAAATTGTATTAATTCTGTCGATTTTTGAAAAATTTAGATCAATCAAAATATTTGACAGTGATAGCTGATATTTCACGGTCGGTAATAGAGATTACAATGCGAAGTTTAAAACTCTGACATCTGATTGGCCAGCGGTAAAAAATGTTAGGTAAAGTAACGTAGAAAGATGAAAGTTGACCATCTCTTGCATTGCTTATTTTACATTACTGATTGCTTTACTTCAATATAAATAGTTCTATTTAAGTTACAAGTTTTAACTTGTTGCCTTATGTAATACTTTTGCGTTGCTTCTTGCGTTACTTCATTATAAATCCACTTCATTAGGTACATTCTTTTTACATCAAATCTCACTTAATCTCAGCTCACTTTTGTTCAACTGAGTGTCTCAGCAAAATATGGCTGTTCTATTTATCTAACTGATATGAGTTTGAAGTGAGCATTCATACCTCCCCTCTTACCGATCTGAGCTTACTAAAAAGCAAGCTCAGTTCCAACTGAGTCACTCAGTTGATGTTGACAGCTAAAATACGATTAACATTAGTTAATTTTATTAGTTATTTGTAGTAATTTGATAACAAAATGTAATAAAATGAGTAAATCATTGGAAAACAGATCTTCCAAATATTGATTATCATCACCTGCTTCGAACAATGCATCCTAAAATAATTTGATATATTTATTTTAAGCGTATATACAATTTAATAACATTAAACACGAATACTTAATATGATCACAGACATAGTAAAATTTTAGGTTATATTGTCCAAACAAATGAAACTTTAGTAAAATAATAAAACATCTGTTCTATTTAACGAACACTTATCTCAGTTCGGCTTAGCTCAGCTCAGCTAATTTCAGCTCAGATCAGTTATAAGTGAGGTGAGAGAAGAAGTAAAAAGAATGTAGCTATTATATACCTACAACTGCGTCTGGTTCAACTTCCGTAATAAGTTGTACTTTTCCTATACTATCCAGGTAATCGTAGCTCAGTGGATAAACGCGAGGTAAAATTTTGCGTTTCTTAATAAACAAACAAGAGGTCATGCGTTCAAATCTCTCTGACTTTTATTTATATCCAAAAATACGATTGTGTCTGAGTGGTTCGGATTCCACTATAAGCTGTAGGTTCTTTGTACTGTAATTGGGATTAAGTTTCTGTTGTGCAGAGTAACAAATAAATAAATAAAATACATGAGAATGTTCTTGTTGTCCAGAGCAGCAAACAATTAAATCTGTACCAATTTCCCCTTCAAACACATTACAAAAATGAAACTATTTCTGTATAAATTGCACATCGTTGACGCCTCGAGTGTCATAGAAAATCAACCCGTCGTATTAATTAAATGCGAAATGCAGTCGCGTGCGTATAATTGACTCCACGCCGTAACAATTTATAAATCAGGTTCACGGTAAGTGGTGTAGTGCAGTAAAAACAAAAACACGTTCGTTAACGTGAATGTAGCAGCATCTCAGATGCAGACATGCAGTGTGCTGTGAATGGCAGTGCAAGTGATTGCGCGTTGTCTTAAATAAACACGCGGTGTGCGTGCATAATTGAGGATGATTACATGTTGCTCTCGATGCAGCTGACTAGCGAAAAGGTGCTGGGCTTCGTACTGTAGGGTTCTGCCCCAGGATCATGTAAATGTGAAAACGATATTGCGTCTTCACTTGAGTGAAAACGATATTCGTTATTCAATTGATCACGTAAAATTAGTCACTCACTACGTTTTCAACTTCGGACATTTCCGTGAACTCACTACGTTTTTCTCTAAACGATATCGTTTTCTTAGTACCTTTTTATTTTTATGTCAAAAAACTTTGACAAGTAAAAATCAACATGATTTAATAAACATAAATTGTAAAAATAATAATGATTTAAGTATATGTATCAGTATTATGTAGATAAAATTTATTCATATAAAACAATTCTTAGCTCTTTCTACATAATGCTCCCTATTTTTCCTCCGCCAGTTTTTGATAGTTCTTTTTTTTAAAGCGCTACTTTGCTTTTAGCCCTCTGCTTATTATCTGACCAAGCCTACAAAGTCACATGAATACATTTTTTTTATATAATAATTGTCAAATTGCAATTATACTTTCTGCCACTATTGAACAGCTTTTATTGCACAGCCCAGCGCATTTAAGCGTATGGTCAAGTCGCACCACAGTTAATTAATTTTGGCCTGTCCTTAAACTGCTTAATACGTCCTTGTATCATTTCCTTATTTATTTCAAAATATGATACAAAGGTTACCCACATATCAGCCTTTCGTGCTATTCTTGAAATTTTATTGTCCTGTAATATTAATTACTATAAATTTTATGAAAACATTAAACGTCAAATATTGTCATACAAAAAATTAACATATTTCATTATTTATAATTGATTTACCTTGATTTTTTTACCTGTGTCGAGTGCAAACGTCAAACTTCTTTAAATTGTGACATAGTAAGCACTGAGTAAAAATTGAAAAAAAAAGAAGAATTTTGAAATAAAGAACGACTTATAGAAATATAAATGAATTAAACAAAGATGTGAATAGTGAGTAACGTTTTCACCCACAATGAACATTGCGTTTAGAAATGACAATTTAACTAACGCAAAACAATATCGTTTTCGCTATTCATTTTTACATAATCGCAATTGACACGAGTCACTACTATTCACTGCTAGTCATTTTTACATGATCCCACCCCTGTTCCGAGGAATTACTAGTTTATGAACGGTAAATTTGTGGTTAAGTATGTATTAACAATCAAGGATTTTGGGCAGAATGATCAGAAGTAAGTATTTCAGTCAGCAATAAAAAAAAACTAGTTGGAATTGGTAAGACTGATACTTATTATTTATTTCCTGTTGTTGACAGTGACATTTGAAAATTTATAAAAAAATAAATATATCATCACGCCTTCTACCAATTACTGGGTGTGGCACTCTGCTAAAGCAGATCTCGGTAAGTGATATATTTTGCGCGTGAAGTGCGGTTACCAGTCGTCAAATTTAATTATATAAAAATCGTTGTTACCCTTACCCACATCCTTTTATTTCACAGAGCAATAATCTAAAATATTTCAATCACTCAACCTATTTGTATTTATAATAAAAATGATATGTCAAATAGTATTACCGCCTTTAACTGAGGTTGAGCCAACTGTGGAATAAAAAGATCAGTGTTGCCAACAGTATCAAACCGCCATCCACTAGATCATATAATTGAAACCAACAGATTCCACTAAACCTGCAATCTTTATACAAAAACATGGTTTTCAGATTACACTAAAATGTTTTAGCTTCGCTTTATCTAACACTTCTTTAATATGCCCAAAAACGCAGAGCTGGTGCTCGAAACCACTGTTATTAATACATTATAACTTCTTCTGGGATTCACTGCTTAAGAAAACAGTATTTAAATTATAAATATTTTAATGAATATAATACCATTTATAATCGCAGAATAATAAAAAATATAACGAAACATATAATTTCTATAAGTAAAGAACCTATGTCAAGTAAAGCCTTCTTAAATATCCTCAGATAATAGGAATTCAGTTTCATTACTGGAATCATTTGAATCAGTCACCGCCTCATCCTCATATGTTAAATTATTTCCTATTTTATGTAAAACTTCTTTCGATACAACATTTATCAAATCTATTTAAACCTGGTCTAATTGCTAAAATTGCATTTAATACAGACAATTTCGTTCGATTTCTTAGTTTATTATTACCACCATGAGTAATCGAGCAACGACATTACAACGGTAGTTGAATGGCCCTATATTATAAAATAAATTAATTAAAAAAATTCATGTTCGATTATCCATAAAATAAAAATTAAAAGAAAAAAAATAATAATTTTCCCCAGAAAAACCACCAACCACTAACAAGCAGATTAGCACCATTTTTTATTTCGTTTGTAACTCTCTTTCCAATGGGAGACACAAGTTTATTTTAACTTGAGTTAAAAAGACTATTAATTAGCATCAAATTTAATAAAATTCTTGAATCCGTTTTAATTTGTAACATAGTTATAAATAATATTAAAAATGGTGTTAGCGTTAATCCGTTTTATGAATCTGTCTGTAAAAGAAAAATTTCAGCGCTAAACACCACTCACAAACCACCAGATTTAGTGGAAAATTCACTAACTTGGCAACACTGAAAAAGATTCCCAGAATTGTATTGTCAACTGAAACACTTGTGTTCACTCTGTATAAACACTGCGTGAAAATTTAACAAAAAAATAATTAACAAAATTTATCATTTCGACAGATTTTTTTTAATTGACTTTTACTGAAATAGAATTATTTTGTTGATAACCAAGGACATTTAATTACAGCGAAAAATTATCACTTATTAATTTCACTAGTGGAAAATGATCAAAATAGCTTTTATTTCATTGGTTCATTTTCAAACAAATTCGTGATTCTATTGATTCCCATATATATGTAGAAAATTCTTTATTGTATGTGTATTATACTACAGAATGATTAGAACAAATTGGAATTGTTTTTTGATTCTCGTATCATCACCACCTACGAGTATATTTTTAACATGTTGTTTCTGTTAAAAATAATTATTTTATTTATTGACCGTCTATTCTTTTTTGAATAGTTTTGCTTTTTGATTGTAAACTGTTAATTTAAAAATTTAAATGTTTTTTGTTTTCTTTCACTTGAAAATGACACAAAACCTAAGTCTCGAAACGTCGTCAATCATCGTGTAAACTTTTCATTACACAAAGCCAAGTTATCCAATCAATTGAGGAGTATATTTATTTTTTACCTTTACTACTCCTAATCTATATATCTATATATATATATATATATATACATATAACAATTAATGTTTGTTTGTTTATTTGTTTGTTTGTTTGTTTGTCCCTTATGCATTCTTATATCATTCATCCGATTGCGATGAAACTTTGCTAAGTTGTGCACACGCCCGGGAAAGTTTCTGACTTCCGCCATCTTGAAACAAAATGGTCGCTAGCTATCCTGAAAAGTACTGCACTGATTCGATTCAAATTTAATATAAGCATAGACGGGAACCAATCTTAACATATAGGTATAATAAATCTTCAGTCCGCCACTTGAAACAAAATGGCCGCTAGCTATCCTGAAAAGTACTGCACTGATTCGATTCAAATTTAATATAAGCATAGACGGGAACCAATCTTAACATATTTGTATAATAAATCTTCAGTCCGCCATCTTGAAACAAAATGGCCGCTAGCTATCCTGAAAAGTACTGCACTGATTCGATTCAAATTTAATATAAGCATAGACGGGAACCAATATTAACATATGTGTATAATAAAGCTTCAGTCCGCCATCTTGAAACAAAATGGTCGCTAGCTATTCTGAAAAGTACTGCACTGATTCGATTCAAATTTGGTATAGGTGTAGACGAGAACCAATCTTAACATATAGGTATAATAAAGCTTCAGTCCGCCATCTTAAAACAAAATGGTCACTAGCTATCTAGAAAAGTACTGCACTAATTCGATTAAAATTTGGTGTAAGCATAGACGGGAATCAATCTTAACATATAGGTATAGGTATAGACGAGAACCAATCTTAACATATAGGTATAATAAAGCTTCAGTCCTATGCCATTCGAATTCAGACGTTTGCAGTGGCCGGTACGACTCGCATTTGCAATGACCATCAACAAAGCACAGGGACATTCGCTACAATAGTGTGGACTAAATTTGTAAAATCCATGCTTCTCACATGGACAGCTGTACACAAACACTTTCTTTGAGTTGCAATGCAACGCATGCCGGGTACTCGCATTAAATTGTAGACCACGCGAAAGAAGTCGCGGGTAATAGCTAGTGTTCTCATAAAAATTTACTGCTTTAAAACTAAATCTCCATTTTAAGATTTTACAAATTATTCTTATTTTGTTTTTTATAAATGTTGCTCATTTGTAGTGATAGCCATGGATGTATGTGCAGATTCGTGAAAAGCATGGGTGCAAGTGAAAAAAATTGTGGCATAACAACGAAAAAAGAAATAAATAATAATAATTTTAATATACTTTAATCTAAAAATTTTAATTTTAAATTTTTGTTGAAAATACACATGGTAGTAAGTAGTATTGCTGAATTCAGTACGCACAACAATGAAATCACAATTTTTCTTTGTTATGATCCTTCATTGTTATAAACTTTCATTGTTGTAAATTTTCATTGTTGCGATCTTTCATTGTTTCGACCTTTCACTGTTGTAATCTTTCATATTTGTTAACATTCATTGTTGTGATTTTCCATTGTTGCAATTTTTAAATAAAAATAAATAAATATTTCATCACGCCTTCTATCCATTATTGGATGTGGAACTTCGCCGTAGCAGATCTCGGTAAGTGATATATTTTTTGCGCATCAAGTGCAGTTACCAGCCGTCAACTGAACATTTTTTGTATTTATATTTTTGGTTCTAAAATTAATAGGGCAAAAATAAAAACCAGTGGCGTACCTAGAACTTTTGCCGCCCAGGGCGGTTTCCAATTTGCCGCCCTTTCTAAGCCAATCAAATGGTGGTTTTTATAAATTAAAAAAATAAATATAAAATAAATATATCATCACGACTTATACCCATTACTGGGTGTGGCACTCTGCCGATCTCGATAAGTGATATATTTATGTACGTGACATGCGGTTACCAGCCGTCAAATCACGGCCCCTAAAGATGTTAGTGGTAGGGGAGCCACATGGGTAATTTTTGGTGAAAATTGTTTGTCGACTGTGGGAATTGAACCAGGGTCCTCAGAATCCACAGGCCAACTCGAAACCACTGAGCCATTACCCTATTAAATTAATATACATATATAAATAATTGTAATTGAGACAAACTATAGGTGGGGAACTTTTTTACCATTGGATGGCATATTTAAATTAGGCAGTAATAAAGGAATTTTTCGAGATAATATTTTCAATCCTACATTGATTTGACAATGAAGAAAAATATTATATAGTAATTCATAATTCGCAGAAATCGAATAGTAAATTTATGAAGTGACCAAGTTGTTTTTTTTACAACTAAAACTAAATATAAAAAATCTGGTGTGTTCACCACACGACTTTCTTATACACAGCATATATAATATTTAGAATATATGTTATTAAACATGTAATTTAGTTTCTTTCCGTAAGAAGACATACATAACTAGATAAAGGAAAAATTAAAATTTATGTTTTTTGGTTCTATTGCTACTATGATTATTGAAATATATTATTAAATATAAAAATTGGTTCTTCTCAAAATTAGACGCATATACAGAAAAATTGCAAATAACATTTTATATTCCAAATATTTTTGCTAACATCTTTTATTTGAAACTTTTTTTCAGAACTGATTCCATTTTTGAAATAAATGGAATTTATTGTTTTGTGTGTCCAGTAAACTTCCGCTTCCAGCTATTCAATTTCATTAAAAATCAACTCAGCTCTTCGTATTTTCATTAAACTTATAATTACCAAGTATCGTTAACAAATCTTATCTCGTTCATGAGATATTGCACACTCGGACACACATCCATCCACACACACACACACACACAGACATCATTGAGAAAATGATCAAAACGGATTCAGTGGACCTCAAACACGTATTTCCGCGAAAATCTCGTCAACGATTTTTTTCACGATTCCAATACTTCCGTATAAGAAAGTAAAAATGCCGTCCCAAAATATGTGTCGCCCGGTGCGGACCGCACCCACCGCCCCTCTCTAAGTACGCCACTGATAAAAGCCATATGAAAATTTTACCACAGTATTTCGCATGATCCATAAAAAAATAGACACTCGATATAAGATTTAAGAATGAAAGTGCACCCCACAAAATATTCTGCATGACGTTTCGACGTTTGAACTGCCAAAAAAGTACGTTTATTAATTTGTAAATATTTGAAACCGATGAATGAATGTGACGACTCCGCATGGGACAATTCAGGGTTGTTCTGTGTTGTGTTGAGTTCACAACGACCTGTCGCTTCCCACGTGCATTGCAATCTTTCACTGACAAATACATTTCCAGTCACGTAAATCATCATCTTGTTCGCACCATGTTCATTTCCTAACCTCACACAGAACAGAGGAAATTCCTATAAACATGTTGTGACAATTTGCTTCAAAACATTCATGCTTAAATAATATCGAAATATCCTCGATCCACAAGAGAGGTTTATAAAATAAAATAAATTAATAAATATATCATCACGCCTTTTACCCATTACTGGATGAGGCACTCAACCGAAGCAGATCTCGGTATGTAAAATATGTATGCGCGTGGAGCGCGGTTACCAGCCGTCAAGTCACGGCCCCCAAAGATGTTAGTGGTGGGGGAGCCACAGGAGTAATTTTAAATTGGTGAAAATGTTTGTCGGCTGTGGAGATCGAATCAGGGTTCTTAGGAGCCACAGGCCGACTTGATACCACTGAGCCATTATCCCATAAAAGAGGTTTATTAAAGTTATTAAATACTGGGTGACTATAAATGATTGACATTGTTTCATAATAATCCCAAACTAAATAAAATTAGTTTGCAATTGCAATAGTTTGTTATGTCACGAAACTATGGTAATAGCAAATGTTAAAATTTTTGTTTGTTTGTTCACAGTTACCTACTAGTCTTTATCCTTTTTTATTTTCAATGAGAAATTCATTCAAGCGTAATAATTTTCTGATTGGAGCAGAACAGGGAATAATGACCATTACTCCCTTGTTATCAGGAGCAGATCGTGAATTTGTGGGGCTAATACTACTTAGGGGCCTACCTAATTACAAACTAATTGCCATTTTGTCAAAAAACTGTTTCCTATAGTGATGTAGGTATACGGTATAGGGAATAAAATAGGACAATAAAATATTTTATTTATATAATATGACTTAGTGTTTGTATATACAAACAGCAACTATACGACATTATTGCAAAATAAATTGACAGGTTATGTGTGATTATATTATATACTCTTATATAAAAATGAATGTTTGTTTGTTTATCCCGTATGCGTTCTTATATCATTCATCCGATTGCGATGCAACTTTGGTAAGTTCTTGTGTGAACGCCCACGAAGGTTTCTGACTTAGCACAAGTCCAATCCGCCATCTTGAAACAAAATGGCCGCTAGCTATCCTGAAAATTACTGCACTGATTCGATTCAAATTTAGTATAGGCATAGACGAGAATCAATCTTAATATATAAATATAATAAAGCTTCAGTCCGCCATCTTGAAATAAAATGGCCGCTAGCTATTCTGAAAAGTACTACACTGATTCGATCCAAATTTGGTATAGAGATAGACAAGAATCAATCTTAACATATAGGTATAATAAATCTTCACTCCGCCATCTTCAAATAAAATGACCGCTAGCAATCCTGAAAAGTACTGCACTGATTCGATTCAAATTTGGCATAGGCGTAGACGCGAATCAATCTTAACATATAGGTATAATAAAGCTTCAGTCCGCCATCTTGAAACAAAATGACCGCTAGCTATCCTGAAAAGTACTGCACTGATTCGATTCAAATTTGGTATAGGCATAGACGAGAACCAATCTTAACATATAGATATAATAAAGCTTCAGTCCGCCATCTTGAAACAAAATGACCGCTAGCTATTCTGAAAAGTACTGCACTGATTCGATTCAAATTTGGTATAGACATAGACGAGAACCAATCTTAAAATATAGATATATTAAAGCTTCAGTCCGCCATCTTGAAACAAAATGACCGCTAGCTATCCTGAAATGTACTGCACTGATTCGATTCAAATTTGGTATAGGCATAGACGAAAACCAATCGTAACATATAGGTATAATAAAGCTTCAGTCCTATGCCATTCGAATTCAAACGTTTGTAGTTTCCGGTACGACTCGCATTTGTAATGACCATCAACAAAGCACAGGGACAATCGGTATAAGTGCTTCTCATGGATAGCTGTATGTGGCATGCTCACGCATCGGAAAGCCTTCTGATTTATTCGTGTACGTACCAAAGAGAAAAACAAAAAATATTATGTATCCAAAAGCACTTCAATAAACAGAATTAAACACAAACACTTTCTTTCTTTGACTTGCAATGCCGGGTACTCGCATTAAATTGTAGACCACGCGAACGAAGTCGTGGGTAATAGCTAGTGTTATATAAATTATAAAGCAACCTGTCTGCATTTTTGTGCTGCAAATTCCTTTATTTGCTCATCATATTGTAAGTCCTTTGTTAAATCGCAATTTATGGAAAGAACTGATAAATGATTTAGTCGATAGTTCGACATTGTTGTCTCATATTTGTTTTCTATATACGACATCCTGGAGAAAGAGCGTACCGCTTCACAGCTAGTAATTGGCAACGTTAAAAAATCTTTAAGATGGTATAGCAATTTGGGATAATATCAACAAGTTTCTTTTCATAAATTAGCATAAAAAGTTCATTGCAAGAGGTACGAGGGTCGTTCAATAAGTCCTTAGAAAATCCAAGAGATGGTGCTCTTAGTATCGAAAATGAATTTTTTCCAGTAAGCAGCACTCCTAACTAGTCAACTGTTAGAGTTTTAGCTTTAGCCGTCACGTAGTTTCATTGTTGTTGTCAATTGTAGTAAAAAACTTTTGATAGTTTATAATAATGGATAAAAGTGAGTTTCGAGCGGTGATTAAACATTTGTATTTAAAAGGCTTAACGCCGAAAGAAATTAAAGCTGAGTTGGATGAAGTTCATGGCACATCTGCTCCTGTGTTTGCAACTGTTTACAATTGGGTGAATGAGTTTAAACGTGGCCGTACATCCACAAAAGATGAACATCGTTCCGGACGTGTCTACCCCTGAAATGATTGACCAAATCCACGATATGGTTTTAAGTGACCGACGAATCAAAGTGCGCGAAATAGTTGAGGCTACAGGCATATCACAAGGCACAGTCGCTTTAATTTTGCACGAAAAATTAGGTGTGAAAAAAATCTCGGCAAGATGGGTGCCGCGTTTGCTCACAGTGGAGAATAAACGCAATCGTGTGGTGGACTCTGAGGCTGTTTTGGCGCTTTTCCGTCGTAATCCTGAAGATTTTCTGCGTCGATACATAACTGTGGATGAGACTTGGATACATTACTACACTCCAGAGACAAAAGAACGAAGATTTACGACCAATGAGGAGGTCATCGCCCAAACGGAGGCATATTTTGAGGAGCATCCGAAATCCTACTTTTTGGACGGCTTAAAAAATTTGGGAAAACCATTAGAGAAGTGTATAGAGCTAAAAGGAGATTATGTAGAAAAATTAAAAAAATCTACCCACAAAAAGTGTTTTTTCTACTTTTTTCTAAGGACTTATTGAACGACCCTCGTACAATCCTCTAGCTTAGACTGTAGTAAGATTTTAACTGAATGCACTCATTCACTAAATGTTCGTCTACGTCATCTGGATAATAATCAATAATATTTCTTCACTGTATCGTCTATTGTTTTCAATGGAGGCTGGGGCCCTGGGCTGCAGCCTAAAAAGCCCTTAAGTAGATCCACCCCTGCTTGTTATTATTCCATGCGAGATTTATGCATGGCGTATGTAGCAAAAATCACACTTTTAATACACATATAATACAATAGTCGTAGATTAAACATTTGATACAGTAAAATGTTAATTTTAATTATATCAAACATATGAAATAAAAACAGTAAAGTACTTACTAAACTCCATTTCCTGTATGAAAACGATTCCGTCACATTCGGTATCCATGTGATTCAAGATTTTGTACTTAAAACGTTTACATTGGTAATGGATTGACATTTTTAAAACATAACCTAAAATTTAAATGTCAGATTAAAATATGTATTATTGTATAAAATTTAATTAGTTTATAAATGAAACCAAATACTGCATATATTAAATAATAACCGAATATAAATTTATCTTATCTCACGAAATATATTACCTACCTTATTGAAATATGTAATTTTGTAAAATAAAATTCAAAAGAATATACATTTTTATATGTATTATTATTATATATTAATAAATAATATATGAAAATACAAAATATAATGCACATTACCTCTTGTACTACAGTTAAATTAATTAAAGGTCCTCGATTATCTATCTCCAGAGCAAAATAATCATGAAGATGACAAACGCATTTCTGCATTTGATTGCCCAAAATTTTATAAGCCATTTCTTATTTCTCAGTCTGTATTTATGTATCAAAAATGTCACAAACTTAGAAATGACAGGCGAGAAAATAACAAAATCATGGCCATAGGTCTCTATTTTTATTTTATAAACAAATGTGAACAAAGTAAATATAAATTTTCGTATTAGTAAGAACTGTCATACGTTTTCATTAAAATAATTAATGTGATAGAATGTGAATAACCATGAAAAGTGTGTTTTTACTTATTAAGACGTACGTTAATGCCATTTGCATAGGTACGAATATTAATAAAAAAAGATAGCTATATTTCATCGTATCTATGATAACCTCGTCCACATATGATGTAATCGTTGTCATATAGGGAATGGAGTTTAGCTGTGATTTTTTCGTAAATTATTCACATCAACTATACATGTAAAATACCTATTTCTAGCAATGTCGTCAGTACAAGATAAATTCATTTAAATATAAATAATTAAATTTCCATAATGTGCAATCAATTCCTTCACTAAATAAAGTTGTGAATGCCAAGATGATAAGTTTCATTTGTAATCACTTTGCGTGCAGCACAGATTTCATCTTACAGCTTCAGAATATTATCATCAAGTCATTGTAGAACATTACTGACCAAATGACGTTTATTTATTAGACAGTTTAATACATTATATTATATTTTACATTAGCTTTACTACACCGCAAGAACATAGAACGACGTAAGGATTGAGTAGGAAAGTATGCTTTAGATTAACTTTTTGAATTTTATTGTAGTCCGTTAAAATAAAATGTCTAACTTCATCGCTTGATAATAAGAACGTTTTCATAGGAGTATTATAGCATAATGGCTTCATTCATTCGTTTTGATTCATATTTAAATTTTATTTTAAGTATGGCAGTAGTGGATTAGGGGGAGGGCGGGCAATTCGTGCAATTGTTTTCTCTTCGTATGATTGTTGAAAAGTCACTTGCTAAGAACAAGAAGGTGTTCTGTGGCTTTCTCGATCTTAAAAAAGCATATTATAGTGTTCATCGCGAGACATTATGGAATGTACTGCTACAGTACGGTATAAATGGTAATTTGTTG
Organism: Pterostichus madidus; assembly: GCA_911728475.2. Taxonomy (NCBI): domain Eukaryota; kingdom Metazoa; phylum Arthropoda; class Insecta; order Coleoptera; family Carabidae; genus Pterostichus; species Pterostichus madidus. The sequence continues at coordinate 13,172,534 of OU452315.1, forward strand.
CGGACAATTCGTGCGATTTATGACGGTAGTGAGGCTGCGGTGAGAGTTAATGGTAGATTGAGTGATTGGTTTTGCACAGATATTGGTGTGAAACAAGGTTGTGGGATGTCTCCGTGGCTCTTTAATTTGTATATGGATGTGTTGTTACGAACGACGTTGAATGGGGTGGATGGTGTACATATTGGTGGTTGTGTTGTGCCTGCGTTAGCGTATACGGATGACGTTGTTGTTATGGGTGAATCTGAAGAGCAATTGAGACGAATGAGTCTAAGTATAAATGAAGTAGGAAAAGATTTAAATCTGTTATTAAATGTTGATAAACGTAAAGTGTTAGTGTTTGAAAAGAGCGATTTGATGACTGATTGTAATGTTTCGGTGAATGGTGTGAGATTGGGTCAAGTGAATGAGTTTTTATATTTGGGTAGTATGTTTTCGAGGGATGGACTTGATTGTGAGATTGAAAGAAGAGTATCCGCGGGATGTAAGGTATTGGGTGCTCTGGGAACCTTTGCTCGAAATGTGAATGTATCCAGAGATGCTCGATTGAGTGTGTATAATGGTGTTTTAATGCCTACATTAATTTATGGTATTGAATGTTGGGTGTGGATGAAGAAACATGAACGTCGTATAACTGCTGTGGAAATGAGGTATTTGCGGGGTGTGTGTGGTTATACTAGAAGAGATCGTGTCCGGAATACATTGGTGTATGATGAGTGTGAAATTAAGAAGAATGTAGTTAGAAAAGTAGGTATAAGTTAGTTGAGATGGTTTGGGCATGTTGAACGTATGTCGAATGAGAGATTGGTGAAATTGAGGGTGAAAGATTGCGTGGGCGACCGATGAATAAATGGATGAATATGATTGAAGGACTGTTGCCTGAACGAAAGTTTCCGAGTACGAGGAACAAACGTGTTTGTTTGAAAGGAATTATGAATGTGGATGAAGCTAAAGTGGTGTATCAGGATAGGAACGTTTGGCGAAGATTAATTGCGGAATGAATCTGATGATTTAAGAAAAAAATGCAGGATTTTTTATTGTAGTTTTGTTGTTTAGTAATTTCATTAGAGTGTTTACCTGCAATTGTGTGAAATTCACTTTCGAAAACAAGCGCAGGGACGACACTTCCTTCGTTTCTTATCTTTTTTATTCGTTTTCTTATCTTACATTGAGTGTTTAACTGCAATTGTGTGGAATTCACTTTCAAAAACTAGCGTAGAGCGACACTTCCTTCCTTTCTTATCTTTTAATTCGTTTTCAGTTCTTACGTAGAGTGTGTAACTGCAATTGTGTGGAATTAATTCACTTTTAAATACAAGCGCAGGGCGACACTCCCTTCCTTTCTTTTTTTGTTTTTGTTTCAAGTGACTGCATTGTGTGGACTTTTCTTTCATATACAAGTGCAGGTTATCGCTTTCATCTTTTCTAATCATTGTAGACTCGTTGCTAGATTCGTTATTAGATTCGTTGTTAGGAGTAAGCATGAGTAATTTGAGATGTTTTATGCATATGTTATGTACGTCGAAGAAAGAAGATGAATGATAAGTGAATAGGAATGAAGAATAGATGTGATTGAAGGTTTGTTGTGTGATAAATGATTTCGAGTATAATAAATAAATGAGTTTATATGGAGTGATCTATTAATGTGGTTGAAGTGATGGTGGTGTGTTTGGAGAGAATGTTTGACAAGGGCTGATTATTTGATGAATGTCAAGAGTGAATATTTTTTGAGTGATTTTAGGGTTCGTGCTAACCCATTTGATGGGATAAACGTGAAGATATGTATGTATGTATGTATTACTAATTAACAAGCATAAGGTCGTGTGTTCACATCTTGTTGACTTTTACTTACATCAAAAAAATATCATTCTGACTGAATGGTTTGTATTGCAATCTAAGCTGTACTCGTAGGCCCCTTGTACCCTAATTGGGATGTAGTTCCTGTTGTGCAGAGTAACAAATAAAAGAATAAATAAAATATACAAATGAGGAGTTGTCAAACTGCATGACGACATGTTTAAATATTTAATTTGTACACATTATCCTAAACAACTAATAACGTATGGATATTAAAAAATATTTATATGCATAATTTATTAATAGTAATAATTAAGATAAGGAATGGAATGTGTATAATGTGAGTGTCCCACGCAATCATGCATATTCTAGGAATTCCTGTCAAGTCTTTACCAGCATCTCAGCATCAGCACTTTATTTCATCTCATTACTTTTATCATGTCTGGTGTAATGCTATGGTAACGTATAGTGTAAGAGGAACAAAGACACGTTACGCTCGTGATATACACATCATTTTTTCTATGATAGAATCTTAAATAATGAGTTAAATAAAATCGACATGTTTCTGTTTTGTTTGTATCCCTGGTAACAATTAAAGCAAGCGAGCAAAAAAAATCTGATCATTTTTAACATGTAAAATCATACTTTCTTAATTTCATACTTCTCTAATTATTCAAAGTGATCAAAAGCAAGTGTTACAGATGGCAATAAAAAAATATATTTGAAATTGGTAAGACTAATACATCAATTTATTTCCTATTATTGACAGTGATATTTAAATATTTAAATTAATAAAAATTATAATTTCCCTTGCTCGCATCCTTTTATTTTCAGTTAAAAAATTATTTTATTTTTCTACATACTCTCCCTAGACTTCAACACACTTGGTCCAGCGTTTCTCCAACATCAATATTCCTTCCCGGAAGTGAGAGTCTGGAAGGCTGTGAAAATATTCATTTTACGGCCCTCTAAACTTCTTCATTGGACGCGAAGCGCTTCCCAGAAACACATTTCTTCAAGTTTGGGAACAGATAGAAGTCTGAGGGTGCCAAATCAGGAGAATATGGGAGATGGCCGAACAAATCTTACCCCAAATCTCGCAGTTTTCCCATCGCCAATGCACCCTTATGTGCAGCTGCGTTGTCCTGGTGAAAGATGATTTTTTTTCTTGTGCACGCCAGGCCTCTTCTCACGAATTTTGGTATCCAGCTGGTCAAGAAGGTTGTAGTAATATTCCCCTGTAATTGTTCTGTCTTTTTCAAGGTAACCAGTTAACAGGATCCCTTTCACATCCCAAAACACTCTGGCCATGACCTTTCCGGCTTTCTTCCGATATCTCCACATATTTACATTAATTTAAAACAAACAGCATAAGAAACAGATAGCTATGAGAGAAATAAATGAACAAATAATTATTTTTTTTGTGTGATTTATTATTAAAAAAATTGTGAACCACCACCGAACCTAAATCCACAAATTTTTGTGCAATGTTCAATCTCTGGAGTCCATAATATTTTTTAAAAAGAAACATACTCCTATAGGGATTATACAATTCAAAATTTTCAGTTGCCATCTAGTGAGTAAAATAGAATTTAATACTTTGTTATGTAGCGAACATTGTATAGCTCTACAGTTTGACGTTTATCACGTGATTCAAACTTGAAACGTTAAACAAATGTTGGGATCTGCGGGGAGTAGTGCTGAAAGGAGAAAGCAGTAGTTCGACTCGGCATGGTATCACCTCGCTCTTTCTACGAATTTGTTGTTTCACTCAAAATTGTGTCGAGGGGGAGGGGGGGATCGGCTTCGGGTCTACTGCATGTGACGTCAAAATTATGAGACAAGTGATGGAAAATTTGTTTTTTCCTATTTTTTCTTATTTATTAAGACTCAATTCCACATCGTGATAGACATTTTGTCTTTTGTTTTATTTCAATAGCTATCAAGCAGTTTGCGATTTTGTCGGTAGATGGCACCACGAGTGGCTTCATAGCTCTCATGTCATGTTACCGGCGTACATAGGTTAACATCAGTCAGTTCAGCTAAGACGGTATCACAATCCACTATTCCCTAGTTGGTCTAGTTGGATAAATGATCGCACCATGCTGATGAGTCCGTAAGGACGAAACGCGTCTATGGTTAAAGCTGAACTGACCAGCCGTTTGTTGATGCCCTGATAAGTTGATGCAAACGTGCTGTAAAACCTTTGTGGAATTATGAGACAAGTGATAGAAAATTTGTTTTTTCCTATTTATCAAAATTGTAGGTTTTTATTGAGACAGGGTGAAATACTCCCTTGATAAAGGCCGAGCAGCGGCAGCTTGCCGGAGGGTACCTACCACCAAGGTTAACATGCCTTCAATTTCGGGAAGGTAATTTATGACCTGGTACCACACATCACCTCTCTTTTACCGGCTGCATTTCACTGCATTCGCCGACAATCATGCTCAATCTGCTGGAACATCGTGTCGTCATGCATGTCAAATGGACCGTGATGCGTGGCGTTGAGATGTGCGGAATATGCATTGTTTGTAACAGTTTTTACAGTTTAGCGTGGTAATTCATGTATGGAATGGTTGATGAAATTTATAATAGAAATAAGTTGGACTATGTTATTTCAAGGATTAATGAACAATGTAGTAGGAATTTATGATATTAATATAATTAGATGACAAAAATGAAATTTATTTTTTTCTCTATTTTTCAAGAAAAAAAAATAGAAGTAAATAGTATATTATACAACAATTATACTATATTTTAACCGTTTTAGTTATAAAAATAAAAAATAAATATATCATCACGCCTTCTACCCATTACTGGGTGTGGCAGTCTGCCGAAGCAGATCTCGGTAAGTGATATATTTTGCGCGTGAAGTGCGGTTACCAGTCGTCAAATCACGGCCCCCAAAGATATTAGTGGAGGAGAAGCCACAGGGGTAGCTTTTTAAATTATGAAAATTGTTTAAAAACTAAAATATATGGGGTAATGGCTCAGTGGTATCAAGGCGGCCTGTGGATTCTGAGAATTCCGGTTCAATTTCCACAGCCGACAAACAATTTTCACCAAATTAAAATTACCCCTGTGGCTTCCCCACCACTAACATCTTTGGGGGCCATGATTCGACAGCTGGTAACTGCACTTCACGCGTATAAATATATCACTTACCGAGATCTGCTTCGGCAGAGTGCCACACTCAGTAATGGGTAAAAGGTGTGATGATATATTTATTTTATTTTATTTTAAAATATATACAATATTTAGAGTCGGTATTTCCATTTACGAATAAACTCCCGAATAAATTTATCGACAAATAAACAGAAAATGCGACTTTCCATTTACAAATAAAATTATTGGAAGAATAAATATTGCTTATTTGTTGAATAATTTATTTGCAGATTGACCTACATACATAACATCACGCTATATCCTATTAAATGGTGTAGCGCGAACCTCAAAATCATTTATAAAACATTTACTCATTAAATTCATCAAATAATCAGTCCTCGTTAAACATTCTGATCCTAACACATCACCCTCACTTCAACCACATTCATAGATCCTTCCATATAAAGCTCGTCTGACAAGATCAATATTTATGTACATTTTAATGTTCATTTTTTAGTACATTTTCCATGTGCCTACATTTTCATTGAAGACAAAAATCCTGTATGCAACGACGTCAATTTTCTGCTAGATACGCATGCGCATTTCGATCCATTTTGAAAATATGTCGGTATTGAACTAGGGTCTTTGTGTCAGAATCAAAATTATAATTTATATATGGCAGTTTTAGTGGCATACAAGCAAAGCATATTTTTGTAATTCTCTAGTAAAACGGACACCCGTTGCCGAGGCTACCACATTTTGATTAAATAATGATATAAATAGAAAAAATGAGGTTCATGGTTTCAACAGATTCAACACAGTTTGACGTTTTAACAATATTCCATACCTCAGACAAAACATTACTAAACGGAGAACAACGACGTTTGTTGTGAAGTAGAATGGGTTAGAATAACTTGTGCGCGGCAAAGAGCTAGTACAAGTTGGTGTTATGCAGGTTGCATTTTTGTTGATGACAGTTATCAAACGCGAGCATTTTATTTATTTAAATACAAAAGTGCGTATACAAAACACTTAAATAAATAAATAAATATATCATCACGCCTTATACCCATTACTGGGTGTGGCACTCTGCTAAAGCAGATCTCGGTAAGTGATATATTTTGCGCGTGAAGGGCGGTTACCAGTCGTCAAATCACGGCCCCCAAACATGTTAGTGGTGGAGGAGCCACAGGGATAGCTTTTTCAAATTATGAAAATTTGTCGCTTGTGGAAATCGAACCAAGGACCTCAGGATCCACAGGCCGACTTCATACCACTGTGCTAGCCATCCCAACTTAATTTGTCAAAAATTAATCTTTACTTTGATGTATGAAAAGTAAGTAATTGAATATAAAAATAATTACACAAATGTTTGCAACTTGCATAGCATCAAAGTGTACTCGCTCCTTGCCCCGCGCACCCGCCTCACCCACAAGTTACTCCAACTCTTTCTCCTTCACAACACTGCATTGACTTGAATACGGCGGACTTTGTCTAAGGTATGTTTTGTCTGAGGTTTTGTCTTAGCTCCATGCCATGCGCTGCGCGCCGCTTATTTGCGCATTTAATTGAAGGAAATATTGAAGAAGATAGGATCGGTTCTATTTTTTCATTGACATTAAAATTTAAGGAAACATTGATGTGTCGAGCAAGTATAATACGTTCAATTTTTTACTTTGTAAAAAATTTACATTGAAAATGTATATAAAAATTGATCGTGTCAGACGGGCTTAAGTTATCCCATAGAAGTATCAGCACTCATACAAGAATCCCTCGACGAAATCCAAAACTGGGCTAGAGCATGGAAAATTAAAATAAACGAAAACAAATCGACACATGTAGTCTTTACAAACAAAAAAGTAACATGTCGACAAATTCAAATAAATAACAAGAACCTGTAAACAAAAGAAGAGGCAAAATACCTAGGAATCCTCCTAGATAAAGGATTAGTATGACCTAGGAATCCTCCTAGATAAAGGATTAGTATGGAATAAACACTTGAAAAACAAAAGAAAACAACTAGATATGACCGTAAAGAAAATGTACTGGCTCTTAGGACGCAAATCGCAATTATCAGTAGAAAACAAACTCTTAATCTATAAAGTCATAATTATTCCAATTTGGACATATGGAATACAATTATGGGGATGCGCCAAAAAGTCCAATGTCAATATAATTCAGCGATTCCAAAACAAGACCCTACGTATGATCCTAGACGCCCCATGGTACGTCAGCAACCATACAATACATAAGGACCTGAAAGTCAAATATGTTCACGAGCAAATAAAAATATTCGCTTCCAAGCACGAAGATAAGTTGTACGACCACCCAAATGAACTTGCACTGAACCTCCTAAACAACGAGGACGACCCCAGACGCTTGAAAAGGACAAAACCGTTAGACTTAAAATACCTGTGATAAACATACTGTAAATGTAAATTAAAAGAGGAAACTCCGCTGGGAATTAACCTCACACATATTATATTAAATTACATCAAATTTGCTGGTTGGCTTATAACAGGCCATTTGTAAATGTACTCAATTGTCAAATAAAAAAAAAAAAAAAAAAACTTTGTAAAAAATTTACATTGAAAATGTATATAAAAATTGATCGTGTCAGACGGGCTTAAGTTATGTTTCGTCTCGTTTCACGGCAACGCTTCAAGCGAATTACGCAAAGTAACAATATTAAAATTTGGTCATAAATGCGATATAGGAAAAATTAAATACATGTTACAATGTAATACATGTCTTTCAATAAACTATTACAGATGAAGTACGATTACCAGCCGTCAAATCATATTTCCCAAACAGTTAATAGCAAAAGAGCTACAGGAATAATTTAAATTTACACTAAATCTGTTGTCAGCTATTGGATTCAAACTCTGGTGTCCAATATAAATCATAATAATTTAAAATAAGTTTTCCTTTTTCATACTTTATATTCAAAATGCATCATCTCAATAAACTCGTCGGATTGTTTAATAAAAAAGCAATAACACTCATCAAAAATTTTCTTCGTATAATTGAAATTGAAACTGACATTCCTAGCAGACTACAGAACAGAACAAATCATTCAATTACATTCAATTTAAAAAGTGTGAACATATATTTATTTCCCATTGTTGGTACATTCAGACACGATCAAAGATTATTACCTTTATTAAAACAATAAAGCAATGTTTACACGATATCAATGCGCTGTTGTTTGTATATACTTACACAATATTTATTTTTCTTCTTGTGTATTGAGTTTCCAAACATTATTAAGCAGGCTGCGGTTTGAGTGCAGTCAACTTGCGGTATGATTACTGTATATCTTTGTATCAGTGTCGCCCAAAATGTTTTGTATTTGTATAGTACCTTCAGCGATCATTTAAACAAATGATTTTTAATATCCCTCTATAAACACTAATCGTTGCTATCGTATTTTTTTTTACTTTACAATTTGCTTTTTGATTGATTTGGAAGAAACTATGTCTATTTATTTTTGATAAAAAATACATAAATATGTAAATAAAGATTGAGTATGTAATACAGAGTGATCAGAAGGAAGTGTTCAGTTGGCAACAAAAAACAATACTTGAAATTGGTTAGACTGATATACAGGATGGTCCATTTAAAGTGTTATCAGGAAATATCTCGGAAACTATAAATTTTACGCAAAAATGACCTAGACGAAAAACAATCGTACAAAAGGGGGCCATAATAACGAAATATTGGTTTTGTCCTAGATCGCGCTGTTGTCGCTAAATCATGGTTAACTCAATTTTTTAAAATGAAAACTCCTATTTTTATTAAAGAATCAGATTCCTCGTTAAAAAAAAGAAGAATTTATTTAGTTCACTTTTTCGTCAGCATGATAGATGACGCTGTAATCGCGAAAAATTATGTTGCTTTCGGACGTTCCTGTATTAGAGCTAATGCTTAATTTAATTAAAATCTAAAATAAAATGCAATTTAAATTTACATCATATGATTTTAGACAGAATGTAAACAATCAGATGAACCATATTTTATAAAAATGGCAATTGAATGTAATGAGACTATTTGTGATTTTAGATGTGCGTTAGTGGATGCGCTTGCACGCACACAAACAAAAACTAACAAACTCACAAACAAATTCACACGCACACAAACTCAAATAATACACACACACAGCCGCGCGCATAAGCTTTAATACAGGAACGTCCGAAAGCAACATCATTTTTCGCGATTACAGCGTCATCTATCATGCTGACGAAAAAGTGAACTAAATAAATTCTTCTTTTTTTTTAACGAGGAATCTGATTCTTTAATAAAAAATAGGAGTTTTCATTTTAAAAAATTGAGTTGACCATGATTTAGCGACAACAGCGCGATCTAGGACAAAACCAATATTTCGTTATTATGGCCCCCTTTTGTACGATTGTTTTTCGTCTAGGTCATTTTTGCGTAAAATTTATAGTTTCCGAGATATTTCCTGATAACACTTTAAATGGACCACCCTGTATAACTTATTTTCTATTGAAAGTAACATCTGAATATTTAAATTAATAAAAATTATTGCTTCCTTTACCCACATTCTTTCATTTCTCAACATTACTCACTGGGTATATCTATCAATGAACATATTTGTATTTATTATAAAAATGACATATCAAATACAGAGTGATTAAAATAATTTGATTCAGTTGGCAATAAAAAAAACCTACTTGAAATTGGTAAGCCTGATATATAAATTCATTTTCTGTTGTTGACAATGACATTTGAAAATGTAAATTCAAATTTGAGTCAAAATCCCTATTAGCTGTCAGACTCCTGACATAATCTATTTGTATTTATTAGACATGTCAAATAGTATTTCCGTCTTTACCTGGCGTTGTGCCAACTGTGGAATAAAAAGATCGCCAGAATTTTATTACCAACTGTAACAATTTCTTTGGAAACCATAGAAACACAAAATAATTGCAATAATTTTATATGAGCTAAGCATTGACAGCACCGAACAAGTAACCATAGAAGAACGGACAGCTATAACAAAAGATTGTTACGCAGTTACTGGTGACATCTCTTGTTGCCCCATGAAATTATTATTAAAAATACCGATAATATAGAATACATATTTCTCATTCTCATGATCGTAACAACTAAAATATTTCAAAATTATTAAAATCAAAATATATTACAAAACAACAAAAACAAACAATTAGTAAAAAGCTAGTTTTATTGAATAATATTTAAAATATTAAATAAACACGTACTAGTATGCAATACAAATAAATATGAATAATATACATTTTCCTCTTCTTATGCACACACTCATTTATCATTTCGCTACTTCCTTCAGTATCCGCAATCCTTATATGTTGCTGTTATTGTTATTATTGATAGAGATGTGATATTTTCATCCCGAATTGTTGAAAATGAATTTATATTTACTAAAAAATAATTTTCATAATTATAAAAGTTTCAAATTTCACAATATTGTATTAATTACTTATATTGGGCAATATGTGGAACAGCCCCAATATTTAATTTTTTTATGATGTGAATCGATACTATCAATTTTGCAAATGAAGACTACATACGACATTGTGCTTAAGAGTACTACTATAAGGCACATCAATTAAATAATTTCTATTATTATTGTTTTCCAGCAATGTTCTTCGTAATAAATTATTTCGTGGTAAAACATGGAAAAACACATTCTTACAATTTTTATTTTCTACTACAATGTGGTACCAGACACGCCTAAAATTATAAAATAGTATAAAATTAAATATAAAATTATAAAAGATACCTACTCACCATTACATATAGATTGCAATAATGACGATAGATATGTTTATTATTTACAAATTTTACTTGTCAAAAAATAAAACATCGTTTGTCAAACATTTAAATATGTTTCCCAGTCAACCATTTAAATTTAACCTACTATGATTCCTGTTATTAATTTTAAATTGATTTAGTTCATTTGGGGCAGCAAGAGATGGCATTAAAAATCGCGTAACAGGGTAACTAATGCAGCTGTCCAGGCCCTGATTGACAGCTAAAGTAACAGATTTATATTTGACATTTTTAGAATTAGACAACTTAACAACTTCACAAAAAATATCCCCAAAAAAAGGGTGTACAAAAATGAATTTATACACAAACGGGCCGAAATTAATATGCTTTAGCCATGAAAAGCGGGCTTAAACACTTGTTTTTGGCCCTGGAGCCTAATAAAATAATTTCCTATGGATACAAAAAAAAAATATCATCACGCCTTCTACCCATTACTGGGTGTGGCAGGGTTCTCTGGATCCACAGGCCGACTTCATACCACTGAGCTAGCCACCCCATAAAATGCCAATTTTTGTTTATTGTGAATATTTCATTTCATAAAATGTCATTTTGACGTATAACATATGGACATATTTTAATCTTTTGAACATATAATTAAATGTTATTTTGTTGTACATAAAATATTGTATGTACCACGGATGAAATTAGCGTTTCCGACCCTGAGCATATTATTAACCCTTTGCGCCTTGCGCCTCGTGCTAATAATCATGAACGGGCCAGAAACGCCTGTTTTCACCATTGATACATAAATAACTATTTCTAGCACTGTTCCACAATAGTATATTGAAGAGCTAGTTTCATAAGGCAATCTGTTAACATATGTGTACCTTATGAAACGTGTACTTTGAATTATTTTTTCTATTGAGGTAATTTTACAGAGTGATAAAAAGGGATTGTTGCAGTTGGCAATAAAAAAAACTACTTGAAATTGGTAAGTCTTCATATTCATTTCCTGTTGTTGACAGTGACATTTAAAATTTAAATTAGAGTACATTTATTATTACATTTATTTCTAAAGTATTTCTATTACTCTAAAAGTCAAAATTCTATTAGCAGTCAGACTCCTGACATAACCTATTTGTATTTATTTGAAATGTCAAATAGCATTTCCGCCTTTATCTGACGTTGTACCAATTGTGGAATAAAAAGATCTCTGGAATTGTATTGCCAACTATAACAATTCCTTTTGATCACCCTGTATAATTGTGTTAGATTTTTAAAAACTGCGATTTTGTCAAAAATATAAGTTGGTGTTTTTTATTATTCGTGTTGGTAGCGCTTCTCATAACACTGATAATTGAAATATCATATTTTTTGACAATTAATCAACATTTTTTCGATATTGTAAATGTTTTGAATTTTACCTGATTTTAGTATATTCTGTTAGTAATATTTCAACACCGACAATTTACAATTTTGAGGTTATGTGTCATTCATCTGTCAGATTTAAGAGCATTCATACCACCCCTTCAAAATAAAAAGCGCCAAAAACAGTGCGCTTATAGATCTCCTTAGCAACGTGTTTATAGTGCATAGAGCTATAAGAACACTGAAATAGAAAAAGTTCGTTTTGTAAACGCGATGTAGGAAAACGTTTCTAATGATTTGAACCTCAAGTGCACAGTAGCTCTCATACTTTATCCTACAAATTAAATAGAAATTAAGTTCAAACGATGCATAATTTCAGTGCATCAACATTTCTCTTATTTTATAACAACTTTTTCAACAAACAAGTAACAGATCAGGCAGGTGTACCATCTAGTACCACGGTACTAGTTAGCAAATTCGCTTATTATTTTTATTATTATTATTTGCGGAGAAACAAGGAACACGTATTCCAAGCTACTTGGCTGTATTATTTGTGAAATAATGCATCTAAGTAGAGATAAGTGGTGAAGAAATACGATGAGTGTTTGATGATAGAGGCAGTGATACATACAGAGCGGTATTAAGGAGAATCAGTGCATGGAAATTAGCCAATTTATATCTGATGCTACATAATTATGTTAAGTGGTGAATGTGATATGCAAGGAATTTAAATTAGATGATTAGAAATCAATCATTTAAGGCTAATCTATAGAGAGTGCTATTTTAAAAAAGTAATAGATTTTTTTTTTGATTAAGGGCCGAGGTATTCTCCTCCTAATAATCTAGCTAATAGTTATTAGCAAAATAAATTATTTATTAGGAAGATATTTATTTTTGAGATATCCAGTTCAGTATCGCAAAGAATAGACAAGCGTGGAAAAATTTTATTATTATTTTTTATTTTTATTTTATTTTAAGTTGAAATGCATTGTATTTATTATTGGAAAACTAAAGTTGAATTGTAACACTGATATATAAATGTTAAAACCCTACACCGAAAGATAAATGGGAAATAGATTATATATATATATATATATATATATATATATATATATATATATATATATATATAAAGAAATTATTTTGACAGATTATACGTCAAATATTTGTTTAATTTTGTTTCAATTCCATGGCTATCGATAGTTTTGAGGCTATTTTTGTCATTTTCAGATCTAATTTGTGCCGTTACAAAGCATGCAAAATTAATTTTGTTTATTGGTTTAGATGCAGGATTTTTTGCCCTAAAACTTTTATTCGAGGCTTTTTTATTTAAAATATTTAGGGAAGCAGGAAATTATAAAATTGTTATTTTACATGTTAAATCCCTATGTTCGAGAGTTGCGTTCACCATCCTGTATTTATATATATATATATATATATATATATATATATATATATATATATATATATATATATATATATATATATAAAAGGAAAATTTGTCATATTTTATAAAATAAATATTTACTTAATAATTATAATTGATAATATTAATAATTATATAATAATTAAACTTAAAGCTTAAATAACTCTTAAGCCAATAGATTTAGCGAAAAATCATAAGAGAACTTTTTTGTAGAGCGTTGAATTTACAATAAATATGACACAATTAATTACTTTTGATTCATTTATGGCAGAGTTATGGAATTCTAAAGAACAAATGAAATTTTCTCCATGTTATTTCTATGAGAAACTTAGGTTGGAGCGCGGACTATCTTAAAGTTAATATTAAGAGCTAAAATTTTCAGGCAATTTTTTTTTATTCATTTGGAAGCATTTGAGCCCCAGGGAGCAAAGAAATTCGGATACATCCATATTAAGGACCACCCTAATATATATATATATATATATATATATATATATATATATATATATATATATATATATATATATATATATATATATATATATATATATATATATATATATATCCAGTTAAATTTATTCGTCTTCTTGTTATTAGGTACCTAATAAATAAATAAGCCCAAATTGCAACACTGTTCATCTTTTAGAGAGAGAGAATGTTAAGAAAATAATTAATTAGAAAGAAATACTAAACTTGTTTATGACGTTTAATAAATGTATGATTGTAATTTTGTTTCTACCTCCTTAATTTTATTATAACTATCAAAATGTCAGGAGAACGTGCAAGATCTGTATTTTTTTCTATAAATGAAGTCAGATTATTAGTTGAAGTAGCTATAGAAAATAAAAATATAATAGAAAATAAACAAACAGACGCAGTGAATTAGAAGCAAAAAAGCGAAAAGTGGAAAATAATAGCGACAAGATTTAATTCGTGTTCTTGTACAATTCATCGAGATTCAATAACCTCTGAAATATGATTGTGTTAAACGCTATATTAATAATAAGAATTCTGCGAATAAATTGGAAATATCTGTATTCTGTATCTTTTCACATACAAAATCTATTAACAAACTAGATATTATGCCATCTATCAAAATTGTCAATTTTATTTCCAACATGTAACATTGTGAGGCTGTCCAATATTAATTATTTACAAATTCTCCATTTCAAAAAAAGAATAAAATATATCATTACGCATTTTATCCATTACTGGGTGTAGCACTCGCCGTAGCAGATCTCGGTAAGTGATACATCTATGCACGTGAAGTGGGGTTTCAAATCTGCTAAACACGACTCCACAATGATGACCTCGTAATAAAAAACAAAAGATTCAATTGTCATGTCAATTTATACATAAAATAAAAATATATTTTTTAACACTGTATTAATTTCTTATTAGAAAGGTATATCTAATAATACAGTGTTAAAGGTATATCTGCAAATAATATATTTATATAGGGTTATCATTGATATTTTAGATAATTCTTGATTAATTGGATGAAATTATACAGAGATATGAAATGGGGTAGGTGGCTCAGCTGGCCTGTGAATTTGAGAACCCCGGTTCGATTCCCACAGTCAACAAACAATTATCACCACATTAAAATTACCCCTGTGGCTCCTCCTCCACTAACATCTTTGGGGGCTGTGATTTGACGACGGGTAACTGTACTTCACGCGCATAAATATATCACTTACCGAGATCTGCTTCGGCAGAGTGCCACACCCAGTAATGGGTAAAAGGCGTGATGATATATTTATTTTTATTTATATTTTTATTTGTTACTCTACACACAGGAACTTAATCCCAATTACGGTAAAAGGGGCTTACGAGTACAGCTTAGAGTGCAATCCATTGAGTTAGAATTATATTTTGTGTATATAAGTAAAAGTCAACAAGATTATTTTATTTTTCATTAATACTTTCTGTTTCTATATACATTCAGTAATACATTTTTTTCTGAAACAGTCAAGAAAGTGCCTACTTTTCTGACCAGTATTGGTATGGAAAGTAGATTTTCATCAAAACAGTCAAGTAAAGTACGTATCCAAGGTTACAACAAAAATAACAGTCTGGTAAAGTGCAAAACAGTCTATTTTACCTGACTGTTTTGTATTTCACCTGACTGTTTTTTGTTGTTGTAAACTTGGATACGTAATCTGCTGTCAATACAATTTATATCAAAAAAATTAAATACTTTTAATTATTAATGATTAATTATTGATTAAATTAAACGGTTTTAGAAAAAAAGTATACATTATACGTCACGAAAGTGTTTTTACTTGGCTCAGCGGATTAAAATACTCGGCCAGCGGCCTCCAATTTCAAACAACCGCTTCGTCAAGTAATATACCACATTCCTGACTTATTATGTAATATACTATTTTTTGAAACCGGCAAGAAAGTGCGTACTTTCCTGACCAGTATTTGTATGGAGAGTAGATTTTTACCAATAGACCACAGGTGTGTGACGTCATCAAATTTAGATGTGCTCCGTAACTGTCAAACGAGTGACTCTCACATCAGTATTAAATGTACGATTTAGACTGTATAGATAGAATATATTTTTAACAAGTATATGTGCATATAATTACAAAAGTGACATGTTTCTTTTCTGTGCATCATTTTATGCGTGACAAAGTGTGTGATTTATTTTATCAAGTGAAACGTAATTTGAAGATTGTGTCGCGAGTGTTTACTTTTACAATTTTATACTGTTTATATATTTAATATATAATAATAATAATAATAAGACTTTTATTTGGCAATAATTCAGCCGAAGCTGTTCTACCATATAACCTTTACAATAGTACAAAAATACAATTACAAAAATAGAAAGTATAAGAAACTCGTATAATATAGACTAATAGTATAAAAAGTAGTAAGTAACATATGAATTATTAAGCAATTACATAAACTAATGATAATAAAATACAAAGAAAAGAGAATAACATGTGTGAAAAATTCAAGATTTTAGATAAATGAACTGCCTTCAGAAATTAATAATTGTTTAAATTTCACAGAAAATGTAGCTGGCTTTAGTAGTAGTAGTGGTGCATGAATTTTATTGAGAATAGTAGGAACAAAATTACTAAAAGTTTTTTTTAAAAAGAGCTGTATTATGTTTGGGTATGTGATAGTGGAGATTATTTCTTAAATTACGTTGATGATGTTGAGTCCGAATTGACAATTTATTAAATAAGTAAGTAGGTGATTTGTTCAGAACGACACGATGAGCTAGACACGCAGCATGTAACAATCTCGTCTTATTCATAGTAAGCCATCCTAATTCATTTATATATGCCGACGTGCTCTCCCCTCTTCTTAAACCAAAAATGAAACGTACACAACAGTTTTGTACTTTCTGTATTCGACTGACATCATGAGAGGTAATAAGTGGTCCGTAAATAGTATCGCAGTAATTAAATACAGAAAGCACTAGACTATTGGACAAAATTACTCTGTTGTGTTTAGAGAGAACAAATCTATTCATATATAAAGATTTTAGAGCCAAGAAGGCTTTTCTGATTAGAAGAGACACATATTGAGAAAATCTAAGTCTGCAATCAAGAAAAAGTCCCAGATTTCTACAAGTTTCAGAAATGTCAATCTTGATGTTATTGATGGTAACATTAATCATTTTACTTTGCAACAGTTTATTTCTAGTTCTATCATTACCGAATAACATAACCATAGATTTTGACGCATTCAACTTGAGGCAATTTTCCGAACTGTATGTAGATATTGCTTCCAGATCATTGTTTAGTTTCTGAGTAGCACTAGCAACATCATTTTCGTCAAAAGATATATAAATTTGCGTGTCATCAGCATACATATGGATATTGCTGAATTTCACACGTGTTGACAGATCAAAAACATAAATGGAAAATAAAAGTGGGCCTAAAATGGAGCCTTGAGGCACGCCCTTGTCTAAAGCTGCACAACTGGATCTGATGTTATTAATGTCAACTAACTGATAGCGATTAGTGAGATAGCTGCGGACAAATTCAATGCTAGAATCACTAAAACCAATATAATGCAATTTAGATAAAAGAAGTTCATGATTGAGCGTGTCAAAAGCTTTGCTGAAATCAAGAAGGGCCAAAAGCACCATACGCTTATTATCAACTTCATAGATAATATCATCAAAAATATGTTGCAAAGCAGTTGTAGTACTGTAACCCTTCCTGAACCCAGATTGAATATTCGGCAAAATTCCAAAATTATTTAGATAAGACACGATCTGATAATGAACAATTTTTTCCAATATTTTTGACAGAGTCGGTAGAATACTTATTGGCCTTAAGTCATCAAATGACGAAGGATTTTTACATTTAGCTATTGGTTTAACCACAGCTTGCTTCCAAAGATCAGGAACAGCATTATTAAGAATACATTCATTTAAAATATGTGTAATTTGCAAAACAATATCAGGAAAGATTAGAGTAAGCATTTTTAAATTAATACTGTCAACACCCGTAGAATTAGACTTTAAGGAATAAAAAACCTTCGCAATTTCATCCTCAGTCACAAGAGAAAAAGAAAAACAAGTATCGTTACTAAATAATTTATGTGACTGATAGAAATGTAGTAGAGAATTATCAGGGTATGAGACAGGAATAGAATTTATGAAGTGTGAGTTAAGCAAATTTACATCGGCTAAGTTATTAGAAATATCATGGGTTGGTTTCATGTTAATGTTGAATTCCTTCAATGCTTCCCAAATATTATTACGACTGGTCTTTTTTAATTTGAATTCAAAATATGCTTTTTTCTCCTTCTTAATTGCATCAGCAGTGACATTTCTTAACATTTTATAATAATTCCAGTGAGCAATAGATTTTGTTCGATTAAATTGCGAATAAGCGTTATTTCTGAACTTGATCATTGTTTTTATTGCATCAGTAATCCATGGAGATGGTTTATGTTTAATTCTAATTGTTTTTATAGGAACATACTCATCAATAAATGAAAGAATAACAGTGTTAAAGAATAAT
Source organism: Pterostichus madidus (assembly GCA_911728475.2). Taxonomy (NCBI): domain Eukaryota; kingdom Metazoa; phylum Arthropoda; class Insecta; order Coleoptera; family Carabidae; genus Pterostichus; species Pterostichus madidus. The sequence goes on from OU452315.1 coordinate 13,190,999, forward strand.
AATTTTTCATCCACATTCCCACAAGTATAAAAATAATGCCAATCAAAGCTACTCAAACGGAAATGAAGATGATCAATATTAACACTTGCAAAATCCCTATAAAACTTCACATTTTGAATTATTTATAGGAAAGTGTTTTTACGTGACTCAGCAGATTAAAATATTCGGCCTGCAGCCTCTTAATCACGTAAAATATTACTTTTCTGACTTATTACGTAATATACTATTAAATCCATTCTCAGATGCAGTAAGGTATAGACAAGTATACTTTCGATACCAAACCAAACCTTCCCCACTCCCCACCACTTCTCCTCATCGATACAACCCTTGACGTGACATATGGATGCTTTTACCTGCACAACTCACCATCGCTGTTCCCGTAATCAATACCTAGATCTACCTCAGCCTTCTGCGCACCTAACATCCTAGTATATGCCTTTGTGACAACAATATCATGACTTCGTGCCGTCCTAGAGTTGTATAGACGTGCTCGTGTCCAAGTGTTGACTGCAGATCATTAATCAAGCTATCTAATAGCCAGCGAAGGCACGGCGCTGGAAGTGGGAAGATAAGACGGTGTCGGCTGGTTTTACACTGTCGGTTTGTTTGTGGTTATACTTGCCAGGTTTCAGCATTTTTATGCATGTTGTGTCGTGTGCAATCGTTAAGTTCATCTAAGGTTGACCCAGATCGGAGATAAGGGTAATGTGCATTCTGTGGAGTTGGTGTTGTATGATGGGAAGTTATTTTGTGGTGGTGGAATTTGAGATCATAAAATTTTATTTTTATGGGGATAGAGTAGTGTGATAAGCATCTGTGTTTGATTTTGAAAAGTTTGATAAATCGTATTATTTGGAAGAGATGCACAAATTGAAAATAGGATTAAATAAATGTATACCGATAAAATAGTATATTAAGGTAGTTCTAGCGTGAAAAAAGTTTTTATAGATTGAATGAAACTCGGCGCACTTAAACATGCCCACGTCAACAACTGAATTGCTGAAGATGGCCATACTGGCACTACCATCACTAATAAAAACACATCAATACTAACGCTGCGACTAATTTGCGAATAATCGCTTGGAATGCAAATTTAAATGCTTCGAAACCATGTTAAACCACACAAATGAAGATGTACGGACAGCCGTTCAGTACGATGAATACGCACCGGCGAAGTACCGACGCCAGAAACATGCACTTAGTGCAGCCCTATGCAACTTTGTATATAAGCGCAGTTAGTAGACGTCCAGCTTTATGTCATTCGCGCGCATGACTTTGAAAGAGAGAGATAGCTTAAAGAGGCCGGCATTTAATCAACGCCATATGAACGCAGGTTACTTTTTTCAATCATTAGTGTTGTTTGGTGATAAATAGTTATAAACAATTAGTTTGCAATAGGTCGTAAGTGTTTTGCGTCCAATTGTACCAGCGGGTATGACTCAAATCATGACAAAATATCTTTGTTTCGTGCTCCAAAAGAGCAGTTGGAAATTTGGAAAAAAGTAGTAATATGAGCAGATATATATATATATATATATATATATATATATATATATATATATATATATATATATATATATATATATATATATATATATATATATATTATATTGCTTGTAAACAAAGAAAATGTATGTCACATAAAAGAAGCGGTATTAACAAATGTTAAAAGTCGTGGTTTCTTAATCCACCCAAATATAAACATATTTAGATTATCCAAATATATTCAAGATAAATTAATATTATATATAGATAAACCTCGTGTATATGAAGAAACAGTGTATTCTGTAATTGAAAATTATGCATTCTCTTTCTCTTGTAGAGATCACAAGAAAGAAATAATATCTGTTTTTGTCCATGAATTTATTTTAATGCGCTTGAAGCAATATTTTAAACAGAATCAAAATAATATCAAATCTCAGTGTAAGGAAGATCTAAAAATCTAAATTAAGAAAGAATTGAAATATTCAGTTCGATCTGTTTTTATTATTATAAAATTATAAAATATATTGTATAAGTACAAAAATATTAATTAAGAAAAAATTGAAATATTCGGTTCTATCTATTTTCTTTATTATTTTCTAAATAAAATGTCCTATTTACATTATATAAATTTTACCATTTTGTATTTTAAAATTAAAATATTTATGCCAATTTTACACTTGTGTAACTTGTCATGGTGTAGTTAAATAGCAAAAATGTACTACTAAAAAAATGTGTTTATATATGGTTTTACGTATTTATATTTGTCAAGCTAAACCTGATATAATTAAAGAAAAGTGTGTCTTTAATTTTAAATAATTGCAAATAACATTTTTTAAAGTAATTAGTTCTAAAAGTAAGAAAAACATGAATAGACTCGTAAGCACCCATGCATTCGCCAGACTCTTTTTCCTGTCGCACTCACTTTTTTGTCGCTCTTTTTCTACAACATTTCTGCGGATGCTTTACCCGCAAGACTCGCCTGTCCTTCAATATAATAGTTCGTGACTTAGTGACTTATAAGTGTACATAATTGAGATGACATCAGCCAAATCTGGCTAACAAGATAAAACTTAAAAAAGTGATGCACAAGAAAAATTGCCAGGAGAAAGAGAGCCGAAGGCTCAGAATCCTTATATGTGATACTAATATGGACTTAAACATGCGATAGTCATACGCATCCTGTTAAAATATGAAACACATTCATTGTCTGTGAACAAATATATTCGCACATATTTGGTTTCATTTGAAAAACTAGTATGATGTTCTAGAACTACCCATGTATATTGTATCAGAAGGAGAAAGTTTTTTATCGGTTAGTAATGGATATATAGCCATGCAAAGCCTTGTTTTTATCGAAAAATTAAGAATCCCAATTTATAATGGCAACACCACACGGTGGTATGGTATTTGAAAATTCACTAGACCAACAACCTGTTAACAATTCATGATATTAAAATCATAATAGGTATAAAATACTTATTTTATTCAATTTTTATATTTTTTTGATCGTCAGTTTCGCCACTCGAAAATCGATGGCGCCACCGTCACACTAGTACATGGCCAACTTCATTGAATTGCGCTACGCTTATTATGGCCGTTTCATTTCATCATTTTGCCATATAAAAATTTGTCGTGAGTTTTTTACAGTTTTGGTACGTCAAGTAATGCCATCTAGTGCTTTTTATTTCAATTAAAGGAAAATGACAACGCTGTCAATTTATAAAATATTTGATAACTGAAGTTTATGTGATCAAACCAAACACATTTAATGGAACTGGGTATTTTATTTATACATTCAATATTATTAAATATTATGAGTAGTATTCTGAGCTTTCGACTAAAGTGACTAGCTAGTCTAGACTAAGTGAATTTAATTTGACAACGTAGCATTATCTGTCACTTCAGGTAAATGATGCCGCCATATTGTCTACCTATTTAAAAATTTTGGAAGTGTTTATAGGTCAAAAGAATGAAGTATTATTGAATTATTAGTGCCTACGGTTAGTATTTTACTGTAAAGATCGTATGATAATAAATATATAATGACTAGGCTTGTTTTTAGGATTTTTTCAATCAATGCAATCGGCAGTATTTTCAAATTTAGTTACGACGTATCTCGTCAGAGGCGCTAGTTGACGTACCCGCTCTGTAAATTTGAAACTAGGAATTTTAATGACATATGAAACGGCCATAATAAGCGTAGCGCAATTCAATGAAGTTGGCCATGACTAGTATTACCTTAACTGCCTATGCCAACATTTACGTGGGACACACGGTATATATGAATATAATTTAATTACTTTTCTCTAGACGTTCAATTACGCGCCGAGCGCGGAATTCATATTTTGGCCACAGACGCTTATGGAAGAAGATACGGTGAGCCAGCGCATATGCAGTGGTATATTTTGACGTTTATAAACATAACCTTAAATTGCTGTATATCTAATCTGTACACAACTAATAAAAAGAACCGAACAAAGTAAAATATATCGATAAATGGTTTTATTTTAAGAGTAAATGAAATACATCATATTTATTGTTTGTGTATATTATTAATACAGTTGTTACAGTTGCTTATATTGACATAATGTAAAGTGGAAACTTTTGTGCTGTCTAAAGAAACATTGATTTCTTCCGTACCTGTTCATATTATTAACAGTAATATTATTGACAACAATTTCGGAAGCTTTAGAAGTACCAGCAGCAGGTTGATTGTCATTGTCGAAATTAGATCCAATGTAGTATGATCCGGAGCTTCAATTATCTATGGAAGTGTTAATGATAAAGAAGAATCACTCAGTGTACTATTCCAATCAAGACGATTTTGAAGAAATTATCTTGACGTTAGTGAAATATTTTTAAATAACGTAGAACAATGTGCAAGCAATCAACAAACGAACCATAGCAACGCCGTAAAACATCATTCTCGTGTAATATCATTAAAAGGCTATAGCCGGGCAAGATGGTCAAATCTGCCCCCCAAAGGAAATCACATGGGGATATGATTTCCATCTTATTTACACGAAAGTAGAATAATAATAATAATTTAGATTAAGGTAAATCAAAATATTTATTGAAATTATTGTCGAGGTCGTGAACCTGATAAACTTCCTATAATTAGTGCTTTGTGTGTAAACAATGTTAGTTATTCGGCGAACACGCAATTAGTTGCAAGTGACCAGTGACAAGTTGCAGACGAGACAAAAGTTATTCCTCCGGGTTTAGAAACTGAAAATCCAAGGTATGTAAATAATAATAATAATAATAATCTAAATTATTGAGATTTGTGATTTTTTTCAATCAATTTCCATTGTCATATGGAATGGAAATCACAGTTTTAGAACCCAAAATACGGTTTTTAATTTTTTTCGGTTGGTCGCACCAACTGGAAAAATCTGAAAAAAATACCTCTTTTAAAGAAAATTGGTCAGAAAATTCTACTTTCGTGTAAATAAGATGGAAATCATATCCTCATGTGATTTCCTTTGGGGGCAGATTTGACCATCTTACCCGGCTATAGCCTTTTATAAATTTGGATAATATTTTAGTGATTTACTAAATCGCACAGTTGTAGGAAAAATGTTGTTTATAACACGTGCCGAAAAAGGTTACATGCTCGTGCAGATTTCCGCACTCGGCAGTTAAATTCTTCACTTGCACCTAACAAGCCTTTTTCGGCACTTGTTATAAAAATAACTATTGTACCAATCTGAATATGTATACAGATTAGATTTTAAGGAATTACTCATATATTATTTACACTTTCTGCATGAAACAAATTAAAATACAAAATTTCAAAAAAAAACCATATTATTTCTTTTATTACAAGTATAAGGATTTTAAACCTACGGTTTCATTGATCGCCATAATTTATCAAGTAGTATTATAACAAAAATTTAAAAAATAATGGTATAGGAGTTCATTACAAAAGGTACATTTGTCATGTAGCTGTACCCTGCTTGGTCTAATATATGTGACACTGTATACTCACTATACTATTACAGCTGAGAATGATGCTCATTGAGATCAGTGAGCTGTGAACTGGAATACGATCAGATCGGTTGCGTTTCAGTATCCATTGTTACATAGTGGTTGACTGGTAAGAAAATCGAAGGGTGCGAATTGAATTTGATGCTGGTGTGGATTAGGCGGATCCAGGATAAAACTAATACGATAAGCGGTGCTGACATATGTCTAATATTAGAGGGATGAATAGTTGGACAGTTAGCGTATTGTGTTTCGTTTAGTCGCTTAATGTTATATAGTCTATTCAGTGAGAGTTTGCAGTGTGTTTGTATTGTATTGGGATATTTAACTATTAAGAGATGGTGTTGATGACGATATGTGAAACTTGAGACAAAGGTACACTTTCAGTTGGTCGTCATAAGCTTACCATTGCTGTTACTTAGATTTATTTGTTTTTTCTTTTATTTTGGATTTGAGGAGCGATTTGGAATACAAAGAAGCAGAACAAGTTAAAAATAGAGGTATTAAGAATAAATTAAGGAGCTATTTGAAATATAGTTCGTATCTCACGATTCTTGAGATACCAATGGTCATGGGCGTCCGCAGGGGGGGCAAGGGGGGGCGCTCGCCCCCTCTGGATTTTAACTAGGGTGATGACCACGACTCTCGAACATAGGACTTTAACATATAAAACTATAATTTAAAAGTTTTAGTGCATAAAATTCTGCATCTGAACCAATAAACAAAATTAATTTTGCATACTTTGTAACGACACAAATTAGATTTGAAAATGATGAAAATTGCCTCAAAACTATCGATAGGCATGAAATTGAAACCAAATTAAACAAATGTTTAACGTTTTATTTCTCAAAATAAATGAAATAATAAATAAAGAATTTATTCTGACAGTTTTGTCAGATTGAACGTCAAACATTTGTTTAATTTTGTTTCAATTTCATAGCTATCGATAGTTTTGAGACAATTTCAGTCATTTTTATATCTAATTTGTGCCGATATAAAGCATGCAAAATTAATTTCGTATTTTATGCCCTTATACTTTTATTTGAAGCTTTTTCTTTTAAATAATTAGGAAGCAGGAAATTTAGAACAATATGATTTTACATGTTAAAGTTCTGTGTTCGAGAGTCGTGATGTATATATAAATAAAATAAAAATTGAATTATAAGTTTGAAGATAATAAATTCAAGCCGAAACTGAATTTCCAGCAGTATTCTTATGGCCAGCTGGCGACATGTTCCCTATCGTAATGATTGAGTAATCTAAGTTTTAGTTTACACAGACATGAAATATTAGAAAATAAAAACGATAAAACTGCTAAATCGAAATTTATTGAAGAAATGGTGTCAATTTAAGGAAGAGTTATTCGAAAATTGTCTTTCCTCTTCAATTCAAACCCAGGCGACAAAGACTAGTAATTTATTTCACAAATTTAAATATTTTTTTATCCATTTGTTATGTGTATTTGTATTTATGTTATGTAAAAAAAATATTTTTGAAATTTATGTATCTATCTGAGAGTTTTTTGCGACTCGCCCCCTCCCCCCCCCCTGGAAAAATGTCTGTGGACGCCCATGCCAATGGTTAGGCTCGAAAACCGAACATTCTGTATACTTATGCCTCATCAGTAAAGTTAGACGTAAAGTAGTCAACATTACTAAAAAATTATACGTAAACAAATTTGATATTTTATATCTTTCAAACAGATAAATGCTGAATTACTGAAAAACTAAATTACATATTTAATAATATTATATAACATTCATATATTCTAAATATTAAATATGCTGTGTATAAGAAAATCGTGTGGTGACCACACCAGATTTTTTTTTAATAGCTACGTACATTAGTAAACTAAATACTTGAACATATCATAAAAATGTGAGGGTAAATTATTTTGGTCCCAAAATACCGAAATTGTGATCATCTGTAAAATATAAACGCCTTTTACCCATTACTAGACGTGGCACTCTGCCGAAACAGATCTCGATAGTAATATTTTTATGCGCCGGAAGTACAGTTACCAACTGTCAAAAAACGTAGTAGAGGGAGAGCCAGAGGGATAATTTTTATGTGGTGAAAAATTTGTCGCTGTGGGGATGGAATACTGATTTTCAAATCAACAAATAGATTTAAAAGTTATCTGTTCAAATGTAACGTTGGATAAACTATACATACTTATGCCATTATTGTAGATACTATGTATTGAAGTTTATAAAATAATAATTCAGTTGAAAGTGTTAAAGTACCTGCGGAAGCTGTAAATCACGTCGCAGCTGTTTGATGTTTCCAGTTCTCTTTACAGCTACCAGTCTTCGTTACTATCATAAATAACATTACCGTAAAACTTAATTACTAAATAGCTCCGAATACAATTTATTTTATGTTCTAATTTATTGTCAGTATCTCGAAAATAATAAAGTAGAAACAGACCATTTCCTTCTTAACAGAATATTGGATGCAATGTCTTGAAATATTTAATCAATGTAAACAATATGAAAAATCTTGAAAGAAGATAAGACAGGTAGAGCAACAGAATTTTAAAATTTAAATTGGAAATTATTTTTATTTTAGAATTTTGTAAACAACGTTTTTCAATTAAGATCAGCGGCGCCGACTATACAAAATTTTGCGAAAAAATGATTTCACAATAACAATATGAAAGATCTGGTGTGGTCACCAGCACCACACGATTTTCTTATACACAGCATATTTAATATTTAGAATATATGAATGTTATATAATATTATTTAACATGTAATTTAGTTTTTCAGTTTCATATTCACTATATTTTCACTTTTTTCATGTTCTTTGTAGTTATTATCTTCTTTTTTTCTTTTTCTATATTCATTTTGCATCCTTTTAGTTTGATTGTATCGTTTTTTAAATAAATTTTGTGATTTTACTGATTTCTTTTTAATTTTCATTACTGATAATCAATATATAAACTTATATTAATAGAAATAGAAATATAAAATTACTTACAATTTAACAATGAAATTGATATTGCATCAAAAACGCTAAATTGAACACTTATGACTTGCTTCTTGCGTTTGACAATTATTATTTGACATATAAATGTTAAACATGTTTATGTTTTTTGTTTCTATTGTATTAGTTTTTCTCAAAATTAGACGCATATACAGGAAAATTACAAATAACATTTTATGTAATATTTTTGCTAACATCTTTTATTTGAAACTTTTTTCGTAACTGATTCCATTTTTGAAATAAATGGAATTTATTGTTTTGTATGTCCAGTAAACTTCCTCTACCGGGTTTTCAATTTCATTCAAAATCAACTCAGCTCTTCGAATTTTAATGAAACCTATAATTACCAAGTTTCGTTAACAAATCTTATCTCGTTCATGAGATATTGCACACTCGGACACACATCCATCCATCCATCCACACACACACACAGACAGACATTATTGAGAAAATAATCAAAACGGATTCAGTGGATCTCAAAACACATATTTCCGCGAAAATATCTTCAACGTTTTTTTCACGATTCCAATACTTCCTTATACTGTATATAAGAAAGTAAAAATACAATAATGAAAGATCACAACAATGAACGATTGCAACAATGAAACATTACAACAATGAAAGAATGCAACAATAAAATATTATAAAGAAAACTTACAACAATAAAATATTATAATAAAAATATTGTGATTTCAACAATCAAACCAGTAATTGTAACAAATCAATTTTCTTTGTTAAGCGAACAGAATACCAACACAACTGATAAAAAACATCGACTTATATTTTTGACAAGTCGTAGTTTGTTTTTAAATCTAACTGAATTATAAAATTACCTCAATAGAAAAAATAGTATAAAGAACATTATTCATAACTCGTCCTTTGTAAAACCCGTCGCTGAGCGGTTCGTTTTCCAAATTTGGACTCGTGCGTTAACAGATTGTCTTATGAAACTACATAGTTCTACATACACTGCATGTTGCTCTTTTCAGCTTTTTCATTTTATCTCGCCTCGTTAATGTGTTTTTAATAAAATTATTATTGATTAATAGCGAATCATAGTTTTGAACACATTTCCTCATAGAAATTCTCTAGAATCACAACTCACAAATTATTCCGCAAACTTTGAAAGCAGAATTAATTTGATGTCAACAATTTCTGAATTTATATGGAAGTTACAATCCGATTTGGTCCTTTGCCAAAAATCTACCTCGTTTTGTGCTTTTACGTATTTGATGCATTAAATATGATTTTCCTAGAACTAAAGTTCTTAAGAAACACTATACATTTTTATCTCTACCAGATTATGACGTAAGTACATTCATGATAAGAGTTTTGAAACATTTCCTTTTTGGCATTTTGTAAGATAATGCGAGTGTAGATTATTATTTTCCGTATAAGTTCTAACTGATATTCGTTATTTTACAAAGTAATTTAGTAAAATTTATATTTATGGCTGGGATTAAATACATATTTAGTAGATAAATAGGAATTTTATTTAAACTTGTTATCTGATTTGTTGCAGTCAGGACAGTTTTGGGTATTATAAATTTAATGTTATACTCTATTCCCTGTATGAAAACGATTACGTCACATTCGGTATCCATGTGATTCAAGATTTTGTACTTAAAACGTTTACATTGGTATTGGATTGACATTTTTAAAACATAACATAAAAATTAAATGTCAGATTAAAATATTTATTACTTTATAAAATTTAATTAGTTTATAAAAGAAACCAAATAAAATTTATCTTAACTCACGAAAAATATTACCTACCTTATTGAAATATGTAAGTTTGTAAAATAAAACTCAAAAGAATATACATTTTTATATGCATTATTATTATATATAAATAAATAATATATGAAAATACAAAATACAATGCACATTACCTCTTGTACTACAGTTAAATTAATTAAAGATGCTCGATTCTCTCTAACTCCAGCGCAAAATAATCATGAAGATGACAAACGCATTTCTGCATTTGATTACCCAAAATTTTTCAAGCCATTTCTTATTTCTCAGTCTGTATTTATGTATCAAAAATGTCACAAACTTAGAAATGACAGGCGAGAAAACAACAAAATCATGGCCATAGGTCTCTATTTTTATTTTATAAACAAATGTATACAAAGTAAATATAAATTTTCGTATTTGTAAGAACTGTCATACGTTTTCATTAAAATAATAAATGTGATAGAATGTGAAAAAACATGAAACGTGTGTCTTTACTTATTAAGACATACGTTATGTCATTCGCATAGGTACGAATAATATTATTAAAAAAAGATAGCTATATTTCATCGTATCTATGATAACCTCGTCCACATATGACGTCATCGTTTTGTTACAGGGAATGGAGTATATCTTTGATGACATACAAATGTAATTCGAATAAACTTTTCTCATCATTACATAAATCAATGTCATTTCTCATTAATATAATTATTTTTTCCTACAACTGTGCTATTTCTTTGTTATTACATAACTATTATTGTCTTGGATACGGATGAAAAGTAGACAAATGCAGACCAAGTGCGTATCTGTAAGGAAAAAATCACTAGTGCGGCAATTAATTTGTGTTTTACGCAACTGTCAAAAGTTATATTGAGAACGATATAAATTTCGCGCCGAGCGCGGATTTCATATTTTGGCCACAGACGCTTATGGAAGAAGAAGATGCAGTGAGCCAGCACTAGTAAATATGCAGTAGTATATTTTGACGTTTATAAACATAACCTTAAATTGCAGTATATCTAATCTGTACATAATTAGTAAAAAGAACCGAACAAAGTAAAATATATACATCGTCCAGAGAAACCAGCGTTGCTGTTGACTCTTAGATCTAAAGAGCAGTTGGTCCGCCAGGAAGCCATAAAAAAATCTATCAATTTATCGCTAAGTTTAATATAGCCAATAAAACTGCTAAAATACTAAATATTTATTGAAAATAACTTACCGTTTTCTTGGTTTAAAACAGTTTTTAAATTAAAATTTGTAATACATTTTACAGTTTTTAAATACATAAAAATTTTGTGAAATCTGTTTGGCGGTCTTAGACTATCATCTGTTTTGACAGTGGCCTCGGCAGACAGGTTCAACCTTCGGTATACCGTAAATTTATTTTAATATGAAATATGTATTTTTTCATGCAAAGCCCCCCTGAAGAAATCAGTGAGCTCCTGCATTATACAATTTTTTCTTTGAGGTAATTTTACAATTCTGTTAGATTTTTAAAAAATGCGATTTGTCAAAAATATAACTTGGTGTTTTTTATCAGTTGTGTTGGTCTCATTTTTCATAACACAATCATTGAAATATTATTTTTGTGGTATGAAGTCGGCCTGTGGATCCTGAGGTCCCTGGTTCGATTCCCACAGGCGACAAATTTTCATAATTTGAAAAAGCTATCCCTGTGGCTCCTCCACCACTAACATGTTTGGGGGCCGTGATTTGACGACTGGTAATCGCACTTCACGCGCAAAATATATCACTTACCGAGATCTGCTTCAGCAGAGTGCCACACCTAGTAATGGGTAGAAGGCGTGATGATATATTTATTTTTATTATTTATAATTAATCAATATTTTTTCTGTATGGTGAATTTTGTCTAATTATAGCATATTCTTTTTAGTTCAGTTACAGAAAAAATACTTGTACTTTACCAGACTGTTATTTTGTTGTTGCCTTGGATACGTACTTTACTTGACTGTTTTGGTAAAATCTACTTTCCATACTATTGATCAGGAAAGTAGCCACTTTCTTGCCGGTTTAAGAAAAAAGTAATTTTTACAATGCCTGTAGTGTAAGTTACCCATTAATGACAAAATTTAAACAGAGTAACAGGAACTTTTATTGCAAAGTTGGTTTCTATGATTACATCAGGATTATAATATTTACTTACCATCCACTGTGAACAGTAAGTAAAGATTGTAGAGGTTTTGTTTGTTTTGACAACAATTTAACAGCTGTTTATTTTGAAACCTACTTTTCTTTTCCTTCTACTTGTGCAGGTATTGTAAAAAATAGCTTATTAACCTCGAACTGTAAGTGATTTTTTAGGTCGGAAATGTTTAAGAAATCTCGACCCTACGGGCTTCATTTCTCCAAACTATATTCTTGACCTAAAAAATGTAATAGTTTGCGGCACGTAATATACTATTTAAACATAGGATTAAAAGTGTAACCTAGCAACAGTTCCATTTTTAAATTCAACTTTTATTACTAAAAACAGTATTAAAATTATCAACTTTTAAGACGGTTGACGAGAAAGTAAATTATAAGTAATTTTCAAATTACAAGTATATTATAAAAATAACATGTTTCATTTGAAATTTCAACGTTACTATTAATTATCAAGAAACAGGAAATGGTATAATTAACCTTCATCATTATTTATTATAAATATTGCAATATAAATCATAAGTAAGTAATACGAGGTGTGACTATTAAATAACGAGACTGATGCTGCTACAGACGAAGTACGCATGCGCCAAACACCAGCTACCGTCAGATTTTTAGCGTGAAGCTTTCTCATTCGAATGCAGTACCCCTCGCTACTGTAAACAAATCCGTATATCCGTAGCATTCGTTCTAATTAGAGTTGATTTTTGTTTCGCCAAAAAAATGTTAAGTGCAACATTAGAGCAATGAATTGTTGTGAAATTTCACATGAAACTTGGCAAAACTGCTACTGAAACTTATAATTTAATGAAGAAAGTACCCGAATTGTGGAAGGACAAGTCATGGTTTCCCCATCAAAACAATGCGCTGGCTCATTCCCAGTGTTGTAACATCCGCCTTATTCGCCAGCTCTTGCGACTTCTATCTGTTTCCTAAGGTGAGATTTGCCTTAATAGCAACAAGATTTGAGCTTTGAAAGAGAAATCGGCACGCGTTCTGAAGGAGCTGACAGAAGACTTCCAGCACTGTTTCGAACAATAGAAGCTTCGCATGGAGCATTGTAGGGATAGAGGAGGGGTGTATATTGAAAGTGATAATAAGTAAATAGATATGGAACCAAAATAAAATATTAAAACAGCATCAGTCTCGTTATTTAATAGCCAAACCTCGTATATTTATTTATTTGTTCGTGTTTGACCAGATACCCGGAACCTATAATATATTTTATTTCAATTAATAATCTAGTTTACTGATGTCATGGGGTAGGTGACTCTGTTGTATCGATTAGGCCTGTGGATCCTAAGAACCCTGGTGCGATTTCCACAGCTGACAAACATTTTCATCACATTAAAATTACGCCTGTGGCTCCACCTCCACTAATATCTTTGAGGGCCTTGATTTTATAACTGGTAACAGCACTTCATGCGCATAAATATATCACTTACCGAGATCTGCTTCGGCAGAGTGCCACACCCAATAATGGGTAAAAGGCGTGATGATATATTTATGTACGTATGTTGCACATGTTGCAGTAAACAATATTTCTGCGAAAAAGCTGATTTAAATAAAATTTTATCAAGAATATTCTTATCTTGCACTAGCAATGGTACAATTAAGTAAAAAACAAACTTGTTTGATAACAAAATATTTGTGATGACGTCAAGGCAATAACTAACTGGTTTCTTATATTTTAAAATATCTGTGAATTATGGAAAACACTTTAAATTTATCTGTCTGCTTAATTGCAGTATTACCCACAAACATCAACAGTCGTCAAAAATAATCCACACTACTATGACATACTCTGGAAACCAGTGACTGTGAAACAGTGATCCTTGTATGTATATTTATACAGTGCGTTTTATTGAAGATAGTACTAGTGTGACGGTGGCTTCATCGGTTGTCGAGTGGCGAAACTGACACTCCAAAATATATAAAAATTGAATAAAATAAGTGTTTTACAGCTGTTATGATTTGAATATCATGAATTGTTAACAGGTTATTGGTCTAGTGATTTTCAAATACCATACAACAGTGTGGTGTTGCCATTATAAATTGAGATTTTTATTTTTTCGTTAAAAACAAGGCTTTACATGGTTATATATCCATTACTAAACGATAAAAAACTTTCTCCTTCTGATACAATATACATGGATAGTTCTAGAACATCATACTAGTTTTTCAAATGAAACTGCAAAATTTTAAAGATACACAAACCAAATATGTGCTATTCTGAGTGATGATCGCCATAAGCCCCGTGTATAAGAACTCAACTTTACAAGCGAATATATTTGTTCACAGACGGTGAATGTGTTTCATATTTTAACAGGATGCGTATGACTATCCAATGTTTACGTGCGTCAAATTTTATTCAGTTTTTTTCACACTAGTACTACCTTAATGTGAAACATAAGATTTGCAATTTTCAGTGGCGTAGTTCGTGTTGAGCGCCTGCAAAAATTTTGAAACAAAAAAAAAACAAAAAAACTCTAGAACGTTGTTTAACCGTAATCAAAATAAAAAGTGGTGGAGCGTAAGCCCATCAAAAAATTATTTCCATTATATAAATGCATAATTAATTCAATTCTGTTAGAAAAATATATTCTCTTTATTTTTCCAATATGAAGTATTACATTAAATAACAAGTTTCATGATATTATCATTTTGTTTTGCGAGTAATGGCTCAGTGGTATCAAGTCGGCCTGTGGATCCAAAGAACCCTGGTTCGATCGTCACAGACGACAAACATTTTCACCAATTTAAAATTACCCCTGTGGCTCCTCCACCACTAACATCTTTGGGGCCCGTGATTTGATGGCTGGTAACAGAATTTCACACGCATAAATATATCACTTACTGAGATCTGCTTCGGCAGAGTGCCACAACCAGTAATGGGTAAAAGGCGTGATGATATATTTATTTATTTTATTTTTATTTTGTGAGAAGCGAAGAAAATAATCCACACTTATAAAAAAATAGCATAATGTCGTAGTTTAAAAGTTTACAGGCAGATTCAGACAGCAGATTAGCGCTAACACCATTTTTTATTTCGTTTGTAACTCTCTTTCCAATGTGAGAAACAAGTTTATTTTAACTTGAGCTAAAAACACAATTAATTAGCACCAAATTTAATAAAATGCTTGAACCTGTTTTCATTTGAAACATAGTTAGTTATAAATAATATTAAAAATGGTGTGAGCGTTAATCTATTTTATGAATCTGCCTATATGTGTATTTTATGTTAGTTTGTCATATTGATGTGACATTTGAAAATTCAATTGTTTGATTTTGAAATTGGCAATTCACTTAAAGTAAAAATTACTGTAGATGATTTTGCTTGTACTCCACCTGAAATAACAAGAAATTGCAGAAAATATCGTTAAGAGATTACTTCTTAGCAAGTATCAAGTATTTGACGTATGATATTTTAATAGAGTCGCCTTCCTGAAAAATATAAATTGTACTACGCTATTGCAGTACTCAAATGAGCTATTAACAATCTCTTTTCGGTGCTCTGAAAGCCTTAGGCGTAATCCATTTGCCATTTGGATCAGATCTAACTTACATTTACTGAACCAGATCATTTATTTATTTCGTTGGATTACTTCGCAGACTTTATTTCCAGTACTACAGGGTGATCAAAAGGAATTGTTATATTTGCAATACAATTTCAGAGATCGTTTTATTCCACAGTTGGCACAACGTCAGATAAAGGCGGAAATGCTATTTGACATTTCTAACAAATACAAATAAGTTATGTCAGGAGTCAGACAGCTAATAGGATTTTGACTTTTTATGAAATAGATATACTTTAGAAATAAATGTAATAATAAATGTACTCAAATTTAACTTTTAAATATCACTGTCAACAACAGGAAATGAATTTATGTATCAGGCTTACCAATTTCAAGTAGTTTCTTTTATTGCCAACTGTAACAATTCCTTTTGATCACTCTGTAGAATTACAGATTCTAACTTACTTTGAAGTAATTTATCCCAATAACAGCCGGTTTTTTCATTTCCAGATAAACTATCAGGAGAATAATAGAAAAATATCGCATCAGAATGTAGTATTCAGTATGATAATTACCATTTGTGCTATAATTTCGATGCGATATTTTTTTATTTATCTCGCTAATAGTTATTCGGAACTTTATCCGGAGATGGAAAAACTGGTCCTAAGTGCATTACTTTGCTTCACAGATCATAATATTCTACTATAGATAAGAAACTGCTATGTTACGCACTGGGACTGTATTTTGCGTCATCTGAGTAGTGGAAGTTTAACTAAAGTCATGCATACAGGCAACCCGATCAGATTTTAATTTTTATTATTATTTTATATTTATTTAAACTACATAAAATACAAATTCATTATTACAATATAAATATTTATTAAAATATCCTCGTATATACAATTTATTTATAATTTTAACTGTTTCAATCGCAGTTTTATCCAATTCTCGTGAACTTGAAAATATATTATAACTTCCTCATCTAAATATTATTTATTATATGATCACTTACTTACCAGTAGCAGTGCAGTTGTTTACACAACAATTCATATTAGTTGATGACATTATTTATATGAAATTATTTGGATATTTGACAGATTATAAAACTTGAAATATATACAAATGACAACTACAGGAACAATTTAGTAACCAATGATTGCCGATATTGTAATTATCTAAAATGAATGTCTTCACATAAAGACTATCAGCGCCATTCCTTAGGTGGAAGTCTAACTATAAACACAGTCCCACGGTTACCTATATAACTTTCCGCTGCCTGGTTTGCTTAATTCAATACATTTAGTCATGTCGAATTTAAGTGAACCAAGTGGCAAATGGAATACGGCTATTGTTATAAAACCAAAATAGAAAAATTATTATAAAGCAACATTTACAGAGACAGTGATTGCATTATGTACCGCCACCGTTTCCGATTAAAGAATTTAAATTTGTCTAGGCAACGTCGTTACAAAATAAAAACAAAGTATCAATAAATCAATAGCTGTATTCTATTCAGTTCAGATAAATTCGACATATGATTAAATGAACTAAATTAAGCAAACTGATGCACTAAATTGGAATCAATAATTCTAGTACTGGAAATACAGTCAGTGAATTAATCCAGCGAAATAAATAAGTGATCTGGTTCAGTGAATGTAAGTTAGATTTGATAGAAACGGCAAATGGAATACGCCTAATATTAAAAAAAAAGCAATTTTCGTTGTCTAGGCAACCTTAAACTCTTCAACCAGAAACAGTGGCGATACAGTTAATTAATTTTTAGTATCTTTTCAAATTAATTTGAATTTATCAATCTAAAATTACACAAGATATAGATATAAATTCTAGATAACTGCATTTGTTTTTTGTTTCTGTTTCTACCTATGAATACATACATGAAGTATTTCTTAAACTTGCATCTCGCCACAGACAAAATATATACAGACGTCTCACTAAATGTATACAATAGGCTGCCTTTTATCAATGAAATTTGTAGTTTCTGAAAGAGTCTATATGGCAGCGTTAATGTCGATTTAGTTCATAGACATTAAATTAGGATAGTCAAGGCATTATAAAGGGCTCCTGACCTATAATCGAAATAACAAGAATAAAGGAGAAAAACGTGAAATATATATTGAATAATAGCTACGAGTATTAGTGAGAAAATTAGTTAATAATAATGTTTTACATCGGAGATATAAGCGACTAAAAATATAGTAACATCACATGCCCGGAAGCTTGGGCGTCCGCAGGGGGGAGGGGGGAAGCTGGGGCGCGCGCCATCCCTGGATTTTAACTAGGGTGGTGACCACTATTCTCAAACATAGGACTTTAACATGTAAAATTATAATTTTGTAATTTCCTGCTTCTTTTATTTCAAGCTTTTTTGCTTAAAATATTTAGGGCATAAAATTCTGCATCTGAACCAATAAACAAAATTAATTTCACATACTTCGTAACGACACAAATTAGATTTGAAAATGACGAAAATTGCCTCAAAACTATCGATAGGCATGAAATTGAAACAAAATTAAACATATGTTTGACGTTTTATTTGTCAAAATAAATGAGATAATAAATAAAGAATTTATTTTGTCAGTTTTGACAGATTGAACGTCAAACATTTGTTTAATTTTGTTTCAATTTCATAGCTATCGATAGTTTTGAGATAATTTTAGTCATTTTCAGTTCTAATTTGTGCCGTTACAAAGCATGCAAAATTAATTTCGTATTTTATTCCCTAATATTTTATCCGAAGCTTTTAGGTTTTAAATAATTATGAAGCTGGAAATTAAATCAATATGATTTTACATGTCAGAATCCTATGTTCGAGAGTCGCGGTCATCATCCTGTATATGTATATATAAGTTAAATTATAAGTTTAAAGAAAATAAATTCAAGCTGAAACTGAATTTCCAGCAGTGTTCTTATGGCTAGCTAGCGACATGTTCCCTATCGTAACGATTGAGTAATCTAAGTTTATTAAGTATACAAGGACACAAAATATTAGAAAATAAAAACTGCAATTTATTGAAGAAATGGTGTCAATTTATGGAAGAGTTATTCGGAGATTGTCCTTCATCTTCAATTCAAACCCAGACGACAAAGACTAGTAATTTATTTCACAAATTTAAATGTTTTTTTGTCTATTTGTTATGTGTATTTGTATTTATATTAGGTAAAAAAAATATTTTAGAAATTTATGTCTATTTGAGAGTTTTTCCAATCCAAGGAATTAATTCACAATGCAAAATAAATTGTCAATACACAAGCCCTAATTTGTATTCGTGAACTAATTACCGCTGCAATACAAACTAGTCCAGAACTACAAATTTCATTGTTAAAAAGCGTTGTCATATGAATGCATTTACTTAACCGTCTGTATATATTTTGTTCATGATTTCGCGTGCAGATTAATTGAGAGACAAGTAATTTAAAGTCATGTGACATGAAGATAAATATCATTCCTAGATTATCGGCATTACTTCCTTGTACATGATGCTCGTATATCGTATGTGCACGATATCAGAATATTAATGATCGCGCCGTCAACATTTAATATCTATTAATTATGGGAATAAAATAAAACTGAGTACTTTGATAGATACTCAAATGCAATCATTCCGTTATGTAATTTCAATTTAATTCTGTTGCAAACGCGTAAAGTGTAAACTGAACGTAAATAATAAAGATGATAAAAGTAGTCGTGATGTCGGGGATAGAATAATCGCTGTACAAACTAGAGTTCATGAGGTCAAATCACGCTGATTTTTACATAATAAAATATAAGTGCGGACGAGTAGTTTATAGTATATTACTTAACAAGCATCGAAAGTGTATGATAACGTGCAAGTGTGCAAGTTGAAAAACGAGGCGCGTAAATATAGTCTGGCTAGGGATCGAAAAATAACGATTAAATTATTTTATGGTTGTGGTTTCCTTTCATAAGTGTCTTGCAGGTAACCAGCTAAATACTGGATTTGAAAATTCGAAAGTAACATTAGCACGCCTAGTTTAAAATAGATGGATCACTGTGCGACAAGAAAATAACAAGACAGGGTTGTATTTAATTTTTTTTTACATGATTCACGCAGTTCTTCCACATATCCGCATTAATTTTTTCTGTTTCATTTCTTAATAATGTAACAACAGTTTCGCTTAGTTGAGGTGATGAATTATGTGCCCGGAATGACCGTTTTAAATTACTCCCAATTAATTAAATCGAATTGAATACGCAATAATAAGGAGACAATGTTAAAGTTGTGTGCCCAGACGATGTTATCTACTACATATTCTTTTGCAAAATTGTTTTCTTTTATTAAATTATATAATATTTCTTTGGTGACTTTTGAGGGCATAGAGATATATTTCTTTTCTAAAAAAGAAATCATTTCGCATTTTTTAGAAGATTTATTTGGAATTTTTTCTTCTTGTCTTGAATGATACAATGCGTTGTCCATCACGGTTACTGAGTTTGGTGGTAATTGAGGTATCAATTTGATTTTGAACCATTCTTCAAATAAAGAGGAATTCATATCTTCATAATCAGCATTTATAAAATATTAACGGTATTAAAATTTTCAATACACTCCTGTTCTGTTATTCTCATTTCCCACAGCGGTCCAGCTAGGCATGCTAATGTTACTTTGGGATTTCCAAATCTAGTACTTAGCTGGGCACTTTTGAAAGGAAACCACAACCATAAAATAATTTAAATATCATTTTTCGATCCCTGTATAGACTATACACGATCACAGTTTCGAGCGAATTACGTACACTATTTTTCAGACAACCAGAAAATATTTCTAAAAAAAGTTAACAAGAGCAATGTTGTTACACTTTGACAGCTGATGCGTAAGCGTTGACGTTTGACGTTTGACTTTTGACATTTGAGGTTAGGTGTAGTGATACAAACTGTACTAACTAATGATAAAATATTAAATAATACAAAAATATTAGTAACTAAGTAATTATTAAATTAAAAAATTAAGATTTATAAAATAAATAAATATAGATATACAACGCCTTTTACCCATTACTGGGTGTGGCACTATGCCGAAGCAGATCTCGGTAAGTGATATATTTATGCGCGTGAAGTGCAGTTACCAGCTGTGAAATCACGGCCCCTCTAGATGTTAGTGGTGGGGGAGTCACAGGGGTAATTTTAAATTGGTGGAAAATGTTTTGTCGGCTGTGAGGATCGAACCAGGGTTCTTTACATCCACAGGCCGACTTGATACCATTGAGCCAGTACCCCATAAATAATAAAGATAATAAAAGTAGTTGTGGTGTCGAGGATAGAATAATTGCTGTACAAACTAGAGTTCATGATTTCAAATCACGTTGATTTTTACGTAATAAAATACAAGTTTATAGTATATTACATAAAAAGCATCGAAAGTATAAGATAACGTGCGAGTGTACAAATTGAAAAACGAGGCGCGTAGCGCCGTGTGATTTAAGTACACGAGCACAGTTATCACCAAGGACGTTGAAAGGAGGGGATATGGCATTACGATACTGTAGTATTGCTTGAAGTGAGGCATGGGCAAGGGAAAGAGACGACAATAGTTTTTCTGCACCGTGTTTAGCCAAATCTCTTTTTCTTCCAAATATTTTGAATTTTTGTGTAAGAAAAGTGGCGTTTAGACGTTGTCAGGGGGCGTTGTTGTATATGAATATAACCACGAGGTGTTCATTTGTGTTTCAATCGTTGCGCTGTGTGGAACTGGACATATTTTTTTGTAGATAAGATGGTAACTAAGTGTTTAGTTTGTATACTTATGTTTGTTGAAGTAATTGTAGTTTTGATTTGTTTAAAAACATCAATTTTATATTTATTCTCAAACTTCCTCTTCATATTAACGTGTTTTATATTTATTATTAATAGTAAATATTGTTCAACAATTACAATTACAAATATTTATTTTAATCGATAGATCACACTAATAATAAACGTTGATAATTTCAGTTTCCTTGTAACAATTTATAATCTTTTGAGAATGCCTCTGTTCTGTCCTGTTTAAATTTCAAATCTCTTTATGACACATGCGCAATAGCAGGGGCTAAGCACGGTACAGGAAATAATACTTCTGTCTCTGTCAATCTACCGAGTCTCACAGTCTTGACTTTAATGTCGTATCCCCTCCTTTCAACGTTCTTGGTTATCACACTTTCGAGCGAGTTATATACACTATTTTTCAGGCGACCACAAAATATTTCTAAAAACAGTTTACAAGAGCAATGTTTTTATACTTTGATAAGGTTAGGTGTAGTGATACTAACTGTACTAATCGTAATGTCAAAATATTAAATAATACTTAAATATTAGTAAATAGGTAATTATTAATTTAAAAATTTAAGAAATATCTGTGCAAATATGTTGAAAAATCTGTTAAAACTTCGATTTGAATAATAATACAAATTCTTTTCGTTTATTTCATTATTTTTTTCCATCATTACGCCATCTATTGACAATAAATGGAACTTCATCTGATATGTTAGAAGGATGCGTTATAATAACATATTAGTGTGTAATTTTCCGCAGTTATTTATGATGTTGTTATGGTTACTTTCATAAGTGGTCGTCTGAGAAATTAATTATACAAACATACATACATATCATTATGCTATGTCCCATCAAATGGAGTAGTAGCACGAACCCTAAAATCATTCATAAAACATTCACTTACTAAATTCATCAAATAATCAGCGCTCGTCAAACATTCTCATCCAAACACACCACCCTCACTTTAACCACATTCATAGATCACTCCATATAAACTCATTTACTTATTACACTGGAAATTATTTATAAGCTGCCGTAATTTGGATTGAATTACTGTTATGCGGAGTAGCTAATAAATAATAATTATAAAATGACATTAGACATTTAACCTGTATTTAAAAGAAATCATGTCGTCCGATAATAACGGCAATTTTTCAAATGCTACACTTCTGCAAATTCATTATTTATGAATAATATAAATATATCAGCACGTATTTTACCCACTACTGGGTGTAGCACGCCACCGTAGCAGATCTCGGTAAATGATATATTTATGCACGCGAAGTACAATTACCTACCGTCAAACCACAGCCCCCAAAGATTTTAGTGGAGAGGCAGTATCAGAGGTAATTTAAATGTGGTGAAAATTGTTTATCGGCTGTGGGAATCGAACCCGGCTTCTTAAATTCACAGTCCGACTCAAAACTACTGAATCACCTTCCTCATACAAAATGAGTGCGACAAGAAATCGCAAATATCTTGGCAACGGACAAAATCAATCGCAAATCACTGTCACCAACTTAACTATTATACCAAAAGTTTTCCATAATGGAAAATGTCAAATATTTTTAATAAGGAACTGTAAAGGAAAGCCGAAACAGGGAAAATAGTACAAAACACTCGTTACAGAAGGCAATTCTAGCACGAGGACGAACGAACGAGAATTTAAAGTAAAAATGAGTATACCCGTACATGATTTTCTTATACCCCACCTGAAATACATAAAATTGTTAAAAATACCGTTAAGAGTTTATTTCCTAGCAAGTTCCATCTTTTTGACATTATGATATTTCATTAGAGTCACCAACCTTAAAAATATAAAATGTACTGCGGCTATTACAGTACTAACGAACTCTTTTGAATGCTGTAATAACTTTGTAAACGCAAAATAGAAAAAAAGACAGTGCTATGTAACCAGTGGCGTAGAATGATAATTTTTCTAGGACTCATTGTAGGAATATAACTCCATATTATTATTTTTTACTATGATCCCAACATGAACTAATTATTCATAAACCCTAATCAAACAGTATTAAGTAATTAGGAAGCAGCGATGGCTGCTCACCTAACGCATGATATTTTGTATTACATCAGATTTACTTGTTGGCCCTAACTAAGGCCAGTTGTAAATAAATAAGTCAATAAAAAAAAAATTTTAAAAAAATATTATTATTTTTTAAAAACTACAGAGTAATGTAAATAAGAGCATACCTATTTATGACAATTACACAACAATAAACGGGTACAACAATTAAAGTTTACAACAATGAAGGTTTACAACAATGAAGGTTTACAACAATGAAAGATCACAACAATGTAAGGTTACAACAATGAACTTCTACAACTATAAAACATTAAAATATGACAACAATGAAAGGTTTCAACAAGGAAAAATTGTGATTACAACAATCAAGTTATATAATTTTAACATATGAATTTTCATTGTTGTGTGAACTGAATTCAGCAACATTATTAATTTTAGAACCCAGTGTGAATACAATAAATGTTCAGAATTAAAAACTACATCCAAGATATAATTATGCTATACATGCGTTACGTTCACGACGTCAAAATAAAAGTTATAATTTTTAATTATTCAAAGAGTGTAATGCGAAATAAAACAAAAATGTTGTATTGTTTGAGTTTGACAGATGACATCTGTCGTAAAGATACCTACTATTATATCAAACACAGAACTTGTTCTTGTCCATTAAACTTTTCTATAATTTTCAAATCAAAATAAAAAGGAAATAATAATATTAACAATTAAATATAAATGAATGAACTTTTATCTTTCAAACTCAAACACTAAATATGACTGAATAGTATATTTTGTTTACCAAAGCATTCTGTAAACAGCTTAAAGACGAAAATTTTATTTTACGTCTAGCTTAGGACAGGAGATTATGATATTCCCCCTTATTCTGTAACTTGGTCATTATTTGTTAATGCTCGACAAGCTGTCAACCTTTATTTTCTGTAATTAATCTGCAGGTTACTACCATATCGGCATTCTGTGATTAAATTTATTTATTTTGTTACTTATATTTTACTTTTCTGCATTTTTTTATCTTGTACGAAACTGGCAGTATAAAACATTATTTTTAACCACACTTTTTATGGAACTGTCAGGATGCTATTGTTGTATTATTTTTTTATAATAACGTACGTATATTAGTAAATAAAATGCATGAATACAACGTCAAAATATCAGAGTAAATTATTCTGGTCTCAGAATACCGAAATTCTGATCATTTATAAAATAACGATAAACAATAAAAATATCATTAATTTAATAGGTCATTAATAGATATTAATACAGTTGCAGAATATAGGAGATTATTAAATTTGAATAAATTGGATGCAGTTTTTATTTCTGAACATTTTTTGTATTTATACTTTTGTTTTAAAATTAATAGGACAGAAATTACAGCCATAGGAAAATTTTACCATTGTATTTCCTATGGTCCATAAAAATGTTCTTAGACACCTGTATAATTAATTATATTAATGGGTTCAAATGTATACTGGACACAAAAAACGAAATACTTAAAATTTTCAAACTATCATAACTTGGGTTTTTTGGCCTAAAAATATGTTAATTATTGGAGGGAGAACGTTAAAGGGTGAAAAAAAAGATCATAATAATTTCACGTACAGTGGAGTAGAATTAAACATTTTTTTTATGAAAGAATCGTTCAATTTTGTTGAAAAGTCGCCAAAAATTCCTAAATACACATTCATCTTCAAAACACGTATATTTCTGTGCCAAATCATTGTATGAACTTCGTTCTTGGCGACCTTTACCGGGAATTGAATAAATTGTACTGCCCTGATGGTGAATCGAGTCCACAAATTTTTCTTAGCTCTGTACTGATTATCAAAGATTGACGTTTTTGCCACTAAAAACATTTTTCTTCTAGAGGGTTGAGGGGGGCGGAAGGGATTAACTCTAAGATGGCATGTATATTAATAACATGTTGTTACAGTTGCTTATATTGATATAATTTGAAGTACAGAGGGATCAAAAGGAATTGTTACAGTTGGCAATAAAAAAAACTACTTGACATTGGTAAGTCTGATACATAAATTCATTTCCTGTTGTGACATTTATAATTTAAATTTGAGTACATTTATTTCTAAAGTATTTCTAATACTTAAAAAGTCAAGATTCTATTAGCTGTCAAACTCCTGACATAACCTATTTGTATTTATTAGAAATGTCAAATAGCATTTCCGCCTTTATCTGACGTTGTGCCAACTGTAGAATAAAAAGATCTCTGTAATTGTATTGCCAACTATAACAATTCCTTTTGATCATCCTTTAGAAACTGTTATGCTATCTAAAGAAACATTGATTTCTTCCGTATCTGTTCATATTATTAACACTTACAGTTCATAGTACGTAATATACTATTTAATGTTTATGGTTATTTTTTATTTATAATACATTTTTTATTAGAATTAATTAGTATTTTGCCGCCCCCCAAAAGACTGTCGCCCATGACAGCTGCCTTTCTTGTCTAATGAAAAAATCAGTCGTTTGTAAAACTACAAAACTGTTATATATATATATATATATATTATATATTCCGCCCTCGAAAATTCGTCCAAATTAGCTAAAACTTCGCTAATTTACGACGGGTTGAAAATTGGAAAATAAAAAATATGAATTAAAGAGGTTATTACTACCCAGCAATTTTTTTAATTTTTTTTCTATTGGCTTAAATGATGCATAAACTATTTGAAAATGATATTAAAAACTATTTTTTGAGACAAGCTATGAGAAACAATTTTATAGCTTATTTTTTGAGACGCCGTTAAGCGCTCTGAAACGTTTGAAAAGGCCGGTCTGTATTGAATCATCGGCAAGGCGCTCAGGAAGACCTTACGTCGCTTAGAAAAGAGGCTGAAGAGCGAAATGCATGCCTGGAAGGGCAGTATGGTGCTGGGATAGCAGAGTAAAGGTAAAAAATATAGCATGCCTATATTTTGAATATTTCATATAGTAAACGCGTTTTTCTCGAAACTATGTTTTTCAAATTGGCGTGCAGCGTAGTTCGCTTCATTTTTATCGGATTTACTTGAAATTTTAACTGTTTCTTAGCTAGAGTATCAATCGAAGTACACACGATTTTTAAGTATGATAAATAATTACATTTGCAATAAACAATTTAAGTTCGATTTTTTACCAAAAAATGAGAAAAAATAAATAAAAATAGATGCCAAATTGTAAATTAAAAAAAAAAAAATTATAATCTTAGGTACTTCCAAAAAAAAACTAATGTAGATTAAGGAAAAATTTATTTTTTTGTTCTAAGTGGTGTACGGAGACTGATAGAGTGCACGCAGATTTCCTCCTAAAAAAAAATTGGTTCAAGTTACCTAATGCCATGACGTCATTTTGTATCGTAAATTTAAATAAAAAATATTTTTATATACCTTATTACCTTAATACATGTATAATAAAGTTTCAAAATTTCTTTTTAATACATTGATTAGTAATCGAGAAAAAAGTCCCAAAAAAAAGGTTCACTTTTCAGTGCGCCTGGGTAGTATAATCCAAGAAAATACTCGTACCTGGTGAAATTAAAATTTTCCTACCCGATGACATGAATTGTCTCATTCGCTGAATTATTAATTACCTATTAAAATACACATAAATCTCCTGTATTATTCTATAAATTTAGATAGCATTTTTATAACTATGATTATTCGCATCTGTATAAATAATTCACTACCGCACTCTTCCGTAGAACACATCAC
Organism: Pterostichus madidus; assembly: GCA_911728475.2. Lineage (NCBI taxonomy): Eukaryota > Metazoa > Arthropoda > Insecta > Coleoptera > Carabidae > Pterostichus > Pterostichus madidus. Next base: position 13,218,431 of record OU452315.1, read on the forward strand.
CGCTCCAACCAACACAAGGCTCAACTTGCCTGAACAGGGTCACCACTAGTTCCCAACAATATAACACCACTGCACTTTACCTTTTCATACTTACCTACCTGTACAACTTCAGGTACAACTTCAGCTTTATTGTTTAGCCACACACAAATAGCAAAGCGTGAACCGTGACTGCATCATTCAGTCAGTGTTATTTATACTCGCGGCAGCGCCGAACGTAAGTATAAACTCAAACGCGCGCGCTTGCGGCCTCAGTAGTTCTGTGAACGCCGAGAAGGTAGTGTGTTTTCTAGTGAGTGTGATAAACATACATGGATATTTACAAGTGTTGTATTAGTTTCGTTGTAATCAGATGGATAACGACGCCAAGTACCTCGCTAGGAAATTAATTCTTGATATTCTGCTGTTATTATGTGGTGAGTACAGCTGTCATTATTTTTGAGGTTAGGAGACCTAGTTGACGTTTGACGTTTAGACGTTCTGTTTGAATTGATTAGGTTTTATGAATGAAATTAGTGATTGTTATCGGTGTTTATGTGATGAATATGTAAAATAACTGTTTGGAAATAAATTTGGTTGTGAAATTGAGAACGCGAGTTCGATTTGCACTGCTGATAACTCTCTATCATTACAATTAAAATTACCGCTGTAGTTTTTCTCTAATAATATATATTTGTGAGCCGTACTTTGACGGCTGGTTACCGCATTATTCGAGAAATAATAGTTACTGAAATATTTATGCCTAACACAGATAAATCAACAGCATGTTCAGGACAAATGAATAAATAAGAATAAATAATAAAAAAAAAATTGGATAATATAAATAATTTAGTGTGTACCTTTCTATTTATAACTGATTTAAAAACAATTTATAGATGTATTCAATTAGCCAGTTGGTTCACTTAAATCAGTTCAGATAAATTAGATAACATGACTAAATGAACTGAACTAAGCAAACTGATGCACTTATTGGGGTGAATTACTTCAAATTAAATTAAAATCAGTAATCCTAGTATATCATCACGCCTTCTACCCATCACTGGGTGTGGCACTCTGCTAAAGCAGATCTCGGTAAGTGATATATTTTGCGCGTGAAGTGCGGTTACCAGTCGTCAAATCACGGCCCCCAAACATGTTAGTGGTGGAGGAGCCACAGGGATAGCTTTTTCAAATTATGAAAATTTGTCGCCTGTGGGAATCGAACCAGGGACCTCAGGATCCACAGGCCGACTTCATACCACTGTGCTAGCCATCCTAGTACTGGAAATAAAGACAGCAAAGTAATCCAGCGAAATAAATAAGTGATCTGGTTCAGTAAATGAAGGTTAGATTTGATCCAAATGGCAAATGGAATGGGTCTAAAATATGTTCCTGTTTCCAACGTTACCTAGGTTACCCATTAACCATTGGTTAAATTTAATATATTTTGTAGAAATTACAGTTTAGTTCACATATTTCCCGAGCTTATATTACTGTTTATTGCGCTGTATGCGTTATATTAAATTGAAATGAATAACATGTCGTTGCATGTCATATTATTACATAATAATATTTAAGTTTTATCTATATTTAATTGTAATTAAAGATATGATAACAATGTATGAGCAGTGTGTGTTATTTTTAGCGGTGCTATTAATAAACTTGCATTCGCTTTATTGATTTTCCGGCGTTACACCCCCAAACAAGTGAATCACGAACTCAATGTGTCAGTCGCACGCTAATCATAGCCATTCATTCAATCAATACTTTCTTATCTTTATATCCTTTATTAAAAGAATAAAATATTATTAACAGCATTGTCCAGGGCCAGTGGCGTACCTTGGGGAGAGCGGTGGGTGCGGTCCGGGCGGCACAAATTTTGGGGCGGCATTTTATATATCTAGTTTTAGTTGTAAAAAACAACTTGTTCACTTCGTAAGTTTACTATAAGATTTCTACAAATTATGAATTACTGTATGATTTCGAATATTTTTCATCATCGGCAAGTCAATGTAGGGTTGAAAATATTATCTCGAAAAATTCCTTTATTACTACCTAATTTAAATATGCCATCCAATAGTAAAAAAGTTTCCCACCTATAGTTTGTCTCAATTACAATTATTTATTTATGTTTATTAATTTAATGGCTCAGTAGTATCCGAGTCGGCCTGTGGATCCTAAAAAGCCAGGTTCAATCCCCACAGCTGACAAAACATTTTCACCAATTTAAAATTACCCTTGTGGCTCCTCCACCACTAACATCTTTGTGGGCCGTGACTTGACGGCCGGTAACCGCACTTCACGCGCATAAATATATCACTTACCTGCTTCGGCAGAGTGCCACACCCAGTAATGGGTAAGAAGGCGTGATGATATATTTATATTTTTTTTTATTTATTAATTTAATGGTGTAATGGCTCAGTTGTTTCATGTTGGCCTGTGGATCCTGAAGACCCCGGTTTGGTTCCCCCACTACTAACATCTTTGGGGGCCGAGATTTTACGGCTAGTAACTGCATTTCACGCGCATAAATATATCACTTACCGAGATCTGCTTCGGCAGAGTGCCACACCCAGTAATGGGTCATTATTTTATATTAATTTGGTTAGACTGTAGATTTGAAAACCCGGGTTGTATTCCCACAGCCGACAAACAATTTTCACCATATTAAAATTACCCCTGTGGCTTCCTCTCCACTATCACCATTAGAGGCCGTGATTTGACGGCTGGTAACAGCACTTCACGCGCAGAGTGTAGCATTTACCGAGATCTGCTACGAGAGTGCCGGACCCAGTAATGGGTAAATGGCGTGATATTATATTTATTTATTTTTATATATTGAGAAATATGTATCAAATAAAAAAGACAGATATTTTTACTACCCAAGCAGTGCCGTAGAAAAATATTTTTAGTGCCGGTTACAATTCGGACAAACTTTATAAATTTATGATCGGGAAAGTACTGTGTTGTCCACAGCAGAGTAACTGTTTGCCTAGAGCTCAGAAAAGCCTTAAGACGGTCCAGACGTTAATTCGGTTATCATAATACAGTAAGATTTGGTTATTTTAAGGCAGAGGTCGCAAACTTAAATAAATAAAATAAATATATCATCACGCCTTCTACCCATTACTGGGTGTGGCACTCTGCTGAAGCAGATCTCGGTAAGTGATATATTTTGCGCGTGAAGTGCGGTTACCAGTCGTCAAATCACGGCCCCCAAACATGTTAGTGGTGGAGGAGCCACAGGGATAGCTTTTTCAAATTATGAAAATTTGTCGCCTGTGGGAATCGAACCAGGGACCTCAGGATCCACAGGCCGACTTCATACCACTGAGCTAGCAAACTTAAATGTAGTAAAAGGCCAGTAGGTTAAATGTATAAGTGACACGGGCCGTAATCAATATTACTCTTTCTGAACTAAAATATGCTCGATCCCTATAGCCAACAAAAACATTTTCACCAATTTAAAATTACCCTTGTGGCTCTCCCGCCACTAATATCTTTGGGGGCCGTGATTTGACGGCTGATAACCCTACTTCACGCGCATAAATGTATCACTTGCCGAGATCTGCTTCGGCAGAGTGACACACCCAGTAATGGGTAAAAGGCGTGATTATATATTTATTCATTTTTATTTTGTATTTTCTTGTCAATAAATATTTTTTCGCACTTCCGGGATTAAATTATTGTGTAAACAACCTTTACCGTAGCAACAAGCATATTAGCTGTATTCCATTTGACACTTGGTTCACTTAAATCAGTTCAGATAAATTGGACAACATGACTAAATGAACTGAATTAAGCAAACTGGTGCACTTATTGGGATGAATTACTTCAAAGTAAATTAGAATCAGTAATTCTACTACCGAAAATAAAGTTATCGAAGTAATCCAAAGAAATAAATAAATGATCTGGATCAGGAAATGTAAGTTAGATCTGATCCAAATGGCAAATGGAATACGCCTAATATAAACCTCAAAATATTTCAATTCGTTTATGTTGCCTAAGGTACCTAAAAAAATGTATAATGCTGCTCTCATTGTGAATTATATGTCAAGTCAATATAAAAATTAAACATTAATTCAAAATTCTTAGATACAAGTGCGAAAAATAGTATTTTTTACTACCAATGTCAAAAACATTTGTATATACTTTCTAGTGTCTAAAGGACGTTATTTTGCATGTTGCCATTAGTTATTTGCAAAAATGTAATTAAATAGTTGCTACAAAACTAATTTAACTACGTAACATAAAAAAAAATATTTTATAAAATTGATATTTTGATATGCTTGATCATTATATAATAATAATGTCAGACAATTTACTTACTGCGTAACTAAAAGAAAAATAATTAGAGTAAAACCAAATTTTTTATACAGAAAATTGTCGCGATAATTACACTAGTGTAAATTACCGTTGTAATTACACTAGTGCAATTATCACTTATTAATACACTCATTTCCATGACACGTGGACAAATAATGAAACGATATCGGTTGTTTAAAGTATATTCAATAATATATCAATGTTGATATCATATTTTCAGACGACCATTTATGAAAACAACCATAACAACAACATTTAAGGGTAGTTGTTGACATATTTTTTACAGGTTAATTTTCAGTTTAAATTATAGACTTTGGTATAATTAAGTAATAAAAATGGTAGACAGAAGTTTTGACCGGTGACGCATGCGCGACAAAACCGGTCAAAGTAAGCAATATTACTACAGGGTGATCAAAAGGGATTGTTACAGTTGGCGATAAAAAAAACTACTTGAAATTGGTAAGCCTGATACATAAATTCATTTCCTGTTGTTGACAGTGACATTTAAAATTTAAATTTGAGTACATTTATTATTACATTTATTTCTAAAGTATTTCTATTACTTAAAAGGTCAAAATTCTATTAGCTGTCAGACTCCTGACATAACCTATTTGTATTTATTACAAATGTCAAATAGTATTTCCGCCTTTACCTAGCGTTGTGCCAACTGTGGAATAAAAAGATCTCTGAAATAGTATTGCCAACTATAACAATCCCTTTTGATCACCCTGTACTTGTTCATGACGAATACATGACAAAAAAATGATTGACAGTAATTATTGCTGGTTGCTCATTAGTGACAGAAGCTCTGAAAGTGGACTGGTGTAGGAATCAACAACCACTCTTTAAATCTGCGCATTCACATCGGCGCCATGTATAGTTGTCACTCGTTCCCAAATCTAATTTTCTTTTTTACATGTTTATCATGACATATGCTCGGTTTCATGAAAGCAAGTTAAATCGCTGATTAATAAATTGATAAATTAGTTTTAATCAATGATTAAATAAATTTTCATTTCATGAATTTAATCTGTATGTTAACTTTGATTGATTTAGTAATCGAGCCGTTAAATTAAGATTTGGGGACTTTCTTTGTTATTGTTGATACCTGATACCATAACCAACTTCATGTGTGTATGTTTGACAGCTACTGGCTACATCTTATTAAGAAATTTAAATAAAAACCAATGTCTAAAAAGGAAAGAGGACCAAATTTTTCAGAGCAAGATAAGCAAGAGCTATTAAATATTATAAATAAATATAAACACGTAATTGAATATAAGAAGACCGATGCAGTTACCTCAAAATACAAGTAAGAAACATGGGAAAAAATTACGAAGGAATATAATGCGGTTATTCTTTCAAAAAGAAAACCAGACAATTTAAAAATATGTTACGAAAACATAAAAAGAAAAGCGAGAAAAGATTTGGCGCAAGAGAGAGTAAAATTATATTTTGAAATCGTCATTATCATAAATATTGAAAATATTACTACGACTTCCAAATATTCTTCTCCTTAGTAAATTATTTACAATAATATCAATAAAATCGTCATCGCTGTCAGTACTATCCCCTGATGTTGACATATTGAATAAAATAAATATATCATCACGCCTTTTTACCCATTACTGAGTGTGGCACTCTGCCGAAGCAGATCTCGGTAAGTGATATATTTTGCGCGTGAAATGCGGTTACCAGCCGTCAAATCATGGCCTCCATAGATGTTAGTGGTGGGGGAGCCACAGGGGTAGTTTTAAAATGGTGAAAATTGTTTGTCGCCTGTGGGAATCAAACCAGGCTTCTCAGGATCAACAGGTCGACTTGATACCACTGAGCTAGCTACTCCATGTTGACATATTGGCTTTAAAAAATATATTTTATTCATAATTATGCATTAAATCATTTTATTATAATTATATCACATTCCTGCTAGTTCAAAATATTAAATTTTTACTATTTATGTTATACTTAGCAAAAAAATATTTATTTCAGTATGAAAATTAATTGACGTGTCTAAATTTAACCAGTCAAATTTCTCTGATTAAATTAATCGAAACTTTAACTCCCCGATTAAGCTAATTAACTGGCATGAAACAAAATATCCAGTTTAATCAGGTAATTAAAATTTAATCATTGATTAAGGAATTAACCGACTTTCATGAAACCGGGCAATAATCTATTAAAAAATCCATTTCTGTCACTGGAATAAATAATACATCATTTTGCACCCTAGCTCTCCAACTATCTTTTATTGAAAAAATTTTATTCACAAAAAATCGATTAAATACAAAAAAAAAATTTGAAAAAAAAATAGTTAAGAGTGTTTGCATTCGTCCCGCGGACCGCCGGTTTGCGACCGCTGTTTTAAGCCTAATTATATTCCGGAAAGCAATGCAACGAGTGATACAATGCCGAGTTTGTTGAACGCTGATAAATTAGAAAACGTAATCTTGGACTAGTTAGATGTGCAGCGCGGGATCAAATTTAGGTCATTGCTATAAGTTAAAAATAAAATAAACTAGATGATATTGTACATTCTTGATACTTTTTTGTTATTTTTCGTTTGATAATGTACGCAATTAGTTTCCAAATGAAGAAAAGATGATTATAAATTAATTATCTATCTATATAAGCATAGATCAAAGTCGGAATTGAAAGAAATTTATTGATTAGAATTTTTTTATTGAAAGCGATATAAACTATACAACGAGCATTGTATGATTTATGTTATTGGCCGTTGTTTTAATAGTAACTATTAAAGATTAAGGTTGACCTTCGGGTTAATCTTAATTTTAGTGATAATAACAGGTACTTGTCTGCTAGTGGAAAGTGGTGCTATTTGAATAGTCGTTAGTATAAAAGGTTTAAACGTTTCGCGTTATTATCGACATTATTGTAAATATGTGTTGTATTCAGGAGGTTTTTTTTAAAGTTAATATTTTGATCTCGAGAACTGTGTTACAATGTTGGTTAAATTACCTAATTAACGCCATTTTAAGAGGCGATTTAAATGTGTTTGTTTTTCCAGTAATGATGAAAAACTTAATTTAGTAAATTTTATATACAGGGTGTCCATTAGACTGTGCCAAAAAAAATCGATATTTTTTTATTTCGCTCTTCTTCGAGTATATCATTCCCCGTTCAAATTCATTCAAATTTCCAAAATTTTAAACAATTCGGTTAACATTTAGAGGTGCATGAAGCCCAAAACGTGTTTTTTGAAGTTTTTTCTCAATTTTTGTGAGATTTCATAGCACTGTTCTACAATAACGAGATGTTTGACGCTTGGGAGATATTATTACATTCAAACACAAAGTATTTCATGCATTTCAGTTGCCAAATCCACTTTCGGACAGATTATATTGGCGAAAACAACAATTTTTTTAAGGCCTAAAAACTGTAATTTCAACTTTCAACTTCAACAAGTGCTACAGTTTTCGCATGTACCAAATCATTTCAAACACATTCATTATTGCCAGGTATGTAGTTTTCTATTATACCTTTTCTTTAATTCGGTTATTCAGTCAGCAAATTATTTTCCTCGGACGTTCAATTATCCGTTTTAATCTTTATAGCTGCCATTCTCTTTCTAAAATACAATAATAACATATTAATGTATGTGATTAGGTGCAAAATATTAGAATCAAAATATGTTCCTGTTAAATACTTATATTTTAATTGTGGAAGCGCCTGTTACAGTTCACCCAAGGAGCAATTAGTGTTCTTTCATGAGTTTGACGAAGTACCTGATATCTAAAAACCATAACCTGTCAAACTGCTTTCATATTGAATTAGAAACTGTCAAAAATATTCACGAAACGCGCATGCGTATTGTGTCTTTTACAACGTTGTCATATATATTTTCTTGTTTACATGGTTTTAGCTAAAACAGACTTAAAACAATGCTCGTGGTAAGCATTATTTTAAGAGTGTTTTAAGATGTCGTCATGGTTTTAACTAAAACACCCAAAAACAGTGTTTTAGTAATATGCTCGTGGTACCAGCCTTTGTGTTTGAATGTAATAATGTCTCCCAAGCGTCAAACATCCCGTTATTGTAGAACAGTGTTATGAAACCTCACAAAAATTGAGAAAAAACTTCAAAAAACACGTTTTGGGCTTCATGCACCTCTAAATGTTAACCGAATTGTTTAAAATTTTGGGAATCTGAATGAATTTGAACGGGGAATGATATACTCGAAGAAGAGCGAAATAAAAAAATATCGATTTTTTTTTGGCACAGTCTAGTGTCCATATTTCGAGGCTCACAATAGCGAGTTGTACAAATGATGTCACGCCAAGGAGAGATGGAAGGGAATTAAAAGAGACATCTCTCACTATCAAAACGGATTCAATGGACCTCAAAACACGTATTTCCGCGAAAATCTCGTCAGCGATTTTTTCACGATTCTAAAGCTACGTTTCTACTTCTTAACATAGTCTCTGTTTTAGTCTTTGTTTTTGGTTTTTTGTTTCTGTTTATGTCAGAAAAATTTCTGCCATTTCCAGCTCTTAACATAAATATAACCTTAATTCAATATTTCAGTAAAGGTTTGTTCACTTAAATGAGAAAATAATTGTATAAAACTATTTGAAATACTTTAAAAATAGCACAGTGGTATCGTGTCGGCCTGTGGATCCTAAGAACTCTGGTTCGATCCCCACAGCCGACAAACATTTTCACCAATTTAAAAAATTACCCCTTTGGCTCTCCCACCACTAACATCTTTGGGGGCCGTGATTTGACGACTGGTAACTGCACTTCACGCGCATAAATATATCACTTACCGAGATCTGCTTCGGCAGAGTGCCACACCCAATAATGGATAAAAGGCGTGATGATATATTTATTTATTTATTTAAAAATTATATAAAATTATGAATGAGGAACAGTAATTACTATTAAAATTAAGCACTAGTTTAATTAACTTATGCAATTTCAAAATCATTTAAAAAAATTGAGACATTTTTGTTATGAGCAAACTAAAATATTTCGAATATAGTAATTTAAATTTCAAAATTGATTTTTATTTTATTAAAATATAATTGAATTGCAATTATACGTATAAAATCAAAGAAAAGAAATAAATTTTAAAATGACAGCGAGTAAATAATTTCTGTTGTTATTGCTGTTATTAATCCAGTAATTTTTATTTTTTTCACAGTTGCAATTATTACTATTTTTATTATATTGTCTATATTTATCGTATTCCTCACATAAACCTAATGACATAATAAGACATAGCATTACCTCAGCTAACTCTCTCTTACAGAACAGCGACGAACTTTGTGTTTATGCGCAGCGACAAAGACAAGACTGAGACTAAAACAGTAGCTGGAAACAGTCAGCTGTATTCACATATGACAAACTCTCAAGGTTATGTCGAAAAACTAAAACTAATACTATGTTAAGAGATGGAAACAAGGCTTAATACTTCCCTTATACTGTGTATAAGAAAGTAAAAATGCCGCCCAGTGTGGACCGCACCGACGCCCTTCCCCTAGGTACGCCACTGCTTTGGATGTAAATTTATTTGTTGTTTATAGAACTAATAGATGATTAAAATAAATAAATCGGCTAATAAAAATACCCGCTACTTAGAAGACAGTTAAACAAATATTCAATAATCAATTATTAATATTAAGCTTAGAGAAAAACATCAGAATATAATTACAATTCTCTGAACTGGGTACATTGAGATTTCTCTGAATTCAATTTCAATCTCGTTCATTATTTCGTTGATTATTTGTAGTGTCACACGAGTTAGTGTTAAAGAGACAGATTTCCTCAATAAGAGAAACAAGTCTTAATAGAAATGATGAGCGAAATTCTTGGAAGGTTGCCTGGATGTTTATTTGAATGTGGATGTGTCGTGTCTCCATACATCTCCATGTCTCCGGCATATGTGACTGAGTTTACGCCAAGTCTACAGATTACAAAGAGTGCACAGTTTTTGTAAAAATGAAAGTAAACAGAAAATGGAATGATTTATTTGTTTTTAAATATGTGAAGATTGCAAAGAAAACAGTAGCGAATACCTAATTTTTGTTTTTTGTCTACTTGAAGTAATGACTGTATATGAGAGCATTTATGTTAAAATAATTGTTTGGCTTTAATTTGTAACGAAAAATATTGGAACCACTAGCTTGGTTTTGGTATGTTTTGGAAGCAGTGTACTTGGGTGTTTTAGCTATCTTTTTCGTGGATTGTTTATAAAGAATTTTATTAATGTATATATTTTTTTTTGCGTTGAACACCTCTAATATCGCATACGTATGAGGGCAGGGTGAAATGTCCCTGAAAAATAAAACAGATGGCGCCACAATCGCAAATCTCATGTGACATTTGTGATGTACCATCTTTAACTAGAACGCATTAAAATTTTCAGACTGATATGTCATTCAGTTCTGTTTTGACACCCATCGAAAGCAAGCAACCTTGAAGATTTTTAAAAACATGGAAAAATGTGAATTTCGCGTCTTGATTAAACATTATTTCTTCCGTGGAAAAAACATTACGCAAATCAAAGCATCGCTTGTTAAACATTATGAGGACTCCTCACCATCGATTGGAACGATTCATAAGTGGTTTACTGATTTTCGTTGTGGTAGTATGACCACAAAGGACGCCGAACGTTCTGGTCGTCCAATTGAGGTTACAACGCCAGAAATCGTCGATAAAATCCATGGTATGATATTGGACGATCGGCGAGTTAAAGTGCACGAGATTTCTGAGGCTATGAGCATCTCAACCGAACGGGTACGGAACATTTTGCATAAATTTTTGGATATGAGAAAGCTATCTGCCAGATGGGTGCCGCATTTGCTCTCTGTTTACAACAAGCGTGAACGTGTCGTAATGGCAAAATTGAATGAATTGCGCTACGCATTGGTTTGTCATCCACCATATTCTCCAGATTTGGCCCCCTGTGATTTTTATCTATTTCCAAACTTGAAGAAATGGCTCGGCGGAAAGAGATTTGGTTCCAACGATGAGGTCATCGCTGCGACAAACGCCTATTTTGAAGGACCCAAGGCCGACAAATATTTTCACCAATTTAAAAATTACCCCTGTGGCTCCCCCACCACTAACATCTTTGGGGGCGTGATTTGACGGCTGGTAACCGCACTGAGATCTGCTTTGGCAGAGTGCCACACCCAGTAATGGGTAAAAGGCATGATGATATATTTATTTTTTATTTATTTTTCTTTATAGAATTAGAATTAAGAAAATTTTAAAATAAATTATTACAAATTCGCTCTTAATAAAATTCTCATTACTAATATAACAAGAGAGTGAGAATAAATTGAAAATAATTTGACAGATCTTTCGAAAACTTGTTGCCAGACAATAGTCACGAAAGCCCGTAGGGCTTGAGTGGTTATTGCCAAATGGCAACAAGTTTGAGAAAGATACTGGAGAATTATTTTCTAATTTATAGAACTCTCGAGTTATATTTAATTAGATTATTTTTTGACGTAGCTGTTGAGGTTGATTCATCCAACTTAAAAGATTTTGAACTGGATCAATATTGATTGATTACTTATCCATGTATTGTTAGAACTTATTTCCAAAATTTGTTGGTGTATTTCTGTATCTGAAATGGAACTAAATCGATTTTTTTCATACGTTTTACTTGACGCGTTGACAGTTTTAAATAATTATTTGCCAACTACATATCATTTGTTACAAACAAAAAGCATCTACAGTGATTATTCCCGGGAATAATCACTAGAGCTTTATTCTCAGTATAATAATAACTGGATTGGTTAAGACTTGACATACAATGAAGCATTTTATTGGTTTTGAGAATCGTCAAAAAATAATCGAGTTTTTAACGATATTTTTGACTCGCAAAATATTAACGTAATAATGTGTAAAAACAAAAAAATATCAAAAAATATTCACTTCTTGTGTATTACATTTGACAATATGATATTCCCGTTGATATAAAAATATATATAATCTATAATATATTCCAGGGATTTCTAAATCCCAAAACTAATCAGAGAACAGAAATTGATGACTGGGAATTTTATTTTCCATTAGCGATAACGAAAGCGCCGGAAATATTTCTTACACAGGAAATAAATCCGATTCGTAGTTTGTGTATGCCTGTGACTCACACAAAACCTTAGATCGCGTGTCCGTGGCGCCCTCTGTTATGTGTCATATCCGCATCAGGTTATTGCATGACCGCTCTACTTCATTTCGTATCAAAATGGCTCTATCATTTATTTCGTTCACTTAATTTTTATTTTTTCGGAAACGTTAATTGATTTAATCATCAAAACTTAGAACTGGAACAGACCACCAGTTTTATATGATAGCTTGTGAACTCTAAGATATCAGGTTCAAATCTTTAATATATGCATGGCGTACCCCCTATGTGGCAAATACTTGAACTGATAAATGGATTCTACGATATGTGATCAATAGAGATCTGTACTTGAAGAATGAAGACACCCAGAATTAGATAATGGGTCAAAGAGTTAAGATAATATAATATTAAGATCTTCCGTTGAAGCTATGTTGTATATAGCGCGGATACTAGTGAGGAGGGAGGGGACATGTGGTTTATATTTTGATATTTTTTATGTACCATAGAAATACTAGGAAGGAAATGTTCAAAACAATATAATAAATGCATAAATATTGTTTACAGTTGTCTTCATTAGCCTGAATATATAAAGTTCTAATATTTTTAATAAACAATTGCTGGGTTGCATGAAAGTTTTATCGGTTCATTAGCAACTAACGGTTCAATAAATTTCAGAAAATCACTATTGATACTGATTCCATATAAACAATTCTTTAACTAAAGTGCACTTTATTTTTTTCTTGCAACCCAGCATGATTCTATCAAATCACAGTATTTGACAAATAAACAATTGTTGAAACAATCACTTACGTTATTCATCTATATATATAAAAATTAATGTTTGTTTGTTTGTTTGTTTGTCCCGTATGCGTTCCTATATCATTCATCCGATTGCGATGAAACTTTGCAAAGTTGTTGTGCGCACGCCAGCTAAGGTTTCTGACTTAGAACAAGTCTAATCCGCCATCTTTAAACAAAATGGGCGCTAGCTATCTTGAAAAGTACTGCACTGATTCGATTCAAATTTAGTATAAGCATAGACGGGAACCAATCTTAACATATAGGTATAATAAAGCTTCAGTCCGCCATATTGAAACAAAATGGCCGCTAGCTATCCTGAAAAGTACTGCACTGATTCGATTAAAATTTGGTATAGACATAGACGGGAACCAATTTTAACATATAGGTATAATAAAGCTTCAGTCCGCCATCTTGAAACAAAATGGCCGTTAGCTTTTTTGAAAAATACTGCACTGATTCGATTCAAATTTGGTATAGGTATAGACGAGAACCAATCTTAATATATAGGTATAATAAAGCTTTAGTTTGCTGTTTTGAAACAAAATGGCCGCTAGCTATCCTGAAAAGTACTGCACTGATTAAATTTAAATTTGGTATAGACATAGACGGGAACCAATCTTAACCTATAGGTATAATAAAGCTTCAGTCCGCCATCTTGGAAAAAAAATAGCCGCTAGCTATTCAAAAAAGTACTACACTGATTCGATTCAAATTTGGTATAGGTATAGACGAGCACTAATCCTAACATATACGTATAATAATACTTCAGTCCGCCATCTTGAAACAAAATGGCCGCTATCGATCTTAAAAAGTACTGCACTGATTCGATTCAAATTTGGTATAAGCATAGACGGGAACGAATCTTAAAATATAGGTATAATAAAGCTTCAGTCCGCCATCTTGAAACAAAATGGTCGCTAGCTATCCAGAAAAGTACTGCACTGATTTAATTTAAATTTTGTATTGACATAGACGGGAACCAATCTTAACATATAGGTATAATAAAGCTTCAGTGCACCATCTTGAAACAAAATGGCTGCTAGCTATCCTGAAAAGTACTGCACTGATTTAATTTAAATTTTGTATTGACATAGACGGGAACCAATCTTAAAATATAGGTATAATAAAGCTTCAGTCTGCTATCTTAAAACAAAATGGCCGCTAGCTATCTTGAAAAGTACTGCACTGATTCGATTCAAATTTGGTATATGTATACACGGGAACCAATCTTAACATATAGGTATAATAAAGCTTCAGTCCTATGCCATTTGAATTCTGACGTTTGCAGTTTCCGGTACGACTCACATTTGCAATGACCATCAACAAAGCACAGGGACAATCGCTACAAGTGTCTGGACTAAATTTGGAAAATCCATGCTTCTCACACGAACAGCTATACACAAACACTTTCTTTGAGTTGCAATTCAACGCATGCCGGGTACTCGCATTAAATTGTAGACCACGCGAATGAAGACGCGGGTAATAGCTAGTTTTAAATAAAAAATCTAAATAAATAAATATATCATCACGCCTTCTACCGATTACTAGGTATGGCACTCTGCCGAAGCAGATCTCGGTAAGTGATTTATTTTGCGCGTGAAGTGCGGTTACCAGCCGTCAAATCACGGCCCCTAAAGCTGTTACTGGTGAGGAAGCCACAGGGGTAATTTGAAAATGGTGAAAATTGTTTGTTGCCTATGGAAATCGAACCAGGATTCTCAGGATCCGCAGGTCGACTCGACACCACTGAGCTAGCTACAATTTTAAGTGGCGCACAATTGCTATCTCGAGAAGTAAAGGAGCTAACAAGTCGGATAACGTGTCAAACAATTTCTATTTTATAAGACTAATTTAATGAGCTAAATACGAGGTGCAATTTTCTTATTTTAAATGGCAACCTATTTTTATTATTTGTTTATTCGAATCAGTATTTTTTCTGAATTCAACGATTGTAAAGTTTAGTGCCCTCACATTACACACATTTTGACCAAAAATTGACATTAATTTAATTACAATCGCATAGGAATTAGCATGCTATAAAAGAAATAAATTAATAACTTATAAAGTTTTAATAAGTTTTTTTTAGTTTAATGGGGTAGCTAGCTCCATGGTATCAAGTCGGCCTGTGGATCCTGAGAATCTTGGTTCGATACCCACAGACGACAAACAATTTTCAACATTTAAAAAAACTACCCCTATGGCACCCCCACCACTAGAATCTTTGGGGGCCGTGATTTGACGGCTGGTAATCGCACTTC
This sequence comes from Pterostichus madidus, assembly GCA_911728475.2. Lineage (NCBI taxonomy): Eukaryota > Metazoa > Arthropoda > Insecta > Coleoptera > Carabidae > Pterostichus > Pterostichus madidus. The sequence goes on from OU452315.1 coordinate 13,233,893, forward strand.
ACTCGCATAAATATATCACTTACTAAGATCTGTATTTGGCAGAGTGCCACTCCCAGTAATGGGTAGAAGTCATGATGATATATTTATATTTATTTATTTATAAAGTTTTTGTTTGTTTAATTCATTATTTAAAAGTCAATATAATTGATTTGTGAGAAAATAAATAAGTAAATTTTATTAGTCTTTTGTTTCGTTTATAGCACGCTGATTCCTATGTGATTTTAATTAAATTAATGTCAATTTAATATGCAGTTTTGTTCAAAATTTTGTAATGTGAGGGTACTGAACTTTATAGTCGTTGAATTCAGAAAAAAAGTGCCGAATCGGACAAACAAATAAAAAAAATAGGTTCCGACTTAAAATAAGAAAGTTGGACCCCTAGTTTGAGAACCACTGGCCAAAAAAATTTGTTATTAATAGTGTTGTAATAGACTAAAAACATGATATTTCTTTGCTAAATTAATCAACCTTGTAGCTCTTATACAGGGTGGTTCATTTAAAGTGTTATCAGGAAATATCTCGGCAACTATAAATTTTACGCAAAAATGACCTAGACGAAAAACAATCGTACAAAAGGGAGCCATAATAACGAAATATTGGTTTTGTCCTAGATGGCGCTGTTGTCGCTAAATCAGGGTCAACTCAATTTTTTGAAATAAAAACCCTTATTTTTTATTAAAGAATCAAATTCCTCGATAAAAAAAAAGAAGAATTTATTTAGTTTACTTTTTCGTCAGCATGATAGATGACGCTGTAATCGCGAAAAATGATGTTGCTTTCGGACGTTCCTGTATTAGAGCTTATGCGCGCGGCTGTGTGTGTGTGTGTGTATAATTTGCGTTTATGTGCGTGTGAGTTTGTTAGTTTTTGTTTGTGTGCGTGCAAGCGCATCCACTAACACGCACATCTAAAATCAAAAATAGTCTCATTACATTCAATTGCCATTTTTATAAAATATGGTTCATCTGATTGTTTACATTCTGTCTAAAATCATATGGTGTAAATTTAAATTGCATTTTATTTTAGATTTTAATTAAATTAAGCATAAGCTCTAATACAGGAACGTCCGAAAGCAACATCATTTTTCGCGATTACAGCGTCATCTATCATGCTGACGAAAAAGTAAACTAAATAAATTCTTCTTTTTTTTTATCGAGGAATTTGATTCTTTAATAAAAAATAAGGGTTTTTATTTAAAAAAATTGAGTTGACCCTGATTTAGCGACAACAGCGCCATCTAGGACAAAACCAATATTTCGTTATTATGGCTCCCTTTTGTACGATTGTTTTTCGTCTAGGTCATTTTTGCGTAAAATTTATAGTTTCCGAGATATTTCCTGATAACACTTTAAATGGACCACCCTATAGTTCTCGAGATAGCAATGGTGGCAAAACTAAATTGAACAGCCCTGTATATTTATATAGTGATTTATTAAGAAATATAAAGTTGCATATTGTTGTACTCAAATGGAGCAACCTAGATACAAATGTATATGGTAGATAGACAATAATATATAAAGTACATTTTATTTGAAGAGTTTTACTCTATAACTTTAAATAAAAGAGTTAGAAAAAGAACGAACCGATGAATAATAACGTATCTGAGTGGATAGTTGAGGCTACATGAATTATTAATATTTCTGTTTATTTTTAGCTATTAAATTTTTAATATGCGTAATTAAATGACATGCAGGAAAATAAAATTTATCAAATAATTGGAAATTAATGATAATGTGCGATTAATATAATTATATGTACGCAAGTCAGAAAGAAAATTTTGCTTGTTGTATTTGATTTAATAAAGTAGATAGTTTCGAAATCGATGTATCTGAATTTGATTTTCTAAATTATGGAAATTATATAGTTTGATGTCGTGTTTATTTAATATATACAGCTTGAAAAATATTATATACGTATAGTGTGCAACTTCTAATTATTATACTTACATTATTAACATATTATCTGATATTACCAAGTTAGTATAATGTCATATTAAATTGCAAAAGTTAAGTAAAAATAAGGTATTTGTGTTTTCCACTTTTACATAGTAAGAGATAAGTTTAATCGATTTATCTAGCTAAGTCAAATAAGAAAAAAATTGCTCTATTATTGATTAAATTATAAATATCGGATGCTGATGCTTTCGTAATAAATAAAAGGTATACAAAGGCGAATCATTCACATTTCTATTACTACCTGTTATCTTCTTTTTCTATAAAATATTGCTTTGTTCTACTATTAGTACTTTTGTTAAGTTAAATTATACAATGTGATCGAAATGAAAAATTTTACGAACCAAGACGCGACTTTAACATTATTGTGTGATTAAAAAAGGTCAAAAAACCGGCAATAAAGTGCGTACTTTCCTGATTAATTTTAGTATGGATAGTAGATTTATTTAGGCGCGGTGGCTTAGCGTGTTAATGCAATCTCTTAGCATACTGTGACGTCACCCGAACCAAGGTTCGTCAGTTCGAATCCGCCTGTCGACAAAGTCGTTAAGTCGTTAAATAAAAAATACAGTTACTTGTATTAATCATACTCGGGTGCTATAAGCTAGTCACGTGTACATATGCCTTAAAAAGTAACATCGACTACGGAAACCGGCAGTACGGCAGCGTAAAAACTGCGGCTCGGTGTGCCCGGTAAGCCCAGGTCCGATTTGGGCTGTAGCACCATTGAAGAAGAGAGTAGATTTTTTCCAAAACTCTCAGTACGCATTCAAGGTTGCAATAAAAAAAACAATCAGGTAAAGTACAAAACAGTCTAGTAAAGACTTTACCTGACTGATATTTTTCTTGTAACCTTGGATACGTAGTCTGCTGTCTACAACATTTTAAATTATTTATAATTAAATATTGATTAAATTAAACGATTTCAGAAAAAATACTATACATAACACGTCAGGAAAGTGTTTTTACTTGATTCTGCGGATTAAAATACTTGGCCTGCGGCCGCATATTTCAAACAACCGTTTCGTTTTTCTAAATTTAAAACGAATATTCGGTCCATATCGCGAAAAATATAGTACTTAGAGAAATAGGACTTACCACGTTTTCTTCGTCATTTACAAGGCTACAAGATGGATATTGCAGTAAAATACAAAAAAATACGCCTTTATCAAAAATAATATTTTTACTACAATTGTCATGGTAATAAACAATATAATAATAATAATAACCTTTATTACTCCATTCGAAAACTGGTATTTTTAGTCTTAATGAAACAAATAACTATTTTTTTTATGGTGAGTAGTTAATCAAGTAATATGTAAATAGAACTGTTGCCAAATAAAATTTTTCACTGTACATCTCAAACGAAATATAATACCTATGAATTTGCTAAAGGCAAAAAAAAACATAATAAACAAATTAAAAATAGTGACAGAATTTGGAGAATGAAAAAATCCATTGAGATGCAAAATTTCAGACAAAGTGAACATTAAAACGCTACGCATAATAATGCTGAAATAGAGAAAAGTCACGATACAAATACAGTAGAAGAGACAGAAACAGTAGATATTATAATAAATTTATTAAATAATCAATCGAAAACGTTTGAAGATTCTGAAGTACAAGTAAATACACTGGAAAGTCTTACTGTCGTACATTTAATAAATACAGGAAGAGCACTTAACCATTTCAGGCTAAATTTAATAGATTTAATATATAGTGACAATTGTGTAAATATAAAAGAGAGAGTTATTTTGTGTTTTATAATATTAAAGAGATATTTAAGTTTTGTAGTTTTAAAACGTCAAAAATCTATCCTGGATACAGTAGTTCGCGAAGTGTTCTAGATGGCGCAGCGATCTTAATTTTATTTGTCTATACTTGGGTTCTTGTCTGTTCAATGTGATGTGTACAGATTAGATATTCTTCAGTTTAAGGTTATGTTTATAAACGTCAAAATCAATGACGTATAATATTAGACGAATTATGCCGTATTCAACTCAATGCAGTGTTGTGAAGTAGGGTTGTTGATTTTACGAATATTCGAGAATTCGAATGTTCGGATTTATTGAACCTTCGAATTTAAATTCGAATTATTCGAAGTTTTGAATTTTTTGAATAATCGAATTTTTCGAATTTTTTGAATTTTTTGAATTTTGCGAATTATTTGAAATGTTTTATATCCTAACGTGGTACGAATTATTTTCAGAATAAACTCATTTGCAGAGTTTTGTATTAATTCGTAAGTAATTATTATTAATTATTATTATTTGCCAAATTAATTCAATTTAGATTTAAAATTTAGTTACACTGTCAAAAACGTTATATTTAAGACGTTTTCGTATCCTTTTTATTGTCAGTTTAAAACGTTTTACTAAAATTCCATAGCATTTAGATGGGCGGTTAAGACAGTAGATGACTTAATTAAGACGCCTAACCTTACAGAGTTTTTGCAGAATACTTCGCCGAATTTATTATTTAATTCGTGTCCGACTTTTCACGAATTATGCGTTAGCGTACTTGGAGATGACAGATGGCGTTAATGAATTGGCAAAAAATTAGAAAATTCGAAAATTAGAAAAGTTCAAAAAATTCGTAATTTCGAAAATTCGAAAAGTTCAAAACATTCAAAAATTCGAAGATTCGAAGTTTTTTGACGAAGTTAAAAAAATTCGAATGTTCGAATGTTCAGAAATTCGAAATTCGGTGGAAATCAACAACCCCATTGTGAAGTAGAAAGGGATGGAATAACTTGTTGGTCCGCCGGGTGCGCGGCAAGGAGCGAGTACACTCTGATGCAAGTTGCAAATATTTGTGTAATTATTTTTATATCAATTACTTACTTTTCATACATCAAAATAAAGGTTAGTTTTTGACATATTAAGTGTTTTGTACACGCACTTTTGTATTTAAATAAATAAAATACTCGCGCCTGATAACTGTCATCAACCGAAATGCAACCTGCATAACTTCAACTTGCCGCGCACCCGCCTCACCATCCAGTTATTCTATCCCTTTCTGCTTCACAACAAACGCCTTTGTTACCCGTCTAATTATGTTTTTTCTGAGATCAATTTATATCACTACATATTTCTAATTCTTCCGTAAGCGTACGTGCCTAAAATATGAAATTCCGTGCTTGGCACGAAATTTGAATCGCTCTCACTTATAATTTCTTTTGACAATTGCATAAAATACAAATTTCTTTCTGCACTAGTGTTTCTTCGCTTATAGAAACGCACTTGGTCCGCATTCATCTACTTTCCATACGTAAGCAAGGCAATAATAGGTACGTAATAACAAAGAAATCGCACAGTTGTAGAAAAATGATTTTTAACTTTATTTTAAAACCCAGATATTATTAGATTGCTTCAAATGAGCTGCACATCGAGAAACCACGCATGCGCATTGCCTATTATTTTAACATCGGCCGCATTTATTTGGGATTTTAAAGTAATCCGGTAGGTTACTTTCGTTTAATTGGCACGCTTTAAGTAACCTAGAACTGATCTTGAACTGAGCCTACTGCCCCAGCTATTTTAGCGGATTGGCAGGTTGAACCTGTTTGCTATCCCTTTCTAATCAACTTGTGTTCCTTGTTATTCGTGGTGGCATCGCGATTTGTAATAGTATAGAGAGGTTAGAAGCTATTTTTATGAAAAACGTAAGTAATTTTATAATAATTTTCTGAAAAAATATACAAAACTATTATTGATGCAGGTGATGGAAGAGCAATATGCAGTATGTGTTTCTTGCAATATAGCAGTTACAGAGGATAATATTATGACAGATAATTGCGACTCAAAAATAAATTATTTTGATACTGCTGATGACAAAATTATTTAAAAAATGGACAGTCTGATGTTATTTGCTTTTTGACTAGATATAAAAAATATAAAGATGACTTGAAACATCCAATTAAAAGCGCAATTTAACACACAAACAAAACTAAGCAGATGTCGCTTCGAACATGCATTCAGATTTTATATTTACCGCTAATTTTTACAACTGACACTTAAGATACATCACTTATTTGGAAGTAACACGAGTTAGTTCTAGGTCAGTTCAGGGTTGAACCCAAAGTTCCCAAACAAATACGGCCATCGTAAGCTGCCGTAACGTAAAAAGATAAAAGTTGACCATCTCGCCGTTTACAATACGATACGTTACGATAGTTAAGGCTACGTCGTTACGTTGTCATTCAGAACAGTATTTCCATCTCTTACATACGTTAGATTACGGTATATTACGATACGTTACGGCATACGCTGTATAAATCCAGCATAATTCGACATGACGTATCACCCGAGGCATAATTACTACACAAAGATCTTATAGAACACAGAATATAGATACATAAACCTGTCAAATTCTGCTGCCGATATCTGCATAATAGCAGTGCTCTGTGCAAGACTGCTCCTGCATGCAGTCAAGCTAGCGTACATAATGATGATGTATATATTTGACGTAATACTTTACTTATCTCATCGATACTCATTTGTTAATAGCAAACGCTGTGCGCCATGATTGATGTGACGGAAAATTGATTTTAAATCTTGACTTTCGCACATTCTTCACAGCCATACGACATGCAATATCACACGAAGTATCACCGCTGTGTTATAGGTATGATGACATTAAAATATTATAGATGATTGCCTCACCGAAGTGATATATGACAGTAACTGTTCTTGACCTTTATTGAGAGGTTTGTATACAGCGTTCACACTACATTGAAGTTTTAGTAGTTTAGTAGTAGTTTTAGCTAGGTATTAAAAGAACCAGAAATTAATGGGGTGGTACAAATGACCCTCTGAGACTAAAAATTATCCTCCATCCTCCTCCATGATTTAATACACCGGTTTATTTGGTTGTTACGATGCTCTACATTAGTGGTTTTCAAACTGTGGGTCGCTAAGATATTACGAGGGTAGGGTGAAAAGTTCTCGGCCTGACAATGAAAGACTTAGATTTTCAGTTAAAAATGATTTTATTTTTCTACATACTCTCCCTTGACTTCAACACACTTGGTCCAGCGTTTCTCCAACATCAATATTCCTTCCTGGAAGTGTGAGTCTGGAAGGCTGTGAAAATATTCATCTACAGTCCTCTCAACTTCTTCATTGGACGCGAACCGCTTCCCAGAAACTAATTTCTTCAAGTTTGAGAACTGATATAAATCTGAGGGTGCCAAATCAGGAGAATATGGGGGATGACCAAGCAAATCATACCCAAAATCCCGCAGTTTTCCCATCGCCAACGCACCCTTGTGTGCAGGTGCGTTGTCCTGGTGAAAGATGATTTTTTTTTCTTCTGCAAGCCAGGCTTCTTCTCGCGAATTTTCGCATCCAGCTGGTCAAGAAGATTGGAGTAATATTCGTCTGTAATTGCTCTGCCTTTTTCAAGGTAATCAATTAACAGGATCCCTTTCGCATCCCAAAACACGCTGGCCATTTCCTTTCCGGCAGATGCGATCGACTTCACTTTGTTTGAATTGGTCCACAGATCATTATATACTACTATAGATAAGAAACTGCCTTGTTACGCACTGGGACTGTATTTTGCGCCATCTGAGTAGTGGAAGTCTAACTAAAGTCATGTATATATGCAACCCGATATGCATATTTAGACAGCTTGTAATTTTTATTATTATTTTATATTTATTTAGCTACATAAATTAAAAATTCATTATTACAATATAAATATTTATTAAAATATTCTCCTGTATTCAATTTATTTATAATTTGAACTGTTTCAATCGCAGTTTTATTCAACTCTTGTGAACTTGAAAATATATTATGACTTCCTCATCTAAATATTATTTATTATATGATCACTTACTTACCAGTAGCAGTACAGTTTTTTACACTTCAATTGATATTATTTGATGACATTATTTATATGAAATTATTTCACAAATAAAAATTAATTGGATATTTCACAGATTGAAAAATTTGAAATATATACAAATGACAACTACAGGAACAATCTAGTAACCAATGATTGCCGGTATTGTAGTTACCTAAAATGGATGTCTTCACATAAAGACTATTAGCGCCATTCCTTAGGTGGAAGTCTAACTATAAACACAGTCCCATGGTTACCTATAAACTTTCCGCTGCCTGAATTGATCCAAACATTGCTGCGAAGATCGTTTTCGAATTTGCTTTTGATCGGCATTCAGTAAATTAGATGTTTCGCACCCTTTCTTCCGATATCCCCACAGCCTCAGCTATCTCATTCACCTTCACTCGCCTATCGTCCAACACGATATCATGCACTTTTTCTATGATTTCCGGTGTTGTGATGTATATATTTGACGTAATACTTTACTTATCTCATCGATACTCATTTGTTAATAGCAAACGCTGTGCGCCATGATTGATGTGACGGAAAATTGATTTTAAATCTTGACTTTCGCACATTCTTCACAGCCATACGACATGCAATATCACACGAAGTATCACCGCTGTATTATAGGTATGATGACATTAAAATATTATAGATGATTGCCTCACCGAATGATATATGACAGTAACTGTTCTTGACATACTAGTAATGACCTTTATCGAGAGGTTTGTATACAGCGTTCACACTACATTGAGGTTGTAGATTTAGCTAGATATAAAAAAAACAGAAATAAATAAATAAATATATCATCACGCCTTCTACCAATTACTGGGTGTGGCACTCTGCTGAAGCAGATCTCGGTAAGTGATATATTTTGCGCGTGAAGTGCGGTTACCAGTCGTCAAATCACGGTCCCCAAACATTTTAGTGGTGGAGGAGCTACAGGGATAGTTTTTTCAAATTATGAATAAATAAATAAAATAAATATATCATCACGCCTTTTACCCATTATTAGATGTGGCACTCTGCCGAAGCAGATCTCGGTAAGTGATATATTTATGCGCGTGAAGTGCGGTTACCAGCCGTCAAATCATATTAGTGGTGGGGTAGCCACAGGGGTAATTTTAATTTGGTGAAAATGTTTTGTCGGCTGTAGGGATCGAACCAAGGTTCTTAGGATCCACAGGCCGACTTGATACCAGTGAAATTAATGGGGTGGTATAAATGACCCTCTGGGACTGAGAATTACCCTCCATCACGATTTACTACACCGGTTTATTTGGTTGCTATGATGCTCTATATCAGCGGTTTTCAAACTATTAGTAGCCATAATATCCTTGGAGGTAAAAATTACAAATACATTCTTTCGCGACTCCCTTACATTTTATGTGATCAAAATTGCAGTTTGTAATAGACTGATTTAAAGTAGTTCTAGCGTAAAAAAAATTTCACGAGTAAAAATGTATCACTTACCGAGATCTGCTTCGGCAGAGTGCCACACCCAGTAATGGGTAGATAGCGTGATGATATTTATATTTATTTATCATACCATTTCACGTTACAACACATCAATAATACCAAATTCATAATTTTGATATTTTTCTTTCAATTTACGTAAGGTAGTTCTAGCGTGAAAAACATTTTTACAGAACTGAAAGAAACTCGGCGCACGTAAACATGGGATAGTCATACGCATCCTGTTAAAATATCAAATATATTCACCGTCTGTGAACAAATATATTCGCTTGTAAAGTTGAGTTCTTATACACGGGGCTTATGGCGATCATTACTCAGAATCGCATATATTTGGTTTGTGTACCTCTAAAAATTTGCAGTTTCATTTGAAAAACTAATATGATGTTCTAGAACTATCCATGTATATTTTATCAAAAGGAAAAAGTTTTTTATCGTTTAGTAATGGATATATAGCCATGCAAAGCCTTGTTTTTAACGAAAAATGAAGGATCCCAATTTATAATGGCAACACCACACGGTGGTACGATATTTGAAAATTCACTTGACTATTACCTATTAACAATTCATGATATTCAAATCATAATAGGTATAAAACATTTATTTTATTCTGTATTTTTCTTACCCGAGCATCAGTTTCGCCACTCGACGACCGATGGCGCCACCGTCATACTAGAACTACCTTAATAATGTGCATTACAAAAATAAAAGCACGATTTTTTGAAATTACTATAAATATAAATATATCAGCACGCCTTTTACCCATTACTGGGTGTGGCACTCTGCCTAGCAGATCTTGGTAAGTGATATATTTATGCGCGTGAAGTGAGGTTACCAGCCGTCAAATCACGGCTCTCAAAGATGTTAGTGGTGGAGGAGCCGCAGAGGTAATTTTAAATTGGTGAAAATATTTTATCGGCTGTGGGGATCGAACCAGGGTTCTTAGGATCCACAGGCCGACTTGTTACCACTGAGCCATTATCCCATAACAGTCAGGTAAAATCTGTACCAGACTGTTTTGTACTTTACTAAACTGTTATTTTTTTGTAGCCTTGGATATGTACTTTACTTGACTGTTTTTGTAAAAATCTATTTTTCATACTAAAATTAGTCAGGAAAGTAAGCACTTTCTTGCCGGTTTCAGAAAATAATATTTAAATAAAATATAAATAAATATATCATCACGCCTTCTACCCATTTCTGGGTGTGGCACTCTGCTAAAGCAGATCTCGGTAAGTGATATATTTTGCGCGTGAAGTGCGGTTACCAGTCGTCAAATCACGGCCCCCAAACATGTTAGTGGTGGAGGAGCCACAGGGATAGCTTTTTCAAATTATGAAAATTTGTCGCCTGTGGGAATCGAACCAGGGACCTCAGGATCCACAGGCCGACTTCATACCACTGTGCTAGCCATCCCATAAAAATTATCAATTTTTACTTCTGATTATATTATATTAATAATATTTGTACTCATATATTCTATTTATAGCATAAAAATTACAAATTTATTCAGATTCACTCTTACATCTGAAATAATTGCCATTGTTGTGGTTATTAGCTTATTAAAAAAAGGTTATATTATAAAATACTAGCTATTACCCGCGACTTCGTTCGCGTGGTCTACAATTTAATGCAAGTACCCGGCATGCGTTGTATTGCAACTGAAAGAAAGAAAGTGTTTGTGTTTAATTCTGTTTATTGAAGTGCTTTTGGATACACAATTTTTTTTTCTCTTTGGGACGTACTCGAATAAATAAGGTTTTCCGACGCGTGAGCATGCCACATACAGCTGTCTATGTGAGAAGCAAGGATTTTTCAAATTTAATCCACACACTTGTAGCGATTATCCCTGTGCTTTGTTGATGGTTATTACAAATGCGAGTCGTACATAAAACTGGAAACATTTGAATTCGAATGGCATAGGACTGAAGTTTTATTATACCTATATGTTAAGATTGGTTCTCGTCTATGCCTGTACCAAATTTGAATCGAATCAGTACAGTACTTTTCAGGATAGTTAGCGGCCATATTGTTTCAAGATAGTGGACTGGATTTGTGCTAAGTCAGAAACCTTCGCGGGCGTGCGCACAATAACTTACCAAAGTTGCATCGCAATCGGATGTATGATATAGGAACGTATGCGGGACAAACAAACAAACATTAATTTTTATATATACTAGCTATTACTCGCGACTTCGTTCGCGTGGTCTACAATTTAATGCGAGTGTTTGTGTACAGCTGTCCATGTGAGAAGCATGGATTTTCCAAATTTAGTCCACACACTTGTAGCGATTGTCCCTGTGCTTTGTTGATGGTCATTGCAAATGCGAGTCGTACCGGAAACTGCAAACGTTTGAATTCGAATGGCATAGGACTGAAGCTTTATTATACCTATATGTTAAGATTGGTTCTCGCCTATTCCTATACCAAATTTGAATCGAATCAGTGCAGTACTTTTCAAGCTAGCTAGCGGCCATTTTGTTTTAAGATGGTGGACTGAAGCTTTATTATACCTATATGTTAAAATTGGTTCTCGTCTATACCTTTACCAAATTTGAATCGAATCAGTGCAGTACTTTTCGGGATAGCTAGCGGCCATTTTGTTTCAATATGGCGGACTGAATCTTTATTATACCTATGTTAAGATTGGTTCCCGTCTATACCAAATTTGAATTGAATCAGTGCAGTACTTTTCAAGATAGCTAGCGGCCATTTTGTTTCAAGATGGCGGACTGACGCTTTATTATACCTGTATGTTAAGATTGGTTCCCGTCTATGTCTGTATCAAATTTGAATCGAATCAGTGCAGTACTTTTCAAGATAGCTAGCGGCCATTTTGTTTCAACATGGCGGACTGAAGCTTTATTATGTCTATATGTAAAGATTGGTTCTCGTCTATGTCTATACCAATTTTTAATTCAATCAATGCAGTACTTTTCAAGATAGCCAGCGGCCATTTTGTTTCAAGATGGCGGACTGAAGCTTTATTATGCCTATATGTAAATATTGGTTCTCGTCTATGTCTATACCAAAGTTTAATTGAATCAATGTAGTACTTTTTAAGATAGCTAGCGGCCATTTTGTTTCAAGATGGCGGATTGGACTTGTGCTAAGTCAAAAACATTCGCGGACGTGTGCACAACAACTTAGCAAAGTTTCATCGCAATCGGATGAATGATATAGGAACGCATAAGGGACAAACAAACAAACAAACAATGCACTATAGAAATATAATCAGAAGTAAAAATTGATAATATTTTGACAACTGACAAACAATTTTCACAACGTTAAAATTACCCGTGCGGCTACAGCTTCATTTTTGAGAGAGGGGCGTGATTTGACTCCTGGTAACCACGCTTCGTGCGCAAAATATATCACTTACCCAGATCTGCTATTGCAGGTAGAAGGTGTGAACATATATTTATTTAAATTTTAATGAAGCAACTAATAGTTTCTGCCTCATAATAGCTATTTACATAACAAGTGCGCAAAGACAATGCTATTTGTAACAAGCAAAACTTATATAACCGATAGTTAGAAAAGTTAAACTCCATTCCCTGTATGAAAACTATTACGTCACATTCGGTATCCATGTGATTCAAGATTTTGTACTTAAAACGTTTACATTGATATTGGATTGACATTTTTAAAACATAACCTAAAATTTAAATGTTTGATTAAAATATTTATTACTTTATAAAATTTAATTAGTTTATAATGAAACCAAATTCTGCATATATTAAATAAAATCAAATATGAATTTATCTTAACGCACGAAAAATATTACTACCTTATTGAAATATGTAAGTTTGTAAAATAAATCTCAAAGGAATATATATTTTTATTTGTATTATTATTATTTATAAATAAATACTATTTGAAAATACAAAATACAATTCACATTACCTCTTGTACTACAGTTAAATTAATTAAAGATCCTCGATTCTCTAACTCCAGCGCAAAATAATCACGAAGATGACAAACGCATTTCTGCATTTGATTACCCAAAATTTTTCTAGCCATTTCTCATTTCTCAGTCTGTATTTATGTATTAAAAATGTTACAAACTTAGAAATGACAGGCGAGAAAATAACAAAATCTTGACCATAGGTCTCTATTTTTATTTTATAAACAAATGTGAACAAAGTAAATATAAATTTTCGTATTAGTAAGAACTGTCTTACGTTTTCATTAAAATAATAAATGTGATAGAACGTGAAAAAACGTGAAACGTGTGTCTTAACTTATTAAGACATACGTTATGTAATTCGCATAGGTACGAATAATATTATTAAAAAAAGATAGCTATATTTCATCGTATCTATGATAACCTCGTCCACATATGACGTCATCGTTTTCATACAGGGAATGGAGTATATTAAATTTAAAGCGTGAATTTATATTGACAGGTCAGTTTGCCATGAATTGACATTTGTTATTTGAAAACAAATTGTTTATTTTTTCTCGTAAAGCTTGTTAAAATATGTCTGATGGCGTTACAAGCTTATGTCTCTACTTCTTTTACAAATTCCTTAAAATGTGTGTATATAAGTACAATTAACGTTTTAATAGTCAAAATTTGGCATCATGAAAATGGGTGTTTTTTCATTTCCTTTGAATCAAACTTTACTTCAATTTCCAGGATATTGTAAACCTTATTTTCAATGATGCGAGGACAAAAAGGTATTTATAAACTAGAAAATTAAAGTATACAACATTTATTTAATAAATATATAAATTTATTAGATGCTTTATTTAGAGATGGAAATCATGGCCCTTAAAATAAATTTCGTGTTATGTAGCTCAGCAAGTAAATAAATACAATATAAAATTGTGTCATGTATGTGCATGACGTTTGTAACACCTACACACATAAATTCAACTTATGAATCATGCTTGTTCAAACGTACTTGACTAACACTCTGTTACATCATATGCTGTACTAACAAACACCGGTACATATGATGTGTACTACATATTGACCTACGAGTATTCATAGGCGCCTAATAAAATTTATGAAAAAAATAATAGTATATTAAAGAACTAGTTTCATAAGGCAATCTGTTAACGCACGAGTCCAAATTTGGAAAATATCTTAGGTACTTAAAGTGTAGATGTTGAATTATTACTTAACTCTTGAAATCACAATTTTACATTTTTGTAATATTTCATTATTGTTATTTTCATTGTTCTAATCTTTCATTGTTGCTATGTTTCATTGTTGTAAGCTTTTGTTGTACGAAACTTTCATTGTTGTGATCTTTCATTGTTGTATTTATTTATTTGTTACTCTGTACAACAGGCACTTAATCTCAATTACAGTACAGGAGACCTACAGCTTATAGTGGAATCCGAACCACTTTACCACAATAACGTTTTCATTACCCTGGGAACTGATGTAAAGTTTGATTTTGCACACTCTTACTAGTACTAGTAATTGAAAAACTATTAAAACGCTATACAAATTTTGAGGAATTTATAAAAGAAATACAGATATTAGTTTATAATGCTATCAATCTGATATATTTTCACAAGGTTTTCGAGAAAAATAAACAATTTGTTTTGATATAACAAATGCCAATTTATGGTTTACTAAACTGTCATTAATATAAATTCACACTTCAATTTGAATAAATTTTCTTATTGTCGGTTATATAATTTTTGCTCGTTACAAAAAGCATTGTAAACCTCGTGCACGAAGACGTCAATTGCACCATTCGCGCACATGTTATAATAATAACTATATCAGACGACCACTTATGAAAGTATCCATAACAACATCATAAACTACTAGGGAAAGTTGAAAATAACATACACTGATATGTTAGTATAACGCACACTTCTGACATATCAGGTGAAGTTCCACTGATTTATAAAACAGATGGCATTACGATGAAAGAAAATAATAAAATGAAAAGAATTTGTATTATTATTTAAATCGAAGTTTGGACAGATTTTTCAACACATTTGCACACATTAATCTTATTATTTAAAATTAATAATGACTTATTTACTAATATTTTTGCATTATTCAATATTTTCACATTACGGTTAGTACAGTTGGTATCACAATACCTAACCTCAAACGTCAAACGTCAACGCTTATCTACAAAAACGCATCAGCTGCCAAAGTGTAACAACATTTCTCTTGTAAACTTTTTTAAACCTTATCTTACACTTTCGATACTTGTTATGTAATATACTATTTTTTCAATGATTGGTATTACTTTTTTTTATATAATTACTGTGTAACAGTTTTTCTTCGTAACTATATCAAATTTAAAAATACCATTGCACTCCATAAAATTTTGTAAAGTCGTTGCGTATGCTAGTACTCCACTGCCTATTCTATATTAAGTTTTCGACCTGACCTTGACTTGCACTTTAATATGAATGCAAACTAATTGTACTCTAATTGGTTAATACACTTACATACAGACGTACATAAAATCATAATTAGATTATCTTTACATGGCCTGTTATCGTTCGTGAATCCCAAGCCTGACCGCATCGGTTGATTTGATAGCTGCGGGCTGCATTGGATTCAAAATTAGAAATTCTGTCGGTTCGTCGACTACTCAAGGTCGATGCTTTTAATCATAGAATTTCTCTACACATAAATATAGTTTATCATTTTACGTATATCAGAATACGAAAGGTGAATTTTTTGTTTATAATAACTAGGGTTGTTGATTTTACTAATATTCGAGACTTCGATTGTTCGGATTTATTGAACCTTCGAATTTAGATTCGAATTTTGGAATATTCCGAATTTTCGAATTATTCGAATTGTAAATCTGGATCCTAACGTGAACACGGCATGTTGATATAAATTATTTTTAGAATAAACTCATGTGCAGAGTTTTGTATTAATTCGTAAGTAATTATTATTAATTATTATTATTTGCCTAATTAATTCATTTTAGACTTAAAATTTCGGTATACTGTCAAAAACGTTTTAATTAAGATGTTTTTGTATCCTTTTTATTGTCATTTTAAAACGTCTTACTAATAGTCCATAACATTTAGATGGGCGGTAAGAGAGTAGATGGCTTAATAAGGCCTAACCTTGCAGTGTTTTTGCAGGATATTTCGCAGTTTATTATTTAATTCATGGCTGACTTTTCACGAATTATGCGTGAGCGTGTTTGGAGATGACAGATGGCGTTAATTCAGGGGAAAAAAATTCGAGAATTCGTAAATTCTAAGATTCCAAAAATTCAAAAATTTTAAGCATCAAAGTTTTTCTGACGAGGTACAAAACATTCTTATGTTCGAACGTTCAGAAATTCAAACTTCGGTTGAAATCAACGATCCTAATAATAACCAATAAGTTTTCTCTGGCTAGCTATTAAAAAAAAATCTGGTGTGGGCATCACACGACTTTCTTATACACAGCATATTTATTATTTTGAATATATGAATGTTATATAATATTATTAAACATGTAATTTAGTTTTTCACTAATTCAGCATTTATCTGTTTGAAACATATCAAATATCAAATTTGTTGCATCCTTTTAGTTTGAGTGTATCGTTTCTTTTTTTTAATTTTGGGATTTTTACTGATTTCTTTTTAATTTTTATTACAGATAATCAACTTCCTAAGAAAATTTTATACAAATAAACTTATATTAATAGTAATAGAAATATAAAATTACTTACTATTTGATCAATGAAATAGATATAGCATCAAAAACGCTGAATGAACACTTATGACTTGCTCCTTGCCAGGCTGCAGAAAGTTATATAGGTAACCATGGGACTGTGTTTATAGTTAGACTTCCACCTAAGGAATGGCGCTAATAGTCTTTATATGAGGACAACCATTTTAGGTAACTACAATATCGGCAATCATTGGTAACTAGATTGTTCCTGTAGTTGTCATTTGTATATATTTCAATTTTTTTAATCTGTCAAAATATCCAATTAATTTTTATTTCTGAAATAATTTCATATACGTAATGTCTTCAACTAATATCAATTGTTGTGTAAAAAACTGCACTGCTACTGGTAAGTAAGTGATCATATAATAAATAATACTTAGATAAGGAAGTTATAATATATTTTCAAGTTCACAAGGATTGGATAAAACTGCGATTGAAACAGTTCAAATTATAAATAAATTGTATACAAGAGGATATTTTAATAAATGTTTATATTGTATTAATGAATTTTTATTTTATGTAGTTTAAATAAATATAAAATAATAATAAAAATTACAAGCTGCCTAAATATGCATATCGGGTTGCCTATATACATGACTTTAGTTAGACTTCCACTACTGAGATGGCGCAAAATACAGTCCCAGTGCGTAACATGCCAGTTTCTTATCTATAGTAGTATATTATGATCTGTGCTCCTTGCGTTTGGCAATTATTATTGGACATATAAATGTTAAACATGTTTATGTTTTTTGTTTCTATTGCTACTATGATTATTGGAATATATTATTAAATATATAAATTAGATTAATTATAACTTATAATTACCAAGTTTCGTTAGCAAGTCTTATCTCGTTCATGAGATATTGCACATTCGGACACACATTCATCCATCCATCTATCCATCCACACACACACACACACATATATAAGAAAGTAAAAATTGTGAAACTTACACCCAGTGACTTTCTTTAATAATTACTTAAACTCCTATGTTTCGTGTTTTTGTGTACACTCTGTATAAAAGCAATGTGTTACAATTAACAGACGTGTGAGATTGTTTAATAAGTATAGTTATTCCTTATCACATAAACTGCTGTGCACTTCCAACATTACGACATGCACGTGTGAAAAGTTGCGACTATGTAATCGCGCTCAGCATTATTTATACCGACCTTCATTTTTATTTTTAAAACTTACTGTGTTTTCATATATGAAATTATGATGATATTATTTCGATAATTTCAATAACACATAAATTAAAGTTGTTATTATCGAATGTTAATATTTATTTATCGGATATTTTTTTGTATGAAACGTCTCTGACCATAAAATTAGAATTTTGAGCAGAATGTGTGTATATGTCATAGCACAGTAGTATTAAATATTTATTTCTTAATGTTTCTTAAAACACTAAACAAACACAAAAAACTGAAAACTAAATTCGATTTGTGAACGTAGCACACACTCCTGTATTCTGTAACTCAATCATTATCTGTTTATGATCGATTAGTTAGTGATTCATAAGTTAATGACAACCTTTATTTTTAATGATTAATTTGCAGATTACCACTATTTCGCCATTCTGTGATCAAAATAATTTATAATGTTACTTGTATTTTACTTTTATTCATTTTGCTTTCGTACAAAACTGTCAGTTTAAAAAAATATTATTTTTAACCACATTTTTTAGGAAAATCGTATTTAATCCGCGGAGACGAGTAAAAACACTTTCCTGACGTATTACGTATACTATTTTTTCTTAAACCTTTTATTTTATCAATATTTAATCATAAATAATTAATAATGTTTAATTTTTTACTTTCTTATACACAGTATAAGGAAGTATTAGAATCGTGAAAAACATCGTTGACGAGATTTTCGCGGAAATACGTGTTTTGAGGTCCACTGAATCCGTTTTGATCATTTTCTCATTGATGTCTGTGTGTGTGTAGATGGATGGATGGATGTGTGCCCGAGTGTGTAATATCGCATGAAGGAGATAAGATTTGTTAACGAAACTTGGTAATTATGAGTTTCATGAAAATACGAAGAGCTGAGTTGATTTTGAATGAAATTGAAAAACCGGAAGAGGAAGTTTAGTGGACACGCAAAACAATCAATTCCATTTATTTCAAAAACGGAATCAGTTACGAAAAAAAGTTTCGAATCAAAGTTGTTAGCAAAAATATTTTAGACATAAAATGTTATTTGCAATTTTCCTGTATATGCGTCTAATTTTGAGAAAAACTAATTTTTATATTTAATAATATATTTTAATAATCATAGTAGCAATAGAAACAAAAAACATAAATTTAAATTTTCGCTTTATCTAGTTATCTATGTCTTTTTTCGGAAAAACAAATACATTATTAAAATGGTCAACTAATTTGGCAACTTTAATCGACTTCGTATCTCACGGTTAGACTCGAAAAACGAACAACCTGTATATGCCTCATCAGTAAAGTTAGACATAAAGTAGTCAACATTACTAAAAAATTATACGTAAACAAATTTGATATTTATATGTTTCAAACAGATAAATTCTGAATTACTGTAAAACTAAATTACATGTTAAATAATATTATATAAAATAAAAATAAATATATCATCACGCCTTCTACCCATTACTGGGTGTGGCACTCTGCTGAAGCAGATCTCGGTAAGTGATATATTTTGCGCGTGAAGTGCGGTTACCAGTCGTCAAATCACGGCCCTCAAACGTGTTAGTGGTGGAGGAGCCACAGGGATAGCTTTTTTCAAATTATTAAAATTTGTCGCCTGTGGGAATCGAACCAGGGACCTCAGGCTCCACAGGCCGACTTCATACCACTGAGCTAGCCATGCCATAAATTATATGTATTATATATATGGGGTGGTTAGCTCAGTGGTATGAATATATATATATATATATATATATATTATATAACATTAATATATTCTAAATATTAAATATGCTGTGTATAAGAAAGTCGTGTGCTGCCCACACCTCATTTTTTTAAATTAGTAGTCACTTATTTACTAATATTTTAGCATTATTTAATATTTTGACAGTTGATATCACTATACCTAACCTGAAACGTCAACGCTTACCTTCAAAAACGCATCAGCTTTCAAAGTTTAACAACATTGCTCTTGTAAACTTTTTTTTAGAAATAGTTTGTGGTCGTCTGAGAAATAGTGTACATAACTCGCGTGAAAGTGTGATAACAATGCTAATATACTATTATTTTACGAGTGACTACATGAAAGTTTTATTACATATCAACCGTCACTGAGACTGGAACTCCAACTGCTAACTTAACTTGTCGTTGCTTTGTTAAAGTTTGGTGTAACATGTAAGATTATATCATATCCCATGTCATTTATTTAAACATGGTTGTCAAAATGAATACATTAGATTTCTCAATGCGCGAAGAAGATGATAACATATGTTAATAAGATGTGCATACCTAATTAGTACCCTTGAAACCTACCAGTTTAAATTAGCATTTCATATTGTTTAACTACAAAGTTAGTATGAAGATAATAATGTTCATCCTTCGTGAACAAATTAGACAAGGGTACAATGTGATATTTTTACGAGCGTTTCATTTTGTGTTACAAAAACAATAGCTAGTAAACACTAAACGCTTCTTTAATGTTTCATTCATTATGGAAATTAGGCGAGTAGACCGTAATACTTGTTTTTCCTGTTTTTACGCCTGCGGCTAAAATTCTTCATGATAATGAGGACTATATTGTTGTACTGTTGTATGTATGATTTAAACTAGTGTATAACTACAGTAAAATAGTATAATGAAGATCAGAGCCGTAACTAGGGTGGGGCATGCGGGGTGTCAGCCCCGGGCCTGGAATTCAGTTAGGGCCGCAAAAGAAGAAATCTATTAATGTCATTTTAAGATTTTAATATTTCAGGAACTTTTTTAAATATTTGTTTCTAGTGAACAGGCTTGCCAATTTAACATTGTTCATGCTGATTGTATAGAACGAAACCTGTACGGTACATGTGTCAGATATAAATATGATAGTTGAAAAACTAATTGTTGCTAGTTCAGCGTACATTATTGACAATAACTCTTTACTATTTAAACAACAACAAGGTATAGATTTGAAAATATAAAAAAATAATTTTTCCTAAAACTGCGATTTCTATTATTGCCTTGGTTATATACAGAGCTGGGCAAGCTACTTAAAAAAAGTAGCTAAGCTACAGCTACAGCTATTCTTTAAAAAAGTAGCTAAGCTACAGCTATAAGCTATATTTTGTAAAATATAGCTAAGCTACAGCTAAAAGTTTTCGTTAAAGTAGCTGTTAAATTTTAAAGCTATTTTTTAAAATTATTCTGAAATAATTAAATTTGCCATTGTCATATGATCAGTCTTTTGTTATAATGACTGTTAATTTACTATTATGTACATAAATATCAAAAATAGCAAATACCATCTGGCACCTACTGTGTATTTTTGCGTATTAGAGCCAGTTAGAACCGGCAACAAATAATTATTTTGTGTGGGTTTAGCTTGTATGCACTTTGTTGACCTTCTGCTTAAAAAGTAGCTTTATGCTACAAAAAGTATCTTGAAGCTACAAAAAGTAGCTTTAAAAGTCGCTTCAGTTGTTATTTTTAAGCTAATAGAAAAAAAGTAGCTAGCTACAAGCTACAGCTATATTTTTTCACAGTTAGCTAAGCTACAGCTAAGGTAAATGTAGCTAAGCTAGTAGCTAAGCTACAAAAGTAGCTAGCTACTGCCCAGCTCTGGTTATATAATAATGGGGTTTTTATAACAAGTGCCGAAAAAGGCTTGTTAAGTGCAAGTGCAGAATGTACGAGCACGTAACATTTTTCGGCACAAAAACAACATTTTTCCTACGACTGTGCGATTTAGAAAATCACTAAAATATTATTAAAATTTATAAAATTTTAATGATATTACACGAGAACGATGTTTTACGGCATTGCTATGGTTTGTTTGTTGATTGCTTGCACATTGTTCTACGTTATTTAAAAATAATTCACTAATTTCAAGATATTTCTTCAAAATTGTCTGTATCGGCATACTACACTGAGTGATTCTTCTTTATCATATACACCTCCAAAGATAATTGAAGCCCTAGATCAAGCTATGTTGGATCTATTTTTGACAATGATAATCAACCTGCTGCTGGTACTTCTAAAACCTCCAAAATTGTTGTCAATAATATTACTGTAAATAATATGAACAGGTACGGATGTAATCAATATTTCTTTAGATACTATAACAGTTTCCACTTCAAATTATGTCAATATTAAAACTGTAACAACGTATAATTAATATACACAAATAATAAATATTATAGTATGGCGTGGCTAGCTCAGTGGTATGAAGTCGGCCTGTGGATTCTGAGAATCCTGGTTTGATTCCCACAGGCGACAAACAATTTTTATAATTTCAAAAGCTACCCATGTGGCTCCTCCACCACTAACATCTTTGGGGGCCGTGATTTGACGACTGGTAACCGCACTTTACGCGCAAAATATATCACTTACCGAGATCTGCTTCGGCGGAGTGCCACACCCAGTAATGGGTAGAAGGCGTGATGATCTATTTATTTTTATTTTATTTAATAAATATTATGTATTTCACTTACTCTTTAAATAAAACCATTTGTCGATATATTTTACTTTGTTCGGTTCTTTTCATTAATTGTGTACAGATTGAGGGCCAGTTTTTCAATCATCGATTAATGTTAATCATGATTATATAATAATGGTGATGAGAAGTTTTTCCTATTTTTCTTATTTATTAAGACACAGTTCCACATCGCATTTGATTTTTTGTCTTTATATTACTTCAATTACTGTCAAGCAGTTTGCGATTTCTGTCGTTAGATGGCACCACGGGTTGCTCCATATCTCTCATGTCATGCATACTGGCTTACATACTTTTTAACATCAGTCAGTTCAGCTTGAAAAAGTATTACAGTTCACTAGTCCCTAGTTGGTCTAGTTGTATAGTTGATCACACCATACTGATGAGCTCCTAAAGAGCGAAACGCGTCTATGGTTAAAACTGAACTGATAAGTTGATTCAAACGTGCTGTAAATTTTGTGGGATTGGTGACAAGTGATGGAAAGTTTTTTCCTATTTTTCTTATTTATCAATAATAATTACGTAATAACAAAGAAATCGCGCAGGTGTAGGACAAATAATACACTGCTCAAAAAAAAAACCGGTCACCTAAAGAATCCCAAAAAAATGTCACTTTTCAAACTACTGTCAATTTGTCAGTTTTGAAGCAAATTGGATGAAATTTGCGTTTGAGTGTCCGTATGTGTTCGAGTGTCTACGTACTACAGACAATTGAATGCCAACCTCTGCAAATGTCTCATTTTTTTCAAAAAATCATAACTTATTTTCAAATCATCCGATTTTGATTCTGTTTTAAGTTCCAGTAACAAAAATGTTCATATTTTCATTATCTGATGACAGATTTGTCAATTGACGGCTGATGATTCCCATAGAAAGCTTGGAAAATCATCCTTTTTTTTAGAAAAAAAGTGGTTCTCGTTTGGTGGTGGCTGGGGGAAGGGATTTTTTTGGTATTTACAATTAATTAATTACACATTAAACTTTTATATTAAAAATGAGATAGATCGTAACTTCTCCGCCTATGATTTGATATTTGACAGCATTTTACGCACAAAAATATATTATTGACCTAATTTGCTAGAGGTACATAGCCACACTCAAAAATGGTTAAATAGCGTGGTGCTATTATTTATTTAATTTATCACCCTGTTCTTATTACCTAGAATCTAGATGAAAAATAGAACATTACAATTTTGTATTTGTGTGTTATATATAACGCAAATATTAAATATTTGTCTCTAAACTACAGTAGTAAAGTACAGCAAGCAAGACAAATATTTGCTATATGTATGCGTTGTTTATTTTGAGATAGTGGCTGGTTCTAATTTAACTGTTACATGTATTAGTGTACCTTGTATTATTGTGTAATAGCATCATACTACCATTTAGTTTAGAATTAACCTACTTACGTGTAGTTCATTATGATAGCAAGCGAATTACAATGTAGGTATAATTAACACCGTTTAAAAATGTATATACCGGGTGTAACACAAAAAGCGGAACATAGGCGTTACGGAAGCGGGTCTGAAAAATGTCGTGTCGACCAGTGGCACTAAAAATGTACGCTTCAAGAACTTTGTCTTTAATTTTAAAATAAAAATAAATATAAATATATCATCACGCCTTCTACCCATTACTGGGTGTGGCACTCTGCCGAAGCAGATCTCGGTAAGTGATATATTTTGCGCGTGAAGTGCGGTTACCAGTCGTCAAATCACGGCCCCCAAAGATGTTAGTGGTGGAGGAGCCACAGGGGTAGTTTTTGAAATTATGAAAATTGTTTGTCGCCTGTGAGAATCGAACCAGGGTTCTCAGGATCCACAGGCCGACTTCATACCACTGAGCTAGCCACCGCATAATTAATTTTAATCAAACTCTTTTTGATTGATATCAGCACACCAAAATGTATACACTCTCAGGCCCGTATTTATGAACGCTCCTTAGGAGTTCCTTTACTTACGCTTAAGTGTACCTTTAATAAGGATTCCTTAAGAACTCCTTAAGGTTAAGGTTTCCTTAACTGAAATAGTATTTTATAAACCTTCCTTTACTTTATTAAGGAAACCTTTATTAAGGTACGATAAAGGTGTCCTGTATAGAAAACGTCATAAGTACAACGAATAAGAATTATGAATTGTGTTGCTATGGAAATTTACCTATACGTGACAGCATCTGTCAAACTATTTTTACGCATTATCACTGTCATTATATTCTATAAATGGAAGATAAAAATAGAAAACAAACATCATCTTTCAGTTTACTAGAAAAATAATATTTAAAAGAATTATATAAAATAATATAGAAAATAAAAAGACAGACAATGGTACCATTCAAAATAAAAATAAAGCATGGATTTAAATTACCACCAAATTTAATTCTATTCCAGAACATCAAGTAAGTACTCAGTAAATAGTAATAATATATTATACAACAAATATATCGCACGAATTTATATTTAATTTTAACGAACAGAAAACCATTTTAGGAAATTGTGGGACAATTTAAAATCTGAGCGCAAAAGACATTGCATCTGTCAAAAAATACGTTTTACGTACAGGTGGAGGACCAGCACCAAAAGAAATATCTGCTGATATTACAGACCTTGTTAACAGATAATAATAGAAGGTGTATTAGATAGCGATATGGTCAGTCTAAGCGAGGCAGGACAAAGTGAATTTTATATTTTAAAAGATAAAATGTCGAATCCTATAATAAAATGTTGTGTATAATAATTTTAATTTATTTGTTTTTCCTTTTAATATTTTTAAAGAAACTACTACTACTAATATTGAATGAAATGTGGAAGGTGAAATAATACCAGAAAATAAAGAAAGTGAAGTAGTTAGTCTAAAAAAAGAAATAGATATTATGGGGTTAAATGGATAGAATGCCAAATTAAAGAAGGTGAGAATATTTCCATGCTATTGGAGGAAGAAGCTAAGTGGAAAGTCGGAGCTGCTAATGAAATTTATAAGGAAAAAGTTCTAAGGCGTGAACAGGCCGAAATTGAATTAGAAATTAAGAAAATAGAATTCGAAAATATTTTAAAATGATATGATTTAAATTAGATTGTTTTTTTATTATTTGAATTCTCCTTAATAAATTACTTAAATTTTGAAATATTTTATTGTTGTGATGTACGAAAGAAATTTGAATTTGTGTTTTGACGAGTATGCAATATGTGATTTTGTAATACATTTTTGATTGTAACACCAATTTTCGAATATGTGGAATGTAAATTTAAACTTAACTATTTTATATACCAAAATTTTACAAATAAGTTTAATAATTTTATTAAAAATGTTGAGCAATAAATGCTCTTTTAGGTACTCTCTGAGAAATTTCAGCCATATATTGCAAAATGTGTAAAAAATCGTCGCTGTTATTCTCTATAATGTTATAAAATTAACTGCTAAGGTTGATAGAAACCTACCTTGACGTTAATAAAGGATAGAAGTGTCAAATTTAAGGAATTCCTAAGGGATTCCTTAAGAAAACAACTAAGGGAGGTTCATAGATACGAATTTGGTTAAGGAATGGTAACTAAGGAAACCTTAAGTTAAGGAACTCCTAAGGAGCGTTCATAAATACGGGCCTCAAAGTTTTTTTACCCATTTTGAACTTCCTGTATATAGATACAAATTACAATAATGAATACATAACATTTAACTTAGTAAAAACAATCAAATGAACCAATAACAAAAAGTGAAAGCGATAAGATTCTCATCTCACACACGTTTGTGATAATTACATAGCCGATAAAATCACAGGAAAGTAAATAAACACCAGCCAACACATCAGCGCGCCCATCGAACTACCTGCCACAACATTCACACTGCTGATACCATCGCAACGTTCACGATTCATGTTCAAATATGAATGAAATATGCTTTAAGCGATTAATATACATGCGCTCCATGAGCGCCGATACGTAATTTTAGTCGTATACAAAATAGTTGTAATAAATTTGAAAAAAGATTTTGTCTAAATAGTTGTTTATGTCACACTAGGCCAGAAACTAGTTTTGTGTGGTGCTAGCATATTTTGACAGGTTGAGCAGAATGCGAGGGTTGCAAATTGCGCATATTCATAAAACAGTTTCTGGACGCGTGATACACAAGATTTAAATGAAATTAGTGATTTATTTGTCAAATATTAAATGCTAGGGATTGTTGATAACATCAGGGTATTCGTAAACAAGGATGCGAGAGTTAAATAAATACGAGCAATTTATTTCCCTAACAAGAATTTATATTAAGTTTGATTTATAATATACTATAGTCTGTTTTTTAACCAGGAAGAGTAAATGCATAAGTCAGATTTACACTATAGAAAGTTACCAAAGAAAGTTACTAGATTCTTGTTGGCGCGAAATACAAAAATTTCTTACACATCTGCACTCATGGAATTTATTTTAAAATACAAATGATACTATAAACTCTAATTTGTCACTCCGTATACTATTAGTTCTTAAAAGAACTGATTTATTTTAATGTCACAGAAATGCAAAAAACCAACAAGAAAACAGATAACCTCAAAACTTATGACAACTCTAATAAAATCTATGTACAGTGTAAACTGGACGAAGCATTAGCCAATCAAAAGCGTCAGTTTTAGCGGTTAAAATTTAAATAACTCATTCTGATTAAAATACAGAGTACAGATATTACCCGCGACTTCGTTCGCGTGGTCTACAATTTAATGCGAGTACCCGGCATGCGTTGCATTGCAACTCAAAGAAAGAAATTGTTTGTGTTTAATTCTGTTTATTGAAGTGCTTTTGGATACACAATATTTTTTGTTTTTCTCTTTGGGACGTACACAAATAAATCAGAAGATTTTCCGACACGTCAGCATGCTACATACAGCTGTTCATGTGAGAAACATGGATTTTCCAACTTACACACTTGTAGCGATTGTCCCTGTGCTTTGTTGATGGTCATTGCAAATGCGAGTCGTACCGGAAACTGCAAACGTTTGAATTCGAATGGCATAGGACTGAAGTTGTATTATACCTATATGTTAAGATTGGTTCTCGTCTATGCCTATACCAAATTTGAATCGAATCAGTGCAGTACTTTTCAGGATAGCTAGCGGCCATTTTGTTTTAAGATGGCGGACTGGACTTGTGCTAAGTCAGAAACCTTCGCGGGCGTGTGCACAACAACTTACCAAAGTTGCATCGCAATCGGATGAATGATATAGAAACGCATACAGGACAAACATATAAACAAACAAACATTCATTTTTATATACTCGTATATAGAATACTCTATAAATATTATTTATTAAAGATAGTTAAATAAAAAAATAAATAAATATATCATCACGCCTTCTATACATTACTGGGTGTGGCATTCTGCCGAAGCAGATCTCGGTAATTGATATATTTTGCGCGTGAAGTGCGGTTACCAGTCGACAAATCACGGCCTCCAAAGTTGTTAGTGGTGGAGAAGCCACAGGGGTAGCTTTTGAAATTATGAAAATTGTTTGTTGCCTGTGGGAATCCAACCAGGGTTCTCAGGATCCACAGGCCGACTTCATACCACTTAGCTAGCCACCTCATAGTTAAATTATCTGTATACATATTTTTTATTGGTTGTACACAGAAACTGTAAATTCAATCATAATTACTTAGATTTAAGTTTACAATGAACAAATTAGCTCTAAAATTGATAAAAATCTCTAATCTCTAAGCACTCACTGACACTGATAGCCAGTTGATGCCAATGCTAACCGTACCAAAGTAGGTACCTAGTTTTTATCGACCTAGGCTGGAAACAGGCAGTTTCTGAACGATTTAGAGTTATGTAAAATTATTGTTTCTGGACGAAGACGCGATAAATAGATTTTTTAAATATTTGTAGTTTTTATTGTAGTAACGTCTTTCTGTGCCTATAGAAGCATCCTAAAGAACAAAACACTGACAAAAATGACGAAAATAAGAGCATACAAAACTATTATAAGACCAATAATGCTATATGCAGCCGAAACAATGACAATGTCAAAAAGAGATGAGGAAGATATAAGAATAATGGAAAGGAAAATAATAAGGACAATTACAGGCCCCGTAAAGGTAGATGAAAATGTATTTAGGACTAAAATGAATTTTGAAATAGAGCAAGAGCTAGAAGGTGTTGATGTAGTAAGTAAAATAAAACAACAAAGGGCAAAATGGCTAGGCCATGTGTGGAGGTCAAAGGACGGTGATATAATAAAGGAAATGCTTCAATGGGACCCAGGGGGTAGAAAAAGAAGAGGCAGACCAAGGTCAACATGGAAAGGAGAAGTAGTGGAAGACCTTAAAAATGTAGATGTGTATAAATGGCAAAAAAAAACAAAAGTTAGGAAGATATGGAGAGAAATATGCGAAGGGATAAAATGAAAGGGGAATCAGGGACTGATCCACCCAAATAGGATCTAGAAAGCTTCGGCCAGAAGCGGCGATACCCTCACGAGGGTGTATGAGCCACAATCAATCAATCAACGTCTTTCTATTCAAATTATCAAGACAGGCGGTAGTTGTCGACGCCAAGATCAAGCAGCCTACGGCCGGCGACACTGACTGTCTATATTACAGTAACGAAGACTTTGAGCCAATATTCGAAAATTGTAATTCCATTTATCTTTTTATTAGCCGATAAATTAGTCACGTTAAACATATGATAATTTACTACATACCACCCTTGTTTGTATTAGATACAATTTTTGTATTAATTATTACTTTACAAGCTATTATTTCCCTATATAAGATTTTTTTCAATCAATTTTTCGTTCCTCTCGACGCATTTTGTTTGGCTTTTCGCGACTTCTCCGACTAGCGGCAGCACCTTACGCTCAGTTCGACAACTTCGGCTCTCGAGCTCGCTTCGTTGTCGATCGGAAACTGATGCAAAACCAGAAGTACAAAACTAAAATTTATTATTAAATGAAAGGTCTTTTTAAGGACTTGTATGCAGAATTAGAATTTTTCGATCGGCAATTGTTTTAGCGAAAGTGTTCCAAAACCTATCGTGTTTGGTATTAAATGAAAGATCTTTTGAAGGGCTCGCGAGCAAAATTTAATACTTTTCGATTGTCAATTGTTTTAGTGAAAGTGCTTCAAAACCCATCGTCTTTGGTATCAATCGAAAGGTCTTTTGAAGGGCTTACATGCAAAATTGAAATTTTATCGATTGGCATTTGTTTTAATGAAAGTGCTTCGGAACCTATCGTGT
Organism: Pterostichus madidus; assembly: GCA_911728475.2. Lineage (NCBI taxonomy): Eukaryota > Metazoa > Arthropoda > Insecta > Coleoptera > Carabidae > Pterostichus > Pterostichus madidus. Next base: position 13,263,682 of record OU452315.1, read on the forward strand.
TTGGCATTAAATGAAAGGTCTTTTTAAGGACTTGTATGCAGAATTAGAATTTTTTCGATCGGCAATTGTTTTAGCGAAAGTGTTCTAAAACCTATCGTGTTTGGTATCAAATTAAAGGTCTTTTTAAGGGCTTGCATGCAGAATTAGAATTTTTTCGATCGGCAATTGTTTCAGCGAAAGTGTTCCAAAACCTATCGTGTTTGGCATTAAATGAAAGGTCTTTTTGAGGGCTTGCATGCAGAATTTAAATTTTTTCGATCGGCTATTGTTTTAGCGAAAATTTTCCAAAACCTATCTTGTTTGGTATCAAATGAAAGGTCTTTTTAAGGGCTTGCATGCAAAATTGTTTTTTTTTCGATTGGCAATTGTTTTAACGAAAGTCTTTCAAAACCTATCGTGTTTGGTATCAAATGAAAGATCTTTTGAAGGGCCTACGAGCAAAATTTAATACTTTTCGATCGTCAATTGTTTTAGTGAAAGTGCTTCAAAACCCATCGTCTTTGGTATCAATCGAAAGGTCTTTTGAAGGGCTTACATGCAAAATTGGAATTTTATCGATTGGCATTTGTTTTAATGAAAGTGCTTCGAAACCTATCTTGTTTGGCATCAAATGAAAGGTCTTTTTAAGGGCTTGCATGCAAAATTGGATTTTTTTCGATCGGCAATTGTTTTAACGAAAGTGTACCAAAACCTATCGTGTTTGGTATCAAATGAAAGATCGTTTGAAGGGCCTGCGAGCAAAATTTAATACTTTTCGATCGTCAATTGTTTTAGTGAAAGTGCTTCAAAACCCATCGTCTTTGATATCAATCGAAAGGTCTTTTGAAGGGCTTAATTGCAAAATTGGAATTTTATCGATTAGCAATTGTTTTAATGAAAGTGCTTGGAAACCTATCGTGTTTGGTATCAAATGAAAGGTCTTTTCAAGGGCTTGCATGCAGAATTAAAATTTTTTCGATCGGCAATTGTTTTACCGAAAGTGTTCCAAAACCTATCGTGTTTGGTATCAAATGAAAGGTCTTTTTAAGGGCTTGCATGCAGAATTAGAATTTTTTCGATCGGCAATTGTTTCAGCGAAAGTGTTCCAAAACCTATCGTGTTTGGCATTAAATGAAAGGTCTTTTTGAGTGCTTGCATGCAGAATTTAAATTTTTTCGATCGGCTATTGTTTTAGCGAAAATTTTCCAAAACCCATCTTGTTTGGTATCAAATGAAAGGTCTTTTTAAGGGCTTGCATGCAAAATTGGTTTTTTTTCGATTGGCAATTGTTTTAACGAAAGTCTTTCAAAACCTATCGTGTTTGGTATCAAATGAAAGATCTTTTGAAGGGCCTACGAGCAAAATTTAATACTTTTCGATCGTCAATTGTTTTAGTGAAAGTGCTTCAAAACCCATCGTCTTTGGTATCAATCGAAAGGTCTTTTGAAGGGCTTACATGCAAAATTGGAATTTTATCGATTGGCATTTGTTTTGATGAAAGTGCTTCGAAACCTATCGTGTTTGGCATTAAATGAAAGGTCTTTTTAAGGGCTTGTATGCAGAATTAGAATTTTTTCGATCGGCAATTGTTTTAGCGAAAGTGTTCCAAAACCTATCGTGTTTGGCATCAAATAAAAGGTCTTTTTAAGGACTTGCATGCAGAATTGGATTTTTTTCGATCGGCAATTGTTTTAACGAAAGTGTTTCAAAACCTATCGTGTTTGGTATCAAATGAAAGATCTTTTGAAGGGCCTACGAGCAAAATTTAATACTTTTCGATCGTCAATTGTTTTAGTGAAAGTGCTTCAAAACCCATCGTCTTTGGTATCAATCGAAAGGTCTTTTGAAGGGCTTACATGCAAAATTGGAATTTTATCGATTGGCATTTGTTTTAATGAAAGTGCTTCAAAACCTATCGTGTTTGGTATCAAATGAAAGATCTTTTGAAGAGCTCGCGTACAAAATTTAATACTTTTCGATTATCAATTGTTTTAGTGAAAGTACTCCAAAACCTATCGTTTTTGGTATCAAATAAAAGATCTTTGGAAGGGCTCGCGTATAAAATTTATACTTTTCGATCGTCTATTGTTTTAATGAAAGGACATCAAAATCCATCGTTTTTGGTATCAATTGAAAGGTCTTTTGAAGAGCTTTCTTGCAGAATTGGATTTCTATTGATCGGCAATTGTTTTAGTGATAGTGATTCAAAACCTATCATATTTAGTATATATTAAAAGATTTTTAGATGGACAGCCGTGTAGAATTTAAAAGTCTTAGATTCGTAATAATTCAATTTATATTGTGTCTATTGTCTTACTGAAGTTAATTCTATATCAGTGTCCGCGGAGATTAGCGTGAGGCCGACCGCTAGTATTTATTATTATTCCAATACGTGATTGTAGTAATAATAGCATTACTATACAAGAGCTTATTAATAAACAATTGGTTGTGAAAGAAAATGTAGAAGCTCAATGTTCAGAATGCTTACACTCACATAAATTACATAAAACCGAATTAGTTTCTTTTGGCACAGTATTAATTTTCCAAATTCTGTTATTTTAAAATGAAAATGAATATATTCGGAAACTAACTGATACACGTAATATTTAAAACGATTCAATGGGAACTTATTTGATTCAAGGATATAAATACAAAGTGCTATACTTCACCATGGTACTTCAATGGCTGAGGGACACTACACAATATGATTAAAAAAGGAAAATCAAGGATGCTTGCAAATGATTCTCACGTTGAAAAACAAACTTCGCCAAGAAACTCTAAACATGCTTATATATTTATTTTAGAACGAATTTAGATTTTTATAGAAAGATGTAATAACAATATACCAATACCAAATATCATTTATAATATAGGGTCAAACTATTGTATCAAAAAAAAGTGATATCTTCCAAAAAAACAATTACATTGTTAAAGGTACGCCAAGATTGCGCAGATTCCTTCCCCAAAAATTGTAATATCTATATATTACAGATTTTAAAAAAAGTGATATCTAATTAAGCCAAGAAAAATATTCGAATTTAAAAAACCTTATCGAACAGTTTTAAAAATATCGGGTCAAATAAAAAAAAAATTAATTAAAAAAAACCTTGGCGACCCCAGTGTTTAAAATGTTACTTAAACTGGTAACATTTTAAACACTGGGGTCGCCAAGGTTTTTTTTAATTAATTTTTTTTTTATTTGACCCGATATTTTTAAAACTGTTCGATAAGGTTTTTTAAATTCGAATATTTTTCTTGGCTTAATTAGATATCACTTTTTTTAAAATCTGTAATATATAGATATTACAATTTTTGGGGAAGGAATCTGCGCAATCTTGGCGTACCTTTAACAATGTAATTGTTTTTTTGGAAGATATATTATAGAGAGTAGTGGTGTTGAATTCAGTTCATACAACAATGAAAATTTACCTGTTAAAATTACTCGTTATTTGATTGTTGAAATCACAATTTTTCTTTCTTGTAACTTTACATTGTTGTAATATTTCATTGTTGTGATCTTTTTTATTGTAAACTTTCATTGTTGTTATTTTGAATTGTTATAATTTTTTATTGTTGCATTGAAATAAGTGTAGACCTGCTCCAATTTACATTAAACTTAAATTTTTCTTTTTATACTTATATTAAATAAAAATAAAAAATAAATATATCATCACGCCTTCTACCCATTACTGGGTGTGACACTCTGCTGAAGCAGATCTCGATAAGTGATATATTTTGCGCGTGAAGTGCGGTTACCAGTCGTCAAATTACGGCCTCCAAACATGTTAGTGGTGGAGGAGCCACAGGGATAGCTTTTTCAAATTATGAAAATTTGTCGCCTGTGGGAATCGAACCAGGGACTTCAGGATCCACAGGCCAACTTCATACCACTGAGCTAGCCATCCCATTTTATATATTAGTGTTCTTATAAGTCTATAAACGAACTACTAGCACGTCGAGTTCTATAAGTGCAATGTTTTTGGCGTTTTTTATTTTCTAAGAGAAGTAGGAATGCTTTTAAGTCTGACAGTAGAATGTAACTTAAAAATTGTACATTGTTGCTGCCGAAATATTAAACTTTTAGCCTTTCTCGAGATGATGGGACTAAAAAAAATATGCTACATTCAGACAAATTTACAACATTCACAATAAAGGAAAAAATATTGATTAATTGAGTATCGCTGTCGAAACAATAGATAAGAAACACCAAGTTATATTTTTCGGTTGCATTTATACAAAATCTAACAGAATTATAAAATTACCTCAATTAAACAAATGTCTAAGGAACATGTTTCATAAGGCCTGTTATCGCACTCACCGAATTAAACGAACTGATTTTGACAGTTGTTGCTAAATAATATTTTCTTAGCATTTCTTTAAAATTAATAGAAAAATTAAAACATTATTCTAAAAACGAAAAAATCAAAGTGAACTGAACGCATCTAATATGAGCGATTTTCCATTTTCCATTTGGTTCACTTAAATCAGTTCGGATAAATTAGACAACATGACTAAATGAACTGAATTAAGCAAACTGATGTACTTATTGGGATGAATTACTTTTAAGTAAATTAGAATCTGCAACTCTAGTACTGGAAATAAATAAATAAATGGGATGGCTAGCTCAGTGGTATGAAGTCGGCCTGTGGATCCTAAGGTCCCTGGTTCGATTCCCACAGGCGACAAATTTTCATAATTTGAAAATCTATCCCTGTGGCTCCTCCACCACTAACATGTTTGGGGGCCGTGATTTGACGACTGGTAACCGCACTTCACGCGCAAAATATATCACTTACCGAGATCTGCTTCAGCAGAGTGCCACACCCAGTAATGGGTAGAAGGCGTGATGATATATTTATTTTATTTATTTTATTTATTTAAATAAATGATCTGGTTCAGTTAATGTAAATTAGATTTGATCCAAATGGCAAATGTAATACACAGTTTGTCCCAAAAATAACGAAACTCTTTAAATATAGAATAAAACACGCATTGTATTATGTTTGAAACCTAATATTTATTCAAAATAGGTTCCATTTGAATCAATACACTTTTTAGAACGATCAACTAGAGAATGCGTGGATTTTTTTATGCCATCTAAAGGAACGTTCTTTAACAGCTGTGTCACGGTTGCTTGAATGGTTGGAATATCATCATAAAACGTTCATTTCATGGCAATTTTCAGTTTTGGCAAAAGATAATAGTCACATGGTGGTAGATCAGGCGAATACGCAGGGTGGTCGATGACACAAATATATTTTTTCATCAAAAATTCGTTGACTTTTTTAGCGACTTGTTGGTCTTCATTTAATTCATATGGAGCAAAAGGTGAACAAACCTTTCTTTTACTTAAATCTTCAGTTAGAATTCTCCAAATAGTATTTTTACTCGTATTTAATTCTTCGCCCAATATTCTAACAGTAAAATTCGCATCGACAGCAATGATTTCACGCACTTTTCCGACTAATTCAACACAATTTCCGGCTTTTGGTCGTCCAGATCTTTCATCATCATTTAAATCTTCACAACCATTTTTAAATTTTATAAGAATTTGTTTATTGACAAATTGTCTGTTGGTAATAATTAAAAATAATTTTTGAAAAAGCAATGAGCGTTCGCCGGGATTTGAATCCAGAACCTTTCATTCGCATGATGACTGCTCTAACCAACTAAAGATTGCACGAAAAAGCATGAGTATTCGCCGAGTGTTTGTAGCTCAATTGGTTAGAGCAGTCATCATCCGAATGAAAGGTTCTGGGTTCAAATCCCGGCGAAAGCTCATTGCTTTTTCAAAAATTATTTCTAAATTTAAAATTTTGCAAACCACTTATTTATTTATTTATTTATTTATTTTGTAACTCTGCACAACAGGAAGTAAATCCCAATTACAGTACAGGGGACCTACAGCTTATAGTGGAATCCGAACCACTCAGACACAATCATTTTTTTTGGATATAAGTAGAAGTCAGTGAAATTTTAACGCACGACCTCTTGCTTGCTAATTAAGAAACGCAAGTTTTACCTCGCTTTTATCCACTGAACTAGGATTACCTTATAAACTTGTGAACGAGATAAACAATCATCACCATAAACTTTTTTCATCAATTCGTATGTCTCAGCAAATTTGTTTCCAAGTTTAACACAAAATTTAATATTTGCTCGTTGTCCCATTGTAGTTTTACAACATAAACACAAAAACTACTGTCATTAAAATGCGCGTACATTTTTAAACTGTCGCCTGATTGCATGAAGTTGTGTGCGTTCGAAAGAGGAAAGATGTATCCTTCTAACAATGTGTATGGTTCAATAGATTGCGCTACTTCTTCTATGATTTAAATTAAAAGTTTCGTTATTTTTGGGACATATTGTGTATATCTGTGGTCAAAACATTTGTGACAGGTACGGTCCTAATCTAAGATATTACAAACCTAACAAATTTGTCATGGAATAAAATTAGATTTTTTCCAAATTAAAAAGGTACGATTAACGGAAAAATATTGTAACTAAATCATGTGTTAATAGGCTATTAATAATCTCAACAATTAACGTGCTACTGGACCCCTATTCTATAACTTATATCACCGGTGATACGCGTCACTGGGTGATATATTTCAGACTGCCATCTAGCTGATAATCTGCCGAACATGGCCATATGACGTCATATTTGGTGAAGACATATCACCTCCTAGAAAGGTGGTGTTATATTTATATCACCGGTGATATTCTGACGTTTGAGTTTAGAGTAGCTGCTAATAAATTGTATTTATGATAGTTGGACAATTTATTTTGTGTGAAATGATTTATTGTGAATTGTATTGATTATTGAGCTGTTCATATAATTTTCATTTGTAAAACACATTATTTTAAAATATATTTGCTTAAGAAATATTAGGCATTTGAAATGTAATGATGCTAATTATGCATTAAACTAAAAATATTTGAAGTGTTGAACATCATCAATTAACAAGTTAACTTTGAGTTATCATTTTAATGCATTTATTTGTATTTTATTAGAAATGGCTCTCTTGTACGGTCCGTTGAGAATAGTAGAAACCTTCGACGACAAAGAGGCTGATCTGTCACTAGTTATTCTTCCCTCTGACCCCAACAATTTTACCCTGGCGAAATCCATGTGATCGCTCATAATAGTTATTTTTATAACAAGTGCCGAAAAAGGCTCGTTACGTGCAAGTGCAGAATTTAACGCACGAGGCTTGCCGAGTGCGGAAATCTGCACGAGCATGTAACCTTTTTCGGCACGTGTTATAAACAACATTTTTCCTACAACTGTCCGATATAGTAAATCACTAAAATGTTATTAAAATTTATAAAATTTATAAAATTTTAATGATATTACATGACAACGATGTTTTACGGCGTTGCTATGGTTTGTTTGTTGATTGCTTGCACATTGTTCTACGTTATTTAAAAATATTTCACTAACGTCAAAATAATTTCTTCAAAATCATCTTGATTGGAATAGTACAGTGAGTGATTCTTCTTTATCATTAACACCTCCAAAGATAATTGAAGCTCCGGATCATACTATGTTGGATCTATTTTCGACAATGACAATCAACCTGCTGCTGGTACTTCTGAAGCTTCCGAAATTGTTACCAATAATATTACTGGTAATAATATGAACAGGTACGGAAGAAATCAATCTTTCTTTAGACACAAAAGTTTCCACTTTACATTATGTCAATATAAGCAACTGTAACAACTGTATTAATAATATACACAAACAATAAATATGAAGTATTTCACTTACTCTTTAAATAAAACCATTTATCGATATATTTTACTTTGTTCGGTTCTTTTTATTAATTGTCTACAGATTAGATATACTGCAAATTAAGGTTACGTTTATAAACGTCAAAATATACTACTGCATATTTACTAGCGCTGGTTCACCGTATCTTCTTCTTCCATAAGCGTCTGTGGTCAAAATATGAATTCCGCGCTCGGCGCGAAATTTAAATCGCTGTCAAAACAATATTCTTTTGACAGTTACATAATGAAGCACTTTCCGCACTAGTGTTTCTTTGCTTTCGGAAATGCACTTGGTCTGCATTCATCTACTTTCCATACGTAACCAAGGCAATTATAGTTACGTAATAACAAAGAAATCGCACAGTTGTAGGAAAAATCTATTAATACATTTTTCAGCTTGACAGTAACTTTCTCCGCTTGTTTAACCTGCATTTTCACAAATTCACATGTGTCAAAGTTGCTCTTTGTGTTTGTAAATAAAATTTAAATCCAATACCAACATAAATATACTTACCCGAAAACATAACCAAGAAAAAGTTACTAAAAATATCACCTCCATCTATCACTGGTGAAAGGTGATATGACGTCATCAAAATATCACCGAAAATCGGTGTAAAGTTATAGAATAGGGGTCCTGGTAATATTTTTCTTTTTAACTAGTGCACCCCACAAAATTTTCTAAAGTCGGTGCCTCTGCTACACACAAGTGCAATGTGCGCAGGTACCAATCATCCTCTGCATTTTAACGATTAACAAATACTCAGCCTTATTATTCATGAATAAATAAATGGCTAATCGTCTTTTAATTACAAACCTCGATGAATAATCTTCAGCGGTTCGGCCCAGTCTTAACGATGTGTTGAAAGACTGAATACCAACTAGAGATCTGCAATTTGCTGAATCGTATTTGTGTCTTGCCGTTTCGGTCGATACCGGTTCGTTCTGTTTTTACTTTCTCGCCCTCGATATAGTGGTATTGTGGTGGTAGTTTTTATCGATCTTGAATGAGTTTTCTTGTGTTAAGATAGTACTAGTGTGGCGAAAAAATATAAAAATTGAATAAAATAAGTGTTTTATACCATATCATGAATTGTTAACAGGTTGTTGGTCTAATGAATTTTAAAATACCATACCACCGTGTGGTGTTGCCATTATAAATTGGGGTCCTAATTTTTCGTTAAAAACAAGGCTTTGCATCTCTATATATCCATTACTAAACGATAAAAAACTTTCTCCTTCTGATACAATATACATGGATAGTTCTAGAACATCATACTAGTTTTTCAAATGAAACTGCAAAATTTTAGAGGTACACAAACCAAATATGTGCGATTCTGAATGATGATTGCCATAAACCCCGTGTATAAGAACTCAGCTTTACAAGCGAATATATTTGTTCACAAACGATGAATGTGTTTCATATTTTAACAGGATGCGTATGACTATCCAATGTTTACGTACGACAAATTTTATTCAGATCTGCAAAAAATTTTTTCACGCTAGTACTACCTTAAATCAGTTAAATTCAAATCAGTAAATCTAGTACTAAAAATCAATATCGATCTTGAATGAGTTTTCATGTTTTAAACTCTAATGAAAATAATAAATTGATGTGGGTAACACATGACTTTCCACCTACAAATAATTAATTTAAAATAATCTCAAACTATTGTAAGTAATAGCTATTTATGTAATATGTGCACGAAGACATACTTTTTATATGAGCGCAATTTTAAAAGCACGAGCGAAGCGAGTACTTTAATTTGCGCGAATGGTGTAAATGACGTTTTCGTGCCTGAGGTTTGTACAATGCTTTTTATAACGAGCAAAAATTATATAGCCGATAGTGAGAAAATTTATTAAATTTGAAGTGTGAATTTATATGGACAGTTTAGTATGCCATGAATTTACATTTGTTATTTGAAAACAAATTGTTTATTTTTTCTCCTAAAGTTTGTTAAAAAATATCTGATTGATGACGTTATAAGCTAATGTTTCTATTTCTTTTAGAAATTCTTTAAATTATGTGTATATAGCGTTTTAATAGTCAAAATTTAGAAGCATAAAAATTGGTGTTTTTACTATTATTTTGAAGCAGATTCAAATTCTGGTGTTATATTTTTCTCAGTAATCAAGACAGGCGTTAGTTGTCGACGCCAAGATCAAGCAACCTACGGCGACACACTGACTGTCTATATTACATAGTAACGAAGACTTTGAGCCAATATTCGAAAATTTCAATTCTATTTATCTTTTTATTAATCGATAAATTAGTCATGTTAAACATATGATAATTTACTACATAACACCCTTGTTTGCATTAGATACAATTTTTGCATTAATTATTACTGTACAAGCTATATTTCCCTATATAAGATTTTTTTCAATCAATTTTTCGATCCTCCAGACTTTGGTTTTTCGCGACTTGTCCGACTGGCGGCAGCACCTTACGCTCAGTTCGACAACTTCGGCTCTCGAGCTCGCTTCGTTGTCGATCGGAAACTGATGCAAAACCAGAAGTACAAAACTAAAATTTATTGACTTTTGACATTGCGAGTTACCAAATTTGTGTAAAATATATGTTTAAAGTTGTATTTTTTTCGATCGGCAATTGTTTTAACGAAAGTGTTCCAAAACCTATCGTGTTTGGTATCAAATGAAAGGTCATTTGAAGGTCTCGCGTGCAAAATTTAATACTTTTCGATCGTCAATTGTTTTAGTGAAAGTGCTTCAAAACCCATTGTCTTTGGTATCAATTGAAAGGTCGTTTGGAGGGCTTACGTACAAAATTGGAATATTATCGATTGGCAATTGTTTTAATGAAAGTGCTTCAAAACCTATCGTGTTTGATATCAAATGAAAGGTCTTTTTAAGGGCTTGCATGCAGAAATGGATTTTTGTTACTTAACTGGTAACATTTTAAACACTGGGGTCGCCAAGGTTTTTTTTAATTAATTTTTTTTATTTGGCCCGATATTTTGAAAACTGGTCGATAAGGTTTTTTAAATTGGAATATTTTTCTTGGCTTAATTAGATATCACTTTTTTTTTAAATCTGTAATACATAGATATTACAATTTTTGGGGAAGGAATCTGCGCAATCTTGGCGTACCTTTAACAATGTAATTGTTTTTTTGGGAGATAATATAACACGAGAGTGAGAATAAATTGAAAATAATTTGACAGATCTTTCGAAAACTTGTTGCCAGGCAATAGTCACGAAAGCCCGTAGTGTGGCTATTGTCAAATGGCAACAAGTTTGAGAAAGATACTGGAGAATTATTTTTTAATTTATCCAACTCTCGAGTTATATTTAATTAGATTATTTTTTGACTTAGCTGTTGAGGTCGATTCATCCAACTTAAAAGATTTTGAACTGGGTCCATATTGATTGATTATTTATTAATGTATTCTTGAAAGTTGTTTCCAAAATTTGTTGGTGTATTTATGTATCTGAAATGGAACTAAACCGTTTTTTTACATTTTACTTGACGCGTTGACAGTTTTTAATAATTATTTGACAACTACCTATCATTTGTCATAAACAAAAAAGCACCTACAGATATTATTCCCGGGAATAATCACTAGAGCTTTATTCTCAGTATAATAATGACAGGATTGGTCAAAACGCAGCCACGTGACATACAATGAAGCAATTCATTGGTTTTTAGAAACGTCAAAAAACAATCTTTATAATTCAATTTGTATCCATCAATTGTTAACTATTTACCCGCGTTCGATTCCCACAGTCGACAAACAATTTTCACCACATTAAAATTACCCCTGTCGCTCCTCTCCACTGACATCTTTGGAGGCGGTGATCTGACGGCTGGTAACCGCACTTCACGCGCAAAAATATATCACTTACCGAGATCTGCCACGGCAGAGCGCCACACCCAGTAATAGATTAAAAAAATTATTCTTTCAGATTGTTTTTGACGTTTCTCAAAATCTATGAAATGCTTCATAGTATGTCACTTGTTTGCGTTTTAACCAATCCTGTCATTATTATATTAAGAATAAAGCTCTTGTAATTATTCCCGGGAATAATATCTGTAGGTGTTTTTTTGTTTGTGATAAATGATAGGTAAATAATTATTTAAAACTGTCAACGCGTCAAGTAAAATGTGTGAAAAAAATCGGTTTAGTTCCATTTCAGATACAGAAATACACCAACAAATTTTGGAAGCAACTTCCAAGAATACATTAATAAGTAATCAGTCGATATGAACCCAGTTCAAAATCTTTTAAGTTGGATGAATCGACCTCAACAGTTACGCCAAAAAATAATCTAATTAAATATAACTCGAGAGTTGGATAAATTAGAAAATAATTCTCCAGTACCTTTCTCAAACTTGTTGCCATTTGGCAATAACCACTCAAGCCTTACGGGCTTTCGTGACTATTGCCTGGCAACAAGTTTTCGAAAGATCTGTCAAATTATTTTCAATTTATTCTCACTCTCTTGTTAAATTATTACTGAATATTTTTTTCTTAGTAGAAACTTTCGATGCAACTCGAATTGTGCCTGGTCGAAATAGCAACTCCTCTCCTAAACGATGTGATGAAAGTCCGTAGATACGAAATAAAAGAGATGTGCAGAATTCAGAATGTTTTATTTTGTTTTCGTTGCGCAGCGCTGCTGGCATGGAATAGACACAACAACATCGCTCCATCACCAGAACCTCCTCGCGAGCTATCCTTGAACTTTTTGCTCTGTTTGTGTCGGGTCTGCACTGTATGTGTGATGATGCTATGACTTTGTCTAGCTTTCTAGTCTGATGTTGGTACGACCGACGCCGCGGTTCTTTAAATATCATTCGGATTCAGAGTAACTAGAGCGTGAACTACAGGAAGTTTGTAGCGGCGTGGAATTTAGACACAAATGGAAAAATGGAAATCGCGGTGGTAGAAACGTATGGTCTATTTGTTCGATCAGTTTGTACATGTCGTAAATAAAGGTAAATAACAATAATGACGTTATAACTTACTACGTTTATACAGTTTGTCTGTCATGTGGTACCCGATGGTCTCAACTTCGAATCCTGGGAAAAAGTAAATTTAAAGAATTTATGTGATATGAATGACTTTGAACTTTGATAAATTCAAAGTTTATGACAGAAAAATTCGGGAGACGCCCGGACTAGATTTTGTGGTATGATTTCCTTAAAAATCAGACTATGTCGCTACAGACGAAACCTATTGTCAATTCCTATGAAACATAGGAGTCTTGGGATCGATGCTGTGTTAGACACTATGACAGATAAATTCGGTTGACGCCTATCTCGTACAGGGGAGCCGTGGCTTAGTGGTTAAAGCATTAGCCCGGCAGCTGAAGGTCCTCGGTTCGAGTCCGGGCGTATCCTGAATTTTTCTGTCATAAATTTTGAATTTATCAAACTTCAAAGTCATTCATATAAACTCTTTATAAATATTACAGGTCAGCTGTAAATTTTACAAGTTAGTACACAAGCGCGTTGCCACAGTAATGTTCATGATATATCATTTCAAACAATTGCAACTGACATGATTTAATTCTAATTTTTAAGTTTGTTTACAAATAAAATGATTTACAATACACGGAAGATAACTGTTTTTACCACGCTGGTATTATAAACTACTATTATTTGTTAACCTTATTTATGCAATTGTAAATATACAAATATTTATATCAAGAGATGTGATAATATTACAATTATAATCTCTTTATAAACTGAGTCCGAGAATTTTTAAATGTTAAGTTTTCCGCAATATGATGACGTGTATAAACTGATTCATCAAATTGACTATATTTCCGTTTGTAATGGATTCTGAATGAGGCTGTTGTTGGAATTATTTTTCGACAGATATAATACTCTAATGGCCTATAGTAAATTTCAAACATCAAGTTACAACATGTCAAATAGAATTATGACATTTCTGTCAAACATCGGATTAACAGTCAAACATATAATTTTATAATGTCAAAACTATGATCAAACACGGAACAAACATAAAATACCAAACACAATAAAACTGGCACTAAAAAACAATACAGATTATGTAATACATTTGCTTAAAGGCACTGAGATTTTAATAGCCAAATTACTGATGCCCGCTTACACCAAGGAATCTTAAATTTTAAGTTTGACATAAACTTACAATATCACATCAAATATTTGACAGCAATGTAAACGTCATGGTATAGTATTTTATTTGCTTTTATTTATTTAAGGTAGTCCTAGCGTTAAAAATATTTTTACAAATCTGAATGAAACTCGGATAGTCTTACGCAACCTGTTAAAATATGAAACACATGCACCGTCTGTGAACAAATATATTCGCTTGTAAAGTTGAGTTCTTATACAAAGGGCTTATGGCGATCGTCATTCAGAATCGCACATATTTGGTTTGTGTACCTCTAAAAATTTGCAGTTTCATTTGAAAAACTAATATGATGTTCTAGAACTATCCATGTACGAGTATATTTTATTAAAAGAAGAAAGTTTTTTATCGTTTAGTAATGGATATATAGCCATGCAAAGTCTTGTTTTTAACGAAAAATTAAGAATCCCAATTTATAATTGCAACACCACACGGTAGTACGGTATTTAAAAATTCACTAGACCAACAATCTGTTAACAATTGTATGATATTCAAATCATAATAGGTATAAAACACTTATTTAATTTAATTTTTGTTTTTTTGAGCGTTAGTTTCTCCACTCGATGACCGATGTCGCCACCGTCACACTAGAACTACCTTAAATAAGACAAAATATATGGGGTAAATAGCTCAATGGTGTCGAGTAGGCTTATGGATCCTGAGAAGTTCGGTTCGATTCCCACAGCTGACAAACAATTTTCACCACATTAAAATTATCCCTGTGACTCCCCCTCCTCTAACATCTTTGGAGGCCGTGATTTGACAGCTGATAACCGCACTTCACGCGCATAAATATATCATTTATTGAGATCTGTTTCGGCAGAGTGCCACACCCAGTAATGGGTAAAAAGACGTGATGATATATAAAATTTCAATTTCATTGGTACAAACGTGCATCAAAGTCCTCAAAAATGATGATTAATAGGTAAATATAAACATTTGGTTTGCTTGTATTTCTTTAAATCGTCTACGTGCATAACTCCTTTCATATAAGTTCGTTTATTTCGTCATTGTGTATCTTTCATACGTTAAAAATTGTGTAATTTAGAAATCTCTAAAAACGACCTAAACAATTCTTTCAATTTGTATGTAATATTAATGAAACAAAATACAATATAAATTCGAAATAACAACAGAATACAATACATACAAAACAAAACAAACAAAAACTACAGTATGTTTAAATTTTCCTGCTGTTAAATAATAATTATAATCTAAATTGTGAATAACTAATAACCGAATATACATACACACAAAACAAACCATTTGCAAACAATGTTGTTTCGTTTTCTTTGTTGGTAAATAATATATTATTACATATAACAATAATAATAGAAACGAAAAACCAGCTAGGCATATGATTATTTCTTGTGTGTCCCAAATAGAAACAAACATAAAACATTGTCAACGTGGGTGCGAGAATGCGTTGTGTAACTATCTGACCTTGTTGAATTATACTTGAATTTATTCACAGCAAGTACTAAGGAACGTTAAGCTGACACAACCATTGCGGCACAATTAAACAAAAACTATCAGAAAAATGAATACTCATTTATTACTAATTACTTACCAAAGAACGAAATTTATTACTGTTATTTTTTTTTAAATACATAAGTGGGGTTGTGTCAGCTTAAGCTACGTTTTCACATCTTAACATAGTCTCTGTTTTAGTCTTTGTTTTTGGTTTTTTGTTTCTATTTATGTCGAAAAAATTACAGCCATTTTCAGCTCTTAACATAAACATAACCTTAATTCATTATTCTAGTAAAGGATCCTATACACTATTTTGATAAGTGAGGTATATATATTTATATATATATATATATATATATATATATATATATATATATATATATATATATATATATATATATATATATATATATATATTCATCACGCCCAATTGTAAATCGGTAGACGGTTTATCCGATTTATTTGCAACTTTTTTTATTTGATAGAGCTCAATCACGAGGAGTGCCTTTTGATAGTCTCAGATTTTTCGTGCACATGATGTGCGAGAAAACTTGAAAAAACATGCGTTTTTGGGACAAAATCAACTAAGAGTGTGGAGGCTTTGAAATTTTTAAGAAGAAGATCTACTGTCACTTTGACGTTTGTCAGTGCACATGTCGCATTTTTAATTATAAATTTCTTAAAAATGACACTTTTGTGAGTAGTTTTGAAATACTTTACGCATATTGTGGAAATGAGGGGACGTTTTTATTATAATTATACATTTCAAATACGTGTATTTAAAAAGTAAATTTTTGACACTTCACTATGAAGTTGGTTTTAAAGCAAAACGTCAAATTGACAAGTTTTATAAAGTATAAAGAATATGGAGGCTTTGAAATTTTTAAGAACATCTACTGTCATTTTGACATTTGTCAGTGGACATGTCGCATTTTTAATTATAAATTACTATGTTAAATGTTTGTGAGTAGTTTTGAAATACTTTACGCATATTGTGGAAATGAGGGGACGTTTTTATTATAATTACACATTTCAAATACGTGTATTTAAAAAGTAAATTTTTGACGGTCCACAATGAATTTTGTTTCGAAACAAAACTTCAAATTGACAAGTTTTATAATTTATACAGGTGAACTCAACCAAATTTGATCTCGATACAGTAAAACCAAGCAAATTTTGTCTACGGCAGAGTTCAATTTAGAAAAACCAGATAACTCGAATTAGAATCATTTGGGCACTCCTAAATTTTCTATCGATAATTGTTTAATTGAAAGTACTTCGAAACCAGTCGTATTTGGTATATTATGAAAGTTCTTTTAAAGGGTACGTATGCAAAACTATAATATTTTCGATCGGCAATAGTTTTAGTGAAAGTACTTCAAAACATATTGTGTTTGGTATGAAATGAAAGGTCCCTTAACGGGCTTGTATGAAGAATTTAAATATTTTCGTTTGTCAATTGTTTTAGTGAAAGTGTATCAAAATCTATCTTGTTTGATATCAAATGGAAGGTCTTTTGAAGGACTCGCGTGCAGCATTAAATTTTATTCGATCGACAATTGTTTTAATGAAAGTGCTTCAAAACCTATCGTGTTTGCTATCAAATGAAAGGTCTTTTGAAGGGCTCGCGTACAAAACTTAATACATTTCAATCATCAATTGTTTTACTAAAAGTATTTCAAAATCCATCATGTTTGGTTTCAAATGAAAGGTATTTTATAGGGCACGCGTGTTAAATGACTTATTATTTGTTGATCGTCTATTGTTTTAGTAATGGTGTTCAAAAACTATCATATTTAATATTAAATGACATGCCTTTTGAAGTGTTTCAAAACCTATCGTGTTTGTTTTCAAATGAAAGGTCTTTTAAAGAGCACGCATGTTAAATTAATAATTTTTTTAATCGTCCATTGTTTTAGTAAAAGTATTTCAAAACGTATCATATTTGGTATTAAATTACAGGCCTTTGAAGGGCTCGAATATAAAATTGGTATTTTTTTCGACCGAGAATTGTTTCAGTAAAAGTACTTTAAAACCAATCATGTTTGATATAAAATGAAAGGTCTTTTGAAGAGCTCGCGTATAAAATTAAATACTTTCAGATCTTCAATTGTTTCCGTGAAAGAGCTTTAAAACTTATCGTGTTTGGTATCAAATGAAATGTCTTTTAAAGGGCACGCGGATTAAATTTATTTTTTTGAGCGGCAATTGTTTTAGTGATAGAGATTTAAAACCTATTGTGTTTGGCATCAATTAATAGGTCTTTGCATGAATAAACGTATAGAATTAAAATGTTTTAGATTGGAATTAATTCAGTTTATATTTTGTCAATAGTCATACAAGAAGTGAACCTTAGTTCAGTGTCCGCGAAGCCTAGCGCGAGGCCTGGCAAAGCCAGGCCGACCGCTAGTTGTTCACTAAAATGAGAAAATAATTGTATACAACTATTTGAAATACTTTAAAAATTATATAAAATTATTATTGAGGAACAGTAATTACTATTAAAATTAAGCACTAGTTTAATTAATTTATACAAATCCAAAATAGTTTTAAAAAATTGAGACATTTTTGTAGTGAACAAACCAGAATATTTCGAATATATTAATTTAAATTTCAAAATTTTTATATTATGAAAATATGATTGAATTGTAATTATACTTATAAAATCAAAGAAAAGAACTAAATTAAAAAATGACAGCGACTAAAAAATTTTTTGACATTTTAATTTTTTTCACAGTTGAAATTAGTACTATTTTTATTCTATTGTTTACATTTATCGTATTCCCCACATAAACCTAATGACATAACAAGAGACAGCATTATCGCAGCTAACTCTCTCTTACAGAACAGCGACGAAAGACTATGTCGAAAGTATGAAATCTGCAAACATTGTGTTTATGCGCAGCGACAAAGACAAAAACTGAGACTAAAACAGTAGCTGGAAACACTCAGCTGTATTCACATATGACAAACTCTCAAGGTTATGTCGAAAAACTAAATCTAAGACTATGTTAAGACGTGGAAATAAGGCTTTATGCGTTAAGCTAGCACAACCACACAAAAAAAAATTGCAAAGCCCTATAATAATAATTGAATACTAATTAATTACTAGTTAATTGCTAATTAATTACTAGTTAATTGTTGGAATAAGGTGGATCGTCCACCTGAGATCCGAAGAAGTAACGGAGATGGAAAATGGATGTACGGAGAGAGAACGGAGATGCTTCGGAGAAAATTACTCGCGCATAACCAGTTCTAATGCATTTTAGACTGTATTAATCGATCAATCAATAACGAAACCCGAGTTTCAAATTAATTACACGCGCACAACCAGTTGTAATACATATTATAATGCATTCATCCATCAATAAATATTGAAACTCAAGTTTCGAATTAATTACTTCAGCTCAACCGGTTGTAATGCCTATTATAATGCATTCATCCATCAATAAATATTGAAACTCGAGTTTCGATTTTAATTGATCGACTAATACATAACAAAATCTAAGGGCCAGTTTTTTAATCACTGATTAATGTTAATCATGATTAAATAATAATGGAAACTATGGTTACCATTATTATTTAATCATGATTAACGTTAATCGAGAGTAAATCGGTGATTGAAAAACTGTCCCTAAGACGACTAGTTGTGCACGAGTAATTAATCTAAACACGACTTTGCGTGAATAAATAATATTTATACAAATATCTAGGCAACGAACAAAATCAATTGGAAATCATTGTCACCAACTTGTTCTACCAGAAATTCCCCTTAATGGCAAATGTCAACTATTTTATAAAGAAATTATTCAAAGGAAAGCCGAAATAAGTAGTATAAAACACTCGTTACAGAAGGCAATAGGGACTTAGGGCCAGTTTTTCAATCACCGATTAATGTTAACCATGATTAAATAATAATGGAAACTATGGTTTCCATTATTATTTAATCATGGTTAGCATTAATCGAGAGTAAACCGGCGATTGAAAAACTGGCCCTAATACAATTAAAATTTTTTGGTTGCCATCTGTGAGTAAAACATAATTTAATAATTTGTTAAGTAGCGAACATGGTATAGCTTTACAGTTTGACGTTTATCACGTGATCCAAATGTTAAACGTTAAACAAATGTGGGGATCAAAGGGGAGAAATATTGAAAGCAATTGTTCGACTCGGCGTGGTGTCACCTCGCTCTTTCTACAAAATTGTTGTATCATACACAATTGTGTGGAGGGGGTTCTGCTTCTTTTCTACTGCATGTGACGTCAAAATTAATTAATTAAGTCCCTATTGGGATTGAGTGCCTTCTGTAACTTGCATTTCAATATATTATACCAGACGGTTTTGTACTTTACCAGACTACTATTTTTTTTGTTCTAACTTTTGATACGTACTTTACTTGATTGTTTTAGTAAAAATCTACTTTCCATACTAAAATTGGTCAGGAAAGTAGGCATTTGTTTTGCCGGTTTCAGAATGTTTTTATTTCGAGTGCTGCTCGAACTCCTGGACTCTCCCCTAAATCCGCTACTGGTCCATTAAAGGATTTTGAAATGATTTTGATACTAATGTGTGCTATGTTGTGTTACAGTGGGGATCCCCATCTTACTGTACTTCCTGCTGGGCGAGCCGTACAAACGCGGCTTCTTCTGCAACGATGAGTCGCTCATGCATCCCTACCATGACTCTACCGTACCCAGCTTCTATCTCTACATCTTCGGGCTCGGCATGCCCGTCCTAGTGGTAAGTTATTTAATATCATAAAACATTACCTTGGCTCTGTTGTTCTCTGTTGTTCTCTCAAGTAGTTAGTTTATACGAGTTTTTGAAGTAGATGTCTTGCGTGTTTTTCGTTAAAATGGATAAACTTGAATATTGTGCGGTCATAAAATTCTTCGTTTTACATAGATTAACCCTTAAGGTAATACATCCGAAGTTGACAAAAGTTTACGGGGACTCTGCTCCTTCCATGTCAACCGTTAAAAAGTGGGCAGCTGAATTTAAACGTAGTCACACTCCCTCGAAAATGACCCACGTGAAGGACGGCCAAAAACCTGCACCACACCGGAAATCATCGAAAAAGTGTATGATACCGTGTTGGACGATAGGCGAGTGAAGGTGAGTGAGATAGCTGAGGCTGTGGGGATATCGGAAGAAAGAGTGCGAAACATCTTGCACAAAGAATTAGAGAAGCGAAAGCTCTGCGCAAGATGGGCGCCGCATTTGCTGAATGCCGATCAAAAGCAAATGCACAAACGATCTTCGCAGCAATGTTTGGACCAATTCAATAGGGATCCGACCGATTTTGTGCGGCGATTTCTCACCATGGATGAGACATGGGTCCACAATTACAGGCAAATATTACTCCAACCTTCTTGACCAGCGTTGGCAATAGAAAAACTGCGGGATTTGGTGTACGATTTGTTCGGCCATCCCCCATATTATCCTGATTTGGCACCCTCAGACTTCTATCTGTTCCCAAACATGAAGAAATTTGTTTCTGGGAAGCGCTTCGCGTCCAATGAAGAAGTTGAAAGGGTCATAGATGAATATTTTCACAGCCTTCCACACTCTCACTTCCGGGAAGGAATATTGATGTTGGAGAAACGCTCGACCAAGTGTGTTGAAGTCAAGGGAGAGTATGTAGAAAAATAAAATATTTTTTAAGTGAAAATCGTAGTCTTTCATTGTCAGGCCGAGAACTTTTCACCTTACCCTCATATTGAGTCGGTCTGTGGATCCTGAGAACCCTCGTCCGATTTCCATAGCCGACAAACATTTTCACCACATTAAAATTATTCCTGTGGCACCCCCACCACTAACAACTTTGGTGATTTCAGGGCTGGTAATCGCACTTCACGCGCATAAATATATTATTTAGCGAAATCTGCTTCGGCAGAGTGTCACACCCAGTAAGGGATAAAAGGCGTGATGATATGTTTATTTATTTTTACTAAATCATCGTAGGAACTTCGTTCTTTGCGTCTTTTGCAGGGAACTGAAAAAACTTTATTGCTCTGATGGTGAATCGCGTCCACAAATTTTTCTTAGCTCCGTACAGATCGTCAAAGATGGACGTTTTTTCCATTAAAAACATTTTTTTATCTAGGAGGTTGAGGGCAGGCGGAAGAGATTAATCCTAAAATCGCATATATTTTCTTGAAGTAGACACTTAAAGTTTTTCGCCCTAGAATATTCATCCAAATTAGTTAAGAATTCGGCAAGTTCAAGTGTTTCGTTTTTTTTTCCTCACCAGTATATATATTTCACATTTCAATTTCAAACATTTTTCCCGTGATGTCACTGTTTACGAAAGTATTTACAAAAGAAAAAAAAATAGAGCGATCTTTTTTAATTGTGCTGTTGATATTGCTATACTCGTATTTGTTAACATGAGTGTAGCAATTAATGATAAACTGATAATACTATTTGTATCTTACAAGATTCTTGCGAAAGATATGACACTAACTTAACTTTTATCATTTTACTGATAAGGCTTTTTTGTAATATATATTGTCATACTTACATTTAATTAATTATCTTTTTGTTTGTATTGATGAGATTTAATAGATATCTATTAATTCCAGTGAATCATATCTTTCATATAATAATAATAATAATAATAATACTTTTATTGAGGCAAAGTTGTAATTTTATAATTTCTGAAAATTGTGAAGGATATTTAATTTTGTTTTGTAATATTTATTATTATAGAACGTCATGAACTATTTGACGCATTTACACCTTCATAGTTGTTTATTGTTACACTTTTTTATCCTGATTACCAAACATTTAACATATTTAACAAAATATTTGCAAAAAAATAAAAGGTCGTCTTGTATTATTTGTATTGATAAAGAAAAACTGACAAAAAAAACATGACATTTTTATATCGCTATGGATCCGCGAAATTTGTGTTTTTTCACATGTGAAAAAAACAATGGCTGGTACCACGAGCATATTACTAAAACACTGTTTTTGGGTGTTTTAGTTAAAACCATGACGACATCTTAAAACACTCTTAAAATAATGCTTACCACGAGCATTGTTTTAAGTCTGTTTTAGCTAAAACCATGTAAACAAGAAAATATATATGACAACGTTGTAAAAGACGCAATACGCATGCGCGTTTCGTGAATATTTTTGACAGTTTCCAATTCAATATGAAAGCAGTTTGACAGGTTATGATTTTTAGATGTCAGGTACTTCGTTAAACTCATGAAAGAACACTAATTGCTCCTTGGGTGAACTGTAAAAGGCGCTTCCACAATTATAACATAAGTATTTAACAGGAACATATTTTGATTGTAATATTTTGCACCTAATCACATACATGAATATGTTGTTATTGTATTTTAGAAAGAGAATGGCAGCCATAAAGATTAAAACGGATAATTGAACGTCCGAGGAAAATAATTTGCTGACTGAATAACCGAATGAAAGAAAAGGTATAATAGAAAACTACATAGCTGGAAATAATGAATGTGTTTGAAATAATTTGGTACATGCGAAAACTGTAGCACTTAAAAAATTAAACGAAAATTGTGTACAATACATATTTTTGTAAATTATATTTTATTAATAATAAAACTTGGTTATTAACAATATTCACTTATGTTACAATTAATCAAATAAAATCAGAAAACGGATAGTTTTCATTATAAAAAGCGCACGAATTAACAATAAGTATATTAATTATGACAATAATCACATTCGATAAAGAGTAGTGGTCTGCTATACGGTAAAATTCTTGTCTGGTTTTCACTAAATTGTACAATTTGATGAATATCTGGAGATGCGATGCCAGAACTATATAGGTTTACATTTCTTATAATTCTGCTGTCGTACTTTTGAGAAATGTCGTGTAGATCACCTGAACACAATAAAATGAATTGTTATAATATACATACCTATTTGTACATTTAATGTAATTTAAATTACACCGAACTACAAAATACAGAATTGTGGTTATGTATTCTGTCATATGACAGCTGTAAAGAAGCAGAATGTCATGCGATTTGCGACTGCGCGCAGATACTGAATAACTGGCGCGTACATTTAATTTAAATTTTACTTATCTTTATCATCTTCATTTCTTTGACAAAGTACCGCAGTGTCACCAAAATTTGCATTTCACGAGAAAACATTTTTCACTATATTATATTCTTCGCAGTTTCTTCGGAACAACGGTATTTTTGTATAAATACTCTCACATCCAACACAATAAATGGATTCTTGTGTTCTTTAACTAAAATTTCTCATTTTCAATGCGTATTTACTTCAATTACTGGGCGAATCGTACAATTTTTATCATAGACGTCAGCCATGTTTGTCTTAAAACACTACTTAAACCAACTCTAGGCAGTTTTAGAACATGTTACTAAACAGTTGACTTAAAACATGCAAAAACAGCCAAAAACAGAGCTCGTAGTACATATATTTAGAACACCCAAAAACAACGCTCTTAAAACACCCAAAAACAGAGCTCGTGGTACCAGCCAATATTTTTTAAACGTGAAAAATGATGTCAACTTTCAAAATCGGTGACATTTGAAAATAGTTATTTTGTGTGCAAAAAACACAAATTTCGCGTATCCATAGCGATGTAAAAATGTTATGTTCTTTTTTGACAGTTGTAGAAAAAAATAATTTCTCAAACATTTTCAGGTTCCTTTGGTTACAACACATCAAATCATATTATTTTGTTTTTTTTTCCGTTAATTTACTTAAATAAAATAATAATTGTTTTATTATTGTTTTTTATAGTTGTAAAATATACGTTGTTTGTATTTCGTGGGTTAAATTCGCGTTTTTTGTCGCGTTCGAATGACCTAATGGTCTTGACCAAAAGTAACATTCTCATGCGCTACAAAAAAAAACCTTATTTCGCACACATCATACAAAAATAACTGTTTTTATCAATGGACAAAAGTGGACATCTGTTGACAAATAGCAGGCTGTGAAGTGCACGTTTTCAGCCTGGACTGTAAAAGTGTTGCTGTGGAAAAACAACAAATTTAACATTTATGATCTCAGGTGGGATTAATATTTCATATGACAAACTCTTAAGGTTATGTCGAAAAACTAAAACTAAGACTATGTTAATGGTTCGAAAATTGAGAAAATTTTACGAATTTCAAGTGTTTCGTTTTTTTTTTCTCACTAGTCTACATACTTCTGGTATATGTACGAGGGCAGAGTGATAAGTACCCGTGTTTGATTCAATTAATATACTCCTTGACATCATCCATAAAAAGTAAAATGACATTTTTCTATTTTACGTTCATAAGAAAGTCATTATGAAACCCTGTTGTGTATCGCAAGACCGTTTATTATGATACGCAACATTTTGTTTTAAACGACTGGTAATACCTGATGACATACTGTATAACTGTTAATGCTCAGCTCATGTAAAATTATTGCAATTATTATTTTTTTTAAATAAAATAATTATATTAAACTGTAAAACACTTCTTTATTAAAAATTAAAGGTGTTTTGTTTTATGAATTTGAACTTTAAACTAACTAATGTGAAAATAAATTAAATTTCAAATATATATTGAATCTGTCAGTATTACCACCTGAAATTTTATTATTATTATTTATAATAAAAATTTTGAAATTAAAGTAAATGAATGCGATAGGCGTTTTCCATTTGCCATTTGGGTCAGATCTAACTTACATCTATTGAACCAGATCACTTATTTATTTCGCTGGTTTACTTCACTGACTTTATTTCCAGTACTAGAATTACAGATTCTAATTTACTTTGAAATAATTCACCCCAATAAGTGTATCAGTTTAATTAATTCAGTTTATTTAGTCATATCTAATTTATTTGAACTGATTTAAGTGAACCAAGTGGCAAATGGAATGCACTATTATAGGAAAAATAGTATGGAAACTCATATTACAATGATAATTGTATCATTTGTGTTTAAATATATTATATCGAAATTCGCAAATATATTTGCACATTCCTTAGATCTAATATTTTTTGTGCCAATCGATTGAGTTGGCGCGGTAGTCGAGCGTGTTAATGCACATCTCTTAACATTCTGTGACGTCATCCGAACCAAGGTTCGTCAGTTCGAATCCGCCTGTCGACAAAGTATGATTTGGCGTTAAATAAAAAAATACAGTTACTTGTATTAATGATACTCGGGCACTATAAGCTAGTCACTTATACATATGCCTTAAAAAGTAACATCGACTACGAAAGCCGGCAGTACGGCAGCGTAAAAACTGTGGCTTGGTGTGCCCGGGAGGCCCAGGCCCGATTAGGGCTGTAGCGCCATTGAAGAAGAAGAATATAAATATAAATATATCATCACGCCTTCTACCCATTACTGGGTGTGGCACTCTGCTGAAGCAGATCTCGGTAAGTGATATATTTTGCGCGTGAAGTGCGGTTACCAGTCGTCAAATCACGGCCCCCAAACATGTTAGTGGTGGAGGAGTCACAGGGATAGCTTTTTTCAAATTATGAAAATTTGTCGCCTGTGGGAATCGAACCAGGGACCTCAGGATCCACAGGCCGACTTCATACCACTGAGACAGCCATCACATAAGTTACAATTTACAATAATGATTCATCTTAAAAAAAAAAAACTCGTTTCTGTGAAATACAATTGAAAAGCAGTTTACCCAACTTTAATTAAATTAAATCAATTTTAATTACTTCAATTAAAATTACCCCTGTGGTTTTCCCTTCACTTACATCATTGGAGGCTTTGATTGGACAGCTAGTAACTGCACTATACGCTCATAAATAGATATATCACTTGTCGAGAGCTGCTACGGCAGAGTGCCACACCACGTGATGATGATATATTTATTTTAAGAATGGAGTAAACATTGATCGAGTGCTGCCGGCTTAAAGCAAAACCCAAAGCGTTAAAAAGAAAATAATCCCTACGTACTTTATTTTTATGTTTTTTCTTAATGTTTTTGTAGTAAAAACTAAACGTGCAGCTACTAAAATATTTGTAATTTACGATACGCGTTTAGTTATATTTTTTTGTCCTCTTCAACTGTTCCATTAATTTTACTCGCTTACTGTTTCCATAAATATTCTTGTATTTTATTACGTTTATATTATAGTTTTTACATCATATTTTTTATGTTAAATTTGTTCAAAAGCACTGAAATACTTAACATGTTATGTCTACCATTAATTATAAAAAAATATTGTATACTAGGTTTCTGTACCTACTCTATTCTACGAGTTTTTTTTATAAGCCACCTAATAATAGAACTAACTAGTCGTAGGATAACTTTATTATTAGTAAAGCGATGTTTATTCTAATACTTGCTGGATCCTGATTTCGGATCTCACTCAATCTAAAAACATGTGAACTACCACACTGCGGCTCGGTGAGTCCGGCTCCTGTACTGTAAATGTTCCTGTTGTACAGGTAACATAAATTAATAAATAAATACATGGCTCATAAAACACTAGTGTTTTATATTCCATAAGGCTATATTCACAAATCGAAATTAGTTTTTGTTTTATGTTTTCCATTTTTGTTTTAATAACCTTATAGACATGTTATTTTATGCAGCCATTCACAAGTCAGTATTTAGTTTTGGTTTTAACACAAACGTTTGCAAACTCCAAACTTATGTTTTAGTTTTACGTTTTATACTTAGGAATAGACGAATAGGACGAAGCGTAGAATGATGTAGTGATGTATACTTGTCTCTTTCTATCATCCTTCGCATTGACGATAACCTAAGTTTGTTTTTATTCGAGTTTTTGTTTTATGCATTATGTTTTAGTGTTTTTAAGTGCCATTTACAAATAGTTTTGCTTTTGTCGATTTTAGTTAGTAATGACATCTATCATAAATTTTAGAAGATCGGCTATACTCAGAAAATCGGTAATACAGTAAATGCAACTGTCAAATGTACTAAGTTACACATGTTGTCATGTGTTTTTTGTTTACTTTCGTATTTTTTGGAAGAGCAAGGTAAATATTATCATAATAAAAAAGTTGATATTAAAATCTTGTTTTTATTTTCATTCATTTTGACATTCGAATAAAAACAAACTTAGGTTATCGTCAATGCGAAGGATGATAGAAAGAGACAAGTATATATCACTACATCATTCTACGCTTCGTCCTATTGGTCTATTCCTAAGTATAAAACGTAAAACTAAAACATAAGTTTGGAGTTTGCAAACTTTTGTGTTAAAACCAAAACTAAATACTGATTTGTGAATGGCTGCATAAGATAACATATCTACAAGGTTATTAAAACAAAAATGGAAAACATAAAACAAAAACTAATTTCGATTTGTGAATGCAGCTTTAAACACTGTAAACAACTTGTTACTTAGCAACCAATGCATGATCTACCGTATTTTGAGAAACTATAGCTGTATTCCATTTGCCACTTGGTACATTTAAATCAGTTCAAATAAATTCGACACATAAAGCAAACTGATGCACTTATTGGAGCGAATTACTTGAAAGTAAATTAAAGTAAGTAATTCTAGTACTGGTAATAAAGTCAGCGCAGTAATCCAGCGAAATAAATAAGTGATCTCGTTCAGTAAATGTAAGTTAGATCTGATCCAAATGGCAAATGGACTACGCCTTATTTACAGTGTGTCCATCCAAATCCCGAACATAGGCTTATAACATGTGATATCAGTTTTTTGGTGCGCATTGCATCCCAATTAATTTTACAGAAAAATAATTTAAATAAAAGTTGTTGAGAAAAAAAAATCGGATGTTTTGACATAAAACACATTTCATTTACGTATTTCATTAGAGCGCAAAAATTAATTAAATATTTGTGTTATTCGTAAAAATAAAGACGGCCATGAAAAAATTTAAACAAGTGTCTAATGTCAAAATATTGACGTTAATATTGAATCACGGACAAAGAAGGAAAAACACCTAAAAAATTAACGATTTCTCACACGAAGAAAAGTTGCAGATAATAAAATGGACCTATAACAGTGAAAGTTACAGAAAAATTATTCCAATATTTGTATTATATTAACGTCAATATTTTTGATAGTAGACAATTGTTTTAATTTTATCATGGAAGTCTATATTTTCACGAATATTACAAATATTTAATTAATTTTTGAGTTTTGATGAAATACACAAATGAAATGTTTTTTATAAAAAAAAATCGGTAATTTTATTTTCTATAACTTTTATTTGAAGTGTTTTTTCATAAAATTATTTGGGAAGCAACGCGCACCAAAAAAACTAATATCACATGTTATCAGCCTATGTTCGGGTTTTGGATGGACACACTGTATAATTAAATCAACGTTAAACGTTAAGATCAATCTTCTTCGGTACCTGTAATTATGAGTTGTGGATACAATTTTGTATTACACTTGTGTTTTATTGGTAACACTTAAGAAAAATTAAACACTCGACTTTCGGTCTCGTGTTTAAACTTTTCTTGCGTGTTTTATATAGGTACTTAATAAAACATATATTTATAAACACACTTCGCACTGTCTTTGGCGCTTTTTATTTTGTAGGAGTGGTATGATTGCTATTAAATCTGACAGATGAATAAAATATAACCTCAAAATTGTAAATTTTCGATGTCGAAATATTACTAAAAGAATATGCTATAATTAGATAATGTTCACAATACAGAATTCTTGTTTGATTAATTATCAAAAAAATTAAAGTTTAATTGTTTGTGTTATGAGAAGCGCTACCAACAAAAGTGATAAAAAACACTAACTTATATTTTTGGCAAGTCGCAGTTTTTTTTTATCAATCTAACAGAATTATAAAATTACCTCAATAGGAGAAATTTATAAAGAACACGTTTCATAAGGTCCGTTATCAGAGCTGGGCAGTAGCTAGCTACTTTTGTAGCTTAGCTACTAGCTTAGCTACATTTACATTAGCTGTAGCTGTAGCTTAGCTAACTGTGAAAAAATATAGCTGTAGCTTGTAGCTAGCTACTTTTTTTTCTATTAGCTTAAAATTACAACTGAAGCTACTTTTAAAGCTACTTTTTGTAGCTTCAAGCTACGTTTTGTAGCTTAAAGCTACTTTTTAAGCAGAAGGTCAACAAAGTACGCATGCGTACAAGCTAAACCCACACAAAATAATTATTTGTTGCCGGTTCTAACTGGCTCTAATACGCAAAAATACACAGTAAGTGCCAAATGGTATTTGCTATTTTTGATATTTATGTACATAATAGTAAATTAACAGTCATTATCACAAAAGACTGATCATATGACAATGGCAAATTTAATTGTTTCACAATAATTGAAAAAAGTAGCTTTAAAATTGAACAGCTACTTTAACGAAAGCTTTTAGCTGTAGCTTAGCTATATTTTACAAAATGTAGCTTATAGCTGTAGCTTAGCTACTTTTTTAAAGAATAGCTGTAGCTGTAGCTTAGCTACTTTTTTTAAGTAGCTTGCCCAGCTCTGCCCGTTATCGCACACGTCTTTTGTAAAATTCGCCGCTGAGCGGCTTGTTTTCCAAATTTGGACTTGTGCGTTAACAGATTGCAATATACTATTTATACTATTGTGCAACTGTTTTTGGGGATATTTTTTGTGAAGTTGGTAAGTTGTCTAGTTGTAAATGTCAAAGATAAATTTATCACTTTAGCTGTCGCTGTTCAGCCCCCGGATCATGTAAATGTGAAAACGATATTGCGTTTTCACTTGAGTGAAAACGATATTCGTTATTCAATTGATCACGTAAAATTAGTCACTCACTACGTTTTCAACTTCGGACATTTCCGTGAACTCACTACGTTTTTCTCTAAACGATATCGTTTTCTTAGTACCTTTTTATTTTTATGTCAAAAAACTTTGACAAGTAAAAATCAACATGATTTAATAAACATAAATTGTAAAAATAATAATGATTTAAGTATATGTATCAATATTATGTACATAAAATTTATTCATATAAAACAATTCTTAGCTCTTTCTACATAATGCTCCCTATTTTTCCTCCGCCAGTTTTTGATAGTTCTTTTTTTTAAAGCGCTACTTTGCTTTTAGCCCTCTGCTTATAATCTGACCAAGCCTACAAAGTCACATGAATATATATTTTTTTATATAATAATTGTCAAATTGCAATTATACTATTGAACAGCTTTTATTCCACTGCCCAGCGCATTTAAGCGTATGGTCAAGTCGCTCCACAGTTAATTAATTTTGGCCTGTCCTTAAACTGCTTAATACGTCCTTGTATCATTTCCTTATTTATTTCAAAATATGATACAAAGGTTACCCATATATCAGTCTTTCGTGCCATTCTTGAAATTTTATTGTCCTGTAATATTAATTACTATAAATTTTATGAAAACATTAATCGTCAAATATTGTCATATAAAAAATTTACATATTTCATTATTTATAATTGATTTTTTTACCAGTGTCTAGTGCAAACGTCAAACTTCTTTAAATTGTGACATAGTAAGCACTGAGTAAAAATTGAAAAAAAAGAAGAATTTTGAAATAAAGAACGACTTATAGAAATATAAATGTATTAAACAAAGATGTGAATAGTGAGTAACGTTTTCACCCACAATGAACATTGCGTTTAGAAATGACAATTTAACTGACGCAAAACAATATCGTTTTCGCTATTCATTTTTACATAATCGCAATCAGGCACTGGAAAGTCTTATGAGCGAAGCTGCGCACTGTTTTTAATTCCTGACCCAACCAAGAGATGGCGCACGTAGTATTGTAGATGATAATTCAGAAGTGTGTTTTTAGGCGTATTCCATTTGCCATTTAGATCAGATCTAACTTACATTTACTGAACTCGATCACTTATTTATTTCGCTGGATTACTTCGCTGACTTTATTTCCAGTACTAGAATTACAGATTCTAATTTACTTTGAAGTAATTCACCACAATAAGTGTATCAGTTTGTTTAATTCAGTTCATTTAGTCATGTGTCAAATTGATTTGAACTGATTTAAGGGAACCAAGTGGCAAATGGAATACAGCTTTTATTGGCTAAACAGATGACGCTAAAGTTAGAGTCTTCTGCCATCAACCGCCATTCGTTTTCATAAGTTCTCTATAACAAGTTCGTTTTTACGTTTTCTAGTTCAGATATTCTTTTAGTTTAGTCAACGGTTTTTGTGTTTCATTACTGTTGTCATTTGTTGTATTTTTCTATACAAACTATAATATCTTCTACGTTCTACGAGTACAAAGTGCTGCATCGTCGGATGTCAGGCTACTGGTAAGTATTTTTTATTATTCTGTAGATTTTAATATACTTGATCCCTCCAAATATGCACAGCAACACGATTTTCAGAAACAGATACATTTTTCTTATGTTGATTGTAGTTATTCGCTAATTATATCCTTTAAATTTGTAATTTTTTTAAACAGATGTCCACTATCATCGATTTCCTAATCCAGGAAAGGATTTGGTTCGTTTCAACAAGTGATTGGATATATTGGAGATGGACGAGTTTCGTTTGATGGATAGTACGAGCACCCGTAATTTATAAAAAGTGTCGAATATGATGAAATTACCAGGCTGTAATATCCTTCATTTTCAATCGTAACAGCGTTTACAACTATTAAAGACATAAGTTTACAGTTTATAAAATTAAATAGTGAAAAAAGCAATTTTGTCAAACATTTAAAATCATTTGTGAGAGAAAATGTTAATTTTTATTCCATAATGTATTGATCACAAGGAACTTGTAATGGATTCGATAATATCCATTTTAATTTTGCATCACTATATAAATGAAATAGACAGTATAATAATAAGGAAGAGAAGAATTGTCAATACCGATGATACATTAGTAAGTAAAGTCAAAATGTGCTATAATTGTAAAATTAAAAATATTACAAATAAAATATAGACACTAATTTACTGTTGCATTTTTTGTTGAATGAAAAATTTTATTTTGCTGTCACATAATGTACAATTTTTAAAGAAATTGTGAAGTTATTTTCATGTACTTCACAATTTCTTTAAAAAATTGTATGTTATGTGACTAAAATATATATTTCATATATTATAAATTCCCGGCTACGCGTTTAAATCCAGTTTAGTTCTTGACCCAACCAAGAGATGGCGTTGAAAGAGTGCGCCGGCCTTTAACATTACAGTTTCCCATCTAGAGTAGGATATATATTATCTTTGATCGCAATTGACACGAGTCACTACTATTCACTGCTAGTCATATTTACATGATCCCACCCCAGCTCATCTACAACTATTGCAATATATCATCATCACGCCTTCTACCCATTACTGGGTGTGGCACTCTGCTGAAGCACATCTCGGTAAGTGATATATTTTGCGCGTGAAGTGCGGTTACCAGTCGTCAAATCACGGCCCCCAAACATGTTAGTGGTGGAGGAGCCACAGGGATAGCTTTTTGAAATTATGAAAATTTGTCGCCTGTGGGAATCGAACCAGGGACTTCAGGATCCACAGGCCGACTTCATACCACTAAGCTAGCCATCCCATAACTATTGCAATTATTATTATTATTACTGTATAATAACATAATTACACTAAATTGTAAAATATTTCCGGACTGATCGTGTACGAGTATATAGTATACAGGATGTTCGTTCAATTTAGTAGTGCCACCATTACTATCTCGAGAACTATAAGAGCTACAAGGTTGGTTACATTAGCAAAAAAATACCATTTTCTAAGTGTACCTATTACAAAACTATTAATATTTCTTTTTCGACCAATGGTTGTCAAATACGGGGTGCAACTTTCTTATTTTAAATGGAAACCTATTTTTTTTATTTACTTATTCGATTCAGTATTTTTTTCTGAATTCAACGACTACAAAGTTCAATACTCTCACATTACAATTTTTTGACAAAAATGCGTAAGAAATAGACATTAATTAAATTAAAATCGTATCATGAAATCAGCGTGCTATGACAGAAACAAATGGAAAAATCATATTATACGTCAGTACAATTATTTTGTGAAAAAATAAATAAATTTTATCCGCAACTCATATATAATAAAGACATAATTACACTGATTTCAGTTGAATTATATGGCTCATAAAACACTAGGGATTTGGATGGACACACTGTAAATAAGGCGTATTCCATTTGCCATTTGGATCAGATCTAACTTACATTTACTGAACGAGATCACTTATTTATTTCGCTGGATTACTTCGCTGACTTTATTACCAGTACTAGAATTACTTACTTTAATTTACTTTCAAGTAATTCACTCCAATAAGTGCATCAGTTTGCTTTATGTGTCGAATTTATTTGAACTGATTTAAATGTACCAAGTGGCAAATGGAATACAGCTATAGTTTCTCAAAATACGGTAGATCATGCATTGGTTGCTAAGTAACAAGTTGTTTACAGTGTTTAAAGCTGCATTCACAAATCGAAATTAGTTTTTGTTTTATGTTTTCCATTTTTGTTTTAATAACCTTGTAGACATGTTATCTTATGCAGCCATTCACAAATCAGTATTTAGTTTTGGTTTTAACACAACAGTTTGCAAACTCCAAACTTATGTTTTAGTTTTACGTTTTATACTTAGGAATAGACCAATAGGACGAATCGTAGAATGATGTAGTGATATATACTTATCTCTTTCTATCATCCTTCGCATTGACGATAACCTAACTTTGTTTTTATTCGAGTGTCAAAATGAATGAAAATAAAAACAAGATTTTAATACCTACTTTCTTATTATGATAATATTTATCTTGCTCTTCCAAAAAATATGAAAGTAAACAAATAACATATGACAGCAAGTGTAACTTCTGAAACATCTGACAGTTACATTTACTTTTTTAAAAATTTATGATAGATGTCAGATGTCACTACTAACCAAAACCGACAAAAGCAAAACTATTTGTGAATGGCACCTAAAAACACACTAAAACATAAAGCATAAAACAAAAACTAATTTCGATTTGTGAATGTAGCTTAAAACACTGTAAACAACTTGTTACTTAGCAACCACTTCAAGATCTATCGTATTTTGAGAAACTATAGCTGTATTCCATTTGCCACTTGGTTCACATAAATCAGTTCAGATAAATTAGACAACATGACGAAATGAACTGAATTAAGCAAACTGATGCACTTATTGGAATGAATTACGTCAAGGTAAATTAGAATATGTAATTCTATTACTGGAAATAAAGTCAGCGAAGTAATCCAGCGAAATAAATAAGTGGTTTGCTTCATTAAGTGTATAGGCGTATTTCATTTTCCATTTGGATCAGATCAGTTATTAATTTCGCTGGATTACTTCGCTGACTTTATTTCCAGTACTAGAATTACAGATTTATTTTGAAGTAATTTACCTCAAGAAGTACATCAATTTGTTTAACACAGTTCATTTAGTCTTGTGTCAAATTTATCTGAACTGATTTAAGTGAATCAAGTGACAAATGGAATACAGCTTATGTTATATCTGATCCAAATTGCAAATCGAATACGCCTCATATGTAACTGAATCAACATTAAACTTTATGACAAATCTTCTTCGGTACCTATAATTATGAGTTGTGGATAAAATTTTGTATTACATTTGTGTTTTATGTACCTAATAAAACACTTGTATAATAAATAACTATTATTAGTCTTTTGCTTCTGTCATAGCACGCTGATTCCTATGCGATTGTAATTAAATTAATGTCAATTTTTGTCAAAAATAATGTGCTGAACTATAGTCGTTGAATTAATAAAAAATATTGAATCGAACAAGCAAATAAAGAATATAGGTTCCCATTTAAAATAAGATAGTTGAACCCCGTATTTTAGGAACCACTGGTTTAATAAAATTTTTGCTAATAGTTTTGTAATAGATTTACAAAATGGTATTTTTTTTTTGCTAATTTAACCAACCTTGTGGCTCTTATAGTTCTCGAGATAGCAACGGTGACACAACTAAATTGTACAGCCTGTATAATTTACCTATTTCGAGCCACATTGGAAAAAATCTGGGGACGCCCATGGTAGATTCCGAACCAATTAGACACAGTTTATTTTTTAAATATAAATTAATGTCAGTAGGGATCTTTTGTTTAGTAGACACAATGAGGGGTTCAATTGGTAGAGCTTTTTAATATATATTTATTACAATGAATTCTTGACCGAACATCATATTTAATACAATATAAAACCATACCATAAATGATATCTTTATTGCTGAAATAAGAAAGTAAAAGTTGAATAAATCAAAACGCTCATTTAAATTTCGCACTGCCATATTGCAATTACGTAGTTGCGTTAAGCCAATCACAGAGCTTTGTCTGAAACGTTTGTTGTTGCTTAACTTTACTGAGAAAAAGACGAAGAAGAAATAAGCATTCAGCATTCTACGATACTACTGACAATGACACACGTTCTGTCTTATCTGTCTCTCTTTAATCCAAGATGCAACTACGTCATATTCGCTTATTTCAAAAGTTTTAATATTTTTATTATGCATAATACAAGTTTAAAAAAATCTGGTGTGGTCACCACACGACTTTCTTATACACAGCATATTTAATATTGAAAATATATGAATGTTATATAATATTATTAAACATGTAATTTAGTTTTTCAGTAATTCAGCATTTATTTGTTTGAAACATATAAAATATCAAATTTGTTTATGTATAATTTTTTTGTAATGTTGATGGGATGGCTAGCTCAGTGGTATGAAGTCGGCCTGTGGATCCTGAGGTCCCTGGTTCGATTCGCACAAGCGACAAATTTTCATAATTTGAAAAAGCTATCCCTGTGGCTCCTCCACCACTAACATGTTTGGGGGCCGTGATTTGACGACTGGTAACCGCACTTCACGCGCAAAATATATCACTTACCGAGATCTGCTTTAGCAGAGTGCCACACCCAGTAATGGGTAGAAGGCGTGATGATATATTTATTTATTTATTTTATAATTTTTTTGTAATGTTGACTACTTTATGTCTAACTTTACTGATGAGGCATATACAGAATGTTCGTTTTTCGAGCCTAACCCTTGGTATCTCAAGAACCGTGAGATACGAAGACGATTAAATTGAGGCAATGTTGCCAAATTAGTTGACCATTTTAATAATGTATTTGTTTTTCCAAAAAAAGTAATAGATAACTAGATAAAGCGAAAATTAAAATTTATGTTTTTTGTTTCTATTGCTACTATGATTATTGAAATATATTAGAAAACATAAAAATTAGTTTTTCTCAAAATTAGACGCATATACAAGAAAATTGCAAATAACATTTTATGTTCCAAATATTTTTGCTAACATCTTTTATTTGAAACTTTTTTTCGTAACTGATTCCATTTTTGAAATAAATGGAATTTATTGTTTTGTGTCCAGTAAACTTCCTCTTCCGGTTTTTCAATTTCATTCAAAATCAACTCAGCTCTTCGTATTTTCATGAAACTTATAATTACCAAGTTTCGTTAACAAATCTTATCTCGTTCATGAGATATTGCACACTCGGACACACATCCATCCATCCATCCATCCATCCACACACACAGACATCATTGAGAAAATGATCAAAACGGATTCAGTGGACCTCAAAACACGTATTGCCGCGAAAATCTCGTCTACGATTTTTTTCATGATTCCAATACTTCCTTATACTGCGTATAAGAAAGTAAAAAATTGGGTTTAATAATTTTATTACGTAGATTAATATATAAAAATTTCAAAAAAGTCTTGAAGGGCCTATTAGTATCTCCGTATCATATTATTATATACATTATACATAGTATACCTATATATTCTTCACTGCTAGTGCAGCACTAAAGTTATTTAAGGGCGTTCTTAAAACATTTATGATCTTCGTAAAATAAAACAGTTGTAAAGGTTCTATTCATAGGCAAGTAATCAACCTGCAGTTGGGGACATTGCTCCCACGGTTGGTACTTGTGACTGAATGGACACATTATTGTTTATACTCAATCATAGTAGTTTACTAGATTCAATTTAATTTTAGTGTTGTTTGATTTATTCTCTGGGAAACTGTTACTGATTTATTGACTAGGAAGTGTGCTTGACCAGGTGTTTCTTCAATAATTATTCATGCGATTTATAAACTCAATCATAAATCTTCTTAATTG
Organism: Pterostichus madidus; assembly: GCA_911728475.2. NCBI lineage: Eukaryota > Metazoa > Arthropoda > Insecta > Coleoptera > Carabidae > Pterostichus > Pterostichus madidus. Next base: position 13,301,119 of record OU452315.1, read on the forward strand.
ATTTACACAGTTTTAAAACATAATAAAGGGTGTTGATTCGGAATAAAATATCGCAGGTTTTTTAAAATTTCAATTTGTAAAAGATACAAAATACAAAATTAATTTTCTAGAAATAACTCATTGTTTAAGACTTTTTAATGGGGTAATGGCTCAGTGGTATCAAGTCGGCCTGCGGATCCTGAGAATCCCACAGCCGACAAACAATTTTCACCAATTTAAAATTACCGCTGTGGCTCCCCCATCACTAACATCTTTGAGGGCCGTGATTTGACGGCCGGTAACCGCACTTGACGCGCATAAATATATCACTTACCGAGATCTGCTTCGGAAGAGTGCTACACCCAGTAATGGGTAAAAGGCGTGATGATATATTTATTAATTTTTTTATTTATTTTTATCGTACTTGTTCCTTTGAAATCTTGCTTTCGATTCGTTGTCTAAACTTGACGCATGCAAAAAAAAATAGTTATTTGTGTACCAAGAGTGAAAACAGGCGTTTCTGGCCCTTGGCATGATTATTAGCACGAGGCGCAAAATGCCGAGGACTAATAACATGCGCAGGGTCAGGAACGCTAATTTCACCCGTGGTATATACAATATTTTATGCACAACAAAATAACATTTAATTATACGTTCAAAATAGATTATATGTCAAAATGACATTTTGCAAAATCAAGTATTCACAATAAACAAAAATCTGGTGTGGGCACCACACGACTTTCTTTTATACACAGTATATTTAATATTTAGAATATTTATCTGTTTTTAATATATAAAATATCAAATTTGTTTAATTTGAATTTTCTAGTAATGTTGACTACTTTATGTGTAATATATAGCATTAAAAACGCTGAATTGAACACTTACCCAACAAACACACATACGTTTATAAAACGTTTTAATTTGGTTACAAAAGATAAATAACCGTTTTTCGTCATATTTTAAACGTTTCATATGTACACCGTTAATCGATCACTGGTAAATCAACGTTTTATAAACGTAGTATTTTATAGATTTTCACTGAAATATTTTATATTTGATTCTAAATTATTTTACTATTTGTCTACCAGAATATTATTAACATAAGTATATATTACAACCCACATTCACTTCATTTTGTTGTTATTTATTTCGCAAGGTAAATCTTCAACGACTTTTCAACATATAAATTCAACGATATTTTATTGTCATAATTCTACTAAATTTCAACGTATAGTTTAACAAACTTTCAACGTTATAAATCAACGAAATTTCAAGAACAATTATTATAATTTGAAATGTGATAACATGTAGTCACAATTTGAATTAAAATTATATTTTTTATTTTGTACAATTATTATAGATAATTAATATAAATTTTTCAATCATACCTACCTACATACAGTACAATTTGGGACTTATTTGTATCTATATTATTTTTTATAGGATATTTAGAAATATTTTTTTAAACGAATAATAAATGTTATTTTCCTTTACATATTTCAACGTTATTTTAAATTTATTATTAGCGATGAATTGTCGTGGCAATAATGTTGAAATAATTTAATTAATTTTCATCTATTTTACTGATGTGACTCACAGAAGTTGTTCCAATAAGGTACATAATACTTAAAATAGGTAAGTATTTAATTATCTTTAAAAACACAATTAAAGTGACTACTCCATCAATTACAGATTTATTGCGAGTGAAGCGAGCAGGGTAAATTTATTGTTTTTAATACAAAAACTCATTTAAAGAGGAAAAAAATTGAGCTGATAAGTTTCACGCATGCGCATCCGGAGTACAATATTAGAAAAATTATGAATGTTTACTTAAATATAATTATACCACAACTTACAACGATAATTAACATGGCTGCTGCAAATATGATATTATATTAGTAAATTTGTTTCATACTATTTTATATTGTTAATTTCTAAGGTGTAAACGATGTTATAAAGTGTAGTAAATTTGGTATGGAGTGTAAGCTACCGCGCTGCCTCACAGCGTACAACGGTGCAACTCGTACAAGTGCAAGTGGATAGTGTAGATGGTCTGTAGTAGAAACGTCTATGTTTATGCTTTGTGGTGAAAACTAGAAAATTCATGAGTGACTTGTTTTGTGTTGTGTTTAGAGGTAAAACTACTATTATTATAAACAAATACTGATGAAAACTATACATGTACAACAACGTAAGTAATTTAAATCTATATTATTAGAATAAATCAATTTATTACTACTTCACTGAAAATAGAACCTCACTTTTGTCATTAAAATTTTTATAAATATGCATAATTATGTTTTCGTATAGATTTCCACATTTGCGTGTTATTTACGGTGATATAACCAATTTCGTTGGTTCTAGTTAACCAAATACTTATCAAAGTATCAAACAAGTGGTTGAGTTTATTTAATTTTTAATCAATCCTGATCTGCAAAAAAAGTGCACACTTAGGTTTATTTTAGGCAATGTAATCAATTCAAATTAAAATTTCTAAGTAGTCTTCCCTATATAATGTTAATAAACTCTCATACGACTATATTAAGGTTCATGCGTCTAAACAAATTTAAATTATTTTAGAAAAATGTATTCAATCGTTGAGTTCATTACCGATAGCAGCTCAAATGAGTGCGAAATTGTACCCAGTTGTTGGATACACGAGAATATTTGTAGGTGGCCAACGATTTTGTCCCGAGAAAAATTTAATAGTTTTGTTAGGGACAGACGAGTTCCTGAAAAAAAGTTGGAAATCATATCCTGTGCGAGTTCTTCGTTCATTTGGTATGTTGTCCATTTATCATAGCAAATTTGGTGTGTAAAATCCTTATTAATTGTTACAGCCAGTTATGAAAAAGCGGCAACACGTCTGCCAAGAGCTTTAATTGAGTCGAATATTGAATCGCAGTCTTGTATTCAGTCATCAAATTCGTCATATGATGAAGAACCAATAATAAAGAAAAAATGGAAAAAAGATACTAGTACACCTATTGCCATAAAGCCCTCTAAAAATACACTTGCTAGTTCTTGGGAGAATTGTACTCTTATTGCTACTCGTTCGAAACAGCCCAGTGACATAATTACTCCAACTGGCACGCCATCTTCTAGAAGTGATTTGTCTGCTAGTTGTTCGAATCATCATAATCTTGTTTCCACTGTAACTAAGAATGACACTACTCTCGCTGGCACACCGTCTTCTAGTTCAACACAATCTGTTAATTCTCCATTTGAATTAAAAGTGATTGAATTGCTAACTTCACTTCGTGAAGAGCAAAGGGAAAACAAGATATTAATTCAAGAACTTCTGAGAAACTCAAGACGTTCAGTTATAAATCTTTTGGACAAGCCAGAAGGTTTTCCTATGTTGCCATGCCAGAATATTGAGGAATTTGAATATTTAGAAAATCAATTAAAAACCGATTCAACGTTTGACTATATGGTATGTAATTTATTTTTTACTAGCTATTACCCGCGACTTCGTTCGCGTGGTCTACAATTTAATACGTGTACCCGACATGTGTTGCATTGCAACTCAAAGAAAGTGTTTGTGTACAGCTGTCCATGTGAGAAGCATGGATTTTCCAATTTTAGTCCACACAATTGTAGCGATTCTCCCTGTGCTTTGTTGATGGTCATTGCAAATGCGAGTCGTACCAGAAACTGCAAACGTCTGAATTCGAATGGCATAGGACAGAAGCTTTATTATACCTATATGTTAAGATTGGTTCCCGTCTATGTCTATAACAAATTTGAATCAAATCAGTGCAGTACTTTTCAGGATAGCTATCGGCCATTTTGTTTCAAGACGGCGGACTCAAGATTTATTATACCTATATGTTAAGATTGGTTCCCATCTATGCGTATACCAAATTTCAATTGAATCAGTGCAGTTCTTTTCAAGATAGCTAGCAGCCATTTTGTTTTAAAATGGCAAACTGAAGTTTTATTATACATGTATGTTAAAATTTATTCTCGTTTATGCCTATACGAAATTTGAATTTATTCAGTGCAGTACTTTTCAGGATAGCTAGCAGCCATTTTGTTTCAAGATGGCGGAATAAGCTTTAATATACCTATATGTTAAGATTGATTCCCGTCTATGTCTATACAAAATTTGAATCGAATCAATGCAGTACTTTTTAGGATAGCTAGCGGCCAATTTGTTTCAAGATGGCGGACTGAAGCTTTATTATACCTATATGTTAAGATTGGTTCTCGTCTGTACCTATACCAAATTTGAATCGAATCAGTGCAGTACTTTTCAAGATAGCTAGCGACCATTTTGTTTCAAAATGGCGGACTGAAGCTTTATTATACCTGCATGTTAAGATTGGTTCCCGTCTATGTCTATACCAAATTTGAATCGAATCAGTGCAGTACTTTTCAAGATAGCTAGCGGCCATTTTGTTTCAAGATTGCAGACTGAAGCTTTATTATACCTATATGTTAAGAATGGCTCCCGTCTATGCTTATACCAAATTTGAATCGAATCAGTGCAGTACTTTTCAAGATAGCTAGCGGCCATTTTGTTTCAAGGTGACGGAATGAAGCTTTATTATACCTATATATTAAGATTGGTTCCCGTAATTGACTATACCAAATTTGAATCGAATTAGTGCAGTACTTTTCAAGATAGCTAGCGGCAATTTTGTTTCAAGATGGCGGAATGAAGCTTTATTATACCTATTTCTTCAGATTGGTTCTCGTCTGTACCTATACCAAATTTTTATCGAATCAGTGCAGTACTTTTCAGGATAGCTAGCGGCCATTTTGTTTCAAGATGACGGACTGAAGCTTTATTATACCTGTATGTTAAGATTGGTTCCCGTCTATATCTGTACCAAATTTGAATCGAATCAGTGCAGCACTTTTTAAGATAGCTAGCGGCCATTTTATTTCAAGATGGCGGACTGAAGCTTTATTATACCTATATGTTAATATTGGTTCCCGTCTATGTCTATACCAAATTTGAATCGAATCAGTGCAGTACTTTTCAGGATAGCTAGCGGCCATTTTGTTTCAAAATGGCGGACTGAAGCTTTATTATACCTGCATGTTAAGATTGGTTCCCGTCTATGTCTATACCAAATTTTAATCGAATCAATGCAGTACTTTTCAAGATAGCTAGCGGCCATTTTGTTTCAAGATAGCGGATTGAATCTTTATTATGCCTATATGTTAAAGTTGATTCCCGTCTATGTCTATACCAAATTTGAATCGAATCAGTGTAGTACTTTTCAAGATAGCTAGCGGCCATTTTGTTTCAAGATGGCGGATTGGACTTGTGCTAAGTCAGAAACCTTTTCGGGGGTGCACACAACAACTTAGCAAAGTTTCATCGCAATCGGATGAATGATATAGGAACGCATAAGGGACAAACAAACAAACAGACAAACAAACATTAATTTTTATATATATAGATAGAATAGAATAGAAGATGAACATACAATTCTATAATAATGTTTTGTGTTTATACAGCGACAATTTTTGATATCATTAGGAGGATCTAATGCACAGGTTTCTACAAGAAAAATGCTCAAACAAACCATTTCCAATGAAATTGGCCAAGAATTTAATTGGAAAGGTCGAGGAAAACGACCCTTTCAAGCAACCAAACTCAAGGAAGTTATTTTTGGTAAGTTTTATTTATATTATAAAAGCAATATAGAATGAATAAGAAAGCGTGAATAAATGGACAATTTTTTTATCTTAATATAATACGACAAAGAGGCATGGATATTTTCGTCCTCAATTCGGCAATGAGATGAGTGTCTATTGATTCAGAAATAGTGATAATTGTTTATATTAATTAATTATATTAATAATCGGAAACTTGTTAACAGTATTTAAATCACTTCTAATTTATACTTAATTTATTATTTCAATTAGATTGTTTTTTTCTCTTATCTGACTATTTTAATTTTTGTCAAATATTTTAATAAGTTATAATTTTTAAGATTCTGTTAAACGGAATAACCCCGGTGCTACGGGACATGACATAGCATCAGTTGTGAAGGATTGGCTAAAATATTCCAAAGCACGGATAAATTCGCAGAAACGAACTTTGTAAGTTGTATCGAATTTTTATCGAAAACTTAAATTTTTAGGCAGATTTGTTAAGTAACGTAACTTCATTTTTCCCATTATCATTCTTTATATGTTTTTAAATCCGAAAAATTGCAATGGTGGCTTTTTTACTTTTTACAGCACAATCAGATTTATTTTTGTACAGATGTTTATATTTATATAAAAATAAGATTTAGTTTTGTACAGATGTTTATATTTATTTATATGTATTTATATATTTTAATAATTTAAATATATATATATATATATATATATATATATATAATTTCAATTAATAAATAATAAAAATTTATCCAGCCTTGTTATGTATTTATACACCTTATTTCAACGTGTTTAAATCCTTTTAAATCAACGTTAGTAAGAGCGATATAAACGTTATTAATTACGTTTATTCTACTTATATAATTACGGTAAGTACCTGGTTTAAGTACACGTTTAATCAACCGTTAGAATGACGTTAAATAATTAATATTTATATACGTTTATTCATTTATTAATATAACGTTAAATGTAGTTTAATCAACGTTTATTCATCTAATAAAGAAACGTTAGGTAAATGGTTTATAGAAACGTTATTTCGACGGACATTTTGACCGTGACATAACTAAACGTTAGAAACCAAAAATTAACGTTTAAATAACGTAAGTGTGCTAGTTGGGTATGACTTGCTCCTTGCGTTTGACAATTATTATTTGACAAATAAATATTAAACATGTTTTTGTTTTTTGTTTCTAATTGCTACTATGATTATTGGAATATGTAATTAAATTTATAAATTAGTTTTTCTCAAAATTAGACGCATATACAGGAAAATTGCAAATAACATTTTATGTTCCAAATATTTTTGCTAACATCTTTTATTTTTTTTGTAATTAGTTTCATTTTTGAAATTAATGGAATTTATTGTTTTGCGTGTCCAATAAACTTCCTCTTCCGGTTTTTCAATTTCATTCAAAATCAACTCAGCTCTTCGTATTTTCATGAAACTTATTATTACCAAGTTTCGTTAACAAATCTTATCTCGTTCATGAGATATTGCACACTCGGACACACATCCATCCATCCATCCATCCATCCATCCATCCATCCATCCATCCATCCATCCACACACACACACAGACATCATTGAGAAAATGATCAAAACGGATTCAGTGGACCTCAAAACACGTATTTCCGCGAAAATCTCATCAACGATTTTTTTCACGATACCAATACTTCCTTCTACTGTGTATAAGAAAGTAAAAATTGTCATTTTATTTATGTATCCATAGGAATTATTTATTTTTGGCCCATAGGACAAAAAGAAGTGTTTAAGCCCGCTTTTTAGGGCTAAAACACATGCTTTTCGACCCGGTGCATAAAACTTCTTTATAAAACTCGTTTTCTAATATACAGGGTATATAAGGCGTATTCCATTTGCCATTTTGATCAGATCTAACGTACATTTATTGAACCAGATCACTTATTTATTTCGCAGGATTACTTCGTTGACTTGATTTCCAGTAGTAGAATTAAAGATTCTAATTTACTTTTAAGTAATTCACCCCAATAAGTACATCAGTTTGCTAATTCAATTCGTTTAGTCATGTGTCAAATTTATCTGAACTGATTTAAGTGAACCAAATGGCAAATGGAATACAGCTTATGTAAGTGTATCGCCAGTACTTAACTACTAAGTCAGAAGAGCAAAAGAAGCAGTAATTCACTGTTATAGCTATTATACTACCGACAAAAAATGTAAACACCAAATAACATCAAAAATATTCAAAACCTTAACCTTAAACGAACTGATCCATACTAACAATCTTAACGATCCGTGAAGCAATATACTTTCTTTTATTTCAATTTATTTATAAACATTGCAAACAAAAATAAACATTATGGGCTCTCCGGTTGTTTAAAAATAACGTTAGTAAAACTTGTAGTACATAAAATCGTCGTGTAATTTGGGAATGCCTGAAAGTAGATAAACTGTGAAGAACGAGGACGAAGTTATAAAACTCTCTACTGTTCCGGTAATTAACCAAATTACGGTGATAAATCTTGTCTATTCATAAATTTATGTTTGCACATTCTTCATTGTTTTATTATAGTTATTTTTAGTCGATGTGTCGAAATTAGACATAAGCCTGGTTGCATAAAGCGATGCTAATTATATTGTTAGCTAATAAATGTTAAAAGTTAATAATGACAAAGTTAGTTGACACCATATATTATACACTTTCTCATTTTATGTTATACTTAGTTCTCAACGTTTGCAATCAAGAATAGATTTAGTTTTATTATATTATGGACATATTTTGAATTTTTGTTATACTGTTTTGGTCTGTATTGTATTTAAATAGTATGTATATTACATAATAAGTCAGGAAAATGATGTTTTATTGACGAAGCGATTGTTTGAAATACGAGACCGTAGGCTGAGTATTTTAATCCGCTGAGTCCAGTAAAAACACTTTCCGGACGTATTATGTATACTATTTTTTCTGAAACCGTTTAATGTAATGAATAATTAATCATAAATAATTCCAAATGTTTAATTTTTTTCAGTAATAATATAACAAGAGAGTGAGAATAATTTGACAGATCTTTCGAAAACTTGTTGGTAGGCAATAGTCACGAGAGCCCGTAGGGCTTGAGTGGCTATTGCCAAATGGCTACAAGATTGAGAAAGATACTGGAGAATTATTTTCTAATTTATCCAACTCTCGAGTTATATTTTATCAGATTATTTTTTGACTTAGCTGTTGAGGTCGATTCATCCTACTTAAAAGATTTTGAACTGGGTCCATATCGATTGATTACTTGTTAATATTTCCTTGAAAGTTGTTTCCAAAATTTGTTGGTGTATTTCTGGATCTGACATGAAACTAAATAAATTTTTTTTGACACATTTTACTTGACGTGTTGACAGTTTTAAATAATTATTTGACAACTATCTATCATTTGTCCCAAACAAAAGCATCTACAGAGATTATTCCAGGGAATAATCACAAGAGCTTTATTCTCAGTATAATAATGACGGGATTGGTTAAAACGCAGACACGTGATATACAATGAAGCATTTCATTGGTTTTGAGAAACGTAAAAAAATAATCAGTAATAATATAAGTGAGAATAAATTGAAAATAATTTGACAGATCTTTCGAAAACTTGTTGCCAGGCAATAGTCGCGAAAACCCGTAGGACTTGAGGGGATATTGCCAAATGGCAACACGTTTGAGAAAGATACTGGAGAATTATTTTCTAATTTATCCAACTCTCCAGTTATATTTAATTAGATTATATTTTGACTTAGTTGTTAAGGTGGATTCATCCAACTGAAAAGATTTTGAACTGAGTCTATATCGATTGATTACTTATTGCTTGGAAGTTATTTCCAAAATTTGTTGGTGTATTTCTGTATCTGAAATGGAACTAAATCGATTTTTTTCACACATTTTACTTGATGCGTTGTCAGTTTTAAATAATTATTTGACATCAACCTATCATTTGTGACCTACAGAGATTATTCCTGGGTATAATCACAAGAGCTTTATTCTCAGTATAATATAAGCTGTATTCCATTTGCCACCTGGTTCACTTAAATCAGTTCAGATAAATTAGACAACATGACTGAATGAACTAAATTAAGCAAACTGATGTACTTATTGGAGTGAATTACTTTAAAGTAAATTAGAATCAGTAATTGTAGTATTGAAAATAAAGCAAGGCAAGTAATCCAGCAAAATAAATAAGTGATCTGGTTCGGTAAATATAAGTTAGATCTGATCCAAATGGCAAATGGAATATGCCTAATGACAGGATTGGTTAAAACGTGACATACAATGAAGCATTTGATTGTTTTGAGAAACGTCAAAAAATAATCACTTGTATAAAATTCATGCTATCTTGTTGTATTTGTATAAAATTCATATCATCGTATTATACTTCCAGATGCTGATAACCGAATACCTAGTATCCCGTGACGAAGTGGACCGTCCCCTCGTAGTCGGACGTCACAAGGTTCCCTGCTGGGTGTGGAACGCATATTGTGCGATCATCGTCTTCGGGTTCGGTGCTGCTTGCTCGCAGTTCAGTACCGATGTGATGAAGTACACGGTGGGACGACTGCGGCCGCACTTCTTTGATATTTGTCGACCTACCGTCAACTGCACGCTGCCGGAAAATATGCATCGATATATTGAGCACTTCCGCTGTAGCGATGATCAAGATGGAAGGCTTCTCAAGGAAGTTAGGTAAGAGGTGTTGTTGTAAGAAGCTTGGTTTGGCCATCATGGTATGTAAATAAGTGTTTTATACCTATTATGATTTGAATATCATGAATTGTTAACAGGTTGTTGGTCTAGTGAATTTTCAAATACCATACCACCTTGTGGTGTTGCCATTATAAATTGGGATTCTTAATTTTTCGTTAAAAACAAGGCTTTGCATGGCTTTATATCCATTACTAAACGATAACAAACTTTCTCCTGCTGATACAATATACATGGATAGTTCTAGAACATCATACTAGTTTTTCAAATGAAACTGCAAATTTTTAGAGGTGCACAAACCAAGGACGTTGAAAGGAGGGAATATGGTATTACTGTAGCATTGCTTGAAGTGAGTCTTGGGCAAGGGAAAGAGACAACAATAGTTTTTCTGCACCGTGCTTAGCCAAACCTCTTCTTCTTCCAAATATTTGGAATTTTTGTGTAAGAAAAGTGGCGTTTAGACGTTGTCAGGGAGCGTTGTTGTATGTGAATGTAACCACGAGGTGTTCATTTGTGTTTCAATCGTTGCGCTGTGTGAAATTGGACATATTTTTTGTAGATAAGATGGTAACTAAGTGTTTAGTTTGTTGAAGTAATTATAGTTTTGATTTGTTTAAAAACATAAATTTGATATTTATTCTCAAACTTTCTCTTCATATTAACGGGTTTTATATTTATTATTAATATTAAATAATGTTCAACAATTACAATTAAAAAAATATTTATTTTAATCGATAGATCACACCAATAATAAACGTTGATCATTTCAGTTTCCTTGTAAAAATGTATAATCTTTTAGGGTGAATAATTCTGTTCTGTCCTGTTTAAATTTCAAATCTCTTTATGACACATGCGCAATAGCAGGGGCTAAGCACGGTACAGGAAATAATAATTCTGTCTTTGTCAATCTGCCGAGCCTCACAGTCTTGACTTGAATGCCGTATCCCCTCCTTTCAACGTCCTTGGCACAAACCATATATGTGTGAACTTTACAAGCGAATATATTTGTACATAGACGATGAATGTGTTTCATATTTTAACAGGATGTGTATGACTATCCAATGTTTACGTGCGCCAAATTTCATTCAGATCTGTAAAAATTTCACGCTAGAATTACCTTAAATAACTATTAGTATTGGCTGTATTTCCAATCGAAGCACTCGTTGCGATGATGCATTTTAATGAATTCAAACTGTCGAGAGATAATGAGCAGTAATGTTTAATGCAGTCAGATTAAATTAAGTTTGATGTGTGTGTTCCCGACATGCAGTGAGTGTGCGACATGACATACGACTGTCACTTGTGTAGTCTTAGTTTAATTTAATCATATTTAAAATATATAAATATAAATATATCATCACGCCTTCTACCCATTACTGGGTGTGGCACTCTGCTGAAGCAGATCTCGGTAAGTGATAAATTTTGCGCGTGAAGTGCGGTTACCAGTTGTCAAATCTCGACCCCCAAAGATGTTAGTGGGGGAGGAGCCACAGGGGTAGCTTTTGAAATTATGAAAATTGTTTGTAGCCTGTGGGAATCGAACCAGGGTTCTCAGGATCCACAGGCCGACTTCATACCACTGAGCTAGCCACCCCATATAATTTTTAAAGTATTTAAAATAGTTTTATACAATTATTTTCCCTGTTAAGTGAACAAACCTTTACTAGAATAATGAGGTTATGTTTTTATGTTAAGAACTGGAATGGCTGGAATTTTTCCGACAAAAACAAAAACAGGAAACCAAAAAGAAAGACTAAAACAGAAACTATATTAAGAAGTGAAAACGTAGCTTAACAATTATGATTTTAATTAAATTAGACAAACGTTTGCCGTACCTACTAGTGAGATAATTGAACAAAGTATTTTCGAAATAATTACTAAGTTCTCTTTACATGTAGTTTTTAAAACAGATCTACAGATCCGTTTTAAAAGCAGTTTTAACACATGCGCATTTGGCTGATTTATGAGGATATAATCTCGTATTATTTATCGTTGATAAATCTTTAGATTTGATTTAAAATGTATTTCAATGCATCCACAAGTATATTTATTATTAAAGAACGAATTATAGGCAATAAAAAAGTATCAAAATATTAACGCAATTCGCATTAAAAAATCATCAAAATATGCATGATATGTGCAGAACCGGCTTAACGGGGAGGCTTTTGGGGTCTATAGCCCCCATCGGTAGAAACGTAAAGAGTGGTACACCGAGCACATAAATAAATATATCATTGACGCCTTTTACCCATTACTGGATGTGGCACTCTGATGGAGCAGATCTCGGTAAGTGATATATTTATGCACATGAAGTGCGATTACCAGCCGATAAATCACGGTTCCAAAGCCTTTAACTCAGTATATATATATATATATATATATATTCCATTCTCTGGGAAACGGACACTCCACCTTCTCCAAAATTTGGAGCATCAAAAGAATTTTTGAAGGGCATGAGGAAATCGAAAAAAGTATCTAGTTTTCAAATATGAGTGGCGAAATTGATAACTTTCATTATTTTTGGATGTTTTGCCAAAGATTTAAGCGAAAAATTTTAAAGTTGAATAAAATGCTTAGGTTTGGTTTTTTTTATTTTGTCGATAGCATCTCGTTTCTTTTTGAAAAATTTAAATATTTTATCTCTTGCCAATTTTTCTAAAAAGTTACCCTTTTTTATTAAAAGTGGGTCAAAAAAATTATTATCTGAAATCAATCAATTTTTTACTCAAAAACAAGGCATCCTTCAAAAAAAAAAACGTAACAAAAATGCTTAGAATTCATTGGAGAATACGTGTGATTTTTTACAGAATTTTTTGAGACATTTTTATTTTTGTTGTTGTTTTTTTGCACATAGAATTCGGAAAAAATTCACACGTATTCTTCTGTAAATTCGAAGCATTTTCTGTGATTTAAATTTTTCTGGAATTGTGATCCTTTTCGAGTGAAAAAATCATTAAATTTTTCTATTCCAATTTTCATACTCTTTGCAAGTTGAAATCAATTTTCGCGAAGGAACATTTTTAAAATTTCTTGTTTCTTGCTTTTTAATCTTTCAATATAGCGTTAGCTTTAAGGTGGTACTATCACAAAATTTATCACAATTTTCTAAAAATTTTAAAAATTGCCTAAATTATCGTCTAAAAAAAATTAAAAAAAGCTCTGAAAACAATTACACGTATTCTCTGATGAATTATAAGCATTTTTTGTAACATAATTTTTTTTCGTACAGATTTACAGATTTCAAATAGTAATATTTTTTTTGACACAGTTTTACGAAAAAAGGGTAACTTTTAAAAAAAATTATTGGAGACAAAATATTTCAGTTTTTTAACAAAAAACTATATGTCACCGTCAATATAAGAAAAAAAGCAAACCTAAGCATTTTAAATGGACTAAACATCCAAAAATAATGAAAATTATCAATTTCGTCAGTCATATTTGAAAACTAGATACTTCTTTCGATTTTTCCATGCCCTTCAAAAATTTTTTGGAGAAGATGGGGTGTCCGTTTCCCAGAGAATGGCCCATATATATATATATATATATAAAAATAAATATTTTAAACGAAGCAAATTATAAACTAATTATTTGTGTATCTAGAGCATTAAGTGTCCTTGCCACTCTTGCAAGGTTGTTGCGCGTGAGCGATAATAAACTGCTTTCTGCTATATATGATACTAGTGCATAAATAAGTATTTACAGCATGTGTGACGAGTTTAAGAGTATGACGCGAAGCAGAGTGCTTTAAAGGCATTTATACACGTGTATTATACACTGGGGTGGCTAGCTCAGTTGGTATGAAGTCTGCCTGTGGATCCTGAGAACCCTGATTCGATTCCCACAGGCAACAAACAATTTTCATAATTTCAAAAACTACCCCTGTGGCTCCGCCACCATTAACATCTTTGGGGGCCGTGATTTGACGACTGGTAACCGCACTTCACGCGCAAAATCACTTACCGAGATCTGCTTCGGCAGAGTGCCACACCCAGTAATGGGTAGAAGGCGTGATGATATATTTATTTCATTATTTTATTTATTATACAATATTTTCATTTTGTTCACGTGGAGACAGGATAATAGTTGTTGTTTACGTTACTATGTGGATTCGTATGGATTTAAAAAGCAAAATGATTTTGTTGTTGCTAAGCAACTTTAAAACACGATGTGTTCTAATGTTGCATTTTCGCACGGTTTGTAGTTTGTTACACAAGAATTATTATGTAGGTATAATAAAAACAGTCTTTTGGTAATTTAATTAAGTGTAATATTTCTGTTGTTTCTTGTAGGTTATCGTTTCCCTCTGGACATTCCTCATTCTCGATGTACACGATGTTCTATTTAGCGGTAAGTTACATATTCTCAGTTATGTTTTTTTTTTTACTTTCTTATACACAGTATAAGGAAGTATTGGAATCGTGAAAAAAATCGTTGACGAGGTTTTCGCGGAAATACGTGTTTTGAGGTCCACTGAATCAATTTTGATCATTTTCTCAATAATGTCTGTGTGTGTGTGTGTGTGTGTGTGGATGGATAGATGGATGCCCGAGTGTGCAATATCTCATGAACGAGATAAGATTTGTTAACGAAACTTGGTAATTTATAAGTATCATGAATATACTAAGAGCTGAGTTGATTTTGAATGAAATTAAAAAACCGGAAGAGGAAGTTTACTGCACACACAAAATAATAAATTCCATTTATTTCCAAAATGGAATCAGTTGCGAAAAAAAGTTTCAAATAAAAGATTTTAGCAAAAATATTTGGAACATAAAATGATATTTGCAATTTTCCTGTATGTGCGTCTAATTTTGAGAAAAACTAATTTGTATATTTAATAATATATTCCAATAATCACAGTAGCAATAGAAACAAAAATCATAAACATGTTTAACATGTCAAATAATAATTGTCAAACGCAAGAAGCAAGTCATAAGTGTTCAATTCAGCGTTTTTGATTCTATATCAATTTCATTGATCAAATAGCAAGTAATTGTATATTTCTATTTCTATTAATATAAGTTTATTTATATAAAATTTTGTAGGTAGTTGATTATCTGTAATGAAAATTAAAAAGAAAAAGTATTAAATATGCTGTGTATAAGAAAGTCGTATGGTGACCACACCAGATTTTTTAAATTTTGTTTATTTGTTTTGCCGTGTTGATAATTCGTAATTGTACGGTATGACTAAATTTCACTTAACACTATTTGAAATGTAAGAGTTTACTTCTATATTTGGAAAGTTATCTAAAAGATTTAGTCAATATTTTTCTTTTTCAAATAATCATTGAATAGATGAGTATCAGAAAAAAGTTATATAAAAAGTTATATATTTTCATTGCGTAGCCAGTGATGTATAATAGTATTTTACATAACTAGCATGGTAAAAACAATTATCTTGCGTGTATTGTATAATAGTATATTACATAATAAGTCAGGAAAGTAGAAACACTTTCCTGGCGTATTAATTAAATCAATAATTAATCATTAATCAAAATGTTCAAATTTGTTTATATGAATTGTATTGATAGTGGACTACATTCAAGGTTACAACAAAAAAAAAACAATCAAGTAAAATCTTTACCAGATTTTTATTTTTGTATCCAAGGTTAGAATTAAAAAAAGAGTCAGGTAAAATACAAAACAGTCAGGAAAAGTGTTTCTGTGTTTCGGCATTAGAATAGCATATTCTCGCACGTATATTGATGCTAGAATGAGCTTCATTCTTAAATGATTTTTGGTGACACATTGTTATCATAAATTGGTATAACTGCATTAAATACATAAAATATCTAGATAAATGACAAAATATAGAAACACAATTTATACAAATATCTAGGCAACGAACAAAACCAATTGCAAATCATTGTCACCAACTTAACTGTTGTACCAGAAATTACCCTTAATAGCAAGTGTCAACCATTTTATAAAGAAATTATGCAAAGGAAAGCCGAAACAGGTAAAATAGTACAAAACTCTCGTTACAGAATGCAATTGTAATAGGTTGCCTTCTGTAACTTGCATTTCAATATACTATACCAGATTGTT
The DNA here is from genome assembly GCA_911728475.2 of Pterostichus madidus. Classification (NCBI taxonomy): domain Eukaryota; kingdom Metazoa; phylum Arthropoda; class Insecta; order Coleoptera; family Carabidae; genus Pterostichus; species Pterostichus madidus. Next base: position 13,317,491 of record OU452315.1, read on the forward strand.
TTGTACTTTACTAGACTACTACTTTTTTTCCTAACTTTTTATACGTACTTTACTTGATTGTTTTAGTAAAAATCTACTTTCCATACTAAAATTGGTCAGAAAAGTAGGCACGTTTTTTTTCCGGTTTCAGATAAAAATTTATTTGTTACTCATTTGTAAACAAAATTATAAACTATAACTAATTCCTGTTAGTTACAACTGTTGAGTCAAAAATTGTTTTAAATGATTACTATGGCAACGCACTTATTTAATAACTTGCAAATTTAACAGTTGATCTCTGTAGCTATTGTTATAACAAATACCGAAAAAAGATTCGTCACGTAAATGTACAGAGTTTAACGTACGAGATTTGCCGTAATCAAAGCAATAATAGTTAGGTAATAACAAATAAATCGCACAGTTGTAGGAAATAGTTATATGGGATAAGAGCCATTATTAAGATACTTGTGTGATTACACAACTTGGCTATCGCCTCGTTGTGCAAATTTCACACGCGTATCTTAATGATGTATTATCACACATATATCGTACAATATTTTCTCTACAACCACGAAATAAATTGAAATTAAAATAATTTTAACTGGATAGTTCTCATAATTATTTGACATTTAAAAAATTTAAGTGAAACCATGGTAACTATCATTTTGAGTGAGATAAGTACTTTATTAAAGCACTAGTGCGTTCATAAAGTACTTATCTCACTGAAAATGAATGCGATAAGTGACATTTATTGCACGGTCGTAGATAAAAATAAAAAAAGTTAGTAGCTTGATAGATTCATTTCTATAGTGAATAAACAGTTGAATAAATGACGTTTACAAGTAACAAATAAAGAATTAAAGCTCATAGTTTTGATTCGTGGTTAAATTTAGTTGGACTGAAAATATTAATTATGTGTAATTCGAGAAGCATATTTTCGTTGAACATGGTGTCACGCCTAAAATAATTGTAGAGAACGCCTTTCGTTACTTTGTATCTGTCAGTGGCATTTGTCATTCTGAAATTCCTGTAAACTGATATTGCATATTGCAAGATTTACAACAAGTTTCAGTTGTTTTTCTACTGTGACTGCTGGACAAGAGTCATTAAAATAACATGCATTCTATCATTGTGTGACAAAATGATCTAGCGACCGATGCAGAGTTAATTTTAATATTATGGTAGTTCTCTCAGACCAACCATAAGTAGACGGAGAACAACGGCGTTTGTTGTGAAGTAGAAAGGGTTAGAATAACTGGGTGAGGAGACGGGTGCGCGGCAAAGAGCTAGTACAAGTTGGTGTTATGCGGGTTGCATTTTTGTTGATGACAGTTATCAGACGCGAGCATTTTATTTATTTAAATACAAACGTGCGTACACAAAACACTTAATATGTCAAAAACTAACCTTTACTTTGATGTATGAAAAGTAAGTAATTGAATATAAAAATAACTACACAAATGTTTGCAACTCGCATAACATCAAAGGGTACTCGCTCCTTGCCGCGCACCCGCCTCACCCACAAGTTATTCCATCCCTTTCTGCTAAACAACACTGCATTGACTTGTATACGGCAGAATTTGTCTACTTATGTTTGGTCTGAGGTAGTTCTAGTGTAATGGTGGCGCCATCGGTCGCCGAGTGGCGAAACTGTCGCACTGGGAAATAAAGATACAGAATAAAATAAATGTTTTACCTATTATGATTTGAATATCATGAATTGTTAATAGGTTGTTGGTCTAGTGAATTTTCAAATACCGTACCACCGTGTGGTGTTGCCATTATAAATTAGGATTCTTAATTTTAAAAACAAGGCTGTGCATGGCTATATATTCATTACTAAACGATAAGAACTTTTCCTTTTGATTTCATATTAATTTTTCAAATGAAACTGCAAATTTTTAGAGGTACACATACCAAATATGTGCGATTCTGAATGAAAATGAAATAAAACATCAAACGTCATTCAAAGTGAGACAAGTACAATTTTTTATTTCATTGAGTGTTGTGAAAATAAGACTTCATTATAAATGTTTTTTTGTTCCTGAGTAAACATTTTACTGTAAAATATGTAGTTTAAAAGTGAGTTTCTGTTTTACTTTAATGTATGTGTGTCAAATAAATTATTTATTTATTTATTTATTTATTTACTTGTTACACTGCACAACAAAAACTGAATCCCAATTACAATACAGGGAGCCTATAGCTTATACGAGGGTAATGTGAAAAGTTCTCGGCCTCACACAGAGATGGCGCTCCAATCAGCAAAAATTTGTGTTTCCTGCCTAGATGCACGTTCTATATCTGTCATTAAATAAAATTATTATAAATTAGTAAATCAGAACAAAAATCAAACATCGAATGACAGTGAGTATGGCTACGACCATAGCGGGACCTATTAGCTACCACTATGAATTTTCGATGTGGCTAAATGATGACATCATCGATAACGTCATACAAACTTTTTTATTTATACCGCCAGGTGGAGTCTTGTTGTTTAGCGATGTGGCTGTCGTTGCCACAGTGGCTATGTCAATTACGAGGATAAGGTGAAAAGTTCTCGGCCTCACATTGAGATGGCGTTCCAATCGGCAAAAAATAGTGTTTCCTGCCTGGGTAGACGTCTCATTAGTTTGTATGACAAGTTTCAACTTGTTCTCTCAAGTTGTTTGGTTACACGAATTTTGGAAAGTAGACGTCTTGCGTGTTTTTCGTTAAAAAGGATAAACATGAATATCGTGCGTCATAAAATTCTTCGTTTTGGATGGATTAACCCCTATGGAAACTCATCTGAAGTTGCCAAAAGTCTACGGGGACTCTGCTCCTTCCATGTCAACTGTTAAAAAGTGGGCAGCTGAATTTAAACGTGGTCGCACGTCATTCGAAGATGACTCACGTGAAGGACGGCCAAAAACCACCACCACGTCAGAAATAATCGAAAAGTGCATGATATCGTGTTGGATAGGCGAGTGAAGGTGAGTGAGATAGCTGAGGCTGTGGGGATATCAGAAGAAAGGGTGCGAAACATCTTGCACTAAGAATTAGAGATGCAAAAGCTCTGCGCAAGATGGGTGCCGCATTTTCTGAATGCCGATCAAAAGCAAATGCGCAAACGATCTTCGCAGCAATGTTTGGACCGATTCAATAAGGATTCGACGGATTTTGTGCGGCGATTTGTCACCATGGATGAGACATGGGTCCACCACTACACGACAGAAACGAAACAGCAGTCCAAGCAGTGGATGGAAGCCGGTGGTTCAGCGCCAAAGAAAGCGAAGTCGAAGCCGGAAAGGTAATGGCCAGCGTGTTTTGGGATGCGATACGGATCCTGTTAATTGATTACCTTGAAAAAGACAGATCAATTTCAGGCGAATATTACTCCAACTTTCTTGACCAGCTGGATGCCAAAATTCGTGAAAAGAGGCCTGGCTTACAGAAGAAAAAATCCTCTTTCACCAGAACAACGCACCTGTACACAAGGGTGCGTTGGTGATGGGAAAACTGCGGGATTTGGGATACGATATGCTCGTCCATCCCCCATATTCTCCTGATTTGGCTCCCTTAGACTTCTATCTTTTCCCAAACTTGAAGAAATTTGTTTCTGGGAAGCGCTTCGCGTCCAATGAAGAAGTTGAGAGGGCCGTAGATGAATATTTTCACAGCCTTCCAGACTCTCACTTCCGGGAAGGAATATTGATGTTGGAGAAACGCTGGATCAAGTGTGTTGAATCAAGGCAGACTATGTAGAAAATAAAATAATTTTTTAACTCAAATTCGTAGTCTTTCATTGTCAGGCCGAGAACTTTTCACCTTACCCTCGTATATCGTCTTTAGGTGATGGGACTACTCGAAAGAACAATATGCTATAATCAAACAAAATGAACAACATTCACAGTACAGAAAAAATATTGAATTATAAAAAAATAAATTTCAATTTATGTTATGAGGATTGTTACCAATACAACTGATTAAAACCCAAAGTTATATTTTTGACAAGACGCATTTTTTTAAATCTAACAGAATTATAATGTGATCTTAATAGAAAATACACATTTCATAAAATTTATTATTGCTCTCGTCCTTCGTAAAAGTCACCGCAGAGCGACTCGTTTTTCAAATTTGGACTCATGCGTTAAAAGATTCCCTTATAAAACTAGTTCTTTAATATACTATTTATTTAAAATATCTTCGTAGTGCTTAAGTCCTTATAGTAGCAGCATAGCAAATAAAATAACATGTGTTTTTATTATAGATGTACATCCAGGCCCGATGGACGTGGTCCGGCTCTCGATTGCTGCGCCACTTCGCCCAGTTCGTATGCATTATGTTGTCGGTGTACACGGGTATGACACGTATATCCGACTACAAGCATCACTGGAGTGATGTGATGGCCGGCCTACTTCTCGGAGCTTTCGTCGCTATCCTCGTGGTATGTAACCAACATGACAGCCACGCATTTTCAATCATATCCATACATCATCTCTTATCTTGATATTTCACTAATCTTTCATTTAACATATCTTTGACACATTTTTTATGACACACGTCAACATCTTTTCGGAAATATAACCTTACATTCAAAAGTTGCTACCATTTCCCAACAAAGAAATGCCTAGCTAAGAATTACGTTGCATGGTGGAAACAAAAATCGTTAAATATATACTTAAGCATTTCCTAATTTTAAGTAATTCCTAGTTAGGTAATGATTTAAGAATTGTTGAATTAGATATCTCTTTTTTAACAACGTTCTTCTCTATGACATAGAGTCAAATATATTTCAAATTAAGGAATACAGCGAATGAATTTTATTGTCTTTTTGATTTGCAATGGCGTAGCTTATAATCAGCTGATCCTGTGAAATGAGAGGGGCAAGGAGGGCAAAAATTAAACTAATGTCCGGTTTCATGAACAAAAGTTATATTTTAAACTTGGTTTAAATTAATAAAAGAAACTTAAGGGGGTACACCACAGTAACAGTTGAAAAAACGCGTTTTTTTGACATTTTTTTTTATGCAAGGAAAGGTTGTAAGAAAGTACTATTAAAGCATGTTATTAGGCATATATTGAAGTATATAAAAAAAAAATTGTCATTACAAATATTTAAAAATGGCGGCGTCCGAGCCATTCTCCCAAGTCATGTTGAATTTGAGGCGCTCCACGGCATGCTGTGTAGGTGGTGCAAATTTTAATTTGGAACAAAATAAAAATATTCTCTTAATCTACATGACTATAGCTAGTGAACTACGTACGGAATTTTAAAAATCTTGATTTTTTGTATCATTGGCGAGTACTTGAAGTTAAATCTCGATTTTCGACCAAAAAAAGGGCCAATCATTTGTTTATAAAAAATGTTAGAATTAACATATCGAAAATCCCATACGTGTTTCACTTCAAAATATTGTTTTAAAGATATGGTTAAAATTTCAAATGAAAATATTGAAAACCGTTGGAGTTATGTTGCATCGTGTTTCGAGAAAAACGCGTTTAAAGTTTTGATATGAGTTATAGACATGAAAAATCAGAAATAATTACTGTTTAAATTTTTTTACCACTAATCTGCAATCCCAGGACCATAAAGCTGCCCTTCCAAGTTCAAATACTCCTCCTCAATTTCTTTCAGCGGCGATTTAATGCTAGAGCGCGCCTTTTTTACATGTAAGACATGATGCTGTACCTTCCGAGCAGGTATTTACTGAACACAGATAGTCATATCAGAGACGCTTGCGGAAGAGCGCGAAATGTCAATGAAAAAAAAAAATGTTTCATGCATAAAACTTTTTCCTCATATTCTAGAAGGTTCAAAGTATCTTTTAAGCAAAAAAAAAATATTGTTTTTTTTTTAATTTACAGTGGTGTACCCCCTTAAAGGGTCCGGACCGAGCCGCAGTTTATACTGAAAACGTTATAAGAATGAACTGACGTCATCAAAAAATCTAAGTAGATGAATGACATTTTGTGCTACTACGTTTACATGGTACATATTTAACTGATTTTAAATTGTATTGCTCTTTGCTTGTTTAGAGATTACAAGATTTAATTTTTCTTTGATTTCGGAGATATTTTAGAGACCGTGGATCTACTAACTTTTAGTGCATCCGGTACTCTCTAATAAATTTCAAATTAATAATGAAAATTAATGACATATATACTAATTAATGTCTCATACGTTCCATTAATGGCATATTCTTGTTCAAAATAATTTATTAAATGAAGAATCTGCAATTGACATTCCTTTGACAATTTTCTTTCTCTGGGAATTGTTATAATATAACATTTGAAAACTACTGTAGGTCAAAATCCTTGAAACAGATATTTTTATGTTTGAAACAATTGATCATGAAACTGATAGATCAATGACAACTCGATATAGATAGATATTATATAAATAAATAAATAAATAAATATATCATCACGCCTTCTACCCATTACTGGGTGTGGCACTCTGCTGAACCAGATCTCGGTAAGTGATATATTTTGCGCGTGAAGTGCGGTTACCAGTCGTCAAATCACGGCCCCCAAACATGTTAGTGGTGGAGGAGCCACAGGGATAGCTTTTTCAAATTATGAAAATTTGTCGCCTGTGGGAATCGAACCAGGGACCACAGGATCCACAGGCCGACTTCATACCACTGGGCTAGCCATCCCATAGATAGATATTATATGTCATGTAAACGTGAAAAATATGTATTAGATATGTAAAATAATAATTTTTTTAATACATGAATCGATAGTAAATATAGCTTTTATTCTATATTCTTATATAAGACTGGTGTTTCAATGCCATTTTTTTTAAGTTGTCATTTAAATATTGTACTAGATTTTAACTAAATTTATCAGGATGGAAGACCTCACTCCATTCTTATAACGTTTTCAATATAGTAGTTAATATATTTTAGCTTAAGTGGGATTCGAACTCGGAATCTCCAAATTCAAGTTTAGTAAAGTTATTCGCACCACCGCACAATGGCGCAAATCGAGAGTTTACTGTCCAAAAATCGGTGGAAACCTTAATATCCATCGGATCTGGATATTTTTTTTAAAAATTAAAGGTCATTAAATTCCCTACACATCTGCCGTGGCAGATTTTTAAATGACTCTGTCAAATTTTATTAATTATCAAAAACTGTAAAAAATATTAAAAATTTAAACAATGAAAATTATGTATTCTTTTATTATTTTTATATATTAAAGCAACATGACAGATTATACAAAGCTATTGACAGATGTCAACTTTATATTATGTTGAGAATAATTAAACTCCATTCCCTGTATGAAAATGATTCAAGATTTTGTACTTAAAACGTTTACATTGGTATTGGACTGACATTTTTAAAACATAACCTAAAATTTAAATGTCAGATTAAAAAAATTATTACTGCATAAAATTTAATTAGTATATAAATGAAACCAAATACTGCATATATTAAATAATAACCTTGTCAATGGCCATGGCTGCACTCGTTGGAACTGATCTAAGCGATAACGCGAGTTAAGTAACGTTGCGCGCGGGTAGTACTTGGATGGGTGACCGTCCAGAGAAAACTCGCGTTGCTGTCGACCATAATACCTAAAACGCAGATCATAATACCTAAAACGCAATGGCGGCATATGACCTAAGTAGTTGGTCCGCCAAAGAAGCCACAGAAAAAAAAAATAAATAATAACCCAATATAAATTTATCTTATCCCACGAAATATATTACCTACCTTATTGAAATATATAATTTTGTAAAATAAAACTCAAAGGAATATATATTTTTGTATGTATTATTATTATATGTAAATAAATAATATATGAAAATAGAAAATACAATGCACATTACCTCTTGTCCTACAGTTAAATTACTAAAGGTCCTCGATTCTCTAACTCTAGCGCAAAATAATCATTAAGATGACAAATGCATTTCTGCATTTGATTACCCAAAATTTTATAAGCCATTTCTTATTTCTCAATCTTTATTTATGTATCAAAAATGTCACAAACTTAGAAATTACAGGCGAGAAAATAACAAAATCATGGCTATAGGTCTCTATTTTTATTTTATAAACAAATGTGAACAAAGTAAATATAAATTTTCATATTAGTAGGAACTGTCATACGTTTTCATTAAAATAATTAATGTGATTGATCGTGAAAAAACATGAAACGTGTGTCTTTACTTATTAAGATATACGTTAATGCCATTCGCATAGGTACGAAACGAATATGATTAAAAAAAGATAGCTATTTTTCATCGTATCTATGATAACCTCGTTCACAAATGACGTAATCGTTTTCATATAGGGAATGGAGTTTATAATACGGATTCCCTGTCTTAATCTACCCTAACTAAATTTCTAATCTATTCATTAAATCCGTATTGTAATTATTCTCAACATAATATAAAGTTGACATCTGTCAATAGCTTTGTAAAATCTGCCATGTTGCTGTAATATATAAAAATAATATAAGAATAAATAGTTTTTATTGTTTAAATTTTTAATAGTTTTTACTGTTTTTTGAAATAAATAAATAAAAAAATAAATATATCATCACGCCTTCTACCCATCACTGAGTGTGGCACTCTGCCGAAGCAGATCTCGGTAAGTGATATATTTTGCGCGTGAAGTGTGGTTACCAGGCGTCAAATCACAGCCCCCAAAGATGTTAGTGGTGGGGGAGCCACAGGGGTAGTTTTTAAGTGGTGAAAATTGTTTGTCGCCTGTGGGAATCAGTTTTTTTTTTACAGTTTATTATGTAATTTATAAAATTTGACAGAGTCATTTAAAAATCTGATGTGTATTGAATTTAATTACCTTTAATTTAAAATGTATATATATATATATATATATATATATCCAGATCCGATGGATATTAAGGTCTCCACCGATTTTTGGACAATAAACTCTCGATTTGCTCCACTGTGCACCGTTTAAAATTAACTTTTTTAAGTGAAACCGACCATACATTTTCTAATGATATATAATTTACTAGATAAAACTCTTTGAACTAATAATTTAGCAGTCTTCAAATAAATGAAAAAATGAAAAATCTCGAAGACTACTATAATATATTATAATATTTATTGAAAGCGAGTGTGTAAGCTTAACAAATATTTTACAATGGCCGTTCAATACGTGCATTATATATAATTTTTCGACATTTTAATATTTTACACTACAAGAAATTATAGAAGTATCAAATGGTATCAAGTCGGCCTGTGGATCCTGAGAACCCTTGTTCGATCCCCACAGTCGACAAAACATTTTCACCAATTTAAAATTACCCTTGTGGCTCCCCCTATTAACATCTTTGGAGATCGGGGTTTAACGGCTGGTAACCGCACTTCACGCGCATAAATATATCACTTACCGAGATCTACTTCGGCAGCGTGCCACACCCAGTAATAGGTAATAGGCGTGATGATATATTTATTTATTTTTTATTTTCATTTTTGTTCCGCATGTTCTTAATTTGCCTGTCATTTTTGTTACATCTCATTTACGTTGTTCAAATACATTTTCTTATTCATTGGTTTATTTATTACTTTTTTGTTACTTTTTAAATTTAATATGTTTTGCCAAACTTAAAATTGCCAAGTGGGCTATTCTACAGTTTTCCAGAAAATATTCTGGAAGGAAGCGAGGGGCGAATTTTAAAGCTAAGCCAATGTCGATTTGCAATAAATGTTTCTCTAAATTAATCCATCCATCCAGTAATACTTAATGTACGTTTAAGAACGCTGCATGTTCTAATCTAGTTGCAGGGCGTCTATTCTAATTCATAGCGGGATGTGGCTGTGGCTACGGTTATGATATTTTGCGTGACACCTATACACAATTGTCTTCGTAGCGGGACTTAGTAACAAATTAGGAAATTATATTTCTAATATTGGTATTAAATAAAAGTATAGTTGTCAATCGTTTTATTTATAAATAAAATATTCATGCCAAATTGTCAAATTTGTTCGATTTCATTATATAAATGCAGTTTCTATTTGAGTTCTATATCTGTCATTAAATAAACAAATCAGAAAAAAATTAAACATCGAACATGACACTTAGTATGGCTATGACCATATCCAGCTCCCGCTATAAATTTACGATGTGGTTAAATGATGACGTCGTCGATGACTTTTTTATTTAGAGCGCCAGGTGGATCCTTGTTGTTTAACGATGTGGCTACCGTTGCCACAGTGGCTATGTCAACTAGAATAGACCCCTAGGAGACCTATTCTAATTCTTGGCGAGTAGTTTCAGTCGCTAAGTCAATGACGTCACAGTACAGTCAATATCATGGGAATTTTAATTTCGTACGTTGGTATTAATAGGAACGACGGAGCATTTTGTGTTGGTACTTATAATTTCTGACATCAACTTGTTGATATTTGTTTTTCTTTGTTAAACGCAAATATTTATATGTTGTTGCTTAAACTTGACAAATTGCAAATTGATGTAATTTTTAGTCATTTTCAATCAATTAGTAATATTAAAAAAAAAAAATAATATAAATGTTAACAAACTCTTAAATAAACATTGTTACATTAAAAATTATTATTAATGTGCAGACGACAATATTGTTATCCTAATTGTTGGTAATGGGCATGTGCAGCTGAATTTTATGTAATAATTATAATTATTAATTTAATAATATAAATAATAAACATTTTATAATAATATACAGTGCATAAAATATATAAAATTTTTCTAAGTTCTAAATTAATCAACCAAAAAATGCTAAGCGACTGACGCCATGACACTTCGCAACAGCCTGGTACTAGTCGCCAGCATACGCGACTCCCTAAGCGACCAGTCGCCAACAATGACGTCAGGATTAGAATATGTCTCCTATTCTAATTCGTTGGCGACTGGATTTAGCGACCGTTTGACGTCATAGTTGGCGACTTTGATACTGGCGCCATCTGTTGGTATAGTTAAAAAGTACAGTCCTGACGTCATTGTTGGCGACTGGTCGCTTACGGACTTGCGTATGCAGGCGACTAGTACAAGGCTGTTGCGAAGTGTCATGGCGTCAGTCGCTTAGCATTTTTTGGTTGATAAGTTTTGAAGTTAGAAAATGTAAATACGAGTAGGATTATTGAACAAAATCCAGCTGCAGATGTACATTACTGATAATTAGGACAAAAATATCGTCATTTACACATTAATAATAATTTTTAATGTAAAAATGATTGTTTAAGATTTTGTTAACATTTATATTATTTATTTTAAAAATAACGCCATGACACTTCTCAACAGCCTTGTACTAGTCGCCAACATACGCGACTCCGTAAGCGACCAGTCGCCAACAATGACGTCAGGACTGTACTTTTTAACTATACCAACAGATGGCGTCAGTATCAAAGTCGCCAACTATGACGTCAAACGATCGCTAAATCCAGTCGCCAACGAATTAGAATAGGCCTCCAGGACTTGTCTGCTGGTTGTAGACTGCACTTGATTCTGTGGTGTTATTGTTCTAGGATTGTGTAGCACTCTAGATATTCGCATGTGTCACTTTCCTTTTGTCTTGTCCGGCATTCCTCTGTGTCTCGTGTGTATTTATATTGCATGTCTTGTTAGAGCGTTGTCGGTTATTTTACTTCTATTAATTTAGTTAGACGTTCAGCCTGCTTAACTTGATTAGTTTACTATGCGTGGAGCATCCAATATTAATAATTTACTTTAACAGGAATGATAATAGTATATTGTAATACTAGTGAGGAAAGGTTTTCATTGCAAAACGAGTACAAAAGTTGGAGCACGGGCGATAGCATTAATTCAAATAAGAAGATTGTTCCACAATGGTTGTCTTGGAAACAACATTATAAGCAATTTTGCACTAAGTGTTGCAAAGAGATACTTTCTACACTCATTTTGAATGTTGATATATTGATTTTTCAACAAGACTTTAGAAAAAATATAATTTTCCTAACTTCTACGAATATAGAAATAATTTGCCAGAGTTGTTCATATTTTACCCACCCAGAAAAACTCACCTAAAAAAAAATAAATAAACCTATTAAAAAACCCATTTGGTTGAATGGTTGAAAATTTACTCAGGGTGAATATTAAGATAGAGTCAAATCTCGGAACATAATAGTTATTTGTATATCAAGAGCGTAAAGTGAATCTTTATTGGTCGTGCTCGGTAATTGAAGCGCGAGCAAAGCGAGCGCTGCAATAGACCAAGGGCAGTGAAGACACTTTACGCTTGAGGCACACACATAGACTTTACTTACTAAAAACATTTAATTACATGTTCAAAAGATTAAAATATGTAAATACGTTATATGTCAAAATGACCCTGATTCGATCCCCACAGCCGACAAAACATTTTCACCAATTTAAAATTACCTCTGTGTCTCCCCCACCGAACATCTTTGGGGGCCGTGATTTGACGGCTGGTAACCGCACATCACGCGCATAAATATATCACTTATCGAGATCTGCTTCGGCAGAGTGCCACACCCAGTAATGGGTTAAAGGCGTGATGATATATTTATTTATTTATTTATTTATTACAATAAACAAAAATTGTCATTTTATTTATGTATCCATAGGAATGTACGGGCCAAAAAGAAGTGTTTAAGCCCGCTTTTTAGGGCTGAAACACATGCTTTTCGGCTCGGTTGTGCATAAAAAAAATGTTGTACTCGCATCATTCAAAATAAGGTTTACATAACGCTGGAAACTTGATTTTCCGCGCTAGTGCGCAAAGTAATAACTAAAACAACCATTTTTATAATTCTAAATTTTTACTATTAAAACGCAAATTGTACTTATACACACATTTTAAGGAATTTATAAAAGAAATAGAGCCATTAGCTTATAACGCCATCAATCAGATATATTTTAACAAACTTTACGAGAAAAAATAAACAATATGTTTTCAAATAACAAATGTCAATTCGTGGCCTACTAAACTGTCAATATAAATTCACGCTTCAAATTTAATAAATTTCCTCATTGTCGATTATATAATTTTTGCTCGTTACAAAAAGCATTGTACAAAACTCGTGCACGAAGACATCATTTGCATCATTCGCGCAAATTAAAGCTCGTAAATCGCGCTCATGTGCAAAGTATATCTTCACGCACTATACTCTGTTTTTTAACCAGGAGGAGTAATTTAAATTTTAACCGCTAAAATTGACGCTTCTGATTGGCTAGTGCTTCGTCCAGTTTACACTGTACATAGATTTTACATTTGATTTATTGGAGCTGTCATAAGTTTTGAAGTTATCTGTTTTCTTGTTGGTTTTTTTGCATTTCTGTGACATTAACATAAATCAGTTCTTTAAGGAACTAATAATATACGGAGTGACAAATTAGAGTTTATAATGTCATTTGCATTTTAAAATAAATTCCATGAGACTTAATCAGTGCAGATGTGTAAGAAATTTTTATATTTCGCACGAACAAAAATCTAGTAACTTTCTTTGGTGACTTTCTATAGTGTAAATCTGACTTGTGCATTTACTCCTCCTGGTTAAAAAACAGAGTATAGTTATGTACCAGGATAAGGTGAAAAGTTCTCGGCCTCACACAGAGATGGCATTCCAATCAGCAAAAATTTGTGTTTCCTGCCTGGGTACACGTGTCATTAGTTCGTATGACAAATTTCAACTTGTTTTCTCAAGTAGTTTGTTTACACGAATTTTTTAAATAGACGTCTTGCGTGTTTTTCTTTAAAATGGAGAAACTTGAATATCATGCTGTCATAAAATTCTTCGTTTTGGATTAATTGACCCCTAAGGAAATTCATCCGAAGTTGATAAAAGTTTACGATGACTCTGCTCCTTCCATGTCAACCGTTAAAAAGTGGGCAGCTGAATTTAAACGTGGTCGCACGTCCCTCGAAGATGACCCCTTGTGAAGGACGGGTAAAAACGCCACCACACCGGAAATCATCGAAAAAGTGCATGATATCGTGTTTGACGATAGGCGAGTGAAGATGAGTGAGATAGCTGAGGCTGTGGGGATATCGGAAGAAAGGATGCGAAACACAGCAAATGCCCAAACGATCTTTGCAGCAATATTTGGACCGATTCAGTAGTGATCCGACCGATTTTGGGCGGTGATTCGTCACCATAGATGAGACATGGATTCACCACTACACGCCAGAAACGAAACAGCAGTCCAAGCAGTGGGTGGAAGCGAAGTCGATCGCATCTGCCGAAAAGGTCATGGCTAGCGTGTTTTGGCATGCGAAAGGGATTCTGTTAATTGATTACCTTGAAAAAGGCAGAATAATTACAGGCGAATATTTATCCAACTCTTTTGACCAGCTGGATGACAAAATTCGCGAGAAGAGGTCTGGCTTGCAGAAAAAAAAATCATCTTGCACCTGCACACAAGGATGCGTTGGCGATGGGAAAACTGCGGGATTTAGGATACGATTTGCTCGGCCATCCTCGATATTCTCCTGATTTGACACCTTCAGACTTCTATCTGTTCCCAAACTTGAAGAAATTTGTTTCTGGGAAGAGCTTCGCGTTCAATGATGTAGTTGAGAGAACCGAAGATTAATATTTTCACAGCCTTCCAATCTCTCACTTCCGGGAAGGAATATTGATGTTGGAGAAACGCTGGACCAAGTGTGTGAAAGTCAAAGAAGAGTATGTAGAAAAATAAAATCATTTTTTAACTGAAAATCGCAGTCTTTCATATTCAGGCCGAGAACTTTTCACCTTATCCTCGTAAATAGCTACGAGGGTCGTTCAATAAGTCCTTAGAAAATCCAAGAGATGGTGCTCTTAGTATCGAAAATTATTTTTTTCCAGTAAGCAGCACTCCTAACTAGTCAACTGGTAGAGTTTTAGCTTTAGCCGTCACGTAGTTTCATTGTTGTTGTCAATTGTAGTAAAAAACTTTTGATAGTTTATAATAATGGATAAAAGTGAGTTTCGAGCGGTGATTAAACATTTGTATTTAAAAGGCTTAACGCCGAAAAAAATTAAAGCTGAGTTGGATGAAGTTCATGGCACATCTGCTCCTGTGTTTGCAACTGTTTACAATTGGGTGAATGAGTTTAAACGTGGCCGTGCATCCACAAAAGATGAACATCGTTCCGGACGTCCTGTAGAAGTGTCTACCCCCGAAATGATTGACCAAATCCACGATATGGTTTTAAGTACCCGACGAATCAAAGTGCGCGAAATAGTTGAGGCTACAGGCATATCACAAGGCACAGTCGCTTTAATTTTGCACGAAAAATTAGGTGTGAAAAAAATCTCGGCAAGATGGGTGCAGCGTTTGCTCACAGTGGAGAATAAACGCAATCGTGTGGTGGACTCTGAGGCTGTTTTGGCGCTTTTCCGTCGTAATCCTGAAGATTTTCTGCGTCGATACATAACTGTGGATGAGACTTGGATACATTACTACACTCCAGAGACAAAAGAACAGTCAAAACAGTGGATTTTTGAAGGCGAACGGGCTCCGAAGAAGGCGAAGACGGCGAAATCGGCTGGCAAGGTTATGGCAACGGTCTTTTGGGATGCACGCGGAATCATCTTCATCGACTATTTGGAAAAGGGAAAAACGATAACAGGAGCGTATTATGCGTCGTTATTGGACCGTCTGAGCGAAGAAATAAAAGAAAAACGTCCTCATTTGAAACACAAAAAGGTCCTTTTTCATCAAGACAATGCACGTGTGCACACCTGCGCAGTTGCGATGGCCAAAATTACGGAATTAAAGTTCCAATTATTACAACATCCACCGTATTCACCAGATTTGGCCCCCAGTGACATTTTCTTATTTCCGAACTTAAAGAAATGGCTTGGCGGACGAAGGTTTACGATCAATGAAGAGGTCATCGCCCAAACGGAGGCATATTTTGAGGAGCATCCGAAATCCTACTTTTTGGACGGCTTAAAAAATTTGGGAAAACGATTAGAGAAGTGTATAAAGCTAAAAGGAGATTATGTAGAAAAAAAAAACTACCCAAAAAAAGTGTTTTTTCTACTTTTTTCTAAGGACTTATTGAACGACCCTCGTATTTTCGAATTCTAGTAGAAAAATATAATTATCAATTCTATAACGATTTACACAAAACAATAATCTCAAAATGTACTCACGTTATCTTTCATATTATTTGCATCATTTTCTTTTACGTTTATCTACATTTTCATTTACATCAATTATTATTTTATTACTTCTATGTGTATACTTATACTTTCAATGAATTTTGCTAGTATTATTTGTAGTGTATTAACATTTATTGTAGTAACTAATTTGCATGTGTGTGTTGCTTGGTGTTTGTATTGTTTCTAGCGACGTTGCATGACGGACGCAATGGGGCCAGGTGCTCACAAAACCGTCACTGAACACACACCACTACTATTAAAATAACACTTCATACACTGGCACGGGTACTGGTACTGGCTAACATGGGTATGCTCTATGTTCATTTATAAACAATTGTATTTTCATGATTTAGATTCTTAACATGTCATTTTAATGCTGTTAACAGTGGCGAAACTTTTATTTTGTTTTTAAAAAAGAAAAATTGTTTGAACTTTTCTGATATTTCAGAGACGACAAAAGATATATTATCACGTATTTTATCCATTACTGGGTGTGGCACTCTGCCATAGCAGATCTCGGTAAGTGATATATTAATACGCGTAAAGTGCGGTTACTAGCCGTTAAATCATGGCACCCTAAGATGTTAGGGGGAAGTCACAAGGGTAGTTTTAATGTGGTGAAAATTGTTTATTGGCTAAGGGAATGGAACCCGGGTTCTCAAATTCACAGTCTGACTTGATATCACTGAGCCACCTAATCCATATACGACAAAAGTTATATAAATTTATCAGCACTGAGGTGGTCGGCACTTTATCAAACATATTCGTCTGAGTTACATTTTATAAGATGAAGAAAATTTTGTGACGTCATACAGATTCTCAACTAGTCATGATGAACAAGAACTATAAGTAAATATTAGCTTCAAATTAAAAGTTATGTCATAAAACAATTAAAAATATATTTCTTTTCGTGCTATTATCATTATAAATTACTAGAAAAATGAATACAGATATGAGATTGAATTTATGTCATATTTCGCAAAAGGGACCATTGTTTTAGTATCACCGGCATATTTAGTTCTCTATTTTGACGTTTGTGATTCAATTTTTGTTCGCATTTGGGATTATTAATTCGTTTGTGCTCAAGGACGTTGAAAGGGGGGGGGGGGGGCGGATACGGCATTAAAGTCAAGACTGTGAGGCTCGGCAGATTGACAGAGACAGAAGTATTATTTTCTGTACCGTGCTTAGCCCCTGCTATTGCGCATGTGTCATAGCGAGATTTGAAGTTTGAGTACAGAACAGAATCTCCGTAAAAGATTATAAAATTTTGCAAGGAAACTAAAATTATTAACGTTTATTATTAATGTGATCTATCGATTAAAATAAATATTTGTAACCGTAATTGTTAAACAATATTCACTATTAATAATAAATATAAAACCCGTTAATATTAAGAGGAAGTTTGAGAATAAATATCAAATTTATGTTTCTAAACAAATCAAAACTACAATTACTTCAACAAACATAAGTGTAAGGAGATTAAAAAAACATACATACATAAAAAATAATTTTTGTACTCACTGCATTCAAAATAATGTTTACATAACTTTGGAAATCGATGGAACGTTTGATTTTATGAACTAGTGCGCAAAGTAATTGAAAAAAACGCCCATTTTATATGATTCTAAATTTTGACTATTAAAACGCTATTTTGTACTTATCTACACACATTTTAAGGAATTTATAAAAGAAGTAGAGACATTAGTTTATAACGTCATCAAACAGACATATTTTAACAAACTTTACGAGAAAAATTGAACAATTTGTTTTCAAATAACAAATGTCAATTCATAGCATACTAAACTGGCAATATAAAAATTCACGCTTCAAATTTAATAAATTTTCTCATGATCCATCATATAATTTTTGCGCGTTACAAAAAGCATTGTACAAAACTTGTGCGCAAAGATGCCATTTGCACCATTCGCGCAAATTAAAGCACGAGCGAAGCAAAATTGCGCTCATGTGCAAAATATGTCTTCACGCACTAGTTAAGTAAATAGCTATTATTCATTTCTAAAAAGAGTTAGTTTGTTTAATTTTTTTCTTTTTGTTGTTTTAAAATATGTCCAATTCCACACAGCGCAACGATTGAAACACAAATGAACACCTCGTGGTTATATTCACATACAACAACGCCCCCTGTTTAGTTATTTAGTTATTTTAGGGAATTCACAGAATTTTATCAACCTAAAATTACATTTTTTAAAATTGGTTAGTGATACTGCACTTTTGCCAAAATCTAAAAAATACATTCATTATTATCTCTATACAAATACATATACGACAGGGATCTGTCCAGTTCCTGCTATATATTTGCGATGTGGTAGACGTCATACAAACTTTTTTATTATACCATCAAGTGGATCCTTGTTGTTTAGCGATTTGGCTACCGTTGCCACAGTGACTGTGTCAATTAGAATAGCCCTCCGGTGTATTAAAAAGATACGTTACTCAATTTTGTTGGAAAAGGGGTGCTTACAATATTTGCAAAGTCAATTACAAAATATAATGGGCCTTTCAAGACTTTTTTGATTTTTTTATATATTAATCTACATAATAAAATAATTATACCCAAATTTTTTATTTTTTTAAAACTTGTATTAAGCATGATAAAAATATTTAAACTTTCGAAACAAACGAATATGACGTAGTTGCATCTTAGCTTAAAGAGAGACAGATAAGACAGAGATAAATAACACGTAACTTCACGTAACGTGTGTCGTTGTCAGTAGAATACTCAGACAAAACATAACTAGACGGATAACAACGGCGTTTGTTGTGAAGCAAAAAGGGATAGAATAACTGGATGGTGAGGCGGGTGCGCGGCAAGGAGCAACTTGCATAACATCAAAGTGTACTAGCATCTTGCCGCGCACCCGGCGGACCGTCAAGTTACTCCATGCCTTTCTGCTTCACAACACAGCATTGACTTGAATACGGCATAATTCGTCTAGTATTATACGTCATTGGTAGAATCGTAGAATGCTGAATGCTTGTTTCTTCTTCGTCTTCCTCTTAGTAAAATTGAGCACCGACAAACGTTTCAGACAAAGTTCTGTGATTGGCTTAATGCAACTACGTAATTGCAATATGGCTGTGCGAAATTTAAATGAGCGTCTCGAATTATTCAACTTTAGCTTTCATATTTCAGCAATAAAGATATCATTTATGGTATGGTTATATATTGTATTAAATATGATGTACGGTCAAGAATTTATTTTAATAAATATATATTAAAAAGCTCTACCAATTGAATCTTCCATTCTCTACAGTGACATTTTAAAAATCACATTCATGAAAATACTTCCACAACATATCAACACCATCATCTACAATTTCTAATTTGTTGCAGGCGATTTCAATATCGGACTTGTTCACGCGACGGCGCGGCCTGCTGTCTTCGACGGACGTAGATGGCTCCGAGTCCGAGATGTCGTCACGGAATCGCAACGGAACAACTAGTCAGATTTGAAATACTTCGATTCCATTAAGTTATTTCATCAATCTATCGCAATAATTCTCAATAACTAGTATTTGATCTACGTGTGATCCATTCCAGATACTATATTTAATAGGACGTTTGCGTTATTTACAATTATTGGTTTAAATAGTGGAATAATTAACATTACTTTTATTTAATTAAACTAAGTTTAAAATTTCTTTTTTATTGGTACTATAGCCGTTTTGACATTTAGAATTAAACAAACAAACAAAAATATGATTTGTTCATTTGTTTCTATTATATCACACTGATTTCTATATCATTTTAATTAAATTAAAGACAATGTAATATACACTCTTTTAAAAAAAATTGTAATGTGAGGGTACAGAACTTTATATTCGTTGAATTAAGAATAAAATTCCCTGCCGTACAAAGAAATATAAAATATACAGGATGATCAAAAGTAATTGTTATAGTTGGCAATACAATTCCGGCCATCTTTTTATTCCACAGTTGGCACAACGCCGGGTAAAGGCGGAAATGCTATTTGACATGTCTAATAAATACAAATAGGTTATATCATGAATCTGACAGCTAATAGAATTTTGACTTTTTAAGTAATAGAAATACTTTAGAAATAAATGTAATAATAAATGTACTCAAATTTAAATTTTAAATGTCACTGTCAACAACAGGAAATGAATATATGTATCAGGCTTACCAATTTCAAGTATTTTTTTTATTACCAACTGTAACAATTCCTTTTGATCACTCTGTAGAATGATCTTCATTCTTAAACGTTTTTTGGTGGCATATTGTTATCATAGATTGGTATAACTGTATTAAATACATAAATAGGCAACTGACAAAATAAAAACCACAATTTATACAAATATCTAGGCAACGGACAAAATAAATTGGAAATCACTATCACCAACTTAACTATTATTCCGTTTGATCAATATGTATTTCAATAATTGAAAATATGCAACACATCTTATAGTAGAAACTAAATTTGAGGTAGAGAATAAACTAAGCGAATTTGATCGACATGAACTAATTTCAAACTTTACTATCCCTAGATATAATAAAATTATTTGTAAAGTATTTTAAAATTATTTGGAATGGATCATAGTGAATTTGTTCAGATGAACTTGCTACAGGGAGCTAATATATAAAATAAAACTAAATGAATGTATGTTAGGGTAGCGTTCGTTTGTCTAACGAACTTGTAAAGAGAGATTAAAACTGCTATTTATTTATTTTATGTACCTACTAGACTATATAAACAGACGAGGCGCACAAGTGAAACGCCGAAAGAAAATTATAAATGTTACAGAAATTATATTCATACTTAATTATTTATCTTTTAAATATTTTATAATTTGTGATTTCTTCAGTAGATAAATATAGGTTCAGTATTGTTTCGTTTATACTGAAGTCCCAGAGTGTAATCGTTCGCAATATATTGGTGATTAAGAAATAAGTTTAAATTTATCTTCCACATTTGGTGACGTATTTTTTTCATTGTAAACGTTTCTAAATTATTTTTTCTACGACCTAGTATAAAGTAGACAACTTCAACTGTTAGTTGAGCGCAGAAAGTTGACGTTTGTCATTCGCCCAGCGACAATAAGAGCAGTATTCCATTTGCCACTTGGTTCACCTAAATCAGTTCAGATATATTTGATACATGAATAAATGAACTGAATTAAGCAAACTGATGCACTGAGGTGAATTACTTCAAAGTAAATTAGAATCAGTAATTCTAGTATTGGAAATAAAGTGAGCAAAGTAATCTAACGAAATAAATAAATGATCTAGTTCAGTAAATGTAAGTTAGATCTGATCCAAATGGTAAATGGAATACGCCTAAGTTTTTACCGCTCGCCGAGCGGTAAAGTAAGAGTGTATCCATGGATACATGAAAACTCAACATTTTAAAGTGAATTTCACAACAGAAAAACTGTAAAAAATAATTTTAAATTCATTTTTAAGCGTTTCTAAATGGTTGTTTTAATAATTCATAATTTAAAATCGTTGACACATTTTTTATTTAAAGCATATTCCACTTGCCATTTGGATCAAATCTAACTTACATTTACTGAAATAGAGTACTTCTTTACTTCGGTGGATTACTTCACTGATTTTATTTCAAGTAATAGAATTACATATTTTAATTTACTTTGAAGAAATTTACTGTAATAAGTGCATCAGTTGTCAAATTTATCTGAACTGATTTAAGTGAGCTAAATGGTAAATGGAATACAACTATTATTAGGCGTATTCCATTTGCCATTTGGATCAGATCTTACTTACATTTACTGAACCAGGTCACTTATTTATTTCGCTGGATTACTTCGCTGACTTTATTTCCAGTACTAGAATTACTTATTCTAATTTATTTTGAAGTAATACACTCCAATAAATGTATTAGTTTGCTTAGGTCAGTTATTTAGTCATGTTGTCTAATTTCTCTGAACTGATTTAAGTGCACCAAGTGGAAAATGGAATACAACTATTATCAGACATTTTCACGTTTCCTTGGTTACAACACATCAATAGTACCAACTTCATCACTCATTTCGCGCTCTTAAAACAAAAACAACTACATGGTTATAAGATGTAAATGTTTCAGTTGGTAATACAATTCTGGGGATCTTTTTATTTCATTGTTTGCACAACGTAAGATAAAGGTGAAAATAATATCTCACATGTCATTATAAAAATACATATATGTAGATTCTGTTAAGGACTTGACAGCTAATATAATTTTACAGGCTGCGAACTAGCGCTAACACTATTTTTTATTTCGTTTTTAACTCTGTCCAATGTACGAAACAAGTTTATTTTAACTTGAGTTAAAAAGAGAGTTAATTAGCATCAAATTTAGTTCATTTCTTTAATCTATTTTAATTTGAAACAAAGTTATAGATAATATTAAAAACGGTGTTAGTGCTAATCCGTTTTATGAATCTGCCTGTTAAGTTATAGAAGTACCGGGTGACTATTATTGATTGACTAAATTTGTTGAATTGGCTACCCTGTTTAGCTGACAAGTCTCGTCACTAATATCTCTTGATAATTTTTTTAGGTTAAAGTTTTCTCATTTTGATGTTCTTGTAAATGATCATTTTTATAAATAAGGGTGAAATATAGTTTGACAATGATAGATAATTAAATTACAATTATATTTTATTTGACATATTTGAATTTGACAATCAGGTATACCAAAATAAAAGTTAAAATATATAAATATCCGTTAAAAAACAATGTCAATCATTTATAGTTACTCGCTATTTTAGATTATTGCTTTGTGAGTGAAGTTAAGAAATAAAAGGATGTGGGTAAGGAAAACCACGATTTTATTTATGGTTTGTGTAAATGTATTCAAATTTAAATTTTCATATGCCTCTATCAGCAACAGGAAATAAGTTTTACCAATTTCAATCAAAATCTATATTGCCAAATGAAATAGTTTCGTCTGATAATTCTACAGAGTGATCAGAAGTAAGTGTTTCAGTTGGCATTAAAAAAAACTAGTTGAAATTGGTAAGACTGATACATAAATTAATAAAAATTATTGTTTCCTGTACCCACATTCTTTTATTTCTAAACATTACTCACAGAGTAATAATCTAAAGAAATTCTATCACTCAATATGTTTGTATTTATAATAAAAATTACATGTTAAATAATATTCCTGCTCTTATCTGGCGTTGTGCCAACTATGAAATAAAAAGATCCCCAGAATTATATTGCCAACTGTAACACTTACTTTTGATCAATTTGTAGATTGTAGTTCACCGTTATTATTATTATTATAAGTTAGTAGTGTATCATAAGAGTCCGTTCCCAATTCAGTTGGCCCGAATTTAATTTTATCGTTAAAAATTTTAATAATACTAAAAATCCAGATATCTTATATTTACTAAATTCTGCAATTAATTTTCAACATTTTTAACTAAATTTAACATTAAATATACATTAAACACAAAATGTGTAGCCGTATAACTCTAATTTTTTTTTCTTCACATAAACTAAATTAACACACAAATGAACTATCATGATTATTATCTTGTGGGCAGTTTGGCGGATGAAATTGAAGTTAATTATTATTTAAAACAAACTTTATTATTATACAGTTTTTTAATAAAACAATTTTTTTTTTAGTTAGAACAGAAATGTTTATTTCCTCTTTCAATGGCTGTCATTTCTAGATGTATGTATCGATTGACTTAAAATTTTATCTGTGTATTAACAACATACTAGTATATGTCTCATTAAAATTTCACTTCATTATCTTGCATACTACACGAGAAATAAAACTATAAAATATAACATCAAACGAAAAAATAAAATTGGGCAGTCAACGGCCATGGCTGCGCTCGTTGGTACTGATCTAAGCGATAATGCGAGTTAAGCAACGTTGCGCGCGGGTAGTATTTGGATGGGTGACCGTCCAGAGAAAACTCGCGTTGCTGTTGACAATAACAACTAAAACGCAGATCAGGGCGTAATGGCGGCATATGACCTGAGTAGTTGGTCCGCCAAAGAAGCCAGAAAAAAAAAAAAAAAATTGTGCCAATTGAAGTGGGACCCGGGCTCATAGAAGAAAATATAGAATGCCAAATGCACATTAATTTTATTTTGCAATTCCTCTTTTTAATCACCGGTATATGAATGTATAAAATTAAATGCAATAAGTTTAGAAGTTAAGAATATACAGGTCATGGTATAGTTTCGGGACGTTCAGTTCAACCTGGTACTATTTATGAAATTGAAATTATAATATATGCATAATAAATTTAATATATTAACTGTTACCCAAAATACTCAACTACAAATATACCTACCACAGATACACCTGTATAAAAGAATTGTTATTTTCTAAATAATAAAAATATAAATGTCCAACGTAGTACCTATCTTTATATGAAGTACCAAGTACGACGAAGAACAATTTTAAAATATTGACCAATCGAGTTTCAATCAACTTCCTAGACTAAGGCCAGTATTACATCCAGTGTCAATTAGAATATCGCTAGCATATATTTTTGATCATCATTCTAATGTAATTCTAGTGTTTATTGAATTTAGGTTGTTATGTATTCATAAAATTTTTAAATGTTAAAGTAATCAAACTTATCGGCTATAATTATATTATTTTAAATTTAAAAGCAATATTTATAGTTTGCAATCTTTTATAAAATTACAATAAATATAAAATCATTAAAATGTTGTAGTTATTTTTACTCCCTGTCTTTCTTCACTTTTTCTACGATCGAGCAAAACATTTCTACTGACAGTTGAGGGCAGAAAGTTGATGTTTGCTGAGGGTTAATAAGTTTTTGCGGCTCACTGAGCGGTAAAGTAATAATGTATATGATGGTTCTATTTTACAACCGAAACGTCCACGTTATATTGATGAATACATAGATTAATAGTTTTTCTGTGTATTTATTACCAAGTTCTGGATTTTGAAGGCCTTACATACCAATTACATAAACATAATCTAGGATCCCACATAACCTCAAAAGAAAATAAAAACGGTAAAACTGTTGAATCGAAATTTATTGAAGAAATGGTGTCAATTTATAGAGGAGTTATTCGAAGATTGTCCTTCCTCTTCAATTCAAATCCAGACGATAAAGACTAGTAATTTAATTAACAAATTTAAATATTGTGTGTAAAATTCGGGACCGCCGAGTGTACCTGAGCGAGAAAGATACAGTCAGCTGCTCTTCGCTGCTGTGTCGTTGTGTTTCGTATATTCAATTAATACGTAATAATTGTTATTATTAATTATTATAAATTATTTAATAGTTATTATTGATACGTAATAATAATTATTCTAGATATATAAGTAAAATTCAATCAAAAGTATTTATTTCTTATTTTAGTTATCACAAACCTATTGTATCCTTTGTAGAATACGAAAACGAAAATAAATAATTTGATTAAATAAATAATAACTTTAATTTCTGACTTGTTTCTCATTTATTCTACTAATACGATCCATAATAATACTACCTAATACATAATATTATTTACTATATATATATATATATATATATATATATATATATATATATATATATATATATATATATAAATTAATTGCGATTGAAGTTTTCATTTCTGCCTTGCGGTGCACACTCTATGTTTTTTTTAATAAGTTTGATTCTAGCATTTTTTTTAGTCATACATTTTTGTTGGCCGATCTTTTATAAATCTGCTGTCGTAATACTTATTTGGTAATAGTTTTGTAAACGTATTATTTAAAATATCTTTTCAGAAATAGACAACTAAAGATTCATATAATAACATAGATATAGTTATGTTGTAAGAATAAAACATTTCTCAATATATTTTTACATTTTTGTAAAGCGTACAGTTTGAAATTTATACCGGCCGAACTATTATGGAGTTGGCCTCGTATTTAAATCCCAATTACAGTACAGGGGGCCTACAGCTTATAGTGGAATCCGAACCACTCAGACACAATAGAATTTTTTGGATATAAGTAGAAATCAGTGAGATTTGAACGCAAGACCTCTTGCTTGCTAATAAAGTAACGCAAGTTTTACCTCGCTTTTATCCACTAAGCTACGATTGCCTGTAAAGTATCTAAGTAATTTCTTTCGAACTTTTTCTAATGTGTCACAATGAATTGCTGTTTTGGGGGACCATATTATCGACCCATATTCCAACTTACTTCTAATTATTGAATTAAACAAATTAATAATTATGTCACAACCAAATTTGTCTCCCACTCTTAAAATGAAGTTTAATTTTCCATCATTGACAATATATTCTATATGATTAACAAATTTAAAGTCCGCTGGAAATATTATTCCTAAATCTTTTATTACATTAACTCTTTGTAAATATTCTTATTATTTCATAATTATATTTAATAGATTCCTTTTTCCTAGTATACTGGGTGTCCCATTTTAATCCGCCAGTAGCGATAATTCTGAAACATTGCATTGAATCAAAAAGTGTTCCAAATGAAAAGTTAATGGTTCTGAGGGGGACATCTGATGCCGTAGACTTTGCCCCCCCAGCCCCTCAAGGGGGGCGGGAACAGGGGGCAACTTTAAAATCTTAAATGGAAACCCCTATTTTTTATTGCAGATTCTGATAGAGGGTTAAAAAGTATGTAAGTTTTATCCGAAACATTTTTTTTATTGACCGGCCCCCCCCCCCCGACCAAAATTGACCTACATTTTAAAACTCTATCCGAGTCTGAGGTACAAAATAGGGGTTTCCATTTAAGATTCTAAAGTTGCCACCAGCCCCAGTGGGGGGTGGGGCTATGTGGGGGGCCCGGTCAAACACTGTTTGAAAAAAAATGACATTCTTTTTTGAATTATTTTACCATTATTTAATTTGAAAAAGAAGTACTCAATCGCTATTTTTGAGTACTTTACGTCTTTGTAGGGGGGGGGGGGGCGGGGGTAGTATTTGGGCAGGCTGAGAAAAAAACAACCTTGTAAGGTTGTGAGTAAGTCTTAAGTAATAATAACAGTTAATTACGTTACGATTTTCGCAATTTAATTAAAAAAAACCTAACTTTTACATTTGCAGCGCCATCTCTCGACCAATAAAAAAAATGTTTCGGATAAAACTTACATACTTTTTAACCCTCTATCAGAATCTGCAATAAAAAATAGGGGTTTCCATTTAAGATTTTAAAGTTGCCCCCTGTTCCCGCCCCCCTTGAGGGGCTGGGGGGGCAAAGTCTACGGCATCAGATGTCCCCCTCAGAATCATTAACTTTTCATTTGGAACACTTTTTGATTCAATGCAATGTTTCAGAATTATCGCTACTGGCGGATTAAAATGGGACACCCAGTATGAAATTACTTTACATTTATTGGTATTAAAATTTAATTTATTTTTTATGCACCACAATGTTACAAAATCAATATATTTCTGAAAGTATTCGCAGTCTCCGATACTAGTAATTTCAGCATACATTTTCAGATCATCTGCATACAATAAACAACTACAGAATTTTAAACATAAAGGTAAATCATTTATGAACATTATGAACATTAGAGGGCCCAACAGAGTCCCTTAAAGTATACCAGATGTTGGTGTAAATTGCCGTGATTTAATGGCATTAAAAGATACATAATGTATTCTATGTCGCAAATAGTTATCGAAAAAGTTGATTAAATATATATCTAATTGAAAAGATTTTAATTTACTAAGTAATACAGTATGATCAACTTTATCGAAGGCTGTCGCCAAATCTGTATAAACGACATCAAGTTGCGATTTGTTATCAATAGCATTCGCAACATCTTTAGAAAATATACATAAATTAATCACAGTTGATTTATTTGGAATAAATCCATGTTGTTTATCACTTAGTACATATTTCACATGATTGTATATTTTGTTACATAACACTTTTTCAAATATTTTAGAAAATACTGATAAAATAGTTACAGGTCTATAATTTTCTATGCAACATGGGTTACCCACTATAAAAACAGGACAAACTCTGCCAATTTTCAGTATGTTTGGGAAATTATTATTTTAACTGCCGCAATAAATATTGTAGTTAACGGTTTCACAAAAAAATCCGAGCACGTTTTAATTATATATCCCAGAACAAGATCTGGACTCGCAACAGCTTTCCCATTTATATATATTATTGCGTCACAAACATCACTTTTTATTATATTTTAAATTGTTAGATTATCAAGTTTATAGTCATATTCGCAATTTACTATATTATTATTATTAGTTATTATTAGGGTTGTTGATTTTACGAATATTCGAGACTTCGATTGTTCGGATTAATTGAACCTTCGAATTTAGATTCGAATTTTTCAATATTCCGAATTTTCGAATATTCCGAATTGTGAATCTGAATCCCAACGTGAACACGGCTTGTTTATATGAATATTTTCAGAATAAACTCATGTGCAGAGTTTTGTATTAATTTGTAAGTAATTATTATTAATGATTATGATTTGCCGAATTAAATCAATTTAGACTTAAAATTTCGCTACACTGTCAAAAACGTTTTCATTAAGACGTTTTTGTATCCATTTTCTTGTCATTTTAAAACGTTTTACTAAAAGTTCATAGCATTTAGATGGGCGGTAAGAAAATAGATGGCTTACTTAAAACGCCTAATCTTGCAGAGATTTTGCAGGGGACTTCGCCGAATTTATTATTTAATTCGTGGCCGACTTTTCGCGAATTATGCGTGAGCATGGTGTTGCCATTATAAATTGGGATTCTTATTTTTTCGTTAAAAACAAGGCTTTGCATGGCTATATATCCATTACTAAACGATAAAAAACTTTCTCCTTCTGATACAATATACATGTATAGTTCTAGAACATTATACTAGTTTTTCAAATGAAACTGCAAAATTTTGGAGGAACACAAACTAAATATGTGCAATTTTGAGTGATGATCGACATAAGTCTCGTGCATAAGAACTCAACTTTACAAGCGAATATATTTGTTCACAGACGATGAATGTGTTTCATATTTTAACAGGATGCGTATGACTATTCAATGTTTACGTGCGCCAAATTTCATTCGGATCTGCAAACATTTTTTTCACGCTAGTACTACCTTAAATGATGTAATTTTACAAAATCACCTTTATAGAAGTTATTTATTTTATTGTAATTAATTTCTATCTGCTTCCAAGTGTGTGGAACATAAGTTAGTATAATTTCTAACGGTGGATGATATGTGTCAGACAATACAAGCGATCTTCATATGCATAGACTTCTGCACTCATTATAGAACTCAAAACCAAATCTAGTGTACATGAATTGTAGTTGGTATAATTTGTTATTGAGTATAAATTCAGAAATGACATTAGTTCAAATAATACTCTTGTTTTTGAATGGGGTGGCTAGCTCAGTGATATGAAGTCGGTCTGTGGATCCTGAGAACCTTGGTTCGATTCCCACAGGCGACAAACAATTTTCATAATTTCAAAAGCTACCCCTGTGGCTCCTCCACCACTAAAATCTTTGGGGGCCGTGATTTGACGACTGATAACCGCACTTCACGCGCAAAATATATCACTTACCAAGATCTGCTTCAGCAGAGTGCCACACCCAGTAATGAGTAGAAGGCGTGATGATATATTTATTTTTTATTTTATATTTTGAATTTCCGGACTGAAAATCAAAATTTGAACCATTTATTTCATTTATATTCCAGACTCCCATTATGGATCAAAGTCCTGTTTATTTTGCAAAAATTTTACAGCTGTTAATTTTAAAATCTATTTTTCTTTTCCTTGTGCAGGTATTGTAAAAAAATAGCTTACTAACCTAGAACTGTAAGTGATTTCTTAGGTCGCGAATATTTAGGAAATCTCGACTCTACAGGCCTCGATTTCCAAACTGCATTCTTGACCTAAAAACTGTCACTTCCAGTCCATGGTACTATTACATTATCGTGGAAGTTGATGTATAGTTTCATTGAAAAAACACCCATTTTTATGATTTCAAATTTTGACTATTAAAAAGCTATTACTATTTGAAAATAAATATTTAGATGAATTGGGCATTTTCACAAGCTTTACGAGAAAAAATAAACATAGCATACTAAACTGTCATATTATAAATTCACGCTTTAAATTTAATACATTTTCTTATTGTTGGTTAGGCGTTTAACATGGGAAATAAGTTTTTCCTTGCGTAAAAGTTCCCAAATGATTTTAGGCAAAAATACTTTAAATAAACGTTGTAGAGAATTAAATTTTGTATCCAATTTAGTAATAAGATTTTATTTTTGACATTTCATAACCAAAATAATCAATTTTAAAGTTTTTTGAAAATTTCTAAATTATTTATAGCGATAGCAATGGAATACAAACAAAATTACAAACAATTGAATCGGTCATTTCAGAAACATCATAATTCAGAAAACTTACATTTTAAATAAATCAGTTTAACTTCATAAACTGCAACCTTATATCAAATTACTATACTAATTATTATTCCTGGAGTTTATAGCTATTATGCTGACTAATTGATAAGGTTCTACGTCCCATTAGATTTTGAAAAAAATAAATAGAATTTGGATGACTTATGTTGTTTTTGCAGGGAACGAAATTAATTGAATAGAGAAACCAATAAAAAAAATATGTACTGTTGCCACCAAGAAGACCAGATTCTTAAATATAGAGAATTTCGTAATTAAAATTGATCGTCGCATTTATGAGAACATAAAGTCAATTTTTGAATGTAATCTATTACATCATTAGTGCATTACATTAATGGTGTTTGGTTTATTATCATACTTTGAAGTTTCGGATTTAATATTGTGTCATTATAAGATTCATTCATAATAAATAAATAAATATATCATCACGCCTTATACCCATTATTGGGTGTGGTACTCTGCCGAAGCAGATCTCGGTAAGTGATATATTTATGCGCGTGAAAGATGTTTGTGGTGGGGAAGCCACAGAGATAATTTTAAATTGGTTAAAATGTTTGTCGGCTGTGGGGATCGAACCAGGGTTCTTAGAATCCATAGGCCAACTTGATACCACTGAGTCATTACCCTATAAATAATAATCATAAAAACAATATTTTCTTTCAACGAGATCAAGTTGGATCGCCGTTTTGATACTATCTTCAGCACGGATGATTAACCGTAATTACTCAATTCTTGACGTTTCAGTATCACCACCAGCTGAGGTGAACAGATTTAGGCCCATCTAGGAGTGACTGCAAAAACTACTTAAGTCACTGACTAATGTTATATTTGTAGTGACTTCAGATTGAAATATCCAGAATATATAGTTAGGAGCAATGCAATTTATGTAGATTTTATTCGCACCTGAATTTACCGATGGCGGCGCTGCGATCTCATCAAAATGGCGGATGAAATTCGTATTCAGTATTTGTTTACAATTGTTTATGGTTATAATTACAGTGCATTGATTTAATTATTATTATATTTACAGCATAAACACACAGTGCTAATAATATAATTAGACCGTAAGTATGTACAATACACGGCATATGCATTTAATTGTTAACTTTACTTATTTTGAGATTAAAATGAATGATCACCAAGATGATGTCAGGTTATCCCTTTCAAAATTATTTAAATATTTGAATTCGACACCCACATCTCGGAATATAGTAGAAGGCGAGGAAATTATTCATTCGGGATTTATTATTTTATGTGGAATTAAAAACAATATAGAAGTTAGAAAAAGTATTTTTGCTTTTGTGGCTTTAAACTAGTGCATTGACATCTAGTCCGCACGAAATATCAGGAAGTATTATATGTGAGCCGGACAATATTAAAATAAACAATTTTTTTATGTTCACGTAAAGCATGGTGTAGTGGCAAATGCAAACATGTTACTGCAATTTTAATTTATTTAACTAGGTGATGTTGGTTCTTAATTAATTGCATGTCCAGGATAACGGGAGAGTTTTAAACATATTTTTCTCAATCTAATATTTTAGTTCTCTTTTCTGGTTGCTTTGTTTGTTTCCGAGCTAGAAATATTAACTCAAACAGATTTAGGATGCAAATGGAAAAAACAAAAGAATACTACGTTACAAAGTTTTAAGTCGATTCCACTATTAAAGACTGATTGTTATTTAAGTCTTTCAAAAAAAATCCATTGGAAAAAAGTCAATCTGAGAAGAAAAATGTATTAAACCTATTTATGCAATCATATGTTTACTAACAGGTTTACCTGTCTTTATTTTCAATATCCACGCTTTTCGTTTATCAAATTTATTTAAAATTTTAACCTTTCTTTCACCAGGCTTTGGAAAACTATAGAAACTAATACCTGCATTTTCACTACTACGGGAATGACATCCATATACGCAACAATTAAAGTTGTGTTTATATTTGCGTAAATATTTTTCCATTTTTATATGATTATTGTTTATTAAATTGAATAATAATGAGAAACTACTACATGTTCAAATGTCAAGATAGAGGTTGAATACGAATTCAACTGGTTTCAAATTTTGTCACCAGATGGCTACTTGTTTTTTTCAGTCGCGAATAGAGAATATGACAGTACCTATCTAGAAGCAAATTCTAGTAAAAACTCAATTTTGGAAAAATTGATGTTTTTGAAATGACCGATTCAATTGTATGACATCTTAATTGTGAACAAAAGTTTGTGTTTTGTGATTTTCGTTCAATAACAAATATTTTTGAATGTATGAAACAGTTTTCTCATGAAGAAAAGCTTCAGATCATCAAATGGTGCTATTTTGAACAAAGTTACAGAAACATACGTGATTTAATAAGTGTAATAAATTTAATTAAAAAAATTAAATGAATGATGAATTAATAATGATAATTATTAATAATTAATTAATAAAAATTTAATAATTTGTCTGCAAGATGTCATTGCAAGCTGAGATCAGTTTATGGACATTCCAGTTGTATTAGAGTTTGGGCAGTGGTAGTCGTTTCTTCGGGTCCATTCCATGATGATATATAAAATTCTCTTCGTATTTCTCTATCATTGTGTCTTCTAGCGTATACTGTAATTATGTGGTTATATGTGCTTGAGTTGTTGTTGTTCTGTCTCAATATTGGCGTCTAATTCTATTTTTTCTCTAACATCTTGTTGGATTCTTTCTATAATTTCAGGTTGGGGTTTAATTAGTTGTAAATAATTGCCATCTCTGGTCGAGTATTGACAACTCAAATCAACTAGCTTTGGTAGGATAAATGGTTTGTTTATATTAGATTACATATGTTCATGTAGAGCTCGTTTCGCCAATTTTGACGATGAAATTAAGTATTGTGCATTTGTTTAAAGTATTGGACGTCTACACATTCGTAGGAAAATTGTATATATTTTTTGAATTTTGAATAACTCGCGTCCTATTAGAAAATAAAAACAGATTTTTTCTCATGATCATTTACTTTTTGCTTGAATAATATTATTTTTGCATAGATAAATGATTTGTGATTACGACATACATATGGATGGGATGGCTAGCACAGTGGTATGAAGTCGGCCTGTGGATCCTGAGGTCCCTAGTTCGATTCCCACAGGCGACAAATTTTCATAATTTGAAAAAGCTATCCCTGTGGCTCCTCCACCACTAACATGTTTGGGGGCCGTGATTTGACGACTGGTAACCGCACTTCACGCGCAAAAATATATCACTTATCGAGATCTGCTTTAGCAGAGTGCCACACCCAGCAATGGGTAGAAGGCGTGATGATTTATTTATTTATTTACATACATATGGGAATAGGTATTCAACTATCAAAAATTTAAACTTAAAAAATGTAAACATCCAATATTTACTCAATACAAAATTATACTAATTTCAAGTTCTGAAGATTCCAAATTACATTTATGTTCTACAGGCCGGCATACAAAATTACAAGAACATGATTTAACTGACGAATTAAAATCTAAATTGAAATTACTTATCGACCACTGCTACGATAATTTATTAATGTATGAAATTAGCAGTGTAATGTTTCAGTTAAAAAATTACTACGGGAACATGTAGAATAAATTATTAACTGAGGACGATTCCTTTATAATAAGTTGCAATAGTTCAGAGCGATTTGCATCCTTAAAAGCAACAGCTAGTATTAGATTTTCTTCTTTTAGGTTTGTCATAGAAAAAATTTAAAATTACCGTTATAGAAATATGTATGTTTACCATACAAACTTGTACAATAAATAAAACAGTCCCACCACGAGTAGTTATTTTTTTACCGCTAGTTGACGTATTCGAGCGCTAGAGTTGTCAATATTTTGGACGGTCTTCTCAGGAAACTTCTCCATCAGGCAGCAGATAGTGATATAGGTTACCATGGGACTGTGTTTATAGTTAGACTTCCACCTAAGGAATGGCGCTAATAGGCTTCAGGTGAAGACTCAGACTAACCATACCTTAGACAAAGTCTGTCGTATTCAAGTCAATGCAGTGTTATGAAGTAGAGAGAGTTAAAGTAAGTTGTGGGTGAGACGGGTGCGCGGCAAGGAGCGAGTATCCTTTGATGTTATGCGAGTTGCAAACATTTGTATAGTTATTCTTATATTCAATTACTTACTGTTTATACATCAAAGTAAAGGTTAGTTTTTGACATATTAAGTGTTTTGTATACGTACTTTTGTGTTTAAATAAATAAAATGCTCGTGTCTAATAACTGTCATCAACAAAAATGCAACCCGCATAACACCAAGGGGTACTAGCTCTTTGCCGCGCGCACCCGTCTCACCGACAACTTACTTTAACTCTTTTTACTTCACAACAAACGCCGTTGTTCTCCGTCTAAGGTATGGTTAGTCTGAGGGTGAAGACATCTATTTTAGGTAACTGCAATATCGGCAACTATTGGTTACTAGATTATTCCTATAGTTGTCATTTGTATGTATTTAAATTTTTTGTCGAATATCCAATTAATTTTTATTTGTGAAATAATTTCATATAAATAATGTCATCAAATAAAAAAAAAATTGTCGCGTAAAAAACTGCACTGCTACTGGTAAGTAAGTGATCATATAATAAATAATATTTAGATGAGGAATTCATAATATATTTTCAGGTTTAAAAAAATACGATTGAAACAGTTCAAATAAATATATAAATATATCATCACGCCTTCTACCCATTACTGGGTGTAGCACTCTGCCGAAGCAGATCTCGGTAAGTGATATATTTTGTGCGTGAAGTGCGGTTACCAGTCGTCAAATCACGGCCCTCAAAGATATTAGTGGTGGAGGAGCCACAAGGGTAGCTTTCGAAATTATGAAAATTGTTTGTCGCCTGTGGGAATCGAACCTCAAGATCCACAGGCCGACTTCATACCACTGGGCTAGCCACCCCATTATTGTTTGTTGTTTAAATAAATATAGAATAATAATAAAAATATCAACCTGCCTAAATACGCATACCGGGTTCCCTATATACAAGACTTTAATTAGACTTCCACTACTGAGATGGCGCAAAATACAATCCTACTGTGTAACATCAGTTTCTTATCTATAGTAGTATATAGAGATCTGTGCTTCTCGATCATTTTATTGTATAGTAATTCGCTTTACGGTATATGATGTGTCTTCAGCTTGGTAATAATTAACTAGGATTTGTAGAAAAAGGAGTTCATGTCATTTGTCCAACTCATACGTTTCCAATTACGAGCTCTTTCCGTCTATCTGATGAAAAGCATTTAGAGAAGTCGAGACTAGTTCAACTGTATTGTCGTCCTCAATTATTTATGCGCTGCTTGTGATGCCAGTTGACTGGGTGGTACTCGCTACACCATCTTCAGCCCCAGACTGTGTATCCTCATGAAGCTTCCGAGTAGGGCCAGCCTGATGCCCTACCACGTCTCGACTCTTGCTTTTTTTAACAGGAGCTTGCTGATACACACCTGTTATGCGGCTTACATAACAGACGGTTGGGTCCGTTGGATTCTCCTCTTGCTGGCTTGCTGTATAGGTATTGATCCCCTCCCCACACACCACTAGTAGGTGGACCGCAGGGGTTATTATTAATACTATTAAATATATAGATTTTAATTTATTTCTTTTTTTGTAGTTTTTTTTTTAATTTATGGCCGATTGTACCTACAGTAGTGTATCCGTTATTTTGGCAAAGTAGAAAATTTGATGCTCTCACCTTCTAAAACTACTCATAAGAAATTTAAAAAAAAGGTGATCCGACATTCCAGGTTTGTCAAATGAAATTAAAACGTGCCGCAAGAGCACTCAATATTTGAACGTAGTTTAAATGGGGAAATTGCTTTTTCTAATACTTTTAGGTATAACTTTTTATGATTTAGACCTAAAAATATTTCAAGATAAATGAAATAAGCTTTTAGGCAGACTAAAGTTCAAGTTATTTGGATAAAAATCAACGCTGTAGCGTCAATTTGAGTAATACGAAGTTTGATGCATAAAAATATATCATCACGCCTTCTACCCATTACTGGGTGTCGCACTCTGCTGAAGCAGATCTCGGTAAGTGATATATTTTGCGCGTGAAGTGCGGTTACCAGTCGTCAAATCACGGCCCCCAAACATGTTAGTGGTGGAGGAGCCACAGGGATAGCTTTTTCAAATTATGAAAATTTGTCGCCTGTGGGAATCGAACCAGGGACCTCAGGATCCACAGGCCGACTTCATACCACTGAGCTAGCCATAAAAACGACAAAAACGTTAATATAAGAATTTCGATTAATATTTCAGTTCTCACCCAAAAAATTTATTTTAAAATGTCAAAAACTAAGATCTCCAAACTAATTATTTAATATTTCTTGATAGACTGACGAGAGCAGCTTTCTGTGCTCATGGGAGAGTGCTTCGGAACTCATAAGCATATATTTTGGAAAAGTATTTCGGAGTATTTTGCAAGCTACGATTTTCTTCACATCAAAAAATAGTTTACATTTTGCTGAATCAATTAACTGTAGATTGTAAATATTTTTGGTTAGAAAGAAGTAAAATAAGTGTCAAAATTCCATGAACAAAAATAACAGATTTTAAAGTTATCAGCAAATATAACGATACCAGAAAAAGCACATTGGTTGAACCCATGGATATAGTTTAAAATAAAATATTTGAAGTAATTTCAAAAGACTTTTTTTCCTTCGATCGTATTACTTTGCCTACATTTTACTTTTTATCAGTTCAGCATATGTCTACGGTTATTACAACCATTTGAAGATAGTCAACTTGAATATCAGAATGTCGTTTTCAAATTATTGTTTGTGTTCCATAAATTTTTTAGTGCATTTTTAACTATGAAACCTAGAATTGTTGCATGAGTTATGTTCTGTTATGATATGTTATATTATGTAAACTCTGAATCCAGCTTAAGAGGCAAAGCAAAATAAACGTTTTAAGACAATTCTCAGAATGCCATGAAAAAATAAAACAATAATTATTTGTTTGTTATTTCTGACATATATGATAGATTTGACATTTCTTTTATTGTTTTAATTATTAGAATATGTGATTAGAAATAGGTAAACGGTTAATCTTGACAAAAACAAGTTTTTTTAAGTGGTGAATCGAAAGAATATAAAACTCGACAGAAATTTTTGCTTTGTTTTAAACAAGTCATGACTAAACATGATTATCCTGTTTGAGATGAAATTTTGAATAAAATAATAAAAATTACGGTTAACATTTAATAAATTTATAGTAAATTAAATGAAGAAGATAATTTGCTTTCGATTGGTGTCATTATAAATGGGGAACAGTATCTGCGACAAATATTTTCCCGTGTTAACGGTATATGTCCAGCTTTTAAGAATTCACCAGGAATAGAAAATGAACTAAAATACTCCACTTACATTTTGGGTTATGTTATACGTTCATAAAATACTCAGAAATAACTTATTGTAATTTTTTTCAGATTGAAAACCGTGAGAAATTAAAATGAAAACATATGTATATGGATTTCAGCCGATATACGAATATTGTTTTATTGAAAATTCATTTAATTTTTTACATAGCTAAATAATAAAATACCCGTACAATATTATGAATGTGTTTTAAAATTGTCCATAATATAAAGTATTTATTTACTAACATATATAAGGTGTCCAACAAAATTGGAATTACCATTGCATGCCGGATTACTTTACAGAAAAAGAATGTTGAGAATTATTTTCTGCATAGTCTATTCATTACATTTTAATTTATTAAAATAAAGTAAAATTTAAACATATTAAGTAAGTGAATAAACCAACGTCGAATACAAACGTAGATTGTTCACCTGTTAGAATAGTAATTTAAGTACCAAGAGGATCATGGACATCCACGGGCATTTTTCCAGGAGGGCGGGGGGGGGGGTTGTCTTTTTTTACATAACATAAATACAAATACACATAAATTAAATTTGTGAAATAAATTACTAGTCTTTGTTGTCTTGAATTGAAGAGGAAGGACAATCTTCGAATAACTCTTCCATAAATTGACACTTGACTTGAATTTATTATCTTTAAACTTATAATTAAATTTTTATTTTATATATATATATATATATATATATATATATATATATATATATATATATATATATATATATATATATATATATATATATATATATATATATACATGGTGGTGACCATGACTCTCGAACATAGGACTTTAACTTGTAAAATCATATTATTGTAATTTACTGCTTCCCTAATTATTTAAAACAAAAAAGCTTTAATTAAAAGTTTTAGGGCAAAAAATACGAAATTAATTTTGCATGCTCTGTCACGGCACTAATTAGTTCTGAAAATTGTCTCAAAACTATCGATAGCTATGAAATTGAAACAGAATTAAACAAATGTTCAATTTGTCAAATAAATTATTTATTTATTATTTCATTTATTTTGACAGATAAAACGCCAAACATTTGTTTAATTTTGTTTCAATGTCGCTCTCGATAGTTTTGAGACAATTTTCGTCAAATTCAAAAATAATTTGTGTCGTTACAGAATTTGAAAAATTAATTTTGTTTATTGGTTTAAATGCAGAATTTTAAGCTCTAAAACTTTTATTTCAAGCTTTTTTGTTTAAAATTTAAATTACAAAATTATAATTTTACATGTTAAAGTCCTATATTCGAGAGTCGTGGTTTCCACCCTAGTTAATAACCAGCGGGGGCCTGCGCTCCTCCTTGCCCTTCTTGCGGACGCCCATGAAGAAGATTAGGTAGATGATAATGTACAGAGGGCGACGGTATCCAGCCTGAGGGGTGGATGTCGCCCAAGATTATTATCATCTAGTAATGTCCGCAGTGCAAACAAAATTTTATGTAAAATTTGTTTTTTAATTCATAATAATTATGATTTTAATACTCCTTTCTACAGAAGACCAAAGTAGACCACTACGATCTTTTTTAATATGAGCAAAATAAATTGCGTTGGCAGTTATACCAACATTATAAAACATTAAAATTTACTTCGTGGTATGATTAAATCAGACATGTGTCGCTGCAGACGAAACCTTGTCAATACAAGAGGTAGGCAAAAATATCCGAAATCCGATCCGATCCGAAGTCGGATTCGGACCGGATCAGATCGGATAGGATCGATTTTTAAAAAAATTCTAAATCTTTTCGATTGCATTCGATTTCTAAATGTGCAATAAATCGATAGAATCGATCAAACTGATCAATCGCGATAAATATATTCCATTTCATGATCAGAGATCGATTTCTAAATTCAAAGATCGTCCAGCCCTAATCGCGAATATTTCAGTATTAGAATTTACTAACAGTTATTGCGTGTATCCGTATTGCAGTTAATAATAACGAGTAGATAGGTTAAATACTTATTTGTTTGTATTTCTATCGGTCATTGTCGTCGTTCGTCACCGCGATTAACTGCTCGCGCATCATCAGTCGCATTTCCTTGTAATTTGCCGAGAAATACGAGATCTGTTCAAGAAATACGCGGACTGTTTGAATTACGCGGCTCCACTTGGTTCCAGGGGAATCCGCTTGGTGTCACTAGGTTTGTACAGGTCAGCTGATGATAACGCCGTTCTTGATTGCAGATATCTTCATTTGTTGATTAGCTACGCGGTTTTTAGTGAAGTGCGATTTTTTTGTTTGTCGGATTTCTGAATGAATGACCTGAAGGAGCAATGACTTGCTGTGAAATTTTTTGTTAAACTTGGAAAATCTGCTATGAAGCGTACGG
This sequence comes from Pterostichus madidus, assembly GCA_911728475.2. Classification (NCBI taxonomy): domain Eukaryota; kingdom Metazoa; phylum Arthropoda; class Insecta; order Coleoptera; family Carabidae; genus Pterostichus; species Pterostichus madidus. Next base: position 13,357,657 of record OU452315.1, read on the forward strand.
CATGTTTCAAGTAGCATGAACGTTTTAAGGATGGTCGACTCTGACTATCAGGGAGCATGCTGAAGAGTGTGGGATATTAGTTGGATTTATGACATCGCTCTAGGACTCCTATTCTATAACTTTACACCGATTTTCGGTGATATTTTGATGACGTCATTTCATCAGTGAGAAACTGAAGGTGATATTTTTAGTAACTTTAGCTTGGTTATGTTTTCGGAAGGGTTTATTTATGTTGGTATTACATTTAAATTTTATTTACAAACACAAATAGCGACTTTGACACATGTGAATTTGCGAAAATGGAGGTTAAACGAGCGGAAAAAGTCAAGCTGAAAAATGTATTAATGGATTTTATGACCGACCACATGGATTTCGCCAGGGTAAAATTGTTGGGGCCAGAGGGAAGAATAACTAGTGGCAGATCAGCCTCTTTGTCGTAGGTTTCTACTATTCTCAACTGACCGTATATGGAAGCCATTTCTAATAAAATACAAATAAATGCATTAAAATGATAATTCAAAGTTAACTTGTTAATTGACATTGTTCAACACTTCAAATATTTTTAGTTTAATGCATAATTCGCATCATTTCATTTCAAATACCTAATATTTTTTACTTAGATATATTTTGAAATAATATATTTTACAAATGAAAATTATATGAACACTTCAGTAATCCAATACAATTCACACAAAATAAATTATCGAACTATCACATATACAATTTGTTAGCAGCTGCTCTAAACTCAAACGTCAGAATATCACCGGTGATAAAATATAATACCACCCTTCTAAGAGTGCGCTCCACTTGGCGCCCACAACGCCTGCAACGCTCAAAGATGCGTTCCACTTAAAGCCGCGGTCGCCACCGTTGCTTTTAAAAATGTCACGGATGACGTCTCTAACAACGACCGCGCTTCAACCACAACGCTCATTCTAACAGGGTGGGTCGGCGCGGTCGTTTACGCGCGCAATTATTCAAATGTCGCTTTAGACATTCAGCAAAAAGAGATAAAGATAAAGAGATAATTGTTTAATAAACAGTTTGCAATGTCAAGTTGGTTCTCAATTACCTAAAATGACTTTAAATTCATTATCTACGTAACTATTAATAACATCACCGTAATTTATAACTCGCGGCCGAAGTTTTCGCTTTCCCCTTTCATTCAAAGCTTCATCCCACTCTTCATCGGAGCTTGATGAGCTATCAGATTTATATCTATTTCTTCTCAACATTAATATGTCAAATGCAGCAGCAGCCATTTTTTATTCACAAGCCCGTTCTACGTTCCACTTGGGTTCTCGCCCGCGGCGTTTGCATGCTAGTGGAACGGCAAAATTCGCGGTCGTGGTCGCGAGCGTTGTGGGCGCCAAGTGGAACGCACTCTAAGAGGTGACATGTCTCTCACCAAGTGTGACGTCTTATAGCTTGTTTCGCAGTTAGTCCGAGAGAAGGCAGTCTGAAATATATCACCTAGTGACGCATATCACCGGTGATAACAGTTATAGAATAGGGGTCCAGTACATTCAGCACTCAGAACTCGTGAGTTTTTGGCCAAACACTACTGTTCTTCCCCCTCCCCTACTGACCTGACTTTGGCCCTTGTGATTTTTTCTTGTTCTCCAAATTCAAAATACCCTTGAAAGGAAGACCATTTGAGACGATTGTCGAGATTAAGGCAAGTGCGACGAAGGAGCTGCAGGACATTACAAAAGAAGCGTACCAGGACTATTTCAGCAAGTGGAAACACCGTTCGAATAAATGTGTGCGTTCGAGAGGAAAGTACTTTGAAGGGCACCCAGACATGTAACTACTAAATAAAGTAAATTTGGTTTTATGACGTCAGTCCGCGTATTTTTTGAACAGATCTCGTATTTTATTACATAGAAATACTTACCTTCACTATTTAATTAATAAATAAAAAAATATAGAAACTTCGCATTTATTAAAAAGGAGTTGGAAGCTTCAGAGGTCACGAGAGCTATTTAGACTCATTTTGGGGTCGCGGTTGAAAAACGTTTGAAAAATAAATAAAATAAATAAATATATCATCACGCCTTTTACCCATTACTGGGTGTGGCAGTCTGCCGAAGCAGATCTCGGTAAGTAATATATTTATGCGCGTATAATTTGAAAAAGCTATCCCTGTGGCTCCTCCACCACTAACATGTTTGGGGGCCGTGATTTGACGACTGGTAACCGCACTTCACGCGCAAAATATATCACTTACCGAGATCTGCTTCAGCAGAGTGCCACACCCAGTAATGGGTAGAAGGCGTGATGATATATTTATTTATATTTATAAGTGCGGTTACCAGTCGTCAAATCACGGCCCCCAAAGATGTTAGTGGCGGGGGGGCCACAGGGGTAATTTTTTAAATTGGTGAAAATGTTTGTCGGCTGTGAGGATCGAACCAGGGTTCTTAGGATCCACAGGCTGACTTCGTACCACTGTACCATTACCCCATACAAAAACACTGGTATAAATAAACTGTGGCGTTGAGGTGCCAATAATATTGTTTCTTTAATTAATTTATTTATGTTAAACGTAATTGCGTTAGGTTCTTTATTTTTTGATGTGATGGTGGAAAAATATGATATTTAGGAATTTACTCGTATTTTTGTGATAGCGAAGACAGACAAGCAAAATGAATCGTACAGAGAAATTATTAGTAACTTCCTTGTTACTAATATACGTATAATTAAAACAAAAAAAGAAAAAGTGTCAGAATATTGTGGTTAAGTCCAATACATAATAGTAATCCTTTTTTGACATTTTTCTTATCAGAGAATCTCCTTTGTCATAGAGATATTTTCTATTTTGAATCACATTAATTAACACATTTTTATAAAGAAACAATGTGTAACAAACAAATACCTAACGATACAACTATTAAAAAGTTAATTTTTGTAATTCATAAGTCAAAATATAGTTTAAAAATTATAATATTTATAGTTTTAATGTATACTCATTTTTTCATCTAAATAAGTTGATTCTCTGTTATAAAATACCGTCGCTAAAAGCTGTATTCCATTTGCCACTGGGTTCATTAAAATCAGTCCAAATAAATTAGACAATATGACTAAATGAACTGAATTAAGCCAATTGATGCATTTATTGGGGTGTATTACTTCAAAATAAATTTGAATCAGAAATTCTAGTACTGAAAATAAAGTCAGCGAAGTAATCCAGCAAATTAAATAAGTGATCTGGTTCAGTAATGTAAGTTAGATATGATCCAAATAGCAAATGGAATACGCCTCTTGTTATATAGATTATCACATTGGTTTCTAAAGAAAAATAATCGGTACACTGATCAAGTCTTCTAAAGCTGAATTTATAATGAAGTAACGTAAGAAGTAAAGTAAAATAAAGCAAAGTAAAACGTAACGCAAGAAAATTACTGATTTATATTGAGAAGCAGAATCTAATACAGTTAGCCAATCAGAGGTACGTCGCAATTTCTTTCCTTTTTCTTATAATTTTTCAACGACGTTGGACATATTCAGCTAAAAAATAAATACAAACCAAAATTTATTAATATAATAATATAACCTCAGAAAATTTCCTAATTCTTCCGACAAATGCTGTTTTTTCTTAAAAAAATTAAAATCTTTTGATTTATATCAAACAGAATTTTATTAGCCTCCAAAAATTGTATTATTTCTCTGTCCATTTCTGCAAAATTTAGATCAATCAAAATGTTTGACAGTGACAGCTGATATTTCACGATCGGTAATAGAGATTATAATGCGAAGTTTAAAACTCTGACTTCTGATTGACCAGCGGTAAGAAATGTTAGGTAAAGTAACGTAAAAAGATAAAAGTTGACCATCTCTTGCATTGCTTATGTTACATTACTGATTGCTTTACTTCAATATAAATGGTTCTACTTAAATCACAAGTTTTAACTTGTTGCCTTACTCACTACTTATGCGTAGCTTCTTGAGGTACTTCATTATAAATCCAGCTTTATGTAAAAATTTCAGTTCTAATTAATTTTTTTTGTAAATGACAGTGTCAATGTTTTTCCTAATTTTCGTAAGTCTAATTTTGCATACAATAATTATAAAAAAACAAAATATATATATATCATCATGCCTTCTACCCATTACTGGGTGTGGCACTCTGCCGAAGCAGATCTCGGTAAGTGATATATTTTGCGCGTGAAGTGCGGTTACCAGTCGTCAAATCACGGCCCCCAAAGATGTGAGTGGTGGAAAAGCCACAGGGGTAGTTTTTGAAATTATGAAAATTGTTTGTCGCCTGTAGGAATCGGACCAGGGTTCTCTGGATCCACAGGCCGACTTGATACCACTGAGTTAGCCACCCCATACTGTAATTATGATAATAATATATGGGATTGTGTATAAATAGACCTATGCATTTCCTTCAAAATAAATATTGGTTAAATTATTTTTCAAAAAAGCGCCTTATGTGATCAAGTTTAGCATTCAGTGTTCCCCAGTTTTGTTTTTTTTTAATTTTCCAGGTATAATTGAGATATCTTACTAATAAGAGATGGCGCTGAAACCCAAATGACAAAAGTTGAAGAAAGGAGCACTTTCGTTTTATTTCCATAAGATGAACAATGCAAGCTGTTGTATTTCTTTGTTTTATTCTTAAATTTTCAGTATTTTCTAAGGTTTTATTAAAATTTAGGTAGACTATAGTTCAGTGTTTGTTGTTGTGTAAGGTTTAGTAGTACATTAAATTTATTTATTAAGTTTAAATACGTATTTTTTTAACTAGTTAAGTTTTCTTTATAGTATATATTAATTTGTTATATTTCGGTATTTTATAAATCTATAAATGCAATGACAACATATTGTTAAGTAAATTTATTAGCGCAAAGCTTTTGGCGCTTTTCATTTCCTAGGAGTGGTGTAAATGCTTTTAAATCTGACAGATGAATGACATACAACCTTAAAATTATTAGTGTAAAATATTGCTTTTAATTAATAATCTTTTATCGTTTCTCTAGGTGATGGGACTAAAAAGAATATGCTATAATCAGACAAAATTGACAACATTCATAATTGTGAAAAAATATTGATTAATTGTCAAAAAAAAAAGAAATTTTAATTATTTGTGTTATGAGAAGCACTACAAATACAATTGGTAAAAACCGTGAAGTTATATTTTATTTTAAATCTAATGGAAACGAGACTGATGCTGTTTTAACATTTTATTTTGATTCCAAACCTATTTACTTATCACTTTTATCGCATGAAAATGTCAAATCCAAATGTCACTTTGCCGCTTATGCGCGACAAAACAGAAAAACGCTAGCTCTTCGAATTTTTAACTTTAAATGAAACGTCAAAAGAAATACAGTTGTGTCCGCTGTGGTGTATAGTAATTTGTGGATGTATTGAAATATATTTTAAATCAAATCTTACAAGTAGTATGAGATTATACGAGGTATGGCTATTAAATAACGAGACTGATGCTGTTTTAACATTTTATTTTGATTTCAAACCTATTTACTTATTATCACCTTCAATATACACCCCTCCTCTATTCCTACAATGCTCCATGCGAATCTTCCATTGTTCGAAACAGTGCTGGAAATTTTCTTCGGTCAGCTCCTTCAGAACGCATGCCGATTTTTCTTTCAAAGCTTGTTGCTATTAAGGCAAATTTCACCTCAGGAAACAGATATAAATCGCACGGTGCAAGATCTGGCGAATAAGGAGAATGGTCCCACACTGGGATGCTGTACTTGGCTAGAAATCTCTTGACAGACATAGCGTAATGAGCCAGCGCATTGTTTTGATGGAGAAACCATGACTTGTCCTTCCACAATTCGGGTAATTTTTTCAATAAATTATAAGTTTCAGTAGCAGTTTTGCCAAGTTTCATGTGAAATTTCACAACAATTCGTTGCTCTAATGTTGCACTTAACATTTTTTTGGCGAAACAAAAAAAACAACTCTAATTAGAACGAATTCTATACGGATTTGTTTACAGAAGCGAGAGGTACTGCATTCGAAAGAGAAAGCTTCACGCTAAAAAACTGACGGTCGCTTGTGTTTGGCGCATGCGTACTTCGTCTGTAGCAACGTCAGTCTCGTTATTTTATAGCCATACCTTGTATATAAAATTACTTTGATAGAAAAAGAACACGTTTTATATTGCCTGCTATCGCACTCGTCCTTTGTAAAACTTGCTGCAGAGCGGCTCGTTTTCCAAATTTTAACTCGTGCGATAGCATATTACCACAATAAAACTAGTTCTTTAATATACTATTAAACAATCGACAAAAAATGTGTTCTACACAGCAAAAAAGCATTGGCTAGATTCATAGTTGCTGCTGCGTCTCACCTATGAAACTCTAGCTTCGGCATAAATCTGTTACTTGTTTTAACAAATAACTATTATTGTAAAGTATTGTAACTATGTTATTGAAAATTTTAGTACCAAATAAATAAAATTACAATTTTTACTTAACATCTTTTCCTGTATAGTAAGGCAACCTATGGTTGCAGAGAAATTTATTATATTACCTCTTTAAGGTTTAATTTTCGTGGATATCCTGTATATAGTTCGATTTGTATTTACGTACAAATTAAAGACTTAATTAGTAGGTAGTTTGTCTTATTTTCCTTTTTACCTAAATTTTTTATTCTTAAGGAAACATCCAAATGGCAACATTAAATATTAAATAAAACCAATACGCCCTAAGGAAAATATTACCAAATTATTTATTCTCAGAATCATTATAAAAGGAAGAAAATAATTCCACATTTGTAAGAATACAAGAACGATATTACACAATAATGCTGTTCAAAAAATACATCGAGAATTCCAATATGGAAGAATTCATAAAAGTTCCAAAATTCTTCTTGTCCTTACTTGGAGTTTGGCCGCTGGGGGAAACAAAATTAGCTTGGGTTTACTACCTACATTCATTTGTTTGTGCATACATTGTTGCAATTTTATTCCTGGCATCTTTGTTATTTGATATGTACAGCAAATTGGGTGATCTTGCAGAAGCCGCAGATGCTTTATATTATTGTATAACTCAACTGGGTTACGTCATTAAATTCATTATATTTTCATTCAAAGGAAAACAGTTTCTCGGGGTTCTAGATGATATTGAGAATCCTTTGTTTTTTCAACACCGTTTCGAGCAAGAAAAACATCTGAAGTACTGGTCTAAAGTCTTTAACATTTACAGCTACACGTTCTTGTCTTGTTGTTTTACTTGTTTGTTGTTCTACGCTCTTTTTCCACTGATTGATTCCGACGAGGAGCATATTTTACCAATGGAAGGTTGGTTTCCTTTCGATGTACGATATAACCTCGTTAATCGAACCATTGTCTATGTATTCCAACTGTTTTCGTTGATGTCTGCAATTATGATAAACGCAAGTTTGGACATTTTACCCGCCGCTTTAATGAATATCAGTTGCGCACAGTTGGAAATACTTAAAGACAATTTGGAAACAGCTACTTTGAGAGCAGAAAAAATAACGGAATTATCACATCAAAAGAAGGAAGCCAAAGAAAAATTATTTGGAAATAATGATTGCAATTTGTTGACCCAGGAAGAAGATGATTTTGTTTCTGAAACGTTGTGTAGATGTGTCATTCATCACCAAGCCATAATAAAGTAAGATTCTAATATTGAATTAATCCGTTTTTGCCCGTATTAAATATTTTAATCATTGTTATTTTTTTCTTTCGAAATATTTAGGGTAAGGTTGCTCAAGTCGTATCCCTTAAGAAATAAACCGTATAAAACTTAGGATTTATCAAATACATAAATAGAAATTAAATGTGTTATTCAACACTTTGCTAATATTGGTATTATGTATTATAACGAAATTAGATGATCTATATACTATCACGTAAAAAAAACTAAATCTTTAAAAACTTACATCGGTACGACTAAAGCAACCGGTTTCCTAAGTCGTATTACCTATAGCCTAAGTCGTACCTAACAGTTCAATTAAGTAACAATAATAATGAAACGTATTTTTTATTAATATGATTACAGATACAATTTGTACAAACATTACATACAATCATTACATACAAATCTTTTTGTTCTCTTGTCAACTCTAGCGCATACATCGAAGGGTTGTTGATTTCCACCGAAGTTTGAATTTCTGAACGTTCAAACATTTGAATGTTTTGAACTTCGTCAGAAAAACATCGACGCTTCGAATTTTTGAATTTTTTTAAGCTTCGAATTTACGAATTTTCTAATTCTAGAATTTTTTGCCACTGAATTAACGCCATCTGCCACCTCCAAACACGCTCACACATAATTCGCGAAAAGTCAGCCACGAATTAAATAATAAACTCGGCGAAGTATTCTGCAAAAACTCTCCAAGCTTTGGCGTCTTAATTAAGACATCTATTCTCTTACTGCCCATCTAAATGCTACGGACTTTTAGTAAAACATTTTAAAAAGACAATAAAAAGGATACAAAAACGCCTTAATTAAAACGTTTTTGACAGTGTAGCGAAATTTTAAGTCTAAATTGAATTAATTTGTCAAATAATAATAATTAATAATAATTACTTACGAATTAATACAAAACTTAGCAAATGAATTTATTCTGAAAATAATTCATTTCAACAAACCGTGTTCACGTTATGATCCAGATTCACAATTAGAATAATTCGAAAATTCGGAATATTACAAAATTCGGAATATTCCAAAATTCGAAAGTTCGAATCTAAATTCGAAGGTTCAATAAATCCGAACAATCGAAGTCTCGAATATTCATAAAATCAACAACCCTAATACATCGTGCACCAATGAGTTGCATTTCAAGCATTTAATCATGTTTTCCGCCCGATCTTCTCCACAAATAAAAGAAAACCAATCGCTTTTCTTCTTTTTAATTTTTGATGCCATTTCATGTTTATTAATTACTGCGTTTCTTTTATTTGTCGCATTTTTTATGTTTTCTTTATTCGGCGTTGACGTAATTCCGACTGACAAGGTAGAGCATCCATGGAACCTTTTGCTTTGGTTTATTATTGGAATAAGAGCTAAAATATTGAATTGCAGTTTTCTTTGGTCTACAGACGTGCCCGTTTTTTCCTCATGGATTTCTTTACTTTCATGTGTAACCACTGCAGAAAGCAATTTCTTAAGTCGTACCAGTACGATTTAGGAATCTTACGGGTACGACTTAAGACACGGCGCACTAAAATTTAAAACTAAACATATAGTTAGAGAGCTAGGGTGCAAAATGATGTCTCATTTATTCCAGTGACAGAAATGGATTTTTTAATAGATTATGTCATAAAAAACATAAAAAAAGAAAATTAGATTTGGGAACGGGTGGAAACTATAGATGGCGCCGATGTGAGTGCATCGATTTTAAGAGTAGTTGTTGGCATATTTTTACAGACTAATTTTCAGTTTAAATGATAGACTTTGGTATAATTAAGTAATAAAAATGATAGACAGAAGTTTTGGCCGGTGACGCTTGTGCGACAAAACCGGTCAAAGTAAGCAATTTTTATGGTGTCGCGTGACATATTACTACTTGTTCACGACGAATACATGACAAAAAATTATTGACAGAAATTATTGTTTATTGCTCATTGGTGACAGAAACTCTGAAAGTAGACTGGTGTAGAAATCAACAACTATCCTTAAAATCGGCGAATTCACACCGACGCCATCTATAGTTTCCACCCGTTTCCAAATCTAATTTTCTTTTTTCTTTTTTATTATGACATAATCTATTAAAAAAAACCATTTCTGTCACTGGAATAAATGAGACATCATTTTGCACCCTATCTCTATATACTTACTATCTATATACCGCTGATACTCGTATTTTACAATAGAAAGTAGCATCTGCTATGAAGGGAGATAGATGTATACATCCATCTCTCTAATAGAGTTTCGTCCTCCTAATGAGCAGACGTGTTTTCATAAGTGACCTAAAGAAATATATCGAAAGGGGCATAAACTAATTAGACACAAGTGCGTCCTCAAATATTTGCTTAGGGGGCACAAATATAAAATAAATTATATCTTCTGGTTATGAAATAAATTTTAAATTAACAATCAGCAAATATTTTAAAATACATTCAGGTTTTATTAAATTGTAAACAAAATCGTATTTTTGAATGTCAAATGACAAATAGTAAATAAAAACTGCTGCGATTTTGTTCAGTTTTACGGTTTCATAATGTTACACAAACATACAGAACCGCACTGCAAGGACGGTAGGAATAACAAAAATTAAAACTTGAAATAACAACAAAATATTTATTGGTTTTTATATAGGACCAATTTAGAGTACATTGTTCGTATATAAGACCACACAAACAACAACTCGGTTTGTTAAAACTCAAAAAGAAAACTATAACTGCTCGTAACGAAGTACAGCAACAGAATGACAAAGAGATAACGCTGTCCGTATAACCACGTGGCTGTAGCCAATCTTGTTGCAGAAATTTGAGCATGCGTATTTACTACAATATATTCTGTTAGAGAAATATATATATATATATATATATATATATATATATATATATATATATATATATATATATATATATATATATATATAATGGCCGTGATTTGTTGGCTGGTAACCGCAAGTATTTTTATTATTACAGAACGGATTATATTCTGTAAAAAAGTGTCAAAATATTAACACAATACGCATTAAAAAAATCATCAAAATATGCATAATATGTGCAGAACCGGCTTAACGGGGAGGTTTTTGGAGTTTATAGCCCCCGTCGGTAGATACGTAAAGAGTGGTACACCGAGCACATAAATAAATATATCATGACGCTTTTTACCCATTACTGGATGTGGCATTCTTATGGAGCAGATCTCGGTAAGTGATATATTTATGCACGTGCGTATTTATGAAGTGCGGTTACCAGCCAACAAATCACGGCCATTATCCCAGTATATATATACATATATATATATATATATATATATATATATATATATATATATATATATATATATATATATATATATATATATATATATATATATATATATATATATATATATATATATACATATATATATATATATATATATATATATATATATATATATATATATATATATATATCTCCCTTCATAGCGGACGTTAAAAATACAGAATCAGCAGTATATATGTGTAGATAGTAGGTATATACCTAGCTCTAATGACGTATAATACTAGACGAATAATGCCGTATTCAAGTCAATGCAGTGTTGTGAGGCAAAAAAGGATGGAATAACTTGTTGGTGAGGCGGGTGCGCGGCAAGGAGCGAGTATCCTTTGATGTTATGCAAGTTGCGAACATTTGTGTAGTTATTTTTATATTCAATTACTTACTTTTCATACATCAAAGTATAGGTTAGTTTTTGATATATTAAGTGTTTTGTATACGCACTTTTGTATTTAAATAAATAAAATGCTCGCGTCTGATAACTGTCATCAACATAAATGCAACCTGCATAACATCAACTTGTATTCGCGCCTTGCCGCGCACCCGCCACACCCACCAGATATTCTATCCCCTTCTGCTTCACAACAAACGCCGTTGTTATCCGTCTAGTTATGTTTTGTCTGAGCCCAGCTCTCTAACTAATAACCTAACATTGAATAAAATTAATACGATTCCGTTTCGTATTGAATTTATATATAATAAGAAACATAATTTTATCAATAATTTACTTGCAAGGTTAACTATCAAACATATTCAAAAAATTATAAGAAAGTTGAAATAAACTTACTTGATGACAAAATTTACAACGTGGCTAGTTTACGTCAGATAATAACATGTCATGCAACTTAGTTGACTCAGATGTCTATTTGGCTGCCGACGTACGTGCTGTTGTCGCCGTAGTTTGTTCAAAATGCATGTGGTACGTCTTAAGCACTGGTACGACTTGCGCAATCTTACCCTATAAGCAGCAACCATACGTAAAAAATATAATAAATTAAAATTTACTGTCTTGGCTTTTCTATCCAACGAACTAAACATTACTGAACATGTTCGAATGGGTAATATAAGTTTTTGATAATTATATAAATGGAAATCTTTGTGTAAGTTTCTTGTTCCACTATTGGAACACCGGAAGAAAACGGATTAAAATTAAACATGAAATGCAGGCTCCAAACTCAAAGCCGGTTTAACCCATATACTAGTAATATCATATACTTACTATCTACCGTATTTTTCAGACTATAATACGCACCGGACGATAAGACGCACTTCAAATTTGTAACATGATTTTTAGAAAAATATATTTTAATGTTAGTGTCGGATGATAATTTTGATTTATTGTTAACATAACTCGTACTAGCAATATTCAGTTCATCTTCACTCTCGGTACTATCAGTCGTCTCGTTAATGTCACCGTTCGTATTACTTTCGTCTGAACTATTGTTGTCACTCCTTTCAAAAACTGAGTCATCTACAGTACCATCTATAGCATTACTTATTCCGCATTTTTTAAATGACTTTGTAATCGTCTCTTCTTTCACAGCTTCCCATGAATTTTCCATCCAGGTACAAAGTTCTGAAATTGTTGGTCGTTTCATACGTCCTGTTGCGGAGACATCTTGATTTGGCACCGCGCCATCCATTTATTCCACTCTTCTCGCATACAAATTTTAAATGAATTTAGAGACGATTTATTGAAAAAAAATATTTTAATATTACCTTCGGACCATAAGACGCACCCAAAATTTGAGTCCATTTTTCTGTGTAAAAAGGTGCGTCTTATAGTCCGAAAATTACGGTATATACAGCTGATTCTGAATTTCCCACGTCCGCTATGAAGGGAGACAAATATATATTTCCATCTCTCTAATAGAATTTGGCTTAGTAAATGCGCAAGCTCAAATTGCTGCAATAAGATTGACTACAGTCGTTGTCAAGTAAGAATGCCAAAGGAATGAAATTGTATTTATTCCACTGGTCTATTGCAGTCAGTATTGGTCGGCAGAGCGGTTCATGTATTACGTATAACACTAATAGTAAAATCTTTCTAATCGCAGTGCAGATTTATACAGATTCCGCAAGCATTTTACAGCGTGGTATATTTTAGTGTCCATGACTGTATAGCCATTGGCGGACGTTCAGTGTTGCCAACTAACGTCAACAAAATCTCTAGATTGCATTTAAAATGTCTCTAGAATATCTCTAGAATATAATTTTTAAAAACCTCCAAATATCTCTAATAAAAAATAAAAATTCGCCAGAATATCTCTAGATTATATATTTTTTTTAAATTTCATATATTTATAGCAAGACTAATATATAAATTTACAATATCACGTAACTTTACAATCAGTCTGCATATCAAGTACCTACTATAAGGTGAAAAAAATATACTGTACTAAGCAGGTGTATGTCTGTACAAGATAAAAAATAAAAATAAATTCAAACTGGCATTATGTATTTGACGTTTTACCTCAACAAGTCAACAACTTGGAACTTGAAACGAAGTTAGGTTATTAGTTAGAATCACGGAATACCAACAGAAAAATATTCCTGTTTGAATGATTTAAATAATATATTGTATTCGTACAAAATCACAGTTTGTCGTTAGTAATGTTTCTAAAACTCTAGATTTGCGACAGGTCGCAAATTCTTTTAAAAAGTCGCGTTACGACAGTTAATTTCTCTAGATTTAGCGTCAAAATCTCCAAATTGGCAACACTGCGGACGTTCCAAACAAGCGGTTTTCTGTTCGTCACGTGGTTGGTGGTTATACCGATAATGTTATCTCTTTGTCATGCTGTTGCTGTACCTCGTTGCGAGTAGTAATAGTTTTTTAGAAACAATATTTAAGTACGCACTTGTATCTAATTATTTTATGTCCCTTTCGATATATTTCTTTAAGATACTCATAGAAACACGTCTGCGCATTACGAGGACGAAATTCTATTAGTGAGATGGATGTATACATCTATCTCCCTTCATAGCGGATGCTAGTTTCAATTGTAAAATACGAGTATCAGCAGCATATAGATGGTAAGTATATGAGTAATATATTGCTAATGACCCTTGATTTGGCAGTGTTCCTACAAAGCTAGATAGAAATATCATTTATAGCTATATTCCATTTGCCACTTGGTTCACTTAAATCAGTTCAGATAAATTTGACACATGACTAAATGATCTGAATTAAACAAACTAATGCACATATTGGGATGAATTACTTCAAAGTAAATTAGAATCTATAATTCTAAAACTGGAAATACAGTCAGTGAAGTAATCCAGCGAAATAAATAAGTGATCTGGTTCAGTAAATGTAAATTAGATCTGATCCTAATGACAAATGGAATACGTCTATTGCTGGGTTTCATGAAAACTATTCAATAAATTGTTTATTGACTCTATAGTTACTGGTTCTATAAAGTTAATGGATCGCTAAAATTCAAACAGTTGCATGAAAAAAATATTGAGATCTTTAGTTATTGAAATGTTTGTCTAGCAACAGTATCACTGTAACTGTCATTGTCACTGAGTTGTCATTATCGATAAATGTAAGTACGAATCAATTAAAAATGGGTAAAAGGAATGGAAGCCGAAATTATACGAAAAAAAAAGACAAATTTAGCTGGAAATAATTCAAAACTATATAAATGTAATTGAAAACAAAAAATCGACGGTACGACAATTAAATTGGAAGCTTGGGAACAGATACGACTGAAATCTCTACTCAAGGCAGCAATGTTCCTACTGACTTGTCTAATAATCCGGCAAATAGTCGATTATGTATATTTATTTATATGATCGCCCAATGTAGTTTGAACCGCTCCAGTTGTATAATAACATAGTTATTAATAATTGCGTGCTTGTTGATAGATGTATACTACACTTTGGTCTTTTTTTCGAAATCTGGCCCTACTATATAAAATATTAGCATAAAAAGTTTGTATTAAATCTAAATCTTTGTTTAAACTCTATCAAAATATTCTAATGGATCTGATCTGTCACACAACATTCGGGGTCTTGAAAGAAGTTTTATAAAAATAATTTCTTCGTCCGAGAACGATGATAACGAAGACATAAATCTAGTAAAATATATTTTATCCATCTCCTAGTACAATATATGTAGGTTTCATTACTTGTTATTTAATTTAAAATTAAAAATTTACTTCAATAGACCATTTTAAAAATTCATTATGCATGTGCAAACGTTAGACGGAGATAAAAAAAGTTAGTGCCGTATACTCATCTTTGTTTATGATTTGACAAGTGACAGTTCGATTATTTTTGTTGGTTAGCATTTGTTTCTTCATTTGTAGGTCTGAAAACAGTCATTCATTAAAATGATATGACGTTCATGCAACGATTTTTTGAAACCTAGGGAACCGTTAGTTGCTATTGAACCGATAAATACTTTCATGCAACCCAGCATCAATCTCACAAACTGGTAATAATAGGTTTTAATTTATTTTGGCAGTATAAACTTGTTTATCCACAACTCATATGTAATAGAGACATTATTACACTGATTTCAGTTGAATTATAAAAAATATATATATATATATATATCATCACGCCTTCTACCCATTACTGGGTGTGGCACTCTGCTAAAGCAGTCGTCAAATCACGGTCCCCAAACATGTTAGTGGTGGAGGAGCCACAGGGATAGCTTTTTCAAATTATGAAAATTTATCGCCTGTGGGAATCGAACCAGGGACCTCAGGATCCACAGGCCGACTTCATACCACTGAGCTACGCTATCCCATAAAATTATATGGCTCATAAAACACTGTAAACAACTTGTTACTTAGCAACCACTTCATGATCTACCGTATTTTAAGAAACTTAAGCTGTATTCCATTTGTCACTTGGTTCACTTAAAGCAGTTCAGATAAATTTGACACATGACTAAATGAACTGAATTAAACAAATTGATGTACTTCTGGGGGTAAATTACTTCAAAGTAAATTAGAATCTGTAATTCTAGTACTGGAAATAAAGTCAGCGAAGTAATCCAGCGAAATTAATAAGTAATCTGGTTCAGTAAATGTAAGTTAGATCTGATCCAAATGGCAAATGGAATACGCCTTATGTATAACCGTTACGACCAATCATCTTGGATACCTATAACTATAAGTTGTGGATAAAATTTTGTATTACACTTGTGTTTTATTGGTATATAAAACACTTGTATAATAAATAACTATTATTAGCCCTTAAAGCGGACGAAATTTAGCTATTATAGTCCTAAGACGTATAAAGTTGCCAAGTAACAGTTATTCAAATGAATTAAAATCGTGATTTATGGATAAATGTCAGACAACACAATAAATTCGTATTATTTTTTGTAAAACTCTTTTAACTCTTGCGGTACTAACATAACCTGTGCAGACTCAATTTCATCCAATATATCTTTGAAATTGTTACTGATATCTTCCATTTTTATTTGAAAATAAATTAAATTTGTTTCTAAACAAATAATACTAGCTACACCAACAATCTACGTACATGTGAGAATGTCTATGCATGTACGTAGATTGTTGGTGCATAAAAGTAAAATAGAAGTTCTATTTTACTTTTATGCATTTTGCTCTCGTTCAAAACTAACAGTATAAAAAAAGTATATATTTTTAACCACACTTTTTATACGGAATTGTCAATGATCTGTCAGTATATTATTTTTTATAACAAGACGTACGAGTATTAGTAAACAAAATGCTTAAATATAACATAAAAATGCCACGGTAAATTATTCTGATCTTAGAATATCGAAATTTCGATCATCTGTAAAATATATAAATATATAAATATATCATCACGCCTTCTACCCATTGCTGGGTGTGGCACTCTGCTAAAGCAGATCTCGGTAAGTGATATATTTTGCGCGTGAAGTGCGGTTACCAGTCGTCAAATCACGGCCCCCAAACATGTTAGTGGTGGAGGAGCCACAGGGATAGCTTTTTCAAATTATGAAAATTTGTCGCCTGTGGGAATCGAACCAGGGACCTCAGGATCCACAGGCCGACTTCATACCACTGTGCTAGCCATCCCATAAAATAACGATGAAAAATATAAATATTATTAACAGATAATGATACAGTAACAGAATATAGGGGCTTGTTTGTGTCAAGATTTTTGCAAACCTACCCGTCGGATCTTCACAGCATGAGGTTTCTCAAGCGGATTATAGGGGTGGAAAACTTGGGCTGTATTTAAATATTTTCGCTTCACGCCACGATTGGCACATTTTAAGAATATTTTGACTTGCTAACGGGTAAAAGATTGAAGCTTGAATGACTTCTACAAAATTTAACCGCTATTTATATTTAAGGGTAGATATATCCAACGCACAGATTAACTGTAAAGCGGAATTTATAGTTTACATAGCATAACATAGCACAGCATAACATAATATGAGAGGTTTTTAAGGATTTTACATCACATAAATACAAACACACATAACAAATAGGCCAAACAATATTTAAATTTGTTAATTAAATTACTAGTCCTCATCGTCTGGATTTGAATTGAAGAGGATGGACAATCTTCGAATAACTCTTCCATAAATTGATACCATTTCTTCAATAAATTTCGATTTAGCAGTTTTACCATTATTTTCTAATATTTTGTGTCTATGTATACTTAACAAACTTAGATTACTCAATCGTTATGATAGGGAACATGTCGCTAGCTTGCCATAAGAATACTGCTGGAAATTTAGTTTCAGCTTGAATTTATTATCTTTAAACTTATAATTTAATTTTTATTTAATTTATATATACATATACAGGGTGGTGACTGCGACTCTCGAACATGGGACTTTAATATGTAAAATCATACTGTTTTAATTTCCTGCTTCCCTGATTACTTAAAATTTAGGACATAAAATTCGAAATTAATTTTGCATGCTTTGTAAAGGCACAAATTAGATCTGAAAATGACTAAAATTGTCTCAAAACTATCAATAGCTATGAAATTGAGACAAAATTAAACAAATGTTTGACGTTCAATCAGTCAAAACTGTCAAAATAAATTAAATAATAAATAAAGGATTTATTTTGACAGACAAAATGTCAAACGTTTATTTAATTTTGTTTAAACTTCATGTCTGTCGACAGTTTTGAGGCAATTTTAGACATTTTCAAATATAATTTGTGTCGTTACAAAGTATGCAAAATTAATTTTGTTTATTGGTTCAAATGCAGAATTTGATGCCTTAAAACTTTTAATTTAAGCTTTTTTGCTTAAAATATTTAGGGAAGCAGGAAATTACAAAATTATAATTTTACATGTTAAAATCTCAAGTTCGAGTGTCGTGGTCATCACTCTAGTTAATAACCCAGGAGAAGGCGTCCGCCCCTCCTTGCCACCCTGTGGACGACCATGAAATGAAGATATCTGCAATCGGGAAACGGCATTATAATCAGTTGATCTGTACAAACCTAACGACCCCAAAGAGATTCCCCTGGAACCAACTGAAGCCGCGCAATTTAAACAGTCCTCGATTTTTTGAACAGACCTCGTATTTATCAATACCGCCTCGTATTATTTCTACTGCTAGGGGTTTATCAACTCATTAGGAGCTTGATATAAAATATATCTAGGTACACTCTGTGAAACTAAACATGTAAGTTCAGATTGTGATAGAAGCTGTTAGAAACGGTAAAAGGCATTCATATTTAATTTTTAAAATGAATAAATTATTTATAATTTCTTAAACTTGTGCTACTCTAAAACGAGTGTTAATACCCTAATCATGGTTTTGCATAGATTTTTTTTCGGATTTCTATGATTGGTTCAAACAATATTTCTGTTAACAACACAAGAAATCAATACAATAACAATTTTTGTAAAATTTACTTCTTCTAGCATGATGTTTCACCGTAATGAATTTTTTTTGCAGATTTCTATCTATTGTTGAAGCGATGTTCAATTTGGCAATGTTTGTACAGTTTTTGGAATCTAGTGTCACCATCTGTATAACTGGTTTGCAGCTTATTGTGGTAACTATAATAGTATTAAGAAGCTAACCTCAATTTATTAACTTTCTTTGTGTTTGTTTCGTAAAAGAATTTGATCGACAAATTGAATGCCAAATAAAAAAACTATTAAAAATTATCACCAAAATGTCGAACAAAAAATGTTACATAAATGTCGCGTATACGATAACAACCATTGACAGAAAATAAACAATTTTCATTTTTAATGTTCTGCAATGTTGAAAACTAGTAAAATTAAATTCTTTAAATGATAAATTTATTGCGGCGACTGTAGAAAAAAAACAACAACTTCTCAATCGACAATGTACAGAATGATCAAAAAGAATTATTTCAATTGGCAATACAATTCCGGAGATCTTTTTATTCCACAGTTGGCACAACGCCAGGTAAAGGCGGAAATGCTATTAGACATGTCTAATAAATACAAATAGGGTATGTCAGGAGTCTGACCAAGGAATTATAAGGAGAGAGCGATACCAATTAGCAATAGGCGCGGGGATTGTCTCCAGGTGGGAGGAGGGAGAATAGCATGGCGGCCATCTTGTTGTGACCATATTTTACACAACGAAGATACGTAAACGATTGGAAACAGATGAAAAATAAGAATCTAATAATAATAACAAAAAAATTACATATTTTATTTCAATATTAAATAAAGATACAAATCAAAAACCCTTAAATAAGGTTAATATATTATAGGAATGTCTAATTGACTCACTTTTGTCATTAGATATTTTAGCATGAAGTCTTATTTTAAAATAAAAATTTGTTACTGATTTTATTCACAATATTTGATGATTATCTAAGAAATTCTGATTATTAGTATGTTCCTTTAAATTATCAAACAAATTAATATCTCCATATCTCATTAAAAATAATACTTTTTTTACATGGTGAAATAACATGATATGACGGAAAAATTAAACCACCTCTTGATTTTTGTAATATTACGCTATAAGTTTCGAAATCTGGTTCTTCTACTACATCAACACATTCTTCACATTTAATAGCTTTTTAAAAAAGATTTTACAATCAAGTAAAAATATATTTAGGAAATATTGCAAAAATCGTGTAAAAGTTTTATCGAAGTCAGCTTCTTTAAAATGTTGTGAATACAATCTACTTGATTCTGTGGGAGACTAGTTTTCCTAACGAATAGTTTACTCCCATTCTTCTCTAGTCTTTGTATCTTTTGGAAATCTGAAGATAATATATTAGTGATAAGTATCTTATGTTATAGTTAAATTGAATAGTAATATTACCTATGAAAAGCTATTTTGGTGCCAGAAGATTCAACAGTCAGTTGTTCTTTCGATTTATTCGAAGAACGATTTTTACATCCGAATGATACAAACGCCGGTATGTTTTTTTTATAACTGCACCGATTACTGAAGTGTTAATGATAAAATAGAAACTATAATTATTAATAATAAACACGCGAGAAGTTAATTTTGTAAATATAAATCTCAATATACACACAATAATCCATAAACAATGTCTATAAAGTCACACAAATATAACTACAAAACTAACAATAAAGCCAAGCATCTTCATTATTATAAAAATAAATACACGCAATAACAAAACAAAACTTGTCTTTTAACCAATTTTTCTGCATTGAAAACTCTGTAAAACAACAAAAAATTTCACGTAAGCACCACAAGAACCATGTGACAAACACATGTTTTGGTCACAACAAGATGGCGTCACTTGAAGGTTGGGGACAAGGTGAAACATATATGCTGTCTCCTTATAACTCCTTGGCGGAAATGCTATTTGACATTTCTAATAAATACAAATAGGTTATGTCAGGAGTCTGACAGTTAATAGGATTTTGACTTGTAATAGAAATACTTTAGAAATAAATGTACTCAAATTTAAATTCAAATTTCAAAATGTCACTATCAACAACAGGAAATGATTTTATGTATCAGGCATATCAATTTCAAGTAGTTTTTTTTATTGCCAACTGTAACAATTCCTTTTGATCACTCTGTAGTAATTTGCGCTCTCAATACACAATTTGCTATTATAAAATTTATACTATGATTTCTATGAGATATTTTTATTTATTTATCGAGAACTGCACGTGGAATGCTCGATTCTAAATATCACAATTTTTAGGTTCAAGGAAATTTATTAAGTTTCATGGTAACTATAACATATTTTTTTGCAAAACTCTTCGAAATTTCTTGTTACTGTTGGAGCGGTCATCTGGTTACAGTCTTGGTAAATATCAGTAAAGATTATCCTCTCTGTGGTGACAGATGCGTCATCAGTTCCTTAACTTAAAATTAACAGACATTACGTATATCTATCTTTGTCATATATATGCTTAATCCTTCATTGATTAATGTTACCTCTGTCTTATATATGTTAATCTTTTTTTCACTAATCAAAAATATAAAGAATAATAACCTCAAATGCGAACAAAAATATATTTTTGTACTCGCTGCATTCAAAATAATGTTTACATAACCTTGGAAACCGATGGAAAGTTAGATTTTGTATGATTCTTAAGTTACATTCACAAATCGAAATGCATCCATTCACTAATCAGTATTTAGTTTTGGTTTTAACACAAAAGTTTGCAAACTCCAAACTTATGTTTTAGTTTTACGTTTTATACTTAGGAATAGACCAATAGGACGAAGCGTAGAATGATGTAGTGATATATACTTGTCTCTTTCTATCATCCTTCGCATTGACGATAACCTAAGTTTGTTTTTATTCGAGTGACAAAATGAATGAAAATAAAAACAAGATTTTAATACCTACATTCTTATTATGATAATATTTACCTTGCTCTTCTAAAAAATATGAAAGTAAACAAATAACATATGACAGCACGTGTTACATCTGACAGTTACATTTACTGTATTACCGATCTTTTAAAATTTATGATAGATGTCACTAGTAACTGAAATCGACAAAATGGCACCTAAAAACAAACTAAAACAGAAAGCATAAAACAAAAACTAATTTCGATTTGTGAATGTAGCTTTAATTTTGACTATTAAAACGCTATTTGTACTTATTATGGGGTGGCTAGCTCAGTGAGAACCCTGGTTCGATTCCCACAGGCGACAAAGAATTTTCATAATTTCAAAAGCTATTCCTGTGGCTCCTCCACCACTAACAGCTTTGGAGGTCGTGATTTGACGACTGGTAACCGCATTTCACGCGCAAAATATATCACTTATCGAGATCTGCTTCGGCAGAGTGCCGCACCCAGTAATGAGTAGAAGGCGTTATGATATATTTATTTATTTAAATACACACATTTTAAGGAATTTATAAAAGAAGTAGAAACATTAGCTTATAACACTATCAAACAGACATATTTTAACAAACTTTACGAGAAAAAATAAACCATTTGTTTTCAAATAACAAATGTCAATTCATGGCATACTTAACTGTCAATATAAATTCACGCTTCAAATTTAATAAATTTCCTCATTATCCATCATATAATTTTTGCTCGTTACAAAAAGCATTGTACAAAACTCGTGCGCGAAGATGCCCTTTGCACCATTCGCGCACTAGTTATGTAAATAGCTATTACGAACGTCAAAATAGAGAGCTAAATACATCGGTGATTCTAAAAAAATGATCCCCTTTGTAACTTATTAAATATATTCTTTCGCATATCAGTATTTATAGTGGAATTTACCACGTATATGTGGAAACCAAAAGAATCACGAATTTATTTGAAAATGAACCAATAAATTAAATACCATTTTGATAATTTTCCACTAGTGAAATTATAAAGTGATCATTTTTCATTGTAATTAAATATTCTTGTAACCAATGATATTTTGATACATAGGCGTATTCCATTTGCCATTTGGATCAGATCTAACATACATTTACAGAACCAGATCAGTTATTTATTTCGCTGGATTACTTCACTGACTGTATTTCCAGTTTTAGAATTATAGATTCTAATTTACTTTGAAGTAATTCGTCCGAATATGTGCATCAATTTGTTTAATTCTATTCAATTAGTCAGGTGTCAAATTTATCTGAACTGATTTAAGTGAGCCAAGTGGCAAATGAAATACAGGTAACGTGAATGGGGACTCATACATTTCAAATTTTTCGGTTGCCATCTAGTGAGTAAAATAAAATTTAATAATTTGTTATGTAGGGAACATGGTATAGCTTTACAGTTTGACGTTTATCACGTGATCCAAACGGAGTAGTGCTGAAAGGAGAAAGCAATTGTTCGACTCGGCATGGTGTTACATCGCTCTTTCCACAAATTTGTTGTTTCATAAAATATTATGTGGAGGGGGAGTCTGCTGCGTGTGACGTCAAAATTATAAGTCCCATTGAAAAGAATCTACTGAAATATCAAATTCTCGTTGGGGCACTGCCTATACAGAAGAAATTTTTATTATAATTGAAGAGAACGTTCCAAAAATATAATTCGTAATATGATAATTGGCAGATAATATTTTGACTTGAATTATGAGTTGTATCGTGATGATGAATAGTCAATACATATACCATTCGAGCATCAAAAATAATAGAAAATACTTTCTCAGTTTTGGCATTAGAATAACATATTCTCGCAGGCATATTGATGCTAGAATGAGCTTCATTCTTAAACGATTTTTGGTGGCATATTGTTATCATAGATTGGTATAACTGTATTAAATATACAAATAGGCAACTGACAAAATAAAAAAACACAATTTATGAAAATATCTAGGCAACGGACAAAATAAATTGGAAATCACTATCACCAACTTAACTATTATACAAAAAAAATCCCTTAAGCTACATTCACAAATCGAAATTAGTTTTTGTTTTATGCTTTATGTTTTAGTGTGTTTTTAGGTGGCATTCACAAATAGTTTTGTTTTTGTCGATTTTAGTTAGTAGTGACATCTATCATAAATTTTAAAAGATCGGTAATACAGTAAATGCAACTGTCAGATGTGCTAAGTTACACATGCTGTCATATGTTGGTTGTTTACTTTCGTATTTTTTTGAAGAGCAAGGTAAATATTATCATAATAAGAAAGTAGGTATTAAAATCTGGTTTTTATTTTCATTCATTTTGACACTCGAATAAAAACAAACTTAGGTTATCGTCAATGCGAAGGATGATAGAAAGAGACAAGTATATATCGCTACATCATTCTACGCTTCGTCCTATTGGTCTATTCCTAAGTATAAAACCAAAACTAAATACTGATTTGTGAATGGTTGCCTAAGATAACATGTCTACAAGGTTATTAAAACAAAAATGGAAAACATAAAACAAAAACTAATTTCGATTTGTGAATGTAGCTTTAAAGGCAAATGTCAACTATTTTTATCACAGAGTAAATAAATATACAGAGCGAATGTAAGCATGTTTGATGGGCGAGGGACGCGTTGCCATGAAGCGGAAGGGGTATCCACGAGAAAACGCGGGAGCGCCATCTTGGTTTGCGCCACATTATCTAATATCTAATAGAAAATCACTGTATTTGTTTAACAGTATGTTACACATAGTATAAACATGTACTAAAAACACAAAATGTTAATTAAAAACTCAAATAAACACTGAGTATAATCACTTTTTATCACGCATGAAATTTCTGTCTGGCGCAAACCAAGATGGCTACTTCAAAACTAAGTGGCTACAATTGTAAACAACACCCGCCCTCTGTTGTTTTATTTCCTCTGTGATTTTATTTCCTCTGTGATTTGTATAAAGAAATTATATAAAAGGAAGCTGAAACAAAGAAAATAGAATAAAAACCTCGTTACAGAAGGTAACCCGTTAGTTCGTCCCCTCGCCACTGTGCTACTCGTGTTCGAATTTCAAACTCGTGCTAGAATAGGTTGCCTTCTGTAACTTGTATTTTAAGGTAGTTCTAGTCATGGCCAACTTCATTGCATTGCACTACGCTTATTATGGCCGTTTCATATGTCATCAAAATTCCTAGTGTCAAATTTATAGAGCGGGCACGTCAACTAGTGCCTCTAACGAGATACGTCGTAACTAAATTTAAAAATATTGCCTTTTGCAATGATTGAAAAAATCCTAAAAATAAACCTAGTCATTTTGTATTTATTATCATACGATCTTTACAGTAAAATACTAACCGTTGGCGCCAATAATTCAATAATACTTCCTTCTTTTAACCTATAAAAACTTCAAAAAATTTAAATAGGTAGATAATATGGCGGCATTATTTACCTGAAGTGACAGATAATACAACGTTGCCAAATGAAATTCACGTAGTCTAGACTAGCTAGTCACTTTAGTCGAAAGCTCAGAATACTAGTCATAATATTTAATAATATTGAATGTATAAATAAAATACCTAGTTCCATTAAATATATTTTGTTTGATCACATAAACTTCAGTTTTCAAATATTTTAATGTTGTTTTTGTAACTTCACAGCGTTATCACTTTCCTTTAATAGAAATAAAAAGCACTAGATGTCAATACTTGACGCACAAAAACTGTAAAAAACTCACGACAAATTTTTATATGGAAAAATGATGAAATGAAACGGCCGTAATAAGCGTAGCGCAATTCAATGAAGTTGGCCATGTTCTAGTGTGACGGTGGCGACATCGGTCGTCGAGTGGCGAAACTGACGCTTAAAGAAACAAAAATAATTTTTCGTTTAAAACAAGACTTTGCATGGCTATATATCCATTACTCAATGATAAAAAACTTTCTTGTTTTGACACAATATACGGGGATAGTTCTAGAACATCATATTAGTTTTTCAAATGAAACTACAGGTACACCAACCAAATATGTGCGATTCTGAATGAAAATCGCCATAAGCCCCGTGTATAAGTACTCAACTTTACAAGCGAATATATTTGTTCACAAACGATGAATGTATTTCAAATTTTAACAGGATGTGTATGGCTATCTAATGTTTATATGCGCCGAGTTTTGTTCAGATCTGTAAAAATGTTTTTCACGCTAGAACTACCTTAATATACGAGCCCTGCCTTACATCAGTTGACTCGAATCTTATTTTTTCGTTTGATGTTTTATTTTGCAGTTTTATTTCTCGTGTAGCATGTAAGAGAATTAAATAAAATTTTAATGAGACATATACTAGTGTGTTGTTAATACACAGATAATATTTGAAGTCAATCGGTACATACATCTTGGAATGACAGGCATTGGAACAGGAAGTACACATTTCTATATTATCTAAAACTTTTTCGTTTTATTCAAAAACTGTATAATAATAAAGTTTGTTTTAAATAATAAGTAACTTTTATGTCATTTCTCAAGCTGCCTACAAGATAAAAATCATGATAGTCCATTAGCATGTAGAAATAGTTTTTGTAAAAAAAAATAATTGCTAGTTATACTGCTATACATTTTGTGTCTAAGGTATATTTAAAGTCAAATTTAGTTAAAAATGTTGGAAATTAATTGTAGAATGTAGTAATTGTCAGATACCTGCGTTTTTAATATTATTTAAATTTTAAACAAAAAATAAGATTCGGGTCAACTGAAGTGAGACAGGGCTCCTACTATTTGCTTCCTGGTTCGACGTATTGTCGCAAAAGACCCCTCGATCTACTGCTTCTGGAATATTGCAATAGGTCTCATCAGTCGCCAGTATTTTCGATTACTTTCGAAGCTCTTGCGATATAATAATTGACAATACCGGATAACTATAAATGATTAACATTATTTTTATTTTTTATAATACGTATATATTGTTTTATGTTGGTATACTTGACTATAAAATTCTAATATATCAAATATAATTGCTATTTGATTACCTGTCATCAGAGCTGGGCAAGCTACTTAAAAAAAGTAGCTAAGCTACAGCTACAGATATTCTTTAAAAAAGTAGCTAAGCTACAGCTATAAGCTATATTTTGTAAAATATAGCTAAGCTACAGCTAAAAGCTTTCGTTAAAGTAGCTGTTAAATTTTAAAGCTACTTTTTAAAATTATTGTGAAATAATTAAATTTGCCATTGTCATATGATCAGTCTTTTGTTATAATGACTGTTAATTTACTATTATATACATAAATATCAAAAATAGCAAATACCATCTGGCACCTACTGGGTATTTTTGCGTATTAAAGCCAGTTAGAACCGGCAACAAATAATTATTTTGTGTGGGTTTAGCTTGTACGCATGCGTACTTTGTTGACCTTCTGCTTAAAAAGTAGCTATAAGCTACAAAAAGTAGCTTGAAGCTACAAAAACTAGCTTGAAGCTACAAAAAGTAGCTTGAAGCTACAAAAATTAGCTTGAACCTACAAAAAGTAGCTTTAAAAGTAGCTTCAGTTGTTATTTTAAGCTGATAGAAAAAAAGTAGCTAGTTACAAGCTACAGCTATATTTTTTCACAGTTAGCTAAGCTACAGCTACAGCTAAGGTAAATGTAGATAAGCAAGTAGCTAAGCTACAAAAGTAGCTAGCTACTGCCCAGTTCTGCCTGTCATTATAAAACTTTATTCCACCTTTATTTATAAAAATAATGATTTACAATAACATCAAATTAGAATAACTTTAAAAATTTATCAAGAGATATCATATTGACAGTGATGAGGCTTGCCAACTAAACAAGATAGTAAACTAAATATTTTATCAATCAATTATAGGCCCCTGGCAGTATGTTAAATTTTGAATATTTTCATGTTTTTATGACACAACTCTTCATTTAAAAATAATATTAACTTCTAGTTCTTGTTCATTATGACTCATAAAATTTTCTACATATTGTAAAATTTAACCCAAACGAATATGTTTGATGACGTACCGGTCACCACAGTGCGGACAATCTGTAGGTACCTTTTAACTAAATTCAAAATCTATTATTTGAATATTTCAGAGTTCGAATATCAGTGCAAGCTGCTACAACATGGACTGGTATAGATGCAGCCCCAGAGTGAAGAAAATTATTTTAATTATTATGGAGAGGTGCAAACGCCCCATTGTAATGACAGCAGGGAACATTTTCGTCCTGTCTATAGTCACTTTAACTGCGGTAAGTCATTCGAACAGGTGCAAACTATTTGTACGAGTTGTGTTCAAAACGAACTTTATTTTCTCCGCGTAAACATTAAGTACGAGGTGTGGCTATTAAATAGCGAGACTGACGGTGTTTTAACATTTTATTTTGATTTCATACCTATTTACTTATTATCACCTTCAATATGAACCCCTCCTCTATCCCTACAACGCTCCATGCGAATCTTCCATTGTTCTAAACGGTGCTGGAAGTCTTCTTCTATCAGTTCCTTAAGGACACGTGCCGCTTTCTCTTTCACAGCTCAAACCTTGTTCCTTTTAAGGCAAATTTCACCTTAGGAAATAGATAGAAGTCGCACGGTACAAGATCTGGCGAATAAGGCGGATGTTTCAACACTGAAATGCTGTACTTGGCTAGAAACCTCTTGACAGACATTACGGAATGAGCCAGCGCATTGTCTTGATGGAGAACCCATGACTTGTCCTTCCAAAATTCGGGTACTTCTTTCAATAAATTATAAGTTTCAGTAGCAATTTTGCCAAGTTTCACGTAAAATTCCACAACAATTCGTTGCTCTAATGTTGCATTTAACATTTTCCGGCAAAATAAAAACAGCTCTAATGAGAACGAAAGTTACGGCTATACGGATTTGTTTACAGAAGCGAGAGGTGCTGGATTCGAAAGAGAAAGCTTCACGCTAAAAAGATGATGATCGCTGGCTTTTGGCGCATGCGCACTTTTTCTGCAGCAGCGTCAGTCTCGTTATTTAATAGCCACATCTCGTATAACCCCTGATCACATGTTTCGTGATCAGGGGTATAACATATCCCATTTTTTGATACATTTTATTAGTTTTAATCAACTCTATTAATGGCCGGTTTCTGAAAAAATATTTAACGGGCATGTTAACTAACTGTCGCTTAAATTTATTGAAAGGTTAAAATTACATCGGGTTTCTGAAAATAAACGTCAGTTAATTTATATGTTCGATAACTAACTCATGGTTCTACCCAGGACTAACATTTATTCTTGAATCTAATAGATGGCGTTTCTATCGTTGTCGGTAAATGGTAATTTTTGACGTCAATTTCAAACTTCAAAATAATTAATTTGACGTCAATTATTGTACTTCGTGTTTGTGGTTTGTAAATGTAATAAAATTATGGAAGAAAAGCGAATTCGTGAAAAAAACTTCACAGAAACTGAAAAGAATGTTCTTTTTAAGTTGGTGACACGGAAATATAAAGCTATAATAGACAATAAAGAAAGTGATGCCATCACAATCGCAAAAAAAAGTTTAGCATGGCAACAAATTGCTAAAGAATTTAATTCGCAAAATCAGACAGGGCACAGAACTTGTTATTCTTGTAGAAACGATATCTGTATCTAAATTCCGCATCACTATAGATCTTAAAGGGATTACGTCTTTCTGTAAAAACTCTGACTTTCTGCACAGCCTCCACAATGTCAAATAGTTCTTTATATGACGCTGAACTAGAATTCGAGAATTCTTGAAACTGCATACTAACAAGTTTTGATAAAGCACTGGAGTTAAAAGTATGTTCGAAGGAATTTTTAAAGTTCTCAAAATAATAGATTTTAGTAATAACTGTTTTTTTAAACCTTTTTTCATCACCAACAAAGCCGAACGAAACTAACACAGCGGAATAACGAATTGGTTTTTAAAATAATGTTAGGAATTCAGACAGAACATACCTTAGACAAAGTCTGCCGTATTCAAGT
This sequence comes from Pterostichus madidus, assembly GCA_911728475.2. Taxonomy (NCBI): domain Eukaryota; kingdom Metazoa; phylum Arthropoda; class Insecta; order Coleoptera; family Carabidae; genus Pterostichus; species Pterostichus madidus. Next base: position 13,387,315 of record OU452315.1, read on the forward strand.
CAATGCAGTGTTGTGAAGGAGAAAGAGTTGGAGTAACTGGTGGGTGAGGCGGGTGCGCGGCAAGGAGCGAGTACACTTTGATGTTATGCAAGTTGCAAACATTTGTGTAATTATTTTTATATTCAATTACTTACTTTTCATACATCACAGTAAAGGTTAATTTTTGACATATTAAGTGTTTTGTATACGCACTTTTGTATTTAAATAAATAAAATGCTCGCGTCTGATAACTGTCATCAACAAAAATGCAACCTGCATAACACCAACTTGTGCTAGCTCTTTGCCGCGCACCCGTCTCATCACCAAGTTATTCTAACCCATTCTACTTCACAACAAACGCCGTTGTTCTCCGTCTAGTAATGTTTTGTCTGAGGTTAGGAAAGATGAGCACTGTCACTGTCAGCCCTTATTTTCAATTTATGAAACAAATGCGCAGGCGTCATATAATTTGCCGCGTTAACTTAACGGCCAATTAAATACCAATATATTGTTTCAGAAACCCATTTGACAGTTTATCGAAGAGTTAAACTAACTGACCAGTTAAATTTGTTTTCAGAAACCGGCCCTATGTTAAGTTCTTTAAAATCGATCATGTAATTGAATATATTTTATCACCTATAAGCAACAAAAAGACTGCATTTTTAAAATGTTTATACAATAGCTATATTCTATTTGCCACTTGGTTTCCTTAAATCAGTTCAGATAAATTAGACACATGACCAAATGAAATGAATTAAGCAAACTGATGCACTTATTAGGATGAATTACTTCAAAATATATTAGAATATTTAATTCTAGTACTAGAAATAAAGTCACCGAAGTGAGCTAGTGAAATAAATAAGTGATCTGGATCAGTAGATGTAAGTTAGATCTGATCCAAATGGCAAATGGAATATACCTAATATCACACATTTATTCAATACAAACACCAGAAAAATGCCATATAATGGCCGTATTTGTTTGGGAAATTTTGATCCAACCCTGAACTGACCTAGAACTAACTCGTGTTACTTCCAAATAAATGATGCATCTCAATTGTCAGTTGTAAATTTAAAATCTGAATGCATGTTCGAAGCGACATCTGCTTAGTTTTGTTTGTGTGTTAAATTGCGCTTTTAATTGGATGTTTTGAGTCATCTTTATATTTTTTATATGTAGTCAAAAAGCAAATAACGTCAGAGTCTGTTCATTTTTTTATAATTTTGTCATCAGCAGTATCAAAATAATGAATTTCGGAGTCGCAATTATGTGTCGTAATATTATCCTCTGTGACTTATATTGCAAGAAACACATAATGCATATTGCTCTTCCATCATCTGCATAAATAATAGTTTAGTATATTTTTTCAAAATATTATTATAAATTACTTAGGTTTTTGATAAAAATAACTCCTAACCTCTCTATACTATTACAAATCCCGATGCCGCCACGAATAACAAGAAACACAAGTTGATTAGATAGAGATAGTAAACGGGTTGAATCTACCAACCCGCTAAAATAGCTGGGGCAGTAGGCTCAGTTTAAGGTTAGTTCCAGGTTACTTAAAGTGTGTCAAGTAACCTGCAGGTTACTTTAAAAATCCCAAATAAATACGGCCAATATATTAAAGCAATGTTTGTTTTTCCTTTCCTGCAAATGGCGGCAAACTCTCACCACCCAGTGTATATATATATATATATATATATATATATATATATATATATAAACCTTGGTTAGAACAACCCGCCAAAGTAACTGACAGCCCAGTAATGAATTTTTGTCAGGTTGTTTACAAAAAAGTTGGATTTCGTGGGTGTAAATGTCAACATTGCTTGATAGTTAAGTGATTTTTTTCTCTTGTTTTGCAGCTGTTGCGAACCACCTACTCGTATTTTGCTGTGCTGAGAAAAGTTTACACTGAATAAATCAAGAACTTAAATAGAAGATATATTATTATTATCTAGATTATCTAGATGATAATAGCACTGTTGCACAAAATTAAAAAATTAAATGTATTAAAACTTCTTCAAACTTTACACATGTTATTTAATTTAAAACACATTTGCTTTCAATAAATAAAACTTATACAATTCAGCAAATTGTATATTTTATTCAGATTCTACTATTTTCGATAGCGCTTATGTCCTCATCAGGAGCTAGACAATGGAAAAAGATTTAATATTTCCAACCAAGATGATAAACAGAATTAGTAATAAAGAATCGTATGTAAAAATTGATTAAATTGCGTCTTGAAGACTTCATGTTATTCATGTTTTGCACTGTAACAATATGAGCTATCTCATTATTGTATGTTGCTTTAGATAAAAGCTTGGCTTCGTGTAATTTGACACTCGTGGACACATGGCCTTTCGTGTGAATGCGAAAACTTTAGGTTTTCAAATACAGGACATTTAACTTATAAAAGTGACAGTTATTAGTTGATTTACTAAGAATTCTAGAAACTTTTCGTGTCACCAATATCGGCATTGCCTTTGTGTCAGATTACACAGCCCCAAACACTTGAGACATCTGTGGAAATGGGTTCCAGATGTGGGTAGTTTTACCCAGAGGATGTCAAGTGTTTGGGATAGCCAAGTTAGTCAGAACCACCGACTCGAAGCGTGAGGATGGGCGGTCATCCTCATATGAGACGCGGCGTGCGCAAATTTACTTAGTGTTTTTATAATTAATGTAACGTAAGATTAAATCTGTTTTCACCATTTCATTATTTATAACGTTTTACCAATTGTACAATCGTGTTACAATATTTTATAATATCTTATATATCTAAAGATCAAAGCTCATTTTATTAACCCTTCCCATTAACTAAGTGTTCATCAGTTCTCAAATAAGTGATGTGTGTTTTAACTGGCAAACGATTTGCCAGTCCATAGTTTTAGTTCACAACCAGAAAAGAAATTCACAGAACAAGTAAGTAACAATCACATCAGATTAATTATTAATATCAGATTTTAACTTATTCGCTCTGTACGCTCAACCACCTCGTGTTACAACACTTTAGCTAGATAATACAATTCTGATGTCAGTCAGAAATAGCTTCTGTGTCACCAATGAAATCTAAATAATGAATGAAAGTGTTTGGGATAGCCAAGTCTGTCAGAACCACCGACTCGAAGCGTGAGGATGGGCGGTCATCCTCATATGAGACGCGACGTGCGCGAATTTACTTAGTGTTTTTGTAATTAATGTAACTTAAAATTAAATTTGTTTTCACCATTTCATCATTTATAACGTTTTACCAGTCGTATCAGCGTGTTACAATTCATTCAATATTTTATAATATCTTATATGTCTAAATATCAAAGCTCATTTTATTAACCCTTTCAATTAACTAAGTGTTCATCAGTTCTCAATAAGTGATTTGTGCAAACGATTTGCCAGTCCATAGTTTTAGTTCACAACGAGAAGGAAAATTCACAGAACAAGTAAGTAACAATCACATCAAATTAATTATTATATCATATTTTAACTTATTCGCTCTGTACGCTCAACGAGCTCGTGTTACAGCACTGTGCGCGAACGTTTGATGCACTATCATATTGTCATACTTAATTAATCGTAAAATTTTTCTAGTAGGCTCGTAGACACTAATTTTATTTTGAGGTTATATAAAGTTTTACATTTGAATAGTTTACATACTAATAAAAGTGTCATGTTCCTATGTAAAGACTATTGTAATAAAAAATTGTAAATGTATTCGAATGCAACAACAGAAAATAAATTTAAAATAATATTGTTCTTTTTAGATTCATTTTAAATCATTTATCAACACAGCTGAGCAAAAAGTTTGCAAGAAAAAACAATGCATTGTCATAGTTTCAAAAATGACATATTTTACACTCGAAAAAATATGACGTAAAACATCAAATGTCAATTTAACAACTCAAAAACTTACAAAAAGTTATAAAATTCTAGTGTTTTAGTAATGCAAATCTTGTTCATATTATGATTTTTAAATAATCACCTGATTTTCAATGTTGACAGTACAATCTTCACAATGTTGGTGTGTATGTCGTATCTAAAATAAATTTATTTTGAAATTACAACATGAGCACACCCCCTTCAAGTTCGCCGCCGAAACCTATTCCAAATGTTTGGAACTTTGTGTTTGGAGGAGCAGCGGGGTAAGATTATTTATTTATTACAATTTTCAAAGTACCTAGAAAATGCAAAAAAAATCTCATCTACGCCAATTCTGTATGTAAGGCGTATTCCATTTACCATTTGGATCAGCTCTAACTTACATTTACTGAACCAGATCATTTATTTATTTCGCTGGGTTACTTCGCTGACTTTATTTCCAGTACTAGAATTATAGATTCTAATTTACTTTGAAGTAATAATTCATCCTAATAAGTGCATCAGTATGCTTAATTCAGTTTATTTAGTCATGTGTCAAATTTATCTGAACTGATTTAAGTGAACCAAGCGGCAAATGGAAGACAGCTTTACGGAAACGTATTTCATACTGTAACATCTGCATCTACAGGGTGATCAAAAGGGATTGATATAGTAGGCAATACTATTTCAGAGATCTTTTTATTCCACAGTTGACACAACGCCAGGTAAAGGCGCAAATACTATTTGACATTTGTAATAAATACAAATAGGTTATGTCAGGAGACTGACAGCTAATAGAATTTTGACCTTTTAAGTAATAGAAATACTTTAGAAATAAATGTAATAATAAATGTACTCAAATTTAAATTTTAAATGTCACTGTCAACAACAGGAAATATATTTATGTATCAGGCTTACCAATTTCAAGTAGTTTTTTTTATTGCCAACTGTAACAATTCCTTTTGATCAGTCTGTAATAGGATAGGTAATATTTTTTATTTTTTACATTTCTAATGTAGGTACTACAAAATATGAATAAATTGAATACATTTAAAAAATAAACCTTAATAAATATTTTGATAATAAAAACGGAAGAAATATATACGAGGGTAAGGTGAAAAGTTCTCGGCCTGACAATGAAAGAGTGCGATTTTCAGTTAAAAAATTATTTTATTTTTCTATATACTCTCTCTTGACTTAAACACACTTGGTCCAGCGTTTCTCCAACATCAATATTCCTTCCCGGAAGTGTGATTCTGGAAGGCTGTGAAAATATTTATCTCAACTTCTTCATTGGACGCGAAGCGCTTCCCAGAAACAAATTTCTTCAAATTTGGGAACAGATAGTCTGAGGGTGCCAAATCAGAAGAATATGGGGAATGGCCAAGCAAATCGTACCCTAAATCCCGCAGTTTTCTCATCGCCAACGCATCCTTGTGTGTAGGTGTGCTGTCCTGGTGAAAGATGATTTTTTTCTTCTGCAAGCCAGGCCTCTTCTCGCGAATTTTGGAATCCAGCTTGGCAGAAAGGTTGGAGTAATCAATTAACATATACTTTATTTACGGTGGTTTTGTTTTTGTATAACTTTACGCTGTTTGTTTGTTTGTTGAGACTGGACTGCTGGATGGTGAATGAATAGCGAATGAATGATGACTGAGAGATAAATGAGAGATGAGTGAGTGATGAATGAGTGCGTCTTCTTGGACGGGTATGATTTTTATAGGATTTTAAGTAAGGGCCAGGAGAAAAGGGTAGTTTAGAAAGTTAAAGGTTGTGAGGCGATGAGTCATAGGATTGCAATGTTGCTGGATTTAGAAAGCGGATTGGAATTTAGGGGTTTTATGTTCTGAAGGAATGTTTTTGTATCTACAAAAGTAGATTTCTAAAAATATGTACAGAACTGGGAAAAAATGACAAAAGTAAAACTTAAATATAAGAAAATTAAAATGGCTAATGGGTCATTCTACGTGAAATCGGACAAAAAAAAGTCGACCCTCTCCGATTTGGCTATAAATGCGTATACTTATTCATTTTGATCTAAAACTAATTAAAGAAGTTAAGTTATATTTGCTCAGTTTGAATTAGGGCCAAATCGTATGTAAACTTCAAACGAAAATAATTTTAAAAAATCGAAAAACAATACCGTGGATTTTTGATATGTTAAAATATGCATCTTCCTCTATAAGTGGGTAAAATTTCAGCGAAATCTGGGATGGAGTATTTGAGAAATCGATTTTTGAAAAAAAAGGGTGATATTAACATTTTGCCACATAACTTTTGACAACTATGATCAAAATTGCTCTCGTTTGCTGATCTGACTAGCCTAAGATGTGCTCTTTCAGAATATCATTCATTTGTTTAAGTTGGATTCATTGTTGAATTTATATAGAATTTTTTCCCAGGTGCTCTCTGCGGGTAGGCAAAAATAGCTAACTATGAATATTTAGAATATAAATTAATACACGGTAGAATGGGCCAAATAAAGTACTTCCTACTTAGTTTTAGATCAAAATGAATAAGTATACGCATTTATAGCCAAATCGGAGAGGGTCGACTTTTTTTGTCCGATTTCACGTAGAATGACTCTAATACATAACTAAACTTATATTTAACATGCATTAACAATTACAAGAAAAATAAATATATGAATTATAACTATAACTAATTAGAATGCGGGGTACACAACACCGTAAACTTTTGTCAACTTCGAATGAATTTAGTTAGACGTTAATCCATCCAAAACGAATAATTTTATCACCGCACGATATTCAAGTTTAACCATTTTAACGAAAAACACGCAAGACGTCTACTTCAAAAATATGTGTAAACAAACTACTTGAGTGAACAAGTTGAAACTTGTCATACGAACTAATGTCACGTGCACCCAGGCAGGAAACAAAAATTTTTGCGGATTGGAACGCCATCTCTGTTTGAGGCCGAGAACTTTTCACCTTACCCTCGTATTTATAAATATTTATATGTAAAGAACATACACAGCTTATACATTATAAGATTTATTGCTTTTTATGTATAAATTGTAAATAGTTTCCTAGTCTACTGGATCTATAACTTTTCGCTTTTTAAATTATTATTTTATTGTGTTGTAACAAGTTATTTTTGGTTATATATTATAATTAATTTCCTATTACATTGTATTTTTTATTGATATATTTTTTTCAATATTGATTATTGTTAATTAAAAATATTATAATAAAATAAAATTTTAAGGAGAGGGACATAGCCCCCATCTAAAACAATTTGAGATTACTTTTGTGTACACAACTGCGTAAAACATAATTCTCTGTCTTAATTATTAAAATAAATGACTCAAACTGAAAGTATTATGGGTTGTCAACTGTCCTTTTTTGAAAAGAACAGTCCTTCTTTCATAAATTTCTGTCCTTTTCCTTCTGTAAATTGAAAAAAAGGACATCATTTGTTGTTTTTTGCAAGACAAATATTACTTATGAATCTTTTATTTACATTTTGCTTTTAATAATGTATAAATGTACGAAAGTAAAAAAACTGAAAGATGCTTTTATATTAGTTTTTGTGCGATCATACGAAAAGTAAGTTATTTTGTACTTGCAAAAAATTATTATTTATCGCACAGCTTTTTACCCCTTACCAATTTGAAATTACCCCTATGACTCCCCCATCACTAACATCTTTAGGGCCGTGATTTGACAGCTGATAACCGGAGTTCACGCGCATAAATATATCACTTACCAAGATCTGCCTCGGCAGAGTGCCACACCCAATAATGGGTAAAAGGCGTGATGATATACAGGGTGGTCCATTTAAAGTGTTATCAGGAAATATCTCGGAAACTATAAATTTTACGCAAAAATGACCTAGACGAAAAACAATCGTACGAAAGGGGGCCATAATAACGAAATATTCGTTTTGTCCTAAATGGCGCTGTTGTCGCTAAATTATGGTCAACTCAATTTTTTTAAATGAAACCCCTATTTTTATTAAAGAATCAAATTCCTCGTTAAAAAAAGAAGAATTTATTTAGTTTACTTTTTCGTCAGCATGATATATGACGCTGTAATCGCGAAAAATGATGTTGCTTTCGGACGTTCCTGTATTAGAGCTTATGCTTAATTTAATTAAAATCTAAAATAAAATGCAATTTAAATTTACACCATATGATTTTAGACAGAATGTAAACAATGAACCATATTTTATAAAAATGGCAATTGACTGTAATGAGACTATTTGTGATTTTAGATGTGCGTGTTAGTGGATGCGCTTGCACGCACACAAACAAAAACTAACAAACTCACAAACAAACTCACACGCACACAAACTCAAATAATACACACACACACACACAGCCGCGCGCATAAGCTCTAATACAGGAACGTCCGAAAGCAACATCATTTTTCGCGATTACAGCGTCATCTATCATGCTGACGAAAAAGTGAACTAAATAAATTCTTCTTTTTTTTAACGACGAATCTGATTCTTTAATAAAAAATAGGGGTTTTTATTTAAAAAATTGAGTTGACCATGATTTAGCGACAACAGCGCCATCTAGGACAAAACCAATATTTCGTTATTATGGCCGCCTTTTGTACGATTGTTTTTCGTCTAGGTCATTTTTGCGTAAAATTTATAGTTTCCGAGATATTTCGTGATAACACTTTAAATGGACCATCCTGTATTTATTTATTTACAAATTGCACGAAAAAGCATGAGTATTCGCCGAGTATTTATAGCTCAATTAGTTAGAGCAGTCACCATGCGAGTGAAAGGTTCTGGGTTCAAATCCCGGCGAACGCTCATAGCTTATTCAAAAAATTATTTGTATTCTGTTTTAAGAATGATGGCAGTTATGGCAGTACATCCTCTGAACATACTCAAGAATCGAATGCAACTGACTAGTTATCGTGGAGAAAAAGTAACGCAAAGAAGTGTGATAAGAGATGTGATAAAAGCTGATGGTCTGATTGGATTATATAAAGGTCTCACTGCGAGTCTATTACGTCAAGCTACGTATACGACAGCGAGACTGGGAGTTTACAGCTGGTTGTTTGAAGTCTTTAAATCGTAAATCTATCTCTTTTCTTTAGAATATTTGAAAAATACTGACAAATACAGACGATCCAAAAATAAGTGTTTGAGTTGGCAATACAATTCTGGGGATATTTTTATTCCACAGTTGGCACAACGCCAGGCAAAGGCGCAAATACTATTTGACATATCATTTTTATAATAAATATAAATAAGTTGAGTGATAGAAATACTTTCGATTTTTTCTTTGTGAGAATATATCTACTATCTGTGGCCGTATTTGTTTGGGAAATTTTGATCCAACCCTGAACTGACCTAGAACTAACTCGTGTTACTTCCAAACTCAGACTAACCATACCTTAGACGGAGAACAACGGCGTTTGTTGTGAAGTAAAAAGAGTTAAAGTAAGTTGTTGGTGAGACGGGTGCGCGGCAAAGAGCTAGTATCCCTTGGTGTTATGCGGGTTGCATTTTTGTTGATGACAGTTATTAGACACGAGCATTTTATTTATTTAAACACAAAAGTACGTATACAAAACACTTAATATGTCAAAAACTAACCTTTACTTTGATGTATAAACAGTAAGTAATTGAATATAAGAATAACTATACAAATGTTTGCAACTCGCATAACATCAAAGGATACTCGCTCCTTGCCGCGCACCCGTCTCACCCACAACTTACTTTAACTCTCTCTACTTCATAACACTGCATTGACTTGAATACGACAGACTTTGTCTAAGGTATGGTTAGTCTGAGCTTCCAAATAAATGATGCATCTCAAATGTCAGTTGTAAATATTAGCGGTAAATTTAAAATCTGAATGCATGTTCGAAGCGACATCTGCTTAGTTTTGTTTGTGTGTTAAATTGCGCTTTTCAATTGGATGTTTTGAGTCATCTTTATATTTTTTATATGTAGTCAAAAAGCAAATAACGTCAGGGTCTGTTATTTTTAATAATTTTGTCATCAGCACTATCAAAATAATGAATTTCGGAGTCGTAATAATGTGTCGTAATATTATCCTCTGTGACTTATATTGCAAGAAGCAGATAATGCATATTGCTCTTCCATCATCTGCATAAATAATAGTTTAGTATATTTTTTCAAAATATTATTATAAAATTACTTACGTTTTTCATAAAAATAACTCCTAACCTCTCTATACTATTAGAAATCGCGATGCCGCCACGAATAACAAGGAACACAAGTTGATTAGATAGAGATAGTAAACAGGTTGAATCTACCAACCCGCTAAAATAGCTGGTGCAGTAGGGTTAGTTTAAGGTTAGTTCCAGGTTACTTAAAGTGTGCCAAGTAACCTGCCAGGTTACTTTAAAAATCCCAAATAAACACGGCCTATATACTGCTGATTCTGTACTTTCCACGTCCGCTATGAAGGGAGACAGATATATATTTCTATCTCACTAATAGAACTCTGTGTTAGAGATGGGAATTCTAGTTCATTTGAGTGACCTAGTTCATTCGTTCTCGTTCACCAAAAAGATTAGTTCACTGAACTATTTCATTAGTTCACTTTCGTTCACTATGATGAACGGAAATCGTATTGTATTGTGATTCACGAGCGAGAACAAGTGAACTTTTAGGATCTGGTTCTAGTATAATTTGACAGCAGACAGCAGAAGCAGACCGGTGATCATAGCAACGACCACGAACGAACGAAGTATGAGTCTCGTTCACTTGTTCTCCGCTCTCCGCTTTCGATTCAACCTCATTGGCCGTGCCACCGTGGTGGTGAATCATATCCGAATAGTTTGCAGTGAACTAGTCTTTAATAAACTCACGAACTAGTTCGTGTCGTTCACTATAAAGAATAGTTCATATGAACTAGTTCGTTAACGAACTACACACTTCTATTCTTTGTAGAAAATGCGCAAGCTCAAATTGCTGCAACAAGATTGACTACAGTCGCTGTCAAGAAAGAATGTCAGAAAGGTGAAATTGTATTTTTTCCACTGGTCTATTACAGTTAGTAATGGTCGGCAGAGCGGTTCATGTATTACGTATACGTAACACTAATAGTAAAATATTTATAATCGCAGTGCCGCTTTATATAGACCCTGCAAGTATTTCACTGCGTGGCATAGTTTAGTGTCCATGATTTTATAGCCATTGGCGGACGTTCCAAACAAGCGGTTTTCTGTTCTTCACGTGGTTGGTGGTTATCCGACAATGTTATCTCTTTGTTCTAGTTGTTGCTGTACCTTGTTGCGAGTAATAATAGTTTTTTGGAAACAATATTTGAAAATACGCACTTGTATCTAATTATTTTATGCCCCTTTCGATATATTTCTTTAAGACACTCATATAAATACGTCTGCGCCTTACGATGGCGAAATTCTATTAGAGAGATGGATGTATACATCTATCTTCCTTCATAGCGGATGCTACTTTCAATTGTAAAATACGAGTATCAGCTGTATATACTAGAGTCGGCAAAAATATCCGAAATCCGAATCCGATCCGAAGTCGGATTCGGATCGGATTGGATCGGAGCTCTCTCGGATCCGATCCGAAAGTAGGATAAAAGATCCGACCCGAAAGTCGGATAAAAGATCCGATTCGAAAGTCAGATAAAAGATCCGATCCGAAAGTCGGAATGAAGATCCGATCCGACAGTCGGATAAAAGATCCGATCCGAAAGTCGGATAAAAGATTCGATCCGAAAGTAGGATAAAACATCCGATCCGAAATTTACATACATAAGATTTAGGTATCCACTCTTAGTAAAAACATAAATTCCAATTCCTCTCTAAAGAAATATAATGCTACGTTATATTTATAAGCATTTATGTTCTGTGATAAAAATGATTAAATAACATTATAACATAATAACAAAATTATTTATTAAATTTCATCTATAACGGATTTCGGATCGGATCTTCGGATCGGATCTTCGGATCGGATTTCGGATCGGATTTCGGATCGGGTTTCGGATCGGATCTCGAATCGGATTTCGGATCGGATTTCGGATCGGATCTTCGGATCGGATTTCGGATCGAATTTCTGATCGGATCTCTGATCGGATTTCGAATCGGATCTCGGATCGGATTTCGGATCGGATCTCGGATCGGATCTCGGATCGGATCGGATTTCGGATTGGATCGGATCTCGGATAGAGTCGGATCGGATCGGATCTTGAATCAAGTCGGACCGAATCGGATCGGATATCAAAATTTTCAAATATGCCGACTTTTAGTATATACGTAGATAGTAAGTGTATGTCTGTGAGTAATGTTAACAAATATACTGATGTGTGTAAGGGAAACAACGATTTATATTAATTTAAATTTTCAAATGTCACTGCCACAGAAAATAAATTTTGTATCACTCTTACCAATTTCAAGTAGTTTTTTTTTAAATTGCCAATTGAAACACTGACTTTTGATCATTCTGTAGTTTGATTATTGAATAATTTTATTTAATTAATAATTTGTTTTTTTACCAATAATTTTGTTCTATAAATAAAACGTCTTCATCTCTGAATAAGATATGAGGACGTATTATATGTTATCTACCTAGCCATGAAAGAAAAAAGCAATGATGTCAAAGGAATTATTATAAAATAGCTATAACATTTACAAGTAAATGTGCGAAGTTGTATTAAATTTTTGCTGTTTATAAAGATTTGTAAAAGTTTATTTGTTGATAAAATGAGCCACGATTAACCTTGGGTTCATAAAGCAAATGAAGTTTAGCAACTATATTCTGTTCCAGTTAAGAATGGAGTAGATGGCACTGTGTACGCGACCGGTTTTACATGCTCAGATTTGTCATCCATAATAAAGTAATTTGTTAAACGAGGAAGTATAATAATTAATTTACAGAACAAATTAACAAATCAGATATTATATGAAATAATATAATGAATAATTGAAGGCTAATGTCAGTACATGGTGTCAGTTTTTTTGATTCGTGTTGGTTTCGATCATTCGGAGGACAAAAATGAATTGCCCTATCTAACTCTATGATCCATTCTTAACTGAATAGAGTATTATTAAGGATTATCTGTCACTGTCAAACTTTATTTTTCCTTTATTTATAAAAATGCTTATTTACAATAACACCAAATTGGAAAAACATTAACCTAAAAAATTAATCGAGAGTTTTCATGTTGTTACAACCAACTAAACAGGGTAGCCAACTCAATTTTTTTTTATCAATCAATTCACCTGGTACTTTTTTGCACGGATACAAATTTTAAATAGACTACTGTGCTTAGTTTTTGTTTGATTATTCATAACAACGAATTGTTTATTTTGAGATAACCAAGGACGTTGAAAGGAGGGGATACGGCATTAAAGTCAAGACTGTGAGGCTCGGCAGATTGACAGAGACAGAAGTATTATTTCCTGTACCGTGCTTAGCCCCTGCTATTGCGCATGTGTCATAAAGAGATTTGAAATTTAAACAGGACAGAACAGAATCATTCTCCCGAAAAGATTATACATTTTTAAAGGAATCTGAAATTATCAATGTTTATTATTAGTGTGATCTATCGATTAAAATAAATATTTGTAATTGTAATTGTTGAACATTATTTAATATTAATAATAAATATAAAACTCGTTAATATGACGAGGAAGTTTGAGAATAAATATCAAATTTATGTTTTTAAACACATCAAAACTATAATTACTTCAACAAACTAAACACTTAGTTACCATCTTATCTACAAAAAATATGTCCAATTTCACACAGCGCAACGATTGAAATACAAATGAACACCTGTGGTTATATTCACATACAACAACGCCCCCTGACAACGTCTAAACGCTACTTTTCTTACACAAAAATTCCAAATATTTGGAAGAAGAAGAGATTTGGCTAAGCACGGTGCAGAAAAACTATTGTTGTCTCTTTCTCTTGCCCAAGCCTCACTTCAATCAATGCTACAGTATCGTAATCGCAAATACACAACGCTCTACTGTTCCATTATTTGGGATTCCCCGCAATAAGCTTGCCAACTCTTTAATAACATAATTTTAAAAAGGAGTTAAACGTTAAAATAATAAATAATAACACATCGTTAAATTGTATCTTATACATCAATTGTAAAAATATCGAAAAACCGGTATTTTTATGCTAAACACCAGTTTGAATATCGGACGGGATCCCGGGATCCCGGTATTGTATTCCCTAATTGGAATATCTCTGAAATAAAGCATTTACGGACATTTGCTGAAAAGAACTTGTTACCTTATTTGTAGGTGTTTAATTTAGTTAGTTTAAATCTGTGACTACCTGTATACTTATTATTATTTTGTACTTAACACCTCTCCAATATAATTTTTCTTAGATCAGACGGCACGCCACCGAGTTTAGCGGGCAAAGCTGCGCTAGGAATCATATCAGGTGCTTGCGGAGCGGTCGTGGGCACACCCGCCGAGTTATGTCTGATCCGCATGACAACAGATGGACATCTACCAGAAGCTGATCGTCGCCATTACACCCACGTGGGCAACGCTTTGGTGCGCATTATCAAGGAGGAAGGCATCTTAACTCTATGGAGAGGTTGTGTTTCTACCGTGGTCAGAGCGTGCGTGGTTAATGCTACACAACTTGCAAGTTATTCACAGGTAAATATTAATTTATCTTATAAAGCGTTAACAGTTTGAAATAAAATAAATAAATAAATATATCATCACGCCGTCTACCCATTGCTGGGTGTGGCACTCTGCTGAAGCAGATCTCGGTAAGTGATATATTTTGCGCGTGAAGTGCGGTTACCAGTCGTCAAATCACGGCCTTCAAAGATGTTAGTGGTGGAGGAGCCACAGGGATAGCTTTTTCAAATTATGAAAATTTGTCGTCTGTGGGAATCGAACCAGGAACCTCAGGATCCACAGGCCGACTTCATACCACTGTGCTAGCCATCCCATAACAGTTTGAGAGGCGGCTAAATTAAGTACATAATTTTGTATTAAATTTTATTCATAAAAATGATAGTTTTCTGAACATTTGTCTGTAGTACTGTACGCCACTGCTTCATAATTTTGTATATAATTCTATAGGCAAATAAAATTAAGATCGCTGCGCCATCTGGAACACGTCGCGAACTACTGTATCCAGGATAGATTTTTGACGTTTTAAAACTACAAAACTTAATGACACTTTAATATTATAAAACACAAAATAACTTTCTCTTTTATATTTAATTTATTAATATGATTGTCACTATATATTAAATCTCTAGAATTTAGACTAAAAATTAGTATATCAAAATTTTCTAAGCCTGAAATGGTTAAGTGCTCTTTCTGTATTTATTAAATATTTATTTGTACATCAGAGTTTCCGAACATTTTCGGTTGTTTATTTAATAAATTTATTATAGTATCTACTGTTTCTGTCTCTTCTATTGTATTTGTATCGTGACTTTTCTCTATTTCGACATTATTATGTGTAGCGTTTTAATGTTCACATTGTGCGAAATTTTGTATATCATTCTCAAAAATCTGTCACTATTTTGAATTTATTTATCGTATTTTCTTTGGCTTTAGCAAATTAATAGGTATTGCATT
Organism: Pterostichus madidus; assembly: GCA_911728475.2. Taxonomy (NCBI): domain Eukaryota; kingdom Metazoa; phylum Arthropoda; class Insecta; order Coleoptera; family Carabidae; genus Pterostichus; species Pterostichus madidus. The sequence goes on from OU452315.1 coordinate 13,402,719, forward strand.
TCATTGGAGATTTACAGTGAAAAATTTTATTTGGATACAGTTCTATTTACATACTACTTAATTAATTACTTACCATAAAAAAGAGTTATTTCTTTCATTAGGACTTATAAAGATTATTATTATTATTATTTATCACCATGACAATTGAAGTAAAAATATTATTTTTGGTCTTAAAGCTACATTCACAAATCGAAATTAGTTTTTGTTTTATGCTTTATGTTTTAGTGTGTTTTTAGGTGGCATTCACAAATAGTTTTGCTTTTGTCGATTTTAGTTAGTAGTGACATATATCATAAATTTTAGATGATCGGTAAAACAGTAAATGTAACTGTCACACGTACTGTCATATGTTGTTTGTTTACTTTCGTATTTTTTTGGAAGAGCAAGGTACATATTATCATAATAAGAAAGTAGGTATTAAAATCTTGTTTTTATTTTCATTCATTTTGACACTCGAATAAAAACAAACTTAGGTTATCGTCAATGCGAAGGATGATAGAAAAAGACAAGTATATATCACTACATCATTCTACGCTTCGTCCTATTGGTCTATTCCTAAGTATAAAACGTAAAACTAAAACATAAGTTTGGAGTTTGCAAACTTTTGTGTTAAAACCAAAACTAAACACTGATTTGTGAATGGCTGCATAAGATAGCATATCTACAAGGTTATTAAAACAAAAATGGAAAACATAAAACAAAAACTAATTTCGATTTGTGAATGTACCCCGGTAACCTAAACATTCCTGAAATAGCATTCTTTTACTACAGAAATAATAATGTAATATTTTTTTTGTGAAATGTAGGGAACATACTACCGTAAGCGGGTTAACTTTTTTTCCCTATTTTTAATCACATAATCCATACTGCATGCTTATCTATTAATTCGGCAACCCTAAATTTTGCTTTTTGTATTTCTTTCTTTGGCAATACGTGAAAGGATACATCTGGATGTTTTTTACACCCTGGTACGCAATAATAATCGTTCTACATTACGTATTTTATCAACACAACGAAAATATTTGAAAATATCTGTATCTAATATATAATACAATTCAAAATGTATCCTGGATACAGTAGTTCTAAAAATTACCGCTAGGTGGTGTAACGCTTAGTTGCATTTGCCTATACAATTAATGTTTGTTTGTTTGTTTGTCCTATACCATTCATCCGATTGCGATGCAACTTTGCTAAGTTGTTATGCGCACACCCGTGAAGGTTTCTGACTTAGCACAAGTCCAATCCGCCATCTTGAAACAAAATTTGGTATAGACATAGACGGGAATCAATCTTAACATATAGGCATAATAAAGCTTTAGTCCGCCATCTTGAAAAAAAATTACCGCTAGCTAGCCTGAGAAGTACTGCACTGATTCCATTCAAATTTAGTATAGACATAGACGAGAACCAATCTTAACATATAGGTATAATGAAGCTTCAGTCCGCCATCTTGAAATAAAATGGCCGCTAGCTATCTTGAAAAGTGCTGCACTGATTCGATTAAAATTTGGTACAGACATAGACGGGAACCAATCTTAACATATAGATATATTAAAGGTTCAGTTCGCCATCTTAAAACAAAATGGCCGCTAGCTATCTTGAAAAGTACTACACTGATTCGATTTAAATTTGGTACAGACATAGACGGAAACCAATCTTAACATGTAGGTATAATAAAGGTTCAGTCGGCCATCTTGAAACAAAATGGCCGCTAGCTATCTTGAAAAGTACTGCACTGATTCGATTAAAATTTGGTACAGACATAGACGGAAACCAATCTTAACATGTAGGTATAATAAAGGTTCAGTCGGCCGTCTTGAAACAAAATGGCCGCTAGCTATCCTGAAAATAACTGCACTGATTCGATTCAAATTTGGTATAGACATAGATGGGAACCAATCTTGACATATAGGTATAATAAAGCTTCAGTCCGCCATCTTTAAACAAAATGGCTGCTAGCTATCCTGAAAAGTACTGCACTAATACGATTAAAATTTGGTACAGACATAGACGAGAACCAATCTTAACATATAAATATAATAAAGCTTTAGTCCGCCATCTTGAGATAAAATGGCCGCTAGCTATCTTGAAAAGTACTGCACTGATTCGATTCAAATTTGGTATAGGCATAGACGGGAACCAATCTAAACATATAGGTATAATAAAGCTTCAGTCCTTTGCAGTTTCCGGTACTCGCATTTGCAATGACCATCAACAAAGCACAGAGACAAATGCTACAAGTGTGTGGACTAAATTTGGAAAATCCATGCTTCTCACATGGACAGCTGTACACAAACACTTTCTTTGAGTTGCAATGCAACGCATGCCGGGTACTCGCATAAATTATAGACCACGCGAACGAAGTCGCGGGTAATAGCTAGTTATAAATAAAAATGAGCATAAAAACCCCTTATAAATACGATTTCTGAAATTTGAATACAATGTACAGCATTCGACACAACTCAAACATTGATGAATTTATAACCTAACTTTCAGATAAAGCAACTGGTCATAGCAACAGGACAATATGAAGACGGATTCATGGTCTATTTGATAGCTTCAATGATGTCTGGATTTGCTACATCTTGTACGTCGCTACCCGTAGATATTCTTAAAACTCGGTAAGATGAATATAACCTCTCCATAATGATACGTTCACATAAGACTTGCAGCAATGATAGTTTAGTGCATATGCGTTTATATCCAAATTAATTATCATGTTAAAAAGACGTACACAAGAAAATAACAAATATAATTAAATAAATAAATATATAATCACGGCCCCCAAACATGTTAATGGTGGGGGAGCCGCAGGAGTAATTTTAATGAGGTGAAAATTGTTTGTCAGCTGTGAGAATCGAACCGAAGTTCTCAGGATTCACAGGCTTACTCGATACCACTGAGTCACCTATCCCATATTGATTTAAGGATTTTAGTCATATAACATGATTTAGAAACTGCATTACTAACATGTTTGGGGGCCGTGATTTGACGACTGGTAACCGCACTTCACGCGCAAAATATATCACTTACCGAGATCTGCTTCAGCAGAGTGCCACACCCAGTAATGGGTAGAAGGCGTGATGATATATTTATTTTTATTTTTAATACATTTTGTTCACAATTTTCAAAGTCAAACGCAAAATTATATTAGCCCAATTAATAATTTTTGTTTATTTTATATATTTTCTGAGACCTCAATCTGTTGTAATATTTTTCTGGACAAATGACAAATTTAACTGAACGGCGTCCAGTAAACACAAAGTTTCAAAGTTTCTGAACGATTGAGATATATAATATTGTTAATGTCCGACGGGGGCGCGAAAAATCTTTGGTCACATAAGATTTGTACTTATTAAGCTGGATTCAGAGTTTACATAACATAACATAATGTAAATATAAATACATATATATAATTTATTGAAAAAAGTACCCGAATGGTGATTCAAGTGGTAGAGCTTTTTAATATATATTTATTAAAATAAATTCTTGACCGTACATCATATTTAATACAATATAAAATCATACCATAAATTATATCTTTATTGCTGAAATATGAAAGTTAAAGTTGAATAATTTAAAACGTTCGCACTGCCATATTGCAATGACGTAGTTGCATTAAGCCAATCACAGAGCTTTGTCTGAAACGTTTGTCGGTGCTCAAGAAGACGAAGAAGAAATAAGCATTCAGCATTCTACGATTCTACCAATGACGTATAATACTAGACTAATTATGCCGTATTCAAGTCAATGCAGTGTTGTGAAGCAGAGAAGAATGGAATAACTTGAGGGTTCGCCGGATGCGCGGCAAGGAGCGAGTACACTTTGATGTTATGCAAGTTGCTCCTTGCCGCGCACCCGCCTCACCCACCAGTTATTCTATCCCTTTCTGACTCACAACAAACGCCGATGTTATCCGTCTAGTTATGTTTTGTCTGAGGATTCTACTCACAACGACAAGTTACGTGTTATTTATCTCTGTCTTATCTGTCTCTCTTTAAGCTAAGATGCAACTATGTCATATTAATTTGTTTCGAAAGTTTAAATATTTTTATCATGCTTAATACAAGTTTTTTTAAAAAATAAAAAATTTGTGTATAATTATTTTATTACGTAGATTAGTATATAAAAAATTCAAAAAAGTCTTGAAAGACCCATTGTGGAAGGACAAGTCATGGTTTCTCCATCAAAACAATGAGCTGGCTCATTCCGCAATGTCTCTCAAAAGATTTCTAGCCAAGTACAGCATCCCAGTGTTGGACCATCCACCTTATTCGCCAGATCTTGCACCGTGCGACTTCTATCTGTTTCCGAAGGTGAAATTTGCCTTAATAGCAACAAGATTTGAGCTTTGAAAGAGAAATCGGCACGCGTTCTGAAGGGGCTGACAGAAGAAAACTTCCAGCACTGTTTCGCATGGAGCGTTGTAGTGATAGAGGAGGGTTGTATATTGAAAGTGATAATAAGTAAATAGGTATGGAATCGAAATAAAATGTTAAAACAGCATCACTCTCGTTATTTAATTGCCACACCTCGTATTTACATATAATGTTTCATAGTTTTCATAAAAATCATAACATAACATAACATAACTTAAGACAACATAGAATATGGCCAATTTTTATTTCATATGGTTATGTTATGTAATCGATTACGTTCGAACGAATTCGTGTGTCATCGTTATTTGTTTACACCTAAGACAAAAGAAAAACAGAGACAATAACAATTTAAACAGCTGTCAAATTTGAAAAAAGCATTTTTGTTATATAATGGGTGTAATATAATTAATTTCAACTGTAGAAAAAAATACATTAATAAATATTAAATTTCAATCAAATTTTAAAGATGTGAAGAAAAACATGTGTGGAATGCGATATCTGCCGTTTTAAATCAGCTATTAGAGAACATAATACTACGGTAATTAAGACAATATCGTCGGTATCCATCATGATACTACCGATTCAGAACTAATGTCAAAATTGCCAAAATAGAACTGAATATATAAGCAATACAATAACATGAAGTTGGCATTACATATACATAATTTTAACTATGAAACCTATGCTGGGTTGCATGAAAACTGTTCAATAAATTGTTTATTGACTCTATAGTTACTGGTCCTACAAAGTTAATGAATCGTTAAAATTCACACAGTTGCATGAAAAATATATTGAGATCTTTAGTTATTGAAATGTTTGTCTAGCAACAGTATCACTGTAACTGTCACTGACTTGTCATTTTCGATAAATGTAAATACGAATCAATTAGAAATGGATAAATGGAATAGAAGACGAAATTTTACGAAAAAAAAGACAAATTTAGCTGGCGGTGATTCAAAACTTTATAAATGTAATTGAAAACAAAAAAGTCGACGGTTCGACAAATGAATTGGAAGCTTGAGAACAGATACGAATGAAATCTCTACTCAAGGCAACACTCCTACTGACTTTTCTAATAATCCAGTAAAAAAGCGACTATGTATATTTATTTATATGATCGCCCAATGTAGTTTCAATTGCTCCAGTTGCATAATAACATAGAGTTATTAATAATCGCGTGTTTGCTGATAGAGGTATACTACACTTTGTTCTTTTTTTCGAAATTTGGCCCTACTGTATGAAATATTGGCATAAACATATTTTTATTAAATCTAAATCTTTGCTTAAACTCTATTTATCAAAAATTTCTAACGAAACATTCGGAGTCTTGGAAGAAGTTTTATTACTTATTATACCAAAACATTCTTCATCTATGTTTCAGAGGTCGTTTTCCTATTCAGCACCGAAGCTGTATAATGATATTTCAAATGAAATTAAGAGACCTAATTTGATACAATTTAAATTTAAATATCAACAAACTTTGTTGCATTAGTTTTGGACACATTAATTAAATTGCATCCAACTATATACATGTTATATAAGTAATGTTATTTAATCTTATAATGCCTTTGTACTTATTGATTCCTTTTGTATATGTTGTTGTATGTATTAATTAATGTTAAGTGGAAGAGCAGCTGTTAGCTGAACTTTGCCTAATAAAAGTATTATTATTATTATTATAAAAATAATTTCTTCTTCCGAGAACGATGATAACGAAGACATAATTCTAGTAAAATATATTTCAATTATCTCCCAGTACAATAAATGTAGGTTTAATTACTTACGCTTTAATAACAAGTTATTTAATTTAAAATTAAAAATTTACTTCATTTATAAAATTTGACGGCAGGGTGAATAGTCCCTGAAAAATTAAACAAGAAATTATTTATTTAGTCAAAACATATTTTATTTCTCAACATAAACTCCTTGTAGTCATCTTTGATACAAAACAACTTGGAGGGCCCACATAACGAACCTAAAAAGGGAATGCACACAGTGGATAAACATCTTAAAAGTAATTGGTCACACAAAATGGGGTGCACACAGAAACTACATAATACAAATTTACCGAGCGCTAATTAGATCTAACCTCGACTACGCGAGTATCGTATACTCTACTGCAAAACCTACAAAACTAAAAATCTTAGATCCAATCCACAACACAGCCCTGAGAATAGCAACTGGTGCCTTCCGCACAAGCCCTATAGACAGCATACTCAATGAAGCTGGCGAAACATCACTGGCATATAGGAGAAAACTATTAACCTTAAACTATATCACAAACTTAGCAAGAAACCCTAATAACCCAACACATAAGAAAATGTTCCAAACAGACACATTAATAAGAAAGTGTACCCCTCTACAGCAGAAAATCCACCATTACCTAAACGAATCTCAAACTAATATTCCCAAAATCCAACAAAAATCCATCCATAAACAAGCCCCTTGGACAAACAAACAACCCAAATACATCTTAGAACTCATAAAATATAATAAAAACCAAACCCCAGCTGAGCTTTACCGTAACATATTTAACAACATCAAAAATGAACAGCAATATTCCAGTTTCATATACACTGACGGATCAAGACATAACAACAAAGTAGGCGCCAGTGTAGTGACAAGTGCCTCAACCTCAAAATATCAACTCCCAGCACAATGTAGCGTATATACTGCAGAATCCTACAGCCTGAATAAAGCTACAGAACTCATATACCGGAACAATGACAAACACTATATAATTTGCACAGATTCAGCTAGCACCGTAGAAAGTATCGCTGATATCTACAACAAGAAGAAAAACATTCAAGATATCCAAGATAACGTCAATGAGGCAATTAATAATGGAAAAGAAGTCACTATCATGTGGATCTCCTCACATAAGGGCATAAAGGACAACGAAGAAGCAGACGAAGCAGCGAAGAACGCAACCTCCACAGGAACAACAGAAGATATTCAAATACCAGCAGATGACTTTAAAAGTACCATAAAGAACAAAATCAAGGAAGAATGGCGTGCAAAATAGACTCAGACAACAAACAACAAACTAAGGGCAATCAAAGACGACACGACAGCATGAACAACGCCAGAAAACAGAAAACAACAAACTGCCCTAACCAGACTACGTATCGGACACACATATCTAACACACGGACACATTATACAAAAAACAAACCCCCACATATGTAATAAGTGCAATCTACCGGTAACATTGGAACACATAAAGATTGAATGTAACAAATATAATCAAGAAAGACTGAAACATACCTAATAACTTAAGAGATGCTCTGTCAAATGAGAACAAAATGAAAGAACATGTAATAAATTACTTAAAAGATACACAGCTTTTATACAAACTGTAAAATCTAATGTACCGGGGTACTAGTGATCCCAGAAATCGAAGTACACGAAAATAAAACCAAATAAAAAAACAATAATTTTTCGATCCCTTCCAAATAATACGATTTTGGCTATCCTTCAAAATAGGCGTTTGTCTCAGCGATGACCTCATCGTTGGAGCCAAATCTCTTTCCGCCGAGCCATTTCTTCAAGTTTGGAAATAAATAAAAATCGCAGGTGGCCAAATCTGGAGAAAAAAGTCCTTCTTTTGCGCTTTAACATCGCCAAACACTCCTTTGAACTTGTTACACGGTCGCTCTTGTTGTCAACAGAGAGAAAATGCGGCACCCATCTGCCAGATGGGTGCCGCATATTCAAAAATTTATGCAAAATGTTCCGTACCCGTTCGGTTGAGATGCTCATAGCCTCAGCAGCTCGTGCACTTTAACTCGCCGATCGTCCAATATCATACCATGGATTTTATCGACGATTTCTGGCGTTGTAACCTCAATTGGGTGACCAGAAGGTTCGGCGTCCTTTGTGGTCATACTACCACAACGAAAGTCAGTAAACCACTTGTAAATCGTTCCAATCGATGGTGAAGAGTCCCCATAATGTTTAACAAGCGATGCTATGGTTTGCGTAATGTTTTTTCCACGCAAGAAATCGTGTTTAATCAAGACGAGAAATTCACTTTTTTCCATGTTTTCAAAAATCTTCAAGGTTGCTTGCTTTCGATGGGTGTCAAAACAGAACTGAATGACATATCAGTCTGAAAATTTTAATGCTTTCTAATTAAAGATGGTACATCACAAATGTCACATGAGATTTGCGATTGTGGCGCCATCTGTTTTATTTTTCGGGGACTTTTCACCCTGCCTTCATAACAACGAATATTTTTTCATTCATTCAACTTTTACATTAAATGTTAAACTGGATTTATTGAACCGTTAAATATTTATAGATCTGAAAACAGTTCTATAAGTTGTGGGATTGTTTATCGATTCATTAAAATTAAATGACGTTCATGCAACAATTTTTTTAAACCTAAGAAACCGTTAGTTGCTATTGAACCGATAAATACTTTCATGCAACCCAGCATTAGAATATTGCATATGTTATGCTATGTTATGGTATGTTATGATATGTTATGTTAATGTAATCTCTGAATCCAGCTTTAGGCTAACTTCTATTTATATTCATATATAAATCTGTGGCTATAATGATGCAAGACCACCGTACCAGAGTTGCAATAAATCTTATGTGAACAGAGCTGGGCAGTAGCTAGCTACTTTTGTAGCTTAGCTACTAGCTTAGCTACATTTACCTTAGATGTAGCTGTAGCTTAGCTAACTGTGAAAAAATATAGCTGTAGCTTGTAGCTAGCTACTTTTTTTTCTATTAGCTTAAAAATAACTACTGAAGCTACTTTTAAAGCTACTTTTTGTAGCTTAAAGCTACTTTTTAAGCAGAAGGTCAACAAAGTACGCATGCGAACAAGCTAAACCCACACAAAATAATAATTTGTTGCCGGTTCTAACTGGCTCTAATACGCAAAAATACACAGTAGGCGCCAGATGGTATTTGCTATTTTTGATATTTATGTACATAATAGTAAATTAACAGTCATTATCACAAAAGACTGATCATATGACAATGGCAAATTTAATTATTTCACAATAATTTAAAAAAGTAGCTTTAAAATTTAACAGCTACTTTAATGAAAGCTTTTAGCTGTATTTTACAAAATATAGCTTATAGCTGTAGCTTAGCTACTTTTTTAAAGAATAGCTGTAACTGTAGCTTAGCTACTTTTTTTAAGTAGCTTGCCCAGCTCTGTATGTGAACAATACTTTATTCTCCATTTAATTTAGAATTTTTCAATTTCAGTATACAAAATATGAAATATGTAAATGGCGTTCCCGAATACAAAGGCGCAATGGATGCATTTGGGAAGATTATTAAGCACGAGGGAGTTCTCACACTTTGGAAAGGATTTCTTCCATATTATATAAGAATTGGACCACATACTATTTTAACGTTTCTTTTTTTAGAGCAAATGCACCACTCCTATAGAAAATATTTTATGTAATCTTTAAACATTTTGATAAAATCATTGTTATATTGTGATGTTTTATATATATTTTGTTTTATTTCTTTTTTGGGGGAAGGGTGCCATTGGTATCTTCAGAATCGCAAAAGATACAAAATATGTATACACAATCATCGATAAAATTTACACATACAGTCACACCTCCACAAATCGAAATTTTCCTTATGGTGGTACTATCATGGAAGCATTTATGCCAGAATTTAATGGAATGTAAATATGTTATTTTTCATGTTGTAGCGGTTCACTTGTCGGCCAATAAGAACGAAGCACTATCCCTTCCAAACAAAACACGAGCCGACCAATAAGAACGAAGCATTATCCCTTCCAAACAAAACAAGAGCCGACCAATGAGCGCGATGTATTATCTCTACTTCGTTCCGCACGAGCCAGCCAATGAGCGCGAAGATTAATTATCACTTGTTTCTCGATCAGTATAAAACAAGACGCGCGAGCAGCCGAAGTCAGACAATTTACGACAGCCGAAGAGGCCTAGCAGACTGATCTCATTCGCACGACAACCGAATAGGCCTAGGGCACAAGACTTTCCAGGTTCATTCCAAAACAACGATCTACACTCACGACAGCCGAACAGGCCTAGTGTTGCAACGTTCACAAATTCTTACTTTGAGCACACGTGTCGCTCAAGAATTTGAACAACGAGTACTCTCTTGTTTCAGAGTAACTCAATAGACCGTTGGGAACGTCGACGATGACAACCTGGATTCGGCCTTGAAGACCACCACGTGCCACGACAGCAGCAGCCGGTTTCTCACGACCGTGTCCACGACGAGTCCATGCTGCGTTCCCCAGTACGACTCACTCTTCACGCAGCACGATCTGTACGAACAGCATCACCACTGCTGTTAACGTTCAAGATGAAGTCCCGGAGCATACCGTCCACGCCTGACATTCCGTGCACCAAGTTGCCGCAGCGGGCTATCCAGCCTAACTACAAGACATCTCCAACCGTCGCATCGGCTAGCGACAATTTAATCTGTGCTACAAACATTCAACAAACTTTATGAACTTTTCAAGAATAGACAAAAGTGATCTGCAATTAGTATTATTTTAGTGACATTTCATTTTAATTTTAAGTTGTAAATAAGGAACATTCAAACTGTTTCAACTGTCTTTCTTATTCCACTGATTCAAAAACAGTTGGTAACGGGCACCGCACACAACACGCCCGTGACCCAACAATGTGTTTCTTCACTAGTATGCATTTTTTTTTAAGTTTACTGTTGTTGAGCTGAGTAATGTAAAGTTAAAGTCGATTAAAAATGCATTGGCGTTATAGGAATGATATCTCGCGAGGCAGCTTACTGCGTAATAAATTCATATATTGACGTAAAATTTTAACAAAAAACTAACACACAGTACATCACGTATTGTTAAAGGCATTAAAAAATCCATGCCTTACTTAGTTTTAAAGAAACTGGCGATGAAAGTTGGACATTCTATGATTTTCAATGAAACCGACAGAAATGCTTGGCAACGTTGCACGGATAGACAGAGAAAGCAAGAACTATGAAAGTTATTATTTCGAACAGTAAAATACATTAATTTTAATACAAAAAAAAATATTACAGCATTTTATATTTATTTATTTGTTGTTGCAGTTGATAATAATTGCTTTGGTGCATTTTTGTCGTTTTTATTATGAACTGTCAACAGAATGTATCGATAATACAGTTTGGTTTTGTACCGAAGCTTTTGGTTCTCGCAATGTTGCCATAACTTCTGCGGTATAAAATCTTACACTGCTATTGGTTGGCCTAGAATATTCACTTCCAAAAATTTCGTTACGTTACTGAATTTCATAAATTAGTTAAATAGTTTTATTTAATTTGAAAGTGATGAAAATTGCTTCAACACTATCGATGGCCTTGGAATTGAAACAAAATTAATCACATGTTTGACGTTTATGTAAGTGTCAATTGCCAAAAAAAATGTTATATTCAAATAATTTAAAACGAGAACGAAGTCAGAAGACTAAATAGAAGAAAACCACTAGACTTAAGTTTAAATTAAATATTAATAATAATAATAATAATAATAATAATACTTTATTGCCCAACAGAAAATCCAGTAAAAGGGCTAAAAATAGATAAATACAAATAAAAAAAATATAAAATACATATTAAGTTAATAAATTATAAACAAAAAAAAGTATACAATTAAAAGTTAGTTTACAAAAATATATCCTTGCAGTTCAACTCAGCATAACGGCACAGAATGTGAATCGGTGATCGGAGTTGTACATCAGTTCTTGCCGGTGGAAGGTTGAAGGAACGAACATTTCTTGAAGCTAATCTGGGTACATGGAAAGGCACACATGACAACAAATAAGACGAATCAATTTTATTATGCAGTAGCAACCACATAAATTTAACAACAAGGATCTCTCTTCTAGATGATAGTGAGACCATAGAATGACGTTGTAGAAGGGAATCGTGATCAACACCTCTAATTGGGTAGATGTTATCCTGTTTATAAGATAAGAATTTTAAAAATCTACGTTGAACACGTTCAAGAGCCATAACCTGAGATGAGTAATAAGGAAACCAAATAAGAATAGCATATTCAAATTTACTTAATATAAAAGCAGAGTATAAGGATTTAAGTACTGTGATATCAGTAAACATATTAGAAATACGCATTAAAAAACCCAAGGTTCTACTGGCCGAGCTGCATACGTTGTTTGTATGTTCCAAAAAGCTGAAATTCGAATTAAATAGGATTCCTAGGTCCTTGATAGATAATTTTCGAATAAGTGATGTACCTGAAATTGAATACATGTGATCAAATCGATTGATTCGTCGTGTGTAGGAAAATTATGTAATTATAATATGACAAATGTTATGTTAAGAAGGCACACCGATGGGTAATTTCTTCACGCATGTTATCTAAATTTATCAAATTTGCTGGTTGGCCTAAATTCAGGCTGGTTGTAAATAAATTTAAATAATAAAAAAAATAATAATTTTATTGGAAAATGAATGTTTTAGAGACGATATGATACACATTTTGTTAGAAATTAACTGTCATAGAGTCGATATGGGAGACAATTTGGAAAAATGACTATTTTATAGAAAATTTTGTGACATTTTAGGAAAATTACTGTCTTTGAGACAATTTGAGAGATATTTTGAAAAAGTAACTATTTTAAAGATAATTTGGGAGATATTTTAGGAAAATGACTGCGTTAGAGAGGATTTGAGAGACATTTTCTTAGTAAATGACTGTCTTTAAGACGATTTGAATGATATTTTGTTGAAAATTAACTGTCTGCCCAAATTCAGAGACGTAACTCACGATCAACTCACACTCACCTCACACTTAAATTGCGCTCAATTGCTAAAAATTGAGTAACTTGGAATGCAGAGATATTAGTGTTGAAAGCGAGTTGCCCCAATTTACAGGTTAAAAACATCTTTCCAAGTTTTAACAGGAGAAATGTATTATGAATGTATTAAAACTCAAATAATTGAAGTACATAAACTAAAACCAGATACAACTAAAACTACATTCACAAATCGAAATTAGTTTTTGTTTTATAATTTATATTTTAATGTTTTTAGGTACCATTCACAAATAGTTGTGCTTTTGTCGATTTTAGTTAGTAGTGACATCTATGATAAATTTTAAAATATCGGCTATACTCTGAAGATCGGTAATACAGTAAATGCAACTGTCAGATATGCTAAGTTACACAAGCTGTCATATGTTGTTTGTTTACTTTCGTATTTTTTGGAAGAGTAAGATAAATATTATCATAATAGGAAGGTAGGTATTAAAATCTTGTTTTTATTTACCTTGATTTTGACACTCGAAAAAAATCAAACTTAGGTTATCGTCAATGCGAAGGATGTTAGAAAGAGACAGGTATATATCACTACATCATTCTACGCTTCGTCCTATTGGTCTATTCCTAATGCATTCAAGTTTCATTTGTCCAAGGAAAATTGGAGCGATGTATATTTATCGGATGATGCTACCACTAAGTACAATAACTTTATAGTTTCTTTTCTTTACTATTTTAAAATATCTTTTCCTACTGTCTGCTGCAACAGTAAAAACCAACCTCACAATTGGTTAACAAAAAATATTAGAAATTTCTCTAAATATTTGAAAGATCTGTTTTCCCTGTATAAAAATGGTCTTGTCTCTGAGGAATACTATAAAACTTGCAAAAAAGAATATAGAAATTTATTAGTTGAAAGTAAAAAACAATACAATATGTGGTTAATTGAAAAATCCTGTAAAAATAGTAAAAAAATATGGCGTATTATAAATGGTAACTTTAATCAAGGAATAACTACTTTTCAAACAAACAATGTATCTCACATGTCACATGGTAGTGTGGAGGCCGAATCTCCCAAAGATATTGCGGACTTGTTGAACGAATGTTTTGTAAACATTCCTGCAGCACTTTGCAATACCGGGAATAAAAATAGAGATATCACTAGCATCAGTTACGATACTCACATTAATAATGACACAATCTTTTTAGATCCAGCAACGGAAAGTGAAGTAGCCTCAGTAATAATGTCTCTAAATTGCTCATCTTCTACAGGACTTGATGAAATTCCAAGCAGACTTTTGAAAGATTGCTGTACCTTAATAATTAAGCCACTAACACACTGTATTAATGCTTCAATGTCGGAAGGAATTTTTCCTGATGCATTGAAGAACATTAAAGTTGTTGCACTGCATAAAAAAGGTAATAAAGATCAAGTGTCTAATTACAGACCCATAAGCTTAGTTTCAGTTTTTCACAAGGTTTTCGAAAAGGTCATGCTAAATCGGATTTTATCTTTTCTTGCGAAGAATGATACATTAATTGCTGAACAGTTCGGTTTTCGGAAAAACTGCAGCACCACTGCAGCTTTATTTCATTTGTTGGATAACATATACAAACACTTAGATTCAGGCAATGCTATTACGGGCATTTTTCTAGATTTGTCTAAAGCGTTTGATTGTGTTGAACATGACAAATTAATCGAGGTCATGTACAACTATGGACTCCGTGGCACATTTTCGAGTTGGCTTAGATCATATCTGTGTGAAAGAAAGCAACTTGTATTTTTTAATAATCACAGATCCGACTATAAATCCATTTCATGTGGCGTGCCGCAGGGTAGTATTCTTGGACCAATATTGTTTATATTATACATAAATAATATAAAACAAATTATCCAGGAATACTCTTTCATGGCTTATGCAGACGATATCTCTATTTTAATACCATTTACTAATGTCACTGAGCATACAACGACTATATCTAACTTAATGACTAGATTATCAGAGTGGTTTACATCTTTGCAACTGACACTAAATATAAATAAATCAGTTAGGATTCATTTCAGCACAAGCAAGCGGAAAGAAAGCATGTTAATAAAGTGTAATTCTCAATCGTTGCCTCAAGTAAACTCCAGTAAAATCCTAGGTCTAGAGCTACATGAAAATATGTACTGGAACGCTTGCATTGACACTATATGCTCTAAGCTATCTTCCTTATGTTATGCAATTAAACACTTAACTAAAATCAGTAGCACACAGACAGCAAGAATGTTTTACTATGCTAAGTTCAACTCCGTCCTAGACTATGGCATAATCTTTTGGGGATCCTCATCTGCAGCATTAAGAATATTTAAGTTACAAAAATTGGCTGTAAGAAATATATTTAATTTAAAGTATCGTGATTCATGTCGGAATTCCTTTAAAAATGAAAAAATATTAACCATGCCTTGTATGTATATTTTATCGGTTATATTATTTGCCCGAAGTAATTGTAGTAATATTAAAACTCACGAAGATGTGCACAATTACAACACTAGAAATAAATCCAATTTTATCACAACTAAACATAAATTAAAATTAGCCGCCAACAATCCAATTTCAATGGGTATAAGGTTGCTAAATAAGCTACCGAAGTCTATTAAAAATGCGCAGACAAACAGACAATTTAAAGTAAAGCTGAAAACATTTTTGATAGATAAAACATATTACAGTGTAAATGAATATCTTAATGAAGTTTTATAATTAAATTATTGTATGTATTTATGTATTTGACGTGCTATATATCTGTATATGATCACTCTAGCAAATAAATTATTATTATTATTATTATTATTATTATAAAACGTAAAACTAAAACATAAGTTTGGAGTTTGCAAACTTTTGTGTTAAAACCAAAACTAAATACTGATTTGTGAATGGCTGCATAAGATCTTTGCATAAGATAACAGGTCTACAAGGTTATTAAAACAAAAATGGAAAACATAAAACAAAAACTAATTTCGATTTGTGAATGTAGCTTTATACAAATTAATTTGACACATGGCGAACTTCATTAAATTGCGCTACGCTTATTATGGTCGTTTCATATGTTATTAAAATTCTTAGTTTCAAATTTACAGAGCGGGTACGTCAACTAACGTCGTAACTAAATTTGAAAATACTTCCTCTTGCATTGATTGAAAAAATCTTAAAAACAAGCCTAGTCATTGTATATTTATTATCATACAATCTTTACAGTAAAATACTAACCGTTGGCACCAATAATTCAATAATACTGCCTTCTTTTAAATAGGTAGACAATATGGCGGCATTATTTATCTCAAGTGACAGATAATGCTACGTTGCCAAATGAAATTCACTTAGTCTACACTAGCTAATCACTTTAGTCGAAAGCTCAGAATACTAGTCATAATATTTAATAATACTGAAAGTATAAATAAAATACCCAGTTCCATTAAATGAATTTGGTTTGATCACATAAACTTCAGTTTTCAAATATTTTAAAGTTGCTTTTGTAACATGACAGCATAGTCATTTTCCTTTAATTGAAATAAAAAGCACTATATGGCATTACTTGACGTACCAAAACTGTAAAAAACTCATGACAAATTTTTATTTGGCAAAACGATGGAATGAAACGGCCATAATAAGCGAAACGCAATTCAATGAAGTTGACCATGTTTGACCATGGCCAACGTCATTGAATTGCGCTACGCTTATTATGGCCGTTTCATTTCATCATTATGCCATATAAAAATTTGTCGTGAGTTTTTTGCAGTTTTGGTATGTCAAGTAATGCCATCTAGTGCTTTTTATTTCAATTAAAGAAGAATGACAACGCTGTCAAGTTCCAAAAACAACCTTAAAATATTTTTAAACTGAAGTTTATGGAATCAAAACAAAATACATTTAATAGTACTGGGTGTTTTATTTATACAATCAATATTATTAAATATTATGACTAGTATTCTGAGCTTTTGAGTAAAGTGACTAGCTAGTCTAAACTAAGTGAATTTCATTTGGCAACGTAGCATTATCTGTCACTGCAGGTAAATAATGCCGCCATATTGTCTACCCATTTAAAATTTTTGTAGTGTTTATACGTCAAAAGAAGGAAGTATTATTGAATTATTGGTGCCAATGGTTAGTATTTTACTGTAAAGATCGTATGATAATAAATATACAAAGACTAGGCTTGGTTTTAGGATTTTTTCAATCAATGCATACAACAGTATTTAATTACGACATATCTCGTTTGAGGCGCTGGTTGACGTACCCGCTCTGTAAATTCGAAACCAGGAATTTTAATGACATATGAAACAGCCATAATAAGCGTAGCGCAATTCAATGAAGTTGGTCATGGTTTGACAGAACGAGTGCTGACATCTAAAGATAATGATTAAAATCTGTTAGAATCAACGAATTTGGAGCAACGATTCTGCGCATTCGATCGCGCACTTGCGTCATCGACGCTCACACGAACTACAGCGCTCTCTCTCGATATAGCAGAGCGCTGCAGTCGGTCGCCGAACGTGATGTGTCATATGAAACATTATTCTTTCAATATATTATTTCTTTATTATCTATTCAGTGTATAATTTATTCAATTACCCTCATACGGATTATCCTGGCATCCACTATTTCCAATATAATCTAACAATTAGGCTACTCAAATTTAAGTGACAAATGAGAGAGAATTAAGTGAAAGTTCAGTAACATCTAAGTGTTATCTGTAGGTACCTTACACTTTACTCAAATCAACAGAATACATTATAATAAAATTATCAATTATTGCTGCTCCTAAAAAATAAATTTAAATAGCTTTTAAAGAGTTGTAAACGCTATTATACAAAGATTTTGTGATATAGATTTGAATTTTAAAAGTTTGTACTTCTGAATCAAGAAGTATTTTCCATACAAGATGATCAAGTCTTTTTACCAGTTCCACGGTGTGTTAAAAACTGTTTTACATACGTATCACTGGCGTACGCAGAATTTTCTTAAGGGAGGGGTCTAAATGTTAAAACAACTGTATTTTTGTTTCTTTTATTTTTCTAAGATATCTAATTTGCATATTTTAATTCAGTTTCCTACGAAAGTACCTCAAAAGGGAGAGGGTCAGGACTCCATGGCCAGTCCCCATGCGTACGCCACTGATCGGTATATAATTTTTGTTTTCTGGGAAACACTAACACAATTTGTCTTCTTGTGCTCTGCTCATTCTGTCAGACAGACTTTTTCATCTGCCGATATGTATTTTTTATCAGTCTAAGAAGACATTTCATTCATTTTCCTAAAAATGAAAACCAAAATTAAGTATTTTCGTTATTTAACTCAACAATAATAAAAATAACCTTAAAATTTGTTTTACGAAAGCTGTTACATGACACTAGTGCGCAAATGTAGTAAACTGACGTCATCATATTATGACGTTTTAACTTAAAATGCGAACTCACGTGAATGACCCATTTGTTTATCTATTTGAATACGAAATTAAGTCAGAATTGGGTGTAACTCTCACTCCAGTGAGTGAGAACTGAGTCGAAGTTGAGTTGAGTTTGAGTACTCATTGAGTTATGTCTCTAAATTTGGGCCTTTAGAGATGATTTGTGAGACATTTTAGAAAAATGACTGTATGAAGAAGATTTGGGAGATATTTTGGAAAAAAATGATATTTTAGTGATAATTTAGGAGACCTTTTGAAAAATGACAAATTTTACAGATAATTTGAGAGAAATTTTATTGGTAAATGACTGTCTTAGAAACGGTTTAGCCAAAATCATGATTAATATGTAAAGATATCCGGAAAATGTTTAGGCAAACTGGGATATTTTGGGACAACTAACAACAAAGACTAACATACTGGGTGTCCCATTTTAATCCGCCAGTAGCGATAATTCTGAAACATTGCATTGAATCAAAAAGTGTTCCAAATGAAAAGTTAATGGTTCTGAGGGGGACATCTGATGCCGTAGACTTTGCCCCCCCAGCCCCTCAAGGGGGGCGGGAACAGTGGGCAACTTTAAAATCTTAAATGGAAATCCCTATTTTTTATTGCAGATTCTGATAGAGGGTTAAAAAGTATGTAAGTTTTATCCGAAACATTTTTTTTATTGGTCGAGAGATGGCGCTGCAAATGTAAAAGTTAGGTTTTTTTTTAATTAAATTGCGAAAATCGTAACGTAATTAACTGTTATTATTACTTAAGACTTACTCACAACCTTACAAGGTTGTTTTTTTCTCAGCCTGCCCAAATACTACCACCGCCCCCCCCCCCCCCCCCCTACAAAGACGTAAAGTACTCAAAAATAGCGATTGAGTACTTCTTTTTCAAATTAAATAATGATAAAATAATTCAAAAAAGAATGTCATTTTTTTTCAAACAGTGTTTGACCGGGCCCCCCACATAGCCCCACCCCCCACTGGGGCTGGTGGCAACTTTAGAATCTTAAATGGAAACCCCTATTTTGTACCTCAGACTCGGATAGAGTTTTAAAATGTAGGTCAATTTTAGTCGGGGGGGGGGCCGGTCAATAAAAAAAATGTTTCGGATAAAACTTACATACTTTTTAACCCTCTATCAGAATCTGCAATAAAAAATAGGGGTTTCCATTTAAGATTTTAAAGTTGCCCCCTGTTCCCGCCCCCCTTGAGGGGCTGGGGGGGCAAAGTCTACGGCATCAGATGTCCCCCTCAGAACCATTAACTTTTCATTTGGAACACTTTTTGATTCAATGCAATGTTTCAGAATTATCGCTACTGGCGGATTAAAATGGGACACCCAGTATAAGTGAAGGCGAATCTACCTACATATAAACGATAATACACTAGAAAAAAGCAAACATCATACTAAAAACTCATCTTGAAATATAATATTTTAAACTGTTATTCAAGTAATCTTTTTCACATATATTCGAGTAACATATTTTCTTAATCTATTACAAATATTTTTCCTAATATTGAAATAATCCTTTAAACAGTTATTAAGGCAACTCAGTTTCTAATCTACATGAATTCTCTTCTTAAAATATAATCTTTTATCCTATCGTACTATTATTCAAGTAACAGATTTTCCTAATCTTTTACCAGTGTTCAAGACTTTGTTTCACCTATTGTGTATATGTATTTTTCAGACGACCACTTATGAAAGTAACCATAACAACATCATAAACTAGTACGGAAAGTTGAACATAACATAGTGATATGTTAGCATGTATAACGTACACTTCTAACATATGAGGTGAAGTTCCACTGATTGACAACAGATGGCGTTACGATGAAAGAAAATAGTAAAATAAATGAAAAGTATTTGTATTATTATTTAAATCGAAGTTTTGGCAGATTTTTCAACACATTTGCACAGATAAATCTTATTTTATTCAATTAATTTACTTATTTACTAATATTCTAGCATTATTTAATATTTTGACATTACGGTTAGTACAGTTGGTATCACAATACATAACCTCAAACGTCAAACGTCAACGCTTACCTACAAAAACGCATCAGTTGTCAAAGTGCAACAACATTGCTCTTGTAAACTGTTTTTAGAAATATTTTGTGGTCGTCTGAAAAATAGTGTACATAATTCGCTCGAAAGTGTGATAACTGTGCTCGTGTAATTAAATCACTCGCACGTTATCTTACACTTTCGATGCTTGTTATGTAAATAACTAATATGTACAGGTATTTAATTTTCTATTTTTCTAATCAGTTGCACGAGTTCGCAATTTTGTTTCGGTAATTTTAAAAATTCAATCATTAATATGTTTTATTTATGTATTTTGTATTAGAATACTACATTTATAGTATATTCCGAAAATAAACCACGGTGCGGTTACAATTTTACCAAGGTCACGGTTAGAATGACATCATTTTGTATGTAACGGAACACTTCAACGATGACAGTTGTCACTTGACAGATGAGTTTCGAAATATGAAATTTATTTAAAATGGATAAATGTTTATATTAGCTTTGTTCGTTTCGCTACGTGGCGGTTACTGTTTACCGCTGCGGTAAGGATTTTGTGTTCGATTGAGTTGGCATTATTACTGTCACTTTTTATGCTCTACAGTAAAACGCTGCTGTAATTAACCGTCGCGTTTTACAATAACCGCCACGTAGCGAAACAAACAAAGCTATTATAAAAATATTGTATTCTGCATCACATTTGCTTTAATTTATATATACGAGTAGATATATAAAAATAATACAAAGAAAAAATAAAAATGAGCTTCATAATACAAGTAATAAATTCATCTAATATGAATATATACTGTTAAATAATAAAAATACATTTTGTATCACACGTTTACATATTAGTCATCATAAAAATATAGTTTTATAAGACAAAAGTCCACAACACTACAAAAGCCGCCAAACACATTTCAAACTTGTCAACAACAGCTGTGATGTTACCAAACTAACCGCCGCTCGAGCACGGTTACATATATATATATGGGCGACAAATTTTCATAATTTGAAAAAGCTATCCCTGTGGCTCCTCCACCACAAACATGTTTGGGGGCCGTGATTTGACGACTGGTAACCGCACTTCACGCGCAAAATATATCACTTACCGAGATCTGCTTCAGCAGAGTGCCACACCTAGTAATGGGTAGAAGGCGTGATGATATATTTTTTTTATTTTTATATTATATATATATATATATATATATATATAT
Source organism: Pterostichus madidus (assembly GCA_911728475.2). NCBI lineage: Eukaryota > Metazoa > Arthropoda > Insecta > Coleoptera > Carabidae > Pterostichus > Pterostichus madidus. The sequence continues at coordinate 13,424,538 of OU452315.1, forward strand.
ATATATATATATATATATATATATATATATATATACGAGCCCTAACAACTATATATTGGGAAAAAATCAAAAACATATATAATTCAGATATTTGAGAGTTTATTTTCTTTTCTAATAATTTTTTTAATTTAATACTATATATTTAGTTAATTAACTATAATTCGAACCAATCAGCAACACGAAAAACAACATACTTACTCCATCATCCGTAATTAACAAATAAAATGTAAATTTTATGTGACAACTACATTGGGACATAACACGAATTTTTATTTCTAAAATAGAGTAACATCGTCTTTATATTTTATGACCACTCGAAGTCGGTTGGGCATTGACTCAACTATGGATCTGTATGTTTCAGAAGTAAATCAATTCCAAATTTGCTCTATTTTGGCTTTAAGTTCTAGCATTGATTTTATATACTTCGTAATCGTAATTACGAAGTATATAAAATCAATGGTTCTAGTAATGTTCGTTGTGGATTGTTCCTCCATGTTTGTTTCATTTTATGCCACACTGTTTCAATGATATTGAGATCAGGATTGTTAAAAGATCAAGAAAGAACATTTACGTCGTCAAACCACTTTCTTGTGGTTTTGGCCGTATGCCAGGCCGCCCCATCCTGCTGAAAAATGTAAGTTTCGCCAACATTTAACTTCACCATACTTGATAACAGACTGTTTTGCACTATTTGTTGATATTTCGCAGCATTCATGATACCATCAATAAATTCAAAGCAACCTAAACCTGAAGCTGTCATGCTGCCTCAAATCATCACTCCTTTACGAAATTTCACTGTACGTTTTAGGCAATCCTTGTGGAGAGCCTCATTTTTAGTGCGAATCACGCGTTTGCTGTAATCACCAACACATACGTCTAATTTGGATTCGTCGCTAAAATTAAATAAATAAATAAATATATCATCACGCCTTCTACCCATTACTGGGTGTGGCACTCTGCTAACGCAGATCTCGGTAAGTGATATATTTTGCGCGTGAAGTGCGGTTACCAGTCGTCAAATCACGGCCCCCAAACATGTTAGTGGTGGAGGAGCCACAGGGATAGCTTTTTCAAATTATGAAAATTTGTCGCCTGTGGGAATCGAACCAGGGACCTCAGGATCCACAGGCCGACTTCATACCACTGTGCTAGCCATCCCATAAAAAATTACTCTATGTCAATCTTTTACCGACCAAGATAGTTTAGATTTTGTACATGTGAGCGTGGTTTTCTTTTGTTTTTCCGTTAATAGTGGCTTTTCCTTGGCCTATAAGATTTTTTTTTTGTGCAATACACTATTTAAATTATTTCTTGTTATTTCAACCTTATAAAACTTTAGTCGACATTTATGAATCCACTGGTTATAGCACTCCCTTGACAGATTTAATCTGATTCCGTAATTCCATTCAGTCGTAATTTGCCTTAAGGTATTTCTTCGGCCTTTTTTTGCATAGTTTTACTATGTCTATCTGAAACTAATTTTGGACGACCCGGACTTTTACCTTTTTGTCTAGAATACTTCCGATTTCTCCATAATGCTTAATAATATTCCACACTGTAGTTTTAGAAATATTAAGTTCATCTGCCACTTCACATATTGTTTTAGTGCGATAATAATTTTTGCACACTAACTCACGAATTTTTGAACTTGTAGAGATATCACGTAGTATTATGTTCAATAAACGCAGCGATTCATTCAAAACCATAAGAAAGCAACTGACGATTAATCCGACGTTTCGTTGTGCATTATTTTCACAAATTACTTATCTTATCTTGTTTCATATTTAACAGTTAATTTGTATTGTCCCAATATTTAGTTGCCACACAAAATGAATATTTTTCTTGTTAATTACAGTTAACAGAATAAGTATTTTGTTTTTTGTGTTGCTGATTGGCCTCAAATGTTCTTATTTAAGAATATAAATAGTATTAAATTAAAAAAAATATATATTAGAAAAAAAATAAACTCTCAAATATCTTAATTATATATGTATTTGATTTTGTCCCAATATATAGTTGTTAGGGCTCGTATAGTTTCTCAAAATACGGTAGATTATGAAGTGGTTGCTAAGTAACAAGTTGTTTACAGTTTTTCATGTAATATAATACACTACAGGCAGATTCATAAAACGGTTTAGCGCTAACATCATTTTTAATATTATCTATAACTCTGTATTCAATTAAAAGCGATTCATGAAATAATTAAATTTGATGCTAATTAACTGTCTTTATAACCTAAGTTAAAATAAACTTGTTTCATACATTGAAAACAGAGTTAAAAACGAAATAAAAAATGGTATTAGCGCTACCCCGCTTTATGAATCTGCCTGCTAGTGTTTTATGAGCCATATAATTCAACTGAAATCAGTGTAATTATGTCTTCATAATACATGAGTTGTGGATAAAACTGTACATTAGATACATTTTTAATATTACTTTCATTCGCCGTACATCCTATTCAGTACCGTAAAATAAGAATACGAAGTACGAAGTAACTAAAATAAAATAAACATGAATTAATTAAATTAAAATCATTACATTCATATACATTCCTACAAATGTTAAAGTTGTGATAGACAAATCAAAGATTCCTCCTGCAGATATCAAATTAGGTCGTTTGCATCTTTCCATAATGATTATCAAGATTTTCTTCACTTTCAAGCTACAGCGATACCACTCCATATCGTAGCAGCTGTCACTTATAGTTGCAGTCTGAAACCATTTTAATATTCATGTTTACGTTATAATATTTCGTGGCATTATTTTCGCACCTCAACGATAACATGGTGTCCGTTGATTGTATACAGAGCAACTTCAACAACCATGACGAAGAAGTAAACTGCGATGGAAAGAAATTTAACACTCATTATAGGAACCTGAAATATTACCATAATAAGAAAGTGTGATATGATGTTAATTACAGTGAAATCTCTTATAAACGGACACATATAGTACAGCAGTTTACGTCCGGATAATGAAATAGCCGCTCTTGTCCACTTAAGGTAGTACTAGTGTGACGATGGCGCCATAGGTTTTCGAATGGCGAAACTGACGCTCAAAAAAATATAAAAATTGAATAAAATAAGTGTTTTATACCTATTGTGATTTGAATATCATGAATTGTTGACAGGTTATTGGTCTAGTGAATTTTAAAATTCCGTACCACCGTGTGCTGTTGCCATTATTAATTGGGATTCTTAATTTTTCGTTAAAAACAAGGCTTTGCATGGCTATATATCCATTACTAAACGATAAAAAACTTTCTCCTTCTGATACAATATACATGGATAGTTCTAGAACATCATACTAGTTTTTCAAATGAAACTGCAAAATTTTAGAGGTACACAAACCAAATATGTGCGATTCTGAATGATGATCGCCATAAGCCCCGTGTATAAGAACTCAACTTTACAAGCGTATATATTTATTCACAGACGATTAATGTATTTCATATTTTAACAGGATGCGTATGACTATCCAATGTGTACGTGTGCCAAATTTCATTCAGATCTGCAAAAAAAAATTCACGCTAGTACTACCTTAAAGAGATGTCCGTTTCAAAAAGTTTCGCTATATACAGGTTGATCAGAAAATGGATAACAAACTTTACGTAGCACGATTCTTTGATTAATTCTCGGCAGCCCTAATGCAAAAATTTGTACAATTCTTCGTAAAGCCACACGAGCTACTTAAAAGAAATATAAATTTGGCAACAACGAATCAAACAATTGTTATAGCAGTTACCAGGTAACTGTGCAAATTAATCTAACAAACGTCAATTTTTTTTTCAAGCAAGAAACTTTTGTACGATGTTGCCGTATATACTAAAATTTATAAAAATACTGCTGAAAAAAAGTCAAATATTTAAAGAATTAACGATTATTATATTATATTAACGATTAGTTGCATCAACGCGATTTTACAAATTTCTTCTTGAATATAAACAGCACATTTAAAAGTTTGATGGCTTAATATGGCTTTACGAAGAGACGCACGATTTTTTTTTGTGTTAGGACTATCTTTTTCCTATTGCACTACAATCCTTTGTGGATTTTGGCATGCTCCATATAGGAGACCAGGCACACCGAGCCGCAGTTTTTTTACACTGCCGTACTGCTGGTTTTTTCATAGTCGATGTTACATTATTTCAGTTGTATGAGTGACTAGCTCATAGCGCCCGACCTGTAACTGTATTTTTATATTTAACGACAAATCACACATTGTCAACAGGCGGATTCGAACTGACGACCCAATGGTCGGATGACGTCAGCATGTTAGGAGATGTACATTTTCTGAACAAACTATCAAAGATTTGAAATATTTACCACAATTAGTTGAAAACCAGTCATACACAAAGTTACAGCACAAGAAAGAAACTGAACGAGCATTCCTGGATTGAACACGTACTGAATTTCGTAAAATAATCTGAAAATAAGCACACGATACATATTTGTGAAATACATTGAAAATGCTGTAGGCTCGGGTGGGGTAATTGTTAACTTATATTTTACACGGTTGCGAATGCGTACCGCTAGGAAATTAGTTATAGTCAGAGCTGGGCAAGCTACCTAAAAAAAGTAGCTAAGCTACAGCTACAGCTATTCTTTAAAAAAGTAGCTAAGCTACAGCTATTAGCTATATTTTGTAAAATATAGCTAAGCTACAGCTAAAAGCTTTCGTTAAAGTAGCTGTTAAATTTTAAAGCTACTTTTTTAAATTATTGTAAAACAATTAAATTTGCCATTGTCATATGATCAGTCTTTTGTTATAATGACTGTTAATTTACTATTATATACATAAATATCAAAAATAGCAAATACCATCTGGCACCTACTGTGTATTTTTGCGTATTAGAGCCAGTTAGAACCGCAAGAAATAATTATTTTATGTGGGTTTAGTTTGTACGCATGCGTACTATGTTGACCTTTTGCTTAAAAAGTAGCTTTAAGCTATAAAAAGTAGCTTTAAAAGTAGCTTCAGTTATTATTTTTAAGCTAATAGCAAAAAAAGTAGCTAGCTATAAGCTACAGCTATATTTTTTCACAGTTAGCTAAGCTACAGCTACAGCTAAGGTAAATGTAGCTAAGCTAGTAGCTAAGCTACAAAAGTAGCTATCTACTGCCCAGCTCTGGTTATAGTGCTTTGTACTCTCCAATTCTTTCAACTTTTTGGCAACTGCACTAATAAAACAAAATAAAATAAAATAAAATAAATAAATATATCATCACGTCTTCTACCCATTACTGGGTGTAGCACTCTGCCGAAGCAGATCTCGGCAAGTGATATATTTTGCGCGAGAAATGCGGTTGCCAGCCGTCAAATCACGGCCCCTATAGATATTAGTGGTGGGGATCCACAATGGTAGTTTTAAAATGGCGAAAATTGTTTGTCGCCTGTGGGAATCGAACCAGGGTTCTCAGGATCCACTGGCCGACTCGGATACCACTGAGCTAGCTACCCCATAACTAATAAAACGCACGCAATTAAAGTAAGTTGCGTTTATTTTTTTATAATTAAGAGTGACATTTTATTTTGTGAGTGAGAAAGTTTACGGAACGAGGCGAAACCGAGTGAAACAAGCCCACGACCGAATTAAAAATCATGTTTTACACGTACTCGTATACCATACAATATTTTTTTACAAATATCTTTTTACATTTAAAAAATAATTTATTTAATTATTTTGAAACACGTAGGCCATGAATTCAATAAAAATTTAAAGTTATTTATTAGTTACGTGAAATTTACCCTTAAGTACTGTACGGGAGGTAAATTAGTGTATATGTCATTAATTATTAATATAAAATTTATTAGAGAGTACTAGACACACTAAAAGTTAATAGATACACGGTCTCTAAAATATATGCGAAGTCAAAGAAAAATTAAATCTAATCATCTCCAAAGAAACAACGCGCACTACAATTTAAAACCGGTTACATGTATACCATGTAAACGTAGCAGCATCCTATGTTTTTCATCTAGTTATATTTTTTTTTATAACTGTCAGTCCATCCTTATAGCGTATACGATTAATTTTCAGAAAAACTAGTAATTTAAAAATGAGATTGCAAAATTTGTACTAAATTCTACCAATTTTGAACTAAAATTTCAAATAAAAATAATATATTTAAAATAGAAGTTACAGAAGGCAATCAATTCCAGCACGAGTTCGAAATTCGAACACACGCACAACAACGAGGGGACGAACGAACAAGTGCTAGAATCGCCTTCTGTCACGAGTGTTTTATACTATTTTCTCTGTTTCGACATTTTTTTATATATTTTTATTAAAATAGTTGACATATTTCCATTAAGGGAGTGGTTACGTTAGTAACAGTTTTTGCAATAGATTTTCTTCATTGCCTAAATATTTGTATCAATTGTGTATTTTATTTTGTCCGTTGCCTAGATATTTTGTGTTTTCAATGCGTTTATACCAATCTATGATAACAATAGCTGTATTCCATTTGCCACTTGGTTCACTTAAATCAGTTCAGATAAATTAGACAACATGACTATATGATCTGAATTAAGCAAACTGATGCACTTATCGTGGTGAATTACTTCAAAGTAAATTAGAAATTGTAATTCTAGTGCTGAAAATAAAGTCAACAAAGTAATTAAGTGAAATTCCGTGTTTTTCGGACTATTAGACGCATCTTTTTACGTAGAAAAATAGACTCAAATTTTGGATGTGTGTTATGGTCCGAAGGCAAAGCTGGGCAGTAGCTAGCTACTTTTGTAGCTTAGCTACTAGCTTAGCTACATTTACCTTAGCTGTAGCTGTAGCTTAGCTAACTGTGAGAAAATATAGCTGTAGCTTGTAGCTAGCTACTTTTTTTTCTATTAGCTTAAAAATAACAACTGAAGCTTCTTTTAAAGCTACTTTTTGTAGCTTAAAGCTACTTTTTGTATCTTTAAGCTACTTTTTGTAGCTTCAAGCTACTTTTTAAGCAGAAGGTCAACAAAGTACGCATGCGTACAAGCTAAACCCACACAAAATAATTATCTGTTGCCGGTTCTAACTGGCTCTAATACGCAAAAATACACAGTAGGTGCCAGATGGTATTTGCTATTTTTGATATTTATGTACATAATAGTAAATTAACAGTCATTATAACAAAAGACTGATCATATGACAATGGCAAATTTAATTGTTTTACAATAATTTAAAAAAGTAGCTTTAAAATTTAACAGCTACTTTAATGAAAGCTTTTAGCTGTAGCTTAGCTATATTTTACAAAATATAGCTTATAGCTATTTTTTTAAAGAATAGCTGTAGCTTAGCTACTTTTTTTAAGTAGCTTGCCCAGCTCTTTCCGAAGGTAATATTAAAATATTTTTTTCATTAAATCGTCTCTAAATTTGAGGTACGTTTTATAGTCCGAAAAATAAGCCACGCCAGTGAAGGTAGGTATGACGCAAGTTATCTCAAGACAACAATAATTCAGAGGAAAATAATACGAACGGTGACATTAACGAGACGAGCGATAGTACCGAGAGTGAAGATGAACTGAATATTGCTCCGAAAAGAACATTAAAATATATTTTTCGAAAAATCATCTTATATATTTGAGGTGTGTGCGTCTTATTGTCCGAAAATACGGTAAATAACTGATCTGATTCAGTAAATGTAAGTTAGATCTAATTCAAATGACAAATAGAATACACCTAATATGTCGCCTAAAATCATTTAAGAATTATGCTAATGGCGGGTCAAGTGGTAGAGCTTTTTAATATATATTTATTACAATAAATTCTTGACCGAACATCATATTTAATCCAATATAAAACCATACCATAAATGATATCTTTATTGCTGAAATAAGAAAGTAAAAGTTGAATAATTCAAAACGCTCATTTAAATTTCGCACTGCCATATTGCAATTACGTAGTTGCATTAAGCCAATCACAGAGCTTTGTCTGAAACGTTTGTCGGTGCTCAACTTTACTCAGAAGAAGACGAAGAAGAAACAAGCATTCAGCATTCTACGATTCTACTGTTTCCACCAATGACGTATAATACTAGACGAATTATGCCGTATTCAAGTCAATGCAGTGTTGTGAAGCAGAAAGAGATAGAATAACTTGTGGGTGAGGCGGGTGCGCTGCAAGAAGCGAGTACACTTTGATGTTATGCAAGTTGCAAACATTTGTGTAGTTATTTTTATATTCAATTACTTACTTTTCATACATCAAAGTAAAGGTTAGTTTTTGACATATTAAGTGTTTTGTATACGCACTTTTGTATTTAAATAAATAAAATGCTCGCGCGTCATCAACATAAATGCAACCTGCATAACATCAACTTGTGCTGGTTCTTTGTTGCGCACCCACCTCACCGTCCAGTAATTATATCCCTTTCTGCTTCATAACAAACGCCGTTGTTACCCGACTAGTTATGTTTTGTCTCAGGTTTATACGGACGACAGCGAAACCGACACACGTTACGTGAAGTTACGTGTTATTTATCTCTGTCTTATCTGTCTCTCTTTAATCCAAGATGCAACTACGTCATATTCGTTTGTTTCTAAAGTTTACATATTTTTATCATGCATAATACAAGTTAAAGAAAAAAGAAAAAATTGGGTTTAATAATTTTATTACGTAGATTAATATATACTAATTTCAAAAAAGTCTTGAAGGGCCTATTCTGGCATCTTATGCGTGCAAGAATATATTATTCTAATACCGAAACAGTGAAAATATATTACAGTTTTTAAATAATAATTACCTAATGATAGCTTCGTGGTGTTTAACACACGTAACCAAAATAGGTAGTAATACTTCTTCTTCCTCCTTGGTTAAAGGTTCAAAATAATTATCATCAACGGCATTTTCCTCATCACAATCCACAATTTCAATTTCATCATTCTTTCCAGCAGCTCTACTAGAATCCTCAATAGCGTGTTCCAAATTATACTTTAATATCTCAACCTGTGCGCAACCGATGTTCATAAACACTGGAGGCAAAAGATCCAGACTCACGTTGATAATTGCACAGATTGATATTCCAACAACTTGAAACATATAAGTCATGGTATAGACAAGGCTGGAATACAAAGGATCATAAGGAAACCATGATAATAAAGGAAGGATAATATTTTCATCAAAAACAGGAAACAGCGCAAAAAGTGATACGCAGAGTACGACACTATAAGCGAATAACGCACAGTAGAAATACGCTTTTTCAATCCACTTTTTCATTGATTTTCTGTGATGTTCTACTGTCGGTAAAAATAACGGATTCTCCAAGTCTCGCAAGAGAATTTCAAATCTATGATTCTTCTTGGAGAAAACCATCAGTTTGATTAGAAAAGTAAAATTTGTTGATAAGAAATACACTGAGTCGGCAACTGTCGCCAGATCATTCAAAGAGAAGAATAAATTTAAGATTAAACTTGCAGTAAAAAACGATGAAATGAAATGAGCGAAAATAAATCGCTGTACTTTATATATCCAGCTAAATGGAGACTTTACCGCGGGCCAACAACCCATTGTAGATAGAAGAAATTTTGGGTATTTCATGAATTTATCCATGTCTGGATTACTTGATTTGTACAACATTTTGCTGGATGTAAACGTATTTTCTAACTTGTAAGGGCTTATAAAGTTCTTGTTGACATATGAGAATTGTCATGTTGTCATTTGACCTTAAAATGATTTCAATAATTCGCGGAATATTCGATGAAACAAAGCAGGGTAAATCGTTAAATTATCTATTTGTGAAATTAATATTGTTCTTGCGACAGGGCTGGACTTCTTCAATGGCGCTACAGCCCGAGTCGGGCCTAAGCCTACCGGGTACACCGAGCCGCAGTTTTTTACGCTGCCGTACTGCCGGTTTCCGTAGTCTATGTTACTTTAAGCATATGTATAAGTGACTAGCTTATAGCACCCGAGTATGATTAATACAAGTAACTGTATTTTTTTATTTAACGACAAATCGTACTTTGTCGACAGGCGGATTCGAACTGACGAATCTTGGTTTGGGTGACGTCACATTATGTTAAAGGCATTGGCAAGTTAAAAATTGACTTTTCATAAATCAGTACTAAATTATAAGAAGGCAAACATAGTCAAAACCAAATTTTGCTCCGTGCCTCTGTTCCAAAGATATAGCTTGTTAAAGTTTCGTTGATGACGTCATGTACTCCGCTGTCGCGCTGCAGCATACAGTGTACGCTGAACTATCCTGAGTTTTGCAAGGCTGAAGCGTGCATTTTCGAAGATATTTTAATTTTTAAATCTATTATGGCAACTATATTTCCATATTTGTATGAACCAGAGCTGAATGAAGAAAAAAACGATGAGGAAAATTTTAAGGAAGATAAGGAAAATCGTGAATTAGATAGTGAAATGACAATGCAATTATTGTGAAATAATGACAAGTACAGAATGTTACTGCTGTACGGAATCACAGGCAATTAGTGAGTTACGTGGTAATAGTGATTGCATTACAAATCATGATTTTTTTGAAAATATAGTTTTGGAAATACATTCTTTGAAAACAGCTAAATACCACATGCTTGTCAAAGCAGATGCTACAAGAAGAAAAATGTTGGAAAATGAAAATAATACCGTCTGGAGACATGTAGCTTATACACAATTTGAATACTGGGTAAATGCTTGGATACCATTGGGCAAGAAAGAATGATGGGTTATTCCAGCTTGCGTGATAAAAAAAATTAGATGTAAATATCCGGACGCAAGAAATATTTATCAAGTGTTTCAAGCTCTTAATGAAAATATTTATTTTGATTAATTATATTGTAGAAACTACTAATGCTATTCCTTTATCTGTCATTATATTGAAGCTGCCACAAATTTGACATCTTTCAAACAAAGGTTTTAATAAATTATATGCTACAATATAATGCTCTGAATGAGTAAATATCCTACTGCTTGGCCCTGGCTGAGTAGAGGATTCTAAACTTTCATCATCGGTACTTTCTTGGTCGTCAGATGAACTATTTCATACTCGAACAATTCGGAATTACTATTACTATTATTGTTATTTATTATTATTATTATTCGGTATATTTCTTTCCCTAGATCACATTGTACACCTGCATCAACTTTTCTACTATTTCACTTCTCATCTCACACTGTATTTCGAAATCATTCACTTCATTTATTCCTGGTACATCCTCAAATTCTATTGTTGTATTCACTATGCTAATTAACTCCTTTTTCTCCTTCATTAATTGATATTTAGATTTACGACGCGGTTTTACAATATTTTTATTTTGTTTTGCACCAACTAAATTTATTGATGGGATTGCACTTTCTTTTAAAATAGGTAGCAACTTATGATGTGGCATTAATTGTTTCTTTTTTAAATATGTCGAATCAAAGTCTGATTCTACAAAATGTGCGCTGCATACTACAGATCTTTTAGTAGGTATAAAGTTTTTTCGATTAATTTTATTTATCCACGCACGATACATATCACGTTTCTTATTTTTGTCCGGTATTTTGTGAAAAGACAAGTTTTTATTTTTTGTTTTATTATGTGTGCAACCAAAAATAAAATAATTAGTCATTTTAATATCACTGAATACAAAAACGCACATTTATAACTAAATAAACTGCAAATACGTTGTCCATGAACACTATAATGTAGCAGTCTACTGCGGGTATGCGCGCTCGGCTCGGAGTACATGACGTCACAGTAGCTGTGTACGGTCATTTCAAATAGCCGTAACTTTGGAACAAATAATCGCAGAGACATTAAATAAAAACTAATGAACTTCTGATTTTATAGTTTATTTATTAATGTTATTTAAAAATTGTCGGAAATAACTTGCCAATGCCTTTAAGCCTGTTGGACTGCCTGTTGGACTGCCAAGGAAATATATCGCGTTTACAAAGTGAATTTGGTGCAACTTTTCTTGTCAAAAACAGTGCAACAAAATTAAATTTTGTACAACAGTTGTTGGAAATATATTTTGTAAAGTTGTTGACTTGTGTAGTTTTAAAAATGTCAAGCATATCATTGCTCTGCTCATATAAAATTGTTGGAATTATTTATTTCCCTAACTAGCTATTACCCGCGACTTCGTTCGCGTGATCTACAATTTAATGCGAGTACCCGGCATGCGTTGCTCAAAACTCAAAAAAAGAAAGTGTTTGTGTTTAATTCTGTTTATTAAAGTGGATTTGGATACACAATATTTTTTGTTTTTCTCTTTAGGACGTACACGAATAAATTAGAAGGTTTTCCGACGCGTGAGTATGCCACATACGGCGGTCCATGTGAGAAGCATGGATTTTCAAAATTTAGTCCACACACTTGTGGCGATTGTCCCTGTGCTTTGTTGATGGTCATTGCAAATGCGAGTCGTACCGGAAACTGCAAACGTTTGAATTCGAATGGTATAGGACTGAAACTTTATTATACCTATATATTAAAATTGGTTCTCGTCTATGCCTATACCAAATTTGAATCGAATCAGTGCAGTTCTTTTCAGGATAGCTAGCGGCCATTTTGTTATAAGATGGCGGATTGAAGCTTTATTATACCTATATATTAAGATTGGTTCTCGTCTATGCCTATACCAAATTTGAATCAAATCAGTGCAGTTCTTTTCAGGATAGCTAGCGGGCATTTTGTTTCAAGACGACGGACTGAAGCTTTATTACACCTATATGTTAAGTTTGGCTCTCGTCTATACCTATATCAAATTTTAATCGAATCAATTCAGTACTTTATAATATAGCTAGCGGCCATTTTGTTTCAAGACGGCGGACTGAAGCTTTATTGTATCTATATAGCTCAGTGGTATGAAGTTGGCCTGTGGATCCTGAGGTCCCTGGTTCGATTCCCACAGGCGACAAATTTTCATAATTTGAAAAAGCTATCCCTGTGGCTCCTCCACCACTAACATGTTTGGGGGCCGTGATTTGACGACTGGTAACCGCACTTCACGCGCAAAATATATCACTTACCGAGATCTGCTTCAGCAGAGTGCCACACCCAGTAATGGGTAGAAGGCGTGATGATATATTTTTTTTTATATTTTTTTATATGTTAAGATTGGTTTTCGTCTATGTCTGTACCAAATTTGAATCTAATCAGTGCAGTACTTTTCAAGATAGGTAGCGGCCATTTTGTTTCAAGATGGCGGATTGGACTTGTGCCAAGTCAGAAACCTTCGCGGGCGTACGCACAACAACTTAGCAAAGTTTCATCGCAATCGGATGAATGATATAGGAACGCATACGGGACAAACAAACAAACAAACAAACAAAAATTAATTTTTATATATATAGAGAATTATTTTGTTTTATTATGAATGTAAACTTTAACTTAACTAATAAATGTCAATATAAATTAAATTTCAAATGTTTACCGAATTTATCGATATTTTATTATTAATATTTTTAATACAAATTTTGAAATATAAGCGGTATAGGAAAAGTAGTATGAAAAAAACACATGTTATAATGACCTATTGTAATATTCGTACTTTCCATACTGTACTCATATTATAATAAAGGTTTTTCAATATACAATTTCCGAGGTCTATTTTCGCGACATCACACAAAGTTATGATTTTTTTTAAGGTGGTTCTATCATGACATTCTCTTACAAAAATATACGTGACCTAAAAAGTTTACAAAAATAATTATTACATTTTTGTATGGTATAGGTTATTAACAGAATTAACATTTCGCTGCAAATATCGTATAATTAATAATAACATTGAATATATTAAATAAAACTATTTAACTAGTTTATGAAATTCAGTAACATACCAAAATTTTTGGAAGTGAAGGTTTCATGCCAACCAATAGCAGTGTAAGATTTTACACAGCAGAAGCTATGACAACAAGGTTAGAACCACAAGCGGCCAGTCGGTACGAAACGTAACTGTATTATCGATACATCCTGTTGACAGTTCATAATGAGAAAAATGCACCAAAGCAATTATTATCAACTGTAACAACAAATAAATAAATATAAAATGCTGTAATATTTTTTTTTGTATTAAAATGAATATATTTTACTGATCGAAATAATAACATTCATAGTTCTTGCTTTGTTATTCGTGCGGCCATCTCTGTCTAGTGTCTACCTGTGCTGTGCAACGTTGCCAAGCATTTCTGACAGTTCTATTGATTATCCTAGAATATCCAACTTTCATCGCCAATTTCTTTGAAACTAATCCGGTAAGGCATGGATTTTTTAATTCTCATACCTTTATCTTTACATGATGTACTGTGTGTTAGTTTTTTTGTTAAAAAATAACTACAATATATGAATTTATTACGCAGTAAGCTGCCTCGCGAGGTACAGTTCCTATAACGCCAATGCATTTTTAATCGGCTTTGGTCGACTTTAACTTTACATTACTCAGCACTACAACGGTAAACTTTAAAAAAAAAATTGCATACTAGTATAGAAACACATGAAAAATAACATATTTACATTTCATTATAATCCGGGTTAAAGGCTTCCATGATAGTACCACCGTAATGGAATCAATACTTAAAAATTTCTACTTAAAATAGCATATTTTTACTAGTTTTAGGGATGCGAAATGCTTAAATATTTATAATTTGTATAAGTGGAGATCCAAGATAAATTTTCAATTTCTCTGTCCATTTTGAATAACGACCAACTGGAATTTTCCAGAAAACTGGCACAGTACGGCTCTGTGCACAAATCAGACTTGTTATTATAATTTCAGATAAATCTACTTTCACTTAATTACAGCACTAATTATAGGTTCAACACACGATACCTTGTTATATATTTATTGGGCCAACAATTAAATATTTGTCAAAGTAAATCACAGACAGGCAGATTTATAATACAGAAATAAACTGCTATTATAACAACAAGGTTAAAAAATATATGGGAACAAGATATGTATGAAAAAACGATACCAACACTAGATTTTGCAAATAAGTAATATCTAAACTACCAATCAATTTAAGGGGGGACACCCGTTGAAAATTTTCAAAAACTCGATTTTTTTTTGCATTTTCGGCATTTTTATACTGTCCTGAATGTTGTGTCAAAATAGCAATTCGATTTATAAAGTCGTTACGAAGATGCAGCGAGAAATAGGGAATCGAGCAGGTATAAAAGATTGACGAAAATCGCATCGCCTAGGCTAAGGTGAAGCTTTACGCGAGCAGCAAAGAGGCACAACCGCTTGCTGCTTCGAAAAAGGATTCCAACGAGCTGTATCTGCAGTCCGAAGGAGAAGTTTATGGTGCCGGAATAGCAGAATGAATTAAGTCGCTGTTAATCTTGCGTTAAACGCATAAATAAAACTCAAATCTTTAAAGGCGTTTTTCTCGAAACAACATTTTTTTACCTTGCGAGACAGAGATTTCTGAAATTATTCGATCAATTTTGCTGATTCTATCGGTTTTCTATATAGAAATGAATTACCTGAAAGGTAACATAGAATTTTTCGGATATTCCAACTTTGCGATTTTTTATGCGCATTTTAATAGCGATTTTTTCAACGAAAAATTGAAAATTTTTTTTTGAGCGCCGCCATTTTGTTAGTTTTGCGAATTTAGAAAAAATCCTATGATACCTTTTACATAATTTAATTTAAAACCCCAAACATGAATCCATTTTTTTTTTCGATGTTTCAGTACTGAACGCGCTGTCCCGCAAGCGAACAATGCACCGCCTGCAGCTCTCTATTCGCAGGACTACCAATGGCAGGGAAACAAATTGTTTCTGCTGAAAATTTCCGAAAATATTATTTTATAAATAAAAAAATAATATAAATATATCATCACGCCTTTTACCCATTACTGGGTGTAGCACTCTGCCGAAGCAGATCTCGGTAAGTGATATCTTTATGCGCGTGAAGTGCGGTTACCAGCCGTCAAATCACGGCCCCCATAGATGTTAGTGGTGGAGGAGCACCAGGGGTAATTTTAAATTGGTGAAAATGTTTTGTCCGCTGTGGGGATCGAACCAGGGTTCTTAGGATCCGTAGGCCGACTTGATACCACTGAGCTATTACCTCCATAAATATTACTTTATAACATGCTAAAACTCCAAAGCGATTACATTTATTCTAATGTCCTAAAAAATTATCAAAAAATACCTTTTTTTGAGCAGGCTCAACGGGTGTCCCCCCTTAATGCAAATAATAGAATAGTAGATATTTGCGAGAATAAAATTGATCATTTTTCTGTCGTGGATGTGTATTCTTTTGGAGATTCATAAGTTATTTAATAATTGAAAAATAAGTATTACTATAGGTCATTGTAACACATGGTTTTCATACTATGTTTCCTTTATTGCATTATTTTACTTTTATTTATAAAATTTTATTAAAAAATTAATAATAAAACTTTAAGGTGGTAACTGACACATCAATAAATTTGAAATTAATTTATTGCGATATTTACTATAGTTGATAATCATTTTAATCAGAGCTGGGCAGTAGCTAGCTACTTTTGTAGCTTAGCTACTAGCTTAGCTACATTTACCTTAGCTGTAGCTGTAGCTTAGCTAAATATGAAAAAATATAGCTGTATCTTGTAGCGAGCTACTTTTTTTTCTATTAGCTTAAAAATAACAACTGAAGCTACTTTTCAAGCTACTTTTTATAGCTTAAAGTTACTTTTTTAGCAGAAGGTCAACAAAGTACGCATGCGTACAAGCTAAACCCACACAAAATAATTATTTGTTGCCGGTTCTAACTGGCTCTGATACGCAAAAATACACAGTAGGTGCCAGATAGTATAGAAGCGCAAGTGGAACTGGAATGTACAATACAGTGCAATATTTTCTATTGAGTAAAAATCAAATCAAGGTAAAAATAATAGTAAATTTTAATCTAAAATAATGAATAAAACTGAAGAATTGTTCGGTATGTAATTATTATAATATTGTACCTACCTGTATTATTGTATAAAATATGTTCTTTTATTACGAGGATATTGTCGACACCGACGTTTTTGAAAACGATAGTGATAACGATCCCGAATATGTACCATCCCCAATCGAAGGAAATTCAAGAAAACAAAAAATAACTGATTATTTAACATTTGTACCCTCAAAAAACTACTATTGTATTAAATATTAAATGAACTAAACATTGACTGTTTAGGAGTCTTCTGTTAATGAGACTATTAATTTATTTCGATATAAATAAAAATTATAGCATCAAAAATTAACAGTACATTTGTCCATTTGCTATTTTTGATATTTATGTACATAATAGTAAATTAACAGTCATTATAACAAAAGACTGATCATTTAATTATTTCACAATAATTTAAAAAAGTAGCTTTAAAATTTAACAGCTACTTTAACGGAAGCTATTAGCTGTAGCTTAGCTATATTTTACTAAATATAGCTTATAGCTGTAGCTTAGCTACTTTTTTAAAGAATAGCTGTAGCTGTAGCTTAGCTACTTTTTTTAAGTAGCTTGCCCAGCTCTGATTTTAATACACTGCTTTATAAATAAGCATCAAGAAAATCAAAGACACACTTGGTTTGTCCACTAAAATATTTATTTATAACCTGTTACGTACGTTCCGTCCTTTCGGACATCATCAGACACTTAAAATTAAATTACAAACATGGTCCTTATATAGTACACAAATTTAAGAGGGGAGGATACATCTATCTGTTCATTAGCGATTTTCTAAACAGTTCATCCTTAATCCCTTTTCGGCTATATGTAGAATTTCATTTGTTTGTTTATGAATAGAGTTGAAATGTTCATAAACAAACAAATCGTACGGGGTTTTGAAACTATTATTTAGAAAATGTAGAAATTTGGGAAGCAGTGAATTCTGGAAAATACATCGTTAATGAAGAGGTAGATGTATCTAATTCTCTCCTCTTAAATTTATGTACTATATAAGGACCATGTTTGTAATTTAATTTTAAGTGTCTGATGATGTCCGAAAGGACGAAACGTACGTAACAAATTATAAATAAATATTTTAGTGGACAAACCAAGTGTGTGTTTGATTTTCTTATATTCATTATATTCCACCATGTACCGACTACAAATTCTCTTTTAATAAATAAGCATCATAACCATGGACGTCCACAAACATCAAAAAACTCTTAGATAGACATAAATTTTTAAAATATTTTTTTTTACATAACACATACAAATATACGTAATAAATAGACAAAAAAATATTTAAATTTGTGAAATAAATTACTAGTCTTTGTCGTCTGGGTTTGAATTGAAGAGGAAGGACAATCTTCGAATAACTCTTCCATAAATTGACACCATTTCTTCAATAAATTCCGATTTAGCAGTTTTACAGTTTTTATTTTCTAATATTTTGTGTCTGTGTGTATTTAATAAACTTACTTTTTAAATTGTGGATCCTGAGAACCCTGGTTCGATTCCCACAGGCGACAAACAATTTTCATAATTTCAAAAGCTACCCCTGTGGCTCCTCCACCACTAATATCTTTGGGGGCTGTGATTTTACGACTGGTAACCGCACTTCACGCGCATAATATATCACTTACCGAGATCTGCTTCGGCTGAGTGCCACACCCAGTAATGGGTAGAAGGCGTGATGATATTTTTTTTATTTTATTTATTTTATTTATAAAAAGTCTGTTTAACCATCAAGATTAATCATAATCTCAAGATCGGGATATATTGGTGGAGAAAATAAAATAATAATAATAAAATAATGATATTTTAAATTTTACATACATACATACATACATATCTTCACGCTATATCCTAACAAATGGGGTAGCACGAACCCTAAAATCACTCATAAAACATTCACTCATCACACTCATCAAACAATCAGCCATCACCAAACATTTTCATCCAAACACACCACCCTCACTTCAACCACATTTATAGATCACTCCATATAAACTCATTCATTTATTACACTCGAAAACATTATCACACAACAAACCTTCAATCACATCATTCCTATTCTCTTACCATTCATTTTCCTTCCCCAACGTACATAACATATGCATAAAAAAATCTCAAATTACTCCCATTTACTCCTAACAACGAATCTAATAACGAAACTAACAACGAATCTACAAGATTAGAAAAGATGAAAGCGATAGTCTACACTTGTATATGAAGAAAAGACCACACAATGCAGTCACAGAAAATGAGACAAAAAGATAAGAAAGGGAGGGAGCGTCGCCCTGCGTATGTTTTTGAAAGTGAATTTCACACAAATGCAGTTAAACACTCTACGTAATAACTGAAAACGAATTAAAAGATAAGAAAGGAAGGGAGTGTCGCTTTACGCTTGTTTTTGGAAGTGAATTCCACACAATTGCAGTTAAACACTCAATGTAAGATCAGAAAACGAATAAAAAAGATACGAAACGAAGGGAGTGTCGTTCCTGAGCTTGTTTTTGAAAGTGAATTTCACATAATTACAGGTAAACACTCTAATGAAATTACTAAACAATGAAACTAAAATCTAAAACCCTGCGCTTCTCTGAAATCATCAGATTCATTCCGCAATTAATCTTCGCCAAACGTTCCTATCCTGACACACCACTTTTGCTTCATCCACATTCATAATTCCTTTCATACAAGCACGTTTGTTCCTCGTACTAGGAAACTTTCGTTCACGCAACAATTTTTCTATCATATTCATCCATTTATTCATAGGTCTCCCACGCAATCGTTCACCCTCAATTTCACCAACATATACCTGTTTCACTAATCTCTCATTCGACATACGTTCAACATGCCCAAACCATCTCAACTGACTTATACCTACTTTTCTAACTACATTCTTCTCAATTTCACACTCATCATACACCAATGTATTCCGGACACGATCTCTTCTAGTATAACCACACACACCCCGCAAATACCTCATTTCCACAGCAGTTATACGACGTTCATGTTTCTTCATCCACACCCAACATTCACTACCATACATCAATGAAGGCACTAAAACACCATTGTACACACTCAATCGAGCATCTCTGGATACATTCACATTTCTAGCAAAGGTTCCCAGAGCACCCAATACCTTGCAACCCACAGATACTCTTCTTTCAATCTCACAATCAATACGTCCATCCCTTGAAAACACACTACCCAAATATAAAAACTCATTTACTTGACCCAATCTCACACCATTCACCGAAACATTGCAGTTGGTCACCAAATCACTCTTCTCAAACACTAACACTTTACATTTATCAACATTTAATAACAGATTTAAACCTTTTCCTACTTCATTTATACTTAGAATCATTCTTCTCAATTGCTCTTCAAATTCACCCATAACAACAACATCATCCGCATACGCTAACGCAGGCACAACACTACCACCAATATGTACACCATCCACCCCATTCAGCGCCGTTCGTAACAACACATCCATATACAAATTAAACAGCCACGGAGACATCCCACAACCTTGTTTCACACCAACATCTATACAAAACCAATCACTCAATCTACCATCAACTCTCACCGCAGCCTCGCTACCATCATACAACGCACGAATTGCCCCCAACAAATTCCCGTTTATACCGTACTGTAGAAGTACATTCCATAATGTCTCGCGATGAACACTATCATATGCTTTTTTAAGATCGAGAAAGCCACAGAACACCTTTTTGTTCTTAACCAATTTTATTGTTTACATTTCATAATAAAGGTAAGTAAATGCACACAAACAAATATTAATATTACAATAGGACAGCACTCAAATATTCTACCCAATGGTAATCAAATAGGCGGGAGCATTACAAGTAAACGTGCTCTTATTATCATCATAGGCGTAGCTGTACGCATCAGGACACCTGTCCTTGAAGTGTCTGGGGTAGTCCCGGGGCCAGTCCGAGGACCTGCAGGTCTCGGGGCGGTTATGCGCCCCAGCGCAGCAGTACTGGTCAGTACGGAACGCGTTGCACGCTGACTTGCAGGCGATCACATGGCCGGAGCTGCCACGTTGTTGCAGTTCTCCGGGACAGTCGGCGGTCATCTCGTGGTCGCAGCCGCACCGCCGGCAGCTGTACGTGGAGCCATCGCCTTGACCACCAAGCGGCTCGATCTACAAATAAATTTATTAATGTAATCGAAGCCAAGAGCAATTAGATTTGATCTTGAAGTATGACAAAATCGCCGGGTTTCACAATATTTAAAAAAATAAAAAATAAATATATCATCACGGCTTCTACCCATTACTGGGTGTGGCACTCTGCCGAAGCAGATCTCGGTAAGTGATATATTTCACGCGTGAAGTGCGGTTACTAGCCGTCAAATCATGACCCCCAAAGATGTTAGTGGTGGAGGAGCCACAGGGGTAGTTTATGAAATTATGAAAATTGTTTGTAGCCTGTGGGAATCGAACCAGGGTCCTCAGGATCTACAGGCCGACTTCATACCACTGAGCTAGCCACCCCATTAAAAATATAAAAATGTACGCATTTTACCCATTATTGGGTTTGCTTATGAAGTGCGGTTACCAGCCATCAAATCAGTGTATATATTATTGTCTGTAAATAGTAATGGGGTGGTAGCTCAGTGAAATCACGTCGGTTTGCGGGTTTGAGAACCAGAGTTTGATTCCCACAACCGATAAATTTTACTTCACATTAAAATTATTCCTGTCTTCCCTAGTACTAATATCTTTAGGGGCCGAGATTTGACAACCTGTAACTGCAATTAACGCGCATAAGACCTGCTACAGCTGAGTGCCACATCCAGTAATGGATAATAAGCGTGATATAAAAAAAATATCATCACGGCCCCCAAAGATGTTAGTGGTGGAGGAAGCACAGGAGTAGCTTTTGAAATTATTAAAATTGATTGTCGCCTGTGGGAATCGAACCAGGGTTCTCAGGATCCACAGGCCGACTTCATACCACTGAGCTAGCCACCCCATTAAAAATATAAAAATGTACGCATTTTACCCATTATTGGGTTTGCTTATGAAGTGCGGTTACCAGCCGTCAAATCAGTGTGAATATTATTATCTGTAAATAGTAATGGGGTGGTAGCTCAGTGAAATCACGTCGGTTTGCGGGTTTGAGAACCCGAGTTTGATTCCCACAACCGATAAATTTTACTTCACATTGAAATTATTCCTGTCTTCCCTAGTACTAATATCTTTAGGGGCCGAGATTTGACAACCTGTAACTGCAATTAACGCGCATAAGACCTGCTACAGCTGAGTGCCACATCCAGTAATGGATAACAAGCGTGATATAAAAAATAAATATCATCACGGCCCCCAAAGATGTTAGTGGTGGAGGAAGCACAGGAGTAGCTTTTGAAATTATTAAAATTGATTGTCGCCTGTGGGAATCGAACCAGGGTTCTCAGGATCCACAGGCCGACTTCATACCACTGAGCTAGCCACCCCATTAAAAATATAAAAATGTACGCATTTTACCCATTATTGGGTTTGCTTATGAAGTGCGGTTACCAGCCGTCAAATCAGTGTGAATATTATTATCTGTAAATAGTAATGGGGTGGTAGCTCAGTGAAATCACGTCGGTTTGCGGGTTTGAGAACCAGAGTTTGATTCCCACAACCGATAAATTTTACTTCACATTGAAATTATTCCTGTCTTCCCTAGTACTAATATCTTTAGGGGCCGAGATTTGACAACCTGTAACTGCAATTAACGCGCATAAGACCTGCTACAGCTGAGTGCCACATCCAGTAATGGATAACAAGCGTGATATAAAAAATAAATATCATCACGGCCCCCAAAGATGTTAGTGGTGGAGGAAGCACAGGAGTAGCTTTTGAAATTATTAAAATTGATTGTCGCCTGTGGGAATCGAACCAGGGTTCTCAGGATCTACAGGCCGATTTCATACCACTGAGCTAGCCACCCCATTAAAAATATAAAAATGTACGCATTTTACCCATTATTGGGTTTGCTTATGAAGTGCGGTTACCAGCCGTCAAATCAGTGTATATATTATTGTCTGTAAATAGTAATGGGGTGGTAGCTCAGTGGAATCATGTCGGTTTGCGGGTTTGAGAACCCGAGTTTGATTCCCACAACCGATAAATTTTACTTCACATTAAAATTATTCCTGTCTTCCCTAGTACTAATATCTTTAGGGGCCGAGATTTGACAACCTGTAACTGCAATTAACGCGCATAAGACCTGCTACAGCTGAGTGCCACATCCAGTAATGGATAATAAGCGTGATATAAAAAAAATATCATCACGGCCCCCAAAGATGTTAGTGGTGGAGGAAGCACAGGGGTAGCTTTTGAAATTATTAAAATTGATTGTCGCCTGTGGGAATCGAACCAGGGTTCTCAGGATCTACAGGCCGACTTCATACCACTGAGCTAGCCACCCCATTAAAAATATAAAAATGTACGCATTTTACCCATTATTGGGTTTGCTTATGAAGTGCGGTTACCAGCCGTCAAATCAGTGTGAATATTATTATCTGTAAATAGTAATGGGGTGGTAGCTCAGTGAAATCACGTCGGTTTGCGGGTTTGAGAACCAGAGTTTGATTCCCACAACCGATAAATTTTACTTCACATTAAAATTATTCCTGTCTTCCCTAGTACTAATATCTTTAGGGGCCGAGATTTGACAACCTGTAACTGCAATTAACGCGCATAAGACCTGCTACAGCTGAGTGCCACATCCAGTAATGGATAATAAGCGTGATATAAAAAAAATATCATCACGGCCCCCAAAGATGTTAGTGGTGGAGGAAGCACAGGGGTAGCTTTTGAAATTATTAAAATTGATTGTCGCCTGTGGGAATCGAACCAGGGTTCTCAGGATCTACAGGCCGACTTCATACCACTGAGCTAGCCACCCCATTAAAAATATAAAAATGTACGCATTTTACCCATTATTGGGTTTGCTTATGAAGTGCGGTTACCAGCCGTCAAATCAGTGTGAATATTATTGTCTGTAAATAGTAATGGGGTGGTAGCTCAGTGAAATCACGTCGGTTTGCGGGTTTGAGAACCAGAGTTTGATTCCCACAACCGATAAATTTTACTTCACATTGAAATTATTCCTGTCTTCCCTAGTACTAATATCTTTAGGGGCCGAGATTTGACAACCTGTAACTGCAATTAACGCGCATAAGACCTGCTACAGCTGAGTGCCACATCCAGTAATGGATAACAAGCGTGATATAAAAAATAAATATCATCACGGCCCCCAAAGATGTTAGTGGTGGAGGAAGCACAGGAGTAGCTTTTGAAATTATTAAAATTGATTGTCGCCTGTGGGAATCGAACCAGGGTTCTCAGGATCTACAGGCCGACTTCATACCACTGAGCTAGCCACCCCATTAAAAATATAAAAATGTACGCATTTTACCCATTATTGGGTTTGCTTATGAAGTGCGGTTACCAGCCGTCAAATCAGTGTGAATATTATTGTCTGTAAATAGTAATGGGGTGGTAGCTCAGTGAAATCACGTCGGTTTGCGGGTTTGAGAACCCGAGTTTGATTCCCACAACCGATAAATTTTACTTCACATTGAAATTATTCCTGTCTTCCCTAGTACTAATATCTTTAGGGGCCGAGATTTGACAACCTGTAACTGCAATTAACGCGCATAAGACCTGCTACAGCTGAGTGCCACATCCAGTAATGGATAATAAGCGTGATATAAAAAAAATATCATCACGGCCCCCAAAGATGTTAGTGGTGGAGGAAGCACAGGGGTAGCTTTTGAAATTATTAAAATTGATTGTCGCCTGTGGGAATCGAACCAGGGTTCTCAGGATCTACAGGCCGACTTCATACCACTGAGCTAGCCACCCCATTAAAAATATAAAAATGTACGCATTTTACCCATTATTGGGTTTGCTTATGAAGTGCGGTTACCAGCCGTCAAATCAGTGTGAATATTATTATCTGTAAATAGTAATGGGGTGGTAGCTCAGTGAAATCACGTCGGTTTGCGGGTTTGAGAACCCGAGTTTGATTCCCACAACCGATAAATTTTACTTCACATTGAAATTATTCCTGTCTTCCCTAGTACTAATATCTTTAGGGGCCGAGATTTGACAACCTGTAACTGCAATTAACGCGCATAAGACCTGCTACAGCTGAGTGCCACATCCAGTAATGGATAACAAGCGTGATATAAAAAATAAATATCATCACGGCCCCCAAAGATGTTAGTGGTGGAGGAAGCACAGGAGTAGCTTTTGAAATTATTAAAATTGATTGTCGCCTGTGGGAATCGAACCAGGGTTCTCAGGATCCACAGGCCGACTTCATACCACTGAGCTAGCCACCCCATTAAAAATATAAAAATGTACGCATTTTACCCATTATTGGGTTTGCTTATGAAGTGCGGTTACCAGCCATCAAATCAGTGTATATATTATTGTCTGTAAATAGTAATGGGGTGGTAGCTCAGTGAAATCACGTCGGTTTGCGGGTTTGAGAACCAGAGTTTGATTCCCACAACCGATAAATTTTACTTCACATTGAAATTATTCCTGTCTTCCCTAGTACTAATATCTTTAGGGGCCGAGATTTGACAACCTGTAACTGCAATTAACGCGCATAAGACCTGCTACAGCTGAGTGCCACATCCAGTAATGGATAATAAGCGTGATATAAAAAAAATATCATCACGGCCCCCAAAGATGTTAGTGGTGGAGGAAGCACAGGGGTAGCTTTTGAAATTATTAAAATTGATTGTCGCCTGTGGGAATCGAACCAGGGTTCTCAGGATCCACAGGCCGACTTCATACCACTGAGCTAGCCACCCCATTAAAAATATAAAAAATGTACGCATTTTACCCATTATTGGGTTTGCTTATGAAGTGCGGTTACCAGCCATCAAATCAGTGTATATATTATTGTCTGTAAATAGTAATGGGGTGGTAGCTCAGTGGAATCATGTCGGTTTGCGGGTTTGAGAACCCGAGTTTGATTCCCACAACCGATAAATTTTACTTCACATTAAAATTATTCCTGTCTTCCCTAGTACTAATATCTTTAGGGGCCGAGATTTGACAACCTGTAACTGCAATTAACGCGCATAAGACCTGCTACAGCTGAGTGCCACATCCAGTAATGGATAACAAGCGTGATATAAAAAATAAATATCATCACGGCCCCCAAAGATGTTAGTGGTGGAGGAAGCACAGGGGTAGCTTTTGAAATTATTAAAATTGATTGTCGCCTGTGGGAATCGAACCAGGGTTCTCAGGATCTACAGGCCGACTTCATACCACTGAGCTAGCCACCCCATTAAAAATATAAAAATGTACGCATTTTACCCATTATTGGGTTTGCTTATGAAGTGCGGTTACCAGCCATCAAATCAGTGTATATATTATTGTCTGTAAATAGTAATGGGGTGGTAGCTCAGTGAAATCACGTCGGTTTGCGGGTTTGAGAACCAGAGTTTGATTCCCACAACCGATAAATTTTACTTCACATTGAAATTATTCCTGTCTTCCCTAGTACTAATATCTTTAGGGGCCGAGATTTGACAACCTGTAACTGCAATTAACGCGCATAAGACCTGCTACAGCTGAGTGCCACATCCAGTAATGGATAACAAGCGTGATATAAAAAATAAATATCATCACGGCCCCCAAAGATGTTAGTGGTGGAGGAAGCACAGGAGTAGCTTTTGAAATTATTAAAATTGATTGTCGCCTGTGGGAATCGAACCAGGGTTCTCAGGATCTACAGGCCGACTTCATACCACTGAGCTAGCCACCCCATTAAAAATATAAAAATGTACGCATTTTACCCATTATTGGGTTTGCTTATGAAGTGCGGTTACCAGCCATCAAATCAGTGTATATATTATTGTCTGTAAATAGTAATGGGGTGGTAGCTCAGTGAAATCACGTCGGTTTGCGGGTTTGAGAACCAGAGTTTGATTCCCACAACCGATAAATTTTACTTCACATTAAAATTATTCCTGTCTTCCCTAGTACTAATATCTTTAGGGGCCGAGATTTGACAACCTGTAACTGCAATTAACGCGCATAAGACCTGCTACAGCTGAGTGCCACATCCAGTAATGGATAACAAGCGTGATATAAAAAATAAATATCATCACGGCCCCCAAAGATGTTAGTGGTGGAGGAAGCACAGGAGTAGCTTTTGAAATTA
The DNA here is from genome assembly GCA_911728475.2 of Pterostichus madidus. Taxonomy (NCBI): domain Eukaryota; kingdom Metazoa; phylum Arthropoda; class Insecta; order Coleoptera; family Carabidae; genus Pterostichus; species Pterostichus madidus. The sequence continues at coordinate 13,451,605 of OU452315.1, forward strand.
TTAAAATTGATTGTCGCCTGTGGGAATCGAACCAGGGTTCTCAGGATCTACAGGCCGACTTCATACCACTGAGCTAGCCACCCCATTAAAAATATAAAAATGTACGCATTTTACCCATTATTGGGTTTGCTTATGAAGTGCGGTTACCAGCCGTCAAATCAGTGTGAATATTATTGTCTGTAAATAGTAATGGGGTGGTAGCTCAGTGAAATCACGTCGGTTTGCGGGTTTGAGAACCAGAGTTTGATTCCCACAACCGATAAATTTTACTTCACATTGAAATTATTCCTGTCTTCCCTAGTACTAATATCTTTAGGGGCCGAGATTTGACAACCTGTAACTGCAATTAACGCGCATAAGACCTGCTACAGCTGAGTGCCACATCCAGTAATGGATAACAAGCGTGATATAAAAAATAAATATCATCACGGCCCCCAAAGATGTTAGTGGTGGAGGAAGCACAGGAGTAGCTTTTGAAATTATTAAAATTGATTGTCGCCTGTGGGAATCGAACCAGGGTTCTCAGGATCTACAGGCCGACTTCATACCACTGAGCTAGCCACCCCATTAAAAATATAAAAATGTACGCATTTTACCCATTATTGGGTTTGCTTATGAAGTGCGGTTACCAGCCGTCAAATCAGTGTGAATATTATTGTCTGTAAATAGTAATGGGGTGGTAGCTCAGTGAAATCACGTCGGTTTGCGGGTTTGAGAACCAGAGTTTGATTCCCACAACCGATAAATTTTACTTCACATTGAAATTATTCCTGTCTTCCCTAGTACTAATATCTTTAGGGGCCGAGATTTGACAACCTGTAACTGCAATTAACGCGCATAAGACCTGCTACAGCTGAGTGCCACATCCAGTAATGGATAATAAGCGTGATATAAAAAAAATATCATCACGGCCCCCAAAGATGTTAGTGGTGGAGGAAGCACAGGGGTAGCTTTTGAAATTATTAAAATTGATTGTCGCCTGTGGGAATCGAACCAGGGTTCTCAGGATCTACAGGCCGACTTCATACCACTGAGCTAGCCACCCCATTAAAAATATAAAAATGTACGCATTTTACCCATTATTGGGTTTGCTTATGAAGTGCGGTTACCAGCCGTCAAATCAGTGTGAATATTATTATCTGTAAATAGTAATGGGGTGGTAGCTCAGTGAAATCACGTCGGTTTGCGGGTTTGAGAACCCGAGTTTGATTCCCACAACCGATAAATTTTACTTCACATTGAAATTATTCCTGTCTTCCCTAGTACTAATATCTTTAGGGGCCGAGATTTGACAACCTGTAACTGCAATTAACGCGCATAAGACCTGCTACAGCTGAGTGCCACATCCAGTAATGGATAATAAGCGTGATATAAAAAAAATATCATCACGGCCCCCAAAGATGTTAGTGGTGGAGGAAGCACAGGGGTAGCTTTTGAAATTATTAAAATTGATTGTCGCCTGTGGGAATCGAACCAGGGTTCTCAGGATCTACAGGCCGACTTCATACCACTGAGCTAGCCACCCCATTAAAAATATAAAAATGTACGCATTTTACCCATTATTGGGTTTGCTTATGAAGTGCGGTTACCAGCCGTCAAATCAGTGTGAATATTATTATCTGTAAATAGTAATGGGGTGGTAGCTCAGTGAAATCACGTCGGTTTGCGGGTTTGAGAACCAGAGTTTGATTCCCACAACCGATAAATTTTACTTCACATTAAAATTATTCCTGTCTTCCCTAGTACTAATATCTTTAGGGGCCGAGATTTGACAACCTGTAACTGCAATTAACGCGCATAAGACCTGCTACAGCTGAGTGCCACATCCAGTAATGGATAATAAGCGTGATATAAAAAAAATATCATCACGGCCCCCAAAGATGTTAGTGGTGGAGGAAGCACAGGGGTAGCTTTTGAAATTATTAAAATTGATTGTCGCCTGTGGGAATCGAACCAGGGTTCTCAGGATCTACAGGCCGACTTCATACCACTGAGCTAGCCACCCCATTAAAAATATAAAAATGTACGCATTTTACCCATTATTGGGTTTGCTTATGAAGTGCGGTTACCAGCCGTCAAATCAGTGTGAATATTATTGTCTGTAAATAGTAATGGGGTGGTAGCTCAGTGAAATCACGTCGGTTTGCGGGTTTGAGAACCAGAGTTTGATTCCCACAACCGATAAATTTTACTTCACATTGAAATTATTCCTGTCTTCCCTAGTACTAATATCTTTAGGGGCCGAGATTTGACAACCTGTAACTGCAATTAACGCGCATAAGACCTGCTACAGCTGAGTGCCACATCCAGTAATGGATAACAAGCGTGATATAAAAAATAAATATCATCACGGCCCCCAAAGATGTTAGTGGTGGAGGAAGCACAGGAGTAGCTTTTGAAATTATTAAAATTGATTGTCGCCTGTGGGAATCGAACCAGGGTTCTCAGGATCTACAGGCCGACTTCATACCACTGAGCTAGCCACCCCATTAAAAATATAAAAATGTACGCATTTTACCCATTATTGGGTTTGCTTATGAAGTGCGGTTACCAGCCGTCAAATCAGTGTGAATATTATTGTCTGTAAATAGTAATGGGGTGGTAGCTCAGTGAAATCACGTCGGTTTGCGGGTTTGAGAACCAGAGTTTGATTCCCACAACCGATAAATTTTACTTCACATTGAAATTATTCCTGTCTTCCCTAGTACTAATATCTTTAGGGGCCGAGATTTGACAACCTGTAACTGCAATTAACGCGCATAAGACCTGCTACAGCTGAGTGCCACATCCAGTAATGGATAATAAGCGTGATATAAAAAAATATCATCACGGCCCCCAAAGATGTTAGTGGTGGAGGAAGCACAGGGGTAGCTTTTGAAATTATTAAAATTGATTGTCGCCTGTGGGAATCGAACCAGGGTTCTCAGGATCTACAGGCCGACTTCATACCACTGAGCTAGCCACCCCATTAAAAATATAAAAATGTACGCATTTTACCCATTATTGGGTTTGCTTATGAAGTGCGGTTACCAGCCGTCAAATCAGTGTGAATATTATTATCTGTAAATAGTAATGGGGTGGTAGCTCAGTGAAATCACGTCGGTTTGCGGGTTTGAGAACCCGAGTTTGATTCCCACAACCGATAAATTTTACTTCACATTGAAATTATTCCTGTCTTCCCTAGTACTAATATCTTTAGGGGCCGAGATTTGACAACCTGTAACTGCAATTAACGCGCATAAGACCTGCTACAGCTGAGTGCCACATCCAGTAATGGATAACAAGCGTGATATAAAAAATAAATATCATCACGGCCCCCAAAGATGTTAGTGGTGGAGGAAGCACAGGAGTAGCTTTTGAAATTATTAAAATTGATTGTCGCCTGTGGGAATCGAACCAGGGTTCTCAGGATCCACAGGCCGACTTCATACCACTGAGCTAGCCACCCCATTAAAAATATAAAAATGTACGCATTTTACCCATTATTGGGTTTGCTTATGAAGTGCGGTTACCAGCCATCAAATCAGTGTATATATTATTGTCTGTAAATAGTAATGGGGTGGTAGCTCAGTGAAATCACGTCGGTTTGCGGGTTTGAGAACCAGAGTTTGATTCCCACAACCGATAAATTTTACTTCACATTGAAATTATTCCTGTCTTCCCTAGTACTAATATCTTTAGGGGCCGAGATTTGACAACCTGTAACTGCAATTAACGCGCATAAGACCTGCTACAGCTGAGTGCCACATCCAGTAATGGATAATAAGCGTGATATAAAAAAAATATCATCACGGCCCCCAAAGATGTTAGTGGTGGAGGAAGCACAGGGGTAGCTTTTGAAATTATTAAAATTGATTGTCGCCTGTGGGAATCGAACCAGGGTTCTCAGGATCCACAGGCCGACTTCATACCACTGAGCTAGCCACCCCATTAAAAATATAAAAAATGTACGCATTTTACCCATTATTGGGTTTGCTTATGAAGTGCGGTTACCAGCCATCAAATCAGTGTATATATTATTGTCTGTAAATAGTAATGGGGTGGTAGCTCAGTGGAATCATGTCGGTTTGCGGGTTTGAGAACCCGAGTTTGATTCCCACAACCGATAAATTTTACTTCACATTAAAATTATTCCTGTCTTCCCTAGTACTAATATCTTTAGGGGCCGAGATTTGACAACCTGTAACTGCAATTAACGCGCATAAGACCTGCTACAGCTGAGTGCCACATCCAGTAATGGATAACAAGCGTGATATAAAAAATAAATATCATCACGGCCCCCAAAGATGTTAGTGGTGGAGGAAGCACAGGGGTAGCTTTTGAAATTATTAAAATTGATTGTCGCCTGTGGGAATCGAACCAGGGTTCTCAGGATCTACAGGCCGACTTCATACCACTGAGCTAGCCACCCCATTAAAAATATAAAAATGTACGCATTTTACCCATTATTGGGTTTGCTTATGAAGTGCGGTTACCAGCCATCAAATCAGTGTATATATTATTGTCTGTAAATAGTAATGGGGTGGTAGCTCAGTGAAATCACGTCGGTTTGCGGGTTTGAGAACCAGAGTTTGATTCCCACAACCGATAAATTTTACTTCACATTGAAATTATTCCTGTCTTCCCTAGTACTAATATCTTTAGGGGCCGAGATTTGACAACCTGTAACTGCAATTAACGCGCATAAGACCTGCTACAGCTGAGTGCCACATCCAGTAATGGATAACAAGCGTGATATAAAAAATAAATATCATCACGGCCCCCAAAGATGTTAGTGGTGGAGGAAGCACAGGAGTAGCTTTTGAAATTATTAAAATTGATTGTCGCCTGTGGGAATCGAACCAGGGTTCTCAGGATCTACAGGCCGACTTCATACCACTGAGCTAGCCACCCCATTAAAAATATAAAAATGTACGCATTTTACCCATTATTGGGTTTGCTTATGAAGTGCGGTTACCAGCCATCAAATCAGTGTATATATTATTGTCTGTAAATAGTAATGGGGTGGTAGCTCAGTGAAATCACGTCGGTTTGCGGGTTTGAGAACCAGAGTTTGATTCCCACAACCGATAAATTTTACTTCACATTAAAATTATTCCTGTCTTCCCTAGTACTAATATCTTTAGGGGCCGAGATTTGACAACCTGTAACTGCAATTAACGCGCATAAGACCTGCTACAGCTGAGTGCCACATCCAGTAATGGATAACAAGCGTGATATAAAAAATAAATATCATCACGGCCCCCAAAGATGTTAGTGGTGGAGGAAGCACAGGAGTAGCTTTTGAAATTATTAAAATTGATTGTCGCCTGTGGGAATCGAACCAGGGTTCTCAGGATCTACAGGCCGACTTCATACCACTGAGCTAGCCACCCCATTAAAAATATAAAAATGTACGCATTTTACCCATTATTGGGTTTGCTTATGAAGTGCGGTTACCAGCCGTCAAATCAGTGTGAATATTATTGTCTGTAAATAGTAATGGGGTGGTAGCTCAGTGAAATCACGTCGGTTTGCGGGTTTGAGAACCAGAGTTTGATTCCCACAACCGATAAATTTTACTTCACATTGAAATTATTCCTGTCTTCCCTAGTACTAATATCTTTAGGGGCCGAGATTTGACAACCTGTAACTGCAATTAACGCGCATAAGACCTGCTACAGCTGAGTGCCACATCCAGTAATGGATAACAAGCGTGATATAAAAAATAAATATCATCACGGCCCCCAAAGATGTTAGTGGTGGAGGAAGCACAGGAGTAGCTTTTGAAATTATTAAAATTGATTGTCGCCTGTGGGAATCGAACCAGGGTTCTCAGGATCTACAGGCCGACTTCATACCACTGAGCTAGCCACCCCATTAAAAATATAAAAATGTACGCATTTTACCCATTATTGGGTTTGCTTATGAAGTGCGGTTACCAGCCGTCAAATCAGTGTGAATATTATTGTCTGTAAATAGTAATGGGGTGGTAGCTCAGTGAAATCACGTCGGTTTGCGGGTTTGAGAACCAGAGTTTGATTCCCACAACCGATAAATTTTACTTCACATTGAAATTATTCCTGTCTTCCCTAGTACTAATATCTTTAGGGGCCGAGATTTGACAACCTGTAACTGCAATTAACGCGCATAAGACCTGCTACAGCTGAGTGCCACATCCAGTAATGGATAATAAGCGTGATATAAAAAAAATATCATCACGGCCCCCAAAGATGTTAGTGGTGGAGGAAGCACAGGGGTAGCTTTTGAAATTATTAAAATTGATTGTCGCCTGTGGGAATCGAACCAGGGTTCTCAGGATCTACAGGCCGACTTCATACCACTGAGCTAGCCACCCCATTAAAAATATAAAAATGTACGCATTTTACCCATTATTGGGTTTGCTTATGAAGTGCGGTTACCAGCCGTCAAATCAGTGTGAATATTATTATCTGTAAATAGTAATGGGGTGGTAGCTCAGTGAAATCACGTCGGTTTGCGGGTTTGAGAACCCGAGTTTGATTCCCACAACCGATAAATTTTACTTCACATTGAAATTATTCCTGTCTTCCCTAGTACTAATATCTTTAGGGGCCGAGATTTGACAACCTGTAACTGCAATTAACGCGCATAAGACCTGCTACAGCTGAGTGCCACATCCAGTAATGGATAACAAGCGTGATATAAAAAATAAATATCATCACGGCCCCCAAAGATGTTAGTGGTGGAGGAAGCACAGGAGTAGCTTTTGAAATTATTAAAATTGATTGTCGCCTGTGGGAATCGAACCAGGGTTCTCAGGATCCACAGGCCGACTTCATACCACTGAGCTAGCCACCCCATTAAAAATATAAAAATGTACGCATTTTACCCATTATTGGGTTTGCTTATGAAGTGCGGTTACCAGCCATCAAATCAGTGTATATATTATTGTCTGTAAATAGTAATGGGGTGGTAGCTCAGTGAAATCACGTCGGTTTGCGGGTTTGAGAACCAGAGTTTGATTCCCACAACCGATAAATTTTACTTCACATTGAAATTATTCCTGTCTTCCCTAGTACTAATATCTTTAGGGGCCGAGATTTGACAACCTGTAACTGCAATTAACGCGCATAAGACCTGCTACAGCTGAGTGCCACATCCAGTAATGGATAATAAGCGTGATATAAAAAAAATATCATCACGGCCCCCAAAGATGTTAGTGGTGGAGGAAGCACAGGGGTAGCTTTTGAAATTATTAAAATTGATTGTCGCCTGTGGGAATCGAACCAGGGTTCTCAGGATCCACAGGCCGACTTCATACCACTGAGCTAGCCACCCCATTAAAAATATAAAAAATGTACGCATTTTACCCATTATTGGGTTTGCTTATGAAGTGCGGTTACCAGCCATCAAATCAGTGTATATATTATTGTCTGTAAATAGTAATGGGGTGGTAGCTCAGTGGAATCATGTCGGTTTGCGGGTTTGAGAACCCGAGTTTGATTCCCACAACCGATAAATTTTACTTCACATTAAAATTATTCCTGTCTTCCCTAGTACTAATATCTTTAGGGGCCGAGATTTGACAACCTGTAACTGCAATTAACGCGCATAAGACCTGCTACAGCTGAGTGCCACATCCAGTAATGGATAACAAGCGTGATATAAAAAATAAATATCATCACGGCCCCCAAAGATGTTAGTGGTGGAGGAAGCACAGGGGTAGCTTTTGAAATTATTAAAATTGATTGTCGCCTGTGGGAATCGAACCAGGGTTCTCAGGATCTACAGGCCGACTTCATACCACTGAGCTAGCCACCCCATTAAAAATATAAAAATGTACGCTTTTTACCCATTATTGGGTTTGCTTATGAAGTGCGGTTACCAGCCATCAAATCAGTGTATATATTATTGTCTGTAAATAGTAATGGGGTGGTAGCTCAGTGAAATCACGTCGGTTTGCGGGTTTGAGAACCAGAGTTTGATTCCCACAACCGATAAATTTTACTTCACATTGAAATTATTCCTGTCTTCCCTAGTACTAATATCTTTAGGGGCCGAGATTTGACAACCTGTAACTGCAATTAACGCGCATAAGACCTGCTACAGCTGAGTGCCACATCCAGTAATGGATAACAAGCGTGATATAAAAAATAAATATCATCACGGCCCCCAAAGATGTTAGTGGTGGAGGAAGCACAGGAGTAGCTTTTGAAATTATTAAAATTGATTGTCGCCTGTGGGAATCGAACCAGGGTTCTCAGGATCTACAGGCCGACTTCATACCACTGAGCTAGCCACCCCATTAAAAATATAAAAATGTACGCATTTTACCCATTATTGGGTTTGCTTATGAAGTGCGGTTACCAGCCGTCAAATCAGTGTGAATATTATTGTCTGTAAATAGTAATGGGGTGGTAGCTCAGTGAAATCACGTCGGTTTGCGGGTTTGAGAACCAGAGTTTGATTCCCACAACCGATAAATTTTACTTCACATTGAAATTATTCCTGTCTTCCCTAGTACTAATATCTTTAGGGGCCGAGATTTGACAACCTGTAACTGCAATTAACGCGCATAAGACCTGCTACAGCTGAGTGCCACATCCAGTAATGGATAACAAGCGTGATATAAAAAATAAATATCATCACGGCCCCCAAAGATGTTAGTGGTGGAGGAAGCACAGGAGTAGCTTTTGAAATTATTAAAATTGATTGTCGCCTGTGGGAATCGAACCAGGGTTCTCAGGATCTACAGGCCGACTTCATACCACTGAGCTAGCCACCCCATTAAAAATATAAAAATGTACGCATTTTACCCATTATTGGGTTTGCTTATGAAGTGCGGTTACCAGCCGTCAAATCAGTGTGAATATTATTGTCTGTAAATAGTAATGGGGTGGTAGCTCAGTGAAATCACGTCGGTTTGCGGGTTTGAGAACCAGAGTTTGATTCCCACAACCGATAAATTTTACTTCACATTGAAATTATTCCTGTCTTCCCTAGTACTAATATCTTTAGGGGCCGAGATTTGACAACCTGTAACTGCAATTAACGCGCATAAGACCTGCTACAGCTGAGTGCCACATCCAGTAATGGATAATAAGCGTGATATAAAAAAAATATCATCACGGCCCCCAAAGATGTTAGTGGTGGAGGAAGCACAGGGGTAGCTTTTGAAATTATTAAAATTGATTGTCGCCTGTGGGAATCGAACCAGGGTTCTCAGGATCTACAGGCCGACTTCATACCACTGAGCTAGCCACCCCATTAAAAATATAAAAATGTACGCATTTTACCCATTATTGGGTTTGCTTATGAAGTGCGGTTACCAGCCGTCAAATCAGTGTGAATATTATTATCTGTAAATAGTAATGGGGTGGTAGCTCAGTGAAATCACGTCGGTTTGCGGGTTTGAGAACCCGAGTTTGATTCCCACAACCGATAAATTTTACTTCACATTGAAATTATTCCTGTCTTCCCTAGTACTAATATCTTTAGGGGCCGAGATTTGACAACCTGTAACTGCAATTAACGCGCATAAGACCTGCTACAGCTGAGTGCCACATCCAGTAATGGATAACAAGCGTGATATAAAAAATAAATATCATCACGGCCCCCAAAGATGTTAGTGGTGGAGGAAGCACAGGAGTAGCTTTTGAAATTATTAAAATTGATTGTCGCCTGTGGGAATCGAACCAGGGTTCTCAGGATCCACAGGCCGACTTCATACCACTGAGCTAGCCACCCCATTAAAAATATAAAAATGTACGCATTTTACCCATTATTGGGTTTGCTTATGAAGTGCGGTTACCAGCCATCAAATCAGTGTATATATTATTGTCTGTAAATAGTAATGGGGTGGTAGCTCAGTGAAATCACGTCGGTTTGCGGGTTTGAGAACCAGAGTTTGATTCCCACAACCGATAAATTTTACTTCACATTGAAATTATTCCTGTCTTCCCTAGTACTAATATCTTTAGGGGCCGAGATTTGACAACCTGTAACTGCAATTAACGCGCATAAGACCTGCTACAGCTGAGTGCCACATCCAGTAATGGATAATAAGCGTGATATAAAAAAAATATCATCACGGCCCCCAAAGATGTTAGTGGTGGAGGAAGCACAGGGGTAGCTTTTGAAATTATTAAAATTGATTGTCGCCTGTGGGAATCGAACCAGGGTTCTCAGGATCCACAGGCCGACTTCATACCACTGAGCTAGCCACCCCATTAAAAATATAAAAAATGTACGCATTTTACCCATTATTGGGTTTGCTTATGAAGTGCGGTTACCAGCCATCAAATCAGTGTATATATTATTGTCTGTAAATAGTAATGGGGTGGTAGCTCAGTGGAATCATGTCGGTTTGCGGGTTTGAGAACCCGAGTTTGATTCCCACAACCGATAAATTTTACTTCACATTAAAATTATTCCTGTCTTCCCTAGTACTAATATCTTTAGGGGCCGAGATTTGACAACCTGTAACTGCAATTAACGCGCATAAGACCTGCTACAGCTGAGTGCCACATCCAGTAATGGATAACAAGCGTGATATAAAAAATAAATATCATCACGGCCCCCAAAGATGTTAGTGGTGGAGGAAGCACAGGAGTAGCTTTTGAAATTATTAAAATTGATTGTCGCCTGTGGGAATCGAACCAGGGTTCTCAGGATCTACAGGCCGACTTCATACCACTGAGCTAGCCACCCCATTAAAAATATAAAAATGTACGCATTTTACCCATTATTGGGTTTGCTTATGAAGTGCGGTTACCAGCCATCAAATCAGTGTATATATTATTGTCTGTAAATAGTAATGGGGTGGTAGCTCAGTGAAATCACGTCGGTTTGCGGGTTTGAGAACCAGAGTTTGATTCCCACAACCGATAAATTTTACTTCACATTGAAATTATTCCTGTCTTCCCTAGTACTAATATCTTTAGGGGCCGAGATTTGACAACCTGTAACTGCAATTAACGCGCATAAGACCTGCTACAGCTGAGTGCCACATCCAGTAATGGATAACAAGCGTGATATAAAAAATAAATATCATCACGGCCCCCAAAGATGTTAGTGGTGGAGGAAGCACAGGAGTAGCTTTTGAAATTATTAAAATTGATTGTCGCCTGTGGGAATCGAACCAGGGTTCTCAGGATCTACAGGCCGACTTCATACCACTGAGCTAGCCACCCCATTAAAAATATAAAAATGTACGCATTTTACCCATTATTGGGTTTGCTTATGAAGTGCGGTTACCAGCCGTCAAATCAGTGTGAATATTATTGTCTGTAAATAGTAATGGGGTGGTAGCTCAGTGAAATCACGTCGGTTTGCGGGTTTGAGAACCAGAGTTTGATTCCCACAACCGATAAATTTTACTTCACATTGAAATTATTCCTGTCTTCCCTAGTACTAATATCTTTAGGGGCCGAGATTTGACAACCTGTAACTGCAATTAACGCGCATAAGACCTGCTACAGCTGAGTGCCACATCCAGTAATGGATAATAAGCGTGATATAAAAAAAATATCATCACGGCCCCCAAAGATGTTAGTGGTGGAGGAAGCACAGGGGTAGCTTTTGAAATTATTAAAATTGATTGTCGCCTGTGGGAATCGAACCAGGGTTCTCAGGATCTACAGGCCGACTTCATACCACTGAGCTAGCCACCCCATTAAAAATATAAAAATGTACGCATTTTACCCATTATTGGGTTTGCTTATGAAGTGCGGTTACCAGCCGTCAAATCAGTGTGAATATTATTATCTGTAAATAGTAATGGGGTGGTAGCTCAGTGAAATCACGTCGGTTTGCGGGTTTGAGAACCCGAGTTTGATTCCCACAACCGATAAATTTTACTTCACATTGAAATTATTCCTGTCTTCCCTAGTACTAATATCTTTAGGGGCCGAGATTTGACAACCTGTAACTGCAATTAACGCGCATAAGACCTGCTACAGCTGAGTGCCACATCCAGTAATGGATAACAAGCGTGATATAAAAAATAAATATCATCACGGCCCCCAAAGATGTTAGTGGTGGAGGAAGCACAGGAGTAGCTTTTGAAATTATTAAAATTGATTGTCGCCTGTGGGAATCGAACCAGGGTTCTCAGGATCCACAGGCCGACTTCATACCACTGAGCTAGCCACCCCATTAAAAATATAAAAATGTACGCATTTTACCCATTATTGGGTTTGCTTATGAAGTGCGGTTACCAGCCATCAAATCAGTGTATATATTATTGTCTGTAAATAGTAATGGGGTGGTAGCTCAGTGAAATCACGTCGGTTTGCGGGTTTGAGAACCCGAGTTTGATTCCCACAACCGATAAATTTTACTTCACATTGAAATTATTCCTGTCTTCCCTAGTACTAATATCTTTAGGGGCCGAGATTTGACAACCTGTAACTGCAATTAACGCGCATAAGACCTGCTACAGCTGAGTGCCACATCCAGTAATGGATAATAAGCGTGATATAAAAAAAATATCATCACGGCCCCCAAAGATGTTAGTGGTGGAGGAAGCACAGGAGTAGCTTTTGAAATTATTAAAATTGATTGTCGCCTGTGGGAATCGAACCAGGGTTCTCAGGATCTACAGGCCGACTTCATACCACTGAGCTAGCCACCCCATTAAAAATATAAAAATGTACGCATTTTACCCATTATTGGGTTTGCTTATGAAGTGCGGTTACCAGCCATCAAATCAGTGTGAATATTATTATCTGTAAATAGTAATGGGGTGGTAGCTCAGTGAAATCACGTCGGTTTGCGGGTTTGAGAACCAGAGTTTGATTCCCACAACCGATAAATTTTACTTCACATTGAAATTATTCCTGTCTTCCCTAGTACTAATATCTTTAGGGGCCGAGATTTGACAACCTGTAACTGCAATTAACGCGCATAAGACCTGCTACAGCTGAGTGCCACATCCAGTAATGGATAACAAGCGTGATATAAAAAATAAATATCATCACGGCCCCCAAAGATGTTAGTGGTGGAGGAAGCACAAGAGTAGCTTTTGAAATTATTAAAATTGATTGTCGCCTGTGGGAATCGAACCAGGGTTCTCAGGATCCACAGGCCCACTTCATACCACTGAGCATATATATTTTATTATTGGCTACCCTAATTATTTGTTAGCAAAACAGATAAATAGTTCTTTGTGGATAAAAAATTGTGCATAGAACGATATCTTACTTCATAATTTTCCCTTAGCCGGAACAGGTAAACGTCATTAAATAAATGTTAATTTTAATCAAATCACTAGTGCTATGAAATTAACTTTAAAAGAAATACTTGCAATTAATTGGTATTTTTGTACTCGCATTATTCAAAATAAGGTTTACATAACCTTGGAAATCGATGGAAAGTTTGATTTTGCGCACTAGTGCGCAAAGTAATTCAAAAAACACCTATTTTTCATTATTCTAAATTTTGACTATTAAAACGCTATTTCTACTTATTTATATACACACATTTTAAGGAATTTATAAAAGAAATAGAGACATTAGCTTATAACGCCATCAAACAGGCCTATTTTAACAAACTATATAAGAAAGAATAAACAATAAGTTTTCAAATAACAAATGTCAATTCATGGCATACTATACTGTCAATATAAATTCACGCTTCAAATTTAATAATTTTTCTCACTATCGGTTATATAATTTTTGCTCGTTATAAAAAGCATTGTACAAAACTCGTGCACGAAGACTTCAGTTGCACCATTCACGCAAATTAAAATACTCGCTTCGCTCGTGTTTTAAAATTGTTCTGGTGTGCAAAGTATGTCTTCGCGTACTTGTTATGTAAATAGCTATTTTGCACTCACATGATTAAAAATAGGTTTACATTACCTTGGAAACCGATGAAAAGTTTGCTTTTGCGCACTAGTGCGCAAAGTAATTAAAAAACACTTGTTTTTATGGTTCTAATTTTTGACTATTAAAACGTTAATTGTACTTATTTTATAGACACACATTTTAAGGAATTTATAAAAGAAGTAGAGACATTAGCTTATAACGCCATCAAACATACATATTTTAACAAACTTTACGAGAAAAAATAAACAATATGTTTTCAAATAACAAATGTCAATTCGTAGCATACTTAACTGTCAATATAAATTCACGCTTCAAATTCAATAAATTCCCTCAATGTATGTTGAGTATATAATTTTTGCTCGTTATAAAAAACATGCCCTGTACACAAAACGTCACAATAGCAACTTACGCTGACGACACGGCAATCATCGCTGAACACGAAGATCCCATAGAAGTATCAGCACTCATACAAGAATCCCTCGACGAAATCCAAAACTGGGCTAGAGCATGGAAAATTAAAATAAACGAAAACAAATCGACACATGTAGTCTTTACAAACAAAAAAGTAACATGTCGATAAATTCAAATAAATAACAAGAACCTGAAAACAAAAGAAGAGGCAAAATACCTAGGAATCCTCCTAGATAAAGGATTAGTATGGAATAAACACTTGAAAAACAAAAGAAAACAACTAGATATGACCGTAAAGAAAATGTACTGGCTCTTAGGACGCAAATCGCAATTATCAGTAGAAAACAAACTCTTAATCTATAAAGTCATAATTATTCCAATTTGGACATATGGAATACAATTATGGGGATGCGCCAAAAAGTCCAATGTCAATATAATTCAGCGATTCCAAAACAAGACCCTACGTATGATCCTAGACGCCCCATGGTACGTCAGCAACCATACAATACATAAGGACCTGAAAGTCAAATATGTTCACGAGCAAATAAAAATATTCGCTTCCAAGCACGAAGATAAGTTGTACGACCACCCAAATGAACTTGCACTGAACCTCCTAAACAACGAGGACGACCCCAGACGCTTGAAAAGGACAAAACCGTTAGACTTAAAATACCTGTGATAAAAATACTGTAAATGTAAATTAAAAGAGGAAACTCCGCTGGGAATTAACCTCACACATATTATATTAAATTACATCAAATTTGCTGGTTGGCTTATAACAGGCCAGTTGTAAATGTACTCAATTGTCAAATAATAAAAAAAAATAAAAATAAAAAGCATTGTACAAAACTCGTGCACGAAGACGCTATTTGCACGATTCGCGCAAATTAAAACACTTACTACAAAGTATGTCTTTGCGCAATTGTTATGTAAATAGCTATTACATTACAAGTGTGCGAAGGCATATGTTGCATTTGACGCCAAATTTTGTCATCTACAAAAAACTATTTAAATGTTTTGCTGTGAAACAATTAGGAGAGTTATTAATTCCATACTTTAAAAGTACGAATATGATTGTAATGACTGAAGTCAGTAGTAATTATATTAAATTTGAAAAAATCAACTTGCCTCCGCCAGGATTTGAACCCGGACTTTCCACTTTAGCCGCGAACGTCCTACCACTTAGACCACAGAGGTGTGTCTAAAGTCCGGGTTCAAATCCTGGCGGAGGCAAGTTGATTTTTTCAAATTTAATATAATTACTACTGACTTCAGTCATTACAATCATATTCGTACAAATTTATATGAGGTTTCTCTTCATTAGTGTCACTGCGTTTGTATATCATGTGTAACTGACGAAATAAACATTTCGCGCATTTGATAATTACTAACAATCGACACGCAGAAAAAATCACTTGTCAACGCCAGCATTTAGACACACCTCTGTGGTCTAAGTGGTAGGACGTTCGCGGCTAAAGTGGAAAGTCCGGGTTCAAATCCTGGCGGAGGCAAGTTGATTTTTTCAAATTTAATATACTTTAAAAGTAACATTGAAATCCCTATACCACCCTGTATAGATCGAGCGGAGTTAAATCCGGTGATTTTGTCATAAATCATACCTGTATAAATTATTTCAAATTCAAAACCTAGATTTAAATTAATAAAGAATTTTCTCTTACCGCCATTTTGACGTTGAACCCATCGACAAGTGAAATATCATAGTAGTCTTTTCCTCCCCATCCCTTAAGTGTAAATTCAGCTAATGTTACGGGTGGTTCACCACCTGCTCCATTGCATTCGACGCGGTTGCCGCAATGGCCTGTCTCACAATGTCCTGTGTTGGAATTACACCATGTGCGAGGCCAGAAGCGTCCTGCCCAGTTGTCTGCAGAGTGAACTGACATCTATAAACAAAAAATAGAATTAAAGATTAAGCTTATATTCCAAAATACATATGTCTGCTTAAAGCTGGATTCAAAGTTTATATAACATGTCATAGCATAATATAATGAAAATATAAATGTACATATATACATACAATGTTTCATAGTTTTCATAAGAATTATAATATAACTTAAGAAAACATAGAATATGGTCATTTTTCATTTCATATGGTTATGTTATGGGATGGCTAGCTCAGTGGTATGAAGTCGGCCTGTGGATTCTGAGGTCCCTGGTTCGATTCCCACAGGCGGCAAATTTTCATAATTTGAAAAAGCTATCCCTGTGGCTCCTCCACCACTAACATGTTTGGGGGCCGTGATTTGACGACTGGTAACCGCACTTCATGCGCAAAAATATATCACTTACCGAGATCTGCTTCAGCAGAGTGCCACACCCAGTAATGGGTAGAAGGCGTGATGATATATTTATTTTATTTATATTAATTTTATGTTATGTAATCGGTTACGTTCGAACGAATTCGTGTGTCATCGTTATTTGTTTACACTATAAACAAAACAAAAACAGGGACAATAACAATTTAGACAGCTGTCAAATTTGAAATAGTATATTACGGATCATGAACTGTAAGTGACGAGATTTCCTAAACATTCGTGACCTAATAAGATCACTTATAGTTCGAGGTTAGTAAGCTATTTTTTTACAATACTTGCACAAAAAGCACGGAAAGAAAAATAGGTTCCAAAATTGACAGCTGTCAAATTGTTGTCAAAATAAACAGGACCATGATATGTAATAATTACTTACTGTTCACGGTGGACAGTAAGTAAATATTAAAGTCAAGATGTAACCATTAAAACCACTGTGCAATAAGAGTTGCATTTACTGTATTTAAATTTTGTCATTAATAGGTTTCTTACAGTACAAGTACAGTAAAAAAGCATTTTTTAATAAAATGGGTGACATATTATTAATTTCACCTGTAGAAATAATTAAATAAATATATCATCACGCCTTCTACCCATTACTGGGTGTGGCATTCTGCTGAAGCAGATCTCGGTAAGTGAAGTGCGGTTACCAGTCGTCAAATCACGGCCCCCAAACATGTTAGTGGTGGAGGAGCCACAGGGATAACTTTTTCAAATTATGAAAATTTGTCGCCTGTGGGAATCGAACCAGGGACCTCAGGATCCACAGGCCGACTTCATACCACTGAGCTAGCCATCCCATAGAAATAATTAATATATGATAAATCTTAATCAGAGTTCAAAGATGTGAAGAGAAAAAGTAATGCGATATCTGCCGATTTAAATCAGCTATTAGGGAGATAACATAATACTACGGTAATTAGAACAATATCGTCGTTATTCCATCATGATTCTACCGATTCTGAACTAATATCAAAACTGTGAAAATAGAACTGAATAAACTGAATATATAAGCAATACAATAACATGAAGTTGGCATTACGTATACATAATTTTAACTATGAAACCTAGAATGCTACGTGTAATGTTATGGCATGTTATAATAAGTTATGATATGTTATGTTATGTAAAGTCTGAATCCAGCTTAATTCTGATTTTATTATAAGTATTATGACTCCAGTATTGTCATGGTAGACGACCTGAAAGAAGGAAGAAGTTATGTAAAAATGAGGAGACTGGCTATGAGTAGAAGTTGGAGAATGCTTTAAGACTTGCGTCAAACAGATAAGTAGTGATAATGACTGTAATTAGAATTCATTGCAGCATAATTAATAAACAAATAACAGTATAGAATTACTGTGTAAATAATTAAAAAATGTGCAAGGAAAGAACGCACTTTTAATAGCTATTTATCTAACAAATATGTACAGTTCCGTCTTTTTCATAAGGGCATATGGGGCACGAGCCCAAGTTAATGTTAAAAATTTAGTTGTATACTCCATTCCCTGTATGAAAACGATGAAGTCACATTCGGTATCCATGTGATTCAAGATTTTGTACTCAAAACGTTTACATTGGTATTGGATTGACATTTTTAAAACATAACCTAAAATTTAAATGTCAAATTAAAATATTTATTATTTTATAAAATTTAATTTGTTTATAATGAAACCAAATTCTGCATATGTTAAATAAAAATCAAATATAAATTTATCTTAACGCATAAAAATTTTATGTAATTTTGTAAAATAAAACTCAAAGGAATAAACATTTTTATATGTATTATTATTATATATAAATAAAAATATTTGAAAATACAAAATACAATGCACATTACCTGTTGTACTACAGTTAAATTAATTAAAGATTCTCGATTCTCTAACTCCAGCGCAAAATAATCATGAAGATGACAAACGCATTTATGCATTTGATTACCCAAAATTTTTCTAGCCATTTCTTATTTCTCAGTCTGTATTTATGTATCAAAAATGTCACAAACTTAGAAATGACAGGTGAGAAAATAACAAAATCTTTACCATAGGTCTCTATTTTTATCTTATAAACAAATGTGAGCAAAGTAAATATAAATTTTCGTATTAGTAAGAACTGTCATACGTTTTCATTAAAATAATAAATGTGATAGAACGTGAAGAAACATGAAACGTGTGTCTTTACTTATTAAGACATACGTTATGTCATTCGCATAGGTACGAATAATATTATTAAAAAAATATAGCTATATTTCATCGTATCTATGATAACATCGTCCACATATGACGTCATCGTTTTCATACAGGGAATGGAGTATATCTGTTGTATCTCAAAGTGTACTTTGTTGTTGCTTTTGTTTAACAATATTTATTATATTCATCAAACTGTAAAATGTGTCAAAAAAGTGGAAAAATATGTTTATAATGTCCCAAGACTTAAAAGAATTTCAGAAGAAGTAAAATGAAATGCATTAAATGAAAAGAAATTAATTAATTAATTAAGTATAATAATTATTTGACTTTTACAGGAGACCACGTTTTCTTTATAGTCCAACAAAGTGCTACTTTATGGACACTAAACAGTATTATAAATCAAGTAATTAAAGTGCTGTTGAACATAATTTGTTTATTTACATTCAAATCAGTAGAGAGTGAAATTTTAATAACAACCCGCATTAATATTTAATTAAGTGTTTCATCTACATTATTATTTTCATAATTACTACCAATTACTAAGTATGATTAATGTATCGTATTCTAGGTCAAGGTTGAATGATAATAAACATGGAATTTTTACAATTTTATCTTGTTTCCAGCGGTATAAAGTAAACGATCGAAATAAAACATTTTTTAAACAATTACAGTCCAATTCTCAAACAAGTTTTAGCTAGAATCTAGCTAATCCTTAATTTTGGCTTTGTCAAATTAAGCTAAACCATATTTACAAAAAAGTTTAAATAAACTTTAATATAATCTTCATACCTCTTAGTTTTCGGAAAGAAAATTGAATTAACTTTTTAAAGTTGAACTAGCATAAGATTAGCTAATCCAAAATTCAAGATTAGCTAAAACTTTTTGGAGAATCTGGCTGTTAATGATTACATTAATTATACATCAATAATTTTTTTCGTTTATTCATTAATGTGTCAGACATTTAATAAACTTCTATTTTTGAATTTTAAAAAATGTAAAAAAAATAAAATAAATAAATATATCATCCGCCTTCTACCCATTACTGGATGTGGCACTCTGCCAAAGCAGATCTCGGTAAGTGATATATTTTGCGCGTGAAGTGCGGTTACCAGTCGTCAAATTACGACCCCCTAAGATGTTAGTGGTGGAGGAGCCACAGGGGTAGTTTATGAAATTATGAAAATTGTTTGTCGCCTGTGGGAATCGAACCAGGGTTCTCAGGATCCACAGGCCGACTTCATACCACTGAGCTAGCCACCCCATTAAAAATATAAAAATGTACGCATTTTACCCATTATTGGGTTTGCTTATGAATTGCGGTTACCAGCCGTAAAATCACTGTATTGTCTGTAAATAGTAATGGGGTGGTAGCTCAGTAGAATCACGTCGGTTTGCGGGTTTGAGAACCCGAGTTTGATTCCCACAACCGATAAATTTTACTTGACATTAAAATTACCCCTGTCTTCTCTACCACTAATATCTTTAGGGGTCGAGATTTGACGACCTATAACTGCAATTAACGCACATAAGATCTGCTACACTGCCACAGCCAGTAATGGATAACAAGCGTGATATAAAAAAAATATCATCACGCCGTATCAGATCTCAGTATGTGATATATTTTGCGCGTGAAGTGCGGTTACCAGCCGTCAAATCGTTAGTGGAGGGGGAGCCACAGACATAGTTTTAATGTAGTGAAAATTGTTTGTTGGCTGTAGGAATCGAACCCGGGTTTTCAAATTCACAGACCAACTCGGAACCATTGAGCATGATAATATATTTATTTATTTTTACAATACCTGTACTGTAAGTTAAAGACAAAATTAAAACTTTTATTGCACAGTTGGTTACCATGGTTACATCATAACTATAATATTTACTTACCATCCATACCGACAGTAAGTAAATATTATAGAGCAAGATCTTGTTTATTTTGACAACAATTTGACAGCTCTTAATTTTAAAATCTATTTTTTTTCCATATATATGGAGTAGATAGCACAGTGGTATCGTGTCGGCCTATGAATCCTGAGAACCCTGGTTCGATTCCCACTGCCGACAAACATTTTCACCACATTAATACTACTCCTGTGGCTCCCCCTCCACTAACATCTTTGGGGGCCGTGATTTGACAGCTGGTAACCGCACTTCACGCGCAAAAAATATATCACTTACCGAGATCTGCTTCGGCAGAGTGCCACACCCAGTAATGGGTAGAAGGCGTGGTGATATATTTATTTATTTTTTTATATATTTGTGCAGGTATTGTAAAAAACAGCTTACTAATATCGAACTGTAAGTGATTTTATTAGGTCGCAAATGCTTAGAAAATCTCAACCCTACGGAACTCGATTTCCCAAACTACATTTCTGACCTAAAAACTGTCACTTACAGTTCATGGTACGTAATATATTATTATTTAAATAGTTACAATTTAGTTTAGAGAAAAAATATTAAAAAATAAATATATCATCACGCCTTTTACCCATTACTGGGTGTGGCACTCTGCCGAATCAGATCTCGGTAAGTGATATATTTATGCGCATGAAATACGGTTACCAGCCGTCAAATCACGGCCCCCATAGATGTTAGTGGTGGAGGAGCCACAGGGGTAATTTCAAATTGGTGAAAATGTTTTGTCCGCTGTGGGGATCGAATCGAATCAGGGTTCTTAGGATCCGTAGGCCGACTTGATACCACTGAGCTATTACCTCCGTAAATATTACTTTATAACATGCTAAAACTCCAAAGCGATTGCATTTATTCTAATGTCCTAAAAAAATTATCAAAATTTTTTTAGCGGGCTCAACGGGTGCCCTCCCTTAATGCAAATAATAGAATAGTAGTATCTATGCGCGTGGAGTGCGGTTACCAGCCGTAAAATCACGGCCTCCAAAAGATGTTAGTGATGCAGGAGCCACAGGGGTAGTTTTAAATTGGTGAAAATGTTTGTCGGCTGTGGGGATCGAACCAGGTTTCTCAGGATCCACAAGCCGATTTCAGACCACTGAGCCATTACCCCATAAATAAAATAATATGATTATTGTAAATTTTTTATTGTCTTACCCTTTGTCCGGCACCTAATCTCCATCCGCCACTGTTGAGATTGGCATGTCCCGGATTACCCAGACATCCCATCCACACCTCCCCAGAAAGGCGGTTGTGGAACTGGAACTCCCTAGCGTTGGCCACAGCTGCCAATATCGCCACGAAAAGTAACTGTTTCATCGTTGATGCTTTTGTTGTTGCTTGCTTGGCGATCTGTAGTGATCTGAGGTTATGATTTTGTATCGAGTTTATATACAATTGGACATATTAAAAATACGCTATAATCAGTCTGGGGTTTCTCCTCGAATAAAGTTTTTTTCTTTCTTTTTAACGGAAAATAAGATCAGGTCTTTCGACCTTGGGGAATCTACATGTGTGTTTTTGTTTTACAAATAATTATTTCAAAATGTTTTCCTTATTTGTACATAATTTTGTAGGTATCATACTTGGTGACAGTATAAAAAAAATCTGGTGTGGACACCACACGACTTTCTTATACACAGCATATTTAATATTTAGAATACATGAATGTTATATATACGAGTATATTATTAAACATGCAATTTAGTTTTTCAGTAATTTAGCATTTGTCTATTTGAAACATATAAAATATCAAATTTATTTACGTGTAATTTTTTAGTAATGCTGACTACTTTATGTCTAACTTTACTGATGACGCATATACAGATGTCCGTTTTTCGATCCTAAACATTGGTATCTCAAGAACCGTGAGATACGAAGTCGATTAATTGACAATTATTATTTGACATATAAATGTTAAACATGTTTACGTGTTTTGTTTCTATTGCTACTATAATTATTGGAATATATTATTAAATATATAAATTAGTTTTTCTCAAAATTAGACGCATATACAGAAAAATAGCAAATAAAATTTTATGTTCCAAATATTTTTGCTAACATCTTTTATTTGAAACTTTTTCTCGTAACTGATTCCATTTCTGAAATAAATGGAATTTATTGTTTTGTGTGTCCAGTAAACTTCCTCTTCCGGTTTTTCAATTTCATTCAAAATCAACTCAGCTGTTCGTATTTTCATGAAACTTATAATTACCAAGTTTCGTTAACAAACCTTATCTCGTTCATGAGACATTGCACACTCGGACACACATCCATCCATCCACACACACACAGACGTCATTGAGAAAATGATCAAAACGCATTCAGTGGCCCTCAAACACGCATTCCCGCGAAAATCTCGACAACGATTTTATTCACGATTCCAATACTTCCTTATACTGTGTATAAGAAAGTAATATGTGATTTTTGTTTGTAAATATGATGACTGCAATACTTGATAAATGTAAAAAAACCTGGTATTTATAATCTCGTTAATGAGTTTGTTTATTTTTGTATTAACAAATGGAAACTTTGACTTCAAAATAACCTGTTTCAAGATATGCAGATTTTTATTTTGAGGTAAATTAACCATTAAAGAATTGGTTTCTAATTAATTAATTTAGCTATAATCATGGACGCACCTTTAATATATCTGGAATTTAGTTTTTATCTAACTTTAATGTAATAAAGTCTTTTCAGTTCAATGTACTTTTTTTATTAAATACGATATTTTTCTTGTATTCACAAACCAAATTTTATTACTTTTAAGAAATATCTGTCTGAGTACTGATAAGTGGTTTTACCGATATATATGCGAGTTGGGTTTCCAGTGTCCACGTGTTATATCGTAAAGCAATAACGTAAGTTTTTGAATTGTAACACAGAAAAATATATTTTTAATCAGACCTTTTCGTTGAACATTTTTACTTTTTTATACACAGTATAAGGAAGTATTGGAATCGTGAAAAAAATCGTTGACGAGATTTTCGCGGAAATACGTTTTTTTAGGTCCACAGAATCCGTTTTGATCATTTTCTCAATGATGTCTATGTGTGTGTGTGTGGATGGATGGATGGATGGATGGATGTGTGTCCGAGTGTGCAATATCTCATGAACGAGATAAGATTTGTTAACGAAACTTGGTAATTATAAGTTTCATGAAAATACGAAGAGCTGAGTTGATTTTGAATGAAATTGGAAAACCGAGAGAGGAAGTTTACTGGACGCACAAAACAATAAATTCCATTTATTTCAAAAATGGAATCAGTTACGAAAAAAAGGTTTCAAATAAAAGATGTTAGAAAAAATATTTGGAACATAAAATGTTATTTGCAATTTTTCTGTATATGCGTCTAATTTTGAGAAAAACTAATTTTTATATTTAATAATATATTTCAATAATCGTAGTAGCAATAGAAACAAAAAACATAGATTTTTAATTTTCGCTTTATATAGTTATCTATGTCTTTTTTCGGAAAAACAAATACATCATTAATTTGGCAATTTTGCCTCAATTTATTCGACTTCGTATCTCACGGTTCTTGAGATACCAAGGGTTAGGCTCGAAAAAAGGACATTCTGTATATGCCTCATCAGTACATAAAGTAGTCAACATTACTAAAAAATTATACGTAAACAAATTTGATATTTGAGATATTTCAAACAGATAAATGCTGAATTACTGAAAATCTAAATTACATGTTTAATAATATTATATATTCTGAATATTAAATGTGCTGTGTATAAGAAAGTCATGTCGTGCCCACACCAGATTTTTTACTTTCTTATACGTAGTATAAGGAAGTATTGGAATCATGAAAAAAATCGTTGATGAGATTTTCGCGGAAATACATGTTTTGAGGTCCACTGAATCTGTTTTGATCATTTTCTCATTGATGTCTGTGTGTGTGGATGGATGGATGGATGTGTCCGGTCGTGCAATATCTCATGAACGAGATAAGATTTGTTAACGAAACTTGGTAATTATAAGTTTCATGAAAATACGAAGAGCTGAGTTGATTTTGAATGAAATTGAAAAACCGGAAGAGGAAGTTTACTGGACACACAAAACAATAAATTCCATTTATTTCAAAAATGGAATCAGTTACGAAAAAAAGTTTCAAATAAAAGATGTTAGCAAAAATATTTGGAACATAAAATGATTTTTGCAATTTTCCTGTATATGCGTCTAATTTTCAGAAAAACTAATTTATATATTTAATAATATATTTCAAAAATCATAGTAGCAATAGAAACAAAAAACAAAAACATGTTTAACATTTATATGTCAAATAATAATTGTCAAACGCAAGGAGCAAGTCATAAGTGTTCAATTCAGCGTTTTTAATATGAAATATGCTGAGTATAAGAAAGTCGTGTGGTGACCACATCAGATTTTTTTAAATAGTAACCCATAATTATTTTTATATTTTTGAAAAGGTAATACTTTTCTGAATTCAACAATGTATAACTTTAATATTTTGCAATTTAATTTATCTCAAAAAAGTACCGTTATCTCGCGAAAATATTGAAATAAGGAATTTAAATATATTTAATAGTCTATGAAAATATTATCGTGTTTTATTATTATATTAAGGCTGACAAAAAATAAATATTTACATAAATAAAATAAAATAAATATATCATCACGCCTTCTACCCATTACTGGGTGTGGCACTCTGCTAAAGCAGATCTCGGTAAGTGATATATTTTGCGCGTGAAGTGCGGTTACCAGTCGTCAAATCACGGCCCCCAAACATGTTAGTGGTGGAGGAGCCACAGGGATAGCTTTTTCAAATTATGAAAATTTGTCGCCTGTGGGATTCGAACCAGGGACCTCAGGATCCACAGGCCGACTTCATACCACTGTGCTAGCCATCCCATATTTACATTAAATGATAAAAGGCGGTGATCGATTATGACTGATTATTGTAAATTAAATTAAATATTCTTTTGACAGATAATGAGTCTTGTTTTCATAGAGATAGAATTTATTCTAATATTTTGTTTTAATATTTTCAAAACATTAAAATACTTTTTTTGATAAATTAAATTTCAAAATATAAAAGTTATACATTGATGAATTCAGAAAAGTATTACCTTTTCAAAAATAAAAAAATAATTATTGGTTTCTATTTAAAAAAATAATTAAAAAATTGTACAACAATTATTTTTTGACGTTTTCCAAAACCAATGAAATGCTTTTTTGTATGTCACATGTCTGCGTTTGAATCAATCCTGTCATTATACTGAGAATAAAGCTCTTGTGATTATTCCCGGGAATAATCTCTGTAGATGCTTTCTTGTTTGTAACAAATGACAGGTAGTTGTCAAATAATTATTTAAAACTGTCAACGTGTCAAGTAAAATGTGTGAAAAAAATTGATTTAGTTCTATTTCAGATATAGAAATACACAAACAAATTTTGGAAACAACTTCCAAGGATACATTAATAAGTAATCAACCGATATGGACCCAGTTCAAAATCTTTTAAGTTGGATGAATCGATTTCAACAGCTAAGTCAAAAAATATTCTAATTAATATAACTCGAGAGTTGGATGAATTAGAAAATAATTCTCCAGTATCTTTCTCCAACTTGTTCCCATTTGGCAATAACCACTCAAGCCCTACGGGATTTCGTGACTATTTCCTGGCAACAAGTTTTCTAAAGATCTGTCAAATTATTTTCAATTTATTCTCACTCTCTTGTTATATTATTATTGACAAGTTTTGTCTAGTAAAAGATTTTATTCCCTCTTCTAAAATTTATAAATTCGTTTGAATACATCGTTACAGTTTTCACAAGTGGCAACTTTTATCTAATTCACAGTACGTATCTTCGACCGTACAAAATAAACAAACCATAGGGACATTCATTGTGAAGCCAAAACATTCTAAAATGGGGAAAGGGAAATAGTCCACACGGTTATATCATAATATAACAATTATATACGAATTTGAGGGTTTGAGAACCTGTATATATCATGTAAACATATCACCACCCTATGTTATCTAGTTACATATTTTGATGATGTTATTCCATTCTTATAACGTTTTTAATATAACTAAGCATCTATTTTAAATAGTATATTTTTTGAAATTCCAATAGTGACGTGATTTAAACAAATAAAATCATCTGAATGGGACTTGGAACAATTTAAAGAGAGTTTAATTTTCTTTTGGGTGTAGAATCATTCGAATGTGAGTAGAACGACAACAAGAAGCGACAAAGAGGACTTTTGAAATAAATAAACACCAGCTTAATAAGCTAGCCCTATTAGATTTTTACTACACCTGAACCATGGCCTACTTCATTGAATTACGCTACGCTTATTATGGCCGTTTCATATGTCATTAAAATTCCTAGTTTCAAATTTACAGAGCGGGTACGTCAACTAGTGCCTCTAACGAGATACGTCCTAACTAAATTTGAAAAAACTGCCTCTTGCATTGATTGAAAAAATCCTAAAAACAAGCCTAGTCATTGTATATTTATTATCATACGATCTTTACAGTAAAATACTAACCGTTGGCACCAATAATTCAATAATACTTCCTTCTTTTGACCTACAAACACTTCAAAAACTTTAAATAGGTAGACAATAGTCGGCATTATTTACCTGAAGTGACAGATAGTGCTGCGTTGCCAAATGAAATTCACTTTGCCTAGACTAGCTAGTCACTTTAGTCGAAAGCTCAGAATACTAGTCATAATATTTAATAATATTGAATGTATAAATAAAATACCTAGTTCCATTAAATATATTTTGTTTGATCACATAAACTTCAGTTTTCAAATATTTTAATATTGTTTTTGTAACTTCACATTGTTGTCATTTTCCTTTAATAGAAATAAAAAGCACTAGATGGTACAAATTAACGTACCAAATATGTAAAAAAACTCACGACAAATTTTTATATGGCAAAATGATGAAATGAAACGGCCATAATAAGCGAAGCGCAATTCAATGATGTTGACCATGCCTGAACTACAATTTTGACTAATTATACAATAATAAAATAATACTCACATAATTATCAACACAATAACAAACTGAACAGAGTTACTAGTAACAATGCTGATCTGATAGTCGAACCTCCGAATCTGTAGTTTTTATACAAGATTTAGATCCTGATGCGGGACTCCACTTCCGTTGTGGCTTGAGAAAGATATTAAACAGACGGTCTACGAACTTACAATCTAAGCATCTTATCATTAGCACACCACTGTACGGATGCGGGGAGGTTTGGAAAATCTAATCAGTCATACTGAACTAACTAATTATAATTAAAGATAATAATATAGAACGAATTCTTTACTATTATAGTTGTTTTAACAGAGATTTACTTTAATGGAAATTTGAATTTATTTATTTTTCCAAAATATTTAGAAGAGATATATATATATATATATATATATATATATATATATATATATATATATATATATATATATATATATATAAAACTATCAATTATTTCAACAATCGATAGATTATACAAACAGAAAACTATCGACAGTTTTAAAATTGGTAGATACTAGAAATAATTATAACGATAGATTTAAAAGTACTATTAAGGATATTATTAAAAATATGTAGTAAATATACAGGATGTTATCTAAGTAAGCGTACAACGCTTAATCCACCCACACACGATTTTGATTATTTTTTTACAATTTATATAGAAAGTTCACTTTTAGTGGTGCACCATTGCTATTTCGAGAAGTACTCGTATAGGAGCTGAATAGTTGGTTAATTTAGTGTAACATAGCGGAGGTATGAACATCGCGAGCGCGAATTATTAGATGTGAATAAGAAGATTCGCGGTTACTTTTAATTAATTAAGAATAACGCACATTAAAAACCACAGATAACTTTATTAACTTAATGGACTGTATGATGAGTAAAATTATAATAAAATAAACTAGAAATATATAAGAACAATTAAACACTAATTAAATACGCGCGGAGCGCAAAACGGATTCGACGTCGGTCACATCTTGACCGGCCGACGCACAGTGGTCCAGAATCCCGAAAAGCTGGCCATGATATGAAGGTATTATGCGATTTATGTGAAATTGCATATATCGATTATTTTGAGCATGCTGATTTAGAATACGACTTTAAAATTTTAAAGAAACAAAATGGCGGACCAAATAGGCCGGTAATTTTTTTTATGTTTAAAAAAAATTAAAGCGGTACATCCGTGTTTTTGAGCATGCTGATTTAGAATACGACTTTAAAATTTAAAAAGCAAAATGGCAGAAAAAATGTCTTGTCTGGAAACTTCTATACTTTTATGACCAACAGCTTCTGGAATGCACAAAATAAATTTAATTAGATATGACATGGATTGATTCATATGCCGGATAATCCGATTTTAATTCTAAATTGAGGTAAATTTTAGTATTTATAATAATATTAACCTCAAAAGTTCTTAATTTTATTTATCGACTAAATCTGCCAGTTTTGATTATTAATATAAAAAGCTGCACTACAAACGAAATAGCACCTAGTAGCAGCTAATTTTTTGCTGTTTATTTTTACAATAATATAAGAAATAAGGTGACGTTAAGCTTTCGACAGAACACGGCGGTACAAATAACTTTTTTCTTGTTTAAAATAATATTTGTTTTTATTTTTATGTTAATGTTCATTAGCAAAGATTGTTAATTATTATACTTACAAATTAGGTAAACAATTTTTATTATACAGTCTCTAATTCTACTTATGTTCAGGAGATGAGTCCATTTTACAGATCGAAATTCCGTTGATTACACGCCTAATTATTCACAAATACAAAAGACGTACAAATCCGGCTATTGTGCTCGCCAGATTTGCACCGCTCGAGAGTCATCTTTGAAATGTTCTCTATGCTTATGTTTAAGATGTAAATGGTAACTGCCTAAAGAATTTGATAGAGCTAATACCAATCTATCGAATTAGTAACGTCAAAATCCGTAGATAGTAATTTGTTTTTATTACTTTTGGCCAGCTTTTCGGGATTCTGGACCACTGTGCGACGGAGCAAATCTGGCTCGACTGACGCTACATCTGAAAACTAGACGCTAAGTTTTTAAGCGGGGGTGAAGAGTGGTATTTTGGGGATGCAACACATGGCCGCAGACTGCAGATGACCACACACATTCGTTGCCACGATAAAATTTATCTCAGAATCTTATCGCGCAAAACAGGGATGCAAACTAATGGAATATCTACAATCAACTCAAAAACCACCTTGTTACATTAGCAAAAAAAATCTATTTTACAAGACTACTATAATGAGCGAAACAATTTTTCTTTTTAGACCAGTAGTTCTCAATATACTTGTTGCAATTTTCTTAGTTTAAATTAGATTTTCTTGAGTAAGATACGTATTAAATTGACATTAATTTGATCGCATAGGAATCAGTGTGTTATGAAAAAAACAAATAAATGTCAAAACGTTTTTTTTTTTTTACATAATAATTAATTTAATAATTCATCAAACAAACAAAAACGTTATGATTTATTGATTTGTTTCCTTCATATCACGCTGATGGGGTAATGGCTCAGTAGTATCAAGTCGGCCTGTGGCTTCTATGAACTCTGGTTCGATCCCCACAGCCGACAAAACATTTTCACCAATATGAAAAATTACCCCTGTGGCTCTCCCACCACTAACATCTTTGGGGGCCGTGATTTGACAGCTGCTAACCGCACTTCACGCGCATAGATATATCACTTACCAAGGTCTGCTTCGGCAGAGTGCCACACCCAGTAATGGGTAAAAGGCGTGATGATAAATATATTTATTTATTATTTATTTTATATCATGCTGATGCCTATGCGATTTGAATTAAATTAATGAGCGCCTGCAAAATTCCAATCCAGGCTACGCCACTTTTAATCAAAATTTGTTTATTTATATCCACAAGCGTACTATACGGGAAAACTTTGATCGGAATAGTAGATTACATAATACGACTCCGTATTTCAAACAATCGCGTAGTCAAGTAAAATATCAGAAAATATAGTAGGGGAGACTGGGTACGGTTGTGCCAGGTTACGGTAGTGACAGTCGTCATAACAGCAAAACTATACGGAATGCGGTAAGGGTGCAAGGGGAGGGAGAAGCGGCATGCATGTCTAAACGCGTTCCCCAGGTTACGTCAGCCAGCGCGCGACGCTAACGTAAGCAGGAGTCTACATTGCTTTTTAACAGTCAAAAGTAAGTTTTTTCGTTTAATTTCTTTTAATATTTACTGTTATTTGTATACAGATAGATTATATCATATATATTTTTGTTATAAATTGAATATTAGTAGTTAATTACGAGTGATTAGTTTTTACGTAGATTACTTGGCTCAGTCATGGCGATTGTTTGTTTTCGAAAGTATGAGTTGGGTACGGTTGTGATAAATGTTGTGGGTACGGTTGTGACATATATTATACGTATACAATAATAAAAATTATTCATTTATGTTTAAATTATTAAATTAAATTTATTTTGATTTAAATCAATGATTTAAAAAAAAATCTCTTGATTTAAATCATGATTTAAATCAATTTGATTTAAATCTCTCAACCCTGGTTATAAACATTAGATGGAGTGCATTATTAATTGTAAGAATAGAAGTGATTGTAGATGTAAGTTCATTTGCTTTAATTATGAATGTTAACTTTTTATAGAAGACAGTTATGTTGTGTTATGTTACATATTTCTAACAATAAAAGTAATATTATGTCTGTCACTACTGACCCCAACCACTGTCACAACCGCCCTTGGGGTGTGGTCGGTTGTGACATTTTTTGTTTTCTTTTAATTTTGATGCTATAACTAATACAGCGTATTTAGGGACAACATTTTGGTATTTTTACGTAGACAAAAGTACAAATTAAGATTTAAATTACTTTTCTCGCAGCTAACTAGTAAATTAACAAAATTATTGGCGATCAAACCAAAATTGTCACATCCGTACCCAGTCTCCCCTATACATAATACGTCAGGAGGTATTATGTTTACTTTATTTTCTGAAACCGTTTAATTTAATCAGTAAGGAATCATAAATAATTAAAAATGTTTAAATTTTTGTATATGAATTGTATTGACAGTAGACTACATATCCAACGTTACAACAAAAAAAAAGCAATCAAGTAAAATCTTTATCAGACTGTTTTGTACTTTACCAGACTGATATTTTTGTTGTAACCTTTGTGACGAGTTCTTCACTAACTCGGCGACAAATGTTGGCGCTGGTTGCTCGGGCACCAACGGTACCGGATAGCAGGTTTGGAGAATTAGATTTGGGTGCGAAGAACAAAATAAAACAAACAATAATGGTAAATAAATATTTGCTGGTGCGATTTATTTGATGAAAACAACTGGCTGGTACAATGGAGGACGGTTCTAACGGTGGTTGTGTCGGAGATGGCGATAGATGCCACAACGAGGATTGGCAAACCCGGAAGAATCGATTCCATCCGGTTTTCGTCATCGACGCTGGGCGTCGCGACGCTAATATGACCGGGGAAGTGATCGTAATCGTACGCCTGGTACGTAGAGTGCAAAATCGCGGTTTGTTGAAAAACCGACGCCGGGCGTCGCGACGGTGGGGTCCACTAAATAGCGGTTGGTTAGTAGTGTCGGATGGCGAAGAGTGGTTTTCCAACTTATTTGGAAACCGACGCCTGACGTCGCGACGCTGGGTGCTCGGAGATGACGGACGGTGTATTGATGGTCGACGTGAAAACCGTTTTGCAGATTTCGGCGGGGTATCCGAGTTATGGCTGGTAACAGCTGCGCGAGTACCCAAAAATGATGATAACAGGTTGACTTCGGTGAATGCGCGACGGTAACCGCGGCGGACGTCTTGGATTTCTCGCTCGGATGCCGTCGGAGTGCGATCTGGTGATTTCGCGCAGTTACCCAAAAATGAAGGTAACAGGCACCGTACGCGGTTGACTTCGGCGAATGCGCGACGGTAACCGCGACAGACGTCTTGGATTTCTCGCTCGGACGCCGTCGGAGTGAGATCTGGGGATTTTGCGCCGTTACCCAAAAATGAAGGTGGCACGAGACGGATGGTGGTATCTCGGGAGAAAACGCAAGTGTTACGACCGCAGACGCCTTGGATTGCTCTCTCGGGCGTGGCGGAAGTAATCTTGGCTGCTTTCGCACAAGTACCAAGAACGGAGGGTGACACGGAACGGACGCTGGTAACCCGTCGAAAAACACAAATGTTACGACAGACGCCTAGGATTTCTCGCTTGGGCATGACAGAAGTAACATTTTGGGCCTTTAAACAAGTACCAGAAAAAGGAGGTAACACAGGACAGACGCTGGTAGCCCGGAGAGAAACACAAACGTTACGACTGAGAAGCCTAGGATTTCTCGCTTGGACGTAACAGAAGTAATATTTTGTGCCTCTGAACAAGTACCAGAAAAGAGGGGTGACACGGAACGAACGCTGGTGGCCCGAAGAAAAACACAAACGTTACAACTGGGACGCCTAGGATTGCTCGATTGGGCGTGGCAGAAGTAATATTTTATGCTTTTCAACCACTGATCTCTATTTATTACTGGATTGCGTATCCCGTGTTAGAAGCGTGTGACGGGCAGTAAGGCGCCATATTAGAAAAAAGTGTAGTCTCTCGGCCTACTTTCAGCGGGAAGTTCAAAATAGTCGTAGTTGAAAATGGTACACAAGCGTTATAAAAAAGCGAAAATAAATGTTTTTGTAAAACATTGTAGTAAATTAATAATGAAATTAATTTGATGAAAATGAAAAATACAAAACAATTATTACACCGCAATTCTATTTACTTTGAATATTTAACACTCGATACATATACAATATAACCTGACTTTTGTTTCATATAAATACGCACAAAACCCTAAAACTAATAATTATACCACACAAATGCATTTGATTTTGCTCTACATTGAAATTGTAACATTTAAACTAACCTAACTTCTGTCATGTACATTGCTTGTTCGTTTATATACAAATGCAACAATTAATCGGTATAAAACGCACAATTCACTTACTTGTGGAAGCTGAGCCTGTCATATCCTTTCTTCTTACCGCAGAAAACACAATTCACAACCATTTTGACGTCGTCACTGCATTTGAATCGCGAGCGACTCCCGCCACTACCGACGCTGTCTCGCGGGCCGAGAGACTACACTTTTCCCAATATGGCGACGCCCAATTAGTCACACTGCGGCCTACCCCATACACAATCCAGTAATAAATAGAGATCAGTGCTTTCAACAAGTACCAGAAAAAGGAGGTAACACAGGACAGGTTGGGAAGTAGGAAATCTGGTGAGATGGATAGCATTGTGTCCGCGGTGAACACGGCGCGCGAGTACGGGCCTGCGTTCGCGAGTTATTCGCGTTTCCACTACTCGCGCATTCAATCCGCGGACTCGGAGCCGAAAAACCATTGTGACAAGTACGCTTCGTCACACCTTGTATACGTATTTTACTTGACTATTTGGTAAAAATCTACGTTCCATACTAAAATTGGTCAGGAGAGTAGGCACTTTCTTGCCGTTTTAAGAAAAAATCACTTATACATGTAGAAAAAATGAAAAACTGACATTTTTATGTTCATAAATAACATGATTAAATAAATATTTTAATTAATTTTATTGTAAAACCAAAAACAGTCAAGTGTGTATAAAACTAAATAAATAAAGAATGTAAAAAAGAAGCGGTAATAATATTAGTTTAATAATTTATTTATTCCATGTATGAACTTGACCTTGCATGAATAAATAATTGTACCTGCCAAATTTCCTGTTAATAATAACAGCAAATCAGTTTCTATCATGTTTAAAATCCTGATAACATATTAATATTTATCCTGCTGTGACAAATCACGCAATATGTAGATATACCACAAAATATTGTGCTGACAAATTCAGTACAATTATAGTTTCAACACCATGTCGTGGTCTTCTTGTTTCTTACAAGTTTTTCAAAATTACTGCAACAATACTACATTACATGGATGGAAATATGTCGTGGAGAAAAACAGAACTACTTTTGAAAGGTATAATCGTACATTGTAGAGAAGTACATTTCACCGTCCGGGACTGTCTTTCGAAAACCGTCATTTTCGACAAAGAAACAATCGTTTTTACATAGTTTTTTTGCTTTTTTGTTTAAAATAATTAGGGAAGCAGGAAATTACAAAATTGTGATTTTACATGTTAAATCCCTATGTTCGAGAGTTGCGTTCACCATCCTGTATATATATATATATATATCATCACGCCCTTTACCCATCACTGGGTGTGGCACTCTGCCGAAGCAGATCTCGGTAAGTGATATATTTATGCACGTGAAGTGCGGTTACCAGTCGTTAAATCACGGCCCCTAAAGAAGTTAGTGGTGGGAGAGCCGAAGGAGTAATTTTAAATTGGTGAAAATGTTTTGTCGGCTGTGGGGATCGAACCAGGGTTCTTAGGATCTACAGGCCGACTCGGATACCACTGAGCCATTACCCCATATATTAATCTTATATTAAAATAGTATATTTGAGGCCCTTTTAAAAAAGTAAAAAAAAATGTGAATGAAAACATCAGTATGTAGTTTTATTTCATGATTTTATTGATTATTATGGTTAACTTTTTACAAATGAAATATAAGTGAAGTGATTACTACTCGTATTTTGAGAATTGGAATTACGGTAATGATGATAGTTTCTTCCGGGATTTGTGTTGTGCCAAATCTTCTATTATGTCCTTAAAGTTCTTGTAAATATTAAAGTTATTTTATGCACAACCGGGCCGAAAAGCATGTGTTTTGTCCTAAAAAGCGGGCTTAAATACTTGCTTTTAGCCCTGGGGCCATAAAAACATATCCAATGGATACATAAATAAAATGTAAATTTTTGTTTATTGTGAATACTTGATTCTGAAAAATGTTATTTTGACTATAACCTATGTACATATTTTAATCTTTTGAACATATAATTAAATGTTATTTTGTCGTGCATAAAATATTGTATGTACCACGGGTGAAATTAGCGTTTCTGGCCCGTGGCATGATTATTAGCACTAGGCGCAAAGCTCCGAGGGCTAATAATAATAATAAAGATTTTTGTCAACGGCCATGGCTGCACTCGTTGGAACTGGTCTAAGCGATAACGCGAGTTAAGTAACGTTGCGCGCGGGTAGTACTTGGATGGGTGATCGTCCAGAGAAAACCCGCGTTGCTGTTGACCATAATACCTAAAACGCAGATCAGGGCGTAATGGCGGCATATGACCTAAGTAGATGGTCCGCCAAAGAAGCCACAAAAAAAAAATAGAGATTTTTATTCGGCAAAGTTCAGCTAAAGCTGTTCTTACACTTAACCATTTTACAAAAATAAATATAAAATACAAATGAATGAAATATAGAAAAAGAGAAAAACACAAAATTATCATAAAAATATACACGATTGCGAAACAATTACAATAATCAACATACAAAAGAAAAAACTATAACATGTTTATTTTAAATTTAGCATGATTAAAATAATAATAATAATAATAATAATAATGATACAAATAGATGTTATAAAGATGAAATTAAAGATGAAATTTATTGGTTATTACAGAATATACAAAATGGCGAATAACATGCTCATGGTTAGAAACGCCAGTTTTCACCCTTGGTACATAAACAACTATTAATATTCGCATAAATTTTATAGGGTTAATTCAGAAATTTTAAGTTATGTATTTTTTTTTAGATTTATTAAAATTGTGTTCATTGTTTAAAAAAATATTTAAAAATTTCATTTGGTTTCCGATTTACATTTAAATTTAAAAATTTGGACGGCAATTCTTAGCAAAATCGCATTTAAAATTGAGCTCCTCTATTTTCCGTATAAACGATGACCTCGGCATTTTGAGGCCCCTATCAAGCCGAGGGCTCTGGGCTCGTGCCCCATGTGCCCGTATAGTAAAGACGGCACTGATTATGCCCTTAATACATAAAAAAACTATTGTGGGTTGCACTTGCATCCATATACCCCACGTGTTGATGGCTATGCCGTAAGTTGAATACATACTCGTGTGTACGAATGATTAAATTGAATTTAAATTGAATTATAAAAATCTGGTGTGGTCACCACACGACTTTCTTATACACAGCATATTTCATATTAAAAACGCTTAATTGAACACTTCTGACTTGCTCCTTGCGTTTGACAATTATTATTTGACATATAAATGTTAAACATGTTTTTGTTTTTTGTTTCTATTGCTACTATGATTATTGAAATATATTATTAAATATATAAATTAGTTTTTCTCAAAATTAGACAAATATACAGGAAAATTGCAAATAACATTTTATGTTCCAAATATTTTTGCTAACATCTTTTATTTGAAACCTTTTTTCGTAACTGATTCCATTTTTGAAATAAATGGAATTTATTGTTTTGTGTGTCCAGTAAACTTCCTCTTCCGGTTTTTCAATTTCATTCAAAATCAACTCAGCTCTTCGTATTTTCATGATACTTATAATTACCAAGTTTCGTTAACAAATCTTATCTCGTTCATGAGATATTGCACGACCGGACACACATCCATCCATCCACACACACACACACACAGACCTCATTGAGAAAATGATCAAAACAGATTCAGTGGACCTGAAAACATGTATTTCCGCGAAAATCTCGTCAACGATTTTTTTCACGATTCCAATACTTCCTTATACTACGTATAAGAAAGTAAAAAGAAAAACCAGATTTGAATCCAAGGCGACCGTAGCTTAGTTCATTCAATGCATACAACCGGAATTCATAGATCGCGGGTTCAAATCATGACGGTATCCCAATATTTCTCTTTACAATTCGATTTGAATTCATCATTTGCTAAGTATTTAAATACTAATGAAATTAAAATGAATTTAGTTTAAAGAGATTTCATTTTTAATTTTCTGTCCTTAGGTTATTATGGTGGCTGGTCCACATTACAGCGACTTTATCAGCAGTGTATTTGTTTTGCATCATGTCTGAAAACTTTTGGATAGCTCCTACCATCACGACTTTTGATGACGCAAATTATCCCATTAAGAACGTGCCGTTTCCTGCAGTTGCCATTTGTGATATTAATAGGATCAGTCGCAAACGGGCAACACAATTTGCTAAAGATCGGTAATTATATAAAGACGAGTCATGGACATTTCAATTAATCTTCAGATATATTAAATTGTCTATGAGTCCCATTTGGTTTTGTTCCAGCCACCAGTTTGAACCATTGTGTTATGCCAATGGCACACTGGTCGAGGAGCATGAATGAGCGTCGAGGAACTCATCGATGAAACAACAGAACGCACCCTGACTGATAAATTAAACAAACACGAAAAAATAGCACAAAGCAAAACCAAAATGACAGCCCACGCT
Organism: Pterostichus madidus; assembly: GCA_911728475.2. Taxonomy (NCBI): domain Eukaryota; kingdom Metazoa; phylum Arthropoda; class Insecta; order Coleoptera; family Carabidae; genus Pterostichus; species Pterostichus madidus. The sequence goes on from OU452315.1 coordinate 13,489,622, forward strand.
AACATGAAATGAGACATAATAATACGTGTGAAATGAGACACAATCGTTTCATCGAGGAACTCCTCGATGGAAATAGAGGCGCCTCTATTTTTCATCGATGACGGGTGCGTTCTGTTGTTTCATCAATGAGTTCCTCGACGCTCATTCATGCTCCTCGACCAGTGTACCATTGGCATTAGAATCGATTCAGCAATACAGCGTGACATTTTCGAACTAGTAGTGTTCCAGCTCTAAAAATTACGGTAATATTTCCCGTATTTGTTTGGGAACTTTGGGTTCAACCCTAAACCGACCTAGAACTAATTCGTGTTACTTCCAAATAAATGATGCACCTCAAGTGTCAGTTGTAAACATCAGCGGTAAATTTAAAATCTGAATGCATGTTCGAAACCACATCTCTTTAGTTTTGCTTGTGTGTTAAATTGCGCTTTTGATTGGATGTTTTAAGTACTCTTTATATTTTTTATATGTAGTCAAAAACCAAATCACGTCAGAGTCTGTCCATTTTTTTATAATTTTCTCATCAGCAGTATCAAAATAATTGATTTCGCAGTCACAATTATCTATCATAATATTATCCTCTGTGACTACTATATTGCAAGAAACACATACTGCATATAGCTCTTCCATCACCTGCATCAATAATAGTTTTGTATATTTTTTCAGAAAATTATTATAAAATTACTTACGTTTATCATAAAAATAGCTTCTAACCTCTCTATACTATTACAAATCGCGATGCCGCCATGGATAACAAGGAACACAAGTTGATTAGAAAGAGATAGCAAACGGGTTCAACCTGCCAACCCGCTAAAATAGCTGGGACAGTAGGGTCAGTTCAAGATCAGTTTTGGGTTACTTAAAACATGTCAATTAAACAAAAGTAACCTACCGGGTTACTTTAAAAATCCCAAATAAATACGGCCATTATAACTGATTCAGAACCGTTCAAATAGTCCTTGTTCCTAAGCAAGTAGTTCTAGATAAGTATTTTGTACAATTCTGACAACTAAATTTTAAAATGACAGCTTAGATTTGTGTTTTATTACCTGTTATAATTAAAATAAAATGCTATTTTTCTAGAAGTGACAGTGACTTAAGTGACAGTGATGGTGATGAATATTTTGATTTATTGAATATAGCTTTTTTAAATGCGGAAAACCCAAAATATGACAATTACGAGGGCAGGGTGAAAAGTCCCTGCAAAATGAAACAAGAAATGATTTATTTGGTCAAAACATATTTTATTTCTTAACATAATCTCCTTGTAGCTCTATACACTGCGTCCAACGTTTTTGTAATTTTTCGATCCCTTCCAAATAATACGATTTTGGCAATCCTTCAAAATAGGCGTTTGTCTCAGCGATGACCTCATCGTTGGAGCCAAATCTCTTTCCGCCGAGCCATTTCTTCAAGTTTGGAAATAAATAAAAATCGCAGGGGGCCAAATCTGAAGAATATTGTGGATGACGAACCAATTCGTAGCGCAATTCATGCAATTTTGCCATTGCTTGTTGTCAACAGAGAGTAAATGCGGCACGCATCTGGCAGATAGCTTTCTCATATCCAAAAATTTATGCAAAATGTTCCGTACCCGTTCGGTTGAGATGCTCATAGTCTCAGCAAGCTCGTGCACTTTAACTTTCCGATCGTCCAATATCATACCATTGATTTTATCGACGATTTCTGGCGTTGTAACCTCAATTGGACGACCAGAACGTTCGGCGTCCTTTGTGGTCATACTACCACAACGAAAATCAGTAAACCACTTGTGAATCGTTCTAATCGATGGTGATGAGTACCCATAATGTTTAACAAGCGATGCTTTGATTTGGGTAAAGTTTTTTACGCAAGAAATAATGTAATCAAGACGCGAAATTCATTTTTTTCCATGTTTTCAAAAATCTTCAAGGTTGCTTGCTTTCGATGGGTGTCAAAATAGAACTGAATGACATATCTGTATGAAAATTTTTATGCGTTCTAGTTAAAGATGGTACATCACAAATGTCACATGAGATTTGCGATTGTGGAGCCATCTGTTCTATTTTTCGGGGACTTCACCCTGCGCACTCGTAATAGTATATTATATAAAAAGTCAGGAAAGTAAACATACTTTCTTGACATTTTATGTATACTATTTTTCCTAAAACCATTTAAGTTAATCAATCATAAGTAATTTAAAATGTTCAAATTTCTTTATATGAATTTTATTGACAGCAGACTACGTATTAAAGGTTACAATAAAACAGCCAGGTAAAATACAAAACGCTCAGGTAAAGTATTTACCAGATTGTTTTGTATTTTACCAGACTGTTATTTATGTTCTAGCCTTGGATACGTACTTTATTTGATTGTTTTGGTAAAATCTACTTTCTATTCTAAAATTGGTCAGGAGATTAGGCAGTTTCTTGCCAGTTTCAGGAAACCTTCATTTTTAATGATATAAAAATGTTACTTTGAGTCATTTAATATTGCCAAACTCCGCTTCGCGTCATCTGGCATTCTTTATTACTCAACTCGAAATAATTTTATTTTTAGTCCTAATGGAACAAATAGCTATTTAAATGAACTAATTTCTTTTTGTTCCAGAGCGTCGGTGTATAATATTAGCTGGGAGAAAATGTTACGTTATACAAAATATTTTGGAAGACTCTATGACTACGATGAGGAAAATATTGAAATTCTCAAAGAATTTTCTACTTTGTTAGAAAGCAACATTCAGTTCGACTACATGGATTTTGTCAACTTGATGTTGAAGGTAATGTTTTATTTTACTTTTAACATTGTTGTATAGATTTGTGTGTTCGTTTCACTTATGACTACCTTTAGCAATGACTCTGTTTCAACATTTTTAATTACTCTATCGATTGATAGTAATTAAATATTTGACACTCAAAATTAAAAAAAATAAAAATAAATAAATATATCATCACGCCTTTTACCTATTACTGGGTGTAGCACTCTGCCGAAGCAGATCTCGGTAAGTGATATATTTAAGTGCGTGAAGTACGGTTACCAGCCGTCAAATCACGGCCCTCGAAGCTGTTAGTGGTGGGAAAGCCACAGGGGTAATTTTAATTTGGTGACAATTGTTGGTCGGCTGTGGGAAACGAACCGGGGTTCTCAGGATCCGCAGGCCGACTCGATACCACTGAGTAGGGTTGTAGATTTTACGAATATTCGAAAATTCGAATGTTTGGATTTTTTGAACATTCGAATTTAAATTCGAATTATTCGAAGTTTTGAATTTTTTGAACATTCGAATTTTCGAATTTTTCAAATTTTTTGAATTTTGCGAATTATTTGAAATGTTTTAGATCCTAACGTGGTATGAATTATTTTCAGAATAAACTCATTTGCAGAGTTTTGTATTAATTCATAAGTAATTATTATTAATAAAATTTCGTTACACTGTCAAAAACGTTATATTTAAAACGTTTTTGTATCCTTTTTATTCTCATTTTAAAACGTTTTACTAAAAATCCATAGCATTTAGATGGGCGGTTAAGAGAGTAGATGGCTTCATTAAGACGACTAACCTTGCAGAGTTTTTGCAGAATACTTCGCCGAGTTTATTATTTAATTCGTGTCCGACTTTTCACGAATTATGCGTGAGCGTACTTGGAGATGACAGATGGCGTTAATTAATTGGCAAACAATTAGAAAATTCGAAGCTTCGAAAAATTCGAAAAGTTCAAAAAATTCAAAAATTCGAAGATTCGAATTTTTTTTGACGAAGTTCAAAAAATTCGAATTCGAATGTTCGAATGTTCAGAAATTCGAAATTCGGTGGAAATCAACAACCCTACCACTGAGCCATTACCCCATAAAAATTAGACTGTCTATTATTATTTTAAATCAAAAGAATATAAGAAACATCTACTGAATATGTATAACGAGTAATGAATTTAACATGGATTAGTATATTGAAAAACATGTGCTACCTACAATGACCCTTATTGTACTTCTTCTTCTTCCTGCCTTGTGGCACAACAATCCATTGAGGATTTCGGCCCACTGTGCACACCGAGCCTCAGTTTTTATGCTTCCTTACTACCGGTTTTCGAAGTCGATATTATATCAGTTCTAGTCATGGTCAACTTCATTGAATTGCGCTACGCTTATTATGGTCATTTCATATGTCATTAAAATTCCTAGTTTCAAATTTACAGAGCGGGCACGTAAACAAGCGCCTCTAACGAGATACGTTGTAACTAAATTAGAAAATAGTGCCTCGCATTGATTCAAAACGTCCTAAAACAACCTTAGTCATTGTGTATTTATTATCATACGATCTTTACAGTAAAATACTAACCGTTGGCAGTAATAATTTAATAACACTTCCTTCTTTTGTCCTATAAATACATTTTTAAATAGGTAGACAATATGGCGGTACACTTAGTCTAGACAAGCTAGGCACTTTAGTCGAAAGTTCAGAATACTGGTCATAATATTTAATAATATTGAATATATAAATAAAATTCCAAGATCCATTAAATATATTTTGTTTGATCACACAAACTTCAATTTTAAAATATTTTAAGGTTGTTTTTGTAACTTGACGGCATTGTTACTTTCCTTTAATAGAAATAAAAAGCACTAGATGGCACTACTTGACATACCAAAACTGTAAAAAACTCACGGCAAATTTTTATAAGGCAAAATTATGAAATGAAACGGCCATAATAAGCGAAGCGCAATTTAATGAAGTTGGCATGTTCTAGTGTGACGGTGGCGACGTCGGTCGTCGAGTAGTGAAACAGACGCTCAGGGGAAAAAGATAGAATAAAATAAGTGTTTTGTACCTATTATGATTTGAATATCATGAATTGTTAACAGGTTATTGGTTTAGTGAATTTTCAAATACCGACTGTGGGGGTTAGGTAGCACTATAAATTGGGATCCTTAATTAATCGTTAATCGTTGAAAACAAAACTTTGCATGGCTATATATCCATTACTCAACGGTAAAACACTTTCTCCTTTTGATACAATATACATGGATAATTCTAGAACTACATATTATACATTTCAAATGAAACTGTAAATTTTTAGAGGTACACGAAACAAATATGTGATGATCGCCATAAGCCCCGTGTATAAGAACTCAACTTTACAAGCGAATATATTTGTTCACAGACGATGAATGTATATATTGTAACGGGACGGAATTATATTTAAATTTTTTTTTTGTAAATAAATTAATTCTATTTCAAATACATAATTGTAAATAAGAAAATGCAAGAATATTGTGAGATTTCACGGAAATATCGTTCCAAAACTAGAGTCAGAAGTTACGCGGAGCAGGTACTCGGATGTGAGACAATACGTCAGCCACCGGCTATCTTTAGAAATTTTAGGGTCATTTTTGTAGAAGAAACACTTGAGTCGGGCACCGATTGTGGAAAAATTGTCAAGTGAGATATTTATCGTTACCATCTGTAGGAAGACATTTGAAACCGTTGTAAGTAAATTCGCAGTCTAGAAGGCTGTAAATTATGAAATCTTTGTATAAAACGTCACTAGAGAATGCAAACAGATCAGAGCAATGAGGGAAACAGAGAAACCGAACACATGTTTCTAGGAAAAGAATATGAAATGAGCTGCATTGTTCTTCTAAATTCTTCATGTCCAAGTAGTGTAACAATTTGTGTGTTTAATCGATCAATAAATCGATACAACTTCTAATTACTTAGATCCCGATTAATTGTAGTATGATTAAAGTAAAATCATTGAAAATTGATTCCTGTACTAAAAATAATTACACGGTGATGAAAAGACCACAAATGAACGAACGATGTTTCACAAAAGTCTACTGAGTGAAATTCCTCAAATACGCATACGTTTATAAAGTGATGATAAATTCAAGTTAGAGTAAATACATAAATTAATACAAGAAAGAATCGAATTCAAAAAGGTAACAAAGTATTGAGGGTTGGTTGGCTATCTCCGTCTAGCTAAGGGTAGGAAGGCTCGCGCTCTCTCACTCTAACTGAGACTGACCGGCGATTGGGGCGCTCGGGGTCCGGCTTAAGTAAACGGACAAATCTGCGCTAAGCATATTCAGGAAAGAACGATGTGGGTGGCTATGACGTAACAGCGTCACACTTTTGGTTTAGTTACAGATACGCGATTTGTTGATTTCGTTAGGGGTGTTGGTTTTAGTAGAGGTGGTAGTTTTAATTTAGAGAGGGTAGGAACATCGGTGGGGTAATTAGGTTAAATATGCATGTTTGAGAGCAAATCGAGGAACTTGATTCCGATCTCGTTCCGTTTGGCTATCTTTGCTCTGTCGAAAAGTGTGTGATCGCGATCGGCTACGCCGACCCCGTTGAAGCCTACTTTTAGTATTATTACAAATTTTAGCAGAGCTTTGATTCCAAACATTTCGTCCTGGGGTATGTGTTCGCGACCAGTTTATTCTGGCACCGTTGAGCCTACTCAGATATTTTGTATTACGTTCTGACTTTGAGTCTGAACACCTGCCGAGTGTTGGTCTCTGACTATTTTTATTGTGTGTGATCGCGATCGGCCAGGCCGACACCGTTGAAGCCTGCATTAGAAAGAAATCAGAGTAACTCGCATTCGCACTGTATTATTAAACACATCAGCTGTCTTCTGCCTTGTGCTGAAGTTGGTTATATGAGCTGTTGTGGGAAGGTACTTGGTTACATAATTTTGTTGTATCGTCTGATCGCGACCGGCGAGGCGCCCGCCGACTCCGTTAGAGCCTGTACAACAAGTGCCAATTACCGTTATATTAAAATCCAACGAATTCATTATTTCGATTTCATTGGTGACACGGAAGCTATTTCTGACTGACATCAGAATTGTATTATCTAGCTAAAGTGTTGTAATTGAGAACTTCGGTTCTCCGCAATATAAAATCCAACGATTTCATTATTTCGATTTCATTGGTGACACGGAAGCTATTTCTGACTGACATCAGAATTGTATTATCTAGCTAAAGTGTTGTAATTGAGAACTTCGGTTCTCCGCAATATAAAATCCAACGAATTCATTATTTCGATTTCATTGGTGACACAGAAGCTATTTCTGACTAATGTCGGAATCGTATTATCTAGCCCAAGTGTTGTAATAGAGAACTTCGGTTTTCGGTAATATTAAATCCAACTAATTCATTATTACGAATTTGTTGGTAATACACATAAACTATTTCTGGCTTACGCTGGAAACTGTATTATAATAGTTAATGTGTGTGTGTCGTGTGATTCTCCCCGAGAATTCCCGACCGTGAAAACCATCACTGACGTGCGTCAAGGAGGACATCAAAATCCGTGGTATTGTATCGTTCATAATTTATTTATAACAAACAGCTTTTTAAGACGGCCGTTTGTGGCCGCACTGTGTGATTTCAGTTTGCTGTGACCGACCGCGCCGAGTTTGGGTCCAGTACCTGAACCAGCCCGCCGCTGACCGCCAGGCTGTACGAGGATCCCCCGTGAAGCCTTCCAATTGTTCATTCCTCTTTTGTACAGAGACCGCATAATATTGTAATGTCTTTTAATTTCATTATTATTTATTTACTTTTTGTTTAATACTGGTTTAATTCTTACGTCGAGTTGGTTGTTGGAGCGCGAGTGTTGTGTCCGCGGTTTGATTGAGGACCGTGTCAGTGGATTACGTTTGCTAAACTTCTGCAGTTCCTACACACTCGCTGATCATGTGGGGAAGTGAACGTAGCGCCATAGCCCAAACCTAACATTATTAATTTCAACTCGTTCGGCACCGGGGTCCGGAGTAGTTCAATAGTCCCGCTCGGCTGAGGTCCGGTGTAGTTAAATAGTCCCGCTCAGAGCCGATCGACGAGAGGGCGAGTTACGGCTATCTAATAGCGTCACCAGCCACTGATCTAGCATACCTGTCACTAACCAAATAGCAGTGACGGCACGTGTATTACATTGATACGTACCGCGAACAAATGGTGGATGCGCACTGTGTTTCAGCGACTGATTGTTCGTCTGAGTTAAACCAGCTCGTTTCTAATATTTTTGACTGTTTAATAAATAATTAACACTCATTTGGTGATTTTATTTCATGACAACACTATCACATCCTAAATGACGACTTCAAATTACGAATCCTGAGCAATGGTAGTTTTTTTATTCAATAAAACACAACGTAGGAAATAAATGGACGATCACAAAGCTTATTATATAATTAAGATATTAATTTCAATGAGATTATTAAATAGTTAAATAACTGCCGCGTTACAATATATATATATATATATATATATAAATAATATAAATCGTTTTATTATTTTTAGGTTCAGTAGCTAATGCAATTTTAATAATTCTCTAAATGAAATATAAATGTCAAATCTAAATAATGACAGCAGCAAAGATTATGTGTCATTTGACAATTTGATTTCAATTCGATACAATTAATCTAAAAAATGCTTAATACCTAAATAATGGAGGTACAATTGGCCATTATTGTTTACAACACTTTACTTTATATTTATTTATATCCTGAGGTCCCTGGTTCGATTCCCACAGGCGACAAATTTTCATAATTTGAAAAAAGCTATCCCTGTGGCTCCTCCACCATTAACATGTTTGGGGGCCGTGATTTGACGACTGGTAACCGCACTTCACGCGCAAAATATATCACTTACCGAGATCTGCTTTAGCAGAGTGCCACACCCAGTAATGGGTAGAAGGCGTGATGATATATTTATTTATTTATTTATATAAATTTGGTATATGTTACTTACTTTGTTATTAAATAATCTTTTATTCGATCACTTATCACAAATTGTGTCCTAATAAGCACTTAAACTGTACTATAACTACTAAGAATATAAAAACTAAGATGTAATAATAAACAGTAAACTAAATTAAACAATTTTAACTGATTAAATTTAACAAAAATTGCCAAACAAACATGAACTCCCTATACAACGAAAGCTAAAACAGCAACAGATTGGAACAAATATGGCGTAGCCAATGAAAATGAAGACATTACTCTCATTGTAGGCACTCTAACTAGAACTACCTAACAGGATGCTAAGGCATATGTGTAAACGACTAGTTTACAGCACCCGAGTGTGATTAATACATGTAACTGTATTTTATATTTTACGACAAATCACACTTTGTTGACAGGCGGATTCTAACTGATGAACCTTGGTTCGGGTGACGTCACAGTATATTAAGAGATGTGCATTAACACGCTCGGCCATCACGCCTCTTTTATTGTAATATAACTATGAATATTACAATTGGTCATTGAAACATGTGTTTTTCAAACTATTTTTCCTAAATCGCATTCATTTGCTTTTGTTTAAATTTTCTTATAAAAAATAATAATAAAATTTCAATGTGGTAATACTGACAAAATCAATAAACATTTGAAATTTATTTGATTTTGACATTTATAAATTTAGTTAGAGTTCAAATTCATAATTATCTAGATTATATTATAAAACAAAATATCTTAAATTTTTAATAAAGAGGTATTTTTCAGTTTAATGTAATTATTTTATTATAATGGGCTAATGGCTCAGTGGTATCAAGTCGGCCTGTGGATCTTAAGAACCTCGGTTCGATTAACATAGCCGATAAACAATTTTCACCAAATTAAAATTACTCCTGTGGCTCCCCCACCACTAACATCTTTGAGGGCTGTGATTTAACGGCTGGTAACCGCACTTTACGCCCATAAAATATCACTTACCGAGATCTGCTTCGGCCGAGTGCCACACCCAGTAGTGGGTAAAAGGCGTGATGATATATTAATTTATTATTTTAGTTATTTTATTATAAAAAGAATGATAATTCCTATAATTTTATATGAGCTGAGCCATGACAGCTAAAGTGTTAGATTTATGTTTAATATTTTTCAACTAGACAGTTCAACAAATTTAACAAAAACTATTTACAATCATAGTTGTATAAAATTGAATGATGCAGTATTTTTTCCACACTGACTATTTCCAAGAATGAGTCCAAAATATATTTAACACGTAAAGTGCCGTGGTGGGTTTAAGCAACCCACCGCCAAGACGGACTATCAGGCCTATTCTCGTGACCATTGTATTCGATACAATATCATAAAGTTTACAATTACGATTTCAAGGTACGCTAAGACATTGTAATAATTTGGTATTCTGGTGACCACCTTGTAAAATCCAAAATAAGATATTTTATAAATACAATATTGTAATCGATACAAGTGTGAAACTGGTGATAATCGGTTCCAACATAATATGCAATTATTTTGATTGATTAAAAACTATTTTAAATAATTTTATATATATATATATATATATATATATATATATATATATATATATATATATATATCATCACGCCTTCTACCCAATGCTGGGTGTGGCACTCTGCTAAAGCAGATCTCGGTAAGTGATATATTTTTGCGCGTGAAGTGCGGTTACCAGTCGTCAAATCACGGCCCCCAAACATGTTAGTGGTGGAGGAGCCACAGGGATAGCTTTTTCAAATTATGAAAATTTGTCTCCTGTGGGAATCGAACCAGGGACCTCAGGATCCCCAGGCCGACTTCATACCACTGTGCTAGCCATCCCATTAATTTTAAGGTAATATTAAATAACTGAATTATTTCGTATTTACTTCCAATATATTTAATAAATAAATATTTATTAAAAATGTGATATTACTCAAATTAAAAATCATTTTACATCTGGGCGTGTTGGTATCCCTTATTGGAACTTTGACGTTTGATAATAAAAGTAAGAACATGGCAATACGGAAGAAAGTTTCCAGAACTTAACAACAAAGATGCTTAAACTAACATAGCGTTTTACGAACTGGAAAATGAAATCCTAACATAACTCCAGAGTCAGTAAAAAAAGTTGTGGTTGAAATTAGTAAATGCACTGAATGCGTACGTTATGGACCGATAAGAGAAGTTGAAAAAAATTTGTGAAGTATTAAATATTTTTTTTACAATCATATTTAAATATATAGTTCGTTACATCAATTATAGAAATATGTTAAAAAAATTATTATTTATAAAAATATACACAGTATTTAATGAAATTAATCTCTAATTATTTATATTATTTTGGTTGCCGATATTTGCATTTCCGGCAAAAAAATTGAACTGAGCATTACAAATCTGAGAGACAGTTTTTCAATCACCGATTAATATTAATTATGATTAAATAATAATGGAAACTATGGTTATTAATCGAGAGTTAACCGGCGATTGAAAAACTGGCCATAAAACAAATATAATGCTATTGTGAACATACTTCGAAAGTATAAAAATATTACAGTATATCAATTAATAATATAAATCCATCATTTGCCATTTTTCACTAAATCTCACAAGTAGTTAATATTTTTTGACAATACAATTATCTTAACAAGTCCTTCGAACCACTTGTCGAGATTACAATAAGTTTACACAATTATCGTATTCAATGCAATTGTCGGTTTTTTTAAATTGGTCACTAGAATACCGAAATCGACTAGTTCTTGTAATCTATAAGTTATTGAATTACATGCAAGATCGTTTTCAATACAATGGTCACGTGAATACGAATTTTCAAAATTATTGTAAAGTATACAATAATCGTATTTTTTAAGATATTGTATTAAATACAATGGTTATGAGAATAAGGGCCGGTTTATCAATCGACTGGTAAACTTCTTGTTAAACTTATCTGCTTGGTTACTATATTTTTCTGTCTATCAATCGACTGTTAATATTTACCAGGAAGATAACTGTCATCTAACTGATAGTTAGTTACCAGCAACTTTGACTAGGGAATAAGTTACTGTTAAGAGAGAACTGTCAAATAAAGTAGTTGTAGAATTTTGGTAACAAAGTGTTCTTGATTATTCACATGATGGCTGGAATTGATGTGGATATTTTTTCTGATTCAAGTAGTGATGAAGAATTATTAGACTATATTAATATACTTCATAGGAGACCATATATCATTAGACAACGGCCTAATCACTTAGAATATTGGGACGATACCGATTTTGTAAATAGATTTAGGTTAAATAAAGAAACAATTTAAAATTTGGTCGAAATTATTGGTGATATTATACGGTTTCCTACGAACAGGTGAAAAATACCTTTTTTAATGATTTGTTTATTTTGAAAATAATTTTATATTTTTACATATAGAAATTCTGTTATCACTATTAATATATACTTGGTTGTACATCAGTATATGTAACTGACATAGTATCTTCATGATTATCTAATTAAAAATAGGTATTAAAAATTAATTATGTACTAACTAGCAAACATATATCTTACTTTCGTCACAGTCAAATCTTGGAGGAAGTTCTTCAACAGAAAACGATATTAAACTAAGAAGCTTTTCTTCTACTGGCCTAAATACTACGTCTTTAAAATCACCACCACCAGTTTTATACAAATTTTGTTTTTGTAGAGCCTATTTCTTTTTAATGTCTTTTTTCATACCTTCAAACTTAGTTTTTAAGAATTTTACCGTGCGTTTCTCCCATTCATTTCCCTTATATTTCCACGTAGCAACATTAGTTTTTTAAGGCTCAATAATTTGAGCATGTTTTATTACTAAATTAAGTAGCAATTCTATTTCACTTGGTGTAAAATTTGTAGATCTTTCCTTTTTTGCGCCATTATATTGATTTGCCGCTAAACATAGAACTATAACCTCACAAATGTCACGTATAAACGTCAAATATCAGAAATATTAATACCAACTGTCGTGGTAAAACCTTAAACTTCTTGTTAACTACCAGGAACATATAAAATGTACGATAGACAGAATGTTCTTACCAGGAGGTTTACCAAGAGGATAAATTTTATCTGCTTGGCAGGTAACAGTCACTTTTAACAGACGATTGATAAACCGGGCCTAAGGCTGATATCTAGACTATCTGGCCATGGTGCGTTAATGTCGCCCACCAGTCCGGAATTTCTTTTTGGCCGTGTTGGGTAACATTTATCCATCAGAACCTGTACTACTCATACGCAGTTGCATTCAGAGATGTTTTTGCAAAATTTTTTTGCTATTGGCTGCTATGGTGGATGGGTCAATGTAACCCAGCAGGACTTGAATATAAAGTGGTGACTAAATATTATAAATATTAGACGTGTATTGTAAAACAGTTTTATTTATTACTTAAAATCATATAAAGGTGTCTTATTTTTTTAAATTTGCTTCATGAAGTTCAAAGAAACATTCGATAGATAAATATTTAGCGCAACCTTCACATCGGTATTTGCATTTTTCCTTCCATAAACACAAGTTCAACCGGCAACTAGGAAACTAACCTAATAAATACAGCATACCAACTGAACAATCTGATTGAATAGGTATTAGGTGGGGAGTTGCGTATACCGACCACGGCCACTATGGACGAACCATGTACTAATGGCCGTGGGGAGTCAATGCGGCCCGTCAAGAAAAAAGAATTATTTTGGGCTTGTTATTCATTATTATCAGAAATTAACTAATCCATTTGCTAAATAATTCCCTATTAGTCAGATCTGCAATAAAAAAATTTGGCCATTAGGGCTCATCTCCTGAAGTGCGGCACTTTACGTGTTAAAAATATTTCAAATATGTGATATTTTTTACTTCAGACCAATTTACGTTTTATTATGATTGTTTGCAATACGTAGATATAATTTTTTAATATTACACTCGTTTTTTGTTTACCGTAATGTCAAACATTAGAAAAATTTATTAATATATTTCAATCAAAATGCCTACAGATTTGTAAATACTTGTTTGGCGGGTACTTTTGATTTGCAACAAACTAATTACTCATATAAAACTGCAAATCTTTTTTGGGATTCATTTTATTCTTTCTTTTTTTATATATTTAGCTGTCTCCATCATTGTCCGACAACTTAGTGGAATGCAAATGGAGATCTGAAGTTGTTAATTGCAGTAAGATATTTAATGTTAGAAGAACCATGAATGGATTTTGCAATACTTTCAATTACGAAAAATCGCCGGACCATGTATTTACTCAAAGCCCGTAAGAAATTAACTTAGACGAGTACAGCGAATTAGAGTTAATGTAAAATAACATATAAATATGTTTGTATATGAATTTGAATCCTATTCTTCTTGTGGCCAGTTGCACCAATAAAGCTTAAATGTTATTGCTTAGGAAGTGGCTATTTTACATACTGTATGTATATGTTTTGGTTTCTTTCAAACGTCAGAAACGTCAAATAAATCGTTTTAATTTATTTTCGATAAAAATTGAATAAGTCGGTGAATTTTCAAAATTTAAAAATTAATTTATGGGGTCAAACTATTTTTTTTCAATTATTTAAATTAAGTAATAATTTCAGGAGCTAATATCAATATTCCCTACTTGTTTTACATCCTGTATAAATAAATAAACGTATCTAGACATATAGTATGTATATTTATGGCATCCATGTGTAAATAAAAGTATATTAAAATTAAAAGTGTAGTGTTAATAAGCTTTACTGCTTATTTTCCATTAGAGGCACATCTAACATTTAACTTTTGTTGTTGGATCTGGTCATTAATTTCATAACACGAGCAACAAATTAATACTTAAAATTAATTTAGAATTGAACATGATTTTGATAGTAATGAAATTAATGTACATAAAATATTATTACATTAACTTTGAATAAATCTGTACAGAAATCAGTTATAATATGCAGTATATTTCAAGAAAACTGGTCTTACGAGAATATTAACATCTTTAAAAATTGCAACATTGCTAGAAGTATTTAACCATATTTATGTTTTCCTAACGTAATGCTTAACTTTCTTGAAATACCTGTATACCACTAAAAACTCCCAAGTTATCAAATTGTAATAAATTTTAGGGCAGATCCAGATCCAATAGATACAAAATTTTTGGATTCTCCAGGATCAGATATGGGCTTGACAGTTCTTGTACGATCTTACGTCGAAGATTATTTTTACCCATTGTCACAAATGGAAGGCCTAAAGGTAAATTTTTACTTCAAATATCAAGTTTATATATATATATATATATATATATATATATATATATATATATATATATATATATATATATATATATATATATATATAATAATAATAATAATATAATAATAATTCATTTATTTTGATTAAAGAAGAAATTCTATACAAAATAGATTGACAACAATTAAACATTTATTACAAAATATCTGATTTTTAATGCATTATTACAATATGTATATGTTTGAAGCATCTTTTCCCTAGTCAGGTTGGCTAATAGGTCACGGGCAGCATCTTCTACGTTATCATGTGAGATGAATTTTGATATAGTGGCAATGCGGATGGCGTTGTAAATTGGACATCTAAACAGGAAATGAAACAAACTGTTTTCTTCTAATAAATTACAAATACTGCAGATATCATCAGTATTAAATTTGTGGCAGTAGCCATCTTGGTATAAGTAGGTACAATAGGGGTTAGAGATTCTAAGCAAGCTGGAGAAGTTTAGGGCTTTGTAAGGGATATTTGAGGATAGGTAGTTGTGGGTAAAATTATAGTGTTGGTAAGATTTGTTGTAGGTGGATTTCAGAATTCTTCTTGTGTCAATTTCATACAATATTTCTCTGTATGCCGTAATTATATTGTCATGTTCTTCTTTTAGTTTTAGGCAGCTTTGGCTGTCCCATATCCAGCGGAAGTTGGTTGTGTCTAGAATGTATACGAGGTTTCTTATCCAATTATGTTTCATTTGTTTTTCTTCTAAAATAATTGTTGGTTCCTTATTATTAAGTTTTATTAATTGGTTGTAGCAGATTTTCGGGTATCTTTCGTCCGGCATGAGAAGTATTTTGTGCCACCATTTTAATACTTTCGAAAGTAATGTTATTGACAGGTTGTATTGTCCTGTTTCCCTGCGGACAATGTAGTTGGGTGTTGTAGACTGCCACCCTAGCAAGTTTTTAAAATGTTGCGTCATTCCTTTTTCGATGTTGTGTTTTTGTACTAAGCCCCATATTTCGGAACCGTATGACATGGTGGGCACTATTGTCGACGTATAGAGTCTTATATTTGTATTCCAGTTATATAATTTTGCTTTTATAAATGTTTTCTTTATAGCGCCGGTTGTTCTTGTGGTCTTGCATATAAGTTCTTTAGTATTTTCATTGAATGAGCCGGATGCTGTGAAAGTAACACCTAAGTAGGTATATTTATTAGTGAGTTTAATTTCATTTCCTTGGCAAGTATGTTTGATGATTCTTTTCGGTGGTCTTCCTTTATGGATGTGTAAAATCTGGGTTTTTTCTGAATTTATTTTAAGTTCTAGGTTGTTACAGTATGTTGTTAGAGTGTCAAGTTTCCTTTGTACGTCAGATGCTGAGTGTGCAAATAAAGCGATATCATCAGCATACTGAAGCGAAAGTATGTCTGTTGTTTGATTTATGTAGAAACCTTCGTGGCTATTTTCCCTGAAAAACGCTTCCAAGTCGGATATGAAGAGGGAGAAAAGTAGTGGGCTGGCGCAATCTCCTTGAAGGACGCCTTTGGTAATATGTATTGCCTCGGATGTCTCATTATTGATGGTGATGTGTAATGTAGCGTCTTTGTATATATTCTGAAATATTCGCACTAATTTTCCACTTACGCCAGAATTGTAAATTTTCTGCCATAAGAGATCGTGTGGGACTGAGTCGAACGCCTTTCGGAAATCGATAAATATTGCGTAGACATTATTTTTAATTTTTAGCAGTGTAGACTGTACAATGGAGTTTAAGACAAATAGGTTGTCGGTACATGATCTCCTTTTCCTGAATCCTGCTTGTGCTTCCGGTAATAAATTGTGGCTATCTAACCAATTTTGCATTCTATTATTTAATATATAAGTAAACAGTTTAGTTATTGTATTTATCAATGCAAGTCCTCTATAATTATTCGGGTCTTTATGGCTTCCTTTTTTATGTATAAGTGCGAGTTTTATGGTTTTTAGATTTGAAGGTAGATTTTCTTGTGTCAGGAAGTTGTTTAATAAACACAGCAAGTAAGAGTTCCAGACAGGTGGAAGGTTTTTTAGTTGTTCGTAAACTATTCCATCAGCGCCCGGGCTTTTATTGTTTTTTAATTTTTGAAGTGTGAAGTTTAATTCTTGAAGTGTAATTTGTTCATCTAGATAGGGATGAAAAGCGTCGAAAAAGTTATCCTCGTTTACTATATTAGGTGTAAACCAAATTTGGAAGTGATTTACCCATTCATTCAGCGTAATTGGATTAGTAGAGTAGTTTTTTGGATGAATAGTCTTGATAGTTTTCCAAAATTGTTGTTGATCTGCGACGTTTTCTAGTTTTTCTTTTATTTCCAATTTATAGTTTCTTTTTTGTTCGTTAATGTAGTATTTGTATATTTTTTTCGACTCTAGAAATAGATGGAGCTTATTTTTATCAGTTTTGTGGTTTTTCCAGGCCCTGTAATTTTTCCTCATTTTTCTTCTGAGGTTAAGGCACTCATTGTTGAACCATGCTTTCTTTTTCAGGTTATGTGCAGAGTCATATATTTTTATTGTGTTTATCATATTCAGTTCATTGCTAATTAGCTCAATTTTTTCAATAAATACGTTATATTGTTCTTGTATGGATATAACGTTTTCATGATAGTTCCATTGATTTTGTAACTCATTTTTGAACAGATGTATTTTAGTTGTGTCCCATTTGGTTTTCTTAATTATAGTTGGTGGTTTTGGTATTCGTGTTTCTGTTATGGTTATGGTTTTTAATGAACATATCAAGTGGTCAGAGACAAGAATATCGTCAATAATCGTGAGGTCTGTTATTAGTTGTAATGCAGTTTCATCCGCCCATATTAGATCAATTGTACTCGATCCGTTTGGACCAATAAACGTACATTTGGCAGGAGTGTCGCTTTCAGATCTGCCATTCAGCACAATTAAATTTTCTCCTTCTAGTGATTGGACAAGATCTTTGCCTTTTTTATTTATTACAGGGTCGGTTACAGTTCTTGAGGCACACAATTAAAGAAGAAAAACTTATCCTACGTCATGATATAATCTGCCTAGTTGAAACCTGGTTAAACTTTAACTTAACTGAAAATCCGCCTTTTCTCAAACACTTCTATAAATATGAGCAAAACGCCATTAAAATAGCTAGTACAGGTAGAGCTATCGGTGGTATACTTATCTTCCACAAAGTACCTTGCACATCAGTAACAATTCTTAAAAAAGATCCACACTGGCTTTTTCTAAAAATTAAAAATAAAACACAAAATTTTATACTCGGAGTATCATACTTCTCGCAATCATATGAATACTGTACACTTTTAGAACTGTATATTGATACTGTACAAGAAATAATAAATCAATATCCTGATTATGCCATAATATTATATGGAGACTACAATGCGAGGATAGGAAATTTAAATCAATCAGATATGCTTCTCAATAACACGCATTTTAGTGCCTATATATATATATATATATATATATATATATATATATATATATATATATATATATATATATATATATATATATATATATATTCCGTTACAGTAACTTAGGCCGTATTTATTTGGGATTTTTAAAGTAACCTGCAGGTTACTTGGCACACTTTAAGTAACCTGGAACTAACCTTAAACTGACCCTACTGCCCCAACTATTTTAACGGGTTGGTAGATTCAACCCGTTTACTATCTCTATCTAATCAACTTGTGTTCCTTGGTATTCGTGGCGGCATCGCGATTTGTAATAGTATAGAGAGGTTAGGAGTTATTTTTATGAAAAACGTAAGTAATTTTATAATAATATTTTGAAAAAATATACTAAACTATTATTTATGCAGATGATGGAAGAGCAATATGCATTATGTGCTTCTTGCAATATAAGTCACAGAGGATAATATTACGACACATTATTACGACTCCGAAATTCATTATTTTGATAGTGCTGATGACAAAATTATAAAAAAAACAGACCCTGACGTTATTTGCTTTTTGACTACATATAAAAAATATAAAGATGACTCAAAACATCCAATTAAAAGCGCAATTTAACACACAAACAAAACTAAGCAGATGTCGCTTCGAACATGCATTCAGATTTTAAATTTACCGCTAATATTTACAACTAACACTTGAGATGCATCATTTATTTGGAAGTAACACGAGTTAGTTCTAGGTCAGTTCAGGGTTGGATCAAAATTTCCCAAACAAATACGGCCTTAGTAGATACAAAATAAAGATAAGATATAAACTAAAAGTGTATCAGTAAATCTTCGTTATAATCAAAAGTAATGAAATGGTTGTACTACCCAGCAATTGATTTTATTTCCATTTATTTTTTATTGGCTTAAATGATGCATAAACTATTTGAAAATGATATTAAAAAACTAGTTTTGGAGACAAGCTATGAAAACAATTTTTATAGCTTATTTTCCTGAAACGTTTGAAAATGCCGCTGAGCATCGAATCATCAGAATAGTGCTCGGGAAGACCTTGCGACGCTTAAAAAAGAGACTGAAGAGCGAAATGCATGAAGAGCAGTATGGTGCTGGGATAGCAGAGTAAAGGTAAAACAAATAGCATGCCTATATTTTGAATATTTCATATAGTAACACGTTTTTTTCGAAACTATGTTTTTCAAATTGGCGAAATTTTAACTGTAGCTTCTTAGCTAGAGTATCTTTCGAAGTAAACACGATTTTTAAGAATGATAAATAATTTTCATAATTTGAAAAAGCTATCCCTGTGGCTCCTCCACCACTAACATGTTTGGGGGCCGTGATTTGACGACTGGTAACCGCACTTCACGCGCAAAAATATATCACTTACCGAGATCTGCTTTAGCAGAGTGCCACACCCAGCAATGGGTAGAAGGCGTGATGATATATTTATATTTATTTATTTATAAATAATTACATTGACTGATACAGTGCACGCTGATTTCCTCTTTAAAAAAACCATTTGTTCAAGTTACCTAGTGCCAGGACGCCATTTTGTATCGTAAATTTAAATAAAAAATATTTTTATATACCTTAATACATGTACAATAAAGTCTCAAAATTTCATGTTAATCCAATGATTAGTAATCAAGAAAAAATTCCCAAAAAAAGGTTCACTTTTCAGTGCGCCTGAATAGTATAACCTAGAGGTCGGCATATTTGAAAATTTTGATATCCAATCCGATCCGATCCGACTTGATTCAAGATCCGATCCGATCCGATCCGGCTCTATCCGAGATCCGATCCGATCCGAGATCCGATCCGAGATCCGATCCGAGATCCGATCCGAAATCCGATCCGAGATCCGTTCTAAATCCGATCCGAAATCCGATTCGAAGATCCAATCCGATCCGAAATCCGATCCGAAATCCGATCCGAAATTGAATCCGAAATCCGATCTGAGATCCGATCCGAAATCCGATCTGAGATCTGATCAGACTTGTCATTAGATCAGTACAGTTTTTCCTATTTATACTAAACCAATTTTAACGTTGCATATTCGAAAGAAAAATAACAGTTATAGATGAAATTTAATAAATAATTTTGTTATAAAAAACTAAAGAGACATCATTTTTATCACAGAACATACTCTCTTAAGTTGAATTAGTAAAAATCTACTAATTTATAGTGAATATTCACTTTTTGGAAATGTCCAATGTATACCACTAGTAAATAGTAGTTGTTCACTTTTTCAATTAGTGAAACTTGTCACCTTTTTAATTAGTGAATAACGTTACAACAAAATATTTTTAATTAGTGAATTTTTTACTAATAAAAAAGTAAAATTCACCAAATGAAAATGTGATTTATTTACTAATGAAATAGTGAAAATTCTACTATTGAAAAAGTAAATTTTCTACAAATCAAAAAAGTAAAACTCTTTTTAATGAATATTTAATAATAATTTATTGAAAACGTAAAAATTCGATTGTTATAAATAATAAATATCCATTGATAATTATAGTGATATAAAACCTTACATATAAATATATAAAACAACAATAATTGACATATTTTCAAATTTCTAACCTTAAATAATTTACGTCAGTAGTGATATTGAAAAAAAAAAACATTAGAGTTAATTTATATTCAGAATTAATGTGGACATGTAACATAGTTGAAATGTGACAATAATACGGAAATTACAACATTTTATTTATTTTCATTTTATTGCTTACTTTAAAAAAATTGATTTGCACAACGGTAGATCTTCTCAATGTTCTATACAGGAACCAAGTACACACACGCGTAAAACTTATACTGTTGACACAGTGGCGCCACTGAATCGCTTGAGGACTACTAATTCGATAGTAGCTTTGGATCTTATCACCATTTTAATTAGTAGAAAACAACCGATTAAAAAGTGAAGCTATTACCTTACTAAAATTTTAGTAGATTCAATTTTAAACTACTAATTTTTATGTAGTTTTCATACTTACTATTTCAATTAGTGAATATTCTACTAATTCAACTTACAAGAGTACATGCTTATAAATATAATGTAGCGTTATATTTCTTTAGAGAGGAATTGGAATTTATGTTTTTACTAAGAGTGGATTCCTAAATGTTATGTATGTAAATTTCGGATCGGATCCTTTATCCTACTTTCGGCTTGGATCTTTTA
Organism: Pterostichus madidus; assembly: GCA_911728475.2. Taxonomy (NCBI): domain Eukaryota; kingdom Metazoa; phylum Arthropoda; class Insecta; order Coleoptera; family Carabidae; genus Pterostichus; species Pterostichus madidus. The sequence goes on from OU452315.1 coordinate 13,511,204, forward strand.
TCCGACTTTCGGATCGGATATTGTATCCGACTTTCGGATCGGAACCGATCCGAATCCGATCCGATCCGATCTGAATCCGACTTCGGATCGGATTGGATTCGGATTTCGGATACTTTTGCCGACCTCTAGTATAACCCCTTTAAACAATGAAATTTGGATACATTTTGGCCACACTAGATGAAGGCCTATTTGTCTACTACATAGGTTTATTCAATTTTAAAAAACACACAGTCAGCCGTTGTCATGTCCTTATAGATAAGTAATGATTATTTTGATTAAAATTATACTGAAATATACAAAAATCATATATGTTTTTCATATGATAATATATGAAATTGGATTCCAGTTAAGTATTGAGTAGATGGCACTGTATATGCGGCCGGTTTTACATGCTCAGGTTTGTCATCTCTGTGTTAGATATTGAATCAATTTCTAAACTACTATTCTTCTTGTCGTTGGCGAAATTTATGTTATATGTAAATAAAAACAACTCAAATATCATTGATTTCTTACCTTTTTGATGACGTAGATCTACTGATTCGATAAATAGCTTATATATTGTACTGTTTTTCGTGTTCTTTTTAAGTGTGTAGGTTTTAAGCACAAAAATAACTCACAACTATTTATGTTAAATGAAAATAAAAGTATTTATTTAATGAATAAAAATAATAATAATAGAAGAAAAAACTTATTTAAACTAAATAAATAAGAATAAATAGGAAAAAATTCTTCAATCACTTGTCAAAGTTTCACAAAAAATTTACAGCACATTTGAATCAACTTATCAGGTCATCATCAAACGGCTGATCAGTTCAGCTTTAACCATAGACGCGTTTCATCCTTTAGGGACTCATCAGTATGGTGCGATCAACTATCCAGCTAGATCAACTAGGGACTAGTAAACTATGATACTGTTTAAGCTGAACTTTGACAAGTGATGGAAATTTTTTTCCTATTTTTTCTTATATATTAAGACTCAGTTCCACATCGCAATTGACATTTTTGTCTTTGTATTATTTAAACTTATTAAATACTATAACATAACTTAACACTAATTATTATTACACTACATTAAAACTATTTAAATAAATTTCACAAAAACCACTATTTTATATCACAATACATTTATGTAACCATATCCGAAGTCAACTGTTAACTAACTAATAATATTAATTGTTTGTGTGATTGGCACTTGGTGAAACTTTTTAAAAATATTTGAAATAAAAACACTTGGTAATTTTTACAAATTTAATACTTTTATTTATTATTATTAATATTACACCTGACGATGACTGAAGAGTCGAAACGCGGAGTGTAAAAATAAAAGTATTAAATTTGTGAAAATTACCAAGTGTATTTATTTAAAATATGTTAACTAACTTTCGAGCCGTTCAACAACTTTCCAGAACGTCCCAGAATGCCCCCCCCCCCTCCATCAGCCGTACGTCCACGCAAGTAAGTTCACACCATGCATATGGCCGGTCTCGCTGTAACGTAACGCAATGCTCTGATTCTCGAGAAGGTTCTAGAACGTTCTCGACTGTATGGCTCACTCCTTGAGTATATTCGTTACAATATGAACTATTACAACAATGTTTTTGAGTTTTAGGTATTTCTGTACAATGTTCGTGACTACCCGGATATTACCAGTGGAGGCTTAGTAGAAAGTTTAATACCACTAGGATATGAAGTATTTCTCAAAATAGATCCAGAAACTGTGGAAGCCGTTGATATCATACGAAACTATAGCGTTAAACAGGTTAGAAAATATTTTAATCTGTATAAAGATCTTAACCAAATGTTGTTAAAAGTGTAGTATACGGCCTGGTTCAGTTTGTATTGTTTTTTGATAGATGGCAGCATGGTAGTCTGTAACCATGACCAACTTCATTGAAATGCATTACGCTTATTATGGCGGTTTCATATGTCATTAAAATTCCTAGTTTCAAATTTACAGAGCGGGCACGTCAACTAGCGCCTCTAACGAGATACGTCGTAACTAAATTTGAAACTACCGCCGCTTGCATTGATTGAAAAAATCCTAAAAACAAGCCTATTCATTGCATATTTTTTATCATAAGAACTTTACAGTAAAATACTAACCGTTGGCATCAATAATTCAATAATACTTCCTTCTTTTAACCTATAAACACTGCCAAAATTTTAAACAGGTAAACAATATGGCGGCATTATTTACCTGAAGTGACAAATTCACTTAGTCTAAACTAGCTAGACACTTTATGAGTCGAATGCTCAGAATACTAGTCATAATATTAAATAATATTGAATGTATAAATAAAATACCCAATTCCATTAAATGTATTTTGTTTGAGCACATAAACTTGAGTTTTCAAATATTTTAAGGTTGTTTTTGTAACTTGACAGCGTTATCACTTTCCTTTAATTGAAATAAAAAGCACTAGATGGCATTACTTGACTTACTAAAACTGTAAAAAACTCACGACAAATTTTTACATGGCAAAACGACGGAATGAAACGGCCATAATAAGCGTAGCGCAATTCAATGAAGTTGACCATGCTGTTACAACAAGAAATATTTCCAGCGGCTCTAAAACAATATTATAGACTGATATAACAATTATTCTCTTATATTAAAGGAATATTTCACCAGTCAAATTTTTCTATTTTTATCACCCCTAGCTGCTGCCCTAATATCATTTTATTTTAAATTAATCAACTTGGGTCATTACTTTTTTAGGTTAGCTCGCGTCATTCGCATTTTTAACAAACAAACCCTAAGCCCGTATAACTCACGCTCAACGGAAACAAGCTATTGAATTCGATCTTTATGAAACTAATTTTTTAGGTTAGCTCGCTTCGCTCGCATTTTTATGAAACAAACTAGAAGCCCACAGAACTTGCGTTCAACAGATGTAATGGCACTTATCGTCGTACCATTGTTTTAGGAACACTGAATTCATGACAATGTAGCGCATGCGCAACAATCCAGACATCAGGCCGTATACTGCAATTGAACCAATTTTTTTAATTTATCTAAACATTTGGCATTGTTATTTTTTTACTGTTATTTTAGAGTAAAATGATTAAAATAAACGTCATGTAGAAATAAATTTTATGCCACAATTAATCGCAAAGTTAGTTAACGAACCGCCGCCTGTGAAACTAAAGTTTATTCTTCTGCAGCCATTTGAATATTGAATTCTGGTTATATATATATATATATCTATATATATATATATATATATATATATATATATATATATATATATATATATATATATATATATATATATATATATATATATAATATATATATATATATATATATATATATATATATATATATATATATATATATATATATATATATATATATATATATATATATATATATATATATTTTAGGTAAGCTCGCGTCATTCGCATTTTTAACAAACAAACCCTAAGCCCGTATAACTCACGCTCAACGGAAACAAGCTATTGAATTCGATCTTTGTGAAACTAATTTTTTAGGTTATATAATATATATATATATATATATATATATATATATATATATATATATATATATATATATATATATATATATATACAGGGTGTCCATCCAAAACCCGAACATAGGCTTTTAACATGTGATATCAGTTTTTTGGTGCGTATTGCTTCCCAATTAATTTTACAGGAAAATACTTCAAATACAAGTTGTAGAGAATAAAATTACGAATTTTTTTATATAAAGCACATTTCAATTGTGTATTTTATCAGGGCGCAAAAATTAATGAAATATTTGTATTATTCGAAAAATATAGACGTCCGTGAAAAAATCAAACAATTGTCTAATGTCAAAATATTGACGTCAATATTGAATCACAGACAAACAAGGAAAAACATCTAAAATATGAACGATTTCTCACACGAAAAAAATCTGGAGATAATAAAATGGACCTACAGCGGTGAAAGTTACAAAAAAATTACCCCAGTATTCGTATTAAATTAACGTCAATATTTTTGACAGTAGAAAATTGTTTTAATTTTTTCATGGAAGCCTTTATTTTTACGAATATTACAAATATTTAATTAACTTTTGCGCTGTGATGGAATACACAAATGAAATATATTTTATATCAAAAAATTCGTAATTCTATTATCTACAACTTTTATTTAAAGTATTTTCCTATAAAATTAATTGGGAAGCAATGCGCACCAAAAAACTTATATCACATGTTATAAGCCTATGTTCGGGTTTTGGATGGACATCTTGTATATATATATATATATATAAATTATATTATTAAACAAATTAACTTTGTTTTTAAAAAGTATTTATTTTACTTTAAGAGTTCCTACTAGTACAGATTCTGAGCTAAGACTAACTTAAAACATACAAAAAAGATCCCATCGTTAAACTACAACTACGTATAATGTAATATGATAATTCTACATAAAGTCACGTTCTTAAAGTATTCATTGTCTATGTCAGCACTATTCCGCACTATAACTCCTCCCTTCTTCAGAAAGGAGCACCTCCTGGTAGCTCGATTTGTTCTTCTTCCGATTTCGAATTGATGATCGGTTTTCTTAGTTTCCTTGATTTTATCCACTTTATTAATAAGTACAGTCCAATTATTATTATTAACAGATACAACATAACAGTCCATACACTTGGCACATGGATGTTGATGGCTTCTTCTTTAATAGCGACTACAGGGTTTAATGAGATGTCTTCTAGCTTCACAGGGTTTAAGTTTATTGAGAAATTTGTTAATGTCGAAGTATTAAGTGCGAAATTTAATTTTGGCAAAATTATAGGTTGTCCTTGTTCTTTATTCAAAAATATTAATTTTTGTCGATTATATATTATTTCACAATTATTATCATTTTTTACTAAATAGATTCCGCGCAGAGTTTTGATATTTACTTCGTCTAAACATTTAAGAGTTATTTTATCTTCATAAAGGAATATTAATAGATACTTGTTAATTTCCGGAATTACTTCGATATGGTTTTCTTTTATATTAATTTTAGAATAGTGACACTGAGTCGAGGATTGTTGTTGTAAGATTTCTTGTTCACATGATGACTGATGGTGGTTGTAGAATTTATTTGGGCACTGATAAACCTTGGTGGTAGTACATATGTCATTTAGAGGCATTATTTCAGTATTAGATTTTAGAAAGTATCTTGCACTTGGAATAATCGTTACAAATTCTGAATCGTGTATTGTTGGTATAGGATATAAGTAAAACAATTCAAAGTCTTTTTCAAAGTTAATGGGAATTGATATTAAATAAATTATTTGGGATTGTTCAACTTTACAGTCTACTTTTAATAATGATTCAAATTCTAAAATATTTTCTGGTTTTGGTTCGAAAGGTAATTGGGATTTATAATATTTAGAGATCTTTTGCAATTCGGATAATAATTCATTTGGATGTATTATACTGGGGTGTAATGTTCTCAATTTACAAAAGGTGATTGAGTTTTCGATATCTTGTAGGATGTCTAGGATCGAGTTATAAAGGATTATTAATTGATCGTAAATGGTTTTTGCCAAAAGAATATCTTGGATATGCATGTTATTTATTATTTCACTGAGTTGTAATATTTTAGATTTCAAAATAGCTTCATTATGTTTTATGTCTAATATAGTATTATTAAAATTTGTTATAATTTGGTGGTTAACCGAATAAGCTAATTTTAATTGCTTTTCTAAATTGTGTTCATTCTTTTGCATATGGTTTAATATTTTATCGTATCTTTTTCCGTCTTCTGCATCTAAGTTGCCAGTAACGGCTTTGAAAATTGATCCCAATCCATCTATTAAGCCTCTTTTGTTTCTATTTTTATTTGTATGGAATTCGATGTTATCAATTTTATTATTAATATTTGTCCGAATGAATTCTATTATGTTGATATAGTTGTCAAGTTCATGTAAATATTTCGAGTTATTGGATATCGTTATTTTTAGATCATTATATTGATTGTTTAGGTTGTCGTATTGTTCGAAAAGGGGTTTAAGGTTGTAGTAGTGAATGAGTGTATGTGTTGCTTTTTCTAATTTGGCCGGGCCCAGTCTAATAGGTAGTAATCCAATATTTTCTGTTATGTTTTTGATGATCGATCCTTGTCCCAATGTGAACAGCCTGGAAGAGTATTAAATTGATAAGTCTTTTTTCTAGGGCGTTTTATATTCGAAAGATGAATTTTTTCCCTTGTATTCCCGTGTTTAGTTTCTAATTGAGCGGTTTTTAAATTTTTATTAATCGATTTTAATTTCTCAGATTTAAATTTATTTTTTGTTTTTTGTTGTTTTTGCTTATTTTTTACAAAAACTTCTTTAGGAATTTTGGGTAATTCTTCTCTAATTTCATTACATTTACTAATTATTTTTTCTTTATTTTGCAAAATTTTGTTATTAATAGTTTGATATAAAATTTTAGTTTTATTTCTATGATTTTCCATGTAATTATTCACAAGTTGCTTATCAATATCTATATTGAAGGGGGAATTTGTTTCCAGGTGACCTGATATTATTTCAGATGGTTTTACTTTCGTAACAGAGTGAATTGTATTGTTGTATGCCAAAAGAGCATAGTTTACTTTAGTTTCAATTGTTTCTTTAGAAAATTCGGTCTGATTGTTGAACAGTCTAATGTGTTCTATGAGTGTCGAGTGGAAGCGTTCTATTATTCCGTTAGATTGAGGATTTTGTGAACTAATGAAATGAGTATGAATTTTGTGTATGTCTAACAGTTCTTTAACAACTGAGTTTCTAAATTCTAGTCCATTATCAGAAATAATTTGTTCCGGTATTCCGTGATGCGTGAAGTGTTTTATTAAATTATTAGCTACTTCAATTCCTTGCCCGGAATTAAGTTTATATGCTTGTGCGAATTTAGAAAATGAGTCAACTATTGTTAAAAATTTAAAGTTCTCTAGTGTTATCGTATCTATGTGCACAATTTCAAAAGGTTTAGTTGCTGTCGGAGTTGTATTAAATTTTAAATTTAGGGGTTTCCTGTCATATTTGGTTAATTGACATAATTCACAATTATTAATATACGTTTGAACCGATTTTCTTAATTTTGGCCAGTAATAAATTTGTTTAATGCGTGCCTCTGTATCGTCAATACCTCTGTGATTTGTTTTTCCTGTGTGATAATTATTTATGATTTCTAATATTTCTTCTTCATTAGTGACGTCTGTAAGATATTGTGTGCATTTAACCATGTGTATTTGTGAATTTTTAAAATATTTTTGCAGAACTAGGGATAATTTTTCATATAATTCATTTTCGAAATATAAATAATATTTTACTTTTGGTACGGTGTATTCTTTAAGGAATTGAATCATTTCTTTTTCATAATTTAGTTTTGAAAATTGTACTAGGATTCTTTGTTTTGCGTTCTCAAAGAGTTTTAGAATTTTGGGAGAATTAGGGCTGAATTCTACTTCAGATATGATTATCTGATTTTTACCGTAGTTAACAGGATATTCGGCAATAGGTATGCCGATTACTGGGTTTTCTTGATTAGAATGAACTGTGACGTCACTATCGTTATCATTATGTTGGTCGTTGTTTACGTCTGCAGTTTGTGTATCATCTCCTACTTCCACAACTAAGGATTGGTTATCGTCCTGATTATTAGGATTTATATTATTTCCTAATTCTCTATTAAAATTATCCATGAATTTTTGGAATTGATTAATATTTTCGTCTGAATCATTTGTATTAATATCTATGTGTGGGAGTATGTCATCTGGTAAGGTAAAAATTGTAATTAATATGTTTGTTTTATCGAAAATATATTCAAGCATTGATTTAACATCGTTCCAGTTTAACTGGTCTCGTTCAGAAGCAATTCTGGGTAGGCTTAAATTTTGTATTTTATTTTTTAAACAAAAGTTTCTTAATTCCAGTAACGTGTAAAATACGTCTTGTTTTGTTGGTTTATTATAATAATTTTCTTTAGTTATTAAATATATTATGAAACGGTTCTTTTCTTTTAAGTAAATTAAGTTATGAAGTTGAGGGTTTTGGGATTTAAGTTTATCGATATTTTGAAATTTATTTTTAAATTGTTTAGCAATTCCTTTTGACATTTTTAAGTCTTTACTGACGCAATGTGCTAGGCTGTTGTCTGTCGGTGCAGTAAATAAGTTTCCAACTACTTCAATAGTGTTTGTGTGAGTCGGTTTGTCTGTTTGTTTTTTCGTTAGATAGTCTTGGTATTGCGCTAGGACAGATTCGCTTTCGTATTGTTTTAATAAATTTTGAATTTTGTCATCATTTTCTCGTGGAATTCGGCTTAAGGCGTCTGCATTTGAATTTAATTTTCCTTTTTTATAAATAATTTCATAATCATATTCCTCGAGTTTTAATCGCCAACGAATTAATTTTTGGCTACAATCCTTAAGGGAAAACAGCCACTGTAAGGGTCTGTGATCTGTGCAAATAGAAAATTTCCTTCCAAAAAGATACGGCCGAAAATATTTTGTTGCCCAATGTATCGCTAAAAGTTCCTTTTCGATCGTAGAATAGTTCATTTCCGTTTCATTAAGCGTTCTGCTAGCGTAAGCGATTGGCAGGTCACTGCCTATCTTACCTTGCGATAAGACGGCACCGAGTGCTACATTGCTTGCATCGCATGTCAAGATAAATTCTTTTCCAAAGTCGGGGTATTGTAGTATCGGTTCATTAGTTAGTAATAGTTTACATGTCTCAAAACATTGTTTGTATTCTGAATTATTAATGTCAATAGTCGCGTCTTTTTTTAGAAATTTTGTCATGGGTTTGGTGATTTTTGCGAAGTCTTTTATGAACTTCCGATAATATCCGATAAGTCCTAAGAATCCTTTAATTTGTTTTGTCGTGGTAGGTAATGGGTAATTTAGAATAGCTGAAATTTTGTCAGGGTTAGGTTTAACGCCATGAGGGGTTACAATATGACCGAGGTACGCAACTTCTTTTTTTAGAAATTCCGATTTATCCAATTGAATTTTTAAGTTGGCTTCTTTTAATCGGTCAAATACTAATTTCAAATTAATTATATGCTCATCTAAACTTGTACTAAAAATGATTATATCGTCCAGATATACTAGACAAATTTTGTGAGTTAACCCTCTCAGAACATTGTCCATGACCCGTTGAAAGGTCGCTGGCGCGTTCTTTAGCCCGAATGGCATTCGTAAGAACTCGTAATGTCCGTCTTCAGTGCAGAATGCTGTTTTAGATATGTCAGTCTTGTCCATTTCAATTTGGTGGTAACCCGACGCGAGATCAAGGGTGGTAAAATATTGACACCGTCCGAGTTTGTCCAGCAAGTCCGTAATGTTAGGTATGGGATATTTATCTCCGATGGTATTTTCATTTAATTTTCGGTAGTCGATGACTACTCGCCATTTTTGTTTGCCCGATGCGTCAAGTTTTTTGGGGATTACCCAGATTGGGGAAGACCATGGTGAATTAGAAGGTCGAATTATTTGTTGATTAAGCATTTTATTTATTTGGGACCTAACTTCCTCTCTATGAATGTGAGGGTATCGATATGATTTCGTGTATATGGGTACTTCGTCTTTAGTTCTAATTTTGTGTTTTACTTGATTACTGAAAGATAAATTTTGGTTTTCTAAATAAAAAATATTCAAGTATTGTTTAATTAATTTTGAAATTGCCATTTCTTCTTCTTTGTTCATATGATCCGTTCTAATTTTTAGTTTATCAAAATTTACTTTATCTGTTTGTGTAAGGTTTAGATTTGAATTTCTATTCCCTGTATAAATTTCATAGTCGTCTAACGTGTCCACTATAATCGGAATTGTAAACTGATATTTAACTTCATTCTCTGATAAATTAATAATTATACACATAGCTTCAAAATTTTTTGCTACAGTAGCACATTCAGGAATTATTAAATTTTTTGTTTTGATTTCTGGAACTAGAATATTACCTTTTTCTTTATTAACAATATTTTAATTATTTTTTCCGAAGTCGGTTCTATTATGCCAATATTACAATATTTTTCATTTATTATTAAATTATTTGTATCGGGGGTAGCTTTAGAATTATGATAATGAATTTTGATTTTACTGTTTGGGGTAATTATCATATCGTTTACGGTATCAATTGAAATTTTTAGTTTTTTCATATTTTCCATGCCAAGAAGTAAATCAAATTGATTATGAAATTTAAAAAGATGATATTTTATCGCGGGTTTTGAATTGTCTCTAAGATTAAAAATATTTGAGATAGGAATTTGTGTACTGTACTTCTCGGTAGAGGAGCCGTGTGCAGTTGTAATCTGAAACGGGTCTTTACTGATAGCGTGTTTGTAGTATTTCAAAGCAATGTCGGGATTTACAAATGATTTCGTGCTACCAGTGTCTATTAAGATTTTTAAATTATTTTCTGGAATTATAATGAATGGCAGTTTGCTTTGGTTATTTGTTAAGTTCATTAATTGGAAGTATGAAATATTTGATCTGAGGCTATTTCGTCTAAAAAAGAATGTTCGTTTTGATCTGATATGTTAGTTTCAGCTGTCATTTCTGCGTTATCATCGAGTGTATATTCATCCACTGTATAATTTTGTGTTTCTGGTTGATCTACAATGTTTTGTTCGTCTGTATAATTTATTATTTCTGATTGATCTATGTTATAAAGTTCTTCCGCGATATTTTTGGGAAAGAATTGTCTGTTCTGACTTATGAAATTTTGTCTTTGAGTGGAAGGTCCAGGTCTTGGGGCATTTAATTGTGTATTTCGTGTAGAGATACTCATTGGTGTAGGTCTGGGAAGTGGTTGATTAGTATTTCTAATCATTGTAGGAAAGTTAGTTCTACGCTGCGCTGTATGTTGGTTATTGAAATATGTCTGTGGTTTATTAAACGTGTAGTTAGTGTTCTGCGGTACATTCATTACTTGAAAGGGTCTATTATTTCTAAAATTTTGATTATTCTGTCTTGGGAATGGTTTTTGAATAGGCATTACATTTTTAGATGGTTTGGAATGATTTTCAAACTGAAAGTCATTTGTAAGCATACTTAGTGCAGCGTTTAAGTCAGCAGGTTTCTTTGCTTTCATGAGTTGCCCTATTGGCTCTTTTAATCCCTTTAATAAAATTCTGAGGGCGTAATTTCTAAAGAAATCAGTCATTATTTCGGCAGTAGTCGGATGATTTGTTACTACATACGATACTTGTAAATTTAGAATGTGTTGTATTTTATTATAAAAATCAAATACTGTATCGTTCGCGCCTTGTTTTAGTTCGGTCATTTCTATTGTTAGGGTAAAACAATCTCTTTTGTCCGCATAAGTATCTATCAGTGACGTTTTTAAATCGTCCCAAGTTTTCACGGAACAGCTAGAAATATTTATTGCTGCTTCGCCTTTTATTTTAGCTAATATTGTGCTCATTAAATATTCATTTTGGAAATCTTGAGCATCTGCTTGATTGTAAAATCGTTTTACTAATTTTTCGCAGATTTCTATAAATCTTGGTAAAAGTTCTCTTTCACCGTAGAATTCTGGAACCATATCCAGATATTCCTTTTTTAAGGTTGGGGTAGTCATGTTTAATCTAGACTTTCTTAATACAATTCTAGGATTATTTGAGATATTTGGAATTAAAGTAGGATCGTCAAGATCTGAGTCTGATTCAGAATTTGAACTTTCGCTTGAATTTATTATTATATTTGGACCTCGAAATGACATGTAGTACTTACAGTAGCAGTATCAGTGACGGTTTCATATTCGTTGAAATCGCTTGATGAGATGCTCGTACTGTAGTCGTCTAGGTCGGATGCAGGTGCCTCTGGATTCGGAGATGCCGCCCAGCTGGTCGACGCTGCAGAGTTGACGTTCTCGTTGGCTGATTTGCACTCAGCACGGTGAGGACGCTCAGGAACTTAAGTTAATTTGTTTTTTGTCAGTCTTTTAGTAAGATGCGCGATTAGTTAGTTATGTACGTTAACTCACTACGCGCACAAAGTGTTACTTGCGTTAACACAAAAAGACTGTTCGTTTGCCAAATAAATCACTAAGGTGAACCAAATTATTTTCACTAATTTGTTATGGCAAATCCTACCGACTGCGCCAATTATATTATTAAACAAATTAACTTTGTTTTTAAAAAGTATTTATTTTACTTTAAGAGTTCCTACTAGTACAGATTCTGAGCTAAGACTAACTTAAAACATACAAAAAAGATCCCATCGTTAAACTACAACTACGTATAATGTAATATGATAATTCTACATAAAGTCACGTTCTTAAAGTATTCATTGTCTATGTCAGCACTATTCCGCACTATAACTTATATATATATATATATATATATATATATATATATATATATATATATATATATATATATATATCATCTCATCTGTTTTGTTTGAAAGTAATAAATTTATGTAAACTAAGCGTTCTGATGAGAGCAATGCACAACCAAACACAGGAAACTGCATGGATTTTTTAATTATTATTTTCTCAGAGAAAATTCCGCAATTTAATGTAATAACCACAGATCATAATATACTACTATAGATAAGAAAGTGCTATGTTACACATTGGGATTGTATTTTGCGCCATCTGAGTAGTGGAAGTCTAGCTAAAGTCGTGTAAATAGGCAACACGATATGCATATTTTGCTTGTAATTTTTAATATTATTTTATATTTATTTAAACTACATAAAATAAAAATTCATTAATACAATATAAACATTTATTAAAATATCCTCTTGTATACAATTTATTTATAATTTAAACTGTTTCAATCGCAGTTTTATCCAATCCTTGTGAACTTGAAAATATATTATGACTTCCTCATCTAAATATTATTTATTACATGATCACTTACGTACCAGTAGCAGTGCAGTTTTTTACCCAATAATTCATATTAGTTGATGACATTATTTATGTGAAATTATTTCACAAATAAAAATTTATTGACTATTAGATAGATTGAAAAATTTGTAATATATACAAATTACAACTACAGGAACAATCTAGTAACCAATGATTGCCGATATTGTAGTTATCTAAAATGGTCGTCTTCACATAAAGACTATTAGCGCCATTCTTCAGATGGAAGTCTAACTATAAACACAGTCCCATGGTTACCTATATAACTTTATGTTGCCTGGTAATGACCTTGTTGTTATTTTCGTAATATAAATAATATAATTTTGTTACAGCGCCAATGTTTATTCAGTGATGAAGGAACAACTGCTTTCGATTCGTTTCATTACAGTTTTAGCGACTGTTTATCGGAATGCAAAATGAAAAGTATTCTGGCGCTTTGCGAGTGTGTCCCATTCTACTTGTCCATTTCTAATAAACTCTCCTACAGCACTCAAATGTGTACCACTGCGGACATTCCTTGTTTGAACAAGTACAAAGGTAAAGAAATAGTATATTAGAAACTAGTGAGGAACGAGTTTTATTGTAAAACGAGTACAAAAGTTGTAACACGAGCGATAGAGAGTGTTTCAATAATACAAGTTTGGCTACGGGCACTTTTCCACGTGTGTTAAATACAATAGAGTGATCAAAAGTAAGTGTTTCAGTTGGTAATACAATACTGAGGATCTTTTTATTCCATAGTTGATACAGCACAAGGTGAAGGCGGATATATTATTTGATTTGTCATTCTTATAATAAATACAAATAGATTGAGTGATAGAAATACTTTAGATTATTGCTCTGTGAGTAATGTTGAAATAAAAGAATGTGGATAAGGAAAACAACGATTTTTTTCAAATGTCACTATCAACAACAGGAAATAAATTTATGTATCAGTCTTACCAATTCCAAGTAGTTTGTTTTTATAGCCAACTGCAACACTTATTTCTGATCTCTCCGTATTTCGTAATACTAGTGAGGAAAGGGTTTTATTACAAAACCAGTATGAAAGTTGGACTACAAGTTTGGCAATGGGACATTTTTACAAGTAATTTAATAATTATTTTATATTAATTTAGGGCTAGTTTTTCAATCACCGGTTTACTCTCGATTAACGTTAACCATGATTAAATAATAATGGTAATCATAGTATATATATAAGGTGGCTTAACACCCCAAGTGGGGTTGCGCCGCTCCTTTCCGAGCTATCTAGATCTATTTATTGGAGTAGATCAGTCTCCATTTCTTCTTCATTTCTGCTATATTGTTTTTATTAAATCTCTCCACATCTTCCGGTCTCTTGTTTTATTCTTCCAATTATAGATTCCTGCCTTTTTAAAATCTTCTTCTACTTCCCGTAACCATGTCGATCTGGGTCTGCCTCTGCCCCGTCTGCCTCCTGGTTTCCATTCGACTATTGCTTTTATTGCGTCCTTTTCTTCCGCTCTCCATACATGTCCAAGCCATCTGGCTCTCTGTTGCTTTACCTTCTTCACTATATCTTCTCCTCCCAATGCTTCCTCTATTTCATAGTTCATACGTTGTCTATATTCGTTTTCTGCTATCTTTATAGGACCTAGAATAATTCTCATTATCTTCCTTTCCATTACTTTTAGATTTTCTTCATCTTTCTTTGTCATTGTAATTATTTCTGCAGCGTACAGTGTTATTGGTCTTATAATCGTTCTATATATTTTCATTTTAGTCGCATGTGTAAGTAATTTGCTTTTAAGTAGTGTTTTGTTGGCGTAAAAGGCTCTATTTGTAGTTATTATCTTGTCTTTAATTTCTATCTCTCTCTCTCCCGAACTTGATATTGTTATTCCTAAATATTTGAATCTGTCAACCTGTTCAAAATTACATTGACCTATCTTTATATCCCTGGTCTCAGCTTTTTTTCCTAATATCATTATTTTGGTCTTAGACTCGTTTATTTTTAATCCCATTTTGCTATTATTTCTCGTAATATATCGACCATTATCTTCCTGTTTTTTGTAATTATTGTTATATCATCTGCATATGCGATTATCTGTGTTTCCATTATTATTTAATCATGATTAACATTAATCAGTGATTGAAAAACTGGCCCTAAAGGAGTTGTATTTGTAAATGCATATCACGTTTCCTTGGTTACCACAAACAAAAATGATAAGGTACATGTCATTTTTTTTTTAAATTACATTTTAAGCTGGATTCTGAGTTTACATTAACATAACATATCATAACAGGCCGTAACATAACATAACACATGCAACATTCTAGGTTTCATAGTTAAAATTATTTTATTTATTTATTTGTTACTCTGCACAACAGGAAGTAAATCCCAATTACAGTACAGGGGACCTACAGCTTATAGTGGAATCCGAACCACTCAGACACAATCGTATTTTTTTGATATAAGTAGAAGTCAGTGAGATTTGAACGCACGACCTCTTGCTTGCTAATTAAGAAACGCAAGTTTTACCTCTCTTTTATCCACTGAGCTACGATTGCCTGTAAATGTATATGTAATGCCGACTTCATGTTATTGTTTTGCTTATTGATTCAGTTCTATTTTGACAGTTTTGACATTAGTTCAGAATCGGTGGAATCATGATGGATACCGACGATATTGTTCTAATTACCGTAGTATTATGCTACGTAATAGTTGATTTAAAACAGCAGCAGAGCTGGGCAAGCTACCTAAAAAAAGTAGCTAAGCTACAGCTACAGCTATTCTTTAAAAAAGTAGCTAAGCTACAGCTATAAGCTATATTTGGTAAAATATAGCTAAGCTACAGCTAATAGCTTTCGTTAAAGTAGCTGTTAAATTTTAAAGCTAATTTTTTTAATTATTGTGAAATAATTAAATTTGCCATTGTCATATGATCAGTCTTTTGTTATAATGACTGTTAATTTACTATTATGTACATAAATATCAAAAATAGCAAATGGACAAATGTACTGTTAATTTTTGATGCTATAATTTTTATTTATATCGAAATAAATTAACAGTCTCATTAACAGAAGACTCCTAAACAGTCAATGTTTAGTTCATTTAATATCTAACACAATAGTAGTTTTTTGAGGGTCCAAATGTTAAATAATCAGTTATTTTTAGTTTTCTTGAATTTCTTTGGATTGGGGATGGTACATATTCGGGATCGTTATCACTATCGTTTTCAAAAACGTCGGTGTCGACCAGTATCGTCCTATTAAAAGAACATATTTTATACAATAATACAGGTATTATATTATAATAATTATATACCGAAAGCAACAATTCTTCAGTTTTATTCATTATTTTAGATTAAAATTATTATTACCTTGATTTGATTTTTACTTAACAGAAAATATTGCACTGTATTATACATTCCAGTTCCACTTGCGCTTCTAAACCATCTGGCACCTACTGTGTATTTTTGCGTATTAGAGCCAGTTAGAACCGGCAACAAATAATTATTTTGTGTGGGTTTAGCATGTACGCATGCGTACTTTGTTGAACTTCTGCTAAAAAAGTAGCTTTAAGCTTTAAAAAGTAGCTTTAAGCTACAAAAAGTAGCTTTAAAAGTAGCTTCAGTTGTTATTTTTAAGCTAATAGAAAAAAAAGTAGCTCGCTACAAGCTACAGCTATATTTTTTCACATTTAGCTAAGCTATAGCTACAGCTAAGGTAAATGTAGCTAAGCTAGTAGCTATGCTACAAAAGTAGCTAGCTACTGCCCAGTTCTGAATACCAGATACCGCATTCCTTGCTTTATTTTTTTCTTCAAATCTTTAAAATCTAATTGAAATTTATTATATATTAATAAATTTTTTTCAACACTTGAAATTAATTATATTACACTCATTTTATAACAAAAATGCTTTTTTCAAATTTGACAGCTGTCTAAATAGTTATTGTCTCTGTTTTTCTTTTAAGTGTAAACAAATAACGATGACACACAAATTCGTTCGAACGTAACTGATTACATAACATAATCATATGAAATAAAAATTGGCCATATTCTATGTTTTCTTAACTAATGTTATGTTTTATTATAATTCTTATGAAAACTATGAAACATTATATGTATATATGTGCATTAATATTTACATTATGTTATGCTATGATATGATATGTTATGTAAACTCTGAATCCAGCTATAGTTCTTATAGTAACCATTTCCACCACTAGTAATGAAAGTGATTTATTTCAAATTTTAGTTGCATATTAACAAATTAGTACAGTCTCAATTAAAATTTCATTTCATTTTCTACCATAGAACATGAAATATATATTCTTCTTCTTTAATGGCGCTACAGCCCGAGTCGGGCTTGGGCCTACCGGGCACACCGAGCCGCAGTTTTTACGCTGCCGTACTGCCGGTTTTCTGAGTCAATGTTACTTACTTTTAAGGCATATGTATAAGTGACTAGCTTATAGCGCCCGAGTATGATTAATACAAGTAACTGTATTTTTTATTTTAACGACAAATCATACTTTGTCGACAGGCGGATTCGAACTGACGAACCTTGGTTCGGATGACGTCACAGCATGTTAAGAGATGTGCATTAACACGCTCGGCCATCGCGCCTGTATGAAATATATAAAATAAATAAATATACCACCACGCTTTTTACCCATTATTAAATGCAAATATATTTGTATATTTCTGGTTGCTTTTATGTTTTAATATACTAAAGTATGTGTTGAATATATAAATATAACAGAAATATATTGTTAAAATAAATATGCACTTATAAAATATACTGATTGCCTTGCTTATATGGAGGAAACGTCTTTGCTATATATCTATCAGACAAGATAACACTCATTTGTCTAGAAAAGTGGAGCACTATATCACCAGTGCGACAAGGACAAAAATTCGAGAAAGAATTGGCATCTGAACTGCAAAACTCCATTGAGTGCTCCCATTGTTTCTCGGACTGTTCCTACACCAAGTATAATGTTCTAAATGAGTACTCGCCTTTGGCTCCAACAAATAACTCCACATTGTAAGTAACAAATGCGTCAGTTGAATATATTAATCTACTGAGCTTTTTGACAATTCATTTTTCAATTGTATAACTGGGTGTGAAACTCTGCCGTTGCAGATCTCACTCAGTGATAATACATATATGCGCAGAGCTGGGCAAAATCCCGAACAAAAGGAATTAAATCACAATTCACAAATCAAACAATTATTTTTTTTATGACAATTCACAATTCCACTTCATTTTCAAAGTGAATTAATTTACAAATCAAAGTGATTTGTGCTGTATTTATGTGAATTATAAATCACAAATCTTTTTGTGAATTGAGGCTTGAGATTTGGGGCTTGGGGCTTAAATCACATTTACAAGTACTAAATATTATCAATTTATTTAATATTTATTTTAGAAAAATACTAGGTGCATTGCAATATACCAAAGGTATGTGCACAATCGAATGAAAACAGATTTAAGTAGATTTAATCAAAGGATTGAATTACATAATCAAAAGATATAATTAAATGAATGACATGGGTTAAATCTGTACTTGGTTTTAAATTGTATTGCATTGTAACAGTTTAGCTTTTAAAACTACTATAGACTGAAGCTACATTCACAAATCGAAATTAGTTTTTGTTTTATGTTTCCCATTTTTATTTTAATAACCTTGTAGACATGTTATCTTATGCAGCCATTCACAAATCAGTATTTAGTTTTGGTTTTAACACAAAAGTTTGCAAACGCCAAACTTATGTTTTAGTTTTACGTTTTATGCGTAGGAATAGACCAATACGACGAAGAGTAGAATGATGTAGTGATATATACTTGTCTCTTTCTATCATCCTTCGCATTGACGATAACCTAAGTTTGTTTTTATTCGAGTGTCAAAATGAATGGAAATAAAAACAAGATTTTAATATCTACTTTCTTATTATGATAATATTTATGTTGCTCTTCCAAAAACTACGAAAGTAAACAACCAACATATGACAGCATGTGTAACTTAGCACATCTGACAGTTGCATTTACTGTATTACCGATCTTCAAAAATTTATGATAGATGTCACTACTAACTAAAATCGACAAAAGCAAAACTATTTGTGAATGGCACCTAAAAACACACAAAAACATAAAGCATAAAACAAAAACTAATTTTGATTTGTGAATGTAGTTTTAGAGTCTTAAAAAATACGAATTTTCTTTGTAAAAATATACAAAATGGCTAGAAATTTGAAAAAATGTTTAATGTAACACAAAAACGAATCAATTCACAGATCATCTACAGCTACAGCCAGAAATGAAACATTTAAACGTACACCAGCATTGCCAATCTCTATAACAAAAATAATGTACTGTTATATTATCCAAAAAATAAAGAAACCGTTAAAAATGAAAAATTGTTATATATAACGCACGATAACAAATTTATGCGTCCTTTTAATTGAATTAAGTCATTCCAATTGAATTAAGCCCTTTCAAGTGAATTAAGCTCTTTCAATTGAACTAAGCTCTTTTAATTCAAATGATTTAAGCTTTTTTTCAGCTCTAGAAGTCCAAATCAATTTCTTTAAAGGTCTTATATCGCAAGCCTGATTTGCGAATTTTTTTAAAAGGCTTAATTCACCTGATTTAAATCAAGAAATATGATTTAAATCAGTTTATAATTCCTTTTATGGGATGGCTAGCTCAGTGGTATGAAGTCGGCCTGTGGATCCTGAGGTCCCTGGTTCGATTCCCACAGGCGACAAATTTTCATAATTTCAAAAAGCTATCCTTGTGGCTCCTCCACCACTAACATGTTTGAGGGCCGTGATTTGACGACTGGTAACCGCACTTCACGCGCAAAAATATATCACTTACCGAGATCTGCTTCAGCAGAGTGCCACACCCAGCAATGGGTAGAAGGCGTGATGATATATTTATTTATTTTATTTATA
The DNA here is from genome assembly GCA_911728475.2 of Pterostichus madidus. NCBI lineage: Eukaryota > Metazoa > Arthropoda > Insecta > Coleoptera > Carabidae > Pterostichus > Pterostichus madidus. Next base: position 13,530,976 of record OU452315.1, read on the forward strand.
ATTCCTTTTGATTTAAATCATGCCCAGCTCTGTATATGCGCGTGAAGCGCGATCACACTAGAGCCTCGTTCACAATATGAAATTATTGGTTATAGTTAGTAGTTATAATTAATAATTATAGTTAGTATTTGTGTTGTGCATACTGTCGTTCACAATTGATAAATTAGTAGTGTAGTTAGTAGCATTGTCGGTAACGTAGAATACTGTTTTAATCAAATAAACACTAATAAATAAGAAAAATAGGAAACAAATTTCAACACTTGTGAAAGTTCCACAAAAAGTTACAACACATTTGAATCAACTTATTAGGTCATCATCAAACGGGTGATCAGTTCAGCTTTAACCAAAGATGCGTTTCGCTCTGTGGGAGCTCATCAGTATGGTGCGATCAACTATGCAACTAGACCAGCTAGGGGCTATTTAACTGTGATACTGTTTAGGCTGAACTGACGGATGTTAAGAATATGTAAAATGGTATCATGACATGAGAGTTACGGAGCACCCAGTAGTGCCATCTATAGACAAAATTCGCAAACTGCTTGACAGCAATTAAATAATACAAAGACAAAATGTCAATTGCGATATGGAACTGAGTCTTAATAAATAAGAAAAATAGTAAACAAAATTCCAACACTAGTTGAAACGTTTAAAGAAACGCTAGATATCAGTTCAACTTTTATACATTTTTAACGACAGTTGTAATCTTGATTATTTGTTTGTTGTACATTATTTCTTTATAAAAATGAATCAAGAAGTATTTATTAATATTATTCAAAATGTCTTTATGACAAAGATGATCCTCTGCAATTAAAAATATCAATAAAAAAGACTACTACTATGTAATGGACGAATCTACCATTTTCAGACACGTTTTCGTATATTTTTTACTTTCTTATACACAGTATAAGGAAGTATTGTAATCGTGAAAAAAATCATTGACGAGATTTTCGCGGAAATACGTGTTTTGAGGTCCACTGAATCCGTTTACATCATTTTTTCAATGATGTCTGTGTGTGTGTGTGTGTGTGTGTGTGTGGATGTGTGTCCGAGTGTGCAATATCTCATGAACGAGATAAGATTTGTTAACGAAACTTGGTAATTATAAGTTTCATGAAAATACGAAGAGCTGAGTTGATTTTGAATGAAATTGAAAAATCGGAAGAGGAAGTTTACTGGACACACAAAACAATTAATTCCATTTATTTCAAAAATGGAGTTAGTTACAAAAAAAAGTTTCAAATAAAAGATGTTGGCAAAAATATTTGGAATATAAAATATTATTTGCAATTTTTCTGTATATGCGTTTAAATTTGAGAAAAACTAATTTTTATATTTAATAATATATTTCAATAATCATAGTAGCATTAGAAACAAAAAACATAAATTTAAATTTTCGCTTTATAAAACAAATAAATCATTAAATGGTCAACTAATTTGGCAATTTTGCCTCAATTTAAACGACTTCGTATCTCACGGTTCTTGAGATAGCAAGGGTTAGGCTGTATATGCCTCATCAGTAAAGTTAGACATAGAGTAGTCAACATTACAAAAAAATTATACGTAAACAAATTTGATATTTGATATGTTTCAAACAGATAAATGCTGAACTATTGAAAAACTAAATTACATGTTTAATAATATTATATAACATTCATATATTCTAAATATTAAATATGCTGTATATAAGAAAGTCGTGTGCTGCCCACACCAGATTTTTTCATTTATATGTATGTTACTAACAAGGAAGTTAATAATAACATCTCTGAACGATTCATTTTGGTTGTCACACAAAAGCATAAATTTTAAATAAAATAAATAAATATATCATCACGCCTTCTACCCATTACTGGGTGTGGCACTCTGCTGAAGCAGATCTCGGTAAGTGATATATTTTGCGCGTGAAGTGCGGTTACCAGTCGTCAAATCACTGCCCCCAAACAAGTTAGTGGTGGAGGAGCCACAGGGATAGCTTTTTCAAATTATGAAAATTTTTCGCCTGTGAGAATCGAACCAGGGACCTCAGGATCCACAGGCCGACTTCATAACCATTGAGCTAGCCATCCCATAAATTTTAAACGTCCAAATTCATTCTCATTCCTGATTGGTAGTTAGACAAGATGGTCGTTAAGTATTAATTATAAGTTTAGAGCTTATAAACTCATATGTTAACTGAAATTAACGCTAGTTAGTGTGAAGCTAATTTTGCTGTTAAGAACGCTTATGTATTACGTGGCGCTACCCAAAAGTTCCCGAACTCTGTGTAACTCTTCTAACTACTGTAGTGCACTGATTTTCCGCTAGATTTCAGCACTTTTACATCTCCCAAACCCTTTCTTTCGTTTTCACAACATTTTGCGTTCTTTTGTCGTATCAGTGTGGTGATCTGTGTTATTGTTTGTTGAAAGAGTAACGCATTTGGATCAAATTTTGTTTCAAGTTTAGGGAAACGGTGACTGAAACTCATCAAATACTTCTTGAAGCATTTGGTGATAAAGTCATGGAAAAAATCCAAGCCTTTCAATAGTTTAAGAGGTTCAAGAATGGAAGGATGAGTGTGGAAGACGATGATCGCTCTGGACGTCCTTCAACTGGAATCAATGACCAAAACATCCATATTGTGCGTGAAACAATTCTCCAAGACCGTCGACAATCAATTCATGACATCTGTAATAAAGTTGGAATGTCCTATAGCACAGTCCAAAGAAATTTGGTGGACGAACTTGGGATGCGCAGAATTGCTGCAAAATTTGTTCTCTGTTTGTTGACACATGATAAAAAGCAAAATCGTGTTCTCATTTGCCAGGAACTGAAAACACGTGCCGAAAATTACGAAAACTCCTTATGACTTTTTCGTCTTCCCAAAAATTAAAACCAAGCTGAAAGTAGTTCTAGTGTGAAAAAAGTTTATACAGATCTGAATGAAACTCGGCGCACGTAAACATGGGATAGTCGTTCGCATCCTATTAAAATATGAAACACATTCATCGTCTGTGAACAAATATATTCGCTTGTAAAGTTGAGTTCTTATACACGGGGCTTATGGCGATCATCATTCAGAAACGCACATATTTGGTTTGTGTACCTCTAAAAATTTGCAGTTTCATTTGAAAAACTAGTATGATGTTCTAGAACTATATATGTATATTGTATCAGACGGAGAAAGTTTTTTATTGTTTAGTAATGGATATATAACCATGCAAAGCCTTAACGAAAAATTAAGAATCCCAATTTATAATGGCAACACCACACGGTGGTATGGTTTTTGAAAATCACTAGATCAACAACCTATTAACAATTCATGATATTCAAATCGTAATAGGTATAAAACATTTATTTTATTCTGTATTTTTCTTTTCCCTAGCGTCAGTTTCGCCACTCGACAACCAATGGTGCCATACTCACACTAGAACTACCTTAAGAAATTTGAAATTGTCGAGGAGATTCAAACTATATCGCAGGAGGTCCTAAGCACTATTGAAAAAAATCTGGTGTGGCACCACACGACTTTCTTATACACAGCATATTTAATATTTAGAATATATAATATTATTAAACATGTAATTTAGATTTTCAGTAATTCAGCATTTATCTGTTTAAAATATATAAAATATTAAATTTGTTTTCCTACAACTGTGCGATTTCTTTGTTATTACGTAACTATAATTGCCTTGGTTACGTATGGAAAGTAGATGAATGCAGACCAAGTGCGTTTCTGAAAGCAAAGAAACACTAGTGCGGAAAGTGCTTCATTACGCAACTGTAAAAAAAGTTTTTTTGAGAGCGATTTAAATTTCGCGCCAAGCGCGTAATTCATATTTTGCCACAGATGCTTATGGAAGAAGAAGATGCAGTGAGCCAGCGCTAGTAAATATGCGGTAGTATATTTTGACGTTTATAAACATAACCTTAAATTGCAGTATATCTAATCTGTACACAACTAATAAAAAGAACCGAACAAAGTAAAATATATCGATAAATGGTTTTAAGTAAGTGTAATACATAATATTTATTGTGTGTATATTATTAACATAGTTGTTACATTTGCTTATTTTGAGATAATGTAAAGTGTAAACTTTTGTATTGTCTAAAGAAACATTGATTTCTTCCGTACCTGTTCATATTATTAACATTAATATTATTGACAACAATTTCGGAGGCTTTAGAAGTACCAGCAGCAGGTTGATTGTCATTGTCGAAAATAGATGCAACATAGCATGATCCGTAGCTTCAATTATCTTTGGAAGTATTTATGATAAAGAAGAATCACTCACTGTACTAATCCAATCTAGACGATTTTGAAGAAATTATCTTGACGTTAGTAAAATATTTTTAAATAATGTAGAACAATGTGCAAGCAATCAACAAACAAACCATAGCAACGCCGTAAAACATCGTTCTCGTGTAATATCATTAAAGTTTTATAAATTTGGATAATATTTTAGTGATTTACTAAATCGCACAGTTGTAGGAAAAATGTTGTTTATTAGATTTCCGCACTCGGCAAGCCTCGTGCGTTAAATTCTGCACTTGCGTAACGATCTCTTTTTCGGCACTTGTTATAAAAATAACTATTACGTATAATTTTTTAGTAATGTTGACTACTTTATGTCTAACTTTACTGATGAGGCATATACAGAATGTCCTTTTTTCGAGCCTAACCCTTGGTATCTCAAGAACAATGAGATACGAAGTCGAATAAATTGCAGTAAAGTTGCCAAATTAGTTGACCATTTTAATGATGTATTTGTTTTCCCGGAACAAGACATAGATAACTAGATAAAGCGAAAATTATAATTTATGTTTTTTGTTTCTATTGCTACTATGATTATTGGAATATATTATTAAATATAAAAATTAGTTTTTCTCAATTTAGACGCATATACAAAAAAACTGCAAATAACATTTTATGTTCCAAACATCTTTTATTTGAAATTTTTTATTCTTAACTGATTCCATTTTTGAAATAAATGGAATTTATTGCTTGTGTGTCCAGTAAACTTCCTCTTCCGGTTTTTCAATTTCATTAAAAATCAACTCAGCTATTTTCATGAAACTTATAATTACCAAGTTTCGTTAACAAATCTTATCTCAATCATGAGATATTGCACACTCGGATACACATCCATCCATACACACAGACATCATTGAGAAAATGATGAAAACGGATTCAGTGTACCTCAAAACACGTATTTCCGCGAAAATCTCGTCAACGATTTTTTTCACGATTCCAATACTTCCTTATACTGTGTATAAGAAAATAAAAATGACTTCAAAAAGTGTCTTGAACCTTGGAGAAAAAGATGGGACAAGTGTATAACTGTAGGTGGGGCTTATTTTGAAGGAGATATTTTATTGGTTTGAAGTTTTAACAAATACAGCATTTAAAAATAAAATGAGTTCGCGTACTTTTGGGCTGCACCTCGTATTGCGCTTGTCTGGCTCTCAACGTAAACTAAAAATACTAACTATAACTACTAATTTTGTATTTTGAATAAAGCTACATTCACAAATCGAAATTAGTTTTTGTTTTATGTTTTATGTTTTAGTGTGTTTTTAGGTGGCATTCACAAATAGTTTTGCTTTTGTCGGTGATATCTATCATAAATTTTAAAAAATCGATTATACTCAGAAGATCGGTAATACAGTAAATGCAACTGTCAAATATGCTAAGTTACATGTGCTGTCATAAGTTTGTTTACTTTCGTATTTTTTGGAAGAGCAAGGTAAATATTATTGTAATAAGAAGGTAGGTATTAATTTGTTATTCAACTATTTTAGATGATTTGATTAGCAAAACTACTCTTAAAATCTTTTTATTTTCATTCATTTTGACAGTTGAATAAAAACAAATTTAGGTTATTGTCAATGTGAAGGATGATAGAAAGAGACAAGTATATATCACTATATCATTCTACGCTTCGTCTTATTGGTCTATTCTTAAGTATAAAACGTAAAACTAAAACATAAGTTTGAAGTTTGCAAACTTTTGTGTTAAAACCAAAACTAAATACTGATTTGTGAATGGCTGCACAAGGTAACATGACTACAAGGTTATTAAAACATAAATCGAAATTAGTTTTAGTTTTATGCTTTATGTTTTAGTGTGTTTTTAGGTGGCATTCACAAATAGTTTTGCTTTTGTTGATTTTAGTTAGTAGTGACATCTATCATAAATTTTAGAAGATTGGTTATACTCAGAAAATCGGTAATACAGTAAATGCAACTGTCAAATGTGCTAGGTTACACATGCTGTCATATGTTGTTTGTTTACTTTCGTATTTTTTGGAAGAGCAAGATAAATATTATCATAATAAGAAAGTAGGTATTAAAATCTTGTTTTTATTTTCATTCATTTTGACACTCGAATAAAAACAAACTTAGGTTATCGTCAATGTGAAGGATGATAGAAAGAGACAAGTATATATCACTACATCATTCTACGCTTCGTCCTATTGGTCTATTCCTAAGTATAAAACGTAAAACTAAAACATAAGTTTGGAGTTTGCAAACTTTTGCGTTAAAACCAAAACTAAATACTGATTTGTGAATGGCTGTATACGATAACATGTCTACAAGGTTATTAAAACAAAAATGGAAAACATAAAACAAAAACTAATTTCGATTTGTGAATGTAGCTTAAGGCTTAACTGTAACCATGGTTCGTCTAGTCATTAGTACATTGAATGTTTATACAAATATTAATTAATATTTATATGATTTACTATGTTACAGAAAAGACTACAACATGAGTGAAGTCAGCTTAATACATATATATTTTGATACAGAAACAACGGTTTTATACAAAACTGATTTGTACTATTATTGGTTTGACATGATAAGTAAGTACTACACCCATATATATACCAGGTTCAGCAAAGAAACCTTACGACTTTAGCAGAGCCAGACTACTCCTGAAGTTTGACGTCTAAGGGCCGGTTGCACCAACATTTCATTTAATGTACATTAAGTAATGGGGAGTTATTATTTAAGATAGCATTATTTTAATTATCGTTGCACCGAATTTTGAAATGAATTATAATCCGCCATTAGTAAATGAGTTATTGTAGGTAGGTTGGCAACAAAAATTTGCTATATTTGTTTATATATACGAGGGTGGTCCGATAAGTACTTAGCCTACAAAAGAATAACAAAAATTTTGGAAAAGTGGCGATTTATTTTTCAACATAATCTACTTTTAGTTCGATACACTTGATCTAGCGATGCTCCAACTTCTTTAATCCGTCTGAAAAATACGTTTTCTGGAGATCTGCAAAGTAGGCCTCCGTGGCGGCGATAACTGCATCATTCGACTCAAATTTCTGCCCGGCGAGAGACTTTTTCAAATTTGGAAACAAAAAAAGTCGCACGGGGCCAAATCCGGAGAATACGGTGGATGGGGCAGCAGTTCGTAGCCTAATTCTATCAATTTGGCAGTGGCGACGGCGGAGGTGTGTGCCGGCACTCTTTTCTTCGCCAAATGGGGCCGTTTTTTCTGCAATTCGGCGTCGAATCGGCTCAATAATTCGGCATAGTAGAGCCCTGTGATCGTTTTGCCCTTCTGCAGGTAGTCGATGTAGATCACACCTTTTGAATCCCAGAAAACGGTGGCCATCACCTTTCCGGCCGATAGGACAGTCTTCGCCTTCTTTGGAGCACGTTCGCCGGATGAAGTCCACTGTTTCGACTGTTCCTTGGTCTCTGGTGTGTACCAGTGTACCCATGTTTCGTCAACGGTCACGAAACGACGCAGAAACTCCTTCGGATTGCGCCTAAACATCGTCAAACTCTGTTCTGAAGTAATCTCACGGATGCGCTTGTTGTCCGGAGTGACATGCCCAATAATTCATGCAGGATATGACCCACGCGGTCTTTTGAGATGCCTACTGTCTCAGCTATCTCGCGCACCTTCAATCGGCGGTCTGCCAATACGAGATCGTGGATTTTTGTTACGCTATACTTCGTGGTAGCCGTTTTTGGGGCACCTGGGCGTGGCTCATCAAAAACCGACGTGCGACCACGTTGAAACTCGAAAATCGAATCATCGACCGATATTGTTCTTTTTTCATTTTTCTCAAATATGCGGACACGCTCGCTTCCACACGCGGTCGAAACAAAACTACGCGTCCGATTCGGCTGAAAATTTAACAGTAGCTGTCTACGAAAATGTTCTAATCGATACAAAAATTGCTCTTGTGATAGTGGTTGTATCTTGCGGTGAGGCTAAGTACTTATCGGACCGCCCACGTAAGTGGCAACATTGACATTCTGTCATGCGCTCTTTGCTAGAATAAAAGATTATGTTTTATATTTTATCAAAATAAATGTAAGTAAAATTTTCTGTTTTTACCTTTATGTATTTAGTACAATAATAAATTTCTATTCTTATAATCAAAAGAGAAAAGGACATTTTACTTGAAATACTGTCTGAATATTTTCCAATAATATAAAATAAGAAAACCGATAGGGAAACATTAAGAACAAAAGTAATGCGTGGAACTCTGTATGTGAGAAATTGAATGTAGTTACAGAAGAGCAAAGTACTGTTCAGCAATAATTTTTTTTTACGATGAATATAAGATGAAAAACTATTTATTACAAATTTCAACAATAAGTTTAAACCGCTTACAAATTCATACAAATGAATTGTTGTACAAATACATATTTGTTTTTAAAAATTGACACTAAAATTAAATATAAATTAATCAATCAAATGAATCAGTATTTATGCCCAATGATAAAAATATTGTAATTGCTACAGCTAATTCTGCAGTAGCAGATGTACCTTTTTATTAACGTTCATGCTGAAACATCAGAAACATCAACATCTATTAATATTACAAAAATTTTCAAAATATAACCAAAAAAACCGTCAGAAATTTTGTAAGCCAAATAAAGTATATGAATCTATTTGGCAACCAATATTACTAAAATTAATTTAAATAAACAAAAAAAGATTTTTTTTGAAACTGAATTAAAAATTAAACTTATGGAATTTGAAAAACAAAATCAAATATTATTACTATATCGTGATGATATTCTATAATATATAAATAATAATTAAATTACTTGTATTTTTTCAATATTTTTCTAATGATAATTATGTTGGCTAAAATCTGACCTGTTTATAATATGTATATTCACGTCATTTTCACAAATTCACTACGTCTGTCTCTATAAACAATGATATTATTGAAATTTGTCAAATTATTAATGGACCTTTAAATATTTAATGCTACTAAAATGGTACCTTAATTTAATGCAGTATTTAATGCTTCATTAAAGAAAAAGTATGTTGGTGCAACGAAATTACAATTTTTTTAATGCTTGTTAAATTTAACTTTCCATTAAATATTTAATTATTGTTGGTGCAACCGGCCATAATAGTTATTTTACTAACTAGTGTGTTCATGTGCGCGATTAGTAATCGAGATATTTTAATAGGAACTTATAATTTTGACGTCATATGCAGCAGACACATATCCACACAATTCTGTGTGAAACAACAAATTTGTAGAAAGAGTGAGATGACAGACCATGGCCGAGTCGATGAAACATAAACTTCGCACATTCATAATAATATAAAAATGTCGTGTTTTTTGAACAATTGTAAAAAACGTTTATTATTTTCTTCAAACTATAATCTAAAACTCATGGGCGTCCGCCGTGGGGGGGGGCGGGTGCAATTATAATTTTATAATTTCCTGCTTCCGTAAATTTTTAAGCAAAAAAGCTTGAAATAAAAGTTTTAGGGCTTAAAATTCTGCATCTGATCCAATAAACAAAATTAATTTCACATACATTGTAAGGATACAAATTAGATTTGAAAATGACGAAAATGGCCTCAAAACTATCGATAGGCATGTAATTGAAACAAAATTATACAAATGTTTGACGTTTTATCTGTCAAAATAAATGAAATAATAAATAAAGAATTTATTTTGCCAGTTTTGACAGATTGAACGGCAAACATTTGTTTAATTTTGTTTCAATTTCATAGCTATCGATAGTTTTGAGACAATTTTAGTCATTTTTAGTTTTAATTTGTGGCGTTAAAAAGCATGCAAAATTAATTTCGTATTTTATTCCCTAAAACTTTTATTTCAAGCTTTTTTGTTTTAAATAATTATGAAGCTGGAAATTAAATCAATATGATTTTACATGTTAAATTCCTATGTTTGAGAGTTGTCACCATCCTGTATATGTAAATATAAATTAAATAATAATTAAATTATAAGTTTAAAGATAATAAATTCAAGCTGAAACTTTCCAGCAGTATTCTTATGGCCAGCTAGCGACACGTTCCCTATCGTAACGAATGAGTAATCTAAGTTTATTAAGTATACACGGACACAAAATATTTGAAAATTAAAACTGTAAATCGGAATTTATTGAAGAAATGGTGTCAATTTATGGAAAAGTTATTCGAAGATTGTCCTTCTTCAATTCAAACCCAGACGACAAAGACTAGTAATTTATTTCACAAATTTAAATATTTTTTTGTTTATCTGTTATGTGTATTTGTATTTATATTACGCAAAAAAATATATTTTAGAAATTTATGTCTATCTGAGAGTTTTTTGCGATCCGCCCCTCCCCCCCACTGGAAAAATGTCTGTGGACGCCCATGAAAACTGTAAGTTCCTATTAAATGGTCATGGAAAAAGTATAGCATTTAACTCGCGTGTTATAGTAATTATTCACTTTAATGATTATCGGCTGTATCATGTGTACATATCTTTAATAATAAGCGAAGTCGATAAATTTTACAAGCTTTGACATCACCGGTTTTGTCTTGACGTTTGTCAAATTTGTATTTATATGAATACAAATTTGACAAACGTCAAAACGAAACCGATGTTGCCAAAGCTAAAAAAAGTTATCGATGTCGCTTGTTATTAACAAGAACGTTGGAAGGAGGGGATATGGCATGACGATACTGTAGCATTGTTTGAAGTGAGGCTTGGGCAAGGGAAAGAGACAACAATAGTTTTTCTGCACTGTGCTTAGCCAAATCTCTTCTTCTTTCAAATATTTTGAATTTTTATGTAAGAAAAGTGACGTTTAGACGTTGTCAGGAAGCGTTGTTTTATGTAAACATAACCACGAAGTGTCATTTGTGTTTCAATTTTTGTGTTGTATGGAATTGGACATAATTTTTGTGGATAAAATGGTAACAAAGTGTTTATAATTTCAGTGTCCTTGTAAAAATTTATAATCTTTTAGAGAGAATGATTCTGTTCTGTCTATTTAAATTTCAAATCTCTTTATGACACATGTCAATCAATAGCAGGCTAAGCACGGTACAGAAAATAATGCTTCTGTCTTTGTCAATCTGCCGAGCCTCACAGTCTTGACTTGAATGCCATATCCTCTCCTTTCAACGTCCTTGATTATTAACGATGTGTTACATGATACAGCCGTATGATTCTTAAAATGTATCTTGCTTGGTTGCTATGATAACACGTTCATTGCAAATATACTATTATTAGATACCTCATATTTTTATGTAATTCTATTGCCTTTCGGAAATATAATTAATTTACACATTTATATTGCTTTGAATATATGAAGAAAGAATACATTGCTGACCTGTGTACTTCTCTATGTTAATGGATTAAATAATATTACAGGATGTAACCATTTTCAATGTTTTTTCTGTTGCAGGTAATTTTGGTGGTATGTGCAGCGTTTTTATAGGATTTAGTTTGATATCAGTTGTAGAGTTTTTTTACTATTTTGTGTTTCATTTTATTAGACTATTAATTAAAACAAAAAATGTTAATAAACCATTGTAATAAATTTGTTCTAAGTGAGACCTCTCAACCTCTTAAAAAACACGTTCATCAACATACATATCATTGTAAATTGTTAAATCTGTATCATAGTGCACTAACACGCCATCATCAAGAAACTGGACATATTTTTAAATTTTCAGAAACTGAAGTTATATGTACTGTCAATCTAATTCATAAAACTCTTTACATAAATTTACATTGAAATTCTTGTTTAAATTATCAACCTGATGCTTTTGGCAATTTAAAATATGCTTTAAATTTTGTAAGTAATTTCAAAATATCTAGTTATTTTTACTATTGACCCCATTTTGTTTTAATTTTGATTTATTTATTATTATCACATTTTGTATTTTTAAAATATTATACATAATACGTCAGTGTCTTTATTTTTCTGACTATATTTAAATGTAGTATAAGTATTAATAGTTTAAAATTATATTTAAATTCACTAATAATATTAAATAAATATTTTAATAAAGACAAATACGTTATACCATATATTTGAAAGTAGAATAATAATAAAATAAGCAAATTTTATCCACGTTTTATTTTCTGTTACTTTTTCTTAAACCTTCAGGCATCTGAAACCTAATAAATATTTGCAGATCAACCTTCAGTATTACTTACCTTTTTTGTTATTTCGTTCTTTTTTGAAGTATAATTTAAACGCATTTCTTCAGCTATAATTTGGATTTTAGATTAATCCCGCTTCGGCAGAGTGCCACATCCAGTAATGGGTAAAAGGCGTGATGATATATTTATTTATTTTTTATATTATAAATGTGGTCAGTTCTATCATTGCTTAAGCGTTTTACGCTTAATTCAGTATGACAATATAATAAGTGCATCAAACGTTCGCGCGTAGTTCAAAAGGTGAATAACATGACGTCTTAAAGACGCAATCTAATCAATTTTTGCATACCATTATTTCTTACAAATCCTGCTTGTCACCTTTTGCTTGAAATATTAATGTGTTTCCGTTTCGAAAATAATAGAATCTGAATAGGTATAAAATTGACTGAATTCTATAAGTTATATTTATTGAAAAACAAATGTTTTTTATAATAAATAACATGTGCAGAATTAGTTGAAGTTTTCATATATATATATTTTTTTTAATATTGTGAAGCAGTGCTATTGCCATCTAGGTAATCTATGTACTAACAACATTTCTTCTATTTCAATTCTTGATTTATTCAGTGTACACTTTTCTCAGCACAGCAAAATACGAGTAGGCGGTCCGCAACAGCTGCAAAACAAAACAAAAATTAAGGGGTACATCACGGATCTTTTTCAAAAAATCATAATTTTTTTTTTGCTTAAAAGATACTTTGAACCTTCTAGAATATGGGGACAAAAATTTATGCGTGAAACAATTTTTTTTCATTGACATTTCGCGCTCTTCCGCAAGCGTGTCGGACGTCTCTGATATGACTACCTGTGTTAAGTAAATACCTGCTCGGAAGGTACAGCATAATATCTTAGATCTCTAGCATTAAATCGTCGCTGAAAGAAATTGAGGAGGAGTATTTGAACTTAGAAGGGCAGCTTTCAGATCCTGGGATTGCAGATTAGTGGTAAAAAAATTTAAACAATAATTATTTCCCATTTTTCATGTCTATAACTCCTATCAAAACTTTAAACGCGTTTTTCTCGAGATACGATTTTTCAAAACGGCATGCAGTATAACTCCAACGGTTGTCAATATTTTCATTTGAAATTTTAACCATATCTTTAAAACAATATTTTGAAGTGAAACACATATGGGATTTTCGATATGTTAATTCTAACATTTTTTATAAACAAATGATTGACCCTTTTTTTGGTCGGAAATCGAGATTTAATTTCAAGTACTCACCAATTACACAAAAATCTATATTTTTAAAATTCCGTACGTAGTTCACTAGCTATAGTCATGTGGAATAAGAGAATATTTTTTATTTTGTTCCAAATTAAAATTTGCACCACCTACTCTGCATGCCGTGGAGCGCCTCAAATTCAACATGACTTGGGAGAATGGCTCGGATGCCGCCATTTTGAAATATTTGTAATGAAAAAAATATTTTTTTTATACTTCAATATATGCCTAATAATATACTTCAATAGCATATTCGTACAACCTTTCCTTGTATAAAAAAAATGTCAAAAAAACGCTTTTTTTTCAACTGTTAGAGTGGTGTACCCCTTTAACGCAACTGCAAAACAAAGTTAACATTAAAGCTGAATTTATAATGAAGTAACGCAAGAGGTAACGCAAAAGTAGTAGGTAAGGAAACAAGTTAAAACTTGTGATTGAAGTAGAACCATTTATTGATGTGAAGCAATCGGTAAGGTAAAATAAATAACGCAAGAGATGGTCAACTTTCATCTTTCTACGTTACTTTACTTAACATTTCTTACTACTGGCCAAACAGAAGTCAGTATTTTGAACTTCGAATTGTAATCTCTATTACCGACTGTGATCTATCAGCTGTCACTGTCATACATTTTTATTGATTTTTTTTTATTGTCACAGATGTAATACAATTTTTAAAGGCCACTAAAATTCTATGTGGCAAGTAGGGTCGTTGATTTCCACCGAAGTTTGAATTTCTGAACATTCGAACATTCGAATGTCTTGAAATTCGTCAGAAAAACTTCGATGCTTCGAACTTTCGAGTTTTTTGAAGCTTCGAATTTACGAATTTTCGAATTTTTCGAAGCTTCGAATTCTCGAATTTTTTGCCACTGAATTAACGTCATCTGTTATCTTCAAACACGCTCACACATAATTCGCAAAAAGTTGACCACGAATTAAATAATAAACTTGGCAAAGTATCCTGTAAAAACTCTGCAAGGTTAGGCGTCTTAATTAAGCCATCTACTCTCTTACCGCCCATCTGAATGCTATGGACTTTTAGTAAGACGCTTTAAAATAACAATATTGTTTTTGACAGTGTAGCGAAATTTTAAGTCTTAATTAAATGAATTTGGTAAATAATAATAATTAATAATAACTACTTACGAATTAATACAAAACTCAGCACATGAGTTTATTCTGAAAATAATTCACATCAATATGCCGTGTTCACGTTAGGATCCAGATTAACAATTAGAATAATTCGAAAATTCTAAAATTTGGAATATTCTAAAATTCAAAAATTACAAAATTCGGACTATTCAAAGATTCGAAGGTTCAATAAATCCAAACAATCTATGTCTCGAATATTTGTAAAATTAACAACCAATCATTGACAAGGCATCAAAAGAGGTGTTTTTTTTTTAAAAAAACAGCAATTTTTGGATGTCTTATGAAATCTTTTGAAAACAAACGGCAAGTTTTTGAGGTTATATTATTATATTAATAAATTTTGGTTTGTATTTATTTTTTTAGCTGAAAATATCTAACTTCGTTGGAAAATTATAAGAGATAAGTAAGTACTCCAAAAAAAGGAAAGAAATTGCAATATACCTCTGATTGGCTAACAGTATTAGATTCTGTTTCTCAATATAAATCAGTAATTTGCTTGTGTTACTTTTTACTTTACTTTACTTTACTTTTCCTCTTACGTTACTTCATTATAAATCCAGCTTAACGCCCACAATTCATTCCGCGAAATTCAACTGTTTTGTAAACAGCCTGACAAAAATTCATTACTGGACTGTCAGTTACTTTGGTGGGTTGTTCGAAACAATAATTTTATATAAACACAGGGTGGTGGGGGTATGCCGCCATTTGTAGCAAAGGCAAAATAAACATTTCTTTATTGTATTATATGGCAATTTTCTGGTGTTTGCATTGAATAAGTACTATCAAGGGTAAAATTGTATAAACTTTAATGAATTGTATACTACATAACAAGCATCGGAAGTGTAAGATGACTTACGAGTGTATAAATTGAAAAACGAGGCGCGTAGCGCCGACTGATTTAAGTACACAAGCACAGTTATCACACTTTCGAGCGAGTTATGTACAATATTTTTCAGACGACCACAAAATATTTCTAAAAAAAGTTTACAAGAGCAATGTTCTTACACTATGATAGCTGATGCGTTTTTTGAAGGTAGCGTTCACGTTTGACGTTTGAGGTTAGGTATGGTGATACTAACTGTACTATCCGTAATGTCAAAATATTAAATAATGCTAAAATATTAGTAAAGAAGTAATAAGTAATTTAACAAAATAAGAATTATCTATGTGTTGAAAAATCTGCCAAAACTTCGATTTAAATAATACAAATTCTTTTCATTTATTTTATTATTTTCTTTAATGGTAACGCCATCTGTTGTCATTCAATGAAACTTCACCTGATATGTTAGAAGTGTGCTTTATAATAACATATCAATGTATCTTATTAACAACTTTCCGTAGTAATTTATTATGTTGTTATGGTTACTTTTATAAGTGGTCGTCTGAAAAAATATTTGACATTACATGAACAATTTTAAAAAACTCAATAGAGATGAGCAAAACTAACAAATTGAAGCAAACTAATAATTATTACCACTTGTAATAAATTAGATGTAAAGAGAAAAATTGGGATACCATCTGGATTTGAACCTAGAACCTTATAAACTCTGGTCATATGTTCTAACCACTAATTTATGGGATGGCTAGCTCAGTGGTATGAAGTCGGCCTGTGGATCCTGAGGTCCCTGGTTCGATTCCCACAGGCGACAAATTTTCATAATTTGAAAAAGCTATCCCTATGGCTCCTCCACCACTATCATGTTTGGGGGTCGTGAGTTGACGACTGGTAACCGCACTTCACGCGCAAAATATATCACTTCCCGAGATCTGCTTCAGCAGAGTGCCACACCCAGTAATGGGTAGAAGGCGTGATGATATATTTATATTTATTTATATTTACTAATTTACGGTCATTCTGGATTCGAATCTAATTGTATTCCAATATTTTTCTCTAATTTTCTCATGCGTCAGAGGCATCCTCGATCCCATGACTCTTTCATATACTGATAAACTTGACACGAAAGCTGTCTGCAGTGACATTGTTATTTATGGGGATAATACAATCAAATTTGAATCCCGACTCTCCCTGACGGTTAGAGCATGTAACCGGAGTTCATAAGATCCTATGATTTTTTTTAACTATTTTTACTTTCTTAGAAATAATTCGTGAAAAAGCTATGAGCGTTCGCTGGGATTTGAACCCAGAACCTTTCATTCGCATGATGACTGCTCTAACCTACAAACTACAAACACTTGGCGAATACTCATGCTTTTTCGTGCAATTTATAGTTGAAGAAATTTGTAAAGTGACATGGGTTGCGTCAATTCGTTACAAATAACAACATAGATTGCAGTGGGTAATCCCAAGAAGAAACTCGTAATAGTATAAGAAATAATTTTAGTGACACATGGCCAGTTGGTAATTGTTAGAAATAATTTTACTTTCATTTATATGGGGTGGCTAGCTCAGTGGTATGAAGTCGGCCTGTGGATCATGAGAACCCTGGTTCGAATCCCACAGACCACAAACAATTTTCATAATTTCAAAAGCTACCCCTGTGGCTCCTCTACCACTAATAGCTTTGGAGGCCGTGATTTGACGACTGGTAACCGCACTTTACGCGCAAAATATATCACTTACCGAGATCTGCTTTAGCAGAGTGCCACACCCAGTAATGGGTAGAAGGCGTGATGATATATTTATTTATTCTCACCCCCTGCCCCTACCGGTTGGTTTTGTCCCGTCCAACAAAATTAAAATCAGGACACCTTGTGAATGACCAAAAACTACACTTGGTCAATAACAAAGTAATTTTAACTTGAGGGCCTATTGACACGCTATTTGTTGGCCACTGATGCGCAGCCATCTTTGAAACGGTTGTGAGTAATTTGAGATGTTTTATGCATATGTAATGTACATCGAAGGAAGAAGTTGAATGATAAGTGAATAAAAATGATTGGATAGATGTGGTTGAAGGTTTGTTGTGTGATAAATGATTTCGAGTGTAATAAATGAATGAGTTTATATGGAGTGATCTATGAATGTGGTTCAAGTGAGGGTGGTGTGTTTGGATGATAATATTTGACGAGAGCTGATTATTTGATGAATGTAATGAGTGAATATGTTATGAGTGATTTTAGGGTTCGTGCTACCCCATTTGATGGGATATAGGGTGAAGATATGTATGTATGTATGTATGTGTACCACTTCTTTATTCGTGCGATGTTCATGGCATTGTCTTCAGACAAATGGTTTCCGATTAGATGGCGCCAATCTTTTGGCAAAATTTTATGCAATATCGCTGTTCAAGTCGTTCCGTCATTTCAGGAAAATTGAACTTACGCATCCCGCGGCCAGGAAAAAAATCACGCATATGTATGAATATCTCCTATATATCCCCACTGGAGGATGCTACCTGAACTTCATTTGTTTACGCGGAAAAAATAAGGTTCGATACTTTTTGAACACAATTCGTATAAAAAGTTTGCACCTTACCGCAGTTAAAGTGACTATAGACAGGATGAAAATGTTCCCTGCTGTCATTACAATGGGCCGCTTGCATCTCTCCATAATAATAAAAATAACTCTCCTCACTCTGGGACTGCATCTGTACCAGTCCATATTGTAACAGCTCACACTGATATTCGAACTCTGAAATATTCAAATAATGAATTTTGAATGTAATAAAAGGTACTTACAATTTGTCCGCAATGTGGTGACCGGTACGTCATTAAATATATTTGTTTGTGTTACATTTTACAAAATGAAGGATATTTTATGATGTCATACAGATTCTGTCATGATGAAGAAGAAGTACAAGTTAATATTAGTTTCAAATTAAAAGTTATGTTATAAAAAAAAATTGATAATATTAAAACATTTTCATACTACCTGAAATATTCAAATAATAGATTTTGAATTTAATTGAAAGGTACCTACGTTATTAAACATATTCGTCTGGGTTGAATTTTACAAGGTGCAGGATATTTCATGACGCCTTACAGGTTCTCAAACGGGCATGATGAAGAAGACCTACAAGTTACTTTCAAATTAAGAGTAATATCATAAAAACATGATAATATTAAAACTTTTCCATACTACCGGGTTACTGTAATTGATTGATATTTTTTTTTTTTTGATTTGGCTAACCTGTTTTGTTTGCAAGCCTCGTCACTGTCAATATGATACTGTCGATAATTTTTTTGGTTCAAGTTTTCCCAATTTGGTGTTATTGTAAATAACCATTTTTATAAATAAAAGTAAAATTAAATTTGACAATGACAGGTAATCAAATTATAATTATACAGAGTGATCAAAAGAAATTGTTACAGTTGGCAATACAATTCCGGAGATCTTTTTATTCCACAGTTGGTACAAAGCCAGGTAAAGGCGGAAATGCTATTTGACATTTCTAATAAATACAAATAGGTTTTGTCAGGAGTCTGATAGCTAATAAAATGTTGACTTTTTAAATAATAGAAATACTTTACTATATAACTATTACTATTCGCAACGAGGTACAGCAACAGCATGACAATGAGATAACATTGTCGGTATAACCACCAACCACGTGACGAACAAAAAACAGCTTGTTTTTGAAATAGGAACGTCTGTCAATGGCTATACAGTCATGGACACTAAAGTATGCCACGATGTGAAATGCTTGCAGGGTCTATATAAAGCGGCACTGCGATTAGAAATATTTTACTATTAGTGTTATAAGTAATATATGAACTGTTCTGCCAACAAATACTAACTACAATAGACCAGTGAAATAACTAAATTTTCACCTCTTTGACATTCTTTCTTGACAATGATTGTATTCAATCTTGTTACAGCAATTTGAGCATGCACATTTTTACTATACAAAACTCTAATACAGAATCAGCAGTATAGAGATAGTAAGTATATGGATTCAAGTCTTATTTCAAACATAACCTAAAATTTATTTTGAAATGACAGATCTATGTTTGACAATTTCGTCCTTGTCGTGATCATCCATCTTTTTTTTTCGAGTAATGGAAAAAAGATGAATATATAAGACAGAGATAACATGAATCAATGAATGATCAAGCATGTATGTAACAAAAGTAGAATACGTAAAATAAAATAAAATAAATATATCATCACGCCTTCTACCCATTACTGGGTGTGGCACTCTGCTAAAGCAGATCTCGGTAAGTGATATATTTTGCGCGTGAAGTGCGGTTACCAGTCGTCAAATCACGGCCCCCAAACATGTTAGTGGTGGAGGAGCCACAGGGATAGCTTTTTCAAATTATGAAAATTTGTCGCCTGTGGGAATCGAACCAGGGACCTCAGGATCCACAGGCCGACTTCATACCACTGTGCTAGCCATCCCATATAATAAAATAAAATAAATATATCATCACGCCTTCTACCCATTACTGGGTGTGGCACTCTGCTAAAGCAGATCTCGGTAAGTGATATATTTTGCGCGTGAAGTGCGGTTACCAGTCGTCAAATCACGGCCCCCAAACATGTTAGTGGTGGAGGAGCCACAGGGATAGCTTTTTCAAATTATGAAAATTTGTCGCCTGTGGGAATCGAACCAGGGACCTCAGGATCCACAGGCCGACTTCATACCACTGTGCTAGCCATCTCATATAATAAAATAAAATAAATATATCATCACGCCTTCTACCCATTACTGGGTGTGGCACTCTGCTAAAGCAGATCTCGGTAAGTGATATATTTTGCGCGTGAAGTGCGGTTACCAGTCGTCAAATCACGGCCCTCAAACATGTTAGTGGTGGAGGACCCACAGGGATAGCTTTTTCAAATTATAAATACGTAATGTCTATTAATTATAAATTAAGAAACTGATGACGTACCAGTCACCACAATGGGGACAATCTTAGCTGATATTTACCAAGACTGTAACCAGATGACCATTCCAACAGTAACAAGTAATTTCGAAGAGTATTGCGCCCATATATGATATAGTTAACAAGAAACTTAATAGATTGCCTTGGACCTAAAATTGAGACGTTTAGGGTTGATCATTCCACCTCCGTATAAAGTTCTCCAAAATAAATAAAAATATCTCATCGAAATCATAGTATAAATTTGAAAATAGCTATTTGTGTATTAAGGTAGTTCTAGCGTGAAAAATTATTTTGCACATCTGAATAAAATTAGGCGCACGTAAACATTGGATAGTCATACGCATTCTGTTCAAATATGAAACACATTCGTATTCTGTGAACAAATATATTATAAAGTTGAGTTCTTATACATGGGGGCTTATGGCGATCATCATTCAGAATCGCACATATTTGGTTTGTATACCTCTAAAAATTTGCAGCTTCATTTGAAAAACTAGTATGAGGTTCTAGAACTATCCATGTATATTATATCAGAAGGAGAAAGTTTTATATCGTTTAGTAATGGATATATAGCCATGCAAAGCCTTGTTTTTAACGAAAAATTAAGAATCCCAATTTATAATGGCAACACCACATGGTGGTATGGTATTTGAAAATTCACTAGACCAACAACCTGTTAACAATTCATGATATTCAAATCATAGTAGGTTATGAAACACTTATTTTATTAAATTTTTATATTTTTTTGAGCGTCAGTTTAGCCAGTCGATAACCGATGGCGCCACCGTCACACTAGTACTACCAATGACGTATAATACTAGACAAATTATGCCGTATTCAAGTGAATGCAGTGTAGTGAAGCAGAAAGCGATGGAATAACTTGTTGGTGAGGCGGGTGCGCGGCAAGGTGCGAGTACAAGTTGATGTTATGCAAGTTGCAAACATTTGTGTAGTTATTTTTATATTCAATTACTTACTTTTCATACATCAAAGTAAAGGAAGTGTTTTGTATACGCACTTTTGTATTTATATAAATAAAATGCTCGCGTCTGATAACTGTCATCAACATAAATGCAACCTGCATAACATCAACTTGTACTCGCTCCTTGCCGCGCACCCACCTCACCGTCCAGTTATTCTATCCCTTTCTGCTTCACAACAAACGCCGTTGTTATCTGTCTAGTTATGTTTTGTCTGAGAGTACTACCTTAAGAGTGCAAATTGGTACATTGTTGATTGAGAGGTTGTTGATTTTTTTCAAGGACGTTGAAAGGAGGGGATATGGCATTACGATACTGTAACATTGCTTGAAGTGTGGCTTGGGCAAGGGAAAGAGACAATAATAGTTTTTCTGCACCGTGCTTAGCCAAATCTTTTCTTCTTCCAAATATTTTGAATTTTTGTGTAAGAAAAGTGACGTTTAGACGTTGTCAGGGCGCGTTGTTGTATGTGAATATAACCACGAGGTGTTCATTTGTGTTTCAATCGTTGCGCTGTGTGGAATTGGACATATTTTTTTATAGATAAGATAGTAACTAGTCAACGGCCATGGCTGCACTCGTTGGAACTGATCTAAGCGATAACGCGAGTTAAGTAACGTTGCGCGCGGGTAGTACTTGGATGGGTGACCGCCCAGAGAAAACCCGCGTTGACCATAATACCTAAAACGCAGATCAGGGCGGAATGGCGGCATATGACCTAAGTAGTTGGTCCGCCAAAGAAGCCACAGAAAAAAAAAAAAAAAGATAGTAACTAAGTGTTTAGTTTGTACACTTATGTTTGTTGAAGTAATTGTAGTTTTGATTTGTTTAAAAACATATATTTGATATTTATTCTCAAACTTCCTCTTCATATTAACGGGTTTTATATTTATTATTAATAGTAAATATTATTCAACAATTACAATTATAAATATTTATTTTAATCGATAGATCACACTAATTATAAACGTTGATAATTTCAGTTTCCTTGTAAAAATTTATAATCTTTTAGGGAGAATGATTCTGTTCTGTCCTGTTTAAATTTCAAATCTCTGTATGACACATGCGCAATAGCAGGGGCTAAGCACGGTACAGGAAATAATACTTCTGTCTCTGTCAATCTGCCGAGCCTCACAGTCTTGACTTTAATGCCGTATCCCCTCCTTTCAACGTCCTTGATTTTTTGTACTGTCGCCATAATAAATTTATCATTTTAAAAATTTTAGTTTTCAGCATTATAGACCATTAAAAAATAATAGTTATTTATTATCCCAGCGGCTTAAATGTCTGTTTAACGAGCGGTAAGTTTAAGCGCACGAGCGGCAAAACTGCGAACGCCTAATACCGCGAGTTAAACATACTTTTAAACCGCAAGTGTAATACAACTGTTTATTCAATTTTGCCCTAATAAACTTCTCAAATTAGAGTCTTAGATTTTTATAAATGAAGTCAGAAACTTGAAATGCCAATAACATTTATCTTGTCGCTGAGTGTGAGATTGTTTCATGCGTTGCCAGAAGCGGATTTAAAATGTTTCGGGCCCTAGGCAAAATATTTATTTCGGGCCTTTTAAATATATATATATATATATATATAGGCTGGTGACGCGACTCTCGAAAATAGGGATTTAACATGTAAAATCATAATTTTGTAATTTCCTGCTTCTCTACTTATTATATTATTATAAATAAGAAAGCTTCAAATAGAAGTTTTAGGACATAAAATTCTGCATCTAATACAATAAACAAAATTAATTTTACATGCTTCGTAACGGCACAAATTAGATCTGAAGATAGCGAAATTATCGATAGAAATGAAATTGAAACAAAATTTAAAAATGTTTAACGTTTTATGTGACAAAATAAATTACATAATAAATATAGAAATTATTTTGACAGATTAAACGTCAAACATTTGTTTAATTTTTTTTCAATTCCATGACTAGGTATCGATAATTTTGATGCTATTTTCGTTCTTTTCAGATCTAATTTGTGCCGTTACGACACATGAAAAATTAATGTTGTTTATTGGATTAGATGCAGAATTTTATGTCCTAAAACATTTATTTGAAGCTGTCTTGCTTATAGGGAAGCAGGAAATTATAAAATTATGACTTTACATGTTAAATACCCATGTTCGAGGGTCGCAGTCACTATCCTGTATATATATTTCTATTATTTAAACTAAAAGCTTGAATCCGGGCCCTAAAATTTTTGGGCCCTAGGCTATTGCCTCTTTAGCCTAGGCCAAAGTCCGCCTGTGTGCGTTGCCATGGGTTGAATGGTTTATAGGAACAAAATTGGAACGCAAATATAGAATAACAGTTACGAATTATCTACAATAAAGTCTTTATAGTGTATCAGTGTGTGGACAGTGAAAATAGAAAATGAAGATGCTGTAATTGATGATATAGTCCATTTACATAAAGTCGTGAACAACGAATTAGTTAGTACTACGAAAAGTGTAAACTTTGAAAGTGTCAGTGTTCAAAAATGCAACCTTTTTTTTCATTAGTGAATCCTTGCAAGACCTGATTTTGACAATGAGAAAATGAAATGCGTAGGTAAATTTGTTTTTGAATTTTTCAATACCTTATAATATATGAGATAATTATTTAATAAACTTTTAATTCATTCTAATTGTCGTATACTTTTTTAATCTGCTAGTAAAATAAAAAAATATAAACCGCTATCGGCATAAAAATTTTAAGCGATTGTTTATAAAATTAAAACTTTAATGGTCTGTATCCAAGCAATTAAACATGAGTTAATAAGGCAAAATTGAATCAAATAATTTATCCACAACTCATATATAATAAAGACATTATTACACTGATTTCAGTTGAATTATATGGCTCATAAAACACTAGTGTTTTATGTTCCATAAAACACTGTAAACAACTTGTTACTTAGTAACCACTTCATGATCTAACTATATATAACTGAATCAACGTGAAACGTTACGCCCAATCTTCTTCGATATCTATAATTATAAGTTGTGGATAAAATTTTGTATTATACTTGTGTTTTATATACCTAATAAAACACTTGTATAATAAATAACTATTATTTTCTGTCACTGGTTGTTATCGTATGCGCTACATTTTTGATACATGCCGACGATAATTTTCAGCAGACTTTATTGGCAGTTAATTTGTCGATCAAATTCTTGTACGAAACAAACATAAAGAAAATTAATAAATTGAGATTAACTCCTGGATTGTTATAAAATAATAGCATATTACATAATAAGTCAGGAAAGTGATGTTTTATTTGACGAAACGGGTTGTGTAATCCGCTGAATTAAGTAAAAACACTTTCCTGACGTATTATGTATATTATTTTTTCTGAAACCGTTTAATTTAATCAATAAATAATCATAAATCATTCCAAATGTACCAATTTATTTGATAAGAATCATATTGACAGCAGACTATTTATCTAAAGTTACAACACCAAAATCAGGAAAAGTACAAAACAGCTAGGTAAAGTCTTTATCAGGCCGTTTTGTACTTTACCTGAATGTTTTGGTAAAAATCTACTTTCCATACAAAAGTTGGTCAGGAGAGTAGGCACTTTCTTATCAGTTTCAGGAAAAATAATTATTTTGACTGATCTATTAGAAAAAAATTTGAAAGTATTTGTTTTATTTTTCATGGCAATCTGTAACTTTCATCAAATTGTCAAGATATATAGTTTACATGTTTGCTTCATAAATGTCTACGCAATCCATTGTTTACATAACATCCTTGTTTATATTAAACTATTTTATACAGAGGTAACGCGGTAACACTAAAATACACTCATATACTTTATTTTATTTTATTGACCACTTAGGGTCAAGGGCGAATACCATACAATTGTAGTTACCACAATAAGCTGCAAACCAGTTATACAAATGGTGACACCAGATTCCAAAAACTGAATAAACATTCCCAAATTGAACATCGCTTCTACATTAGATAGAAATCTGCAAAATAAACTCATTACCGTGAAACCAAAGATCATAACATACTACTATAGATACGAAACTGCCATGTTACGCACTGGGACTGTATTTTGCGCCATCTGAGTAGTGGAAGTCTAACTAAAGTCATGTATATAGGCAACCCGGTATGCGTATTTAGGCAGCTTGTAATTTTTATTATTATTTTATATTTATTTAAACTACATAAAATAAAAATTGATTATTACAATATAAATATTTATTAAAATATTCTCCTGTATACAATTTATTTATATTTTGAACTATATCAATCGCAATTTTATCCAACTCTTGGGATCTTGAAAATATATTATGACTTCCTCATCTAAATATAATTTATTATATGATCACTTACTTACCAGTAGCAGTGCCGTTTTTAACACAACAATTGATATTAATTGATGACATTATTTATATGAAATTAGTTCACAATTAAAAATTAATTGGATATTTGACAGATTAAAAAATTTGAAATATATACAAATGACAACTACAGGAACAGGAACAATCTAGTAACCAATGAATGCCGATATTGTAGTTATCTAAAATGAATGTTTTCACATAAAGACATTCCTTAGGTGGAAGTCTAACTATAAACACAGTCCCATGGTTACCTATATAACTTTCTGCTGCCTGCGTGAAACATTAGGCTAGAAGAAGTAAATTTTACAAAAATTATTATCGTATAATTAGGATTTCTTGTGTTTTTAACGGAAATATTGTTTGAACCAATCGTAGAAATCTGAAAAACATTCTATGCAAAACTATGGTTAGGGTACTGACACTCATTTTAAAATAACACAAATTTAAGAATGTAAATTATAAATAATTTGTCCATTTCATATATCTTTTTTAAAATTAAATATCAATACATTTTATCGCTTTTAACAGCTTCTCCCAAAATTTGAACTTATATGTTTAGTGCAGCCCTATGCAACTTCGTATATAAGCGCAGTTAGTAGACGTCCAGCTTTATGTCATTCGCGCGCATGACTTTGAAAGAGAGAGATAGCTTAAAGAGGCCGGCATTTACTCAACGCCATATGAACGCAGGTGACTTTTTTCAATCATTAGTGTTGTTTGGTGATAAATAGTTATAAACAATTAGTTTGCAATGGGTCGTAAGTGTTTTGTGCCCAATTGTACCAGCGGGTAAGATTCAAATCATGACAAAATATCTTTGTTTCGTGCTCCAAAAGAGCAGTTGGAAATTTGTAAAAAAGTAGTAATATGAGCAGATATATATATTATATTGCTTGTAAACAAAGAAAATGTATGTCACATAAAAGAAGCGGAATTAACAAATGTTAAAAGTCGTGGTTTCTTAATCCACCCAAATATAAACATATTTAGATTATCCAAATATATTCAAGATAAATTAATATTATATATATAGATAACCCTCGTGTATATGAAGAAACAGTGTATTCTGTAATTGAAAATTATGCATTCTCTTTCTCTTGTAGAGATCACAAGAAAGAAATAATATCTGTTTTGTCCATTAATTTATTTTTCCTACAACTGTGCGATTTCTTTGTTATTACGTAACTACAATTGCCTTGGTTACGTATGGAAAGTAGATGAATGCAGACCAAGTGCGCTTCCGAAAGCAAATAAACACTAGTGCGGAAAGTGCTTCATTACGTAACTGTCAAAAGAATATTGTTTTGACAGCGATTTAAATTTCGCGCCGAGCGCGGAATTCATATTTTGACCACAGACGCTTATGGAAGAAGAAGATACGGTGAACCAGCGCTAGTAAATATGCAGTAGTATATTTTGACGTTTATAAACGTAACCTTAATTTGCAGTATATCTAATCTGTAGACAATTAATAAAAAGAACCGAACAAAGTCAAATATATCGATAAATAGTTTTATTTAAAGAGTAAGTGAAATAATGCATATTTATTGTTTGTGTATATTATTAATACAGTTGTTACAGTTGCTTATATTGACATAATGTAAAGTGGAAACTTTTGTGTCTAAAGAAACATTGATTTCTTCCGTACCTGTTCATATTATTACCAGTAATATTATTGGTAACAATTTCGGAAGCTTCAGAAGTACCAGCAGCAGGTTGATTGTCATTGTCGAAAATAGATCCAACATAGTATGATCCGGAGCTTCAATTATCTTTGGAGGTGTTAATGATAAAGAAGAATCACTCACTGTACTATTCCAATCAAGATGATTTTGAAGAAATTTTTTTGACGTTAGTCAAATATTTTTAAATAACGTAGAACAATGTGCAAGCAATCAACAAACAAACCATAGCAACGCCGTAAAACATCGTTCTCATATAATATGATTAAAATTTTATAAATTTAATAAATTTTAATAATATTTTAGTGATTTACTAAATCGCACAGTTGTAGGAAAAATGTTGTTTATAACACGTGCCGAAAAAGGTTACATGCTCGTGCAGATTTCCGCACTCGGCAAGCCTCGTGCGTTAAATTCTGCACTTGCACGTAACGAGCCTTTTTCGGCACTTGTTATAAAAATAACTATTAATGCGCTTGAAGCAATATTTTAAACAGAATCAAAATAATATCAAATCTCAGTGTAAGGAAGATCTAAAAATCTAAATTAAGAAAGAATTGAAATATTCAGTTCGATCTGTTTTTATTATTATATAATTATAAAATATATTGTATAAGAACAAAAATATTAATTAAGAAAAAATTTAAATATTCGGTTCTATCTATTTTCTTTATTATTTTTTAAATAAAATATCCTATTTACATTATATACATTTTACCATTTTGTATTTTAAAATTAAAATATTTATGCCAATTTTACACTTGTGTAACTTGTCATGGTGTAGTTAAATAGCAAAAATGTACTACTAGAAAAATGTGTTTATATATGGTTTTACGTATTTATATTTGTTAAGCTAAACCTGATATAATTAAAGAAAAGTGTGTCTTTAATTTTAAATAATTGCAAATAACATTTTTTAAAGTAATTAGTTCTAAAAGTAAAAAAAACATGAATAGACTCGTAAGCAACCATGCATTCGCCAGACTCTTTTTCCTGTCGCACTCACTTTTTTGACGCTCTCTTTCCGCTTCATTTCTGCGGATGCTTTACCCGCAAGACTCGCCTGTCCTTCAATATAATAGTTCGTGGTTTAGTGTCACAAAGTGTATATAAGTATACTTTGTGTGAAGGTATTTACAAAATATATCTGTGTTCCTAATGGCTAGACTACCACCTAACAGCAGGAAGCATAGGTACTTGTTGACCAAATTGGGATTACTAAATTTGTAAGTAAGAATATTGCAATTTGCAGTAATTTACTGATAATTTCAAAATAAAATCTAAGAGAACAAACGTTACTGTATAATTTTATATTTAATCTGTGTTCTGGATAAACCTATCCTCAAGTAAATAGCAGTAAATTAGTTTGATATCATTGGTATAGATATCCGTAATATAATATTTACCATCAATCTGTGCGTTGGCTATATCTACCCTCAAATATAAATAAATAAATATATCATCACGCCTTCTACCCATTTTTGGGTGTGAAACTTTAAAGGACGAGTAGGCAATTTCCAGAGCAAGCAGTAGGCGAATCCTGGAAGCTTTCAATTTTAATAAAGACACTTTCATTACGAACAGCATACAATATTTTTTATTAAATATAAATAAATAAATAAATATATCATCACGCCTTCTACCCATTATTGGGTGTGGCACTCTGCTAAAGCAGATCTCGGTAAGTGATATATTTTGCGCGTGAAGTGCGGTTACCAGTCGTCAAATCACGGCCCCCAAAGATGTTAGTGGTGGAGGAGCCACAGGGATAGCTTTTTTCAAATTATGAAAATTTGTCGCCTGTGGGAATCGAACCAGGGACCTCAGGATCCACAGGCCGACTTCATACCACTGTGCTAGCCATCCCATAAAATCATACTGTAATATTATTTTTATAGTACTATTTTTATTAAATCGTACTATAATATTATTTTTAAGTACTATAGTCTGTTTTTTAAACAGGAGGAATAAATGCACAAGTCAGATTTACACTATAGAAAGTTACCAAAGAAAGTTACTAGGTTTTTGTTCGCGCGAAATCCAAAAATTCCGTACACATCTACACTGATTAAGTCTCATGGAACTTATTTTAAAATACAAATGACATTATAAACTCTAATTTCTCACTCCGTATATTTGATTATATGAATAAAAATAATATGTACTTTAAATACTTTTATTAAAGTGGGCAGTTCGTTCCTGTGGAAGAATTCAAGTAATATCCGCCGTACTGGGCTATTTACATAATCATTGAATGCTGCAACGACATGCGGCCTTCCTCTACATTTTTTAGAAGATGTAACAGATCCTGTCCGTTTATATTCTTTAACTACCCGATGAACACTAGATTTTGCTGCTCCTACAGACAGAAATTTATCGTCATGACACCAAAATATATAATTTTATTTGATTATCTTACCCATTCTACAAGAAATTTCTTCTACTATTGTTATCATATTCTTACCGAGGTTATATTTCAAATTTTTGTACATATTTAATATGCATTGCTTTTCAGCGACACATAAATGCCCCAAGTCAGAACGTTTTCTTTTCTTTGGAGGTGACAATTCTGTACTTGTGCTACACTTCTCATCCATGATTTAAAATAAATAAGTACAAAGAAAATTCAAATATAAAGCAAAGGAAATAAAAAACCGCAAGAATAAAATCGGCACAATCAAATATTAGTTCTTTAAAGAACCTAACAAAAGCAAAATTCGAATATAGAAAACTAAATGAAAAAAAACACACAACTGATATCAATATAATCAGATATTATTAGTTCATAAAAGAACAGATTTATTTTAATGTCACAGAAATGCAAAACACCAACAAGAAAACAGATAACCTCGAAACTTATGACAGCTCTGATACATAAAATCTGGCATAGAATGAAAAATCTATGTACAGTGTAAACTGGACGAAGCACTAGCCAATCAGAAGCGTCAGTTTTAGCGGTTAAAATTTAAATTACTCCTCCTGGTTAAAGAACATAGTACTGTAAAATAACTCTTTATGGTACTAGTACTATAAATGCATATTTTCAGTTGCTGTTATTATAATATTAATATTATAGTGATTTTACAAAATAAAATGTAATTACAAATTTTATTGTTTTTCAACAGTTTCATTCATTATAAACAGAAAGGCTGCTTTCATGTCACTATGAGATTGATATTTGATAAACATACAATTGTTTTGTTAAAAAATTGTAAAAATATCGGATATGACTGTCATATTATTAAGTGTTATGGCAACTCTCAAGTGTCAAAGTGACTTTTTGTTCAACGGTCGTTACTATAGCGACGGCCGCGAAAACCAATTTTGCGTCCTCAGTTGCAACTCCGAAATATTTAGTTCGTGTTCGGGTGCACAAAAAGAAAAATAATCACTACTCGTCTTACTTATTTCTCCACTAACAATACGATATGATTTCTTTTTCATATACAAATTGAGATTTCATTGGAATTACCTTCTCCAACGCTTCATTTGTTTTATTTAAGATAATTTCAGGAAAGTAAACGTTGCTCTCATTCTATCTTCTTCTCACATTTCCATTTTTCAACCAAATAAAAAAAAGTAGTTTAACAAGCGACTTGTTGTTTAATGACTACTAATTGATTAATATTTTAATATGTCAAAATTAAATTTCATAATACCTAACAATTATTGTTATTTCATCAACATTTTATAAAATATTGTATAAACTGCGTGAATTAATTCACTTGGTGTATAAATATCTAATACAGGTTTTGAACAAAACGAATAAGTTTTAATTAATAAAGATATGTTTATATTCTCTTTATATGGGTGTGCTTCGAAGACGTATAAATCGATTGCCCTCAAATGTTATCTATTAACATCATACCAATATATGTCTGTATAAAATTTCATTCAAATATCTTATATATAATACGAGAAATAAAATTGCAAATTAAAATATCAAACGAAACAATAAGATTTGGTCCAATTCATGTGCGACTGGGATTGTAATATCTGTTTGCAATAATATTTTTAATTTAATTCGTTTACGTATTTGATTTCGGACGTAGAGTTTCATTGATAAAACGACGAACAAAAGAAGCCCAGTAAAAAATCAGGGTTCTTTTCTATACAGGCTGTTAAAAAAGTTCCGGGACGGTGAAATATCTCGAGAAAAACACATCGAATCAAGAAACCAAAAAACACATGTTTCATATTTTGCAAAAACATATCTAAGCACACCAAACACAAACCCCAATCCCCACCCCCAAGGGGTGGGGCGGGGGGCAACGTTGAAACCTTAAATGGGAACCCCCATTTTTTATTACAGATTCGTATTCTACGAAAAAAAATAAGTTAATTTTCTCTGAAACTTTTTTTCCAATTCGGAATAGATGGCGCTCTAAACGCAAAAATAATTTTTGACATGATTCTGAAAGAAAAGTAAAAAACGGTCTAATATCACAAGAAATAAACATTGAATCAAATAAAAAAATCAACATAATCACAAGTAGCCACAAGCCTTTTTTTTGCAAAATATGAAACACGTGTTTTTTGGTTTCTTGATTCGATGTGTTTTTCTCGAGATATTTCACCGTCCCGGAACTTTTTTAACAGCCTGTATATAGCGAAGAAACGCAAGTCTAGGTAAGCCGTCTTCAGTGTTCGGGCTCTGAGCCATACACCTCGTGAGTTCCATGGTTGAACCATATATGTATTAGTAAATATATCGCTGATATTTCGCTCATAATATGTCTGTAAAACTAGATGGAAATATCATTCTGTCTCACACACGGGTATTAAGGTAGTTCTAGCATGAAAATCATTATTACAGATCTGAATGAAACTCGGCGCACGTAAACATAGGATAGTCATACACATCCTGTTGAAATACGAAACACATTCACTGTCTGTGAACAAATATATTCGCATGTAAAGTTGAATTCTTATAAACGGGGCTTATGGCGATTGTCATTCACAATTGCATATATTTGGTTTGTGTACCTCTAAAAATTTGCAGTTTTATTTTAAAAACTAATATGATGTTCTAGAGCTATCCACGTATATTGTCTTAAAAGGAGAAAGTTTAGTAATGAATATATAGCCATGAAAAGTCTTGTTTTTAACGAAATATTAAGGATCCTAATTTATAATGGCAACACCACACGGTGGTACGTTATTTGAAAATTCACTACACCAACAACCTGTTAACAATTTATGATATTTAAATCATAATAGGTATAATACACTTATTTTATTTTTTGTTTTTTTTTTAGTGCCAGTTTCACCACTCGACGACCGATGTCGCCACCGTCACACTAGAACATGGCCAACTTCATTGAATTGCGCTACGCTTATTATGGCCATTTCATTTCATCATTTTGCCATATAAAAATTTGTCGTGAGTTTTTTACAGTTTTGGTACGTCAAGTAATGCCATCTAGTGCTTTTTATTTCAATTAAAGGAGTGTGACAACGCTGTCAAGTTCCGAAAACAACCTTAAAATATTTTTAAACTGAAGTTTATGGGATCAAACTAAATACATTTAATAGTACTGGGTGTTTTATTTATACAATCAATGTTATTAAATATTATGACTAGTATTTTGAGCTTTTGACTAAAGTGTCTAGCTAGTCTAGACTAAGTTAATTTCATTTGGCAACGTAGCATGATCTGTCACTGCAGGTAAATAATGCCGCCATGTTGTCTACCCATTTAAAATTATTGAAGTGTTTATAGGTCAAAAGAAGGAAGTATTATTGAATAATTGGTGCCAACGGTTAGTATTTTACTGTAAAGATCGTATGATAATAAATATACAAAGACTAGGTTTGTTTTTAGGATTTTTTCAATCAATGCATGCGACAGTATTTAATTACGACATATCTCGTTAGAGGCGCTGGTTGACGTACCCGCTCTGTAAATTTGAAACCAGGAATTTTAATGACATATGAAACGGCCATAATAAGCGTAGCGCAATTCAATGAAGTTGGCCATGACTAGAACTGCCTTAATATTTTTTTGCCCTTTTCCATATTACTGGAATATTATTGGTAAACGATAATAGCGAGGAGTTTTAAGAACGCGAGAGCAAGTACACCTTTCCCATTTATTATGTTCTGTTGGTACTTTTTTTTTATTATTTTAAAAAACATTTAATTCTAATATTGTTTGGGTGTGTGTACACTATTACTCTATGTACTAAAACTTTGGCAAAGCAAGACTAATACTGCAAAGTTACTCTGCAGTTTTAGCCGAGATAAGGAATAAAATGTTTGCTAGTGATTGGTGCAGTCGGTAAACAAATTTTCATTAGTACGAAATTTTATTTAAAAGAACAATATTTAATCCAGATGAATTGTCTAAAAGTATTGAAATATTGGGATCAAATGTATCATTTAACATTTTATATTTATCTGAATAATATAAAATTAGTGTAAGTGGCCATTAATGAACTATTGTTTATTTATTTGTGAATTTATCAACGACTAATTTTAATATAAGAATTAAATTTAACGATTAATGGCCAAAATAATCCCTTCACTGTTAAAGACATTCATATTTACTGAAATTAATATTTAATATTATTATCATGGCTAAACAGGTTTATGAATAAGATAGTTGTTGGGAAAGGTGAGGCTGCCACAGGTCCAGCCTTCGAACTTGTTGAAAATGTGGAATTTTAAATTATTATCAATTAACGAAAGTCTTGATATATTTACTACGCCTGATAATATACAACCTACAATACACTCGCTATGTTTGCCATTGTAAATCGGACTTGCTGTTACTGCAAAGTTTCAGTCAACATAGTATAGTTTAATTTTGCCTTTCCTTTGTAGATAGATGAAGGGTTAACAGTAAGAACTTTATTAATAATAATTGAAACAAAGCTTATTGATATGAATAGTTGTCAATTTAAATTTGAACTCGCTCACACTTCTTTAAAGCTTAATATATCGTTAACCAATGGTAATAAGTATTATGGACATGCGTATAATAATAATTTATGCAGTAAGGGTATAATCAACTGATTATAGCAATGAGGGAGAGTAAAACATGATGCGTCGCGGAGATCTTTAGATTTTCTGAGTGGCCCTCGAAATTAAAGGATTCAGTCAGCATTAATTCGTTATCATTTTGCTGCCGTTGTTAATTTTAGGTATGCTGTGGTTTCTATACATGTACATAGATTGTTAAGGTGATTATATTGTTTGTTTACAAACAAATCTCATTCTAAAAGAATATTAGCTAAATTTGAATCTGTACGAGGAAAATTAGTACCACAGAAGTCAAAAGAGTTTTATGAAAAAAACAATACGAATTTAATGTGTTTTCTGACATTTATCCATAAAAAATGATTTTGATTTATTTGAATAGCTGATACTTGGCACCTTCATACGCCCAAGGGTTATAACAACCAAATTATGCCCGCTTTTAAGAGCTATGAAACAAGTTTATGATATTATCATAAAATTTGTAAGATAGAATGATATTTCTATTTAGCTTTGTAGGCACACTGCCAAATCAAGGGAAAGATAGGGGCATCAGCAGTATATTACTAGTAGGTATATGAGTTAAACCAGCTTTTAGTCTAGAGCCTGTATTTCATGTTCAATTTGAATTCAAATATTAGAATCTTACTTTATTATGGCTTGGTGATGAATTACACATTTATACAACGTTTCAGAAACAAAATCATCTTCTTCCTGGGTCAACAAATTGCAATCATTATTTCCAAATACTTTTTCTTTGGCTTCCTTCTTTTCACGTGATAATTCTGTTCTTTTTTCTGCCCTCAAAGTAGCAGTTTCCAAATTGTCTTTAAGTATGTCCAACTGTGCACAACTGATATTCATAAAAGCGGCGGGTAAAATGTCCAAACTTGCATTGATCATAATTCCAAACAGCAGCCCACTGAGTTGGAACACATAGACAATTGTTCGGTTAACAAGGTTATATCGCACGTCGAAAGGAAACCAACCCCCAAATGGTAAAATATGCTCCTCGTCGGCGTCAATCAGCGGGAAAATAGCGTAGAACAAGAAACAAACAAAACAACAAGACAAAAACGTGTAGCTGTAAATGTTGATGACTTTAGACCAGTACTTCAGATATTTTCCCTGTTCGGAGCGGTGTTGAGAAAACAAAGGATTCTCAATATCATCAAGAATCCCGAGAAACTTGTTTCTATTGAATGAGAATATAATGAATTTGATGATGAAACACATATGAGTAAGATAATAATATAAAGCATCTGCGATTTCTGCGAGATTACCCAATTTGCTGTAGATATCAAATGACAAAGATACCAGGAATAAAACCGTAACACTGTATGCACAAACAAATGAATGTAGATAGTAAACCCAAGCAAATTTTGTCTCTCCCAGCGGCCAAACTCCAAGTAAGGACAAATTGAATTTTGGAACTTTTATGAATTCTTCCATATTGGAATTCTCGATGTATTTTTTGAACAGCATTGTGTAATATCGTTCTTGTATTCTTACAAATGTGGAGTTATTTTCTTCCTTTTATAATGATTCTGCGAATGAATAATTTGGTAATGTTTTTCTTAGGGCGTATTGGTTTCATTTAATATTTAATGTTGCCATTTGGATGTTTCCTTAAGAATAAAAAATTTAGGTAAAAAGGAAAATAAGACAAAGTACCCATTAATTAAGTCTTTAATTTGTACGTAAATACAAATCGAACTATATACAGGCTGTCCCAGAAAATTAAACCTTAAAGAAATAATATAATACATTTCTGCTACCATAGGTTCCCTTATTTTACAGGAAAAGGTGTCAAATAAAAATTACATATTTTTTTATTTGATACTAAACTTTTCATTAACATAGCTACAATACTTTAAAATAATAGTTATTTGTTTAACTTGGTAAAAAAATATAGCAGATTTATGCCGAAGTTAGAGTTTCATGGGTGAGACGCAGCCGAAGCTACGAATCTAGCTAGTGCTTTTTGCTGTGTTGAACACATAAATTTTTACCGATGGTTTGATATTATAGTTATTTACATAACAAGCATCGAAAGTGTAAGATAAGGTGCGAGTGTAAAATTGAAAAACGAGGCGCGCAGCGCCGAGTGATTTAATTACACGAGCACAGTTATCACACTTTCGAGCGAGTTATGTACACTATTTTTCAGACGACCACAAAATATTTCTAAAAACAGTTTACAAGAGCAATGTTGTTACACTTTGACAGCTGATGCGTTTTTTTAGGTAAGCGTTGACGTTTGACGTTTGAGGTTATGTATTGTGATACCAACTGTACTAACCATAATATCAAAATAATAAATAATGCTAGAATATTAGTAAATAAGTAATTATTAATATAATAAAATAAGATTTATCTGTGCAAATGTGTTGAAAAATCTGCCAAAACTTCGATTTAAATAATAATATAAATACTTTTTATTTATTTTATTATTTTCTTTCATCGTAACGCCATCTGTTGTAAATCAGTGGAACTTCACCTGATATGTTAGAAGTGTACGTTATACAACCTAACATATCAGTATGTTATGTTCAACTTTCCGTAGTAGTTTATGATGTTTTATGGTTACTTTTGATAAGTGGTCGTCTGAAAAAGAATTAGTTATATAAGACAATCTGTTAACGCACGTGGCCAAATTTGGAAAATGAGCCGCTCGGCGGCGAGCTTTACAAAGGACGAGTGCAATAACGGGCCTTATGAAATATAGTCTTTATATAATTATTGCTATTGAGGTAATTTTAAAATTCTGTTAGATTTAAAAAAAGCGACTTGTCAAAAATATAACTATCAATGTACCGATTACCAAAATCATCGCAAAGAGATTATGCAATGTTCGTTCTCCCATATTTACTAAGAAACCAATGTGACATTCTATTTAACGTAAGCAACGGTATTTCACAACAGAGAAACAACTGACTTCGATGGAAACTTGAATATATATTAAAACTATTAATATTATAATTTTTGAACCAGTATTTTTAGTAATATAAGATTTACATTTTGACAGTTGTATCATTAATTATTTATTTATTGCACATTATTTCTTTATAGAAATGTATTTAATAATGTGATTAAAAAGATAAGGTTTGGTGTGGTTGTAAAGAATATTTTTTTATATCCTAATAACAGTAGATTACATCATGGTAGAGGTTTGAAGCTAGAAAATATTTTTCGAATAACAGTTTAGAAGCACTTGTAACTTAATTCATTGTCTTTATTTTGTCTTAAGTTTTATTATGTTGTTTTAATAAAATATTTACCACTCGCACTTGCAGCGTTCATTACTTATTATTCAACTTCAGCACGTCGACAATCAGTGGTCAAGATAAATTCTCATTTTGACCACCATGATTACACACTGATTTATTTTTAGAAAGTTTTGAAATTCACTAAATTTTATTAACCTAAAATTACATTTTGAAAAATTGGTCATTTATACTGCATTTTTGCCCATAAATAACTATTCCAAGATTTGAACAGTTCACATTTGTATTCTACGTTGGATTATTCATTTACTGAATATGCTTAAATTTGACTTAATATAAATTAAATAATTAAAATATAATGTATATACTTATGTAGAATATAATTCTCAACATTATTCTTCTGTAACATAATCCGCCATGCAGTGGTAATCCCAATTTTATTGGACACCTTATTTATGTTAGTACATAAATACTTTATATTATGGAAAATAATAAAACACATTCATAATATTGTAAGGGTATTTTATTATTTAGCTATTTAAAAAATTAAGTTAATTTTCAATCAAACAATTTCGGTTCATACACATGTTTTCATTTTAATTTCTCATGATTTTCAGACTGAAAAAATTACAATAAGTTATCTCTGAACATTTTATGAACATGTAACATAACCCTAAATGTTAGTATAGTATTTTAGTTTATTTTCTATAAAATACAAGGTAGCTAAGGCAACCATTTTTAATTTTTATAAAAAATGCACCCAACGATCTTGAGTTCGATACCCGCAATATTATTATAAGTATTATTAGTCTTATTATTTATTTGGGCAAATTATTATATTATAATTTCATTTGAATTAATTTATTATAATTATTATAAAATTTAATAACAATAACAAAATACATATGTCAAAGAATTTATATATATATATATATATATATATATATATATATATATATATATATATCAGGGTGTCCGTTGTTTTGGCAAAGTCGGAAATTTGATGCTCTCACCCTCTAAAACTACTCATAATAAATTTAAAAAAATTGAGCCGAAATCCCAGGTCTGTCAAATGACGTTAAACGTACCGCAAAAGGGCTCAATATTTGTAGGTAGTTTAAATGGGTAAATTGCTTATTCCGTTACTTTTATACATATCTTTTTATGATTTAAACCTAAAAATATTTCAAGATAACTGCCGGAAAGCTTATGAAATAAGCTTTCAGACAGACTAAAATTCAAGTTATTTGGATGAAAATCAACGCCGTAGCGTCAATTTGAGTAATACGAAGTTTGAAGCATAAAAACGACAAAAACGTTAATATCAGAATTTCGATTAATATTTCAGTTCTCACTCTTAAAATTTATTCAAGAAGGTCAAAAAATAAGATCTCCAAAGTTTATATACAAAACATTTGAAATTCATAATTGCTTATGAGCTCCGAAGCATTCTCCCATGAGCACAGAATGCTGCTCTGGTCAGTCTATCAAGAAATATTAAATAATTAGTTTCTTGCAAAGAAAGTCCCGTTGCAGTAGACTTTCGACATCACCTTAAGGCAACAATTACGACTTTTAAATTTTTTGCAAAAGTTTCCAAAATATTTTAAGCAAAAATTCTTCAAATAAACGTTATAGAGAATCAAACTTTTATTTTTGACATTTTATAACCGAGAAAATCAATTTTAAATTGCCTAATTATAGTGATAGCTATGGAACTTATTATTAGAGGACGAAGAAGATTTAAGTATATATTTTCAAATGCCGTTTGTTTTTTTTTATTTAAGGTGAACCAACGAGGAGCAATCGTGGGCACCGCAGAGCGCTTTTTTGTTTTGATTCTTTTTGTACACGCGCGTAGGGTCCAATATCAAAGGAAATTATGCAGATTTTAATTTTTTTTTTCTTAAAGTATGAATTAATGTCTATAAAAACTTGCTATTTAATATATGGTTTTGATTGAAATATAAAATATAATTTAAAAGTGTCTTTTTTATCCCAAAAAACCAGAAAGCCCCTTAAGAAATGAGTTTCCTTTGACATGTCAGTATCTCATCTACGAGTATACTAAATTTCGCATTTTTAATAAACTGTTTACCTGTTTTGAAAACAAACAATTAGGGCAATCAATAAATAAATATTGCTAAATCCGGCGATTTTCTCATACCCCAAGAACAAATTTAATTTTTTTCTACATCGATTACATTTATAAATTTGTTTGAAGATCGAACCGCTTGGTGGTCAAGACGATGGCTCCACGTACAGCTGCCGGCACACAGTGGGTCAAATCGGGATTTTACTATTCAAAAATCGATGGAGACCTTAATATCCGTCAGATTTGGATAATTTTTTTTTAATTAAAGGTAATTATATTCCCTACACATCTCTCGAAGCAGATTTTTAAATGACTCTTTTAAATTTTATTAATTGCATAATAAACTGTCGAAAAACTGTAAAAAATATTAAAAACTTAAATAATAAAAATTATGTATTCTTATATTATTTTCATATATTAAAGCAACATGACAGATTTTACAAAGCTATGACAGATGTCAACTTTATATTATCTTGAGAATAATTACAATACGGATTCCCTGTCTTAAGATACTCTAACTAAATTTCTAATCTATTTATTAAATCCGTACTGCAATTATTCTCAACATAATATAAAGTTGACATCTGTCAATAGCTTCGTATAATCTGTCATGTTGCTATAATATATAAAAATAATATAAGAATAAATAATTTTCATTGTAAAAATTTTTAATATTTTTTTACAGATTTTTGACAGTTTATTATGTAATTAATAAAATTTGACAAAGTAATTTAAAAATCTGCCTCGGTAGATGTGTAGGGAATTTAATTACCTTTAATTTTTTTTTTAATTATCCAGATCCGATGGATATTAAGGGCTCCACCGATTTTTTAACAGTAAAATCCCGATTTCACCCACTGTGCGGCGGTGCGGCTGCGACCACGAGATGACGGCCGACTGTCCCGGAGAACTGCAACAACGTGGCAGCTCCGGCCATGTGATCGCCTGCAAGTCAGCGTGCAACGCATTCCGTACAGACCAATACTGCTGCGCTGGGGCGCATGACCGCCCGGAGACCTGCAGGTCATCGGACTGGCCCCGGGACTACCCCAGACACTTTAAGGACAGGTGTCCTGATACGTACAGCTACGCCTATGATGATAATAAGAACACGTATATTTTTAACGCTTCTGCGTATTTAATTACGATTCGGTAGAATATTTGGGTGCTGTCAAATTGTACATACATACACACATATCGTCACACTATATCTCATGGAATGGGGTAGCACGATCCCTAAAATGATTCATAAAATATTCACTCATTACATTCATCAAATAATCTGTCCATTCTTATCCAAACACACCACCCTCACTTAAACCACATTCATAGATCATTTATCACACAACAAACCTTCAGTCACATCTATCCAATCACTCCTATTCTCTGATCATTCATCTTCTTTCTTCGACATACATACATATCTTCACGCTATATCCCAAAAAATAGGGTATCACGAACCCTAAAATCACTCATAAAATATTCAATCATTACATTCACCAAATAATCAGCCCTTGTCAAATATTACCATCCGAACACACACTTTAACCACATTCATAGATCACTCCATATAAACTCATTCAATTATTACACTCGAAATCATTTATCACAATCAAACCTTAAATCACTTCATTCCTATTCACTTATCATTCATACTCTTTCTTCGACGTACATAACATATGTATAAAACATCTCAAATTACTCACATAACATATGCGTAAAACATCTCAAATTACTCACGCGTACTCCTAACAACGAATCTAATAAGGAATCTAACAACGAATCTACAAATATTAGAAAAGATGAAAGCGATAGTCTGCACTTGTATATAAAAGAAAAGTCCACACAATGCAGTAACTGAAAATGAAACAAGACGATAAGAAAGGAAGGGAGAGTCGCCCTGCGCTTGTTTTTGAAAGTAAATTTCACATAATTGCAGTTAAACACTCTATATAAGAACTGAACTGTCAAATTGTAATGTTTATATTTGTTTGTGTGCACTTACTTACCTTCATTATGAAATGTAAACAATAAAAGTGGTTAAAATTCAAAATATAATTATTTTATTATTATTATTATATTTTCTCGCCCAATATATCTCGATCTTGAGTTTTTCGTTAATCTTGATGGTTAAACAGACATTTTATTACAACAAGAATAGTTATTTTTGTATTAAGTGCGCGAAATGAATGTTTTTAATTGCACATAAGAATGTAATTTTTGGTCGAAACAAAAAAGTCATTCGAAAGCGCCAAAAAACAAGATTTTATCAACGAAAGACAAACAAGATTGTTTTCCTATATCGTGTTTTCAAAGTGTATTTTGTGTTTTTGTTAAAAACAGTGCATAAAAATTTAGTTGTATACAACTGTTTTTGGAGATATTTTCGTGAAGTTGTTGAGTTATCTAGTTGTCAAATATAAATCTATCACTTTAGTTATCATTGCTTATCTCATTTAAAGTTATTGCTATTATTCATATTTTTTTAGTAAAATAATTTCATTAAACTGCTTAATAATTCTTTATTAAAAATTAAAGATGTTTTTTTTACAATAATAACATAATCCTCGGATTGTAACACCTAGTGCGCCTCCTAGAGAACCAGGACAAATGAAAATAGGCAGACAGCCATGGAACCACAGGAGAGATAGCTAGATTAGAATATAAAATATTTTGTTTTGTTTGTTTAGTTTACATTAGTTAGGAAAGACCACCAAACAGCGCAACAAGTAGTGAGGATGCAAACAACCACACCCCGAGAAGTCACTATCCCTACAAGAGAAGCGATGGTGAAACAATGTCACCAATGTGAGCTCCATACGCAGAATTGCAAGGAGAGCAGCGTAACGTGTCAGTCCGTCAGTTCCAAAGAAGGGAGGTGAGACCAGGAAGAAGAAAAATTAGTACTAGCAATCACTGATCTCTATATATTACTGAATTGCGTATGTGGTAAGCTGCGGTGTGACTAATTGGGCGTCGCCATATTGGGAAAAGTGTAGTCTCTCGGCCCACGAGACAGCGTCGGTAGTGGCGGTAGTGGCTCGCGATTCAAATGCAGTGACGACGTCAAAATGGTTGTGATTTGTGTTTTCTGCGGTAAGAAGAAAGGATCTGACAGTCTCAGCTTCCACAAGTAAATGTTTTATACCGATTAATTGTTTCATTTGTATATAAACGAACAAGCAATGTGGTATAATTATTAGTTTTAGGGTTTTGTGCGTATTTATATGAAACAAAAGTTATATTGGCTGACATAAAATATATGTTGATTTGATGTATTAGAATTCGTGCATTATCAATTATTACTTGGAATTTCATTGGCAATTTTATAATTACGAAATTGCAAAACATTTATCGAGTGTTAAATTTTCAAAGTAAAATTGGAACACATGTTAAATTAATAATGTAATATATAATTATTAAATTATGTTGATTTCATGTAGTAAAATTCATACATTTTCAATTATTACTTGGTATTTCATTTTAATTTTTATAATTACGAAATTGCAAAAAATGTATTGAGTGATAAATATTCAAAGTAAATATTGAGACACATGTTTAATTAATAATTTAATGTATAATTATTTAATTATTTCATTTGGTCATAGGTTT
This sequence comes from Pterostichus madidus, assembly GCA_911728475.2. Taxonomy (NCBI): domain Eukaryota; kingdom Metazoa; phylum Arthropoda; class Insecta; order Coleoptera; family Carabidae; genus Pterostichus; species Pterostichus madidus. Next base: position 13,574,492 of record OU452315.1, read on the forward strand.
CCATTGAATAACACCGGTTTATTGGAACAATGGTTGGAAAAGATGAATCTTGGACCTCAATTTCAATATTAATTTACTATAATGTTTTCCAAAAACATTTATTTTCGCTTTTTTATAACGCTTTTGTACCATATTCAACTACGACTATTTTAAACTTCCCGCTGAAAGTAGGCCGAGAGACTACACTTTTTCCAATATGGCGCATTACTACCTGTCACACGCTTCTAACATGATATACGCAATCCAGTAATATATAGAGATCAGTGCTAGCAATACGTTAATATGCCTCAATACAGACAATGTTGCGAAGTTAAATGTGGTCATGTAGACACATTAATGCCCGGGTTTTCAGTGACGGTTTAAATTGAACTGGTTCTGCTGAACCTTAACTGAATGTCAAAATTATTTTTTAGTGTTGTGTAATTTGGGATTCTGAGAAAATATCAACGATTTCCTAGGTTACCCAAATTGTATTTAGGTCAAAATAAGAATTCTATAGACCACGGGCGTGTGACGTCATCAAAATGAGATGTGGTCCGTAACTGTCAAACGAGTGACTCATATATCAGCGTTAAATTTGTGATTTGCATTATATAAGTAGAATATATTTTTAACAAGTATATGTGCATATAATTCCAGAAGTGACAAGTTTCTATTTTGTGCATCATTTTTTGCATGACAAAGTGTGTGATTTATTTTATCAAGTGAAACGTAATTCGAAGATTGTGTCGCGATTGCATACTTTTACAATTTTATAGTGTTTACATATTTAATATATAGAAAATAAATGTTTAAAAACAATTTTATATGTTTACTTCATAGTGTAAAGCCAAGTAATTACTATAATATACAATAGTGTTACTTTTATTGAAGTTTGAACAGTTCATTTTAGGTTACATTTTCCAAATCAACTCATTTTGTTAAAATTTTTAATATTTTACTGTTGTATTTATTTTTTTTCATTTATAATTGTTATTGTGTTTTCGAGTGTAGTGGAAATTAGAAAGAATCGACAAAGCGAATGTTTAAGTTACTATCAGAAATGAATCAAAAGGGAAAAGGACTCTTTGGCTCTGAAATAGCAATAACAATATAAAAAAGGTAATATAAAATATTGTCATAATCATAATATTACAAGATCTAGGGCAAGAACGGAAGGAACGTCGATTTGTTTGATTACAACAATGTGTTCATGCAACAAAACATTGGTTACAACAACGTGTTTTAATATAACATGATTCGCATTTATAACAGTAACCGTCAAAACCTAAAGAAAACTACATATAAATGTTTTGAATTATTGTTTCTATTTTTTATATTGTAATATTCAACATATCTTGAGCCAAAAACTTCGACCTACCTTTCTTTTCTCTTTTAATTCAATTCAGATAGTATCATAAACATTCGTTTTATCGATTCTTTGAAATTTCCACTACGATCGAAAACACAATAATAATTATAAATGAAAAAAATTAAATACTACAGTAAAATATTAAAAATTTTAACAAAATTAGTTGATTTGGAAAATGTAACCTAAAATGAACTGTTCGAACTTCAATAAAAGTAACACTATTGCATATTATAGTAATTACTTGGCTTTACACTATGAAGTAAACATATAAAATTGTTTTTAAACATTTATTTTCTATATATTAAATATATAAACACTATAAAATTGTAAAAGTATGCACTCGCGACACAATCTTCAAATTACGTTTCACTTGATAAAATAAATCACACACTTTGTCATGCATAAAATGATGCACAGAATAGAAACTTGTCACTTTTGGAATTATATGCACATATACTTGTTAAAAATATATTCTACTTATATAATGCAAATCACAAATTTAACGCTGATATATGAGTCACTCGTTTGACAGTTACGGACCACATCTCATTTTGATGACGTCACACGCCCGTGGTCTATTAAAATATGTATCTGTCATCATCATTTTCTTTCGTGAAGGAAACTAAGACAAAAGTTCAGTAAACTCCATTCCCTGTATGAAAACTATTACGTTACATTCGGTATCCATGTGATTCAAGATTTTGTACTTAAAACGTTTACATTGGTATTAGATTGACATTTTTAAATCATAACCTAAAATTTAAATGTCAGATTAAAATACTTATTACTTTATAAAATTTAATTAATTTATAATGAAACCAAATTCTGTATATATTAAATAAAAATCAAATATAAATTTATTTTAACGAACGAAAAATATTACCTTCCTTATTGAAATATGTAATATTGTAAAATAAAACTCAAAGGAATATACATTTTTATATGTATTATTATTATATATAAATAAATAATATTTGAAAATACAAAATATAATGCACATTACCTCTTGTACTACAGTTAAATCAATTAAAGATCCTCTATTCTCTAATTCTAGCGCAAAATAATCTTGAAGATGACAAACACATTTCTGCATTTGATTACCCAAAATTTTTCTAGTCATTTCTTATTTCTCAGTCTGTATTTATGTATCAAAAATGTCACAAACTTAGAAATGACGAGGCGAGAAAATAACAAAATCATGACCATAGGTCTCTATTTTTATTTATAAACAAATGTGAACAAAGTAAATATAAATTTTCGTATTAGTAAGAACTGTCATACGTTTTCATTAAAATAATAAATATGATAGAATGTGAAAAAACATGAAGCGTGTGTCTTTTCTTATTAAGACATACGTTATGTCAAGGCGACACTCCCTCCTTTATTATCTTTTTGTTTCATTTTCAGTTACTGCATTGTGTGGACTTTTCTTTCATATACAAGTGCAGGCTATAGCTTTCATCTTTTCTAATCTTTGTAGATTCGTTATTAGATTCGTTGTTAGGAGTAAGCGTTAGTAATTTGAGATGTTTTATGCATATGTTATGTACGTCGAAGAAAGAAGATGAATGATAAGGAGTGATTGAATAGATGTGATTGAAGGTTTGTTGTGTGATAAATGATTTCGAGTGTAATAAATGAATGAGTTTATATGGAGTGATCTATGAATGTGGTTGAAGTGAGGGTGGTGTGTTTGGATCATAATGTTTGACGAGGGCTGATTGTTTGATGAGTGTGATGAGTGAATGTTTTATGAGTGATTGTAGGGTTCGTGCTACCCCATTTGTTGGGATATATCGTGAAAATATGTATGTATGTATGTACACTGTAGGCGACGGTTTAACTTGACTTAAACCAAGTAAAATGACGGTTCAGGTTCAAGACAAATTTTAACTGAGATTAATGTTTAAACTGCACTGAGAAACACTTTGAACTTTGAACTTGAACTTGAACCGATTTTTGAGTTTAAATCGGCACTGAAAAACCGGGCATTAGTGTATAGAGTAGACCGATGACACAGAAGTACAGTGTTTAGCCTACACGCTCTCGTCATACAAATTTTGGGTATTTTATTTACAATAAATTTGAATATTGTTAAAACAACTTCATTACTTACAAAACTAAAAATATTTTTATTATTGTTTCAAATGCATGAAGTGGCGCCTAAATTGCTTCATCTGACAAGCCGCCACTGGTGAAGAGTGATACTTAAAACACGTTAAGCGCCACGATGATATTCGAAACATGGTATATAGGTACTCAAAATTTTCCAAAATTCCTATTTTTTATTATAAAAAATCCACTTTAAACATAGCGGTCCCTAGGGACCGCCGTCGGTTCAGCGCAAATTTTAACTTTATGTAACATAGCGGTCCCGGAAGCGGTCCCTTTGCAAGTTGCAATTTCTTATAAACATATTGCGTGCCACGCTTATGTAGCCTACAGCAAAACATTTAGTGTTGCTTAATGCAGTTTAAAAGTAAATATGAGTAACAGAACGAGAACAATCCTAGAATTAGGTAAAAATTACAATGTTAATTTGAGTAAATTCTGACTCATTTGAAGATCTTAATTTATAAAGAGTAATCCTCAGAAGTAACAACGGATGAAGAAAACAACACACATACGGAGTCATGTAAGAAACTATGTACTGATAATATAACCACAATCAATGATAATATAAAAGCAGTGTCAGTCAGTATGTTAACAGTTGATAACGATGAAAATTCTGCTCAATCTGTCAGCTGCAATGGCCCCAACACAGATTCTTATTCATATAATATAGTTAATGCTGTCAGTTCAATCTAGAACACAGAAAATGTAAATACTGTTCTATAGACATATCTGACCAAATGGCTAGTTATAATAGCGCTATTCGTAAAACAGTCAAATGGTATCGAAAAATTGCACTCGAACTTCTTCTCGGCACTGCTATTGTAAATGAGCATTTCCTTTATAAAAACAAGCATATCGATAACATATTTCATATAAATAAATAAATATATCATCACGCCTTCTACCCATTACTGGGTGTGGCACTCTGCTACAGCAGATCTCGGTAAGTGATATATTTTGCGCGTGAAGTGCGGTTACCAGTCGTCAAATCACGGCCCCCAAACATGTTAGTGGTGGAGGAGCCACAGGGATAGCTTTTACAAATTATGAAAATTTGTCGCCTGTGGGAATCGAACCAGGGACCTCAGGATCCACAGGCCGACTTCATACCACTGAGCTAGCCATCCCATACATATTTCATAAGGAGCATTATATCTGATCTTATCTTCAATACCAATAATTTAAAAAAAACAATTTAGAAGTAGAAGAACCGAATGAAGAACTATCAACAAGTAAAATGAGAAGATCAGATACTCATATTCTAAAGAAGAAGGCAGGGAAATCGCATAGTGTCAAAAAATACTGCAAAGGATGCTAAGACAAAAATCGCCGGGTCTACTTTCGAAAAATAAGATTCTGAAAGTCACAACCTATTGCAATACTTGTGATGGAAAGCCACACTTTTGTTTTAATTGTTTTGAACAATGACATTAATATTTTATTTATGAATATCATTTTGTAGTATACTGTTAATTTAATACATAATAAAAATCTATTAAAAACTAACCAAAAATTATTTTTCCAGAAAACTCTTGGGAGTCTGTTGTACGCAACATTCTGGCGGTCCTCCCGGCGCATGAAACTACTGCTATTAGCGGTTCATAACGTATTACAGGCAGTTTATATCTAGTGTATGAAGGGCGGTCCGCTCTGGCCTACTGGGACTTTTCAAAAACAGTCCGTGGGGACCGCTGTGGCGCTCAACGTGTTAAATAAATTTTTGTTATATTAAAACTGTAAGAACTTATTTATTTTACAAACCCTAGTATTTGTCCTTTCTCCGGTCTAACAAGAATCCATTCAAATTATATGTTAATTCTCCTTTGAATAATGGAGGATTATAGTTTGTATACACGAAATACTTACGTATTGTCGTCGTAGTTGATTTAGTTGATGTTGCACTGATTAGTATTAGATTTATATTATTAACAAACGTTTTGATTGTAATTATCGGTTGGGTTCGAGACGGTCTGATCACCGCCACTAGACATTCATTTGTGTGCAGGTTTGGCATAATAATTTCCATAGCTAGGCGTACGTTGGTTCGTGATTAGGGCAACTTTGTCAGGTTTTATAGATACCACGTGTGTATGAGCGCTTTAAGCTTTGTTTCCACCTCTTAACATAGTCTTCATTTTTAGTTTTTCGACATAACCTTGATAGTTGAATATCATGAATTGTTAACAGGTTTTTGGTCTAGTGAATTTTCTAATACCATACCACCGTGTGGTGTTGCCATTATAAATTGGGATTCTTAATTTTTCGTTAAAAACATGGCTTTGCATGGCTATATATCCATTACTAAACGATAAAAAACTTACTCCTTCTGATATTATATACATGAATAGTTCTAGAACATCATACTAGTTTTTCAAATGAAACTGCAAAATTTTAGAGGTACACAAACCAAATATGTGCGATTCTGAGTGATGATCGCCATAAGCCCCGTGTATAAGAACTCAACTTTACAAGCGAATATATTTGTTCACAGACGATGAATGTGTTTCATATTTTAACAGGATGCGTATGATTATCCAATGTTTACGTGCGCCAAATTTCATACAGATCTGCAAAAAAAATTTTCACACAAGTACTACCTTAAATATAACAATATGATAAGTGCATCAAACGGTCGCGCATGGTTCAAAAGGTGAATAACATGACGTCTTAAAGACGCAATTTAATCAATTTTTGCATACGATTGTTTTCTAGAAATACTGTTTATCACCTTTGAAATATTAAATGTTTTTCCATTGTCTAGCTCCTGGACTCCTATTCCATAACTTTACATCGGTATTCGGTGATATTTTTATGACGTCATATCACCTTTCACCAGTGATGGGCTGAAGAGGATATTTGTAGTAACTTTTGCTTGGTTATGTTTATTTATAAACACAAATAGCGACTTTGACACATGTGAATTTGCGAAAATGGAGGTTAAACGTGCGGAGAAGGTTACTGTCAAGCAGGAAAATGTATTAATGAATTAATTTTGCTAGGATAAAATTGTTGGGGCCAGAGGGAAGAATAATTAGTGGCAGATCAGCCTCTTACGTAAGGGTTCTACTGTTCTCAACTGACCGTACAAGAAAGCCATTTCTAACAAAATACAAATTTAAGACGATTGCATCTCGCGGCAGAAACATCATATATTTAATTTAAAATGATAATTCAAAGTTAACTTGTTAATTTATGATGTTGTTCAACACTCCAAATATTTTTAGTTTAATGCATAATTAGCATCATTACTTTTTAAATATCTAATATTTTTTACAAAGATATATTTTAAAATAATACATTTTACAAATGAAGTTTATATGAACACCTCAATAATCCAAAACAATTAACAATAAATCACTTTAAACAAAATAAATTGTACAACTATCATAAATACAATTTGTCAGCGTCTGCTCGAAACTCAAACGTCAAAATATCACCGGTGATATAAATATAACACCACACTTCTAAGAGGTGAAATGTCTCTCACCAAGTGTGACGTCATATAGCTTGTTTGGCAGTTAGTCCGAGAGATGGAAGTCTGAAATATATCACCTAGTGACGTGTATCACCGGTGATTACAGTTATAGAATAGGGGTCCAGATGTCAAATGTTGAAATTTAGACTCAACAAGATATTTATGCTAAAATATAACGTCACAGTGAATTCACCGTTTAATATTATCCAATTATTTAAGGTAAGGTAAGATGACTAGGTTTGCGAGTTGTTGTTGGATACCGGATTGGAGTGCTAAACCAATTTATATACACAAGTATCCAATATATATTATTTATTAAAATCAGGCGACGTATTTGTGTTGCGCAAGTAATGTTCTTGTTTTATTTTTATTCTTTACAAAAATTGCAATCTGGTAATACCAGTAAGACTAAGAACAGTAAGACTCAGAACTAAGATTAAGAACCCTAAGACTCAGAACTAAGAATTTAGAACTATGAACACTTAATTAACTAAAACTAACATATATATACAGTAAAACCATCAGATTACGGACAGATTATGGTAGGGGAAGAAGGTTAGTGTCCGCAATTTGGACTATGGATGGTTCAAGATAACAAGGGATGTGGGAAAGAAGAGACCTTGGAAATGGACTTTAGGAGATGCTGAATTTATCTTATTAACTAAATATTGGATTTCTTAATGATAAATAAAATATACAATTAATAATAACAACTTATAATAAAACTAACAAATAATTGGGTCGGGGTACATGACATTGTGCTCCGAACAAAGGTGTCAAAAACTAAAAGTCAGCCAAAACTAAAAGGCGATAAAAACTAAAAGATGACAAAAACTAAAAGACGACTTTTATAAATAAATAAGTTATAATATTAAGAACGCTCTAAATTTGGACACCTTTTAATGTTTAATTTTACAACATTTCAAGTTCATGAAATGAAATGAAATTAAAATTTAAAGCCAAAGGTTCAAATACAAGTGGCGCTCTTCTTAGATTTCTTAACTCTACAATTGTGTACTACTGCGCCGAGCAATTTTCGACGTCTTGTGTAAAGTAAATAAAGATGGCACTACTCTAGCTCATTTTGATTTCATACAAAGGTTATTAGACAATTTTATATTGATACTAATATTACCTACCTACTTTGGCATTATTATAATTTGTTAAATTATCTGTTTTGTTTAGTTTTAGTTAATTTATGGTTATTGGTTTTAGAAAATATCAAGTATCGTGAGAATGATATGTTTGGGGTTGTGTTTGTGTTTCTAAAGTAATAAATTATGGTCAAGTGTGTCTGGGTTTGTCTGAGTGACGCCGAATGTGAGAACATATTGGAATAGGTGAGGGATGAAGAGACGTGTGTAAATGGTTAAGGGTGCATGGTGACTTTGTAGATAGTTTTGAGGATAGTGTGTATCCGGCGATAGACGAGATAGGTTGAAAGTAATTATCTTTGTAAATCTTTATTAAATAAAACTGATGTTCATATTCCCTGTACTTCGTCTATGATTTTATCCTGACAAATACATGAATAGAGAAGTGCAGAAGGAGCAGCATTAATCACAGAAAAATTATATCATTTATAGACAATTATCAGAAGAGGATAGATTGTTTTATATTAGGATTGCGACATATGTAAATATATAAATATTATAACCTCTTGGGTTATGTAATTAATTTACTATTGTTAAGGTACATTATATTCTTTTCATTAGAGTACTCTTATGATATTTAAAATAAAATAAATATAAATATATCATCACGCCTTTTACCCATTACTGGGCGTGGCACTCTGCCGAAGCAGATCTCGGTAAGTGATATATTTATGCGCGTGAAGTGCGGTTACCAACCGTCAAATCACGGCCCTCAAAGATGTTAGTGATGGGAGAGCCACAGGGGTAATTTTAAATTGGTGAAAATGTTTTGTCGGCTATGGGGATCGCACCATGGTTCTTAGGATCCACACGCCGACTTGATACCACTGAGCCATTACCCCAATCTTATGATATTTAAGTATTTGTAGCGTTTAATTACTTTATCCTCATCATAAAACTATTACACTGTAAAATCTACTAGCTCTACTGTATACATCCATTTACTCTTAAACTCGTCTCTACCATTCGCACTGTCATACTGCTCGCGTTACACTGACGACACTCCTTACACAGCTTGCCTACTACGCGACACTCTGCACTACTACGCAACACTAACGGACGCGCACTAACTCGCACAATAGCTGCAGGACCACCAGCGTCGCCGCGACAGGACCGTACTTCATTTTATGCTACATATTATTATTAATATTATTTAAACATTACCATGTCCGATAGAAAAATTAAATGATTATCTGGTGCAGAATACATAAACACAGAAAAAAATTGAAACTGAATTAATAAAGCATTGTAAGGACCTGCATATTAAATTAACCGATAGTCAAACTGGAGAATCTAATATAGAAATAAAAATTGTGGGAATTAACCTAAAAAAAGGAATACTCCTGAAGAAAATTCATTAAAATAGGTTTTCCCAATCTGTGTATTGTTGTACGCATGTATATAATATTGGCCGTCTGTGTTGTCGATGGGGAAAGAACATTTTCAAAGTTAAAATTAATTTAAAATAATTTTAAATCAGCAATGATAAATCAACGTTTAAATAATTCAGCAATCGATTGAGCATAAGTTAGCTAGTGAATTAAACATACGAGTACAAAATCAATCAAAAACTTCGCATTAGAAAAAGTTCGAAAATTGTATCTTATGTAATGATAATAAATATAATATAAAAAACATATTTATTTTATTCAGATTTTATTCTCGTGAAATACTACTATTATATAATAACAATATTAAAATACATTTTATGCAGTGAAGATTTGAATTTGTTGTACTATATTATTATAAATAATAATGTAATCTTTCATTCGGATTTTATTAACCTTTGCAATTAAACATTAACATAAGCTACGCACCTACTATTATTTTTTAAATTATTATAATTAAGGGGCGACCATGTTTCTATTGCACAAAGGCAGCTAATTGTTCTATTTATTGAAAAACAAATGTGTTTTATAATATATAACATGTGTGAGTTTGAAAAAGATTTAATACATTTTAATTTTTTATCCACAACTCATATATTATAAAGACATAATTATACTGATTTCAGATGTATTATATGGCTCATAAAACACTAGTGTTTTATATTCTATAAAACACTGTAAACAACTTGTTACTTAGCAACCACTTCATGATCTACCGTATTTTGTGAAACTATATACTGGGTGTCCCATTTTAATCCGCCAGTAGCGATAATTCTGAAACATTGCATTGAATCAAAAAGTGTTCCAAATGAAAAGTTAATGGTTCTGAGGGGGACATCTGATGCCGTAGACTTTGCCCCCCCAGCCCCTCAAGGGGGGCGGGAACAGGGAGCAACTTTAAAATCTTAAATGGAAACCCCTATTTTTTATTGCAGATTCTGATAGAGGGTTAAAAAGTATGTAAGTTTTATCCGAAACATTTTTTTTATTGGTCGAGAGATGGCGCTGCAAATGTAAAAGTTAGGTTTTTTTTTAATTAAATTGCGAAAATCGTAACTTAATTAACTGTTATTATTACTTAAGACTTACTCACAACCTTACAAGGTTGTTTTTTTCTCAGCCTGCCCAAATACTACCCCCCCCCCTACAAAGACGTAAAGTACTCAAAAAAAGCGATTGAGTACTTCTTTTTCAAATTAAATAATGGTAAAATAATTCAAAAAAGAATGTCATTTTTTTTCAAACAGTGTTTGACCGGGCCCCCCACATAGCCCCACCCCCCACTGGGGCTGGTGGCAACTTTAGAATCTTAAATGGAAACCCCTATTTTGTACCTCAGACTCGGATAGAGTTTTAAAATGTAGGGCAATTTTAGTCGGGGGGGGGCCGGTCAATAAAAAAAATGTTTCGGATAAAACTTACATACTTTTTAACCCTCTATCAAAATCTGCAATAAAAAATAGGGATTTCCATTTAAGATTTTAAAGTTGCCCCCTGTTCCCGCCCCCCTTGAGGGGCTGGGGGGGCAAAGTCTACGGCATCAGATGTCCCCCTCAGAACCATTAACTTTTCATTTGGAACACTTTTTGATTCAATGCAATGTTTCAGAATTATCGCTACTGGCGGATTAAAATGGGACAGCCAGTATAACTGAATCAACGTTAAACGTTACGACCAATCTTCTTCCATACATATAATTATGAATTGTGGATAAAATTTTGTATTACACTTGTGTTTTATTCGCATATAAAACACTTGTATAATAAATAACTATTAATTTTGTGAAGCTATGCTATTGCCATCTAGGTAACTTATGTACTAATAACATTTCTTCCATTTCAATTCTTGATTTATTCCGTGTAAACTTTTCTCAGTACAGCAAAATACGAGTAGGCGGTTCGCAACAGCTGCAAAACAAACAAAAATGTAAGCAACTGTCAAACAAAAATTAATTACTGGGCTTTCATTTACTTTGGCTGGTTGTTCCAAACAAGAATTTTATATAAACACTGAACAGTTAATTTACGCGTACAAGTGATGGAAGTGTGGGGGTAAGTTGTCATTTGCAGGAAAGGCAAAACAAATATTGCTTTATTTTATTATATGGCAACTTTCTAGTGTTTGTATCAAGTGTGAAATTGTACAAAAATTTTAAAAATGCCGTTTGATGATAAATTATTTGAAATTACAACAATTTTGAAAAACATTTTCTATTTCGGTGTTCTTAAGCTACATTCACAAATCAAAATTAGTTTTTGTTTTATGTTTTCCATTTTTGTTTTAATAACCTTGTAGACATGTTATCTTATGCAGCCATCCACAAATCAGTATTTAGTTTTGGTTTTAACACAAAAGTTTGCAAACTCCAAACTTATGTTTTAGTTTTACGTTTATACTTAGGAATAGACCAATAGGACGAAGCGTAGAATGATGTAGTGATATATACGTGTCTCTTTCTATCATCCTTCGCATTGACGATAACCTAAGTTTGTTTTTATTCAAGTGTCAAAATGAATGAAAATAAAAACAAGATTTTAATGTCTTATTATGATAATATTTACCTTGACCTTCCAAAAAATACGAAAGTAATCAAACAACATATGACAGCTTGTGTAACCTAGAACATTTGACAGTTGCATTTACTGTATTATCGATTATCTAAGTATAGCCGATCTTCTAAAATTTATTATAGATGTCACTACTAACTAAAATCGACAAAAGCAAAACTATTTGTGAATGTCACCTAAAAACACACTAAAACATAAAGCATAAAACAAAAATTAATTTCGATTTGCGAATGTAGCTTTACAGCTCTATAAACGCACTGTAAACACGTCGTCAAGGAGATCTATAAACGCACTATTTTTGGGGTTTTTTATTTTGTAGGAGTGGTATGAATGCTTTTAAATCTGACAGATGAATGATATATAAACTCAAAATTGTAAATTGTCGGTGTCAAAATATTACTCAAATAATATGCTATAATCATACAAAATTCACAGCATTCACAATACAGGAAAAAAATTTTTTTTTATTGTTTTTGTTATGCGAAGCTCTGCCAACACATTTTGACAAGTCGCAGTTTGTTTTTTTTTTAATCTAATGATTTATAAAATTACCTCAGTAGAAAAAATAGTATAAAGAACACGTTCTATAGGACCTGTTACCGCATTTGTCCTTTGTAAAACTTGGACCCGTGCGTTAACAGATTAGTTCTTTAATATACTATAATAAAGTTGATCAAAACTAATAAATTGGACCCAACCAATAATTATTATCACTTGTAATAAATGGAATATAAATAAATATATCATCACGCCTTCTACCCAATACTGAGTGTGGCACTCTGCCGAAGCAGATCTCGGTAAGTGATATATTTTGCGCGTGAAGTGCGGTTACCAATCGTCAAATCACGGCCCCCAAAGATGTTAGTGGTAGAGGAGCCACAGGGGTAGCTTTTGAAATTATGAAAATTGTTTGTCGCCTGTAGTAATCGAACCAGGGTTCTTAGGATCCACAGGCCGACTTCATACCACTGAGCTAGCCACCCCATATATAAAGAGAAGAATTGGTATACCGCCAGGATTTAAACCTAAGACCTTATGAACTCCGGTCATTTTCTTTAACCACTAATCCACGGTCACCCTGGATGCAAATCTGATTGTATTCCAATTTTTCTCTCTATTTTTGTTATGTGTCAGAGGTAGCCTCAATCCTGTGGCTCTTTCATTACCTGAGACACGAAAGTTGTCTGCAGTGACACTGTTATTTACATATAATACAATCAAATTTGAATCCAGGGTGGTCGTGGCTTAGTGGTGAGAGCATATAACCGGAGTTCATAAAGTCTAAGGTTGTAATCCTGGCGGTATACCAATTTTTCTCCTTATAATTTAATTTAATCAATTACTAAGTATTTACTTACAAAATAATAATTAAATGGGATACGATAACTCAAATAATACTAATGTTTAACTTTTTTTTATTTCTCGTGGCATTTAGAAACTAACTAAAAATTATTAATTTCATTTTGGCTATTTGTATCCAAAGAGAGCATTTAATCAATAATGAGTTCATTACTTCAATTTTTTAATTATTCACGAGTAACTATAAATTTAAATAATCCGTTATATAGTTTTTGTTTTTTTTTATACAGACGATATTTGTTTATATAATAATAATATTAGTAATAATATTTCTTTGTTGACTTTTCTTACTGTCAACGGCGAGGTTATCATTAACTTTTAATTATAACCCATAACGTATTTTTCATTGTTAAAATATTTATTTTATATTTTCAGTAAATTTAAATGTTTTCAAAACATTAAAGCTACATTCACAAATCGAAATTAGTTTTTGTTTTATGCTTTATGTTTTAGTGTGTTTTTAGGTGTCATTCACAAATAGTTTTGCTTTTGTCGATTTTAGTTAGTAGTGACATCTATCATAAATTTTAGATCAGTAATACAGTAAATGTAACTATCAGATGTGTCAGAAGTTACACGTGCTGTCATATGTTGTTTGTTTACTTTCGTATTTTTTGGAAGAGCAAGGTAAATATTATCATAATAAGAAAGTAGGTATTAATTTATTTTCTTTCATTTTGATACTCGAATAAAAACAAACTTAGGTTATCGTCAATGCGAAGGATGATAGAAAGAGACAAGTATATATCACTACATCATTCTACTCTTCGTCCTATTGGTCTATTCCTAAGTATAAAACGTAAAGCAAAAACAAAAGTTTGGAGTTTGCAAACTTTTGTGTTAAAACCAAAACTAAATACTGATTTGTGAATGGCTGCATAAGGTAACATGTCTACAAGGTTATTAAAACAAAAACTAATTTTGATTTGTGAATGTAGCTTAATGCTAATGATACATTTAAATATAGCGCTATTTTTGCCTCTTTCGCAAACCTCCGCCGTCACAAGGTGTGTTTCTTTGGATTGTGATTGTGATTTTCTAAATCATGATTCCTTTGATCGTGATTGCGTTGAATTATGATTAAATATGATACTGAAGAAAATATCAAACAGGAATAATGATTCAAATCCAACCCGATCGACGCGATCCTATAGTATGAACGTTAAAATAACTGCAAATGTCAAATACACAAACTAACCTATTTTAAAATTCCATAAATGACTGTCCATGTGAGCCATTTAAAAATGGATCATAATTGTGCTGAAGTAGAAAAAATGTTCTTGGTGAGAATTGTGAAATATATATATTTACTTTCCCTTAATTCCACAAATAGAGCACATAAATTTATCATCAGGCGCCATTTTTAAACCTTCGATGTGAATCAGTCAACATGAATGTAAAAGTATGATTCAGAAGGGTAGGGGGATTGTCGTTTCGTGATCACAAAATGAAAGAGTAGGGATAACGAATAACGAACGAAGAAACATGATTCTTCATGATCATGTTAAGTTTGATCACTTTGATTACGAATCACAGTCCAAAGAAACACGCCTACAGATATCAATGCAAGCTACAAGCAAGTTAGCAAGTGTTTATATAAAAGTCTTGGTTCTAAACAGAGAAATAGAGTAGTGGGAGAAGACTCTTGGACGAGTGCGCATCCAATTTTCAAGGATCGCTATGGGTTCGGCCATTTTTAAGGTTGTCATGTCAAAAGTGAACATCTCGAGAAACATTAGATATTGGCCGTATTTGTTTGGGAAATTTTGATCCAACCCTGAACTGACCTAGAACTAACTCGTGTTACTTCCAAATAAATGATGCATCTCAAGTGTCACTTGTAAATATTAGCGGTAAATTTAAAATCTGAATGCATGTTCGAAGCGACATCTGCTTAGTTTTGTTTGTGTGTTAAATTGCGCTTTTAATTGGATGTTTTGAGTCATCTTTATATTTTTATATGTAGTCAAAAAGCAAATAACGTCAGGGTCTGTTTTTTTTTATAATTTTGTCATCAGCACTATCAAAATAATGAATTTCGGAGTCGTAATAATGTGTCGTAATATTATCCTCTGTGACTTATATTGCAAGAAGCACATAATGCATATTGCTCTTCCATCATCTGCATAAATAATAGTTTAGTACTAGCGGTCAGCCTGGCTTCGCCAGGCCTTCACGCTAAGCTCCGCGGACACTGAAGTAGAATTCACTTTTGTAAGACAATTGACACTATATAAATCAAATTATTTCCGAAGTAAAAGTTTTCAATTTTGCATGTCTGTCCTTTGAAATACATTTAATTGATCCAAGCACGATAAGTTACGAAGCTCTGGCACTACAAAATTGACAATAAAAAAAAGGCCCATTCAGCACACGAACTCTTTAAGTGACCTTTCATTTGATACCAAACACGATAGGTTTTGATACATTTTTACTAAAACAAATGCCGATCGAATAATATTTAGTTTTCTACGCGAGCTCTTCAATAGACCTTTCATTTGATACCAAACACGATAGGTTTTGATACATTTTTACTACAACAATTGCCGATCGAATAATATTTAACTTTCTACGCGAGCCCTTCAATAGACCTTTCATTTGATACCAAACACGATAGGTTTTGATGCATTTTTACTAAAATAATTGCCGATCGAATAATATTTAATTTTCTACGCGAGCCCTTTTATAGACTTTTCATTTGATACGAAACACGATAGGTTTTGATGCATTTTTACTAAAACAATTGCCGATTGAATAATATTTCATTTTCTACGCGAACCCTTCTATAGACCTTTCATTTGATACCAAACACGATAGGTTTTGATGCACTTTTACTAAAACAATTTCCGATCGGATAATATTTAATTTTGTACGCGAGCTCTTCAAAAGACGTTTCATTTGATACCAAACACGATAAGTTTTGATGCACTCTTATTAAAACAATTGCCGATCGAATAATATTTAATTTTGCATGCGAGCCCTTCAAAAGACTTTTCATTTGATACCAAACACGATAGGTTTTGATGCATTTTTACTAAAACAATTGCCGATCGAATAATATTTAATTTTCTACGCGAGCCCTTCAATAGACCTTTCATTTGATACCAAACACGATAGGTTTTGATGCATTTTACTAAAACAATTGCCGATCGAATAATATTAAATTTTGTACGCGACCCCTTCAATAGTCCTGTAATTTGATATCAAACACGATAGGTTTCGATCTATTTTTACTAAAATAATTGCCGATCGAATAATATTAAATTTTGTACGCGAGCCCTTCAAAAGACCTTTCGTTTGATACCAAACACGATATGTTTTGAAGCACTTTAACTAAAACAGTTGCCTATCGAAAAAAATTGAATTCTGCATGCGAGTCCTTCAAAGGACCTTTTATTTGATACCAAACACGATAGGTTTTGAAGCACTTTCACTAAAACAATTACTGATTGAAAAAAATCTTATTTCTACATGCGTGACCTTCTAAGCTTTCGTATTATGCCATATACGATAAATTTCGAATTTTGATAATAAATTTGAATAAATAATAATAAAATTGTATTTAATGTACATTGCCGTGAACAATATTTGCTTAGTTTTACTATATATTTTTACCAAGGATAATTTTGGTTTGGTTTACCTGTATACTTTATATAACTTGTCAATTTGACGTATAAACCAACTTCACAGTGAACTGTCAAAAATTTACTTCTTAAATATACATATTTGAAATGTGTAATTATAATAAAAACGTCCCCTCATTTCCCCAATATGTGTAAAATATTTCAAAACTACTCACAGATATTTCATATTTACGTAATTTATAATTAAAAATGCGACATGTCCAATGACAAACGTCAAAGTGACGTTTGATCTTCTTCTTAAAAATTTCAAAGCCTCCACACTCTTAGTTGATTTTGCCCCAAAAACGCATGTTTTTTCAAGTTTTCTCGCACATCATGTGTACGAAAAATCTAAGACTAACAAAAGGCACCCCCCATGATTGACCTCTATCAAATAAAAAAAGTTTCAAATTAATCGGACAAACCGTCTAGGCTGTAGAGGTGAGCAATTGACAGTGGTGAATCTATACAAATATACAAATATATATACCTCTTACTCTTTTAGTATATGGACTAGCGGTCAGCCTGGCTTCGCCAGGCCTTCACGCTAAGCTCCGCGGACACTGAAGTAGAATTCACTTTTGTAAGACAATTGACACTATATAAATCAAATTATTTCCGAAGTAAAAGTTTTCAATTTTGCATGTCTGTCCTTTGAAATACATTTAATTGATCCAAGCACGATAAGTTACGAAGCTCTGGCACTACAAAATTGACAATAAAAAAAAGGCCCATTCAGCACACGAACTCTTTAAGTGACCTTTCATTTGATACCAAACACGATAGGTTTTGATGCATTTTTACTAAAACAATTGCCGATCGAATAATATTTAGTTTTCTACGCGAGCTCTTCAATAGACCTTTCATTTGATACCAAACACGATAGGTTTTGATATATTTTTACTAAAACAATTGCCGATCGAATAATATTTAACTTTCTACGCGAGCCCTTCAATAGACCTTTCATTTGATACAAAACACGATAGGTTTTGATGCATTTTTACTAAAACAATTGCCGATCGAATAATATTTCATTTTCTACGCGAGCCGTTTTATAGACCTTTCATTTGATACGAAACACGATAGGTTTTGATGCATTTTTACTAAAACAATTGCCGATTGAATATTTCATTTTCTACGCGAACCCTTCTATAGGCCTTTCATTTGATACCAAACACGATAGGTTTTTATGCACTTTTACTAAAACAATTTCCGATCAAATAATATTTAACTTTCTACGCTAGCCCTTCAATAGACCTTTCATTTGATACCAAACACGATAGTTTTTGATACATTTTTACTAAAACAATTTCCGATCGAATAATATTTAACTTTCTACGCTAGCCCTTCAATAGACCTTTCATTTGATACCAAACACGATAGTTTTTGATACATTTTTGCTAAAACAATTGCCGATCGAATAATATTTCATTTTCTACGCAAGCCCTTTTATAGACCTTTCATTTGATACGAAACACTATAGGTTTTGATGCATTTTTACTAAAACAATTGCCGATCGAATAATATTTAACTTTCTACGCGAGCCCTTCAATAGACCTTTCATTTGATACCAAACACGATAGGTTTTGATGCATTTTTACTAAAACAATTGCCGATCGAATAATATTTAACTTTCTACGCGAGCCCTTCAATAGACCTTTCATTTGATACCAGACACGATAGGTTTTGATGCATTTTTACTAGAACAATTGCCGATCGAATAATATTCAATTTTGTACGCGAGCCCTTCTATAGACCTTTCATTTGATACCAAACACGATAGGTTTTGATGCATTTTTACTAAAACAATTGCCGATCGAATAATATTTAATTTTCTATGCGAGCCCTTCAATAGACCTTTCATTTGATACCAGACACGATAGGTTTTGATGCATTTTTACTAGAACAATTGCCGATCGAATAATATTCAATTTTGTACGCGAGCCCTTCTATAGACCTTTCATTTGATACTAAACACGATATGTTTTGTTGCATTTTTACTAAAACATTTGCCGATCGAATAATATTTAATTTTCTACGCGAGCCCTTCAATAGACCTTTCATTTGATACCAAACACGATAGGTTTTGATACATTGTTATTAAAACAATTGCCGATCGAATAATATTTAATTTTGTACGCGAGCCCTTTAAAAGATCTTTCATTTGATACCAAACACGATAGGTTTTGATTTACTCTTACTAAAACAATTGCCGATCGGATAATATTTAATTTTGTACGCGAGCTCTTCAAAAGACCTTTCATTTGATACCAAACACGGTAAGGTTTGATGCACTCTTACTAAAACAATTGCCGATCGAATAATATTTAATTTTGCATGCGAGCCCTTCAAAAGGCCTTTCATTTGATACCAAACACGATAGGTTTTGATGTATTTTTACTAAAACAATTGCCGATCGAATAATATTTAATTTTCTACGCGAGCGCTTCAATAGACCTTTCATTTGATACCAAACACGGTAGGTTTTGAAGCACTTTAACTAAAACAATTACTGATTGAAAAAATCTCATTTCTACATGTGTGACCTTCAAAACTTTGGTATTATACCATATACGATAAATTTAGAATTTAGAATGTTGATAATAAATTTAAATAAATAATAATAAAATTGTATTTAATGTACATTGCCGTGAACAATATTTGCGTAGTTTTACTATATATTTTTACCGAGGACAATTTTGTTTTGGTTTACCTGTATACTTTATATAACTTGTCAATTTGACGTTTAAACCAACTTCAGAGTGAACTGTAAAAAATTTGCTTTTTAAATACACATATTTGAAATGTGTAATTATAATAAAAACGTCCCCTCATTTCCCCAATATGTGTAAAATATTTCAAAACTACTCACAGATATTTCATATTTACGTAATTTATAATTAAAAATGCGACATGTCCACTGACAAATGTCAATTCTCAAATCTATGAATTTCAAAACCTGGATCTTGTATGTGAGAGGTAATATTGTTTCTAAATTATAGATTTGTCAAATTGAAGTTTTGTGTTAAAAAACTTTTATATAAACATGAAATCAATTGAAAACAGTTCAAAACATATATCCTCAATCCTAGAATATCTTAATATATTTACAAAATTGCTCTAACTTGTCTCGAAATTAATATAATTGTGTTAAAAAGTTTCATGCGTAACGTCAATGAATTTTTCTGCTTGCGGTCAAATCGTCCGTAGATGTTCTTCTTACAAAATGCAAAGCCACCACAATCTTAGTTAAAAATGTGTGTTTTTTCAAGTTTTCTCGCACATCATGTGCACAAAAAATCTAATACTAACAAAAGGCACCCCTCATGATTGACCTCTATCAAATAAAAAAAGTTTCAAATTAATCGGACAAACCGTCTAGGCTGTAGAGGTGAGCAATTGACGTGATGAATCCAAACAAATATACTTACCTCTTACTCTAATAGTAGTTGAACTAGCGGTTGGCCTGGCTTCGCCAGGCCTTCACGCTAAGCTCCGCGGACACTGAAATAGGATTCACTTCTGTAAGACAATTGACACTATATAAATCAAATTATTTCCGAAGTAAAAGTTTTCAATTCTGCACGTCTATTTTTTAAAATACATTTAATTGATACCAAGCATGATAGGTTACGAAGTTCTGGCACTACAAAATTGACAATAAAAAAAAATCCAATTTAGCACACGAACTCTCTAAAGCCCCTGGCACATATAGCGTCAAGACTCCGAGTCTGCTACAAACTGCTGAAAAACTGAGAGTCACGTCCAAAACGGGTGTCACATATAGAGTCGGTGTTTCTGACAGTCAGAAATAAATATTTGTTAATTTTAACGTGTTATTTGTTAATTTGTATTATTTAAAATATTTATCGACTATTAAGAAATATAAAAACTATAAACTACGAAATATAAAAGAAAAAAATTAAATTAAATAAAAATTACATGAACTATAAATGAAATATAAAAACTTAAATATATTATTTAAAATGTTTGTCGATTATTAAGAAATATAAAAACTATAAATTAGGATATATAAAACAAAAAAATAAATTTAAAAAAATGACTTGAATTATAAATGAAATATGAAAACTTAAAAGTTTCTAACTATGTATAAAGTAAATGAATTTAACTATAAAAATGTACAAAAATCAAACAAAAACATAAACAATAATAATTCATACGTCAAACAACAAAGGAAGATATGGAAAAAACCAGCATCATAATGAAGTTGGTTTTCGGCAGTCGTGACTGCTGAAAATAGAGGCGTTTCTATTTTTGGCAGTCAAAACTCCGAGTCTGGTAGACTCGGAGTTTTGACGCTATATGTGCCAGGGGCTTAAGCGACCTTTCATTTGATACCAAACACGATAGGTTTTGATGCATTTTTACTAAAACAATTGCCGATCGAACAATATTTAATTTTCTACGCGAGCCCTTCTATAGACCTTTCATTTGATACCGAACACGATAGGTTTTGATGCATTTTTACTAAAACAATTGCGGTAAAAAAAAGTCCAATTCAGCACACGAACTCTTTAAGCGACCTTTCATTTGATACCAAACACGATAGGTTTTGATGCATTTTTACTAAAACAATTGCCGATCGAATAATATTTAATTTTCTACGCGAGCCCTTCAATAGACCTTTCATTTGATACCAAACACGATAGATTTTGATGCATTTTTACTAAAACAATTGCCAATCGAATAATATTTAATTTTCTACGCGAGCCCTTCAAAAGACCTTTCATTTGATACCAAACACGATATATTTTGAAGCACTCTTACTAAAACAATTGCCGATTGAATAATATGTAATTTTGTACGCGAGCCCTTCAAAAGATCTTTCATTTGATGCTAAACACGATATGTTTTGAATCACTTTAACTAAAACAATTGCCCATTGGAAAAAATTGAATTCTGTATGCGAGCCCTTCAAAGGACCTTTTATTTGATACCAAACACGACAGGTTTTGAAGCACTTTCACTAAAACGTTTACTGATTGAAAAAATCTCATTTCTACATGCGTGACCTTCAAAACTTTCGTATTATACCATATACGATAAATTTCGAATTTTGATAATAAATTTAAATAAATAATAATAAAATTGTATTTAATGTACATTGCCGTGAACAATATTTGCTTAGTTTTACTATATATTTTTACCGAGGACAATTTTGGTTTGGTTTACCTGTATACTTTATATAACTTGTCAATTTGACGTTTAAACCAACTTCACAGTGAACTGTCAAAAATTTACTTTTTAAATATACATATTTGAAATTTGTAATTATAATAAAAACGTCCCCTCCGTCCCCCAATGTTCGTAAAATATTTCAAAACTATTCTAAAACATTTCATATTTAAATAATTTATAATTAAAAATGCGACATGTTCACTGAAAACGTCAAAGTGACGTTAGATCTTCTTCTTAAAAATTTCAAAGCCACCACACTCTTAGTTGATTTTGCCCCAAAAACGCAGGTTTTTTCAAGTTTTCTCGCACATCATGCGTAATAAAATTATGAATTTATAAAAAGGGCACATTCCAAGTTGGCCTCTATCAAATAAAAAAAGTTTCAAATTAATCGGACAAACCGTCTAGGCTGTAGAGGTGAGCAATTGACCGTGTTGAATCTATACAAATATACAAACATATATACCTCTTACGCTTTTAGTATATGGACTAGCGGTCAGCCTGGCTTCGCCAGGCCTTCACGCTATGCTCCGCGGACACTGAAATAGGATTCACTTTTGTAAGACAGTTAACACTATATAAATCAAATTATTTCCGAAGTAAAACCTTCAATAGATCATTCATTTGATACCAAACACGATAGGTTTTTATGCACTTTTACTGAAACAATTGCCGATCTAATATTATTCAATTTTGTACGCGAGCCCTTCAAAATACCTTTTATTTGATACCAAACACGATAGGTTTTGATGCATTTTTACTAAAACAATTGCCGATCGAATAATATTAAATTTTGTATGTGAGCCCTTCAATAGACCTTTCAGTTGATACCAAACACGATAGGTTTTGATGCATTTTTAGTAAAACAATTACCGATTGAATAATATTCAATTTTGTATGCGAGCCCTTCAATAGACCTTTCATTTGATACCAAACACGATAGGTTTTGATGCACTCTTACTAAAACAATTGCCGGTCGACTAATATTTAATTTTGTACGCGAGCCCTTCAATAGACTTTTCGTTTAATACCAAACACGATAGGTTTTGATGCACTCTTACTAAAACAATTGCCGATCGAATAATATTTAATTTTGTATGCGAGGCCTTCAATAGACCTTTCATTTGATACCAAACACGATAGGGTTTGATGCACTCTTACTAAAACAATTGCCGTTCGAATAATATTTAATTTTGTACGCGAGCCCTTCAATAGACTTTTCGTTTGATACCAAACACGAAAGGTTTTGATGCATTTTTACTAAAACAATTGCCGATCGAATAATATTAAATTTTGTATGTGAGCCCTTCAATAGACCTTTCATTTGATACCAAACACGATAGGTTTTGATGCATTTTTAGTAAAACAATTACCGATTGAATAATATTCAATTTTGTATGCGAGCCCTTCAATAGACCTTTCATTTGATACCAAACAGGATAGGTTTTGATGCACTCTTACTAAAACAATTGCCGATCGATTAATATTTAATTTTGTACGCGAGCCCTTCAATAGACTTTTCGTTTGATACCAAACACGATAGGTTTTGATGCACTCTTACTAAAACAATTGCCGATCGAATAATATTTAATTTTGTATGCGAGGCCTTCAATAGACCTTTCATTTGATACCAAACACGATAGGTTTTGATGCACTCTTACTAAAACAATTGCCGATCGAATAATATTTAATTTTGTACGCGAGCCCTTCAATAGACTTTTCGTTTGATACCAAACACGATAGGTTTTGATGAATTTTTACTAAAACAATTGCCGATCGAATAATATTTAATTTTCTACGCGAGCTCTTCAATAGACCTTTCATTTGATACCAAACACGATAGGTTTTGATGCACTCTTACTAAAACAATTGCCGATCGAATAATATTTAATTTTGTACGCGAGCCCTTCAATAGACCTTTCATTTGATACCAAACACGATAGGTTTTGATGCGTTTTTACTAAAACAATTGCCGATCGAATAATATTTTTTTTGTACGCGAGCCCTTCAACAGACTTTTCATTTGATACCAAACACGATAGGTTTTGATGCGTTTTTACTAAAACAATTGCCGATCAAATAATATTTAATTTTGTACGCGAGCCCTTCAACAGACTTTTCATTTGATACCAAACACGATAGGTTTTGAAGCACTTTAAATAAAACATTTGCTGATTGAAAAAAATCTTAATTCTACATGCGTGACCTTCAAAACTTTTATATTATACCAAATACGATAAGTTTTGAAAAACTTTCAATAAAATAAATATCGATAATAAATGTAAATAAATAATAATAAACAATATTTGCTTAGTTTCACTATATATTTTTACCGAGGACAATTTTGGTTTGGTTTACCTGTATACTTTATATAACTTGTCAATTTGACGTTTAAACCAACTTCACAGTGAACTATTAAAAATTTACTTTTTAAATACACATATTTGAAATTTGTAATTATAATAAAAACGTCCCCTCATTTCCCCAATATGTGTAAAATATTTCAAAACTACTCACAGATATTTCATATTTACGTAATTTATAATTAAAAATGCGACATGTCCACTGACAAACGTCAAAGTGACGTTTGATCTTCTTCAATAGACCTTTCATTTGATACCAAACACGATAGGTTTTGATGCATTTTTACTAAAACAATTGCCGATCGAATAATATTTAATTTTCTATGCGAGCCCTTCAATAGACCTTTCATTTGATACCAAACACGATAGGTTTTGATGTATTTTTACTAAAACAATTGCCGATCGAATAATATTTAATTTTCTACGCGAGCCCTTCAATAGACCTTTCATTTGATACCAAACACGATAGGTTTTGATATATTTTTACTAAAACAATTGCCGATCGAATAATATTTAATTAAGCACGCGAGCCCTTCAAAAGACCTTTCATTTGATACCAAACACGATAAGTTTTGATGCACTCTTACTAAAACAATTGCCCATCGAAAAAAATTGAATTCTGCATGCGAGCCCTTCAAAGGACCTTTTATTTGATACCAAACACGACAGGTTTTGAAGCACTTTCACTAAAACTATTACTGATTGCAAAAATCTCATTTCTATATGCGTGACCTTCTAAACTTTCGTATTATACCATATACGATAAATTTCGAATTTTAATAATAAATTTAAATAAATAATAATAAAATTGTATTTAATGTACATTGCCGTGAACAATATTTGCTTAGTTTTACTATATATTTTTACCGAGGACAAATTTGGTTTGGTTTAACTGTATACTTTATATAACTTGTCAATTTGACGTTTAAACCAACTTCACAGTGAACTGTCAAAAATTTACTTTTTAAATATACATATTTGAAATTTGTAATTATAATAAAAACGTCCCCTCATTTCCCCAATATGTGTAAAATATTTCAAAACTACTCACAGATATTTCATATTTACGTAATTTATAATTAAAAATGCGACATGTCCACTGACAAACGTCAAAGTGACGTTTGATCTTCTTCTTAAAAATTTCAAAGCCTCCACACTCTTAGTTGATTTTGCCCCAAAAACGCAGGTTTTTTAAAGTTTTCTCGCACATCATGCGTAATAAAATTATGAATTTATAAAAAGGGCACATTCCAAGTTGGCCTCTATCAAATAAAAAAAGTTTCAAATTAATCGGACAAACCGTCTAGGCTGTAGAGGTGAGCAATTGACCGTGTTGAATCTATACAAATATACAAACATATATACCTCTTACGCTTTTAGTATATGGACTAGCGGTCAGCCTGGCTTCGCCAGGCCTTCACGCTATGCTCCGCGGACACTGAAATAGGATTCACTTCTGTAAGACAATTGACACTATATAAATCAAATTATTTCCGAAGTAAAAGTTTTCAATTCTACACGTCTGTCCTTTAAAATATATTTAATTGTTACCAAGCACGATAGGCTACGAAGCTGTGGCACTACAAAATTGATAATAAGAAAATCCAATTCAGCAAACGAACTCTTTAAACGACCTTTCATTTGATACCAAACACGATATGTCTGCACGCAAGACCTTCAATAGATCTTTTATTTGATACCAAACATGATAGGTTTTTATGCACTTTTACTAAAACAATTGCCGATCGAATAATATTCAATTTTGTACGCGAGCCCTTCAAAAGACCTTTTATTTGATACCAAACACGATAGGTTTTGATGCATTTTTACTAAAACAATTTTTGATCGAATAATATTAAATTTTGTATGCGAGCCCTTCAAAACACCTTTCATTTGATACCAAACACGATAGGTTTTGATGCATTTTTAGTAAAACAATTGCCGATTGAATAATATTCAATTTTGTATGCGAGCCCTTCAACAGACCTTTCATTTGATACCAAACATGATAGGTTTTTATGCACTTTTACTAAAACAATTGTCGATCGGATAATATTTAATTTTGTACGCGAGCCCTTCAATAGACCTTTCATATGATACCAAACAAGATAGGTTTTGATGCATTTTTACTAAAACAATTACCGATCGAATAATATTTAATTTTCTACGCGAGCCCTTCAATAGACTTTTCGTTTGATACCAAACACGATAGGTTTTGATGAATTTTTACTAAAACAATTGCCGATTGAATTATATTTAATTTTCTACGCGAGCCCTTCAATAGACCTTTCATTTGATACCAAACACGATAGGTTTTGATGCATTTTAACCAGAACAATTGCCGATCGAATAATATTTAATTTTCTACGTGAGCCCTTCTATAGACCTTTCATTTGATACCAAACACGATAGGTTTTGATGCGTTTTTACTAAAACAATTGCCGATCGAATAATATTTAATTTTGTACGCGAGCCCTTCAACAGACTTTTCATTTGATACCAAACACGATAGGTTTTGAAGCACTTTCACTAAAACATTTGCTGATTGAAAAAAATCTTAATTCTACATGCGTGACCTTCAAAACTTTTATATTATACCATATACGATAAGTTTTGAAAAACTTTCAATAAAATAAATATCGATAATAAATTTAAATAAATAATAATAAACAATATTTGCTTAGTTTCACTATATATTTTTACCGAGGACAATTTTGGTTTGGTTTACCTGTATACTTTATATAACTTGTCAATTTGACGTTTAAACCAACTTCACAGTGAACTATTAAAAATTTACTTTTTAAATACACATATTTGAAATTTGTAATTATAATAAAAACGTCCCCTCATTTCCCCAATATGTGTAAAATATTTCAAAACTACTCACAGATATTTCATATTTACGTAATTTATAATTAAAAATGCGACATGTCCACTGACAAACGTCAAAGTGACGTTTGATCTTCTTCAATAGACCTTTCATTTGATACCAAACACGATAGGTTTTGATGCATTTTTACTAAAACAATTGCCGATCGAATAATATTTAATTTTCTATGCGAGCCCTTCAATAGACCTTTCATTTGATACCAAACACGATAGGTTTTGATGTATTTTTACTAAAACAATTGCCGATCGAATAATATTTAATTTTCTACGCGAGCCCTTCAATAGACCTTTCATTTGATACCAAACACGATAGGTTTTGATATATTTTTACTAAAACAATTGCCGATCGAATAATATTTAATTAAGCACGCGAGCCCTTCAAAAGACCTTTCATTTGATACCAAACACGATAAGTTTTGATGCACTCTTACTAAAACAATTGCCCATCGAAAAAAATTGAATTCTGCATGCGAGCCCTTCAAAGGACCTTTTATTTGATACCAAACACGACAGGTTTTGAAGCACTTTCACTAAAACTATTACTGATTGCAAAAATCTCATTTCTATATGCGTGACCTTCTAAACTTTCGTATTATACCATATACGATAAATTTCGAATTTTAATAATAAATTTAAATAAATAATAATAAAATTGTATTTAATGTACATTGCCGTGAACAATATTTGCTTAGTTTTACTATATATTTTTACCGAGGACAAATTTGGTTTGGTTTAACTGTATACTTTATATAACTTGTCAATTTGACGTTTAAACCAACTTCACAGTGAACTGTCAAAAATTTACTTTTTAAATATACATATTTGAAATTTGTAATTATAATAAAAACGTCCCCTCATTTCCCCAATATGTGTAAAATATTTCAAAACTACTCACAGATATTTCATATTTACGTAATTTATAATTAAAAATGCGACATGTCCACTGACAAACGTCAAAGTGACGTTTGATCTTCTTCTTAAAAATTTCAAAGCCTCCACACTCTTAGTTGATTTTGCCCCAAAAACGCAGGTTTTTTAAAGTTTTCTCGCACATCATGCGTAATAAAATTATGAATTTATAAAAAGGGCACATTCCAAGTTGGCCTCTATCAAATAAAAAAAGTTTCAAATTAATCGGACAAACCGTCTAGGCTGTAGAGGTGAGCAATTGACCGTGTTGAATCTATACAAATATACAAACATATATACCTCTTACGCTTTTAGTATATGGACTAGCGGTCAGCCTGGCTTCGCCAGGCCTTCACGCTATGCTCCGCGGACACTGAAATAGGATTCACTTCTGTAAGACAATTGACACTATATAAATCAAATTATTTCCGAAGTAAAAGTTTTCAATTCTACACGTCTGTCCTTTAAAATATATTTAATTGTTACCAAGCACGATAGGCTACGAAGCTGTGGCACTACAAAATTGATAATAAGAAAATCCAATTCAGCAAACGAACTCTTTAAACGACCTTTCATTTGATACCAAACACGATATGTCTGCACGCAAGACCTTCAATAGATCTTTTATTTGATACCAAACATGATAGGTTTTTATGCACTTTTACTAAAACAATTGCCGATCGAATAATATTCAATTTTGTACGCGAGCCCTTCAAAAGACCTTTTATTTGATACCAAACACGATAGGTTTTGATGCATTTTTACTAAAACAATTTTTGATCGAATAATATTAAATTTTGTATGCGAGCCCTTCAAAACACCTTTCATTTGATACCAAACACGATAGGTTTTGATGCATTTTTAGTAAAACAATTGCCGATTGAATAATATTCAATTTTGTATGCGAGCCCTTCAACAGACCTTTCATTTGATACCAAACATGATAGGTTTTTATGCACTTTTACTAAAACAATTGTCGATCGGATAATATTTAATTTTGTACGCGAGCCCTTCAATAGACCTTTCATATGATACCAAACAAGATAGGTTTTGATGCATTTTTACTAAAACAATTACCGATCGAATAATATTTAATTTTCTACGCGAGCCCTTCAATAGACTTTTCGTTTGATACCAAACACGATAGGTTTTGATGAATTTTTACTAAAACAATTGCCGATTGAATTATATTTAATTTTCTACGCGAGCCCTTCAATAGACCTTTCATTTGATACCAAACACGATAGGTTTTGATGCATTTTAACCAGAACAATTGCCGATCGAATAATATTTAATTTTCTACGCGAGCCCTTCTATAGACCTTTCATTTGATACCAAACACGATAGGTTTTGATGCGTTTTTACTAAAACAATTGCCGATCGAATAATATTTAATTTTGTACGCGAGCCCTTCAACAGACTTTTCATTTGATACCAAACACGATAGGTTTTGAAGCACTTTCACTAAAACATTTGCTGATTGAAAAAAATCTTAATTCTACATGCGTGACCTTCAAAACTTTTATATTATACCATATACGATAAGTTTTGAAAAACTTTCAATAAAATAAATATCGATAATAAATTTAAATAAATAATAATAAACAATATTTGCTTAGTTTCACTATATATTTTTACCGAGGACAATTTTGGTTTGGTTTACCTGTATACTTTATATAACTTGTCAATTTGACGTTTAAACCAACTTCACAGTGAACTATTAAAAATTTACTTTTTAAATACACATATTTGAAATTTGTAATTATAATAAAAACGTCCCCTCATTTCCCCAATATGTGTAAAATATTTCAAAACTACTCACAGATATTTCATATTTACGTAATTTATAATTAAAAATGCGACATGTCCACTGACAAACGTCAAAGTGACGTTTGATCTTCTTCAATAGACCTTTCATTTGATACCAAACACGATAGGTTTTGATGCATTTTTACTAAAACAATTGCCGATCGAATAATATTTAATTTTCTATGCGAGCCCTTCAATAGACCTTTCATTTGATACCAAACACGATAGGTTTTGATGTATTTTTACTAAAACAATTGCCGATCGAATAATATTTAATTTTCTACGCGAGCCCTTCAATAGACCTTTCATTTGATACCAAACACGATAGGTTTTGATATATTTTTACTAAAACAATTGCCGATCGAATAATATTTAATTAAGCACGCGAGCCCTTCAAAAGACCTTTCATTTGATACCAAACACGATAAGTTTTGATGCACTCTTACTAAAACAATTGCCCATCGAAAAAAATTGAATTCTGCATGCGAGCCCTTCAAAGGACCTTTTATTTGATACCAAACACGACAGGTTTTGAAGCACTTTCACTAAAACTATTACTGATTGCAAAAATCTCATTTCTATATGCGTGACCTTCTAAACTTTCGTATTATACCATATACGATAAATTTCGAATTTTAATAATAAATTTAAATAAATAATAATAAAATTGTATTTAATGTACATTGCCGTGAACAATATTTGCTTAGTTTTACTATATATTTTTACCGAGGACAAATTTGGTTTGGTTTAACTGTATACTTTATATAACTTGTCAATTTGACGTTTAAACCAACTTCACAGTGAACTGTCAAAAATTTACTTTTTAAATATACATATTTGAAATTTGTAATTATAATAAAAACGTCCCCTCATTTCCCCAATATGTGTAAAATATTTCAAAACTACTCACAGATATTTCATATTTACGTAATTTATAATTAAAAATGCGACATGTCCACTGACAAACGTCAAAGTGACGTTTGATCTTCTTCTTAAAAATTTCAAAGCCTCCACACTCTTAGTTGATTTTGCCCCAAAAACGCAGGTTTTTTAAAGTTTTCTCGCACATCATGCGTAATAAAATTATGAATTTATAAAAAGGGCACATTCCAAGTTGGCCTCTATCAAATAAAAAAAGTTTCAAATTAATCGGACAAACCGTCTAGGCTGTAGAGGTGAGCAATTGACCGTGTTGAATCTATACAAATATACAAACATATATACCTCTTACGCTTTTAGTATATGGACTAGCGGTCAGCCTGGCTTCGCCAGGCCTTCACGCTATGCTCCGCGGACACTGAAATAGGATTCACTTCTGTAAGACAATTGACACTATATAAATCAAATTATTTCCGAAGTAAAAGTTTTCAATTCTACACGTCTGTCCTTTAAAATATATTTAATTGTTACCAAGCACGATAGGCTACGAAGCTGTGGCACTACAAAATTGATAATAAGAAAATCCAATTCAGCAAACGAACTCTTTAAACGACCTTTCATTTGATACCAAACACGATATGTCTGCACGCAAGACCTTCAATAGATCTTTTATTTGATACCAAACATGATAGGTTTTTATGCACTTTTACTAAAACAATTGCCGATCGAATAATATTCAATTTTGTACGCGAGCCCTTCAAAAGACCTTTTATTTGATACCAAACACGATAGGTTTTGATGCATTTTTACTAAAACAATTTTTGATCGAATAATATTAAATTTTGTATGCGAGCCCTTCAAAACACCTTTCATTTGATACCAAACACGATAGGTTTTGATGCATTTTTAGTAAAACAATTGCCGATTGAATAATATTCAATTTTGTATGCGAGCCCTTCAACAGACCTTTCATTTGATACCAAACATGATAGGTTTTTATGCACTTTTACTAAAACAATTGTCGATCGGATAATATTTAATTTTGTACGCGAGCCCTTCAATAGACCTTTCATATGATACCAAACAAGATAGGTTTTGATGCATTTTTACTAAAACAATTACCGATCGAATAATATTTAATTTTCTACGCGAGCCCTTCAATAGACTTTTCGTTTGATACCAAACACGATAGGTTTTGATGAATTTTTACTAAAACAATTGCCGATTGAATTATATTTAATTTTCTACGCGAGCCCTTCAATAGACCTTTCATTTGATACCAAACACGATAGGTTTTGATGCATTTTAACCAGAACAATTGCCGATCGAATAATATTTAATTTTCTACGCGAGCCCTTCTATAGACCTTTCATTTGATACCAAACACGATAGGTTTTGATGCGTTTTTACTAAAACAATTGCCGATCGAATAATATTTAATTTTGTACGCGAGCCCTTCAACAGACTTTTCATTTGATACCAAACACGATAGGTTTTGAAGCACTTTCACTAAAACATTTGCTGATTGAAAAAAATCTTAATTCTACATGCGTGACCTTCAAAACTTTTATATTATACCATATACGATAAGTTTTGAAAAACTTTCAATAAAATAAATATCGATAATAAATTTAAATAAATAATAATAAACAATATTTGCTTAGTTTCACTATATATTTTTACCGAGGACAATTTTGGTTTGGTTTACCTATATACTTTATATTACTTGTCAATTTGACGTTTAAACCAACTTCACAGTGAACTGTCAAAAATTTACTTTTTAAATATACATATTTGAAATGTGTAATTATAATAAAAACGTCCCCTCATATCCCCAATATGTGTAAAATATTTCAAAACTACTCAGAGAAATTTCATATTTACGTAATTTATAATTAAAAATGCGACATGTCCACTGACAAACGTCAAAGTGACGTTTGATCTTCTTCTTAAAAATTTCAAAGCCTCCACACTCTTAGTTGATTTTGCCCCAAAAACGCAGGTTTTTTCAAGTTTTCTCGCACATCATGCGTAATAAAATTATGAATTTATAAAAAGGGCACATTCCAAGTTGGCCTCTATCAAATAAAAAAAGTTTCAAATTAATCGGACAAACCGTCTAGGCTGTAGAGGTGAGCAATTGACCGTGTTGAATCTATACAAATATACAAACATATATACCTCTTACGCTTTTAGTATATGGACTAGCGGTCGCCCTGGCTTCGCCAGGCCTCACGCTAGTTCCGCGGACCCTGAAGTAAAATTCACTTTTGTAGGACAGTTGACACGCGAGCTCTTCTAAAGACCTTTCATTTGATACTAAACACGAAGAATTTTGAAGCATTTTCACTAAAACAATTGAGGATCTAAAATTATTAAATTTTGTACGCGAACCCTTTAAAAAATCTTTCTTTTTGATACAAACGCGATAGGTCAAATTTCAACTTTTTTATTTCATTACAATTTTCTTCTAAAGCCTTTTTATACACCAATACTTTAAGTTTGAAACAGTTGACGGTTGTAAAATAATTTTTTTTTTATTTCATTTGAACTTTCTTTCAAAACTCTTTCATATCACAACAAACTCGGCATGACTCGGAATACTTTCAGTTTGAAACAATTAACAGTTGTAATATTGAATTTTTTTCTTTATTCCATCTACAAGTTCTGTCAAAACTTTTTTATATGACATTAAACCCGGTATGATTCCGAATACTTTAAATTTAAAACAATCGACGGTCGAAATATATATATTTTTTATTTCGTCTGAAAGTTCTTCTAAATCCCTTTCATATGATATCAAACACGATATGATACGGAACACTTTAGGTTTAAAACAATTGAAGGTCGTAAAATTTCAAATACGTGTGTTATTTCCGAAAACATTTTGCTAAACTAACTTTTTATAAGAATTTGTTTATTGACACAATTGTTTGTTTGTAGATATTATAAATAATTTTTGAAAAAGCAATGAGCCGTTCGGCGGGATTTGAATCCAGAACCTTTCACTCGCATGGTGACTGTTCTAGCATTTCTTCAACTAAACGTTGTACGAAAGACATGAGTATTCGCCGAGTGTTTGTAGCTCAATTGGTTAGAGCAGTCACCATGCGAGTGAAAGGTTCTGGGTTAAAATTCCGGCGAACGCTCATTGCTTTTTCAAAAACTAACTTTTTAATTATTTTATCTAAAGATTCGTCCAAAGCCCTTTCATATGATACCAAACATGGCATAATTCGGAATACTTTAAGTTTGAAATAATTGACAGTCGCAAAATTTCAATCAAATACGTGTTTTATTTCCGAAAAGATTTTGCTAATCTATTAAAAATCCGTTGGATGTAATTTTCGATAGTTCCACATTTTTTTATAGAATTTATTAAGTTTGAAACAATTACCTATATCGTAAAATTTCAACTTTTTATATTTCATCTGAAAGTTCTTTTAAAGCCCTTCAATATGACACTAAACACGGTATGATTCGGAATACTTTAAGTTTAAGTAACATTTGCTTATTATAAAATTTCAACTTTTTCCATTTATCTGAAAGTTCTTCTAAAGCCCTTTAATATGACGCCAAACACGATAGGTTTTGTAGTAATTTCACTGAAATAATTGCCGATTGAAAATATTATAATTTTGCCCACATGCCCTTTAAAATAACTTTCGTATTACCGATAGAAAATTTAAAAGTGCTCAAATGATTCCAATTCGAGTTATCTGGTTTTTTTTTAAATTGTACTCTGCCGTGGATAAAATGTGCTTGGTTTTACTGTATATTATTACTGGAGAAAAATTTGGTTGGATTTACCTGTATACTTATATAACAATTAGACGTTTTATTTTAGTGGATTGTTAAAAATTTTCTTTTTAAATACACATATTTCAAATGCGTAATTATAATTAAAACGTTCCCTCATTCCCCCAATATGTGTAAAATATTTCTAAAGTTCTCCAAAAAATGTAATAATTAAATAATTTTTAATAAAAAATGCGATATGTCCACATACAAATGTAAAAATTAGAGTAGATGTTCTTTTTAAAATTTCAAAGCCTCCATACTTTTTCTATACTTTATAAAACTTGTCAATTTGACGTTTACAATTAAAACCAACTTCATAGTGGATAGTAAAAAATTTTCTTTTTAAATACACATATTTGAAATTTGTAATTATAATAAAAACGTCCCCTCAGTCCCCCAATGTTCGTAAAATATTTCAAAACTACTCTAAAACATTTAATATGTAAATAATTTATAATTAAAAATGCGACATGTCCACTGACAAATGCCAAAGTGACGTTTGATGTTCTTCTTAAAAATTTCAAAGCCTCCACACTCTTAGTTGAAAATGCATGTTTTTTCAAGTTTTCTCGCACATCATGTGCACGAAAAATCTGAGACTATCAAAAGGCACTCCCCATAAGTAATCCCTATCAAATAAAAAAAGTTTCAATTAAATCGGATAAACCGTCTAGGCTGTA
Source organism: Pterostichus madidus (assembly GCA_911728475.2). Classification (NCBI taxonomy): domain Eukaryota; kingdom Metazoa; phylum Arthropoda; class Insecta; order Coleoptera; family Carabidae; genus Pterostichus; species Pterostichus madidus. Next base: position 13,610,053 of record OU452315.1, read on the forward strand.
AAAATGTCAGACTGATCGTGATGAAACTATATATAGGGAATTAAGCCGTTTAGTATATAAGACTAGCGGTCGCCCTGGCTTCGCCAGGCCTCACGCTAGTTCCGCGGACCCTGAAGTAGAATTCACTTTTGTAGGACAGTTGACACGCGAGATCTTCTAAAGACCTTTCATTTGATACTAAACTCGAAGAATTTTGAAGCATTTTCACTAAAGCAATTGAGGATCTAAAATTATTAAATTTTGTACGCGAACCCTTTAACAAATTTTTCTTTTTGATACAAACGCGATAGGTCAAATTTCAACTTTTTTATTTCATTACAATTTTCTTCTAAAGCCTTTTTATACACCAATACTTTAATTTTGAAACAGTTGACGGTTGCAAAATAATTTTTTTTTTTATTTCATTTGAACTTTCTTTTAAAACTCTTTCATATCACACCAAACTCGGCATAACTCGGAATACTTTCAGTTTGAAACAATTAACAGTTGTAATATTGAATTTTTTTCTTTATTCCATCTACAAGTTCTTTCAAAACTTTTTTATATGACATTAAACCCGGTATGATTCCGAATACTTTAAATTTAAAACAATTGACGGTCGAAATATATATATTTTTTATTTCGTCTGAAAGTTCTTCTAAATCCCTTTCATATGATATCAAACACGATATGATACGGAACACTTTAGGTTTAAAACAATTGAAGGTCGTAAAATTTCAAATACGTGTGTTATTTCCGAAAACATTTTGCTAAACTAACTTTTTATAAGAATTTGTTTATTGGCACAATTGTTTGTTTGTAGATATTATAAATAATTTTTGAAAAAGCAATGAGCGTTCGCCGGGATTTGAATCCAGAACCTTTCACTCGCATGGTGACTGTTCTAGCATTTCTTCAACTAAACGTTGTACGAAAGACATGAGTATTCGCCGATTGTTTGTAGCTCAATTGGTTAGAGCAGTCACCATGCGAGTGAAAGGTTCTGGGTTCAAATTCCGGCGAACGCTCATTGCTTTTTCAAAAACTAACTTTTTAATTATTTTATCTAAAGCCCTTTCATATGATACCAAACATGGCATAATTCGGAATACTTTAAGTTTGAAATAATTGACAGTCGCAAAATTTCAATCAAATAAGTGTTTTATTTCCGAAAAGATTTTGCTAATCTATTAAAAATCCGTTGGATGTAATTTTCGATAGTTCCACATTTTTTTATAGAATTTATTAAGTTTGAAACAATTACCTATATCGTAAAATATCAACTTTTTATATTTCATCTGAAAGTTCTTTTAAAGCCCTTCAATATGACACTAAACACGGTATGATTCGGAATACTTTAAGTTTAAGTAACATTTGCTTACTATAAAATTTCAACTTTTTTCATTTATCTGAAAGTTCTTCTAAAGCCCTTTAATATGACGCCAAACACGATAGGTTTTGTAGCAATTTCACTGAAATAATTGCCGATTGAAAATATTATAATTTTGCCCACATGCCCTTTAAAATAACTTTCGTATTACCGATAGAAAATTTAAAAGTGCTCAAATGATTCCAATTCGAGTTATCTGGTTTTTTTTTTAAATTGTACTCTGCCGTGGATAAAATTTGCTTGGTTTTACTGTATATTATTACTGCAGACAAATTTTGTTGGATTTACCTGTATACTTATATAACTTGTCAATTAGACGTTTTATTTTAGTGGACTGTTAAAAATTTTCTTTTTAAATTTTAAATACACATATTTCAAATGCGTAATTATAATTAAAACGTTCCCTCATTCCCCCAATATGTGTAAAATATTTCAAAAGTTGTCTAAAATATTTAATACTTGAATAATTTTTAATTAAAAGTGCGATATGTCCACATACAAATGTCAAAATTAGAGTAGGTGTTCTTTTTAAAATTTCAAAGCCTCCACACTCTTTGTCTGTATATTTTATAAAACTTGTCAATTTGACGTTTTGAATTAAAACCAACTTCATAGTGGACTATAAAAATTTTTCTTTTTAAATACACATATTTAAAATACTTAATTATAATAAAAACGTCCCCTCAGTCCCCCAATGTTCGTAAAATATTTCAAAACTATTCTAAAACATTTAATATTTAAATAATTTATAATTAAAAATGCGACATGTCCACTGACAAATGTCAAAGTGACGTTTGATGTTCTTCTTAAAAATTTCAAAGCCTCCACACTCTTAGTTGATTTTGCCCCAAAAACGCATGTTTTTTCAAGTTTTCTCGCACATCATGTGCACGAAAAATCTGAGACTATCAAAAGGCACTCCCCGTGATTGACCTCTATCAAATAAAAAAAGTTGTAAATAAATCGGATAAACCGTCTAGGCTGTAAAATTGTCAGACTGATCGTGATGAAATATATATATATAGGGATTTATGCCGTTTAGTATATAAGACTAGCGGTCGCCCTGGCTTCGCCAGGTCTCACGCTAGCTCCGCGGACCCTGAAGTAGAATTCACTTTTGTAAGACAGTTGACACAATATAAATGCAATTATTACAAATCTAAAACATTTCTGCGTATCATTCCATCCAAAGACCTTTTAATTGATACTAAACACAATAGGTTCCGAAGATCTTTCACTAAAACAACTGACGATTGAAACAAATCCAATTATGCACGCGAGACCTTTCATTTGATACTAATCACGAAGAATTTTGATGCATTTTCACTAAAACAATTGAAGATCTATAAGTATTAAATTTTGTACGCGAACCCTTCAAAAAATCTTTCTTTTTTGATAAAAACGCGATAGGTTTAAAACACTTTCACGAAAACAATTGTACATTTTGCTAAACTATTAAAAATATTTTGGACGTCATTTTTTATAATGTTCTACATTTATATTTTATATGTACATGAAATCAACTGAAATTTTCTCTAAACTGTTTTGAAAAACTGTTGGAAATCGCTGAAATATACTTTTTTGCATTGTAAAATGCTGCTGTCAATTTTCTTTTTTTTTTAAATGTATATTATTACCGCACACAAATTTTGCTTCGTTTTATTACATACTTTTAAAAATTATTTGTCAAGTTGACGTTTTGTCTTACAAATTTTTACGCTAGCCCTTCAAAAAACCTTCCATTTGATACGAAACACCGTAAGTTTAGAAGTACTTTCACTAAAACAATTGCCAATCGTAAAATATTTAATTTTGTACGCGAGCTCTTCAACACGATAGATTGTTATCACTTTCACTGAAACAATTGCCGATCAAAATTAAATTAAATGCTACATGAAAACACTTCAAAAGACATTTCATTCGATATCAAACACGATAGGTTTCAAAGCAATATCACTAAAACAATTGCGGATCGAAAAAATAATAATTTTGCACGCGATCCCTTTAAAAGATTTTTTATTTGATACCAAAAACGGCATCGTTCGAAATATTTTATGTTTAAAACAATTTTCATATGGCATTAAACACGGCATTAATCCGAATATTTGAAATTTGAAACAACTGATAATCGTAAAGTCTTAATTTTTTTATTTCGTCTGAAAGTTCTTCCAAAGCCCTTTCATATGATATCAAACACGATTTGATTCGGAACACTTTAAGCTTAGAACAATTGACGGTCGTAAAATTTCAATCAAATACGTGTTTTATTTCCGAAAACATTTTGCTAAAATAACTTTTTTTTATTTCATCTGAAAGTTCTTCTAACGCTATTTCATATGCTCTAGCATTTCTTCAACTAAAGGTTGCACGAAAGGCATGAGTATTCGCCGAGTGTTTGTAGCTCAATTGGTTAGAGCAGTCACCATGCGAGTGCAAGGTTCTGGGTTCAAAATCCGGCGAACGCTCATTGCTTTTTCAAAAACTAACTGTTTAATTATTTTATCTAAAGGTTCGTCTAAAACCCTTTCATATGATACCAAACATGGCATAATTCGGAATACTTTAAGTTTGAAATAATTGACAGTCTTAAAATTTCAATCAAATACGTGTTTTATTTCCGAAAAGATTTTGCTAATCTATTAAAAATCCGTTGGATGTAATTTTTGATAGTTCCACATTTTTTAATAAAATTTATTAAGTTTGAAACAATTACCTATATCGTAAAATTTCAACTTTTTATATTTCATCTGAAAGTTCTTTTAAAGCCCTTCAATATGACACTAAACACGGTACGATTCGGAATACTTTAAGTTTGAAACATTTGCTTATTATAAAATTTCAACTTTTTTCATTTATCTGAAAGTTCTTCTGAAGCCCTTTAATATGACACCAAACACGATAGGTTTTGTTGCAATTTCACTGAAATAATTGACGATTGAAAATATTATAATTTTGCCCACATGCCCTTTAAAATAACTTTCGTATTACCGAAAGAAAATTTAAGAGTGATCAAATGATTCCAATTCGAGTTATCTGGTTTTTCTAAATTGTACTCTGCCGTGGATAAAATTTTAAATCCACATATTTGAAATTTGTAATTATAATAGAAACGTCACCTCAGTCCCCCAATGTGCGTAAAATATTTCAAAACTACTCTAAAACATTTAATATTTAAATAATTTATAATTAAAAATACGACATGTCCACTGACAAATGTCAAAATGACAGTAGATGTTCTTTTTCAAAATTTCAAAGCCACCATATTCTTTATACTTTATAAAACTTGTCAATTTGACGTTTTGCTTTAAAACCAACTTCATAGTGAAGTGTCAAAAATTTATTTTTTAAATATACACATTTGAAATGTATAATTATAATAAAAACGTCCCCTCAGTCCCCTAATGTGCGTAAAATATTTCAAAGCTACTCTAAAACATTTAATATTTAAATAATTTATAATTAAAAATGCGACATGTCCACTGACAAATGTCAAAGTGACGTTTGATGTTCTTCTTAAAAATTTCAAAGCCTCCACACTCTTAGTTGATTTTGCCCCAAAAACGCATGTTTTTTCAAGTTTTCTCGCACATCATGTGCACGAAAAATCTGAGACTATCAAAAGGCACTCCCCATGAATGACCCCGATCAAATAAAAAAAGTTGCAAATAAATCGGATAAACCGTCTAGGCTGTAAAATTGTCAGACTGATCGTGATGAAATATATATATATAGGGAATTAAGCCGTTTAGTATATAAGATATTTTTTCAAAATATTATTATAAAATTACTTACGTTTTTCATAAAAATAACTCCTAACCTCTCTATAGTATTAGAAATCGCGATGCCGCCACGAATAACAAGGAACACAAGTTGATTAGATAGAGATAGTAAACGGGTTGAATCTACCAACCCGCTAAAATAGCTGGGGCAGTAGGGTCAGTTTAAGGTTAGTTCCAGGTTACTTAAAGTGTGCCAAGTAACCTGCAGGTTACTTTAAAAATCCCAAATAAATACGGCCATTGTAAACTTTATTCTGTTCGTTGTAAAATGTCGTGTTCAGTGACAGGATGTTTTAATAGTAGAAGGTTTAAATCGAAAGATATTCCTTTTTATACGTGTCTTATTCCATAATAAAATATATCTATAATATTAAGGTTATTAATAGACCATATTACTATCTCAATACGCATGCTCATAATTACACCAATCATATGCTTGGAAGTACAGCTAAAATAAAACCAATGTATTCTTATGGAAAAATTTGTATTTTTAAAGTAAAATGTTATTTTATCTAAACGTAAATGAATGATAATTTTTTTATGCAAGTTATATTTCATTTTTCACTATCGGATTCTGCCCTTATAATACAGGATGTCCCATTTTAATCCGCCAGTAGCGATAATTCTGAAACATTGCATTGAATCAAAAAGTGTTCCAAATGAAAAGTTAATGGTTCTGAGGGGGACATCTGATGCCGTAGACTTTGCCCCCCCCAGCCCCCCAAGGGGGGCGGGAACAGGGGGCAACTTTAAAATCTTAAATGGAAACCCCTATTTTTTATTGCAGATTCTGATAGAGGGTTAAAAAGTATGTAAGTTTTATTCGAAACATTTTTTTTATTGGTCGAGAGATGGCGCTGCAAATGTAAAAGTTAGGTTTTTTGTCAATTAAATTGCGAAAATCGTCACGTAATTAACTGTTATTATTACTTAAGACTTACTCACAACCTTACAAGGTGGTTTTTTTCTCAGCCTGCCCAAATACTACCTGTATATAAATAATCAATACATTAATATTAAAATAAATATTAGAATTTGAAAATTTGTCTGTCACTGGCCGATAACCTCAAACTTACGTTTTATTGTGATTGTTTTGCGAAGTGTAAAATTTGTTTGAAAAACGCCTGGTTACAATTGTTGCGTCCCGGATTGTAATTTGAATACATTAATTAATAAGGGAATATCTTTTCATTTCTTACGCAAGAATAGTAAACAGACTTGCATTTCAAATTAATGATTTCATGTCAACTTCAAACTAGCAGCAATAAAACTGTCACAATTTATGAGTTTGAGTCACATGGCATCACAAACATTAGTATTGCCAACATAATTGAAAAAAATTGAAATAAAAAGTTTGTCACTCTGGCACGCCTTTTTCATTTCATAAATATGCCGGCAGAGGCGCTATAGCAAGTAATATGGTCTATTAAAATCATTTATAATTTTAGGTTTTTTATTTTATAAAATATATTAAAATATACTACTTTAGTTTGACACACTTATTTCATAATAACATTACTTTTCATACTAGTGGAACCGAGTAATTTCAAGCGCTATCAAAAATTGATAAAATAAATGTACAACAAGATCGTTAAAATTACAAAGAATATTTATAATCAAAAAACAAAGCATAATTATGTTTGCAAATAATAGTTTTATAAATAAAATAATGTTGATATTTTGTTGTATAAAAGTTATTTATTATTTCATTATCTACAGCTTTTTTTCTACAACCTCTAACTTCAGAGATACGAACAACCATCTTTAAAGTGAAATACTTTCCAACATTGGCATGGTTATATAAAGTAAAATTTGCCATTTTATGTATTTATTAATAATATATTACGCAATAACTTTAGAAAAATTATTTGTTATTTAGTTAGAATATTTTTCGCGACTCATGAGGCTTAGCCGTGCTGAATTTTTAAATTTCCCGCATCAACCAACCTTAAAAATGGCGGTCTTCAATTTCACAAGGTTCGTGCAGCTTCAAGCATCTTCTCCCACTACTCTATATCTCTGGTAGCACCTCGTAAGTATTAAAAATACTTCCGGCAATGAAAACATCGCTGAGAAAAGTGTATTACTATATCGTAGGGTACTGTGTGACGAAGGAGATTAGGTTTTCAACGGAAAAGTTAAGTTAGTTCTCTTTTCCTGATCAAAGGTCAGATACTTTTCGATCAGACTTCCTATATAGTTTGTACCTGTTTGAATGACTTACCGCAGTTAAAGTGACTATAGACAGGACGAAAATATTCCCTGCCGTCATTACAATGGGGCGCTTGCATCTCTCCATAATAATTAAAATAATTTTCTTCACTCTGGGGCTGCATCTATACCAGTCCATATTGTAACAGCTAACACTGATATTAGAACTCTGAAATATTCATATAATGAATTTTAAATATAATAAAAGGTAAATACACTTTGTCCGTACTGTGGTGACCGGTGCGTCATCAAATATATTTGTTTGGGTTCAATTTTACAAGATGAAGGATATTTTATGATGTCATACAGGTTTTGTCATGATGAAGAAGTACAAGTTAATATTAGTTTCAAATTAAGCTTTGTGTCATAAGAAAAATGATAATATTAAAAATATTTCATACTACCTGGTGACTATAAATGATTGAATAAAATTTTTAAGTTTACTACCCTGTTTAGTTAGCAAATCTCGTCACTGTCAATATGATAGCTGTTTTCCATTTGCCACTTGGTTCATTTAAATCAGTTCAGATAAATTAGACAACATGACTAAATGAACTGAATTAAGCAAACTGATGCACTGATTGGAGTGAATTACATCAAAGTAAATTAGAATAATTAATTCTATTACTAGAAATAAAGGCAGCGAAGTATTAAGGTAGTACTAGTGTGACGGTGGCGCCATCAGTTGTCGAGTGGCGAAACTGACGCTCAAAAAAATATAAAAATTTAGTCAAATAAGTGTTTTATACCTATTATGATTTGAATATCATGATTTGTTAACTGGATGATGGTCTAGTGAATTTTCAAATACCGTACCACCGTGTGGTGTTGCCATTATAAATTGGGATTCTTAATTTTTCGTTAAGGCTTTGCATGGTTATATATGCATTACTAAACGATAAAAAACTTTCTCCTTCTGATACAATATACATGGATAGTTCTAGAACAACATACTAGTTTGTCAAATAAAACTGCAAAATTTTAGAGATACACAAACTAAATATGTGCGATTGTGAGTGATGATCGCCATAAGCCCCGTGTATAAGAACTCAACTTTACAAGCGAATATATTTGTTCACAGACGATGAATGTGTTTCATATTTTAACAGGATGCATATGACTGTCCAATGTTTACGTGCGCCAAATTTCATTCAGATCTGCAAAATGTTTTTCACGCTAGTACTACCTTAAATGATCCAATGTAACGCGTTGGGCCCCAAATAATACTATTTAAATATCTACGCGGAGCTAAGCGTAACGTGTCGAATGTGGAATTGGTGTGAGGAAAAGTCTCACCGTATAATCTGGGGCCCCATGCTGATTTCAGAAAACACCCATCATCTTATTATATACGAGAATTTGTATCTGCTAAATTATTTTCATATCAATTTATACGAGGGTCGTTCAATAAGTCCTTAGAAAATCCAAGAGATGATAAAAGAAAAACGTCCTTATTTGAAACGCAAAAAGGTCCTTTTTCATCAAGACAATGCACGTGTGCACACCTGCGCAGTTGCGAAGGCCAAAATTACGGAATTAAAGTTCCAATTATTGCAACATCCACCGTATTCACCAGATTTGGCCCCCAGTGACTTTTTCTTATTTCCAAACTTAAAGAAATGGCTTGGCGGACGAAGGTTTACGACCAATGAGGAGGTCATCGCCCAAACGGAGGCATATTTTGAGGAGCATCCGAAATCCTACTTTTTGGACGGCTTAAAAAATTTGGGAAAACGATTAGAGAAGTGTATAGAGCTAAAAGGAGATTATGTAGAAAAAAAAAAAATCTACCCAAAAAAAGTGTTTTTTCTACTCTTTTCTAAGGACTTATTGAACGACCCTCGTACAAACGAAACATTTTACTGTAAAATGGGGCCCATCAAACGATTATTAAGTTAAAATTTATCATTTTCGATCATCTACCGTTGAATCCTCTTCCGATGACAAAATCTCATTTGTAACAAATTCGACAAACAAAACTACTGTTGATTATTTTTTGACGTTTCTCAAAACCAATGAAATACTTCATTGTATGTCACGTGTCTGCGTTTTAACCAATCCTGTCATTATTATACTGAGAATTAAGCTCTTGTGATTATTCCCGGGAATTATCTCTGTAGATGCTTTCTTGTTTGTGACAAATGATAGGTAGTTGTCAAATAATTATTTAAAACTGTCAACTTGTCAAGTAAAATATGTAAAACAAATCGATTTAGTTGTATTTTAGATACAGAAATACACCAATAAATTTTGGAAACAACTTCCAAGAATACATTAATAAGTAATCAATCGATATGAACCCAGTTCAAAATCTTTTAAGTAGGATGAATTGATCTCAACAGCTAAGTCAAAAAATAATCTAATTAAATATAACTCGAGAGTTCGATAAATTAGACAATAATTCTCCAGTATCTTTCTCAAACTTGTTGCCATTTGACAATAGCCACTCAAGCCCTACGGGCTTTCGTGACTATTGCCTGGCAACAAGTTTTCGAAAGATCTGTCAAATTATTTTCAATTTATTCTCACTCTCTTATTATTAGGGTTGTTGATTTCCACCGAAGTTCGAATTTCTGAACATTCGAACATTCGAATTTTTTGAACTTCGTCAAAAAAACTTCGTATTTTCGAATTTTCAAATTCGAAGGTTCAATACATCCGAACATTCGAATTCTCGAATATTTGTAAAATCAACAACCCTGCTTGTTATATTATTACTGATAATTTTTTTAATTATATTTCCCGAATTTGGTGTTATTGTAAATAACCATTTTTTAAATAAAGGTGAAATAAACAAAAAGACAGACAATCAAATTACAATTATTTTTTATTTGACATATTTGAATTTGACAATTTAGGTATACCAACATCAAACTTAAAATATATAGGTATTATTAAAAAAAAAAATGTTAATCATTTACAGTCACCTGGTATTATCATAACTAATATAACTAGTGAAATGATAATTACCAATAATATTTTGACATGAATTTTGACTTATAATGGAAATGGAGTTGCGCAGCATGAGTTGTCTATTTCTGTAACACCAAATTTAAATTCAGTTTTAAATATTATCTGACAATTATCATATTAAGAGTTATATTTTGCGTGAGAATTTAACAAGTATAATCTTTTACAGGCAGATTCATAAAGCGGATTAGCACTAACACCATTTTTTATTTCGTTTTTAACTCTCTTTTCAATGCATGAAACAAGTTTATTTTAACTTGAGTTAAAAAGAGTGTTAATTAGCATCAAATTTAATTCATTTCTTGAATCTGTCTTACTTTGAAACATAGTTATAGATGATATTAAAAACCGCGTTGGCGCTATTCCGTTTTATGAACCTGCCTGTTAATTGTTTGGGATTTTTAGAAACGTTCTTTTCAATTTTAATGAATATTTCTTCTGTTTAAGCAGTTCCCCATCGATAATTTGATATTTTAATAGATTATTTTAAATTGATATTTATGGTATAGTATTGATTTTATTGCTAAGCAGGCAGATTTAATTACAGTGAAAAATTATCATTTATTAATTTTACTAGTGAAAATTATTTAAATAATTTAATAATTTAAAAAAGGGACCTTGTTTTAGAATCACCGGCATCCTTAGCTCTCTATTTTGAGATTATTGTTCTATAGTGGTTTATGAATGTGTATTTTTCTATGGTTAACGTTTTATTATTATTATTTTTTTTAAATCAGTAATAATATAACAAGAGAGTGACAAATAAATTGAAAATAATTTGGGAAAGATCCTGGAGAATTATTTTCTAATTTATCGAACTCTCGAGTTATATTTAATTAGATTATTTGTTCACTTAGCTGTTGAGGTCGATTCAACCAACTTAAAAGATTTTGAACTGGATTCATATCGATTGATTACTTATTAATGTATTCTTGGAAGTTGTTTCCAAAATTTGTTGGTGTATTTCTATATCTGAAATACAACTAAATCAATTTTTGTCACACATTTTACTTGTCGCGTTGACAGTTTTAAATAATTATTTGACACCTATCATTTGTCGCAAACAAAAAAGCACCTACAGAGATTATGCCCGGGAATAATCACAAGAGCTTTATTATCAGTATAATAATGACAGGATTGGTTAAAACGCACACACGTGACATACAATGAAGCATTTCATTGGTTTTGAGAAATGTCAAAAATAATCAATTTAATTTTGCAATTAATTGTGAGATCTCAGTTTCATTTAAAACATAACCTAAAAATTATTTTGAAATGACAGATCGATGTTTGACAATTCCGTCCTTGTCGTGATCATATATATTTTTCTTTTCGAGTAATGGAAAAAAGTTGAATATATAAAATAGAGGCAACATGAATCAATGAATGAACAAGCATGTATAAGACAAAGATAGATATACGTAATGTCTATTAATTATAAGTTAGGGATCTGATAATGTACCAATCTCCACAGAACAGACAAACTTTACTGATACATACCAAGACTGTAACCAGATGACCATTCCAACAGTAACAAGTAATTTCGAAGAGTATAGCGCCCATATATGATATAGTTAACATTAAACTTAATAGATTTCCTTGGACCTAAAATTGAGACATTTAGGTTCGATCATTCTCCCTATGGATAAAGTTCTTCATAAATGAATAAAAATATATAATCGAAATCATAGTATAAATTTGAAAATAGCTATTTGTGTGTTAATAGTGCAAACTGATACATTGTTAATTTGTTTTCACAGTCGGCACAATAAATCATTTTAAGAATTTTCAGCGTTACAGAACATTAAAAATGAAAATTATTTATTCTCAGTCACTGCTTGTTATCGTAACGTTCAATGAAAGATAACTTTCAGCAGACATTATATTTGACATTAAATTTGTTCTATTACAAAAATTCATAATTTGAGGTTAGTTGCTTAATTTATTTTACAGAGTGATCAAAAGGAATTGTTTCAGTTGGCAATAAAAATATCTACTTGAAATTGGTGAGCCTAATACATAAATTCATTTCCTGTTGTTGACAGTCACATTTGAAAATTTAAAATTAAATTTAAATATATTTAGGTCTTAATCGTTTTAGTTATATTTTCCTTAAATATCCACCAATAAAATTGTTGTTTCCCTCACTCTTCCTTTTATTACTTAACTTAGTAATAATTCAAACTTTTCCTGTTACTCAAAAAGTCAAAATCCTATTAGCTGTCAGACTCCTGACATAACCTATAAACCACGGGCGTGTGACGTCACGATTTTAGATGTGGTCCGTAACTGTCAAACGAGTGACTCTCACATCAGTATTAAATGTACGATTTAGACTGTATAGATAGAATATATTTTTAACAAGTATATGTGCATATAATTCCAAAAGTGACAAGTTTCTATTCTGCGCATTATTTTGTGGGTGACAAAGTGTGTGATTTATGTTAACAAGTGAAACGTAATTTGAAGATTGTTCCGCTAGTGCATACTTTTACACTTTTATAGTGTTTATATATTTAATAGACAGAAAATAGATGTTTAAAAACAATTTTATATGTTTACTTCATAGTGTAATGCCAAGTAATTACTACAATATATAGTAGTTTTACTTTTATTGAAGTTTGAACAGTTCATTTTAGGTTAACATTTTCAAAATCAACTAATTTTGTTAAAATTTTTAATATTTTACTGTAATATTTATTTTTTTTCATTTATAATTATTGTTGTGTTTTCGATTGTAGGGAAAATTTCAAAGAATAGTAGTAATGTCAAATTTTATTGCCTGATGCCATATATCATTCTGTAAAACGCGAATACAATACTGTTGTAGTTACCACAATAAGCTGCAAACCAGTTACACAAATGGTGACACCAGATTCCAAAAACTGAATAAACATTCCTAAATTGAACATCTCTTCTACATTAGATAGAAATCTGCAACATAAATTCATTAACGTGTAACATTCTAGAAGCATGGTGTAAATTTTATAAAAATGTTAGCGTATAATTAGGATTTCTTGTTTTTCTAACAGAAATATTGTTTGAACCAATCAAAGAAATCTGAAAACAAATATATGGAAAACCATTGACACTCAGTTTATAGTAGCACAAATTCAAGAAGGGAATGTAAATTATGAATAACTTATCCATTTCATGCATCACCTTTAAAATTAAATGAAAAATTAAGCTCGTCCTTTGTAAAACTCGCCGCCGAGCGGCTCATTTTCCAAATTTGGACTCGTGCGTTATTGCCTTATGGAACTAATTCTTTAATATACTATTATAGTACTCTTTATGGTACTAGTACCATAAAAGCATATTTTTTATTGCTACCTTGGTTACTATGATATTATTATTATAGTATGATGAAAAAGTATATGTACTTATAAATTGTATTGTTTTTAAACATTTTATTTCATTGTAAACAAAAAGACTGCTTTCATATCACTATGGGAATGACATTTGATAAACAAAAAACAATCGTTTTGTAAAAATATCGGATATCACTGTCATTGTTATATTATTAAGGTGAAGCATTCCGCCTGAAGTTCGTTAACCAACAATTTGTTATCGTGTATTTAGGGTCTCTTGCGGTCCTGACAAAAATGTATATCTGTATAGAATAGTGCAAAAGTTATTGGCGCGCGTTTAAAAACTATGTAAACGTGAAGATTTTCAAAAACATTATTTTAAATCACAGGAATTATTTCTATTTCATGTCAACACAATAAAAACTAAAATTTAATAAAATATATTTTTTTGATATTATAATATAAAAATAACATTTTACTTACATTTTTATTTCAGTTATACATAATCATATATAATAGTATATTATTTTATAAGGAGCTGAAGTAATACATTTTGTGCACTGCTCCATTAACTACAGATGAAGCACAAAACGTCACTTTTACTGCACATAAAATATGCCATTTTTTTCTTCAAACGCCGGAATATTTACCCATTATGTCATATAATTTCTCTGACTCACGTGAGCGGCAGAAAATGTCGTTCTGCTAAAGAAATTCTTTGATTCTAACGAGCGTCAGAAAAAGTATTTGATAGAAAAATCAAACTTTAACTGTTTCTGTGGATTCTGTGGCATATTCCTGATCGACATACTGCTTTCTTTTCGTGAATCAACTATTTCTGGAGCAAGTTCTTTTACATAAAATGTCTTTAATATTGGAAGCATCCATTTAACAAACTCTACTTCAATACCCTGAGGTGTCCAAATAATAAAATCACATTTCTTTCGTCCTGTTATGAACAACTGGCCTTGTATTTGCTAATAATAATTGTGATTCGTCTTTAATTTTAACTTATTACCATCTAAAACAGAACAGAAGTTTTTTATTTTAACAGCAGCTTCTTTTGGTGACAAATGTCGAGCTGTACATGAACATTTCACTTCAATTATCTTATTTTGAGCAACTAAACCATCTGGCGAAGCAGCTAAATATCCTGCATTACGTTCTAAATTTACAAATAAACCACATGGTGTTACTGTAACTCCAGATACCTGCTCATAAACTTGTATTGCCACAGATTCTCTAGTTTTACCCCAATCAGTTGCTACAGTTGTAATATTTCGAACGTAAAGCATTCTTTCCACAAGTGGTTCCGCTGGAAGAAGTTTATAATTTTGAACCGAATTTGGAATCTTCTGACTTAGTTATTAAACTATTATTTCCGTTTAAGTACCATAATCTGATTTATAATAAAATTAGGTACAAAATACTTGCAATATAAAAATATAAATAAAGCGAAAGTAGATTTCATTTATGGAATGTATAGTTTATTCCTGGGCAACATTTCGATAGTTCTGATGTATTTACTTTGTCAGCCTAATCTTATTAAGGCAGTGTGCACTTCAAAACTGTTAAATAAAAACTTTAATATTAATAAATAAACACTTATAAATACAAAACTACTTACCTTACAGACATTTGACGTTTGAGGTTAAAACCATATCAAAAAATTGTATTATTACTTTATTATTTTGTAAACAACATATAATATATATATTCATTATTGTTATCATTATTAGTCAATCATTTTTACATATCTGTCAGCCAAATTTAATTTTGAATAAAACTGCGATACTTGAGTGTACATCATACGTCATCAAAAATCCGAATCACACAACGAAAACTCATGATTCAAGAGCACCAATAATAAATCTATGCAAATTTGAATTTCAGCAATTAATTTCTTACAAATGTCATTATATAGATAAATATAAAACAGTGTATTACTTTCTTATAACATTGTAGTTCATGAATAAATACTATTCAAGAACAAATAAATCATGAAAACATATGAAAAAAATTATATAAATGAAGCAGCCAAATTCACAATTTTGAATCAGATTTGCTCAAAATTAGGCCCTACGTTTTTAATTAAAAAAATATGTATATTTAAAATTAAGATAGTCTATAACACAAAAAAAAATCAGCGAAATTAAACACAACACTTTTGAGAAAAAAAAGAAAAACTCTGTTTTTCATGGTATTTTAGCCTATTTTATTTTTTTGCTAAAAATTGTCGTGTTTAATTTGGCTGAAAATTTCATCAGGCTTAGTCTGTCGTATTTATAATTTACTGTATTTTTTATATTGATATCATAGTTCCTATTTTTAAAAAAATTCAAATTAAATTTGGTGTAATATATAATTTATTTTCTTTTATTATATGAAAGATATTTCAAATTAGTAATATTATTATAAAACTTTAAACCTTTGACTACAAGAATATGTACAATAAATAATATGTTTCATTTATAATAAAAAAGATATTTTATTTCAAATAGATCACGACAGATCGTCGTTTCACCACTGTTCTGTTGTTGTATTCAGGCGGAATGCTTCACCTTAAGTATTATAGCAACTCTCAAGTGTCAAAATGACTTTTTGTTAAACGGCCGTTACTATAGCAACGACCGCGAAATTGGATTTCGTGAAATGTGTTGCATCTGCGAAATGTTTAGTTTGTGTTTGGAAGCACAACAAAATCACTGGAGGATTAAAAAAAATTATTGACTTAATTTTTAATTCAAAACGAATAGGTTTGAATTAATAAAGAAATGTTAATATTCTTTTCCAATGGATGGGAAGAAACTGAAGAACATGAGAGTCAGTATCCCATTCCCATTTATTATGTTCTGTTAATACTTTTTTACTTTCTTATACGCAGTATAAGGAAGTACTGGAATCGTGAAAAAAATCGTTGACGAGATTTTCGCGGAAATACGTGTTTTGAGGTCCACTAAATCCGTTTTGATCATTTTCGAAATGATGTCTATGTGTGTGTTTGTGTGTGTGGATGGATGGATGTGTGTCCGAGTGTGCAATATCTCATGAACGAGATAAGATTTGTTAACGAAACTTGGTAATTATAAGTTTCATGAAAATACGAAGAGCTGACTTGATTTTGAATGAAATTGAAAAACAGGAAGAGGAAGTTTACTGGACACACAAAACAATAAATTCCATTTATTTCAAAAATGAAATTAGTTACGAAAAAAGTTTCAAATAAAAAATATTAGCAAAAATATTTGGAACATAAAATGTTATTTGCAATTTTCCTATATATGCGTTTAATTTTGAGAAAAACTAATTTATATATTTAATAATATATTCCAATAATCATAGTAGCAATAGAAACAAAAAACAAAAACATGTTTAACATTTATATATCAAATAATAATTGTCAAACGCAAGGAGCAAGTCATAAGTGTTCAATTCAGCGTTTTTGTTGCTATATCAATTTCATTGATCAAATAGTAAGGAATTTTATATTGCAATTTCTATTAATATAAGTTTATTTATTAATAAATTTGTTGATTATCTGTAATGGAAATTAAAAAGAAAAAATATTAAATTTGCTGTGTATAAGAAAATCGTGTGGTGACAACACCAGATTTTTATTATTTGGTTCTTTTTTTACAATTAATTCTGATATCGTATGAGTATGTGTACATTAATACTCTGTTCACTTAAATTTTGCAGCGTTAACCGAGATAGGGAATAAAATGTTTCCTAGTGATTGATGCGAAGTTTTCTTTAAAAGAACAATATTTAATCAAGATGAACTTTCAAATAAGTAATGAAATATTGCTATCAAAAGTATCATTTGACATTTTATATTTATCTCATTAGTATGAAATTAGTGCAAGAGGCCATTAATAAACTATTGTTTATTTATTTGTGAATCATCGACGACTAATTTTAATATAAAAATTAAATCAAATGATTAATGGCCAAAATAATCCCTGAATCTTTAAGGACATTCATTTTTGTTGAAATTAATATCTAATACTATTATCATGACTAAATAGCACTATGAGCAAGATAGATGTTGGCGAAGGTAGGGTTTCCACAGGCTCAGTCTCTGAACTTGTTGAAAATATGCCATTTTTAATTCTTATTAATAACTAGCGACTTCGTTCGCGTAATCTAAAATTAGTGTTTGTGTTTAATTCTGTTTATTGAAGTGCTTTTGGATACACAATATTTTTTGTTTTTCTCTTTGGGACGTATACGAATAAATCCGAAGGTTTTCCGACGCGTGAGCATGCCACATACAGCTGTCCATGTGAGAACCATGGATTTTCCAAATTTAGTCCACACACTTGTAGCGACTGTCCCTGTGCTTTGTTGATGGTCATTGCAAATGCGAATCGTACCGGAAACTGCAAACGTTTGAATTCGAATGACATAGGACTGAAGCTTTATTATACCTATATGTTAAGATTAGTTCTCGTCTATGCCTATACCAAATTTAAATCGAATCAGTGCAGTACTTTTCAAGATAGATAGCGGCCATTTTATTTCAAGATGGCGATCTGAAGCTTTATTATTCCTATATGTTAAGATTGGTTAACGTCTATGCCTATACTAAATTTGAATTTAATCAGTGCAGTAGTTTTTAGGATAACTAGCAGCCATTTTGTTTCAAGAAGGCGGATTGAAACTTTATTATACCTATATGTTAAGATTGGTTCTCGTCTATGCCTATACTAAATTTGAATTGAATCAGTGCAGTACTTTTCAGGATAGCGGATGAATGATATAAAAACGCCTACAGGACAAACAACAAACAAACATTCATTTTTACATATATTGATAGAAGATATATAGACGAGTCTTGAAATATTTACTATGTGTGATATACTCCATTCCCAGTATGAAAACTATTACGTCACATTCGGTATCCATGTGATTCAAGATTTTGTACTTAAAACGTTTACATTGGTATTGGATTGACATTTTTAAAACATAACCTAAAATTTAACTGTCAGATTAAAATATTTATTACTTTATAAAATTTAATTGGTTTATAATGAAACCAAATTCAGCATACATTAAATAAAATCAAATATAAATTTATCTTAACGCACGAAAAATATTACCTACCTTATTGAAATATGTAGTTTTGTAAAATAAAACTCAAAGGAACATACATTTTTATTTGTATTATTATTATTTATAAATAAATACTATTTGAAAATACAATGCACATTACCTCTTGTACTACAGTTAAATTAATTAAAGATCCTTGATTCTCTAACTCCAGCGCAAAATAATCATGAAGATGACAAACGCATTTCTGCATTTGATTACCCAAAATTTTTCTAGCCATTTCTCATTTCTCAGTCTGTATTTATGTATCAAAAATGTCACAAACTTAGATATGACAGGCGAGAAAATAGCAAAATCTTGACCATAGGTTTCTATTTTTATTTTATAAACAAATGTGAACAAAGTAAATATAAATTTTCGTATTAGTAAGAACTGTCATACGTTTTCATTAAAATAATAAATGTGAAAGAACGTGAAAAAACGTGAAACGTGTGTCGTAACTTATTAAGACATACGTTATGTAATTCGCATAGATACGAATAATATTATTAAAAAAGATAGCTATATTTCATCGTATCTATGATAACCTCGTCCACATATGACGTCATCGTTTTCATACAGGGAATGGAGTATAATAAGCAACCCATAATACTCTCGCTAAGTAAATCGGACTTGTTGTCACTGCAAAGTTTCAGTGAACAGAGTCTTTGCTTGTCTTCCGTTCATGCTCGAAGGGACCTCAACAAGTTTATTAACCGATTTTGTATGCGATTTATTTCTTCATACTTCGGAATTTCTTATCTTAGTTATCAATATATTTGTACAGAAATTATTTTCTCTGTTTCGGTATATTCTCGCACCCATATTGATGCTAGAATGAATTTCATTCTTAAATGATTTTTGCTGACCTATTGTTATCATTGATTGGCATAACTGCATTAAATACACAAAATATCTAGACAATTGACAAAATAAAAAACTCAATTTATACAAATATCTAGGTAATGGACAAAATTGTAAATCACTGTCACCAACTAGACTATCCTACCAAAAATTTTCCTTAATGGCAAATGTCAAATATTTTTATAAAGAAATGATGCAAAGGAAAGCCGGAACAGAGAAAATAGTATAAACACTCGTTACAGAAGGCAATTGTGGTACTTGTTCGTTCGTACCTACGTCTGTTGCCTTCTGTAACTTGTATTTTAATATACTATTTCAGACGACCACTTATGTAAGTAACCATAACATCATAAACTATTATGGAAAGTTGAAAATAACACACTGATATGTTAGTATAACGCACACTTCTACCATATCAAGTGAAGTTCCACTGATTGACAACAGATGGCGTTACGATGAAAGAAAATAATAAAATAAATGAACAGAATTTATATTATTATTTGAATCAAAGTTTTGGCACATTTTTCAACACATTTGTACAGATCAATGCTTACCTACAAAAACGTATCAGCTGTCAAAGTGTAACAACATTGCTCTTGTAAACTGTTCTTAGAAATATTTTGTGGTCGTCTGCAAATTAGTGTACATAACTCGCTCGAAAGTGTGATAACTGTGCTCGTGTACTTAAATCACTCGGCGCTGCGCGCCTCCTTTTTCAATTTGTACACTCGTACGTTATCTTACACTTTCGATGCTTGTTATGTAATATACTAATTGTTATGATATAAAAAAAATTATCAATCTACTTTTTAATAATGAAACTTTTCTCTTTCCTTTCCTTAATCACCTAAGCAGATTGATGCTGGATAAATTAAAACCTGAGTAAGTATTCAAAGTATTTCATTTTAAATTAGCGAATGATTTCATTGTTACCTACAATAGTTACTCAGTTATTATTTAAATTTCAGAGTTAATACTTAGAAACTGTAATATAAATTGAAAAAAAGCTTATTAATTTGAATAGCTGTAATTTTTTTTTCAATTTCAATTTGGTCTCGTTCACGCTACATTTCAACCTGATGTATCGTTAACCAATGGTAAACTTAATTCCCTGTATGAAAACGATTACGTCATATGTGGACGAGGTTATTGTAGATACGATGAAATATAGCTATCTTCTTTTAATAATATTATTCGTACCTATGCGAATGGCATTAACGTATGTCTTAATAAGTAAAGACACACGTTTCATGTTTTTTCATGTTCTATCACATTTATTATTTTAATGAAAACCTATGACAATTCTTACTAATACGAAACTTTATATTTACTTTGTTCACATTTATTTATAAAATAAAAATAGAGACCTATGGTCATGATTTTCTTATTTTCTCGCCTGTCATTTCTAAGTTTGTGACATTTCTGATACATAAATACAGGCTGAGAAATAAGAAATGACTAGAAAAATTTTGGGTAATCAAATGCAGAAATGTGTTTGACATCTTCATGATTATTTTACGCTGGAGTTCGTGTGTTAAGATAAATTTATATTTGGTTTTTATTTAATATATTGCAGAATTCTGTTATTAAATATTATAAAGTAATAAATATGTTAATCTGACATTTAAATTTTAGGTTATGTTTTAAAAATGTCAATCCAATACCAATGTAACGTTTTAAGTACAAAATCTTGAATCACATGGATACCGAATGTGACGTAAACTCCATTCTCTGTATAAAAGATTACGTCACATTCGGTATCCATGTGATTCAAGATTTTGTACTTAAAATGTTTACATTGGTATTGGATTGACATTTTTAAAACATAACCTGAAATTTAAATGTCAGATTAAAATATTTATTACTGTATAAAATTTAATTAGTTTAAAAATGCAACCAAATACTGCATATATTGAATAATAACCAAATATAAATTCATCTTATCCCACGATATATATTCCCTACCTTATTGAAATATGAAATTTTGTAAAATAAAACTCAAAGAAATATACATTTTTATATGTATTATTATTATATATAAATAAATAATATATGAAAATACAAAATACAGTGCACATTACCTCTTGTACTACAGTTAAATTAATTAAAGGTCCTCGATTATCTAACTCCCACGCAAAATAATCGTTAAGATGACAAACGCATTTCTGCATTTGATTACCTAAAATTTTATAAGCCAATTCTTATTTCTCAGTCTTTATTTATGTATCAAAAATATCACAAACTTTGAAATGAAAGGCGAGAAAATAACAAAATCATGGCCATAGGTTTCTATTTTTATTTTATAAACAAATGTGAACAAAGTAAATATAAATTTTCGTATTAGTAAGAACTATCATACGTTTTCATTCAAATAATTAATGTGATAGAATGTGAAAAAACATTAAACGTATGTCTTTACTTATTAAGACACTTACGTCAATGCCATTCGCATAGCTCCGAATAATATTATTAAAAAAAGATAGCTATATTTCATCGCATCTATGATAACCTCGTCTACATATGATGTCATCGTTTTCATACAAGGAATGGAGTTTAATAGTTTTCATATAGGGAATGAAGTATATTTAGTATTACGGATATGCGCACAATAATTATTTATGTATTAAGGATATAATCAAAAGTGTTATAGCGCTGAGGGAATGTATAAAGCTCGACATGTCGCGGAGAGCTTAAAATTTCTCGACTAATCCTCGAATTTACAAGATTCAGTCAGTATGTGTTCGTTATCGTTTTGATGGCGATGTTAATTTTAGGTATGCTGTGTGAAATGTACATTGATTGTTAGTGTTGCTATATTGTTGGTTTATAAACAAATTTAAGTTATTGTGAAATAAAAAGGGAAGATATCAATAACTATTCCAAAAGAAAATGAGATAAATTTGAGCCTATACAGGGAAAATTAGTACCACAGAAGTCAAAAGAGCTTTCCAAAAAAATAATATGAATTTATCGTGTTATTTGGCATTTATCTATAAACCACGATTTGGATTCGTTTGAATAGAAGTTGCTTTGCAACTTTATATGCCCTAGGGCTATAGCAGCTAAATTACACCCGATTTTAAGAGCTATTAAACAAGTTTGATGCCAAAATAAAATTTGTGAGATAGAATGATATATCCAACTAGCTTTGTAGGCACACTGCCAAATCAAGGGAAAGACAGGGGCATCAGCAGTATATTACTAGTTGGTATATAGGTTAAATGACCTTTGAGTTTAAAGCCTGCATTTCATACTCAATTTTAATACAATATTAGAATCTTACTTTATTATGGCTTGGTGATGAATTACACATTTATACAACGTTTCAGAAACAAAATCATCTTCTTCCTGGGTCAACAAATTGCAATCATTATATCCAAATACTTTTTCTTTGGCTTCCTTCTTTTCACGTGATAATTCTGTTCTTTTTTCTGCCCTCAAAGTAGCAGTTTCCAAATTGTCTTTAAGTATGTCCAACTGCGCACAACTGATATTCATACAAGCGGCGGGTAAAATATCCAAACTTGAGTTGATCATAATTGCCACCAGCAGCCCACTGAGTTGGAACACATAGACAATGGTCCGACTAACGAGGTTATATCGCACGTCGAAAGGAAACCAACCCCCAAATGGTAAAATATGCTCCTCGTCGGAGTCAATCAGCGGGAAAATAGCGTAGAACAAGAAACATACAAAACAACAAGACAAGAACGTGTAGCTGTAAATGTTGATGACTTTAGACCAGTACTTCAGATATTTTCCCTGTTCGGAGCGGTGTTGAGAAAACAAAGGATTCTCAATTTCATCTAGAAGTCCGAGAAACTTTTTTCTGTTGAATGAGAATATTAAGAATTTGGTGACGAAACATATTTGAGTTAGATAATAATATAAAGCTTCTGCGGCTTCAGCAAGATCACCCAATTTGCTGTAGATATCAAATGACAAAGATGCCAGGAATAAAACTGAAACACTGTATGCACAAACAAATGAATATAGATAGTAAACCCAAGCAAATTTTGTCTCTCCCAGCGGCCAAACTCCAAGTAAGGACAAATTGAATTTTGGAACTTTTATGAATTCTTCCATATTGGAATTCTCGATGTATTTTTTGAACAGCATTGTGTAATATCGTTCTTGTATTCTTACAAATGTGGAGTTATTTTCTTCCTTTTATAATGATTCTGAGAATGAATAATTTGGTAATATCTTTCTTAGGGCGTATTGGTTTCATTTAATATTTAATGTTACCATTTGGATGTTTCCTTAAGAATAAAAAATTTAGGTAAAAAGGAAAATAAGACAAACTACCTACTAATTAAGTCTTTAATTTGTACGTAAATACAAATCGAACTATATACAGGCTGTCCCAGAAAATTAAACCTTAAAGAAATAATATAATAAATTTCTCTGCTACCATAGGTTCCCTAATTTTACAGGAAAAGGTATCAAAAAAAAATTATAATTTTATTTATTTGGCACTAAAATTTTCATTAACATAGCTACAATACTTCTCAATAATAGTTATTTATTTAACTTAGCGAAAAAATACAGCAGATTTATGCCGAAGCTAGAGTTTCATAGGTGAGACGCAGCCGAAGCTACGAATCTAGCTAATGCTTTTTTGTCGTGTTAAATACATATTTTTGCCGATTGTTTAATAGTATATTAAAGAACTATTTACATAAAGCAATTTGTTAAAGCACGAGTCCAAATTTAGAAAACGTGCCGCTCCACAGCGAGTTTTACAAAGGACGATTGCGTTAACAGGCCTTATAAAATGTGTTGTTTCTATAATTTTTTCTATTGAGGTAATTTTAAAATTCTGTTAGATTTTGAAAAAATCGACTTGGTAGTTTTTATTAGTTATATTAGTAGCGTTTCTCATAACACTAACAATGGAAATTTCAGATTGCTTGACAATTAATCTATATTGGTCTGTGTTGTGAATGTTGTGAATTTTGCCTGATTATAGCATAATATTTTTAGTCCCATCACCTAGAGAAAGGATAAAAGATTATTAATAAAATTTGTAAATTGGGGAAGGCAGGCAATCAGGATCAATGCATATGGAAAAATAAATTCTCTTTACATTTTTTATTTAGGAATTTAATGAAAAGCAATATTTCGACACCAACAATTTATAATTTTCAGTTTATGTCATTCATCTGTCAGATTTAAAAGTATTCATACCACTTCTAGAAAATGAAACGCGTCAAAAACAATGTGTTTTCAGTGTGCTTATAAGAACACCGATATAAAACAAATTAATGTTAATTTTGCGATTATTTTTAATATTCTGATGCTGGGTGGCAAGAAAAAAATAAAGAGCTCTTTAGTTAAAGAACTGTTTATCTAGCAACAGTATCAATAGCGATTTTCTGAAATTTATTGAACCGTTAGTTACTAATGAACCGATAAAACTTTATTGCAACCCAGCATTAATGTTATCGGCATCATTGTAACCAAGTAGCAGAAATTTATATATGTAACCATGGGACTGTGTTTATAGTTAGACTTCCATCTAAGGAATGGCGCTAATAGTCTTTATGTGTAGACATCCATTTTAGGTAACTGCAATATCGGCAATCATTGGTTACTAGATTATTCCTGTAGTTGTCATTTGTACGTATTTCAATATTTGATTCACAACTCATATATAATAAAGACATTATTACATTGATTTCAGTTTAATTATATGGCTCATAAAACACTAGTGTTTTATATTCCATAAAACACTGTAAACAACTTGTTACTTAGCAACCACTTCATGGTCTACCGTATTTTGAGAAACTATATACGAGTATAACTAAATCAACGTTAAACGTTACGACCAATCTTCTTCGATACCTATAATTATGAGTTGTGGATAAAATTTTTTGTTATACTTGTGTTTTATTAGTCTATAAAACACTTGTATAATAAATAACTATTTAATCTGTTAAGATATCCAATTAATTTTTATTTGTGGAATAATTTCATATAAATAATATCATCAACTCTTATCAATTGTTATGTAAAAAACTGCACTGCTACTGGTAAGTAAGTAATCATATAATAAATAATATTTAGATGAGGAAGTCATAAGTTGCCTAAAT
This sequence comes from Pterostichus madidus, assembly GCA_911728475.2. Taxonomy (NCBI): domain Eukaryota; kingdom Metazoa; phylum Arthropoda; class Insecta; order Coleoptera; family Carabidae; genus Pterostichus; species Pterostichus madidus. Next base: position 13,635,743 of record OU452315.1, read on the forward strand.
ACGCAAACTGGGTTGCCTATATACATGACTTTAGTTAGACTTCCACTACTCAGATGGCGCAAAATACAGTCCCAGTGCGTAACATGGCAGTTTCCTATCTATAATAGTATATTTTGATCTGTGATCGTAACCATCATGTTGGTATGTATTTGATGAGCGGTGGCTATGCAAAAACAATTGTTTTTCTAAGTGTTTCATGTTTTGAATATATGCCGCCTAATGTAACCATATATTTTGTTTATATTTTGTTAAACGTCAAATACGAATGAATCAAAGAATAATTTTGTGTATACTTATCCCAATGAGAATGTGAACCTAGTGGCGAAATTTGAAACTATGATAACGGAGCACTTTCATGAGGTTTGTATGCTGTTACATAGGACGCTGTGGTTTCAATATTGTTTCTGTACTTATTTTAAATATTTTCAATGACAATTTAACTTAATTTTCATCCTTATACTTTCTTGCTTCTATGAGTACTTATTGTAATTAGGTTGTACATTTCATATGGAATAGAATAGTAAATATGTAATGACATTTATAGGTTATTGTGTAAAATTTAATTTTCTCAAAAAAAAAACATTAAAAAGTAGACAGTATTGCTGTATACCTGAATGTAAATCTATTTCGAAGGAAAATCGAACAGCTAAATTCTACAATTTATACTTACAATAAAGTTAACTACAAAGATAACCTAACAAGTCACTAAATTACGTATTTAAACTGAAAAATTTAAATTATTGTCCTACTCAAACTAACACAACAAGATACACTGAATTATAGTCTATTTAAATTATTAATAATTAGAAACTTTATGGTGTAGGTGGCACAGTGGTTATCGTGTCGGCCTGTGGATCCTGAGAACCCTGGTTCGATTCCCACTGGCGACAAACATTTTCTCCACATTAATACTACTCCTGTGGCTCCCCCTCCACTAACATCTTTGGGGGCCGTGATTCACGCGCAAAAATATATCGCTTACCGAGATCTGTTTTGGCAGAGTGCCACACCCAGAAATGGGTAGAAGGCGTGATGATATATTTATTTATTTTATTTTAACTTTATAAATATTGAAATTTTAAGAATAAAACAAGAAAATACTACAACTTGCAATGTAAACCTTGTGGATATAAAACAAAGTGCTGATTTTTTCAACTTTTGTCACATAGGTTTCAGCGCCATCTCTTATGAGTGAGATATCCCAATTATACAAGACCTGGAAGCCACAGAAAAAAGAAAACAATAGAACACCACGTGCTAAGCTTAGCCGCAAGAGGCGCTTTTTTCGATAAATAATTTAAACAATATTTATTTTGTAGGAAATGCATAGACCCAGTTTTACACAATCCCACTCACTATATCATCCCCTTGGTGCATAAATTACTATGCAGTTAAACAATTCACGTTTGTATCCAATGTTCGTTTAGTCATTTACTGAATATGTTTAAATATGACTTAATTTTAATAATAGTTATTTATTATGCAACTGTTTTATTAGGTATATAAAACATGCAAGAAAAATTTAAACACGATACTGAAGGTTGAGTGTTTAATTTTTCTTAAGTGTTTTATATACCAATAAAACACAAGTGTAATACAAATTTTTATCCACAACTCATAATTATAGGTACCGAAGAAGATTGGTCGTAACGTTTAACATTGATTCAGTTATATATAGTGTCTCAAAATTCGCTAAATAACAAGTTGTTTCCAGTGTTTTATAAATAAAATAAATAAATATATCATCACGCCTCCTACCCATTACTGGGTGTGGCACTCTGCTGAAGCAGATCTCGGTAAGTGATATATTTTGCGCGTGAAGTGCGGTTACCAGTCGTCAAATCACGGCCCCCAAACATGTTAGTGGTGGAGGAGCAACAGGGATAGCTTTTTTCAAATTATGAAAATTTGTCGCCTGTGGGAATCGAACCAGGGACCTCAGGATCTACAGGCCGACTTCATACCACTGAGCTAACCATCCATGAACCATATAATACAACTAAAATCAGTGTAATTATGTCTTTATAATATATGAGTTGTGGATAAAATTATTAAAATGTAATATATAGATTTAAGCAGAATATATTTCTAAATATAATTTTTCTGTAAAGTAATTCGGCAAGCAATGGTAATCCCAATTTCGTTGGACACCTCATATATGTTAAAAAGTAAATCTTTTATATTATGGAGAATTATATAATACATTCATAATATTGTACGAGTATTTTATTATTTAGCTAAAAAATTAAGTGAATTTTCAATCAAACAATATATCGGCTTTAATCCTTATATACATATGTTTTCATTTTCAGTTCTCACGGTTTTCAGACAGAAAAAAAAATACAATAATTTATCTCTGAGCATTTCATGAACGTGTAAAATAACCCTAAATTTGAGTGTAGTATTTTAGTTTATTTTCTATACCAAGTGAATTCTTAAAAGACGTACATAAGCCGTTAAGACATGGCAATAGTTTTTCGCAGATTACTGCTCTTTGTTTATAATGACATCATTCGAAAGCAAATTATATTTTTTATCTAGTTTACTACAAATTTATATATTTTTAACTGTAATTTTTATTATATTATACAAAATTTACATCTACAACAGAATAATCGTGATTAGGCTTGTTTAAAACAAACGCAACAATTTCTATAGGATGACATTTCTTTTGATTTACCACTTTAAAAATTTATTTTTGTCAAGATTAAGTGTTTTCCTATTTCTAATCATATATTCTAATAATTAAAAAATCAAAAGACATATCAAATCTTATTTTAGTCCTATACGAAAAAAAAAAAATCGAATATAGTCTAATCTTAAATTTGAAATTTGAATTTTTTTTTTAAATATACACAATAGTTCGCACAACCATAAAATCACAATCTTTCTTTGTTGTTGTCTCTCATTGTTGTGATCTTTCATTGTTGGAAGCAGGCAGTAGAAAGTTATATAGGTAACCATGGGACTGTGTTTATAGTTAGACTTCCACCTAAGGAATGGCGCTAATAGTCTTTATGTGCACGACCAACTTCATTGAATTGCGCTACGCTTATTATGGCCATTTCATGTGTCATTAAAATTCCTAGTTTCAAATTTACAGAGCGGGTATGTCAACCAGCGCCTCTAACGAGATACGTCGTAACTAAATTTGAAAATTCTGCCGCTTGCATTGAATAAAAAAATCCTAAAAACAAGCTTAGTCATTGTATATTTATTATCATACGATCTTTACAGTAAAATATTAACCGTTGACACCAATAATTCAATAATACTTCCTTCTTTTGACCTATAAACACTTCAAAAATTTTAAATAGGTCGACAATATGGCGACATTATTTACCTGAAGTGACAAATAATGCTACGTTGCTAAATGAAATTCACTTAGTCTAGACTAGCTAGTAACTTTAGTTGAAAGCTCAGAATACTAGTCATAATATTTAATAACATTGAATGTAAAAATAAAATACCCAGTTCCATTAAATGTATTTTGTTTGATCACATAAACTTCAGTTTTCAAACATTTTAAGGTTGTTTTTGGAACTTAACAGCGTAGTCACTTTCCTTTAATTGAAATAAAAAACACTAGATGGCATTACTTGACGTACCAAAACTGTAAAAAAATCACGACAAATTTTTGTATGGCAAAATGATAAAATGAAATGGCTATAATAAGCATAGCGCAATTCAATTAAGTTGGTCATGTTAAGTGAAGACATCCATTTTAGATAACTACAATATCGACAATCATTGATTACTAGATTGTTCCTGTAGTTGTCATTTGTATGTATTTCAAATTTTTATTTGTGAGATATAAAATAAATAAACATATCATCACGCTTTCTACCTATTACTGGGTGTGGCACTCTGCCGAAGCAGATCTCGGTAAGTGATATATTTTTACGTGTGAAGTACGATTACCAGTCGTCAAATCACGGCCCCCAAAGATGTTAGTGGAGGGGGAGCCACAGGAGTAGTATTAATGTGGTGAAAATGTTTGTCGCCAGTGCGAAACGAACCAGGGTTCTCAGGATCCACAGGCCGACACGATAACCACTGTGCCATCTACTTCACATATTTGAGAAATAATTTCATATAAATAATGTCGTCAACTAATATCAATTGTTGTGTCAAAAACTGCACTTCTACTGCGGAATAAGTGATCATATAATAAATAATATTTTCATAACATATTTTCAAGTTCACAAGGATTGGATAAAACTGCGATTGAAACAGTTCAAATTATAAATAAATTGTTTATACGAGGCTATGTTAATAAATACTTATATTGTGTTTACGAATTTTTATTTTATGTAGTTTAAATAAATATAGAATAATAATAAAAATTACAAGCTGCCTAAATATGTATACCGGGTTGCCTATATACATGACTTTAGTTAGACTTCCACTACTCAGATGGCGCAAAATACAGTCCCAGTGCGTAACATGACAGTTTCTTATCTATAGTAGTATATAGAGATCTGTGGTTGGAAGCTTTTATTGTTTCAAATTTTTATTGTTGTAATCTTTCACTGTTATGATGTTTCATTGTTATGATCTTTCATTGTTGTGCTCTTTCATTGTTGTAATTTTTCAATGTTAGAATTTTTAATTGTTACTATTTCGGTATTTGTCAGTGTATGTACTGTCCAGGTATAATTCAATTTGCATTGTGCTTGTTTCATTTACGAGTAATTTTACAAAATTATTGTTATTATCAGTAACAACATATTTATGTTATTACTATGTACTATTTTCTCTTAAGACCGGTTTTTTTCATCTCCAGATAAAATTCTCGATAAGTATCAACGGATATACATGGGCGTCCGCAGGGGAAGACAAGCCGGGGCGCGCGCCCCCCCTGGATATTAACAAGGGTGGCGACCACGACATAGGACTTTAACATGTAAAATTATAATTTTGTAATTTCCTGCTTCCCCAAATATTTTAAGCAAAAAAGCTTGAAATAAAAGTTTTAGGGCTTAAAATTATGTATCTTAAACAATAAACAAAATTAATTTCACATACTTTGTAACGACACAAATTAGATTTGAAAATGACGAAAATTGCCTCAAAACTATCGATAGGCATGTAATTGTAACAAAATTAAACAAATGTTTGACGTTTTATCTGTCAAAATAAATGAAATAATAAATAAAGAATTTATTTTGTCAGTTTAATTTTGTTTCAATTTCATAGCTATCGATAGTTTTGAGACAATTTTAGTCATTTTCAATTCTAATTTGTACCGTTACAAAGAATGCAAAATTAATTTCGTATTTTATTCCCTAAAACATTTATTTGAAGCTTTCTTGTTTTAAATAATGATGAAGCTGGAAATTAAATTTATATGATTTTACATGTTAAAATCCTATGTTTGAGAGTCGCGGCACCATCCTGTATTTGTATATATAAATTAAATAAAAATTAAATTATAAGTTTAAAGATAATGAATTCAAGCTGAAACTTTCCAGCAGTATTTTTATGGCCAGCTAGCGACATGTTCTCTATCGTAACGATTGAGTAATCTAAGTTTATTATGTATACTCGAGCACAAAATATTAGAAAATAAAACCTGTAAATCGGAATTTATTTTAAATAATGGTGTCAATTTATGGAAGAGTTATTCGAATATTGTCCTTCTTCAATTCAGACCCAGACGACAAAGACTAGTAATTCATTTCACAAAAATATTTTTTTGTCTATTTGTTATGTGTATTTGTATTTATATTATGTAAAAAAAAATATATTTTAGAAATTTATGTCTATCTATATATAAGTTTATAAACAAAATCGTAACTGTCAAAATTTTAAATATATCAAACATATAGTTTTATAATTATATTGTATTTTCAAGTGAAGTTTAATGTTTTTTTTATGAAAGATTCAGTATTAATTGATATAGGTCAAGACACAGTTTAAAACTTCTCGTCTTGTTCTTCTTTTTTATTATTATCAATGCTTGTCTGTCAAACTGACGAATGACAGATATCACGTCATATAATTTGAGATTACTTGTTAGTCGTGAGGGGGTGAAAGGCGAAACTCCTGAGCCTTAAAAATTGAACTTCTTAGCTAAGGGAGAAAACCCTAACATAAAATCCTGGTCCTCCAAGTATGGAGGTCAAGGCGGTGGGCCAGCAACTCACCACTTGGAAAAAAAATTTCACTGCTAAAAACCTCAACAACCAGCCTCGGAAAGAAGATGGAAATAATAATAATTTACGACGACGATTAGCTTTGAAAATGATACTGAAACTGGGAACCTGGAACGTACGAAGTATGTTTGCAAAAGTCGCAGAAATATTAACCACCCGGAAGAAACAAGAGAGGACGACCTCGTAAATCATGGAAAGAGGAAATACGGCAGGCAATGAGAGACCGAGACCTAGAAGAAAATATGGTGTATGATAGAGAGGAATGGAGGTTGAGATTGGGAAGACAACACCTTGTTGTATAATTGCTATATATATTTGACTTGTACACAATTAATCCCAATAAATATATATATATATATATATATATATATATATATATATATATATATATATATATATATATATATATATATATATATATATATATATATATATATATATATATATATATATATATATATATATATATATATATATATATATATATATATATATATATATATATATATATATATATATATGTCTATCTGAAAGTTTGTGAAGTCTGCACCTCTGATTCCATCTCACTGAAGCTGGACAATTTTTAGTGGATAAATATGAGAAATAGACATTATTTACATTCGCTTTGTTTTATATTTAAAATTATTAATCATCTAATTCCCACATGTTTATTTAATAAACATATTTCGCGTCAATCAATCCATTCACGTCACTCTTTCCAGAACTCGGATGCACGTCTCTAAATTCTGAACTACACGGTTCGAATCTTCATTATTTTATTGTTTTATTGGTCTCGTAGTAAAATCAGATTTATAATTAACTGTCGCAACTTGTCATTTCTAACATTTACAAATGCTATATACTATTACATGGCACAGTGGTATCAAGTCGCCCTGCGGATCCTAAGAACCCTGGTTCGATCCCCACAGTCGACAAAACATTTTCACCAATTTAAAATTATTCCTGTGGCTCTCCCACCACTAACATCTTTGCCGTGATTTGACGACTGTTAACTGCACTTCACGTGCATAAATATATCACTTACCGAGATCTGCTTCGGTAGAGTGCCACACCCAGTAATAAGTAAAAGGCGTGATGATATATTTATTTAAAAAAAAAATGCTCAATAGTATCAAGTAGTCCTGTGAATTTGGGAACCTGGGTTCGATTCCCACAGCCGATAAACAATTTTCATCACATTAAAATTACCCCTGTGAGTCTTCCACTAACATCTTTGGCTACCGTGATTTGACTGTTGGTAACCGCACTTCACGCGCAAAATTTATCACTTACCGAGATCTGCTTCGGGAGAGTGCCACACCCAGTAATGGGTAGAGGCATTGCCGTCTATATGAACAGACCTTGAACAACGCAGCGCAAGCGGCTGGGACGTCACAACGTGAGGCCCACGAACACGTCTGTCTTGCATATACTGCCATGTTAAAATTCTGTTCCTAATGTATAAACTAGCTTCTATCTCGTTAAATATCAAAGATATTGACATTAAGTACATAACATAAAATGTGCTCTTCATAAAGACGAATCAATTGGATATTTTTAATTTTAAAAATCTAGTTTGACTTACGGAGAAACATCGCTTGTTTCTTCTTTTGTACTTTCTAACATGTATTTTAAAAACTATATAAGACTTAACGCTTGTACTTAAAAATAATTGATAGAGGTGAACTTAAATAGCCTAAAGATTTTATAGTTAATGTAGTTTGCAATGTATATCAAATATTTCAAATAATAATTAGCTATAGTGATTACGAAAAAATGTTGTTGAAAAATCAGAGGCAATGCTTGGAAGAAATATGTATAGAAAAATTAGAAGAGTATTCTTCAATAAAAATTTTGTTTGCAAATGTGGTAAAAGTAATGATAAATTTAGTAATGAAACAGTGCAATATTTTACAAAATAATTATATAAAAATAAAAAATAATAATATGGAAAATACTACTAAAAAAAACCGTAAGTTAGAATGTCTCAGTCAAAATAAGTGATTATGTTAATTTTTAAGATATAGTTATTGTTAATTAAAAAGTTTATATTTTTTTCTTTCTGCTTATTTTGAGAGTGATTGGTAAAAATTTTCTAGGTCGGGTTATATAATTTTTGAAATGTATATTACAAAGTATAAAAATAACCATTTGATTCGTCTTTACGAGGAGCACATTTTATGTCATGTACATCATTTTAATATCTTTGATAGTTAATGAAATAGAAGCTAGTTCATATATTACGAACAGTATTTTAACACGAGAGTATATGCAACTCAGACGCGTTTGTCGGCCTCACTTATTTATTTCGCTAGATTACTTCGCTGACTTTATTTTCTGTACTAGAATTACTGATACTAATTGACTTTGAAGTAATTCACTCGAATAAGTGCATCAGTTTACTTAATTCAGTTCATTTATTCATGTTGTCTTATTTATCTGAACTGATTTAAGTGAACCAAGTGGCAAATGGAATACAGCTAATGACAAACTTTATACTAAACAAGTGGAACTTTTATGGCACAGTTGGTTTCTATCGTTACATCAGGACTATGATATTTATTTATTCAAATTTGCTTTATAAATTCATATTTAATTACTTGGCCACAGACCATTAAGCTACATTCACAAATCGAAATTAGTTTTTGTTTTATGCTTTATGTTTTAGTGCGTTTTTAGGTGCCATTCACAAATAGTTTTGCTTTTGTAAATTTTAGTTAGTAGTGACATCTATCATAAATTTTAGAAGATCGGTAATACAGTAAATGCAACTGTCAAATGTGCTAAGTTACACATGCTGTCTTATGTTGTTTGTTTACTTTCGTATTTTTTAGAAGAGCAAGGTAAATATTATCATAATAAGAATGTAGGTATTAAAATCTTGTTTTTATTTTCATTCATTTTGACACTCGAATAAAAACAAACTTAGGTTATCGTCAATGGGAAGAATGATAGAAAGAGACAAGTATATATCACTACATCATTCTACGCTTCGTCCTATTGCTCTATTCCTAAGTATAAAACGTAAAACTAAAACATAAGTTTGGAGTTTGCAAACTTTTGTATTAAAACCAAAACTAAATACTGATTTGTGAATGGCTGCATAAGATAACATGTCTACAAGGTTATTAAAACAAAAATGGAAAACATAAAACAAAAACTAATTTCGATTTGTGAATGTAGCTTTAAAGTTGTTGTTTTATAAATAATTGCTTAAAAAATTTATTTCACTAGTAGTTTAAAAATGTCAAATATATGTCAATGTGAATAAATTAACAGTTATTTTTATAACAAGTGCCGTAAAAGGCTTGTTACGTGCAAAAGCCTAGTGCGGAAATCTACACGAGCATTTAACGTTTTTCGGCACGTGTTATAAACAACATTTTTCCTACAACTGTGTGATTTTGAAAATCACTAAAATATCAGAATTTCTCAAATTTCAATGCGAGAACGATGTTTTACGGCGTTGCTATGGTTTGTTTGTTGATTGCTTGCACATTGTTCTACGTTATTTTAAAATATTTCACTAATTTCAAGATAATTTCTTTAAAATCGCCTAGATTGGAATATTACACTGAGTAATTTTTCTTTATCGTAGCGGCCCTTATTTTGGGTAAGTTCGAATTTTGTCGGTCTCCATCCGAAATCTGATTTAAAATCACAAAAAAGTAACAATTGAATTTTTTGAGATTTTTAAAATAAGTTTAACCCGTGCCTCTAAGCCACTTACATTTTTGCCTTCAGCTCCCAAATCACATTAAAAATATGATAAAATAAAATAAAAATATAATAAAAATGTTATAATCAATATGAATATTATTCAAAAACAGTCTAAAATAGATTATAAAACGAAATTGTTGTAAAAGAATCAGTACTGTGAATCACTTTTTGCGTATTTAAAAAAACTCAATTTTCGTTAGTTTTTACCAACTCGTTTAGCAATAAACAGTTATATAAAATTATTGTTTATTATAATCGATCGATTCGTTATCTCATCTAGTTTAATGCTCGCTTGGAATTGTGTCAAAATATTAAAAAACAAAAAAGTTATTGCATTTTTAATAAAGCTGAAGGCAAAAGTTAAACGGGTTAAACTTATTTTAAAAATCTCAAAAAATTCATTTATTACTTTTTTGTGATTTTAAACCAGATTTCGGGTGGAGACCGACAAAATTCGAACTTACCCAAAATAAAGGTAATTGTTGGATCTATTCTTGACAATGACAATCAACCTGAAGTTCGTCTTATTTTATTTGTATTTATTTTGAATTAAATCGCGACTCTATCTAATTACAAGTAGGTATATTTGTTAATAAAAACTTTAATATAGTTCAATGCATTTTGCACATTAGGTCTTTATTCTTTCCGTGTATATTTAAAATTATGTTAACTTTATGCAACGATAATGCATTAACTACAATTTTGCGTAGCGTGAGAAAATAGTTGATGCACTTTAATTTACATATCAATTGTAAATTAAAGCTACATCCCTTCCATTTATATAAAAAAAAAACGTATAATTATGTGCAGTCGTCATATAAATTAATTATTAGTTACGCAAATCTATATAGGTAGTTCAAGAAAACATATAGTACATTATTAATAAAACTGCGTCAATTCAGTGTGCATATGGTAGTCTGTTATTTTATAATTTGAATATTTCAAATATAATAGCAGTAAGTAATCTTTGTATTATTAATTTAGAACATAAGAAATCTCAATAATTGTGATATCATATAATTATTGCATACACAAATACAGCGGAGGCTATGAAAATTATTATAATGGGATCGATACTTTTTTTTGGCAAAAAAGAGATACGTTATATAAAAATTTTAGAATGTAATTTCTCTGTTCCGGCATTAGAAAAACATTTTTTGTACTCGCATCATTCAAAAAAAGATTTACATTATCTTGGAAACCGATGGAAAGTTTGATTTTGCGCACTAGTGCGCAAAGTAATTGAAAAAACAAGAATTTTTTTATGATTCAAAATTTCACTAAACTATTAAACTATTAAAACGCTAATTGCACTTATGTATATACATACATTTTAAGGAATTAATAAAAGAAATAGAGACATTAGCTTATAACGCCATCAACATATTTTAACAAGATTGACAAGAAAAATAACCAATTTGTTTTCAAATAACAAATATTAATTCATGACATACTTAACTGTCAATATAAATTTACGCTTCAAATTTAATAAATTTCCTCATTGTAGATTATATAATTTTTGCTCGTTAGAAAAAACATTGTGCAAAACTCGTGCACGAAGACGTCATTTGCACCATTCGCATAAATTAAAGCACTCGCTTCGCTCGTGCTTTAAAATTGCGCTCATGTGCGAAGTATGTCTTCACGCACTTGTTATGTAAATAGCTATTCTCGCACGCATATTGATGCTAGAATGAGCATCATTCTTAAACGGTTTTTGGTGACATATTGCATAGATTGGTATACCTGCATTAAATACACAAAATATCTAGGCAACTGACAAAATAAAAAAAATACAATTTATACAAATATCTAGACGATAGACAAAATCAATCGCAAATCATTGTCAAAAACTTAACTATTCTACCAAAAATTTCCCTTAATGGAAAATATCAACTATTTTTATAAGGAAATTATGTAAAGGGAAGCCGAAACTAAGCTAATATTATAAAACACTTGTTATAGAAGGCAATTCTAGCATGAGTTCGTTCGTTCCCTCGCCCCACCACCGCTGTGCTGCTTGTGTCAGAATTTCAATCTCGTGCTAGAATATACACAGTGTGATCAAAAGAAATTGTTACAGTTGGCAATACAATTCCGGAGATCTTTTTATTGCACAGTTGGCACAACGCCAGGTAATGGCGGCAATACTATTTGACATTTCTAATAAATACAAATAGGTTATGTCAGGAGTGTGACAGCTAATAGAATTTTTACTTTTTAAGTAATAGAAATACTTTAGAAATAAATATAAACATAAATGTAGTCAAATTTAAATTTAAATTTTCCAATGTCACTGTCAACAACAGGAAATGAATTTATGTATCAGGCTTACCAATTTCAAGTATTTTTTTTTATTGCCAACTGTAACGATTCCTTTTGATCACTCTGTATTACCTTCTGTCACTTTCATTTTAATATACTACTATTAACAACATATTAAAAAATAAACGATATTACGTTAATAAATAAATATAAGATAAAGAAACGAGTAATACTTAATAAAAGATTACTTTAAAAATCAGATAAAAAATAAATATTACAAAGATAGCTTGAAGTGTTACAAATGATCATTGTAACATGTGTTTTTCATACTAATTTTTCTATATCGCATACATATTCTTTTTTCTGAAGCCGGCAAGAAAGTACCTATTTTCCTGACCAATTTTAGTATGAAAAATAATTTTTTACTAAAACAGTCAAGGAGAGTATGTGTACAAGGCTATAACAAAAATGACAGTCTGGTAAAGTTTAAAACAGTGTGGTAAAAAAAAACATATTGTGTTTGGAATCAAATGAAAGGTCATTTGAAGGGCTCGCGCAGTAAGTTCTTCAAAACATATCGTATTTGATATCAAATGAAAGAACTTCTGAAGGGCTTGCGTGTTTATTTAGATTTTTTTCGACAAGTAATTATGTTAGTGAAAGTTTTTCAAAACCTATCGTACTTGGTATCAATTAAAAGGTATTTAGTTGAGGTGACATGCATAGTTGAAATTTTAGATCGGCAATAATTCCATTAAAATTGTGTGAAATGTATTACAAAAGTGAATCCTATTTCAATGTCCGCGGAGCTTAACGTAAGGAAAGCCAGAATTAAGGTAGTTCTAGTGTGACGGTGGCGCCATCGGTTGCCGAGTGGCGAAACTGACTCTCAAAAAATATAAAAATTGAATAAAATAAGTGTTTTATACCTATTATGATTTGAATATCATGAATTGTTAACAGGTTGTTGGTCTATTGAATTTTCAAATATCGTACCACCGTGTGGTGTTGCCATCATAAATTGGGATTCTTTATTTTTCGTTAAAAACAAGGCTTTACATGGCTATATATCCATTACTAAACGATGAAAAACTTTCTCCTTCTGATACAATATACATGGATAGTTCTAGAACATCATACTAGTTTTTCAAATGAAACTGCAAATTTTTAGAGGTACACAAACCAAATATGTGCGATTCTGAATGATGATCGCCATAAGCCCCGTGTATAAGAACTCAACTTTACAAGCAAATATATTTGTTCACAAACGATGAATGTGTTTAATATTTTAACCGAATGCGTATGACTATCCAATGTTTACGTGCGCCGAGTTTCATTCAGATCTGCAAAAAAAATTTTACGCTAGAACTACCTTAATATAAATTTAAGGCGAAATCTTGTAAAAGTCTATATTATTATGAATACTTTACTTTATTTTAATATATTTATTAACTTTAATTCCATTTTTGCAAGTATTTATCATTATTTATAATAAGTTGTAGTTATAATTGATGAACCACTAGCTGCAGTGGAGTCATCTACAAGGACATGACAGCGAATGACTTGACTACGTGTGTTTTTAAAAACGAATAAGCCTGTGTAGTGAACAATGATAAGAACAAATACGAGGTCTGTTAGAAAAGTATCCGACCTTTTAATTGCGAAAACCTGGTGGATTTTAATCAAGCGCGCTTGCATGATCCGACCTTGAACCTTCGTGCGTATGTGTGAATTTTTTCCCGTCTGTCGATAGCGTTTATGACTGGCAAGAAGCATTTGAATGAGGTAGTGTATAGTGGTCTCGTCGATTTTTCATTGCAAGGATAATGATGGCACGACTGGAGCAGCGTTACTGCATCAAATTTTGCCAGAAACTAGGCGACAGCTAGGTGGAAACCATTCGGAAGATTCAGACGGCTTTCGGTGATGATACTATGGGCATTCCACGTCACCAAGACCAAAGAAGACCCGCCAAGTGCGCAGCAACGTCAAAGTGATGCTGACTGCTTTCTTTGACTCCCGCGGTGTGGTGCACCACGAGTGCGCACCACAGGATCAAACAATCACCAAAGAGTAGAGATGAGAATTCTAGTTCATTTGAGTGAACTAGTTCATTCGTTCTCGTTCATCAAAAATATTAGTTCACTGAACTAGTTCATTAGTTCACTTTCGTTCACGAAATTTTGAAGACTATGATGAACGGAAATCGTATTGTATTGTGATTCACGAGCGAGAACAAGTGAACTTTTAGGATCTGGTTCTAGTATAATTTGACAGCAAGTATGAAAGAAGAAAAAACTAAAAGACAAAATTGGTTTTTTAAAGTTGTATTTTTAAATAAATAAAAAATACACAAAATAAAATTATGAAAATAAAAAACAACGATAAAGACAATATAAATACGAGATACGAAGATATCCAAAATAAGAGCAAATGAAAGAAATTAAAAATTACTATTTAAAAATAATATTTGTGACACGAACGAACGAAGTATGAAGTAAGCTCCTCTAGAAATTAGTCTCGTTCACTTGTTTACTCGTTCACTTGTTCTCCGTTCTCCGCTTTCGTTCGACCTCATCGGCCATGCCGCCGTGGTGGTGAATCATATCCGAATAGTTCGCAGTGTATTAGTAGTCTCGTTCACTCGTTCACTTGTACAGTGAACTAGTCTTTAATAATCCCACGAACTAGTTCGTGTCGTTCACTATAAGGAATAGTTCATATGAACTAGTTTGATCACGAACTACACAACTCTACCAAAGAGTACTACAGGGATGGCCTCCGTCGCCTACGTGATGCTGTGCGGTGTAAGACACCGAAGTTGTGGTCAACAGGAAATTGGAACCTCCATCACGAAAATACTCCAGCACATTCCTGGCACTACATTCAGACTTTTTTGACGAAAAACCAAATTCCTGTGATTCAGCAGGCTCCGTACTCTCTTGATTGGCCCCATGAGACTTTTGGCTATTCCCCAAATTCAAGAGGCCATTGATTGGAACGCGATTTCAGATAAGAGAGGACATTATGGCTGCAACGACAGTCGAGCTAAACTCCATTCCGAAAGAGGCTTTCTCGGAACGCTTCCAACAATGGCGGCATCGCTGAAAGAAGTGGAGTCCCAAGGAGACTACTTTGAGGGTGATTAGGTTTCCAACGCTCCAGATATGCCAGTTTTTTTCCAGACAAAGATCGAATAGTTTTCTAACAAACCTCGTACACTGTTTTTGCTCATTTACAGTCCGATTCACGAAAAAGTTTTAGCTAATCCTGAATTTTGGATTAGCTAATCTTATGCTAGTAATGGCTCAGTGGTATCAAGTCGGCCTGTGGCTCCTAAGAACCCTGGTTCAATCCCCACAGCCGACAAAACATTATTACCAATTTAAAAATACCTCTCCTCAGAATTAATATCTTTGAAGGCCATGATTTGACGGCTGATAACCGCATTTCACGCACATAAATATATCACTTACCGAGATCTGCTTCGGCAAAGTGCCACACCCAGTAATGGGTAAAAGACGTGATGATATATTTATTTATGCTAGTTCGATTTAAAAAAGTTAACTCAATCCACTTTCCGAAAACTAAATGATAAGAATAAACTTTTTGGTAAACTTAATTTGCAAATTAAAAATTCAGGATTAGCAAGATTATAGTTAAAACTGAGAATTGGGATGTTAAAGTAAATGGGAGTATATAAATGTTACGATGGTAATACTGCTTTAAATAGTCTAATACAAACAACTGAATGAGACCCATTACTATTAAAATATGTTTTGGAAACAATACGATATATTTTTTTTATGTTTTTAGATACAACATGTGGCAATCAACTTCAGATTACTTAACTTATATCAATACAGGTGGAGGTATGTATTATTTGGAGAAATCTTCGACTATAAAAAGTAGACAAACCATAGGGACAATGTTGTGAAGCCAACACATCCTAAAGTGGAGGAAGGGAAAAATCCCATATAACTTTGTTTACAAATAAATTTTCTTATATCGCGTTTACAAAGTGAATTTTATACAACTGTTTTTGTAAAAAACAATACTACAAAATTAAATTTTGTACTACTGTTTTTGAGGATATTTTTTGTGAAGTTGTTGAGTTGCATAGTTGCCAAAATGTCACACTTAAATCTATTACTTCAGCTCATAAAAAATTATTGCAATTTTTTTTTTATATATTAAAATAATTGCATTTAGATAATTATGAATTTAAATTTTAACCTAACTAATAAATGTCAAAATAAATTTCAAATTTTTATTGAATATATTAGTATTACAGTCTTGAAATTTTATTAATTTTTTTTTTTAATAAAAATTTTAAAATAAAAGTACATGAAAAGCACATGTTACAAGGACCAATTTTAATATTCGTACCCTGGAATACTGCGTCCATAAAGTAGAGTTTCGATATTTGACCAAAATAAACCATAAGAACATTTTTGGAAAATGATGTGTCGCCATACCGTAAACAATTTATACAATGACTTACAACAATGAGCTTGAACAACATAATTCACTTATTATTTATTTTCTCACTTTTCTTTCACTTTTTTACAAACACTAATACAATAATGACATATAATAATAACTTCAATGACTTACTTAATTTATTATCTAATTAAATAGACTACAGTTAACTTACTTCACTATTTATTTACTTTCTATGACATTCATGACATATGACATACATGACATATATTACATTATATGATATGATATGACATGATATTGACAATTTAATCAATTTTAACCGCGGTTTTTGCCACTAAATTGCATACTATACATTCCCTGTATGAAAACTATTACGTCACATTCGGTATCCATGTGATTCAAGATTTTGTACTTAAAACGTTTACATTGGTATTGGATTGACATTTTTAAAACATAACCTAAAATTTAAATGTCAGATTAAAATAATTATTACTTTATAAAATTTAATTAGTTTATAATGAAACCAGTCGTCAAATCACGGCCCCCAAAGATGTTAGTGGTGAAGGAGCCACAGGGGGTAAATTGTTTTTTTTTTAATTATGAAAATTGTTTGTAACCACACTTCACGCGCGGAATATATCACTTACCGAGATCTGCTTCGGCAGAGTGCCACACCCAGTAATGGGTAGAAGGCATGATGATATATTTATTTATTTATAATGAAACCAAATTTTGCATATATTAAATAAAAATCAAATATGAATTTATCTTAACGCACGAAAAATATTACCTACCTTATTGAAATATGTAGTTTTGTAAAATAAAACTCAAAGGAATATACATTTTTATTTGTATTATTATTATATATAAATAAATACTATTTGAAAATACAAAATACAATGCACGTTACCTCTTGTACTACAGTTAAATTAAATAAAGATCCTCGATTCTCTAACTCCAGCGCAAAATAATCATGAAGATGACACACGCATTTCTGCATTTGATTACCCAAAATTTTTCTAGCCATTTCTCATTTCTCAGTTTGTATTTATGTATCAAAAATGTCACAAACTTAGAAATGACAGGCGAGAAAATAACAAAATCTTGACCATAGGTCTCTATTTTTATTTTATAAACAAATGTGAACAAAGTAAATATAAATTTTAGTATTAGTAAGAACTGTCATACGTTTTCATTAAAATAATAAATATGATAGAACGTGAAAAAACGTGAAACGTATGTCTTAACTTATTAAGACATACGTTATGTCATTCGCATAGGTAGGAATAATATTATTAAAAAAAGATAGCAATATTTCATCGTATCTATGATAACCTCGTTCACATATGACGTCATCGTTTTCATACAGGGAATGGAGTATATATGTAAGTATGCAGGTAACCGTTTTAACGATTACTAAATTATCACAAGTAACAAAAAAATGAATTTTCAAAAATAAACAACAAAAAAACCAAGATGATAATGTTAATAACCTTCGTGGACATATGTGGACGCATACCTTACCAATGTCAATATTTTCTTCTCACCGTTTGATTCTATTAATGATTTGTTTTCAGATGAGCGCACATTTCCATATATCCTGACGAAACCCTGGCAGTCAGTGTGTATGTCATTTGCCTACGTTCTGTTGGTAACAGTGATAGGACCCAAATTTATGAAAAACAGAAAACCGTACAATTTAAAAAACACTTTAATTGTATACAACATCATCCAAATAATTTTAAGCGCGTATGTGTTTATAGAGGTAATGTTATTTTTGTCAAATATATATTTTTACTTAATATCAATCAAATTTTAAAACCATTCTGGAGACCAATTCTAGTTCTTGGCGATTGCTTGGCGACTAGTTTCAGTCGCTAAGTCAATGACGTCACAGTGCAGTCAATATCATGGGGATTTTAATTTCTTACGTTGGTATTAATAGGAATGACGGAGTATTTTGTGTTGGTACTTATAATTTCTGGCAGCCACTTGCTGATATTTGTTTTTCTTTGTTAAATTCAAATATTTGTATGTTGTTGCTTAAACTTGGCATATCGCAAATTGATGGAATTTTTTGTAATTTGCAAGCAACCAGTAATATTTTAAAAATGAATAATATAAATTTTAACAAAATCATAAATAAACATTGTTACATTAAAAAATATTATTAATATGTAGACAACAATATTGTTATCCCTAATGGGGGATTCAAGTGGTAGAGCTTTTTAATATTTATTAAAATAAATTCTTGACCGTACATCATATTTAATACAATATAAAATCATACCATAAATGATATCTTTATTGCTGAAATATGAAAGTTAAAGTTGAATAATTCAAATCGCTCATTTGTATTTCGCACTGCCATATTGCAATGACGTAGTTGCATTAAGCCAATCACAGAACTTCGTTTGAAACGTTTGTCGGTGCTCAATTTTACTGAGAGGAAGACGAAGAAGAAATAAGCATTCAGCATTCTACGATTCTACCAATGACGTATAATGCTAGACGAATTATGCCGTATTCAAGTCAATGCAGTGTTGTGGAGCAGAAAGGGATGGAATAACTTTTTGGTCCGCCGAGTGCGCGGCAAGAAGCGAGTACACTTTGATGTTATGCAAGTTGCTCCTTGCCGCGCAACCGCCTCACCCACCAGTTATTCTATCCCTTTTTGCTTTACAACAAACGCCATTGTCATCTGTCTAGTTATGTTTTATCTGAGGATTCTATGACAACGACACACGTTACGTGAAGTTACGTGTTATTTATCTCTGTCTTATCTGTCTCTCTTTAAGCTAAGATGCAACTACGACATATTCGTTTGTTTCGAAAGTTTAAATATTTTTATCATGCTTAATACAAGTTTAAAAAAAATAAAAATTTTGGGTATAATTATTTTATTACGTAGATTAATATATAAAAAATTCAAAAAAGTCTTGAAAGGCCCATTGTCGGTAATGGGCATTTGCAGCTGTATTATGTGCAATAATTATAATTATTAATTTAATAATAATAATAATAAACATTCTATAATAATATACAGTTCATATAACATATAAATTTTGTCTAACTTCAAAACAAATCAACCAAAAAATGCTAACCGACTGACGCCCATGACACTTCGCAACAACCTTGTACTAGTCGCCTGCATATGCGACTCCCTAAGCGACCAGTCGCCAACAATGACGTTAGGACTGCACTTTTTAATTATACCAACAGATGGCGCCAGTATCAAAGTCGCCAACAATGACGTCAAACGGTCGCTAAATCCAGTCGCCAACAAATTAGAAGAGACCTATTCTAATTCTTAGCGACTGCTTGGCGACTAGTTTCAGTCTCGAAGTCAATGACGTCACGGAGCAATCAATGTAATAGGGATTTTAATTTCTTACGTTGGTATTAATCGGAACCACGGAATATTTTGTGTTGGTTTTTAAAATTTCTGACAGCCATTTGTTGATATTTGTTTGTCTTTGTTAAACTCAAATATTTGTATGTTATTGCTTAAACTTGACATATCACAAATTGACGGCATTTTTAGTAATTTTCAAGCAATTGGTAATATTTTTAAAATAAATAATATAAATTTTAACAAAATCTTAAATAAACATTGTTACATTAAAAATTATTATTAATGTATAAATGACGATATTGTTGTCCTAATTATCAGTAATGTACATCTGCAGCTGGATTTTGTTCAATAATTGGCAGATCCTAGTCGTATTTACATTTTATAATAATAATATACAGTGCACATCATATAAAACTTTTCTAACTTCGAAACAAATCAACCAAAAAATGCTAAGCGACTGACGCCATGACACTTCGCAACAGCCTTGTACTAGTCGCCTGCATACGCGACTCCTTAAGCGACCAGTCGTCAACAATGACGTTAGGACTGCACTTTTTAATTATACCAACAGATGGCGCCAGTATCAAAGTCGCCAACAATGACGTCAAACGGTCGCTACATCCAGTCGCCAACGAATTAGAATAGGTCTCCTGTATACAGTTGGCCACCATTTTACCTCAGGATAAAATACTAAAATTTATAGAGTATGTTTAATTCGGGTAATTCTAAAATTATTTTCAAGTTTTTCTGAAAATCATGCTTGTTGTTCTTGAGTTTACAACAAAATGGTGTTGATCATAAAAAAAAAACCTTTTCAGAAATTTCTACTTAATGTAGAGTAAACGGCGTGATGATATATTTATTTTAAAACGTGTCATATAACGGTAAAATTTGAAATTTGACATATCAATGAAAAAATACTTATTAACGAACCGAGAGAAACATTGTCGCCGAGGCCGCTTGCGGGCCGAGGCAGGACAATTTCGAGGGTGCTAAAAGATTTCAATTATTTGAAATTCTTCTTCAAGCGTTTCTAGAAGGTCGTAGAACAGTTATTTGTGTACCTAGAGCAGAAAGTAGTCCATTACCGCCCGCATATGGAGATTGTTGATCGAGGCGTAGCTGAGAACCTCAGAACTAAGGCTCGCCCGGAGACGAATGCTAAAAAGACTCAAAAAATAACACATGCAAATATATGCAATTTTTTATTTATATGAATTAACAATCTCAAAACTTACATTCCTACAAACTAAATACAATTCTAATGATCACAGGGTAGTTATTATGCATATAACTAATAAAAAACAAACTTAACAATTTATGTATAAAATAAAAACAGGTAAATAAGAAGAATGAACTTTAATGCCTGTCCCGTCAGTGAAATCTACTGAGTGAATCGCATTTACTTGAGTCTATTGTAGAACTGAATTTACTGCATTAAGGCTGATTTATAATGAAGTAAGAGGTAACGCAAGTGCAGTAAAGTAACGCAAGACATGAACATACGTAACAGCATATACCGCTTTATAATAAAACGTAACACGCAGCAGTAACGCAAGACAGATGTAACGTAAGGCAAGGAGTCCGCCAACTTTCAACTTCTTGCGTTACTTCTTGTACCTCTGACCAATCAGGCAGCATTATTTCAAACTTCATTGCAGAAAGCTATATTACCGATCCGATATATTTGTTTGGTTCAATCTGTGAACGCTTTGGTCGACCATTTTGAGTAATTTGTGTCTTTTATTTTGCATTTCTTTATTATTATTGCTGTGTTCTGTGATTATTATCATGGATGATAAATTGCTGATTCAGTTAGTAGAAAAATATCCGTTTATGTATAATAAAACAGAAAAACATCAAGTTGAAAAGCAGAATTTGGGATTAAATCTTTTTTCATTTTTAATAAAATTAGTAATAAAGCAGCCATTTCATCCTCACTGTCCATTGTAAACTAACTTTTTATTACACTCCCAAGTCACTAAAATACTTAATGTAACCTAAAATGCAATCTGTTTTTGTATGACATAAACGTCAAATTTAAACTGACAGCTGTCGAAGCGCCACGTTCAAAACGCTCTGTGATTGGCTACATGTAACCATGCTAACTTCATTATAAATCACACAAAATGTTTACTTTGCGTTGCGTCTTCGATTGCGTTACGTTTTACGTTACTTTACTTCATTATAAATCCCGCTTTATTTCCGATCTACTTACTGAATGTCTGAAGGTGACTTAATAAATGTCTACTAAAAGAATACTTAAAACAATATTATTTTGAATAACTGACCTCATTACAACTTACTCTAATTTACCTAATTGTATTCACTAGGAATGTGCTGAGTTTGACTTGTTACAGTTAGGCCATCGACCCTCGCAATAGCTATTCTGTACACGGTACACGAAATACATGCGACAGTCTGCATATAATTTTGTACATATTCAATTTGACTTACACAACCCGGAGAAATAATAATTAAACCCGGAGCCCGGAGATAATTCAGTGAAACCCGAAGTCTCTGGGTCAAACCCGGTGAGGCAGCAAGCCTAACCATGCAAGATCGGCAAGGACATTTTCTGCTCGAGGTGCACACAATATTTTTTCTACAAACATTAAAGCCTGATTTATAGATTGCATAGAATAGAATGGAATAGAATAGAATAAGGAATGAAATGGAATAGAATAGAAATTTGTAATCACTATTTATAGATTGCACAGAAAGGAACAGCAGTGAATAGAATGACGTTATTTTTACATTAAAATAGCTATGTTCATACTGGTATTTTAGATTACTATTACAAACTTCATGGTAATGAAGTGACATGAAAATTTGACGAGTTGAAAGTTGTAGTTTGAAAAAAATAGAAATTAACTATAAATAGACCACGGGTGTGTGACGTCACGATTTTAGATGTGGTCCGTAACTGTCAAACGAGTGACTCTCACATCAGTATTAAATGTACGATTTAGACTGTATAGATAGAATATATTTTTAACAAGTATATGTGCATATAATTCCAAAACTGACAAGTTTATATTTTGTGCATCATTTTATGCATGACAAAGTGTGTGATTTATTTTATCAAGTGAAACGTAATTTGAAGATTGTGTCGCGAGTGCATACTTTTACAATTTTATACTGTTTATATATTTAATATATAGAAAATAAATGTTTCAAAACAATTTTATATGTTTACTTCATAGTGTAAAGCCATGTAATTACTATAATATACAATAGTGTTACTTTGATTGAAGTTTGAACAGTTCATTTTAGGTTTCATTTTCCAAATCAACTAATTTCGTTAAAATTTTTAATATTTTACTGTAATATTTAATTTTTTTCATTAATAATTGTTGTTGTGTTTTCGATCGTAGTGGAAATTAGAAAGAATCGACAAAACGAATGTTTAAGTTATAATCAGAAATGAATCAAAAGGGAAAAGGACTCTTTGGCTCTGAAATAGCAATAACAATATAAAAAGGTAATATAAAATATTGTCATAATCACAATATTACAAGACCTAGAGCAAGAAGGGAAAGAACGTCGATTTGTTTGATTACAACAATGTGTTCATGCAACAAAACATTGGTTACAACAACGTGTTTTAATATAACATGATTCGCATTTATGACAGTAACCGTCAAAACCTAAAGAAAACTACATATAAATGTTTTGAATTCCTGTTTCTATTTTTTATATTGTAATATTCAACATATCTTGAGCTAAAAACTTCGACCTACCTTTCTTTTCTCTTTTAATTCAATTCAGATAGTATCATAGACATTCGTTTTATCGATTTTTTGAAATTTCCACTACGATCAAAAACACAATAACAATTATAAATGAAAAAAATTTAAAACTACAGTAAAATGTTAAAAATTCTAACAAAATTAGTTGATTTGGAAAATGTAACCTAAAATGAACTGTTCAAACTTCAATAAAAGTAACACTATTGTATATTATAGTAATTACATGGCTTTACACTATGAAGTAAACATATAAAATTGTTTTTAAACATTTATTTTCTATATATTAAATATATAAACAGTATAAAATTGTAAAAGTATGCACTCGCGACACAATCTTCAAATTACGTTTCACTTGATAAAATAAATCACACACTTTGTCATGCATAAAATGATGCATAAAATAGAAACTTGACACTTTTGGAATTATATGCACATATACTTGTTAAAAATATATTCTATCTATACAGTCTAAATCGTACATTTAATACTGATGTGAGAGTCACTCGTTTGACAGTTACGGACCACATCTAAAATCGTGACGTCACACGCCCGTGGTCTATTGGGGTGTACAACACATGCTATAGGGAATTTTTATATTTGTTACAAAATTCACAAACAAAACTAAGACGTAAACGGAGCAGTAGAATTCGGCAAATAAATAAAAGCAAATAATATTTGCAGTTTTTTCGAAAAATATTTAAAAAAATTATAAAATGATAAAGTATTTCTCTATTAATTCTACTAACCGATAATCGTCAAGCATGTTTTTTGCAAATACAAGATATTCAAATAAATAACACTGCTTTAAAATAGGGATGGGCGATAAACATCGATGTTTCGAAAATATCGATGTTATATTGCCGATGTTCGATATTTGAACATCGATAGTGATCCTTTTTAAACATCGATGTTTTCATCGATGTTATAATAAATCATCGATGTTTTTGAATAATAAATAATATACAATTAGTGTTGGGGATTTTACTTATTCAACAGTTTTCGTTGGTTTCTCTTGTAGACACACAACGTTACAACGCCATGGCCATGGTCTTATTGTCAACTTCATGTTCACATTCACACACCATTTTGTCTACGCAATAGAGAAAAAGAATAAACTGCAGTACGCAGTACAAGTACATTCATCTCGTTGATTCATTTATTGAAAGTTACATACAAAAAGGAAGTATTCATGTTCAACTGTTGGGAAAGGGTTTACAAGTTTTTCAGTTTTCAGTCTCTCTCTCTTGTTTTACTTAAACAACGTAATACCTATGTCAATCAAATAAGAAATGCTAGATCAGTGATTTGTCAGATCAGAATGCAAAATTGCAAAAACATCGATGTTTTCAATACATCGATGTTTTGTGTTCGATATTTTGTTTACATCGATGTCTTTCACCGATGTCAACATCGATGTATAACATCGATATTTTTGATTCGATGTCCCATCCCTACTTTAAAATACAAATGTCACAAATGACAAAAGATGTCGCGTAAATTTCAACCGAAATAGAACGAAATGTATCGGAATTACACGAACGACATAGGAATGGAATAGAATAGAACACGAAATAAAATTTGATTATATCCTGTTCTGTGCTGTTCTATTCTATTCCATTCTATGCAACTATAAATGGTTGCATGCATTTTCATAGGTTTATATTTCTATTCCCTATTCTATTCCATTCTATTCTATGCAATCTATATATCAGGCTTTAGAAACACTTGAAAAATAATTTAAAATAATTTTGACAGTTTGTCTGTAAATTCGGGCGACAGTTTTCATGTATCCATGGATACGATGATACTCTCTTACAATAGCTATATTTCATTTGCCACTTGGTTCACTTATATCAGTTCAGATAAATTAGACATCATGACTAAATGAACTGAATTAAGAAAACTAATGCACTTATTGAAATGAATTACTTCAAAGTAAATTAGAATTAGTACTTCTAGTACTGGAAATAAAGTCAGCGAAGTAATCCAGTGTAATAAATAAATAATCTGGTTCAGTAAATGTAAGTTAGATCTGATCCAAATGGCAAATGGAATACGCAATATTGCCGCTCTGCGAGCGAGAAAATCTTACTGCCGCTCGGCAAGCGACAAATGTCAACTTTCTGCTTTCAACGAACAATTGGAAAAGTCTACTGTCTACTCGATCGTAGAAAAAAAATATTGTGTTTTTGCGCTCATGTGCAAAGTATGTCTATTATATAAATAGCTATTTCCAACTGTCAGTTGAAAGTAAAGAGTTGACATTTGTCGCTTGCTGAGCATAATGAAAGAGTATCATCGTATCCATGGATACAAATTTTCAAACAGAAAAAGCGTCAAAAATGTTTTAAAATTATTTTTCAAGCGTTTTAAAATGTTTGTAGAAAAATTAAAGTGTGCACCACGAGCAGAAAGTATCCTTGTCGCTCTTGCATGGTTGTTGCTTTTTGCTGTCCCTCGATCATCAATCTCCATGCAGGAACGGTAAGTGACTACTTTCTGCTCTAGGTACACAAATAACTATTATGCCAAAACCATTTACAAATGTTGATGTTGAAGATAATCTAAAAATACTATCTAATATAGTAAAACCACTAACACTTTATAATATTTCACAGGCATTAGATATGTGGAGTGACGTCAGAAAATGGTTCCGATGTCGACCAACCCCCATGGGGAACGACTCTGTAACACTTAGAGTAATACAAGACAACAGTTCTTATTGGTACAGCTTTTATTTACATTTTGCACTTGTTTCAGATTATTTTCGGGCACTACGTCTATTATATGAACAAATACTTACAGTTTTTTGATACCGTAAGTTGTTTTTTTATTCTTCTATTTAATAGTTCATAAGAAAGTCATTATGAAAGCCAGTTGCTTAGCATTTACTAAGATACGCAACATTTTATTTTAGACAGTTGGTAGTACCGAATAGTGTAACTAATGATGGGCACTATCGAATAATTCGATAGCATGTATTCGAATAATTAGATACCTAAACAGTTTTCGAACGAAATAATCGTTATTTTTTCGACTGATTTTTTTATTCAAATGTTTGAATAAATATTGTTTCGACTGATTGAATTTATTCGAATAAATCATTCAATAGTTCGAATCATTTAATAACAAATTATTTGATAGTACCCATCACTAACTGTAACCCCAGATTACTTATACACTGTGTCGGCATCTTTGATGCAGTGCCGGTTTTTCAAATTTGGAGGCCTAAGGCGGAAGGAAATTAGAGGACAATTGTGGGGTGGGGAGGGAATTATATGTGATATAAAGGTATCCAGAAGAAAAAAATAGTACATAAATGTAAATATAATGTATATTTATATTTAAAAATATCATAAAATGCACAGTCACGTAACGAAAAATTTATAGAAAATGCACCTACACAGAATTAAAAAAAATATGATTATTCAGTCAGCACTTACATGAAGCTAAAAGCACAGTCTCATACCATACTAACATAAAATTATAAATTAATTATAAAATGCGAAATTTACATTAATGCAATTTATTTATTCTGGATTTTTCTTCAGCGAACTTTGAAATTACATCATTGCAGTCAATGGATTTCAAAATCTTTGCCTCTATATTTAATATGGCTAGTGATTGCAATCGCTCTTGGGCCATGGTCGAGCGTAGATAATTTTTTACTCTTTTTAAGCATGAAAAAGATCGTTCAGCGGATGCGTTTGATAAGGCAGCGTTAAATATATTTGTAGAAGAGTCATTATATTTGGAAATGTTGCTTGTAATCTATTTTTAATAATTTATATATATATATATATATATATATATATATTTCTTGAACGTCGCTGGTACTGAGAGATTGTGTGTAGTAGGTTGTGCACTTTGCGCTGTGCGACGACGCTACATACTACTGTTACTGCTACAACGCGACTACACAGTGCTGCCACATGTACTTAGGTATAATATATAACTAAAATACAAAACAATTCGTTGCGGAAAATAGTATTTATAAAACTAAATTTTTGTTTTGCATAGTAATTGCATATAAATTTTTTATGTATAAAAATTCTAATTTGTATGAGGCCGAATTTTTATGAGGCCGGTTAAAATCGGAGGCCTGAGGCGGTCGCCTTACCCGCCTTATAGCAAAACCGGCCCTGCTTTGATGTTGGTGTTTCTAGAGTTGGGGAAAGTACAACCCTGAGAGGAGTGTCTTCGAAGGTCTCTACTATCGTCGGTATATTCAGTGTCAAAAGTAGTATTAAAAAAATGTCTGTTTATTTTAATTTATGAAATACAACATATAATTAATTCTTTGAAAAACATGATTGATATTCAAATAATTTTAATGGAAAATGACTGTTTTAGAGACGATTTGAGACATTTTGTTGAAAATTAACTGTATTAGAGATAATCAGAGCTGGGCAAAATCACGAACAAAAAGAATTAATTCACAATTCACAAATCAAACAAATATTTTTTTGTGACAATTCACAATTCCACTTCATTTTCAAAGTGAATTAATTCTCAAATCAAAGTGATTTGTGCTTTATTTATGTGAATTATAAATCACAAGGCTTTTTGTGAATTGGGGCTTGAGGCTTGGGGCTTGAAGCTTAAATCACATTTACAAGTACTATATATTATCAATTTATTTAATATTTAATTTTTTTAAATATTAGGTGCATTATTATATTCCAAACGTATGTGCACAACCGAATGAAAACAGATGTAAGTAGATACGAGGTGTGGCTATTAAATAACGAGACTGGCGATGTTTTAACATTTTATTTTGATTCCATACCTATTTACTTATTATCACCTTCAATATACACCCCTCCTCTATCCCTACAACGCTCCATGCAAATCTTCCTGTGTTCGAAACGCGTGACGATTTCTCTTTCACAGCTCAAATCTTGTTCCTTTTAAGGCAAATTTCACCTCAGGAAACAGATAGAAGTCGCACGGTGCAAGATCCGGCGAATAAGGCGGATGGTTCAACACTGGAACGCATTGTTTTGATGGAGAACCCATGACTAGTTCTTCCAAAATTCGGGTACTTCTTTCAATAAATTATAAGTTTCAGTAGCAGTTTTGCCAAGTTTCATGTAAAATTTCACAACAATTCGTTGCTCTAATGTTGCACTTAACATTTTTCCGACGAGACAAAAAAACAACTCTAATGAGAACGAAAGCCACGGCTATACGGATTTGTTTACAGAAGCGAGATGTACTGCATTCGAAAGAGAAAGTTTCACGCTAAAAAGATGATGGTCGCTGGCTTTTGGCGCATGCGCACTTTTTCTGTAGCAGCGTCAGTCTCGTTATTTAATAGCCACAGCTCGTATGTTCAAAGGATTCCTCAAAAAATATAATTAAATGAATGACATATGTTGGCATGTTCACATTAAATCTGTTTTAAATTGTATTGCATTATAACATTTTAGCTTTTAAAGACTTTTAAAAAATATTAATTTTCTTTGTAAAAGTATACAAAATGGCTAATATTTTGAAACAAAATTTTAGTGTTACACAATCACGAATAAGTTCACAGATCACCGACAGCTACAGCCAGAAATGTGACATTTAAATGTACACCAGCATTGCTAATCTCAATAACAAAAATAATATACTGTTATATAATCCAAAAAGTAAAGAAACAGATCCAAATGAAAAATTATTATTTATAACGCACGCATCGGTAATTAATTTTAAGTCCTTTCAATTAAATTAAGTCATTACAATTGAATTAAGCCCTTTCAATTGAATTAAGCCCTTTCATTTGAATTAAGCCCTTTCAATTGAATTAAGCCCTTTCATTTGAATTAAGCCTTTTCATTTGAATTAAGCCCAGAGAAATGATTTAAGCCTTTTTTCAGCTCTAAAACAATTCACAAGCCCAAATCAATTCCTTTTAAAAGACTTAAATCACAAGCCTGACTTGCGAATTTTTTTAAAAGGCTTAATTCACTTGATTTAATTCAAGAAATATGATTTAAATCAATTTATAATTCCTTTTGATTTAAATCATGCCCAGCTCTGGAGATAATAATGATAACCTTCGTGGACACACATGGACATATACCTTACCAATATCGTTAAAACGCATTCCAGCCACGATTTTACTTTGGTTAATCTAGTTTTTCTGAAAACTACTACAAAATTATAAAAAAATAAATTCATTCATGATGCATTTTTGTCTAAAATAATTTGGAAAGCAATGTGCATGAAAAACTATTTTTAATATTCTGAAATCATGTTTAATAGTCAAACATAAAATAAAAATATTTTAGATAATTATATACCTATTATTATAAAGAAAAATCTTCTTTCAATAAAAAAAATTATAGAAAAACTATACTTTAAGTATGAGAGAGGTGGGAGAGAGCGCATCGACTCATTGGATCCTAAGCGTCCGCTGTGTAATGGCGAGTAAAGCATTGTTTCCACATCTTAACATAGTCTTAGTTTTAGTTTTCCGACATAACCTTGAGAGTTTGTCATATGTGAATACAGCTGAGCGTTTCCAGCTACTGTTCTAGTCTTATGCTGGGTAGCAAGAAAAAAAAATCTGGTGTGGGCACCACACAACTTTCTTATACACAGCATATTTAATATTTAGAATATATGAATGTTATATAATATTATTAAACATGTAATTTAGTTTTTCAGTAATTAGCATTTATCCGTTTGAAACATATCAAATATCAAATTTGTTTACGTATAATTTTTTAGTAATGTTGACTACTTTATGTCTAACTTTACTGATGAGGCATATACAGAATGTCCGTTTTTCGAGCCTAACCCTTGGTATCTCAAGAACCGTGAGATACGAAGTCGATTAAATTGAGGAAAAGTTGCCAAATTAGTTGACCATTTTAATGATGTATTTATTTTTCCGAAAAAAGACATAGATAACTAGATAAAGCAAAAATTTAAATTTATGTTTTTTGTTTCTTTTGCTAGTATTATTATTGAAATATATTATTAAATATAAAAATTAGTTTTTCTCAAAATTAGACGCATATACAGGAAAATTGCAAATAACATTTTATGTTCCAAATATTTTTACCAACATCTTTTATTTGAAACTTTTTTCCGTAACTGATTCCATTTTTGAAATAAATGGAATTTATTGTTTAGTGTGTCCAGTAAACTTCTGCCTCCGGTTTTTCAATTTAATTAAAAATCAACTCAGCTCTTCGTATTTTCATGAAACTTATAATTACCAAGTTTCGTTAACAAATCTTGTCTCATTCATGAGATATTGCACACTCGGACACATCTATCCACACACACACACACACACCTCCCCACACACACACACACACGCGCTGACACACGCAGACATCATTGAGAAAATGATCAAAACGGATTCAGTGGACGTCAAAATACGTATTTCCGCGAAAATCTCATCAACGATTTTTTTCATGATTCCAATACTTCCTCACACTGCGTATAAGAAAGTAATAAAGAGCTCTTTAGTTAAAGAATTGTTTATCTAGCAACAGTATCAATAGTGATATTCTGAAATTTATTGAACCGTTAGATGCTAATGAACCGATAAAACTTTCACGCAACCCAGCATTGGTCTTTGTCTTTCTCGCTACGCATCAGTGTTGTCAGTTTATTACAATTGTAGTAGATCTATTACGTTTTCGAAATAGTTATTACACTATTACGCCTTTTCTAAATCTATTACGTTTTTAAAAGGTAGATTAAAAAAATCATCAACAACAATTATTAATGAAAAAAATTAAAAACTACAGTAAAATGTTAAAAATTCTAACAAAATTAGTTGATTTGGAAAATGTAACCTAAAATGAACTGTTCAAACTTCAATAAAAGTAACACTATTGTATATTATAGTAATTACATGGCTTTACACTATGAAGTAAACATATAAAATTGTTTTTAAACATTTATTTTCTATATATTAAATATATAAACAGTATAAAATTGTAAAAGTATGCACTCGCGACACAATCTTCAAATTACGTTTCACTTGATAAAATAAATCACACACTTTGTCATGCATAAAATGATGCACAAAATAGAAACTTGTCAGTTTTGGAATTATATGCACATATACTTGTTAAAAATATATTCTATCTATACAGTCTAAATCGTACATTTAATACTGATGTGAGAGTCACTCGTTTGACAGTTACGGACCACATCTCAAATCGTGACGTCACACGCCCGTGGTCTATAAATAAGGAATTTATTCTGATAGTTTTGACAGATTGAATAACAAACATTTGTTTAATTTTGTGTCAATTTCATAGCTATCGATAGTTTTGAGACAATTTTAGTCATTTTCAGATCTAATTTGTGCCGATACAAAGCATGCAAAATTAATTTCATATTTTATGCCCTAAAAATTTTATTTGAAGCTTTTTGCTTTTAAATAATTAGGAAGCAGGGAATTTGAAACTATGTGATTTTACTGTTAAAGTCCGATGGTCGAGAGTCGTGGCCACCACACTGTATAAATTAAATAAAAATTAAATTATAAGTTTAAAGATAATAAATTCAAGCTGAAACTGAATTTCCAGCAGTATTCTTATGGCCAGCTAGCGAAATGTTCCCTATCGTAACGATTGAGTAATCTAAGTTTAAGTATACACAGACACAAAATATTAGAAAATAAAAACTGTAAAACTGCTAAATCGGAATGTATTGAAGAAATGGTGTCAATTTTATTGTATTTGTATTTGTTATGTAAAAAAAATATTTTAGAAATTTATGTATATCTGAGAGTTTTTTGCGACTCGCCCTCCTCCTGGAAAAATGTCTGTGGACGCCCATGAATATATGTATCATTAATTTTGAATAAATACGCATATCGTACATGGAGACGCGCCCAAGTGTTTTCACTGAGAGTCAAAGTAGAGTTACACCATTTGTTATATACCCGAATGGGTGGAGTTAAAGGGAATTCCAGCCACGGTTTTACTTTGGTTCGTCGAGCTTTATATAAATAAATATTTTTGTTTAATTGTTAAGTTTTGTATTAAAGAACATGACGAATTTTGTAAATAAACATGATGAGTGACTTTTGCTTATATAAGTACTACATTTGCGAAAATAATTTTTATTTATATGCATATCGCACTTTTGTTGTTCATAAAATAAATAAAAATACGTCTGCCTCGCTCCAAATAGTCGTCCAACTTTTATTACGTTTTTTTTCAAATCTATTACGTTTTTATACTGCCATATATTACCAACCAGAATAATATTCTGGCAATACTGCTGCGCATAAACACAAAGTACGCAGACTTCATACTTTCGACATAGTCTTTCGTCGCTGTTCTGTAAGAGAGAGTTAGCTGCGGTAATGCTATCTCTTGTTATGTCATTAGGTTTATCTGGGGAATACGATAAATATAGACAATAGAATAAAAATAGTTATAATTCCAACTGAGAAAAAAATATAAATTACTGGATTAATAGCAACAACAAAACCAACATATCATAAAGAAATTATTTACTCGCTGTCATTTTAAAATTTATTTCTTTTCTTTGATTTTATACGTATAATTGTAATTCAATCATATTTTAATAATATAAAAATCTATTTTGAAATTTAAATTACGAAATTCGAAATATTCTGGTTTGTTCACTACAATAATGTCTCAGTTTTAGAAAATTATTTTGGAATTGTATAAATTAATTAAACTAGTGCTTAATTTTAATAGTAATTACTGTTCCTCATTAATAGTTTCAAATAATTTTTAAGGTTTTCAAATAGTTTTATACAATTATTTTCTCATTTAAGTGAACAAACCTTTACTAGAATATTGAATTAAGGATATGTTTATGTTAAGAGCTGGAAATGGCTGGAATTTTTCCGACATAAACAGGAACAAAATACCAAAAACAAACACTAAAACAGAGACTATGTTAAGATGTGGAAACGTAGCTTAATACATTTTAAATTCTTATAAAACACGCGGGATTAGAAATGGAAGGGAACAAATCAGATAAAGATATCTCGAATTAGAGAGAGAGCTAGTTGACAGACCATGATCAACTAGAGCCTATTTTTAATATGCTATTTATTCTGAATCGTATATTTAAAGTATGCTCTGGTTAGACCTGTTTTGTCAACTCTCTCACTAGTAAATAAGAAAAAAATAGGAACAAACTAATTTTCCTTCACTTGTCACAAATTCCACAAAATTTTATAGCACGTTTGAATCAACTTATCAGGTCATCAACAAACGGCTGGTCAGTTCAACTTTAACCATAGACGCGTTTTGTCCTTTAGGGACTCATCAGTATGGTGCGATCAACTATCCAACTAGACCAACTAGGGACTAGTGAACTGTGATACTGTCTTAGCTGAACTGACTGATGTTAAAAACTATGTAAGCCCGTAACATGACATGAGAGCTACGGAGCAACCCGTGGTGCCATCTACCGACAAAAATCGCAAACTGCTTGACAGCAATTGAAATAATACAAAGACAAAATTTCAATTGCGATGTGGAATTGAGTCTTAATAAATAAGAAAAAAATAGGAAAAAACAAACTTTCCATCACTTGTCACAAATTCCACAAAACTTTACAGCACGTTTGAATCACCACTAAGACAGTATCACAGTTCACTAGTCCCTAGTTGGTTTAGTTGGATAGTTGATCGCACCATACTGATGAATCCCTAAAGGACGAAACGCGTCTATGGTTAAAGCTGAACTGACCAGCCGTTTGTTGATGACCTGATAAGTTGATTCAAACGTGCTGTAAAATTTTGTGAAAGTAATGGAAAATTTGTTTTTTCCTATTTTTTTTCTTATTTATTAAGACTCAATTCCACATCGCAATTGACATTTTGTCTTTGTATTCTCTCACTAGTGCAAGATATCTCTTTCTTTTGGTTTCCTTCTATCTCTCCCCGACGTAACATAAATTGTATAACACACCATTAAAGGTAAACAACTAATAATTGTTGTATTGTAGATATTCTTCGTCATGAGAAAAAAATTCAAACAAGTATCCTTCCTACATGTTTACCACCACAGTTCTATGCCAATTTTAACCTGCTTCTCATTTCGATTCGCTCCCGCCGGCAGCATCACGTTTATCGGGTATGTGAACTCCATCGTGCACATAATCATGTATGGATACTACTTGTTTGCAGCCTTGGGACCGCGCTTCCAGAAATACCTCACGTGGAAGAAGTATTTGACTAAACTACAACTGGTAAGTTGAAATGGTTATTACTTCACAAGAGAGAGTTTACTGATTCAATGCATGATCAAAAATGATTGAAGACAAGTGCAGAATGCTTTATTTTAGTTTTGTTGTTTAGTAATTTCACAAAAATGATTACCTGCAATGAGACTTATAGACTTATAATTTTGATGTCACATGCAGTGGACCCCCTCCTCACAATTTTGGGCAAAAGTTCAGTATCACTGATAGGGTTGTTGATTTTTCGAATATTCAAGGCTTCGATTGTTCGGATTTATTGAACCTTCGAATTTAGATTCGAACTTTTGAATTTTAGAATATTCCGAATTTACGAATTTTCGAATTATTCGAATTGTAAATCTGGATCCTAACGTGAACATGGCATGTTGATATGAATTATTTTCAGAATAAACTCATTTGCAGAATTTTGTATTAATTCATAAGTAATTATAATTAATTATTATTATTTGACAAATTAATTCAATTTAGACTTAAAATTTCGCTACACTGTCAAAAACGTTTTACTAAAAGTCCATAGCATTTAGATGGGCGGTAAGAGAATAGATGTCTTAATTAAGACGCCAAAACTTGCAGAGTTTTTGTAGGATATTTCGCTGAGTTTATTATTTAATTCGTGGTAGACTTTTCCCGAATTTTCCCGAAGATGGTGTGAAATTAGTGGCAGAATTCGAAGTTTAAAAAAATTCGAAAATTCATAAATTCGAAGCTTCAAAAAATTCGTAGATTCGAAGCTTCGAAGTTTTTCTGACGAAGTTCAAAATTCAAATTTCGGTGGAAATCAACGACCCTAATCACTGACCAATTTTTAAAAGTGTAATTTTAGGTTGATAAAATTTTATGAATTTCCAAACTCCCTAAAAATAATCAAATAAACCAGTGCTTCGAAACTGTTATTTGAAAAATATTTTCTAGCTTCAAACTTCAAGCATGATGTAATGTACTATTATCAGGAAATAAAAAATAATTATTTATAACCTAACCAAACATTATTTAAGTGTTTGATATTTTGATATATTTTCGACATTTATACTCCCTTACGATGAGCTTCAAATCTCTGAAAAAGTTTTAGAATCACTGATAGGTACATATCATTATAGTGGTGGGGGAAATATTAAAAATTGGTCAGTGATTTTAGCCAAATTTTATGTGAAACAACAAATTTGTAGAAAGAGCGAGGTGACACCTTGCTTTCTCCGTTCAGCACTTCTCTCCGCAGATCACTACATTTGTTGTCAACACAGGATGTTTGACGTTTAACGTTTGGATCACGTGATAAATATCAAGCTATACCATGTTCGCTACATAACAAATTATTAAATTCTATTTTACTCACTAAATGGCAACCGAATTTTTTTTATTGTATATGTCCCTATTGTGTGAAATTCACTTTCAAAAACAAGCGCAGAGGCGACACTCACTTAATTTCTTATCTTTTTTATTCGTTTTCTGATCGAACACAGAGTGTTTAACCACAAATGCGTGGAATTCATTTTCAAAAACAAGCGTAGAACGACACTCCCTTCTTTACTTACTTATCTTTTAATTCGTTGTCATTTCTTACATAGAGTATTTAACTGCAATTGGGTGGAATTCACTTTCAAAAACGAGCGCATGGCAACACTTCGTTCTTTCATTATCTTTTTGCTTTATTTTCAGTAATTGTATTGTGTGGATTTTTTTTTCAAATACAAGCACAAGCTTTCTCTCTCATCTTTTCTAATCTTTGTATGTGTAGATTCGTTGTTAGGAGTAAATGAGAGTAATTTAAGAGGTTTTACACATATGTCATGTACGTCGAAGGCGAATGAAAAGTGAATAGTAGTGATTGTATAGATGTGATTGAAGGTTTGTTGTGTGATGAATGATTTCGAGTGTGATAAGTAAATGAGCTTGTATAGAGGGATCTATGAATGTGGTTTAAGTGAGGGTGGTAGTTAGTATGAGAATGTTTGACGAGGAATGAATTATTTGATGAATATGAATGATTTTAGGATTCATGCTACCCTATTTGATGGAATGTAGCGTGATGTTATGTACGTATGCATGTATGTAATTGGCAAAAAAATATCATTAGTATTTATGAATGTCATTTCATTATTGAAATGCAATGTACACATTGTGATGATCGGAATGTAATTGGAATCTACATTTTACAAGAATCGAACTGTAGTATGTAATATACATATGACAACGGCCTCGCAATATACAATACGAGGACAGGGTGAAAAGTCCCTGAAAAATGAAACAAGAAATGATTTATTTGGTCAAAACATATTCTATTTCTCAACATAATCTCCTTGTAGATCGATACACTTCGTCCAACGTTTTTCAAATTTTTCGATCCCTTCCAAATAATACGATTTTGGCAATCCTTCAAAATAGGCGTTTGTCTCAGCGATGACCTCATCGTTGGAGGCAAATCTCTTTCCGCCGAGCCATTTATTCAACTTTAGAAATAGATAAAAATCGCAGGGGGCCAAATCCGAAGAAAAAAGTCCTTCTTATTGTGCTTGAACATCGCCAAACACTCCTTTGAACTTATCACACGGTCGCGCTTGTTGTCAACAGAGAGCAAATTCGGCACCCATCTGGCAGATAGCTTTCTCATATCCAAAAATTTATGCAAAATGTTCCGTACCCGTTCGGTTGAGATGCTCATAGCCTCAGCCAGCTCGTGCACTTTAACTCGCCGATCGTCCAATATCATACCATGGATTTTATCGACGATTTCTGGCGTTGTAACCTCAATTGGACGACCAGAACGTTCGACGTCTTTTGTGGTCATACTACCACAACGAAAATCAGTAAACCACTTGTGAATCGCTCCAATCGATGGTGAGGAGTCCCTATAATGTTTAACAAGCGATGCTTTGGTTTGCGTAATGTTTTTTCCACGCAAGAAATAATGTTTAATCAAGACGCGAAATTCACTTTTTCCATGTTTTCAAAAATCTTCAAGGTTGCTTGCTTTCGATGGATGTCAAAACAGAACTGAATGACATATCAGTCTGAAAATTTTAATGTGTTCTAGTTAAAGATGGTACATCACAAATGTCACATGAGATTTGCGATTGTGGCGCCATCTGTTTTATTTTTCCGGGACTTTTCACCCTGCCCTCATATACTATTTTCTATTACCCTCCTATGTTTTTTTTAGTCAGTACGTTATACAATGTTTTCTATTGATAATTTTCAGATACAGTTCGTGATATTATTCATTCACTACGTGATTGTAGCTTTTAGTGGTGAAGAATGCAACTTTCCCAAATTCTTGCTAGTATTTACCTGCATCTCCATCATGATAAACTTAGTTCTATTCTGGCTTTTCTACAAGAAATCATATAAACCTAAAAACAAGGTGAGTAATTAACATCAAATCATCACGACACTGTTGGGGATAGCAGACGTAAATAATATATTTGTAAACGTAAAGTGCAATTACCAGCTGTCAAACCACGTCCTTAATTGAGGAGAAAATCACAAAGATACACGATTTTATATAAACACTGAATTGCTAAGTTGCTTCTAGCATGCATTGGATTCTGTGAGGCAAGCATTTTGACGGCGACCATTTGCAGGACAGGCAAAAATAGCGCTATATTAAAATATATTATAAGCATTTATAGTAATAGTTATTTATCAGTTGTTGGCCTGGCTTCCCGACCCGCCCTCTAGGCTCCACAGACACTGAAGTAGGATTCATTTTTTGAAGGCAATTGACACAATATAAATTGAATTAAATACCTTTTAATTCATACCAAACACTATAGATTTTAAAGAATTTTCACTAAAACAATTGCTGATCGAAAAAAATTCCAATTCTGCACGCGAGCCCTTTAAAGGACTATTTATTTGATACCAAACACATTGGTTTTAAAGAACTTTCACTAAAACAATTTCCAATAGAAAAAATCCAATTCTGCATTCTTTCAAAATACCTTTCATTTGATACCAAATACGATAGGTTTTGAAGAACTTTCAATAAACATTTGCCGATTGAAAAAATTCCAATCCTGCACGCGAGCTCTTCAAAAGATCTTTCATTAATATCAAACATGATAGATTTACAGTAATTTCACGAAAACAATTGTCGATCGAAAAAATTCATAGTTATTTATGTATAAAGGGCGTATGAAGGCTTTTAAACCATGGAATTGAAACAAAATTAAACAAATGTTTAACGTCTTATCTGTCATAATTGTCAAAATAAATGAAGATAATAATATAAAGAAATTATACTAGTAATGTACTATAACATGTGATACTAGTTTTATACAATTTCCTGCTCTTCTATTCATTATACGATCAAACTTATAGAGTGTAAACGAGTTCTGAATTAAAAATTACAAAAAATTTTTTTTTTATTTTTGTTAAGTATTTGATTAGTCCATAATTATTTTTTTAAATATATTTTTTTTGTTTAATATCATTAGTCGACAAAATACCATCTACTATACTAATCATTACTAAGTTGGAATATACATAAATTATTAACAAATAGTGTATATTTTCAGAAAACGAACGGAGAAATAGATGGATGTATACCAGTACGAAGAAACATAAAATCATCTTAACTCGAAGAAGAAATGAAACTCTAAATAATATATTAAACTAGTCATTTAGGATTTGTATAGTCAATATGTTTTATAAAGAAAGTAAAGAGTGGGTCTTAGGATCAAAAATTGCCACGAAATCAATCTAGCAAATAAATATATTTGGACGTTTCGTCCAGCGAACTGGACATCATCAGCTAAAAGTGTAAAACACATAATTATAAACGTGATGATGTTTTATACTTTATAAATTATAAATTACGATTGTAATAGTTTATTAAAGATCTAGTTTAATAACGCAGTCTGTTAACGCACGAATACAAATTAGGAAAACGAGTCACAGAGTGTTGCCTTTTACAAAGGACGAGTGCGATAACAGGCCTTAAGAAACGTGTTCTTTATACTATTTTTTTTTTATATTGATGGAATTTTACAATTCTGTTAGATTTAAAAAACTGCAACTTTAAGGTTCACTTTAAAAATATACCGAGTAAAAATTGAAAGCCGAACATAGGCCATTTTAGTTAGAG
Source organism: Pterostichus madidus (assembly GCA_911728475.2). Classification (NCBI taxonomy): domain Eukaryota; kingdom Metazoa; phylum Arthropoda; class Insecta; order Coleoptera; family Carabidae; genus Pterostichus; species Pterostichus madidus. Next base: position 13,675,730 of record OU452315.1, read on the forward strand.
AGTTAGCGTGCAAAATGATGTCTCATTTATTCCAGTGACAGAAATGGATTTTTTAACAGATTATGTCATGATAAACATGAAAAAAAGAAAATTAGATTTGGGAACGGGTGAAAACTATAGATGGAGCCGATGTGAATGCGCAGATTTTAAGGGTGATTGTTGATCCCTACAGCAGTCCATTTTCAGAGCTTCTGTCACCAATGAGCAGCCAGCAATAATTTCTGTCAATAATTTTTTTGTAATCTATTCGTCGTGAACAAGTAGTAATATGTCACACGATACCATAAAAATTGCTTACTTTGACAGGTTTTGTCGCGTATGCGTCACCGGCCAAAACTTCTGTCTACCATTTTTATTACTTAATTATACCAAAGTCTATAATTTAAAGTGAAAATTAGCCTGTAAAAAATATGTCAACAACTACCCATAAAATCTGCACATTCACATCGGCGCTATCTATAGTTGCCACCCGTTCCCAAATCTAATTTTCTTGTTTTCATGTTTATCGTGAGATAATCTATTATAATAATAATAATGATATATTTCGCTAAGAGAAATATTACATCTCCATACAAAAGGTAGTTAGTAACAATATAAACAAAATAAATAAAATTATTTTGTATTACAAGATATATATATTAGTTGTTTACAATAAATGCTCAAAGTCGTAGGGCGTTTCTGACGTAGTTGTATATAACGTATGCATTTTCTTTCGATATTTCCGTCATTAGACTAGGGAAGTTAAGATCGTCATTAGGGCCGTATTTCTTTAAGAATGTAAGATAATTTATTAAAAAATCCACTTCTGTCACTGGAATAAATGAGACATCATTTTGCACGCTAACTCTCTAACTATTAAAACGGTGAAATCGTTTTTTCGCAGATTATTGCTCTCGAAATTCATTTAGAGCGTTTACAATGATAGCTATCCAAATAATCATATTTTTCACATCTATTTTACTACAAATTTATTAATTTTTAATTGTAATTTTTATTATTTTATACAAACTTAACATCTTCAACAAAATAATCATGTTTAGCCATGGCTTATTTAAAACAAAAGCTAACATTTTAACATCTGTCGTTAATAATATTAATAATAGTTATTTATGCATCAAGGGTGAAAACAGGTGTTTCTGACCAACGGCATGATTATTAATAATAACAAGCTGAGGGTCAGAAACGTTAATTTCACCAGTGGTAAATACAATATTTTATGCACAACAAAATAACATTTAATTATATGTTCAAAAGATTAAAATATGTACATAGGTTATGTCAAAATGACATTTTGTAAAATCAAGTATTCATAATAAACAAAGAATATCATTTTATTTATGTATCCATAGGAATTATTTTTTTATGGCCCTAGGGCCAAAAAGGAAGTGTTTAAGCCCGCTTTTTAGGGCTAAAACTCATGAATTTTGGCCCGGTTTTAAACTGTCCTGAAAGTTAGTTGAGTGTTCTAAGCCGATGACTAGAGGATTCCAGCAGTGGGATTCTGTAACTTTAAAACAATACTTTCGTCACGTTTTATGACGATATCACGTTGTCAAGGAATTTTGTATATGTCGAAGGGATTTGATAAAAACGAGGATTTGGTCAAATCCCAAAGAGAGTTGATCATATCACGGGAGATGTTAAAATGACAACTCTATAGGGTCATTTACCTAGAAATATTAAGTGATATGGTCAAATCCCTGGGTTGTTTTAGTGAAATGATGAAAATTAAATTTCTAAAATATCAAAAGCATTTATTTAGAAAAACAAACATTATTAGATGTAGAGTAATACAACAAATGTCATGTAAAATGTAACTTGAATTATTTATTTCAAACAAATCAAACAAAGTAGTAAGTACATATATGAAGAGTTACCAAGGACTATATTTTTAATGGAATATAATATTAAATGTAATTATTTATTTTTGTTGAAACACGTTGAAGATTTGTGGCATCTTGAATTACAAAGGACGTCACTTTTTAAACAGGTACATCTTTTTGTTTTGCATTGTACTTTGGATTTTTCTCAGAAACATTTATTGAACCCTTGACCTCCGAATAAAGTTAATTTTCCTGCAATTTCACGCAAACTAAGTTCAATCGTTGGGACTGTTCCGGTAAATGTGGCTGTAGATATTTGAAAAACGTTTCTAGAAAGCCAATCTTTTATAATGCTAGCTGAAGTTCCAATTTGGTATAAATTATTTTTTATATTTAATACGACTCCCGTAACGTTATTTTCATCCAGTGGACCTCTATCTACCTTAGGCCCGGTTGTACAATATAGGTTCAGTGTGAGTTCAGTCTTGAACTTACAGTGAGATGACAGATTGCGTTGTACAAACCTGGTTCAAATAATGAGCTTGGTTCAAAGTGCGGTTCAGCTGAGCGGCCGAATTCTGCAGTTCAACCACAGTTCAGTGAACAAAATAACATCATGTGTCAATTTGATTAACGTGACAGTTATTATTTTAAAATTATGAATGAATTAATGCATATATTTCAAGTGACGATGAAGATATATTTGAATTAATAAATATATTAAAACGGCGTAGAGCTGAAAAAAAATGTATAAAATGCGAAGATCATTTTAAAAAATGAAATGATAAAGAATTTAGTGCAAGATTCTGTTTGTCGAAAGCTGCTGTAAAATATAATAGAACAAATTAAAGATGAAATTTGTTCTTCCACATAGAGATAAGTAAAGTAACAGCTATACTTGAAGATTAGCATTTACATTTTCTGTACATAATAAATAATTTATTTAAGAAACAACATCGTATTGCCGGAAAATAAGGTGCTAGTGACTCTGTGTTTTTCTGCAACGGATCCTTTTTTGCAAGTAGCAGGAGATTTTAGTGGATTTGATAAATCTACTACTAGTACAATCATTCACAAAGTGTCCAGATCAATTGATAGATAGCATAATACTTATATTAAAATGTCTGCAACAGAAGAATAAATCTCATTATTTGAATTAAATTCTTTTTTAATTTCCATCCAGCATTCTTTTTTCATTTTATTCATGTTTATATCGCATATCTTACATTCGATTACCGATACATATTTTTTTTTATCAACAGTATCATTTTGTCTCTTCTGAATTTGTTAAATTTGCTGATCGCATCATAATAATGAAATAAATAATGTATCAAAACTATGAAAAATTGAATCCATAAAATCATTGAAGTATATAATGTATTTGATGCGAAATATTTAACGTTAATTTGCCTTACCTTATTATATTCAATTCAAACTGACATAAAATAACCAATTTTAAAATTGAAAATGACAAGAAAAATTATGACATTTGACATTACGCATTACCAACTGAAGTAATTTTTATTAGTTATATAGTTCAGCTGAACTTGCATTCAATTTGTTTTGTACAACGCACAGCTAATTTGAACTCGGGTTCTATAAAACCGTAGTTCAGTTAAACTCAATATGAACCAATGTTTGTACAACCGGGCCTTAGGTACATCAACCAATACGGTGGAATCTACTAATGCCCGGTTTTTCAGTGACGGTTTAAACTTAAGTTCAGCTGAACCTTGAACTTGAGCCTGAACTTTTTTCTGTTTATAACCTGTCAAATTGAACTGGTTCTGCTGAACCTTTACTGAATGTCAAAATAATTTTGTAGTGTTGTGTAATTTGGGATTTTGAGAAAATATCAACGATATCCTAGGTTACTGAAATTGTATTTATGTCAAAATAAGAAAAATTCAATCAAAATAGGTATCTGTCATCATCATTTTCTTTCTTGAAGGAAACTAAAAGGGCAGCGAATTTTTCTACTGATGAAATCGAACTGTTAATGGATTTAGTAAAAAGCATGGAATGTAAAAAAAAAATAATAATTTGGAAAGAAAAGTGTTGGGAGGAAATTTTACAATATTAGCGACAAAGTTCATTAGTTTTAAGGAAGAAATACGAAAATTTCAAGAAAAGAACAAAAGTTAAATTCACAAATTCTACAAATAAAATCTATAATTAATAAAGACAATTTAACAAAAGATATTGAACATGGTATAAGGGCGCAAAATTTACTAGAAGAAAGAAATTTGAAGAAAAAGAGAACATTATATACATATGGATATGAAAAGATTGGAAACAGAAAATTTTGAATTAGAAATAAAATTAAAAAAGCAGCAATTAAATGTAATTAATAACTAATATGTAGGCATTTGAAGTTTATAACTTATGTTAATAATAACACCAAACTCGCAATCATACGCCTGGTTTTCATGGAGTTAAATATATTAAAGTTTTATTTGGATGAATTATACAAAATACTTCAGTCAAAATTCTACTTACAACTCAGGCACTGGAAAGTCTTATGAGCGAAGCTGCGCACTGTTTTTAATTCCTGACCCAACCAAGAGATGGCGCACGTAGTATTGTAGATGATAATTCAGAAGTGTGTTTTTATTGGCTAAACAGATGACGCTAAAGTTAGAGTCTTCTGCCATCAACCGCCATTCGTTTTCATAAGTTCTCTATAACAAGTTCGTTTTTACGTTTTCTAGTTCAGATATTCTTTTAGTTTAGTCAACGGTTTTTGTGTTTCATTACTGTTGTCATTTGGTATATTTTTCAATACAAACTGTAATATCTTCTACGTTCTACGAGTACAAAGTGCTGCATCGTCGGATGTCAGGCTACTGGCAAGTATTTTTTATTATTCTGTAGATTTTAATATACTTGATCCCTCCAAATATGCACAGCAACACGATTTTCAGAAACAGATACATTTTTCTTATGTTGATTGTAGTTATTCGCTAATTATATCCTTTAAATTTGTAATTTTTTTAAACAGATGTCCACTATCATCGATTTCCTAATCCAGGAAAGGATTTGGTTCGTTTCAACAAGTGATTGGATATATTGGATATGGACGAGTTTCGTTTGATGGATAGTACGAGCACCCGTTATTTATAAAAAGTGTCGAATATGACGAAATTACCAGGCTGTAATATACTTCATTTTCAATCGTAACAGCGTTTACAACTATTAAAGGCATAAGTTTACAGTTTATAAAATTAAATAGTGAAAAAAGCAATTTTGTCAAACATTTAAAATCATTTGTGAGAGAAAATGTTAATTTTTATTCCATAATGTATTGATCACAAGGAACTTGTAATGGATTCGATAATATCCATTTTAATTTTGCATCACTATATAAATGAAATAGACAGTATAATAATAAGGAAGAAAAGAATGGTCAATACCGATGATACATTAGTAAGTAAAGTCAAAATGTGCTATAATTGTAAAATTAAAAATATTACAAATAAAATATAGACACTAATTTACTGTTGCATTTTTTGTTGAATGAAAAATTTTATTTTTCTGTCACATAATGTACAATTTTTAAAGAAATTGTGAAGTTATTTTCATGTACTTCACAATTTCTTAAAAAAATTGTATGTTATGTGACTAAAATATATATATCATATAATATAAATTCCCGGCTACGCTTTTAAATCTAGTTTAGTTCTTGACCCAACCAAGAGATGGCGATGAAAGAGTGCGCCGGCCTTTAACATTACAGTTTCCCATCTAGAGTAGGATATATATTATCTTTGTTACAACTCACTACTACTGTTTTTTAAACAACGTATCTATGGTTACTTACTGCTAGAGACATCTAGCGGACAAAAATAAACTAAAATACATATTTTTGACATTTGACATTTCCTGACATCCTCCCACCTGAGACACATAAATTTCATACAAAATGTGTCTCACATCTTAACAACTGATTTTAGAGAACTAAACTAATTACAAAATTATTTTCTACAGTCTGTAACAAAATCTGGGCGGACTGGACATTTCACTGTACGCCCACTTCTGGTAACATAAATCACATTTTTCCCTTCACAAGGAAGAGCCTCTTGCTGTGCAATCTTTATCAGTAACTTCTTAGCCTTTTCCACTTCTTCTGCTAAAAGTTCACCTTTTCTTCTGTTTGCCGGATTTTCTCCATTGTAAACAAATCTATACTTCCATGCTATCATCATGGAATGGCTAGCACAGTGGTATGAAGTCGGCCTGTGGATCCTGAGGTCCCTGGTTCGATTCCCACAGGCGACAAATTTTCATAATTTGAAAAAGCTATCCCTGTGGCTCCTCCACCACTAACATGTTTGGGGGCCGTGATTTGACGACTGGTAACCGCACTTCACGCGCAAAATATATCACTTACCGAGATCTGCTTTAGCAGAGTGCCACACCCAGTAGTGGGTAGAAGGCGTGATGATATATTTATTTATTTTATTTTAAATTCGCATTAATAATAAATCTACTTTATTTAACAACAAGCTTAATTTGTCCACAATAATAAATTATATAAAAGCTACTTTCAAACTGTGTCATTTTTTTGTAGTGATTCGTTCATAAACCGCAATAATCGATGAAAATCTGTTATATTGCACAAGACTTTTAGTCAGAAGAAGTTTGCGTTATTACTAAATTATTTTATTTTATAAAATTGCTTTCTTTGTCCACAATAATAAATTTTATAACAGTTATTATGATATTGGGTAATTTTGTTGTAGTGATCCGTTCATGAACCGCAATGAACGACGAAAACCTGTTAAATTGCATAAGAATTTTAGTCAGAAAAAGTTTGTATCATTTCTAAAACAATTTATTTTCTAAAATCGATTTCTTTGTCCACAATAATAAATTATATAACAATTATTATAAAATTGAGTAATTTTGTTGTAGTGATCCGTTCATGAACCGCAATGAACGATGAAAATCATCTTAAATTTCACAAGACTGAAGAAATTAAATTAGAAGAACCAACCTAAACCCGAAAAAAAGCCCTGGGTTTGACCTAATCACAGGCGAAATCTTAAAACAGTTGCCCAGAAAAGGAATAGTCATGCTCACTTACCTTTTCAATGCAGCCCTCCGACTAAGACACGTTCCTTCCTGTTGGAAGGTAGCAGAAGTAATTATGCTGCCGAAACCAGGCAAACCACCAAATGATGTCACATCATATAGGCCGATCTCGTTGTTACCAATTATTGCAAAACTCTTTGAAAAACTACTATTAAAAAGATTGAAACCCATAATAGAAAACGATAAGCTGATCCCGGACTACCAATTTGGCTTCAGATCAAATCATTCAACCATTGATCAAGTACATCGCATAACAGACATAATAGAACGTGCACTTGAAGAAAAACAGATCTGCTGCGCGATTTTCCTCGATGTAGCCCAGGCCTTCGATAAAGTGTGGCATGAAGGCCTAATATACAAATTAAATAAAATACTACCAAAACAGTATGTAGAGATCCTATCATCATATATCTCGGACAGACTTTTCAGGATTAAGCAGGAAGAGGAGTACTCCGATTTGAAAGAAATAAGAGCGGGAGTGCCACAAGGAAGCGTACTGGGGCCCATTTTGTATCTGCTTTATACCAGTGACCTACCAGATCTGGAAAATACGGCTGTAGCAACATTTGCGGATGATACTGCTCTCCTTACAGTTGACAATGACCATGACAAAGCTATCAAAAAACTTCAAATAGCAAGCAATGAAATATTTAACTGGACTAGAAAGTGGAAAATCAAACTGAACGAACTAAAAATCTATCCATATAAATTTTACAAACAAAACAACAGAATCACTCTCTTTTAATATTAATGGTACAATAGTCCCACACGAAAACAATGCCAAATATCTTGGCATGACTCTTGACCGTAAATTACGGTGGCAAGAACATATAAAGAAGAAAATTGCTGAGCTTAACTTGAAATATACACAATACTATGGGTTGATCGGAAGGAATTCCAAGCTTGCAATACATGACAAGTTATTGATATATAAACAAATTCTAAAACCAGTATGGCTTTATGGCATCCAGCTATGGGGATGTGCCAGTGATAATAATATTAAAACTATCCAAACATTTAAAAATAAAGTAATACGCACTATAGCCAATGCACCATGGTATATTCGTAATACTGACCTACACAGAGACCTGGGAATCCCATCAGTAAAGGAAGAAATTAAAAGGTATGCAGGCAAGCACGAAGCCAGGCTACACCTACATGTCAATGCAGAAGCCCTTCAACTGCTGGATAACCAAAACCAAGTCAGAAGACTGAAGAAGATCAAACCATACGACCTCGTGTAGTGTGTTAAGTGTAAAAGTAAAAGCAGAGCATGGTGCGCGAGTGTAGATAATAAATAAACAATTGAAGACACTAAAGGACATCAATGGATGAAATTTATTAATTAAGGAACTAGGTTTAAGATGAATATCTTGTCCTAACTTCCAACACTAATTACCAGCTAACTACTCTTTACATTACAACTTTTAATAAACTCAATTGAACATTCAATACTATAGCTGACATCCTTTACGACTACTGATTTTCAAAATAACTAACTAACAACAAGAACCATAAACCCCTTTATCAATGTCATTATCTTTTCATATTTAGGACAAAATCATATTCAAAATCAATTTAACATAGCCGTAGTCGTAACTCAATTATTTATTTCTCTCAACTAATTTATTCGTTAAATACTTGCTTTATTTTTTTCTTCCTAGATTTGTGCGACAAATCTCAAAAAATACATATTGCTATTATTTATCTTTACTTTAATTACTTTTCCTACTATCTGATCGTCTATATATTCAATGAACTTATTCATGTTATTCTTTACTAATCGTGCAACAATATTTTCTTTACAATAAAATGGAATTCGTCTACCTGTACAATAGTTGAATGGCTCTTCATTCGAATATTCCCCCTTCACCGCTAAACTTGACTTCCCGCGACGCCTGACGCGGTACATAGCTTCTCTCAGAGCAGGTACTAGGGCTGACCTACGCTGGGTTCTCTGTATCCTTGACAAAATTTGGTCATCATCCTTTCGAACACTTGTACTTTCCATTTCGTTTCTGCAAGGCACGTTTTTTCTCTCTTTGTCCCTTGGTTGTTTATGACTCCTCTTCTCATGACCGCTCCTAATCTGGCTAACTTGTGGCTCTGCTTTTCGCGCGCTTTCTGTTTCAATACACAAATCTATTAAATTTACATCATTTTCACACATACCTACCTTTAATTCGCAATTATTAATCTCCTCAGACACTTCTTGTGCTTGCTGACATACTACCACTGGCACTGCCGGAATTTCACTCGGAACCGCGTCTTCTATTGCTTGGCTATCACTCGCATCAACTTCACGGAAAACTTCTTCAAGGGGGGCAGGAACTTCATCTGTCACCACACCTCTGACCTTTGAACAATACCCAAGTAGTGCTCCTAAAACCTCTTTTACCACACTTGGCAAAACAAAACGATGCAACTCTTCTGCTGGCGCAACTGTCTCCAAAGCCTCTTCCTCTGGGCTGGGACACGCTTCTTCTAAACTCAGACAAAAACTATTCACTTCTACCACTGCTGATACCACAACCTCCTCGGCTGGCTCCACGAGGTCCACGCCGGAACTCATCTGCATCAACACGGTTTTTCCTTCCGGTGCTCAATACATTCAACGCTACTGACTTCAATTTCTTCAAACGATATCAAACTCTCAACTTTATTAACGCAAGCCACACTCTCTGAGACAACTGTCTCGAAAATCTCAACTCTCTCCTCGAAGGTCTCTACATTGCAAGCTTCTACTACTTCATTTAATCTCATACTTTTATTTAAATTCAAAAAAACACTACATCTATTCTTTATATCATAATAATTACCAACTGATTCACTACAATATTTTGCGATATGACCTATTTTTCTACATTTAAAACACATAACTTCTTTATAACGCTTCTCGTTCCTACGCGGCGGTTTTCTAAAATCATTATAATGAACTTTACCTTTACTATCAAAATATCTGCTGTCAACTTCTCTATTTTGGTAAATATTTCGCGAATCGTAGTGATGCACGACGAGGCGAGAGTACTCTCGCATCTCGCCTCGCCTCGCTGCATTATGCGAGACGAGAACGAGAGCGAGATTGCGGTTTAAAATTCGAGACGAGATCGATACAACATCTGCGAGAAGCGAGAAATCTCGCGAGAATCTCGCGAGAGTCTCGCAATAAATAGAGAAAAAACGAAAAATATAATGTTTTTCTAATAAAATTTTTAATTAATTAAAAAAATAGGTACAAAAGGTACATACCATGTGTCCCAGAGATTGGTTTGCATACGCGTTTAACATGAAAAAACAGTTTTATGTAAATAAAAAGTGTCCGGCTAACAATTATGTCACCATATTGAACATTACTACATTACTACATCTATTCCTATATCTTATCTATACAGATGACCTTATTGTAATAGCGTAATTTGACAAAATTAACAAAAATAATTCCACTGCCGTGGTGTAGGGGGTTAAATTTTGACCTGCGGAACCGAAGGTTCACAGTTCAAACCTCCACTAAGCCTTTACTTTTTTTATTATTTTTCTATTTGTTTTTTATGTTAGTACAAAATTATTGTTTGGAAATCTTTTAATAAGGCAACTAATTGAAATAACACAAGTTAATAATAAATAAAAAACCAATAAATCAAATTTATTAGCAATGAAACCAATAGCAAAAGAAAGAGAAAACTAAACAAATCATCAGAACAAGTAAAAAATCATATTTAGAATTAACTAGTTTAGGACTACCCACAAACAACAGAGTAATTGAATTTTATTAACAAAGTAAGAATTAATCTAGCTAAAATAGTCGAACACAGGTTATTAATTTGTATTATTTAAATTAATCTCATTAACTGATTTCTAAACAATAATTATTTTACATTAACTTAAAAAAGAAACAGAAAAATAATAAAAAAAGAAAAGATACGAACGGTGAATCTTTGGTGCCGCAGTTACAAATTAAACCCACTAGACCACGGCACTATACTTTTGACATTTTACTTCCGGAGAAATAATAGCAACACGCAAAAAAATTTAAATGATTTTTGCCAATTTTGTCAAATTAAGTTATTACAATGAAATAATATGTATGAGATAAGATGTAGGAATAGGTGTAGTATTATCCTGTGCAATATGACGATATAATTGTTTTATTAATAAAAACCTGTTTTCCCATGTTAAACTCCTATGCCAACCAAGCTCTGAGACATACGGTATAATTTTTTTTTTTTGTATTTCGGACTAGGCAAATATTGTAATAATAAGTAACGCCAGATAAAGTTAATATACTGATAGGTACTTTCTATAAACGCGAAAAAAAAAACTATCTTACTTATTAAATACAGAAGTCCAAATTAAATAAATATATCGGCACCTACTCTTAGGTTCATGAGCATATAGATCTCATTACATATACATAATAACAAGAAAAAACAGTCTGCTTAATAAAAAAGGACACAAATCTAAGAATACTTCAAAATTATATAAGTATGTTTATTATAAAAAATCTTTCAGAACTCAATACAATAATAATACACGTTTTAGTTTATGTGCTGTAAATTTTTATTCATTTAAACCTGACGTCTCGACAACATAGAAATACCATTTACGGAACATAAAATTAAAAGTTTGTATTATTGTTTTTATTATGTTTCATAAATTATAGTTTGGTAAAAAAATACATATTACATAAAGAATAAACACATGTATGTACTAGACAGATAGAAAAATAAAACTCCAAACAAAATAAATATATAAGTCTCGTATAGAAATGTAAACCTAAACAAAAATCAGTTTTGCTTATTAAAATAAGGATAGAAATGTGAACAGGAAAAAAAATCTGTCTTGCTTATTAAAATAAGTAAAGAAATATAAACATAACCACAAAGTCAGTCTTGCTTTTTAAATACAGATATATTAATTAAAATTATTTTAAAGTAAATTAATAGGAATTAGACATTAAACCGCTATGTTATTAATAAATGTGGTTTTTAAATCGCTATTGCACCAAGAATTTAAACATAAAAGCGCTCTTGCTGATTCAGCGTTAAGTCTGTTTCTATGTTTCCTAATAGTCAACGATGCACGAGAAAAAAGTCTTTCTGCAGGTACAGAAGTGGCTGGAATAGAAAGTAAATCTTTGGCCATTCTAGCAAGATTCGGATAGGAATTTTCATTTAAACGCCACCACTTTAAAATATCTTCTTCTTTTAATGCTTTGGGTCCTGAATAATACGCATTTATTTCTTTTCTCCAATCCTCATTTCCTTCTTCGTAATTTGATGAGAAATTTTTTGATTTAAATAAACTGTGAACATCAAAAGTATCATCTATTCCTTCATCATGAACAGGAGAATTGTCTGCTAATTGTTCAGCGGGTACATAATAATGCTGTCGATATATGGATTCAAATTTTTCTTTTGCACTAGTTAATAATTCTTGGCCCCAACTTGTCATTTGAAAGGAATCTAATTTATGTCTTGGATCTATAATTAACACTGCACAATATATCCAGTTACATTTTTTGTAATGTTTCAATATTTTGTCACGTGCAGCTTGATAAGCAAGCAAAAGTGACTCATCCACTTTGTTCCGACCGTCTTTGTTATTCAGCTCAAAACAAATTTTTTCAATTTTGTCAACAAGCATGTTAAATCCAATTACAACAAGTGGTAGTGTAACATAATTATCTCCACCAAGAATTAATGAAAGTGATTTAAAATTCCGCAAAAATAAACTTATACCAGTAAGAATGGACCATTCTTCATTATTAATAAAGTAACTTTTTAATTCCACATTTTTATTGCACAGTATATCCAAAGCAGGCCGTAATTTCACAGATGCAGCTATCATCTCATATGTGGAATTCCATCGTGTTCTTACGTCAATCGGTGGAATATTTAATTTTATATTACAACTATCACAGCAACTTTTAAATTTATTTTTTAATTGTTCTGAATATTTAAGCTTAAGAACTAATTTTCTTAGTTTACCTACTATTGAGGAATCTTCCCTGTTATCTTCAAAAGTTTCAATTTCTGTTTCAGATAAGGCACTCATATCACTATCCGAATCTTCATATTCTATATTTAAAGATTTCATTAAATCTTGAACACCAAGATTTAAAATATGTCCAAAACATCTAAAGTGTTGGTCTACTGGATCAAAATTTAAATGGTTAATATTCATTAAATTAGAAAACTCCATTAAAAAAGTTGTATTCGCTGCAGCATTATCTACAGTTATAGCTTGTACTTTATCTTTTAAATTATAATTATTGAGAACCTCAAACAACAATGCTGCAATATTTTTTCCGGAATGCATTCCATTAGACGGTACAAAATCTAAAACTATTGAACTGAGTACCCAATTGTTAATGAAGTGGGCCGTAATTCCGTAAAACGATTGATTAGATACAGATGTCCACCCATCCACAGTGAGTGATATTTTGGACGGAATATTTTGCAATGTTGTCATACATCCTTGCTGCATATTTTTGAAACGTGCTAAGACTTTGCTTCTGACAGTGTTTCTTTTTGGCAGAGCAGCTCTCTTATTTAAATAAGAAAATAGATTTACTGTCGTCAAATCTTCAAAAAAATTAAACGGTAAATATTTAATTATTAACCAATCGATTAATTTTTCTTCAAAAACATCTTGTTTAAATGATTTTGCCTCCATGGGAACCTATAAAATAAATTACAAAGGATTAGGATACTTATATTTTATAACAACAGCGTTAGAAGCATTTAATATTTTTATGGCGCACATTTTGGTAAAAGAAACCAGATGTTACAACCAAATGATAAAAATAAATGAATGCATTTTTTTAAAATAGTGTGTACCACATTTGAATATATTTTTCAATATTTGAAAAATATACATATTTTGAATTTTTAGAAACTAGAAGCTCCATTATCCGGAGGGGTTACAGAGTCCGGATAATTGAATTTCCGGATAATCGAACCCCGAATAATGGCGGTTCCAGTTCCACAGATTTTTTTTTAGTTCACTAGCGAAGTCATATTATACTCGGCTTAAAATTAAAGGTACATAAAGTTCCTAAGTAAAACAATAGAAATTCTTAAATGTAAAATAATAGGTACAATAAAAACAGAAGGTTTGTTAGATGTAATTTATGCAGATAGGTACATTTGATTGTCAATATAGTAACAACGTAGAAGACTTCACTAGTGAATTCTATTATACCTATATTTAATTTATTTTTTTAATATATATTTAATATAATACCTTGTTTGAAGTGGAAGCAAATACTTCTTCAATGCTAGGTTGATTTCCATCTTTACTTCCATAAATTGTTTTAAATTCACTTTTGTGTACAGACTGTAAATGTCTTTTCAATCCAGATGTATTGCCGCCAGTCATTTTAATAGTAACTGTTTTACATTGTTTTTTACAAACTAAACATTGTCCAATCTTCGCACATCGCTCACCGGTATATATAAAATATTTGGATAATTTGCTCGGCCTTTGTTGAGATCTTTGCTGTATTTGACTTGAAGAAATAGTTTCACGTTCAGATTCGGTGTCCGTGTCAACTGGCGATGTGTCACTGCTGGCATTGGTTGGTTTTGGTTTATTAATTTTATTTTTAACACTATTATTATTTTTGAATTTCTTCATTTTGGTTATTGACAGCTGACAGTCTGTGAAATGTCACTTTTAATACCTACACGGACGGCTGATGCGAACTTGTTGCCTCTTGTAGGTTTACTGTGACGCATATACGCAGTGCGCAAGCGCATATTTTTATGCGAGACTCTCGCGCGAGAACGAGACGAAACACGAAAAAATATGCGAGAACGAGAGCGAGATCGAGATTACAGATCCGTAAACGAGACGAGATCGATATTTTATGTTTCTCGCCTCGTCTCGTCTCGCGTGCATCACTAGCGAATCGCGACGGTATGTACTGCCTGAAAGACATAGCGAACTTTCATTTTTCTCGACACGATTTAAATCTAGCGAATAACTCGTATCAATTTTAGCGGACAGATCATCACGATCACTACAATTTCCAAAATTAATTTTTCTCTCATCTATATCGCGCTTCTTATATTCATCTCCATATTTCATTTCAAAATCTGTTGCAATCTGAACTGCCTTTACAAAATTATGCGGATCCATACTCAATGTTAAATCTCGAATCAAAGGCAAAAACCCTGCCATAAAATCTTCAAACGCTTCAAATAATAACTGTTGCCGCTGCGTATTGTAATCGTATTTACTCATAAACTTCTTATAAACCCTAAGTCCGAAGGAATTTACACTTTCACTTTCTTCTTGTATACTTTGTTCCCTTAATCGCGGTTCAAAATATTCAATTAACTTATTTTTCAATATAGACCATGAATTTGTTATCTGAACTACTGGATCATTTTTAATAAATATCGCGTCTCCGATTATTGACTCTACTGCCGTCCTAACTGTAATTTCTTCTGACCATCCATTCTTTCTAGAATTAAATTCGATATTCTCAATAAACTTATAAATCGGCACGTTTGGATTTCCCGAGAACAATAAAAATTCAAACTCCATTATTTACACATTAACACATTAAGACTGCTGATTTGAGAGGGTAAGATCGTTTCTGCCACCAATGTAATCAGAGTGAGTTTATGTAATTCAAATTATACTAAATCAATTTATAATCAATTAAATTTATATCGTTCCAATGCAACAAATATTTCTAAACAATCAATACAATTTAACAACAAACAAAAATCAACTTACATGTGCTTACAACAACAGCTTGCAATTCGAGAACCTTCTTAGTACCAACCAGATACTTCAACATTTGACGAGAGAGTGAGAGCGAGACTATACAATTTTCGTTTTTTATAGCTTTAAGGGCTGGACACTACTAACAGAAGTTCTCAAAATTGCTTGCTGGAGCTATTCTCGTCATAAGGAAATGCTTGGCCTGTAAACGCACATTTTTACGGTAACTGATTTCGCGCCAAATCCAACGGACAAATACTTCCAAGAATTGCATGCAGAACAAAGACTGACCAAACATTTCTCTTATACAGAAACTAGTCAAATTAAACAAATAGTAACAAACGCGAATGCGGCTTGTTACATCCCTTTCTCCTTAAGATAAATTATTGCACAAGACTTTTAGTCAGAAGAAGTTTGCGTTATTACTAAGTTATTTTATTTTATAACATTGCTCTCTTCGTCCACAATAATAAATTATGTAACAGCTAATAACAGATTGTTCTTTGGATTCCTGTGTCAGCGTCCACACTTCACTACCGTAACACAGTATAGGTTTTATAATTGTCCTGTATTCCTGATTTGAGAGGAAAATATTAAGGAGAATATTAGGACCAATCGAAGAACAAGAAGGATGGAGAAGTAGATACAATAATGAACTCTATGAATTCTACGATGAAGCATCAGCATCCGGATATGTAAGATTACAACGGTTAAGATGGGCGGGACATATCGTAAGGATGGATGAAGGCAGGATCCCCAGGCAAGTGCTCAACCGGAAATGGAGCGGGACAAGACCAGCCGGCCGCCCAAAGAAGAGGTGGGAGGACAGTGTTGCAGAGGATGCGAGGAAAATAGGAATAAGAAATTGGAAGATTGCGGCTCTGGATAGGGAGGAATGGAAGAGGAGAATGGTGGAGGCCAAGGCCCGATTTGGGCTGTAGCGCCATTGAAAGAAGAAGAATAACAGATTGTGTCTTTTTTTTGTAGTGATCCGTTCATGAATCGCAATGATCAATGAAAATCTGTTATATTACACAAGACTTCTTGACAGAAGAAAGTGTGCATTATTTATAAATCTATTTTATTTTCTAACATTGCTTTCTTTGTCCACAATACTAAATTTTATAACAGTTATTATCAAATTTGGTAATTTTGTTGTAGTGATCCGTTCATGAACCGCAATGAACGATGAAAATCTTATTAACTTACACAAGACTTTTAGTAAGAAGAAATTCGCATTAATAATAAATCTACTATACGATAAATACCTGTTGCATTGCATAAGAGTTTTAGTCAGAAGAAGTTTGCATCATTTCTAAAAATATTTTATTTTCTAACATCCCTTACTTTTTCCACAATAATAAATTGTATAACAGTTATTATCAAATTATGTAATTTTGTGTAGTGATGCTTTCATGAACCGCAATGATCGATGAAAATCTTCTTAAATTGCACAAGACTTTTTGTCACAAGAAGTTTGCATTATTTATAAATCTATTACATTTTCTAACATTGCTCTCATTGCCAACAATATATTACAGTTATTATCAAATTGTGTAATTTTGTGTAGTGATCTTTTCTTGAACCGCAATGTACTATGAAACTCTATTATATTGTACAAGACATGTAGTCAGAAGAAGCGTGCATTATTTCTATATGTATTTTAATATCTAACATTGAACTCTTTGTCCGCAATACTAAATTTTATAACAACTATTATCATACTGTAATATTTTTTTTGTAGTAATCCATTCATGAACCGTAATGAATGATAAAAATCTGTTAAATTGCATAATAGTTTTAGTCAGAAGAAGTTTGCATCATTTCTAAATCTATTTTACTTTCTAACATCAATTTCTTTGTCCACAATAATAAATTTTATAACAGTTATTATCAAATTGTGTAATTT
This sequence comes from Pterostichus madidus, assembly GCA_911728475.2. Classification (NCBI taxonomy): domain Eukaryota; kingdom Metazoa; phylum Arthropoda; class Insecta; order Coleoptera; family Carabidae; genus Pterostichus; species Pterostichus madidus. The sequence continues at coordinate 13,693,292 of OU452315.1, forward strand.
TGTGTAGTGATCCGTTCATGAACCGCAATAATCGATGAAAATACATAAGACTTCATGTCAGAAGAAAGGCTACATTATTTCTAAATCTATTTTATTTTCTAACTTTGCTTTCTTAGTCGACAATACTAAATTTTATAACAGTTATTATCAAATTTGGTAATTTTGTTGTAGTGATCCGTTCATGAACCGCAATGAACGATAAATACCTGTTGAATTGTATAATAGTTTTAGTCAGAAGAAGTTTGCATCATTTCTAAAAATATTTTATTTTCTAACATCCCTTACTTTTTCCACAATAATAAATTGTATAACAGTTATTATCAAATTATGTAATTTTGTGTAGTGATGCTTCCATGAACCGCAATGATCGATGAAAATCTGATACATAGAAACTGCGCATTATTTCTAAATCTATTTTGTTTTCTAACATTGCTGTCTTTGTCCATAATAATAAATTATATAACAGTTATTATTAAATTGCGTAATTTTTTTGTAGTGATCCGTTCATGAACCGCAATGATCGATGAAAATCTTCTTAAATTGCACAAGACTTTTAGTCACAAGAAGTTTGCATTATTTATAAATCTATTACATTTTCTAACATTGCTCTCATTGCCAACAATACTAAAATATATTACAGTTATTATCAAATTATGTAATTTTGGATAGTGACACATTTATGAACCGCAATGAACGACGAAAATCTGTTATATTGCATAAGACTTTTAGTCAGAAGAAGTTTGCATTATTATTAAATTATTTTATTTTAGAACATTGCTTTCTTCGCCCACAATAATAAATTATGTAATAGCTAATAACAAATTGTGTCTTTTTTGTAGTGATCCGTTCATGAACCACAATGAACGATGAAAAGCTGTTATATTGCACAAGGCTTCTATTCAGAAGAAAGGCCGCATTATTTCTATATCTATTTATATTTCTAACAATCCTCTCTTTGTCCACAATAATAAATTTTATAACAGTTATTATCAAATTGTTGAATTTTGTTGTAGTGATCCGTTCATGAACCGCAATGAACTGGGGTGGGATCATGTAAAAATGACTAGCAGTGAATAGTAGTGACTCGTGTCAATTGCGATTATGTAAAAATGAATAGCGAAAACGATATTGTTTTGCGTTAGTTAAATTGTCATTTCTAAACGCAATGTTCATTGTGGGTGAAAACGTTACTCACTATTCACATCTTTGTTTAATTCATTTATATTTCTATAAGTCGTTCTTTATTTCAAAATTCTTTTTTTTTTTCAATTTTTACTCAGTGCTTACTATGTCACAATTTAAAGAAGTTTGACGTTTGCACTAGTCACAGGTAAAAAAATCAAGGTAAATCTATTATAAATAATGAAATATGTTAATTTTTTAAATGAAAATATTTGACGATTAATGTTTTCATAAAAATAGTAATTAATATTACAGGACAATAAAATTTCAAGAATGGCACGAAAGGCTGATATATGGGTAACCTTTGTATCATATTTTGAAATAAATAAGGAAATGATACAAGGACGTATTAAGCAGTTTAAGGACAGGCCAAAATTAATGAACTGTGGAGCGACTTGACCATACGCTTAAATGCGCTGGGCAGTGCAATAAAAGCTGTTCAATTGTGGCAGAAAGTATAATTGCAATTTGACAATTATTATATAAAAAAAATATATATTCATGTGACTTTGTAGGCTTGGTCAGATTATAAGCAGAGGGCTAAAAGCAAAGTAGCGCTTTAAAAAAAAGAACTGTCAAAAACTGGAGGAGGAAAAATAGGGAGCATTATGTAGAAAGAGCTAAGAATTGTTTTATATGGATAAATTTTATCTACATAATATTGATACATATACTTAAATCATTATTATTTTTACAATTTATTTTTATTAAATCATGTTGATTTTTACTTGTCAAAGTTTTTTGACATAAATTAAAAAGGTACTAAGAAAACGATATCGTTTAGAGAAAAACGTAGTGAGTTAACGGAAATGTCCGAAGTTGAAAACGTAGTGAGTGACTAATTTTACGTGATCAATTGAATAACGAATATCGTTTTCACTCAACTGAAAACGCAATATCGTTTTCACATTTACATGATCCGGGGGCAGTTGAATTATATGGCGCATAAAACACTGTAAACAACTTGTTACTTAGCAACCACTTCATGATCTACCGTCTTCTGAGAAACTATATATAACTGAATCAATGTTAAACGTTACGACCAATCTTGTGTTTTATTGGTATAAAACACTTAAAAATATTAAACACGAGACCGAAGGTCGAGTGTTTAAACTTTTCTTGCGTGTTTTATATACCTAATAAAACACTTACATAATAAATAACTATTATTACTTTATAAAATTTAATTAGTTTATAAATGAAATCAATAATAATAATAAGTTTATTGTTTTGAGATATTTTCATATAATTGGGTTGGTATTACATATGTGTTACATTGGAAAATTATTATATATTAAAGCTTAGCAAGTATTGTTCTGTTTGTTTTATTCGTTTACATTGTGGTTATAAATTAGAAAATGTCTTTTATTTTGTCGGGGCTTAGATTCTTTAGTAGGGAGTAATATGATTCGGTAATATTCACGAATGGTAGATGTTTCAGAAGGAAGGACGTTCTTATCGGATTGTAGCATAGGCAGTGTAGAAGGATATGTTCCATGGTTTCAAGTTGATTTAGATTGCAGATAGAGCATATTTCTGCTGTATTTATTTGGTATCTTATTTGGTACACTGTTAGGCTGATTATTCTCTTGTTTGCCATTTGTAACTGTGCTATGATTAGTATTTTGTGTATAGATATGTTCATATTCAGGTGTTCTTCTGTTTCGTAGTGTTGTTTGATAGTTTTATATATGTCAATATATCTTGATGATGTAACTAGTTGCATGTCTTGTGCAGTTAAATAATCTTTATGTTTCTCGAATGTTTCTTGTATTTGTTTGTTTGAGATGCATTGATTTTCCCATATTTCGTTTTGTCCCAAAGAGAGTAAAATTTCTATGATTTATGATGCCCAGTTGTATTTCAGTTTGTTTCCTATGTTTTTGTCTGGAAAATGGTGGTGTTTAAATGTGAGGAAGAGAAGCCGAGTTACTTACTATAGTTAACATTGTCAACGCTTCTCTTCCTCACATTTAAACACCACCATTTTCTTCACCTTTCATCAGTCATCATCCACCTCCAATTTGTATCACACATCATGAATTAGATGTAAGTAAATTTTTGTTAAATTTCCTTTAATTTATTTTATATTATAGTTAAACATTGTTATACATTTCTTTGTGTTTGTGTTCTCTCCTTATTCGCAGCTAAAAATGGCACTAAACAGTGACCGAAATATAAACCATTAACGTCAAAAGCAACTAGTTTATTTCCCTTTATAACTTCTACTTCTTTTATGACTTTCAAACAACATTAAAATTCACAAAGATTAAACTAGCTACAAGTTAAGAATTCCCAAATAATAAATAACTATTTTGTTGTCCCACTTTTTTGTCGGTCAGTGTAGATAGCGCATTTTAGCTACCTAATTTCATCTTATAGTTAGGAAGATTTTATGTTTTTTCGAATAGGCATGTGTCCATTAGTTATTTCCTCTTCTATTTCCTGAAAATATTCATTATTTTGTTAGTAATTCATGTACATTCGCCCGTCCTATTCTTGACTTTCTAACTCGGAAACAGTGTTACCAGATCTAATATAATTGATTATCGAAACATGTTATCAAAATTATCGAATTTGGGGAAAAATTATGGTGTTTTTATGAAACATATATTTTTAACGTGATCTTTTATTATTTATCTCTTGACATCTAGTTTCACTTTTTCATAATACTATATAATTTATTGGTAACATGAACACATAACGTGTTTAATAACACTATAAAGAAAGAAAACAATTCTTATTGTTAAAATAAATAAAAATTGATTTTACTGATAACTTTTTTTCCAAAAGTTATGTTACAATTCTCATCCTCGTTATATGATTACATACATTTATACAAACTATGTATCATATTTTTGTTGGTTCAATATTATTTCTTTTTTTACTAATTGTTACGATAATAATAAACCATTGATTGTATTAGTGCACTGATGATTCTTGTATCAGTTTTAATTATATTATCTTTATACTCATTCACAAACTACATTGGAATAGATATAATAGTTAGTAACAATTTATTAGGAATTTTGCTGTTCATGACATAATATAAAAATCAAATAGATATTTAGCAAAACATTATTGATTTATAAAATATTTGTAAAATAGTTCAAATTATGCTATAATTTCTAAAATTATGGTGTAATTATCGATTATGGTATCCTATTTATTTTTATGGTAGCACTGATCGCGCTGTCGGCTGTCGTTGATACTTGATACAGTAATACCAATACCAATATAAACATATGAAATGAATATACCATTACCAGCAGGAGTACCAACATATTAGGAATATTGCTGTTCGGTGAATATAAAAATCAAATGAATAATTTATTAAAAAATTCCGCATTTATAAAATATTTGTAAAATAATAAAAATTATTTTATAAATTCTAAAATTATGGTGTAATTATCGATTATGGTGTTCTATTTTTTTAATGGTATCAACTTAAGAATTATGTCGCATTTTCTATAATTATGTCGCATCTGTCAACGCTGCTCGGAAATAATTAAAGCTAATGGCATGAAAAACTCAGATATCTAAACACAGGTTTATTCATTTGAAAAAAACAAAGTCAGTCGCTGTCAAGTCCTTATAGATGTCTCCACTGTAGCTTGAGGCATATCAATTATTACTACAATTAATAATGATAAAAACATACAAAAATTGAATTAAAGTTCATAAATATATTAAAACTTAAGTAACTATTGCTAATTATTGTACACAGTGATCAGAGGTAAGTGTTTCAGTTGGTAATACAATTATGGGAATCTTTTTATTCTACAGTTGGCACAACGCCAGATAAAGGCGGAAATCATATTTGACATGTCATTTTTATAATAAATTTAAATAGGTTGACTGATAGAAATACTTTATATTATTGCTCTCTAATATTAAGAAATAAAAGTATGTGGGTAAGAAAAATTACGATTTTTATTAATTTGAAGTTTCAAATGTTACTGTCAACAACAGGAAATAAATTCATATATCAAACTAACAAATTTCAAGTATTTTTTTGAACTGAAACATTTACTTTTGATCACTTTGTACATTATTACAGGCATTTGCCTTATGGTTATGTCAAAGGTCTGACATGCTCAGTTGGAAGAAATTTGTTATTTTTGTACTATAAATGAAAGATACGAAGGCAGAGTGATAAGTACCCGGTTTGAGAACAAAACACTATTTTTTTGAACAAATTATTTTATATTTTTAGTTCGATATATTTAATTAAACGTGTTTCCAATTTTTTTATCCTTTCCAAATAATATGATTTGTCAAACTCCTCAAAATAGTCATTTACAGGTTGTATATGACTTCTAAAATATATGCAAATCTTTTATGTCCGAGACATTCCTTTAGTTTGGAAACAATTAATAGTCAAAAAGATTCAAATCTCGAGAATACGATGGATGTTTGACCAATTCATAGCGCAATTCATGCAATTTTGCCATTGCAATTGTTGATTTGTGTGCTGCTGAATTATCCAGATGAAAGAACACTTTTTCTTTGCCATATGCGGTCGCCTTTCTTTTATTGCAGCATCTATTTGGTCCAATAATGATACGTAGTAGGCTTCTATTATAGTTTTTCCTTTTTGCAGATAGTCGATAAGGATAATTATTTTTGAATCCCAAAAAAACAGTCGCCTTATCTTTCCAGCTGTTTTGCCTTCATTGGTGCATGTCCGCCAAAAGAAGTTTATTGCTTTGACTGTTTTTTCGTCTCAGGAGTAAAGTAATGAATCCATGTTTCATTAACGGTTACGAAACGACGTAAAAAATGCTTCGTATTGCACTTAAATATCGCTAAACGCTCTTTTGAAATGTTCAATCGAATGAATTTTGTGTAAGATATTGTGCACACATTCATTTAAGATCCTTATCATTTCAGTTATCTCACGCACTTTTATTCTACGATCATTTTAAACAATATCATGGATTTTTCCAATCTTTTCTTCGGTAGTCACCTCAACTTACCGGCCTTGACATTTTTTTATTACAAACACTTGTGCGGCCACGTTTAAATTCATTAAACCAATATCTAATGGTTTTCATAGAAGGAGCAGGATCCTTGTAGACAGCGTGTAACTTTTCTTTGATTTCCGTACTTGTTTTCTCATCCAAAAACATAAATCTAATGACAGATCGAAACTGATTTTTTTCCATAGTTGAAAAAAAGCTAAAGTTGTTTACATTGAATGATTGTCAAATTTTAACAAAACAATGTATTGATCTCAAACTTTGACAGCAGTTGTTTGAATGATGAAATTCAACAATAATAATGTAGTTTTATATTATTGTCAAACACGGGTACTTATCACTCTGCCCTCGTATCAGAACAAATGTATGCACATGTAATTTCAAATGACATAAGTTATTATTTTATGCCTCAGTTTGCACATATAAAACATGTGGTTTATTTAGTCACAAAAATAAAGTTTTGACGTGAGTGTATATTTCTGAAATTGTGTAGTATTTAAATATTTATAGTAAATACAATCTAAACTCAAAACACAACTACATTGTAAAGAGTTACGGCAAGAGTTCCGCAGCAGCGTATTAATTATAACTTAAAACATTTCCCAAATAAAAATGAGTGATATCATTTGTAAGCAAGAAATAAATTTTGATAAATGAAAACGTCACGAACGTAATAAATTAAAATAAAATCGGACAAAATACTAAATTAAATATATTTTTTTAAACTATCTTGATTAAGTTATTGTTTCAGTAATATCTATCCCATCAAACCGTAACCATCTCAAATTGCATTGGTTGACAAGGTATCAAACGTGCACAACTTGAAATTAGTTAGTTTTGTTAAATACAGAAATAAAGGGTATGATACAATAAAAAGCCTAAACAAATTTTAATAAAACAAAATTGGCGTGTCCATTTTTTACAGAACATTTAGAATAAAATGTATGTAATAGTGACGCCGAGTTCTCTTATCTAACGTATTATTACCTAACATTAGTGGACTGATTATGTTCGAAATATAAAGAAACGATTTGTTAATCGTAAATGGACACGCCAATTTTGTTTTATTAAAATTTGTTTAGGCTTTTTATTGTATCATACCCTTTATTTCTGTATTTAACAAAACTAACTAATTTCAAGTTGTGCACGTTTGATACCTTGTCAACCAATGCAATTTGAGATGGTTACGGTTTGATGGGATAGATATTACTGAAACAATAACTTAATCAAGATAGTTTAAAAAAATATATTTAATTTAGTATTTTGTCCGATTTTATTTTAATTTATTACGTTCGTGACGTTTTCATTTATCAAAATTTATTTCTTGCTTACAAATGATATCACTCATTTTTATTTGGGAAATGTTTTAAGTTATAATTAATACGCTGCTGCGGAACTCTTGCCGTAACTCTTTACAATGTAGTTGTGTTTTGAGTTTAGATATCATTTATTTTTGTTGATACAAAAAATATTTATAGTGTAGTGTTGTCCAATATTACTAAGTAAACATTTTTGGAATTTCTCGCCCAACTTTTTTTGGCAATTGTAAAATCATTTGCTTCTATCCAAGATTTATTAATTAAATTAAAATTAAATTTAAATTTTTGTCATATGAATGACTTTGAAGTACAGTGACAATGATAGATTTTTTTAATAAGCTGAAAGGATAATGATTTATTGTAATAGTGGATTACTAGGCTTTTCAATATACGAGTAAATCTTTATTTAAACGACGACGTTTCGACACTGATTAGTGTCATTATCAAGCCTTGTTATAAGTTTAAATTTACATGATAATATAATATTTTACAACCATAAGGTTGAAGTAAAAAATTTTGAATTTCAATTTGTTAGACAACAGTATCAAGTATCATCCGTAGAGTTGCAGAAGCTGTTGCTGAGTTAGCGCCGGAATACATACTATTTCCATCAACTCCCGATCAAATAAAAGATACTCAAAATTATTTCTATGCCATTGCTTCATTTTCCAGAGTTATAGGTGTAATAGGTTTGTTACATAAAAAATCCACAGACCAATTCGATACCACTGAGCCACGTACCCCATTAATATATATGTAAGTAACGATTATTTTATTTTCACCTGGTAAAAATGATGCTGAAATATACCGTAAAAGGAAAGGCTATTTTTCTATTAACGTGCAGACAGTAGGCAACGTTAATTACGAAATAATTAATTCAGTAGCACGTTGCCCAGGCTCAATACACGATTCCACAATTTTTAATGACAGTATATTAAGAAATTTTTAAAATAACATGTATCAAATTCAATATTGTTAGGTAGGTTTAGTTGCTTGTGTCCATTCTTTAATATTTTCCGAAGCATCTTTAGTAATTCCTGTTGCAGAATGTTGCTACTTGTTTCTTGAATCATATTTCCAGTCAAAGTATTATTATGTGGTTCTTCATTATTTATATGTTGGTCCATATAATTCGCAGCATTGTCAGAATCAAATTGATTTTGCAATCCATAACCGATTTTTTCATTCAACAAGGATAATGTTAAATCAAATGCTGGGTCCAAAACTTCCACTGTGCTTTCTAGAGAACCAGATCCTGTTTTTTCTTATCTACAGCATTCTTTTTAGTTTTTTTTTAAATATTATTAAAAAAGTTTTTAGTTGATCTGCAGGTCGATATACACCTTAAAACAAATCGATATTTTAAAATTGTGTGGTATTAATTAAAAATTGTTATATTAACCAGTAGGTTATTATATATTGCATTGAAATTTTTCTCAATATTTTCCCACACTGTCTCTTTATATATTTCCATGTGGTATGATCAGTTTTTTTATTTAAAATTATGGATTTGTATGATTCAATAATGTTTAAAATGTCATTTTTTCATCATTGGTATAATTTGGTTGGCTTGATATTTTTTTAGCCATCTATAAAAATATCTAAATTAATCAAACATATATTTTACATTATAGTTATTTTTGACTTACCATTATCAAAATATTTCTAATTTATAACTTAAATAACATAACAAGAAAATATGATGAAACTTACGATTCTGACAGCTATTATGTAAATAACCTACAAGTAAAATCCGCGACTGACAGTGAAAATCACTATATTCTACTAAATGTCACTAGAATTAACATGAATTTTTTTTAGTCATAAAATAATTAGTTCTAATATCCTAGTATTAACTAACGATGACCTAAAATTAATCTGTGCAACGAAAATAAAATTTAAGCAGTAGTTACGCTAAATTCACAGGTGACAATTAAAAGACCCGTCAGGTGCTGCCCTCCGCGGCGACTTTTTGTGATGGACAAAATCTGAAGACAAGCGAATTTGACAAAAACGGTTCCGCGCCCACGAAAATCATTGAAAAAACGTATAAAAACAACCGGACTCGCATCGTGACCTGGCTAATATGTTATGTGTGTATCAAAACGACTTGAAAATACGGGGAACACACTTGAAAACCGAACGCAAGTAATACTTTCGGTTTGACGATTCAGGTTAGGTCTAATGTTAACTGTTAATAAGTAGTTCGGTCAGATTTTGGCTCTTGCTATTTTGACTCTTGCCGTCGTCGTGTCGACCGAACGACTTGATAAGGATTAAATGGACATACCATACGAGTTGTACATTATATTATTTCTACGAGTACGATATTGTTGCCTTATTAAGTTATATTTATAAAGATGTTCTAATTTCAATATTCCAATATAACATTGTTTTAGTGCAGGAGCTTCGAAACCTATAGAGCTTGATATCAATTAAAAGGTCTTAAGAAGGACAGACGTGCAGAATTGAAAAGTATTAGATCGGCAATAATAATAATATAAGCTAAACATTTTCGAGGGTATTTAAGCTGTTCTTTTATCTAGAACTCGAAGATCCGTGTAGCAAGATGGATTAGTCCTTATCTTTCTGATGTCTTCACAGTACTTCATGTGTCTTTGTTGTCCATACTATTTTTCTCAATTTCTTCCGGTCTGCTTTTTCTAATTATCTATTTTTATTTTTCCGATATCATCTTCTACTTGATCTTTTCATCCCTTCTTAGATCTTCGTCTACTGTACTTTGGTTCCCATTCTGTTATTTTTCTTACTCCTGTATTCTTTTCTCTCCTATGTATATATGTCCTAGCCATTTTATCCTCAATGCTTTGATAGTAGGCCTATGTTTTCATTTCTCATTATTTCGTCTATTTCGTGATTCACTAACTGTCTGTACTCATTTTCGTTCATTTCTTCGGTCCCATTATTATTCTCATTATTCTCCTTTCCCAAATTTTCTTTTTTCTTCTATTCTCGTTAGAGTCATCGTTTCTACTGCGTATGTAACCATTGGTCTTCTTACTGTTTTATTCTCATCTTTTTTTTTTACTCAGTTTCTTGTCTTTTAGTATATTTTTATTGCAATAGTACGCTTTATAACCTCTCTGAATCTTCTCCTGCATCTCTTGCATTTTGTTCTTCCTGTTTACTATTGCTCCTAGATCGGTAATAATACAATTTGTATTGTGTCAATTGTCTTACAGAAGTTAATCCTATTTCAGTATCCGCTGAGCCTAGCGGAAAGGCTAGTATTTTGTCTATAATTGTACTGGAACTTTCAAAAATCATATATGTTTCCATTTAAGAATGTATGAAGTGGGGCTACTAACAAATAGTGGAGACAGATCTGACCAGCATTTTATGCAGAGTATCATAGCAACCGAATAAACCTATATAGTGAATCGAGCTAAAAACTAATAACTTTTTGAAATTTTGATTATCTTTAGAAGAAAGTTCTTGGGTCTAATCTTAGTATAAATGATTACTTTACAAAAACGTCGTGATAATTTGATATTATTTGTGACCCACCTTGATTTTGGGATTATATGATCTCTTGTAGAAAATCGAGAACAGGATGAAGTTCATCACGATGTTGATACAGACAATCATTAGCAGGAATGTCGGGATGTTACATTGTTCACCACTGAAAGCTACGATCACGAAGTGAAGGAATAATGTCACGAACTGTATCTGTAAAATTATCAACAGAAAACAATGGTTTACACAGTGATTGAAAATATGAACATTTTCTTTGCTATTAATTTGAGACTTTTTGTTTAAATAACAAAGTTGGGGGTGAACTTAAGTGACACTTTTTGATGAGAAAAGGTCCTGCATTGTACTTCTGGTTTAGGCGGAAGCGATTTCATCGTTGATTTTTAAAATGGAATGATTTTCTGAAAGTATTTTAAATTAGCTTTATAGTGAAACCAAATAATAACCAATAAGCTTTAAGCTTGAGTCACCTTACAAAACTAATTACCTAAGAAAACAACCAATTTACTGTTAGGAATGGGACCCAGATCAGAGTTAATCAAGTGGTGTTTATTTTTTTAAATGTTCATACATTCATACGCGTCTAATTGTCTAATATTATTCACTGATTTTAGTATTTTTCAATTATCTGAGTTGATGTGATTATTATAAAAAATGTGTTTCGAAACACTTGATTTTTCCGGATTCCCGTATTTAACGAAGTTTAAATGCTCTTTAAATCTAGTTGTTACTTGTCTTTTAGTTTTCCCGATGGAAACTTTATCACAATCGTTACATGAAATTAAATTCCCTATTTCTGTAGAGGTTCAATTTTATCTTTCGGATTACCTAATAGTGTTTTAAGGGTATTACTCGATTTGTATGCTATTTTTATATCGGAATGATTAAAAACTTTGTTTAAATCTGGAGATGCTAAATCGTACGGTAAGGAAATTAATTTAAGTTTATAATTTTTAGTTAAACTTAATTTTAGTCAAGGTGGATTCAACGTTGACCACTAGCTTGGTTCACAAGTCGTGTAATCTTGGTTATTCGCCTTGCTTCGTCTACTGATGATGAGAACTTAGTTCTTGAAATACGTATTTAAATTTATCTTGATATTGATTAAGGCTTAGGGGTTAAATTTATTTTTAGTTATTTGTTAGCCTTAGATTTTTAGTTTTTACCAGGTAATAAGTATGTGATAGTTGAAAATTAATTTTTTTTTCTAGAAATCTCAGTTTATATTTCAATAATCTCGACATGCAAATCTCGTTTTATCCTACAATTTGAAAAAGCTTATTCTCTAGGAGAGACTTCGTTTTATATTTTCCAAACTAAATAAACATACTCGTAAAAATGTAAATGTAAATCAAATATAAAGTTGCCATATTATTAAGTTTTATCATGTAATTTCTGAAATTTCTGTGGTGAGCAAAGTCAACAATCATTTCAATTTACCAGCTGCAGACTAGTCAAGTACTTCTTCCACGTGAGATATTTCTGGAACTGCGGTCCCAGGGCTGCCAACAGGTAATACCCATACATGATAATGTGCACGAAGGAGTTCAAGAGTCCGATGAGCGTGAAGCTGCTGACTGGAGCGAATCGTATCGTGATGCAGGACAAGAACGGCATGGAACCATGGTGGTAAACGTGCAGGAACGACACCTGGTTGTATTTCTTACGTAGTACGAAAAACACCTGCAATTATTTCGTTTTTAAATTAAAATTAATAATAGTTATTGCCCTTTATCGCGTTTACGAAATCTCTGTTTTAGTCTTTGTTTTTGTTTTTTGTTTCTGTTTATGTCGGAAAAATTCCAGCCATTTCCAGTTCTTAACATAAACATAACCTTAATTCATTATTCTAGTAAAGGTTCGTCCAATTAAATTAGAAAATAATTCTATAAAACTATTTGAAATACTTTAAAAATTATATAAAATTATTAATAAGGAACAATAATTACTATTAAAATTAAGCGCTAGTTTAATTAACTTATTCTTCTTCTTCTTAATCTAGACTCTTTTACCTTACGGTGTCGAGTATATTCTATTAATACTTTCATTCGTCATAATTTGGCCTTCCAAAGTTCTTTCCATTTTTGTCGGTCTTGAGTTAGGTTTTTTATATTCTTCCAATCTATTCCTTTCTTGGTTGCTGCTTCCTGGATACCCTCTATCCATGTCTTCCGCGGTCTTCCTTTGGGTCTCTTTCCGGTTACTCTAGTTTCACTGGCTCTTTTTGCTATTCTTCCTTCCGCCTGCCTTTGTACATGGCCGTACCAACGAAGTTGAGCTTCTTGTATGTGTTCTAGAATTGGTTTTACTTGCAGTTCATCTCGGAATGTCTCATTTCTTATTTTATCTCTTCTTGTTTTTCCTACTATCTTTCTTAGGACTCTCATCTCCATGGCTTGTAGTCTGCTTTCGTGTTTCTTTGTTAGTGTCCATGTCTCGCATGCGTAAGTTAGTATAGGTACAAATATTGTTTTATGTACTGTGACTTTCGTTTCTTGCGGTATTTCTTTCTTACTTAAAAATTTTCCTTTCAATGCATTGAAGAGTTTTCCTGTGCTGTTCAATCTTTCGTTAATTTCTGGGTCCATATCTCCTCTGCTATTAAAATGACTGCCTAAGTATTTAAAACTTTTCACCTGTTCCAGTTTGTTGTTTTCTAAATATATTTCATGTTGCTGTTCTACCTTACCGATGATCATAGTTTTTGTTTTTTCTACATTGATTTTCATGCCGATTCCTTCTAGTTCTGTGTTGAATATGTTCATGTTATATTGTAGGTTTGCTTCTGTTGATCCCATGATTATCATATCATCCGCGTATAGTAATTCTAAGAATTTTACGTCTTGTAGCTTCCATTTACCTAATGTGAACTGTCTACATTTGCTTTTGCCAGATTTGATTGCTTCGTCTATAAATATATTGAAGAGTAGTGGGCTTAGTATACATCCTTGTTTCACGCCTTTCGATGTGCTAAACTCTGTCGATTGTGTTTCTCCTGTTCTTACTACATTTGTGCATGTGTGGTATAAGCTTTTTATACTATTTATTAGACTGTTTCTTATAATATTTCTTTACTTCATTATTTCCCATAGTTTCTGTCTGTCAATCCTGTCGAACGCTTTTTCAAGATCAATGAAGCAAATGTGTAGTGTTTTCTTGTATTGCGTGATTTTTTCTGCAATTTGTCTGACGGTGAAAATTAAATCCTGTGTGCTTCTATTGGCTCTAAATCCACATTGCGTATCTTCTAACTTATGTTCTACCTGGGTTCGTAATCTGGCTTCAAGGATTCTTGTGAATATCTTGCTTGGTATGCTTGTGAGAGAAATTCCTCTATAGTTCGCGCACACCTTCCCATCACCTTTTTTGAATATTGGTATTATGACTGTTTTCTTCCAGTCTTCTGGAATTGTTGCGTTTTTTAATATACAGTTTAATAAATGACGGAATGCTTCTTCTCCTTTTTCCCCCATAGCCTTGAGCATTTCTTCCGTAATTTCGTCGAAACCTGCTGCTTTCCCTAGTTTAGTCTTCTTTAGCGCTTCTTTTATTTCTTGTATTGAGATTTCTTCTTCTTCACTTTCATATTCCTCTCTTGCATCTGGATGTTCATGTAGGTTGTTGTCCCTTATTTCTCCTTCTAACAATTCCTCAAAATGTTCTTTCCATCTTTCTATGATTTCTTTGTCTTGTGTGAGGATCTTGTTGTTCTTGTCTTTTATTGATTTGAGGACTGGTGTCTGTTCTTTCCTCATGTTTTTTATCGCACTGAAGAATAATTTTCTGTTTTCTTTGTAGTTCTCTTGCATCTTTCTTCCAAAATTTTCCCAGTTCTTCTCTTTAGCTTCTTTTACTACTCGTTTAGCTAATTCTCTTTTCTCTTTGTATATTCCATAATTTGTTGTAGATTGGTTTCTGATATATTTTTTCCACGCCTTTTTCTTATTCGCAACTGCTTGTTTGACTTGTTCTGACCACCATGCTGTAGCTTTATTATTGTTATGAGCCCTCCTTGTTATTCCACAGCATGTTTTGGCTGTTCCGATGAGTAAATCTTTAAATTTGCTCCATTTCTTTTCTACTGTAGTTAGTTCGTATATTTCTTCGATTTTGTCTTCTGTTATTTCTCTGAATTTTTCTTTGACTTCTCTTTCTCGTAGTTTATGATATTTAATTTTCTCATTTGTTTTCACGTGGCCTGTTTTAGGGTTACTGTTAGTCTTGATATTTAGTTTTAGCATAACCAGATAGTGATCAGTATCAATCTCCATGTCTCTTCTTACTTTAACATCTTTTACGTATTTCCAGAAAGTCTTACTTACGAGAAAGTAATCAATTATTGATTTTTCATTTCTAGTTATCTCTTCTCTCGTTATTTTATGTATTCCTTTATGTTGAAATTTCGTATTGCTTATAATCAAGTCATTCTCAATACATAGTTCAATGATTTTTTCTCCATTTTTATTTCTTGTCTCTTCGCCATGCATAACCATACAATCATTTGTACCATTCGTATTGTTGCCAACTCTTCCATTTAGGTCTCCCATTAATATAATATGATCTTCTGCTTCATCAATTTCCTCTTGTAATTTGCTGAAGAAAGCGTTTTTATCTTCTATTTTTGAATCTTCTGTAGGGCCATATGCTATAATTAATGTTGTATATTCACCATTTTCAAGTTTTATTTGAACAGATAATATTCTCTCGTCAACATATTTGCAGTCTAAAATTGTGTTTACTGCATTGGGGTGTACTATTAGACCTACTCCTGCCTTTGCCCGTTCTTCTTTCTTTACTCCCGAGTAAATTAGTATAAATCCATTTTTTAGTCTTATCGTACCACTTCCTTTCTTCTTCGTCTCTGTTATTCCGATGTATTGTATATTAGTGCTCTCCAGTTCCTTTATTAACTCGTCTTCTTTTCCATTGATACTCCTAGTATTCCATGTTGCAATTGTAAGTTTATATTGTATATATTTATTCTTATTCTTCATTTGCGGTTTTCCTGTTTCTCTTTCCGGTGTAGTAGCTGTGGTCGACATTATATTAGTATATTCTCTGTTGTTAATTAGTAGTTTTTTGGAGCCGTTTTCGTTATTTCAAGTTTTCTAGTTGTTGTGTTCCATTCATATTTCTTATCGTTTATTTCTAGTTTCCGGTAACCTATTTTTATGGAGTTACCTTTACGTTTTTCTTCTTTAGCTGCACGGCGTATTTCATATTGTACTTCTCTTTCTTCTCTAGTCATGTCGCTTTCTATGAATATCTGTGTGTCTATTAGTCTGTTTTTATTTTTTAGTACATTTAATTTTTCCTCGAAATTTTGTAGTTCCACTACATGGACGGCTCCCTTCTTTTTGTTGGTTAATGTATATAGCGATTTTATATTTACATTCAGTTTCATTTCATTGGTAAGGAGATTTGATATTATTTCCTTTGAGTTTTCCCCTTCTGCTGTAACACCTTTAATGACAATATTATTCTTCCGAGCTCTCTTTTCATACGTTTCTAATTTTTCTTCCATTTTTTCTACCTTGACTTCCAGCGCTTTTTTTTCTTGCATCCAGCGTTCTTCTTTTTCTTTGAATTGTTTTTGAATATTTTGTATGGCTACCTTATTTTCTGATATTTTGTTTATTATGTCTTCATTGTTTTTCTTCATTTCATCTTTTAGCTCTGAAGTCATCTTTAGTATGAGATTTTTTATATCATCCATGTTATTCTCGTTAGATGTCGCTGTTGGGTTTTTTGGTAATTCAGATTCTGTTGAAATTAGGGTGAACTTATCAGATAATTTTGGCGGCGACCTTGCCTGCTTTTTTTAAATATTTCTTCGTAACTTTCAGTTTCTTGATCTTCTTTGTATTTCCTTTTAGAGTTAGAATCTGTTGTTAAAGATTGGCTTCTTCCTCGTGCTTCCGGATGTTCGTTCATAACATTCCAAAGCGTCGAGCCTCGCAGGTGCAGAGTTACTTCGATGCCTTGTTCTCCTATGATAGTCGTGTGTAGATAAATTTGTATTCGCCTACTGAACTTTGTGCCGTTGTACAGTGCTCCTATGTGGGTTGCGTTTGAATAGGCGCCAACGTCTCCACTGATCTTTGTACAGCAACTTACTCGGTTCGGCCGCTGACCACCAGAGAGCTGGTTAGAAACACTACCAAACGCACCTGTTTCTGAATATCTGACAGCTCTGATATAACTTTCAAAATGGTATTTAGTTTACAATAGATAAAAGTAGATATAAAAATATCGGTTCCACTTATCTTTATTTCTGTGGTGTGTGAAGATTTGTGTCTTCAGTTATGGACCTTTCCTAAATAATCTTTTGCTTCGGCACAATAGTTTTCTTTCTTCAAATTACACTGGTTTAATCATACATCCAATCACACCAAACGCAACCTTTCTTTTAATTAACTTATACAATTTCAAAATAATTTTAAAAAATTTAGACATTATTGTAATGAACAAACCAGAATATTTCAAATATCGTCATTCAAATTTCAAAATAGATTTTTATATTATTAAAATATGATTAAATTGCAATTATACTTATAAAATCAAAGAAAAGAAATATATTTTAAAATGACAACGACTAAATAATTTCTTTTTGACTTGTTAGTTTTGTTCTTGCTATTAATCCAGTAATTTAGATTTTTTTCTCAGTTGAAATTATTACTATTTTTATTCTATTGTCTATATTTTTGTTATGTTCCCAACACAAACCTAACGACATATGAGAAATACGGCATAGAATTGACTGCATATTGCAGCATAACAAGAGGTAGCATTACCGCAGCTAACTCTCTCTTACAAAACAGCGACGAAAGACTATGTCGAAAGTATGAAGTCTGCAAACTTTGTGTTTATGCACAGCGACAAAGACAACGACTAAGACTAAAACAGTAGCTGGAAACGCTCAGCTGTATTCACATATAACAAACTCTCAAGGTTATGTCGAAAAACTAAAACTAAGACTATGTTAGAGGTGGAAACAAGGCTTTAGTCACTAGAAAATATCTAGTCGCCAATAATGATGTCACACATAAGTTACATTTTATCCCGTAATGTGGCTACACTATCGGTAGCGACAATAAATGACGTCAAGCCAGTCGTTACAACTGGGTGCTACGAATTAGAATCGGTCTCCTGAATGCCCCATTAGTCAATCACAAATATATAAATAAAACTTACGGTGTCTAATAATTCTATATACTTGTTCATGTAGAAGATATGTTGATAGTAAATAGTCTGAAACACATGCAGAGTGTAAATAGAAGCTGAACCAATAGACTCTGTTGTCTTGTATTACTTGTAACGCTGTAGGATCATCCGGCTCAGGGATTGGCTGACATTGGAACCAGCTTCTGACGTCCGTCCACAGTAAAGATGACTACGAAATATTAATAGGGTGTTAGAGTGTCCACTAGGGGGTGAGCAATATTGAAATTTAAATATGGATATTCGATATCGTCAAAATATCGATATATCGGAATACCGATATTATTGATATATCGGAATATAAAAATGTTGATGTATTGAAATATAGATATATCGGAATATAGATATTTTCGATATATATGGCCTAAATATATCTCGGTATATGATATACGAGGGCAGAGTGATAAGTACTCGTGTTTGAGAACAAAACACTATTTTTTTGAACAAATTATTTTATATTTTTAAAGGTAATATCCTTTTAGTTGTATATACTTAATTAAACGTATTTCCAATTTTTTTTATCCCTTCCAAATAATATGATTTGTCAAACTCCTCAAAATAATCATTTACAGCTTGTATGACTTCTAAAATCTATGCAAATCTTTTACCTCCGAGCCATTCCTTCTAGTTTGGAAACAATTAATAGTCAAATAGATTGACACACACAAAGACATACACAAATACACAAGGGAACAGCCTGCAAGAAAAGAGAAATCAATCATAGACTATTTTCTGATAAGCAAAACCAAACAACGACTGGTAAAGGATGTGAGGGTACACAGAGGGCCAGAAATAAATAGTGACCACTATCTACTAACCCTAACGTTAAAATTAGAAAGGAAACTAGAACAAGAAACACGAAAGGTTATAATAAAAGAGAAAATAAAGACATATAAACTAGCAGAAGAAAACTGCAGAATAGAGTACCAAGCAAAATAAGAGGAAAAACTTGCACATTTAGATATGGATACTAGCTATGCAAGAATGTGGGAAGTTTTCAAGAAGGCCTGTCTAGAAACAGCAAAGGAAACTTGCGGCACAACAAAACTATTCAATAAACAAATGAAGAAAAGTTCGTGGTGGATATATAGTGGATATATAGTTCAGAAGAAGAAAAAAGTATGGAGAAAATACCTAAAGTCGAGAAACAACAAAGACTATGAAAAATACAAGGAGAAAAGAAACGAAGTCAAAAAAGTAATCAAGAAAGCAAAAGAGGAAAAATGGGTAAAAATCGGTAATAAACTGAAGGAATCATACAGTAATAATCAAAAACTCTTCTATGGAGCACTCAAGAATATGCGGGAGGAAAAACCTACAACTCTAAAAAATATACGGGACAAAAAGGAAATCTACTGATCCCTGAAGAAAAAATTATGGAAAGATGGAAGGAATATTTTACAGAACTGCTAGAAGAGGAAGACAAACAAGAAGAAGAAAAAAAAGAGAGTGAAGGACACAGCTCTACGGATGGTGCAGAACAAAAAGTGACAAATTTTACCTGCGAAGAACTAACACATGCGATCAAAAAACTAAAAATAGGATTCTATCACAGCTGAAATGTTAAAGTATATGGGTGAAACTGCACATGAATATCTACTAAAAATATTTAACGAAGGAGCCAGAGTACACACGGCACCGGAAGATTGGCAAACTGGAATTATAACGCCAAAATACAAGAAAGGAGACAGCAAAGAATGTAAGAACTACAGAGGCATAAAGCTACTAAGTGTCCCGGGTAAATTATTTCCTAGAATACTAGAAGCGAGAATTGGAGAGAAAGTAGAAAAGAGTTTAGGAGAAACACAATGCGGGTTCAGACCAAACAGAGGAGTGCAAAATCACATATCCACTTTGAGACTAATAATAGAGAAAGCTAGGCTAACAAACAGAGACATCCATGTGTGCTTTATAGACTTAGAAAAAGCATTCGACAAGGTAATAAGGCAAAAGGTGTGGGAATGTTTGGTAGCCAAAGGAGTAGATGAACAAACAATACAGTGTGTAAAAAGTTTATACAAGAAAAACAAAAACTATGTCAGGACAAGGAACAATTCCTCAGAATCTTTCAACACAGAGGTAGGCCTCAGACAGAGATGCAT
Organism: Pterostichus madidus; assembly: GCA_911728475.2. Taxonomy (NCBI): domain Eukaryota; kingdom Metazoa; phylum Arthropoda; class Insecta; order Coleoptera; family Carabidae; genus Pterostichus; species Pterostichus madidus. The sequence goes on from OU452315.1 coordinate 13,713,593, forward strand.
ATTGAGCCCCCTTCTATTTATCATATACCTGGACGAAATTATTAAGAATATCAGAAGACAAATGAAAACTTATAGAGTGGGATACTGAAAACTGAACTTAATCACTTTTTCTTTGCCATATGCGGTCGCCGTTCTTTTATGGCACCATCTATTTGGTCCAATAATGATACGAAGTAGGCTTCTATTATAGTTTTTCCTTTTTGGAGATAGTCGCTATGAATAATTGTTTTTGCATTCCAAAAAACAGTCGCCATAACGTTTCCAGCCTTCTTTGGTGCATGTCCGCCAAAAGAAATTCACTGCTTTGACTGTTTTTTCGTCTCAGGAGTAAAGTAATGGACCCATGTTTCATCAATGGTTACGACACGACGTAAAAAATCCTTCGTATTGCGCTTCAATATCGCTAAACGCTCTTTTGAAATGTTCAATCGAATGCGTTTTTGGTCGATTGTGAACAAACGCGGCACCCATCTTACGCATATCCTCTCCTCATACAAATTTTCGTGTAAGATATTGTGCACACATTCATTTAAGATCCTTATCATTTCAGCTGTATCACTCACTTTTATTCTACGATCAGTTTAAACAATATCATGGATTTTTTCCAATCTTTTCTTCGGTAATCACCTCAACTTGCCGACCTTCATGTTTTTTAGTATAAACGCTAATCTAATGGAGAAAGAGCAGGATCCCCGTAGTCAGCGTGTAACCTTTCTTCGATTTCCGCACTCGTTTCCCCCAACCAAAAACATAAATCTAATCACAGATCGAAACTGATTTTTTTCCATAGCAGGAAAAAAGCAAAATTTGTTTGCATTGAATGACTGCCAAATTTTATCAAAACAATGTATTGATCTCAAAGTTTGACAGTAGTTGTTTGAAAGATGAAATTCAACAATAATAATGTACTTTTATATTATTGGTGCCATTTATTATCAAACACGGGTACTTATCACTCGGCCCTCGTAATTAGCGTGTGAAGTTCGTGGAGGAGGAGCCATAGGGGTAATTTTAACGTAGTGAAAATTGGCGATTATGGGACAAAATATAAGTATATTTTTTAATAATTGCGAATACTTGTTTGCGAAAAATAACATTTTGATATATAAATGTAGATGTTTTAATCTTTTGAAAATAAAATTCTGTTCTCTTCTTTTGTTATGCATAAAATACAGTGCTTTTTGTTTCTATAGCCCCCGGCAGTAGATACGTAAAGAGCGGTACACCGAGCATATTCTTAAGGGGTTACACCACTGTAATTTTTTTCAAAAAATCAATAATTTTTTTTGCTTAAAAGAAACTTTGAACCTTCTAGAATATGGGGTAAAAGTTTTATGCGTGAAACATTTTTTTTCATTGACACTTCGTGCTCTTCCGCAAGCGTGTCGGTCGTCTCTGATATGACTACCTGTGTTAAGTAAGTACCTGCTCGGGAGATACAGCATAATGTTTTCATTTTTCATGTTGTAACAGACAGGATGTGTAAGAAAAATCGTTTGCAAAATTATTGATTAGATTGCGTCTTTAAGACACATGTCATGTTATTCACCTTTTGGAACACGCGCGATCGTCTGAGGTATTTGCCACATTCAGCGGAATTATTGCGATCTAGCATTTATTTAGTATAAATGCCGTAGTTTAAGATAGTTCGTGGATGATAGTAGATGATAGTAGACGATAGTAGATGATAGTAGATGACAGTAGATGATATATACAATGTAGCACACAGTTTGAATGTAGTAGATAGTACGTAAGTAGATAGTAGTTATGATTCGCGAGTAGAAGAATATTCGAGGGTGTCTATCCCGAGAATATGAAATTAATTCATTATCTTTATTTTATGTTGATTCTTATTATGTTGTTTTAATAAAATATTTACCACTCGCACATGCAGCGTTTCATTACTTATTATTCAACTTCAGCACGTCGACAATCAGTGGTCAAGATAAATTCTAATTTTGACCACCATGATTTGTTACAATGTCTATAACTCATATCAAAACTTTAAACGCGTTTTTCTCGAAATACGATTTTTCAAAACGGCATGCAGCATAACTCCAACGGTTTTCAATATTTTCATTTGAAATTTTAACCATATCTTTAAAACAATATTTGGAAGTGAAACACGTATGGGATTTTCGATGTATTAATTCTATCATTTTTTATAAACAAATGTTTTTGGTCGAAAATCGAGATTTAACTTCAAGTACTCGCCAATCACACAAAAATCTATATTTTTAAAATTACCTACGTAATTCACTACATATAGTCATGAAGATTAAGAGAATATTTTTTATTTTGTTTCAAATTAAAATTTGCACCACCTACACTCCATGCCGTGGAGCGCCTCAAATTCAATATGACCTGGGAGAATGGCTCGGACGCAGCCATTTTATAATATTTGTAATGAAAATTTTTTTTTATATTTTAATATATGCCTAATAACATACTTTAATAGTAATTTGTTACAACCTTTCCTTGTATAAAAAAAAATGTCAAAAAAACGCTTTTCCGACTGTAACAGTGGTGTAATCCCTTAAATAAAAATTTGATTTTTTTATATATGCTCAATAATAAATAACTATACAATAATAAAAATTTGAAATAAAGCAAATTATAAACTGATTATAATAGAAATATATCGAAAAATAATTGAATTTAGTGTTATTTCCTTGTTTCTAAAACGTTGCTGTGCTCTATACTTGTATTTCATACAAACACCGAGCACAGTCCATACATCCGCAGCACGCGCAGGGATAACAATTTTATTTTATCTGATTTATTGTTAAATAAAGGTAAGTGATTAATATTTGTCAGGTTTTTACATATGTACATTTATAACATTAAAAAATAAGAAAAACTAGGAAAAAGAATTTTTGTACTCGCAGCATTCAAAATAATGTTTACATATCCTTGGAAACCGATGGAAAGTTTGATTTTGTGCACTACTGCACAAAGTAATTGAAAAAAACACCCATTTTATATGATTCTAAATTTTGACTATTAAAACGCTACTTGTACTTATTTATATACACACATTTTAAGGAATTTATAAAAGAAATGGAGACATTAGCTTATAACGCCATCAAACAGACATATTTGAATAAACTTTACGAGAAAAAATAAACAATTAGTTTTCAAATAACAAATGTCAATTCATGGCATAGTTAATTGTCAATATAAATTCACGCTTCAAATTTAATAAATTTCCTCATTGTCCATCATATAATTTTTGCTCGTTACAAAAAACATTGTACAAAACTCGTGCGCGAAGACGCCATTTGCATCATTCGCGCACTAGTTATGTAAATAGCTATTCCCAACACTTGTCAAATTTCCACAAAAAATTACAGCACATTTGAATCAACTTATCAGGTCATCATTAAACGTCTAGTCAGTTCAGCTTTAACCATAGACGCGTTTCGCTCTGTGGGAGCTCATCAGTATGGTGCGATCAACTATCGAACTAACTAGGGGCTAGTGAACTGTGATACTGTTTAAGCTGAACTGACGGATGTTAAAAAATATGTAAGCCGATAATATGACATGAGAGCTACGGAGCCACCCCTGGTGCCATCTACCGACAAAAATCGCAAACTGCTTGACAGCAATTAATTAATACAAAGACAAAATGTCAATTGCGAAAAAAAAATGTTTTTCCTATATATAACATTAAAATAAAATATATTTAAATAATTAATTCTTTAATTTTTTGTTGGATACAAATTAAAATTTTGTATTTCATATGATTTTAGTTACTATTATAAATTTGAACACTAAATTAAAAGAAAATAATATTAATACAGTAATTAATATATTCTCAGAATTAAAAATCCAGAAACAAAAATTGACGTAATATATTGTGATTAGGCAATAGATGTGTTATTATTTTTTTTAGAATTCTTATTTTGTTTTTCTTTTTGTTGTATATTTTCTTATTCATTGTGATTTTAATAAAATATAAATAGAAAAATATGGTTTATGATTCCCTTTTTGTCTTAGTAAACTTTATATATCCTTTATAATTTAAACCAGTTTGATATTGGAAAAACGATTTTTACCTTGTCAAGAATGGCGGTTTTAAAAAGTTATTCTATGTGCATGGGCGTCCACATTTTTCTAGGGGGAGCGGGTCACAAAAACTCTCAGATATAAATTTCTAAAATTGTTTACATAATATAAATACAAATACACATAACAAATAGACAAAAAAATATTTAAATTTGTGAATTAAATTACTAGTCTTTATCGTCTGGATTTGAATTGAACAGGAAGGACAACCTTCGAATAACTTTTTCATAAATTGACACCAGTTCTTCAATAAATTTCGATTAAGCAGTTTTACCGTTTTTATTTTCTAATATTTTGTCTGTGTATACTTAATAAGCTTAGATTACTCAATCGTTACGATAGGGAACATAAGCTGGCCATAAGAATACTGCTGAAAATTTATTTTCAGCTTTAATTTATTATCTTTAAACTTATAATTTAATTTTTATTTTATTTATATATATATACATATACAGGGGACTTTAACATGTAAAATCATATTGTTTTAATTTCCTGCTTCCCTAATTATTTAAAACAAAAAAGCTTCAAATACAAGTTTTAGGGCATACAATTCGAAATTAATTTTGCATATTTTGTAACGGCTCAAATTAGATCTGAAAATTGTTTCAAAACTATCGACAGCTATGAAATTGAAACAAAATTAAACAAATGTTTGACGTTCAATCTATTAAAACTGTCAAAATAAATGAAATAATAAATAAAGGAATTATTTTGACAGACAAAACGTCAAAAATTTGTTTAATTTTGTTTAAATTTCATGGCTATCGATAGTTTTAAGGCAATTTTCGGCATTTTCAAATATAATTTGTATCGTTACAAAGTATGCAAATTCAATTTTGTTTCTTGGTTCAGATGCAGAATTTCATGCCCTAAAACTTTTATTTTAAGCTTTTTTGCTTAAAATATTTAGGGAAGCAGAAAATTATAAAATTATAATTTTATATATTAACGTCCTACGTTCAAGAGTCGTGGTCATCACCCTAGCTGGTGGCAAAATGTCTTAAGGCGGCAGTGATAAAATATAGTATGTATCACGCGTGACATTAGCGTTTCTGACACTGAGCATATTATTAGCGCCTCGTGTTATTAATCATGCCACGAGGCAGAAATGTCTGTCATTATGCCAAAATAAAATAAATATATACAAAAAAAATTACCGGTATAAAAACATAAAAGCTTATAGCTACTTGAAAGGCATTGTACAGAATTAAAGTGTGTTTTAACTTGTACGGTTTTCTATGTTCCATAAATTTGGGACCTATCACTGTTACCAACAGAACGTAGACTAGTGATATACACATTGACTGCCAGGGTTTCATTAACAAGAAGTTGAAAGTTCGCTCATCTGAAAACAAATTATTAATTTATAATATTTTACTGAGTTCCGCAGGCTGTTTCAATACTTCAGGAAAAAATGAAATTGCAGATACGACAAAATTATTTGCACTTCAAAAATCCCGGCGAACAGTCATAGCTTTTTCAAAAATTATTTTTTAAATTAATTTATGCCATATTTTTGGACTATAAGACGAACCTTAAAAATTGACTCAAATTTTGGGTGCGTCTTATGGTCCGAAGGTAACATTAAAATATTATTTTTCAATAAATCATCTCTAAATTTATTTAAAAATTGTATGCGAGAAGAGTGGAATAAATGATGTCATCGCAACAGGACATATAAAACGACAAACAATTTCAGAACTTTGTACCTGGGTGAAAAATTCATTGGAAGCTGTGAAAGAAGAGACGATTTTGAAGTCATTTAAAAAAATGCGGAATAAGTAATGTTATAGATGGTACTGGAAACACACACACACGCAAGCACACACATACACACACACACACAGATATCATTGAGAAAATTATCAAAACGGATTCAGTGGACTTCAAAACACGTATTTTCGTAATCTCGTCAACGATTTTTTTCAAGGTTCCAATACTTCCGTATAACATTAAAATATATTTTTCTAAAAATCATCTTACAAATTTTAGGTGCGTCTTACAGTCCGAAAAATATGTTTGTTTGCGATTAAGGACTTCAATATTACAATAACTCCCCTAGAAGTGATAGACAGTGCATATATGATCTTTAGAAAATTTTTGCTACATTTAAAATATATTATAAATAAGTAAATAAACATTTATAATTATAATTTTTGTCGTGGAATAAAATTAACACTCAAGTAACTTTTCTGATTTTGATGCTCAGTAGTATCAAACGTTACTAACCTAACATATTTGTCAAGGATTAAAATTATATTATCCCCAAATTAAAAAGGTACCATAAACGAAAAAATATTGTAACTAACTCATGTGTTAATCAACGATTAATAATCTAGACAATTAACGCGAGAGCGTAGCGAACGGGTTAAAATGTTTGAATAAATAATCGCCCCCATTGCCACACTTGATAGTCAAATAAATAACTATTTAAAAGTTTCTTTCTAAAAATATTTAAGAGACGGCTGTTTAAAATCGTAATTCTCTTTTTAATCACATATTAGCTTCTTTTTCGGTTTATCCACACATATAATTCTTTCATAAAAGCTCATCTTATCTTCCTTTCAAGCAACAAATATTCAAGTTTCAATCATATCTATCCAATTATTATATCGTCCTACAATCTCTCAGCCACACTTTCACCAACACACATTTTTTTCACCAAATAGTATGATACATACCTCCCCCGTTATTGAGATACGTTAAGAAATCTGAAGTAGCTTCCCACATGTTGTATCTGAAAATATTAAATTAGAAAATGGATATTATTTCGTACAGCTTCTGTTGAAAAAGTTAATACTGGTACTACTAGCTATTGAGTAGACTTCGTCAATCAGATACTGAAATAGAATTAACTTCTATAAAGTACAATATGAATTAATTTTTTTTTACTAAAACAATTGTTTATCAAAAAACATTCAATTATGCACGCGAGTTTTTCGAAAGTCTTTTTATTTGATATCAAACTCAATAGGATTTGAAACAATTGCCGATTGAAATTTTTCAAATATGAATATGAGTGCTTTGTTCAAAAGATCTTTTATTTGATACCAAACAGGTTTTTAAGCACATTGAATATTTTTTCTATGATCGAGTTTTAACTAATTATATTAATTTTACGACATTCGAATTCAAAGCTCACGAGTTCGAATCTCACTCAAACTAAAAATATTCCCCCTTATTCTGTAACTCAATCGTTATCTATTAATGAGTTATTGACAATTTTATTTTTCATGAATACTTTAAAGTAAGATTTATTTGAAGCATTATTCTCTACAATCACGATAGTGCAAGCGTTAATGACGTAGGCATTATTCAACAAAATTGAGTAATATCAGAAGGTTTAAGCGAACGATAGTTCGGGTGCTACCAGGGTAAGGTAAAAAGTTCTCGGTCTGTCAATGAAAGACTGCAATTATCAGTTAAAAAATGATTTTATTTTTCTACATACTCTCCCTTGACTTCAACACACTTGACCCAGCGTTTCTCCAACATCAATATTCCTTCCTGGAAGTTAGAGACTGGAAGGCTTTGAAAATATTCATCTACGGCCCTCTCAACTTCTTCATTGGACGCGAAGCGCTTCTCAGAAACAAATTCTTCAAGTTTGGGAACAGATAGAAGTCTGAGGGTGCCAAATCTGGAGAATATGAGGGATGGCGGAGTAAATTGTACCCCAAATCCCGTAGTTTTCCCATCGCCAACGCACCCTTGTGAGCAGGTGCGTTGTCCTGGTGAAAGATTCTGCAAGCCAGGCCTCTTCTCGCGAATGTTGGCATCTGTCTGGTCAAGAAGGTTGGAGTAATATTCGCCTGTAATTGTTCTGCCTTTTTCAAGGTAATCAATTAACAAGATCCCTTTCGCGTCCCAAAACACGCTGACCAAGACCTTTCCGGCAGATGCGATCGACTTGGTTTCTTTGACGCTGAACCACCGGCATCCACCCACTGCTTGGACTGCTGTTTCGTTTTGGCGTGTAGTGGTCGGTGAATCGGTCCAAACATTGCTGCGAAGATCTTTTGCGCATTTGTTTTTGATCGGTATTCAGCAAATGCGACACCTATCTTGCGCAGAGCTTTCGCATCTCTAATTCTTTGTGCAAGATATTTCGCACCCTTTCTTCCGATATTTCCACAGCCTCAGCTATCTCACTCACCTTCACTCGCCTCTCGTCCAACAAGATATCATGCACTTTTTGGATGATTTCCGGTGTGGTGGCGGTTTTTGGCTGTCCTTCACATTAAATTCAGATGCCCACTTTTTAACAGTTGATATGGAAGAAGCAGAGTCCCAGTAAACTTTTGTCAATTTCGGATGAATTTCCTTGGGGGTTAATCCATCCAAAACGAAGAATTTTATGACCGCACGATATTCAAGTTTATCCATTTTTACGAAAAACACGCGTCTGCTTCAAAAATTCGTGTAAACAAATTACTTGAAAGAACAAGTTGAAAGTGTGAGGTCGAGAACTTTTCACCTTACCCTCGTAATGATGAAAATATTGTTTAACGCTGACGCCGCCGTATCATATTATTATTTAAGCTATATTATTTCATTTCCCACATTGTAACATTATTAATACTGAATTTGTAAACTTTAACATTGAACATAGTTAGTTAAGAACTGTCTCTTGTACTGATCACATCTAAATCTGAATAAAACTTTGTACCTCAAGATAATAAATAAAAATTTATTTTTATTTACGTTTATAAATCAAGAAACATAACTAGGATTTATTTTAATAAAAATTTAAAACTCTAATATTATTATCATAATAAGTAAGAATGAAAGAAACTTAGATATTAAATGTTCTGAATATGTGAAACATAAGTTAATTAAAGGAGTATATAAATTTAAAACAAATAAAAATTGTATAATTAATAATTATAAATTGGAAAATTATATAACTAATGCAAAGGAAATAATTTTTGAAAACATTAAATTTAAAATTAAGGACAGACAATTAAGTAACAAAACAATTGAGTTGAAACAAATTAATAAACAAGATATTGTAATTAAAGAAACGCCTATGTTAAATGATATAAAGGTTCAAGATGATGTTAATAACCATACTATAATTAATTCTGTTGTCATTATTGTTGTAATAATAATTATTTGTTTAATATTATGTAAAAATAAAATAAAATGTTTTAGAAAACAGTTAAAAAAGGAAAATCTCCAAACCGTAACAAATGAAGTTCCCTTTTAGGGCAGAGGAGTTGTGTATATCTGTATCACTAAGAAACTTCATGTTACAGCGCACTCCAAGGAATGTGCTGACTAGTAATTGTAAGTTCATAAAAGAGCGAATCTTGTTACAAAACGCAATCAGTCTGTCCTGAGAACGATATCTGTAACTTGTGTATGTAGAATAAATAAATTTTTTAAAAACACAATTTCCAATTAAAATTGTATTAGTCGTGCGTTAAAATCGTAGTGTCCTTGCTGCTCTTTCACTAATAAATTTTATTTATTTATTTTTTCACAAAATAGTCATATTAACATTTAATAATAAATCAAATAATCAAGAATATTATGATTTGATTATTTGTTTCTTTCATAGCACATTGATTCCTATGCGATTTGAATTAAACTAATGTAAATTTAATATGCATTTTTGTCAAAAAATTTTAATATGAGGGAACCAAACTTTATAGTTGTTGAATTTGGAAGAAAATACTGAAATCAGTAAGATAATAAAAAAAATAGGTAATTGGAGAACCACTGGTAGAAAAATATTTTTGTTAATAGTTTTGTAATAAACTTGCAAAATGGTACTTTTTTTGCTAATTTAACCAACCTTGTAGCTGGACATAGCACTCTGCCGTAACAGATCTAGGTAAGATATATTTATGCGTGTGACTTGCAGTTCCCAACCGTCAAATATATATATATATATATATATATATATATATATATATATATATATATATATATATATATATATATATATATATATATATATATATGCTGCAAAATAATACATATATTTACGCAAAAATATACCTATATCAATAAAATATATATATTTCTACAAAATAGTTTTATATGGATAAATTTAATTATGTCTCAAACGACGCCTCATATTTTCAGCTGAGCGCATCATTTTAACGAAAATTAAAAGGTGAAGTTTAATTTTCTTATTTTCATCATTTATTTCGCAAAATGAAACTAAAGCAATTTTACTCCAAAACAAAAATTAATTTCATATAATTTAGATGTTCAATTTTATGATTTCTACTTTATCTGAAACTTTCTAGCCTAAGCAGGAACTTAAGAAAGTATAACTTTATTTGTTTATATTCTATGATCCTAAAATTAATAATAAAAAGAATACTTACTGTTGGTGTATTTTTAATATTTGAATTATTAACAACAGGATATGTACACTGGATTGACGCAGTTACAGTGACAATGTATTTATTTTTTTGAACTATATAGCTTCATGTAACTTATTAATAATTGAAATAAAAACTGTATATATTCATAAGAATTTATGGTATTAAATGGAACGTATAAGGCTTTGTTTTCAATTAATATATGTACATTAAATGAATGATCTACTTTCACACGAGTGATTTTATATTGCAAGTTTTTTACTTTCTTGATTTATCAATAGGAAAAATATTATGATGAATTCTTAAGCGCCGCCTTTTTTTACCACGAGTACGAAGTAAATATGGAAAAGAATGGATATAATTCGGACTAAATAATCTGCGTTCGTTTCTTATCTTTTTTTTATTATTATTATTCGTTTTCTGATCTTACATAGAGTTTAACTACAAATGTGCGGAATTCACTTTCAAAAACAAGCGTAGAGCGACACTCCCTTTCTTATTTTTACTATCTTATATACAGTATAAGAAAGTATTGTAATCGTGAAAAAAAATCGTCGACGAGATTTTCGCGGAAATACGTATTTTGAGGTCCACTGGATCCGTTTTTATTATTTTCTCAATGATGTCTGTGTGTGTATGTGTGTGTGGATGGATGTGTGTCCGAGTGTGCAAAATCTCATGAACAAGATAAGATTTGTTAACGAAAGTTTCATGAAAATGTGAAGAGCTGAGTTGATTTTAATTGAAATTGAGAAACCGGAAGAGGAAGTTTACTGGGCATTTATTTCAAAAATGGAATCACTTACGAAAAAAAGATAAAAGAAATAAAAGATATTAGCAAAAATATTTGGAACATAAAATGTTATTTGCAATTTTCCTATATATGCGTCTGATTTTGAGAAAACATATTTTTTATATTTAATAATATATTTTCATAATCATAGAAGGAATAGAAACAAAAAACATTAATTTTAATTTTCACTTTATCTAGTTATCTATGTCTTTTTTCGGAAAAACAAATACATCATTCAAATGGTCAACTAATTTGGCAACTTTGCCTCAATTTAATCGACTTCGTATCTCACGGTTCTTGAAATACCAAGGGTTAGGCTCGAAAAACGGACAGCCTGTATTCGCTAGGTGCAGAGTCATGGTGGGGACAGCCGAATCGACTGCAGCGATCGCGGTGGACAAAATAAGCATAAAATCATTCTCACGTTGTTGTGACCGCGACTGTCGAACATAGGATCAAAGATAATATATATCCTACTCTAGATGGGAAACTGTAATGTTAAAGGCCGGCGCACTCTTTCAACGCCATCTCCTGGTTGGGTCAAGAACTAAACTAGATTTAAAAGCGTAGCCGGGAATTTATATTATATGAAATATATATTTTAGTCACATAACATACAATTTTTTAAAGAAATTGTACATTATGTGACAGAAAAATAAAATTTTTCATTCAACAAAAAATGCAACAGTAAATTAGTGTATTATTATTTTATTTGTAATATTTTTAATTTTACAATTTCCTTATAGCACATTTTGACTTTACTTACTAATGTATCATCGGTATTAACCATTCTTCTCTTCCTTATTATTATACTGTCTATTTCATTTATATAGTGATGCAAAATTAAAATGGATATTATCGAATCCATTACAAGTTCCTTGTGATCAATACATTATGGAATAAAAATTAACATTTTCTCTCACAAATGATTTTAAATGTTTGACAAAATTGATTTTTTCACTATTTAATTTTATAAACTGTAAACTTATGTCTTTAATAGTTGTAAACGCTGTTACGATGGAAAATGAAGGATATTACAGCCTGGTAATTTCGTCATATTCGATACTTTTTATAAATTACTGGTGCTCGTACTATCCATCAAACGAAACTCGTCCATATCCAATATATCCAATCACTTGTTGAAACGAACCAAATCCTTTCCTGGATTAGGAAATCGATGATAGTGGACATCTGTTTAAAAAAATTACAAATTTAAAGGATATAATTAGCGAATAACTACAATCAACATAAGAAAAATGTATCTGTTTCTGAAAATCTTGTTGCTGTGCATATTTGGAGGGATCAAGTATATTAAAATCTACAGAATAATAAAAAATACTTACCAGTAGCCTGACATCCGACGATGCAGCACTTTGTACTCGTAGAACGTAGAAGATATTACAGTTTGTATTGAAAAGTACACCAAATGACAACAGTAATGAAACACAAAAACCGTTGACTAAACTAAACTAGAAATCGCAAAAACTGGTAATATTTTCAAATACAGATTAAGTGCACTAAATGTCAATAGTAATACAATTCTAAAACTTTAAAGCAAAAAACCGTTAGCAATGAATAACTGCACTAGAAAACGCAAAAACGAACTTGTTACAGAGAACTTATGAAAACGAATGGCGGTTGATGGCAGAAGACTCTAACTTTAGCGTCATCTGTTTAGCCAATAAAAACACACTTCTGAATTATCATCTACAATACTACGTGCGCCATCTCTTGGTTGGATCAGGAATTAAAAACAGTGCGCAGCTCCGCTCATAAGACTTTCCAGTGCCTGCATAGGATTTGAACATGTAAAATCATAATTTCGTAATTTTCTGCTTCATTAACTATATTAAGGAAAAACGCTTCAAATAAAATTCTTCATCAAAACCATTAAACAAAATTAATTTTACATATTGTATAACGGCACAAATTAGATTGGATAGATGTGATTGAAGGTTTGTTGTGTGATGAATGATTTACTGTTTTCCCATCATTCCGATGAATGCTTTCGAGTGTAATAAATAAATGAGTTTATATGGAGTGATCTATGTAGTTAAAGTGAAGATGGTGTAACATATTTCGATGAGAATATTTGATTAATGTAATAAGTGAATGTTTTATGAATGATTTTAGGGTTCGTGCTACCCGATTTGATGGAATATAGCGTGATGTTATGTATGTCTGTATGTATGTAAATAATCTGTCATTTATTTGACAAACAAATGTACTTAGGTATTTATTTTTGAAAGAAAAAAAATATTTTCAATCTATACTGAATCGAACAAGTAAATAAAAAATAGGTTCTCGTTTAAAATAAGAAAGTTTCACTCCGTAATTTGAGAACCACTGGTCAAAAAAAAAATTGTTAATAATTTTGTAATACACTTAGAAAATAGTATTTCTTTGCTAATTGAATCAACCTTGTAGCTCTTATAGCTCTCAAGATAGCAACAACTAAATTTAACAGCCTGTATAAATAAGAGTGCAAAAAAGGATGTATGTGTATATATTTAAGAATTTGTTAGAGAAAACGTATTGCTCGTAACAGTTTTTTTTTTGTATTGTATTTAAATCTTCATTACGAGAATTGATAGTTGATCTTGATCTTGAACGGGCTGTTTTTTTTTGTCAGTTTTTTTTTAAGTATAGCCACATAGCCATGTTTACGGATTAATTCTTAAAAAATTTAATGAGCCTATTTTACTCGTAATAATATAAGTAAGCTATTTTCAACTTACCTTAAATTTTGAATAAAAATAAAGTTGTAAAAATTATATTTTTTTGTACCAAGAAAACTTAGTTTGCCAAAACAAATGCGATTAATGATTGGAAATGTGCTATAATTTGTCCTTTATTTAAAGGTAAAGGTAGTTCGAGTGAATGTACTAATTTTCGTGCAATATGTTTGTTGAGTGTGGTAGGGAAGTTGTACGGGAAGATTCTTATTCATAAGGTACGAACCTTAACAATCTCGATATGCAAGGTGGTTTATGCCTAAGGCAGGATGTGTGGATCAATTGTTTTCTCTTCGTATGATTGTTGAAAACTCACTTGCTAAGAGCAAGAAGGTGTTCTGTGGCTTTCTCGATCTTAAAAAAGGATATGATAGTGCTCATCGCGAGACATTATGGAATGTACTTGTACAGTACGGTATAAATGGTAATTTGTTGGTGGCAATTCGTGCGTTTTATGAAGGTAGTGTGTGCGGTGGGAGTTAATGGTAGATTCAGTGATTGGTTTTGTACAGATATTGGCGTGAAACAAGGTTGTGGGATGTCTCCGTGGCTCTTTAATTTGTACATGGATGTGTTGTTACGAACGGCGTTGAATGGGGTGGATGGTGTACATATTGGTGGTAGTGTTGAGCCTGCGTTAGCGTATGCGGATAATGTTGTTGTTATGGGTGAATCTGAAGAGCAATTGAGACGGATGATTCTAAGTATAAATGAAGTAAGAAAATATTTAAATCTTAATTAAGAAAAAATAAAAAACATATTCGGTTCTATCTATTTTCTTTATTATTTTTTTTAATAAAATATTCTATTCAAATTGTATAAAGTTTACCATTTTGTCTATTAAATTTAAAATGTTTATGTCAATTTTACATTTATGTAACTTGTCTTGGTGTAGTTAAATAGCAAAAATGTACTACTAGAAAAATGTGTTTATATATGGTTTTACGTATTTATATTTGTCAAGCTAAACCTGATATAATTAAAGAAAAATGTGTCTTTAATTTTAAATAATTGCAAATAACATTTTTTAAAGTAATTAGTTCTAAAAGTAAAAAAAACATGAATAGACTCGTAAGCACCCATGCATTCGCCAGACTCTTCTTCCAATCGCACTCACTTTTTTGTCGCTCTCTTTCTACAACATTTCTGTGGATGCTTTACCCGCAAGACTCGCCTGTCCTTCAGTATAATAGTTCGTGCTACAGACCATACAATAGTTGCGTTCTTTTGCTCGCTTATGGAAGAAGGTACGCGAGCAAACGAACAGTAAATATGCAGTGGTATATTTTGACGTTTAAAAACATAACCTTAAACTGCAGTATATCTAATCTGTACACATCACATTGAGCAGACGAAAACTCAAATATACCATTATTACAAATGATAATTAATAAAAAGAATCGAACAAAGTAAAATATATCGATAAATGGTTTTATTTAAAGATTAAGTGAAATACATAATATTTATTGTTTGTGTATATTAATAACACAGTTGTTATAATTGGTAATATTGGCATAATGTGAAGTGGAAACTTTTGTACTGTCTAAAGAAACATTGATTTCTTCCGTACCTATTCATATTATTAACAGTAATATTATTGACAACAATTTCGAATGTTTTAGAAGTACTGGTACAATCAACCTGCTGCTGGCAGCAGGTTGATTGTCATTGCCAAGAATAGATCCAACATTGCTTGATCTGGGGCTGCAATTATCTTTGGAGTTATATATGATTGTAGTATTGCAATCTAGACGATTTTGAAGAAATTATTTTGAAATTAGTGAAATATTTTCATGTGGATATGGAAGTTGACCTTTAAGAATATAAATTAAATATTGTTGATCTCCTTTTAGGTCAAATTTCAAATTAGAAAATTTATTTATTTTCAAATATATAGAACGTCGAACGTTTCTAATTTCCACGAACTGCTTCCTCAGCGACAAAATAATAAAGTAGAACATTAGTAAATTCAAACAGGCAAAAACCGTAGTCAAAAAATAAGACGCAATTATAGACAGAATTCTTTTCACATGATCTGTCAATAGGCGTGTTTCTTTGGACTGTGATTCATAATCAAAGTGATCAAACTTAACATGATCATGAAGAATCATGTTTCTTCGTTCGTTATTCGTTATCCCTACTCTTTCATTTTGTGATCACGAAACGACAATCCCCCTACCCTTCTGAATCATACTTTTTCTATGATTCATGTTGACTGATTCACATCGAAGGTTTAAAAATGGCGTCTGATGATACATTTATGTGCTCTATTTGTGGAATTAAGGGAAATTGGCTGCTTTTGGAAGAATTTTTAAATGGCTTACATGGACACTCATTTATGAAATTTTAAAATAGGTTAGTTTGTGTATTTGACATTTGCAGTTATTTTAATGTTCATACTATAGTATCGCGTCGATCGGATTGAATTTGAATCATTATTCCTGTTCGATGTTTTCTTCAGTATCATATTTAATCATGATTCAACGCAATCACGATCATAGGAATCATGATTTAGAAAATCACAATCACAATCCAAAGAAACACGCCTTATGATTGCGTCTTATTTTTTGACTACGACTTTTTCCAGTTTATATTTACTTTATTATTTTGTCGCTGAGAAAGAATTTCGTGGAAATTCGAAACGTTCGACGTTCTATATATTTAAATAAATAATTTTTTTAATTTATTGAAATTTGACCTAAATGCAGATCAACAATATTTGATGAAATATTTTCAAATAACGTAAAACAACATGCAAGCAATCAACAAACAAACCATAGCAACACCGTAAAACATCGTTTTCGTGTAATATCGTTAAAGTTTTATAAATTCTGATAATATTTGAGTGATTTTCTAAATCGCACAGTTGTAGGAAAAATGTTTATAACACGTGTCGAAAAAGGTTACTTGCACGTAACAAGCCTGTTTTGGCACTTGTTATAAAAGTAACTATTACAAGATATGGTGAAACCTATTTTAGTCATATTACCCCATTCGGGACGATCGACGTAGATGTACGTTTTTCATTCTCTACATTGGCGTCCTAGCGCCGTACTACAGGTATGACGTCAAGAATCATATGGTGCTTTACCGGTCGATGTAAGCATTTTTCTAAAAACATTATCTTGTTGCGACGCGTAACCTGTCAGCCATCGCTCGCTGAAGCGCTCCTGACTGCAGCAGTGGTGACGTCACGCCACCCTTGAGCGAGGCTTGGCACCACCAACCACAGCAAGCCACGCGTTCCTTAGACTCACCCCCACTCAGGCGAGCGGGTATAAGAAGGGCTGAAGTCAGAGAAGAAGTCAGTGGATGGTCGCCGCTCACCGTGCCTAGCCGAAGATGCTCTGCCGTGCACCACCCCACGCTTAGCCGAAGAGGCTCTGCCGTGCTATCCGCGCCGTGTGAACTCACGGATGCCGTACTCGCCGTCCGCCCTCGCGGCCCGGCAGACACCACCGCTCCAGCCGCTCTCCAGCCTGTGCTATCAGCTCATCGGGTGTGACGCTCAGCTCCCGAACTACAGGACGGTCGACCGCAGTCGCGTCCACCCCCGGACAATAATCCGTTCTTGCCCTCTAGAGATGTACCTTTGATAATGAATAAATAAATCTAAATAACAGACGCATTCTACCTGACTGTCCCGCTCCTGTCACACTGGTCAAAAGCTTTCGACGCGTGTCGGCCACATTTGGAGTCGTGCGCCGACTACCTTGTGAGCCGATTACCATACATGTACGACAACACATTGTCAATTAACGAACTAGGGCCGTACATGTACGTCGCCAACTTCCCTAGAAATTTTAATCAATAATAATAACAACAGTACTAAGGATAATTTTATTTATTTCTATAATTATTATATACGATGTATAAAAAATAAAGTAACTTATCAAAAAGAGAAACCACACTTATTGCTACTAGTCATATATTATGATGCGCACTTTTCCCGAGCCCTGCTGGGAGATTGACGGGTGCATTCCACTGGCCGTCCCAAATGGGTTACAAATCGCTTTTTTTTGTAGTTTGAAGGTTCTATCACTTGCTGGACAATATCCCAAATAAATGTTTCCGTCTGATAACAGATTCGAATTTAGAAGAATAAAATATCTTTAATACGATTTTGTAGACCAAGTGATGTAGCAGTTTAAGACGTAGCATAAGGTTTGGAACACAAATTAACCAAGTGTGGTCTCCAAGAGAGATATTTGTCAAAGAATTGTTGAGAAAGTACTGTGGTGACCACAGTAGATTTATGTAAACATGGATTGTATTATGTTCAATCTCCTGCAAAAAGTAAATGAAAACTAGAATTGAAATAAGAAAAATAAAGGAAAAAAAATATTTCCTAACACTAGTCAAAGTTTCGCAAAATTTACAGTCTCTGAATCAACTTATTAGGTCATTGTCAGCGGATGGTCAGTTCAGCTCTTAATCATAGACGCGTTTCGCTCGTTTGGAGCTCATCAGTGTGGTGCTACCAACTATTCGGCTAGACCAACTGGGACTAGTGAATAGCGGTATCGTCGAGTCTAAACTGACGATGTTAAAAACATCTAACATTGGTATGGATGACTTGCATCCCTAATTGGTCTTGATGAATATTGGGTGGCACCATACTGATGAGATCCAAAGGAGCGAAACGCGTCTATGGTTAAGAGGTAAACTAACCAGCCGCTGATTATGACCTACTAAGTTGATTTAGAGGCTGTAAATTTTGTGGAACATGGACCAAGGGCGGATCTAGAAAAATTTCGAGTGTGGGGGGGAGCGGATTTGGCCTTTTTTCTAAGGAAAACAGTTCTGTAATTTTTGTGTGAAATATATATTTGTATGTAATTTGTATTCTGTTGTTAGTTCTTTAAATTTGAACAGTCTGAAAAACTCAGAAAATGTGACAATCCAAATTTTGAAAGTTTTTCAGAGTTGTTTCTGAGTACCTATTACAAAATTTTTCAGCGATTTTATTCCTATAAGGGTTATCAAACTCGAATAAAAATAACATTTATAAAAAACTAACAAAAATATAATAAGCCTAAGGGATGGCATGGATCCGTGGATCCGCCCTTGACTTGGACAAGTGTTAGGAAATATTTTTTCTATTTTGGTGTTCTTATAGCGCACTGTAGACATGTTGCTAAGGAGATCTATAAGTGCACTGTTTTTGGCGCTTTTTATTTTGTAGGAGTGGTATGAATGACACATAACCTCAAAATTGTAAATTGTCGGTGTTGAAATATTACTAACAGAATATGCTAGAATCAGACAAAATTCGAAACATTGATCATACAGAAAAAATATTGATTAATTGTCGAAAAATATTATATTTCAATTGTCTGTGTTATGAGATGCGCTACCAACACGAATGATAAAAAGCACTAAGTTATATTTTTGACAAGTCGCAGTTTTTAACAATCTAACAGAATTATAAAATTACCTCAATAGAAAAAATAATATAAAGAACACGTTTCATAAGGCTTGTTAACGCACTCGTCCTTTGTAAAACTCGCCGCAGAGCGGCTCGTTTTCTAAATTTGGACTCCTGCGTTAACAGATTGCCTTATGAAACTTGTTCTTTAATGTACTATTTTCCTTTATTTTTCTTATTTTGAGAACCAGTTCCACTTTGCAATTGACATTTTGTCTTTGGAAAACTAGAATATTTATTTAATTTTAGTTATCAAGTCAACGAAAAACAAAATGTAAATTATACGTGACGTTAAAACGTAAACTAATTATTGTGCAGGAAAAAACCGTGCATTAAAAATGGCTCGCGGGAAAATAATTAATACAGTTTAATTTGCATATATCAATTGAAAACAAAGCTATACAATTTCCATTTAATGAAACAAATGGGTTTGAATGTATATGGTTCTTATTTAAATTATTTATTAATTACACGAATCTGTATACTTCAAGAAACATGTAGTCATTGTCAAAGAAACTGCGTCAACTAACGTGTATAAGCTGTAATTTTATCATTTATATATTCAATATACATTAATAGTAAGTATTATTTTATTATTAATTTAGAGTATAATATATTTCAAATACATATCTACATACAACATATTACACATCCGCTACAAAAGTGACAATTAAAGTTATACATTGGGCTTTAAAACCGATTTTAAGTGGTGACTATCACCTTTATTCTGTAACTGGGTCATTATCTAATAATGTGGAAATTCAATAATGGACTTAGGCTTAAGTTGTAAATAATTTATTGAAGATTCATTGCCAACGTTTTGGCCAAAGTTATGGCCATCTTCAGGCATGGGCATCCGCAGGGGGCCGGCAAGCAGGAGCGCGCACTCCCCGTGGATATTAACTAGAGTGGTCACCACGATTCTCGAACATAGGACTTTAACATGTAAAATTATAATTTTGTAATTTCCTGCTTCCCTAAATATTTTATGCAAAAGAGCTTAAAATAAAAGTTTTATAGCTTAAAATTCTGCATCTGAACCAACAAATAAAAGTAATTTTACATACTTTGTAACGACACAAATTAGATTTTAAAATGATGAAAATTACCTGAAAACTATCGATAGGTATGTAATTGAAACAAAATTAAACAAATGTTTGACGTTCCATCTATCAAAATAAATGAAATAATAAATAATAGTTATTTTTATAACAAGTGCCGAAAAAGGCTCGTTACGTGCACGAGCATGTAACTTTTTTCGGCACGTGTTATAAACAACATTTTTCCTACAACTGTGCGATTTAGTAAATCACTAAAATATTATTAAAATTTATAAAATTTGTAAAATTTTAATCATATTACATGAGAACGATGTTTTACGGCGTTGCTATGGTTTGTTTGTTGATTGCTTGCACATTGTTCTACGTTATTTAAAAATATTTCACTAACGTCAAAACAATTTCTTCAAAATAATCTTGATTGGAATAGTACAGTGAGTGATTCTTCTTTATCATTAAAACCTCCAAAGATAATTGAAGCTCCGGATCATACTATGTTGGATCTATTTTCGACAATGACAATCAACCTGCTGCTGATACTTCTGAAGCTTCCGAAATTGTTACCAATAATATTACTGGTAATTATATGAACAGGTACGGCAGAAATCAATGTTTCTTTAGACACAAAAGTTTCCACTTTACATTATGTCAATATAAGCAACTGTAACAACTGTATTAATAATATACACAAACAATAAATATGCGGTATTTCACTTAGTCTTTAAATAAAACCATTTATCGATATATTTCACTTTGTTCGGTTCTTTTTATTAATTGTCTACAGATTAGATATACTGCAAATTAAGGTTACGTTTATAAACGTCAAAATATACTACTGCATATTTACTAGCGCTGGTTCACCGTATCTTCTTCTTCCATAAGCGTCTGTGATCAAAATATGAATGCCGCGCTCGGCGCGAAATTTAAATCGCTGTCAAAACAATATTCTTTTGACAGTTACGTAATGAAGCACTTTCCGCACTAGTGTTTCTTTGCTTTCGGAAACGCACTTGGTCTGCATTCATCTACTTTCCATACGTAACCAAGGCAATTATAGTTACGTAATAACAAAGAAATCGCACAGTTGTAGGAAAAGAATTTATTTTGACAGTTTTGACAGATTGAACGTCAAACATTTGTTTAATTTTGTTTCAATTTCATACGTATCGATAGTTTTTGAGACAATTTTAGTAATTTTTAGTTATAATTTTGTGCCGTTATAAAGCATGCAAAATAAATTTCGTATTTTATTCCCTAAAACTTTTATTTGAAGCTTTTTTGTTGTAATAATTATGAAGCTGGAAATTAAATCAATATGATTTTACATGTTAAAGTCCTATGTTCACGAGTCGCGATCACCATCCTGTATATGTATATACAAATAAAATAAAAATTAAATTATTTAGTTTAAAGATCATAAATTCAAGCTGAAACTCTTCAGCAGTATTCTTATGGCCACCCAGCGACATGTTCCCTATTGTAACGATTGAGTAATCTAAGTTTATTAAGTATACAATACAGACACAAAATATTAGAAAATAAAAACTGAAAAACTGCTAAATCGAAATTGATTGAAGAAATGGTGTCAATTTATGGAAGATTCGAAGATTGTCCTTCCTCTTCAATTTAAACCCAGATGACAAAGACTAGTAATTTAATTCACAAATTTAAATATATTTTTGTTTATTTGTATATGGGATGGCTAGCTCAGTGGTATGAAGTCGGCCTGTGGATCCTGAGGTCCCTGGTTCGATTCCCACAGGCGACAAATTTTCATAATTTGAAAAAGCTATCCCTGTGGCTCCTCCACCACTAACATGTTTGGGGGCCGTGATTTGACGACTGGTAACCGCACTTCACGCGCAAAATATATCACTTACCGAGATCTGCTTCAGCAGAGTGCCACATCCAGTAATGGGTAGAAGGCGTGATGATATATTTATTTATTTATTTATTTATGTTATGTAAAAAAAAATATTTTAGAAATTTATGTCTATCTGAGAGTAAATGTCTGTGGATGCCCATGTCTTCAGATCAAAAGTCTCTCGACTGCTTGACTGCAAACATCAAAATTTTTTTTTATTTTAAATGTTTGCCCTGAATTTCATCTTTCAACGTAAAATACTTTATGTTTGTTGTAATTACACAGAGCTGTGCGTACTCGAGTACATCTACTCGAAAGTACTATTTAAAGTCCAAGTTTTGTACTCTGTACTCGTACTCGAGTACATTTTAAAATATGACACTTTTACTTGTACTTGCGATGTTTCATCTAAATACTCGTACTCAATACTCTAAAAAGTACTCAGAGTACATGAAAAGTACTCTGAGTACTTATAAATACTCTGAGTATTTCTGAATACCTAGAGTACTTCAAATTAATATTTTGAAGTATTATTTTATGTCTACAAGAACAACGAACATGTTTGAGCACGTTTGTATTTCAGGTTTTCGTATTTAAATTTCTGTTGCTGTATATTCGTACACACGATACGATATTAGTAAAGACGTGTTTGTCGTATGCGTTGCAGCGTTACCTACTAAGCATAGTCTAGAGTGTATAGTGATACAATTTAATACTTAAATATTTGAAGGTAGAAACAAATAACCGATATTCTTTTAAGTATTTATTAGCAAAAGAGTGTGATGACATATTGCTTTTAGTTTTTTAACAGAGCTAATCTACATCATTTCAAAATAAAACATTGGTATTCTATATTAAAATATTTAATTTTATAAGAAATTTCCATATTTTTATTATACAGTCATATTTTTTATAAAACTGTGTCTTAAAAACAATCTAGAAGCGATTTTTTAAATAATTTTATATTACGTATTGAAGTACTTTACAGAGTACTTTAAAAGTAATTAAAATACTTTGTAAATTTCCCAAAAAAAATTCTGAGTACCTACTAGTACTTTACTTTTAAAGTATTGATTACTTTTACTCGTTACTCGAGTACTTTTATTTGGTACTTTGCCCGGCTCTGACTTCAACCATTTCAAAATGGAAACCATTTATTTTCAAAACATGTCTTAATACATCTATTAAAAATCTAATGCAACACTCACAATCTGCAATTTTCTTCTGACATATTAAACACGAGATGAATGTAGGTTCTTGCAACAAACTATTCGAACAGAACTGCGTTTAAAGAAATATTTAACGCATATTAATTTTATTTGTAAATGTGTTACAATGAAGCTAAGAAAAATATAAAAAGTAACGTATTCATATCTAAAATATTTAATTAAAAAGTGTATTATTCAAAACGATCGCCATTGATGTTCTTGTGACGTAGGAAGTGTGAGTAAACTGCAACTTCACATTTAAGACAATTCGCATATGCATCGAGATGGCAAATCGGAATAAAACAATATTTAACTACAACAATAATTAAAACAAGTACATAGAATTCTTCCATTTTAATTTAACCTAAAAAATGTACATAAATATAATATTTTCATTATTACTCATATGAGTAGTTTTAATATGGTGAAAATTTTTGGTCGGTTATGGGTAGGCTTGCCACCCGGAGACTCCGGGTTTCAGTGAGTTATCTCCGGACTCCGGGTTTAATTATTATTTCTCCGGGTTATGAAAGTAAAATTGAATATGTACAAAATTATATGCAGATTGTCGCGTGTATCGTGTGTACCATGTTCTGAATAGCTAGCGCAGTGGTTTATGACCGAACGTCTTCAACTGGCACAGGCACAATGCTGGCTGCGTGCAGCGTGCTATGTAGTTGTCCGAGACAAATCTGTCTCACTTTCGGAATCTTCTACGCCGATAATTATTAAATTCTTTTCTTTGATGATCTTGTACATCTTTTTGTTATCTAGTTTTATGTCTGTCACTGAGTCCTTCAATTTCTTGGTTCTGTCCTCATGACTATTTAGGGAAGAATTTATACAATTAATTTCGGTTCTATTAGTTGATATATCATCTTGTATCAGATCAAATACCTAAAGACTAAATTACAATTATTACCTAATTTATTATTATATAAAAATCGTAATGCGGGTTGATCTGGTAAAGGCAGAATTATGAATTAAACTTAATTTTGACATGAACTATAGAGTGTTCTGTGAATTCATAAAAAAAATGCTAGTCTTGCGAAGGCTGCGGTGTCAAATAGGAAAAATCTACATAAATAAATAATTTATTATACTTATACTATATTGCATATTTTTCTACTTATTTACCTGTTTTTATTTTATACGTAAATTGTTTTTTATTAGTTATATATATAGTAATTACTCTGTGATTATTAGACGTATGGTTAATTTGTCAGTATGTGAATTTTGAATTTGTTAATTTATATAAATTAAAAAATTGCATATGTATGCATGTTTTTTTTTTTTGTTTTAGTATCGTCTCCGGGCGATACTTAGTTCTGTGATGGCAACCCTAGTTGTGGGAATCGAACCAAGGTTCTCAAATCCATAGACCGACTCGATACCACTGAGTCACATACTCCATTCTCATTAAATAGTTTTAAATATAGTCAATGTACTTTCTAGAATACTAAAAGGCACTTATTACCTTGGATACCATTCCCTCTCATTCGACTCCGGGTCGTGGAAAATGATTTGGTGATCTGGACATCGGACGAGAGTCAACCAGCAGTTCAAGAGGAGCAAAATCACTACTAGTAGCTGAAGAAGATCTCCTCATGGTCGGTTAGCTCTCAGTTGAGATAAGAGGTTAACTTGAAGTTTCAGTTCCAGTTCCAGTCTTAAGAAACCACGTGGGAAAACCACCATTTTCCACGTGGGAAAACAAAACAAAAGAGAGTTTGATAGAGCAATATGTGAAAAAATAAAAATAAGTAACAAAGTTACTTCAAGTTGGAATAGATTTCAGAAAGAATCCTGACAGAGAAAGATCATTGCTTTCGATGAAAGCGAAGAAAGAGAAAGACATTAAAGTATGTAAACTAAAGACATAAAGGATATTAAATAAATCAGGTAACGAATATTTGGTGCAGGATGTATACGAGGTGTGGTTATTAAATAACGAGACTGATGCTGTTTTAACATTTTATTTTGATTCCATACCTATTTACATATTATCACTTTCAATATACACCTCTACTCTATCCC
Organism: Pterostichus madidus; assembly: GCA_911728475.2. Taxonomy (NCBI): domain Eukaryota; kingdom Metazoa; phylum Arthropoda; class Insecta; order Coleoptera; family Carabidae; genus Pterostichus; species Pterostichus madidus. Next base: position 13,739,125 of record OU452315.1, read on the forward strand.
TACAATGCTCCATGCGAATCTTCCATTGTTCGAAACTGTGCTGGAAGTCTTCTTCTGTCAGCTCATTCAGAACGCGTGCCGATTTCTCTTTCAAAGCTCAAATCTTGTTGCTATTAAGGCAAATTTCACCTTAGAAAACAGATAGAAGTCGCACGGTGCAAGAGCTGGCGAATAAGGCGAATGGTCCAACACTGGGATGCTGTACTTGGCTAGAAATCTCTTGACAGACATTGCGGAATGAGCCAGCGAATTGTTTTGATGGAGAAACCATGACTTGTCCTTTCATAATTCGGGTACTTTTTTCAATAAATTACAAGTTTCAGAGCAGTTTTGCCAAGTTTCATGTGAAATTTCGCAACAATTCGTTGCTGTAATGTTGCATTTAACATTTTTTCGGCGAAACAAAAAAAAGACAACTCTAATTAGAACGAATACTACGGCTATACGGATTTTTTTACAGAAGCGAGAGGTACTGCATTCTGAAGAGAAAGCTTCACTCTAAAAACCTGACAGTCGCTGGTGTTTGGCGTATGCGTACTTCATCTGTGGCAGCGTCAGTCTCGTTATTTAATAGCCACACCTTGTATAATGTTCAGAAAATATTTTAAGCAATTATTAAATAATAGATCTAGTATAATTCAATTTTATACCAGTATTAAATTGTGTTTTATTATTAATATTTTAAATAATACAAACAACTGTATTACAATAAATTTAATTGGAACTGCAATAAAAATATAACATTTTACTTTTTAAATAATAGTTGTTAAAATATTAGAAAATGTAGTTCGTTATAAATATGATATTTGAGGTATTATTCTTTAAAATAATTTATACATAAGTGTAACACGAAACAAATACTCATGTTCTTGATGACGTAATATGCGATTCTAAATATACATAGTATAATTAAGTTTCTATAGTATGATTTCTTCTTATAGTTAAGATGATTTGATGTCCTTCCTTACTGGCATGTTCCCATTTATTTCTTTGCACGTTTCCTGAAAATAATCATTATTCATATTATTTTTTTCTATTTTAGTATTGCATTGTGTATTAGGGGTACTCTTTAACAATGTAGCAATACAAATTCTATGAAACATTTCAATAAATAATAAAACCTAAACAAAATTGTAATCTCATGAACCTTATTAGTGAGGCAACCTAGCTTTCGCCATCTGGCAATTTGGATAATTTTTTTCCCCTATTATGTAACTGTATCATTATCTGTTAATGTAATGATCGATAAATTAATCACAACTTTGATTTTTCATGATTACTGTATAGATTATTATAATTTTAATATTATGTGACAAGAATAATATACCCTGGCATTTTTATGTCATTTTCATACATTTTTCTTTCTTGTAATAAATAACTGTTATTCTAAAAATGAATACAATGACAGCTTAATGACAGTTTCGTAAAAAGTGTGGTTAAAAGTAATACGTTTTTTATATTGACAGCTTCAAACGAGATCAAAATGCATAGCAATAAAATAGAAAGAACAGAATTAAATATTTTAGCCATAGAAAGTCAAATTGGTGTTAATCTACAGAGTAATAAGGAAAAATACGGTTTTTAGTAACTTATCGATCAGTAGCAGATAATGAGTCAATTATAGAATATGGGAGTTAGTTTCAAAGTTCTTAATTGCGGTTGCTAAGCGTTGCGAGTATTTTCTTTTATTTTACACAGGACGATTAAAAATATAGGGACAAAGCGTGTTTTAATTTTAGATCTATAGTTAAAATTATAAAGTAACGTACAAATATAAATGCTTATTGGTGTATAAAGGTTTTTAATCTCACTTCTCTCTTCCAAATATTGTATTTTATTTTCTGCAGTTTTCCTATTTTACACCACACTAAATGGACCCCTGTACCCTGTGACCCAGTAATGGGTAAAAAGGTTCGATGATATTTTATTATTTATTTAATGTTAATTGATACTAACCTTGTCTTTCGACTTATATGATCTCCTGTAGAACAATCCAAACAAGATGAAATTAAGTGCAATGGTGCTGAACGTAAACGTTAACAGAAAACTGGGTATGTTGCATTGTTCATCGGTACTGAAAGCTACGACCAGGTAGTGTAGGAACATTGTCACGAACTGAACCTGGAAATTATAAACAGAAAACATGAAATTTAACATGAAATTTTATTTGAAATAAAACGCATTTTACTCATTATTGAGTATGATACTCTTCGTAGCAGATATCGTAAAAAAATTGGAATTATTTATATTAATTTCAAAAAATGACGTCATCAAAATGAAAAAATCTGTATTAAATAATATGTAGGGATATTGGCAGTATTGTGATATAAGATTTGTTAATTGCCTATGTCAACATTTACGTGGCACACACGGTATATGTTGCAGACTAATTAAAAATGCACTCATTTTATAAAACGCCTAGTCGGTTTCTTAATGTCTTGATAAATTATAAATTGATAAATTCAAAAGGCGCGGTGACCGAGCGTGTTAATACATAACTCTTAACATACTGTGAAGTATAATTAATTGAAGAATAAGTCGAACAGGTACAAAATTCACCTATGACATTTTTCGCAAACCAACTTTTACAGATACAGTAATAAATTCCAACTCCACCCATCCATTTAATACTAAAATGTCAACCTGCCATAGTTTCATTCAAAAATTAATTACCGTTCCTTTATCCAAAGAAATGGATCGAGGATCTAGCTACAAAAGCCCAGATAGCCGCTGAAATAAGAAACACAAGAGAATTATACTTCATACAACTTGCTAATAAAACAAATATTAGGACCCAACATTTGAAAGCTAAAGATAACTACGAAACAGGATCAACTGAGTAGATGGGAAGAGCACTTTTTAGGATTTAATGACTCAGCAAAATAGGAACGAGGAAGAACAAAATCTCTATAATGTAGAACAACAAATTCGATTAAGAATTGATACAAGACAACCACTAAAAACAGAGATAATCAACGCGATTAAAAGTCTTAAAAATCATAAATCGCCAGGGCCAGTTGGAATTCAAGCGGAAATCTTAAAAGTTGATATCAAACTGGCAGCAGAACTTTTATACCCTATTATAAGCGACATATGAAACTCCGAAGAAATTCCAGTCAATATGAATGAAGGCCTAATAATAAAGCTGCCAAAGAAAGGAGATCCAAGAGAGTGTAAGAACTGGCGTGGAATCACACTCCTAAATAATATAAATAAAATAATTGTTCGGATTGTACATACGCGAATATGTAAAACATTTGATTCGCACCTAAGGCAAGAGCAGGCTGGCTTCCGAAGAGGACAATCCTGTATCGAGCAGGTAAACGCATTAAGACTGATAGAACAAACGGTGGAATGGCGCACCTCGCTATACTTACACTGGTATGCATAGTCGTTCGCCCAGCGACGCGCTGAGGAAGCGCCCATAAGCGATACACATGGCGAAACGCTGGCGAACCGCTGGCGAACGAATATGACTACCAGTGTTACTGTTCGTCGACTTTAAACAAGCTTTCGACAGTATTGACCAAAACAACATCCCAACCCAAGCTGGCGTGAAGCAAGAATGCTTACTTTCTCCATTATTATTTAACATCCTGTTAGACTCAATCATGGAAAAAGCAACTATTGAGCATAGCGGTACTAGCTGGGACATGACAAAAAACCACGCCTCGAAGATCTGAAATACGCGGATGATCTATGTCTTATGACACACACATTTCTAGATATGAGTAACAAACTTACTAAACTGATAGAAGAAGATGAAAAAGTTGGACTGCAGATCAACCAACAACAACAGCCTATTCGTCGAAGAACAAGAAATAGAGCAGGTCCAAAAATTTTGTTACTTGGGATGCATCATCACGGAAACTGGTGGCATGGAGGAAGATATAGCTTACAAAATAAAAAAGGCAGACCAAGACTCCGGACTCAAATATTAGTAGAAGAACGAAGCAACGCCTATTTAACAGCAATGTAAAATGTGTCTTGCTATACGGTTGTGAAACATGGTTTATAAATAATAAAATCACCCAGCATCTGCAAGTCTTTGTCAATAGGTGCCTGAGATATTTAGCACAAATCAGATGGCAAGACAGGGTCAAATGAAGAACTATAGAGGAGAACAAACCAAAAAGAAGTTAAACATGAAATCACAATGCGGAAGTGGAAATGGATTGGCCATTCTCTTCGTAAACCACCAAACGACATAACAAGATTTGCACTAGAATGGAATCCACAAGGATCTCGAAGTCGAGAAGCAAGAGAAAACATGGAACGAAATAAAGTATCTAGCCAAAAATCGCACACGATGGCATGCTTTGTGGAGACCCTATATTCCTCAAGGAACTAAAGGGAACATTATATATATATATATATATATATATATATATATATATATATATATATATATATATATATATACAGGTGTCCCATTTTAATCCGCCAGTAGCGATAATTCTGAAACATTGCATTGAATCAAAAAGTGTTCCAAATGAAAAGTTAATGGTTCTGAGGGGGACATCTGATGCCGTAGACTTTGCCCCCCCAGCCCCTCAAGGGGGGCGGGAACAGGGGGCAACTTTAAAATATTAAATGGAAACCCCTATTTTTTATTACAGATTCTGATAGAGGGTTAAAAAGTATGTAAGTTTTATTCGAAACATTTTTTTTATTGGTCGAGAGATGGCGCTGCAAATGTAAAAGTTAGGTTTTTTGTCAATTAAATTGCGAAAATCGTCACGTAATTAACTGTTATTATTACTTAAGACTTACTCACAACCTTACAAGGTTGTTTTTTTCTCAGCCTGCCCAAATACTACCAAGAGAAAAAAACCACCTTGTAAGGTTGTGAGTAAGTCTTAAGTAATAATAACAGTTAATTACGTGACGATTTTCGCAATTTAATTGACAAAAAACCTAACTTTTACATTTGCAGCGCCATCTCTCGACCAATAAAAAAAATGTTTCGAATAAAACTTACATACTTTTTAACCCTCTATCAGAATCTGCAATAAAAAATAGGGGTTTCCATTTAAGATTTTAAAGTTGCCCCCTGTTCCCGCCCCCCTTGAGGGGCTGGGGGGACAAAGTCTACGGCATCAGATGTCCCCCTCAGAACCATTAACTTTTCATTTGGAACACTTTTTGATTCAATGCAATGTTTCAGAATTATCGCTACTGGCGGATTAAAATGGGACACCCTGTATATATATATATATTAAAGAATTAAATCTATTCAACAAATTGCCTATAACAATGCTAGTGGTATCAATAGTTAATTATATAAAAAAAACAAAAGAAACTGATTTTAGGTAAAATATAAGCGGTGAAAGAATGTAAAGTTTATAGAAAGATACCTTATTTTGGAACGGTCTGTAATAAAATCTCCGAACAACTTAAAACTGTAAATATTTCGGCTGCATTTTATAATGATTTTAATTTAAGAAATTTACTGATAAACAATAAAATCAATGATAAGGATAAATGAAATAATAGTAGCATATATGTAATTAAACGTAAAGATTGCGATTATATTTACATCGGACAGACAGGCCGTAATCTCAATATCAAATATAAAGAACACGTACATAAGTTCTTGGATACTAGGAATAACCGATTCTAAGGTCGCGAAACATCTTATAGAAAATGACCACTGTATAACAATAGAATCTCTAAGGGACTTACATGTTGCCAAGAAAGAATTAAAGATGAATTGTTTGGAAGCAATTGAAATAAACAAAGCCTTGAAGGAGAATACAAATATTATGAACGAACAACTATATCTCATTCGTTCTCCATTACTAAATTCTATTTAATCCTTTAATAGCAGTCTCTCAAAATCTCTATTGTATTTGTATGTACTTACAGGTAACCAATGTATCTATATAAATAGTTTGTTTTTGAATTTTTCGTCACTTCTGATGATGGTGTAAAAGCCGAAATACGTATTAAGTGTAAAAATAAATATTTTCTTCTCCAAGTGTTTTTATTTTGTATTTTTTAAGGTTCGACAGATCGAATCCGCTTGTCGATAAAGTGTGATTTGTCGTAAAATATAAAATACAGTAAATAAATGTAACATCGACTAGGAAAACCTGCAGTACGGCAGTGTAAAAAGTGCGGCTCGGTGTGCCCGGTAGGCCCAGATCGTCCACAGGAGGAATTAAAACCGAGATAAAAGCAGAGGTTTTACAATTTGACTGAATAAATTAGGCACTTTATAAAACGCTGAATAGATCTGTTTTATTGAAAAAGCTTCTTCAATTGTGTTGAATACATCCAATAAGTTTTTCCTCGCTCATCAATCATAAATATATCACTTACCGAATTCTGCTACGACAGAGTGCCACACCTAGTAATGGGTAGAAGAAGTAACAAGATACCGTTTATACCTTATATTTGTGATTAAGTTGAATTGAGCATACTTTTATGATAATCATTTCAACTTACCAACTGAAGACTTGTCAAGTACTTCTTCCACGTGAGGTATTTCTGAACCTGAGGACCCAAGGCCGCGACCAGATAATATCCGTACATGATAATGTGTACAAAGGAGTTCAAGAATCCGATGAACGTGATACTGCTGGCTGGAGCGAATCGTAGCGAGATGCAGGATAAGAACGGCATGGAACTGTGGTGGTAAATGTGCAGGAACGACACCTGGTTGTACTTCTTGCGTAGTACGAAAAACACCTGCAATCATTTCACTTTTAACGTGGGTACATCTTTAACACTTTAACAGCCATGTGTATCGCCGGCGGTACATAGATCGAGTTTTGTCTTACGCTAAACCAATATTCACTGGTCATTACTGAAACTTTTTCGTTCATATCTTTTGTATTTTTAATCCGAAATTTATGAAAAAAATGTTTTTTTACTATACTTTTTGCGCTTTTTCCACTAATATGACGAAATACTTTTGTCCGCAGGCTGTCATTTGGCGTGGTAATAATTAGGGTTACCACCTCAGAACTAAGTCCCGCTCGGAGACGATGACTATTTTCTTAAAGAAGATCCTACAATTTTATTATTATTACCATATTTGATAAAAAAGGGTTACATTGTTTTGTTAAAGACAAGTGTTTTTGTTATCATGGTAAAATAATTACTTATAAAATAAAGTAAAACAAGATTGGAAGTGATAAATCTACTGTAACAATCAAATTAGTGTATTCAACGTCATATATACGATTAAACTGTAACAATATTGACAAAATTGAAGATAATCACATGCAACAGAAGACATAACATCATCTACAATTATGTAAATTGTATAAATTCTTCCTTAAATAATCATGAGGCCACATGATGTCGTTTACTCGTCGTTTAATCACTATTAATTTTCCTTATCACATGTACAATTCAACTCTTGTAAGGAAATACTCGCTTAAGGATTTGGGTGTAACTTTTTCTTCTAACCTCACTTTCACAGAACATTCTAATAATATTTGCGTTGCTGCTAGTAAAACTCTTGGTTTTATTATGAGAATCTCCAAAATGTTTCGAGACATTTCAATCTTGAAGACCTTATATTTTGCATATGTTATTAGTAAACTTGAGTATGCCAGTTTGATATGGTATCCACATTATGCCTACCAATGTTTAGCTTTAGACCGAATTCATCGGAGATTTCTAAAATTTCTCTCGTATAAACTTGATAATGTGTATCCAGAAAGAGGAACAGATCAGAACTCACTTCTCCAGCGTCATTCCATGGTTTCATTATCACATAGGAGAGAGATGTACAGCGCGAGATTTCTGTGGATGCTATTTCACAACAAAGTTGATGCTCCTTTTCTATTGTCACGTGTTTCTCTCCATGTTCCCAGGTTAGCTTCTAGGTCTATGTATGCAAGAAGTTTTTATCTCCCGGCCTCGCACACCGATGTATTACAACGGTCACCCATCCATGTCATGTGCCGAAATGCTGACTTACACTTCGAAGATATCTTTGTTTAATTTAAGATTTGTTATGTTTACTTATATATATATATATATATATATATATATATATATATATATATATATATATATATATATATATATATACATTCTCTATGTACATGCATTTTTATTATTATTTTGAATATCAATTACCCTGTAAATGGTTTACTGTTGGGTAATAAAGTATATTATTATTATTATTATTATTATTATTATTATGAGGACAGAATCAAGAACTTGGAGGACTTAGTGACAGAAATAAAACTAGGTAACAGTGAGATATACAAGATCATCAAAGAAAATTTTTTAATATTTTAGCGACGTAGAAGATTCCGATAGTGAGACAGATTTGTCCCGGACAACTACATAGCACGCTGCACTGCACCTTCACCAGTTGTATACGTTCGATCACCAACCAACGCGCTAGCTATTCCGTACACAGTACACGAGATACACGCGACAAACTGCATATAATTTTGTACATATTAAATTTTACTTACACAACCCGGAGAAATAATAATTAAACCCGGAGCCCAGAGATAACTCACTGAAACCCGGAGAGGTGGCAAGCCTAGTAATAATACATTGTTGCGTTCCAAGCCAATTTGACCGCCGCACATAGGGGTATTTGGGTCGAAAACCTGGACAAAAATAATCCCGGCGAATTTCTCATTTCTTTGGCTTTATTTATGTTTAAAAATGAGTTTTAAGTATAATATGACGTATATTAGCTGCTAATAAACGTATGATTTGGTATTATTACACTCCGCGTCAAAAGAGGAAAAGCTGAAACAATTGATCATTTTCAAACGGTGATAACTTTGCGTAGGAAGGGTCTAGGCCCATAAAAATTTAGTGAAATGAAGCTTGAAAATTTTAGTTTCATTTAAGGGTATTTGTTTTCATTTTAGTGTAAACAAAGGGTGTGAAATTCCTCCCTGAACGAAGTCAGGGAGGAATGTCAAAATCGTAAAAATTGACCAATTTCAAAGATGGATACGGGGCGATGACCCCATGAGAAAAATTTGCGAATGACGCCATTGCATAGAGCGTTCATTTTTGTCTAGGAAACCAAAAAAAATCGTCCAAAAAGAGTCATTTTTGACTGAGTTATCACATTTTTTAAAAAGATATGCATTTCATAAGATTTACATTGATACCTCGAAACTTGAAATGCAGAGGATGTTTAGACATCGGGTTTGGAAGCTAATGTGAATAAATACAGTGTATATAAGTTCATTTTTATTGTCAAAAATTAATTAAGGAAAAACAATGTTAACCGGTTTTTCCTTGCCGTCACAGATATTAAATACACTGAAAAAAGGTACGTGTTTGAACGTATTTTGTTCGTATTATTTTAAATTATTGAACACGGACAATTAATTGTTTGCGCAGTTAATTATTGATTTTTTGACGCGGAGTGTAATAATACCAAATCATACGTTTATTAGCAGCTAATATACGTCATATTATACTTAAAACTCATTTTTAAACATAAATAAACCCAAAGAAATAAGATATTCGCCGGGATTATTTTTGTCCAGGTTTTCGACCCAAATACCCCTATGTGCGCGCCGGCTGTCATATGTGCAGACTAAAACAAGGATCAAAAACCGTCTCTAAACAAGCAAAACCAGTTACAACTTTATGCGCAACTTGAGAAAATAAACCTTTTTTGGTGTATTGAGGGTTTTAATACATATACTAATAAATGAGTTTTTTTAAGTAAGTATAATTTTATTTTTTTTTAATAAAACTATGTTATGTTTCGCTTCTTATTGAACAAATGCGACTTTTCTTTATAGCTTTGTGTATTTATTACGAATAAATATAGTTGTATATATAATAAATTAAATTTAATTTTCAAAGCCTAAATGTAGACATACGCTCCGAATTTTTTGTAGTTAAATAAATGTCGTTCCTGGGATGCCAGACACAGAATTTGAAGTCTTTCTGACGACGCAGAAAAATTCTGTGATGTATAACGTAATATAGGAAAAATGATAGCCGGCGGTACATGTGGCGTGGTGTAAGTAATTCAAAATGACCTTCGGCGGTACAAACGGCGTGTTAGCAATAATGTATTAAAATATGCTCTGGCGATTAACGTGTTAAAAGGCCAATCACCATCTATAGCTATATTTCATCTGCCATTGGGTTCATTCAAGTCAGTTCAGATAAATTCGACACATGACTAAATGACCAAAATTAAACACACTGATGCACTTATTGGGATGAATTACTTCAAAGTAAAGTAGAATAAGTAATTCTAGTACTGGAAATAAAGTCAGCGAAGTAATCTAGCAAACTATAGCTGTATTCCATTTGCCACTTGGTTCACTTAAATCAGTTCAGATAAATTTGATACATGATTAAATGAACTGAATTAAGCAAATTGATGCACTTATTGGGCTGAATGACTTCAAAGTAAATTATAATCTATAATTTTAGTACTGAAAATAAAGTCAGCGAAGTAATCCAGCGAAATAAATAAATGATCTGGTTCAGTAAATGTAAGCTAGATCTGATCCAAATGGCAAATGGAATACGGCTTAAATAAGTGATTTGGTTTAATAAATGTAAGTTAGATCTGATTCAAATGACGAATGGAATACGCCTAATGCGCTTAGAAGTACTTGACTCTTAGATATTTATTGTGTTTTGTGTATTATGAAGTAACCTCCAGCTTTTTCTTATTGTTTCATTTTCAGTTACTGTATTGTGTGGAATTTTCTTTCAAATAAAAACGCAGGTTATCGCTCTCTGCTTTTCTAATCTTTGTAGATTCGTTGTTAGAGGAGCAAGCTTGAGTAATTTGAGATGTGAATAGGAATGATGAATGGATATGATTGAAGGTTTGTTATGTGATAACGGATTTCGAGAGTGATGAGTAAATGAGGTTAGATGGAGGGATTTATGAATGTGCTTGAAGCGAAAGTGGTGTGTTAAGAATGTTTAACGAGAGTTGATTATTTGATGAATCTGATAAGTAAATATTTTATGAATGATTTCAGGGTTCGTGATACCCCATTTAACAGGATATAGCGTGATGTTGTCTATGTATGTATGTGATGTTATCGAACAAATATGGTATTAAATAGCAAAAATAGAATGTAGATTTTCAAACGAGCTAACGCTCAAAATCTTTCCAAAATATAAATAAATTGCCACTTATTCAACAAATAAATATTAAATTTAATAATGGAGAGAAAAAACACTTGATTTCTTAAGCCATCTTCAGAAGGCAAATGGCCTAAGAAGCCGAAATCGATAAAGAATTTTAAATAAATTGGTGAAACTTACATCAAATGTTTTTTCTCTCAATTGTTATAATGTTTCATCACGTGCCGTGCGTACAGCTAAATCTACTAATTTTATTGAATTTAATATTTACATTTTAATTTTCCACAACTTTTGCCGAGATATAATTAAATTAAAAATTATGTTTATACAATGATTTAAGAAACATTAAGTAGTTTATTGTTAGTTACTGTTACTGTGGAAAAAGAATGATTACATTTCCCATAATCTAGACTAAACTTTTTTGAATTGTTTTGGTAATTAATGGCGAAAGGAGTATGAATTTAATTTACAATTAAATGTGTTGAAAAAAATTTTAAATGTATAAAATACAAAAAAAAAACTCAATGCACGCCACTGGCTATTGTAGCGAATTATATACTGTACTTATCTACGTTTTGCATATAAGATTTTTTTAATAATTTCGTTTCATAATAATCCCAAACTAAAGAAAATTACTGATAAGAAAATAGGAGTATGTAAATTAATAAATTAAAATACTTCCCTTCACTTGAATTACTTGGCTTGGTATAATTATATCTTTAATTTTGCATGATGATGAGCATTGCTGGATTATAGCATGAGCTGACTAAGCTATAGCTTAGGGCCCCGACACATTGGGGGCCCCGCGGAAATTGTAAAAAAATTAAAAATTAAAAAACAATGATTATTTTTTGACGTTTCTCAAAACCAATGAAATGCTTCATTGGATGTCACGTGTCTGCGTTTTAATCAATCCTGTCATTAGTATACTGAGAAAAAAGCTCTTGTGATTATTCCCGGGAATAATCTCTGTAGATGGTTTTTTGTTTGTGACAAATGATAGGCAGTTGTCAAATAATTATTTAAAACTGTCAACGCGTCAAGTAAAATGTGTGAAAAAAATCGATTTAGTAGTATATAGAAATACACCAACAAATTTTGGAAACAACTTCCAAGAATACATTAATAAGTAATCAACCGAAATGGCCCCAGTTCAAAAAAACTTTTTAAGTTGGATGAATCGACCTCAACAGCTAAGTCCAAAAATAATCTAATTAAATATATCTCGAGAGTTGGACAAATTAGAAAATAATTATCCAGTATCTTTCTCAAACTTGTTGCAATTTGGCAATAGCCACTCAAGCCCTACGGTCTTTCGTGACTATTGCCTGGCAACAAGTTTTCGAAAGATCTGTCAAATTATTTTCAATTGATTCTCACTCTCTTGTTATTTTATTACTGAAAATTTTTCTGGATAAAAAATAACGTAGTGAAGAAACTACTGGAATATATAAGTTTGCGTATGCCTAACTGCTGGTCGTTTCTAAATGTCGTCGTTAGTTGATTTTGTATTAAAGACGAAAAATTCGCGCTTATAACATTTCATCTTCGAAGTGTAGTGCAGTGGCTAGTATCCCATAAGTGATCCCTCTATCGGCGACAGCGTACCCCTTCCACTCAGGAAAATTTCGCGCATTCGACATAGGAAGGTTATACGTCAATGCCGTACTCACAGAATTGATTCCAATCAAATCAAAGTCTATATAATTCATTTTATATATGTCATAACATATTTTATATACACTTTATTCTGAATATACAATGGTACTCGTATTAATTGTGTCAATATTCATTTACTTATATTCCTGGCAATAATCTCTTTTCAATTGCACTGTTTAAAAACAATGGTACATACAATTATAAATTATTTACAAACGAAATTACTTCATTCTATGAATAAAGACTAAGGATCTTGAAACGGGGGGCCTCCAAAATCTGTTGTGCCTCTCATAGTGCTAATCCGGCCCTGATGTTGGGTCACAACGTTTCGAGGATATGGTTTGGTCTTGTTTTCAAGTCAAAAAATTAAAACGTTTAGAACCATTGTAACAATGTTTTCAATAAAAAAAATTAAAGGTAAAAAAAAAAAAAATTTAAACAAGAACAACATGTTAAAATTTACGTGGTGATAACACCAAACAGAGGTGTGTAGTTCGTGAACGAACTATAGTCTGTTTTTTAAACAGGAGGAGTAAATGCACAAGTCAGATTTACACTATAGAAAGTTACCAACGAAAGTTACTAGGTTTTTGTTCGCGCGAAATACAAAAATTTCTTACACATCTGCACTGATTAAGTCTCATGGAATTTATTTTAACATACAAATGACATTATAAACTCTAATTTGTCACTCCGTATATTATTAGTTCTTAAAAGAACTGATTTATTTTAATGTCACAGAAATGCAAAAAACCAACAAGAAAACAGATAACCTCAAAACTTATGACAGCTCTAATAAATCAAATGTAAAATCTATGTGCAGTGTAAACTGGACGAAGCACTAGCCAATCAGAAGCGTCAGTTTTAGCGGTTAAAATTTAAATTACTCCTCCTGGTTAAAAAACAGAGTATAGTTCATATGAACTATTCCATATAGTGAACGACACGAACTAGTTCGTGAATTTATTAAAGACTAGTTCACTGCGAACTATTCGGATATGATTCACCATCACGGCGGCACTGCCGATGAGGTCGAATCGAAAGCGGAGAGCGGAGAACAAGTGAACGAGACTAATTACTACAGGAGCTTACTTCATACTTCGTTCGTTCGTATCACAAATATAATTTTTAAATAGTAATTTTTAATTTCTTTCATTTGCTCTTTCTTTTTTTAGATATCTTCTTATCTCGTATTTATATTGTCTTTATTGTTGTTTTTTTATTTTTATAATTTTATTTTATGTATTTTTTATTTATTTAAAAATACAACTTTAAAAAACCTTTGTTGTTTTTTATTTTTTTCTTCTTTCATACTTGCTGTCAAATTATACTAGAACCAAATCCTAAATGTTCACTTGTTCTTGCTCATGAATCACAATACAATACGATTTCCGTTCATCATAGTCTTCAAAATTTCGTGAACGAAAGTGAACTAATGAACTAGTTCAATGAACTAATCTTTTTGGTGAACGAGAACTAGTTCACTCAAATGAACTAGAATTCCCATCGCTAACACCAGAGTCCAAAAACGACTAAGTGAGTCTGGATATGTTCCTGTTGGATACTAACAAGACAATTGATATGATATTCATTAAACATAAAAATTACAACGTAGCTTCGTATACTTGTTATGGTACCGTGACTTCTCTATTATTCTCTCACTGAGTGACTAAGGATGGATATTATTTTTTTCAAATAACTATATTAACAGACATATTATAAGTCGGTGTTGGATAATAGTTATTTACAATATAAGTGGGATAAGAGCATCATTATGATACTCGTGTGAAATTTGCACAACGAGGTGACTGCCGAGTTGTATAATCACACAAGTATAGTAATGATGTATTATCACACGTATATCATACAAGATTTTATCTACGACCACGAAATAAATAAAAATTTAAATAATAATTTTGAATTGATAGTTCTTATAATTATTTGACATTTAAGTGACACCATGGGTACTATCATTTTGATGCTGAGTTTCATGAAAGTTTTATCGGTTCATTAGCAACTAACGGTTCAACAAATTTCAGAAAATCGCTAATGATACTGTTGCTAGATAAACAATTCTTTAACTAACTTTTTTTCATGCAACCCAGCATATATGTGATAAGTATTTTATTAAAACACTATAGATCAAGGTCCTGTCTCCGGATTACGCCATGTAGAATTTTATTTCGAATAATTGAATCGCTGTCATCTGTCAAGTAAAAATTATTATTTTCTTTATTAAAGCATAAAATAACCGGTGCTTTTTGTATCAGATAGATCTTAAATGATGTTAACTACATTTCTACTGCAAAATTATTTAGAATGGGATGCTAAGTTGATGATTTGAAAATGATCGCCTAAATTCTATTATAGAATTCTATACGGCGCGATTCCACTACTGTTTATTTTGACAACAATTTGACAGCTATTAACACGTTGACTGTCACGGGTATTTTTGAAAAAAGTCCCTCAGGCCACACCGCCTAAAAATGATATAATTAGGACTATTATACAGTAAAATGGCGTTACGACACCTTATTTTTGTATTTTTGGAGAATTAATTTAAGAAAAAAAAGTAATTCTATCATTTTTTCAAAAAAAATTCGACTAAGTGCACGTCCACAACGGCGCACCGCACTTAGCACCGCACCTAGCCTAGACCATAGCATTGCCAGCGAGGAGAGAATGAAAGCACTGTTTCTTATGCACTCAGCCCTAACGGCGCACCGCACATCGCACAGACGCTAGCACAAACCATAGCCTCGCACCAAAGAATAGACCATGGTATTTTCTGCTCGCACAGTAGGATCGCACACAGCACAATATGAAGAAACTTATATAATTAAAATCAATATATTTTATTATTAACTTACCTGAATGTGACCATTAACCTTTCAGCGATTGTAATAGGTTGCCCGTGACAGTTTTTCCAATTTTTAACTAAATCATTGCCTACTTTTTCAAAAATATAGTCAAAGGTACCCACATCCATTCGCATGTACGAAAAGAATCTCTCAGGATCCTTTCTTAAATCTTCGTATAAATGATGATATTCCCCATAAATTTTGCGTCTTTTATTTAAAAAGTGTATTTGATCGTTTTGTTTTGTCAATTCTAATATGTATAACCCATGTATTTGTTTCGATAAGCAAATCCTCATCAGAGGAACTATCGGGCATCGCAAAATACATCTTTATTTGAGAGGTTTTATATAAAATGACGAATATTATATGCAAAATGCGCAGTGCGTGCGTTGTGTCGTTATGGCCATACGTGTGCAATCCTCGGTGCAGTGCGATGGTCTGTGCAATGGTCTAGGCTAGGCTAGGCTATGTGCGGTGCGCCGTTGTGGACGTGCACAATTGCAGTACCACAAATCACCCCGCCAGAAGAAACCTATGCTGTGCGTGCTCTGGTAGCATACAAACGACCAGAACGAAATTATTGTTCGTGTATCAAAAATATACACGCGGCGCGCTGGTCTCAACTAGTGTGTATATTTTTATACGCACATGGCAGTCCACGTGTTAATTTTGAAACCTATTTTGCTTTTCTTTCTATTTGTGCAAGTATTGTAAAAGTAGCTTACTAACCTCGAACTGTAAGTGTAAATGTATAATCTCGATCCTTCGGGCTTTGATTTCCCAAACTACATTCTTGATCTAAATCTTCCACCTACAGTTCATGGTACATAACATACTATTATGACACGGTTATAGATAAAATAGTTTTACTTTGTCGTTGCTGTCAAAATTACTGCAAAAACTGCTAGTATTTAATAGCTAGCTGGTCAAAATTGCAAAAAGAAATACAAATTCGATTTGCTTCAATAACTGTTTGGTTTAGTTCAGCACCATCTATCAATAGGACGCCATGTTGTGATGTCAGAATATAAACGAAAAACTTACTGTGTCTAATAATTCTATATACTTGGTTATGTAGTACAAATAGTGGGCGGGGACGAGCTGAAACACATGCAGAATGCAAATAAAAATTGAACAAATGAGAGCTATTGACTTGTATTACTCTAATAGATGCAGGATCGTTAGGCTCGGGGATTGGTAGACATCGGACCCAGTTTCTGACGTCAAACCACGTTTCACTGGCCTGCAAAATATTACAGTAAAGCCTTGTTTCCACATCTTAACATAGTCTTAGTTTTACTTTTTCGACATAACCTTGAGAGTTTGTCACATGTGAATACAGCTGAGCGTTTCCAGCTACCGTTTTAGTCTTAGTCGTTGTCTTTGTCGCTGCGCATAAACACAAAGTTTGCAGACTCCATACTTTCGACATAGTCTTTCGTCGCTGTTCTGTAAGAGGGATGCAATATACAGTCAAGAAATTATTTAGTCGCTATCATTTTAAAATATATTTCTTTTCTTTGATTTTATAAGTATAATTGCAATTTAATCATATTTTAATATTATAAAAATCTATTTTGAAATTTAAATAACTGTATTTGAAATATTCTGGTTTGTTCAATAATGTCTCCATTTTTTAAAATTACTTTGGAATTGTATAAATTAGTTAAACTAGTGCTTAATGTTAATAGTAATTACTGTTCCTTATTAATAATTTTATATAATTTTTAAAGTATTTCAAATAGTTTTACACAATTATTTTCTCATTTAAGTGAACAAACCTTTACTAGAATAATGAATTAAGGTTATATTTATGTTGAAAGCTGGGTATGGCTGGATTTTTTCCGACATAAACAGAAACAAAAAACCAAAAACAAAGACTAAAACAGAGACTATGTTAAGACGTGAAAACGTAGCTTAAGAAAATGCATATACTATAAATACTAATAGAGCTCGACAAACCAAAGTAAAATCGTGGCTGGAATGCGCATTAACTCCACCCATTCAAGTATATTACGAATGGCGTGGTTCTACTTTGGCGAGAAAGTGAAACATACAGTCTCAGTGAAAACACTTGGCAGCCACACCATGTACGATATGAGTATTTATGCAAATTTATTAATGATATATTTATTTATTATTAATCTATTATAATTATTATTCGTTTCACATACTATTTTTATGAACGAAAAAACGACACGCCGTCATATTTCACAAATTTAAATTAAATTTTTGACACTGAATATGCCGACGATAGTAGCGACCTTCGAAAACACTCCTCTCAGGGTTTTACTTTGGTTTGTCCAGCTCTATGTATAACTACAGAGTGATCAGAAGTAAGGGTTTCATAAAACAAAAGACAAAATGTCTATTGCGAAGTGGAATTGAGTCTTAATAAATAAGAAAAATATTTCCATCACTTGTCTCATAATTCCACAGAGGTTTTTACAGCACGTTTGCATCAACTTCTCAGGTCATCAACAAACGGCTGGTCAGTTCAGCTTTAACCATAGACGCGTTTCGTCCTTCCGGACTATGGTGCGATCATTTATCCAACTAGATCAACTAGGAAATAGTGGATTGTGATACCGACTTAGCTGAACTGACTGATGTTTAACCTATCTACAACGGTAACATGACATGAGAGCTATGAAGCCACTCGTGGTGCCATCTACCGACAAAATCGCAAACTGCTTGACAGCTATTGAAATAAAACAAAAGACAAAATGTCTATTGCGAAGTGGAATTGAGTCTTAATAAATAAGAAAAATAGGAAAAATATTTCCATCACTTGTCTCATAATTCCACAGAGGTTTTACAGCACGTTTGCATCAACTTCTCAGGTCATCAACAGTCAGTTCAGCTAAGTCGGTATCACAATCCACTATTTCCTAGTTGATCTAGTTGGATAAATGATCGCACCATACTGATGAGTCCGGAAGGACGAAACGCGTCTATGGTTAAAGCTGAACTGACCAGCCGTTTGTTGATGACCTGAGAAGTTGATGCAAACGTGCTGTAAAACCTCTGTGGAATTATGAGACAAGTGATGGAAATATTTTTCCTATTTTTCTTATTTATTAAGGGTTTCAGTTGGCAATACAATTCTGGGGATCTTTTTATTCCACAGTTGGTAAAACGCTAGATAATGGCGGAAATACTATTTAACATATCATTTTAATAATAAATACAAATTGATTGAGTGATAGAAATGCTTTAGATTATTATTCTGTAAGTAATGTTAAAAAATAAAAGGATGTGGGTAAGGGAAACAACTATATTTATTCATTTAAATTTTCAAATGTCACTGTCAACAACAGGAAATAAATGTGTCAGTCTTACCAATTTCAAGTAATTTTTTTATTGCCAACTGAAACACATACTTCTGATTTTATATGAACACTGGATAGCTGACTTGCGCGTACAAGTAGTGGGAGTATGCCGCCATTTGCAGAAAAGGCAAAACATGCATTGCTCAATTGTATTAAATGGCATTTTTCTTGTGTTTGTATTGAATAAATATTATGAAGTATGAAATTGTACATAGATTGAGTAATATTATATTTTTATAAGGAGCGAAGATGATACTTTTTGTGGCAAATCTGTAGGTGTTAACGGCCGAGCGCGTATTTTAATAATCGCAAAGTTGGAATGAGCATCAGGCGAGGTATGTATACTATTTTATTCACAATCAGTTAGTAATCTGTACGTCTTAAACATTAATTTTATTTAAACTTTTTTCTGACAGTTTTATTAATCTCCCCTATTCTGTAACTGAATCATTATCTCTTACTAATCGATAAGATAATGGCAACCCCTATTTTGAATGATTTCTCCATAGATTAATACCACTTCGACTTTCTGTGGCTAAAATAATTTATTCTATTCTTTCTATTTTATTTTCATGAATTTTGATCTCGTATGAAACTGCCATTATAAAAAATATTATTTATTTATTAACCACACTTTTTTCAAAACTGTCATTGAGCTGTCATTACATTCATTTTTATAATAACAGCTACGTATATTCGCACAAGTAAGAAAAATTTATGGAAATAACATAAAAATACCAAGATCAATTATTTGGGTCACATAATTCCAAAATTATAATAATCTATCTATCTATCGATCATTAACAGGTAATGATCCTGTTACAGAATAGGGGGGATTATTTGTTTAGTTTGTTTCAGGCACCAGAAAGTTATATTTTATAGCTAGACTTCCACCTAAGGAATAACGCTAATAGTCTTTATGTGAAGACAACCATTTTAGGTAACTACAATATCGGCAATCATTGGTTACTAGATTGTTCCTGTAATTGTCATTTGTATGTATTTAAATTTTTTTAATCTGTCGAATATCCAATAAATTTTTATTTGTGAAATAACTTCATATAAATAAGATCATCAACTAATATCAATTGTTGTGTAAAAAACTGCACTGGTAGTAGTAAGTGATCATATAATAAATAATATATAGATCTAAACTGATATCAAGAAAAACTAAAATGAAGCTTTATCAGACGTTGATCAGACCTGTAGCCACATATGGAGCCGAAACATGGACAATGAACTCTCGAGATGAAACTGATCTACGCTCTTTCGAAAGGAGAATCATACGAAAAATATACGGCCCAGTATTAGAAGACGGGTATTGGAGAATAACATACAACCAAGAAATAGACGAACTACTGGAAGGAGCAGATATAGTGCGATTCATTAAATCACAAAGGTTACGATGGATGGGGCACGTACAGAGAATGAATGAAGATAAAATACCCAAGATTGTGTTAAACAGTAGACTGTACGGAACTAGGAAAAGAGGAAGACCAAGAGCAAGATGGAGGGACCAAGTTATAAAGGACATACAAGAAATGAAAGCGAAAAATTGGATGGAGAGAACAAAGGATAGGACCGAATGGAGGCAGATTGTTATGGAAGCCAAAGCTCATAATGGGCTGTAGCGCTACAGAAGAAGAAGATATAGATGAGGAAGACATAATATATTTTCAAATTCACAAGGATTGGATAGAACTGCGATTAAAACAGTTCAAATTATAAATAAATTGTGTTCACGAAGATATTTTATTAAATGTTTATATTGTGTTTATGAATTTTTATTTTATGTAGTTTAAGTAAATATAAAATAATAATTTTTATTATTATAAAGACTGCCTAAATACGCATACCGGGTTGCCTATATATATATATATGACTTTAGTTAGACTTCCACTACTTAGATGGCGCGAAATACAGTCCCAATGTGTAACATGGCAGTTTCTTATCTATAGTAGTATATTGTGATCTGTGGTCTGCTTTAACATTGATATTTATGATAGTGTTGCTAGGTAACTTGACAAAATGTCTAATGAATCTATCATTTGAGTTACCACAACTGTCTTGAAAATTTGCCGATTTTTCTCTGCCTATTAAGTATAATTTTCATCATTATTTCTGATAGTGAGTTAGATTTGACTCCACCAGAATTGCGAGAAGCTGCGGAAAAAGCTACAGAATGTTTGCTACCGGAGAAAAGCAAACAAAAATTATTTCTTGTTTTACCAATTGGCAAGTGACATTAGCTAGCAGGAAAAAATGTTGCCAGCTAGCTGGAAAAGTGAAGTATCAATGACTCACTTCCCTACTTTTTCATTGGTTAGAAACGCATAGATTACTAACTGATTGTGATTAAATATTATATTACCTCATGCTTAAGGTTTGTACGTAACGAGCAACAATTAAATAACCGACAATGAGAATAGTTATTTATGGGATGGCTAGCACAATGGTATGAACTCGGCGTGTGGATCCTGAGGTCCCTGGTTCGATTCCCACAGGCGACAAATTTTCATAATTTGAAAAAGCTATCCCTGTGGCTCCTCCACCACTAACATGTTTGGGAGCCGTGATTTGACGACTGGTAACCGCACTTCACGCGCAAAATATATCACTTACCGAGATCTGCTTTAGCAGAGTGCCACACCCAGTAATGGGTAGAAGGCGTGATGATATATATATATATTTTTTTATTTATGTTTTATATACCAATAAAACACAAGTGTAATACAAAATTGTATCCACAACTCATAATTATAGGTATCGAAGAAGATTGGTCGTAACGTTCAACGTTGATTCAGTAATATATATAGTTTCTCAAAAGACGGTAGATCATGAAGTGGTTGCTAAGTAACAAGTTGTTTACAGTGTTTTATGTAATATAAAACACTAATGCTTTATAATTCAACTGACATCAGTGTAATAATGTCTATTATATATGAGTTGTGGATAAAATGTATTAAATGTAAAGTGTCATTTTATATTAGGACACTTTAGTATGCCATGAATTAACATTCGTTATATGAAAACAAATTGTTTATTTTTCTCGTAAATCTTATAAAAATATGTCTGATTCAACTGACTCCTTATTTTCAAATACGCCTTGTGAAGTTTAGGAAGCTGCAAATAACGCAGTATATAATTTTAGCGCTTTAATAGTCAAAATTTAGAACTATAAAATAGGTGTTTTTTTAAATTACTTTGAAGCACTAGTGCGCGAAATTAAACTTTACATCAGTTTCCAGTGTATGTAAACGTTATTTTGAATGAAAAACAAAAAAATATTTATATTAAAGTAAAATTACCACTATAAACATATACAAGCTCAGAACTACTTGAATGGCGTTGTACACAATTAACGTGTACTTTAACTTGTACGGTTTTCTGTTTTCCATAAATTTGGGTCCTATCACTGTTACCAACAGAATATAGACAAGTGATATACAGGCTGGCTGCCATGGTTTCATCAACGGGTATCCAAATGTTCGCTCATCTGAGAACAAATCAGTTTTATAATAATACAAAGACAAAATGCCAATTGCGATGTGGAACTGAGTCTTTAATAAATAAGAAAAATAGGAAAAAAAAATCCAACACTTGTCGAAGTTCCACAAAAAATTACAGCATATTTGAATTAACTTATCAGGTCATCATTAAACGGCTGGTCAGTTCAGCTTTAACCATAGATGCGTTTCATCCTTCAGAGACTCATCAGTATAGTGCGATCAACTATCCAACTAGACCAACTAGGGGCGAGTGAACTGCGATACTGTTAAGGCTGAACTGACGGATGTTAAGAATATGTATACCGGTATCATGACATGAGAGCTACGGAGCACCCAGTAGTGCCATCTACCGACAAAAATCGCAAACTACTTGACAGCAATTAAATAATACAAAGACAAAATGTCAACAGATACTTATAATTTTGATGTTACATGCAGCAGACCCGAATTAGACCCCCCTCCACACAATTTTCTGTGAAACAACAAATTTGTAGAAAGAGCGAGGTGACATCATGTCAAGTCAATCAACTGCTTTCTCCTTTCAACACTTCCTCCGTCAGATCCCACATTTGTTTGACGTTTAACGTTTAAATCACGTGATAAACTTCAAATTGTAAAGCTATACCATGTTCGCTACATAACAAATTATAAAATTCTATTTTACTCACTAGATGGCCACCGAAAAATTTGAATTGTATAAGTCCCTATTGCGATATGGAACAATCCACACTTATTAATTTTATAATATCTTATTACATTATGCAATACTTGTCCACAACTATTATTTCGTAATGATTTAAAAAAGTTAATAAAAAATGGTGACGCCAGAATTAAGAAAATGTATACTCAAACAGTGGAGTTTGTGTATAATTGTAGTTACTTAAACGACCTATTTTATCATTTAGAAAAATTGAAAATGAAATTTAAATATTTTTCGTAGAAAAAATTTAACCAGATTCTCCAAGATATTTTGGCTAATCTTGAACATTGGATTAGCTAATCTGATGCTAGTCCGATTTAAAAAAAGCTAATTCAATTCATTTTCCAAAACTAAATGGTAAGAAAATTGTATTAAAGTTTATTTAAACTTGTTTGGGAATATGGTTTACCTTAATTTGACAAATCGAAAATTCAGGATTAGCTAGTAAAATGTATAAAGATATCGGTTATTTCAGAAAAAAACTATATATAAATTATAAAATCTTGTGCACAGGGTGTTAATAAAAGAATAATTAAATTGGTGGTTATACATTTTGATGTCCTGATCCTCAATCAAAATTGTTTTTCAAAATTCATAATTTGGGGTCCTATACCATAACCGAAATAACAAGAATTAATGATAAAAACATAAAATATATATTGTATGATTACTATGAGCGAATAAACTAGTTAACATAAAGAGAGTCACTTTTGAATAGTTCTCTATGCTTAGGTATAAGATATAACCGATAACTGCCTAGACTCTAGGCATCAAATTCTCTGGGCCCTAGAGAATTTGATAAAACTAATATCAATCTATCGAATTAGTAACGTCAAAATTCTTAGATAATATATTTTATTTTTACTTTTGGCCAGCTTTTCGGGTTTCTGAACCACTGTGCGTGATATAAATAAAATTATTTATTTAAAATTGCGTGAGGCCGAGAACTTTCACCTTAACCTCGTATGATAGGCAAGAGAAGAGAAGCCAAATATGAAAAATACTGTAAATGTTTGACAATCCCTTTCCACATTTTTATCTAACATCATTTTTGTCTCAAATTGTTTGTCGTATATATATATATATATATATATATATATATATATATATATATATATATATATATGTTGTATATTTTTAAATATAATTTAACAGTGGCAAGCAGTTCATATGTGCAAGGTGTGCACTGCACATAATAAAATGGTTTAAAAAAGATTAAGTAGTTTATCGATAGTTACTGTTGATATAGAACTATTAAATTTGGTTCAAAGTAAACCTGACTATTTTGAAAACATTTTGTGAATAATAGTTAAAGAAGAATTAATTTAATTTTGTTAAAAAACATAGTAAAACTTATTACGATTCCCTTCTCACCCCTACAAAAAAAAAATGCACACCTAACTCTAAAACTCACCGCAAGCCACTGTAATTTAATTTACTTCCCTAAGACTTTCAATGGAGAGTTATACAATTGACATCATGCCAGAGAGAGATGGAAGGGAACCAAAAGAAAGAGACATGTCGCATTAGTGAGAGAGTTAGTTGCAAGACCACGACTAACCAGGGCCTCCTTTAAACATACGATGCAGATTAAATTGTATGTTAAAAATATGCTTCAGTAGATCATGGTCTGTCAACTAGCTCTCTCACGTATATGAGATATGTCTCTTTTTGTTCCCATTTTTAAATGTTTAACTCGGCATTACTAAAAAAATATGATTTTCAACATATTCAAATTATTTTTCAAGAATTCAATCGTAAATTATTTACACTCTTCGAGTGAAACAAGTTTAGTACCACTGAAAGAAACTTGTGACGCGATAACCACAATACTTAACTTAAAAAAATCATATCACATTTTGAATTATTTATGATTAATTATTAATTACGTTAACCGGTTTCAGAAAAAATATTATACATAATACGTCTGGAAAGTATTTTTACTTTACTCAGTAGATTAAGGTAGAGCGTGAATTTGTTTTTACAGAACTGAATTAAATTTAGCGCACTTAAACATTGGATAGTCATACGCATCCTGTTAAAATATGAAACACATTCATCGTCTGTGAACAAATATATTCGCTTGTAAAGTTCAGTTCTTATACACGGGGCGATCATCATTCAGAATCGCACATATTTGGTTTGTGTACCTCTAAAAATTTGTGTTCTAGAACTATCCATGTACACTGTAGCAGAAGGAAAAAGTTTTTTATCGTTTAGTAATGGATATATAGCCATGCAAAGCCTTATTTTTAACAAAAAATTAAGAATTCCAATTTATAATAGCAACACCACACGGTTTGAAGTTTGCAGACAATGATGTATTTTGAATAAAATATCTGTGTTGAACTTGCATTGTCTTTATAAATTTTTGTACTTTTGTTCAAATAAATAAAGACAATGCAAGTTCAACACAGATATTTTATTCAACACCACACGGTGGTATGGTATTTGAAAATTCACTAGACCAACAACCTGTTAACAATTCATGATATTCAAATCATAATAGGTATAAAACATTTATTTTATTCAATTTTTATGTTTTTTTGAGCGTCAGTTTCGCCACTCGACAACCGATGGCGCCACCATCACACTAGAACTGCCTTAAAATATTCGGTCTGCGGCCTCGTACTTCAAACAACCGCTTCGTTAAGTAAAACATCGCTTTCCTGACTTATTATGTAATATATTATTTCTCATATTTGACCTACTTGAGACTCAGATGTTTTGTAAATAAGAACTTTTGGAAAATTTACCTTTGGATTAAAAAATAAACCATTTTGGAAAAAAATATTATTGGAAAGTAAGTCATTTGGTTTGAAATACTAATGAAAAAAAAACGCTATTGGATTATTAAATTATTGAAAAAAATTATATATATATATAACACATTGGAAAAAGAAACAACATGCCGCAAACGCAAACATGTTGTAAGCAAATGTCGCGTAAGTAGAACAGTATCAATTCCTTAAAATTTGTTTGTTAAAACGAAATAGTTTGATAAACCGAATATCAGGTTGTGAAAAGAGATCACTAGTTTCCCTAAGTATCCTATTTTATAAGCCATGTGAATGGAAAACATCTACATGATAAAAATTATACTAATTAATACTAATATACAGAATATTTATACAAATTTTCGCTTAATTTATGTTCATTATTTATCCACAAGACGTGATTATCTAAATAATATTGAAGAAAAAGAAAATGCAGCTGTCAAAAATGACAATTTCATTTGAATCAGTTTTTTATTTCTAGTAATCGCTACCGCTACGTTGAAACGTAGCATATTTTATTCAGAGTTACTCAGTTTCCCAACACAGAACTCATTTTATTATCTAAAATTTCCATAATTGATATTTGTTTTTTCTGTGATATTATTATTTCTCGTTCTGTTCTCTTCTTCTTTATCGAATTTATTTCGTAAATTTTAACTTTCTGTTCTTCAAAGATTTAATAATTTGAACCATTTAATTCAATCTTTTACTCCTTTTGCTATCTGTCAAATGTCAAATTAATTATTTTGTTAATATTTTATATGGAGACTTGATTTGAATTTGAAATAAAGTGGCGCCAAGTGTTAGTGGTAAAAATAACAACTAATTCAAGACGTCAAATTTAACACCAAAATTATTTCGTATCGTGAATTGCCCAATAGAGATTAAAATTTAACCCGGAATAAAATTAGGGTTACGTAACACCAAATTTAACCTTTTTCGTGAATCTACCAGTTGAGTATTTGTTTTAAGTTGTTTTCGGTTGTTCAGTTGTGTAACAATATTAAATTTTGTTTATTTGATATTTCTAGTGAAGGACCCCATTTGACTGAAGTTATAGAACTAATAGCTTTCGAGAACTCATTGGTGAACTTCGCACATGAGTTGTACATCACTCGAAGTATTTAATTGAATCTAATTATGTATTCATTATATTGGGGTGGCCAGCTTAATTTGGTATGCAATCGACTGTTTTTCTTGAAAATGTGGCGTGATCTACCATTTTCTAAATTTGATTGCATATGGTTAAAACAGTGAAGCAACGTCTCATGAAAAATATTGTTTATTAAATTTTTCGGTTGCTATATAGTGAGTAAAACAGAATTTAATAATTTGTTATGTAGCGAACATGGTATAGCTTTACAGTTTGACGTTTATATATGGAGATCTGTTGTTTCACACAAAATTGTGTGGATGGGGAATCTGCTTCCAGTCTGCTGTATGTGACGCCAAAATTGTAAGTCCCTATTAAAAGTATTTTTTTTACCTTTATATGAAATACAAATTTAAATTAATGTGAAGTTTGTGTCTTCATATCATCTACCTAGCTTTTAAAATCGGGAACATACTGTAATAAAGCCAACCGTAAAGGATCTTCTGAATGCAAGACAGTAAGAGTAGAACGATGTTTTGTTATTGTTTGTTTTAAATACAAAAATGCCGATTCACACAGATATGTGGAAACGAAACAAGAATTTAAAAGTTCATTAAAAAAAAAATGGATACTTTTCTAGGCACATATATTTCTTCTTTTCTCTTAACTCTTTGAAAGATATCATTTCGCAATTTACTTCATTTTCAAGTAATATCTTAATTTTAAGTGATTTTACTTCGAATCTAAGTCGACATTAAATGGATCAGAAATGTATTGAACAATATCTTCCCTGTTTTTTATTAAATTACTGAATTTAGTTTCAAAACCATCCACAACACTCTCAATTTCTGAAAAATACACATATTTCGCGCTATTAAAAACAACAACAGGATTTTTTTTGCAAATGGTCTAGCAAATTTGCACAATGATCTAATTTTTTTTCTTTCAGATTCTCAGTCATTGCCAAAAATTAATATTTATATGCGGAAATACAAGTAATCATGTCAACCATATTTTTATTTTTCCTTGTACTTCCAAATTCAGATCACTTAATTTACCGGTAAAAACTGCCAAAAAAAAGCCCGATCAGACTTCTCCGGATCTTGTAACTTTTGACAATCATATCACTTTTGTTCAACAATTTTTTTTAATTTCATTCAATAAATTTCGAAATTTCAGTAGGAATTTACTGTGGCTCAACCACTTCATATTGCATTTTGAAACGTGTTCTTCGGAGAAATTTTTCTATGAAGGAATTTACAATTTTGGAAGCTATTAATATTTAATCTTTTGCTGGCTAACACTTATTGACGAATAATACAGTGGTAACTCAAAAAATCTGGGAAAAAAACATCGCGACCGAATGAAATCATAGCCGCGATCGACTTGTTCGCCAGCCCTGCATTATATAATACATACCTCCTGCTGTATGGAGGTAACTAATGAAATCTGAAGTAGTTTGCCACATCTTGTATCTGAAAACATAAAATTAAAAGTTACAAGTAATACTAATTTATTTATGCTATCTTAATCCCAATTATAGTACAAGGTCCGGACTCATGGCGCCACAGTATAGTATTTCATATATTTTCAAACAATCACTTATGAAAGTAACCATAACAATATCTTAAATTACTACGGAAAATTGAAAATCACACAATGATTTATTATTATAACGCACACTTCTAACATATCAGGTGACGCTGCACGAATTGACAACAGATGGCGTTACGATGAAAGATAATAACAAAATAAATGAAAACAAATTTGCACAGATTAATCTTAATTTTTTAATTTAAAATTACTTATTTACTAATATTTTAGTATTATTTAATATTTTGATATTACGGTTAGTACAGTTGTTATCACTACACCTAACCTTAAACGTCAAATGTCAACGCTTACCCTCAAGAACTCATCAGCTGTCAAAGTGCAACAACATTGCTCTTGTAAACTTTTTTTAGAAATATTTTGTGGTCGTCTGAAAAATAGTGTACATAACTCGCTCAAAAGTGTGATAACTGTGTTCGTATACTTAAATCACTCGCACGTTATTTTACACTTTCGATGCTTGTTATATATTGTCCGGCAGTACGGTGGGGTGGGTAGCGTTACGGAATTCGAATCCGGAGATCCCGAGTTCGATTCCCACTCAAGCTAGAAATTATAATTACTACCACTCTACGGCTCGGTGAGTCCGGGCCCTGTACTGTAATTGGGATTTAATTCCTGTTGTACAGAGTAACAAATAAATAAATAAATAAATAAATATAATATTTTCAGATGACTACTTATGAAAGTTACTACAACGTCATAAATTACTATGTAAAGTTAAAAATCACACACTGATTTGTTATTATAACGCACACTTCTATTAATATCAGGTGACGTTACACTGATTGACGAAAGATGGCGTTACAATGAAAGAAAATAATAAAATAAAAGAAAATAATTTATATAATTATTTAAATCAAAGGTTTGGCAAATTTTGCAACACATTTGCACAGATTAATCTTAATTGTTGAATTTAAAATTACTTATTTACTCATATTTTAGTATTATTTAATATTTTGACCTACACCTAACCTCAAACGTCAAATGTCAATGCTTAAGGGAGACATTTTAGGAAAATGACTGCGTTAGAGTTGATTTGAGACATATTTTCTTAGTAAATAACTGTCTTAAAGACGATTTGAGAGACATTTTGTTGAAAATGAACTGTCTTAGAGACGATTTGGGAGACATTTTGTAAAAATGACTGTTAAAGAAAATTTGGAGATGTTTTAGAAAAATGACTGTTCTTGAGACAATTTAACATTTTTGGAGATATTTTGTTGGAAATTTATTGTATTAGAGACGATTTGGAAGACATTTTTTTAAAAATGATTGTATTAGAGACGTTTTGGGAGACATTTTGAAAAAAATTACTATTATTAGAGATAGGATACATTTTTGGAAGACATTTGATTGATAAATGACTGTCTTAGAAACGATTTGGCCAAAATCATGATTGATATGAAAATAAATTAGGATTTTTTTTAAGCCAACTGGGACATTTTGGGGCAACTAACAACGAAGACTAACATATAAGTAAATAAGAATATATAAACGATAATACACCAGAAAAAAGCAAACATCAAAATATAAATTTTACACGTTGTTTTCAAGTTTTCTTGAGGTTGGCTTCGTCTCGTAACTGCTCAAGACCTATTCTCAAAAAATTATTTTAAAAAATACTATTTAATCCATGAAAGTAATAAATAATATTTAAAACATTTACTTTGCTCTCATATGACAAGTATTTATTTCTGCTATGGTTGAGAACCTTGAACCAATGAGACAATGAAAGAGTAGAGCAGAAATTTAAACATCGCAAATATTCATTATTATTATTCATCATTCATTCATAATCATTTACATCTCTTTTACCCTTACTTGATAAACTTAAATAATAAATTTTGTATTATTTTCAGTTCTTAAAACCTGAAATTGTACACTTTTTAATTGTTTTAAATCTTGTTTTTATCGAAATTAGACCAAATCTTGTATGAATCAACGGTTATAGAGCATGATTTAATGTAGCCGTCAGATGTCGTTGTCGTCGCGCACCCTGTCAATTCTGGAGTTTAGTCCTTTTTTGAGAATCTGGCTCTACATTTTGTTGGCTCAATAAATAAGTGAGATATTGCTGAGTCAAATAAAATAAGATACACTAATGCTGGGTTGCATGAAAACTGTTCAATAAATTGTTTATTGACTCTATAGTTACTGGCTCTACAAAGATAATGAATCGATAAAATTCAAAGAGTTGCATGAAAAAAAAAATTTTAATCTTTAGTTATTGAAATGCTTGTCTAGCAATAGTATCACTGTAACTGTCATTGTCACTGACCTGTCATTATGGATAAATGTACATACGAATAAATTCAAAATGGGTAAAAGGAATACAAGCCGAAATTATACGAAAAAAAAAGACAAATTTAGCTGGAAATAATTCAAAACTTTATAAATGCAATTGGTGTGGTCACCACACGACTTTCTTCTACACAGCATATTTATTAAACATGTAATTTCATTTTTCAGTAATTCAGCATTTGTATGTTTGAAACATAAAATATTAAATTTGTTTACGTATAATTTTTTAGTAATATTAGTTGAGATTGTCTGAAATGAGATGATATTTTTTCGATGACAAATCGAATGGATTTTGACAGGTCACGTAACCGACTCAGTTGAGTCGGTTACGTGACGAACGTTGTAGTATCATTTCGCGGACAACGCATGATTTGCTTGATGTTTTTGTTGGCAGTTAGCTGTGAAACATGATTTATAATAACATGTACATTTAAAAAAAAAATTAAATAACTTCCAAATATTCGAACTACAAACAAAACATAACGAATTCTACCCCCACTCTAACTGAGTAGAAAATCTCAGTACGCACCAGTGAAAAAGGTAGTGCAGCATCGGCAAGGGGGGAAGTGAGTGTCTCACTTGATCTCAGTTATGTCAGTGCAAATAGAACAGCACAAAAAAGCTGTCAAACTGAGGTGAGGTGAGATTAACTGAGATTTGGTGCAAATCGAACGCTACTATTGACTACTTTATGTCTAACTTTACTGATGCAGCATATACAGGCTGTCCGTTTTTCGAGTCTTAAATTGTGTATAAGAAAATAACACAAAGAAAACGACGCCACGACAAATACGAGTAAATTGGAAGCCTGGAAACAGATACGAATGAAATCGCTACTCAAGGCAGCAATGCTCCTAGTAACTTGTATAATAATCTGGCAAACAGTCGATTATGCATATTTATTTAAATAATCGCTCAATGTAGTTTGGAACGCTCCAGTTGCATAATAACATAGAGTTATTAATAATTGCGTGCTTGCTGATAGAGGCATACTACACTTTGTTCTTTTTTTCGAAATCTGGCCCTACTGTACGAAATATTAGCATAAAAATATTTTTATTGAACCTGCAGTTTGGTCTGTGAGTTACGACGCGAATGTTCTACATCTACGTAAACTTTTTATTTTGCATTTCCTCGAGAACATTCACGTAGGTACTTCACTCTCTAATATTTGCAACTCAGAAATAATTTAATTTTTATCAGTTTGACATCGCACTACAAGTGGATAAACGTTCATTTATCTTTACTACCTTAGAAACGGATCATATGAATGTCATAATTTTAATTAATTACTTCATTTGGTAAATTATCTCCAGGTTTAGTTTTCCTCAGGAAAAATTTGCATTACCTTCACTTTAATTTGTTGCTTTGAGGTAAAACGACTCAAGTAATTTAACTTTAGACAGAATCTCTACACCTTCGATAGCAAGATTTCTTCATGTCAATTGCTCTTTAATTTTATGTTATTAATTTATAAACGAATATAAATAAAATAAATAAATAAATATATCATCACGCCTTCTACCCATTACTGGGTGTGGCACTCTGCTACAGCAGATCTCGGTAAGTGATATATTTTGCGCGTGAAGTGCGGTTACCAGTCGTCAAATCACGGCCCCCAAACATGTTAGTGGTGGAGGAGCCACAGGGATAGCTTTTTCAAATTATGAAAATTTGTCGCCTGTGGGAATCGAACCAGGGACTTCAGGATCCACAGGCCGACTTCATACCACTGAGCTAGCCATCCCATATAAACGAATATGTCATACCTAATTGTTTAAGTCTGTTTTATATTGAACAACATTTTGTTCTGCAACTGCAACTTGGAACTAGTAGCAGCAACAAATTGCAGATGCAATTTTTCCTGTTTTATATTGAGCAATTATTAGCACGATCAAAATTTTATATTAGCTGCCAATAACATTACCAACATGCCTCATTTATAACTTTTTTGTTTTTTGACAAATATTTTTTTTGTGGGGTTACGGGCATGACTATCTGTAACATTTAAAATGAAAGCAAATATTATACAGAGTAATCAAAAGTAAATTTTCAGTTGGCAATAGAATTCTGGAGAACTTTTTATTTCACAGTTAGCACAATGTCAGGTAAAGGCGGAAATACTATTTGACGTCATTTTTATAACAAATACAAATAGGTTAAATGATAG
Source organism: Pterostichus madidus (assembly GCA_911728475.2). Lineage (NCBI taxonomy): Eukaryota > Metazoa > Arthropoda > Insecta > Coleoptera > Carabidae > Pterostichus > Pterostichus madidus. The sequence continues at coordinate 13,772,208 of OU452315.1, forward strand.
AAATACATTGGATTATTGCTCTGTGAGTAATGTTAAGAAATAAAAGGATGTTAGTAAGTAATGATTCTTATTAAATTAAATTTTCAAATGTCACTGTCAACGACAGGAAATAAATTTATGTATCAGTCTTTGCGTAAAATCTATTTATCAAAAATTTCTAATGGATATGATCTGTCGCAAAACATTCGGGGTCTTGGAAGAAGTTTTATAAAAATAATTTCTTCGGTCGAGGACGATGATAACGAAGACATAATTCTAGTCAAATATATTTTATCCATCTCCTAGTACAATATATGTAGGTTTAATTACTTACGCTTTAATAACTAGTTATTTACTTTAAAATAAAAAATTTACACAATTATAAAATAACAACGGATAGTTTTTCATTCCAACAAATTTGACATTAAATGTTAAACTGCATTTATTGAACCGTTCAATATTTATAGGTCTGAAAACAGTCCTATAAGTTGTAGGATTGTTTAACGATTCACTAAAATTAAATGACGTTCATGCAACGATTTTTTGAAACCTAGGGAACCGTTAGTTGCTATTGAACCGGTAAATACTTTCATGCAACTCAGCAGCTGTATTCCATTTGCGACTTGGTTCACGTAAATCAGTTCAGATAAATTATACAACAAGACTAAATGAACTGAATTAAGCAAACTGATGCACTTATTGGGATGAATTACTTCAAAGTAAATTATAATTAGTATTTCTAGTATTAGAAATAACGTCAACGAAGTAATCTAGCAAAATAAATAAGTGATCTGATTCAGTTAATGTAAGTTAGATCTGATCCAAATGGCAAATGGAATACGCCTAGCATTAGCAAAATGAATATTTTTATAACAAAGCATCACTGAATATTTATTAAATACTAAGCTAGTGGTGTAACCTACCTCTTATTTATTCACAAATAAGGTAACATTAATACAACGAAGAACTGATTTTAGTTATTCACATTAAATTAAAATTGTTCACAATTCTAATCCATATTCATAGAGTGGACATCAACTACTGTTGTTACTTACTAGTTAACTAATAGTTACATAAATATTTATAGTATAGATAGTGCTAATTAGAAGCTGGTAAATTGAAAATACAATGAATACCCAATCATAATTGATATTGTATTTGATAAAATATTATCCGCATTTCTAATAGAAGGATAGCGTAATTGATTTTAAACGACTAGTATGGGTTTCTACGAAACTTCATTGTTTAAAAGCACATCGCTGGGATAATAATAATTATGTCATTGACCTCGTATACATCGCAGACATATGGTGACACAAAAAAAACGAAACACTTGTAATTCGTGAAATTTGCTCAATTTTTAAATTGTCATAACATTGCGAATTTGTATCTAATTTGAAAGAATTTTCCAGGACGAAAAAGTTCAAAGTGTCTAATTTCAGGGGATATATGCGATCTTACGGTTAACCCTTTCCCTCTCCTCAACCTCCTAGAAGGAAAAAACCGATAGCGAGAAAAGTTATTAAATTTGAAGCGTGAATTTATATTGACAGTTTAGTATATGCCTTGAATAGACATTTGTTATTTGTAAACAAATTGTTTGATATTCTCTTGTAAAGCTTGTGAAAATATGTCTGATAAATATTTTAAAATGTGTGTAGATAAGTACGATTAGCGTTTTAATAATAAAAATTTAGTACCATAAATATACGTGTTTTTTCAATTACTTTGAAGTACAAGTACGCAAAATCAAACTTTACTTCAGTTTCCAGGGTAACGTAAACCTGATTTTGAATGATGCTAGTACAAAATATTGATTTTTTTATAACAAGTGCCGAAAATGGTTTGTTACGTGGAAGTGCAGAATTTAACGAGGCGTGAGGAAATCTGCACGAGCACTTAACCATTTTCGGCACTTGTTATAAACAACATTTTTCCTACAACTGTGCAATTTAGAAAATCACTAAAATATAATCAGATTTTTAATGATATTACACGAGAACGATGTTTTACGGCGTTGCTATGGTTTGTTTGTTGATTGTTTGCACATTGTTCTACGTTATTTAAAAATATTTCACTAATTTCAAGATAATTTCTTCAAAATCGTCTAGATTTGAATACTACCCTCAGTGATTCTTCTTTATCATATACACTTCCAAAGATAATTGTTGGATCTATTCTTGACAATGACAATCAACCTGCTGCTGGTACTTCTAATATTCTCGAAATTGTTGTCAATAATATTACTGTTAATAATATGAACAGGTACGGAAGAAATCAATGTTTCTTGTACAAAAGTGTCCACTTCACATTAAATAAGCAACTGTAACAACGTGTTATTAAAGTACACAAACAATCAATATTATGTATTTCACTTACTCTTTAAATAAAACCATTTGTCGATATATTTTACTTTGTTCGGTTATTTTTATTAATTATCATATTTAATAATGATATACTTGAGTTCTTGTCTGCTCAATGTGATGTGTACAGATTAGATATACTGCAGTTTAAGGTTATGTTTATAAACGTCAAAATATATCACTGCATATTTCTTCTTCTTCCATAAGCCTATGTGCCTAAAATATAAAATTCCGTGCTGGGCACGAAATTTAAATTGCTCTCACATATATTTTCTTTTGACAATTTTGTAAAGTACAAATTACTTTCGGCACTAGTGTTTCTTTGCTGACAGAAACGCACTTCGTCTGCATTTGTCTACTTTCCATACGTAACCAAGGCAATAAGAGTTACGTAATAACAAAAAAATCGCACAGTTGTAGCAAAAAGAATTTCTTCTTGCAAACAATCAAAAATAAATTTTATGTGTTTTTACTAAACATACACTTAGTAATGTGATACAGGAGAAAAATATTTTTTCAGTATGTCTATAAATATTTTATCACTGTTTTGAAAATTTATTTTAATTATTCTTTTTGACAGTTGTAAAAAAATGTTGTTTATACTTCGTTGGCGAAATTCGCGTTTTTTGGTGCGTTTGAATAACTTTCTCACTCAAAAGAAAAAACATTCTTTTCACGCACTTAATAAAAAAATAATTATACGTGGCTTCTCTTTAATTAATAAAAACTTTGAAATATATGATTATAACCAAATATTCTAAAAAAAATAGTTATAATTCCATTTACATATTCAATTTTGCTTTATAAACTTATGTTTACTTGCTTAGATACAGACCATTAAAATTGTTGTTTTATAAACAATCGCTTAAAATTTGTATTTCACTAGTAGTGTAACAATGTCAAATATCTTTATATATAAAAGAAAGTCGGGTTAGTTACACCATTTATAACTCAAGAACGGCTGGACCGATTTTGATGATCTAAGATTTGTTGGATTCGTCTTCGCCCCGAATAGCAGAATAACTATTAAAATATCGATTTACGTAAAAAAACAAAAAAATTATTACAGGGGTTAGAACACATTGTACTTTTATTTTTCCACTCTGTGGATAGATGTCGCTAAATTGGCTGCGTTTTACTTTTCCACTATGTGAATAGATGTCACTAAATTGGCTGCGTCAGAGTATAATTAGAAAGAGCATAGAATTCTTAAAAGTAATATACTAATTTCACACAGAATATATGAGAAATAGACCATATTACTATTTCAATACTATGCTAGGAAGTACAGCTAAAATCAACCCAATGTATTTTAAAGTAAAATATAATTTTATCTAAACGAAAATGAATGATAATTTTTTTATACAAGTTATATTTAATTTTTTACTATCGGATTTTGCCCTTATAATATATAAATAATCAATACAGTAATATTAAAATAAATATTAAAATTTGAAAATTTTAAGCGCCAATTTGCTCTTCTGTCATTTGTCACTGGCCGATAACCTCAAACTTACGTTTTGTTGTGATTGTTTTGTGAAGTGTGAATTTTGTTTGAAAAATTCCTGGGTACAATTGTTCCGTCCCGGATTGTAATTTGAATTAATTAATTAATAAGGCAAGATTAGTAAACAGACCAAAATTTCAAATTTATTTATTTATTTATTTATTTATTTATTTATTTCAATATATTTTAAGATTCTGTAACCAGTCTTAAAGACTGTTATCCAGAACCTTATATAACAGTATACAGGCAGATATATAATCGAAAACAAAATAATTTTAAGTAAAACTTAATAGAAATATAGAACATTAACATCAAATATTAACAAAATATATATCTATATATATATATATATATATATATATATATATATATATATATATATATATATATATATATACATACATACACGTAAATACATATACACAACATACTTATATATGATTTATGTCAACTGGCGGCAATAAAACTGTCACAATTTATGCGCGCATGCGCATATGCATCACCGTTCGAGTCACTTGGCGTCACAAACATTAGTATTGCCAACATAATGAGAAAAAAATAGAAAAAAAGTTTGTCACCCTGGCACGCTTTTTTCATTTCATAAATTTGCCGGCAGAGGCGCTATAGAAAATAATATGGTCTATTCTCGGAACATTCCATTGCCGCTGTCTGTCAGTATATAACCAATAAAGTTACCTGTAGATTTGTTAGTTTTTTGCGAGTGTTTAAATAATAAATCTTATTTGTTTTCTTATAATTTGTGCGAGAATTAATATTAAAAATGCCGCGACCCAGAAGATTTAATCTTTCCCAACAAAGCCATAATGCAATTCGGCTTCGTAACACTGCGAATCAATCCACCGAAGAAGAACGGGAAATCGCACGAGAAGAGCGCCGCGATAGTATGGCCCGACTTCGTGCATCTCAAACACAAGAGCAAATAGAGGCAGCCCGTGAAACAGCTCGGTTGGCACTAAGAAATCGTCGAGCTTATCGCACAGATCAACAAATGTCGCCTGTTCCCGTGTCGGACAACCATCAACATTAATTATTTGCGCGCCAGAAAACAAAACTAAAAATGTTGTGTATCAAAAAGCATTACAATAAACACTATGTTTTCGAAATAATTATTAATTTAAAATTAATTCCACTTCAAATTGAATATTCATAGTTAAGACAGGACAACGTCTGTCGGGTCAGCTAGTACTCGTATATATGTCAATCAGAATAAATTAAAAGTTTATTAAATAATTATACATACATTATATGGTATTGAATAATTCAAAAACAAATTTAACTACGCATTTCACTTTCCCATTAACGAAATTAGGTCGTACAACATGTTGCAGTTTCGAACACTGTCACTTTAAAAGTTTGCACTTTTCGTACCACCAACTAATTCGTTGTTGACGACTTTATATAAATGAACTACATAATCAATTAGAATATCTTCATCTTCCATTTTCACTTTCTACACACTGATACACGGTAAAGATTTTATTGTAAGAATTCACAACTGTCATTCGCTATTTGCGCTCCAATTTTTTTTCCTGTAAATAATTCCGCCTATGGTAACGCACGAAATAATTTCACACTCAACGACTAGATAGCTGTAAGCGATTATTGACATTTCTAGCTTCTGACTTCATTTATAAAAATCTAACACTCAAATTGAAAAAAAATATTACGGCAAAATTTAAAAACAGTTGTATTACTCCGCTCGGTAAACATACATTTAAACTGTTTGTATAATTAATAAGTATTATTAGGGTTGATCTACTCTAATGAGATTTTAAAATTGTTCATGTAATTACAAATATATTATCACCAAATTGCATCTATAGGCATCAAAAAGACGATATTTTTTTTATGTTTGTGTTATATATTTAATAATCTATTTTATTTAACCTATAACTTCACACTTGAAAGTATTTATTCAACTCAAACATAAGATAAATGCCGTAAAATACAATACGAGTTGTGGCTATTAAATAACGAGACTGACGCTGCTACAGACGAAGTACGCATGCGCCAACCACCAGCGACCGTCAGCTTGCTCTTTCGAATACATTACCTCTCGCTTCTGTAAACAAATCCGTATAGCCGTAACATTCGATCTAATCAGAGTTATTTTTTTGTTTCGCCGAAAAAATGTTAAGTGGAACATTAGAGCAACGAATTGATGTGAAATTTCACATGAAACTTGGCAAAACTGCTACTGAAACTTATAATTTATTGAAAAAAAAAGTAACCGAATTGTGGAAGAACAAGTCATGGCTCTCCATCCAAACAATGCGCTGGCTCATTCCGCAATGTCTATCAAGAGATTTTTAGCCAAGTACAGCATCCCAGTGTTGGACCATCCACCTTATTCGCCAGATCTTGCACCGTGCGACTTCTATCTGTTTCCTAAGGTGAAATCTGCCTTAATAGCAACAAGATTTTAGCTTTGAAAGAGAAATCGACACGCTTTCTGAAGGAGCTGACAGAAGAAGACTTCCAGTACTGTTTCGAACAATGGAAGATTCGTATGGAGCATTGTAGGGATGGAGAGGGGGTGTATATTGAAACTGATAATAAGTAAATAGGTATGGAATCAAAATAAAATGTTAATGATAGGTAGTTGTCAAGGAAAATGTGTGGAAAAAATCGATTTAGTTCCATTTCAGATACAGAAATACACCAACAAATTTTGGAAACAACTTCCAAGAATACAATAATAAGTAATCAATCGATATGAACCCAGTTCAAATTTTTTAAAGTTGGATGAATCGACCTGAACAGCTAAGTCAAAAAATAATCTAATTAAATATAACTCGAGAGTTGGATAAATTAGAAAATAATTCTCCAGTATCTTTCTCAAACTTGTTGCCATTTGGCAAAAGCCAGTCAAGCCCTACGGGCTTTCGTTACCATTGCCTGGCAACAAGTTTTCGAAAGATCTGTCAAATTATTTTCAATTTATTCTCACTCTCTTGTTATATTATTACGGAAAATTTGTAATTCCATAATACAAGATTAGACTCCTCATGACTAATTTGTTTTTTTTTTAATTATGCTTGGTATGTTGTCAAATAGGGATGGGTAGGCGAGAGCTTCCTGCAGGGTTTTTTTTTCGTTGTTAAATGGTAAATTGCCCCAAGCACGGTTTTAATTGCCGGAACATTTTTCCATGAATTAAAAATGGAAAATTCCTGGGAATAAACGGGAACGTTCCCGGAAATAAATGAGGAATTATTATCACAATTCCCACTAGTGCAGGCGTAACGGCAACATTCTCCTTTAAACCGAGACAATGTCTACTACTCTGCTATGTTATTTACATTTTGCTTAGTATCACTGCTCCATTGAAATTGTTTTATATACAGGGTGTTAATACTAAGTTATAACACCCGAAAACGGAAGTTAGAACTCATTCAAATAAACAACTTTTCTTAATTCAAATTTTTGATTTGGAGCCCCAATTCATTGTTATTGGAGTTTTTTTGTTTTTCGAAAAATCGTCATTACTCCCTTATTTTAAGGAATATTAAAAAATACAAATACTTTCTGCATTTGCTTTCGGTTCTCTAAAACATTTGTATTTACAATTATTTTCTATTTTATCAAATAACAAAATGGCGACCGATCAACAATTTCAAAACAAAATATTTTGAAAACCACTCGATCTATTTTTTAAAATAAAACATTTATATAATCCTTAAACTATCTACTATAACATTTGTCTGAAATATATTTTTCGATCTGTCCAAAAAAAGTTTTAATTCAAATTAAATTACAAGATAAATTTTCATAAACTGCAACAATCATATAAACAAAGTACGCTTCCTAGCCATTAAACAAGAAAAGCAAGAAACAAACAAATAAGATAATAAAACAATGAAAAATTAAACAACAAGGGAGGGACTCAATTTGATTTTCAGAATGGCCTCCATTCGCAGCAACGCAAACCCGGCAGCGTGTTTTAATATTAGGAGAGACACTTAACCTTCAGTCACATCATTCCTATTCACTTCTTCTTTCTTCGACATACATAACATATGCGCAAAACATCACAAATTACTCACGCTTACTCATAACAACGAATCTAATCATGAATCTAACAACGAATCTACAAAGATTAGAAAACATGAAAGCGATGGCCTGCATTTGTATGTGAGAAAATTTCACACAATGCAGTAACTGAAAATCAAACAAAAAGATAAGAAATGTGTTTCGACAATTCAAATATTTTAAAATGTTATAATTTCTATAGTACGCAAAAAACTAATAAATATTTGTTACAAATATTTTTTTACCATTGTTATTTAACTAAAAATCAACATTTTAATGCTGTTATTAATTAATTACTACAAAATATCTGAAAATATGTGAAATGTGGTGTCAGCCATCTTGGCCATTGTTAACTTTTAATATTACCTATATATATAATTAAATATTAGCTTACAAGATAGTTAACATTGCTATATGCAACCGGGTCTTAGACTTTCTTTTTGTACGTGTAGTTTTGTTCTTAAATTAATTGGGCATATATGAAAATTTTCGAAAGTTTCCAAATAGACCTATAATTTGTGAATTGATATAACATTTTTCTATTATCGAAGGCATTAACCTTCTTATAATGAATTGCTGCAAGTTATTAATAGAAATTCTTGGAAAATAGATACATTGCGAAAGAATAACGAAAACAATTTTTCCTACAACTGTGCGATTTCTTTGTTATTACGTAACAATTATTGCCTTGGTTACGTATGTAAAGTAGACAAATGGAGACCAAGTGCGTTTCTGTAAGCAAAGAAACACTAGTGCCGAAAGTAATTTGTTCTTTACAAAATTGACAAAAGAAAATATATGTGACAGCAATTTAAATTTCGCGCCAAGCACGAAATTTCATATTTTAAGTACATACGGAAGAAGAAGAAATATGCAGTGATATATTTTGACGTAATTTGAGATGTTTTATGCATGTGTTATGTACGTTGAAGAAAGAAGATGAATAATAAGTGAATAGGAGTGATTGGATGGATGTGTTATGAGTGAATGTTTTATGAGTGATTTTAGAGTTTGTGCTACCCCATTTGATGGGATATAGCATTGCCGTCTATATGTAGAGGCCTGGAACAGCGTTTCTGTGACGTTACTGCGTGAGGCCGACAAACGCGTCTGTCTGACATTAGCACTCGTGTTAAAATACTGTTCGTAATATATAAACTAGCTTCTATCTCGGTCACTATCAAAGATATTGAAATTATGTACATGACATAAAATGTGCTTCTTGTAAAGACGAATCAAATGGCTATTTTAATTTTCAAAATCTAGTCTAGCTTGCAGAGAAACATTACTGTTTCCTCTTTTGTACTTTGTAATATAAATTTTTAAAAGTATATAACTCGTACTAGAAAATTTTCACCAATCATATATATAGTATTCATAAATTAGTACATAATAATGAAATAAAAACAAGCAGTATTCTATAATTAAATATTTGATATATTTATTTTACACAGCACACAATCTGGTACAAAATAAAAAGTCACTCTTAAAATAAGAAAAAAGAAAAAATATAAACTTTTTAATTAATAATAATTATGTATATTTTAAAAAATGAACACAATCACTTATTTTGACTGAGACATTCTAACTTACGGTTTCTTTTGGTAGTATTTTTCATAGTATTATTTTTTATTTTTGTATAATTATTTAGTAAAATATTGCACATAGGTACTATTGCTTCATTACTGAAGTTATCATTACTTTTACCAAATTTGTAAATAAAAATTTCTATTGAAGTATACTTTTCTAATTTTTCTATACATATTTCTTTCAAAAATTGCCTCTGATTTTTAACTGATAACAACATTTTTTTTATAATCGCTATTGCTAATTATTATTTTAAATATTTGATATACATTTGAAACTATATTAACTAGAAAATCTTTAAGTTCACCTCTTTCAATTATTTTTAAGTACTCATTTGTGGAGCTGCCACATTCTGTTATCATTTCACGATTGTGTACAAGAAATTTCTGACAGTCCGTACATTTTGGCAATGAAGTGAACCGTCAAGGTAAAGCCTTATATAGTTTTTAAAATACATGTTAGAAAGTACAAAAGAAGAAACAAGTCATGTTTCTCCGTGAGCCAAACTAGATTTTGAAAATAAAAAATATGCAATTGATTCGTCTTTATGAGAAGCACATTTTATGTTATGTACTTAATTTCAATATCATTGATATTTAACGAGATAGAAGCTAGTTTATACGTTAGGAACAGAATTTTAACATGGTAGTATATGGAAGACTGACGCGTTCGTGGGCCACACGCTGTGACGTCACAGCTGCTTGCGCTTCGCTGTTCCAGGCCTCTACATATAGACGGCAATGGATATAGCGTGAAGATATGTATGTATATTTTGACGTTTATAAACATAACCTAAAACTGCTGTATATCTAATCTGTACACATCACATTGAACAGTCAAGAACTCAAGTATATCATTATTAAATATGATAATTAAGTAAAATATATCGATAAATGGTTTTATTTAAAGAGTAAGTGAAATACATAATATTTATTGTTTGTGTATATTAATAACTCGTTGTTACAGTTGCTTATATTGACATAATTTGAAGTGGAAACTTTTGTACTGTCTAAAGAAACATTGAATTCATCCGTATCTGTTCATATTATTAAGAGTAATATTATAGACAACAATTTCGAAGGTTTTAAAAGTACCAGCAGCAGGTTGATTGTCATTGTCAAGAATAGATCCAACATTTATTTGATAAAGAAGAATCACTCAGTGTTGTATTCCAATCTAGACGATTTTGAAGAAATTTTCTTGATATTAGTGAAATATTTTTAAATAACCTAGAACAATTTGCAAGCAATCAACACACAAACAATAGCAACCCCATAAAACATCGTTCACGTGTAATATTAAAATTTTATAAATTCTGATAATATTTGAGTGATTTTCTAAATCGCACAGTTGTAGGAAAAATGTTCTTTATAACACCTGTCAAAAAGGTCAAGTGCTCGTGCGTTAAATTCTGCACTTGCACGTAACCAGAGGCGGATTTAAAATATTTCAGGCCCTAGGCAAAATATTTATTTCGGGCGCTTTAAAAAGCAAAAACAAAAAAGCTTCAAATAGAACTTTTAGGACATAAAATTCGGCATCTAATGCAATAAACAAAAATAATTTTATATTCTTTGTTACGGCACAAATTAGATTTAAAAATAACGAAATTATCAATAGCCTTGAAATTGAAACAAAATTAACAAATTTTGGACGTTTTATGTGTCAAAATAAATGACATAATAAATAAAGAAATTATTTTGACAGATTAAACGTCAAACATTTGTTTAATTTTGTTTCAATTCCATTGCTATCGATAGTTTTGAGGCATGCCGTTACGAAGCATGCAAAATTAATTTTGTTTCTTGTATTAGATGCAGAATTTTACGTCCTAAAACTTTTATTTGAAGCTGTCTTGCTTAAAATAATTAGGGAAGCAGGAAATTACAAAATTATGATTTTACATGTTAAATACCCATGTTCGAAAGTCGCGGTCACCACTCTGTATTATAAGGGAATAAAATTATATATTTCTATTATTTAAACTAAAAGTTTGAATCCGGGCCCTAAAATTTTTGGGCCCTAGGCTATGCCTCTTTAGCCTAGGCCAAAGTCCGCCTCTGCACGTAACAAGTCTTTTTCGGAACTTGTTATAAAAATAACTATTTGGTTTATCTGCTTACCTGTTTTAATTTAAGATGTCTTCTATTTTAAATTGATTATGAATTGAATATTAACTGTTTCAACAATTTAAATTATAAACTTTAATACTACACCCTGCACACTCAATTGACACAGTTCCAATAACAATGACTACATTTTGTTCTTGATCTATATAGATTTATGTAACTTATTATGTATTTAAATGCAAGTTTTATTTATTCTTTTTTAATTTTGAATACTATACAAACTTGATTCTATGATAAACAAAACATTTTCATGTTTTTATTTATAGTATGTACAGGGTCATTATAAATATGAGTATGAATTTAAGATTTTATTTTAGATTCGTGCGACAATTGTTGTCTGTCGCAGAACCGTGAAGGCAGTGGGGGTTAACCTCTAAAAAAAGTCCGAGTGTGCCACCGCTGAGTTTTATAAAAATATCACAAAGAAATAAGAAATATATATTATTATGATATTGTATAAAAATAAAATAAATATACATATCATCACGCCTTCTACCCATTACTAGGTGTGGCACTCTGCTGAAGCAGATCTCGGTAAGTGATATATTTTGCGCGTGAAGTGCGGATACCAGTCGTCAAATCACGGCCCCCAAACATGTGAGTGGTGGAGGAGCCACAGGGATAGCTTTTTCAAATTATGAAAATTTGTCGCCTGTGGGAATCGAACCAGGGACCTCAGGATCCACAGGCCGACTTCATACCACTGCAACAAATCTTGGTAAGTGATATATTTATGTGCGTGTAGTACGGTTACCAGCAGTCAAATTAAGGTCCCCAGAGAGATTAATGGAGGAAGAACTACCGAGATAATTTTAATGTGATGAAAATTGTTTGTCGGCGTTGGGAATCGAACCGAGGTTCTCAAATCCACAGGCCAATTCGATACTACTGAGCCATCTATCCCATGTATGTTTATGTATCCATACGAATTTATTTTATTATGTTCCTAGTGCTAAGAATATGTGTTTACGTCCATTTTTCCTGGCTAAAACACATGAATTTCGGGCCGGTTGTGCATAATAGTTATTTGCATCAGTAAGACGATTTAAATGAATCTATTGATTAAAAATTGGTATAAATCAGTCTTATAACATCGCAACATCGGAACATTCCTACTTTAGTTATACTCGCCCAGCTGAATTTTGATCTGTACGGCATATCTTCTATCTATATATATATATATATATATATATATATAAATGAATGTTTGTTTGTTTGTTTGTTTGTCCCGTATGCGTTCCTATATCATTCATCCGATTGCGATGCAACTTTGGTAAGTTGTTGTGCGCACACTCGCGAAGGTTTCTGCTTTAGTACAAGTCCAATCCGCCATCTTGAAACAAAATGGCCGCTAGTTATCCTGAAAAGTACTGTATTGATTCGATTCAAATTTGGTATAGACATAGACGAGAACTAATCTTAATATATAGATATAATAAAGCTACAGTCCGCCATCTTTAAACAAAATGGTCGCTAGTTATCCTGAAAAGTACTGCATTGATTCGATTCAAATTTTGTATAGGCATAGACAAGAAGCAATCTTAACATATAGGTATAGTAAAGCTGCAGTCCTATGCCATTCGATTTCAAACGTTTGCAGGTTCCGGTACGACTCGCATTTGCAATGACCATCAACAAAGCACAGGGACAACCGTAAAAAGTGTGTGGACTAAATTTGGAAAATCTATGCTTCTCACGTGGACAGCTGTATCTGACATGCTTACTCGTCGGAAAACCTTCTGATTTATTCGTGTACGTCCCAAAGACAAAAACAAAAAAGATTGTGTCTCCAAAAGTACTTCAGTATACACAATTTAAACACAAACACTTTCTTTCTTTGAGTTGCAATGCAACGCATGCCGGGTACTCGCATTGTAGACCACGCGAACGAAGTCGCGGGTAATAGCTAGTTATACTATAAATATTATTTGTTAAGGATAGTTTAATTATCTGTATACATATTCTTTATTGATTGTACACTTACATATATATATATATATATATATATATATATATATATATATATATATATATATATATATATATATATATATATATATATATACCGTGTGTCTACGAAATTTTAAACTATTCTTCAATGTAAATAGCAATGATATTCCATAAAAGATTTTAAAAATTTCATACAGTTACAAATTTGATGGGCTTGTGTGACTTTACGAAGGGCCATACAAATTTTCTGCATTAGGATTGTCGATTCAGAATTTATCAAAAAATCGTTTTACCTGAATCTTGTCACCCATTTTATGAACAACCTGTATATAAGATGGTTCATTAAATTATTCAAAGGTGCAGAATAATGAAATAAAGTGTGGGAGGCACTGAGAAACACAATACTGTTGTTGAATTCAGTGCGTGTATTAATAAAATTTCAGATTATTCTGATGTTTGTATTTAGTACAGCAGGCAAGTTACGCAAAGTAGGAATATTACAATTGGTCATTGTAACATGTGTTTTTCATACTATTTTTTCTATATCGAATTCATTTACTTTTATTTCAATATTCGTATATATGAAAAAAAATAATAAAAAAATTTCTAGGTGTAATACCGACAGGTTCAATAAACATTTGAAATTTAATTTATTTTGACATTTATTAGTTAGATTAGAGGTCAAATTAATAATTATCTAGGTTATATTGTAAAAGAAAATATCTTTAATTTTTAATAAATAATTGTTTAGCAGTTTAATGTAATTATTTTATTATAAAACAAATAATTGTAATGATTTTAGTGAGGTTAAATTGGATCCAAAAATTCTTGTGAAATTTGACAAATGGCCTTGGGGATCTTCAAAATTGGAAAGGAAATAAATAACGTATTTATTTCATAACAATTATAATTTGAACGTTTCGGATCGATACTCGATCCATCATCAGCAAAAAACAAACAAAGCTTGCAGATGTTATACGTATAAAATCATATAATAAGAGTAAAAAACTCACAATTATATATGCCAACAAAAACATGTCAAAGACATAAAAATAACAACATCTCCACATGGAGGTTGGAACAGTTCTGATTTTAATGATTTTACATTATTTGATGAGTGTTATGAGTGAATGTTTTATGAGTGATTTTAGGGTTCGTGCTACCCCATTTGATGGGATATAGCGTGAAGATATGTATGTATGTATTTTACATAAACTGAGCAATGATAGGTATACTTATCATTGCTCACTTTATAAAGTGCTAGATATATGTTTGACATTTTTACAACTAGACAACTCAACAAATTCATAAAAAATATCCCCAAAAATAGTTGTATAAAACTGAATTTTGTACACAAAAACAGATGCATAAAATTCACTATGTAAACGCATTATAGGAAAACACAATTATTCATTGTTGGTATCAAATATGCCATATTATGATATTTTCAGTGGTTGGCGCGGACAGTAATTTTTATCGGATCACGATGGGTCACGTCGTGATCCGATGAGCGTCAGTTATTTTTTAAGTTGTGAGTGAGCGCGCATGAATATAGTCTCAATTACATACGAGTAATATAAATTTGATTATGTTAATTATATTGTTATTATTAAAAAAGAAAATGAATCTACTGTTACTGAAATGTACACTTTAGGTAAATGCTAAAAAAAAAGTATTTGATAAAAATAATATATAAAATAAATATATCACGCCTTCTACCCATTACTGGGTGTGGCACTCTGCCGAAGCAGATCTCGGTAAGTGATATATTTATACGCGTAAAGTACGATTACCAGCCATCAAATCACGACCCCAAAGATGTTAGTGGTGAGGGAGCCACAGGGGTAATTTTAAATTTGTTAAAATGTTTCGTCGGCTGTGGGGATCGAACCAAAGTTCTTGGGATCCACAGGCCGACTTGATACCACTGAGCCATTACCCCATATTTGCTAAAAATAATATAAAAAATATTTATATCATCACGCCTTCTACCCATTACTAGCGTGGCACTCTGCCGAAGCAGATCTCGGTAAGTGATATATTTTTGTGCGTGAAGCGCGATTATCAGCCGGCAAATCACGGCCCCCTAAGATATTGGTGGTGGGGGAACCACAGGAGTAGTAGTGAAAATGTTTGTCGGTAATGGGAATCGAACCAAGGTTCCATCAAAATAATATTTGATATCATGTTATATTGTTAATGTGTCATAGTTTTTTATTCTTAAATACATACATAAAATTTAAAAATGAAATAACATTTTGCAAAGTCAGCGCATCTGATATTCATATGTTAATATGTATAAGCTGTGCAACATTGTATATACTTGAATATTTTTCCAATGTTATTAAAAACAATTCAACTGAATTAATTTAAATTGCAAATATACTGCATATTAGTTCATGTATTTTACATAGCATTTAGTCATTTATATATAAACTAGAAATAAAACTATACTCTATACCAGGGATGGCCAACTTAGTCAAATAATTACTTTATTTTTTATGTCATTTATTTTGACAGATTAAACGTCAAACATTACGCCTATGAAATTTATGTGAGCACTCGGAGTTTTCCAAATAAGCTTTGCGCCCTTAATAGCTATAGCGTTGCCGACCCCATTTTTATCTAGGTTATTATATTTGCACCAATGAAAAAAAATATCCCTGTGGCTCCCCCACTACTACCATTTTTTGGGGCCGGGATTTGACGGCTGGTAACCGCAATTCACGCACATAAATATATCACTTACCGAGATCTGCTTCGACAGAGTGCCACACCCAGTAATGGGTAAAAGAGGTGATGATATATTTATTTTATTTATGTTATAAAAAACAATATACCATTAATTTTTAATAAAGAAGTGTTTTGCAGTCTAATAATTATTTTATTATATATATAAAAAATAATAATAATTGCAATGTTTTGACATGAGCTGAGTAATGATAACTACAGTGATAGATTATGTTTGACACTTTTACAACTCGACCACTCAACATAAAAATATCCCCAAAAATTAGTTGTACGATCACTTTGTAATCGCGGTATATGGAAAGTTATTTCGTATGTTATTTTTAAATATATAAACACTATAAAATTGTAGAAGAATGCACTCCCGAAACAATCTTCAAATTACGTTTCACTTGATAAAATAAATAACACACTTTGACACGTACAAAATGATAGATTAAAAACTTCACACTTTTGGAATTATATACTGTAATGGCACGCATCTATATCAAATTTATTTTATTTACTTATTGTTATACAACGTTCTGGCCAGCACTATATTGTTGATTTGAAATCGTTATAACATAATATGTATGAATGTATAAATATTATCTCTTTACATTTTTTATGTACTTCTTCGGAAATTTCCTAGGTACTTGAGTTTACAACATCTGGTGGACCGGCCAGCCGACACTTCGGGGCGCGTGCTCTGTTTATTGTTTTTAAGGGATATTCACAAATTTCAAGGCTGCCTTTGCAGTGGCGTTGGTGAAGTTACAATGAAGACGTTATCGTATTCTTGCGTTGGTAATTAAGTATGACTATTATAAAACTAAGTAATCTAACCATGGAGGTTATTGGAAATGCGCCAATGAGAATATTCACCATTAGATTATAATTTGATTCTAACAAAGGTTTGAGTAAGAATATTAGGTACGTCACTGGTACGGAATCACAGTCATTGGAATCTAGGGTTGTGGTATTTGGAAATCTGTGCGATATGGAGATGTGTGGTTCTTCTTTGTTTCAGAATGGTGTGAAAGATATTAAACAGTACATGACGCTACATTATGACATCTCGGAAACGGGGTGAGAAGAGAACCCACGCTATCTTCGGAGACGGGGTGCAGAAGAGAACCCACGCCATCATCGGAGAAGAGGTGAAGAGGACGCACTCATCGTAGGCCCTCGGGGTGGAGGAACGAGAGGACAACCACTGTATATAAACTGCATGATTTGTCGTAATCGAGGAGGCTCTCACGAGACTCCAGGAGACTCTAACGAGACTCTACTCTGGCTCTATGCCTATTGAACGAGAGGTTAAATTATCCGTATCCTCCACCTTCCTCTTCACCAAGCGCTCTGGCTCTGCCATGGCTGCTGGACACCTTCCTCATAACCAAGCGCTCTGGCTCTGCCATGGCTGCTGGACACCTTCCTCTTCACCAAGCGCTCTGGCTCTGCCATGGCTGCTGGACACCTTCCTCATCACCAAGCGCTCTGGCTCTGCCATGGCTGCTGGACACCTTCCTCATCACCAAGCGCTCTGGCTCTGCCATGGCTGCTGGACACCTTCCTCATCACCAAGCGCTCTGGCTCTGCCATGGCTGCTGGACACCTCCCTCATCACCAAGCGCTCTGGCTCTGCCATGGCTGCTGGACACCTTCCTCATAACCAAGCGCTCTGGCTCTGCCATGGCTGCTGGACACCTTCCTCTTCACCAAGCGCTCTGGCTCTGCCATGGCTGCTGGACACCTTCCTCATCACCAAGCGCTCTGGCTCTGCCATGGCTGCTGGACACCTTCCTCATCACCAAGCGCTCTGGCTCTGCCATAGCTGCTGGACACCTTCCTCATCACCAAGCGCTCTGGCTCTGCCATGGCTGCTGGACACCTCCCTCATCACCAAGCGCTCTGGCTCTGCCATGGCTGCTGGACACCTTCCTCATCACCAAGCGCTCTGGCTCTGCCATGGCTGCTGGACACCTTCCTCTTCACCAAGCGCTCTGGCTCTGCCATGGCTGCTGGATACCTCCCTCATCACCAAGCGCTCTGGCTCTGCCATGGCTGCTGGACACCTTCCTCATAACCTAGCGCTCTGGCTCTGCCATGGCTGCTGGACACCTTCCTCATAACCAAGCGCTCTGGCTCGGCCATGGCTGCTGGTTTTACCTTCTTTCACCAACTATCTTTAATTGTATCTCTGGTTTAATGTCATACGTCAGTTTTAAGGGATTGTTACTTTCTCACAAGAGTAGCAACCAAATCGACACTACGATACTAAATTCAATTAATTATCATTCTCTGATTATAAACTATTCAATGTAAATATTTCATATAAATTGGAATACTGAAAGACAGTCACAATGATATAAATCTGGATTATCACAAAGATACACTGATCAAGTATTTGTTATTAATTCTTAAAGTAAAATTACCATCACAATAAATTATGACTGCGCATTGGTTACCTAGAAAGGAAACTCCCCAATGGACATTGGTTACCTATTGAGGAAACCCTCCATATTGTTTATAATCATTTACTTATATTTAATCATATTCAAAACTGATAAGATTAGTAACAAAGGCTGATCCACCGATTTAACAATCATTCAAAGATATTGATGCATTAACAAATTATTGTGACGGGTCTGAAGTATAGTTTCTGTCTATTTCAAATGACATATAAAAATATGTAATATAATTGTACCAGAAACATTCTAATTGATTTTGATAATATTTGATTATTGGTTTGTCTCTCTGCTTGGGGTTTTTTGTCGTGTTTTCCCTCTTGCACAAGGTAGAATACCAGAGAGCTATAATATGATTATTTCACGACAGAACTTTGTGTTCAAATCACTCTGTTCGTTCTAAATTGACATAATAAATGATATTTCTTTAATTACTTGATTTTCAATAAATGCACAAGGTATGACGTCACAGTCATGTCTTTTAGAAGGAATCTAAATCTTTTACTCAAATCAACCTTTCCCGAATTCCCCCACCATTGACAGCTACTTCGTATTACGAACATTTTGAGGGTTACATTCGTCGATATTTAAACACAACGTAGATAAACACAACGTAGGTCCATAAATAATAATTGATTATACTAGACGATCACAAATTATAGAATTACGTGCCATTATTTAAGATTAATTTATACATCATCAAGTCCGTACGGTTACAATACACAATTATCTGTTTAAAATATATTCTATCTATACAATGAAAATCGCATATTTGATAGCGACATGTCTTGACTGCCACGGAACACATCTGAAATCGTGACACCACACGCCCGTGGTCTACACCAAGTTTAAAATTTAAGTAATTTAATTAATTAGGAAACAATGTATTATATTCTAAAATTAATAATAAACAGAATACTTACTGTTGTATTTTAAATATTAAAATTATAAAATAACGAGTTACGCACACTAGATCGACGCAATTTTTTTAATATGTTGCTGTACTTTTTTTTTTTGCTTTATATATTACTGTAACAAATAATTAATTTAAATGAAAACTTTTTCACGTCATACAAAGTAATTCTATGTTAAGTAAAACATTTTTATGTAGATATGTTTCTATAGTCTATTCATTTAATACTGATGTGTGCGTCATTTGTTTTTTGTTACTTTTAGGGCCGAGATATCCACGTCCTAATAAAGTAGCTGATAGTTATTAGCAAAATAAATTATTTAATAGAAAGATATTTATTTTTTAGATATCCAGTTCAATTTATTCGTCTACTTGTTCTTAGGTACCTAATATATAAATAAGCCAAAATTGCAATACTGTTCATCTTTTAGAGAGAGAGACTGTTATGAAAATAATTAATTAGAAAGAAATACAAAACTTGTTTATGACGTTTAATAAATATATGCTTGTAATTATGTTTCTACCTCCTTGATTTTGTTATAATTGTCAAAATATCAGGAAAACGTGCAAGATCTGTAATTTTTACTATAAATGAAGTCAGATTATTAGTTGAAATAGCTATAGAATTTTAAAATGTAGTAGAAAATATTCAGATGCAGTGAATTAAAAGCAAAAAAGCGAATAATGGGAATAAATAGCGGTAAGATTGAATATGATTGTGTTAAATGTTATATTACCAGTAAGAACATTGTCTAATATTAATTATTTCCAAATTCTAAATTTTATAAAGTAAATAAAAATAAATATATCATCACACCATTATACCCATTACTGAACGTAGCTGTTGCAGATCTCAGTAAGTGATATATTTATGAACGTAAAGTGGAGTTTACCAGCCATTTAAACACGGTCCCCAAATTTGATAGTGGTGCAGGAAGCACAGGGGTAATTTTAATGTGGTGAAAATTTTTTGTTGGCTGTGGGAATCGAATCCAGGTTCTCAAATACACAGGCCGACTGAAGCACCTACCCACAGGCGGACTTTGGCCTAGGCTAAAGATGCAATAGCCTAGGGCCCAAAAATGTTAAGGGCCCGGATTCTAGCGTTTTGTTTAAATAATAGAAATATGTAATTTTATTCCCTTAAAATATAAATATATACAGGGTGGTGACCGCGACTCTCGAACATTGGTATTTAACATGTAAAATTATAATTGTATAATTTTCTGCTTCCCTAATTATTTTAAGCAAGACAGCTTCAAATAAAAGTTTTAGGACATAAAATTCTGCATCTAATCCAAAAAATGGGGTGGCTAGCTCAGTGGTATGAAGTCGGCCTGTGGATCCTGAGAACCCTGGTTCGATTCCCACAGGCGACAAATAATTTTCATAATTTCAAAAGCTACTCATGTGGCTTCTCCACCACTAATATCTTTGGGGGTCGTGATTTGTCGATTGGTAACCGCACTTCACGCGCAAAATATATCACTTACCGAGATCTGCTTCGGCAAAGTGCCACACCCAGTAATGGGTAGAAGGCGTGATGATATATTTATATTTATTTATTTTTATTTAATCCAATAAACAAAATTAATTTTGCATGCTTCGTAACGGCACAAATTAGATATGAAAATAACGAATTGAAACAAAATTAAATAAATGTTTGACGTTTAATCTGTCAACATAATTTCTTTATTTATTATATCACTTATTTTGACAGATAAATCGTCAAACATTTGTTAATTTTGTTTCAATTTCATGGATATCGATAATTTTGTTATTTTCAGATCTAATTTGTGCCGTTGCGAAGCATGTAAATTTAATTTTGTTTATTGGGTTCGATGCAGAATTTTATGTCCTAAAACTTCTATTTGAAGCTTTCTTGCTTAAAATAATTACATGTTAAATACCTATGTTCGAGAGTCACAGTCATATTTTTAAAGGGCCCATAATAAATATTTTGCCTAGGGCCCGAAATATTTTAAATCCGCTTCTGCACCTACCCCATTTCATGTATCTCTATAATTTCATCCAATATATCAAAATTCATCTAAAATATCAATGATAACCCTTGTAGCCTCGTATATAAATACATTATCTCCAGGCATACCTTTTTAATAAGAAATTAATACAGTATTAAAAAATATATTTTTATTTTACGTATAAATTGACACAACAATTGAATCTTTTGTTTTTTATTAGGAGGTTTGAGTAGCTAATAAAATATGTAGCTAATGAATATGTTTATTAGCTAAATAAATTTATGAGGAACTTTACTAGGAGGTAGATATCTCGGCCCTTAGTGGGATTTGAAACTTTCATATACGATGGCATCAAAAATGTAAGCATCACTAGTAATACTTTTCAAATACAAATATATGGTATACAGGTTGAGTCTGGGAAAATCCTCCCAGTGGCGTCTTTATGACGATAAACAAAACTTTACTTATATTTTTGTTGTCTTAATTTGTTGTAGAAAAAGAATAGTATGTTACTCTTTAAGTAATTGTTTTGTTTTTCTCACTCGTAACTAAAGACATGTTTATAAAACTTATTACATAATATATAAATATTTGCGAATGAGGTGACCCCATTATAAAAATAAATTGCTAAATTTTTGTTAAATAGTAGGTCATAATTAAAAAACAGATTATATGCAGTAAAGAAGTGGCAAAATAAGCAAGCAATTAGCATTAAAAATTCAAAATATGCTCGATATGTACAAAAAAAAACTGTAAATATGTACTTAAAAAAAATATATATACAAAAAAAATAAAGTGCTTTTGAAGGTCGTGTTTACTAAAATCTTTTTATAATTTCCTTTTTACTTTCTTATACGCAGTATAACAAAGTATTGTAATCGTGAAATACGGAAATACGTGTTTTGAGGTCCACTGAATCCGTTTTGATCATTTTCTCAATGAAGTCTGTGTGTGTGTGTGGATGGATGGATGTGTGTCCGAGTGTGCAATATCTCATGAACGAAATAAGATTTGTTAACGAAACTTGGTAAATATAAGTTTCATGAAAACACGAAGAGCTGAGTGGATATTGAATGATATTGAAAAACCAGAAGAGGAGGTTTACTGGACACACAAAACAATAAATTCCATTTATTTCAAAAATGGAATCAGTTACGAAAAAAAGTTTCAAATAAAAAATGTTAGCAAAAATATTTGAAACATAAAATGTTGTTTGTAATTTTCCTGTATATGCGTCTAATTTTGAGAAAAACTAATTTTTATATTTAATAATATATTCCAATAATCATAGTAGCAATAGAAACAAAAAACTTAAACATGTTTAACATTTATATGTAAAATAATAATTGTCAGACGCAAGGAGCAAGTCATAAGTGTTCAATTCAGCGTTTTTAATGCTATATCAATTTGATTGATCAAATAGTAAGTAATTTTATATTTCTATTTCTATTAATATAAGTTTATTTATATATAATTTTGCTAGGAAGTTGATTATTTGTAATGAGAATTAAAAAGAAAAAATATTAAATATGCTGTGTAGTGTTTTATTCAGAACAGTGCATGTGTAATATAACTACAATATCATATAATTATAATTAATTGAATAACAGAAAAAATGTTAATAATAATATGAATAACGTACCCAGTACTGTTATTTACACGACAGAACACCAAGCTCTGGTATGTGAAATGATTGCAGGATCTGTATAAAGCGGCACTGCGATTAAAAATATTTTACTTTAAGTGTTATACGTAATACATGAACCGCTTTGCCAATCAACACTAACTGTAATAGACCAATGGAATAAATACAATTTAACAATGACTTTCTGTCGAGAGTACAGTTGTACCACTGTATCCCCACTTCGTTTGCACGCTGCGATAAGTGCAACACATAATTGTAGCAAAATAAAATCTGCACAGGGCTACACTATTCGTAGTGGAGCGCAGTGATATTTGTGCAAATTTTATATAGTAAAAGCCTTGTTTCCACCTCTTAAGGTGGTACTATCATAAAAGCATTTATTCCTGATTTGAATTAAATCTAAGTAGGTATGCTATTTTTCATGTGTTTCTACACTAGTATGCAATTTTTTTCAAAAGTTTACCGTTGTTGAACTCAGTAATGTAAAGTTAAAGTCGATCAAAAATGCATTGGCGTTATACTAACTGTACCTCGCGAGGCAGCTTACTGCGTAATAAATTCATATATTGTATTTATTTTTTAACAAAAAATTAAAACACAGTACATCATATAAAGATAAAGATATGAGAATTAAAAAATCCATGCCTTACCGGATTAATTTCAACCTATATAGTGCTGGTGTCGGATATTCAGATATTCATCAAATTGAACAATTTAGCGAAAACCAGACAATAATTTTACAGTATAGCAGAATATTCCTCTGTAATAAAATGAGATGATTATTATATTTACAATACTTTTTGTTAATTCTTGCACTTTTAAAATAAAAACTATCCTTTTTCTGTTCCTATTTGCTTCATAAATTTTAATTAATTGTAACATAAGTGAATGTTATTAATAACAAAGTTTTATTATTAATAAAATAAAATTTGTATAGTACATATTTTTCGTTTAATTTTTTTGTTAACTGCTACAAATTACAATTCTTCCTAGTCGAATCGTTTCAAACACATTCGTAATTCCCAATCATGCCAGTTTTCTTGACACATCTTTTCTTTAATTTAGTAAGCAAATTCATTTCCTCGGACGTTCAATTTTCCATTTTAATCTTTTCAGTTGGCCAGTCTCTTTCTAAAATACAATAATAACATTATAATAATATATGAATGTATGTGCTTAGGTACAAAATATTAAAATTAAAATATTTTTGTGATAAATACTTATGTTTTAATTGTATAAACGCTTTTTACTGTTCATTCAAGGAGCATTCTGTCGTGAGTTTAACGAAGTGTCTGACATCTAAAAACCATAACCTGTCAAAATACTTTCATGTTGAATTGGAAACTACTGTCAAAAATATTAATGTAACGGGCATGCGTATTGCGTCTTTTACAACGTTATATTTTCTTGTTTACATGTTATTAGCTAAAACATCCTTAAAACAATGCTCGTGGTAAGTATAATTTTAAGAGTGTTTTAAGATGTCGTCATGGTTTTAACTAAAACACCCAAAAACAGTGTTTTAGTAACTTGCTCGTGGTACCAGCCAAAGTGTGCAGGCTTTATACTTTCCACATAGTCTTTCGTCGCTGTTCTGTAAGAGAGAGTTAGCTGCGGTAATGATATCTCTTGTTATGCTGCAATATACAGTCAATTCTATGCCGTATTTATCATATGTCATTAGGTTTTTGTTGGAAATACGATAAATATAGATAATAGAATAAAAATAGTTCTTTCTAATTGCAGTTATTCCTGGGTATGGGACCGACAAAATTTTATAACTGTAAAACGTGAAATCGATAATATAGTGGAAAAGGCCAAATCTATATCAAATGAAGAAGACTCAGATAGAATTATCAACTCTACTTGCAATGAAAATTATAAGCATAACATCAATGGTAGCAGTTATTTACATTTAAATCTGTCTTTCAAAACCGTAAAACTTATTTCTCAACTACGCACGGCAAGCACTAAATTTTTCAGTCTTTATGTTGACAATCAAATATTTAGATTCAACAACGAAGAGTTATGCAGTCTCTGCAATAACCACGAATCGGATAATCTAGACCACTTCTCCTCAATCAGGGAAACTTTTTCAAGCTACAACCAACCAAGCCTCCTAAATGTTGCCTCAAGTGAAGCTGCCTATAATACATACAACTTTGTAAAATCCATGTTAAAAATGAGGGCCTTTATGTTAAATATTTAATAAATTAAACATACTTTGTTACTCTTTTCCAATGTATTGTTACCAACATACTCTCTAATTTGTAATAAGTTTGTAATAACTTGTGTTACAAATAAATATTTATTATTATTATTATTATTATTATTATTAGAATAAAAATAGTAATAGTAGTATGTTTTAATAAGCCAAGGTAATGTACATATATATGGTTAATTCCAACAAAAAAATTTCTGACCTGAAGATGGTTACACCCGTAACTGAAACGTTGTCAACTTATCTTCAATAAAAGACTACAACTTAAGCCTAAGTCCTTTACTTTAATTCCAAAAATAGTAATAATTTCAACTGAGCAAAAAGTAAAAATTTCTTTTCCTTGATTTTATAAATATAATTGCAATTTATTCATGTTTTAATAATATAAAGATCAATTTTGAAAATTAAATTACTATATTTGAAATATTCTGGTTTGTTCACTATAATAATGTCTCAAATTTTTAATTTTTTTTTAGAATTGTATAAATTAATTAACTAGTGCTTAATTTTAATAGTAATTACTGTTCCTCATTCATAATTTTCTATAATTTTTTAAGTTTTTCAAATAGTTTTATACAATTATTTTCTCATTCAAGTGAACAAACCTTTACTAGAATAATGAATTAAGGTTATGTTTATGTTAGGAGCTGGAAATGGTTGAAATTTTTCCGACGTATACGGAAACCAAAAACCAAAAACAAAGACTAAAATAGGGACTATGTTAAGATGTAGAAACGTAGCTTAAGTTAAATTTATCAAGAATCAAAATACTTCAACCGAGAGTAGCAAATTGCACAGATGCAACGCCCATGGTTTATTGTGTAACACCACGATTAAGTGAATTTCTCTTCTTTTCCCTTTGGCAGTCTCTTTTAGTAACGACAGTAACAAATTATTTTAGAGCAGGTTGATCCAACTTCATATGACCCCATACCATAAAATCCGCTTTAAGTCATAACTATTATACTAATGTTTTAATTTTAATTTTTTCCATGACATAATAACACATTTGACATTTTCTAACATAATTTTAATTGTTATGAAAGTTGAAATAAAACATTCATTTAATTTTAATTACAGATAAATTTAGACACTAATGTTTATTTATCATAAGTAATATACTGTTAATTACTATATATGAACAATATTTAAAAATGAATGTGATGATAATACCAACTATTACAAAATAGTTCAAAGTGATTATGTAGTAACGTTGATTGCGTAATAACACTGAATATACTAATATACCGGGTGTGACAAGAAAACCTGGCAATACGTGTTTAAAATAAGAAATAATTTTTTCCTTGCGCAAAAATGGCCTGTTACTTTTAGACAAGAATGCTTCAAATACAAGTTATAGACAATTCAATTCTGCATCTAAGTCATTAATCACATTTTATTTTGCAAGTTTCGTAGCGGAAATAATAGGGATTTTATATTTTATAAGAATTGCTTCTTTGTAGTGATAGCTGTGGAATTGCAACAAAATATCAAATAATTGTACCTATAACGTTTTACCTGTCAGTAAAGTTTAGTTTTGAGTGGATTTATGATTTACTTAAATGACAATAATAGTATATTACATTATAAGTCAGGAGAGTGATATTTTATTTGACGAAGCCGTTGTTTGAAATACGAGGCCGCAGGCCGAGTATTTTAATCCTCTTAGGGCCCAGACATCCACTTTCTAATAAATTTATTTAGCTAATAATTATTTTTTTGCAGATATCCACTACCTTATAAATTTTATTTACCTAATAAATATATTTATTAGCTACATATTTTATTAACTACTCAAACCTCGTATTAAAATCCTAAATATTCAATAATTATCATGTCAAAATATGTATACAATAAAAATATATTATTTAATACTGTATCAATATCTTATTAAAAAGATATGTCTGAAAATAATATATTTCTATAGGGTTATCATAAATATTCTAGATACATTTTGATGAATTGGTGAAATTATAGAGAGAGACATTAAATGGGGTAGCTGGCCTGTGAATTTGAGAACCTTGATTCGATTCCCACAGCTAACAAAGAATTCTCCTCACATTAAAATTAAACCTGTGGCTCCCCCACCATAATCATCTTTGGGGGCCGTGTGTAGCAGGCTGATAACCCCACTTGACGTGAATATATATATTAGGGTCCTTAATTTTTTTAAATTTTTTTTTCTTCGCTCCAGGTGTATAAAACGAAAGGTTATAATAAAAAAAAAAAATCTGTCAAGTCTCGTTGGAAAATATTAACATTAACCCGTGCCCCAAGCCGGTTGAAGTTTAAATGGGAATTAACATGGGATTTACATACTTGCGGGTATTACAAGGTATAACTCGATTAGTTCTCAATATTTTGTCCCCAACTCGACTTATATAAGGTATTTGACATCGCTAAATCCGAATATGATAGCGAAAACATGATTAGGATACTTGACAACTGTCAAAACGGCTGTCATTGTGGAAAAAACCCTATTTTTTGCCGTTTTTTAGGTTTTTTCAACTTTTTAGGTTTTTTAAGTTTCTGTATACGAATATGGCGTTCAAAAAAAATTAGAATAAAGAAAAATTGTCCAAATATTGTGCCAAGAAGCAATTTCAATGTAAATTCGTAGTTTTGACAATTTTTTTATCCTATTTTTATGATATTGTCGAGTTTTAACCCATTAGGGCCCAAGCAAAACTAAGCCTTATTACAGCCAAACTAACTGCACAGTTCATAGCACAGGTGAGAAAAACCCGTGTTTTTTTGGTTGGTTGAAATAATTGTTCAAACAAAAATTGTTTAAATACTTGTTAAAAATCATCGGAACTTGTCGATTCGCGGCTACCATTCGACTCAGCGAACAAAATTACTATGATCTACTTCTCATATTCAGCAATTTCAAAAATCTATAAAATTTTTCACAGTTGTCATGTATCGTAATACTTTTTTGCCGTCAGATATCAATTGTTTAAACAATGATGGTTTAAACAATCAATTTCATCAAACAAACAAACGGATAATTTTTGTATGCTATGATCTGCGTTGTTAGTTTTATTTTTCCGCACTTTTCTGAGCAGGGGCCGAACCGACGTTTTGGCAACCGAATTGTTTATTAATCTAATTTTGTTATATATTATATCACTTATAGAGATCTGCTGCGGTAGAGTATGAAATGGAATCACAATGTTACATTTTGGAAATAAAATTGACAATTTTGATAAAAGGCATGGCATTTTTAGTTTTTTTAATAGATTTCGAATGTGCAAAGATACAGATATTTCCAACTTATTCGCTGAATTTTTATTTTTAATATAACGTTTATCACAAACATATTTCGGACGCAAGGTTTTTGAATCACGATGAATTGTACAAGAACGTGTATTAAATATTATCGTAATTTTTTCCCACTTTTCGCTTCTATACTTCTAATTCACTGCGTTTGTTTATTTTCTATTATATTTTTATATTCTATAGCTACTTCATCTAATAATCTGACTTCATTTATAAAAAAAATACAGATCTTGCACGTTTTCCTGACATTTTGACAGTTATAACAAAATTAAGGAAGTAGAAACAAAATTGCAATTATATATTTATTAAACGTCATAAAAAAGTGTTGTATTTCTTTCTAATTAATTATTTTCATAACATTATCTCTCTCTCTAAAAGACGAACAGTTTTGCAATTTTGGCTTATTTATTTATTAGGTACCTAATAACAAGAAGACGAATAAATTGAACTGGATATATAAAAAATAAATATCTTCCTAATAAATAATTTATTTTGCTAATAACTATTAGCTAGTTTATTAGGAAGTGGATATCTCGGCTCTAGCCAAGTAAAAACAGTCACCTGAAGTAATTATACAGTGCGACAAATAAGTTTCAAGACTAGTCGTGGGAAAAATGATATAAACAAAAATTTTAGATATTTGTACATTTTTTATTCAAAATATGCTCCTCCAGTTTCAATACATTTTTTACATCGATTTAACAGTGATTCAAATGCATGTTCTAGCTCACTTTGTGGAATCGCCTCCAGTTCACATGTTGTAGCTGTTTTGATGGTCGAAATGTCATTAAAAAAACGCCCCTTCAGCTTCAGTTTCAATTTGGGGAATAGAGAGAAGTCGCATGGGGCCAAGTCTGGCGAATACGGTGGATGATTTAACGTACAGACTTGATTTCGAGCCAAAAATTGACGAACAATTAGCGAGGTGTGACTCGGCGCATTGTCGTGCAACAGACTCCATGCCTCTGGATCGCGATATTCGGGTCGAATACGACGGATTCTGGCCATTAGACGCTTCAAAACTTGAATATAATATGCGCCAGTAATCGTTTGTCCAGGTGGAACGAATTCTTTATGGATAATTCCTTTGCTATCGAAGAAGGCAATGAGCATTGTTTTGATTTTTTATGGAACTTTCCGTGTTTTTTTGGCTTGTGGTGAATTAAACGACTTCCATTCTGCACTTTGACGTTTCGTTTTTGGGTCGTACTGAAAGCACCATGTTTCGTTACCTGTTACAATTGAGTTCAGGAAGTTGGGATGATTTCTGGCGGCAGCAACGACTTCTTCTACATGAATGACGCGCGCTGCTTTTTGGGCATCCGTCAAAGTGTGTGGAACAAATTTGGCACAAACCTTTGTTTTACCCAAATCTTCATGAAGAATGGTTCGAATTGTTTCTCTGCTGATGTTTAAAGCCTCTTCCATCATTATCAGTGAAGCATTGCGATCATTTTCAACAAATTCCCGTACTTTTTCGATCATTTCTGGTGTCCTCGCTGAAATTGGTCTTCCTACGCGACTATCGTCCTCTAATGTCTCCCTGCCTTCCGAAAAACGTTTATACCACAGAAAAACATTAGCTCTACTTAAACAATCATCACCGTACACTTGCTGCATCAAGCAGAATGTTTCTGACGCACTTTTACCAAGTTTAACATGAAATTTAATAACTGCTCTTTGTTCCATGTTTGAATGTCAACATCGACAAAAGACTTGTTTTGCTAGAACTGTCATAACTTCTATATTTATCAACCGATTGAAGCGAAAATGACATTACCGGCAAGAGCAATGTCACAAATATTAAACGCCGGTGTATATTCATAGATAGCGCTGCTAATTATTTAAATACGGCTTGTGTCTTGAAACTTATTTGTCGCACGTGTATACACTATTTTTTCTGAAACCGTTTAATTTAAGCAATAATTAATCATAAATGATTCAAAATGTTTAAATTTTTTGATATGAATTGCATTAACAAATAGACAGGTAAAATCTTATAGAGTAGGTGGCACAGTGTTATCGTGTCGGCTTGTGGATCCTGAGAACCCTTGTTCGATTCCTACTGTCGATAAACATTTTCACAACATTAACTACTCCTGTGGCTCTCCCTCCATTAACATCTTTGGGGGCCGTAATTTGACGGCTGGTAATTTCACGCGTAAAAATATATCACTTACCGAGATCTGTTTCGGCAAAGTGTCACACCCAGTAATGGGTAGAAAGCGTGATGATATATTTATTTTTAAAATATTTACCAGATCCTGAGAACCTTGGTTCGATTCCAAACATTTTCACCACATTAATACTACTCCTGTAGCTTTCCCGCCACTAACATCTTTGGGAGCCGTAATTTGACGGCTGGTAACCGCATTTCACGTGTATAAATATATCACTTACCGAGACCTGTTTCGGCAGAGTGTCACACCCAGTAATGGGTAGAAGGCGTGATGATATATTTATTTTTAAAATATTTACCAGATCCTGAGAACCTGGGTTCGATTCCTATTGTCGACAAACATTTTCACCACATTAATACTACTCCTGTAGCTTTCCCGCCACTATCATCTTTGAGAGCCGTAATTTGACGGCTGGTAACCGCATTTCACGTGTATAAATATATCACTTACCGAGATCTGTTTCGGCAGAGTATCACTTCCAATAATGGGTAGAAGACGTGATGATATATTTATTTTTAAAATATCTACCAGATCCTGAGAACCTTGGTTCGATTCCTACTGTCGATAAACATTTTCACAACATTAACTACTCCTGTAGCTTTCCCGCCACTAACATCTTTGGGAGCCGTAATTTGACGGCTGGTAACCGCATTTCACGCGTAAAAATATATCACTTACCGAGATCTGTTTCGGCAGAGTGTCACACCCAGTAATGGGTAGAAGGCGTGATGATATATTTATTTTTAAAATATTTACCAGATCCTGAGAACCTGGGTTCGATTCCTATTGTCGACAAACATTTTCACCACATTAATACTACTCCTGTAGCTTTCCCGCCACTAACATCTTTGGGAGCCGTAATTTGACGGCTGGTAACCGCATTTCACGCGTATAAATATATCACTTATCGAGATCTGTTTCGGCAGAGTGTCACACCCATTAATGGGTAGAACGCGTGATGATATATTTATTTTTAAAATATTTACCAGATCCTGAGAACCTGGGTTCGATTCCTATTGTCGACAAACATTTTCACCACATTAATAGTACTACTTCTGTAGCTTTCCCGCCACTAACATCTTTGGGAGCCGTAATTTGACGGCTGGTAACCGCATTTCACGCGTATAAATATATCACTTACCGAGATCTGTTTCGGCAGAGTGTCACACCCATTAATGGGTGGAAGGCGTGATGATATATTTATTTTTAAAATCTTTACCAGATTGTTTTGTACTTTACCAGACTGTTATTTTCGTTGTAACCTTAGATACGTACTTTACTTGACTGTTTTGGTAAAAATCTTCTTTCCATACTATAATTGTCATCATAGTATTATTGAAATGGTTACCAATTCTCTTGAAGAACTAAAATTTTCATGCTCAGTTTTTCAATCAAATGTCATGTTAATTATCTGCCTGTAAAATATAGAAGAAGCATATAATTTATGTTGGTGTTAGGTAACATTTACTTAACAATCAATTGAAAAATCGTGCATAAGACAGTTGAAATGTCATATATTTGTTTGTTATTTTGTTTCAATTCCACGGCTGTCACTATAAAAAAGCAATTCTTGTAAAACTTTAAAGCCGATTGTTTCAGTTATAAAACGTGCAAAATATGTAGAATGTGTGTTGAAATATTACTAAGAGTATACAATAATTAGACAAAATTCACAACATTTACAATACATAAAAAATATTGATTACTTGTCAAAAAAATTAAAATTTCAACTTTTTGTGGTATGAGAAGCGCTACCAACACAACTAATAAAAAACATCAAATATTTTTGACAATTCTCAGTTTTTTTCAATCTTAGCAGAATTATAAAATTACCTCAATAGAAAAAATCTGGTGTGGGCACCACATGACTTTCTTCTACACAGCATATTTAATATTTAGAATATATGAATGTTATATAAAATTATTAAACATGTAATTTAGTTTTTCAGTAATTCAGCATTTATCTATTTGAAACATGTAAAATATCAAATTTGTTTACTTATAATTTTTTAGTAATTTTGACTATTTTATGTCTAACTTTACTGATGAGGCATATACAGAATGTACGTTTTTCGAGCCTAACCATTGGTATCTCAAGAACCTTGAGATACGAAGTCGATTAAATTGAGCAAAGTTGCCAAATTAGTTGACCATTTTAATGATGTATTTATGTTTTCGAAAAAAGACATAGATAACTAGATAAGGCGAAAATTAAAATTTTAGTCGATTTAAAATTACTTACTATTTGACCAATGAAATTGATATAGCATAAAAAACGCTGAATTAAACACTTATTATATGCTCCTGGCGTTTGACAATTATTATTTGACATATAAATTTTAAACATTTTTATATTGTTTTATTTCTATTGTTACTATGATTATTGTAATATATTATTAAATATATAAATTATTTTTTCTCAAAATTAGACGCATACACAGGAAAATTGCAAATGTTCCAAATATTTTTGCTAA
This sequence comes from Pterostichus madidus, assembly GCA_911728475.2. Classification (NCBI taxonomy): domain Eukaryota; kingdom Metazoa; phylum Arthropoda; class Insecta; order Coleoptera; family Carabidae; genus Pterostichus; species Pterostichus madidus. The sequence continues at coordinate 13,805,671 of OU452315.1, forward strand.
CATCTTTAATTTGAAACTTTTGTCGTAACTGATTCCATTTTTGAAATAAATGGAATTGATTGTTTTGTGTATCGAGTAAACTTCCTCTTCCGGTTTTTCAATTTCATTCAAAATCAACTCAGCTCTTCGTATTTTCATAAAAAAAAAATAAAAAAAAATATATATCATCACGCCTTCTACCCATTACTGGGTGTGGCACTCTGCTAAAGCAGATCTCGGTAAGTGATATATTTTGCGCGTGAAGTGCGGTTACCAGTCGTCAAATCACGGCCCCCAAACATGTTAGTGGTGGAGGAGCCACAGGGATAGCTTTTTCAAATTATTAAAATTCGTCGCCTGTGGGAATCGAACCAGGGACCTCAGGATCCACAGGCCGACTTCATACCACTGTGCTAGCCATCCCATGAAACTTATAATTACCAAGTTTCGTTAACAAATCTTATCTCGTTCATGAGATTTTGCACACTAGGACACACATCCATATCTATCCACACACACACAGACATCATTGAGTAAATGATCAAAACGGATTCAGTGGACCACAAAACACGTATTTCCGCGAAAATCTCGTCAACGATTTTTTTCACGATTTCAATACTTCTTTATACTATGTATAAGAAAGTAAAAAACGCAGAATGGATGACATTAGTTCGTCATCTTATACAGAGTTTGACGAAGATTTAAACAATATGTACAACTTCATGTTCTCTCATTTTTTCTATAACCTACTTATTTTTCTATGGAATGTAATTAATTGTAATAATTTTTCATGTTTACTTTCGCTAACCGATTATTTTATATTTTGTATTAAATAATCGTCGTGTAATTGGGATCACAGTATCCTCTTGGAACGATTAAAATATAAATAAATAAATAATTTGTCCATTTTTTCACTATCACGCCTCACGGAAATTTATGCGAAAACAGAAAATATGAGAACGTGCTGTTATGCAATATCATGTGATTTGACATGAATGCAACAAACAACAATTGTGTGTTTTGTAGAAATATAAATAAATGGGAGTTATGGGTGTCAACAATTTGACAGTTCACGTGAAAACATGTGAGTTTACGTGACGTGATACGAGTAGTGGTGTGTTCGTCCCTTAGGCAGATTTATAAAGCGAATTAGTGCGAATATACTTCAATCCTGTATGAAAACTATTCAATATCCATGTGATTCAAGATTTTGTACTTAAAACGTTTACATTGGTATTGGATTGACATTTTTAAACCATAACCTAAAATTTAATGTCAGATTAAAATATTTATTACTTTATAAAATTTATTTAGTTTATAAATGAAACTAAAATATGCATATATTAAATAAAAACTAAATATAAATTTATCTTAACGTACGAAAATTATTACCTACCTTATTGAAATATGTAATTTTGTAAAATAAAACTAAAAGGAACATACATTTTTATATGTATTATTATTATATATAAATAAATAATATATGAAAATACAAAATACAATGCATATTACCTCTTGTACTACAGTTAAATTAATTAAAGATCTTTCATTCTCTAACTTCAGCGCAAAATAATCATGAAGATAACAAACGCATTTCTACATTTGATTACACAAAAATTTTCTAGTCATTTCTTATTTCTCAGTCTGTATTTATGTATCAAAAATGTCACAAACTTAAAAATGGCAGGCGAAACAATAACAAAATCAATACCATAGGTCCCTATTTTTATTTTATAAACAAATGTGAACAAAGTAAATATAAATTTTGATATTAGTAGGAGCTGTCATACGTTTTTATTAAAATAATAAATGTGTTAGAACGTGAAAAAAGATGAAACGTGTATCTTTACGTATTAAGACATACGTTAATGCCATTCGCATATGTACGAATAATATTAATAAAAAAGATAGCTATATTTCAGCGTATCTATGATAACCTCGTCCACATATGACGTAATCGTTTTCGTACAGGGAATGAAGTTTAGTGTCTGTTATTTAATTTTTTTCTGAAGTATTGAAACAACAGTTTACCATTTTTTATTCACCACATTAAAACTACCCCTGTGGCTCTCCCACCACTAACATCTTTGGGGTTCGTGATTTGACAGCTGATAATCGCGCTTCACCCGCAAAATATACCACTTACCGAAATCTGCTACGATAGAGTGATTAAGTAGAAGGTGTGATGATATATTTATTTATATTTATTTACCTTTTTTTTCTCGCTCTCTTTCCATTTATAGAATAAGTTTATTTTAACCTGGGTTAAAAATAGTATTAATTAGCATCAAATTTTATTCGTTTCATTAAACTGTTTTAATTTGAAACGGAGTTATAAAGTAAATTTGATTTTATTAAAAAAATATTGTGGACACAATTCATGTACGAGGTATGGCTATTAAATAACGAGACTGATGCTGCTACAGACGAAGTACGCATGCGCCAAACACCAGCAACCGTCAGCTTTTCAGCGTGAAACTTTCTCTTTCGTATGCAGTAGCTCTCGCTTCTGTAAACCAATCCGTATAGCCGTAGCACTCGTTCTAATTAGAGTTGCATTTTGTTTCGCCGAAAAAATGTTAAGTGCAACATTAGAGCAACGAATTGTTGCGAAATTTCACATGAAACTTGGCAAAACTGCTACTGAAACTTATAATTTATTGAAAAAAGTACCCGAATTGTGGAAGGACAAGTCATGGTTTCTCCATCAAAACATTGCGCTGGTTCATTCCGCAATGTCTGTCAAGAGATTTCTGGTCAAGTACAGCATCCCAGTGTAGGACCATCCGCCTTATTCGCCAGATCTTGCACCGTGCGACTTCTATTTGTTTCCTAAGGTGAAATTTACCTTAATAGCAACAAGATTTGAGCTTTGAAAGAGAAATCGACACGCGTTCTGAAGGAGCTGACAGAAGAAGACATCCAGCACTGTTTCGAACAATGGAAGATTCGCATGGAGCATTGTAGGGATAGAGGAGGAGTGTATATTGAAAGTGATAATAATTAAATAGGTATGGAATCAAAATAAAATGTTAAAACAGCATCAGTCTCGTTATTTAATAGCCACACCTCGTATAATGGCTATTAATACACACGAATTACGACACTCGCCTATGGCTCTTATCTTATATTTTCAAATGTACTCCCATATTCTGTAACTCGATCATTATTTGTTATTGATCGATAAGTTGATGACAACTCTTTTTTTTATGAATAATCTGCAGATTACTACAATTTCGGCATTCTGTGACTTTCATTCTGTTACTTCCGTTTTACTTTTATTAATTTTGCTCCCGTACAATATTGCCAGTATAAACACTTTAATTTTAACCGCACTTTTTACAGAACTGTCTGTGATCTGTTATTATTATATTTTTATAATAATAGCGACATATTTTAGTAAACAAAATGCGTGAATATAACATAAAAATATCAGGATACATTATTCTGGTCTCAGAATACCGAAATTGTAATCATCTGTTAAATAATTATGAAAAATAAAAATTATCATTAACTTATCGAACATTAACAGAATTACAGAATATAGAGGATAATTATCTCGCATGATCGTTATCTTATTATAATGTTTTTTTTAAGGTACAAAATTAAATGTAGAACATATTTTATTTTTTATATGTTATTGACAACAAAATCGGTTCAAATATAGAATAATTTAAAATATTACCACTTCTACAATTTCTACTACGTCAAAAGATAATATTGGAATTAAAAATAATCATATGGGATGGCTAGCACAGTGGTATGAAGTCGGCCTGTGGATCCTGAGGTCCCTGGTTCGATTCCCACAGGCGACAAATTTTCATAATTTGAAAAAAGCTATCCCTGTGGCTCCTCCACCACTAACATGTTTGGGGGCCGTGATTTGACGACTGGTAACCGCACTTCACGCGCAAAAAATATATCACTTACCGAGATCTGCTGTAGCAGAGTGCCACACCCAGTAATGGGTAGAAGGCGTGATGATATATTTATTTATTTTATATTTTAAAAATAATCATATTTTACCTTTTATATAAAATTTAAACAACAGAATTGAAATGATAATTCTATAATTAATAGGACATTCAACTAAACAGATAATACAAAAGTAATTAACATTCCATAAAATTAATTGAGACTCCCGAAAGTCTCAGTGAGAGTTTCGACAATAATCTTTGTATAACTAAAGTAATTACAATTACTAACCTTAAATCCATATCCCAGTAAAAAGAGCTTGGCAAATGATAGCAAGATCAATTGTGAACCATGCTTCTATCGAGATTACAACCACTTAAAACTTGAACACTTCACAAACTGATATAAAATGTCAATTTCACAATAACATAGTATAATCTTCCGGATATTACTATTATTATTTATTTATTTTTAGAAGTTTACAGAGAAATAATTCAAGTCGTTAGTTATAAAAATAAAAGTCACTTGTTAGCTTAGCATTGTTTATTTCTCACTGTCAAATGTTTCTACCATATTTTAAAGAAACTTATTCAAATATAAAAATACGAATAACTAATATGCCCCACTTTCTTTAAAAGTATTTTTCAATCATTTGAAATGTTTGATAGTGAAAACTATACAATGTTAAATTTTCAAGTTAATCTATACAGTTTATGAATTTTTATGTTAGTGAAATTGTATACACAGAGCTCCAACTATCTACTAATACTACACTACACTTGTCACTAGACGATACTAAAGTTGCAACACAGTAAAAAATTGCACGATTCTAGCTTAGGTAATCACTTTTGTAATAATACTTAATTACAATATCAAGTACATATTTCATATTCTAGATAGATTGTTATTATCAAAATGTTTTTTTGTTTTAAGAACGTGAAATGAGTGATATTTTTTGTTTTTTTTGTTGCAAATTTAAATATGATTCCAACGCACTAAAAAATAAAAATAATTTTAGAATATTTTGTTTAGATAAAGAGAGGCCACCTAATTATTTTTGTATTAAGTGCGCGAAATGAATATTTTTTTGTTGCGCGTAAGAAAGTCATTCAATAAATAAAATAAATATAAATATATCATCACGCCTTCTACCCATTACTGGGTGTGGCACTCTGCCGAAGCAGATTTCGGTAAATGATATATTCTTGCGCATAAAGGGCTGTCACCAGCCGTCAAATCACGGTCCCCAACGATGTTAGTGGAGGGAGAGCCACAGGAGTAGTATTAATGTGGTGAAAATGTTTGTCGACAGTGGGAATTGAACCAGGGTTCTCTGGATCAACAGGCCGACACGATAACATTGTGTCACCTACTCGATAAAGTCATTTAAACGCGCCAAAAACACGAATTTCGCCCACGAAATAGAAACAACATTTTTATACAACTGTTAATAATGTTAATGGGATGGCTAGCACAGTGGTATGAAGTCGGCCTGTGGATCCTGAGGTCCCTGGTTCGATTCCCACAGGCGACAAATTTTCATAATTTGAAAAAGCTATCCCTGTGGCTCCTCCACCACTAACATGTTTGGGGGCCGTGATTTGACGACTGGTAACCGCACTTCACGCGCAAAATATATCACTTACCGAGATCTGCTTCAGCAGAGTGCCACACCCAGTAATGGGTAGAAGGCGTGATGATATATTTATTTATTTATTTATATTAATAAAATAATTATTTAAAAAAATATTATCAAACATGTTTCAAGAAGCGCCGCCAACAGCTTACTTAATTAATTATATACAATAATTACTGATTTCTTTAAATAAATTGAAGGGAAAAATCTGAAATAATGTGAATTAGGTACTAACTATTTTTGTAACTAAAGGAACCTAAACATGTTTGATAAATCATTTATATCAATGGGTGTAGGTGGCACAGTGGTATCGAGTCGGCTTGTGGATGCTGAGAACCCTGGTTCGATTCCTATAGCCGACAAACATTTTCACTACATTAAAATTACTCCTGTGGCTCCCCCTCCACCATCATTTATGGGGCCGTGATTTCACGGCAGGTAACCGCACTTTTCGGGTATAAATATATCACTTATCGAGATCTGCTAGGTAGAGTGCCACACCATATAATGGGTAAAAGGCGTGATAGTATATTTATTTATTTTATTTTATGACTTATATTTTAAGTGATATGATTAATATATGCAGATAATATTTTGACATGTACGTATTATGAGCCAGGGCCTGGACAGCTGCATTAGTTACCCTGTTACGCGATTTTTAATGCCATCTCTTGCTGCCCCAAATGAACTAAATCAATTTAAAATTAATAACAGGAATCATAGTAGGTAATATTTAAATGGTTGATTGTGAAACAAATTATATATTTAAATGTTTGACAAACGATGTTTTATATTTTGACAAGTAAAATTTGTAAATAATAATCACATCTGTCGTCATTATTGCAATCTATATTTAATGGTGAGTAGATATCTTTTATAATGTTAATTTAATTTTATACTATTTTATAATTTTAGGCGTGTCTGTAGACAAAAAAAAATTGTAAAAATGTGTTTTTCCATGTTTTATCACGGAATAATTTATTACGGAATACATTCCTGGAAAACATTAATAGAAATGATTTAATTGATGTACCCTATAGTAGTACTCTTAAGCACAATGTCGTATGTAGTCTTCATTTTCAAAATTGACAGTATCGATATACATCATCCAAAAATTAAATATTGGGGCTGTTCCACATATTGGCCAATATAAGTAATTAATACAATATTGTGAAATTTGAAACTTTTATAATTATGAAAATTCTTTTATAGTAAATATAAATTCATTTTCAACAATTCGGGATGAAAATATCACATCTCTATCAATAAGAACAGTAACAGCAACATATAAGAATACGGATACTGAAGAATGTAGCGAAATGATAAATGAGAGTGTGCATAAGAAGGCGAAAATATATATTATTATATTATTACTGTATATTACTGTTTGTTATTAGTATTGCATACTAGTACTATATGATTCAATAAATCTAGCTTTTTACTAATTGTTTGTTTTTGTTGTTTTATAATATATTTTGATTTTAATAATTTTGAAATATTTTAGTCATTACGATCATGAGAATGATAAATATGTATCCTATATTATCGGTATTTTTAATAATAATTACATGGGGCAACAAGAGATGTCACCAGTAACTGCGTAACAATCTTTTGTTATAGCTGTCCCTTCTTCTATGGTTACTTGTTCGGTGATTATGAGTGTATTCCTATTTCAGTAAAAATGAACTTAAATTTATAAAAATATTATTTGTCAATTTATCATATTACGAGTTATATTTTGCATGCGAATTTAACTATACTGAACATGTTATAAGGATGGACTGATGGTATCCATTCTGATAAAACTTAATAAAAAAAACCAAAAAAAAAACTAGTGAAATATTTAAATGACAAAAAAAATCTGGTGTTAGCTATTTTTATGAAAAACGTTAATAATTTTATAATAATTTTCTGAAAAAATATACGAAACTATTATTTATGGAGCTGATGGAAAAGCAATATGCAGTATGTGTTTCTTGTAATACACAGTATGTCCCAAAAATAACGAAATTCTTTAGATATAGAATAAAACATGCATTGTAGTATGTTTGAAACTTAATATTTATTCAAAATAGGTTCCATTTGAATCAATACAGGCAATCGTAGCTCAGTGGATAAAAGCGAGGTAAAACTTGCGTTTTTTAATTAGCAAGCAAGAGGTCGTGCGTTCAAATCGCACTGACTTCTACTTATATCCAAAAAATGCGATTGTGTCTGAGTGGTTCGGATTCCATTATAAGCTGTAGGCCCCCTGTACTGTTATTGGGATTTACTTCCTGTTGTGCAGAGTAACAAATAAATAAATAAATAAATACACTTTTTAGAACGATCAACTAGAGCATGCATAGATTTTTTTATGCCATCTAAAGGAACGTTCTTTAACACCTGTGTCACGGCTACTTGAATGGCTGGAATATCATCATAAAACGCTCCTTTCATGGCAATTTTCAGTTTTGGGAAAAGATAATAGTCACATGGTGATAAATCAGGCGAATACGGAGAATGGTCGATGACACAAATATGTTTTTTCTTAAAAAATTCGTTGACTTTTTTAGCGACTTTTTGGTCTTCATTTAATTCATGTGGAAAAAAATGTGAACAAACCATTCTTTTACCCAAATCTTCAGTTAGAATTCTCCAAATAGTATTTTTACTCGTATTTAATTCTTCACCCAACATTCTAACAGTAAAATTCGACATCGACAGCAATGATTTCACGCATGTTTTCGACTAATTCAGCACGATTTCCGGCTTTTGGACGTCCAGATCTTTCATCATCATTTAAATCTTCACGACCATTTTTAAATTTTGCAAACCACTTACAAACTTGTGAACCAGATAAACAATCATCACCATAAACTTTTTTCATCAATTCGTATGTCAGCAAATTTTTTCCCAAGTTTAACACAAAATTTTATATTTTTACAACATAAACACAAAAACTACTGTCATTAAAATGCGCGTAAATTTTTAAACTGTCATCTACGCTACGTGTTCTATGATTTATTAAAAGTTTCGTTATTTTTGGGACATACTGTGTATAGTAGTCAAGTCACAGAGGATAATATTATGACAGATAATTGTGACTCCGAAATAAATTCTTTTGATAATGCTGATAACAAAATTATAAAAAAATGGACAGAGTCTGACGTTATTTGCTTTTTGACTACATATAAAAAATATAAAGATGACTTAAAACATCCAATTAAAAGCGCAATTTAACACACAAACAAAACTAAGCAGATGTCGCTTCGAACATGCATTCAGATTTTAAATTTACCGCTAATGTTTATAACTGACACTTGAGATACATCACTTATTTATTATTTAAGTAACACGAGTTAGTTCTAGGTCAGTTTAGGGTTGAAACCAAAGTTCCCAAACAAATACGGCCTATGTTGTAGTAAATAATTTGGGGAAATTTCGTTATTACGCACAAGGTTGTCAGTCTGTTTTCGCTTTGTTGGTTCCAACATGAAAAGTAAAAAATCTGGTGTGGCACCACACGACTTTCTTATACACAGCATATTTAATATTTAGAATATATAAATGTTATATAATATTATAAAACATGTAATTTAGTTGATTATTTGATGAATGTAATTAGTGAATATTTTATGAGTGATTTTAGGGTCCGTGCTACCCCATTTGTTGGGATATAGCGTGAAGTTATGTATGTATGTATGTAATTTAGTTTTTCAGTAATTCAACATTTTTCTGTTTGAAACATAAAATATCAAATTTGTTTACGTATAATTTTTTAGTAATGTTGACTTTATGTCTAACTTTACTGATGAGGCATATACGGGATGTCCGTTTTGATATATCATAGCATCAAAAACGCTGAATTGAACACTTATGACTTACTTCTTGCGTTTGACAATTATTATTTGACATATAAATGTCAAACATGTTTATGTTTTTTGTTTCTATTGCTACTATGATTATTGCAATATATTATTATTAAATATATAAATTAGTTTTTCTCAAAATTAGACGCATATACTGGAAAAATAATTTTATGTTCCAAATATTTTTGCTAACATCTTTTATTTGAAACTTTTATTCGTAACTGATTCCATTTTTGAAATAAATGAAATTTATTGTTTTGTGTGTCCAGTAAACTTCCTCTTCCGGTTTTTCAATTTCAACTCAGCCCTTTGTATTTTCATGAAACTTAAAAGTACCAAGTTTCTTATCTCGTTCATGAGATATTGTACACTCGGACACACATCCATCCATCCATCCATCGATCCACACACATACACATAGAAATCATTGAGAAAATGATCAAAACGAATTCAGTGGACCTCAAAACATGTATTTGCGCGAAAATCTTGTCAATGATTTTTTTCACGATTCCAATACTTCCTCATACTGTGTATAAGAAAGTAAAAAATGGCATTGAAATACATTTTTTATATAATAATATTGAATATTTCCCCCTATTCTGCAACTGAAACAGGCCGACTTCATACCACTGTGCTAGCCATTAAGAAAATAAATATAAAATAAATACATCATCACGACTTTTACCCATTACTGGGTGTGACACTCTGCCGAAGCAGATCTCGGTAAGTGATATATTTATGTACGTGAAGTGCGGTTACCAGCCGTCAAATAATAGCCCCCAAAGATGTTAGTGATGGGGAAACCACAGGGGTAATTTTAATTTGGTGAACATTATTTGTCGGCTGTGGGAATCGAACCGGAGTCCTCAGAATCTACAGTCCAACTCGAAATCACTGAGCTATTACTTCATTAAATAAATAATTGTAATTGAGACAAACTAAGGTGGAGAACTATTTTACCATTGGATGGCATATTTAAATTATGCAGTAATAAAGGAATTTTTCTAGATAATATTTTCAACCCTACATTGACTTGACGATGAAGAAAAATATTCGAAATCATATAGTAATTCATAATTCGTAGAAATCGAATAGTAAACTTATGAAGTGAACAAGTTGTTTTTTACAATTAAAACTAAATATAAAAAATTCCGCCCCAAAATATGTGCCGCCCGATGCGGACCGCACCCATCGCCCCCTTCCCCCTTGGTACGCCACTGACTCTTTGAACGAAACAGTTAAGGCTGCGTTTAAGTATAGATGGTTGCATAGTAAGAATCGTGAATTTTTGTTCAACTTGTATTCAATTACAAGAAAACATATGATTGTGAAATAAACTGTAATGAAGAGATTATTTTTTGTTACATGTCGCTTGTATGTTTGTTATTAACAAATTTTCTTAGTTAATTATATATTTTTTCTAAATTTTAAATACTATGTTAAATTACAATTATATTATACTGAGGGCATAGATACCATATTATAATACATAAATTTCATTATTTCAACAAGTATATCTCAGTACAAAGTCATAACAAATAGAACGAAATTGTATATGCTGAGTAGATTTTAGGTTGCTTGGTGCCATGAAAAAAGTGTACGCTATTTTTAACAGATGTCAGCACTCCCGAATTTAAAACCATGTCGATAATGCAGTTGAATGTAGATTACGGGAGTGTAGAAATTTGTGAACTTACGAAGGAGTGAGCTAGCGCAAAGTATACAGTATTGCAGAATCCATTATTAGCAGTGACGGAACAATACATTTACTATCAAGATAGTAAATATATGGACAGAACCTCGAAACATTTTGTAAATTTGATTTCCATGGAGTAAATATGTGTTTTTGTGTGTTTGTAAAGTCACGGCTCCCAAAGATGTTAGTGGTGGAGGAGCCACGGGGGTAATTTTAAATTATTATACCAGAATCAATTTATCTGTGCAAATAAAAAAGCATAAAGACTGATAGGTAACTATGAAAAGCCAAATAAACAAAAATAAATACGCAAAAATTTTGACGTTTCAAAATAACATTTCTCTATTACTACAATTAAATCATAAAATTGTTAACGTAATTTAATTTAATTTGGGATTCATATGAAACGAAATTATAAAAAATCTTATTTGTAATATATTAGTCGTCGATAAAGTACAGTATACAACTCGGTATTATGGCTATTATTTCGTTAATTTCAACCCCCGTTCGTGTTGTAAGCTTCATCGTTGGAAATAATAGTATCCATTATAGCGTCGTTGTATAATATACTATTATATGTTACAAATAGATGCAATTAGAAGAGAATTCTGGCTAAATTTGTAGTTTCCGTCATTTCATTATTTAGGAGTAGTGGTGGTGATGAACACACAGTTGCATTCAAATTCTTTTCATCGCTAACATTACAAATAATATATGAAATTATAATTACTAAAAGTTAATTATAAAAACTAGAATCTTACATGCACACTGTAGTCATTTAATTTGTAATTTTAAATCGTGACTGTTGGCTCATAGCCTTTTTATTTCGTTTGTGTATTTTACTTGAACGACCTTTTTGTTTATTTCCCATGATCACAGCCTAAATATTCATTCTTTTGATTAATGACACCACAGATACTTCGAATAACAAAAAGAATATTACGTTATTCGCTAATTATTGTGAAATTATTTTTAATTTTTATTTGTTTATCTGTAGCGAGACAAACACTAAATAGCTGCGATTCGCAATTCTGCATATATTGACGAAACTGTATTTCAAGAAACAGAATTCGTGATACTCGTTGCGCTCCGACAAAGTGTTACAAAGTAACTTTATCCAAAACACAAACCAATATTTCAAATTGGTAGCACCTCAACGACATCTATTAGATAAACATAATTATAAAAGGTAATAGTTGCATATTCGTCCGAAGACACGCGGCGGCACTCCGATTCGAACACACCCTTAAGTGCCACTGAATCGAACTTGGAACGTCACAACCTCAACAACCTGGACAGCTGCATTAGTTACCTTGTTATGCGATTTTGAATGCCATCTCTTGCCGCCCCAAATGAACTAAATCAATTTAAAAATTAAAAACGGGAATCATAGTAGGTATTATTTAAATGATTGACATTTGTTAAACAGATTACATATTTAAATGTTTGACATACGGTGTTTTATATTTTGACAATTAAAATTTGTAATTATCAAACATATCTGTCGTTAGTATTGCAATTTATATATAATGGTGTATTTTTTATAATTTTATATTTGATTTTAAACCATTGTATAATTTTAGGAGTGTGTGGTACCACATTGTAGAAGAAAAAAAATTGTAAGAATGTTTTTCCATATTTTACCATGGAATACTTTATTACGGAAAACATTGCTGGAAAAATTAACAGAAAACATTGGGTCTGTTCCACAAATTGAAGTAATTAATACAATATTGTGAAATTTGAAACATTTATAATTATGAAAATTCTTTTATCCTAAATATAAATTCATTTTCAACAATTCGGGATGAAAATATCACATCTCTATCAATAACTACAGTAACAGCAACATACAAGAATACGGATACTGAAGAAAGTAGCGAAATGATAAATGATAATGTGCATAAGAAGACGAAAATATACATTATTCATATTTATTTGTATTGCATACTAGTACGTGTTTAATAATATTTTAAATATTATTCAATAAAACTAGTTTTTTGCTAATTGTTTGTTTTTGCTGTTCTGTAACATATTTTTATTTATATTATTTTGAAATATTTTAATTATTACGATCACGAGAATGATAAATATGTACCCCTCAGACAAAACATTACTAGACGGAGAACAACGGCGTTTGTTGTGAAGTAGAAAGGGTTAGAATAACTGGGTAGTGAGACGGGTGCGCGGCAAAGAGCTAGTACAAGTTGATGTTATGCAGGTTACATTTATGTTGAGGACAGTTATCAGGCGCGAGCATTTTATTTATTTAAATACAAAAATGCGTATACAAAACACTTAATATGTCAAAAACTAACCTTTACTTTGATGTATGAAAAGTAAGTAATTTAATATAATAGTTATTTGTGTATCAAGAGCGTAAAGTGAATCTTTATTGCTCGTGCTCGGTAATTGAAGCTGCAATAGAGCGAGAGCAATAAAGATACTTTACGCTAGAGACACACACATAATTTTTTCTACGACTTTACTTACAACAAAAATTTTAAAATAATATGGGGCTAGTTCAATTCACGTTCCACCAATTTCTGTATTGTATGTAACCATGACGATATCACTATCCATTCTGTTATCAACAATCATTCTTTGTGATAAATTTTCACACATAAATAAAAAATTTGCTCAATAATCTCAGAAAATAGTGATAAAAGTGATTTTTCCTGTACTCCCCCAGATATATTTGAAACAGTGCAAAATGCTACCTTGAGTTTATTACCTGCAAAATCAAGATCATTATACGAAAAAATTATAACCTCTTCATCGCATGGTGTAAGGTAAAAAAAATCAAGAATTATAGCGAAAATGTTATACTTGCTCACTTTTTGGAAAAATCTAAAGTAATGAAATCGTCTTCTCTTTGGTCCATTTATTCAATGATCAAATCAACACTAGCAGTTAAAAATGATATTGATATTAGTAAAGTTCAGGTTCAACTTCAAATCATAGCGCAGCAAACTTCATGTATAATATTCTAAAAAATCAAAGTATTGGCGTACTAACTGAAAATTCTAATGACAATATCATAGAATCTAATGTATCCTCAAATTTATCAAACACCATTTTAAGTTCCGGAATAAATATACAAAACTGTCAAAACTGCACTTTAAATTTTAACATACCTCATCCTCATGAAGTTGGCACTGCTGCCCAGCTGCGTTCAGGTTCAACTTCAAATCATAGCGCAGCAAACTTCATGTATAATATGTATAAAAGTGTCAAAATGAATCTAACCTATATTTTAGATTTTGTAAGTATTGTTTCAATAAATTAAGATTTCGGCAACAATTTATATTTTTCTAAGCGAGCGGTAAAGTATTTTACCGCTTGTTGCTATTGGAGACGCGCGGTAAAGTATTTTATTATTCGTTACTCGGTAATCACGATCATGAGAATGATAAATATGTATCCTATATTATCGGTATTTTTAATAATAATTACTTGGGGCAACAAGAGATGTCACTAGTAACTGCGTAACAATCTTTTGTTATAGCTGTCCCTTCTTCTATGGTTACTTGTTCAGTGCTCAACACTAAACTTGAAAAAATCATATCTCTTGTAATATAAAGATTTTTCAACCAGCGTTTTCACTAATCGTCATAGTTTATCATGTAGTTTCATAAAAAATAATAAAAAGTAGGTTCAGGAGCCCATTCACATTACTTATTGCCGAGAAGAATATATTTCAATAAATTTAAATCACTTCGGTATTTTACGAGAACCTACTTTTATGTTATCTACTCAGTCATGAAACAAAAAAGCAATGATGTCAAACAAATTACTATAAATTAACTGTGACATTTACATGTACATGTTTTTAATTTACGAGTATGCGATTTATATAGGATTTGTGAAGGTTTTTGTTCAGATTTATTTTTATTTAAAAAGTTAAAGGGCAAAGCAATTTGCTTCTGATGAAGCACTCCTGAAAAAACTGTTGAACAATTTTTGCAGAGTAGACAAAAGAACGTTTTTCTGACGCCGTAGGATAATTAGAAAAGACATAGCATAAGTATACAAGTGTTGAAGAAATTTGCGTCGAAAAATATTTTTCTTACAATTGTGCGATTTCTTCGTAAATACGCACAGGTCACCATATACTACTGTAGATAGGAAACTGCCATGTTACAAATTGGGACTGTATTTTGTGCCGTCTGAATAGTGGAAGTCTAACTAGTCATGCATATAGACAACTCGGTATGCGTATTTAGGCAGCTTGTAATTTTTATTATTATTTTATATTTATTTAAAATACATAAAATAAATAAATATATATATATATATATATATATATATATATATATATATATATATGTATATATATATATATATATATATATATATATATATTCGCTAGGTGCAGAGTCATGGTGGGGACAGCCAAATCGACTGCAGCGATCGCGGTGGACAAAATAAGCATAAAATCATTCTCACGTTGTTGTGACCGCGACTGTCGAACATGTAAAATCATAATTTCGTAATTTTCAGCCACACGCCCACGCCCCGTGCTAGTAGAGTTGCTGTCCTACAAGTTAAAAATAAAAATTATGAAAGGTAAAACATCTCTGCAAAATGAAAACCTATACATCGCCAATGAACTAAGTTCAACACAACAAAAAGAGAGAAAGGAATTATTGCGTTTAAAAAAAATTAATCTCGATGAAGGCAAAGATGTGAAGATTTACAAAGGCAAATTAATAGTTAACGGGAAAATTCTGCAAGATCAAAACGCTAACAAACGAGGCAGGCCCAGTAACTCATCAGATGACTCACCGATAAAACAAGGCAATAAGCAGCCCCGGCAATCGCAACTCAACTTCGAAAGACTTCCTACGGCCAAATCGACAATGGTTGATTTTTTTCGTGCAAGAACCACAGGAACAAACGCTACCCAAACTACTATCACTGAATCCACCTAATCCAACAGAATCAAACTCACGCCCAGATAAAAAGATAAGTAATAATTCAGCAAGCACTAGCCTTTTTGATAACACTAAAATAATTTTCTGGAATATTTCCGGTTTTAATAATTTGTTTTTTCTAGATGTTAATATTATAGAAATGTTACTAACGGCAGACATTTTATGTTTTGTCGAAACCTGGTTACATAAACCTTATGAATACCTTCCCCCTTTCCTTACCGAATACATATGTGTAGCACAAGTTGAAGCAACTAAAGTAAAGGACCTAGGTAGGGCCAGTGGAGGTATCATCATACTAATATTGGAAAATAGTAACATCAAAGCAAGCATAATTGAACACACAAATCACTGGATTTTTGCGCACCTCAATATAAACAAGTCCAATTATATTATCGGGAACATATATCTCAAGCCAAGCCTACACGATGGAGAATGCATCAAATTGTTATCCTCCACAATGGAAGATATACTAAATATTTATGAAAACTATCATATTTTAGCTCTAGGAGATTTCAACGCAAAAATTGGCAACTTGAACCAACTCGAGGAACATATGGTGCAAAACCCAAATATCGCAGAAACAAGAATCAGTACCTTAAATACCGTAAATCGAAGAGGTCAGCTCCTTGTAAACGCTATGGAAAACCTAGGAATGGTAGTCTTAAATGGTCGATGTAACGGAGACATACCAGGTAAGCCAACTTACATAAGCCAAAATGGGCATAGTATTATTGATTTAATTTGGGCTAATGTGGACTTCCTCAATATTACTAAAGAAATTGACATCATACCCACTACATCTAGCACTAACCACTCGATTTGCATGATCACTATTCACGACAAATATAAATCTTATAAACCAAATATGGACGGTTCAACTATTCATAATAAAATTAATAACAATAAAGTAACAAAAAAACTCATACCAAAACCGGAAAAAATTATGCCTTTCCAACAACATTTAAACTCATCCCAACTTATCTATTTTAATAGTAACTGTGTTACCAAACTTCAAAACAATCTTACATTAGCTATCAAAGACGCAGCTGTCAAAGCAGGAATGGAAAGTGCACTCAAACAAACAAATAAGTATCTAAATTTAAGTCATAAACCATGGTACGACCAAAAATGTAAAGAACAACGTCAGATAACCAACAAATACCTGAGACAATATCGCAAATCAGCATCAAGCGAAACATTGAGCCTCTTCGTATCCAGCAAAAAACAATATCGGAACACAATAAACAAATGTAAAAATAATTATTTTCGAGATATAAGCGAAAAAATTTCCAATTCTAAAAACGCCTGTGAATTTTGGGCTACAATAAAGGGATTAAAACCTAGAATGGAACCTTTTGAAGACACAATCTCTCTGAAACACTGGGAACAATTTTATATTAATATGTACCCTCCGAAAATATTCCACAAACTATCACTTCAGGACTGCTTACATCCAATGCTAGATAAAGACATCTCACGTGAAGAACTACAATTAAGTATCCAGATTACTAAACTTAACAAAACACCAGGTAGCGACGACATATCAAACGAACTTCTAAAGAACCTGCCCCCACAATGGGAACATTATATACTTAACATGTTCAATAAAGTAATGGAGACAGAAACAGTTCCTAAATCATGGTGCGAAATACAATTCAAAATGATACACAAAAAAGGAGATAGAGAAGACCCACTCCACTACAGGGGTATCGCTCTTATAAACACTATCTGCAAACTCTTCACGCGCATAATATATAGAAGAATCCAGCACTGGGCTGAAGAACATAAAATAATAAAAGAGAACCAAATGGGGTTCAGAACTGCTAGGGGCACCACAGATTGCATCTTTACGCTTACATCAGTCATTCACCTACACCTTCGCCTAAGAAAAACATATGTTTACGCAGCGTTCATAGACTTCACGCGTGCTTTCGACTCCATAAACCATAACCTCCTCTGGCAAAAACTATACGAAACGGGCATCAGCGCTAAACTAATTAGAATAATAAAATATTTGTACGACAATGCTAAAGCATGCGTAAAAAATAAGCGACAGGAAACATCAAAATATATTGAAATCTCAGAAGGCGTACTTCAAGGCGATACACTAAGCCCACTGCTATTTGCGCTCATGGTAAACGATCTGGAAGATCACCTGAGAGCTTCAAACCTAAACGGAATCAACATTGATGGATATAGAGATATAATTCTTCTCGCATACGCGGATGACATGGTAATATTGGGAAATTCGCCGGTTGACTTAAACTTGAAACTGCAAGCTTTAGGAAAATATTGTGAAGAAAACTTGTTACAAGTAAACACACAGAAGACAAAAATTCTCATGTTTCACCATGGTAGACCGAAATCTCAACCTTTTTCATTTAAATATAAGGCAGAGATAATCGAAACAGTTAATAAATTTGTTTATCTAGGAGTAATGCTCACAACCTCCGGAAAATTTACCGAAGCCGCAACATATGCCGTGAAAAAAACAGCAATCGCGAGCAGCAATATAAAGACTATCCTAACAAAAGCAAAATCTAACTCTTGGCAAGAAAAGAAAAAATTAATAAAATCTGTCTTGAACACTTCCACATTGTATGCAGCTGAAATCTGGGGACTCCAACAACTGAAAACACTGGAAATCACCGTAACGAGATTCAATAAAAATTTACTTCAGTGCCAAAGAAATACGCCGCACTACATGATACGAGCCGAGACTGGCATAGAGCATATAGAAACTATACTAACAAAAAAAGCGCTAAAATGGTTTAAGAAAATACTAGAAATGGAGGAAACAAGATACCCCAAATTAATCTATAACAGACTATTGGCACTCGACAGTAATACGGAAAATAAAATTGAATACAACTGGGCCTCTCAAATCAAAGCTATTCTATTTTCTGTTGGAAAACCTACAATCTGGGAAAACCAAAACATTACAATCCAAGACATAGAAGAAATTACTGGAAAAATTAAAGATAATTTAACAGCGCAAGATATGCAACTAGTATCTACTTCAAAATTTAATGAGTCATACAAGCATATAAAAAATAATTACGAGACAGAAGAATATTTGAACATGAAAATTTCTATAAACAAAGTACGTATCATAGCCCAATTACGGATGGCGAGTAAAAAAATTTTCAACATAACAGTAAATCGCATCAAATATCAAATAAACGCAATGGAATTATGCACAATCTGCAATTTAAATCAGTTTGAAAACTTGGACCACATCTTCCTCCGCTGCCCATGTTACAAATCCTCAAGATCAAGTTTCCTGACAAAATATCTCCCAACCCCAGATACGCCCTACTACACCCTATTAACTAATCTCACCCACTCCAAAATCCAGG
The DNA here is from genome assembly GCA_911728475.2 of Pterostichus madidus. Lineage (NCBI taxonomy): Eukaryota > Metazoa > Arthropoda > Insecta > Coleoptera > Carabidae > Pterostichus > Pterostichus madidus. The sequence goes on from OU452315.1 coordinate 13,825,044, forward strand.
ATATATACTGCTTTGTTACTAACATGTTAAAAATTAGAAGCTTCTGTAGAAATGAATAAGAAAAAACTTGCTGAATTATCTACCCAACTCACTATATTAAATAAACTGAACCTAAAGTAAAATAGTACTAAAGTAAAATAGTACTTAAACAATGTTAAAATATATCATATTTGAAATATCCTTCTTATACAAATTTATACAAATCTTATTATTATATTATACCAATCCCATTGTATGAGTTCTTCTCGAGACAATAAATATTATTATTATTATTATTATTATTTATTTAAAATACATAAAATAAATAAATATATATATATATATATATATATATATATATATATATATATATATATATATATATATATATATATATATATATATATATATATATATATATATATATATATATATATTCGCTAGGTGCAGAGTCATGGTGGGGACAGCCAAATCGACTGCAGCGATCGCGGTGGACAAAATAAGCATAAAATCATTCTCACGTTGTTGTGACCGCGACTGTCGAACATGTAAAATCATAATTTCGTAATTTTCAGCTTCACTAAATATTTTAAGCAAAAATGTGTCAAATAAAAGTTTTAGGGCATAACATTCTTCATCTAAACCATTAAACAAAATTAATTTAACATGCTGTATAACGGCACAAATTAGATTTGAAAATGACGAAAATTGCCTGAAAACATCGAATTGAAACAAAATTAATCAAATGTTTGACGTTTATGTAAGTGTCAATTGATAGACATTTTGTTGGAAATTAACTGTCTTAGAGACGATACGGGAGACATTTTGGAAAAATTACTATATCAAAGAAAGTTTCGAGATATTTTAGAAAAATGACTCTTCTAGAGACGATTTGACATTTTTGTTGGAAATTTACTGTCTTAGAGACGATTTGGAAGACGCTTTGGTAAAATGACTGCATTAGAGACCATTTGGGACACATTTTGAAAAAAACGATTATTTTTAGAGATAATGTAGAAGACATTTTTGGAAGACATTTTATTTATAAATGAACATCAAAACAAAAAATTTACACTTTATATAAATATTATTTAAAAAATTTACTTTGCTTTCCATATGACAGGTATTTATTTCTGCTATGGTTGAGAACCTTGAACCAATGAGACAATGAAAGAGTACTGCAAAAATTAAAAATCTCAATTATTTATTATTATTATTCGTCATTCATTCATAATCATTTACATCTCTTTTGCCCTTATAAAAAATTATTAACCAGTTGCGAAATAAGAAATACAAAAATAAGAAAAATGTATCATTTTAATAAACACAATTCTTAGATTTCTTCAGCATTTTGTGCGGCTTTTACAATATCACTTTATATATAAACTTAAATAATACATTTTGTAATATTTTCAATTGTTAAAAACTGAAATTATAAACATTTTCATTGTTTTAAATCTTATTTTTATCAAAAATTAGACAAAATCTTGTATGAATCAACGGTTATAGAGCATGATTTAATGTGGCCGTCAGATGTCGTTGTCGTCGCGCACCCAGCCAATATATATATATATATATATATATATATATCAACATTTATTAAAATATCGTTGTGTATACAATTTATTTATAATTTGAACTGCTTCAATCACAGTTTTATCCAGTCCTTGTGAACTTGAAAATATATTATGACTTCCTCATCTAAATATTATTTATTATATGATCACTTACTTACCAGTAGCAGTGTAGTTTTTTTTACACAATAATTGATATTAGTTGATGATATTATTTATTTGAAATTATTTCACAAATAAAAATTAATTGGACATCTTGACAGATTAAATTTTTTTAAATACATACAAATGACAACTACAGGAACAATCTAGTAACCAATGATTGCCGATATTGTAGAGACCTAAAATGGTTGTATTCGCATAAAGACTATTAGCGCCATTCCTTAGATGGAAGTCTAACTATAAACACAGTCCCATGGTTACCTATATAACTTTCTACTGCCTGTTAATACGTAACTACTATTGCCTTGGTTACAGGTGGAAATGAGACAAATGCAGACCAAGTGCGTATTTGTAAACGAAAAGCGCAAGTGCCGAAAATAACTTGTGCTTTATGCAACTGTCGAAATAAAATTTAACTGACAGCGATTTAAGTTTCGCGAAAAATTTAAAAAATATATATTTTTCGATGAACAATAATTTATGATATGTATTATACCGGTTTTATTTTTGTTTAATAATTTATTATATAAAGTTAAATAAATATATCATCACACCTTCTACCCATTACTGAGTGTGGCTTTCTGCCGAAGCAGATCTCGGTAAGTAATATATTTTTGCGCGTGAAGTGCGGTTACCACGGCCCCCAAAGATGCTAGTGGAGGAGGAGCCACTGGATTAGTATTAATGTGGTGAAAAGGTTAGTAAATAAAGTTTCACAGTATATTGAAGAAAATAATAAAAGATGTTTTTTCTGTGGGGGAATGACAATTATCCGCTAGAATAGAGTGTTTCTCTATTAATCATCCAACACTAAGCAAAGAAAATAAAGGGAGCTAAAATCGGGAAAAAAACACGACATTAGCCACATAAAATAATCCTTTATATGATAAAATCTAGATATAACATTACATACATACATACATACAAATCTTCATGCTATATCCCAACAAATGGGGTAGCACGAACCCTAAAATCACTCATAAAACATTCACTCATCACACTCATCAAACAATCAGTCATCGTCAAACATTTTCATCCAAACATACCACCCTCACTTCAACCACATTCATAGATCACTCCATATAAACTCATTCATTTATTACACTCGAAATTATTATCACACAACAAACCTTCAATCACATCATTCCTTTTCACTTACCATTCATTTTCTTTCTTATATAACATTGATACGGGTAAAACTTAACTCAAGTACGCAACTCGCAAAGCACGGAAGGTGACTGTGTCAACTGGCTAAAAGGGGCATTAAAAGGTCAAAACGAAGGAAAAAAGTGTAGAAGCAGTACTAGAAGTAAAGACAATAGTCATAAGTGATAATATTATAATTTAACTAGTTATACTGAAAACGTTACAAAGATAGACTGACGTCATTCATCCTAATAAAACTTAATAAAATCATAAGAGACTTGTGCAATATTTAAATTACAATTAAAAAAAATTTGGTGTGGGCACCACACGACTTTCTTATACACAGCATATTTAATATTTAGAATATATGAATGTTATATAATATTATTAAACATGTAATTTAGTTTTTCAGTAATTCAGCATTTATCTGTATGACTCATATAAAATATCAAATTTGTTTACGTATAATTGTTTAGTAATGTTGACTACTTTATGTCTAATTTTACTGATGAGGCATATACAGGATATCCGTTTTGATATAGCATCGAAAACGCTGAATTGAACACTTCTGACTTGCTCCTTGCGTTTGACAATTATTATTTGACATATAAATGTTAAACATGTTTATGTTTTTTGTTTCTATTGCTATATGATTATTGGAATATATTATTAAATATATAAATTAGTTTTTCTCAAAATTAGACGCATATACAGGAAAATTGCAAACAACATTTTATGTTCTAAATCTTTTATTTGAAACTTTTTTTCGTAACTGATTCAATTTTTGAAATAAATGGATTTTATTGTTTTGTGTATCCAGTAAACTTCCTCTTCCGGTTATTCAATTTCATTCAAAATCAACTCAGCTTTTCGTATTTTCATGAAACTTATAATTACCAAGTTTCGTTAATAAATCTTATCTCGTTCATGAGATATTGCACACTCGGACACATCCATCCATTCATCCATCCACACACGATTTTTTTCACGATTTCAATACTTCCTTATACTGTGTATAAGAAAGTAAAAATGACATTGAAACACAAATCTTATATAAAATATTGAACCATACACGGAGAGAAATGGATTGTTAAAATTGTATTGCAAATTTTTTTTTATTTACGATTACTATATTTTATTAACGAGTAAAGTACATATTTTTATCTTCGACAAACTTGCGTTTTAACAGCTATTATACATTTATTGCTAAAGTTTTATATTAGGTACAAAATTATGTAAACTTTGAGTTGCACTACAGTATATTAAAATTAAATCGTATAATACTTGGATTTTATTCATAGCACTACGTTTTATTCTAGTTATTATATTTATATTTTAAATATTTTAATATTGTAACCACAAATATACGTATAATACTCACGAATATTATATTGGGATTATTATCTTGTTTACTTATTACGTTCCGACAGGCAGTGTTCACTGTTCTGGTCCAGACTTGTTCTTAAGTATATCGGAGTCGCGGTAGTTCTGCATTTCTATCTTCTACGTTTGTGTTAGCAGTTTGTCTTTTATTTTTGTTGTAACACCAAAATCATGTCTGATGACATAGTAAAATATTATGTTTCATTACGAAATCTATAGTTGTGTGTAACACGAGTCTCCAGATATTTATTCAAATCAATATGTAATATTAGTGTTTAAATGGTTTTGATCTTAAAAATCGTGTATATGTATATATTTGTATCGAAATGTAGTTGTTTGTTATATTAAATATATAATTATTTATAAATATGTGTAATTTTATTATTATCCTAATATTTGCCACATATATCTCATATATTAATGAGTAATATACATCTGAATATACATTAATAAGGATTAATATTCGTTTAGTAACCATAGCAATACAGTATATTTAAGGTTATTATTCATGTATTAAATATAAATATATTTTTAATAATCCCTAATATACGTGAATATTTAGCAACACTCAACATATATTAATATCAAGCATCCGGTTTTGCAGAAGGTATTAGTCAAGATATTTGTGTCTAATAATAAACTTATTGTTATGAATATTAGCCCACTATATTTACTGCTATTATGTTATTTTTAATAAACAAATTTATTTTCTTTAGCAATCTGTAGTTCTGTCACAAATCGTAATATAAAATGTAATAAAAGGTAATATATATTTAATACTGATTATTATGTATTTCTCTCAGTGTAGCTATAATTACTATCGATTTTTCATTTTTAATAATTATTTTATATTTTGTACGTTAACATGACACAAATCGAGTTGTCCGATTCATAAACAATTGTTTCAAACAGCAAGAAATCTGTTTAAGTTTTTTGACTTTGATCTACATTAGTTTTTAAAAGCTATATTATAACAATGCCGAGGGGAAGAAATTTGTCAAAGGAATGTCAATTGCTGATTCTTCATTTAATAATTTATTTTGAATAAGAATACATAAATAATGGACCGCTTTTACCCTTAAGTGCTGTACAAGAGGTAAATTAGTAAATATGGCATTTTGTTTCATTATTAATTAAAAATTTATTACTAAGTAAAATAGAGAAAATATGTTTTTTACTTTTCATATTGAAACTAACAAAGCGAAAACAGACTGACAACCTTGCGCGTAAATAACGAAATTTCCCCAAATTATTTACTACAACATAGGCCGTATTTGTTTGGGAACTTTGAGTTCAATTCTAAACTAACTCGTGTTACTTCCAAATAAGTGATGTACGAGTATGTCAAGTGTCAGTTGTAAACATTAACGGTAAATTTAAAATCTGAATGCATGTTCGAAGCGACATCTGCTTAGTTTTGTTTGTGTGTTAAATTGCACTTTTAATTGGATGTTTTAAGTCATCTTTATATTTTTTATATGTAGTCAAAAAGCAAATAACGTCAGACTCTGTCCATTTTTTTAATCATTTTGTCATTAGCTAATCAAAATAATTTATTTCGGAGTCACATTGAAATGCAATTCGTACTAAATTTTCCCCGTGATGATCAGAAACAGCTCCAAAAATGTTTAGTACGAGCGGCCAGTTGTGTGACAATGTATAACCGGCACCGTGCAGGATTTGCAGCACGCATTCCAGCTGCTGGCGCACGTCGCCATGCGGTACAGACGACAGTTCAGACAGTGGCCCCAGCAGCAAAGTCTGCAGCTTCTTGTTCTCCCGTAGTGGAACTTGATACTTATACTGCAGGGCAGCTTTCACCAAGTATGTGATAGCCTCCACACCCCATTCACGCATGCGGTATGCGGATGATGACATACCTCTAGAAGATGGCGCGACATGTTCACGAAACCGGCCTCGAGCAGCTTCGCCACGACAAACTGTCATAATATTATCCTCTGTGACTACTATATTGCAAGAAACACATACTGCATAGTGCTCTTCCATCACCTGCATCAATAATAGTTTTGTATATTTTTTCAGAAAATTATTATAAAATTACTTATATTTTTCATAAAAATAGTTTCTAACATTTCTATACTACTACAAATCGCGATGCCACCACGGATAACAAGGAACACAAGTTGATTAGAAAGGGAAAGCAAACGGGTTCAATCTGCCAATCCGCTAAAATAGCTGGGGCAGTAGGGTCAATTCAAGATCAGTTCTGGGGGTCTTAAAGCGTGCCAATTAAACAAAAGTAATCTACCGTGTTACTTTAAAAATCCCAAATAAATACGGCCATAATTACAGTTAAATGTAATTGTAAAATATTAAATTTAAATTTACCTATTAACCTGCATATTTCTTGATTTTACTAATTCTAAGCGGTGATAATTAATTTACAAATAATTGATAAATATTTGAATGTTTCATAGTGGGTGCTCAGCACCCTTTAAATTTTTCTAGTGAGTATGTACCAATGATGTTGAAAGGAGGGGATACGGCATTACGATACTGTAGCATTGTTTGAAGTGAGGCTTGGGCAAGGGAAAGAAACAACAATAGTTTGCTGCACCGTGCTTAGCCAAATCTCTTCTTCTTCCAAATATTTGGAATTTTTGTGTGAGAAAAGTGGCGTTTAGACGTTGTCAGGGAGCGTTGTTTTATGTAAACATAACCACGAAGTGTCATTTGTGTTTCAATTTTTATGTTGTATGGAATTGGACATATTTTTTTTGTGGATAAGATGATAACAAAGTGTTTAGTTTGTAAAAGACGTGCAATTACGGACAGTGGAATCAGTTTTCACCAGTAAGTAAATGTAGGTCATGTTATAAAAGAAAAGGAAAAAAATTTTTGTTTGTTTTTCAGATTACCTAAAGATAAAGAGTTTCGAAAAGCATGGGTAGAAGCGTGTTGTTTGAATGAGTTGTATATTAGTCAGACGAATACTGGCTATAAAATTAAAATTTAAAATCTCTTTATGACACATGCGCAATAGCAGGCTAAGCACGGTACAGAAAATAATACTTCTGTCTCTCTCAATCTGCCGAGCCTCACAGTCTTGACTTGAATGCCATATCCCCTCCTTTCAACGTCCTTGGTATGTACCCGAGCACTCACAAAGTCGCCTATGAATAAAGAATCACTTTATTCTCTTAAATTACAAATAACTATTAAATTCAGTTCTACTTTAGATAGTTTTTTTTTGATAATCTAGAACTGTGATGTGTGCAAAATGTAGGCAATCTTCAATGAAATTTTGGCTATTTAAAATTATTTAATTTATAAGGCATCGCGCGTGCTTTTAGACACGGCGCCCTAGGACCCATTTATCACAATGGTTAAGGTAGTTCTAGCGTGAAAATTCTTTTTGCAGTACTGAATGAAATTTGGCGCATGTAAACATTGGATAATCATACGCATCCTGTTAAAATTTTAAACACATTCATCGTCTGTGAACAAATATATTCGCTTGTAAAGTTGAGTTCATGTACACGGGGCTTATGGCGATCATCATTCAGAATCGCACATATTTAAAAAACTAGTATGATGTTCTAGAACTATCAGAAGAAGAAAGTTTTTTTATCGTTTAGTAATAGATATATAGCCATGCAAAGCCTTGTTTTTAACGAAAAATTAAGAATCCCAATATATAATTGCAAATTCACTAGACCAACAACCTGTTAATAATTCATGACATTCAAATCATAATAGGTACAAAACACTTATTTTATTCAATTTTTATATTTTTTTGAGCGTCAGTTTCGCCATTCGATAACCGATGGCGCCACCGATCAAATCATGTTTAAATATATTTTTGATTGTTACGAGGACTCTCCCACCACGAGTGATGTTGAGCGCTTCAAGGTTTCTATCTTGTCGTAGCACAGTATATAATTCAGGCGGAAACAGTTCCGAGCTAGAAATGTCAGAATGTAGCCAGGTTTCGGAAATACAAATAAAGTCATAATCACACTCAGCTACATTAAGTAAGCGGATGAACTTTCGCGGTTGTTTGTATGCATTTATAATGCTTTGGAGGTATTTTGACCCTCCAAGAGCCATGCTTTGTGGAGCCATAGTATATATCCCATGTTAATTGGGTGAGGTAAAACCTCGAATAGGACCATACCCCAGTAGGGGAATTGAGTTACGCTCAATTAGCGCGGCTTACCCGTCAGTTGCTAGCTGACGGAACCCTACCAGACTCTCATCAGAGTTGCAAGCTCCTAGACCTCTCTGGTTGGGAGGGGGCACTATCTAAAGCCCTACTGATTATGCAGATCAGTACCCGAGCAGATCAACGCTGCTCACCCGTCGATGCCCGTTGCCAACGGAACATCTGCCTGCGATGTAGGCTCAACCACTACCCGCACGAATCCAACCCACGACTAGCCGGCCAAGCCGGGGGCCTAGTCCCCGTGCTACCAGAGCCTCTGGTCAGGGCCAGTAAACGCTTGCACGCATACACCAGCTACTTGAGGCCGTGGTGTCGTAAAGCCCAGAGTTTCGTGCAATATTACTCCTCCCTCTGCGTTCGATCCGGCCGACATTAGTTAAAACAGCGCCGCCACGAGAAGGCTGCTGGTCCGGTCTTGGGTGGGACCTTAAATTGTCTAAATAGCGTCCAATAGCACCCCTGCACCCTAGCGCACCACCAAATGCCCCCAGAGATGAACCTCAGAGTGATCAGCAAATAGCCCTCATCCCCAGGCAGTGCTTTGACGCCGACACTCAGCTACAGAGAGATACAGTGAACACATTTTGTTTTTTTAAACTGCGAGCATTTTGATAATAGCACGACATTAACCAGTATTCTGGACGATTGGCCTTCCTTTTCCTAAAAAATCATCATCGTGACGCTTTCTAGGGAACCAGAATTTTTTAACGACTATTTAAATATACACGCGGAGCTAAGCGTAATTATTTTCATATAAATTTATACAAACGAAACATTTTACTGTAAAATCATCTACCGTTGAATCCTCCTCACTTTCCGATAATAAAATCACATTTGTAACAAATTCTTCCATAAATAAAATATAAATAAATATGTCATTACTCCTTTTACCCATTACTGATTGTGGCATTCTGTCGTAGTAAATCTTTGTAAGTGAAGTGTGGTTTTCAGCTGTCAAATTTATATCAATTTATGGCAAAACAAAATACAAAACAAAAATATAATTTACGTCGGATGAAAAAAACAAAAATTATTATTTTAGTGACTTAATTATTACCGTCACTTTTTTTGTATACAGTAAAACGCTGCTGTAACTAACCGCCGCACATAGGGGTATTTGGGTCGAAAACCTGGACCAAAATAATTCCGGCGAATTTCTCATTTCTTTGGGTTTATTTATGTTTAAAAATGAGTTTTATGTATAATATGACGTATATTAGCTGCTAATAAACGTATGATTTGGTATTATTACACTCCGCGTCAAAAGAGGAAAAGCTGAAACAATTGATCATTTTCAAACGGTGATAACTTTGCGTAGGAAGGGTCTAGGCCCATAAAAATTTAGTGAAATGAAGCTTGAAAATTGTAGTTTCATTTACGGGTATTTGTTTTCATTTGAGTGTAAACAAAGGGTGTGAAATTCCTCCCTGAACGAAGTCAGGGAGGAATGTCAAAATCGTAAAAATTGACCAATTTCAAAGATGGATACGGGGCGATGACCCCATGAGAAATATTTGCGAATAACGCCATTGCATAGAGCGTTCATTTTTGTCTAGGAAACCAAAAAAAATCGTCCAAAAAGAGTCATTTTTGAATGAGTTATCACATTTTAAAAAAAGATATGCATTTCATAAGATTTACATTGATACCTCGAAACTTGAAATGCAGAGGATGTTTAGACATCGGGTTTGGAAGCTAATGTGAATAAATACAGTGTATATAAGTTCATTTTTATTGTCAAAAATTAATTAAGGAAAAACAATGTTAAGCGGTTTTTCCTTGCCGTCACAGATATTAAATACACTGAAAAAAGGTACGTGTTTGAACGTATTTTGTTCGTATTATTTTAAATTATTGAACACGGACAATTAATTGTTTGCGCAGTTAATTGTTGATTTTTTGACGCGGAGTGTAATAATACCAAATCATACGTTTATTAGCAGCTAATATACGTCATATTATACTTAAAACTCATTTTTAAACATAAATAAACCCAAAGAAATAAGAAATTCGCCGGGATTATTTTTGTCCAGGTTTTCGACCCAAATACACCTATGTGCGCCGCGTTTTATAGTAACCGGCACATAGCGAAACAAACAAAGCTTATATGTTAATACAACTATTTGGCGAAAAAATAAATAAATAAATTTTCTTAGTCATTTGTTTCTTTTATAGCACGCTGATTTCTATGCGATTTGAATTAAATTAATGTCAACTTAATATGCATTTTTGTCAAGAAAGTTTGTAATGTGAGGTTAAGGAACTTTATAGTCGTTGAATTAAGAAAGAGGAGATGAAGAGGAACAAAACAGAAAGATATCTCGCATTAGTGAGAGAGCTAGTTGACAGAAAATGATTATTTAGAACATATTTTTATCATGCCCTTTAATCTGCATCGTATGTTAAAACTACGCTTTAATTAGTCGTGGCCTGTCAACTAACTCTCTCACTAGTGCGAGATGTCTCTTTCTTTTAGTTCCATTCCATCTTTCCCAGACGTGACGTCAATTGTATAACTCGCCATGTACATATATTAATTGAGAACAAAGCGTTTACTCAGTCCAGTTAATAAATTAAATGCGTATGAATACATATAGTTTTCATTTCAATTATTAATAAGTTAAATGAATTTATATAGTTAAAGAAAATATAGTTATTGTCATTATAACTACGTGAATCTAGTGAGCGTGGCCTATTATTTTATAATTAAAATTTTAAAAATAGTAAGTATTCTTTTTATTATCTATTAATCATAAAATTTTATGGGGTAATGGCTCAGTGGTATCAAGTCGGCCTGTAGATTCAAAGAACCCTGGTTTAATCCCAACAGCCGACAAACATTTTCACCAATTCAAAATTATCCCTGCGGCTTCCCCACCACTAACATCTTTGAGGGCCGTGATTTGACGGCTGGTAACCGCACTTCACACGCATAAATATATCACTTACCGAGATCTGCTTCGGCAGAGTGCCACACCCAGTAATAGGTAAAAGGCGTGATGATATATTTATTTATTTATTTACATAACATTTTTGTAAACAAATCCGTATAGTCGTAGCATTCGTTCTAATTAGAGTTGTTTTTTTGTTTCGCCGAAAAAATGTTAAGTGCAATATTAGAGCAACGAATTATTGTGAAATTTAACATGAAACTTGGCAGAACTGCAACTGAAACTTATAATTTATTGAAGAAAGTACCCGAATTGTGGAAGGACAAGTCATGGTTTCTCCATCAAAACAATGTGCTGGCTCATTCCGCAATGTCTGTCAATACATTTCTAGCCAAGTACAGCATCCCAGTGTTGGACTATCCGCCTTATTCGCCAGATCTTGCACCGTGCGACTTATATCTGTTTCCTAAGGTGAAATTTACCTTAATAGCAACAAGATTTGAGCTTTGAAAGAGAAATCGACACGCGTTCTGAAGGAGCTGACAGAAGAAGACATCCAGCACTGGTTCGAACAATGGAAGATTCGCATGGAGCATTGTGGGGATAGAGGAGGGATGTATATTGAAAGTGATAATAAGTAAATAGGTATGGAATCAAAATAAAATGTTAAAACAGCATCAGTCTCGTTATTTAATAACCACACCTCGTATAATGGCTATTAATACACACGAAGTACGCATGCGCCAAACACCTACGACGGTCAGCTTTTTAGCGTGAAGCTTTCTCTTTCGAATGCAGTACTTCTCGCTTCTGTAAACAAATCCATATAGCCGTAGCATTCGTTCTAATTAGAGTTGTTTTTTTGTTTCGCCGAAAAAATTGTAAGTGCAACATTAGAGCAACGAATTGTTGTGAAATTTCACATGAAACTTGGCAGAACTGCTACTGAAACTTATAATTTATTGAAAAAAGTACCCGAATTGCGGAAGGACAAGACATAGTTTCTCCATCAAAATAATGCGTTGTCTCATTCCGCAATGTCTGTCAAGAGATTCCTAGCCAAGTACAACATCCCAGTGTTGGACCGTCCGCCTTATTCGCCAGATCTTGCACCGTGCGACTTCTATCTGTTTCCTAAGGTGAAATTTGCCTTAATAGCAACAAGATCTGAACTTTGAAGAGAAATCGGCATGCGTTCTGAAGGAGCTGACAGAAGAAGACTTCCAGCACTGTTTCGAACAATGGAAGATTCGCATGGAGCATTATAGGAATAGAGGAGGGGTGTATATTGAAAGTGATAATAAGTAAATAGGTATAGAATAAAAAAAAATATGCTAAAACAGCATCAGTCTCGTTATTTATAGCCACACCTCGTATTTTGCGCGTGAAGTGCGGCTACTAGCATCCAAAGATGTAGTGAAGGGGGAGCTACAGGGGTAGTTTTATTGAGGTGAGCCACCTATTATTATTTAATAATGGTTAGTAATAAATATTATTTTCATCACCATGATAAATAAAATAAAAATAAAATAAATATTGAATAAGGGCCTTTGTATCAGAATCATAATTAGAATTTATATATGACAGTTTTAGTGACATACAAGCAAGGCTTATTTGAACTTTGCTATTAAAACGGACATCCGTTACCGAGACCACGAGATTTTGGTTAAATAATGACACAAACAGAAAAAAATGAGGTTCAAGAGTCAACAGTTTGATGTTTAAAAATGTACCACACCATGCGCTGCGCGCAGCTTATTCGCACATTTCATTGAATAGAACATTGAAGAAAATAGTTTCGCTTCTATTTTTTTATTGACATAAAAAATTGGGTAATGGCTCAGTGGTATTAAGTCGGCCTGTGGATCCAAAGAACCCTGGTTCGATCCCCACAGCCAACAAAATATTTTCACCAATTTAAAATTACTCCTGTGGCTCCCCCACCACTTACATCTTTGGAGGCCGTGATTTGAGACTGGTAACCGCACTTCTATTTCGGCATAGTGCCACACCCAGTAATGGGTAAAAGGTGTGATGATATATTTATATTTTATTTATATTTATTTTAAAAATTGTGTAACACAATGAAGTACCTATTATGTGTGATACGTTAAATTTTTGACTTTGTGAAAAACTAACATTAAAAATATACAAAATAATTGATCGTATTAAACGGACTTTATACCCGATCTTTATATTTTTATATTATTAAACATGCAAAAAGTTAAAATTTTCATACATTATTATTAATTTATAATAGTCACATAAAATTAAGAGTTATTTACGGTATAAGTGCATCATTAAGATACACGTATGAAATATGCATAACTTGGCGATGCACAGTGGGTCGGATTCAAAAAATGCCGTTCAAAAATCAGTGCAGACCTTAATACTGATCGGATCGTCTTATTTTTTTCTTTTAAATAATCGTCAGGCTTCTAGCTAAAGGACTGTCGAGGCAGATTTTTGAAAAAATAATTTTTTAGATTAGGAACTCTGCTAAAAGTCTAAAAAATAATTTTAAAAGTTATTTTTTTTTCATTTTAGGAAGATAAAAACGTTTTCTAAATGTATTTATAAGTCGTACTCTATGTTTTTTGGTTTGCTGATTTCGAAAAATGGGGTCCCAAATATATGGGACAACTCGCGTAACATTGAAAATATGTATATATATATATATATATATATATATATATATATATATATATATATATATATATATATATATATATATATATTTATATATTTATATATATATATATATAAATATATATATATATATATATATATATATATATATATATATATATATATATATATATATATATATATATATATATATATATATATATATATATATATATATATATATATATATATTATATATATTAGGGTGTCCGTTATTTTGGCGAAGTCGGAAATTTGTTGCTCTCCCCATATAAATCTACTCAGAAAAAATTAAAAAAAATTGAGCCATCATCGCAGGTCCGAAAAATGACGTTAACACGTGCCTGTAGAGGGGTCAAAATTTACATGTAGTTTAAATGGGGAAAATGCCTTTTTTGATACCTTTATGTATAACTTTTTATATGTTCAAGCTAAAAATATTTCAAGATAACTACCGGAAAGCTAATAAAATAAGCTTTCAAGCAGACTAAAATGCAAGTTATTTGAATAAAAATTGACGGCGTAGCGTCAATTTGAGTAATACGAATTTTGAAGTATATAAAGAACAAAAACGTTTATATAGGAATTTTGATTAATATTTCAGTTTTTACCCCAAAAATTGATGGACCACTAACAACAATATGAAAACTACATTCTGAAATTCATATTAACTATCTTCAAATGGTTGTAATAATCGCAGACATACACAATGCTGAACTGATAAAAAATATATTTTAGGCAAATTAATGTAATCATAGGTTTAAGAAACGCTTTTCAAATGACTTATTAAATATATCATTTGAAACCATTTCCATGGGTTCAACCAATGTGTCTTTTCTTGTATCACTATTTTTGTTGTAGTTCTCACTTATTTTTTTGTAAAAAATCTATAAAGTGTTATTTTTATAGACTCTATAAAAATATTCAGGACTCCATATCTCTATCCATTTTGACTAAAATTTTATCATTTTTAGCATCGAATAATGCAAATATGATGCAAATTTAGTTAATTATTAATATAATTGCATATTTTATAATTTTAACTTTATGTTGTTAAATTTAATGGTTTAAAATGAAATATTTAATAAGTCATTTGAAAAGCGTTTCTTAAACCTATGATTACATTAATTTGCCTAAAATATATTTTTTATCAGTTCAGCATTGTGTATGTCAGCGATTATTACAACCATTTGAAGATAGTTAATATGAATTTCAGAATGTAGTTTTCATATTGTTGTTAGTGGTCCATCAATTTTTGGGGTAAAAACTGAAATATTAATCAAAATTCCTATATAAACGTTTTTGTTCTTTATATACTTCAAAATTCGTATTACTCAAATTGACGCTACGCCGTCAATTTTTATTCAAATAACTTGCTTATTGTTTAGCTTTCCGGTAGTTATCTTGAAATATTTTTAGCTTGAACATATAAAAAGTTATACATAAAAGTATCCAAAAAGGGGTAAGTATTTCTGTCCATAAACATTTTGCTCTGAATCTCAGTGTGAGAACGTTTTGGAACGGATGAACTGCCAACATGTATTCGCGTCAACTGAAATAGAATCTTTTCATTTTTTTATATAAGACTCGTATGAAGCTTTAATATAATGTTTTATTTCGAATCGGAAAATTTTAAATTGTTCATAATAAAAAGGTACATTAGGATATTTTTTATGCATCTTTAAGAAGTAATTTTTCCGTTTAATGGAATAGCGAATTTCTGAAGTAATCCACGGTGGAAAGGTAGATTTGCTAGGAGTTGAGATAGGAACGCATTGTGCAAATATATTAAATAACGTATTATAAAAAAGTTACATTGATTATTGACATCATTAAATAAATTAAGTACGGACCAATCAAACTGATCTATTAGAGAATTGAAATTAAACTTATGTGATGAAATATTAGGTAAATTTGAAACAGTATTAGTAGAGATATTAATAAAAATATTAAGCGGATTATGATGTACATATGACTGGCTGAATAATGAGTTATCATTTGTAACTGAACAATGAAGGTTAAAAATTACCAAGTCTAATATTCTACCATTACTATTACATATTCAGTTATATTGTTTAGAATCAGTGACATCGAGAAAATTTTTCAGTGAACACATTATGCTAGAATTTGAATTATTTACATATTCCGCAATGTTAAAATCACCTGTAATTACAAAATTATTATTTGAAATGAATACAAGAGAATCTATGTATTCATATATGACATTATAATGTTGAACATTTGTAAGAGGAAGTATATAAATATTAAATATGTAGAAGTAATTGAGTTGTAATAAAGTTTTCGTACAGACAATGTCAATGTTGGCAGGAACACATCGCAAAATTGCGATCGGAACGGAACAAAGAATATAACGAGACACTTATTATTTTGGAATCACAAACACTGTCACTTAGTCACGTTTCAGTTAGGGCGATGACGTCATAGTCGAGGGTTGGCAGGAGAGAGTGAATTTGGTGAAGCTTCATGTTTAAGCCTTGAGCATTCTGGTAAAAAACGTGAAGGGATTTTTCAAAATTAGGTGAGCAGGAATGCAATTCTGATTAGTTTAAGAGCGTCTTCAGCATTTTTAAGGCAAACTTTGACAAGACGTGAACGATGAGAAGTATATAAATATATATATCAACAAAGCACAGGGACAATCGCTACAAGTGTGTGGACTAAATTTGGAAAATCCATGCTTCTCACATGGACGTTAGCTATAATAAAAAGTACTGCACTGATTCGATTAAAATTTGGTGTAGTTATAGACGAAAACCAATATTAATATATAGGTTTGATAAAGCTTCAGTCCGCGCCTTGAAACAAAATGGCCGATAGCTATTCTGAAAAGTACTGCACTGATGCGATTCAAATTTGGTACAGG
Organism: Pterostichus madidus; assembly: GCA_911728475.2. Lineage (NCBI taxonomy): Eukaryota > Metazoa > Arthropoda > Insecta > Coleoptera > Carabidae > Pterostichus > Pterostichus madidus. The sequence goes on from OU452315.1 coordinate 13,841,916, forward strand.
TATAGACGAGAACCAATCTTAACATATAGATATAATAAAACTTCAGTCCGCCATCTTAAAACAAAATGGCCGCTAGCTATCCTGAAAAGTACTGCACTGATTCGATTCAAATTCGGAATAGGTATAGACGAGAACCAATCTTAACATATAGATATAAAAAAGCCTCAGTCCGCTGTCTTATCCATCAACAAAACAGAGGGACAATCGCTACAAGTGTGTGAACTAATTTTTTTTAATCCATGCTTCTCACATGGACATCTGTATGTGGCATGCTCACGCGTCGGCAAACCTTCTGGTTTATTCGTGTACGTCCCAAAGAGAAAAACAAAAATTATTGTGTATCCAAAAGCACTGTCTTTCTTTATGTTGCAATGCAACGCATGCCGGGTACTCGCATTAAATTGTAGACCACGCGAACGAAGTCACGGGTAATAGCTAGTCTATATATATATATATATATATATATATATATATATATATATATATATATATATATATATATATCTATTTAAAAATTAATGTTTGTTTATTTGTTTGTCCCGTATGCGTTCCTATACCATTCATCCGATTGCGATGAAACTTTGCTAAGTTATTGTACGCACGCCCGCGAAGGTTTATGACTTAGCACAAGTCCAGCCCTATGCAACTTCATATATAAGCGCAGTTAGTAAACATCCAGCTTTATGTCATTCGCGCGCATGACTTTGAAAGAGAGAGATGTTATAAAGAGGCTGGCATTTACTCAAAGCCATAGGAGCGCAGGTTACTTTTTCAATCATTAGTGTTGTTTGGTGATAAATAGTTATAAACAATTAGTTTGCAATGGGTCGTAAGTGTTTTGCGCCCAATTGTACCAGCGGGTATGACTTAAATCATGACAAAATATCTTTGTTTCGTGCTCCAAAAGAGCAGTTGGAAATTTGGAAAAAAGTAGTGATATAAGCAGATATATATATATTATATTGCTTGTAAACAAAGAAAATGTATGTCAAATAAAAGAAGCGGAATTAACAAATGTTAAAAGTCGTGGTTTTTTAATCCACCCAAATATAAACATATTTAGATTATCCAAATATATTCAAGATAAATTAATATTATATATAGATAAACCTCGTGTATATGAAGAAACAGTGTATATTCTGTAATTGAAAATTATGCATTGTCTTTCTCTTGTAGAGATCACAAGAAAGAAATAATATCTGTTTTTGTCCATGAATTTATTTTAATGCGCTTGAAGCAATATTTTAAACAAAATCAAAATAATGTCAAATCTCAATGTAAGGAAGATCGAAAAATCTAAATTAAGAGAGAACAGAAATAATCAGTTCGATCTATTTTTATTGTTATAAAATTATAAAATGTATTGTATAAAGTACAAAAATATTAATTAAGAAAAAATTTAAATATTCGGTTCTATCTATTTTCTTTATTATTTTTAAATAAAATGTCCTATTTATATTATATCAATATTACCGTTTTGTATTTTAAAATTAAAATATTTATGCCAATTTTACATATGTATAACTTGTCATGGTGTAATTAAATAGCAAAAATGTACTACAAGAAAAATGTGTTTATATATGGTTTTACATATTTATATTTGTCAAGCTAAACCTGATATAATTATAGAAAAATGTGTCTTTAATTTTATATAATTGCAAATAACATTTTTTTAAATAATTAGTTCTAAAAGTAAAAAAAAACATGAATAGACTCGTAAGCAACCATGCATTCGCCAGACTCTTCTTCCTGTCGCACTCACTTTTTTGTCGCTCTCTTTCTACTACATTTCTGTGGATGCTTTACCCGCAAGACTCGCCTGTCCTTCAGTATAATAGTTCGTGCACAAGTCCAATCCGCCATCTTCAAACAAAATGGCCGCTAGTTATCTTGAAAAGTACTGCACTGATTCGATTCAAATTTGGAATAGGCATAGACGGGAAGCAATCGTAATATATAGGCATAGCATTGCTTAAGTCTGCCATCTTGAAACAAAATGGCCGCTAGCTATCCTGAAAAGTACTGCACTGATTCGATTCAAATTTGGTGTGGGCATAGAGGGGAACCAATCTTAACATATAGGTATAGTATTGCTTAAGTCCGCCATCTTGAAACAAAATGGCCGCCAGCTATCCTGAAAAGTACTGCACTGATTCGATTCAAATTTGGTATAGGTATAGACGAGAACCAATATTAACATATAGATATAATAAAGCTTCAGTCCGCCATCTTTAAAGAAAATGGCCGCTAGCTATCTTGAAAAGTACTGCACTGATTCGATTCAAATTTGGAATAGGCATAGACGGGAACCAATCTTAACATATAGATATAATAAATCTTCAGTCTGCCATCTTTAAACATAATGGCCGCTAGCTATTTTGAAAAGTACTGCACTGATTCGATTAAAATTTGGTGAAGTCATAGACGGGAACCAATCTTAACATATAGGTATAATAAAGCTTCAGTTCGCCATCTTGAAACAAAATGACCGCTAGCTATCCTGAGAAGTACTGCACTGATTCGATTCAAATTTGGTATAGGTATAGACGAGAATCAATTTTATTTTATTTTTTATTTTCAAAATTTGGCATTCTCTATAGAACAAGTCCCAATTACAGAGAAGCACTATATAATATACAATATAATCAAAAAATAGTGTAGTAGTAACACTGTATATACAAAAACAACAAAATTAACTGAAAAGGAAATAAAAATTAAATAATATTTGCAATACATTTTAAAATTTTGACAAGTTACAAGAAAATAAATCGGAAAAACGTATATCACTAGCATATTTATTATATAATAGCGGAAAACGGTTAATAGCGGAATTTACTGCAGAATTAGTGTTATTAAAATTTATTGAGAAAAGCTCGTTTGATCTCGTTAAGTACGACGGTATTCTAAAAGATAATTGATTTAATAAAGCAGGGCAGTCAACAAGGTAATTAATTAACTTATACATAAAACAAATATCTAGTAATATACGTCTCTTTTCCAGTTGCAATAAATTAAAACTAAAATTAGGAAATTTAAAGAAAATATATTTACAAAAAGCCTTCTGTATACCTTCAATTCTATTAATATATACAGAATATTGAGGGGTCCAACAGACAGATGCAAATTCAAGTTGACTTCTTACTAAACTATAATACAACGTTAGAAGCGTATAAGGGTTTTTAAAATTCCCACTGGATCTCTTAAGAAATCCTAACATTTTATAAGCTTTCTTTACAATTTTATCAACGTGCTTATCTAAAATAAATTTATTATCAAAAGTAATACCCAGATCTTTAATGGAGTCAACAACAGCAAGAATATTACCTGAGAAATTATAACTGTATTCAACAATATTTCTATTTCTGGTGAAAGTGATGTGGTAACATTTATTAACATTAATGCTGTACACAAACACTTTCTTTGAGTTGCAACGCAACGCATGCCGGGTACTCGCATTAAATTGTAGACGACGCGAACGAAGTCGCAGGTAATAGCTAGTATATATATATATATAAATTAATGTTTGTTTGTTTGTTTGTTTGTTTGTCCCGTTTGCGTTCCTATACCATTCATCCGATTGCAATGAAATTTTGCTAAGTTTTGTGTGCACGCCCGCAAAGGTTTCTGACTTAGCAAAAGTCCAATCCGCCATCTTGAAACAAAATGGCGGCTAGCTATCTTGAAAAGTACTGCACTGATTTGATTTGATTTGGTATAGACATAGACGGGAACCAATCTTAACATATAGACCTAATAAAACTTGAGTCCGCCATCTTAAAACAAAATGGCCGCGAGCTATCCTGAAAAGTACTGCACTGATTCGATTCAAATTTGGTATAGACATAGACGGGAACCAATCTTAACATACTGGTATAATAAAGCTTCAGTCCGCCATCTTGAAACAAAATAGCCGCTAGCTATCCTGAAAATTACTGCACTGATTCGATTAAAATTTGGTATAGAGATAGACGGGAACTAATCTTAATAAATTAGTATAATAAAGCTTTAGTCCGCCATCTTAAAACAAAATGGCCGCTAGCTATCCTGAAAAGTACTGCACTGATTCGATTCTTATTTTGAACAGACATAGACGGGAACCAATCTTAACATATTGGCGTAATAAAGCTTCATTTCGCCATCTTTAAACAAAATGGCCGCTAGCTATCCTGAAAAATACTGCACTGATTCGATTCTTATTTTGAACAGTCATAGACGGGAACCAATCTTAATAGGTATAATAAAACTTCAGCCCGCCATCTTAAAACAAAATGGCCGCTAGCTATCCTGAAAAGTACTGCACTGATTCAATTCAAATTTGGAATAGGTATAGAAGAGAACCAATCTTAACATATAGGTATAATAAGTCTTCAGTCCGCCATCTTGAAACAAAATGACCGCTAGCTATCTTGAAAAGTACTGCACTGATTCGATTCAAATTTGGTATAAGCATAGACGGGAACCAATCTTAACATATAGGTATACTAAAGCTTTAGTCCGCTGTCTTGAAACAAAATGGGCCGCTAGCTATCTTGAAAAGTACTGCATTGATTTGATTCAAATTTGGTATAGACATAGACGGGAACCAATCTTAACATATATGCCTAATCAAACTTGAGTCCGCTATCTTAAAACAAAATGGCTGCTAGCTATCCTGAAAAGTACTGCACTGATGCGAATCAAATTTGGTATAGGTACAGACGAGAACAAATCTTAACATATAGGTATAATAAAGCTTCAGTCCTATGCCAGATGTTTGCAGTTTCCGGCACAACTCGCATTTGCAATGACCATCAACAAAGTACTGGGACAATCGCTACAAGTTTGTGGACTAAACTTGGAAAATCCATGCTTCTCACATGGACAGCTGTACACAAACACTTTCTGCCGGGTACTCGCATTAAATTGTAGACTACGCGAACGAAGTCGCGGGTAATAGCTAGTCTATATATAAAAATTAATGTTTGGTTGTTTGTCCCGTATGCGTTCGTATATCATTCATCCGATTGCGATGAAACTTTGCTAATTTAGTGCGCCCACGCCCGTGAAGGTTTATGACTTAGCACAAGTCCAATCCGCCATCTTGAAACAAAATGGCCGCTTGCTATCTTGAAAAGTACTGCACTGATTCGATTCAAATTTGGTATAGATATATACGGGAACCAAACTTAATATATAGGTATAATAAAGCTTCAGGTCGCCATCCTGAAACAAAATGGCCGCTAGCTATCCTAAAAAGTATTGCACTGATTCAATTCAAATTTGGTATAGACTTAGACGGGAACTAATCTTAACATATAGGTATAATAAAACTTCAGTCCGCCATCTTGAAACAAAATGGACGCTAGGTATCCTGAAAAGTACTGCATTGATTCGATTCAAATTTGGTATAGGTGCAGACGAGAACCAATCTTAACATATAGGTATAATAAAGCTTCAGTCGTATGTCATTCTAATTCAGACGTTTGCAGTTTCCGGTACGACTCGCATTTGCAATAACCATCAACAAAGCACTGGGACAATCACTACAAGTGTGTGGACTAAATTTGGAAAATCCATGCTTCTCACACTTTTTTTGAGTTGCTATTCAAGGCATACCGTGTACTCGCGTTAATTTGTAGACCACGCGAATGAAGTCGCGGGTATAGCTAGTATATATATATAAAAATTAATGTTTGTTTGTTTGTCCCTTATGCGTTCCTATATCATTCATCCGATTGCGATGAAACTTTGCTAATTTATTGCGCGCACGCTCGCGAAGGTTTATGACTTAGCATAAGTCCAATCCGCCATCTTGATACAAAATGGCCGCTAGCTATCTTGAAAAGTACTGCACTGTTTCGATTCAAATTTGGTACAGACATAGACGGGAACCAATCTTAACATAAAGATATAATAAAGCTTCAGTCCGCAATCTTGAAACAAAATGGCCGTTAGCTATAATAAAAAGTACTGCACTGATTCGATTAAAATTTGATACAGGTATAGACGAGAACCAATCTTAACATAGATATAATAAAACTTCAGTCCGCCATCTTAAAACAAAATGGCCGCTAGCTATCCTGAAAAGTACTGCACTGATTCGATTCAAATTCGGAATAGGTATAGACGAGAACCAATCTTAACATATAGGTATAATAAAGCGGCAGTCTGCTTTCTTGAAACAAAATTGCCGGTAGCTATCTTGAAATGTACTTCACTGATTCGATTCAAATTTGGTATAGGCTAGACGAGAATCAATCTTAATATATAGGTATAATAAAGCGTCAGTCCACCATCTTGAAACAAAATGGCCGCTAGCTATCTTGAAAAGTACTGCACTGATTCGATTCAAATTCGGAATAGGCATAGACGGGAACCAATCTTAACATATAGATATAATAAAGCTTATGTCCTATTCCATTCAAATTCAAACGTTTGCAGTTTTCGGTATGACTCGCATTTGCAATGTCCATCAACAAAGCAGAGGGACAATCGCTACAAGTGTGTGAACTAAATTTGGAAAATCCATGCTTCTCACATGGACAGCTGTATGTGGCATGCTCACGCGTCGGCAAACCTTTTGATTTATTCGTATACGTCCCAAAGAGAAAAACAAAAAATATTGTGTATCCAAAAGCACTTCAATAAACAGAATTAAACACAAATACTTTCTTTCTTGCCGGATACTCACATTAAATTGTAGACCACGCGAACGAAGTCGCGGGTAATAGCTAGTGTATATATACTCGTAATCTTTGTCGTAACTCTATAAAAGGTTTGTTTTTGCAGCGGCGTGAATAAACTATTCCATAAAAATTTCATTATTTTATATGTTAATCCACGTGCAAAAAGAGTTTTTCTCTGTTATATATATATATATATATATATATATATATATATATATATATATATATATATATATATATATATCATTGCTAATGTAGCGCTAGCAACTTTTGAAATGTTACTTGTTTTGAACGCACCTAATGGCGATTGTTTTAAATAAGTCACTTTTTAATTAAATATTTTAGATATTAATACGTTACTTTTGATCATTTTTTTATCATTATTGTAACACATTTACAACTAAAATTGATATGCGTGCATTGTTTCGTTAAACGCCATTCTGTTTGAATAGCTTATTGTCATCTAAGTATAAATATGGATAAGAATTGAGAATTCAGTACGAATACTTCAAGTTATTTCTTTGAATTAAATTAACCTCACATGTAAATGCGTATAATAGGTCATATCATTTGTTCAACATTTAATAAATATTTAATGCTAGTTTATTATTAAAGTATTCATTTTATTAATATAACCATAGACGTAAACAAGGACAAGGCTGAATTTTAAGTATTATGGAGTCATTTCAATAGCTGCATGTTCATTGCACTAAAAGTTGGTATTTTAATCAAATAAAGCTACATTTTTAGATCTTAACATAGTTACTGTTTTTGTTTTTGTCTTTGTCTAATGGAATTGGACCATTTGCAGCTATTGACACCAGGCAGCAGAAAGTTATATAGGTAACCATGGGACTGTGTTTATACGAGGTGTGGCTATTAAATAACGAGACTGGTGCTGTTTTAACATTTAATTTTACTTATTATCACTTTCAATATACACCCCTCCTCTATCCCTACAAAGCTCCATGAAAATTTTTCATTGTTCGAAACAGTGCTGGAAATCTTCTTCTGTCAGCTCCTTCAGAACGCGTGCCGATTTCTCTTTCAAAGCTTAAATCTTGTTGATATTAAAACAAATTTCACATTAGAAAAAAGTCGCACGGTGCAAGATCTGGCGAATAAGGCGGATGGTTCAACACTGGGCTGCTGTACTTGGCTGGAAATCTCTTGAGAGACATTGCGGAATGAGACAACGCATTGTTTTGATGGAGAAACTATGTCTTGTCCTTCCGCAATTCGGGTACTTTTTTCAATAAATTATAAGTTTCAGTTTCAGGGATGGCTAGCTCAGTGGTATGAAGTCGGCCTGTGGATCCTGAGGTCCCTGGTTCGATTCCCACAGGCGACAAATTTTCATAATTTGAAAAAGCTATCCCTGTGGCTCCTCCACCACTCAGATGTTTGGGGGCCGTGATTTGACGACTGGTAACCGCACTTCACGCGCAAAAATATATCACTTACCGAGATCTGCTTCAGCAGAGTGCCACACCCAGTAATGGGTAGAAGGCGTGATGATATATTTATTTATTTATAAGTTTCAGTAGTAGTTTTGCCAAGTTTCATGTGAAATTTCACAACAATTCGTTGCACTAATGTTGCACTTAACATTTTTCGGCGAAACAAAAAAACAACTCTAATTAGAACGAATGATACGGCTATATGGATTTGTTTACAGAAGCGAGAGGTACTGCATTCGAAAGAGAAAGCTTCACGCTAAAAAGTTGACCATCGCAGGTGTTTGGCGCATGCGTACTTCGTCTGTAACAGCGTTAGTCTCGTTATTTAATAGCCACACCTCGTAGTTAGACTTCCACCCACTGAACAAGGGACATAGAAGAAGGGCCAACTATAACAAAAGATTGTTGCGCACTTACTGGTGACATCTCTTGTTCCCCCAAGTAATTATTATTAAAAATACCGATAATATAGGATACATATTTATCATTCTCGTGATCGTAATGACTAAAATATTTCAAAATTATTAAAATCAAAATATATTACAAAACAACAAAAACAAATAATTAGCAAAAAACTAGTTTTATTGAATAATATTAAAAATATTAATTAAACACGTACTAGTATGCAATACAAATAAATATGAATAATGTATATTTTTTGCCTTCTTATGCACACTCTCATTTATCATTTCGCTACTTTCTTCAGTATCCGTATTCTTATATGTTGCTGTAACTGTTGTTATTGATAGAGATGTGATATTTTCATCCTGAATTGTTGAAAATAAATATATATTTACTATAAAAGAATTTTCATAAACATAAAGTTCACAATATTGTATGAATTACTTACATTGATCAATATGTGGAACAGGCTCTATGTTTAATTTATTTGATGATGTGTATCGATACTGTCAATTTTGAAAATGAAGACTACATACGACATTGTGAGTACTACTATAAGGTACATCAATTAAATCATTTCTATTAATGTTTTCCAGCAATATTTTCCGTAATAGATTATTCCGTGGTGAAATATGGAAAAACACATTCTTACAATTTTTTTTCTACTACAATGTAATACCACGCACTCCTAAAATTATACAATAGTTTATAATCAAATATAAAATTATAAAAGATACCTACTCACCATTAAATATAGATTGCAATAATAACGACAGATATGTTTGTTATTTACAAATTTTATTTGTCAAAATATAAAACACCATTTGTCAAACATTTAAATATGTAATCTGTTTAACTAAAGGCGTATTCCATTTGTCATTTGGATCAGATCGAACTTACATTTACTGAACCAGATCACTTATTTATTTCGATGGATTACTTCACTGACTTTATTTCCAGTACTAGAATTACTTCAATGACTTTATTTCCAGTACTAGAATTACTTCCGATCCGATCCGATCCGATCCGATCCGATCCGATCCGATCCGATCCGATCCGATCCGATCCGATCCGATCCGATCCGATCCGATCCGATCCGATCCGATCCGATCCGATCCGATCCGATCCGATCCGATCCGATCCGATCCGATCCGATCCGATCCGATCCGATCCGATCCGATCCGATCCGATCCGATCCGATCCGATCCGATCCGATCCGATCCGATCCGATCCGATCCGATCCGATCCGATCCGATCCGATCCGATCCGATCCGATCCGATCCGATCCGATCCGATCCGATCCGATCCGATTCGATCCAAAATCCGATCCGAAATCCGATCCAAAATCCGATCCGAGATCCGATCCGAGATCCGATCCGAGATCCGATCCGAGATCCGATCCGAGATCCGATCCGAGATCCGATCCGAGATCCGATCCGAGATCCGATCCGAGATCCGATCCGAGATCCGATCCGAGATCCGATCCGAGATCCGATCCGAGATCCGATCCGAGATCCGATCCGAGATCCGATCCGAGATCCGATCCGAGATCCGATCCGAGATCCGATCCGAGATCCGATCCGAGATCCGATCCGAGATCCTATCCGAGATCCGGTCCGAGATCCGATCCGAGATCCGATCCGAGATCCGATCCGAGATCCGATCCGAGATTCGATCCGAGATCCGATTCGAGATCCGATCCGAGATCTGATCCGAGATCCGATCCGAGATCCGATCCGAGATCCGACCAGACGTGTCATTAGATCAGTACAGTTTTTCCTATTTATACTAAACACATTTTAACGTTGCATATTCGAAAGAAAAATAACAGTTATAGATGAAATTTAATCAATAATTTTGTTATAAAAAACTAAAGAGACATATTTTGCTGGGACGTTATTTAACCATTTTTATCAGAGAACATAAATGCTTATAAATATAACGTAGCGTTATATTTCTTTAGAGAGGAATTGGAATTTATATTTTTACTAAGAGTGGATACCTAAATGTTACTTTCGGCTCGGATATTTTATCCGACTTTCGGATCGGATCTTTTATCCGACTTTCGGATCGGTTATTTTATCCGACTTGCGGATCGGATCTTTTATCCGACTTTCGGATCGGATAATATATCCGTCTTTCGGATCGGATCCGATCCGAATCCGATCCGAGAGAGCTCCGATCCGATCCGAATCCAACTTCGGATCGGATCGGATTCGGATTTCGGATATTTTTGCCGACCTCTAATGTATAACCTATTTACATATTTTAATCTTTTGAGCATATAATTAAATGCTAGTAAATTATTTATCTTATGGCAAGACACTGAACTTCTATAGATGCTGTAAATGTAAAATCTAAACCAGTGGTTTTCAAACCTTTCAGAGCCATGATCCCTTGGAGGCAAAAATCACAAATATCTTCTTTTGCGACCCTCTTACTTTATAAATTTAAATTTAATTTTTTTTTCAAAACCGGTCGAGTTTGATATCAAATTAAAGGCTTGCGTGCAGAATGAATTTTTTTTCGATAAACAATAGCTTTAGACAAAAAATTCCATATAGTATGAAGTATTTTATTGAAGTGAATTCTATTTTAATATCTGGTTGACGAAGTCTACCCGACCGCTAGTAATACTAGTATTAACTTTTTCTATAAAAACTGTACGAAATAATATCCATTTTCTAATTTGCTGTTTCCAGATACAACATGTGGCAAGCTACGTCAGATTTCTTAACGCATCTCAACACAGGGGGAGGTATGTATTATTTGGCGAAAAAGATGTATGTTGGTGAAAATAAAAATGAGAGGTTGTACGACAATAAAAAAATAATTGGATAGATATAATTAAAGCTTGAATGTTTGTTGCTTGAAAGAAAGATGAAACGAGCTTGTATGAAAGGAATTATAAATTTGTGGACTAACCGAAAATGAAACGAATAGGGGATTAAAATAAGAATTCAAATCTTACATAACCGTTGCCTCTCAATTAATTTTAGAGAAAAATTGTTAAACAGAATGTAACAAAAATTCAATTTTTCGACGACTTAGAGCAAAATTTCATTTCTACGGCATCAAAATTGTGACAGAAATAATACATTTTATCAAATAGTAGCGATTTTTTGTATACATAGACAGGGCAGTGATCAATTTTCCAATAGTTTTGTTTGTCAAACTTTGAATGATGACGTCACATCAGTGAGTTTGAAGCATTTTATTTGAAGGTACTTTCAGACGATCAGTGTTTTCAGTGATTTAAAACGTCAAACAACTGCTAAAACTGGTACGGTCGGTAAAAAGTTCCTTTTTTTTTCTGGTGTTCATTTCTGTCATATTTCTATTCGTTCGTGCGTGTTCTTGTTGTATGTAGACTACGAGGGTAAGGTAGTTCTCGGCTTGACAATGAAAGACTGTGATTTTCAGTTAAAAAATTATTTTATTTTTCTACATACTCTCCTTTGACTTCAACACCCTTGATCCAGCGTTTCTCCAACATCAATATTCCTTCCCGGAAGTGAGAATCTGTAAGGCTGTGATAATATTCATCTACGGCCCTCTCAACTTCTTCATTGGACGTGAAGCGCTTCCCAGAAACAAATTTCTTCAAGTTTGGGAACAGATAAAAGTCTGAGGGTGCCAAATCAGGAGAATGTGGGGGATGGCCGAACAAATCGTACACCAAATTCCGCAGTTTTCCCATCGCCAACGCACCCTTGTGTGCAGGTGCGCTGTCCTGGTGAAAGCTTATTTTTATCTTCTGCAAGCCAGGCCTCTTCTTGCGAATTTTGGCATCCAGTTGCTACAGAAGATTGGAGTAATATTCGCCTGTAATTGTTCTACCTTTTTCAAAGTAATCAATTAACAGGATTCCTTTCGCATCCCACAACATGCTGGCTATGACCTTTTCGGCAGATGCGATCGACTTTGCTTTCTTTGGCGCTGAACCACCATCTACCAACTTCCATCCACTGCTTGGACTTTCGTTTCTGGCGTGTAGTGGTGGACCAATGTCTCATCCATTGTGACAAATCGCCGCACAAAATCGGTCGGATCTCTATTGAATCGGTCCAAACATTGCTGCGAAATCGTTTGCGCATTTGCTTTTGATCGGCATTCGGCAAATGCGGCAGCAACCTTGCGCAGAGCTTTCGCATCTCTAATTCTTTGTGCAAGATATTTCGCACCCTTTCTTCTCATATACCCACATGTGGTGCTGGTTTTTGGCCGTCCTTCACGTGGGTCATCTTCGAAGGACATGCGACTACGTTTAAATTCAGCTGCCCACTTTTTAACAGTTGACATGCAAGGAGCAGAGTCCCCGTAAACTTTTATCAACTTCGGATTAATTTCTCCAAAACGAAGAATTTTATAACCGCACGATATTCAAGTTTATCCATTTTAACGAAAAACACGCAAGACGTCTACTTCAAAAATTCGTGTAAACAAACTACTTAAGAGAACAAGTTGAAACTTGTTATATTAACTAATGACACGTGCACCCAGGTAGGAAACACAAATTTTTGCTGATTGGAACGTTATCTCTGTGTGAGGCCGAGAACTTTTCACCTTACCCTCGTAATTTGTTTAGATAAGTTTCTTGACTAAAATTTGTTTAAAAGTGTGTTGGATAAGAGAACAAATATCTATTTCAATAGATTTGTACAAAACATTCCTATAGTAAATTAAATAATATTTTTCTACGATCGAGTCGAAAATAATCATTTCCAACCATATGTTGCAAGCAAAAATTTGAAGTTTATCGCTCGCCGAGCGGTAAAGTAGGAGTGTATCATCGTATCCATGGATATTTGAAAACTGTCGCCCGAATTTCCAAACAGAAAATCTGTCAAAAAGTATTTTAAATTATTTTTCAAGCGTTTCTAAATGGTCATAAAAATATTATGTGCACCTCGAGCAGAACATGCCCCAGTCGCTCTTGTATGGTTGTTGTTCTCGGTTACGTTTCAATCAACAATCTCCATGCGGCGAGCGACAATAGACTACTTTCTGCTCTAGTTACACAAATAACTATTATATTTTCACATATATTTTATACCGCTTCGTCAAGTAAAACATGTCTTTCCTGACTTATTATGTAGTATACTATTTTTTTAACTCGAACAAGAAGTGAACCTGTACCGAACCATAAATCTCGAAACCAAATTTAATCATCTGCGCTTTCCGAAACCTGTATTTTATATATAATATTTTGATTATTATGATTATTAAAAGTGCAAATCATTTTGTAGTATCTGTCATTTAATTTTTTTCCTGAAGTATTAAAACATCCGGTAATAAAACTCAATAACATATTATAAATTAATTATTTGTTCCCAGATGAGCGAACTTTCGACTTCTCCTTGATGAAACCCTGGCAGCCAGTCTGTATATCAATTGTTTACGTTCTGTTGGTAACAGTGATAGGACCGAAATTTATGGAAAACAGAAAACCGTACAAGTTGAAACACACGTTAATTGTGTACAATGCCTTCCAAGTAGCTATAAGCCTATACGTTTCTATAACGGTAATTTTCTTATATATATATATATATATATATATATATATATATATATATATATATATATATATATATATATACTGCTCAAAAAAAAAAACCGGTCACCTAAAGAATCCCAAAAAAGTCACTATTCAAACCCCTGCCAATTTGTCAGTTTTGAAACAAATTGGATGAATTTTTTTTCCGAAGTCGCCCAAAGTCTAGTCTTTGAAAAGCTGTGAATTGATTTTAACTAACCTCCCTTTCCCTTCCCCCAGCCACCACCAAACGAGAACCACTTTTTTTCTAAAAAAAAGGTGATTTTCCAAGCTTTCTATGGGAATCATCAGCCGTCAATTGACAAATCTGTCGTCAGATAATGAAAATATGGACATTTTTGTTACTGGAACGTAAAACAGAATCAAAATCGGATGATTTTAAAAAAAGTTATGATTTTTTGAATTAAAAGAGACATTTGCAGAGGTTGGCATTAAATTGTGCGTAGTACGTAGACACTAGAACACATACGGACACTCAAACGCACACGCGCACTCACACGTACACACGCACATGCACACAAACACACACATACACACACACAGACGTAAACGCAAACGTTCACGCACATGCCATACTGAAAAATTTTGTGATCTGTTTTTTTTTACGAGGGTAGATGAAAATCTTCCAAAGACATTGAGAAGCCCGTACTTAACAATGTGCCGGATTTTTACCTGCTAAAAACAAAGAAAAACTAAACTCGTCAAACACGTTTGCGTTTACATCTGGGTGTGCGTTGTCTGTGTGTGTGTGTGTGTGCGTGTGCGTGCGTGCGTGCGTTTGAGTGTCCGTATGTGCTCGAGTGTCTACGTACTACGGACAATTGAATGCCAACCTCTGCAAATGTCTCTTTTTTTTCAAAAAATCATAACTTTTTTTAAAATCATCCGATTTTGATGCCGTTTTATGTTCGAGTAACAAAAATGTCCATACTTTCATTATTTTTAAACAGATTTGTCAATTGACGGCTGATGATTCCCATAGAAAGCTTGGAAAATCAACTTTTTTCTAGAAAAAAAGCGGTTCTCGTTCTCTCGCGGTGGCTGGCGGAAGGGAAAGGGAGGTTAGTCAAAATCAATTCACAGCTTTTCAAAGACTAGACTTTGGGCAACTTCGGAAAAAAAAATTCATCCAATTTGTTTCAAAACTGACAAATTGACAGGGGTTTGAAAAGTGACGTTTTTTTGGGATTCTTTAGGTGACCGCTTTTTTTTTTGAGCAGTGTATATATACCGTGTGTCCCAAGTAAATTTTGGCATAGGCAGTTAACTTGTGAAATCAGTGTTTTGTAAATAAAAAGTGTCCGGCGAAAAATTATGGGACCAAATTTTACATCATAATACTGCCAATATCCCTACATCTTATTTAATACAGATTATTTAATTTTGATAGCGTAATTTAATTTTTCGCCTACTACACCCTCCATAATCCATTCTAATAATATTTACGCAGTTCATGACTTTTAAAATGACAGTGACAGTGACAGATTAAACTATTTAAAACAAATTGCTTTACTTCAGTAGCAATAAAATAGTAGACGAAAAATTTGAAATTATTTTTATTAATTTTATTCAATTACGCTATCGAAATGGAATATTAAATAAGATGTGGTAGTATTGGAAATATTGTGATATAAAATTTGGTGCCTTAATTGTTTGCCGGAAACTTTTTATTTAAAAAAGACTGATTTTATATGTTAAATGCCTATGCCAACATTTACGTGGGACACACGGTATATATATATATATATATATATATATTAATAGTACACGCACAGATTAGTCAACGAATTTTTTAAGGGTAGTCCAAATTTTTTAAAGTCGTAAAGTATGTATGTTTATATAATACATTGCATTTAAAACAATTTGTTTAATAGAAATTTTACAAGAAAAATATTTTTTTTTCACCTGCTTTAATATGACACTTTTGTTTCTACTTTTTCAA
Organism: Pterostichus madidus; assembly: GCA_911728475.2. NCBI lineage: Eukaryota > Metazoa > Arthropoda > Insecta > Coleoptera > Carabidae > Pterostichus > Pterostichus madidus. The sequence goes on from OU452315.1 coordinate 13,857,942, forward strand.
TAGTAAAAGAACACTATTACTTTACCATGGATACGTTCTCGTTTTGTGGTTCTAGGATAAAAAATAACAGTTTTATTACAGTTATCATGGTGATGAATATAATTTTGTCAATATGTTTCATTTTAATTTGAATAAATTTGTTAAATTTTCTAAATAAGTGGAAAAAAATATGTATAATATGTTTCAATCGATCTAAAAATACTATTTCGAGTATCGTAATATTTATAAATTTTATATATAGAGAGAGTCTTTACTTTTATATTACACATAGGAGAAACATTGTTAAATTTTACATGTTAATTAGCCATAAGAGGACTTATGATCGAAATGGCAAAGGAAACAAAAAGAATCTATTTTTATGTGAAACTGTACGTACAATTAAATGATTTTGATTCAGTTTTTTCCTTCGCCACTTCGATCATAAGTCTTCTTATGGCTAATTAACATGTAAAAATTTAACATTGTGTAATATAAAAAGACCCTGTATATATACGAGTATATATTATATATATATATATATATATATATATATATATATATAATAATAATAATAAAATATATATATATATATATATATATATATATATATATATATATATATATATATATATATATATATATATATATATGGGATGGCTAGCTCAGTGGTATGAAGTCGGCCTGTGGATCCTGAGGTCCCTGGTTCGATTCCCACAGGCGACAAATTTTCATAATTTGAAAAAGCTATCCCTGTGGCTCCTCCACCACTAACATGTTTGGGGGCCGTGATTTGACGACTGGTAACCGCACTTCACGCGCAAAATATATCACTTACCGAGATCTGCTTTAGCAGAGTGCCACACCCAGTAATGGGTAGAAGGCGTGATGATATATTTATTTATTTATATATATATATATATATATATATATATATATATATATATATATATATATATATATATATCTACATATATTCCCACTGGCGACAAATATTTTCACCACATTAATACTATTCCTGCACTAACATCTTTGGGAGCCGTGATTTAACGGCTGGTAACCGCACTTCACGCACAAAAATATATCACTTACCGAGATCTGCTTCAGCAGAGTGCCACACCCAGTAATGGGTAGAAGGCGTGATGATATATTTATTTATTTATTTATATATATATATATATATATATATATATATATATATATATATATATATATATATATATATATATATATATCTACATATATTCCCACTGGCGACAAATATTTTCACCACATTAATACTATTCCTGTACTAACATCTTTGGGAGCCGTGATTTAACGGCTGGTAACCGCACTTCACGCACAAAAATATATCACTTACCGAGATCTGCTTCTGCAGAGTGCCACACCCAATAATGGGTAGAAGGCGTGATGATATATTTATTTATTTATTTTATTTTTTGTTTCATGTTTATAGATATTTAATACAAGATATACCTACCGTATTTTTCGGACTATAAGACGCACCGGATGATAAGACACACCTCAAATTTATAAGATGATTTTTAGAAAAATACTCGTATATTTTAATGTTTCTTTCGGATGATAATTTTGATTTATTGTTAACATAACTCGTACTAGCAATATTCAGTTCATCTTCACTCTCGGTACTATCACTCGTCTCGTTAATGTCACCGTTCGCATTACTTTCGTCTGAACTATTGTTGTCACTCCTTTCAAAAACTGAGTCATCTTCAGTACCATCTATAGCATTACTTATTTCGCATTTTTTAAATATTTAAAATATTTTAATGTTACCTTCGGACCATAAGACGCACCCAAAATTTGAGTCCATTTTTCTATGTAAAAAGGTGCGTTTTATAGTTAGGGTTGCCACCTCAGAACTAAGTCTCGCCCGGAGACAATAACTAAGAAAAACAGCATATACATGCAATTGTTTTATTTATATGAATTAATAAATTCAAAACTAACATTCCTACAAATTAAATATAATTCTAATAATCACAGAGTAATTACTATGCATATAACTAATAAATAACAATTTACGTATAACATAAAAACAGGTAAATAAGAAGAAAAATGTGCAATAGGCAATATAGTATAAGTATAATAAATAATTTATTTATGTAGATTTTTCTGTTTGACACCGAAGCCTTCGCAAGATCAGCATTTTTTTTTATGAATTCATAAAATTCGCGATTGCTCATGTCAAAATTAAGTTTTATGCATAATTCTGCTTTTATCAGCTCAACCCGCATCCTATTACGATTTTTATATAATAATAAAAACATCATAATTTAGTCTTTAGGAATTTGATCTGATACAAGATGATATTTTAACTAATAAAACCGAAATTAATTGTATAAATTCTTCTCTAAATAGTCATGAGGACAGAATCAAGAAATTGGAGGACTTAGTGACAGAAATAAAACTAGATAACAGAAAGATGTACAAGATCATAAAAGAAAATAATTTAATAATTATCGCCGTAGAAGATCTCGTAAGTGAGACAGTATTTGCCCCAGACAACTACTTAGCACGCTCTACGCAGCCAGCACTACGCCTTCGCCAGTTGTAGACGTTCAGTCACCAACCGCAGTCTGCATATAATTTTGTACATATTCAATTTTACTGTCACAACCCGGAGAAATAATAATTAAACCCGGAGCCAGGAGATCACTCACTGAAACCCAGAGTCTCCGGGTCAAATCTGGCGAGGTGGTAAGCCTACTTATAGTCCGAAAAAAACGGTACATATAGGCTCCAATACAATGTATCAAAGATTTAAGGTTTACCTATTTCATATTATAAGTTGTAAAGGCTCATTTTCACATGACATTAAAAGTCATGGCGCCGACCTCTGTGGCTCAGTGGTTTAGACTACTAGGCTACTGACCCAGAGGTCCCGGGTTCGATTCCCGGTCAGGGCTGGCATAAATCAGCGTCTGTAGCTGACTACAGCGCAGACGCTTCCATCCTCATAATCAGCGTCTGTAGCTGACTACAGCGCAGACGGTTTCATCTTCATAATCAGCGTCTGTAGCTGACTACAGCACAGACACTTTCATCTTCATAATCAGCGTCTGTAGCTGACTACAGCGCAGACGCTTCCATCATCATACCGGCTAGTAACCAAAAAGTAGTTGAAGCCGTATCACAAAAAAAAAAGTCATGGCTTTTAATGTCATGACAATGTTACACTTTTATGCTGATGTTTTCATGTATTTATAGGCAAATGCAGCTAAGCGTTACACCACCTAGCGGTAATTTTTAGAACTACTGTATTCAGGATACATTTTGAATTGTATTATATATTAGATTCAGATATTTTCAAATATTTTCGGTGTGTTGATAAAATATATAATGTAGAACGATTATTACTGCGTACCAGGGTGGAAAAAAACATCCAGATGAATCCTTTCACGTATTGCCAAAGAACGAAATACAAAAAGAAATATTTGAGACAAAATTTAGGGTTGCCGAATTAATAGATAAGCATGCAGTATGGATTATGCGATTAAAAATAGGGAAAAAAAGTTAACCTGCGTACGGTAGTATGTTCCCTACATTGCACAAAAAAATATTACATTATTATTTCAACTTTTTCAGTAGTAAAAGAATGCTATTTCAGGAATGTTTACGTTACCAGGAACCAAAAATAATATTTTTACTTCAATTGTCATGGTGATAAATAATAATAATAATAATCTTTATAAGTTCATACGAAAACTGGTGTTTTTAGTCCTAATGCAACAAATAACTCTTTTTTTATGGTAAGTAGTTAATCAAGTAAATAGAACTGTTGCCAAATTAAATTTTTCACTGTACAAACAAAATGCAATACCTATTACTTTGCTAAAGACAAAGAAAACACGATAAATAAATTCAAAATAGTGACAGAATTTTGAGAATGATATACAAAATTTCGCACAAAGTGAACATTAAAACACTACGCATAATAATGTCAAAATAGAGAAATGTCACGATACAAATACAATAGAAGAGACAGAAACAGTAGATACTATAATAAATTTACTAAATAATCAACCGAAAACGTTTGGAAACTCTGATGTACAAGTAAATATTTAATAAATACAGAAAGAGCACTTAACCATCTCAGCCTTAGAAAATTTTGATATACTAACTTTTATTCTAAATTCTAGAGATTTAATATATAGTGACAATCATATAAATAAATTAAATATAAAAGAGAAAGTTATTTGGTGTTTTATAATATTAAAATGCCATTTAAGTTTTGTAGTTTTAAAACGTCAAAAATCTATCCTGGATACAGTAGTTCGCGACGTGTTCCAGATGGCGCAGCGATCTTAATTTTATTTGCCTATTGCCACGACATTTTAGTTTATCTTCAACATGGCGTCAAATGAATTAATTCAAGCTTGCATTCATGTCGTTAGTGAAATAATAATCTTTGAAAGGAATAAATTTATTTATTTCTTATTAGTCTGTCTTTGAAACCCACATTTATTTTATCCCATAGACATGGATTTTACTCATATTCATTCAAAAATGAGATAATATTAAAATTTAATATTTCTTCCTTCATGATAACCTACAACTACAAAAACGCAAATCAAATAACACTGTCATGATAATACGACAGGTTTAGTTTCCACTACGTATCGTACGTGACACTGCTACGCAAATGTCGCTTAAAATCAAAATAAATTTGATCACGTGACACTAAAGTCGCGACATCAAACTTACAGTCGCGACAACGTGACTTTTAGTTTTCACAACGACAAAAGTCATGACATTTGATATCATGGCAGTAAAAGTCGCGATTTACTATCACGTGAAAATGAGCCTTAAAAACGAAATATCTCAAAACATGTGACATTTATACTTTGCAAAGGGAGTGTACTTTAACAGGGGTGGGATTCCGTAACTCATAACAACTACAAATAACCATTGCTCTTGTTACGTAGCAAGTACAAATCGAAATCGGTATTCTGTAACTCAATAGCAACTACAAATGACAATTGCTTACGTTATTTTGCAATTGATAAATAACGATTGAAAATTGCCAACCGTTACAGCAGCCATATTGAATTTTTATATTTGACAGCTGACAGTTCGGCAATATAATTGAAAGAAAGCAGTAAGTATAAACAATTTTTATAATAAATTAAACATGTAAGTTACTTATTTAAAGTGGTAATATTCGTTTTGAGTAATAATAAATAAAAAATCTGCTACTTTTCAAATATTTAGAAATTATAACCTATTTTTGAAAGAAAAGCAACCTCAACCTATATAATACTCGAAGAAACTAAACGTTACAAAATGAGAACATTGATATGAAAAAGAGCCATTAGATATGAAGAAAGACTAAGAACTCAATGGCAAGAAAAGAAGAAACAGGGCAATAAGAGGGAACTAAATTCTGCCACAGAAACTGGCACACAGTAGCTAACACAGAAAGAGAAAAAACTCAAGGAAAATGTAACAGAAGATCCAATAATCAGGGAAAAGGAAATACAAATACAAGAAAAGAAAGAATAAATACGAAATTCATTATATAAGTCAAGATACAAGAAGAACTTATATACAAAAAAAAATATACAGAACAGACAGATTTAGAATGAGAATTGAAGAAAGAAACTATTACTGGGCAAGACATGAAGAAAATAGTGCAGAATATGCGAGAAAGAATTAAAAACGATTTACCACGTACGAAGGGACTGCGTAGAAAAGATAAATGAGGAATCTGTAGAACAAATTCTACAAGACGAGAGGCCGGACATCGAATGAATGAGAATGTGACACGAAGAAGAAAGAGAATGAATAATATATTGTACCTATTTTATTACTGTCAATAAATGTATTTCAAATTTAAATACCGAAAGTTAATTATAAATTTATTATTAATATTATTATTATTAATTAACGAGAGAATATTCAACCAACAACATTATACACTAAGCAAATCAATCAACAATATGTAACACTGAAATACTAATTTTATGCAACAGTAATAATAAATGTACAAAAACTCATAGACAAAGTCATAATCGAAAAATTTGTATTTATTACTGACCACAAATGACAAATTTATATTAGTATAAATATCTATCACCAGATGTCTTCATGGCGGGAAATAAAATTTGCAATGCGATTGGACATTTTCAATTCGTGTAAAGTGTACTTTATTTCTCTAGTTACATAACAACCACTAATAACGGTTAGTGTTATAGAATCGCAAGTTCACTTTGTAGTTGATATTTTCAATTGATATCACAACAAGTTCAAGTGATAGCAACCGAGTTATGGAATCCCACCCCTGAAATGTTAAAAAATTATAACATAACCTAAAACCCTGTTTTCTTCTTATTCAGCGTGACTCTGACATAAAGAAAAATAGTAAGTTTGTTATTGTATACATACGTTACTTCCAAAACGAAAATAAACTTATAACATCTCACGGCTGCTATCAAACGTCAGATTGACAGCTACATAGTGCACACTTTACTCATTATAGTTGGTAACCATTAAATCTACAGTAGTGACGTCATACGTAAATTAAAAATTTGAGAAAAAAAATAAATCATAATGTAAAACTATGTAGTTTTAAGAAATTTAATAAACGTTAGAAGTAATACCTTAACTTAGGAGCGGATCATGCATTTGTGGGGCCTTGGGCTAATACTACTTAGGGGCCTACCTAATTACTCAACTAATTGCCATTTTGTCAAAAGACTGTTTTCTATAGTGATGTAGGTATACGGTATAGGAAAAAAATAGGACAATCAAATATTTTATTTATATAATATGACTTAGTGTTTGTATATACAAACAGCAATTGTACGACATTATTGCAAAATAAATTGGCAGGTTATGTGTAGTTATGTTATATAAATTATAAAGCAACCTTTCTGCATTTTTGTGCTGCAAATTTCTTTATTTGCTCATCACATTGTAAGTCGTTTGTTAAATCGCAATTTATGGAAAGAACTGATAAATGATTAAGTCGATAGTTCGACATTGTTGTCCTATATTTGTTTCCTATATACGACATCCTGGCGAAAGAGCGCTCCGCTTCACAAATCTTTAAGATGGTATAGCAATTTGGGAAAACATCAAGTTTCTTTTCATAAATTAGCATAAAAAGTTCATTGCAAGAGGTGTAAGACTCTGGCTTAGACTGTAGTAAGTAAGATTTTAACAGAATGCACTCCTTTGATAAATTTTCGTCTACGTCATCTAGATAATAATCAATAATATTTCTTCACAATATCGTCTATTGTTTTAAATGGAGGCTGGGGGGCATTTGTATCTACGAGGCCCTGGGCTGCAGCCCAAAAAGCCCTTAAATAGATCCGCACCCTGCCTTAACACAATCTTTCAAAAAAAAAATTTTAAATAAATTAGTGAAACACGCCATTCAATAAAGCTCGACAAACCAAAGTAAACCCCTAAAAGGAGTGTCTTCGGAGGTCGCAACTATCGTCGATACATTCAGTGTCAAAAGCTGTAGTTACAAAAAAAGCGGATTATTTGTATATATGAAACAATAAGACGGTATGTAATTCTTTCCATTTATAAAAATAGCATATTAAAGGATTAATAATTAAGATGAATTAATAATAAACAAATGTATCAATCATAAATTTGCATAAATGCGCATACCGTACATTGTGCGGCGAGCAAGTGTTTACATTGATACTGTATATTTCACTTTCGCGTCAAATGGGGACTTATACAATTCAAATTTTGCTAGTGAGTAAAATATAATTTAATAATTTGTTATGTAATGAACATGGTATAGTTTTATAGTTTGACGTTTATCACGTGATATAAACGTTAAATGTCTTGTATTAATGAACAACAAATGTGGTAATCTGCGAGGAGATGTACTGAAAAGAGAAAGCAGTTGATTGACTCGGCCATGGTGTCACCTCGCTGTTTCTGCAAATTTGTTGTTTCACACTAAATTGTTTTGAGGGGGGTCTGTTACATGTGACGTGGGTGGAATTGAAACGTATTCCAGCCACGGTTTTACTTTGATTTGTTTTTATTTTTTAGTATTTTGTGTCTGTGTATACTTAATAAACTTAGATTACTCAATCGTTAAGACAGGGAACATGTCGCTAGCTGGCCATAAGAATACTGCTGGAAATTTAGTTTCAGCTTGAATTTATTATCTTTAAACTAATAATTTAATTTTTATTTTATATATATATATATATATATATATATATATATATATATATATATATATATATATATATATATATATATATATATATATATATATATATATATATATTTATACAATATATACAGGCTGGTGACCGCGAACATAGGATTTTAACATGTAAAATATATTGTTTTAATTTCTTGCTTCTCCAATTATTTAAAACAAAAAAGCTTCAAATAAAAGTTTTAGAGCATAAAACACGAAATTAATTTTGCATGATTTGTATCGGCACAAATTAGATCTGAAAATGACTAAAATTGTCTCAAAACTATCGATAGCTATGAAATTAAAACAAAATTAAACAAATATTTGACATTCAATCTGTAAATATAGTCAAAATAAATTCTTTGTTGTTACAAAGTATGAATATTAATTTTATTTATTGGTTCAGATACACAATTTTATACCTAAATCTTTTATTTCAAGCTTTTTTGCTTAAAATATTTAGGGCCAGTTTTTCAATTACCGATTAATGTTAATCATGATTAAATAATAATGAAAACTATGGTTTCCATTATTATTTAATCATGATTAACATTAATCGAAAGTAAACCGGTGATTGAAAAATTGATCCTTAGGGAAGCAGGAAATTTCAAAATTATAGTTTTATATGTTAAAGTCCTATGTTCGAGAGTCGTGGTCACCACCCTAGTTAATAACCCTCCTTGCCCCCTACGGACGCCCATGCAGAAAGGGTAGAGTTAAAGCGTATTCCAGCCACGGTTTTTCTTTGGTTTGTCAAGGTCTATCACCAACTTTTTCGAGATATAAACGAAAATTTGAACATTGTTTCCATTTTAGTATTATATTGATAATGTCAAATATTAAATATAGTGAACACACTAATATTCTATTAATATTTTATAGGTATGTCACCCGTGGGTTTCTGACATCAGAAGCTGGTTTCAATGTCAACCAATTCCTGATCCGGACAATCCTATGACGGTGAAAGTAATACAAGACAATAGATTCCATTGGTGCAGCTTTCTATTACACTCTGCATTTGTTTCAGATTATTTCGTATCAACATATCTATTACTTGAACAAGTATATAGAATTATTAGACACCGTAAGTTTTTTTTTGTATTTGTAATTGATAAATGAGGCACTCAGATCCATAGACTTTTTTCAGAGTGATTCTAAGTTTTTCATAAATAGGAGCAAATTATAGACTATACATACAATAGTTATTTATAGACGAGTGTTGTAAACCCATGTTTGAAAAAATAATATATTAGATAATAAGTGAGGAAAGTGATATTTTACTTGATGAAGGGGTTGTTTGAAATACGAGGCCGTAGGTCGATTATTTTAATCCGTTGCGTCACGTAATAGTACATTACATAATAAGTCAGGAAAGTGATATTGTACAAAGCCACAGGCCGACTATTTTAATCCGCTGAGTTAAGTATAAACACTGTCCTGACGTATTATGTATACGAGGTGTGGCTATTAAATAACGAGACTGATGCTGTTTCAACATTTTATTTTGATTCCATACCTATTTGCTTATTATCACTTCCAATATACACCCCTCCTCTATCCCTACAATGCTCCGTGCGAACAGTGCTGGAAGTCGTCTTCTGTCAGCTCCTTCAGAACGCGTGCCGATTTCTCTTTCAAAGCTCAAATCTTGTTGCTATTATGGTAATTTTCACCTTAGGAAACAGATATAAGTCGCACGGTGATCTGGTGAATAAGGCGGATGGTCCAATACTGGGATGCTGTATTTGGCTAGAAATCTCTTGACAGACATTGCGGAATGAGCTAGCGAATTGTTTTGATGGAGAAACCATGTCTTGTCCTTCCACAATTCGGGTACTTTTTTCAATAAATTATAAGTTTCAGTAGCAGTTTTGCCAAGTTTCATGTGAAATTTCACAACAATTCGTTGCTCTAATGTTGTACTTAACATTTTTTCGGCGAAACAAAAAAAACAACTCTAATTATAACGAATTCTACGGCTATACGGATTTGTTTACAGAAGCGAGAGGTTCTGCATTCGAAAGAGAAGGCTTCTCGCTAAAAATCTGACGGTCGCTGGTGTTTGGCGCATGCGTACTTCGTCTGTAGTAGCGTCAGTCTCGTTATTTAATAGTTGCAACTCGTATATTCTCGCACGCATATTGATGCTAGTATGAGCTTCATTCTTGAATGATTTTTAGTGATATATTGTTATCATAGATTGATATAACTGCATTAAATACACAAAATATCTTAGCAACTGACAAAATAATGAAACACAATTTATACAAATGTCTAGGTAACGTACAAAATCAATTGCAAATCACTGTCACTAACATAACTATTCTACCAAAAAAATTCCCATAATGGCAAATGTCAATTATTTTTATAACGGAATTATGCAAAGGAAAGCCGAAACAAAGAAAATTGTAGCACGAGCTTGAAATTCGGACACGACCCGCACAGCGGCGAGTAGACGAACGAATGATAACTACTGTTTTCCTAGACGCGACAACTGTAGTGTCGCGACGTGCATATTTTAAAATGAAGCGGATTATTTTAAACAACAGTTACATTTTACAAACGTTATTAGAAGATGAGGAAGAGGAAGAAGAGGATGACATTTCCTATTTAATTAGAAAAAAGGAAAAACACAGATATGTTGTTTCAACGTCGAAAAGCAGAAGACTATTTTGCCTTACTAATAAATAGGCATTTTCTATAATTTCTTCAATTAATTTCTCGTCATCTGCGATTAAAAATGTAAATTTCGTTAATTTGTCGCTGGTGACTGTCGCAGAGTACTCCTCACTATACCAGTCATTCGTTTATCGCCGCGGCAAACAATCTGTCGCGCTGTCGCGGTCGCGTCGAGGAAACCACTTCTTAATAATTTGCCTTAAGCAGAGGTATTGCGAGACCTGTCGCCGCGACTTGTCGCGTCTAGGATACCGTACCTTTATGCAACTTGTATTTTAATATACTGTTCAACCGAGCTGCACACAACATTCTTCAGCTCCTTCGTCCGACATTAATAGTATTACAGTGATAGGTAACCGGGAACTTCCTGTAGAGATTTTGTTTCGTTCCCTGGGAAATTTCCCTGAAATTTCTCCATGTACGGTTTCACTTCCCGAAACTCTTTTCGGCAATTACTCATGTAAAATTCCTGAAAATAAAAGAGGAAATTCCCGAGAATATACGGGGAATTATTATCAAAATTTAGACTCGCGCAGGCACAACAGCAACCGACATAGTACAGAAGATGAAACAAAAAGATGAGAAATTGCAATAAGAACAGAAAAGAAATCAAAAATATTAGAAAGGAAGGATGTGTTTTTGAAAGTGAATTTCACACAATTGCAATTACTCATTTCAATGAAATTACTAAATAACAAAACTAAAATCAAGAATCTTGGACTTGTTTAAATCATCAGATTCACCCCGCAATTAATCTTCGCCATACGTTCCTACCCTGACACACCACTTTAGCTTCAACCACATTCATAATGACATTTAAGCACGTTTATTCCACATACTCGGAAAATTCGTTCTCGCAACAATCTCTCAATTATATTCATTCATTTATTCATAGGTCGTCCACGCAAACTTTCACCCTCATTTTCACAAATATACACCTGTTTCATCAATCTCTCATTCGACATACATTAGTGTGCAAATTAATGTAAAGAGAGGTGAAATATTTGAAAAGACGATTTTATTATACACTAGCTATTACCCGCGACTTCGTTCGCGTGGTTTACAATATAATGCGAGCACCCGGCATGCGTTGCATTGCAACTCGAAGAAAGAAAGTGTTTGTGTTTAATTCTGTTTATTGAAGTGCTTTTGGATACATAATATTTTCTGTTTTTCTCTTTGGGATGTACACGAATAAATCATAATGTTCTCCGACGCGTGGGCATGCCACATACAGCTGTCCATATGAGAAGCATGGATTTTCCAAATTTAGTCCACACACTTGTAGCGATTGTTCTTGTGCTTTGTCGATGGTCATTGCAAATGCAAATCGTACCGGAAACTGCAAACGTTTGAATTCGATTGGCATAGGACTGAAAATTACCTACATGTTAAGATTGGTTCTCGTCTATGCCTATACCAAATTTGAATCGAATTAGTGCAGTACTTTTCAGGATAGCTAGCGGCCATTTTGTTTCTACATGGCGGACTGGACTTGTGCTAAGTCAGAAACCTTCGCGGGCGTGCGCACAACAACTTACCAAAGTTTCATCGCAATGGGGGGTTCAGGTTATAGAGCTTTTTAATATATATTTATTACCATAAATTCCTGACCGAACATCATATTTAATACAATATAAAACCATATCATAAATGATATCTTTATTGCTGAAATATGAAAGTAAAAGTTGAATAATTCAAAACGCTCATTTAAATTTCGCACTGCCATATTGCAATTACGTAGTTGCATTAAGCCAATCACAGAGCTTTGCCGGAAACGTTTGTCGGTGCTCAACTTTACTGAGAAGAAGACGAAGAAATAAGCATTTAGCATTCTACTATTCTACTGACAACGACACACGTTACGTGAAGTTACGTGTTATTGATCTCTGTCTTATCTGTCTCTATTTAATTCAAGATGCAACTACGTCATATTCGTTTGTTTCGAAAGCTTTTATGTTTTTATTATGGATAATACAAGTTGTTTAAAAAATTAAAAAATTGTATTTAATAATTTTATTACGTAGATAATATATAAAAATAAAAAAAAATAAAAAGTCTTGAAGGGCCTATCGGATGACTGATATAGGAACGCATACGGGACAAACAAACAAACATTCATTTTTATATACTCGTATATATAGGTAAAAGGTTACAAATAAGTAATTAAATAGTGTTTAATCATTATTTTAGTAGGAAATATGTCCCCCTTTGGCGGAAATTACTTCTTGTATTCTATTTGGCATATAATCTACTAGTTTCTTGCAGTTTTCCAATAATTTATCATGCCGGAACCATACCCCAATTATATCTTCTATCAAATTGCTTCACCATTAGGAACAACTTTTTCCATATTATTAACTAATTTTCGATCCAGTACCTCTTTGTACTTGTCACTAATCATCATACCTTCAATTGACACACGAGATCCAGGTCCCATGTAGGAGAAACATCCCCAAAACATCTTCTTCCGGGGATGCTTTTTCCAGCATGTTTCAGCTCCATGCCACAATTCAAAGAAAATTATGAAATATTTTAAAGAGAGCAATATTACTTTCCACGATTGGCCTGGAAATTTACCAGATTTAAATCCAATAGAGAATTTGTGGGCTATTTGTAAAGCTAAGTTTCGAAAAGTGGATTGTACAACGAAGCAGAAAATGATACGATTAGAAGCTGTAATTGGGAATGGTTCCGGGCTGACAAATTATTGGAAAACTGCAAGAAACGGGTAGATTATATGCCAAATAGAATACAAGAAGTAATTTCCGTCAAAGGAGGACATATTTCCTACTAAAATAACGATTAAACAATATGTAATTACTTATTTGTAACCTTTTATAAATAATAAAATCGCCTTTTTAAATATTTCACCTCTGTTCACATTAATTCACACACTACTGTACGTTCTACATGCCCAAACCATCTCAACTGAGTTATACTACTTTTCTAACTAGATTCTTCTCAATCTCACACTCCCATACACCAATGTATTCCGGACACGATCTCTTCTAATATATCCACACACCTACATACCTCATTTCTACAGCATTGAATGTTGCACTATCATATATCAATGTAGGGACTTACCCACTATTATAAACACTCAATCGATCATATAACAAATTAATAATAATAATAATAATAATAATAATAATAGTTTATTACTTAACAGGCCAGTAGCCCAAAACAAGTAAATGAGTACAAAAATGTTACAGCAAAATAAAAATAAGATACAAATGAAAAATACATATATAAATGTCATTCAGTATTGATTAACATATTATTGTAAAATGTACACATTACAAATATAGGCGATTTTGCAAGTAAGTTTGTTCTATGAAAGGGTAGATAAAACATTATATTAGATCGAGATTCAACTCTAGGTACATAAATTGGAAGTTTGTACAATAAATATGGTGAGTCAATTTTGTTGCTGAGAATATTGCCAAGCATTGTTAAGGCTATACTGCAATATCTGTCTTCGATAGAGTTAAGTTTGAAGTGATTTAAAAGAACATGTTGAGCCTTCCCCTGTTCGGGATACACTGAAAATTCTTTGAACCATAGAAATTACAAATCGACGTTGTACCTTCTCAAGATTATTTCTATGAGTAGCATAAGATGGATACCAGACCAAGATAGCGTAATCTATTTTCGATCTGACACAGGCAAAATATAATAAGAAAATAGGTTGTAGACTAGTAAATTGTCTGCATTGACGAACAATGAATCCAAGCAACTTGTTACATAAGCGAATAACTTCCGTAATATGGGGGTGAAACGTTAAAGTGGGATCAAATGATACACCCAGATCTTTAATAGAATTGCATCTACATAAAATGTCCGAGTCGACGCAGTATTCGAAGATGAAAGGATGGTTTTTACGGGTATATGACATAACGAAGCATTTCCTTATGTTTAAGTATAATTTATTCTCTTTGTACCATTCTTGTACTCTATTAAGAGTGTGTTGAATATGTAAACAATCATTGAAGTCTTTAATCTCCCGAAATTAACTCAATCATAGAAAAAATTATGTATGCAGCTCGTGTTAAAAGTTAAAAGTATACTTCTGTGAAATCGGCAAGAAAGTGCCTACTTTCCTGACTTATTTTAGTATGGAAAGTAGATTTTTACCAAAAGTCGAGTAAAGTACGTATTCAAGATTGCAACAAAAATAACAGTCTGGTAAAGTACAAAACAGTCTGGTAAAGATTTTACCTGATTGTTTTGTATTTTACCTGACTATGCTTTGTTGTTGTAACCTTGGATATGTAGTCTACTGTCAATACAATTCATATAAACAATTGAAACATTTTGAATTACTTAGGATTAATTATTGATTAAATTAAACGATTTCAGAAAAATAGTATATATAATACATCCGGAAAATGTTTTTTTTTTCTGAAACCGGCAAGAAAGATCATGGCTAATTTTAGTATGGAAAGTAGGTTATTACAAAAACAGTCAAGTAAATTACGTATTCAAGACTACAACAAAAATAACAGTCTGATAAAGAACAAAACAGTCTTGTAAAGATTTTACCTAACTGTTTTTGTTGTTGTAACCTTGGCTACGTAGTCAGCTGTCAGTACAATTCATATTAAAAAAAATAAACGTTTTGAATTATGTATGATTAAATATTGATTAAATTAAACGGTTTCAGAAAAAATAGTACACGGTGTGGCTATTAAATAACGAGATTCGCATGGAGTATTGTAGGGACGGAGGAGGGATGTATATTGAAAGTGATAATAAGTAAATGGGTATGGAATCAAAATAAAATGTTAAAAGAGCATCAGTCTCGTTATTTAATAGCCACACCTCGTATTATTCTAATATCGAAACAGAAAAAGGTTCTTTTGTCTCATTTAATTTGCTAACCTAGCCTTTCGCCTTGATTTCAAGCTTAGATTCGAGCAAAAAAATTCCCCGCCACACGTCTGTTTCATTAATCTGACATTCGATATATGTTCCACATGTCCTAACCATCTCAACTGACTTATACCCACTTTTCTAACAATATTAATTATAATTTAAAAAGTGAAATAATTACAGGTGTTTTTCGTGCTTCGTAAGAAATACAACCAAGTGTCATTCTTGCACATTTACCACCACAGTTCCATGCCGTTCTTGGGCTGCATCGTGATACGATTCGCTCCTGCCAGCAGCCTCTTGCTCGTCGGATTCTTAAACTCCGTCGTGCACGTTATCATGTACGGGTATTACCTGTTAGCAGCCTTAGGACCGCAGGTTCAGAAATACCTCACATGGAAGAAGTACTTGACTAGTATACAGCTGGTAAATTGAAATTATTCTTAACTTTGCTTCTTCTTCATTATAGAGTTACATGTTTACATTGTCAGTCAGCAGTTGCAATGGCGAGTTATACAATGGGGACTTATACAATTCAAATTTTTCGGTTACCCAGTGGCGTACCTAGAACTTTTGCCGCCTAGGGCGGTCTCCAATTTGCCGCCCTTTCTAAGTCAATCAAATGGTGTTTTTTATAAACTAAAAAAATACATATAAAATAAATATATCATCACGACTTTTACCCACTACTGGGTGTGGCACTCTGCCGAAGCAGATCTCGGTAAGTGATATATTTATGTACGTGAAGTGCGGTTACCAGCCGTCAAATCACGGCCTCCAAAGATGTTAGTGGTGGAGGAGCCACAGAGATAATTTTAATTTGGTGAAAATTGTTTGTCGGCTGTGGGACTCGAATCGAGGTCCTCAGGATACACAGGTCAACTCGAAACCACTGAGCCATTACCCCATTAAATTAATAAACATAAATAAATAATTAGTAATTAAGACAAACTGTAGGTGGAGAACTTTTTTTACCATTGGATGGCATATTTAAATTAAGCAGTAATAAAGGAATTTTTCGATTTAATATTTTCAACCCTACATTGATTTGACGATGAAGAAAAATATTCGAAATCATATAGTAATTCATAATTCGTAGAAATCGAAAAGTAAACTTATGAAGTTGTTTTTTACAACCAAAACTAAATATAAAAAATTCCGTCTCAAAATATGTGCCGCCCGGTTCAGTCCGCAATTTCAACGGAGCAATGATACTACACAAAATGAGAGGGAATTGCGAGAATATTTTCCCATTTATTTCTGGGGTTTATGTAAAACAGTGTTTGGAGGAATTCCCGAAAAAAGTTCCCACGGAAAAAAAAAAATCAGCGATGGCATAGCTTCCGAAAGAACCAGAAGTATAATTCAGGATCTTTTCACGTCAAAAAGTGTCAGTTAAATTCAACCCCAATTTTGATATTTAAACTAAAACCTGTGTACACATTTTTTTCTGTTAATCATTTCCAGATACAGTTCGTGGCATTATTCGTTCACTACGTGATCGTAGTTTTCAGTGGTGAACAATGCAACATTCCCAAGTTCCTGTTAGTGGTTGTCTGTGTCGCCATTGCGATCAACTTTATCCTGTTCTGGATTTTCTACAAGAGATCATATAAACCCAAGAACAAGGTGAGTCACAAGTAACTTCAAATCATCACACCATTTTCGTAAAGTAACCATTTATATTAGGATTAGATCCAAAAACTTCCTTCCAGAGATAATCAAAGTTTCTAAAATGTTTCAACTTCTTCTCTCAAATAGTTTGTTTACACGAAGTTTTGCAGTAGTCTTGCGTTTTTTGCGTTAAAATGGATAAACTTGAATACCGTGCGGTCAAAATTCGGATTGGAAGGATTAACCCCCAAGTTGACAAAATATTTACGGTGACTCTGCTCCTTCCATATCAACCGTTACAAAGTGGACAGCTAAATTTAAACATGGTCGCACGTCCCTCGAAGGTGATTCACTTGCAGGACTGCCAAAAACCGCCACCACACCGGAAATCATCGAAAATGTGCATGATATCGTGTTGGACAATAGGCGAGTGAAAATGAGTGAGAAAGCTGAGGCTTTGGGGATATCTGAAGAAAGGGTGCGAAACATCTTACACAAAGAATTAGAGATGTGAAAGCTCTGCGCAAGATGGGTGCCGCATTTGCTGAATGCCGATCAAAAGCAATTGCGCAAACGATCTTTGTAGCAATGTTTGGACTGATTCAATAGGGATCCGACCAATTTTGTGCGGCGACTTGTCACCATTGATGAGACATGGGTCTACTACTATAGGCCAGAAACGAAACAGGAGACCTATTCTAATTCTTGGCGACTGCTTGGCGACTAGTTTCAGTCGCTAAGTTAATGACGTCACAGTGCAGTCAATGTCATGGGGATTTTAATTTATTACGTTGGTATTAATAGGAACGACGTAGTATTTTGTGTTGGTACTTATAATTTCTGACAGCCACTTGCTGATATTTGTTTTTCTTTGTTAAACTCAAATATTTGTATGTTGTTGCTTAAACTTTGCATATCACAAATGGATGGAATTTTTAGTAATTTGCAAGCAATTACTAATATTTTAAAAATAAATATAATAATTTTACATTAAAAAATATTATTAATGTGTAGACAACAATATTGTTATCCTAATTGTCGGTAATGGACATCTGCAGCTGTATTTTGTGCAATAATTATAATTATTAATTTAATAATGTAAATAATAAACATTTTATAATAATATACAGTGCACAAAACATATAAATTTTGTCTAACTTGAAAACAAATCAACCAAAAAATGCTAAGCGACTCACGCCATGACACTTCGCAACAGCCTTGTACTAGTCGCCAGCACACACGACTCCCTAAGCGACCAGTCGCCAACAATGACGCCAGGACTGTACTTTTTAACTATATCAACAGATGGCGCCAGTATCAAAGTCGTCAAATATGACGTCAAACGGTCGCTAAATTCAGTCGCCAACGAATTAGAATAGGTCTCCTGCAGTTCAAGCAATGGGTGAAAGCCGGTGGTTCAGCGCCAAAGAAAGCGAAGTCGATCGTATCTGCCGGAAAGGTCATGGCCAGCGTGTGTTGGGATGCGAAAGGGATGCTGTCAATTGATTACATTGAAAAAGGCAGAACAATTACAGGCAAATATTACTCCAGCCTTCTTGACCAGCTGGATGCCAAAATTCGCGAAAAGATGCCTGGCTTGCAGAAGAAAAATATCATCTTTCACCAGTACAACGCACGTGGACTCAAGGGTGCGTTGGCGATGGGAAAACTGCGGGATTTGGGGTACGATTTGTTCGGCCATCACCCATATTCTTCTGATTTGGCACCTTCAGACTTCTATCTGTTCCCAAACTTGAAGAAATTTGTTTGTGGAAAGCGCTTGGCGTCCAATGAAGAAGTTGAAAGGGTCATAGATGAATATTTTCACAGCCTTCCAGACTCTCACTTCCGGGAAGGAATATTGATGTTGGAGAAACGCTGGACCAAGTGTGTTCAAGTCAAGGAATGCAGAAAAATAAAATCATTTTTTGAGAGGCTGAGAACTTTTCACCTTACCCTCGTATCAAAAAGATACGAAATAATTATTTAAAAGTATCAGAATTATACAACAGATTTTTAAATACCCAAGAGATAGAAATTTTCACATTATGAATGTTTTCACTAAATTTGGAATTTAACAGTTAGAAACGGATGTACTGAAAGATGGTAAGACATAAATTTGCAACCTCAATGATAACATTTCAAAAGATAAACTATAAGACTACAGAATATTAAAACAACTACATTATGTTACACAATAAGATAAACACATAATAGTTATTTATTATATAAGTGTTAAAATTAGTAAGTGTAAGTAACAGTTTCTAGATCAAGAATGTAGGGCGACAAATAATCGAAACATGGTTGGAAAATAAATAAAATAGCTATCAGAAAGTAAATAAGAACAGTAACCAAACAATAATAATTCCCTTGAAGACAAAATAATGTAACGTCGCCTAACTACTTGATAGAGACGTTACATATCTACAAAGATATGACAGCGACTGACTGTGTTTTTTTATTTTGTTTTTCAAATTGAATAAACTTGTTTAGTGGACCGTTGTTGAATTAATAACAAACTAGTGTATATTTTTAGGTAACGAACGGAGAATTAAATCATAAAAACATGCTTGTAGGAAAAGACATAAAATCGTCCTAACTATAAGAAGAAATTAGGTCCTGGGAAATCAACTATGCTGTATTCAGACTTGCATATTACGTCATGCAAAAGATGCGTATTTTTCTCTTTGTCAAAAAGTTGTAAATTATTTTTTCTGAAACCGGCAAGAAAATGTCTACTTTCCTGACCAATTTTTGTATGAAAAATGTGTTTTTACTAAAACAGTCAAGTGAAACACGTATCCAACGCTACAACAAAAGTAACAGTTTAGTAAACTACAAAACAGTAAATATTTTACCTGACTGTTTTGTATTTTACCTGACTGTTTTTTTATTGTAACCTTGGATATGTAGTCTGCTGGTAATTCAATTGATATAAAAAAATGTACATTTTGAGTTATTTATGATTAATTATTAATTGAATTGAACGGTTTCAGAAAAAATAGTATACCTGATACGTCAGGATAATGTTTTTACTTGACTCAGCGGATTAAAATACTTGATCTGTGGCCTCGTATTTCAAACAACCACTTCGTCTAGTAAAATATCACTTTTCTGAATGATTATGTAATACACTATTTTACAATAAATACTTTAAATAAAATATATGAGGAACTTTATTTACTGATATTATAATATTTGTTATTTAAAATAATTGAAGCTATATTTTTAAGTTAGTTAGTATTTAAATTATTGTAATGTACCTAGTTGTTAATATTATTTAAAATATAAATAATAAAATAAGATTTAATACTGGTATAAAATTCAAGACTGTCTATTATTTAATCAGTGTTGCACCTTATTGTTTCGTTTATTACATACTGGCTGGTACATTTCAAATTTGAGTTTCTAACACGACGGTGTCTGTACATCGCAAGTGCGTATCTATTCTTGATGGCGACTAAAACGATTGTTAATTATTATTAATAAAACGCACACTATAAAACATATAACTTTATTAGAAAACTTGACAGAATTATAAGATACTACAGAGTGATCAAAAGGAATTGTTACAGTTGGCAATAAAAAAAACCACTTGAAATTGGTAATCCTGATACATAAATTCATTTATTGTTGTTGACAGTGACATTAAAAATTTAAATTTGAGTACATTTATTATTACATTTATTTCTAAAGTATTTCTATTACTTAAAAAGTCAAATTTCTATTAGCTGTCAGACTACTGACATAACCTATTTGTATTTATTAGAAATGTCAAATAGCATTTCCGCCTTTATCTAACGTTGTACCAATTGTGGAATAAAAGTTCTCTGGAATTGTATTTCCAACTATAACAATTCCTTTTGATCATCCTGTAAACCAAAATACAAGCTACAGCGTAATATAAAATGACTAAATCCGCGCGAAAAGCTAGGGACGAATGCGTTTTTGGTTACATCTTGACCAGTCGAGGACGCAAACGTGACATCACTGAGGCTACCGCTCAAAAACAGACGCTATGGAGTAATGGCTCGGTGGTATCAAGTCGGCCTGTGGATCCTAAGACCCTGGTTCGATCCCCACAGCCGACAAAACACTTTCACCAATTTAAAATTACCCCTGTGGCTCCTCTACCACTAATCTTTGGGGGTCGTGATTTGACGGCTGGTAGCCGCAATTTACTCGCATAAATATATCACTTACCGAGTTCTGCTTCGGCAGAGCGCCATACCCAGTAATGGGTAAAAGGCGTGATGATATATTTATATTTGTATTTTATGTTTTTGAACGAGATGAGGAGTGGTATTTTCGGGGGTGCAACAATAACTGCTTCAGAACCAACCTGTTACAAGTTCTATGAAAACAATTTTGAGTAGGTAAAACATTTTAACTGATCAATAGTAAAGGGCTTATCAACTAAAGGCAAATGCAGCAAAGCGTTACACCACCTAGCGATAATTTTTAGAACTACTGCATCCCGGATTCATTTTGAATTAGATACAGATATTTTCAAATATTTTCGGTGTGTTGTGTAACAAATCATGGTGGTCAAAAATGAGAATTTATCTTGACCACTGATTGTCGACGTGCTGAAGTTGAATAATAAGTATTGAAACGCTGCAAGTGTGAGTGGTAAATATTTTATTAAAACAACATGATAAGAATCAACATAAAATAAAGATAATGAATTAATTAAACAACAAATAACAAATTAATAACATCATATTCTCGGGATAGACACCCTCGAATATTCTTCTACTCACGAATCATAACTACTATCTACGTACTAACATCTACTACTTTCGAACTGTCTGCTACATTGTATACTATCATCTACTATCATCTACTATTATCTACTAACTATCTTAAACTACGGCATTTATAGTAAATAAATGCTAGATCGCAATAATTTCGCTGAATGTGGCAAATACCTCAGACGCTCGCGCGTGTTCCAAAAGGTGAATAACATGACATGTGTCTTAAAGACGCAATCTAATCAACAATTTTGCAAACGATTATTTCTTGTACATCCTGTCTGTTACAGTTGATAAAATTTATAATGTAGAACGATTATTACTGCGTACCAGGATGTAAAATACATTGAAATGTTTCTTTTCATGTATTGCCAAAGAAAGAAATACAAAAAAGCAAAATTTGAGACAAAATTTAGGGTTGCCGAATTAATAGATAAGCATGCAGTATGGATTATGCGATTAAAAATAGGAAAAAAAGTTGACCCGCGTACGGTAGTATATTCCCTGCATTTCACAAAAAAATATTACATTATTATTTTGCTAAGTAGTTAATCAATTAATATGTAAATAGAATTGTTGCCAAATACAAATTTTCACTGTACATCCCAAACGAAATGCAATACCTATGAATTTGCTAAAGGCAAAGAAAACACGATAAACAAATTAAAAATAGTTACAGAATTTTGAGAATGAAATAATCCAGTGAGATGCAAAATTTCGGACGAAGTAAACATGAAAACGCTACCCACAATAATGCTGAAATAGAGAAAAGTCACGATACAAATACAGTAGAAGAGACAGAAACAGTAGATACTTAATAAATTTATTAAATAATCAATCGAAATCGTTTGGAGATTCTGAAGTACAAGTAAATACGCCGGAAAGTCTAACACTAGTATTCATAGTCGTTCGCCAGCGGTTCGCCAGCTTTTCGCCAAGTGTATCGCTTATGGGCGCTTCCTCAGCGCGTCGCTGGGCGAACGACTATTCATACCAGTGTTACTGTCGTACATTTAATATATACAGAAAAAGCACCTAACCATTTCAGATTAAATTCAATAGATTTAATATATAGTGACAATCGTGTAAATAAATTAAATATAAAAGAGAGATTTATTTTTTGTTTTATAATATTAAAGTGCGATTTAAATTTTGTAGTTTTAAAACGTCAAAAATCTATGCTGGATACAGTAGTTCGCGAAGTGTTCTAAATGACGCAGCGATCTTAATTTTATTTTCCTATAATCAATATATAGTAAATATATATCAAAAATAAAAACTATTTACTTAATAGTATAAATATTACATAATAAGTCAGAAAAGTAATGTTTTACTTGACAAAGCGGTTGTTTGAAATACAAGACCAAAGCCCGAGTATTTGAATCTGCTGAATTTTTGTTCATTGTGAATCCTTGATTATGCAAAATATTATTTTGATTTTGATCTTATGGAAAGCGAAAATGTTTTTATAATGGGAGACTGGAATATAAATGAAATAAATGGTTCAAATTTTGATTTTCAGTCCGGAAATTCAAAATCAAGATTATTATTTGAACTAATGTCATCTTTGAATTTATATTCATTAAATAATTGTACCAACTACAATTCATGTACACTAGATTTGGTTTTGAGTTCTACAATGAGTGCAGAGGTCAATGCATATGAAGATCCGCTTGTATTATCTGACACATATCATCCACCGTTAGAAATTATACTAACTTATGTTCCACACACCGGGAAGCAGAAAGATATTAATTACAATAAAAAATATAACTTCTATAAAGGTGATTTTGTAAAACTACATCATTTAATAGGCGAAGTTGTTTGGTCTGATATCATGAAAAGTGAAAATGATCCTGATAAACTGCTAGATTTGTTATATGATAAAATTTACAACATATTTGATCAGTGCATACCAATGAAGAAGTGCAAGAAGTTTAAATTTCCTGTTTGGTTTTCATCTGAACTTATAACAAAAATCAAACTAAAAGAAAAATATTATAAGAAAATTAAAAAGAATAATATTCAGACAGAAAGTTGTATCGGGGAATATAAAAAACTTAGATCGGAAATAAAAATACATATTAAAAGTAATTATGAAAACTATTTGAAGGAAATAGATAATAATATTAAATATAATCCAAAACTGTTCTGTACATATATAAAAAAAATTCGGAAAAATAACACTAGTACATCACTTTTCACATACAACAATGTTAAACTATATAGTGATACTAACATTGCTAATGCTTTTTGTGAATTTTTCCAATCAGTTTATAGTGTTGATAATAATTATAATAATAATAATATAGTAAATTGTGAATATGACTATGAACTTGATAATTTAATAATTTCAAATATAACAGAAAGTGATGTTTGTGAGGCAATAATATATATAAATGGGAAAGCTGCTCCGGGTCCAGATCTTGTTCCGGGATATATAATTAAAGCGTGCTCGGATTTTTTTGTGAAACCATTGACTACAATATTTAATGCGGCAATTAAAAATAATAATTTCCCAAACAAACTGAAAATTGGTAGAGTATGTCCCGTTTTTAAAGCGGGTAACCCATGTTGCATAGAAAATTATAGACCTGTAACCATTTTATCAGTATTTTCAAAAATATTTGAAAAAGTGTTATATAACAAAATCTACAATCATGTGAAATATGTACTAAGTGATAAACAACATGGATTTATTCCAAATAAATCAACTGTGACTAATTTATGTATATTTTCTAAAGACGTTGCGAATGCTATTGATAAAAAATCGCAACTGGATGTCATTTATACGGATTTGGCGAAAGCCTTCGATAAAGTTGATCATACTGTATTACTAAGTAAATTAAAATCTTTTCAATTAGATATATATTTAATCAACTTTTTCGATAACTATTTGCGACATAGAATACATTATGTATCTTTTAATGGCATTAAATCACGGCAATTTACACCAACCTCTGGCATACCTCAAGGGACTTTGTTGGGCCCTCTAATGTTCATAATGTTCATAAATGATTTACCTTTATGTTTAAAATTCTGTAGTTGTCTATTGTATGCAGATGATGTAAAAATGTATGCTGAAATTACTAGTATCGGAGACTGCGAGTACTTTCAGAAAGATATTAATTTTGTAACATTGTGGTGCATAAAAAATAAACTAAATTTTAATATCAATAAATGTAAAGTAATGTCATATACTAGGAAAAAGGAATGTATTAAATATAATTATGAAATAAGCTCAGAATATTTACAAAGAGTTAATGTAATAAAAGATTTACGAGTTATATTTCAAGCAGACTTTAAATTTGTTAATCATATACAATATATTGTCAATGATGGTCAGCGAAAATTAAACTTCATTTTAAGAGTAGGAAACAAATTTGGTTGTGACACAATTATTAATTTGTTTAATTCAATAATTAGGAGTAAGTTGGAATATGGGTCGATAATATGGTCTCCCAAAACAGCAATTCATTGTGACACATTGGAAAAAGTTCAAAAGAAATTACTTAGGTATTTATATTACAAACAATTTGATGAGTCTCCAAGGTTCATATCATATAATGAGCAAAGACAAATTTTTAATGTAAGTTTGTTACAAACTCGAAGAGAATTTTTATCTATGCTTTTTTTGGTCAACTTGTTGAACGGAAAAATGTTTCTAAGCGAAATACTTCAAGTAATAAACTTTGCTGTTCCTAACAAAACTCTTAGGCCGCGTTTTATACTTTTTGAAATAAACAATAGTTCATGTTTTCCATTGATAGAAACATTAAAACAAGCAAATAAGTTGAACATAAAAAATACAAATTTTGATATATTTAATGTTAATAAAAATGATTTGTTTCAGATATTGCACAATTAATTTAGGCTAAAAGATGATGTGTTATTTACTGTTATATTATTATACTGTACTTATGTAATTGGGGTACGCCCTGTTTATTTGCAGTTTAAATAAACTATTATTATTATTATTATTATATTAACGTACCTATTTTAATATATTGAACATAAAGTTAAATGTTCTTTTGCTGTGCATAAAATATTGTATGTACCACAGCTGACATGATCTTTTCTCTGTTTCGGCATTATATCTCGCACGCATATTGATGCTAGAATGAGCTTCATTCTTAAACGATTTTTAGTGACTTATTGTTATCATAGATTGCATTAAATACATAAAATATTTAGTCAACGTAAAGCATCTTTAGTCACACGCTCCTTACTAAAAACTGACTGTACGTACTAGTATCATACTCGTAAATAACTTTTTCTTAAGCCCGTCTGACACGATCAATTTTGATGTACATTTTTAATGTTAATTTTTGTGTTAAATTTTTTAGTAAATTTTCCATGTACATTTTCATTGAAGATACAAATTCATGTACGCAACGTCAATTTTTTGTTAGATGGGTATGCGCATTTCGATTCGTATGTTGGTATTGAATTAGGGCCTTTGTGTCAGAATCAAAATTATAATTTATATATGGCAGTTTTAGTGGCATAGAAACTAGGATTATTTTTGCATTTCTCTATTAAAACGGACACCCGTTGCCGAGACTACGACATTTTGATTAAATAAAGATACAAATAAGAGAAATGAGGGTCAAGGTTTCGACAGATTCAACATACTTTAACGTTTTAACAATACACCATGCCATTCGCTGCGCACAGCTTATTTGCGCATTTAATTGAAGGAGATATTGAAGGAAATAGGACCGGTTCTATTTTTACTTTCTTATACACAGTATAAGGAAGTATTGGAATCGTGAAAAAAATCGTTGACGAGATTTTCGCGGAAATAATTGTTTTGAGGTCCACTGAATCCGTTTTGATCATTTTCTCAATGATGTCTGTGTGTGTGCGTACGTGTGGATGGATGTGTGTCCGAGTGTGCAATATCTCATGAACGAGAAAAGATTTGTTAACGAATCTTGATACTTATAAGTTTCATGGAAATACGAAGAGCTGAGTTGATTTTGAATGAAATTGAAAAACCGGAAGAGGAAGTTTACTGAACACACAAAACAATAAATTCCATTTATTTCAAAAATATATTTCAATAATCATAGTAGTATTAGAAACAAAAAACATAAATTTTAATGTATCTAGTTATCTGTCTTTTTTCGGAAAAACATACATCATTAAAATAGTCAACTAATTCGGCAACTTTGCCTCAATTTAATCGACTTCGTATCTCACGGTTCTTGAGATACCAAGGGTTAGATTCGAAAAACGGACAGCCTGTATATGCCGCATCAGTAAAGTTAGACATAAAGTAGTCAACATTACTAAAAAATTATACGTAAACAAATTTTATATTTTATATATTTCAAACAGATAAATGCTAAATTACTGAAAAACTAAATTACATGTTTAATAATATTATATAACATTCATGGAGTAGGTGGTACAGTGGTTATCGTGTCGGCCTGTGGATCCTGAGAACCCCGGTTCGATTCCCACTGCCGACAAAACATTTTCACCACATTAATACTACACCTGTGGCTCTCCCTCCACTAACATCTTTGGGGGCCGTGATTTGACGGCTGGTAACCGCACTTCACGCGCAAAAATATATCACTTACCGAGATCTGCTTCGGCAGAGTGCCGCACCCAGTAATGGATAGAAGGCTTTTCCTCGTAAACTATCATAAAATCTTTTTGGGGCCAGTGGTTTAGCTAGTTACTTTTAGTTTTATGTAGGTATATAATTTCAGGATTTTGAAACTTTCTGTCTAACTTCACAATCAATTTTTACCTCTACCTGTTGCATATGCCTACAACAACACTTTACCGTCATGTGTGTTGCTCACCAACCAGGCGCAGGTCCATTTTTACAATCTCTAGCCGGAACTTGATTGCTAGTTGTTTCCAAGTTAATATCTCCCTAATTAGAATGGATGTAGGAGTAAATACTGATCAAGGTCAGACGACAAAAATTCCTGGACTGACCCGGATTCGAACCCACATCCTCTGTTGCCAGAAGGGAGCACTCTACCTTACGTTTTATTTCTATACTGAAAACGTTATAAGCGTGGACTGTCGCCATCAAAAAATATAACTAGATGAATGACATAGGGTGCTGCTACGTTTACATGGTATATATGTAAGCGGCTTTAAATTGTATTGCGCGTTACTTCTTTGAAGATGACTAGATTTCATTTTTGACTTTCCTGATATTTTAGATACTGTGGATCTACTAACTATTAGTGTGTCCAATATTCTGTAATAAATTTTAAATTAATAATGAAAATTAATGATATACACACTAATTTATCTCTCGTATAATATTTAAGGGTAAAAGCGGTCCATTATTTATATATTCTTGTTTGAAATAAATTATTAAATTAAGAATCAACAATGGACAGAAGTTATGTGTCATGTCGAACGTGCAAAATATAAAATTATTATTAGAAATGAAAAATAATTATTTTTAATACATGAATCCATACTAAATTATTAAATATTCTTATATAAGATTTTTGTCAATGCCAGGTTTTGTTTAAATTGTCATTTAAATATTTTTATTTTTTTTTATGATTTTAAGGGTAGGTACCACTTTAAAAATTTCAAAAAATCGATTTTTTTTTTTTACTTTAATGTGTTTTTTGAACCCTTTAGAACCAGGTTTTAAAGTATGGAAGCATAAATCGCAATAATAAATGTACAACAAAGCATTTTATTGAGAGCGCTTATGTGCGCTCTGCGGCCCTTTTCGCGCTCAAGCGAAAGAAGATGTTTCGGCTACCTTAGGGATGGGCGATAAACATCGATGTTTCGAAAACATCGATGTTATATTTCCGATATCCGATGTTTGAACATCGATAGTGATTGTTTTCAAACATCGATGTTTTCATCGATGTTACAATAAATCATCGATGTTGTTGAATAATAAATAATATATAATTAGAGTTGGGGATTTTACTTATTCAACAGTTTTCGTTGATTTCTTTTGTAGACATACGTCACAACGACATGGCCTAGGTCTTATTGTCAACGTTCACATTCACACACCATTTTGTCTACGCAATAGAGAAAAAGAATAAACTGCACTACTCAGTACGAGTACACATACTTTCATGTCGTTGATTCGTTTATTGAAAGTTAGATACAAAAAGCAAGTGTTCATGTTCAACTATTGGGAAAGGGTTTACAAATTTTTAAGTTTTCAGTCTCTGTCTCTTGTTTTACTTAAACAACCTAATACCTATGTCAATCAAGTAAGAAATGCTAAATCAGTGATTTGACAGATCAGAATACAAAATAGCAAAAACATCGATGTTATTAATACATCGATGTTTTGTGTTCGATATTTTGTTTACATCGATATCTTTCACCGATGTCAACATCGATGTATAACATCGATATTTTTGATTCGATGTCCCATCCCTAGGCTACCTGCTTTAGCTGTATTGTATTACACGGCCCGTTTCTATGAATGTGGGGTGTTTTCATGTATATTTTAGTTAAAAAAGTTGCCGAAATGCGTGGTGGCGTGACTATCGGATTAAAGGTAAATCATTAATATCATGGCCTTTTTATGTATAAAATTGTACTTGAAACTTTAAACGCGTTTTTCTCGAAACCATGTTTTTAAACTGCGTTGACAGCCTACAAGTCACAATTTTTGTCCGATTAACTTGAAATTTGGGGAAAATGTTGCCGAAACTTCAACTTAGGGATGAACTGGTCATTTTTTTGATATGTAGTTTTTTAGATTTTAGCGACCCAAAAAAGGACGAAATTTTTGTACGATTTTCAAACTTTTTTTTCAAATGAGTATAACTTGGCGAAAAAATATTTTTTTTGGAATCCGGCCAGCTGATCCCTAAGTTACAATCTACTTTACAGTTTAAAAACAAGGAAATTGATTTCGGATGGGCATTGAGCGGTCCAGCCTGTCAACGCAGCAGCCGTGTTTTTGGGACATGGTCTTGGTTCGGAGGCTGTAGCGGTTGCAATTGCCTGTAAAAAGGCTTCGAAATATTTGAAATTGTAGAGGAATATGTGCCAAATACAACGTAAAAAAGTTAGTAATTTATTTACATGCCTGTGTCCACAATTAATTCGTGAAAATAGGCTTTTTTTTTAGTCTTCAAAGTGGTACTTCCCCTTAATAAGTTTTATCCACAACTCATAATTACATTGATTTCAGTTGAATTATATGGCCTATAAAACACTAGTGTTTTATATTCCATAAAACACTATAAACAACTTGTTACTTAGCAACCACTTCATGATCTACCGTATTTTGAGGAACTATATAACTGAATCAACGTTAAACGTTACGACCAATCTTCTGCGATACCTTTAATTATGAGTTGTGGATAAAATTTTGTATTACACTTGTGTTTTATTGGTATATAAAACACTTGTATAATAGATAACTATTATCAGCCTAACCTTATTACATTTTAAATATAGATTTAAATTCCTTTTAAATATTTTCTTGATAATTTAAAAACTTCATTTTAAATTTTAAGGTCCCATTTTTTCTACCGCTGGGGGCTTCGATTTACTTTACTCATTCTTGAAGAGAAAAAAGAAATAAATTCAAACATACAGAATTAAAGTGACACTCTGAAATGTGAATAAATAGGTTTTCAAAGATACGAGTATATCACTATTCACCTACATAGCACTAGATTTTAACACAAAAATTAGTTGCAAGAAATCTGAAAAATATGGATATATTATAATATTACTATAAAAATTAAGAAAACACTTTCAAAAAATCTCACCAAAAATTCCCTAAATATAATTAAAACCTCGCAAAATGCCACAAAATCGACGTCTTCGCGACATACATTTTATTGAGTAAAAACTACTTACAACTACAAAGTAATTTACAGTGAGGGCTCCGCCGATTAGGAAGGGCTACGCTCAAAAAATGGATTAGAACATATATAAATAAATAACATTGACGAACTTGCATCTCATTAGGAATAGTATAGTCGGAATTTGGACGAATCAAATCATATACTCATATTTTATTAACGTCTTGCTTATTTATTAATAAATCAATTAATTAATTAATTAATTTTTGGTTATGTTTTATCTCTCAATAAATTTAAAAATAAAATTGAAAATTCATAAATAATAATATCAAAACTTTAACCACAGACAAATACACAATCATAAACTTTAAAAGAATACGAGTAACAACCTCAAATACGAATACTAAAGATGCTGTTGTTTTTTAAACAACGGTCACTTTTGCAAAATATTAAATATATTCTAAAAATTTGTTGATTGACAATTTGTCTGTTGGTAATTATTAGAAATAATTATTTCTAATAATTACCAATAGACAAATTGTCAATCAACAAATTCTTATAATAATTTCACCCAGGGAATTCACCCAACGCATACTAGGTTGTTGACTTGTAACGAATTGACGCAACCCATGTCACTTTACATTTCTTCAGCTAAAGATTGCACGAGAAAGCATGAGTATTCGCCGAGTGTTTGTAGCTCAATTGGTTAGAGCAGTCATCATGCGAATGAAAGGTTCTGAGTTCAAACCCAGGCGAACGCTCATTGCTTTTTCAAAAAAATTATTAAATATATTCATTCCTATATCAGAATTCATTTTGAAAATAATTTATGATGATAATAGCATGAAACAGTTTTAATATTTTTATTTATTTGTGACATAACTATTAACTTAAAACTAATATTATCTTACAGGTCTTGTTTTTTTTCTTCACCTTGTAAAATTTAACTCAGACGAATATACTTGATGACGTACCGGTCAGCACAGCGCGGACAAACTGTATGTATATCGAAACAGTAGCTTAGTTGGTATTTGACCGGAGTTTAAAGATCCTAGGTTCAAATACTGGTTTCAATTCAGTTTAAATATTAACATTGTACCAAAAAAGGATAATTTTTTTTAAGTAACAATGCAATACAAATTTTCTCTAATATTTATTATCATCTGTCTATGATCATCAGTACTTGGACCACCTGTATGTATATATCTCACAGAATTAAAAAATAATAATGACAATTACTAATTGGAATTCGGTTGAATCTTGTTCGTTGTGAATCGCAGCCGACTCTACACGGTATCGCGCAGAGCAGTTCGCTTCAATACTTTGTAACAGTTTGTTGTATATTTTATATTTGCTACATTTTAAGCTGTGATAATATGTGTACCAATTGTTAAAATATGTGAATGTGATGATAACAATTTATACTGAATCGATTCAGATCACAATCGATAAATCTAAATCATTTTTTATGTTCGTGTATACATATAAATATAAGTAAGTTTTTGATATACATTTCCAAAACTGAATAAAAATTTTGTAGACTAATCTTACACAGGCAGATTCATAAAACAGATTAGCGCTAACACCTTTTTTAATATTATCTTATAACTCTGCTTAAAATTGAAACAGATTCAAGAAATGAACTAAATTTGATGCTAATTAACTTTCTTTTTAACTCAAGTTAAAATAAATTGGTTTCGTATATTGAAAAGAGAGTTAAAAACGAAATAAAAAATCTGGTGTGGTCACCACACGACTTTCTTATACACAGCATATATAATATTTAGAATATATAATATTATTAAACATGTAATTTAGTTTCTTTCCGAAAGAAGACATAGATAACTAGATAAAGGAAAAATTTAAATTTATGTTTTTTGTTTCTATTGCTACTATGATTATTGAAATATATTATTAAATATAAAAATTTGTTTTTCTCAAAATCAGACGCATATAGGGAAAAATTGCAAATAACATTTTATGTTCCAAATATTTTTGCTAACATCTTTTATTTGAAACTTTTTTTCGTAACTGATTCCATTTTTGAAATAAATTGAATTTATTGTTTTGTGTGTCCAGTAAACTTCCGCTTCCGACTATTCAATTTCATTAAAAATCAACTCAGCTCTTCGTATTTTCATTAAACTTATAATTACCAAGTTTCGTTAACAAATCTTATTTCGTTCATGAGATATTGCACACACGGACACACATCCATCCATCCATCCATCCATCCATCCATCCATCCATCTATCCATCCACACACACACATACACACACACAGACATCATTGAGAAAAATGATCAAAACGGATTTAGTGGACTTCAAAACACGTATTTCCGCGAAAATCTCGTCAACGATTTTTTTCACGATTCCAATACTTCCTTATACTTAGTGATGCACGCGAGGCGAGACGAGGCGAGAAACATAAAATATCGATCTCGTCTCGTTTACGGATCTGTAATCTCGATCTCGCTCTCGTTCTCGCATATTTTTTCGTGATTCGTCTCGTTCTCGCGCGAGAGTCTCGCGAGAGACTCGCATAAAAATATGCGCTTGCGCACTGCGTATATGCGTTACAGTAAACCTACAAGAGGCAACAAGTTCGCACCAGTCGTCCGTGTGTATTTAGACTAGAGAGTAGGTATTTAAGTTAATGTCAAATTATTATTGTTTAGCAACCAGTTAATGAGTCTAATTTAAATAATACAAATTAATTACCTGTGTTCGACTATTTTAGCTAGATTTACGCCTACTTTGTTAATAAATTTCAATTACTCTGTTGTTTGTGGGTAGACCTAAACTAGTTAATTTCTAAATATGATTTTTTATTTGTTTTGATGATTTGTTAGGGTCGTTGTTTTCCACCGAATTTCGAATTTTTGAACGTTCGAACATTCGAATGTTTTGAACTTCGTCAGAAAAACTTCGAAGCTTCGAATTTACGAATTTTCGAATTTTCGAATTTTTTGAAGCTTCGAATTTACGAATTTTCGAATTTTTCAAAGCTTCGAATTCTCGAATTTTTTGTCTCTGAATTAACGCCACCTGTCAACTATAAACATGCTCACGCATAATTCGCGAAAAGTCGGCCACGAATTAAATAATAAACTCGGCGAAGTGTCCTGCAAAGACTCTGCAAGGTTAGGCGTCTTAATTAAGATATCTAGTCTCTTACCGCCCATCTAAATGCTACGGACTTTTAGTAAAACGTTTTAAAATGAGAATAAAAATGATACAAAAACGTCTTAATTAAAACTTTTTTGACAGTGTAGCGAAATTTTAAATCTAAATTGAATTAATTTGGCAAATAATAATAATTAATAATAATTACTTACGAATTAATACAAAACCCTGCAAATGAATTTATTCTGAAAATAATTCATATCAACAAGCCGTATTCACGTTAGGATCCAGATTCACAATTCGAATAATTCGAAAATTCGAAAATTCGGAATATTCAAAAATTCGAAAGTTCGAATCTAAATTCAAAGGTTTAATAAATCCGGACATTCGAATTCTCGAATTTTCGAAAAATCAACAACCCTATGATTTGTTTAGTTTACTCTTTCTTTTCATATTGGTTTCATTGTTAATAAATTTGATTTATTGGTTTTTTATTTATTATTAATTTATGATATTTCAATTAGTTGCTTTATTAAAAGATTTTTAAACAATAATTTTGTACTAATATAAAAAACAAATAGCAAAATAATAAAAAGAAGTTAAGGCTTAGTGGAGATTTTACTTCCGTAGAAATAAAAGACACACGCAAAAAAAATTGGAATTATATTTATTAATTTTGTCAAATTACGCTATTACAATGAGGTAATCTGTTTTAAAATAGATATAGGAATAAATATAGTACGGCTTTGTGCAATATGATGACATAATTGATAGCCGGACACTTTTTATTTTCAAAAAACTTCATGTTAAACGCCTATGCCAACCAAGCTCTGGGACACACGGTATGAACCTATTAAAAATTATATTAGAAAAACATATTATTTTTAGTTTTTTCTCTATTTATTGCGAGACTCTCGCGAGAATCTCGCGAGATTTCTCGCTTCTCGCAGATGTTGTATCGATCTCGCCTCGAATTTTAAATCGCAATCTCGCTCTCGTTCTCGTCTCGTATAATGCAGCGAGGCGAGACGAGATGCGAGAGTACTCTCGCCTCGCCGTGCATCACTACTTATACTGCGTATAAGAAAGTAAAAATGGTGTTAGCGCTAATCCACTTTATGAATCTGCCGGGACAGTAAATAAATAAATAAATATATCATCATGTCATTTACCATTCTGGCACTTTGTTGTAGCAAATCTTGGTAAGTGATATATTTATACGCGTGAGGTGCTGTTATCAGTCGTCAAATCACAGCCTCATAAGATGTTAGTGGCGGTGGAACCACAGGGGTAATTTTAATGTGGTGAAATTGTTTGTTATCTTACAGTATAGATAAAATATAAACAGACGTCTAACTATATGCATGCATGCATGCATATGGCAGCGTTTTATCAATGAAATTTTTAGTTCTGGACGATTGTAATGTAATTTTAGTTGTTAAGCAAATAATTAGGGCACTAATCTTCCACCATACAAAAGAGACAAACCATAGGGACATTTTTTGTTGTTGTGAAGCCAACACATCCTAAAATGGGAGAAGGGTAATGAGACATTTAAATTTGTTTACAAATAAGTACTAATTAGAATTGCCATAATATGAGTTTATTTTTATAATAATATTTTAATTTTACGGTACTATTATAAATTAATAATTATAAATGAAAATAATGTTTAGAAATAAAAGGATGTGGGTAAGGAAAACAACGATTTTTATTAATTTGAATTTTCAAATGTCACTGTCAACAACAGGAAATACATTTATGTATCAATCCTACCGATTTTATATTTTATTTTCTAATTTGTTTTGGCACCTGAAACACTTGTTTCTGATCACTTTGTAGTATGAGCTACATTCTTTTTACTTCTTCTCTCACCTCACTTATAACTGATCTGAGCTGAAATTAGCTGAGCTGAGCTAAGCCGAACTGAGATAAGTGTTCGTTAAATAGAACAGTTGTTTTATTATTTTACTAAAGTTTCATTTGTTTGGACAATATAACCTAAAATTTTACTATGTCTGTGATCATATTAAGTATTCGTGTTTAATGTTATTAAATTGTGTATACGCTTAAAATAAATATATCAAATTATTGTAGGATGCATTGTTCGAAGCAGGTGATGATAATCAATATTTGGAAGATCTGTTTTCCAATGATTTACTCATTTTATTAAATTTTGTTATCAAATTACTACAAATAACAAATAAAATTAACTAATGTTAATCGTATTTTAGCTGTCAACATCAACTGAGTGACTCAGTTGGAACTGAGCTTGCTTTTTAGGAAGCTCAGATCGGTAAGAGGGGAGGTATGAATGCTCACTTCAAACTCATATCAGTTAGATAAATAGAACAGCCATATTTTGCTGAGACACTCAGTTGAACTAAAGTGAGCTGAGATTAAGTGAGATTTGATGTAAAAAGAATGTACCTATAGTCGTCAATTGCAACATTCTAGCTTTACAAAAGTAAGCACTAATTTTTGTTTAAGATACTTTAATAATTATTGCTCGTATACAAGGGGATGATATGAATTTCAATTCTCCCCCTCTTATTAAGAATAAACAATATACTTTTATCTAAAAATAATGAAAGAAAAGAATGAAATTTTATTATGATTAATATTACTTTTCGTTTCGAGTATACCATCTATATATCTGTCAAACATGGCGTACCTTTGCGATCAGCATCGAGTAGCACATATTTTGTGGCGGTAATTTTTTATATTTAGTTTTAGTTGTAAAAATCAACTTGTTCACTTTATAAGTTTACTATTCGATTTCTACAAATTATGAATTACTATATATTTCGAATATTTTTCTTCATCGTCAAGTCAATGTAGGGTTGAAAATATTATCTTTAAAAATTCCTTTATTACTGCCTAATTTAAATATGCCATCCAATGGTAAAAAAGTTCCCCACCTATACTTTGTCTCAATTACAATTATTTATTTATGTTTATTCATTTAATAGGGTAATGGCTCAGTGGTTTAGAGTTGGCCTGTGGATCCTGAGGACCTCGGTTCGATTCCCACTGCCGACAAACAATTTTCACCAAATTAAAATTACACCTGTGGCTTCCCCTTTACTAACATCTTTGGGAGAGGGCATGATTTGACGGCTGGTAACCGCACTTCACGTATATAAATATATCACTTACTGAGATCTGCTTCGGCAGAGTGCCACACCCAGTAATGGGTAAAAGTCATGATGATATATTTATTTTATATTTTTTTTTTTATTATAAAAACCACTATTTGATTGACTTAGAAAGGGCGGCAAATTGAAGACCGTCCTGGGCGGTTCTAGGTATGCCACTGGTTATGTTATGACAACCCATATTTTTTTATTGATTGATCTGCAGATTACCACCATTTCGATATTCTGTGATAAAAATCAATTATTCTGTTATTTTTATTTTATTTTTATGCATTTTGTTCTCGTACAAAACTGGCAGTATGAAAAATAATATTTTTAACTACTCTTTCCACGGAATTGTCAGTGGGCTGTCATTATCTTATTTTTTTAATAAGAGCTACATATATTAATAAACAAAATGCATGAATATAACATAAAAATGTCAAGATAAATTATTCTGGTATCAGAATACCGAAATTGTGATCATATGTAAAATAACGATGAAAAATATAAATTATCATTAACTTATCGATCATTAACAGATAATGATTTAGTTACAGAGTAGCTGTATTCCATTTGTCTTTTAGTTCACTTAAATCGGTTTAGGTAAATTAGGCAACATGACTAATTGATCTGAACTATGAAAACTGATGCACTTATTGGTAGGGTTGTTGATTTCCACCGAATTTCGAATTTCTGAACATTCGAACATTCGAATTTTTTGAACTTCGCCAAAAAAGATTCGAATTTTCGAATTTTTGAATTTTTTGCACTTTTCGAATTTTCGAATTTACGAATTTTTTTAAATTTTCGAATTTTTTGCCAATTAATTAACGCCATCTGTCATCTCTAAGTACGCTCACGTATAATTCGTGAAAACTCGGACACGAATTAAATAATAAACTCGGCGAAGTATTCTGCAAAAACTCTGTAAGGTTGGCGTCTTAATTAAGCCATCTACTCTCTTAACCGCCCATCTAAATGCTATGGATTTTTGGTAAAACGTTTTAAAATGACAATAAAAAGGATACAAAAACGTCTTAAATATAACGTTTTTCACAGTGTAACGAAATTTTAAATCTATATTGAATTAATTTGGCAAACAATAATAATTAATAATAAATACTTACGAATTAATACAAAACTCTGCAAAAGAGTTTATTCTGAAAATAATTCATACCACGTTAGGATCTAAAACATTTCAAATAATTCGCAAAATTCAAAAAATTCGAAAAATTCGAAAATTCGAATATTCAAAAAATTCAAAACTTCGAATAATTCGATAATTCGAATTTAAATTCGAAGGTTCAATAAATCCGAACATTCGAATTCTCGAATATTCGTAAAATCAACAACCCTACTTATTGGGATAAATTACTTCAAAGTAAATTAGAATACGTAATTCTAGTACTGAAAATAAAGTCAGTAAAGTAATCCAGCGAAATAAATAAGTAATCTCGGTCAGTAAATGTAAGTTAGATCTGATCCAAATGGCAAATGGAATACAGCTAATATTGGTGATTTGGTTCACTATTTCCACGTTTGTAAGTCTATTTTTGTTCGCATTTGAGGTTATTACTCTTATTCGTCTGTGGTTTACGATTGTGTATCTCAATTTGGTTAACGTTGTATTATTATTATTTTTAGAATTTTCAATTTGATTTTGAAATTTATTGTGAGATCGCAGTTTCATTTAAAACATAACCAAAAATGTATTTTGAAATGACAGATCGTTGTTTAACATTTTCGACCTTGACATGACCCGTCTTCTTTTATTATACATAATGCAGTATAAATCACAATATATAATAAGTGAGATATTTGCTGGTTCAAATAAAATTGGACACATGATATTACGCTAACTGAAATTTTATTGAAAGTGACAGAATCGATTCAACGTAAAACAATGTTCGAACAAAAACACAACAACAATAACATGATTGAGATTCGCGTGTTGGACGAGCAGGGGCACGAACTGAGTAGTGAGTGGGTGTGTGTGGGGGAAGGGAGTGCAAGAGAGATGCTGGAAGAAATGCGCCCGCTTCTGCTGGACGCTTGTGCAAGCGTCGTCTTCGACAGGTTCTGCTACACCAGGCCATTATTCTGCAGGTTGTTCCATAATAAGGTACAGTTAAACGGCAATATTT
This sequence comes from Pterostichus madidus, assembly GCA_911728475.2. Classification (NCBI taxonomy): domain Eukaryota; kingdom Metazoa; phylum Arthropoda; class Insecta; order Coleoptera; family Carabidae; genus Pterostichus; species Pterostichus madidus. Next base: position 13,897,242 of record OU452315.1, read on the forward strand.
ATAATTATACATTTTTGAGAAACATACTCGTAATACACTGCCGGCATATTAGATTTTTATCTTTTTTTTTTCGTATATAACTAAAATTTATAAAATGTTTTTTATAATACTTTTATTCCATTAATAACAAAATTTAAACAGAGTGAGTGGAACTTCCATTGCACAGTTGGTTTTCATGGTTACATCAGGACTATAATATTTATTTACTATCAACCATGGACAGTAAGTAAATAATATAAATCAAGGTGCTGTTTATTTTAACAAGAATTTGAAAGCCGTAAATTTTGAAATCTTTTTTTCTTTCCCTTAAATTTGTGCAAGTATCAGGGTGGATAAAAATCATGATTTAAAAAAAAAATCAAAAAAAATCGATTTTTTTTTATTTTCATCAGATTTTTTTATTTAAATCAGATTTTTTTTATTTAAATTAGATTTTTTCGGTAGTATTGGTTTGCATTAAGGTCAAAAATAAATTTAAACAATTTTATTATTGTTAAATCAAAAAAGCTTCGGACGTTTCGACATTCAACGCATGTCATCATCAGCGACTACAAAGAAAGTACAAAATAAATACTTAAAACATAATATCACATCAACAATAATTACCAGAAAAAGTTGTAAACAAAATAAAATAAAACAGGCAAAGCCGTAGTTAAAAAATAAATAAAATTTTGACTACGGCTTTGCCTGTTTTATTTTATTTTGTTTACAACTTTTTCTGGTAATTATTGTTGATGTGATATTATGTTTTAAGTATTTATTTTGTACTTTCTTTGTAGTCGCTGATGATGACATGCGTTGAATGTCGAAACGTCCGAAGCTTTTTTGATTTAACAATAATAAAATTGTTTAAATTTATTTTTGACCTTAATGCAAACCAATACTACCGAAAACTTATATTAAAAGGTTAACACCTACTCCAAGATAAATTAGATTTTCTAAATTATTTTTAAAATACCCGTTTATACGGGTATTTTGAATAACATTTTTAAATATTATGTATTGTGTAATGTGGTGGATGTCCCAAAAAGATGAATTATGACCAAATAAAGATATAATATTGAAAATAATAAAATCACTTGTATCCGCCAATTCGTCTTCAGCTTGTGTTGAGCGAGTTTTTTCATCATTTGGACTTATGCATTCAAAATTGAGAAACCGACTAGGAACTGAAAAGGTTGGAAAACTGGTCTTTTTATTTAAACATATTAATAATAATGTACCACTAAATGAATAAACGTTTCTACTTTTTTTATTGTTATTTGAATTGTTTTTTTTTTTTCATATTCAAATATTTATAATTTATTAAAACATGTTTTTATTTTGTTACTGTGATTTAATATATACATATACAATAATAAAAATTATGCATTTATATTTAAATCAATTTGATTTAAATCTCTCAACTCTGGCAAGTATTGTAAAAAAGAGCTTACTAACTTCGAACTAAGTGATTTTTCGCGATTGTTTACGAAATCTCGACTCTACGGGCCTCGATTTCCTAAACTACATTTTTGACTTAAAAACTGTCACAGTTCATGGTACGTAATATAATATTTAAAATTTTATTGGATTTTTACCCCAAAATTTTTTTTAGGGTGCACTTGCAGTCAAGTATTCTACGAATCGGCGCCTATGGTTATTTGTTAATCAGGCCAAAAAAGTAGTATATTTACTACCGTGGCTACCGTTTCATATTCGATGTGCTGTTTATTGCACTTTATTGATTCTTTCCAAAAAATATACAACTATTTAAAAAAGTTATAATTATAACTATTAATTACGACGACTAATTCTTAAAAATACTGACTAAATTACAGTTATTAATTACCTAATAAGTCATGATATTAATAAAAATATGAACGAAGGAATCGTGTGTCATTTACAATGCAACATCACATTGACAAAAAAAATCTGGTGTGGTCACCACACAACTTTCTTATACAGAGCATATTTAATATTTACAATATATGAATGTTATATAATATTATTAAACATGTAATTTAGTTTTTCAGTAATTCAGCATTTATCTGTTTGAACTATATATAATACCAAATTTGTTTACGTATAATTTTTTAGTTGACTAATTTATGTCTAACTTTATTGATGAGGCATATACAGGATGTCCGTTTTTCAAGCCTAACCCTTGGTATCTCAAGAACCGTGAGATACGAAGTTGATTAAATTGAGGCAATGTTGCCAAATTAGTTGACCATTTTAATTATATATTTATTTTTCCGAAAAAAGACATAGATAACTAGATAAATTTATGTTTTTTGTTTCTATTGCTACTATGATTATTGAAATATATTATTAAATATAAAAATTAGTTTTTCTCATAATTAGGAGCATATACAGGAAAATTGCAAATAACATTTTATGTTTCAAATATTTTTGCTAACATCTTTTATTTGAAACTTTTTTTCATAACTGATTCAATTTTTGAAATAAATGGAATTTATTGTTTTGTGTCTCCAGTAAACTTCCTCTTCTGGTTTTTCAATTTCATTCAAAATCAACTCAGCTCTTCCTATTTTCATGAAACTTATAATCACCAAGTTTTGTTATCCCAATCTTATCTCGTTCATGAGACACACATCCATCCACACACACACACAAACATACACACGATTTTTTTCACGATTCCAATACTTCCGTATACTATGTATAAGAAAGTAAAAAGGTTCATATATTTGAAATTTACTAATTATGTTAATATCTTCCACTATGTCATGCTGTTTAATAAGTTGACTACCACATGAAATAAATGCGACAATCACAGCTCCGTGATCCGGACGCCGGGCGAATCATATACCGGTTGGTACTTGGTGCACCTATTGCAAAGATGTTCAGAATGAATAGATGCAGACAACAAATATTTCACATTATTTATTACGAGTCTGGTATAGCAGCAAAATTTAAAAATTTCTGTTAAATTGTAGCAATAGCTATAGGCATGACTTGTTGTTTTTTAATGTAGGTAATGGCTCAGTGGTATCAAGTTGGCCTACGAATCCTAAGAACCTTGGTTCGAGCTCCACAGCCGACAAACATTTTCACCAATTTAAAAATTACCCCTGTGGCTTCCCCACCACTAACATCTTTGCGTGCCGTGATGTTACGGCTGGTAACCGTACTTCACGCGCATAAATATATCACTTACCGAGATCTGCTTCGGCAGAGTACCACACCGAATAATGGGTAAAAGGCGTGATGATATATTTAATTATATTATTTATTTATAAACGATTATAAACATCAATTTATTTTATAAATTAATTTTAATTCATACAAAACTAAACTTTTATTCCAATACAATAAAAGTTATGGATATGAAAATATATCTTCACTTCTTTTACCCATTACTGGGTGTAGTACTCTGCCGAAGCAGATCTCGGTAAGTGATATATTTATGCGCGTGACGTACGGTAACACACAGGGATAATTTTTAAATTGGTGAAAATGTTTGTCGGCTGTGTAGATCGAACCAAGGTTCTTAGGATTCGTAGGCCAACTTGATACCACTGAGCCATTACCCATTATTATTATAATTAATTTATAAAATAGATTAACATTTGTTACCTTCAAAAATTGACGTTTATAAATAATTTAAATATTGTAATATGTTGTTTTTTACCGCCCACTGACATGTCTAATGCTCCTTAGTGATGCCTAATGTCCCTCTGTCACCCACAGTAACGTCAAGCGCCTCCTTGGATAATTCAAACGCCTCCCAGGGAGCCGATATCTCCCACTTTGAGAGGCGCTGATTTAAATGTTGTCGGCCGATAACCCACTTTACTTACGTGCTTACGCACATATCTAGATCAAGGCTGAAATATTCCTTTAATTTAGTTTAAAAATTGCTTCTTGAACACTGATATTTTTCAGACAAGATAGTCCCTCATATTCTGTAACTTGATCATTATCTATAATCGATCGATATGCTCATGATAAGTTTTTATATTTCACGATTATTTAATAAATATGATAATTTTGATATTTGTTTCCAGAATTATTTAACCTAATAACATTTTTACACTTTATGTTCACAATCGATAAATTATTATTGACAATTCCAGCGCCCTGATACGTTAACTAGTGGTAAAAAAATAACTACTCTTGATGGGACTGTTTCATTTATTGTGCATGTTTGCATGGTAAAAGTACATATTATTATAACGTCAATTTTAAATTTTTGCTATGAAAAACCTAAATAAAGAAAATCTAATACGAACTGTTGCTTTTATGGATGCAAATCGCTCTGAACTACTTCATATGATAAAAGAATCGTCCCCAGTTAACAATTTGTAATACAAGCTCCGGCAGCAATTTTTTAACTCAAACATTATACTACTAATTTCATACATTAATAAATTATCGTAGTAGTGGTCAATACGTAATTTAAATTTAGGTTTTAATTCGTTAGTTAAATCATGTTCTTGTAGTTTTGTATGCCGGCCTTCAGAACATTGTAATTAATATATTTTTGTATTGAGTAAATATTGGATGTTTACATATTTTAAGTTAAAATTTTTGATAGTTAAATATGTACCCCCATATCTAATATGTATTTTGTAACCACAAATCATATATCTATGCGAAAATAATATTATTCAAGCAAAGAGTAAATGATCATAAGAAAAAAAATATGCTTTTGTTTTTCAATATTACACCAGTTATTCAGAATTTAAAAATAAATACAATTTTTCTACGAATGTGAAGACATCCAAGAATTTAAACAATTGCACAATAATTAATTTCATCGTAAAATTTGAGGAAACGAGCTCTACATTAACATATATATTATAATGTAATCAATCCATTTATCTTACTAAAGCTAGGCGAATGCAGCGCCTCTATAGTTGATTTGAGTTGTCAATATTGAAATAGTTATTTTTATAACAAGTGCCGAAAAAGTCTCGTTACGTGCAAGTGCAGAATTTAACGCGCGAGGCTTCCTACAACTGTGCGATTTAGTAAATCACTAAAATATTATTAAAATTTATAAAATTTTAATGATATTACATGAGAACGATGTTTTACGGCGTTGCTATGATTTGTTTGTTGATTGCTTGCACATTGTTCTACATTATTTAAAAATATTTCACTAACGTCAAAATAATTTCTTCAAAATCATCTTGATTGGAATAGTACAGTGAGTGATTCTTCTTTATCATTAACACCTCCAAAGATAATTGAAGCTCCGGATCATACTATGTTGGATCTATTTTCGACAATGACAATCAACCTGCTGCTGGTACTTCTGAAGCTTCCGAAATTGTTACCAATAAAATTACTGGTAATAATATGAACAGGTACGGAAGAAATCAATGTTTCTTTAGACACAAAAGTTTCCACTTTACATTATGTCAATATAAGCAACTGTAACAACTGTATTAATAATATAGTCAAACAATAAATATGAAGTATTTCACTTACTCTTTAAATAAAACCATTTATCGATATATTTTACTTTGTTCGGTTCTTTTTATTAATTGTCTACATATTAGATATACTGCAAATTAAGGTTACGTTTATAAACGTCAAAATATACTACTGCATATTTACTAGCGCTGGTTCACCGTATCTTCTTCTTCCATAAGCGTCTGTGGGCAAAATATGAATTCCGCGCTCGGCGCGAAATTTAAATCGCTGTCAAAACAATATTCTTTTGACAGTTACGTAATGAAGCACTTTCCGCACTAGTGTTTCTTTGCTTTCGGAAACGCACTTGGTCTGCATTCATCAACTTTCCATACGTAACCAAGGCAATTATAGTTACGTAATAACAAAGAAATCGCACAGTTGTAGGAAAACAAATATTTGTTAAACTGTTTCTGGTAACTTTTAATTTTGTAAGATTGGTATTATTGCGCAGTCACGCGTTAAATATCTTTTCAAAATGATAACCTCAAATATTTCAAAATATTATTTTATTGCATTTTTAAAGAATTTTCAATGGCAGGTAAATATTTCATAATATTCCTTTTAAGAAAACAAAATAAGAAGGTCAATTTAAAACGTTATTACAATTTGACAAGCTAAACCCTAACAGCCGTATTCATAGAAAAATTAGTCTAGGTTTAAACTCGAATTATCTCTAATACAGCTGTAACTGAACATTGCCTTATTCATAGCGCAGTTTAGTCTCAGTCTATCTTTAGTGTATAGTTAAACCAGTACTAAATTTTAATCCTAGGTGATAGTAGGTTTATCTTGGTATTTTCATGACTTCAGTGAGTTGACAGTCAATTTTGCAAGTGTTGAAAGCATTTTAAGTATAATTAAAAATCACAATTATAGCTCTTGCTATTTTACATAATATTCCAATCAAGGAAATACAAGAAATTAACGTTATAAATGCAAATTTAAACTTACATAAAATAAAAAATACCATTATTTAAATTTAATTTCGGCAATAGCCTATTCTGATTCGAATGAAGAAAATGAAGACTGCAACTTATTTCGGGTGAATTTTATTAAAAATAATTTACATTAATATTATATTGTGTAAAATAATTTTTAAAAATAAAATAAATTAAAAAAATATTAACTGATAGTAAGAAAAATAAAATTACTAATCTGAATCGACTTCAGAAATGTCTAAGTAGTAATTCAAATCTTAATTTAAAAACTTTTTCCAATAATTTTTCTTCATATATCGTCATGTCTCCGAATTTATTCTCCTTTCCCTTTTAAATACACTAGCTGTTGGAGTTGATGCGGCAGGAATATTATTTGTAACGGAAGGAATTGTTAAACCGTTAATGGTATAATAGTTGTAACATTTTCTGTAGTAGAAAGGAAAGTGGCTATAGGCAGATTTTCTAGAAAAGTATTATCGTAATTGTTTATTTCGTAGTCAGTTGCTAGAAGTTTCTTGCCTCGTTGGAAACCACTGGCCACAAAATTATTTGTTATTTTTACCCAAATTGAAAATTTCTTTGCATTTATTTTTGAAGCAATCGATTTATTTTCTAATAAGTGTATTTTCGGTTTGATCTCTTCAATTAAAAAATATTTTTCTTCGTGCGTCCAATTTGCATCAGGAAGAAATCAAAGCATACAAAAAAATTCCAAATCAAACATTCGTCACATTAACACGGAAGTTCTGTTTTTGTAAAACATGTGACTAGATCATTTTTGTGTTTCTATATTTTTTTACTACGGCTTTGCCTGTTTATATTTTATTTTGTTTACAACTTTTTCTGTCGCTGATGATGATATGCGTTGCATGTTCAAAAGTCCGAAGCTTTATTGATTTAACAATAATAAAATTGTTTAAATTTATTTTTGACCTTAATGCAAACCAATACTACCTAAAAGTGAAATAGAATTGCTAATTAATTTAGTAATAAAACATGCTCAAATTATTGAGTCTAAAAAAACTGATGTTGCTACGTGGAAAGATAAGGGAAACGAATGAGAGAAACGCACGGTAAAATGCTTAAAGTTTGAAGGTATGAAAAAAGACATTAAAAAGAAAAGGGCTCTACAAAAACAAAATTTGTATAAAACTGGTGGTGTTGATTTTAAAGACGTAGTATTTAGACCAGTAGAAGAGAAGCTTCTTAGTTTAATATCGTTTTCTGTTGAAGGACTTCCTCCAAGATTTGACTGTGACGAAAGTAAGATATATGTTTGCTAGTTAGTACATAATTAATTTTAATACCTATTTTTAATTAGATAATCATGAAGATACTATGTCAGTTACATATAATGATGTATAACCAAGTACATATTAACAGTTGTTGAAGTGGAGTGATAACAGAATTTCTATATGTAAAAATATAAAATTATTTTAAAAATAAACAAATCATTAAAAAAGGTATTTTTCACCAGTTTGTAGGAAAACGTATAATATCACCAATAATTTCGACCAAATTTTGAATTGTTTCTTTTCTTAACCTAAATCTATTTACAAAATCGGTATCGTCTCAATATTCTAATTGATTAGGCCGTTGTCTAATAATATATGGTCTCCTATGAAGTATATTAATATAGTCTAATAATCCTTCATCACTACTTGAATCAGAAAAAATATCCACATCAATTTCAGCCATCATTTGAATAATCAAGAACACTTTGTTACCAAAATTCTACAACTACTTTATTTGACAGTTCTCTCTGTTAAGCCTTAACAGTAACTTATTTCCTAGTCAAACTTGCTGGTAACTAACTATCAGTTAGATGACAGTTATCTACCTGGTAAATATTAACAGTCGATTGATAGGCAGAAAAACATAGTAACCAAGCAGATAAGTTTAACAAGAAGTTTACCAGTCGATTGATAAACCGGCCCTGAAAGACGCAATCTAATCAATAATTTTGCAAACGGTTTTTCTTACGCATCCTATCTGTTACAACCTTATTGCCATGTGGCAATAAATTTTCGAAAGATCTGTAAAATTATTTTCAATTTATTCTCACTCTCTTGTTATATTATTTCTAACAATTTTTTTTCAATATCATCATCCCTAGTAAAATGCGTGATGATATACATATTTATTTGTTTTGTTTTATAATTATAATTTAATTATTCATAATAAAAATAAATATCAAAACCATTTGTTCATAATATGGAAACGTAATAGTAATTAGACTTTTAAATTCATCTTCTGAAAGTCAAATGAAAAGTAAACTATTTCGTAGGTGTAAATGTAGTCAATAAATTTTCACGGAATTCGCAGAAGTATGCAGTCTCACTCTAAGTGTATCTATAGGAGTATTAAAAGGTCAGTTGCACTGCTTTTAAAAATTTAATTAGCAGAACTCTGCTACCAATTTGTATAATATCGTCGTCTGTATGAAAAACAAACTGCAAAATCGTGCGATTCAGATTTTATAATACTTGAAACAGGAGCAACGCAAAAATGCACTGGCCGCTTCCAAATTACTATTCACATAATGATGAGCAGTTTATTCTGATAAAAGTTGCTCTATAAACAAAGTGTGGTAGTAGCGAGAGCAGCTTTCTTGATTTGGTTAGTAATTAAGTAACAGGATTATATTTCCAGAAGTCAACTTAACTTTATTGTCAAACGCCATAATCTGTAGGTGCAGTTTCAAATATCGCTGATTTCAACTTATATTCAAACATATCTGTTCGGCTTCTCTTAAAACCTACTGTAATTGGGATTGGGTTCCTGTTGTGCAGAGTAGAAAATAAATAATAAAATAATTTAATTGTGCAAATTTACATACATACATACATACATATCTTCACGCTATATCCCAAAAAATGGAGTAGCACGAACCCTAAAATCATTCATAAAACATTCACTCATTACACTCTTCAAACAATCAACCCTCGTCAAACATTTTCATCCAAACAAACCACCCTCACTTCAACCACATTCATAGATCACTCCATATAAAGTCATTCATTTATTACACTCGAAATCATTTAACACACAACAAACCTTCAATAACATCATTCCTATTCACGTATCATTCATTTTCTTTCTTCAACGTACATAACATATGCATAAAACATCTCAAATTACTCACGTTTACTCCTAACAACGAATCTAATAACGAAACTAACAACGAATCTACAAGATTAGAACAGATGAAAGTGATAGTCTGCACTTATATATGAAAGAAAAGACCACACAATGCAGTAACTGAAAATGAAACAAAAAGATAAGAAATGGAGGGAGCGTCGCCCTGCGCTTGTTTTGAAAGTAAATTTCACACAATTGCAGTTAAACACTACGTAATAACTGAAAACGAATTAAAAGATAAGAAAGGAAGGGAGTGTCGCTCTACGCTTGTTTTTGGAAGTGAATTCCACACAATTGCAGTTATGCACTCAATGTAAGATCAGAAAAGAATAAAAAAGATAAGAAACGAAGAGAGTGTCGTCCCTGCGCTTGTTTTTGAAAGTGAATTTCACACAATTACAGGTAAATACTCTAATGAAATTTAGCATCGTTTAAATCAGAAAAAAATATAGGTATTTACTAAAGATATATATAAAAAAAAAAAAAATAAAATATATCATCACGCCTTCTACCCATTACTGGGTGTGGCACTCTGCTAAAGCAGATCTCGGTAAGTGATATATATTGCGCGTGAAGTGCGGTTACCAGTCGTCAAATCACGGCCCCCAAACATGTTAGTGGTGGAGGAGCCACAGGGATAGCTTTTTCAAATTATGAAAATTTGTCGCCTGTGGGAATCGAACCAGGGACCTCAGGATCCACAGGCCGACTTCATACCACTGTGCTAGCCATCCCATAAATATATATATATATATATATATATATATATATATATATATATATATATATATATATATCGTAAATTTATGTTATATACCGAAAATGTGCCGCTCCCATAGTTTTTTAACTATCAAGTGTGTTCATGTGGGCGATTAATAATCGAGACATTTTAATTTGGAGACAATTGAATTTTATTCTATGACGAATACTATCATAATAATCCCTATAAATAAACCTAAGTAACCTAACATATTGGGTATTAATTAAAGAACGGACCATAAGCGTTTAGCATGTAAAATCAGTTTTTCTTTGCGCAAAAGTCCCCATATTATTTTAGGCAAAAATGCTTCAAATAAATATTACACAGAATTAAATTACATATCTTAGTTAGTTAACAGATTTTTCCTACAACTGTGCGATTTCTTTGTTATTACGTAAATAGTATTGCCTTGGTTACGTATGGAAAGTATACAAATGCAGACCAAGTGCGTTTCTGTTAGCAAATAAACACTAGTGCGGAAAGTAATTTGTGTTTTACGCTACTGTCAAAAGAAAGTTTAATTGAGAACGATTTAAATATCGCACCGAACGCGGATTTTCATATTTTAGCTAGCAAATATACAGTAGTATATTTTGACGTTTATAACATAACCTTAAATTGCAATATTCTGTACACAATTAATAAAAAGAACCGAATAAGGTGAAATATATAAATAAAAGGTTTTATTTAAAGAGTAAGTGAAACACATAATATTTGTTGTTTGTGTATATTAATAACACGTTGTTACAGTTGCATATATTGATATAATGTGAAGTGGACACTTTTGTACTGGTGGGTTCAACCCTAAACTGACCTAGAACTAACTCGTGTTACTTACAAATAAATGTTGCATCTCGAGTGTCAGTTGTAAACATTATCGGTAAATTTAAAATCTGAATGCATGTTCGAAGCGACATCTGCTTAGTTTTATTTGTGCGTTAAATTGCGCTTTTAATTTTAAGTCATCTTTATATTTTTTTATATGCAGTGATACAGCAAATAACGTCAAAGTCGGTCCATTTTTTATAAGTTTGTCATCAGCAGTACCAAAATAATTTATTTCGGAGTCGCAATTATATGTCATAATATTATCCTCTGTGACTACTATATTGCAGAAACACATAATGCATATTTCTCTTCCATCACTTGCATAAATAATAGTTTTATATATTTTTTCAGAAAAATATTATAAAACTACTTACGTTTTTCATAAAAATAGCTTCTAACCTCTCTATACTATTACAAATCACGATGCCGCCACGGATCACATGGAACCCAAGTTGATTAGAAAGGGATAGCTGGGGTAGTAGAGTCAGTTCGAGATCAGTTCTGGGTTACTTAAAGCGTGCCAATTAAACAAAAACTAACCTAATCGGGTTACTTTAAAAATTCCAAATAAATACGGCCTATGTGTTCATTCCAATTGAGCTTATCACCATTTGCAAAAGAAGTGGGGATACAGTGGTGCAACTGTCCTCTCGACAGAACGTCACTGTGAAATTGTATTTATTTCACTAGGCTATTGCAGTTAATATTGATTGACAGAGCGGTTCATGTATTACGTATAACACTAATAGTAATAGTTATTTTTATAACAAGTGCCGAAAAAGGCTCGTTACGTGCAAGTGCAGAATTTAACGCAAGAGGCTTGCCGAGTGCGGAAATCTGCACGAGCATGTAACCTTTTTCGGCACGTGTTATAAACAACATTTTTCCTACAACTGTGCGATTTAGTAAATCACTAAAATATTATTAAAATTTATAAAATTTATAAAATTTTAATGATATTACATGAGAACGATGTTTTACGCCGTTGCTATGGTTTGTTTGTTGATTGCTTGCACATTGTTCTACGTTATTTAAAAATATTTCACTAACGTCAAAATAATTTCTTTAAAATCATCTTGATTGGAATAGTACAGTGAGTGATTCTTCTTTATCATTAACACCTCCAAAGATAATTAAAGCTCCGGATCATACTATGTTGGATCTATTTTCCACAATGACAATCAACCTGCTGCTGGTACTTCTGAAGCTTCCGAAATTGTTACCAATAATATTACTGGTAATAATATGAACAGATACGGAAGAAATCAATATTTCTTTAGACACAAAAGTTTCCACTTTACATTATGTCAATATAAGCAACTGTAACAACTGTATTAATAATATACACAAACAATAAATATGAAGTATTTCACTTACTCTTTAAATAAAACCATTTATCGATATATTTTACTTTGTTCGGTTCTTTTTATTAATTGTCTACAGATTAGATATACTGCAAATTAAGGTTACGTTTATAAACGTCAAAATATACTACTGCATATTTACTAGCGCTGGTTCACCGTATCTTCTTCTTCCATAAGCGTCTGTGGTCAAAATATGAATTCCGCGCTCGGTGCGAAATTTAAATCGGTGTCAAAACAATATTCTTTTGACAGTTACGTAATGAAGCACTTTCCGCACTAGTGTTTCTTTGCTTTCGGAAACGCACTTGGTCTGCATTCATCTACTTTCCATACGTAACCAAGGCAATTATAGTTACGTAATAACAAAGAAATCGCACAGTTATAGGAAAAATTTATTTTATCGCAATGCCGATTTATACAGATCCTGAAAGCATTTTACATTCCACAGATTGGCACTCTTTCGTGTCACTGACTGTATTTGGAGTTGATAATAGGATTTACATATTTATTTTTCTCTGACTGTACGAACAAAAAAGAAATAATCTGCAACTACTGCTCATAGCAATCACATCACTAATACTAAATTGATCTAACTGTGAAAAACTTTCAGTTTCGCGCGCTCGCCGCTTGACGCATCATTCGAGTCATCGGTCTGAAGAAAGTATCTCAACGCGTTCATCCGAGTCATTCCAGTCATCTAGTTTTTTAATTATCTTTTTAGAAGAAATTTTAATTTTATCCCGTTAAAATTAATCACCTAAAAAATCTGAAGTAATTAATTTAATTTTTTAAGTTGATTTCTTTCTTGGCGGTAACCGTCAAACAAATTGAAATTTATAAGATGTAACAGGTTCTTTAATTATTCGTGGATTTCAGCTTCGCGGAGATAATGTTATGGCGGATTGCGGATTTCGCGAAATTGTTAATTATTGCTAGTAAACATACCGAAGAATTTTACCAGATTGTAATTATGTAATTGTCCACATAAATTGACATAATTTTTTGATGTAACGTATCAGACTGTTGAGAATTTACGTTTGTACAATACCTCTAGGGTAAGTTAAGCATTAATGACAAAATTTAAAAACAGTAATGGCCGGTTTCACCAACAAATACTTAATCTTAGGTAATTCCTAGTGTTCACTAGGAATTGCCTAAGTCAATTTTAGATTTCACCAGTACCTAGGTAATACTTAAGAGCATTTAAGTACTTCCTAATTTAGGTATCAGTTTTGCGGCATCTTAAATTGCTAGGTATTACTTATCACATATGACAGTTCTATTTTGACAAAATGAAAATTGTTTAATTCCTTGATAATATTGATAAGTATGTTGAAGTTGATTTTAAACGAAGATTTCGTGTTAGTAAATAGTATTTCTTCAGAAATGCTTCAGTTTCACCAATGATATTATTTATATGATTAGTACAGTAAAAATAATCTCCAAAACCCAACCCCATGCAAGGGGCTTTTATGGGTGAAAAGGGAAACGGTTTTTCGTAAATAACTAAAAAAAAATAACAGCTATGAAAATGATTTTTTTACCCATCTCTCTACAATAAAATTTGTCCGAGATATACATTTATGAAGTTCGCGTAGTTTCAAAGATTTGTTGTACATTCGCCATTTTGTAAGTTTAATGATATGCAAGTAAAGTTATTCAAAGACAGACCATAATTCTTTTTATGTGTGAAATGTTATATACATGCTAGCAGAATTAAGTTAAAATTCACAAAAAATGCTGTGGTGTTGGTTACCTTATTCAATCTGATTTCAATTCTCTTTTCTAGTAAAACATATTACATTGCAATACGTTTTATTATTATTAAATATTGTTAATGAGAATAGAATAGAATAATTAAAGTATGCAAATTGTGTTATGGTGGAGGTTACCTTATTCAGTCTGATTTCTATTCGTTTCTCTACATACAAGACTAAAATTTATTATTTAGAAACAGAAAGGGTTATTTTTCAAATTACTGTCTTGTTATATTTGTAATGTAGGTATCTCGGTGTTTTTGATATTGGATTATACCTCTTTGTTAATATTTTCCAACGATTATCTTTTAATATTTTGGTTGCACCATCTGATGGTTTATAATAATCGGATACGATTAATTTTATTTTATTATTGTGTGAAAAATTTAAAAAACGATTCGATTTTGACATATTTTTTATGATACACATCAAATTTTTTTCGGAAATATAACCTTACATCCAAAAGTTACTAGGAAACCATTGCCCAACAAAGAAATGCCTAGCTAAGAATTACTTTTCATGGTGAAAACAAAAATATGTTTAATAGCCGATTTCACCAACGATTCCTAAATCAATACCAAACTAGGAATTACTTAAAATTAGGAAATGCTTAATCGTTGGTGAAATCGGCTATAAGTGGAATTTATATTGCTCAGTTGGTTTCTATGGTTACATCAAGACTATAATAGCTGTATAATAGCTGTATTCCATTTGCCACTTGTTTCGCTTAAATCAGTTCAGATAAATTAGACAACATAATTAAATGAACTAAATGAAGCAAAATGATGCATTTATTGGAGTGAATTACTTCAAAGTAAAGCAGAATCTGTAATTCTAGTACTAGAAATAAAGTAGAAGTAATCCAGCGAAAGAAATAAATGATCTGGTTCAGTAAATGTAAGTTAGATCTGATCCAAATGGCAAATGGAATACGCCTTCCATTTGCCACTTGGTTCACTTAAATCAGTTCAGATAAATTAGACAACATGATTAAATGAATTAAATTAAGCAAACTGATGCACTTATTGGACTGTATTATTTCAAAGTAAATTAGAATCAGTAATTCTAGTGTTGAAAATAAAGCCAGTGCAGTAATCCAGCGAAATAAATAAGTGATCTGGTTCAGTAAATGTAAGTTAGATCTGATCCAAATGGCGAATGGAATACGCCTAATATGTCAATTTTATAGATCAAGGTTTATTTTGACAACAATTTGACAACTGTTAATTTTGAAACCTATTTTTCTTTTCCTTCTATTTATGCAGATATTGTAAAACCTAGCTTACCAACCCAAGAGTCTCGATTTTCCAAACTACATTCTTGACCTAAAAACTATCACTTACAGTTCATGGTACGTAATATACTATTACGTTATCCTGAAAACTGATTTGAGTTTGATTTTGCTCACTCGTGCTTCAAAGTAATTGAAAAAAACACCCATTTTCATGGTTCTAAATTTTGACTATTAAAACTTTAATTGTAGTGTGTTATTAGCAGCTTCCCGTACTTTGGGAGGCGTGTTTAAAATTAAATAATTAAACTTTCTTTCTTTGAGTTGCAATGCAACGCATGCCGGGTACTCGCATTAAATTGTAGACCACGCGAACGAATTCTCAGATAAAAGCTAGTATATTATACAAGTGTTTTATTAGGTATATAAAATACGCAAGAAAAGTCTAAACACGAGACCGAAGGTCGAGTGTTTAATTTTTCTTAAGTGTTTTTATACCAATAAAACATAAGTGTAATACAAAATTTTATCCACAATGCATAATTATAGGTACCGAAGAAGATTGGTCGTAACCAGGGCCTGGACAGCTGTATTAGTTACCCTGTTACGCGATTTTTAATGCCATCTCTTGCTGCCCCAAATGAACTAAATCAATTTAAATTAATAATGGAAATCATAGTAGGTTGACATTGTTAAACAGATTACATATTTAAATGTTTGACAAACGATGTTTTATATTTTGACAAGTAAAATTTGTAAATAATAAACATATCTGTCGTTATTATTGCAATCTATATTTAATGGTGAGTAGATATCTTTTATAATATTATATTTAATTTTATACAATTGTACAATTCTAGGAGTGTCTGGTACCACATTGTAATAGAAAAAAAATTGTGTTTCTTTTTTCGGAATAATGTAGAACGAAAAACATTGCTGGGAGACAATAATAATAGAAGTAATTTAATTGATGTGCCTTATAGTACAATGTATGTAGTCTTCATTTTCAAAATTGACAGTATCGATACACATCATCAAAAAAATTAAACATTGGGGCTGTTCCACATATTGACCAATGTAAGTAATTAATGCAATATTGTGAAATTTCAAACTGTTATAATTATGAAAATTCTTTTATAGTAAATATAAATTCATTTTCAACAATTCGGGATGAAAATATCAAATATCTGTCAATGACAACAGTAACAACAACATATAAGAATACGGATACTGAAGAAAGTAGCGAAATGATAAATAAGAGTGCATAAGAAGGCGAAAATATACAGTATTCATATTTATTTGTATTGCATACTAGTATGTGTTTAATTAATATTTTAAATATAATTCAATAAAACTAGCTTTTTGCTAATTGTTTGGTTTTTGTTGTTGATAATATATTTTTATTTCAATTATTTTGAAATATTTTAGTCATTACGATCACGAGAATGATAAATATGTATCCTATATTATCGGTATTTTTAATAATAATTACTTGGGGCAACAAGAGATGTCATCAGTAACTGCGTAACAATCTTTTGTTATAATAATAATTAATACTTTATTGACACATAAGTCAAAGGCGAGGTTCAGCCAATGGCTGCTCTTCCACCTAACCATAGTACATGATATGACATACAAAAGATATTTACAAGAAAATCAACAAATTTATAAGTATTTTACATTATTTTAGTAAAATTTAACATAGAATTATTAAAAGAATTAATTACAAAGAATTATTTACATTGGTCAAAACTAAGTTTAAACATATTTTTCACATGATGTTTGAACGCATTCATAGCTGTCCCTTCTCCTATGGTTACTTGTTCGGTGGTCGTAACGTTCAACGTTGATTCAGTTATATATAGTTTCTCAAAATACGGTAGATCATGAAGTGCTTGCTAAGTAACAAGTTGTTTACATTGTTTTATGGAATATAAAATACTAGTGTTTTATGAGCCATATACACATAATACAATTGAAATCAGTGTAACTATGTCTTTATAATATACGAGTTGTGGATAAAATTAATTTATCGCACTCAATATAAACTCGCCCTGCAGAAACATTCCTGTTGACAGCTGAATGAACTCGGTTCAGAGTAACTCGGGTCACTGTTACGTTAACTCGAAAGCAGAATCACGGAATTACAGTGGTCTCGATAGCATGACGGAATTCGAATCCGAAGATTCCTATTTAGAATCCCACTCAAGCTAAATATATATGAACTCCAACACTACGGCCCGATGATTCCGAATCCTGTACTGTAATGGGCCTTTCAAGACTTTTTTGAATTTTTTATATATTAATCTACGTAATAAAATAATTATACGCAAAATTATTATTTTTTAAACTTGTATTAAGCATGATAAAAATATTTAAACTTTCGAAACAAACTAATATGACGTAGTTGCATCTTAGCTTAAAGAGAGACAGATAAGACAGAGATAAATAACACGTAACTTCACGTAACGTGTGTCGTTGACATAGAATCCTCAGACAAAACATAACTAGACGGATAACAACGGCGTTTGTTGTAAAGTAGAAAGGGATAGAATAACTGGTTGGTGAGGCGGATGCGCGGTAAGGAGCAACTTGCATAACATCAAAGTGTACTCGCTCCTTGCCGCGTACTCGGCGGACTCAAAAGTTATTTCATACCTTTCTGCTCCACAACACTGCATTGACTTGAATACGGCATAATTCGTCTAGTATTATACGTCATTGGTAGAATCGTCGAATGCTGAATGCTTATTTCTTCTTCGTCTTCCTCTCAGTAAAATTGAGCACCGACAAACGTTTCAGACAAAGTTCTGTGATTGGCTTAATGCAACTACGTAATTGCTATATGGCAGTGCGAAATACAAATGAGCGATTTGACTTATTCAACTTTAACTTTCATATTTCTGCAATAAAGATATCATTTATGGTATGATTTTATATTGTATTAAATATGATGTACGGTCAAGAATTTATTTTAATAAATATATATTAAAAAGCTCTACCACTTGAATCCCCCCATTGGAATTAAGTTCCTGTTGTACAGAATAGAAAAAATAAATACATAAATAAATATTTGGATCCGGATATTAAGCTTTCCTTGTTATAAAAAAAAATTAGTGTATTATTATTTTGTAATTATTTTATTCAGTACCAAATAACATTGTTCAAAAATTCTTATGCGTATCTATCAAATTATCTTATCAAATTTGACTGATAAAAAGGTATTCAAAATTAGGTGTCAGTTATTGTTCGTCCACAAAACCATCAAAAATGATCGTACCAGTTGAAATCCTCGAGAACTTAAAGTGTTCAAACTGTGAGGACTTGTTGTCATATGGTCCAGTGCGTGTCAAACAAGATGGCAGGAACATCTGCGGACGCCGCAGCAACCTGGAGGTGGCAGCAGTCCTCAACCAGCCGCATCTTCTTCTTCCATAAGCGTCTGTGGCCAAAATATGAATTACGCGCTTGGCGCGAAATTTAAATCGCTTTCAAAAAAACTTTTTACAGTTACATAATGAAGCACTTTCCGCACTATTGTTTCTTTGCTTTCGGAAACGCACTTGGTCTGCATTCATCTACTTTCCATACGTAACCAAGGCAAATATAGTTACGTAATAACAAACAAATCGCACAGTTGTAGGAAAAAGTAATGATTCTTTCATAAGTGAAAAAAATCACAAATTTCGCGTATCCATAGCGATATAAAAATGTTATTTTTTTGACAGTTGTAGAAAACAATTATTTTGCGAATGTTCGAAAAATTATTATATCATATCATATCTATCCTTAAAATTTGATCCACTAGTATAGAACCAACCTGTAATTTTATGAATAAATTGAACTTTAACATGTTTTTTTTTGAATTTTTTTGTTTCATTTCCTTATCATTTATAGTTTCAGAGATATACGTTTTTAACAATAGGTCCAATTTTATGTTTGTTATGTTGTGTTGAATGTTATCAACTCTTTGTTATCTTATCTATTGAATAGTAATATTTAAAAGATAATGTAGCTAGACCAGGAAAACCTGTTTAAATCTGACAGACTCATAAACAATAACATCAAATTTTTCAATTTTGAAATCTTATTTATAGTAATTAACAAATATGATAAATGTATCTCGGTCGAGCGACACTCATTAAAAATATAATATCTCTTTTAGAAACTTGAACGATGATTAAGTAAAACTTTCATCTAATAAAGACGGTGTCAGTCATGTGCAGCTCGACCGATCAATTCAGACAACACAGATATCAGACGTGAAATGTTTCTAGTGACAGCAACATGATGCGATGGTATCGGTCCACCGATACCGGGTTCAAAATAATGTTGACATTCTTTTTAGATAAACTAACCGAAAATGAATTACAGGCAAAAAGTGAACTCATTTTATACTTCATTTATTCTTTACAAAATATGTTTGATAAGTAACCTAAGCAACACAATAAATCAGGGGTCGGGAAACTCTTCTAACTGTTATTAGAATAAATGAATGAACTAACTTATTATATAGTTTTCTTCTCCCTGAACACTATCCTGTCGGTATTTTTGCTCTATGGTCGACGTATCCCTAGATATTGAAAAATAAAATTAAAAAATTGTTTAAAAACTGCTAGATTGGTGATAGAGACGTAATTATTTGAAAAGATAATTTTTTTTTAATTGTTTCTATAAGAACCATCTTGTAGCCTTGTAAATGACGAAGGAAATATGCTAAGCCCTATTTCTCTAAGTTCTATAGTTTTCGAGATATGAACCGAATACTCGTGTCAAATTTAGGTAAACCGAAAATAAAAATTATCGAAAACTCGGAACTTTTTAATGCTGTGCTAAAAAAAGCTAATAAAAATAATAGATAATAAATAATAAACAATGTATTTACTACAAGCGTTATATTTATATTGTAAAAAATAATGAAAAATAAATTTATTCAATATTTATTTTATTTATATATATATATATATATATAGGGTGGTGAACGCAACTCTCGAACATAGGGATTTAACATCTAAAATCATAATTTTGTAATTTCCTGCTTCCCTAACTATTTTAACCAAAACAGTTTCAAATAAAAGTTTTAGGGAATAAAATTATGCATATAATACAATAAACAAAATAAATTTGGCATGCTCCGCAACGGCATAAATTTGATCTGAAAATAACGAAAATAGCCTGAAAACTATTGATAGCCATGGAACAAAAACAAAATTTAAAAAATGTTTGTCGTTTTATCTGTCAAAATAAATGACATAATAAATAGACCACGGGCGTGTGACGTCACGATTTTAGAAGTGGTCCGTAACTGTCAAACGAGTGACTCTCACATCAGTATTAAATGTACGATTTAGACTGTATAGATAGAATATATTTTTAACAAGTATATGTGCATATAATTCCAAAAGTGACAAGTTTCTATTCTGTGCATCATTTTATGCATGACAAAGTGTGTGATTTATTTTATCAAGTGAAACGTAATTTGAAGATTGTGTCGCGAGTGCATACTTTTACAATTTTATACTGTTTATATATTTAATATATAGAAAATAAATGTTTCAAAACAATTTTATATGTTTACTTCATAGTGTAAAGCCATGTAATTACTATTATATACAATAGTGTTACTTTTATTGAAGTTTGAACAGTTCATTTTAGGTTACATTTTCCAAATCAACTAATTTTGTTAGAATTTTTAATATTTTACTGTAGTTTTTAATTTTTTTCATTAATAATTGTTGTTGTGTTTTCGATTGTCGTAGAAATTAGAAAGAATCGACAAAACGAATGTTTAAGTTATAATCAGAAATGAATCAAAAGGGAAAAGGACTCTTTGGCTCTGAAATAGCAATAACAATATAAAAAGGTAATATAAAATATTGTCATAATCACAATATTACAAGACCTAGAGCAAGAAGGGAAAGAACGTCGATTTGTTTGATTACAACAATGTGTTCATGCAACAAAACATTGGTTACAACGTGTTTTAATATAACATGATTCGCATTTATGACAGTAACCGTCAAAACCTAAAGAAAACTACATATAAATGTTTTGAATTCATGTTTCTATTTTTTATATTGTAATATTCAACATATCTTGAGCCAAAAACTTCGACCTACCTTCCTTTTCTCTTTTAATTCAATTCAGATAGTATCATAGACATTCGTTTTATCGATTTTTTGAAATTTCCACTACGATCAAAAACACAATAACAATTATAAATAAAAAAAATTAAAAACTACAGTAAAATGTTAAAAATTCTAACGAAATTAGTTGATTTGGAAAATGTAACCTAAAATGAACTGTTCAAACTTCAATAAAAGTAACACTATTGTATATTATAGTAATTACATTACACTATGAAGTAAACATATAAAATTGTTTTTAAACATTTATTTTCTATATATTAAATATATAAACAGTATAAAATTGTAAAAGTATGCACTCGCGACACAATCTTCAAATTACGTTTCATTTGATAAAATAAATCACACACTTTGTCATGCATAAAATGATGCACAGAATAGAAACTTGTCACTTTTGGAATTATATGCACATATACTTGTTAAAAATATATTCTATCTATACAGTCTAAATCGTACATTTAATACTGAAGTGAGAGTCACTCGTTTGACAGTTACGGACCATATCTAAAATCGTGACGTCACACGCCCGTGGTCTATAAAGAAATTATTTTGACGGACTATACGTCAAACATTTGTTTAATTTTGTTTCAATTCCATGGCTATCGATAGTTTCGAGGCTATTTTGGTCATTTTCAGATCTAATTTGTGCCGTTACGAAGCATACAAAGTAAATTTTATGCCCTAAAATTTTTATTCGAAGCTTTTTTGTTTAAAATAATTAGGGAAGCAGGAAATTACAAAATTGTGATTTTACATGTTAAATCACTATGTTCGAGTGTTGCGTTCACCATCCTGTATAAGAAATAATAGAAATTCAATCATTTTTCTTTTAATTTCTATTATTTCTTATAAATATTGTTATTATGGAAATAACTTGCTTAGTGCACTTAGGTATAGTTTCTCTGTTATATTTCACTCCTTGAAGCAGGTTCTGATAGTTTTGTTCATCAGTAGTTATTATACCGTTAAACGATTCAGCCATTGCAACTTCCCTTTCTGCGACATCATGGCATATAATATAAAATTACTTTTTTATGTAAAAAATTCAATCATTTTTTTTTTAATTTCTATTATTTCTTATAAATATATATATATATATATATATATATATATATATATATATATATATATAAATCCTATAAATAATAAAAATAAATATTGAATAAATTTATTTTTCATAATTTTTTACTATACAAATATAACGCTTGTAGTAAGTACATTGTTTATTATTTATTATCTATTATTTTTATTAGCCCTTTTTTAGCACAGCATTAAAAAGTTGCGAGTTTTCTCCGACGATAATTTTTTTGTTTCGGTTTACCTAAATTTGACACGAGTATTCGGTCCATATCTCGAAAACTATAGAACTTAGAGAAATAGGGCTTAGCAGATTTCCTTCGCTATTTACAAGGCTACAAGATGGTTCTTATAGAAAAAATTTTAAAAAAATTATCTTTTAAAATAATTCCGTCTTTATCTCCAATCTTATGGGATGGCTAGCACAGTGGAATGAAGTCGGCCTGTGGATCCTGAGGTCCCTGGTTCGATTCCCACAGGCGACAAATTTTCATAATTTGAAAAAGCTATCCCTGTGGCTCCTCCACCACTAACATGTTTGGGGGCCGTGATTTGACGACTGGTAACCGCACTTCACGCGCAAAATATATCACTTACCGAGATCTGCTTCAGCAGAGTGCCACACCCAGTAATGGGTAGAAGGCGTGATGATATATTTATTTATTTTATCTCCAATCTAGCACTTTTTAAGCAAATTTTTAATATTATTTTTTCAATATCTAGGGATACGTCGACCGCAGAGAAAAAATACCGATGGGATAGTGTTCAGGGAGAAGAAAACTATAAAATAAGAGCTAAAAATATTAGATTTAGAGTCACATGCAGTTTTGTGGTAGCTTTGAATAATACGCCATCAAAAAAATATTTTCACATTCAAAAAACGTTTACTAGCAGCATATAAGGGTTAATATTTTTGGCTTAAAATTTCAGGGGTCTCTCAGTACATCAAATGGATACTTTTTAGCAAAGAGCACCATAACATTTCAATACTTCGGTTTAATTCTGGGCAGTCTACTATATATCCATTACTAAACGATAAAAAACTTCCTCCTTCTGATACAATATACATGCATAGTTCTAGAACATCATACTAGTTTTTCAAATGAAACTGCAAAATTTTAGAGGTACATAAACACAGGCGGACTTTGGCCTAGGCTAAAGAGGCAATAGCCTAGGGCCCAAAAATTTTAGGGCCCGGATTCAAACTTTTAGTTTAAATAATAATAGAAATATATATACAGGTAGGTGAGCGCGACTCTCGAACATGGGTATTTAACATGTAAAATCATAATTTTATAATTTCCAGCTTTCCTAATTATTTGAAGCAAAACAGCTTCAAATAAAAGTTTTAGGACATAAAATTCTGCATCTAATTCAATCAACTAAATTTCTTTTGCATGCTTCATAACGGCACAAATAAGATCTGAAAATAACGAAAATAGCCTCAAAACTATCGATAGTCATGGAATTGAAACAAAATTAAACGTATGTTTGACGTTTTATCTGTCAAAATAATTTCTTTATTTATTATGTCATTTATTTTGACAGATAAAACGTCAAAAATTTGATACGAAGCATGTAAAATTATTTTTGTTTATTGCATTAGATGCAGAATTTTATGTCCTAAAAGGCCCGAAATAAATATTTTGCCTAGGGCTCGAAATATTTTAAATCCGCTTCTGTACATAAATATGTGCGATTCTGAGTAATGATCGCCATAAGCCCCGTTTATAAGAACTCAACTTTACAAGCGAATGTATTTGTTCACAGACGATGAATGTGTTTCATATTTTAACAGGATGCGTATGATTATCCAATATTTACGTGAGCCAAATTTCATTCAGATCTGCAAAAAAATGTTTCACGCTTGAAGTACATTAAGTTAAAATTCACAAAAAATGCTGTGGTATTGGTTATCTTATTCAATCTGATTTCAATTCTTTTTTCTAGTAAAACATATTACATTGAAATATGTCTTATTATTACAAAATATTGTATTAATGAGAATAGAATATCATTAAATAGTGTTAAGCCTGATTTATAGATTGCATAGAATAGAATGGAATAGAATAGGGAATAGAAATATAAACCTATGAAAATGCATGCGACCATTTATAGTTGCATGGAATGGAATAGAATAGAACAGCACAGAACAGGATATAACTAAATTTTATTTCGTGTTCTATTCTATCTTCCAAAAAAACAATTACATTGTTAAAGGTACGCCAAGATTGCGCAGATTCCTTCCCCAAAAATTGTAATATCTATATATTACAGATTTAAAAAAAAGTGATATCTAATTAAGCCAAGAAAAATATTCGAATTTAAAAAACCTTATCGAACAGTTTTAAAAATATCGGGTCAAATAAAAAAAAAATTAATTAAAAAAAACCTTGGCGACCCCAGCGTTTAAAATGTTACTTAAACTGGTAACATTTTAAACACTGGGGTCGCCAAGGTTTTTTTTAATTAATTTTTTTTTTATTTGACCCGATATTTTTAAAACTGTTCGATAAGGTTTTTTAAATTCGAATATTTTTCTTGGCTTAATTAGATATCACTTTTTTTTAAATCTGTAATATATAGATATTACAATTTTTGGGGAAGGAATCTGCGCAATCTTGGCGTACCTTTAACAATGTCATTGTTTTTTTGGAAGATATCACTTTTTTTTTGATACAATAGTTTGACCCTATATTATAAATGATATTTGGTATTGGTATATTGTTATTACATCTTTCTATAAAAATCTAAATTCGTTCTAAAATAAATATATAAGCATGTTTAGAGTTTCTTGGCGAAGTTTGTTTTTCAACGTGAGAATCATTTGCAAGCATCCTTGATTTTCCTTTTTTTAATCATATTGTGTAGTGTCCCTCAGCCATTGAAGTACCATGGTGAAGTATAGCACTTTGTATTTATATCCTTGAATCAAATAAGTTCCCATTGAATCGTTTTAAATATTACGTGTATCAGTTAGTTTCCGAATATATTCATTTTCATTTTAAAATAACAGAATTTGGAAAATTAATACTGTGCCAAAAGAAACTAATTCGGTTTTATGTAATTTATGTGAGTGTAAGCATTCTGAACATTGAGCTTCTACATTTTCTTTCACAACCAATTGTTTATTAATAAGCTCTTGTATAGTAATGCTCTTATTACTACAATCACGTATTGGAATAATAATAAATACTAGCGGTCGGCCTCACGCTAATCTCCGCGGACACTGATATAGAATTAACTTCAGTAAGACAATAGACACAATATAAATTGAATTATTACGAATCTAAGACTTTTAAATTCTACACGGCTGTCCATCTAAAAATCTTTTAATATATACTAAATATGATAGGTTTTGAATCACTATCACTAAAACAATTGCCGATCAATAGAAATCCAATTCTGCAAGAAAGCTCTTCAAAAGACCTTTCAATTGATACCAAAAACGATGGATTTTGATGTCCTTTCATTAAAACAATAGACGATCGAAAAGTATAAATTTTATACGCGAGCCCTTCCAAAGATCTTTTATTTGATACCAAATACGATAGGTTTTGGAGTACTTTCACTAAAACAATTGATAATCGAAAAGTATTAAATTTTGTACGCGAGCTCCTCAAAAGATCTTTCATTTGATACCAAACACGATAGGTTTCGAATCACTTTCATTAAAACAAATGCCAATCGATAAAATTCCAATTTTGCATGTTAGCCCTTCAAAAGACCTTTCAATTGATACCAAAAACGATGGATTTTGAAGCACTTTCACTAAAACAATTGACGATCGAAAAGTATTAAATTTTGCTCGCAGGCCCTTCAAAGGATCTTTCATTTGATACCAAACACGATAGGTTTTGGAATACTTTCGTTAAAACAATTTCCGATCGAAAAAAATCCAATTTTGCATGCAAGCCCTCAAAAAGACCTTTCATTTGATGCCAAACACGATAGGTTTTGGAATACTTTCACTAAAACAATAGCCGATCGAAAAAATTCTAATTCTGCATACAAGCCCGTAAAAAGACCTTTCATTTAATGCCAAACACGATAGGTTTTGAAGCACTTTCATTAAAACAAATGCCAATCGATAAAATTCCAATTTTGCATGTAAGCCCTTCAAAAGATCTTTCGATTGATACCAAAGACGATGGGTTTTGAAGCACTTTCACTAAAACAATTGACGATCGAAAAGTATTAAATTTTACTCGTAGGCCCTTCAAAAGATCTTTCATTTGATACCAAACACGATAGGTTTTGAAACACTTTCGTTAAAACAATTGCCGATCGAAAAAAATCCAATTCTGCATGCAAGTCCTTAAAAAGACCTTTTATTTGATGCCAAACACGATAGGTTTTGGAACACTTTCGCTAAAACAATAGCCGATCGAAAAAATTCTAATTCTGCATACAAGCCCGTAAAAAGACCTTTCATTTAATGCCAAACACGATAGGTTTCGAAGCACTTTCATCAAAACAAATGCCAATCGATAAAATTCCAATTTTGCATGTAAGCCCTTCAAAAGACCTTTCGATTGATACCAAAGACGATGGGTTTTGAAGCACTTTCACTAAAACAATTGACGATCGAAAAGTATTAAATTTAGCTCGTAGGCCCTTCAAAAGATCTTTCATTTGATACCAAACACGATAGGTTTTGAAACACTTTCGTTAAAACAATTGCCGATCGAAAAAAATCCAATTTTGCATGCAAGCCCTTAAAAAGACCTTTCATTTGATACCAAACAAGATGGGTTTTGGAAAATTTTCGCTAAAACAATAGCCGATCGAAAAAATTTAAATTCTGCATGCAAGCCCTCAAAAAGACCTTTCATTTAATGCCAAACACGATAGGTTTTGGAACACTTTCGCTGAAACAATTGCCGATCGAAAAAATTCTAATTCTGCATGCAAGCCCTTAAAAAGACCTTTCATTTGATACCAAACACGATAGGTTTTGGAACACTTTCGGTAAAACAATTTCCGATCGAAAAAATTCTAATTCTGCATGCAAGCCCTTGAAAAGACCTTTCATTTGATACCAAACACGATAGGTTTCCAAGCACTTTCATTAAAACAATTGCTAATCGATAAAATTCCAATTTTGCAATTAAGCCCTTCAAAAGACCTTTCGATTGATACCAAAGACGATGGGTTTTGAAGCACTTTCACTAAAACAATTGACGATCGAAAAGTATTAAATTTTGCTCGCAGGCCCTTCAAACGATCTTTCATTTGATACCAAACACGATAGGTTTTGGTACACTTTCGTTAAAACAATTGCCGATCGAAAAAAATCCAATTTTGCATGCAAGCCCTTAAAAAGACCTTTCATTTGATACCAAACAAGATAGGTTTCGAAGCACTTTCATTAAAACAAATGCCAATCGATAAAATTCCAATTTTGCATGTAAGCCCTTCAAAAGACCTTTCGATTGATACCAAAGACGATGGGTTTTGAAGCACTTTCACTAAAACAATTGACGATCGAAAAGTATTAAATTTTGCTCGTAGGCCCTTTAAAAGATCTTTCATTTGATACCAAACACGATAGGTTTTGAAACACTTTCGTTAAAATAATTGCCAATCGAAAAAAAACCAATTTTGCATGCAAGCCCTTAAAAAGACCTTTCATTTGATACCAAACAAGATAGGTTTTGGAAAATTTTCGCTAAAACAATAGCCGATCGAAAAAATTTAAATTCTGCATGCAAGCCCTCAAAAAGACCTTTCATTTAATGCCAAACACGATAGGTTTTGGAACACTTTCGCTGAAACAATTGCCGATCGAAAAAATTCTAATTCTGCATGCAAGCCCTTAAAAAGACCTTTAATTTGATACCAAACACGAAAGGTTTTGGAACACTTTCGCTAAAACAATTACCGATCGAAAAAATTCTAATTCTGCATACAAGTCCTTAAAAAGACCTTTCATTTAATGCCAAACACGATAGGTTCCGAAGCACTTTCATTAAAACAAATGCCAATCGATAAAATTTCAATTTTGCATGTAAGCCCTTCAAAAGACCTTTCGATTGATACCAAAGACGATGGGTTTTGAAGCACTTTCACTAAAACAATTGACAATCGAAAAGTATTAAATTTTGCTCGCGAGCCCTTCAAAAGATCTTTCATTTAATACCAAACACGATAGGTTTTGGAACAATTTCGCTAAAACAATTGCCGATCGAAAAATTCTAATTCTGCATACAAGTCCTTAAAAAGACCTTTCATTTAATAATAAATTTTAGTTTTGTACTTCTGGTTTTGCATCAGTTTCCGATCGACAACAAAGCGAGCTCGAGAGCCGAAGTTGTCGAACTGAGTGTAAGGTGCTGCCGCTAGTCGGACAAATCGCGAAAAGCCAAACAAAATGCGTCGAGAGGAACGAAAAATTGATTGAAAAAAATCTTATATAGGGAAATAATAGCTTGTAAAGTAATAATTAATACAAAAATTGTATCTAATACAAACAAGGGTGGTATGTAGTAAATTATCATGTGTTTAACGTGACTAATTTATCGGCTAATAAAAAGATAAATGGAATTACAATTTTCGAATATTGGCTCAAAGTCTTCGTTACTGTAATATAGACAGTCAGTGTCGCCGGCCGTAGGCTGCTTGATCTTGGCGTCGACAACTACCGCCTGTCTTGATTCCATTCCTATGTCGGTCGTGTAATTCCGATACACTTCGTTCTATTTCGGTTGAAATTTACGCGACATCTTCTGTCATTTGTGACATTTGTATTTTAAAGCAGTGTTATTTATTTGAATATTTTGTATTTACAAAAAAAAAATGCTTGACGATTATCGGTTAGTAGAATTAATAGAGAAATAATTTTTTTAAAATATTTTTCGAAAAAACTGCAAATATTATTTGCTTTTATTTATTTGCCGAATTCTACTACTCCGTTTACGTCTTAGTTTTGTTTGTGAATTTTGTAACAAATATAAAAATTCCCTATAGCATGTGCTGTACACCCCAATTTATAGTTAATTTCTATTTTTTTAAAACTACAACTTTCAACTCGTCAAATTTTCATGTCACTTCATTACCATGAAGTTTGTAATAGTCATCTAAAATACCAGTATGAACATAGCTATTTTAGTGTAAAAATAACGTCATTCTATTCACTGCTGTTCCTTTCTGTGCAATCTACAAATAGTGATTACAAATTTCTATTCTATTCCATTTCATTCCTTATTCTATTCTATTCCATTCTATTCTATGCAATCTATAAATCAGGCTTTATAGTGGAGGTTACCTTATTCAGTCTGATTTCTATTCGTTTCTCTAGAGATACATACATACAAGACTAAAATTTATTATTTAGAAACAGGAAGGGCTATTTTTCAAATTACTGTATTGCTATATTTGTAACGTAGATACCTCGGTGTTTTTAATATTGAATTATACCTTTCTAAATATTTTCCATCGATTATCTTTTAATATTTTTGTTGCGTCATCTGTTTTTGGTTTATAATAATCGAATACGATTAATTTAATTTTATCATTGTTCAAAATTTAAAAAGCGATTCCATTTTGACATATTTTTTATGACACAGGTCAAATTTTTTTCGGAAATATAAGCTTACATCCAAAAGTTACTAGGAAACCATTTCCTAACAAAGAAATGCCTAGCTAAGAATTACTTTGCATGGTGAAAACAAAAATATGTTTAAGCATTTCCTAATTTTAAGTAATTCCTAGTTAGGTATTGATTTAGGAATCGGTGAAATCGGCTATCAATGTTTTTATCATTATGTTATACGCGTCCATTGCTTTGCCAATTGAAACACTCACTTCTGATAACTCTGTAGTTTCGGAAGTACAAACAACTTTTATATGGAATATGTGATCTACTAGTGGTAAAATAGTCACTTGTTTTTATCCTCGGGTTTAACCGGCTTTGCATAACCATGTCACTAATCACTCGTTCACCGATCTAGGTGAAAATCTAATTAACACTGAATTTCTTTGCACCACCAAGAGCAGCAGTGACTTCTTGTCCATCACGGTACGGCGACTGTCACA
This sequence comes from Pterostichus madidus, assembly GCA_911728475.2. Classification (NCBI taxonomy): domain Eukaryota; kingdom Metazoa; phylum Arthropoda; class Insecta; order Coleoptera; family Carabidae; genus Pterostichus; species Pterostichus madidus. The sequence continues at coordinate 13,927,951 of OU452315.1, forward strand.
TGTCGCTCACGTTGTTTTGTTCGTTAGTCAGCAACGCCCACTTGATGTGAGATGTGGTAGTGAAACCGCTTTTTACATGTCTAGAAACTAGTACTTTAACCGCAACAGGGTACTTTTTAAACATGAACTGACATTTTTTTTTAATTTCATGAGTAAATATTTTTATAATTGTTTTCTCGTACTTAATTAACAAGATTTTAAACTTAGAAAACATTTTTTATTTAAATTTTATTTGCTACTTTGCGCAACACGAACTAGAATCTTAATTACAGTAGTTGGTACGGTGGTGTACGGTGGTGTGTTTAGCGTTACGATATTCGAATTCGGAGATCCCGAGTTCGAATCCCAAACTACCACACTGCTGTTCGGTGATTTCGGACACTGTATTGTTTATCATTGAAATTAAGTTCCTGTTGGACAGACATTAGCGGAACATATACGAGGTTTGGCTATTAAATAACGAGACTGACGCTGCTACAGACGAAGTACGCATGCGCCAAACATCAGCGACCGTCAGCTTTTTAGCGTGAAGCTTTCTCTTTCGAATGCAGTACCTATCGCTTCTGTAAACAAATCCGTATACCCGTAGCATTCGTTATAATTAGAGTTGCGTTTATGTTTCGCCGAAAAAGTGTCAAGTGCAACATTATAGCAACGAATTATTGCGAAATTTCACATGAAAATTGGCAAAACTGCTACTGAAACTTATAATTTATTGAAAAAAGTACCCGAATTGTGGAAGGACAAGTCATGGTTTCTCCTTCAAAACAATGCACTGGCTCATTCCACAATGTCTGTCAAGAGATTTCTAGCCAAGTACAGCATCCCAGTGTTGGACCATCCGCCTTATTCGTCAGATCTTGCACCGTGCGACTTCTATCTGTTTCCTAAGCAACAAGATTTGAGCTTTGAACGAGAAATTGGCACGCGTTCTGAAGGAGCTGACAGAAGAAGACTTCCAGCACTGTTTCGAACAATGGAAGATTCGCATAGAGCCTTGTACGGATAGAGGAGGAGTGTATATTGAAAGTGATAATAAGTTAATAGGTATGGAATGTTAAAACAGCATCAGTCTCGTTATTTAATAGCCACACCTCGTATTTTGCATCATTTATACCCAAAATAAAATTAAAACATTTATTATCAATACAAGAAAAACTATTGAAATTGATATACTTGTAAGAATGCACAAAAATTCTGAGCATAATCACTTTCTACTTTTTTAATTCCATTTTTCACAATAACCTACTAATATCATGACACATTTATTATTTTATTTCATAGGAAGCATGCAACATAAATAGAATTAATTTGTACTTACAGAAGCAAGAAAGTATAAGGATGAAATTTAAGTTCAATTTTCTCCAATAATATTTAAGATAAATACATAAACAATATTGAAACAGTAGCATCCGTTGTAACAACATACAAATCTCATGAAAGTGCTCCTTTACCGTAGTTATGAATTTCTCCATTAGGTTCACAGTCTTATTGATAATACTCTATTACTAGAAAATATACACCAGAAAAAATTTATAAAATAATTTCATTTAATAACGTAACAATATATGAAAATAAGTTCACAATTTGGAAAAAATAAACGACAAATTTTTCTTTAAAATATTGAATTAATTCATTTCAATTCTGATATGAAAATTTTGAACAATACGCCATATATGATTGTTTAAAGTTCTAATAATCGCTTATAACGTCATATAAATTTCAAAAGTAGTAGTATTTTTAATTGTACTTCTAGGCGTATTTGCTTTCAATTACGAGGGCAAGGTGAAAAGTTCTCGGCCTTACACAAAGATGGCGTTCCAATCAGCAAAAATTTGTATTTTCTGCCTGGGTGCACATATCATTAGTTCGTATGACAAGTTTCAACTTGTTCTCCCAAGTAGTTTGTTTATACAAGTTTTTGAAGTAGATGTCTTGCATGTTTTTCGTTAAAATGGATAAACGTGAATATCGTGCGGTCGTAAAATTCTTCGTTTTAGATGGATTAACCCCGAAGGAAATTCATCCGAAGCTGACAAAAGTTTACGGGGACTCTGCTTCTTCCATGTTAACAGTTAAAAAGTAGGCAGCTGAATTTAAAAGTGGCCGCACGTCCCTCGAAGATGACCCACGTGAAGGACGGTCAAAAGCAGCCACTACACCGGAAATCATGATAAAAGTGCATGATATCGTGTCATGGCCAGCGTGTTTTGGGATGCGAAAGGAATCCTGTTAATTGAATACTTTGGCAGAACAATTACAAGCGAATATTATTCCTTCTTGACCAGCTGGACGCCAAATTTCGGGAGAAGAGGCCTGGCTTGCAGAAGGAAAAAAAATCATCTTTCACCAGGACAACGCACCTGTATACAAGGGTGCGTTGGCGATGGGAAAACTGCGGGATTTTATGTACTATTTGCTCGGCCATCCCCCATATTCTTCTGATTTGGCACCCTCAGACTTCTATCTGTTCCCGAACTTAAAGAAATTTGTTTCTGGGAAGCGCTTCGCGTCCAATGAAGAATATAAGAGGACCGTAGATGAATATTTTCACAGCCTTCCAGACTCTCACTTCCGGGAAGGAATATTGGGGTAGGATAAACACTGGACCAAGTGTGTTGAAGTCAAGGGAGAGTATGTAGAAAAATAAAATCATTTTTTAACTGAAAATCGCAGTCTTCCAGTGTCAGGCCGAGAACTTTCCACCTTACCCTCGTAGATTAATATAAAAACATAGAAAGGTTCAATATTTAATTTTATAACTTTAAAAAAAAATATTAGACGACAAAATTAATAATAAAGTCATTTTGAAATTAATATAAATAATGCTACGTCACGTAAAGTAGTTTTTATCAATAGTTAATGATTTTATTCTGAATTTGTTTTAGTCTAGTGTCATTTGTGTTCTAAATAGAAATATTATATTATATTTGTTAGAATAATTTTATCTTGAAGAGTCTAGACTCTTATCGAGACGAGATTTAGGTAATCGAGACCAACTTGAGATCTAAATCACGAGACCAAGTCGAGACCGAGATGACACCGATCCTAAACTTCAGACTCAATTATATTTTTGATATAAGTTGTAGAGATCAATAGATTCAAAAAATTTGATATTCAAACCGATTCGAATAAACATGATTCAAGATTCAATCCGATCCAACTCAATCCGAGATCTGATCCGATCTGATCTGAGATCTGATTCGAAATTCAATCCGAAATCCGATGCGACATTCGATGTGAAATCAGATCCAAATCTAATCCGAGAGGGTTCTAATCTGATCTGTAATCCGATTTCGGATCGGATCAGATTCGGATATCGAATATTTCTGCTGATCTCTAATAAGTTGAAGCCAGTGAAATTTGAAAGCGCGAACAGTATATTTTAATTGATTCTTAAAACAATGTTTAATACAGTTTATCAAAGTGAAATAGTTATTTTTATAACAAATGCCGAAAAAGGCTTGTTACGTGCAAGTGCAGAATTTAACGCACAAAGCTTGTCGAGTGCGGAAATCTGCACGCGCACGTAATCCTTTTCGGCACGTGTTAAAAACCACATTTTTCCTACAACTGCGCGATTTAGAAAATCACTAAAATATTATCAGAATTTATAAAATTTTAAAGATATTACACGAGAACGATGTTTTACGGCATTGATATGATTTTTTTGTTGATTGCTTGCACATTGTTCTAAGTTATTTAAAGATATTTCACTAATTTGAAGATAATTTCTTCTAAATCGTCTAGGTTGAAATACTACACTGAGTGATTCTTCTTTATCGTAAACACCTCCAGAGATAATTAAAGCCCCCAGATCATGCTATGTTGGATCTATTTTCGACAATGACAATCAACCTGCTGCTAGTTCTTCTAAATCCTCCGAAATTGTCGTCAATAATATTACTATTAATAATATGAACAGGTACTGAAGAAATCAGTGTTTCTTTAGACAGTACAAAAGTTTCTACTTCACATTATGTCAATATAAGCAACTGTAACAACGTGTTATTAATATACACAAACAATAAATATTATGTATTTCACTTACTCTTTAAATAAAACCATTTATCGATATATTTTACTTTGTTCGGTTCTTTTCATTAATTGTGTACAGGTTACATATACTTCAATTTAAGGTTATGTATATAAACGTCAAAATACACTACTGCATATTTACTAGCGCTGGCTCACCACATCTTCTTCTTCCATACGCGTCTGTGGCTAAAATATGAAATTCCGCGCTCGGCGCGAAATTTAAATCGCTCTCAATTAAACTTTCTTTTGATAGTTGCGTAAAACGCAAATTACTTTTCGCACTAGTATTTCTTCGCATACCGAAACGCATTTTGTCTGCATTTGTCTCCTTTCCACCCGTAACCAAGGCAATAATAGTTCCGTAATAACATATAAATCGCACAGTTATAGGAAAAAAATATTACACATACCTGGTTGATTAGTTAGTTAGCGTTTGCTTTATCCTAAGTCTAATAAACAGGTCCTTTGTACACAAAATCAGTAATTATCATATAAAATAAAATAAATATATCATCATGGATTTTATTCATTACTGGGTGTAGCACTCCAGCGAAGCAGATCTCGTTAAGTGATATATTTATGTGCTTGAAGTGCGGTTACCAGACGTCAAATCACGGCCTCCAAAGATGTTAGTGCAGGAAGAGCCACAGGGGTAATTTTAATATGGTGAAAATGTTAGTCGGCTATGGGAAACGAACCAAGGTTCTTAGGATCCACAGGCCGACTCAATACCAGTGAGTCATCTACCCCATAATAATTATCATCTATAAAGAAAAAAAAAAAAACTTCATAAAATAAAATTTAATGTAGGTATTAAAAAATATTTCCCAAGTTTTATAAATTTAGTTCATTCTGTAAAACAGCCATAACAATATTATCAGCTCTATACTTCATAAATTTAACCCATTAATAAAGATGTGAAGATATCATCATAATGGTGCTTATTATAAAAATTTATGTAAAATATAGGAATTGGCGTTTTACGAACAGTGAAGCATCGGGCGCTCGTAAAATTATACTCGTTATTTTTAACGAGGTGTACGACGATACGTGAATGTAAATAAATATTAATAACTGTGTAGAATACAGCATCATACGTAGGTATAGTAAAATCAAGAGGATGTGTATAATCTTGAAAAAATATTAGTTATAGTCCGTTCGGTGAGAGATTACAGCGTGGTTCTGTGAGACACATTCACAATACGAAATTAGTGGTTATGGTTAGTAGGTACGTTAGCATTTGGGTTGTGAGTACTGTCTAAAAGTAATGGTGTAGTTAATGATATTGTCGGTAACGTAGAATACTGGTTTTGATCAAATGAACATATGAACACTAGTTATGAAGCTAATGCTAAATGTCAGTCCAATCTATATACATTTTTTGTAGGTTATTTGTTTGTTGCACATTGATTCTTTATAAAAATGGATGAAGAAGTGTATTCATATGATTCAAAATAGAAAATGACTCTATGATAAAGGAGACTCTCTGATATTGAAAATATCAATAAAATGATTACTACTATGTATTGCACGAATCTACCATTTTCTAGTACTTTTTTGTTTCTTTCTTTTTCAATTATACGTATGTCACTATCAAGTGATATTTATTAGTTAGATTAAGCTACGTTTCGACCTCTTAACATAGTGTCTCTTTTAGTCTTTGTTTTTGTTTTTTTGTTTCTGTTTATGTCGGAAACATTCCAGCCATTTCCAGCTCTTAACATAACCGTAACCTTCATTCAATATTCCAGTGAAGGTTTGTTCACTTAAATGAGATAATAATTGTATAAAACTATTTGAAATACTTTAAAAATTATATAAAATTATTAACGAGGAACAGTAATTACTATTAAAATGAAGCACTAGTTAAATTAATTTATACAATTCCAAAATAATTTTAAAAAATTGAGGCATTATTGTAGTGAACCTGCCAGAATATATGAAATACAGTAATTTAAATTTCGAAAAAATGTTTTACGTAAATAAAATATGATAGAATTGCATTATATTATAAACTCAAAGGAAATAAAAATATTTAAAAATTACAGCAACTATTTTAAATTTATTTAAATAAAATATAGAATTGACTGTCTATTGCAGCATGAGACAGCAATACTGCAGCTATCCCTCTCTACAGAACAGCGACGAAAGATTATGTCGAAAGTATGAAGTTTGCAAACTTTGTGTTTATGCGCAGTGACAAAGTCGAAGACTAAGACTAAAACAGTAGCTGGAAACGCTCAGCTGTATTCACATATGACAAACTCTCAAGGTTATGTCGAAAAACTCAAACGAGGACTATGTTAAGAGGTGGAAATGAGGCTTTAAAGTTCAAATTAATTTTTATTCAGGTTATATTATTAAAAAAATACCTTATTTTTTAATAAGGAATCATTTTAGTTTCATGTAATTTTTTTAGTATAAAAAATAATAATTGCAATAATTTTACATGAACTGAACAATAACAGCTAAAGTGATAGATTTATGTGTGACATTATTTCAACTAGACAACTCAACAACTTAACAAAAAATATCCCCAAAAATTCGAAAATTGAACAAAATTCAATTTTGTAGCACTGAAAAAAACAGTGGCACAATAGTGATTTTTATAACAATTGCCGAAAAAGGCTTGTTACATGCAAGTGCAGAATTTAATTCACGAAGCTTGCCGAGTGCGGAAATCTGCACGCGCACGTAATTCTTTTCGGTACGTGTTATAAACAACATTTTTCCTACAACTGTGCGATTTAGAAAATCACTAAAATATTATCAGAATTTATAAAATTTTAATGATATTACACGAGAGCGATGTTTTACGGCGTTGCTATGGTTTGTTTGTTGATTTGAGTGATCCTTCTTTATCATATAGATGTTGGATCTATTCTTGACAATGACAATCAACCTGCTGCTGGTATTTCTAAAACCTCCGAAATTGTTGTCAATAATATTGCTGTTAATAATATGAATAGGTACGGAAGAAATCAATGTTTCTTTAGACAGTACAAAAGTTTCCACTTCACATTATGTCAATATAAGTAACTGTAACAATTGTGTTATTAATATACACAAATAATAAATATTATGTATTTCACTTACTCTTAAAATAAAACCATTAATCGAAATATTTTACTTTATTCGGTTCTTTTTATTAATTTTGTACAGATTAAATATACTGCAATTTAAGGTTATGTTTATAAACGTCAAAATATACTACTACACATTTACTATAGCTCTGACTCATCGCATCTTCTTCATCCATAAGCGTCTGCGGCTAAAATATGAAATTCCGCGCTCAGCGCGAAATTTAAATTAATTAAACTTTCTTTTGACAGTTCCGTAAAACACAAATTACTTTCCGCACTAGTGTTTCTTCGCTTACAGAAACGCACTTGGTCTGCATTTGTCTACTTTCCATACGTAACCAAGGCAATAATAGTTACGTAATAACAAAGAAATCGCACAGTTGTAGGAAAAATTAATTTTGTAACCGTGATATAGCAAAACTTCGTGTTATCATATACTCCGTGATAAAATAAAGTCATTAATTAACATATGTATTGAAATCGCAACACACCAGTGTATGTAATTTGTATAAAGTATCGTTACATTTTTGTGTTTTATATAATGTTGAAAACATTGTGCGTGTGATACTAGTTTTAGTTCATCCTAAAATTATTAATCTTCACCAAACATATCTATCCTGGCACACACATCAAACCTTCAATCATATCCATCCATTTATTAATAGGATGCAAACTAATTATGTCAATAAAACTTCTCAATCGATTTATAATTTAGTTAATTTCTCTTGTTTTGTAACTCGTGACCTCATCAGTCGATGTTGATGTGCCATATCCGGCGAGACGCGAAACGCGAGATAATCTGCGTATACAAATTGTGCAATTAAATGTAACATTTGCAGACGTCTAGCTTACATCTAGCGCTATTAGGTGATGGCTAATGTAATACGTTTCCTGTGTGATAGTCACTTGCAACATATTACTAGGACACGACGTCTGACATTTATTCTTAATGGGGGTCTTCCACTATTTTATTTTTTATTTTTGTTTTGGAAGATTGAGATAAGATATTAATTCTAACGTTTATTAAAATTAGATAGTTTTTTAATTATGATTTTGTTAAATTTTCTGAAAATTGCAAATTAATACGTGACGTTATTATTGCAGATTCAATGCTTTATAACTCTAGTGAGAAAAGTGAAAATTATTTTGATTAAAATATCTGATGGTAGCGTAACCATAGTTTATTTATTTATTTTCACAAGCATACTATAGACCACGGGCGTGTGACGTCACGATTTTAGATGTGCTCCGTAACTGTCAAACGAGTGACTCTCACATCAGTATTAAATGTACGATTTAGACTGTATAGATAGAATATATGTTTAACAAGTATATGTGCATATAATTCCAAAAGTGACAAGTTTCTATTCTGTGCATCATTTTATGCGTGACAAAGTGTGTGATTTATTGTACAAGTGAAACGTAATTTGAAGATTGTGTCGCGAGTGCATACTTCTACATTTTTATAGTGTTTATATATTTAATAGATAGAAAATAAATGTTTAAAAACTATTTTATATGTTTACTTCATAGTTTAAAGCCAAGTAATTACTATAATATACAATAGTGTTACTTTTATTGAAGTTTGAACAGTTCATTTTATGTTAACATTTTCCAAATCAACTAATTTCGTTAACATTTTAAATATTTTACTGTAATATTAATTTTTTTTCATTTATAATTGTTGTTGTGTTTTCGATTGTAGTGGAAATTAGAAAGAATTGACAAAACGAATGTTTATGATACTATCTGAATTGAATTAAAAGAGAAAAGGAAGGTAGGTCGAAGTAAACATATAAAATTGTTTTTAAACATTTACTTTCTATATATTAAATATATTAACACTATAAAATTGTAAAAGTATGCACTCGCGACACAATCTTCAAATTACGTTTCACTTGATAAAATAAATCACACACTGTCACGCATAAAATGATGCACAAATCGTACATTTAATACTGATGTGAAAGTCACCCGTTTGACAGTTACGGAGCACATCTAAATTTGATGACGTCACACGCCCGTGTCTATATGGGAAAACTTTGTCAATGGCCGGAAAACATATTCCCGGTCTGTTATTTCTCGTAGCCTAGCAACGAAACTATAATACCGGAATAATGCACTTTGCCATAAAATACATCGGAAAGGAGTCAGTGTTCATCGGATCGAAAAAAAAATACTAATATTAAATAATAATGGCTCAGTGGTATCAAGTCGGCCTGTGGATCCAAAGAACCCTGGTTCGATCCCCACAGCCGACAAAACATTTTCACCAATTTAAAATTACCCCTGTGGCTCCCCCACCACTAACATCTTTCGGGGCCGTGATTTGACGGTCGATAACCGCATTTCACGCGCATAAATATCTCACTTACCGAGATCTGCTTCGGCAGAGTGCCACGTCCAGTAATGGGTAAAAGGCGTGATGATATATTTATTTTAAATACAAGCTAAATTTATGGTGGGATTCCGTTTATATTCCGTTTTATAGATTCATAAATCTATAAATGATGAACAAAATCGCAACGAAACTGATAACTTTATGAAATATTTTCTACTTATCAACAAATATTAATGCGATTTTGTTCATTATTTACAGATTTATGAATCAATAAACTTAGAGATGTATCCATTTTTCTTAGTTATATCTTAGCCTTAGATTTTTACTTTGTATCCATTAACGTTACTAAGTTACATAGTTATACGGCAAAACTACATTTTGCACGTGAAGACGAGAGCCATGCTTGTCTCGACGAAAGCCAATCTTCCACTCACTAATTAATGTTGTTTACATGGGATGTTCTGACAAAGAGCAAGGGGGTGGTATCGTCGCGTTGATTCGAGATACCGTTCCCACATATGTGTTTACATAAAAACCTAGACGGCGTGAGTTACAAAGGTTAAATCTACCGGACCCATGCATAGCTATTAATTTACCCAGATATGTCATCGCATCCCGTATAACCAGACGCGACAATTCAGAAAAGCTTGACAAATAATGATCTACGGAATACTGAAGTTATTATAACATATGCACTAATAAATCTGATAAACAAAATAAACTCTGTCATGTCAACTTTAGAAAGATACCTAAGATAACGCTTAATTAGTCTGTATCTCTCGAAGCTGAGTTGATAGTGAAATATCATAATTTATAAACAAAACCAAATTTAGAATTTTCCGTTTTGCTACAATACAAAAATAACTATATTCGGCATAAATAATTTGTTAATTTTTCCCTGTTGGCTTATATAAATTTGTCGAAAGTTTCTTCTTGTTTTTCTCAGTTTTTTGTTTTGAATTTTGACACTGGTCAGAATCTTGTTTTAAAATGTTCAACCCTTGACTACAGGAGGTGACACTCCTTTCAATGACAAACTGTTTTATTCACTTATACTGTATTTTATGCACAATCGGGCTGAAATCCATGTGTTTTAGCCCTAAAAAGTGGGCTTGAACACTTGTTCTTGGCCCTAGCGCCATAAAAAAATTATTCCTATGGATACATAAATAAAATGACAATTTTTGTTTATTGTGAATACTTGATTCTGTAAAATGTCATTTTGATATATAATCTATGTACATTTTTATAGTTATTTATTATACAAGTGTTTTATTATATATATATATATATATATATATATATATATATATATATATATATATATATATATATATATATATATATATATATATATATAAAACACTTAAGAATATTAAACACTCGACCTTCGGTCTCGTGTTTAAACTTTTCTTGTGTGTTTTATGTACCAATAAAACACAAGAGTAATACAAAATTTTATCCACAACTCATAATTGTAGATATCGAAGAAGATTGGTCGTAACGTTTAACGTTGATTCAGTTATATATAGTCTGTCAAAATACGGTAGATCATGAAGTGGTTGCTAAGTATCAAGTTATTTACAGTGTTTTATGGAATAAAAAACACTAGTGTTTTATGAGCCATATAATTCAACTGAAATCAGTGTAATAATGTCTTTATTATATACGAGTTGTAGATAAAATCTTTTAAACATATAATTAAATGTTATTTTGTTATGCATAATATATGTTATTATAATAATCATGCCGCGGGCCAGAAACGTCTGTTTTCACCCTTGTTACATAAATAACTATTTTTTTAAAGAAAATTTAATTGTATTCGGTAAATTTTTTGCTTAAAATTGTTTATATATTTTGCTATAAAAATATCATAGTTTTTGACTTGTTTGTTTTGACATCTAATTTTTCTAGACTTGAAAATGAACTCAACGTATAATTATGAAATAAAAGCCATCAATCCAATCAACAACGAAATTATTGTATTTTTTCCCTTATTAACGACATATTTGTTTGCAGGTAAGGCTGAAAGAATTCATCTCGCTCCCGAACCTTAGATGGTGAAATGTTTGTCTTAGCGATTTAGCAGAGGTATGTAGACATGTGGTGAACTTGTTCTCAACATCGAGATTCACAGCCATCATTAAAGTTCGGTGGAGTTGTGTATCAGCAGCTAACTGCGCGTCCGGCTTGAATATATTTGGTCACTATGTCGGGAATTTTGTAAAATATGGCGAACACGTTTCAAAATAACGAGAGAGGAGTTTTTGTGTGGATGTATTCTGAGCTCTTCAAACTTGATTTGAACTTCTTATTATTCGAGACATGATCTTTATTACATGAAGGAGGATACTAAATAAATATATCATAACAGACACAGCTTTTAACCGGACATTATTCTTAATATCATTCGGTGAACTGTTTGTAAGTTGTCAAACTTTTATTTACCATAACTACCTTGGAAATAGCGAATATAAATAAAATAAATAAATATATCATCACGCCTTCTACTCATTACTGGGTGTGGCACTCTGCTGAAGCAGATCTCGGTAAGTGATATATTTTGCGCGTGAAGTGCGGTTACCAGTCGTAAATCACGGCCTCCAAACATGTTAGTGGTGGAGGAGCCACAGGGATAGCTTTTTCAAATTATGAAAATTTGTCGCCTGTGGGAATCGAACCAGGGACCTCAGGATCCACAAGCCGACTTCATACCACTGAGCTAGCCATCCCATAAATAGCGAATATTAATGTCATAATTTTAATACCAGGTGACTATAAATGATTGGAATTGTTTTTTTAATGATACCTATTATTTTGAGCCCAATTTGTTATATTAAGCTAAACCATATTTACAAAAAAGTTTTAATAAACTTTAACTCTCTCAAAAAAGTTTTAGCTACCCCTAAATTTTGAATTAGCTAATCTTAACCTAGTTCCATTTTAAAAAGCTAATTCAATTCACTTTTTAAAACTAAATAGTAAGAAGATTATATTAAAGTTTATTTAAACTTTTTTGGAAATATGGTTTAGCTTAATTTGATAAATCCAAAATTCAGCATTAGATAAATTCTAGCTAAAACTCTTTTGAGAATTAGGCAGTAATAAAATCTTTTCACCATTTTGTTTTCGGAAAGTGAATTGAATTAACTTTCTTACGTCGGACTGGCATAAGATTAGCTTTTTTGAGAAGTGAGAGCAAAGGTAAGCTTATGGAGATCAGTTGAAAATATACCTTTATCCTAAGTTTGACATATCGTGATTAACGCCATCTCTTAGTAACTGAACATCTCAATTGGTAACAGGATAAAAAGCTCAATTTCGTCTCACCGCTCTTAACAACGGCACAGCGGAGTAAAATATATTTGTTCTGTTGCGATTTTAGTTCTACAGGAATCGACATTTATACTCTGTAAAATTAAAACTCATAGCCATGGGCGTCCACAGCTATTTTTCCAGTGGAGGGGTGGCGGGGGGTGAGGGGTGAGTCGCAAAAAACTCTCAGATATACATAAATTTCTAAAATAATTTTTTTTAACGTAACATAACTACATATACACATAACAAATAGACAAAGAAATATTTAAATTTGTGAAATAAATTACTAATCTTTGTCGTCTGGGTTCATTGTAGAGGAAGGACGATCTTTGATTGACAAATGCCGATTTAGCAATTTTACCGTTTTTATTTTCTAATATTTTGTGTCTGTGTATACTTAATAAACTTAGATTACTCAATCGTTAAGATACATGTTGCTAGGTGGCCATAAGAATACTGTTGGAAATTTAGTTTCAGCTTGAATTTATTATCTTTAAACTTATAATTTAATTTTTATTTTATATATATATATATATAGAGTGCATGCAGGGTGTGTATGTATGTGTGTGTGTATGTATATATATATATATATATATATATATATATATATATATATATATATATATATATATATATATATATATATATATATACATATACAGAGTGGTGACCGCGATTCTCGAACATAGGATTTTAACATGTAAAATATATTGTTTTAATTTTTAAATAAATATAAATTTTAAGACATAAAATACGAAATTAATTTTGCATGCATTGTAACGACAGAAATTAGATCTGAAAATGACTAAAATTGTCTCAAAACTATCGATAGATATCAAATTGAAATAAAATTAAACAAATGTTTGACGTTCAATCTGTGAAAATAAATTTTTTATTTCATTATTTTGTCAGATGAAACGTCAAACATTTGTTTAATTTTGTTTCAATATCATGGCTGTCGATAGTTTTCAGGCAATTTTCGTCATTTTTAAATCTAAGTTGTGTCGTTACAAAGTATAAAAAATTCAATTTCTTTATTTCAGTACGGTAGCGTTACGGCATTCGAATCCGAAGATCTAGAGTTCGAATCCCACTTGAAGCTAAATATATACGAACTACTACACTACGGCTCGGTGAGACCGGACCCTGTACTGTAATTGGGATTAAATTCCTGTTGTACAAAGTAGCGTAAATAAATTAAAAAAATAAATAAAATTGATTAAGATTCAAAATTTTATGCCCTGAATCTTTTATTTCAAGTTTTTTTGCTTAAAATATTTAGGGAAGCAGGAAATTACAAAATTATAGTTTTATATGTTACAGTCCTATGTTCGAGAGTCGTGGTCACCACCCTAGTTAATATCCAGGGGGCGCGCGCACCTCCTTGCTCCCCCTGCAGACGCCCATGCTCATAGCATTATGTAGATCAGAAACTCCAAACAGTACACGTACGAATTGTTTTTTTCAGACTGTCAAGGTATCTTTTTAGTATAATTAGTAATAACATCCATAAGAAATGAAAATGGTTTGTTCTTATTTCCATAATACACACATTTTTATTGTTGACGGGTATAATCTTCATGAATAGAATAAGAAGTGTGTGTTTGAGTGAATAGTGTTAATCTATATGATTCTTGACCTCAATAACGCTTTGATGCTTTGTGTTAAATGCCATCCGAGCGTAATTTTGCTTAATGATATAATAAATAAATACGATGCAAACACCACACAAGCATATTATATTTTATACATATAATTAGTGTTTTATGATGATTCAATTAAGAAAGGTCATACTATACAGATTAGCCATTTTATGTATCTAATACATACATACCTACATTAGCTAATATAAAACATAAAATAATTAATGTTAAATAATTAACTACAATTATTTAAATTTTTCTAGTTATTAAATAGATATAAACCTACTTTTCACGCTTCAAAGTGTTAATTTTATAATAATTACAATACGGGATCGAATCCGGAATACATTGAAGAATGATAGCAGAATATGTATTGTTATAATAGTGGGTATAATAGATGGTTTAGCCATATGAAGATTGATCATACAGATGGATGTTGGTGAAATTAAGAGTAAACGAATGTATAGAACAGCGGAACTGACTTTTCAAAATTTTGTAGGGTGCACTTTCATTCTTAAATTGTATATATTTAAAAAAAATAAATATGTTCGACAATAATAATAAAAAATCTGGTGTGGGCACCACACGACTTTCTTATACACAGCATATTTAATATTTTGAATTTATGAATGTTATATAATATTATTAAACATGTAATTTGCTTTTTCAGTAATTCAGCATTTATCTGTTTGGAACATATAAAATATCAAATTTGTTTACGTATTAATTTTTAGTAATGTTGACTACTTTATGTCTAACTTTACTGATGAGGCATATACAGAATGTCCGTTTTTCGAGCCTAACCCTTGGTATCTCAAGAACCGTGAGATACGAAGTCGATTAAATTGAGGTAATGTTGCCAAATTAGTTGACCATTTTAATGATGTATTTGTTTTTCCGAAAAAAGACATAGATAACTAGATAAAGCGAAAATTAAAATCTATGTTTTTTGTTTCTATTGCTACTATGATTATTGAAATATATTATTAAATATAAAAATTTGTTTTTCTCAAAATTAGAGACATATACAGAAAAATTGCAAATAACATTTTATGTTCCAAATATTTTTGCCAACATCTTTTATTTGAAACTTTTTTTCGTAACTGATTCCATTTTTGAAATAAATGGAATTGATTGTTTTGTGTGTCCAGTAAACTTTCGGTTTTTCAATTTCATTCAAAATCAACTCAGACATCATTGAGATAATGATCAAAACGGATTCAGTGGACCTCAAAACACGTATTTCCGCGAAAATCTCGTCAATGATTTTTTCGGGTGTATGGACATCAGCCGAATGGGACATTACCCGAACGGAAAAACAGCCGAACGGACATGAGCCGAATGGGACAACAGCCGACGGGACATTGCCCGAAACGACAAACTTCGAATGATGACGTCACACATGGTTCGTGTCTAAGAGTAGTTCAGCTAGTGAAAGATAGATGGTACTTATAGACTATAGTGATTCACAAAATGTTTCTATTATGTCGAATGTTTTGACATATAAGTTAACCTAAAAATCTATAATAGGTAATAATTAAATATAACTGAACATTAACAACAAGTTTATTATTATTATCACTCAACTGTGATATAGATACACAATATTGCATCTTATTATCTTTAAATTAAGGTATGTCATTACTGAAATCGTCAAATATTTTAATTATTATTTAAATTGATATTTTAGATTATTTTGTGCAAAGGTCCAAAATAAAAGTTGGAAGTGGATGAAGATAATAAATGAATACATGAAAATGACAGTAATTCATCATGTAGTGAATTGTTCGATGTAATAAAAGAATTTCTTGAACTCAGTAACATTGAAATTAATACCCAGAAAAAATATAATTTTTGTTTTGTCACTCGTAATAGTGCTAGTATAGTGTCAGTTACTAAAAAAGTATAATATTCATGTATTCGTAGACGATATTTTGATTTACTACAGTAACACCAGCCAAATTGAATTATTTAATGTGGTTAATGTTTAATTAAAACTGGTGGAGCAATCGATGAATAAAAACAAATTAAAAGTGAACACTAAAACAATGATTTTCTCAACCGATAACAAATATGTAGACATTACAAATAATAATAGTTTATCTGTTGTTATCGGTGTCAATAAACTTGAGGTAGTAGTTCAAATGAAGTATTTCAGACTAATACGAAAGTTGACAGAAAACTAAAGTTTAATATTCATATACAGATATAATATTAAATATTTATTATTTTGCGTACAGTTCATAAGATAAATAATGAAAGAAAACGAAGGAAGAGTTATATGACATCGATGGCAAATCTGTTCTTGTCACAAATGTCTATGAAATAAATTATTTTCTTATGAGAATAAATTAACATCATCAAGTTCAATATTGCATATATTTTGATCAATTTATAAGTAGTCTTTGCAAGTTTTGAGTACATTTTAGAAAGTATCTAAAAATAATCAAATATATGTGAACTGCGATTCTAAAGACAGAATATTTAAGTTGCAATATACATTCGCACACATCATATTTCTTACAAAAAGGAACATGATAACTAATGTAGGTTACGAATGAATGAAATGAAAATATTTTTTATTACGTGTTAGTGAACTATTTATGGTATATAGAACAAAATTAATTTTTTAGTCTTACTGACTAATCTATTTTATGAATTTGCCTATTCTAATGGCCTGTTGCACCACCAAATCTTAAATTTTAAACATAGTTTAAATAAATATCGAATATATGACAGCAATATCAATTATTTCATGTGATATACAATTTCTGTTAGCTTTTATTAACGTAAAACAAGTTAAAAATTTAAGTTTTGTTGGCAAATTGCATATTAAATGTCTTAAATCGCTATGATTATGGAAGTCCGACATAAACAAATATAAAGTTGTTTTATGTTAAATAAAAATAGAAGTTTAATGTTATTCCTTATTTACAATAAATAGGAACTATGAAAACCCGATTAATGCAGACTAACTTTCTATCATCCAACTTTTCCGAATAATTTTATATCAATTTTAAATCGCGCATCAGTACGTATCCGTTCCGCTATATCCATACATTTTTGTGCGTAGCCAAGTTAACATTTTTGACAGAATAACAAGAAATCCTACGTATACGATAACAAATATTTCTTTAATGAATTTCAGGCCAAAATGGAAGTACTAAGTGACTAAGGATTTGATTGATTTTCGTTTCCTATTAACTTTATAATGTTGTATAATAAACGCTTATTATAATTAAAAACTTATTTTGATTGTTTACTGCTTTTTATTTAATTTAATTACTACATTTCTGTTTATATTTGAGATAATAGTAATAAAAATAATAATAATCTAAAGTATAAAAAGTAATAGTTAATTTTCGTGTACAAAACTTCAACATGTTTTTATGTCATCTAACTGTACCCTTTGCTTGAGTTTATTTGTGGTAGTATTTTGTGTTTTTCTTCAAATGTTGAATATCTTTTCCTTGCCACACAGCCCACAGCTTCTGTTATCTGCGTTGAACTCCGTTCTTCGGTACCAGAATTAAACCTGACAGTTATTGTTGTAATAGTTTCTTTTTACTTGGGCGTAATTAGATGTATACCGAGTTATCTGTCTTGAAGGTAGGAGATTAACAGGGCAAATCAGTTTTTTGCATGCTGTTGCTCGGTGTTCTACCCGACAGCAAAGATCGTGGTACTTACTTTCAATGCAAAATCTATAAAAGTATATAAATATATACATATATTATCTATAGTTCTTTTATTACACCCAGTATACTTATTATCTAGCATCAAATATTTGTTCACTTACATACTCTTATAAGTACTGACTTGAAGTGTATCTATGAAGAAAAAAATAAAGTGCTCTTTTAAAGAATTGTTTATCTAGCAACAGTATCAATAGTGATTTTCTGAAACTTATTGAATTCTTAATTACTAATGAACCGATAAAACTTTCATGTACCACAGTATAAGTCTGTCTTATCTTAGGTAAGAAGAAATAAAAGTTATACCAACATACATATAAAATCTTTCTTTTTTCAATGATCAATAATTCATTTGTTGTAATTTTTGCATTAATAGAATGTGATGAGAGAGGAAACTAAGGCAAAGTTTCTAGCAGATTTATCTCTACATAAATTAGATTTTGGATTGGATACCTTACATTGTATTCGGAAAAACTTAAAATACGTAAAACGTAAAACCTTGCCACATTTTCAAATATTTAGGTGTAATATAACAATTTCATAAATTATATGAGTTTAAAACGAAACATTGTCTATTACTTAAGTTTTAACTGAAAAATATTTTTTTGATCTTAATCGCCACCTATAACCTCAAATAACTGACATTATTTTTATGTTATAAATTCTTTAAGCTTTATCATATATAAAACAAGCAAATTAAGCAAAGTCCTGATAAATTTTCCGTATAAATTAAATGTCATCCGAAAAGCATACTACTCGCAATACACCATGTGACTTTTATCAAAAGTTGGAGGATCTTTTCTTAAATGAATACATACGTTATTTAAGTGTATTGTTTTTAATAAATTATAATAAACTATATTGAAATAAATACCTTAATAACAGATTGGTATATGAGAAAATCTGCGTTTGTTTCATACATAATAATACTTATTCAAAATATAAAATTGGATTAATAAGTGCACTTTATGTTGGTAAATATTAATATAAATCGTGTGATAATTAGTGTCATGTCTAGCATCTTATATACTAAAAATTCAAGGACGCCACTTTTCCTGTTTAATTTTTATTCTAATTATGCTCAGATATTTATTGATGTACTTACTATAACAATGACTATAATATTAAAGATTATTATCTATCATATTTTCACATTTCGATATTCAATAAGAAAAAACTAGCTTATTTCCAGAATTGTTAATAATTTTTACGAAACATATTATAGAAATATGGAAAAATCAGTCATACAATATATTAATGAAATTAGTTTAATAGAGAAGTGTAGTAAAAAATCGTCCAAATAATTAATTTATGTATAGAGCTGTTTGATCATGCAATGAATCATTATTAAGATATTCTAATATACTCTGAAGAAACAAATGTCCATTGAATTATTACAGTAAGATGAGCCGAATCTAATATGAGTTTCGGATTCAGGCAGTGTGACACAAAAACTCTAAAAGTATCGTTTTCCTTGTTATATAAAATATTGGTATTAGTATTAATATGTATTATTTATTATTTGAACTCTTTTTAAAATTTCTTACTTTCCACGTTTCTGTGGCATATTCCTGATCGAGATACTACTTTCTTTTCGTGAATCAACTATTTCTGGAGCAAGTTAATATTGGAAGCATCCACTGAACAAACTCCTTATCAATTTTTATTGTCTCTACTGCTATACCCTGAGATGTCCAAATAATAAAATCACATTCCTTTCGTCCTGTTATGAATTTTATTTTGATGAAATGTTTGAGGTTAGAAATGAATTACTTTTATGTTGAAAATATTGTTTATTGAGAGATACGAGTAAATAATACATTCCAATATTTCAAATTATTCTATTCCACTAGTATGCTCTCGTAAAACTGATAAAATATTTTATAAAAAAGTACCCATGACTTTCAATATTATAATATAATGTAACACGAAACACAAAACTAGACATATATCAAACCACAAATTCTGAAATAATCATTTCATGTACATAGTGTAACATTTTTAAATATAACATGAATCATGACAGCTGTTAAAACGCCAGATCATTTTTGCGCTGAGTGTACACTAAAGCTTTCTTCAATAGATTAAAATGAGAATTTCGCAAAGTAGCTAAAACAAATTTCAAAAAAATATTTTATATACGTATTCTCACCTAAATGAAAAAACAAGTAATACCGCATAATCTTAGAACATTCTACTTTTTGATATATAGATTAAAAAGAAAGTGAAACCTTTATAAAAGAAACAAATTTGAATTGAAATTGGGAAGATCAAGATATTAAAATTTCTAGTCCGATTTTCTCAAAAATGCTAAGAACGATTTTAATACAAAAATTCTGTATATTTAAGAATATGGTCGTCTATAACTCAGAATTTTTTATCTAATTTGAACTTGTAACTTTTGAGAAAAAACTAAAATTACCCGAAAAAGGCTGAATTTCAGTGTTTTTTCGCACATTTTATTTTTTTTCTCAAAAGTTACAAGTTCAAATTAAATAAAATTTTTCTGAGTTATAGAGGACCATATTCTTAAATATATAAAATATTTGGAATTATATGCACATATACTTGTTAAAAATATATTCTATCTATACAGTCTAAATCGTACATTTAATACTGATGTGAGTCACTCGTTTGACAGTTACGGACCACATCACAGATTTACTTATTATTCAGATGTCTATCTCCTTGGTTATGAAAATTGCGCGCCAGTGCTGCACTCTCGTATGTGGTCCAGAACTAATTAGACAAGGATAGATATATGGAGCACACTAGATTATTTTTATTTTATTTCAATTATTATACTTTTTTTAAATCATAAACTAAATATATTTTTAGTACATTTATTTAATTAAATTAAGTTCATACAATATGAGAAAAACATAAAATGGTTACATTTAAAGATTTCTAGTATAATTTAAATTACTACATCTTATAAAATATATCTTTTTGAAAAGTGATTAGTAAAAATATTTCATATTTTGATTTTAAATTGAAAATAATTACAAAATTTAAATTTAATATTAGAAATCTTATACATATTATTTAATAATCTAATGTTAATGGTTGAACCTTAATTGCTTAAACTTATTTCGACATAATTATGTCTACTTACAATCTATTTACATAAAGGTTTTTAAATTTAAATTATAAACAAAAAATAGGTGAAGTATAATTACAGTACACAATTTTGCTTGTTCGATTAACATTTCCTAATACCACAGTTAATTACATTATCATCGGATATAAATTATAAATTTTTAATGCCGATAAGACGATAATGCTGAGTAGCAAGAAAGAAATAAACAGCTCTTTACTTAAAAAATTGTTTATCTAGCAACAGTATGGTGGTTAAAAGCCTACATCGCAGGCTAGATGTCCGCTAGCAACGGATGTCGGCGGGTGAGCAGCGCTGATCTGCACACTCAGTACGGGTTTCAGGTAGACTCCCTTCCACCGGAGAGGTCCAAGAGCTTGTACTCCAATGGCGATTTCGGTAGGCATCATTTTGTGAAATCATTTGGATGTCACGGTGGTTGAGCGTATCTCAATCTCTCTTCGGAGATTCGATGGTAGATCCAAGAAGGACAAAATACTCCGCCACGTATTGGTTTTTGTCATAGTCATAAAATTGTTCAATGTCCTTCCACCGTGCAATGGCCGTTGATTCTAAATGTCAAGTCTTTAGTCAGTAGGTTGTTCCTAATGCCTTTGATCAAATGAGGAGGGTCGTACAAATGAATGATTTCCCAATCTTTAAAAAAATACCCTTCGGATCGAAATTCCCTCCCTTCGCGGAGACATTGGGCACGTGATTGTCTTTTTAATTCATTTATTGCTGCCATGTTCGTAGGACCCTGATCACATACACTCGCCACAACTTTCAGTCCTGTGTCATACACAGCAGAGAGCATCTCCTTGATACAACGTACCAAGTGAGTTGTTCCTGTCGTGCTTTCACAGAACATGAAAGCTATAGGCTGAGTCCACTTGGTCCTAAGGCCACGAAGCATGAACACCAATGCATGGTCAGCAAACACGACTCTCTGCTCCGCCCCAAAATTTTCAAAACCTACTATCATATCTTTATTACACATGTACGTTAAATTAGGCTGAACTGACATTTCATCAAAAATTAAACTACAAATTTTATCGCGGTCGTTATCAAAAGATTTTGCCCTTTCCCTCAAATTATCAAAAATACTTTTATTTATCCCGATGTCTAAAGGTACGCGGCTTAAACAATTTTTAAGAGTTTTCACGGATGGTAAAGGTAATAAACGTTTTAACAATTTATACCCCTTAGGGCTTTGTTTGTAAAGGCCTAAACTTATAATTTTGTCATTTGCCGAAAAACGTCTACCTTTTGATTTACTCTGAGCTAAACGTATTAATGAAAATAGAAAATCCTTAGTTACGCTATTAGTTATACCCATGATCTCTTTTAATCTGTCCACTTGGTCACTGCTTATAATGTTTTTCAGTTTCGTCTTCAGTTCTCGGATAGTTTTATTCCTAGTCCTTATCGTCCGTCGGTTTTTAGTAGTGTCTTCGTAAAGTATTTGTTCACGGTCCGTCAGCTGGGAAGTCGTCAAACACATTTTCTTCAAAATACCTGAATAAAAAATAATATTTATAGCTACGATAAATATTTTATAAAATATATTTGTTGTTATACATACCTTGCTGAGCAGTCTCGCTTTTTCTTTTCAAAGAACTCCTCGTGTCCTCATTACCATTAGTCTTGTCGGTGTCAGTGTTCAAGTTATTTTCAGTTGGTTCAGTCGTAATGCAAGTCCGTCTATCGGTTCAGCCGTTGTGTCATTTTTATTTGTCAGTAGTGTCTGCAAGTCTAGTTCATGTCCTTCGGATGGTAGGGGTGTTGCTTTGTATAGAAGTCCGTGGGCATTGGAACCATAATATGGGGCCGGTAAAATGTATTCTTGATCAAAATGTTTTTCGCAAACTCTTAAGTTACGAATTTTATCAGGCGATTTTTCTTTAAAGTTCAGTCCTAATATTTTGATCCAAATTTGTTGTTTTTCCGCACATTTGGGAAAACGAAAAAGTCTTTTCCGACTTCCACAATTTTTTACTACGCAGGTAGGCATCGTACTATAAATAAATAGAACAATAATACATTTTTAAAGTAATGCAGATATTGTGTGAAATGTACTTTTCTTTTACAACTATATTTTATCATATTTAGTTAGAAACACATAAAATTAATATATGTATATATTGCTTACCTTGTATTTGAAGTTTCGCTATTAAAAGAAAATTAGAGTTATTATTAGATAATAAACTATGAATATTATTATTTGTAATAATAATAAGTAAATCTGTGACAATTACTTTCAGTTCAAAACTTTCAAAATGGTTGTTGTTGGTTGTTACTATAACAACCATTTTCCCACAATTCTCCACGGCATAACTAATTTTAATGTATGTGCTGCGGAGTGCTGCCATCTCGTATGTGGTCCATAACTAAACCACTGACATCGGATATGTAATCTAAGTTACCTAGCCCTGGACCACATCTAAAATCGTGACGTCACACGCCCGTGGTCTATAGTTTCTATGGTTTCAATCATAACGAAAATAGTTACAGAATACGACCCTAATAGTGAAAATTATTTCAAATCGCACAAAATATTTCTATATGATAACTATGCCAACACAATAAATTGTATAATAGAAAAATTTCTTAGCTCGGTCATTAATCAGACTCATATTTACATTGGAAACTGTAAAGTAAGTCTGCTAATGTAACCATTTGTCACTATCTCGTAGTCTTGTGGTATTTTCTAGTTCTTTAAATATATTGAAATTATCCTTGAATAAGTAATTTGACAAATTGATGCCAAAATATCGCTTCGTTCTTTTAATATTTGCTTATTCGAAAGATTGGTTCGTAGTTGAGACTACTGGAGCAGTTAGCTCTAGATATACGTAAATGTGTCCTTCATTATACATTGTTGGTATCTGGATGGAAGGAAATGGTCTCCATGGTTCACTTGACGATATTATAGTAGTCTTCGTCGTATTCCTAGTAATTGAGGATGACAGTCCAGTCAAAACACCATACAACAACATTTCATGAGTTTTTCCTGCTTCTATATAGTTTTTGAATCTACATAATGTAAAATATTTATTGAACAACTAATATTTTGCAGAGTGATAAATAAAATATGACATACCTTTCAACTAATTCATTTTTTTCCAGTTCTTTTTAATCCTTGACACTCCAGCTATCTTTTTAATTAAATAAATGAATGTTCTTAAATTTTGTTAAACTGAAATTGTGCCCCAGGAACATCATTTAAGGTTATCATTTTAAACACGAAAAAACAATAGCAGACTTGTAAATATATGCTTGAGTTATAGCAGTCTTGTTTGGAAAAATTTGGTTTTGTTTTTGCAATCACAGATACCTGTAACGTTATTGTGAATTGATTTATTATAATTTCATTATTTATTAATTTACCTTTTGTTTCCCAGCCATTGTTTTTTCTTTTTACAAAATTACATATCACGTTTTGATTCTGACAGCTACTTAAAACCACGTGACAACTGTCATACAGTAAACCATGGGCGTCGTATCTTTGCAATTTGCTACTCTCGGTTGAAATATTTTAATTCTTTTTTACTCTGGTCATTAGCATGGTATGATAAAAATATGCTCTAGTTAGTCGTGATCTGTCATATCTCTTTTTTGTTCCCATTTTAAATGTATAACTCCCCATTAAAACTAGCATTAATAAAAGGATGTAACTTTTAAAAATTATATCATATATTTTATCTAGTTAAGTTAACTGTCATTTTCATATATTTATTTCTTATCTTCATCAACTTGCAACATTTTCTTTTGGGTATTAATTTCAAGGTTACTGAGTTCAAGAAATTCTTTTATTACATCGAACAATTCACTACATGATGAATTACTGTCATTTTCATGTATTCATTTATTATCTTCATCCACTTCCAACTTTTATTTTGGACCTTTGCACAAAATAATCTAAAATATCAATTTAAATAATAATTAAAATATTTTACGATTTCAGTAATGACATACCTTAATTTAAAGATAATAAGATGCAATATTGTGTATCTATATCACAGTTGAGTGATAATAATAATAAACTTGTTGTTAATGTTCCGTTATATTTAATTATTACCTATTATAGATTTTTAGGTTAACTTATATGTCAAAACATTCGACATAATAGAAACATTTTGTGAATCACTATAGTCTATAAGTACCATCTATCTTTCACTAGCTGAACTACTCTTAGACACGAACCATGTGTGACGTCATCATTCGAAGTTTGTCGTTTCGGGCAATGTCCCGTCGGCTGTTGTCCCATTCGGCTCATGTCCGTTCGGCTGTTTTTCCGTTCGGGTAAAGTCCCATTCGGATGATGTCACCGCTCCCATTTTTTCACGAAACAGTGTATAAGAAAGTAAAAGGTATTTTGTAAAAAAAATTACCAGTAAAGCATAATGCAAGTTGAAGCATGCCTAGTCCAGATTTGATTACAATAATGCAATAACGACATATTACAACAATGAAATATTATACCAATGAAAGATTACAACTATGTAAGATAACAACAATTAAAGAGTACAACAATGAAATATTACAACAATGAAATAATTCAACATTTAAATATTACAACAATGAAAGATTACAACAATTGAAATTTTCTACCACAAAATATCACAACAAGGAATGATTGCAACAATAAAGAAATTATAACAGTGAAAGATTACAACAATGAAAGATCACAACAATGAATTATTATGACAAAGAAATATTATAATTCCAATAATCAAATAACCACTAATTTTAACATTTGAATTTTCAGTAATAATATAACAAGAGAGTGAGAATAAATTAAAAATAATTTGACAGATATTTCGAAAACTTGTCGCCTACGGGCTTTCGTAATTATTGACAAATAGCAACAAATTTGAGAAAGATACTGGAGAATTATTTTCTAATTTATCCAACTCTCGAGTTATTGGAAGTTGTTTCCAAAATTTATTGGTGTATTTCTGTATCTGAAATCTTTTTTTTTCACACATTTTACTTGACGTTTTAATTATTTGACAACTACCTATCATTTGTTACAAACAAAAAAGCACCTACAGAGATTATTCCCGGGAATAATCACAAGCGTTTTATTTTCAGTATAATAATGACAGGTGACAGGATTGGTTAAAACGCAGACACGTGACATACAATGAAGCATTTCATTGGTTTTGAGAAACGTAAAAAAATAATCAATATAATATAAAGTAGACATCTGCCAATAGCAAAAACAAAAAAAAAACAACTTCAATGCATTTGTTGTACATAAATTTATGTATTATTATTTATTTATAAATAATATAAATTATAATTGAGAGATTAGATGTCTTAAATAAGACGCCTAACCTTGCAGAGTTTTTGCAGGAGATTTCGCAGAGTTTATTATTTAATTCGTGGCCGACTTTTCGCTCATTATGCGTTAGCGTGTTTGGAGATGACAGATGGCGTTAATTCAGTGACAAAAAATTCGAAGCAACGAAGTTTAAAACATTCGATTGTTCGAACATTCAGAAATACAAACTTTGATGGAAATCAAGGACCCTAGTAATTAATCAAATTTGACAGAGTCATTTAAAAATCTGCCTCGTCAGACGGGTAGAGAATTTAATTGTCTTTACTTAAAAAATAATAATTATCCAGATTCGATGGATATTAAGGTCTCTACCGATTTTTGAACAATAAAATCCGGATTTTCCCCACTGTGCAGCGGCAGCGCCATCTATAGTTGCTACCCGATCCCGAGTCTAATTTTCACGTTATCGTGTTTATCATGACATAATCTATTAAAACATACACTTCTGTCACTGGAAAAAATTAGACATCATTTTACACCCTTGCTCCCTAACTATTATCCGGAAGTCCGGAAATGCAAAAACCAACCCTCAGTAAAATATTGCAGATGATAATCTTTGATATTATTTTTATTTTTGTAAAATAGTGAATGCAAAATTAAATACCGGTGTCATTTATTTTTCGATTTTTTTTTTTACATTTAACAACAACCTTGCAAATATATTTTATTAATAAAATCAAACTAATCAATAAGATAAACACATCTATTTGTAAATATCGCAGTGAAAGTTTATAATAATATTTATTTAGTCCTAATATTTAGTTATTATTATTGGTTAGAAGTAATGACATTTATGACAATGCCATCTAGTCAATGATAGAAGAAATGCAATCGGAAATACAAACTTGGCTCATCTTGTTTACTCCGCTCCTTTTCCCTATTTATCTCTCTACGCTAAGGCTAAGTGCCGGCATCACTATACGAGGTGTGGCTATTAAATAACGATACTGATGCTGTTACAGACGAAGTACGCATGCGCCAAACACCAGCGACCGTCAGCTTTTTAGCGTGAAGCTTTCTCTTTCGAATCGCTTCTGTAAACAAATCCGTATAGCCGTTCTAATTAGAGTTGTTTTTTTGTTTCGCCGAAAAAATGTTAAGTGCAACATTAGAACAACGAATTGTTGTGAAATTTCACATGAAACTTGGCAAAACTGCTACTGAAACTTATAATTTATTGAAAAAAGTACCCGAATTGTGGAAGGACATGACATGGTTTCTCCATCAAAACAATGCGCTGGCTCATTCCGCAATGTCTGTCAAGAGATTTCTAGCCAAGTACAGTATCTCAGTGGTGGACCATCCGTCTTATTCGCCAGATCTTATACCGTGCGACTTCTATCTGTTTCCTAAAGTGAAATTTGCCTTAATAGCAACAAGATTTGAGCTTTGAAAGAGAAATCGGCACGCGTTCTGAAGGAGCTGACAGAAGAAGACTTACAGCACTGTTTCGAACAATGGAAGATATTTCAGGAATGCTAATTTCACAAAAATCACAACGAGATGTATCACTTTCAAACTAAAGTATAACTCGCTTATATACACATCACGCTTTGCTCCATCAAAATGGGGTAGCACGAACCTTTGAAATAAGTTTCATCCTCCGATTAAACGGATAGATTGAATCCATCACTGATGCACTTATTGGGGGTGAATTACTTCAAAGTTAATTAAAATCTGTAATTCTAGTACAGGAAATAGTCAGCGAAGTAGCCCAGCAAAATAAATAAATGATTTTGTTCTGTAAATGTTAGTTAGATCTGATCCAAAGGGTAAATATTAGGCATATTCCATTTGCCATTTGGATCAGATCTAACTTACATTTACTGAACTAGATCACTTATTTATTTCGCTGGATTACTTCGCTGACTTTATTTTCAGTACTAGAATTACAGATTATAATTTACTTTGAAGTAATTTACCCCAAGAAGTACATCAAATTGTTTAATTCAGTTCATTTAGTCATGTGTCAAATTTATCTGAACTGATTTAAGTTGTAACAATATGAGCTATCTCATTATTGTATGTTGCTTCAGATAAAAGCTTGGCTTCGTGTAATTTGATACTCGTGGACACATGGCCTTTCCTGCGAATGCGAAAACTGTAGGTTTTCAGATATAGGACATTAATTTATAAAAGTGACAGTTATTAGTTAGTGTTCTAAGAATTTTAGCATCTTTCCGTGTTCACCGGCACGGCATTGCCTTTGTGTCAGATTACGCAGCCCCAAACACTTGAGACATCTGTGGAAATGGGTTCCAGATGTGGGTAGTTTTACCCAGAGGATGTCAAGTGTTTGGGATAGCCAAGTTAGTCAGAACCACCGACTCGAAGCGTGAGGATGGGCGGTCATCCTCATATGAGACGCGACGTGCGCAAATTTACTTAGTGTTTTTATAATTAATGTAACTTAAGATTAAATCTGTTTTCACCATTTCATCATTTATAACGTTTTACCAATCGTATCAGCGTGTTACAATTCATTTTATTAACCCTTCCAATTAACTATGTGTTCATCAGTTCTCAAATAAGTGATTTGTGTGTTCTAACTGGCAACGGATTTGCCAGTCCATAGTTTTAGTTCACAACCAGAAAAGGAATTCACAGAACAAGTAAGTAACAATCACATCAATTTAATTATTATATCATATTTTAACTTATTCGCTCTGTACGCTCAACGAGCTCGTGTTACAAAGTGAAACAAGTGGCGAATGGAATACAGCTAATATACTCCTTATTTATGTAAATATCTAGGCAACGGACAAAATCAATCAGAAAAATCACTGTCAACAACTGAACTATTCTAACAAATTTTTCCATAATGGCAAATGTCAACTATTTTTATAAAGAAATGATATAAAGGAAAGCCGAAACAGAGAAAATAGTATACAAAATTTGTTACCGCAGAAAATTCTAGCACTCGTTTGTTCGTCCCCTCGCCGCTGAACGGCTAGTATTTAAATTTCGAACTCGTGGTAGAATAGATTGTTTTCTGCAACTTGTATTTTAATACACTAATCTAAACTAATATAGATGCAGAATTTAAGACACTACACATTCATCTATAATTTCTGAGGTTTTAGAAGTACTAGCAGTAGGTTGATTGTCATTGTCGAAAACAGATCCAACATAGGATGATCTGAGGCTTCAATTATCTTTGGAGGTGTATATGATAAAGAAGAATCACTGAGTGTAGTATTCCAGTCTAGACAATTTTGAAGAAATTATCTAGAAATTAGTGAAATTAAAAATAACGTAGAACAATGTGCAAGCAATCAACAAACAAACCATAGCAACGCCGTAAAACATCGTTCTGATGTAATATCATTAAAATTTTATATATTCTGATAATATTTCTGTGATTTTCTAAATTGCACAGTTGTAGGAAAATGTTGTTTATAACACGTGTCGAAAAAGATTACGTGCGCGTACAGATTCCGCACTTGCACGTAACAAGCCTTTTTCGGCACTTATTATAAAAATTACTATTTCTGTAAAGTTATCAACAAAGAAATTTTAATAAAAGACTGATTTCCCGTGTGCAAGTGAGACAAACTCATTCAACACGTTTATAACGGCTCGGCTCGGTTATAGCGGAAAATCAAGTATGGTGAAATAATATAGAAACATCTGTTTAATATACGATGTAAAGGCAAAGTACTCGTACCTACTGCATGAAATAAATTAAGAACTCCTCTTCTGTCTGCGGACAGTGTACCATACCATTACCGGCTGTTTAGTGGTTGAAGGAGGCGTGTTGTTAATTAAAAAATTCGTTAATGCACTCAAATAAATTTAATTAAAACAATGAAGATGCAGCGAGAAGTTCTTGGAACCGCGCTCAATCTGTTCTTGCTTCGGAGAGTACCTCATCATTATGTAATTAACAAATGAACCGACTAAATTTACCTTGTGCTGTAAGTATACGTCTCTTTTAACTTAATATTCGTAAAAGTATGTAATATGTACTTGTATCATCATAAACTATCTACTAAGAAGAATAATAAATGTTACAAAGAAATAATAAACAATATTAGATTTGTTTTAAATGTATTTTTGTATTTGCTTCATTCAAAATAACGTTTACATTACCCTGTAAACTGATGTAAAGTGTGATTTTGCGCACTGGTATTTCAAAGTAATTAAAAAAAATACCCAGTTTTATAGTTTTAAATTTTGTCTATTAAAACACTGAAATTATTTACCGCGGTATTTGCAACTTCCCATACTTCGGGTAGCGTATTTGAAAGTAAATATTCAGTAATAATATAACAAGAGAGTGAGAATAAATTGAAAATAAAACTTGTTGCTAGTCGCGAAAGCCCGTAGGGCTTGAGTGGCTATTGCCAAATAGCTACAAGTTTGAGAAATATACTGGAGAATTATTTTCTAATTTATCCAACTCTCGGGTTACATTTAATTAGATTATTTTTTGACTTACCTGTTGAGGTCCATTCATCCAAATTAAAAGGGTCCATATCGATTGATTACTTAATAATGTATTCTTGGAAGTTGTTTCCAAAATTTGTTGGTGTATTTCTGTATCTGAAATCGATTTTTTTCACACATTTTACTTGACGCGTTGACCGTTTTAATTATTTGACAACTACCTATCATTTGTCACAAACAAAAAAGCACCTACAGAGATTATTCCCGGGAATAATCACAAGAGTTTTATTTTCAGTATAATAATGACAGAATTGGTTAAAACGCAGACACGTCACATACAATGAAGCATTTCATTGGTTTTGAGAAACGTAAAAAAATAATCAACATAATATAAAGTAGACATCTGCCAAAAACAAAAAAAACAACTTCAATGCATTTGTTGTACATAAATTTATGTATTATTATTTATTTATAAATAATATAAATTATAATTAAGAGAGTAGATGTCTTAAATAGCTGTTGAGGTCGATTCATCCAACTTAAAAGATTTTGAACTGGGTCAATATCGATTCATTACTTATTAATGTATTCTTGGAAGTTATTTCCAAAATTTGTTGGTGTATTTCTGTATCTGAAATGGAACTAAATAGATTTTTTTAACAAATTTTACTTGACGCGTTGACAGTTTTAAATAATTATTTGACAACTACCTATCTTTTGTCACAAACAAAAAAGCATCTACAGAAATTATTCCCGAGAATAATCACAAGAGATTTATTCTCAGTATAATAATGACAGGATTGATTAAAACGCAGCCACGTGACATATAATGAAGCATATCATTGGTTTTGAGAAACGTCAAAAAATAATCCGATGAATCAGACATATTTTCACGGCAAA
Organism: Pterostichus madidus; assembly: GCA_911728475.2. Lineage (NCBI taxonomy): Eukaryota > Metazoa > Arthropoda > Insecta > Coleoptera > Carabidae > Pterostichus > Pterostichus madidus. The sequence goes on from OU452315.1 coordinate 13,959,805, forward strand.
AATAAACAATTTATTTTCATATAACAAATATCAATTCATGGCTTACTAAACTGTTATAATATATATTCACGTTTGAAATTTAATACATTTTCTTATTGTCGGTTATATAATTATTGCTCGTTACAAAAAGCATTGTACAATCCTCGTGCAAGTATACATCATTTGCACCATTTGCGGAAATTAAAGCATGAACGAAGCGAGTGCTTTAAAATTGCGCTCATATGAAAAGTATGTCTTGGCGCACTTTTTTTATAAATAACTATTGTTAGAAACGAATTTAATGAATTCAGTTTCTTAGGAATGAGTTTATTGAATTAAAGTTTTTGTAATGTTCTCATTCTCTGTCAATACTTCATTATTTTAAAGAATTCTTTAACTGGACATCTAATTTGCAAAAGATTTACAGTGACAAATTGTTAATAAATAAGAAAAATAGGGAAAAAATTCCAAAACTTGTCAAAGTTCCACAAAATAGTTATTTTTATAACAAGTGCCGAAAAAGGGTCGTTACGTGCAAGTGCAGAATTTAACGCACGAGGCTTGTCGAGTGCGGAAATCTGCACGAGCATGTAACCTTTTTCGGCACGTCTTATAAACAATATTTTTCCTACAACTGTGCGATTTAGTAAATCACTAAAATATTATTAAAATTTATAAAATTTATAAAATTTTAATGATATTACATGACAACGATGTTTGTTTGTTGATTGCTTGCACATTGTTCTACGTTATTTAAAAATATTTCACTAACGTCAAAATAATTTCTTCAAAATCATCTTGATTGGAATAGTACAGTGAGTGATTCTTCTTTATCATTAACACCTCCAAAGATAATTGAAGCTCCGGATCATACTATGTTGGATCTATTTTCGACAATGACAATCAACCTGCTGCTGGTACTTCTGAAGCTTCCGAAATTGTTACCAATAATATTACTGGTAATAATATGAACAGGTACGGAAGAAATCAATGTTTCTTTAGACACAAAAGTTTCCACTTGTGTCAATATAAGAACTGTAACAACTGTATTAATAATATACACAAACAATAAATATGAAGTATTTCACTTACTCTTTAAATAAAACCATTTATCGATATATTTTACTTTGTTCGGTTCTTTTTATTAATTGTCTACAGATTAGATATACTGCAAATTAAGGTTACGTTTAAAAACGTCAAAATATACTACTGCATATTTATTAGCGCTGGTTCACCGTATCTTCTTCTTCCATAAGCGTCTGTGGTCAAAATATGAATTCCGCGCTCGGCGCGAAATTTAAATCGCTGTCAAAACAATATTCTTTTGACAGTTACGTAATGAAGCACTTTCCGCACTAGTGTTTCTTTGCTTTCGGAAACGCACTTGGTCTGCATTCATCTACTTTCCATACGTAACCAAGGCAATTATAGTTACGTAATAACAAAGAAATCGCACAGTTGTAGGAAAAAAAATATAACACATTTGAATAAACTTATTAGGTCATCATCAAACGGCTGGTCAGTTCAGCTCTAACCATAGACGCGTTTCGCTCTGTGGGAGCTCATCAGTATGGTGCGATCAACTATCCAGCTAGATCTACTAGGGGCTAGTGAACTGTGATACTGTTTAGGCTGAACTGACGGATGTTACGAATATATAAACTGGTATCATGACATGAAAGCTACGGAACACCCAGTAGTGCCATCTATCGACAATTTTACATTATTTTTTCCTATTTTTCTTATTTATTAAGACTCAGTTCCACATCGCAATTGACATTAAATGTCATAATACATAGACAAAATTTTTGTATTCGTATTATAACAAATGGGCCTTTCAAGACTTTTTTGAATTTTTTATATATTAATCTACGTAATAAAATTATTATACACAAAATATTTTTTTTTTAAACTTGTATTAAGCATGATAAAAATATTTAAACTTTCGAAACAAACGAATGTGACGTAGTTACATCTTAGCTTAAAGAGAGAAAGATAAGACAGAGATAAATAACACGTAACTTCACGTAACGTGTGTCGTTGTCAGTAGAATCCGCAGACAAAACATAACTAGACGGATAACAACGGCGTTTGCATTGACTTGAATACGGCATAATTCGTCTAGTATTATACGTCATTGGTAGAATCGTGGAATGCTGAATGCTTATTTCTTCTTCGTATTCCTCTCAGTAAAATTGAGCACCGACAAACGTTTCAGACAAAGCTCTGTGATTGGCTTAATGCAACTACGTAATTGCAATGAGCGTTTTAAATTATTCAACTTTAACTTTCATATTTCAGCAATAAAGATATCATTTATGGTATGATTTTATATTGTATTAAATATGATGTACGGTCAAGAACTTATTTTAATAAATATATATTAAAAACCTCTACCACTTGCATCCCCCATTGTTAATTGATAATCTGTTTCAGCTAAAAATGCAGTAAATGGCACTGCGATCGAAATAATTTTTTATAATGGATAAATAAGTCATGAAACTGGAACAATCAGATATATAGGGCAGAATTCTTAGCTCTTGACTAAAGTGTAGACTAGCTAATTTAGACTAAGCTGTGTATTAATTTGTTGCATTATCTGTCAATTCAGGTAAATAATACCGTAATATTGGCTACGTATTGTAAAATTTCATGAATATTATAGGTCAAAAGATGTAAGTTTTATTGAATTATTGATGCCAACGGTTAATATTTTACTATATAGTTCGTAGGTTGATCAGACGTAATTGTTTCAGGTAGCTATATAATTTTAGAGTTTTTTTCGTTCACAGTTTGCAGAAAAGGTGGAAATTCTATATGGCATGATATTTTTAGAATAAATACAATTAGGAATTATGCTTGTGCTTGCATTCTTTCGTCATCATACGAGTGCAAATGAATTACTGGTTCAGTAGTAATTTAAAATTAAATTATATATCTCATTTTTTAAATTCTACATATTTTTGACAATGTAACAATTATTTTCTCAAAAATGTTACACAAAAGTAATTGCCTATTCTAAACATGTGTACCACATACGAGGGTAAGGTGAAATGTTCTCGACCTCACAGAAAGATGACGTTCCAGTCAACAAAAATTTGTGTTTCCTGCCTGGGGGCATGTATCATTAGTTCGTATGACAAGTTTCAACTTGTTCTCTCAAGTAGTTTGTGTATACGAATTTATAAAGTAAACGTCTTGGGTGTTTTTCGTTAAAATGGATAAACTTGAATATCGTGCGGTCATAAAATTCTTCGTTTTGGGTAGATTAACCCCTAAGGAAATCCATCCGAAGTTGACAAAAGTTTACAGGGACTCTGCTGCTTCCATGTCAACCGTCAAAAAGTGGGCAGAACGTCCCTCGAAGATGACCTACGTGAAGGACGGCCAAAAACCGCCACCACACCGGAAATCATCGAAAAAGTGCATGATATCATATTGGAGAATGAAGACGAGTGAGATAGCTGGGGCTAAGAATTAGAGATGCGAAAGCTCTGCGCAAGATAGATGCCGCATTTTCTGAATGCCCATCAAAAGCAAATGCGCAAACGATCTTCGCAGCAATGTTTAGACCAATTCAATAGGGATTCGACCAATTTTGTGCAGCGATTTGTCACCATGGATGAGACATGGCTCCACCACTACACACCAGAAACGAAACATCAGTCCAAGCAGTGGGTGGAAGCCGGTGGTTCAGTATCAAAGATAGCGAAGTCGATCGCATCTGCCGGAAAGGTCATGGTCAGCGTGTTTTGAGATGCGCGAGGGATCCTGTTAATTGATTACCTTGAAAAAGGCAGAAAAATTACTCCAACCATCTTGACCAGCTGGATGCCAACATTCGCGAGAAGAGGCCTGGCGTGCAAAAGAAACAAAATCATCTTTCACCAGGACAACGCATCTGCACACAAGGGTGCGTTGGCGTTTGGAAAACTGTGGGATTTGGGGTACGATTTGCTCGGCCATCCCCCATATTCTCCTGATTTGGCACCCTCAATCTTTTATCTGTTCCCAAACTAGAAGAAATATGTTTCTGAGAAGCGCTTCACGTCCAATGAAGAAGTTGAGAGGGCCTTAGATGAATATTTTCACAGCCTTCCAGACTCTCACTTCCGGGAAGGAATATTGATGTTAGAGAAACGCTGGACCAAGTGTGTTGAAGTCAAGGGAGACCATGTAGAAAAATAAAATTATTTTTAACTGCAAATCGCAGTCTTTCATTGTCAGGTCGAGAACTTTTCACCTTACTCTCGTAGTTTAAATATTTCGGCAAAAAAAAACGCGACCAACTAGCATACGTCATTTATTTATTTAGTCGGCTTTATGTCAAATGCTTTACATAAACCTTGACAGAAAACCTAATCACAGACCCAGGCATTGTATATTTATTATCATACGAACTATACAGTAGGTAAATTACTAATTGTTGCACCAATAGTTCACTAATATTTATTTCTTTTGAGGGGTTACACCATTGTAACAGTCGGATTTTTTTTTTTTTCTTTAAAAATATATCAAAATAGCGTCGTCGAAGCAATTCTCCCAAATCATGTTGAATTTGAGGCGCTCTACAGCACGCAACGTAGGTGGTACATAATATAATTTGGAACAAAATAAAAAATATCTTCTTAATCTACATGACTATAGCTAGTGAAATACGTAAGGGATTTAAAAAATATTGATTTTTGTGTGATTGGCGAGTACTTGAAGTTAGATCTCAATTTTCGACCAAAAAAAGGGTCAATAATTTGCTTATAAAAAATGTTATAATTAACATATCCCATACGTTTTTCACTTCATAATATTGTTTTAAAGATATGGTTAAAAAGTTTTGAAATAAATTATAGATATGAAAAATGGGAAATAATTACTGTTTAAATTTTTTTCCACTAATCTGCAATCTCAGGACCATAGCTGCCCTTCCAAGTTCAAATGTTCCTCCTCAATTTCTTTCTTCGACGATTTAATGCTAGAGCGCGCCTTTTTTACAGGTAAGACATTATGCTGTACCTTCCTAACAGGTATTTACTTAACGCATGTAGTCATATCAGAGACGTCCGACACGCTTGTGAAAGAGCGCTGAATGTCAAGAAGAAAAAAATTCACGTATTAAACTTTTTCCCCATATTCTAGAAGGTTCTAAGTATCTTTCAAGCAAAAAAAAATATTTTTTTTGAAAATTTACAGTAGTGTAACCTCTTAACTTATAAAGCACTATAGTTTTTTTAAATACATAGACAATATGGCGGCATTATTTACTTAAACTAACAAATAATGCTACGTTGCCAAATGAAATTTTCTTAGTCTAGACCACAAACTATTGAAGGACAGGCGAGTCTTGCGGGTAAAGCATCCATAGAAATGAAGCGGAAAGAGAGCGTCAAAAAAGTGAGTGCAACAGGAACAAGAGTCTGGCAAATGCATGGGTGCTTACGAGTCTATTCATGTTTTTTTTTACTTTATAGAACTAATTACTTAAAAAATGTTATTTGCAATTATATAAAATGAAAGACAAATTTTTCTATAATTATATCAGGTTGAGCTTGACAAATATAAATATGTCATACCATAGATAAACACATTTTTCTTGTACTACATTTTTGTTGTATATACACTTGAATATATTTGGATAATCTAAATATGTTTATAGCCTGTCGACTAAGTATGATTTGTCGTTAAAATAAAAAATATAGTTACTTCTATTAATCATACTCGGGCGCTATAAGCTAGTCACTTATACATATGCCTTAAAAGTAAGTAACATCGACTCAGAAAACCGGCAGTACGGCAGCGTAAAAACTGCGGCTCGGTGTGCCCGGTAGGCCCAGGCCCGATTTGGGCTGTAGTGCCATTAAAGAAGAAGAAGAAATATGTTTATATTTGGGTGGATTAAAAAACCACGACTTTTAATATTTGTTAATTCCGCTTCTTTTATGTGACGTACATTTTCTTTGTTTACAAGGAAAATATATATATATATATATATATATATATATATCTGCTCATATTACTACTTTTTTCCAAATTTACAACAACTGCTCTTTCGGAGCACGAAACAAAGATATTTTGTCATGATTTGAGTCGTACCCGCTGGTACAATTGGGCGCAAAACACTTACGACCCATTGCAAACTAATTGTTTATAACTATTTATCACCAAACAACACTAATGATTGAAAGAAGTAACCTGCGTTCATATGGCGTTGAGTAAATGCCAGCCTCTTTACGCTATCTCTCTCTTTCAAAGTCATGCGCGCGAATGACATAAAGTTGGACGTTTACTAACTGCGCTTATATACAAAGTTGCATAGGGCTGGTCTAGACTAATTAGTCAGGACTTTAGACGAGAGTTGAGAATTCCAGCCATAATGTTTATCTCTCACATACAAATATTAACCTTGATTTTAATTGTAACTAAATGAGTAAAATGTAATATCTAAATTTAGAAGAATATCTTTTCCGCAAATAATCAGAGAAGCAATGGTAACGCCACAGTTTTTGTGGAACTACTTATATAACTCTTGTAGTAAAGGTGAAGTAAAACAATCGAAGCGGACTCTCAGTCTATTAGTGTTAAGTTCCCGTTGTGCAGAGTAACAAATATTAAAATCAAAATTTACATTTATTCATTAGTGTTATAAACCATTTGATCACAATCAGAACAAACTCGATCAATGTTAGCGAAATACATGACATTCATTTGATTCAATCGCTAGTTGACCGCCTAGATTTGTAGGCGATAAACTTATTGAACAATCCCTGCAAAGTGTCAAAATGAATGAGTTGTTGTAGATCACCGGCTGCAGAAAACAACATGGTATTGTTCTTGTTGTAGTTATCAGTTTAAATCAATTTAAATGTGATGTGTACAACTGATAACAGATCAGCAGATTGCATCTAGTGCTGTAATGACCAAGGAATAACCTAGTTAATATTGTCTTGATCTGTGAGGTTTGCAATACAAAGGAATTGATTAATGTGTATTTTGCAAATTGCAGAAAGAAATACTATTTTTGTTATGAATACATTTTGTACATCTGACTGTATAGCCTCGGGAGAATAGCTATTTAGAACTAGTGCGCGAAGACCTACTTTGCACAAATAAATAAAATATAACAGGCAGATTCACAAAGCAGATTAGCGCAAACACCATTTTTTATTTCGTTTGTAACTCTCTTTCCAATGTGAGAAACAAGTTTATTTTAACTTGAGTTAAAAAGACTATTAATTAGCATCAAATTTAATAAAATTCTTGAATCTGTTTTAATTTGAAACATAGTTATAAATAATATTTAAAATGGTGTTAGCGTGAATTCGTTTTATGAATCTGCATGTACATTTTTTTGACAGTTAATCAATATGTTTTCTGTATTGTGAATGTATAATATATAGTTTTTGTCCCATTACCTGGAGAAAGGATAAAAGATTTACAATTAAAAGTAAAATTTCGACAACAATAATTTACAATCTGCCAGATTTAGTAATATTCATATCAATCCAAGAAAATGATAAACGCCAAAAACAGTGCGGTTATAGATCTCCTTAACGAGTTTTTTCAGTGCGTTTACAAAGCTATAAGAACACCGAAATAAAAATAGTATATTAAAGAACTAGTTTCATTAACGCACGAGTCCGAATTTGGAAAACGAGCCGCCCTACGGCGAGTTTCACAAAGGACGAGTGCGTTAACAGGCCTTATGAAACGTGTTCTTTATACTATTTTTTTCTATTGAGGTAATTTTATAATTTTGTTAGATTTTTAACACATTGACTGCCACGTCGACCATATATGGTCGACACCACTTTGATCACTGTGCGCTCCGTCACCCATATATGTGCGACACGTTGTATTTCAGTTGAAGCCATGTCGGACAAATATGGTGGACACTCTATGCTATTTTACTGTAGTGTTTTAAAGCGTGGCCTCTGGCGAAACTTTTGGTATATTGGTTTTGGCCCTGCTCAAATAATAAGAGAAATAAGAACAATTTAATTATTTCAGTAAGTTATTTTCTCAAACTATAATATAGTTATAAATATAACTTTTAAAACATAAAGTATACGTCAAAAATAAAGTTAGTTAGATCTGTGGTGGTTTCCAAAGCACTCTAAACACATAAAAGGGGCATGATTGTAATTCGGGCAATGTATACTTTTTTCCCTTTTTTTTAGCAGTAGTTCTTCCTTCAAGGTTTTTTATTCTTGCATAACACAAAGTCGCTCAAATATTTTCTTTTAGCCATTTTCTACTGCACTTTTCGCAAGACAACTTTACAAATAAAACTGTATCAACTGTCACAAATTTACAGCTAATAAAAGAGAAACATAACCTAACATATCGTCACACATATATGGCCGACATGGCTCTGCAAGAAACAATATAACACGGTAGGCCACGCCAACCACATATGAGTGACATACAAAAAAATTAATATCTACGTTTCTAAAAACACCAAAAATTACTTATGGGTATCTAACTACTTATTTTGAACTTATCAACAATTTTTCGAGAAAAAATGGCGGGGCCGCGGGGTAATTTTTTTCAAAAAGTATCGTGGCAGTCAATGTGTTAAAAACTATAAGTTGGTGTTTTTTATCATTCGTGTTGGTAGCATTTCTCATAACACAGACAATTGAAATATCATATTTTTTTGACAATTAATCCATATTTGTTTCTGTATTGTGAATGTTTTTAATTTTATCTGATTCTAGCATATTCTGTTAGTAATATTTCAACACCGACAATTTACAATTTTGAGGTTATGTCATTCATCTGTCAGATTTAAGAGCATTCATACCACTCCTACAAAATAAAAAGCGCCAAAAACAGTGCGCTTATAAATCTCCTTGGCAACGTGTTTACAGTGCGTTTATAGAGCTATAATAACACCGAAATAGAAATAAGAACTAGTTTCATAAGACAATCTGTTAACGCACGAGTCCAAGTTTGGAAAACGATGAGTGCAATAACGGTCCTTAAGAAACGTGTTCTTTATATTAATTTGTCTATTGAGGTAATTTTATAATTCTGCTAGACTTTAAAAACTGCAATTTGTCAAATATATAAGTTGGTGTTTTTCATCTGTTGTGTTGGTAACGCTTCTCATAACAAAAACAATCAAACAATTCCAATTTTTTGACAATTAATCAATGTTTTTTCTGTATTGTGAATGTTGTGAATTTTGTATGATTATAGCATATTCTATCAGTAATATAGATTAAAATATTCGACCTACGGCCTCGAATTTCAAACAACCGCTGCGTCAAGTACAAACACTTTCCTGACGTATTATGTATACTATTTTTTCTGAAACCGTTTAATTTAATCAATAATTAATCATAAATAACTCAAAATGATTAAATTTCTTGATATGAAATGTATTCACAGCAGACTATGTATTCAAGGGTACAACAATAAAAAAATCTGGTGTGGGCACCACACGACTTTCTTATACACAGCATATTTCATATTAAAAACGCTGAATTGAACACTTATGACTTGCTCCTTGCGTTTGACAATTATTATTTGACATATAAATGTTAAACATGTTTTTGTTTTTTGTTTCTATTGCTACTATGATTATTGAAATATATTATTAAATATATAAATTAGTTTTTCTCAAAATTAGACACATATACAGGAAAATTGCAAATATCATTTTATGTTCCAAATATTTTTGCTAACATCTTTTATTTGAAACTTTTTTTCGTAACTGATTCCATTTTGGAAATAAATGGAATTTATTGTTTTGTGTGTCCAGTAAACTTCCTCTTCCGGTTTTTCAATTTCATTCAAAATCAACTCAGCTCTTCGTATTTTCATGAAACTTATAATTACCAAGTTTCGTTAACAAATCTTATCTCGTTCATGAGATATTGCACGACCGGACACCCATCCATCCATCCATCCATCCATCCATCCACACACACAGACATCATTGAAAAAATGATCAAAACAGATTCAGTGGACCTCAAAACATGTATTACCGCGAAAATCTCGTCAACGATTTTTTTCACGATTCCAATACTTCCTTATACTACGTATAAGAAAGTAAAAACAGTCAGGTAAAATACAAAACAGGTAATAGTTATTTTTATAATAAGTGCCGAAAAAGGCTTGTTACGTGCAGAATTTAACGCACGAGACTTGCCAAGTGCGGAAATCTGCACGAGCACGTAACCTTTTTCGGCACGTGTTATAAACAACATTTTTCCTACAACTGTGCGATTTAGAAAATCACTAAAATATTGTAAAAAATTTATAAAATCTTAATGATATGAACGAAAACGATTTCAAGACAATTTCTTCAAAATCGTCTAGATTTGAATACTACAGTGAGTGATTCTTCTTTATTATAAACACCTCCAAAGACATTTGAATTCAATATAGTATATTGGATCTATTTTCGACAATGACAATCAATCTGCTGCTTTTACTTCGAAAGCCTCCGAAATTATCAATAATATTACTGTTAATAATATGAACAGGTGTAACAGACAGGATGTGTAAGAAATAATCGTTTGCAAAATTGTTGATTAGATTGCGTCTTTAAGACACATGTCATGTTATTCACCTTTTGGAACACGCGCGATCGTCTGAAGCATTTGTCACATTCAGCGAAATTATTGCGATCTAGCATTTATTTAGTATAAATGCCGTAGTTTAAGATAGTTAGTAGATGATAGTAGATGATAGTATACAATGTAGCAGACAGTTCGAAAGTAGTAGATGTTAGTACGTAGATAGTAGTTATGATTCGTGAGTAGAAGAATATTCGAGGGTGTCTATCCCGAGAATATGATGTTATTAATTTGTTATTTGTTGTTTAATTAATTCATTATCTTTATTTTATGTTGATTCTTATCATGTTGTTTTAATAAAATATTTACCACTCACACTTGCAGTGTTTCAATACTTATTATTCAACTTCAGCACGTCGACAATCAGTGGTCAAGATAAATTCTCATTTTTGACCACCATGATTTGTTACACAGGTATGGAAGAAATCAATGTTTCTTTAGACAGTACTAAAGTTTCCACTTCACATTATGTTAATATAAGCAACTGTAACAACTATGTTAATAATATACACAAACAATAAATATTTGTATTTCACTTACTCTTAAAATAAAACCATTTATCGATATATTTTACTTTGTTCGGTTCTTTTTATTAATTGTGTACAATTTAAAGTTATGTTTATAAACGTCAAAATATACTACTGCATATTTACTAGCGCTGGTTTAAACCGCACTCAATAAAACTTTTTTTTACAGTTGCGTAATGAATTACTTTCCGCACTAGTGTTTCTTTGCTTACAGAAACGCACTGCATTTGTCTACTTTCCATACGTAACCAAGGCAATAATAGTTACGTAATAACAAAGAAATCGCACAGTTGCAGCTAAAATCTTTACAAGACTGTTTTGTACTTTACCAGACTGTTATTTTTGTTGTACCCTTGGGTACGTATTTTATATGACTGTTTTTGTAAAAATCTATTTTCCATACTAAAAGTAGGAAAGTAAATAGTTTCTTGCCGGTTTAAGAAATAGTTATTTTTATAACAAGTGCCGAAAAAGGCTCGTTACATGCTCGTGCAGAATTTAAATCTGCACGAGCATGTAACCTTTTTCGGCACGTGTTATAAACAACATTTTTCCTACAACTGTGCGATTTAGTAAATCACTAAAATATTATTAAAATTTATAAAATTTATAAAATTTTAATCATATTACATGAGAACGATGTTTTACGGCGTTGCTATGGTTTGTTTGTTGATTGCTTGCACATTGTTCTACGTTATTTAAAAATATTTCACTAACGTCAAAATAATTTCTTCAAAATCATCTTGATTGGAATAGTACAGTGAGTGATTCTTCTTTATCATTAACACCTCCAAAGATAATTGAAGCTCCGGATCATACTATGTTGGATCTATTTTCGACAATGACAATCAACCTGCTGCTGGTACTTCTGAAGCTTCCGAAATTGTTACCAATAATATTACTGGTAATAATATGAACAGGTACGGAAGAAATCAATGTTTCTTTAGACACAAAAGTTTCCACTTTACATTATGTCAATATAAGCAACTGTAACAACTGTATTAATAATATACACAAACAATAAATATGCAGTATTTCACTTACTCTTTAAATAAAACCATTTATCGATATATTTTACTTTGTTCGGTTCTTTTTATTAATTGTCTACAGATTAGATATACTGCAAAATAAGGTTACGTCAAAATATACTACTGCATATTTACTAGCACTGGTTCACCGTATCTTCTTCTTCCATAAGCGTCTGTGGTCAAAATATGAATTCCGCGCTCGGCGTGAAATTTAAATCGCTGTCAAAACAATATTCTTTTGACAGTTACGTAATGAAGCACTTTCCGCACTAGTGTTTCTTTGCTTTCGGAAACGCACTTGGTCTGCATTCATCTACTTTCCATACGTTACCAAGGCAATTATAGTTACGTAATAACAAAGAAATCGCACAGTTGTAGGAAAATATACTTTTTTATTATTATTCTGTTATGGGATGGCTAGCACAGTGGTATGAAGTCCGCCTGTGGATCCTGAGGTCCCTGGTTCGATTCCCACAGGCGACAAATTTTCATAATTTGAAAAAAAGCTATCCCTGTGGCTCCTCCACCACTAACATGTTCGGGGGCCGTGATTTGACGACTGGTAACCGCACTTCACGTGCAAAAAATATATCACTTACCGAGATCTGCTGTAGCAGAGTGCCACACCCAGTAATGGGTAGAAGGCGTGATGATATATTTATTTTATTTTATTCTGTTGAGCTGTTTAGCTACCAGTTATCTTAATATTATTAATTATTATGATTATGTTAATAAGTCGCCGTTGTTAAGAACATAACTACAAAGCGACATCACTCTTAGCGCGTCTCATTTATCTGATCTCGATATGCAAATATCGACAATGTCCGGGGACTTAGCGAACCATACAATTAAGAAAATTCAGATGATTGGACGTGTAACGGTTACGAGCCGGCAACACAACACAGACGCCGCTGTGGGCTCCAAGGAACTAGTTTCTATATTTGGTGTCGATCAACGAAATAAATCGGTTCAGTGTCTTATCATATCTGTTCCTCTTGAGCGAAGACGAGATAAGAACGCAGGTAATTCTTGAGATTATTGAATGCTACTAACTACTGTTGAACTACCGCTCGACTAAGAGCTACTACTATAAAAAGTGTATTCTGGTTGATGGTGTTTAATGCTGAATATTTTAATTTGGACTGTAAGTATAAATAAAGGCTTTCTCATAAAAAATTGTGGTATAGACGATTAACATGGAAAGTCAGTTTTCCATTGCCTTTGCTTGCCTGAATATTCTACTAGAAAATGTTTCAATAAATAAAATAAAATAAATATACCATCACGTCTTTTACCCATTACTGGGTATGGCACTCTGCTGAAACAGATCTTGGTAAGTGATATATTTATGCGCATGAACTGCGGTCATTAGCCGTCAAATCACGGCCCTCAAAGATGTTAGTGGTAGGAAAGCCACAGGGGTAATTTTAATGCAGTGAAAATGTTTGTCGGCTGTGGGAATCGAACCAGGGTTGTTAGAATCAACGGGCCGTTTTGATACCACTGAGCCACCTACCTCATAAATATTTGAAATAAAATAAAAATAATATATATATATATATATATATATATATATATATATATATATATGGGATGGCTAGCACAGTGGTATGAAGTCGGCCTGTGAATCCTGAGGTCCCTGGTTCGATTCCCACAAGCGACAAATTTTCATAATTAAAAAAAGCTATCCCTGTGGCTCCTCCACCACTAACATGTTTGGGGGCCGTGATTTGACGACAGGTAACCGCACTTCACGCGCAAAATATATCACTTACCGAGATTGCCACACCCAGCAATGGGTAGAAGGCGTGATGATATATTTATATATATATAACATCACGTCTTTTACCCATTACTGGATGTGACACTCTGCCGAAGCAGATCTCGGTAAGTGATATATTTATGCGCGTGAAGTGCGGTTACCAACCGTCAAATCACGGCCCCCAAACATGTTAGTGGTGGAGGAGCCACAGGTGTAATTTTAAATTGGTTAAAATGTTTGTCGGCTGTGGGAATCGAACCAGGGTTCTCAGGATCCACAAGCCGACTTCATACCACTGAGCCCCAAAGCTGTTTCAAATAATAGTATATTATACAACGACGCTATAATGCATGCTATTATTCTTAACGATGAAATTTACAAGACGAGCGAGTAAAGCGAGCGAAGATTGTAATCATGGGAGAGTATAATTAATCATTATAGTGAGTTGTATATATATATAGTGGCTTAACACTCCTTAAGTAGTTGCGCCGCTTCTACCGAAGCTTTCTAGATCCTATTTTTGGAGTGGATCGATCTCCATTTATATTTTTAAATATTCTTGGCTATGTTTCTCCATTGTTCTCTGTCTCCTGTTTTATTTTTCCATTTTCTAATTCCCGCTGATTTTAAATCTTCTTCTACTTCTCTTATCCACGTTCCCCTTCTTCGTTTGCTACTAGGGCTCCATTGTAGTACTGACTTAATTGGTTCTTGTTCATTCGTTCTCCATACGTGTCCGAGCCATTTTATTCTTTGTTGCTTAATTTTCTTTACTATGTCCTCTCCGTTTAGTTCCTGCTCAATCTCGTGATTCATCCATATTCTATATTCTGTATCAGATAGTTTCTTAGGTCGTAGTATTTTTCTTATTATTTTCCTTTCGGTTATTCTCAGTTGCTCTTCATCTTTCTTGGTCATTGTCATTGTTTCCACTGCATATAATGTTACTGGTCTTATTATGGTTCTATATATTCTCATTTTTGTTGCTTTGGATAAATTTAGCTTTCTAGTAATTTTCTGTTAGCGTAGAAGACTCTATTTGTTGCAGTTATTTTGTTTTTTATTTCTATTTCTCTCTCTCCTTTGTTTGTTAACATTACACCTAGATATATTGAGTTGTATACTATACTTTATCTGTGATTAGTGTATTCATACAAGTTTGTTTTTAAATTTATTTAATTTTATAATAATCCTAAACTAACTAAAATTACGTTAACATTAGTTGTATTCCATTTGCCATATGGTTCACTTAAATCAGTTCAGATAAATTAGACAACATGACTAAATGAACTGAACAAAGCAAACTGATACACTTATTGGAGTGTATTATTTTAAACTAAATCCAAATCAGTAAATGGGAATATAATGAGCGACGTAATATAGCGAAATAAATAAGTGATCTGTTTCAGTAAGTGTAACTTAAGTCTAATTCAAATGGCTAATGGAACACGCCTATTGCAATATTTTGTGATGTGATGCAGGGATTCCATTTTGAAATGTCAAAATTTTTACATATTTATTTTTGTTTATTTAGTTTTTCATAATTATCTATCAGCCCTTACGATTCATGCGTAATAATTTTTGTGCAGAGGAAGAAATAATGACTATTGTTCACTGCGGACTTGTTACATGGCATTATGTATGTATGTAAAAAAGTTGATTAAGCCGTGTAATTTTATTGGAAATAGAAAAAGAAATTTATTGTGTAAACAAAACAAAACCTTCCATGTTGCTTGGATGACAGGCTTTAATTTATTAATTCAATCCAAGGACAATGGGATATCTACTTTCACCAACATGTTGTTCTACAATTTCATATCAACAAACTACCACTACAAGACATCGGAGAATTTAATGAAGATTGCGAATATTAACTTCAAATTGGCTAAACTTAGAAACAGGAGAATTTTTCTCCTTAAATGCAAAGAATACAACATTATCCCTAATTGCTGCAATTTTAAGACTTGATAATGGTCCCAATCTTGGACCGAAACGTCGTCGTTTCTAATGAATAAATTAAAGCCTGTCATCCAAGCAACATGGAAGGTTTTGTTTTGTTTACAAAATAAATTTCTTTTCCTATTTCCATTATGTATGTATGTATGTATTTTGTAGCAATTGCAAATTCAATATACATATAATACATATTTTGTCTGTAATACTAATTTCAAAAAAAGCACCAGACGTCAGTGTAATCCAGAGAAATAGAGTAGTGGGAAAAGACTCTTGGACGACTGCGCATAAAATTTTCAAGGAACGCTATGGGTTCGGCCATTTTTAAGGTTGTCATGCCAAAAGTGAACATATCGAGAAACATTAGGTACTGTAAACTTTATTCTGTTCGTTGCAAAAGTCGTGTTCAGTGACAGGGTGTTTTAATAGTAGTAGGTTTAAACCGAAAGATATTCCTTTTTATACGTGTCTTATTCCATAATAAAATATATCTATAATATTAAGGTTATTAATTAAAATCATTTCTAATTTTAGGTTTTTTATTTTATAAAATATATTAAAATATGCTGTTTTTGTTTGACACATTTATTTCATAATAACATTACTTTTCAAACTAGTGGAACCGAGTAATTTCAAACTGCCAACCAGTGCTTTAAGCGCTATTTAAAATTGATAAAATAAATGTACAGCAAGTATAATTATTTTTGAAAATAATAGTTTTTATAAATAAAATAATGTTAATATTTTGTTGCATAAAAGTTATTTATTATTTCATTATCTATAGCTTTTTTTTCTACAACCTCTAATTTCAGAGATACGAACAACCACCTTTAAAGTGACATATTTTCCAACATTGGCATAGTTATATTAAGTAAAATTTGCCATTTTATGTATTTATTAATAATATATTACGCAATAACTTTAGAAAATTTATTTGTTATTTAGTTAGAATATTTTTCGCGGTACATGATCGTTGCCATGTTGAAGTTTTAAATTTCCCGCATCAACCAACCTTAAAAATGGCGGTCTTTAATTTCATAAGGTTCGCGCAGCTTCAAGCGTCGTCTCCCACTCATGAGCGTCTGCAGGGGGGGCAATGAGGGGCGCACGCCCCCTCTGGATATTAACGAACATAAACTTTAACATGCAAAATTATAATTTTGTAATATCATGCTTCCCCAAATATTTTAAGCAAAAAAGCTTGAAAAAGAAACTTTTATTTGAAGTTTTCTTGTTTTAAATAATTAGGAAGCAGTAATTAAAACAATATGATTTTATATATTAAAGTCCCATGTTCGAGAGTCGCGGTGACCACCTTGTCTATTAGGGTGTCCGTTATTTTCGCAAAATCGAAAATTTCTTGCTCGCACGCACTAAAACTACTAATAATAAATTTTTAAAAATTGAGCCTAAATCCAAGGTCCGTCAAATGACATTAAAACGTGTCACAAGAGAGCTCAATATTTGTACGTAGTTTAAATGGAGAAATTGCTTTTCCCAATACTTTTATGCATAATTTTTTATTATTTAGACCTAAAAGTATTTCAAGATAACTACCAGAAAGCTTACGAAATAAGCTTTCAGGCACATTAAAATTCAAGTCATTTGGATAAAAATCTACGGCGTAGCGTCAATTTGAGTAATAAAAAGTTGGACGTTCTCAAACTTGGTAGTCATGATTTTGATATCGCTCGAGCCGAATTTGATGTCAGAATTGACATTTTTATTATTAAAAATTGTCATTAAACCTGTCAACAAATTAGTCTAAATGGGTTTCCTTCATTTTACCTGTTTTTCGAGATTTTAGTTCGATTTTCAAGGCTAAATTAGTATTTTTTGCTAAAAAGAATATATTTTGATTTTTTGACAACAGTCAATTAGCTGTCAAAATTATTGGATAGCCAGAAATTTTTATACACATTTGAAAATCTAATAATGCTTTTAATCAATTCAGACATGGGAAGGTAGAAACTGTTATAGAGTAACTACAATTTCACTTAATGATAAGAAATTTAATAAATCAGGTTATTTGTTTACTTTGTACTTTGCGGTTACAAGTCTTGAAGGTCATTTTCATCAAAGTTACATTTTTCCAACCAATGTTGATTTACAAGTACCTATCAGCAAAATTTTTTCGATAATCTTCAACAATTTGAACGACGTACAACTTTAGCCTTGAAAAACTAACTAAAGTCTTGAAAAACAGGTTAAATAAAGGAAAACCCGTTAGACTCATTTGATGAAAGCTTTATTGACAGTTGTCAATAATGTAAAACTATTGAATCGCGATCGCGCACTTCTTTAACAGCAGGTAAATTTACGTACAGCTAAAACCGAACTGTTTTTTGTCAAAATATAAATAAAGAATAAAATTTACAAATTTCAAAGATAAGTATTGCAAATTAGCCAAATTAATTGACAACGGCAAACCACAACGTATGATTAAAACTAATTTTGTACTAAATACTAAAATACATGGCAAGATCTACATCTTGCACCGACGAGACAACTCGTCTCGTTAGAAGCCAAACTACCACTAACTAATCCGTTGTTGTTTCCATGGGATGTTCTGACAAAGGGTAAGGAGGTGGTATCGTCGCGATGGTCGTACATATGCGTTTACATAAAAAACCCAGACGAGGTTAAATCATTCCGACCCCTCGCTTAGCTATAATTTACCCAGATATGTCATCACATCCCGTGTAACCAGACGCGACAATTCAGAAAAGCTATAAACTTGATAAATAATGATCTACGGAATACTGAAGTTATAACATATGCTCTAATAAATTTGATAAACAAAATAAACTCTGTCAAGTCAACTTTAGAAAGATACTTAAGATAACGCTTAATTAGTCTGTATCTTTCGAAGCTGAGTTGATAGTGAAATATCATAATTTATAAACAAAACCAAATTCTGAATTACTCGTTTTGTTACAATAATAAAAATCTCAATTCTGACATCAGATTCGGATTGAGCGATGCCAAAATCATAAGACTACCAAGTTTGATAATGTCATACATATATTGTCTTTATCGTTTTTGTGCTTCAAATTTCTTATTACTCAAATTGACGCTACGTTGATTTTTATCCAAAAGACTTGAATTTTAATCTGCCTGAAATATTTTTAGGTCTAAATAATTAAAAGTTATGCATAAAAGTATCGGGAAAAGCAATTTCCTCATTTAATAAACTACGTGAAATATTGAGCTCATTTGTGGCACGTTTTAACGTCATTTGACGGACATAGGATTTAGGCTCAACTTTTTAAAAATTTATTATTAGTAGTTTTAGAGGGTGCGAGCATCAAATTTCCGACTTCGCGAAGATAACGGACATCCTACTGTATATGTATAAATAAATAAAATAAAAATTAAATTATAAGTTTAAAGATAATCAATTTAAGCTGAAACTAAATTTTCAGCAGTATTCTTATGGCCAGCTAGCGACATGTTTCCTATCGTAACTTTAAACGTGTTTTAAACATTTCGTATGCATAGTTAATTTCATTGCCACTTGGTTTACTTAAATCAGTTCAAATAAATTAAACAACATGATTAAATGAATTGAATTAAGCAAACTGATGCACTTATTGGGTTGAATTACTTCAAAGTAAATTAAAATTAGTAATTCTATTATTGGAAATAAAACCAGCGAAGTAATCCAGCGAAATAAATAAGTGATCTGATTCAGTATATGTAATTCAGATCTGATAGTGTGTTTTAATAAGCCAAGGTAATGTAGGATTGAAATTAAAGGACTTAGGCTTAAGTTGTAGTCAATTTTATTGAAGTATAGTTGACAACGTTTCGGTTACGGACCTGAAGATGGTTACATCCGTAACCGAAACGTTGTCAACTATACTTCAATAAAATTGACTACAACTTAAGCCTAAGTCCTTTAATTTCAATCCCGTAATTCAGATCTGATCGAAATGGCAAATGGAGCTATTTGAACTACGTATAAATGTATACTTTTGGTCCTTAAACTTCTAACTGAAAAAATACGATCGTGTTTAAGTAAATTCGACTAAAAGCTACTTTAATTGGGATTAAGTTCCTGTTGTGCAGAGTAACGAATAAATAAATAAAGAAATTAGTGACAGCACGTTGACAGTTCACTAGAGTGAGTGTGTTTCGACGAGCCCATTTATGCTTAGTGCGTACGTTCGACACTCTGAGCGCGCATGAGATCGACAAGTGATAAAGTTTAATTGAAGTCTGTTAATGATTTAGAAATCATCTGACTTGCTTAAAATAACTACAGTTTCATACGGAGATGGACGGCTTCGCATACTCTACTTTTTTTTCTTTAATTAATCATATTAAAAAGTAGTTTGATTATAGATTACTGAGTGAAATTTGTAAGTAATTAATGCTGAGAGTTTAATTATTTTTACACTCACATACATGCACACATCACATACAAGTTTCACATTAAATCGATTACAGATGTATCTAACTATTCGACGATGTACATATATAAGTGTGTCCATCCAAAACCAGAACATAGGCTTATAACATGTGATATCAGTTTTTTGCTACGCTTTGATTCCCATTTAATTTTACAGCAAAATACTTCAAATAAAAGTTGTAGAGAATAAAATTTTAAATTTTTTGATATAAAAAATATTTCATTTGTGTATTTCATCACAACGCAAAAATGAATAAAACATTTGTGTTATTCTTATATCTTTAACAGCTGACAAAATAAAAAAGTAATTTTGTTATAGAGAGAAAAATTTATACAACGCTAGGATTTGAACTTAGGTTTTTTAAATATCGGTCTAATGCTTTTACAAACAGAGCTACGGTCGCCAAGTTCATATATAGGGTGTTTACGGTCTTTTTAGTGGATGATATTACAGGTTAAAAGAAGACGAAAACCGTAAATACACCTTAGTAAAAAATTTATAATAAAAGAGATATGATTTTTTATAGTTTTTATGAGGGCAATAAATTAATATTTGAAAAAGTTGTAGAAGCCTGTGAACTAACAAATTTAATTTGTTTCCTTTTGTTTTTCATTTATTCTCTATCAATTGTAGTTTGTTACCAGTTTGATAAACTTCCCTGTAAATAAGCATCATATCAACTAATTCTGTATTAAATTCAAATTTTTGTCAATTGAATGACTTTGACGTACAGTGACAATGATAAATTTAAAGTAAATTATTAAGACAGAAAAATTCGGGAGACGCCCGGACTCGAACCGCCTCGTGCTAATAATCATGTTTAGGGTCAGAAACGCTAATTTAACCCATGGTACATACAATATTTTATGCACAACAAAAGATCATTTAATTTTAAATATAAGTTATTAAAACTTGTACATATATATGCCAAAGTGACATTTTGCAAAATCAAGTATTCACAATAAACAAAAATTGTCATTTTGTTTATGTATCCATAGGAAATTATTTTATTTTGGCCCTAGAGCCAAAAAGAACTTTTCAACCCCGCTTTTTAGGGCTAAAACACTTGAATTTCAGACCGGTTATGCATAACAAATAATAAGAAAGTAAAGAGTAGGTCTTAGGATCAAAAATTGCCACGAAATCAATCTAGCCAATAAATTTATTTGGACGTTTCATCCAGCGTACTAGACATCATCAGCTGAAAGTATACAAACACATAAATATAATCATGTTGAACCATATAAAGTAAATTAACCTTACCAAATAACAAATAATAACATAACAAAACAGTTATACAATAATTGTAAACACCTTTTACAAAAGTGATAACAATAAAAAGAGTCACAAAAAATAAGTCACAAAACTATGTACTTTAGCATGTCAAAGACAATAGTCAAATATGGCACCTACTGAAAATTCAACAAGCAACAGCGACAAAACAGGAAACGAAGGTAGGTGTCAGCACACTGTGTCAAGTATTGGATGCGCGAAACGCAAAGCATCATTAAAATCCGTGAGATTGTTTAATGTGTTTTGTGTTTTTTTTTATTAATATGTAATGTTTCTAATATTAATCGTTTATATTTGTGTGGTTCCTCGTCCAATATTTTCACAGTTTCGTAATTGATCTTGTGTCCCGTCTATTGCACGTGTTTAGTTAGACCACTGTGTCATGGATTCAACAGCTTGGCATGGTAAGAATGTTGATAAATACGCTTTTTTAATGGTTGACACGTCTCACCAATGTACACCTTATTGCATGTGTCACAATCAATTTGGTATATCACGTTTCTTTTATCAACAACAGCAGTGATATCTTTTAATTTGGTAAATAAGTTTTGTAAGGTATGCTGGTTGGAATTCGTGATGATAATATTGGTGTCTTTTAAAATGTTCTTTATACCAGAGTTCGTCATTACATGGTACGGGATCTTGGTGTAAACCCGACTCTGGAGCGGTCCGAAGAAAACCTCTTATTCCACCGATCTCGACTTGATCGCATGATGACGCCCGGCAATCGTTTTGTCTAAGAAGTCAGAAGGGTATGAATTCTTCAATAACACGTTCTTGATGAATAATAAATTATCCTTATGGAAGGAGCGGTCAGAAAGCACGATCAATAAGGCTGTGGATGACACTCTTTTTGTATTCATTGTTGGTGAACGAATTATAGTGCAGATATCTTCCTGAAAAAGTCGGCTTCCTCCACCAATTCGTTATAACCTTGTTACCACGTTTCATGATAGACATAACAAGGAATTTCAACCAATCATCTTCTTCATATTCGATTGTGAAACGTAATAGTGGATGGAAAGAATTAAAGGAATCCAAAATTTGGGTGACAGAGGAAACAGGAGCTATAACAAATACATCATCAACGTATCTACCGTAATAAAGTAGGTGCCATATTTGACTATTGTCTTTGACATGCTAAAGTACATATTTTTGTGACTATATTTTCTGTGACTCTTTTTATTGTTATGACGTTTGTAAAAGTTGTTTACAATTATTGTATAACTGTTTTGTTATATTATTATTTGTTATTTGGTAAGGTTAATTTACTTTATATGGTTCAACATGATTATATTTATGTGTTTGTACACTTTCAGCTGATGATGTCCAGTACGCTGGATGAAACGTCCAAATAAATTTATAGGCTAGATTGATTTCGTGGCAATTTTTGATCCTAAGACCTACTCTTTACTTTCTTAATATATCGATAGGATCTACATTATCTAAATCATAACAAATAATATCTCTTTTATTACAAAACTTTTACTAAGGTGTTTTTATGTTTTTCACCTTCTTTTGACCTGTAGTATCATCCATAAAAAAATCTGGTGTGGGCACCACACGACTTTCTTATGCACAGCATATTTAATATTTTTTCTTTTTAATTTTCATTATAGATAATTAACTTCCTAACAAAATTTTATATATATATATATATATATATATATATATATATATATATATATATAAATTAACTTTCAATTAACAACAAGTAACTTTTTAAAAAGTTTATTTATTACTACAAACAATTATTTATGTCATTACAATATGAGTTCTGAATCTAGACTAACTTTATCTTAACAATTCTATCTAAGGAAAACTAAACTACGTGACATTTAATAGTCAGCAAATAGTGTGAGAATATAATATGATAGTGTTTATGTCATCATAATGTGGCACTATAACTTATATAAACTTATATTAATAGAAATAGAAATTACTTACTATTTGATCAATGAAATTGATATAGCATCAAAAACGCTGGATTATTATTTGACATATAAATGTTCAACATGTTTATGTTTTTAGTTTCTATTGCTACTATTGTGGCAATATTTATAATTTAGTCTGTTATTGTTAAATTATGTGTTTAGTTTTACTTGTTTTAGTTAATTTATGGTTATTGGTTTTAGAAAATATTAAGCATCGTGAGAATGGAACGCTTGGGGTTGTGTTTATGTTTTGCAAACCAATAAATTATGGTCAAGTGTATCTGGGTCTGTTTGAGTGATGCCAGATGTGAGAGCATGTTAGAATAGGTGAGGGATGAAGAGACGTGTGTGAATGGTTAAGGGTGCATGAGACTTTGTAGATAGTTTTTAAGATAGTGTGTATCCGGCGATAGACGAGATAGGTTGAAAGTAATTATTATTGTAAATGTTTATTAAATAAAACTGATGTTCATATTCACTGTACTTCGTCTATGATTTTATCCTGACAAATACATGAATAGAGAAGTGCAGAAGGAGCAGTATCAATCCAGAAAAAGTTACATCGTATTTAGGCGACAATTATCAGAAGTGGATAGATTGTTAAATTATTTTATATTCGAGATTGCGACACTATGATTATTGGAATATATTATTATTAAATATATAAATTAGTTTTTCACATACACACACCCCGACATTATTGAGAAAATGATCAAAACGGATTCAGTGGACCTCAAAATACGTATTTCCGCGAAAATCTCGTCAACGATTTTTTTCAAGATTTCAATACTTCCTTATACTGTATATAAGAAAGTAAAAATGAGAAGACAATAAATATCCTGTATATTGTAAGTAGGTTTAGATTTTTATTTAAATGACATAAAAGAACGGTTGTAAAACGTCACATGTATACCTCTGGAGTAAACTATCATTTCCTTCCACGTTATACAAATAGCTATTCGATGAAACCAATATTCTATAATGAAAACAGTAACACTTTGTTCACAGTAACTTACACACATAGTTAGTAACGGAATGAACAAAGGCATTAAGTAAACGTAGCTATCAAAACACAGTCATTACTTACACACGAACAGAACTATTGCCTTTTACAGCGTTACAAATCACATTTCATAAAATATTTTAATTTAGTATGAAGTACTGCGACCTGCTAGTCGCTAGCTACACACTACACTAGCACCGCACTAAATAACTTCACACTTGACGGTTATTGATATTATATTAAAGCAGTAGGCGGCCCGCACATGAACATGACAATCACAATACTTATGGTATTGTTAATGGATCTAAGTGAAGCATATTTTAATGTATAGAAGTACAATAGTCCTATTAAAGATAAGAGGATGCTATTGTTATGTTATGAGGTGTTAAATTAAGTTTGTATTTTAAAGAAAAAAAATAAATATATATATATATATATAACGTCAGAAAAATTTGAAATTTCAGAACTGCATAGAACAGTTAAATTTGACTTTTCTGACAATAATATATTGTGTAACTAACAGAAGTGATATATTCCCGGACGTTGGTGGTGAATTGTGGGACGAGTCCAGCAACCACCAGAAGTTCAGGAAGACACTTTTCCTACGTGTTACACATACTACTGTTTTTTTTTGCTCGATTTATACTCAATAATTTGTTATTTTATATTTCATTTATAAACGTCAGATACCCAACAAGATATAAAATTGGTAAATTTAAAGTTTATGACAGAAAAATTCGGAAGACGCCCGGACTCGAATCGGGATACTTCAGCTTCCTGGGCTTCAGCTTGCTTTCATCATTAGGCCCCGGATCCTCTGTACGAGATAGGCGTCAATCGAATTTCTCTGTCATCGTGTGTAACACAGCATCGATCCCAAGACTCCTATGTGTCATAGGTATTGACAACGGGTTTCGTCTGTAACGACACAGTCTAATTTTGAAGGAAATCATACCACGAAGTAAATTTCAAATATTCTAATTTACCCTGAAGTAATTCACCCCAAACAGTGCATCAGTTTGCTTAATTCAGTTCATTTAGAGATAATAGCTATATTCCATTTATCACTTGGTTCACTTAAATCAGTTACGTTAAATTAGATAACATGACAAAATGAACTGAATTAAGCTAACTGATGCACTTATTGGGGTGAATTACTTTAAAGTAAATTAGAATCAGTAAATCTAGTACTGAAAATAAAGTCAGCAAAGTAATTTAACGAAATAAATAAGTGATCTGGTTCAGAAAATATAAGTTAGATCTGATCCAAATGGCAAATGGAATGCTCCTGTTGTCTAATTTATCTGATTTTAGTCACCCAAAATCTTTCAAGAATGAAGCTCATTCGAGTATCAATATGCGTGCGAGAATAATGTTCTAATGCCGAAACAGAGAAAAAATATTCCTGGATTGTTTTTTTTCCGCAGCCTAGCAAAGACACTGTAAAATCGAAAAAATGCACTTTGTAGACACAAAACACATCGGACAGGGA
This sequence comes from Pterostichus madidus, assembly GCA_911728475.2. Classification (NCBI taxonomy): domain Eukaryota; kingdom Metazoa; phylum Arthropoda; class Insecta; order Coleoptera; family Carabidae; genus Pterostichus; species Pterostichus madidus. Next base: position 13,985,771 of record OU452315.1, read on the forward strand.
GTCAGATTTCGACCGATTGGAAAAAATACCTTTTCTAACGCTTGTTAAAATCAAGAGGTTTAATTGGTTCACCAGCAGCAAAAAAAAATGACATACAAATGTTTAATTGGATAAATATTACAGTGTTTGAATAAAAAATAGCACATTTTGTTTTGCGAAAGTGATCTTTTGTGCATACTCTCTAGTTATCGGCCTCGCTTCAATCCCTACAGAATCACTAAAAAAAAAGTATCACTTTAGTGTAACATTTTTTTGTCTTGATCGAAAGAAGAAAATGATACTTTTCTTCGCTAGGGAATAAAATAAATCCATATACAATGGCAACTGGAAAACAACGGTATGATTTGACATTAGTGACATGAAAGTGACATCTGTCAAGAGAATAATATAAATTTCTAATTTATTTTCAATAAGAATGCATTCATAGCAGCAACAATTGGAACTACAACAAAGGTACAGTTTGCTACTAAACTAATAATTAAGTAATTAAAAAATAAATAAAAATAAATGATAAGAGAACTTATATTTACAATAATGAAGATAATAAAATTATAATTAACTAATACTATTATTATTATTATTATTGCCTTTATTGATAACCCCTAAGGATACATAAAAAGAGAAAAAAGAAATACAAAAAACTATTGAAAAAAAATAAAAATACAGTGAAAGTATATATAAAGTGTGTATGTGTAGCTTAGATATATGTATATTGAATTAAAAAATTTGTATAAATTGGGTTATTGCGTCCAATTTTGGACAAAGGCCTCCTCCTTGGTTTTCCATTCATTTCTGTCCCTTGCATCTCTCCACCATGTGATTCCGGCTGTATTTATACACCGTTTTCGGCATTTGTATGACATAAGGTTGAGCTTGTGTCTGTTTGAAGTATTGTTTCGTTTTTTCTTCTTGTTTCTGACAATCCTACAATGTCATAGTTGATTTTTTGTAAAGCATATTCTAATTCGGTGAGCCTTCCATCTGACAGTAGTGTTCTTACATTTAGTGTGCATATTTTTAATAGCGTGAATTGTTGTTTGTTAGATTGTTTGACTAGTTTGACTAATTTATTTGGGAGGGAGTGGTCACTACTTTCCACGGCGACCACCCGGGTTGGAAAGTTTGAAGGTTTGTTAATGTTTGAGTTCGATTTCTTAATGCAGCGGTTTTTATTTTCAGTTAAATATTTTGAATCGTATTCCTTTGAGTATTGGTGAATTAGATTATATTTGTTTGTGGAGGCCTTTGTTCGTATGTGTCATTTCTGCAGATTTGCCGTTTCTGAGATGTCATTCACGTTTTTTGGCGTTGTGCTATCGTCTGATTGGGTATAAGTGTTCTTTTCTACCTTCATCTTTCTACTGAGGCTGTTGGATCTGGAGCCTGATCCTGCGTCTTTCTTAGAATAGCTTCGGAGCTTTTTCTGGCCAGATGTGTAGTCTCTCGATGATATTGTGGCGCTTGGAATTTCCATATTTTTTCCTGTGTTGTGTGGCTCTTCCACTAATACTATACTAAAAAAAAAATAATTTCTACTTAGAAAAACATACGCTATTAAAAGAAATTATAAACTATAGACTTAAATTTGTACTTAAAAGTTAAACAATAAATGAAACTAATACTAAAACTACAACTAACGACAGCACAATACTATATTCTATACAATTTAATAATAAAAAAAAACACTATTAGTAAACATAAGATAAAAGAAAACGCAAAGAAATCCAAGTGACATAATGCAGCAGCTTATGAAGTCCAACTGAAAGTGTACCTTTGTCTCAAGATTGACATATCGAGATCAACGCCATCTCTTAGTAATACATTACGTTGAGCTTCCTTCTATGTTATAATTTTATGATGACATCATTATCCTTATCAGTGGTATGAAATCGGCCTGTGGATCCTGAGTACCCTGGTTCGATTCCCACAGGACAAACAATTTTCATAATTTCAAAAACTACCCCTGTGGCTCCACCACTAACATCTTTGGGGGCCGTGATTTGACGACTGGTAACCGCACTTCACGCGCAAAATATATTACTTACCGAGATCTGCTTCGGCAGAGTGCCACACCCAGTAATAGATAGAAGGCGTGATGATATATTTATTTATTTATTTTATTTATCATTATCCTTCGGTTTATTATAAAAATATTATAATTTTATGGATGTGACCCACGACGAATTAGAAATTATTATCTCTTTTTATAGAGTACAATGATTGTAATTATTATTTATTTATGTATTTGCTGTCAGGAGAGAAAAAAGGCCCGAAATGAAACAAAGGAATATTCTTTGGAATATCTTTAATATGACATGAAAAACTAAAATAATGAAGTATATTGCAAAAATTGATAAATTACTCAAAAAAATTAATTGAGTTAACGCCTCAATGAACACAGTTTTTTAGTTAACTTATACACTATAGCAGTACCTACAGTTTGTCCGCGCTGTGGTGACAGACACCTCATCAAACATATTCGTCTGAGTTAAATTTTACAAAATGGGAGAAATTTTGTGACGTTATAGACGTTCTCAAACAGTCATGATGAACAAGAACTATAAGTTAATATTAGTTTCAAATTAAAAGTAATGTTATACGCACACGCAGACGCACACGCACACGCACACGCACTCGTACACGCACACGCACTCGCACACGCACATGCACACGCACACGCACACGAACTCGCATACACACACAAAGTAATTATAATTCAATTTGCAGCTGCTTTGTACAATAAATAAAAATATGTATACAGATAATTGAACTATCTTTAATAAATAATATTTATAGTGTAATACGCCGTAGAGATCAAAATATAGCTGGACGAGTTCAATTTGTAAAAGTAGTGATGTGACGATGTTATGAACCAGACTATCAATTTCATGCGTTGAGTGTAGATAAATAGAGTAGTGGGAGAAGACTCTTGAATGAGTGCGCATCCAATATTCAAGGAACGCTATGGATTCGGCTATTTTTAAGGTTGTCATGCCAAAAGTGAACATCTCGAGAAACATTAGGTACTGTAAACTCTATTCTGTTCGTTGTAAAATGTCGTGTTCAGTGACAGGGTGTTTTAATAGTAGTAGGTTTAAATCAAAAGATATTCCTTTTATCCGTGTCTTATTCCATAATAAAATATATCTATAATATTAAGGTTATTAATTAATAGTTATTTTTATAACAAGTGCCGAAAAAGGCTCGTTACATGCAAGTGCAGAATTTAAGAAATCTGCACGAGCATGTAACCTTTTTCGGCACGTGTTATAAACAACATTTTTCCTACAACTGTGCGATTTAGTAAATCACTCAAATATTATTAAAATTTATAAAATTTATAAAATTTTTATGATATTACATGACAACGATGTTTTACGGCGTTGCTATGGTTTGTTTGTTGATTGCTTGCACATTGTTCTACGTTATTTCAAAATATTTCACTAACGTCAAAATAATTTCTTCAAAATCATCTTGATTGGAATAGTACAGTGAGTGATTCTTCTTTATCATTAACACCTCCAAAGATAATTGAAGCTCCGGATCATACTATGTTGGATCTATTTTCGACAATGACAATCAACCTGCTGCTGGTACTTCTAAAGCTTCCGAAATTGTTACCAATAATATTACTGGTAATAATATGAACAGGTACGGAAGAAATCAATGTTTCTTTAGACACAAAAGTTTCCACTTTACATTATGTCAATATAAGCAACTGTAACAACTGTATTAATAATATACACAAACAATAAATATGATGTATTTCACTTACTCTTTAAATAAAACCATTTATCGATATATTTTACTTTGTTCGGTTCTTTTTATTAATTGTCTACAGATTAGATATACTGCAAATTAAGGTTACGTTTATAAACGTCAAAATATACTACTGCATATTTACTAGCGCTGGTTCACCGTATCTTCTTCTTCCATAAGCGTCTGTGGTCAAAATATGAATTCCGCGCTCGGCGCGAAATTTAAATCGCTGTCAAAACAATTTTCTTTTGACAGTTACGTAATGAAGCACTTTCCGCACTAGTGTTTCTTTGCTTTCGGAAACGCACTTGGTCTGCATTCATCTACTTTCCATACGTAACCAAGGCAATTATAGTTACGTAATAACAAAGAAATCGCACAGTTGTAGGAAAAAGTTATTTATTATCTCATTATCTACAGCTTTTTTTTCTTCAGAGATACGAACAATCACCTTTAAAGTGAAATATTTTCCAACATTGACATGGTTTTATGTCTAACGGTTGTCCGTTTTTCGAGCCTAACCCTTGTTATCTCAAGAACCGTGAGTAAAATTTACCATTTTATGTATTTATTAAAAATATATTACGCAATAACTTTAGAAAAGTTATTTGTTATTTATTTTTCGCGGCGCATGAGGCTTAGTCGTGCTAAATTTTTTAATTTCCCGCATCAACCAACCTTCAAAATGGCAGTCTTCAATTTTACAATGTTCGCGCAGTTTCAAGCGTCTTCTCCCACTACTCTATTTCTCTGGTTGACTGATTCGAGGTTAGAGATTTTTAGCAATTTAAATCAATAATTTCATTTAAATTGTTGCGAAAAACTTTATGTATCACATGCCCAGACATTGTTTTCCGAGTACCTTCGGTTCAGCCTATTAAAATATGCTCGCACTCGCAAAAGTACAGTTTCCGGTCTAGTGATACAAATAACTATTGATGCTATGTATTGTCTAAGAATTAGAAAGATTTAAGCCATGTATGAAGTACAGTTTGAGAACCACTGTAGTAGACATAATTAGCTTCTAAACTAGAACTCCATCGGCCTAGCCGCCGATGCTCGATTGAAAGTGAAGCATCTCTGTCGTACTTTAGCCAGGACCGGACTGGCTCAGAAATTCTTTTGAACCCAAAGTAACATAATAGATCTTGAAATTTACTTAAAGCTTACTCATTCATAGAAAAATCATATTAGGTTTACATACATTAACACAATTTTTGTTTTGCATGATATTCATAATTAATTTCTATTAAGGGGCAATGGCTCAGTGGTATCAAGTCGGCCTGTGGATCCTAGAACCCTGGTTCGATTCACATAGGCGACAAACAATTTTCACCATTTTAAAAACTACCTCTATGGCTCCCCCACCACTAACGTCTATGGGGGCCGTGATTTGACAGCTGGTAACCGCACTTCACGCGCATAAATTAAAAACAATGGTATCATGTCGGCCTATGGATCCTAAAAACCCTGGTTCGATCTCCACAGGCGACAAAACATTTTCACCAATTTAAAATTACCCCTGTGGCTCTCCCACCACTAACACTTTGGGGGTCATAATTTGACGGATGGTAACCGAAATTCACGAGCGTAAATATATCACTTACCGAGATCTGCTTTGGCAGAGTGTCACACCCAGTAATGGGTAGAAGGCGTGCTGATATATTTATTCATTTATTTTAATTTCTATGATCGATTTAAGAAATACGTTGGTTGTTAGGAAACGGTTGATCTTTTCCACCTTACAGTGAAAAGTACTTTTTTACGACCCTGTGAAAAAGTTAAATTTACCGCCTCCTAAGAAGCCTCTGACTATAGTTATTTGAAATAAATAATGTCCTCCATTAGTCAGTCAGTGAGAGAAAAATAGACAAATCATGCTACCATAAAAACCATGCCCGGCTATATTCTAATCTTTTTGAAATATCATATTTGTTAATGTCAAACAATAAACGAACATATAAAATTAATTTAAGACATTTTAAAAGATGCTTTGGATAAAACGTTGTATTGGATTCGATTATTTTCATTATTATATGTAACTAAACGCATGTGGAAAATAATTTAATTTTTCTTTTGAAAAATCTGTCAAATAGCCATCTTGAAACTGTTCACAGAGTGTCATGAGAAATGAAAGAAATAATAATAAGACGGTGATTTTAATTTACGTCTATCTCGTGATAGGAATACGAGTATAAATCAATACATTTTTGACTCATATTCAATATTTAATTATAAACATATTTTTGTAATTTCCACTTTTGTTCTAAAATTAATAGGAAAGAAATTATTGTCAAGTTAATCTTTCACCATTGTATTTCTTATATCGTGAATTTATTTTAACGTGAAACACGTGATTTGCCGTATCCATGGTTACGAAATTGACAGTAATATATGAGGGCGTTATTTGAAAATAAAACATAGATTGTCATGTTATCATTTGTATTAATTAATGTTGCATTATTATCAATGATTTGCTACCTGAAAATAATATATGCAGTTGAGGAAATTCGAAAGGTGGAGGAAGGAACTAGCCTGTTAGGTCTCTCGATCTGGTACCACTGGATTTATTTACTTTTTTAAAAAAAAAAAAAACAAAGTAAACACTAGTAACATTTTAAATTTATAAGAATTTTAAATTCAGATTGAAAACGTGTCTGAAAGTATTTCAGCTGCCTTCAGATCTAATGTCATGAATGAGTTTCATAACCGAATAGGGCATTTATTATAATTATTAATTCTCTGTATTTTTTCCAGTCGTTCAATTAAAATATTTTATCCACAACTCATATATAATAAAGACATAATTACAATGATTTCAGTTGAATTATATGGCTCATAAAACACTAGTGTTTTATATTCCATAAAACACTCTGAACAACTTGTTACTTAGCAACAATTTCATGATCGGCCATATTTTGGGAAACTATATATAACTGAATCAAAGTTAAACATTACGACCAATCTTCTTATACCTATAATTATGAGTTGTGGATAAAATTGTGTATTGCACTTGTGTTTTATTGGTATATAAAACACTTGTATAATAAATAACTATTCTTCCTATATTTTATTTTAAAATGAACGCTCTGATACTATACGTGTATTCCATTTATGATTTGGATCAGATCTAACTTACATTTACTGAACCAGATTACTTATTTATTTCGCAGGATTACTTCGTTGACTTTATTTCCAGTACTAGAGTTACTGATTCTAATTTACTTTGAAGTAATTCACCCCGATAAGTGCATCAAAATGCTTAATTCAGTTGATTTAATTAAGTGTCCAATTTATCTGAACTGATTTAAGTGAACCAACTAACAAATGGAATACAGCTATTGCTACCAAATTCGTAACCATGGATATGGCAAATTTCATGTTTCATGTTAAAATAAACTATGATAACCTAGCGTTCTCCATCTAGCGGGTAAATTTGGAACCCCTTTACGAGGTATTGTGTTTAAAGTTCTTCTTTGCGTTTGTCAAGCGTTGCGAGTATTTATTTTTTAATTTATACGATATAACATACTTAAATGATTTAAATTTATAAAAAAATATATTCGTCTTGATAATGAGACATATGTATTGTTGTGTTCCAGAGTGTAAAGCCCCATTCACAACACGAAATTACTGGTTAGTGTTAGTAGTTATGGTTAGCGTTAGAAGTTTGACATATGTATTCCTCTAGTAGCGGGCACAACAACGAACTTAGCCCAGCGCAGGTCTACGCTAATCGTGGTTAGCGTAGAAGTTTGTAAACTTCAAACTTTTAGTTAGTGGTTAACGGCACAGCCAATCAAAAACGAGGAGTAAAGTGACAGTTGGTTTTCTCAGTTTGAATTTTATGTAACAAAAATGAATCGAAGCTAAAAAAAATAGTTGTTACTTGCAACTTTAATTTTGCAAATGAAAAGAAATAAAAAAACAAATAGAAGATGGTGGGTTCGCCCAATCAACCAAAACCGAACAAATCAGGGAGACTGGGATAATTTGATCCAAGAAATGAGGTCATAATTTGATTTGTTGTTAGCACTTGTAGGACCAATTTTAAAGAAAAATAGAAGAAAACCAGTTCTACCTAATCAGAACTACAGACAAAATATCAGAACTCAAACAAACAAAACTGTAACTATTTGTCAAAATTTTAAGTTGACAACTGTGACATCTATTATAATTTCTTGTAATATCTATAATTTTCAAAAATGTGCACTATATTACCGGCAGAAACATAAATTCGAAATCATTAATTTGGGACATTGTGAACGATGTATTTTAATCTGTAACTACTAACTATAACCACTAACACTAACTACTAATTTCGTGTTGTGAATGCAGGTTAATTGTTGGGCTAAAAAGAAGACAGAAATTAGTTTTCACAAGTTTATCACATCTGGTAAATGAAAAGTGTCATTTGTTAATCTGTTAATTATTTAGGATTAAGTAAAACAGAAAATAAATATTTAGTATGAACTGTAGACAAAACAATTATTTGTCTTAATTATTAAAATAAGTAGCTCAAACTTACAATATGCTGTAATCTCTACTAAAAAATAATAATTTAGTTAAATGACAATAGAAATAAGTAAAAAATATAATACAACATACAATACAATATGTTATTACTGGGGTAATGATCTGTGGATCCTAAGAACCCTGGTTCTATCCCCACAGCCGACAAAACATTTTCACCAGTTTAAAATTACCCCTGTGTCTCCCCCACCAATAAAATCTCCGGGAGCCGTGATTTGACGGCTGGAAACCGCACTTCACGCGCATAAATATATCATTTTCCAAGATCTGCTTCGGCAGAGTGCCACACCCAGTCATGGATAAAAGGCGTGATGATATATTTATTTTTTACAATATTTTCCTCTTCTGCGCTAGCATCTATCTTGGCACCGCTAATTGATAATTTGACAGTACCTATTTACATTACCATAAGAAATATAACAAATAAATTGAACTTTTTGTATTGGCATATCTGGTCAATTATTTGATTTATTTTTCATGGCACTCTGTAAACAAACTGAAATTATAAATTTTATCTTGCGTATATTGCATAAAAGATAAATTTGATAAATAAATTTTTAACTCATTTGAAATAGTTTTCAGTGTTAAATACTTTTTCCTACAACTGTGCGATTTCTTTGTTATTACGTAACTATTATTGCCTTGGTTACGTATGGAAAGTAGACAAATGCAGACCAAATGCGTTTCTGTAAGCAAAGAAACCCTAGTGCGGAAAATAATTTGTACTTTACGGAATTATCAAAAGAAAATATAAATGAGAGCGATTTAAATTTCGCGCCAAGCACGGAATTTCATATTTTTGGCACATACACATTGAGCTTACAAAAACTCAAATATAGCATTATTAAATATGATAATTAATAAAAATAACTGAACAAAGTAAAATATATCGATAAATAAAAAATAAAATAAATAAATATATCATCACGCCTTCTACCCATTACTGGGTGTGGCACTCTGCCGAAGCAGAGTAAGTGAAATACATAATATTGATTGTTTGTATATATTAATAACACGTTGTTACAGTTGCTTATATTGACATAATTTGAAGTGGAAACTTTTATACTATTTAAAGAAACATTGATTTCTTCCGTACCTGTTCATATTATTAACAGTAATATTATTGACAACAATTTCGGATGTTTTAGAAGTACCAGCAGTAGGTTGATTGTCATTGTCAAGAATAGATCCAATAATTACCTTTGGAGGTGTATATGATAAAGAAGAATCACGCAGTGTAGTATTCTAATCTAGACGATTTTGAAGAAATTATCTTGAAATTAGTGAAATATTTTTAAATAACGTAGAACAATGTGCAAGCAATCAACAAACAAACCATAGCAACGCCGTAAAACATCGTTCTCGTATAATATCATTAAAAATTTATAAATTCTGATATTTTAATGATTTTCTAAATCGCACAGTTGAAGGAAAAATGTTGTTTATAACACGTGCCGAAGAAGGTTAAGTGCTCGTGCAGATTTCTGCATTCGGCAAGCCTCGTGCGTTATTTTCTGCACTTGCACGTAACAAGCCTTTTTCGGCATTTGTTATAAAAATAACTATTTCACTCACTTGATATAGTTTTCAGTATTAAATACTTTTGTAATTATAACTCTGTCTAAAAATTAATAGGACAGCAAACACTGTCTAATGAAAATATTACAAATAGAAAATGTTTTATTTGAATTTTTTTTAATTATCGAGTATGGCAAAATGTATTTCATCTCATGAAGCCTTCCAATTCCCTCTCTATGAATTCCAGCCAGTCCGCCCCTGTCTCAAGGTCACCAGCCGGAACTCCGGAAGCTCACCTCCTCCGGAGCTAGTTCTCCGGGCTGCCGCGGCGCTGCGAGCGCTCTCACTCATTCACGTTACAGCCGCGGTCCATGAACCATCGCTTGCCTTGCCATCGTCTCACTAACCTACTACACTACACACTGATCCCAGTGATCTGTGTGATCCGTGATACTGTGCGAGTAAACGCGTCCAGTCGTAAAGTTGTGATTATCGTGCATCTTATTAGTACCGTTGTTGTTTCAGTGCAGTGCTGAATTATAGTGTGTGGACGTGAGTGATCTAGTGACGAAGGAATAATAAGAATTATAATAACGTGAAGCTTTCTCATACAAGTATTTGTCTAATATATTTTAATCGCATAACATATTTCCTAATAAACTTACCTGTCAAACAAACAAAAATTATCGCATCGAAATCATACTACAAATTTTGAAAATTATAATAAATCTCATTTTTTGAAGCGATATTTTTTGTTTTTAGGATGGATCTTTTTATTAGAAACTTTGTTGGAAATTCTAAAAATATTTCTAATCATAAATTCTTATTATAAATACTGTGTTCTTAATAATTAATTCATTAAATTTAATCGATCCAATAGGATACTTAAGATCAATTACAGAACGATTATACATGAAAAAAAAAACAAATATGAAATATATTTCAATAAGAGTTTTTGACAATTCGTGCATATTATCTAATTTTTTATTATTATAAGAAGTGAGGTTAAATAGTACTGCAGTTTTTTTCAAAAATATTCAGAATTTTGAATTATCTAATTTTATTCTAACCTAATTATTCCTAATCACATTTGCAAAACCAAATAAAGGTAACATGAGTATATTAAGGTATATAAAACTTTTTTTGAAAATATGGTAAATTGTAAATCAGCTACATAAAATTTAGGATTACCTAAAACTTTTCTGAGCACGAAATTATTAATTATCATTATTTCAAGTAAAAATTAGTTGACAGATAGATTTCGATTTATATTCAAAACAGATTTTAAATTTTATTATATTATATACATATACCGTATGTCCATCCAAAACCCGAACATAGGCTTATAACATGTGAGATCAGTTTTTTGGTGCGCGTTGCTTCCCAATTAATTTTATAGGAAACTACTTTAAATAAATACTTTAAATAAAAGTTTTTTATATAAAACACACTTTATTTACGCAAAAATTAATCAAAGATTTGTGTTATTCGTAAAAATAAAGACGTCCATGAAAAAATTCAAACAATATTCTAATATAAAATATTGACGTTAATATTGGATCACGGGCAAAGAAGTAGAAACACCTAAAAAATGAACGATTTTTCACACGAAATAAAGCTGCAGATAATAAAATGAACCTATAGTGGTGAAAGTTACAGAAAAATTATCCCAGTATTTGTATTATATAAACGTTAATATTTTTGACAGTAGACAATTGTTGTAATTTTTTCATGGAAGCCTATATTATTAGGAATATTACAAATATTTAATTATCTTTTGCGCTCTGATGAAATACACAAATGAATTGTATTTTATATCCATAAATCCATAATTTTACTCTCTACAACTTTTATTTGAAGTATTTTCCTATAAAATTAATTGGGAAGCAATGCGCACAAAAAACTGATATACTCCATTCCCTGTTTCAAAACGATGATGTCATATGTGGACGATGTTATCATAGATACGTTGAAATATAGCTATCTTTTTTTAATAATATTCGTACCTATGCGAATGGGACAACGTATGTCTTAATAAGTAAAGACACACGTTTCATGTTTTTTCACGTTCTATCACATTTATTATTTTAATGAAAACGTATGACAGTTCTTACTAATACAAAAATTTACATTTACTTTGTTCACATTTGTTTATAAAATAAAAATAGAGACCTATGGTCATGATTTTGTTATTTTCTTACCTGCCATTTCTAAGTTTGTGACATTTTTTATACATAAATACAGACTGAGAAATAAGAAATGGCTACAAAAATTTTGGGTAATCAAATGCAGAAATGCGTTTGTCATCTTCATGATTATTTTGCGCTGGAGTTAGAGAATCGAGAACCTTTAATTAATTTAACTGTAGTACAAGAGGTAATGTGCACTGTATTTTGTATTTTCAAATATTATTTATGTATATATAATAATAATACATATAAAAATGCATATTCCTTTGAGTTTTATTTTACTAAATTACATATTATAATAAGGTAGGTAATATTTTTCGTGCGTTAAGATAAATTTATATTTGATTTTTTCATTATAAACTAATTAAATTTTGTAAAGTAATAAATATTTTAATTTGACATTTAAATTTTAGGTTATGTTTTAAAAATGTCAATCCAATACCAATGTAAACGTTTTAAGTACAAAATCTTGAACCACATGGATACCGAATGTGACGTCATCGTTTTGATACATGTTATAAGCCTATGTTCGGGTTTTGGATGGACACACTGTATATCAAACAGGGTATAATTCATTGAACATTTATATTGAAGATTCATTCCGTAATTAATTTTCGTCACACATTGTACTACTTTCGCTTCACCCACATTTATAATTCGCGTCTACTAGTACATTTTTGCATATAATCAATTGTATATTATATAATAGATATTATTTAGTAGTGCATATATCACGGAATATATTCTTTTTATTTACAAAAGCTTTTTATCCTAATCACACGGATCTTTTGTCAATCTACTACACTATTTTATAACTTTAAAACTTACATATATAACATCACGCCACTTGGCAAAGAAACACATTTTTAATTCTTATAAACGAATTTATTTTCAATCAAAGAGAACCAATAATAAACAAATTAAATTTGAAATTTTCGAAGAAAATCAGGAAGATTCTGAATAACTAAAATTCCACACAATATTTACAACAATTTCAAGAACCGAAACATTGTTCCGATTCGCTCCGGTGTATTGCGAATCATTCAAAACCCTTAAACAACAAACATTTATTCATTTTACACTTTAATTTTGAAAATACTTCATTCAGTTTTGTAAGTTTTTATAACAATTCGCGCATGTTTTCTGCTTTTTTGTCAGAGTAAGTACCTAGATTTGCAATATTTTTCTAAATATTTTGAATTATCTAACCTAATTAGTCCTAATCACATTTTCAAAATCAAATAAAGGTAACATAATATATGTAGGTTTACTTAAACTTTTTTTGAGAATATGAGTAAGTACAATTCAACTAACTAAACTTCAGGATGAGCTAAAATATTTTTGAAACTAAAACAATTAGATTCTAAAGAGTGAAACACAATTTTCAACTATATTTATTTATTTTTTCTAAATATATTACAGGCAGATTCATAAAACGGATTAGCGCTAACACCGTTTTTAATATTATCAATAACTCTATTTCAAATTAAAACAAATTCAAGAAATGAATTAAATTTGATGCTAATTTATACACTTTTTAACTCAAGTTAAAATAACCTTGTTTCATATATTGAAAAGAGAGTTAATAACGAAATAAACAATAGTATTAGCGCTAGTCTGCTTTATGAATCTACTTATTAGTGATTAAAATATTTTTTTAAATATCGCATAAACTAAAATTTTAAAAATAATACAAACTTGTATGAGAATTCGTAAACAATAAACAATATTATATACCTTGATAATCGTGTTGATTTATAGATATAGCTGTGACATAACATCATGTGGTGCGTGTTTTAAAGAGTCCTGCGGAATTGTGAATATTTTAATTAAAAAACAAACATACACGGACATTTCAAGGTTTAGTTTTTACATTAATACATAAATAACAACTATATATGTTTACTTAGATAATTATAATTACAAAAAAGGATTAATATAAATGTATTCAATAACAAGTTCCGTATGTGAACGTTAACACAATAAAAATGGAAGAACATAAAACTATAATTAATGTTGAGCCTTCTGGCGATGGCATCCAAGAAGAAATCTTCTCTAAAAGAGACATGGAATACGAGCCTCACATATGTGACCAACATATTACGCCTAACAAATATAAAAGTGAACTTAAAATCAATCCTGAAAAAGTCACCCAAGATGAAATTATACAAAACATTCAAAGTCAAATAATAGAGCCAACAACTGTCAAATTAATGAACGAGCAAAATATTTCTCCAAAAGATCAAACAGATTATAGTTTAACTCTAGAAATTAAAAGTCCATTAGAAAGTGAAATGAAAAGTGAATTATCTGATGAGTATAAACATCAACCTACTATATCAACAATAACTGTACAGAATCGACAAGGTTCCGAGTTGAATAACAGTTGTAAAGTAAATAAACCTACCACTCCTACCAGTCAAAATGGTGGATTTTTTGCTGAAGAAACGCCCGAGAAAAATGAAAGTAATGGGAATCCAAACGAGATTACAAGTAAACAACAAAATGGAAACATTAATAACATCATGCTTGATGAAACTAAAACTGGAAGTAACTCTATGTTTAAAGAAAATATACAAAATGAACAAGAATTCAAACATATGAACAGTAAGTTACCAGACTTACCAGCTAATGAACATTTACCAGATCAATTTCCGAATGAGAGATCTGCAGATTTAGATATATCTTCAGCAGTAAATAAATCAAATATTAATCATAATAATGTAGAAAAGTTTCACAGCTCTCCATTTGATATTTTAAATCAGAATAACCCTCTTAAGATATCTGCAAAAACACTTCAATTTGCAATGGATTCACCGGAAAATAAATATAATAACGACGCTAATAAAGACAAGTCAATTGAAATATCAGAAATGAATACCAACTTGAAAAATGAACAAGATTTATATAAAACAAACAGCTATTCAGATAAAGCCGTAAATTTGGAAGAACCATCAAGACTTGAAACAAATTCAGGAGAAAATGAACTCGTCATGAATACATCTTTAGAAACATCTAAAAATAATTCAGATAATAAGTTCACAAATTTGGAAAAATCATCAAAATTTGAAATAAATGCAGAAGAAAATAAATACAATAATGACAAGGAGAACGTATCTTTGGAAACTTTGAAAAATGACCAAGATTTAAATGAAACGAACTATTCAGAAGTGTCATCAAAATTTGAAATGATGACACCAGAAAACAAACAAAAAGACAGTAATTTGAAAGATACGTCATGTGGTACATCGAATAACAAACAAGATTTAATTGGAGCATGCAAGTATGCCGATTTAGAATTGTCGCCAAAAGTGCTTCAATTACAAATGAATGCACCAGAAAATAAACATGAAGACAAGAACTCAAAGGAAAAGTCATTATCGAGAACTGACCAAGATTCAGATTCAGATATAAAGCCTGCAAATTTAGTACTTCAATTTGAAGAACATATTTCAGAAAATCAGTCTTTCTCTTCTTCTCCTTCGATTGTTCCATCTTCAAAGTCTCTCCGTCACGTGCTGACTCAAACCTCCATAGAACCTCCTCCAGTGTCTTTGACGAAAATAACTCCGTCGCGAGCCGGTTGCGCAGAAAGCGGTGTTCTGACGCCGCGCGCCGGGACGCTGGCAGCAGCTGCAGTCCGGCAACCGATGTCCAGCATGGAAGAAGAAAGTCTGCGGGAAAGGCGACGAGCGGACTTGTTGCGCCAGGTGGCCACGGCGGCGCACCAGGAGGCCAGGTACACCAAGGAGGCGTTTAAGAGGCTTGTGCAGAATCAGGTTAGTGGAATGATTTAGGTACTTTTAATTTATAATTAATATAAAGTATTTGAAGTAGTAAGTGTTTCTTGCTGGTCGTGGATAAGTTTGGAAATCGAGATGATGATTGCAGTACCAGTAGGACACTTACTAATGAAATGATTATTATGTTTTTTGCATGATTGACGCAATAATGAAATTATTTATATCTTTTTGATAATATTTTTTTTTTGTTAATTTAACGAAGAATCATATAAAAAGTAATACGATTTTAAACTATATTGAAAATTGTGAAAAAATAGTTAGGTTTTTATGTATCAAGGGTGAAAACAAGCGATTTTGAACCGTGGCATGATTATTAGTACAACGCGCAAAGCGCCGAGGGTTAAAAATATGCTGAGGGCCAATAAGAAATAATTCCGAATTCATTGGAATCGAAGTTGTCTGTGCAAAAAAAAACAACACAATTGACATATAAGTTCATTGGTGTTGCATTGAACAACTGCATGCTTATCAACACAGATTGTTGGGAAAATATACTGGTCTATAAGTAATTAGACTAACAAGTGAGTAAAATAGATGAGCACAAAATAAACCAAATGCATGTCTGCATACTCTTGAATGTTGAAAATAATTGGCATTTTGATATTCAATAAAACTAATATTAAATTGTACGTCAATGCAAACAATGTCAGTTTTGAAAAACAAATTAATTTTTATTCTTTTACAAAATTTTGAATCATGACGTCATTGGTCAATTTTAAAAGAATTCAGTTCTTATGAAAAACATGTAAAAGAAAAATTATTGTTCGATTTACATTCTATGTGGTCAGTAATATTAGCGTTTTATGCTTACTTAAATACCGCACGGTATATTAATCATTAAATCATCATTATACATTATCAGCTAAATGACTACTTGTTGTGTTTGCAATTATAATAAAATTAATAACATATTAGAAATACCAGTCATATCACTGGAATTCAAAATATTTATTTCAGGTAAACTGCTCTTAATTTTGCGAATTAAAAAAATAAAAAATAGGACGTTTCATGTACTATATACTCTTAAAGTTTGATCATTTAGAAACTGTCTCTATAGGTATTTATTTAAAATTTACTTGACATATATCAAATACAGGGTGTTGGTCGTAAGACCGCTATCACGAATATTTAGTTTATTTTGAAAGATATAAAATAGTTATTTATGTATGAAGAGTGAAAACAGAAGTTTTTGGCCCGGGACATTATTATTAAATAATAATAATAATAATAATAACATGCCCAGGGTCAGAAACGTCAGCCGTGGTACATACAATATTTTATGCACAACAAAATAACATTTAATTATATGTTCAAAAGATTAAAATATGTACATAGATTATACGTCAAAATGACATTTTGTAAAATCAAGTATTCCCAATAAACAAAAATTGTCATTTTATTTATGTTTTCATAAGAATTATTTTTTTATGGCCCTATGGCCAAAAACAAGTGTTTAAGCCCGCCTTTTTACGGCTAAAAAAAATTTATTTCGGCCCGGTTGTGCATAAAAAATATTATTTAGCAAAGTTAAACTAGATAAAAGACATTAGTAATATGATTTTTGTATCACTTTCTGTTTTTATATTTTTTTGAAACGTACATAGTTTTATTTCTACTATTTCAAAATGGCGATCATTTATTTTAAAAATCTTTACTAATAAAAAACTATAAAAAATGAAGCAGGATTTGTAGTTGTCATGTTTTTTTTTATTTTTTCTGTTTTATTATGTAGATATTTTAAATATTTCATAGTTACATGACGTTTTCACACTTGATACAGATTTTATAAAAAAATGGTCGCCATTTTGAAGTAGTTGAAGAACTATAATATTTTGGTAGCGTTGTGAAGCAAATTTTATTTATAAAAAAACCGATTCCCTATGCTAGATTTAAAATTAACCCTATTTCCGCTAAAAACTGGAAGTGACATAAAATTCTTACTACTATCATGCGCCCCGTTATCTAGTTTAACTTTCATTAATAACATTTTTTTGTATCTCTCAAAGTAAACGATATATTCGTGGTGGAATTCAAATACATTATATAATAAATGTTCAGCTAGAAAAAAAAGCAGATAAAGATATTACGGGATAGTGTATAAATAAAACAGTTCAAATACCTATAAAACTAATTTATTTAGATTAGAACAGGATATAAAAAGTGTAACATTTATATTCTACAATATTTTATATCTCCTGTCTAGTCACTGACCTAACCTCAAAACCTTTTTATATACTATAAAAACAAAATAAAGAATGTACACATAACAGTTTTTATATGTATTAAACGTTTAGATATAACTATAAAGTGTTAAAATACTACGTGAACTAAAAGTGCAACGTTTCTAATTAAAATGCAGTTAATGTTTGTGTAAAGTGGAAGCAAATGACGCGATTATGAGCGCGCCAATATTAAATAATCCTTGAGCTAAATTCAGACATACTTACAAATGTTTTTAAATCCAATACAGAACTAGGATAATTTCTACAAATATTTACGAAATGTTATCAACGAACCAGTCGCTTGTGATGGTTATTGTCTTGGGCAGTGCTGTAACAAAATGGAGCTTATTTTCTGGGTTTTGGTATAAAATATAGTTAATTGATTTTTAGAAAAATATGTTATATATAATTGTTAATGACAATAAACCGTAAAAGGAAATATAGAACGCGGAATAAAAATTATTATGTTATTATACACAGTGTAAGTGTTTCAGTTCACTACAAATAAAAGAAACTACTTGAAATTGATAAAACTGATACATAAGTTTATTTCCTGTTGTTGACAGTGACATTTGAAAATTTAAAGTAATACAAATCGTTGCTTCCCTTATCCACATTTTTCATTTCTTAAAATTACACACAGAGCAAGAAGATAAAATATTTCTATCACTCAACCTATTTGTATTTATTGTAACACGAGCTCGTTGAGCGTACAGAGCGAATAAGTTAAATTATGATATAATAATTAATTTGATGTGAATGTTACTTACTTGTTCTGTGAATTCCTTTTCTGGTTGTGAACTAAAACTATGGACTGGCAAATGGTTGCCAGTTCGAACACACAAATCACTTATTGAGAACTGATGAACACTTAGTTAATTGAAAGGGTTAATAAAATGAGCTTTGATATTTAGACATATAAGATATTATAATATTGAATGTATTAAATCTTTTTGCCATCCTTACCGGACTGTGCCAATTGTAACACGATTGTACGATTGGTGAAACGTTATGAATAAACTAATGGTGAAAACAGATTTAATTTTAAGTTACATTAATTATAAAACACTAAGTAAATCTGCGCACGCCGCGTCTCATATGAGGATGACCGCCCATTCTCACGCTTCGAGTCGGTGGTTCTGACTAACTTGGCTATCCCAAACACTTGACATCCTCTGGGTAAAACTACCCACATCTGGAACCCATTTCCACAGATGTCTCAAGTGGTTGGGGTTGTGTAATCTGACACAAAGGCGCTGCCGACCTTTGGTGAACACGAAAAGATGCTAAAATTCTTAGAACACTAACTAATAACTGTCACTTTTATAAATTAATGTCCTATATTTGAAAACCTACAGTTTTCGCATTCACACGAAAGGCCATGCGTCCACGAGTGTCAAATTACACGAAGCCAAGCTTTTATCTAAAGCAACAAACAATAATGAGATAGCTCATATTGTTACATTATTATAAAAATGGCATGTCAAATAGTATTTCTGTCTTTACCTGGCGTTGTACCAACTGTGGAATAAAAAGATCCCCAGATTTGTATTGCCAACTGAAACACTTACTTTTGATTACTGTGTAATATAATTTAATGTGAATAATGAAATTCTACTTTTTCTACGATCATTAAGATGTATGTTTGTTGCTACAGATACAAAGATCTTAAAGTAATCATAGAAAAACAGCGCTTTTACAGAACTGTGTGACATGAATTCATATCTCACAGTTTTGTCTAAAACGAATTGTTTCAACATTAAAATTTAAAATTGTTGCGCTCAATTGATAGAGATGTTGATGCTGTTACGGACTTTGTTCTCAGTTGTCACTAAATAATAAAATGAGAAAGCTTGAAGAGTTTATTTTGTTATAAAACAAAAGACAAAATGTCTATTGCGAAGTGGAATTGAGTCTTAATAAATAAGAAAAATAGGAAAAAATTTTCCATCACTTGTCTCATAATTCCACAGAGGTTTTACAGCACGTTTGCATCAACTTCTCAGGTCATCAACAAACGGCTGGTCAGTTCAGCTTTAACCATAGACGCGTTTCGTCCTTCCGGACTCATCAGTATGGTGCTATCATATATCCAACTAGATCAACTAGGAACTAGTGGATTGTGATACCGACTTAGCTGAACTGACTGATGTTAACCTATCTACAACGGTAACATGACATGAGAGCTATGAAGCCACTCTGTGGAATTATGAGACAAGTGATGGAAAATTTTTTCCTATTTTTCTTATTTATTTATTTTGTTAATTTATTTTAATATTAAATTATTAACAGGTAAACATTTATTGCATTTTTTATTTATTATTTGTAATATTGGTACATTATTAAAAATAATTTTAATAGTTATTTATTATACAAGTGTTTTATTAGGTATATAAAACACGCAAGAAAAGTTTAAACACGAGACCAAAGGTCGAGTGTTTATTATTCTTTAGTGTTTTATATAGCAATAAAACACTAGTTTTTATTAGGTACCTATATAAAATACGCAAGAAAAGTTTAATTTTTCTTAAGTGTTTTATATACCAATAAAACACAAGTGTAATAAAATAAAGACAAAAAGTCAAATACGATGTGGAACTGAGTCTTAATAAATAACAAAATTAGGAAAAAACCTTTCCATCTCTTGTCACAAGTTCCAAAAATTAACAGCACGTTTGAATCAACTTATCAGGTCATCATCAAACGGCTGGTCAGTTCAGCTTTAACCATAGACGCGTTTCGTCCTTCCGGACTCATCAGTATGGTGTGATCATTTATTCAACTAGACCAACTGGGGAATAGTGGATTGTGATACCGTCTTAGCTGAACTGACTGATGTTAAAAAGTAACTACGCCGGTAGACATGACATGAGTGCTAAGAAGAAACCCGTGGTGCCATCTACCGACAGAATCGCAAAATGCATGATAAGTGTAATACAAAATGTTATCCACGACTCATAATTATAGGTATCGAAGAAGATTGGTCGTAACGTTTAACGTTGATTCTGTTATATATAGTTTCTCAAAATACGGTAGATCATGAAGTGGTTGCTAAGTAACAAGTTGTTTATAGTGTTTTATATTCTATAAAACACTAGTGTTTTATGAGCCCTACAATTCAACTGAAATCAGTGTAATAATAACTTTATTATACATGAGTTGTGGATAAATGAATTTATTTTTAGCTATTCGTCGATATATCATAGAATACTGTATATTATTTTATACCGGGTGGATTATAGGAATTACAATGGTCAAATTTTCATATTTCCGTAATTTCTGCCCTATTAATTTTAGAACAAAAGTGTAAATATAAAAAATATTCAGAATTAAAAACTGCATCATATAAGGAAAATTTTTTTAATATACTTTACTGTCATGTTATTTTCGTCTTTAACAGGCAGATTCATAAAGCGGATTAGTGCTAACATCATTTTTTATTTCGTTTTTAATTCTCTTTTCAATGTTGTACGAAACAAGTTTATTTTAACTTGAGTTAAAAAGATAGTTAATTAGCATAAAATTTAGTTTATTTCTTCAATCTGTTCTACATAATATTAAAATCGGTGTTAACGCTATTCCGTTTTATGAATCTGCCTGATAGTTATTTACAGAATACATTGGAAAACAAAACATACAATTCTAACAGTCACATTGTTTGACAGATAATAGTTTATTAAATGATATTTTATTGTTAATATTATTATTTTCTTTTTATTTTGATTTGAAAATAATGAAAAGATTTAGTGTACACGAAAATGTTCAGTATTTGAAATGGTATCTTTATGGCAGATGTCATCTGTCAAATTCAAACAATACAACATTTTTGTTTTATTTCTCATGACAATCTTTAATTAACTTAAAATTATAAGTTTTATTTTGCCTCTCTGGCGTGAACGAAGCACATGTAAATAAGAATTTGGGACTTATTTAGACGTAGCTTTTAATTCTGAACATTTTATTTGTGTGTACAATGTTGTTCTAAAATGAATCGGACAGAAATTACAGCTACGAGTATATAAAAATGTTACCATTGCATTTCCTATGGTCCATTAAAAAGTAGACACCCGGTACGTTAAAGTCCTATTATTGAAAGTTGCGATTAAAGCTTTGTATGTCTGTACAAATTTATTTTCATGGGGGACTACGTTAGTTTGGGAAGCACTGGTCTAAAGTATGTACCAAAAACGCCGCGTTGTTATATACACTGCGTGATGAATTTCAAGGTAATTTCTCGGTTATTAGTAACTGTAAGTTTGATGTTATTTATCTTAGTTTCTCATTATTTTAAATTCCAAGGTATCTGATTACTAAAGAAGAAAATAACATACAAGTTTAATTACGCATTTATTACAAAACTATTTTGAACTTCTTATAGTCAAGTCCTTGACTTTACTGCCACAAATATTGTAATGTCATAATTTAAGTGATTTTAAAAATTCTTCAAATATGAAATGAGAATTTTCTAATTACAAAAAGATAGATAATTAACAAAGTTATTAAGTAATATAAACTTATCTAATTTCGGTAGCAATGTTTGTACATACTCAATATTTCATGAGTATTTAATAATATTTAAAGTATGTAGTATTTGCTAATATCACTTAATTAAGTATCATTTAAAATGCAATTAATGATCTACTAAGCAATGGCCAGTAGTAGAAAAAATATGAGTACTTGTATATACGAATACTTTCGATTTCACTTACATTCTTATATTGCAATAAATATAATTAATATTAAATAATTATAAAATTTCCAATGTACATATTAGAAATAATTATTTGCTGAAACTAGGAGTGAAGTGTTTCAATGAAAACTTGAGATATGATGATTTGAAACTAGGTTAAACAATATTATATTGTAACACGAGGGGGTATGCACATCGCGAGCGCGAATTATTAGATGTGAATAGACCGTTTCGCGGATACTACAGGATGATCAAAAGGAATTGTTATAGTTGGCAATACAATTCCAGAGATCTTTTTATTCCACAGTTGGCACAACGTCAGATAAAGGCGTAAATGCTATTTGACATTTCTAATAAATAGAAATAGGTTATGTCAGGAGTCTGACAGCTAATAGAATTTTGACTTTTTAAGTAATAGAAATACTTTAGAAATAAATGTAATAATAAATGTACTCAAATTTAAATTTTAAATGTCACTGTCAACAACAGGAAATGAATTTATGTATCAGGCTTACCAATTTCAAGTATGTTTTTTTATTGCCAACTGTAACGATTCCTTTTGATCACTCTGTAATATTTAATTAAGAATAACACACATTAAAACACAGATAACTTTATTTAACTTAATGGACTACATGACGAGTAAAAGTATAACAAAATAAAACTAGAAATATATTAAAATAATTAAATGCTAATTAAATACGCGCGGAGCGCAAAACTGATTCGACGTCGGTCACATCTTGACGGGCCGACGGAGAAAACCTGGCTTGACTGATGCTACATCTCAAAACCAGACGCTAAGTTTTTAAGCGGGGGTGAAGAGTGGTATTTTGGGGATGCAACACATGGCCGCGGACTGCAGATGACCACACACAGTCGTTGCCACGATAAGATTTTTTTTCAGAATCTTATCGCACAAATAAGGGAAACCAAACTAACAAAATATCTACAGCCAACTCAAAACCACCTTGTTACAATCCTATATACTAAAGGAATAAATGCACCTTAGTCCTGTGGTGTATATACACTATTTTTCGTTCTTCCTGCCATATTTTTTGAATTAATGATTAATTTAGAAATTCACTTAACATATAATTCACAATGACAGCATTATATGTACAATTTTGTAGGTAATTTAGACAACACAATCAAAGTGAAATATTTTGATGTTTGTAATACAACTTGTATTATACATATATACCCAACGGGATTAAAAGTGACACTTCAGTCCTCGAAAGGGAAGAATAAAGTAGGTCATTTACTTTCGGAAGTGCGAAAAATTTTTATATTTGTAATTTTAAAATTTTACTCATTCTTCTATTACAAATTAAGAAGGCGATTACTGATTTGTCTCATATGTAGATATATACTCAACATCATGGGCGCCCTCAGACTTTTTCAATAGGGTTGTTAATTTTTCGAATATTCGAGACTTCGATTGTTCGGATTTATTGAACCTTCGAATTTAGATTCGAACTTTCGAATTTTTGAATATTCCGACTTTTAGAATTTTCAAATTTTTTAATATTCCGAATTTACGAATTTTCGAATTATTCGAATTGTGAATCTGGATCCTAACGTGAACACAGCATGTTGATATGAATTATTTTCAGAATAAACTCATTTACAGAGTTTTGTATTAATTCGTAAGTAATTATTATTTGCCAAATTAATTTAATTTAGACTTAAAATTTCGCTACACTGTCAAAAACGTTTTAATAAAGACGTGTTTGTATCCTTTTTATTGTCATTTTAAAACGTTTTACTAAAAGTCCATAGCATTTAGATGGGCGGTAAGAGAATAGATTAAGATGCCTAAACTTGCAGAGTTTTTGCAGGATACTTCGCCGAGTTTATTATTTAATTCGAGGCCGACTTTTCTCGAATTACACGTGAGCGTGTTTGGAGATGACAGATGGCGTTAATTCAGTGGTAAAAAATTCGCAAATTCGAAGCATCGAAACATTCGAAAATTTCATATGTTCAAAAAATTCAAAAATTCGAAGCTTCGAAGTTTTTCTGACGAAGTTTAAAACAATCGAATGTTAGAACGTTCAGAAATTCAAACTTCGACGGAAATCAACGACCCTAGGGTCAATTATATTTATTTATTCATTTATGAAAATTCATTTCAAAACTACCCCTGTGGCTTCCCACCACTAACATCTTTGGGGCCGTGATTTGACGGCTGGTAACCGCACTTCACGCGCAAAATATATCACTTACCGTGATCTGCTTCGGCCACACCCAGTAATGGGTAGAAGGCGTGATGATACATTTATTTTATTTTAATTTATTCATTTATTTTGTTACTCTGCCCAACAGGAAGTAAATCCCAATTACAGTACAGGGGGCCTACAGCTTATAGTAGAATCCGAACCGCTCAGACACAATCGCATTTTTTTTATATAAGTAGAAGTCAGTGAGATACGATATATATACTCGTACTATATATTGCCAATATTTTTAGTATTCTGCCACATAAATATTTTAATAGTACAATAAATAATAAATTGTCAAACATGAACATTAGAAGTGGATAAAACAAAACATAAAATACAGAAATTTTTGATAACTATTGTAAAAATAAAGCAAAATTTAAGAAGTTTTTATTATTGGTACAAATAAAATAGCATTCAGAACAAAAACCTTGTTTCATTAAAAATTTGATAAAAAAAAAACTTAGCTCCTGTATGATAGGGGAATAGGTCCATCAAGCCGTTGGACTTCTGCGGTCAACCATGCATAACATCACGCTATATCCCATCATATGGGGTCGTACAAACATTCACAGAACATTTACTCATCAAATTCTTCTAATAACACTGGTCAACACAAGTCTTGTTTCCTTTATTTTTTTTTCTGTTATTGGGTATTTCTATGGCCCTAACTATGAAAAAAATACTGGGAGATTGCTAACAGCTTTACCTTTTGAAATATACTGTTTTATTATTTTGACAAAAAAAATACATTATGTTAACAAAATTTCTATTGAAATGATCTTTTATAAGATTTCCTTGAATGAATGACTTTAGGTAGATCTCGTTGCAAACTCCAGCAGTAGTCTGCCATCATATGTGAGCCCCACCGCTCCTGATAACGCTCTTCCATTGTCCGAAGATCCTGATGAAATTTTTCACCCTGCTCCTCACTAAAATCACCCAGATTTTGTGGAAATCGGTCTAAATGCGAGTACAGGAAGTGTATTTTTATGCTCATGTTGATACCTAGCTCTTGCAAGTTCGATAGCTACATTTGAAGTCTGAATCAGAGTCTTCATTTGATGTATTTCGTTCAGGTTCACAGAGATTTGGATCATCAGAAGATTTAGATGTGCTGAGTTGTACCTCTTGTGATTTTAATTGAGATCGTTGAGCAGAAGATAAGTTAGGATATGACCACTTACTTCGATTTTCACGGTTAATTCCATTTATTTTCACAACGCAGAAGTAGCAATCGTCATGATGGTTTCGAGGTTCTCGCCAAATCATGGGTGTTACGAACATTATTGCATCTATTTTTCCACTGGACCATAACCGTAGACAATCCACACATTTCTGGTATACAATATGAGGAACCCATGGCTTGTCCTGATTACACAATTTTATTTTAAAGTATTGATGATACGCAGTTTTCACAAAGTCCGATATAGGTTTTCGATATTTTGCACATATATATTCACCACAAATGTAGCAAAAACAATCGGGATTAAGCACACAACATCTTCTTGACGAAGCCATATTTAAAAATAAAACAAAATATATTTTCCTGTCCAATAAAAAACGAAAATCTAAGTAAACATAGTAAATGAGGGTAGTTAGCTATAACTCAAAAACAAAAGCTGTTAGAGAAAAATTGTTGCCATATTTAAAAAATACGCGTCAATTTGAGATAGAAACAAAAAAAAAATCACAGGAAACAAACAATTTTATTTTTTTTGTTGATCTGTGTAATCAGTCCTCGTCAAACATTCTCATCCTAACACATTATCCTTGTTTCTACCACATTAATAGTTGCCTCAAATAAGCTCATTTATTTATGATACTCAGAAGGGAAATTATTGTTAGAATAGATAAGTGTGTGACAATGATTGATTTTTATTGATTTTGT
Organism: Pterostichus madidus; assembly: GCA_911728475.2. Lineage (NCBI taxonomy): Eukaryota > Metazoa > Arthropoda > Insecta > Coleoptera > Carabidae > Pterostichus > Pterostichus madidus. The sequence continues at coordinate 14,012,595 of OU452315.1, forward strand.
CTGTTACTTAGGTTAATTTGTAAATTGTATTTTTATTACTTTCTTATACGCAGTATAAGGAAGTATTGGTATCGTGAAAAAAATCGTTGACGAGATTTTCGCGGAAATACGTGTTTTGAGATCCACTGAATCCGTTTTGATCATTTTCTCAATGATGTCTGTGTGTGTGTGTGGATGTGTGTCCGGTCGTGCAATATCTCATGAACGAGATAAGATTTGTTAACGAAACTTGGTAATTATAAGTTTCATGAAAATACGAAGAGCTGAGTTGATTTTGAATGAAATTGAAAAACCGAAAGAGGAAGTTTACTGCACACACGAAACAATAAATTCCATTTATTTCAAAACTGGAATCAGTTACGAAAAAAAGTTTCAAATAAAAGATGTTGGTAAAAATATTTGGAACATAAAATGTTATTTGCAATTTTTCTGTATATGCGTCTAATTTTGAGAAAAACTAATTTTTATATTTAATAATATATTTCAATAATCATAGTAGCAATACTCGTAGAAACAAAAAAACCATAGATTTTAAGTTTCGCTTTATCTAGTTATCTATGTCTTTTTTCGGAAAAACAAATACATCATTCAAATGGTCAACTAAAGGCGTATTCCATTTGTCATTTGGATCAGATCTAACTTACATTTACTGAACCAGATCACATATTTATTTCGCTGGATTACTTCGCTGACTTCATTTTCTGTACTAGAATTACTAATTCGAATTTACTTTGAAGTAATTCACTCCAATAAATGAATCAGAATACTTAAATCAGTTTATTCAGTCATGTTGTCTAATTTATCTGAACTGATTTAAATGAACCAAGTGGCAAATGGAATACAGCTTAATTCGGCAACTTTGCCTCAATTTAATCAACTTCGTATCTCAGGGTTCTTGAAATACCTAGGGTTAGGCTCGAAAAACGGACACCCTGTATATGTTTCATCAGTAAAGTTAGACATAAAGTAGTCAACATTACTAAAAAATTATACGTAAACTAATTTTATATTTTATATGTGTCAAACAGATAAATGCTGAATTAATGAAAATCTAAAATTACATGTTTAATAATATTATACATTCTAAATATTAAATATGCTGTGTATAAGAAAGTCGTGTGGTGATCACACCAGATTTTTTTATCTGTTGCCTAGATATTTTGTGTATTTAATGCAGTTATACCAATCTGTAATAACAATATGTCACCAGAAATCGCTCATTCTAGCGTCAATATGCGTTTGAGAATATGATATTCTAATGCTGAAACAGAAAAACAATATTATTTATCTTGATCAATGATCCAATTATTATCTCTACATCATACATAAACATAATCTGATCTCGATGCGAACATTTAACAACCTAAAAACATTTCTCAACACAAGACCTTTGTGATTTATACGCAGATATGAAGTATTAAAACAACTTAAAATCACATAAAACTACTTCTCTAGCCCATTAAGCCACTCCTCCTACGCTTAAGTCTCTCCAGTTACAGAAAAAGAAAAGTCAACGACGCTAATAACAATGAAAAGAAAGAATATCAGGTGCTTGTGACTGGCGACTGTCGACTGTTTGTGGGTAGGCGGATGGCGGATTTGACATACATTAAATAGCCGTGACGCAACGTTATAAATTACTGCAAATCGGAGAGTGCCGTGGAATCCTCTCCGAGTTCTTCGTCTGCAACAACTGCTAACATTTATATAGTTGCAATCATCATTTATCTTTTTGGATTTGTTTTTACGAATGGTCGAAAGTGTTAAATGTCATTTGATATTATCAAGTGTATGTACTATGAATCTGCTCTCATTTTTTGCTTAAGATTTACTGACGCACTTTAAACATTATTTATTTATTTATTACTCTGCACAACATGAACATAATTCTAATTACAGTAACTTAAAATGAAATCCAAACCAATTACACGCAATCATATTTTTGAATATAAAATTTGACTGCGCCTTCCGAAATTACCAGTTATTAGAAATAGACAAATTTAGCAGATTTTCAGTAATACGAGGCCTCACACAGAGATGGCGTTCCAATCAGCAAAAATTTGTGTTTCCTGCCTGGATGCACGTGTTATTCGTATGACAAGCTTCAGCTTGTTCTCTCAAGTAGTTTGTTTACACGAATTTTTGAAGTAGTTTTGCGTGTTTTTCGTTAAAATGGATAAACTTGAATATCGTGCGGTCATAAAATTCTTCGTTTTGGATGGATTAACCCCTAAGGAAATTCATCCGAAGTTGACAAAAGTTTACGAGGACCCCTCTCCATCCATGTCAACTGTTAAAAAGTGGGCAACTGAATTTAAAGGTGGTCGCACGTCCCGCGAAGATGACGCACGTGAAAGACGACTAAAAACCGCCACCATACCGGAAATCATCGAAAAAGGGCATGATATCGTGTTGCACGATAGGTGAGTGTAGGTGAGTGAGATAGCTAAGGCTGTAGGGATATCGGAAGAAAGGGTGCGACACATCTTGCACAAAAATTTAGAGATGTGAAAGCTCTGCGCAAGATGGGCACCGAATTTACTGAATGCCGATTTTGCGGCGATTTGTCACCATGGATGGGACATGGGTCCCCCACAACACGCCAGAAACGAAACAGCAGTCCAACAGTGGGTGGAAGCCGGTGGTTCAGCGCTATCGAAAGCGAAATAGATCGCATCTGCCGGAAAGGAATTGGCCAGCGTGTTTTGGGATGCGAAAGGGATCATGTTAAATGATTATCTTGAAAAAGACAGAACAATTACAGACGAATATTATTCCAACCTTCTGGCCAGCTGAATGCCAAAATTCACGAGTAGAGGCCTGGCTTGCAGAAGAAAAAAAATCATCTGACACCAGGACAACGCTCCTGCATACAAGGGTGCGTTGGCGATGGGAAAACTGCGGAATTTGGGGTACGATTTGCTTGGCCATCCCCCACATTCTCCTGATTTGGCACCCTCAGACTTCTATCTGCTCCCAAACTTGAAGAAATTAGTTTCTGGGAAGCGCTTCGCGTCCAATGAAGAAGTTGAGAGGGCCGTAGATGAATATTTTCACAGCCTCCTAGACTCTCACTTCCGGAAAGGAATATTGATGTTGGAGAAACGCTGGACTAATGCTGGGTTACATGAAAGTTTTATCGATTCATTAGCAACTAAAGGTTCAATAAATTTCAGAAAATCGTTATTGATACTGTTGCTATATAAACAATTCTTTAAGTAAAGAGCTCTTTATTTTTTTCTTGCAATCCAGCATAAGTGTGTTAAAGTTAAAGGTGAGTATATAGAAAAATAAAATCGTTTTTTAACTGAAAATCCCAGTCTTTTATTGTCAGGCCGAGAACTTTTCACCTTACCCTTGTACAAGGTGTTATATATTTAAGCGTACCGATGGAAGAACTGACTACACAGGTAGTAAATCCAGCAATAATTTTTTGACATTAACAGTATTACATATCTTAAAATCGTTCAGAAACTATGTGTTTATTGACCGCTGTTCGATAAAACCTAGAGATTTTTTTAATGTAAATATTGGCATTACTAGTTGTCAGTGTTATTAAGTGCTTAGAGGTTAGAAATTTTCACCAATTTTAGAGCTAATTTGTTCATTTGTAAACTATATTTCATTTTACAGTTGCTGTTACAACCAATAATAAATATGTATATAGATAATTGAACTATCTTTAATAAATAATATTTATAGTGTAATACGCCGTAGAGATAAAATTCGGCTGGGCGAGGCCAACTTGTGAAAGTAGGGATGATACGATGTTATGAGATTAAACTGTCAATTTCGTGCTTGGGGGTTTTGCTCAGTTTTAAATCAACAATTTTACTAAATCGACGTAAAAAAATCTTGTGTATTATACGTCCAGAAACTGTTTTGCAAGTACTCGAAATTTGAAACCCTCGTCTTCGACTCGGTCTGCCAAAATATGCTCGCACTCGCAAAAGTACAGTTTCTGGCCTAGTGATACAAATAACTATTGTTTCACATGTTTTTTATAAAAACTGGAGCGTTTTAAAACTGACCAGTTGCGTCATGGTTCAAAATTTTGCATTGTATTGTATTATATTACAAAACGAGATAGGAAAAATTGTCGAACGAAGCCTTAGGTCGAGTTTGATAATCCATCGAGTATTGTACTACACATTACAATACGTATATCGTACAATAGCATTACTTAATATCATGATTTGAAAAATTATTGAAAAATTGGTATTTTTTAAATTTAACAATTTTATTTTTTGTTCTTATTTTTGGCGTGAGTAGGTTGATTAAATTTTCAATAAAATTTAGATTCCATTTTTATGGGGTCGGTGGCATAGTGGTATTGAGTCGGCCTGTGTATTTGAGAACCTCGGTTAAATTCCTACAGCAGAATGCTACACTTAGTAATGAGTAAAAGGCGTGATGATATATTTATCTATTTTTATTTATTGTTCATTTGTGTCAGACTATCATTTTACTATCAAAATTCATTACAGCACTTGTATCGTAATAGAACTTATTACGACATGCTTTTTTGTATTGCAATATTGATATTACATTTTAAGCTAGATATAAAAATCAAAATCAAAATGTTGATCAACAAAACTGACGTGTAATATTTATTGCATTGGCGTACAATTTAATATTCGCTTTATTTAATATCATACATACATACATACATATCTGCACGCTATATCCCAACAAATGGAGTAGCACGAACCCTAAAATCACTCATAAAACATTCACTCATCACACTCATCAAACAATCAGCCCTCGTCAAACATTTTCATCCAAACAAACCACCCTCACTTTAACCACATTCATAGATCACTCCATATAAACTCATTCATTTATTACACTCGAAATCATTATCACACAACAAACCTTCAATCACATCATTTCTATTCACTTATCATTCATTTTTTTTCTTCAACGTACATAACTTATGTATAAAACATCTCAAATTACTCATGTTTATTCCTAACAACGAATCTAATAACGAAACTAACAACGAATCTACAAGATTAGAAAAGATGAAAGCGATAGCCTGCACTTGTATATGAAAGAAAAGTCCACACAATCAGCAACTGAAAATGAAACAAAAAGATAAGAAAGGAAGAGAGTGTCGCCCTGCGCTTGTTTTTGAAAGTGAATATCACAAAATTGCAGTTAAACACTCTACGTAAGAACTGAAAACGAATTAAAAGATAAGAAAGGAAGGGAGTGTTGCTCTACGCTTGTTTTTGAAAATGAATATCTAAATACCAATTACCTTCTCCAATCAAGATTATACAGACATTTGTCTAATGAAAATTTAAAATTACCCCTGTGGCTTCCCCACCACTAACATCTTTGGGGGCCATGATTTGACGGCTAGTAACCGCACTTCACATGCATAAATATATCACTTACCGAGATCTGCTTCGGCAGAGTGCTACACCTAGTAATGGGTAGAAGGCGTGAATATTTATTTATTTATTTTATATTTGCCTAATTACATGTAGACAGGTATATTTTTCCAAAAACCAGTGTTAATAAACATATAGTTTTTCATTTTTGATACCAATGATCCTATATGTCAATTGTGATGGTTCCGCGTTCTTTTTGTTTGCATAAACAACTCTCTGCTAATAAATAAGAAAAAATAGGAAAAAAATTTCCATCACTTGTCTCGTAATTCCACAGAGGTTTTTACAGCACGTTTGCATCAACTTCTCAGGTCATCAACAAACGGCTGGTCAGTTCAGCTTTAACCATAGACGTACGTTTCGTCCTTCCGGACTCATCAGTATGGTGCGATCATATATCCAACTAGATCAACTAGGAACTAGTGGATTGTGATACCGACTTTGTTTTATTTCAATAGCTGTCAAGCAGTTTGCGATTTTGTCGGTAGATGGCACCACGAGTGGCTCCATAGCTCTCATGTCATGTTACCGTTGTAGATAGGTTAACATCAGTCAGTTCAGCTAAGTCGGTATCACAATCCACTAGTTCCTAGTTGATCTAGTTGGATATATGATCGCACCATACTGATGAGTCCGGAAGGACGAAACGTACGTCTATGGTTAAAGCTGAACTGACCAGCCGTTTGTTGATGACTTGAGAAGTTGATGCAAACGTGCTGTAAAAACCTCTGTGGAATTACGAGACAAGTGATGGAAAATTTTTTCCTATTTTTTCTTATTTATTAAGACTCAATTCCACATCGCAATAGACATTTCGTCTTTTGTTTTATCTCTGCTAATATTTAAGTAGATTATTTTTTCGGATATAAATTTAATTTACAACAGAGAAATTTTACTTTAGAAAAAGTATAATATTGAACTTGTGTGTAATTGCTATTACTCATTCGGATAATAATACGCGTCTACTCATGAGTAATAGCTATCATTACTCTCTCGTTGAATGTAAAGAATTCTTTTCGATCAGTGTTCCTTTATCATTGGAAATATTTATTCGATAAACTGACATTTCAAAACAATGTGATTTACGTTTCTAACTATTTATATATAATCAATGTTAAGCGTTACGTATTTAACATCATATCCGGATAGTAATAAAAGTATGTGTATATTTTTCTCGCAGTTGGCAACAAGAAAACAGTTGTAATTAAACAACTGAATACATCTTGTTCTTGTCTAACTAATCGTTAAGTCGTGATCAAAGTAAACATGAAATAATTATCATTTGTTTGCATGAATTAAGTAAAAAAGAAGTTTATAAAAATGTTGTACAAGTATTTAACATAATGTTCACATTACCGTATTTTATGTGGACTGGGAAACACCTGTATTTAACGTTTCACATATATCACTGTAAGCGGAGATGATTCGATTACAATATGGCGGGGAAGACAGTTTTGATCACGGACATTTACTTACGCCGCAACTAGGTTAGAAAATTAAGTTTAGGGCCTACCGTTTATGCATAACATTCATAATTTGACATTTCACTTTCTCTCGTATTTATTTGAACAAAAAAAAATTATGTACCATTTTGAAATAATCATATTGTAAAATTCTTTTCTATATATGGTATAGTTGCATATGTATTTTAAGTAAAAAAAATGTATTTTTATTGACATATCATGTACATAAATTTGGCTTTTATTAAATATATTACCCGCGACTTCGTTCGCGTGGTCTACAATTTAATGCGACTACCCAGCATGCGTTGCATTGCAACTCAAAGAAAGAAAGTGTTTGTGTTTAATTCTGTTTATTGAAGTGCTTTTGGATACACAATATTTTTTGTTTTTCTCTTTGGGACGTACTCGAATAAATCAGAAGGTTATCCGACGCGTGAGCATGCCACATACAGCTGTCCATGTGAGAAGCATGGATTTTCCAAATTTAGTCCACGCACTTGTAGCGATTGTCCCTGTGTTTTGTTGATGGTCATTGCAAATGCGAGTCGTACCAGAAACTGCAAACGTTTGAATTCGAATGACATAGGACTGAAGGTTTATTATACCTATATGTTAAGATTGGTTCTCGTCTATGCCTATACCAAATTTGAATCGAATCAATGCAATACTTTACATGATGCTTATTAAATACTTACGTAAAATATAACTCGTAATTAATAATTGTCAGATAATATTTTAACATGCATTTAATTTCATTGTGACGGAATTAAGAAATATTATCGACAATTACGGTATTACTTGTTATATTAGTTATGAAAATATATCTTTTAATTTTTATTTACAAATTCTGTAAAAGAAAACATTATTTTTTTCTTGAATAATATTTCATCGTGTTAAAAAGTCTTTAGTATTATAAATCTAAAGCCTTGTTTCCACCTCTTAACATAGTTTTAGTTTTTCGACATAACCTTGAGAGTTTGTCATATGTGAATATAGCTGAGCGTTTCCAGCTACTGTTTTAGTCTTAGTCTTTGTCATGGGCATCCGCAGGGGGAGGCAAGGAGGGGCGCGCGCCCCCCCTGGAAATTAAGTAGGGTGGTGACTACGACTCTCGAACATAGGACTTTAACATGTAAAACTATAATTTTTGTAATTTCCTGCTTCCCTAAATATTTTAAGCAAAAAAGCTTGAAATAAAAGTTTTAGGGCATAAAATTCTGCATCTGAACCAATAAACAAAATTAATTTTGCGTACTACGGAACGGCACAAATTAGATTTGAAAATGACGAAAATTGCCTCAAAACTATTGATAGGCATGAAATTGAAACACATGTTTGACGTTTTATTTGTCAAAATAAATGAAATAATAAATGAAGAATTTATTTTGACAGTTTTGACAAATTGAACGTCAAACATTTATTTAATTTTGTTTCAATTCATAGCTATCGATAGTTTTAAGACAATTTTAGTCATTTTCAGATCTAATTTGTGCCGATGCAAAATTTATATATATATATATATATATATATATATATATATATATATATATATATATATATACATATATATTAAATTAAATAAAAATTTAATTATAAGTTTGAAGATAATAAATTCAAGCTGAAACTGAATTTCCAGCAGTATTCTTATGGCCAGCTAGCGACATGTTCCCTATCGTAACGATTGAGTAATCTAAGTTTATTAAGTATACACAGACAAAAAATATTAGAAAATAAAAACTATAAAACTGCTAAATCGGAATTTATTGAAGAAATGGTGTCAATTTATGGAAAAGTTATTAGAAAATTGTCCTTCCTCTTCAATTCAAACCCAGACGATGAAGACTAGTAATTTATTTCACAAATTTAAATATTTTATATCTATTTGTTGTGTGTTTATTGTTTATATTTATGTTATGTAAAAAAATATATATTTTAGAAATGTATGTAATCTGAGAGTTTTTTGCGAACCCCCCCACCCCGGAAAAATGTCTGTGGACGCCCATGGTCTTTGTCTTTGTCGCTGCGCATAAACACAAAATTTGCAGACTTCATACTTTCGACATAGTCTTTCGTCGCTGTTCTGTAGAGAGAGTTACCTGCGGTAATGATATCTCTTGTTATGCAGCAATATAGAGTCAATTCAATGCCGTATTTGTCATATGTCAATAGGGTTTTGTTGGGAATACGATAAATATAGACAATAGAATAAAAATAGTAATAATTTCAACTGAGAAAAAAACAAAAATTACTGGATTAATAGCAACAACAAAACTAACAAGTCAAAAAGAAATTATTTAGTCGCTGTCATTTTAAAATTTATTTCTTTTCTTTAATTGTATAAGTATAATTGCAATTTAATCATATTTTAATAATATAAAAATTTAATTACTATATTTGTAATATTCTGGTTTGTTCAGTACAATAATGTCCCAATTTTTTAAAATTATTTTCGAATTGTATAAATTAATTAAACTAGTGTTTAATTTTAATAGTAATTACTGTTCCTCATTCATAATTTTATATAATTTTTAAAGTATTTCAAATAGTTTTACACAATTATTTTCTCATTTAAGTGAACAAACCTTTACTAGAATAATGAATTAAGGTTATGTTTATGTTAAGAGCTGGAAATGGCTGGAATTTTTCCAACATAAACAAAAACAAAAAACCAAAAACAAAGACTATGTTAAGAGGTGCAAACAAAGCTTTATGGTCTGTTAAACATAGTTAGCGCTTGAGAGTAAAGGCAACAGGAAGATAAGCTAAAAACCGCGTCTCGAAGATCTACTAAACTTCTTCAGCGTTGAATGTTTAATGTATATCACTATAGCGACCACCGTACGATGTTCTACTCGTCCGCTCAACTGCTACGTCTGTGCAGATATACAACGGCTGTTAACTAGCTACATGTAAACAACTTGCTGTACTGATGAATATAGCTGGTATACTGGTGTCGCGTGAAATGCGAGGATCATTTTATTGGTACTTAATGCATACTTTCCTGGGTTTAAAACCAGAGTATCGTCTTATAATCTCTATACTTGTTCACTAGATAGGATACTCATGATAGAGCGAGAATAGGTGCGCTGATAAATTGGAAAATTGTACTATTAAATTGTTTAATTTTTTACTTCGTGGACACGAAAACAGACGGTATGGCGTCTGAATTAGCGGTGAAAATTAAAAAAGTATAGGGTTCGTAGATGATGAATCTGACTTTGGTTTGGGTGAATGTATGCATGGGCGTCACTTGGGGGAGAAGAAGGGGCTCCCTTGGCTTTTCACAAGCTCTCTGAATTTATTTCCAAAGTAATTAATTGTATATGATTTATAATTATTGGCTTTCTATCGTATAAGAAATTACAAATTACCTAGCTCTTTGTTTAAAAATATCTTTAGAATTTTCTCTGCTTAAATAAATATGATTTTATGAAAAACGATCATATGAATTTTCAAGAAATGCAAGAAATATGAAATTTGTGTTTACTGAAACTTTCTAAATTAGTAGTAATTTTTATCTTTTTTTTTATTTACTAATATGTAACTACATATTGTTCACTATACTTATTATTTATTTCATTTTGTAATAGTTACATTTATATAATTTTAAAAATATTAATTAATTATATTATATATGTGATATATTTTATTGTTTTCTGAACTTTGCATACAGAAAAAATATTGATTATTTGTCAAAAAATATGAATTTTGATTGTCTGTGTTACTATCAATATGACTGATAAAAAACACCAACTTATATTTTTGACAAGTCGCAGTTTTTTAAAATCCAACAGAATTATAAAATTGTCTCAATAGAAAAAATTGTAAAAAGAACACATTTTATAAGGCCTGTTATCGCTTAACAGATTGGCTTAACTAGTTCTTTAATTAATATACTATTATATTATACAGAGTGATCAAAAGGAATTGTTACAGTTGGCCATAAAGAAAAATACTTGAAATTGGTAAGCCTGATACACAAATTCATTTCCTATTGTGACAGTGACATTTGAAAATTTAAATTTAAATTTGAGTACTATTACATTTATTTCTAAAGTATCTCTATTAGTTAAAAAGTCAAAATCCTATTAGCTGTCAGACTCCTGACATAACCAATTTGTATTTATTAGAAATGTCTAATAGCATTTCCGCCTTTACCTGGTGTTGTGCCAACTGTGGAATAAAATGATTTCCAGAATTGTATTGCCAACTGTAACAGTTCCTTTTGATCACTCTGTATTATTATTATTATTTATAATTGTTTATATTTATTCATGTCAGTTGTTATCATAACAATTATCAACAAAATTTTGAAGCAGTCATGAATGCTCATATGTTTTTAATTGATTTGACATTTAACTTGTTAATTTCAGACAGCTAATGTGAATTTATTTGCTTAATTTTCAAATTAAGACACGTTAAACTATTTTTGGCAAAAGTGCAGTATCACTGACCAATTTTTAAAAATGTAATTTTAGTAAATAAGAAAAATAGGAAAAAAATTTCCATCACTTGCCACAAATTCCAAAATTTTTACAGCACGTTTGAATCAACTTATCAGGTCATCATCAAACGGCTGGTCAGTTCAGCTTTAACCATAGACGCGTTTCGTCCTTTAGGGACTCATCAGTATGGTGTGATCAACTATCCAACTAGACCAACTAGGGACTAGTGAACTGTGATATTTTTACAAGCTGAACTGACTGATGTTAAAGTAACTACGCCGGTAGACAAGACATGAGAGCTAAGGAGCAACCCTTGGTGCCATCTACCGACAGAATCGCAAACTGCATGACAGCAATTGAAATAAAATAAAGACAAAAAGTCAGTTACGATGTGGAACTGTGTCTTAATAAATAAGAAAAATAGGAAAAAAATTTCCATCACTTGTCACAAATTCCAAAATTTTTTGTCTTTATTTTATGTAATTTTAGGTTTGTAAAATTTTGTGAATTTAAAAACTTCCTAAAAATTACTAAATAAACCAGTGCTTTGAAACTATTATTTGAAAAACATTTTCTAGCTTCAAACCTCAAACATAATGTAATCTACAATTATCAGGAAATAAAAAAGAATTCTTTCTATCCTAACCAAACCTTATCTCAGTCTTTGCCATTTTCATACATTTATGACATTTTGTACTCCTTTGCGATGAGCTTCTAATCTCTGAAAAAGTTTTAGGATCACTAATAAGTAAATGTCATTATAGTGGTGGAGGAAATTTTAAAAATTGGTCAGTGATACTGCATTTTAGCCCTATTTTTGTATTTTATAAGTTTTATTTCAAATTAAGGTAGGAAAATGTTACTTTCTAACAGAATCGTGTAGAAAATTATTTTATCTAATCTGAATTAAATCTAGTTCTCCAACATCACGTAAAATACATAAATATCTATTGATGTAGCATCTAACGATCTGATGCAAGTCTTTAATATGACTGTAACTGCAATAGTTTTCAATGAAATTAATTGAAAGTAATTGTCTAATAGCTAACTGTCCGTGCGGTTCAGAAGAGTACTCGGTGCTTTTTATCGTTACTGCCATGCACTTGGAATCATCGTTACTGTTATAACCATAACCTAGCCGAACATAAACACATTATATTGCTCTGTAGCTGTCATTTTGTTATTGTTCATTATTAGCCGCAGACGTGCCTTTTTATTTGGTTTTATTCAAGAAAATAGTTGCTATTAACTTTTTATATTTTACGTTCACAATTGGTTCATTATACTGAAAATAGTTTAATAATAGAAGCTATTGTTAAACTCTTTTTGGTAACTTTTTATTTTGTATGATTGGCTACGCAGACACACGCAATTATTTCAAAATGATAAACTGAAATATTTTAAAATGTTCTTTTATTATAATTTGAACGAATTTTGAATGTCAGATAAATATTTCATAATATTATTATTAAGAAAAGACGCTGAGAAGGTCAATTTAATACGATAGTATAGTTTGGTAACCTAGAAGAACTTAAATCATCAAAAAATCGTCATCGTTTTTTCAGATTTTGTAATTATAACTACATAATTTATATGTAAATGACTAAATTTCGATCTATACACAAGTGAGGTAAAAAGGAACATGTGAAACTTTTCTTGCCTTAGAAATTTCACGTATATTTGACATGAATTTTTAGATAAAAAACGTCAAAATTTATCCGGCTACCTTACCATATGTCATATAAATCCCTAAATTGTAGTTTGATATTTTTTGTAACTAAAATTACAAAATTACGATGAAATAAATAACGCAAAATAAAATATATGTATATATATATATATTTCACAAATTTTTTTTAGCTTATCCTGAATTTTGGATTAGTTAAACTTATTTTAGCCCGAGTTTATTCAAAGCACTTTTAGAAAACCAAATGATAACAAGTTTATATTAGAATCTCAGACCAACCATAAGTAGACAAATTCTGTCGTATTCAAGTCAATGCAGTGTTGTGAAGTAGAAAGAGTTAAAGTAACTTGTGGGTGAGACGGGTGCGCGGCAAGGAGCGAGTACCCTTTGATGTTATGCAAGTTCCAAACATTTGTATAGTTATTCTTATATTCAATTACTTACTGTTTATACATCAAAGTAAAGGTTAGTTTTTGACATATTAAGTGTTTTGTATACGTACTTTTGTGTTTAAATAAATAAAATGCTCGTGTCTGATAACTGTCATCAGCAAAAATGTAACCCGCATAAAACCAAGTGGTACTAGCTCTTTGCCGCGCACCCGTCTCATCATCAAGTTATTCTAACTCTTTCTACTTCACAACAAACACCGTTGTTCTCCGTCTAAGTTATGTTTTGTCTGAGATTAGAATTTATATAAACTTTTTTGAAAATTAGTTTAAATTAATTTGATTCAAATTCTGAATTGAAATGCAATGTTACAATAGTATATTGAAAAACAAGTGACCTTCATTATAATATGAGTACAGTTTGTGTAAGGAGCCGAATATTACAATAGCAAGTTATACAATCGACGTCATATCGGGGAGAGATAGAAGGGAATCAAAAGAAACAAACATCTCGCACTAGTGAGAGAGTTAGTTGACAGACCACGACTAACCAAAGCATACTTTCAACATACGATGCAGAGTAAGTGGCATGTTAATAATATGCTCTAATTGATCATGGTCTGTTAACTACGAGTAGCTCTTTCACTAATGTGAGATATCTCTTTCTGTGTTGTTCCCTGCCATCTCTGCCCGGCGAGGCGTAAGAATTTTAAATGTATAACTCTCCATTGTAACATGTGTTTTTTATATATCGCATTCATTTTCTTTTAATTTAAAATTTAAAAAAAAAATAATAATAACAAAATTTCAAAGTGATAAAACTAACAGGTTGAATTTGAAATTTAATTAATTTTGACATTTATTAGTTAGGTAACAGTTCAAATTCATAAAAGTAAAATTATTTTTCCTACAACTGTGCGATTTCTTTGTTATTACGTAACTATAATTGCCTTGGTTACGTATGGAAAGTAGATGAATGCAGACCAAGTGCGTTTCCGAAAGCAAAGAAACACTAGTGCGGAAAGTGCTTCATTACGTAACTGTCAAAAGAATATTGTTTTGACAGCGATTTAAATTTCGCGCCGAGCGCGGAATTCATATTTTGACCACAGACGCTTATGGAAGAAGAAGATACGGTGAACCAGCGCTAGTAAATATGTAGTAGTATATTTTGACGTTTATAAACGTAACCTTAATTTGCAGTATATCTAATCTGTAGACAACTAATAAAAAGAACCGAACAAAGTAAAATATATCGATAAATGGTTTTATTTAAAGAGTAAGTGAAATACATAATATTTATTGTTTGTGTATATTATTAACACAGTTGTTACAGTTGCTTATATTAACATAATGTAAAATGGAAACTTTTGTATTGTCTAAAGAAACATTGATTTCTTCCGTACCTGTTCATATTATTAACAGTAATATTATTGACAACCATTTCGGCAGCTTTAGAAGTACCAGCAGCAGGTTGATTGTCATTGAATAGATTCAACAATTACCTTTGGAGGTGTATATGATAAAGAAGAATCACTCAGTGTAGTATTCCAATCAAGATGATTTTGAAGAAATTATCTTGACGTTAGTGAAATATTTTTAAATAATGTAGAACAATGTGCAAGCAATCAACAAACAAACCATAGCAACACCGTAAAACATCGTTCTCATGTAATATCATTAAAATTTTATAAATTTGAATAATATTTTAGTGATTTACAAAATCGCACAGTTGTAGGAAAAATGTTGTTTATAACACGTGCCGAAAAAGGTTACATGCTCGTGCAGATTTCCGCACTTGCACATAACAAGCCTTTTTCGGCACTTGTTATAAAAATAACTATTATTAGTAAAAAAACAATTGCAATAATTTGATATTAGCTGAACAATTAAAGCTAAAGTGATAGATTTATGTTTGACATTTTTACAACTAGACAACTCAACAACTTCACAAAAAATATCCCCGAAAACAGTTGTACAAAATTTAATTTGTAGCACTGGTTTTGACAAAAACAGTTGTGCAAAATTCACTTTGTAGACGCGATATAGGAATAGCATATTAAAATACAAGTTACAGAAGGCAACTTAATGTCGTGTGTTCGTCCCCTCACCGCTGCGCGACTCATGACCGAATTTCGAACTTGTAACATTGCCTTCTGTAACCAGTGGTTTTTACTATTTTCCCTATTTCGGCTTTCTTTTACATATTTTTTTTTATAAAAATAATTGACATTTTCCATTAAGGAACATTTTCAGTAATAATAACAAGAAAGTGAGATTTTTAACTGGGTCCATATCGATTGATTACTTATTAACAATTGTATTCTTGCAAGTTATTTCCAAAATTTATTGGCGTATTTCTGTATCTAAAATTGATCTAAATCGATTTTTTTCACATATTTTACTTGACGCGTTGACAATTTTACTACCTGTCATATGTCACAAACATTTCCAATTATCTCACCAACATAGAGCCTGGAAAATACAAAAAGGAACTGTTAGCATGGCTTAACCCAGAAAAGCTATATAATTTATTCTACTTTGTAACTGGAGCAATCAAAATAAGAGATTTCATTGCCAACCTGTAGAACGAAATTATTTATTAGAATTTATATGACTGTGAATTGTTATAAGTATTATATTTCAGTATGTTATACCTCCCTCTTTGTATAAGCAAAGCTTAAAACAAATATATATTATTATTATTATTATTATTATGTCACAAACAAAAGCACCTACAGAGATTAATCCCGGGAATAATCATTAGAGTTTTATTCTCAGGATAATAATGACAGGATTGGTTAAAACGCAGACACATGACATACAATGAAGCATTTCATTGGTTTTGATCTAAATAGATTTTTTTCACATATTTTACTTGACGCGTTGACAATTTTACTACCTTTCATATGTCACAAACATTTCCAATTATCTCACCAACATAGAGCCTGGAAAATACAAAAAGGAACTGTTAGCATGGCTTAACCCAGAAAAGCTATATAATTTATTCTACTTTGTAACTGGAGCAATCAAAATAAGAGATTTCATTGCCAACCTGTAGAACGAAATTATTTATTAGAATTTATATGACTGTGAATTGTTATAAGTATTATATTTCAGTATGTTATACCTCCCTCTTTGTATAAGCAAAGCTTAAAACAAATATATATTATTATTATTATTATTATTATTATGTCACAAACAAAAGCACCTACAGAGATTATTCCCGGGAATAATCACTAGAGCTTTATTCTCAGTATAATAATGACAGGATTGGTTAAAACGCAGACACATGACATACAATGAAGCATTTCATTGGTTTTGAGGAATATCAAAAAATAATCAGTATAAAAGTTAAGTTGGTGGCACTGATTTGCGATTGATTTTATCCATTGGCTAGATATTTATATAAATTGTGTTTCATTATTTTATCAGTTGCCTAGATATTTTATGTATTTACATAATGCAGTTATACCAATCTATGATAACAATATGTCACCAAAAATGGTTTAAGAATGGAGCTCATTCTAGCATCAATATGCTTGCGAGAATATGATATTCTAATATGAAAACAGAGCAAAAATGAATGAAGTTTGATGACGCAACTTCACAGTGCAAAGCACCTAACATGAAATTAATTTACAATGAAATAAACTAAGTAAATTGACAAACTCTGCAATCTGGTGTAGTAATCACCCAATATCTCATTAAATATCGCAAAATTCCAATGAATACATTTCCAAGAACACATTAACTTGTCTACTAGTCTACATTTGAAGTTGCGAGGCTCCTCGCGGCGAAACAACCGCAATTTCGCAACAGAAATATCACGAGCAGCCGCAGCACTCTGTCAATGCTTGTTACAAAATATGAAAAATACGAGAGCAGGTGCTCGGCAGCGGCGCGGCGACACGCGGGAGGTAAATCAGAGCATATGCAGCAGCCAATAACGTTCGCTGATTTTTAATTGGTCCTGCACTTTCTACAAGAACGGCGATGGTAATAGTGATGGTGGAATACTACTACATGATTTGATAACTTCCATTACGTGTCAAATTTCGATCGCGATTTGGTTTCTTTTTGTTTGTAAGTTATTGCTGGTGAAATATTAAATTTGTAGCAACAATTTGAGAAAATTATTTTTGTTCAAGATTTGTAAATTTCTCGATTATTAAACGCCCTCATTAACTCACTTGAAAATAACTATTAATTTCTATGCAAAATTTGTGGGCCTTAAATATATGATTGGTCGATTGATAAAAGAAGCTATTGAAAGTTACAAGAACAAGTACAACAATTTATTGTGATGGTTGTAAATTGAATAAATCTTTGCTTTGCTTTGATCAAGAAATAAAAATTGCTTGTTTACTTATTACTTAGTTATTTGTTCATAGTTACGTTTTGTTATTTATTATTTTTTATGTTCTTGACGAAGGTAAACGTTTAGGTCCTGTTGCATAAAACGATGTTTACTCTATCAATAGCTAACAGCATGTTAAAAGTTAACAATTTTCATAATTTCAAAAAAAACTACCCCTGTGTCTCCTCCACCACTAACATATTTGAGGGCCGTGATTTGACGACTGGTAACCGCACTTTACGCGCAAAATATATCACTTACCGAGATCTGCTTCGGCAGAGTGCCACACCCAGTAATGGGTAGAAGGTGTGATGATATATTTTATTTATTTTTTTTTATTTTACTAAAATTACTCATTCTAATTTACCTACTTTGAAGTAATTCATTTCAATAAGTGCGTCAATTTCCTTAATTCAGTTCATTTAGTCATGTTGCCTAATTTATACGAACTGATTTAAGTGAACCAAGTGGGAAATGGAATACAGCTATCGATATTTATTATAGTCCAAGGATTATAATGAGATTATCAACACGTTAGAATAGCTTATTACTAAGTAAATATTGAAAATAGGAAATCTGATTTTTTTCTAATAATTGTTTTTTTGTTAAACTAATTTATGTCAGCATATAAAATTTTGTATGTAATACGGATCGAACTCAATCATTTTGGTATTAAAAATATAATTTCTTAACATGTTTCTACGTCTTATTATGATGACAATGCGGACTTATAATTTGGACGTCACATGCAGTAGCCCCCTACCCCCCTTCACGCAATTTAGTGTGAAACAACAAATTTGTAGAAAGAGCGAAGTGACATCATGGCCGAGTCGATCAACTGCTTTCTCCTTGCAGCACTTCTCCCCGCAGATCTCAACATTTGTTGTTCTGTCTACACAGGATGTTTGACGTTTAAAGTTTGGGTCACGTGATAAACGTCAAAATGTAAAGCTATACCATGTTCGCTAAAAATTTGGATTGTATAAGTCCCCATTGAATATAACTGTGACGCAAAATATAGCCGTAGCTACAACCACATCCCGATATGAATTAGAATAGACCCTCTATGCTTTTAACATTCACCTGACAATTATTTAGTTAACAATGATAAATTCTTAAATATGCCACCATTTATGAACCAAAATGGGTAGCTACTAACTTTAATTCTTTTTATAAAGATTCACTGACTGACTTGGCAGCTCAAATGAATCAACATATCTGTCTAAATATCCTTACACAAAGCTAACGTAATAATCAGTAAAGTTAACATAAATTACAATAGCTATTGTTTTAACTAATTTCTTAATTTAAGTAACAAACATATTGTTAGCCTGCAGTCACCGCAAGATAACCATCGCAAAATAAATTCAATGGCTAACAACAAACTAATAAAGATATTTCACACGTCGTTAACTTCTACTTAATTACAAGAACAATTTGTTGACTAGATATAACACATTGATACACAGCATCACAAAAATGATTATTATAATCTTGTACTCATATTTACAACTTCCTTTAAGTACTTAAAGTGTAAATGTATTAGGCAGAACAAGTGATTATTAGCTTAATTATATGTAATGCTATCTTACAAGTTGAAATCACCTTTTATTTTGTAACTCTAACAATAATGATCGGATCCAGAGATAAACAATGTAAGAATGTGGAGATCTAATGGTGAGATAATATGCGTGATTTTAAATCTTTCACATACTACACAATTTTCAGATTTTTAAATGATAATTAAGTTTTTTTGGAGATGTTTCGTAGACATATTGACTTTTACAGTAATTTACTGTATAAGTTAATCTAACGACAGGGCCGAATTCAGGATATTTAGAGGAACTATTATTAAATTATTATTAGATTATTTTTTACTCTGCATAATAGTTAGCGCCGGATTTAGGTATTGCGGGGCCAGTGGCGTACTTAGAACTTTTTCCGCCCAGGGCGGTCTCCAATTTGCCGCCCTTTCTAAGTCAATCAAATGGAGGTTTTTATAAATTGAAAAAATAAATATAGCATCACGGCTTTTAACCATTACTGGGTGTGGCACTTTGTCGAAGCAGATCTCGGTAAGTGATATATTTATGTACGTGAAGTGCGGCTACCAGCCGTCAAATCACGGCCTCCAAAGATGTTAGTGGTGGGGAAGCCACAGAGGTAAATTTAGTTTGTCTACTGTAGGAATCAAACCGGGGTCCTCAGGTTCCACAGGCTAACTCGAAGCCACAGAGTCATTACCCCATTAAATTAATAAACATAAATAAATATTTGTAATTGAGACAAACTAAAGGTGGGGAACTTTTTTATCATTGGATGGCATATTTAAATTAGGCAGTAATAAAGGAATTTTTCGAGATCATATTTTCAACCCTACATTGACTTGACGATGAAGAAAAATATTCGAAATCATATAGTAATTCATAATTCGTAGAAATCGAATAGTAAACTTATGAAGTGAACAAGTTGTTATTTACAACTAAAACTAAACATAAAAATGCCGCCCTAAGATATGTGCCGCCCGGTGCGGACCGCACCCACCGCACCCCTCTAGGTACGCCACTGTACGAGTCCCCTAGATAATAATTTTTGTTTAGGGCCTCTCCCTTAAAAATCTAAATAATACACTCATTATTATCTCCTTATATACAGGGTGTTCAATTTAAGTTTGCCACCATTGCTATCTCGAGAACTATAAGAGCTACAAGGTTGGTTCAATTAGCAAAGAAATACCATTTTGCAAGGGGTAATTTTAATGTGGTGTATAGTTTGTCTACTGTGGAAATCTAACCAGGGTTCTCAGGATCCACAGGCCGACTCGAGTTTGTATGGAGAAAACTATAAATGTGGTTGAAGGGAGGATGATGTACTAGAATGAGAATGTTTGACGAGGACTGATCATTTTATGAATTTGATGATATCTCAGATGATATATAGCGTGAAGTTATGTATGTTATGGAGTAGGTGGTACGCTGGTATCGAGTCGGCCTATGGGTTCGATTCCCACAGCCGAGAAACAATTTCGTACAAACATTTTCACCAATTTAAAAAATTACCCCTGTGGCTCCCTCATCATTAACATCTTTGGTGGCCGTGATTTGACGGCTAATAACTGCACTTCACGAGCATAAATATATCACTTACCGAGATCTGCTTCGGTAGAGTGCCACACTCAGTAATGGGTAAAAGGCGTGATGATATATTTATTTTATTTATTTAAAATTACCTCTGTGGTTCCTCTTCACTAACATCTTTAGGGACCGTAATTTTACGGCTGGTAACTGCACTTTATACGATACGATATGTACTGAAAATTTACTAAGTTTAGTATCAAATCGACGCTCTCAAGCAGAGAATTCTGATAAAAGTGTCATATTAATTTGTACGACCGTTAATTGTTTCACTTAAATTTGTTCAAATTATCTAAACTTTTAGTTAGGAAAAACGTATGACGTGGTTTTACTTTGGTACGAAAGTCAAATATACAGTCTCAGTGAAAATACTTGGCCGCCGCATTATGTAGGTACGATATGAGTAATTATGCAAATTTATTAAAGACTAGATATTACCCACAACTTCGTTCGCGTGGTCTACAATTTAATACAATTACCCGGCATGCGTTGCATTGCAACTCAAAGCAAGAAAGTGTTTGTGTTTAATTCTGATTATTGAAGTGCTTTTGGATACACAATATTTTTTGTTTTTCTCTTTGGGACGTACACGAATAAATCAGAAGTTTTTCCGACGCGGGAGCATGCCACATACAGCTGTCCATGTGAGAAGCATGGATTTTCCAAATTTAGTCCACACACTTGTAGCGATTGTCCCTGTGCTTTGTTGATGGTCATTGCAAATGCGAGTCGTACCGGAAACTGCAAACGTTTGAATTCGAATGGCATAGGACTGAAGCTTTATTATACCTATATGTTAAGATTGGTTCTCGTCTATGCCTATACCAAATTTGAATTTAATCAGTGCAGTACTTTTCAGGATAGCTAGCAGCCATTTTGTTTCAAGATGGCGGACTGGACTTGTGCAAAGTCAGAAACCTTCGCGGGCGTGCGCACAACAACTTACCAAAGTTGCATCGCAATCGGTTGAATGATATAGTAACGCATACGGGACAAACAAACAAACATTCATTTATATATATATATATATATATATATATATATATATATATATATATATATTTATTTATTTGTTAGTAATCATAATTATTATTCTTTTCACATCCTATTTTTATAAATGGAAAGAATTACACGCCGTCTTATTTCACAAATTTAAATTCAACTTTTTACGCTGAATAGTAGCGACGATAGTAGCGACCTCCGAAGACACACCTCTACACCTCTCAGGGTTTTACTTTGGTTTGCCGAGCTCTGTCGTCTGGTCGGCAACTTATTTAAATCCTTTTTCTACGTTTACATGATTGCATACCTATAATGCCTGACCATATCAGCTCTACTAAGAGCTTAACAGCAAGATAAAAGATGATATTGTACAAGTAATATGTTCATTGTACAGACAGGATATACAAGAAATAATCGTCTGCAAAATTGTTGATTAGATTGCGTCTTTAAGACACATGTCATGCTATTCACCTTTTGGAACACGCGCGAGCGTCTGAGGTATTTGCCACATTCAGCGAAATTATTGCGATCTAGCATTTATTTAGTATAAATGCCGTAGTTTAAGATAGTTCATAGATGATAGTAGATAGATAGTAGATGATAGTATACAATGTAGCACACAGTTCGTAGATAGTAGATAGTACGTAAGTAGTCAATAGTTATGATTCACGAGTAGAAGAATATTCGAGGGTGTCTATCCCGAGAATATGATGTCATTAATTTGTTATTTGTTGTTTAATTAATTCATTATCTTTATTTTATGTTGATTCTTATTATGTTGTTTAAATAAAATATTTACCACTCGCACTTGCAGCGTTCATTACTATTATTCAACTTCAGCACGTCGACAATCAGTGGTCAAGATAAATTCTCATTTTTGACCACCATGATTTGTTACACCATCCATATGAGTCTTTCATATCTGAAGTTTTTTCTAAGTGCATACGCTTTGGCATGTGTGGTATTCGTTTACAAAAGAATTATCTACGCTTGTTGTTATTAAATTACATATACAAAGAATGTATCGCAATAGACAACATAATTCTAACAGAACACGGGAAACCCATCTAAAGACCGTTTGACACGATGCAATATTATTAAAGAAAAAACGGAAAAAAATTAACAAAATTTATAGACAAGAATTGGTAATACCGCAAGAAATTAATATTTTTTGATAATATTTCGTGTTTTGCAAATTATTACGTCAAAATTTCGTGAAATCTTGTGATATTTGAGAAATTTTGAACTCGAGTGGTATTTGGATAGATTTTCAACATACTTAGTAATCAACATTTTTACACTCACTTGACGTTTATTTGAAAAAACCACAAGCAATTTAAAATAACCATATTCAATAAGGTGTCATGGTTACGATTGTGGTGTTATGAGTAGAATACAGCTATGATTGGACAAAACTAATGATGTGTAAGCACCTTCATTGTTTAATTTAATATGGCGTTGAATAATAAACCAAACTTTTTATGTGTAACAACACATGCAATATTTCGTCCAAAATTTAGTATTTACGCATGCGCTCTACATACTTTGATATTTCCAAAATAAACACAGAGATGACGCAACAAGTAACATACAAACGTGACAAGTATAATTTGCTGGTTAAATATTCTAAATTAAAATGTCAATCATGTTTAATATTAAAAAGAAAAAAATGCTGTCGTCAGCTACATTGCTAAGCACTGTAATTTTATACCGAATATTAATTAAACGTAAAAAAAATGTTAAAAACTATGTGAAACAATGAGGTACGAATCGATTTTTATACTCTTATAAAATAACCATATATCTATATACTGTTGAATCTGTATTTTTCACTTCCGCTAGGAAGGGTGACAGATAAATTAAAATAAAATAAAAATGAATATATCTCGGTAAGTGATATATTTATGAGCGTGAAGTGCGGTTACCAGCCGTCAAATCACGGCCATCAAAGTTTTTAGTTGTAGAGGAGCCACAGGGGTAATTTTAAATTGGTGAAAATGTTTTGTCGGCTGTGGGGATCGAACCAAGGTTCTTAGAATCCATTGGCCGACTTGATACCACCGAGCCACTACCCCATATATAAATATACATCTATCTCACTAATAGAATTTCGGTATAGCAAATGCGCATGCTCAAAAGCAACAAATTGCTGCAACAAGGTTGACTACAGCCATTAGCGAACATTGCTGTTTTTTGCTCAGATTATTGCTTTAAAATTTATTGCATAAGCAGAAGAATTAAGTTTATAATATAATTTATATCATATTTGTGCGATCCTCCTCCCAACCCTAAGTGAATATTTGAATACGCACTTGTATCTACATAATTATTTTATGCCCCTTTTGATATATTTCTTTAGGATACTCATGGAAACACGTCTGTCCATTACGAGGGCGAAATTCTATTAGTGAGATGGATGTATACATCTATCTCCCTTCATAGCGGACGCTACTTTCAATTATAAAATACGAATTTTACAGTCTAGGCAAATGCAGCTAAGCGTTAAAGCACCTAGCGGTAATTTTTAGAACTACTGTATCCAGGACTCATTTTGAACTGTATTATTATTAGATACAGATATTTTGAAATATTTTTGGTGTGTTGATAAAATATATACTGCTGTAGATCGATTATTGCCAAAGAAAGAAATACAAAAAAACAAAATAAGAGACAAAATTTTTGCCGAATTCATAGGTAAACATGCAGTATGGATTATGTGATTAAAAAATAGGGGAAAAAGTTAACCCGTGGACAGTAGTATGTTCCCGTCATTTCACAAAAAAATATTACATTATTATTTCAACTTTTTCAGTTGTAAAAGAATGCTATTTCAAGAATGTTTACGTTACCATAGATACGTCTTAGGACCAAAAATAACATTTTTACTACAATTGTCATGGTGATAAATAATATAATAATAATAATAATCTTTATTACTCCATACGAATACTGATATTTTTAGTCCTAATGAAACAAATAACAATTTTTTATGGTAAGTAAAATTTTTCACCTTACATTTCAAACAAAATGCAATACCTATGAATTTGCTAAAGGCAAAGAAAACACAATAACCAAATTCAAAACAGTGACAGAATTTTGAGAATGAAAAAGCCTTGAGATGCAAATTTTCGGACAAAGTCAACATTAAAACGCTATGCATAATAAATAGTAGAAATAGAGAAAAGTCACGATATAAATACAGTATAAGAGACAGAAACAGTAGATACTATAATAAATTTATTAAATAATCAACCGAAAACGTTTGGGCAGACCGGAAAAACTAGCGTATATTTAATAAATACAGAAAGAGCACTTAACCATTTCAGGCTTAGAAAATTTTGATATTTTAATTTTTATTCTAAATTCAATAGATTTAATATATAGTGACAATCGTGTATATAAAGTACGTATAAAAGAGTGAATTATTTTGTGTTTTATATATGTGTGATTAAGTTTTGTAGTTTTAAAACGTCAAAAATCTATCCTGGATACAATAGTTCGCGAATTTTTTTTCGAGATTTCCTAAACATTCACGACCTAAAAAATCATTTACAGTTCGAAATTAGTAAGCTATTTTTTACAATACCTGCACTAATTGAAGGATTTGTTTCAAGGTGTCAATAATATTTACTTACTCTCCACCGTGGATGGTAAATAAATATTATAGTCCTGTTGTATGGAAACCAACTGTGCAATAAAAGTTCCACTTACTGTGTTTAAATTTTGTCTACTTACAGTACAGGTATTGTAAAAACAATATTTAGAACATTAAAATTATCCCTATGGGGTAATGGCTCAGTGGTATCAAGTCGGCCTGTGGATCCTAAGAACCCTGGTTCGATCCCCACAGCCGACAAAACATTTTCACCAACTTAAAATTACCCCTGTGGCTCTCGCACCACTAAAATCTTTGGAGGCCGTGATTTAACGGTTGGTAACCGCTCTTCACGCGCATAAATAAATCACTTACCAAGATCTGCTTCGGAAGAGTGCCACACCCAGTAATGGGTTCAAGGGGTGATGATATATTTATTTATATTTTTTTTTAAATGATCCCTGTGGCTCCCTCAGTACTAATATCTTTGTGGGCTGTGATTTAAAGACTGCTAACCGCATTCCAGACGCATATTACTTATCGAGATTATTATTACGCTATTCATTCAGTTAATTAAGGTTATCTACATTTTCCAGAGATCCCAAGTTCGAATCTCGAAGCTAAAAATATATAAAGTACCACACTGCGGCTCAGTAAGTTAGGACCCTGTACTATAATTTAGTGTATAGGTGCGTTCAACGTACTAAGCAAAACAAGCAAACCTGAAGTAAGAATCATTGAACGGTTTTGCTAGGCTAGCATTTGTTCGTTTTGCTCGCGAACAAAACAAACGAGAAATTTCTCGGTCCTAGACATTCAAATATTTTTGCGGGAATTTCAAATTGTAAGTTTATAACTTGATAGATCGTAACTATTTTGATAGTTGACAGACAATAATTAATTTACATATATGAAAAATGAAAAGCGAATATATTAAGCTTTTCGTAGATGATGGGGTTGATCTATATCAAGCTAGTATCGGTAGGATTACTATTATTATCAAGGGCTATAAAATAGCAGTCATCAGTTTTAGTGAATGTGCCACCATGGTTCTTAATAAATGTATATTTATTGAATTCCATAGTCTAAACAATAGCCTAATACCACCAACACAAACTTGACTGAAAATTTTGTGCGTTAATTTCAATCTGTCAAAAGTCAAAACGCATAAAAAGTAAATACAACGTGCGCACTCATTTATCACTAGCCGAACACATTTCACGATGTCTTGTTCGGTACAACTCAGTCTTGAAAATGTAGCGAAACAAGCAAACCGTTCAGTGGACCAAGCAATAAATCGCTTTTTGCTTACTTGGCAATTGCTTGTTTTGCTGGGCTTATTGAAAGCACCATAAGTTCCTATTGTACAGAGTAGCGTAAATAATAAAAATAATAATGATAAATAACATCATACCTCGTACCAGTACTCGTACTCCAAAATTAAAATTAAATCAACTGTATTATTAGTACTTTCTTTTCTGTGTTATCTGTTGTAGAGATAGAGATCAAGTATTATTTAGATTTTGCTAGATACGTGTTGATACAGGTGTTCAACAAAATTTTCACACTATGTATTTATTACTGGTTAATTTGAATTTATATCTTGCTAGCCGTCCTCTTGCTATTCTTGGAATTTTATACTGTTTAACAAACACCTGTTTGTTGCCTTTATCAAATAAATCTTCTCTCTTTCTCAAGTAGATACGAAACGAATATCATTTCATAATTGGACCCACAGATGTTTTTTGCGCAATAAAAGTGTCTTTTAACAATTTATAGTTTCCTGATATTTAAACACCGGATTCCGGATAATCGCTTTAACAAAATATAAGCAAATTATACAGGTGTCATAGTTTAAACGGCCTAACTTAAACTATGGATTAAATACTTAAAAATAAAAAAACAAGTTCATTTGAGCAAATGTCTGGAAATGCTTTATTCCAGAGAGATTCCTGTTTTTCTAATTCAGTGATGTCTGGGTAAAAATGAAAAGTTACAATGAATTCAAACAAATTTATCATTTAAAATAAAGTAATAACATATCAGAAAACTTCTTGAACTATTTTTTTTATAATATTCATTAAGAGTGTTCATATTTTTACTATTTATGTAAGAACGAAGCATTTCGTTGAATTGTTACAAACTAAATTTTATACTGAGTTAATAGCCATTCCTTTTTAATTTAATGATTATATCACACCTTAATACACGTCATATAATTCCCTATTTTCTGTAACTGGAGCTGTTATCTGTAAATTTTTCATGATTATTTACTAATTTTGGTATTCTGTGACCAGAATAATTTACCCTGACATTTTTGTGTTACTTTCTTACATTTTTCTTATTAGTTTATCTAGTTGTTATTATAAAAAAGAATGTAATGACAGCTGAATGACAGTTTAGTAAAAAATGTAGTTAAAAGTAATATTTTTTTATATTGGCAGTTTCTTACGAAAGCAAACTGCATAAAAATGACAGAATAAATTATTTTTCCTACAACTGTGCGATTTCTTTGTTATTACGTAACTATAATTGCCTTGGTTACGTATGGAAAGTAGATGAATGCAGACCAAATGCGTTTCCGAAAGCAAAGAAACACTAGTGCGGAAAGTGCTTCATTACGTAACTGTCAAAATAATATTGTTTTGACAGCGATTTAAATTTCGCGCCGAGCGCGGAATTCATATTTTGACCACAGACGCTTATGGAAGAAGAAGATACGGTGAACCAGCGCTAGTAAATATGCAGTAGTATATTTTGACGTTTATAAACGTAACCTTAATTTGCAGTATATCTAATCTGTACACAATTAATAAAAAGAACCGAACAAAGTAAAATATATCGATAAATGGTTTTATTTAAAGAGTAAGTGAAATACTGCATATTTATTGTTTATGTATATTATTAATACAGTTGTTACAGTTGCTTATATTGACATAATGTAAAGTGGAAACTTTTGTGTCTAAAGAAACATTGATTTCTTCCGTACCTGTTCATATTATTACCAGTAATATTATTGGTAACATTTTCGGAAGCTTCAGAAGTACCAGCAGCAGGTTGATTGTCATTGTCGAAAATAGATCCAACATAGTATGATCCGGAGCTTCAATTATCTTTGGAGGTGTTAATGATAAAGAAGAATCACTCACTGTACTATTCCAATCAAGATGATTTTGAAGAAATTATTTTGACGTGAAATATTTTTAAATAATGTAGAACAATGTGCAAGCAATCAACAAACAAACCATAGCAACGCCGTAAAACATCGTTCTCATGTAATATGATTAAAATTTTATAAATTTTATAAATTTGAATAATATTTTAGTGATTTACTAAATCGCACAGTTGTAGGAAAAATGTTGTTTATAACACGTGCCGAAAAAGGTTACATGCTCGTGCAGATTTCCGCACTCGGCAAGCCTCGTGCGTTAAATTCTGCACTTGCACGTAATGAGCCTTTTTCGGCACTTGTTATAAAAATAACTATTTCCTACAACTGTGCGATTTCTTTGTTACTACGTATTATTGCCTTGGTTACGGGTGGAAAGGAGACAATTGCATACAAAGTGCGTTTCTGTAAGCAAAGAAACATTAGTGCGGAAAGTAATTCATTACGCAACTGTACAAAAAGATGTATTGAGAGCTATTTAAATTTCGCGCCGAGCGCGGAATTCATATTTTGGCCACAGACGCTTATGGAAGAAGAAGCCACCAATTCAAAACGAATAACGAGGAACACAAGTTGATTATAAAGAGATAGCAAACGGGTTCAACTTGTCAACCCACCAAAATAGCTGGATTACTTAAAACGTACAAATAAAAAAAAGTAAACTATTAGGTTACTTTAAAAATGCCAAATAAATACGGCCTATATCAGGGCTGGCCAACTTAATTTGGTATGCGATCAACTTTTTTTCTTGAAAATGTATCGCGATCTACCATTTTCTAAATTTAATTTCATGCGATTAAAAAAGTGAGCAGCATATATTGAAAAATATTGTTTATTAATTTTGAAATGAAATATAACTAAAAGTATTTTTTTTACATTTATATGAAATACAAATTTGAATCAATGTGAAGTTTGTGCTTTCATGTCATCTACCAAGCTTAAAAATCGGAAACATGTAATAAAGCCAAACGTAAAACATCTTCTGTATGCAAGTCAGTAAGAGTAGAACGATATTTAGTTTTTGTTTATTTTAAATACGAAAAAATGTGAAACCGAAACAAGAATTTAATAGTTCGTTGTTTTTTTATTGCATTTGGATTTTTTTCTGGGCAAACATATATCCAAAAGTCCTTTTCTGGTGATCTGCATTTTAGAAAGGAATCATATCCCAATGTAGTTATTTAATTTTCAAGTAATACCTTTTTCATGTTAATTTTTTAGCGATTTTACTTGCGATTTGCTTCGAATCTAAGTCGACATTAAATGAATAAGAAATGTATTGAACAATACATTCATTTTATCACTGAATCTACTTTTAAAATTATCCACAACATTCTCAATTTCAGAAACATATTTCGCGCTATCAAATACAAACATTTCTTCTCTAGTGGCAATGGATTCAAAAATCTTATGAATAAAAACGAGCAATAGAGCTAGCTATTAGAGGTCGGCATATTTGAAAATTTTGATATCCGATCCGATCCGATCCGACTTGATTCAAGATCCGATCCGATCTGAACCGATTCTATCCGATATCCGAACCGATTCTATCCGATATCCGATACGATCCGAAATCCGATCCGAGATCCGATCCGAAATCCGATCCGAAAGCCGTTCCGAAGATCCGATCCAAAATCCGATCCGAAATCCGATCCGAATATCCGATCCGAGATTCGATTCGAAATCCGATCTGAGATCCGATCCGAAATCGAATCCGAAATCCGATCTGAGATCCGACCAGACGTGTCATTAGATCAGTACAGTATTTCCTATTTATACTAAATTTTAACGTTGCATATTTGAAAGAAAAATAACAGTTATAAATGAAATTTAATAAATAATTTTGTTATAAAAAATTAAAGAGACATATTTTGTTGTACCATTATTTAATCATTTTTATCACAGAACATAAATGGTTATACATATAACGTAGCGTTATATTTCTTTAGAGAGGAATTGGAATTTATGTTTTTACTAAGGGTGGATACCTAAATGTAATGTATTTTATCCGAATTTCGGATCGGATCTTTTATCCGACTTTCGGATCGGATATTTTATCCGACTTTCTGATCGGATATTATATCCGACTTTCGGATCGGGTCCGATCCGAATCCGATCCGGGAGAGCTCCGATCCGATCCGAATCCGACTTCGGATCGGATCGGATTCGGATTTCGGATATTTTTGCCGACCTCTACTAGCTATATCACTAACGTCTGTAGATTCATTCAGTAAAGGAAACACAATATGATATGAGCTTGTAACTGTTCGCTCAAATTTTTACTCATAATTTCGATGCGTCGCATTATAGTATTTGGAGATAATTGCAAATCTTGATAGCAAATTTAATTTCATTTTCATTTTTTAAATTTTCTAAAACCGAATCTGTTACTTCTAAAAATGCGTCTTTGATGAATTGGCTGTCAGAAAATTATTTACAATTTAATTATTTTAATTTATTTTTGTTATGTCACTATTAGGTGGAAAATTTGTTTGATGTTTACCATGCACTGTCTTGGAATACCTTTCTAAATTTTCTTTTTAGGTGCTGCGACAGAAGCATTGCAAATTAAAAGCAACATTATACAAACATTATAAAAAAAATCTAGTCCCATTCTTAAAGGAAATGATGAGTTTTACGGTTTTTCGTCGAATTCATTTTAAATCAAAGCAGTATGAAAGTATTAACAAGATAAAAATTCGCCACCAACGCTGTACTCTACCAGGAGACCTATTCTAATTTTTGGCAACTGTTTGGCGACTAGTTTTAGTCGCTAAGTCAATGACGTCACGGTGCAGTCAATATCATGGGGATTTTAATTTCTTACGTTGGTATTACAGGCAATCGTAGCTCAGTGGATAAGAGCGAGGTAAAACTTGCGTTTCTTAATTAGTAAGCAAGAGGTCGTGCGTTCAAATCTCACCGACTTCTACTTATATCAAAAAAATACGATTGTGTCTGAGTGGTTCGGATTCCACTATAAGCTGTAGGTCCCCTGTACTGTAATTGGGATTTACTTCCTGTTGTGCAGAGTAACAAATAAATAAATAAATAAACAACGGAGTATTTTGTCTTGGTACTTATAATTTCTGACAGCCACTTGATATTTATGTTTCTTTGTTAAACTCAAATATTTGTATGTTATTGCTTAAACTTGACATATCTCAAATTGACGGAATTTTTAGTAATTTTCAAGAAATTAGTAATATTTAAAAAATAAATAATATAAATTTAAACAAAATCTTAAATAAACATTATTACATTAAAAATTATTATTAATGTGTAAACGACAACCTTGTTATTCTAATTGTTGGTAATGGACATCTGCAGCTGGATTTTGTGCAATAATTATAATAATTATTTTAATAATATAAATAATAAATATTTTATAATAATATACAGTGCACATAAAATATAAAACTTCAAAACTAATCAACCAAAAAATGCTAAGCGACTGACGCCATGACACTTAGCAACAGCCTTGTACTAGTCGCCAGCGTACGCGACTCCCTAAGCGACCAGTCGCCAACAAAGACGTCAGGACTGTACTTTTTAACTATATTTAAATTTAATTTAAATAATATGTTTTTATAGTAATAATAAAATAATATATATTTTGACTAATTCGTTTTTATATTTAAAAGTCATCGCGATCGACTTTAATCATAGCCGCGATCGACTTATTGGCCATCCAGAGCTGGACAGTAGCTAGCTACTTTTGTAGCTTAGCTACTTTTGTAGCTTAGCTACTAGCTTAGCTACGTTTACCTTAGCTGTAGCTGTAGTTTAGCTAAATGTGAAAAAATATAGCTGTAGCTTGTAGCGAACTATGTTTTTTTTCTATTAGATTAAAAATATTGTTATAACAACTGAAGCTACTTTTAAAGCTACTTTTTGTAGCTTAAAGCTACAAAACCTGATCAACTGATCATATGACAATAGCAAATTTAATATATATATATATATATATATATATATATATATATATATATATATCATCACGCCTTCTACCCATTACTGGGTGTGGCACTCTGCTGAAGCAGATCTCGGTAAGTGATATATTTTGCGCGTGAAGTGCGGTTACCAGTCGCCAAATCACGGCCCCCAAACATGTTAGTTAATAATTCACAATAATTGAAAAAGTAGCTTTAAAATTTATCAGCTACTTTAATGAAAGCTTTTAGCTGTAGCTTAGCTATATTTTACAAAATGTAGCTTATAGCTGTAGCTCATCTACTTTTTTAAAGAATAGCTGTAGCTGTAGCTTAGCTACTTTTTTTAATTAGCTTGCCCAGCTCTGGCCTATATGAACTACCGCGATGCGGCTCTGTGAATCCTGTCCTGTAATTGTAAGTAAGTTCTTGTTGTACATAGTAACATACTAAATACATAATTAAGTTATAAAATAATTATTTGGATCTCTTTGCATGAAATTTTAACATACTCGCAATTTTAACCAATCAAATATGTCTTATTTTGCACAGAGCTCTTAGAAAAGAATATCTATAGTCCATTCATTTACCAGCCGTATGAAAATAAATTTGTCTTAGCATATTCTTGGTTGCCATTAAGGTGGTTCTATCATGACAGTCTCATACAAAAGTATACGTGGCCTAAAAAGTTAACAAAAATAATTATTACATTTTTGTATGGTATAGGTTATTAACAGAATTAATATTTCGCTGCAAATATCGTATAATTAATAATAACATTGAATATATTAAATTAACTAGTTTATGAAATTCAGTAACATACCAAAATTTTTGCAAGTGAATGTTTCATGCCAACCAATAGCAGTGTAAGATTTGACACAGCAGAAGCTATGACAACAAGGTTAGAGCCACAAGCGGCCAGTCGGTACGAAACGTAACTGTATTATCGATACATCCTGTTGACAGTTCATAAGAAAAATGAGAAAAATGCACCAAAGCAATTATTATCAACTGTAACAACAAATAAATAAATATAAAATGCTGTAATATTTTTTTTTGTATTAAAATGAATATATTTTACTGATCGAAATAATAACATTCATAGTTCATCTCTGTCTAGTGTCTACCTGTGCTGTGCAACGTTGCCAAGCATTTCTGACAGTTCTATTGATTAGCATAGAATATCCAACTTTCATCGCCAATTTCTTTGAAACTAATCCGGTAAGGCATGGATTTTTAAATTCTCATACCTTTATCTTTACATGATGTACTGTGTGTAAGTTTTTTGTTAAAAAATATGTACAATATATGAATTTATTACGCAGTAAGCTGCCTCGCGACGTACAGTTCCTATAACGCCAATGCATTTTTGATCGACTTTGGTCAACTTTAGCATTACATTACTCAGCTCAACAATGGTAAACTTAAAAAAAAATGTGCATACTAGTGTAGAAACACATGAAAAATAACATATTTACATTTCATTATAATCCGGGTTATATGCTTCCATGATAGTACCACCTTAAACAAAGATTTAGTAGATGACAAGTTGAACAACCCTACACAAAATTCCCGTGCAATAATAATAATACATCATTGAAGTGCAACTGCAGACATGGCATGTTTCGGTTGACGCAATCTTCATGCAGGCCAAGCGAGCATATCAGCTGCACTCATCCATGTCAGGTGTATGTGAACAGCTAGAGATTCTATCTCGTGCGCGTGATGAGCATTGACCAGCCACTCGGCCAGTGACGCTGACCGCTGCCGCATCAGCTGATCTCTTCGTCGTGAGTGGAACAACGCGCGAACACATTATGATGTCAAGTCAGGATTTTTCTTTAGCTTCAAAATCGTTATTTTTCTACGATCGTGCAAAATGTGATCTACTCGTATTATATTACACATTTTCAATGCAAAAAGAAACTGTATATCGTAATACTTTTGAAATATTTATTGAAATTATTATGGGTTCATTTGTCATTGATCGGTATGTTAGTGTAAAACATATAAACAACGAAAAATAATATAATCGTAATATAAAATATAATATTTATTTTTGTAATTAGTTCGCGAAATTAGTGTTTTTTTTTGTTGCGTGTGAGAAGCCATTCAAACGTACAAAAAAACACGAATTTTCAAGCCCATGAAAAAACGTTTATCAAAACAGTGAAAAAAATAGGTATTTTTATAACAAATGTCGAAAAAGGCTTGTTACGTGCAAGTGCAGAAGCAAGTAACCTTTTTCAGCACGTGTTATAAACAACTTTTTTCCTATAACTGTGCGATTTAGAAAATCACTAAAATATAATCAAAATTTATAAAATTTTAATGATATTACACGCGAATGATGTTTTACGGCGTTGCTATGGTTTGTTTGTTGATTGCTTGCACATTGTTCTACGTTATTTAAAAATATTTCACTAATTTCAAGATAATTTCTTCAAAATCGTCTAGATTTTAATACTTCACAGACGGATTCTTCTTTATCATAAACACCTCCAAAGATAATTGAAGCCTCAGATAATGCTATGTTGAATCTATTTTCAACAATGACAATAAACCTGCTGCTGGTACTTCTAAAGCCTCCGAAATTGTTATTATTAAGAATATTACTGTCAATAATATGAATAGGTATGAAAGAAAGCAATGTTTCTTTAGACAGTACTTCACAATATGTCAATATAAGCAACTGTAACAACGTGTTACTAATATACACAAACAATACATATTATGTATTTCACTTACTCTTTAAATAAAACCATTTATCGATATATTTTACTTTGTTCGATTATTTTTATTAATTGTCTACAGATTAGATATACTGCACTTTAAGGTTATGTTTATAAACTTCAAAATATACTACTGCATATTTACTAGCGCTGGCTCACCGCAATTTAAATCGCCCTCAATTAAACTTTCTGTTGATAGTTGCGCACTAGTGTTTCTTTGTTTACAGAAACGCACTTAGTCTGCATTTGTCTCCTTTCCACCCTTAACCAGGGCAATAATAGTTACGTAACTAGCGGTCGCCCTGGCTTCGCCAGGCCTCACGCTAGCTCCGCGGACCCTGACGTAGAATTCACTTTTGTAAGACAGTTGACACAATATAAATGCAATTATTACAAATCTAAAACATTTCTGCGTATCTTTCCATCCAAAGACCTTTTAATTGATACTAAACACAATAGGTTTCGAAGATCTTTCACTAAAACAACTGACGATTGAAAAAAATCCAATTATGCACGCGAGCTCTTCAAAAGACCTTTCATTTGATACTAATCATGACGAATTTTGATACATTTTCACTAAAACAATTGAAGATCCATAAGTATTAAATTTTGTACGCGAACCCTTCAAAAAATCTTTCTTTTTGATACAAACGCGATAGGTTTTAAATACTTTCAAGAAAACAATTGTACAATTTGCTAAACTATTAAAAATCTTTTGGACGTCATTTTTTATAATGTTTTACATTTATATTTTATATGTACATGAAATCAATTGAAATTTTTCTCTAAACTTTTTTGAAAAACTGTTGGAAATCGCTGAAATATACTTTTTTGCATTGTAGAATGCTGCTGTCAATTTTCTTTTTTTTTTCATGTATATTATTACCGCACACAAATTTTGCTTTGTTTTATTACATACTTTTAAAAATTATTTGTCAAGTTGACGTTTTGTCTTAAAAAATTTTACGCTAGCCCTTCAAAAAACCTTCCATTTGATACCAAACACGATATGTTTTTAAGCACTTTCACTAAAACAATTGACGATCGAAAAGTAATAAATTTTGTTCGCAAGTCCTTCAAAATACCTTTCATTTAATACCAAACACGATAAGTTTAGAACTTTCACTAAAACAATTGCCATTCGTCAAATATTTAATTTTGTACGCGAGCTCTTCAAAATACCTTTCATTAGAAACCAAACACGATAGATTGTTAAGTACTTTCACTGAAACAATTGCCGATCAAAATTAAATTAAATGCTGCACGAAAACACTTCAAAAGACATTTCATTCGATATCAAACACGATAAATTTCAAAGCAATATCAATTAAACAATTGCGGATCGAAAAAAATTATAATTTTGCACGCGATCCCTTTAAAAGATTTTTTATTTGATACCAAAAACGGCCTCGTTCGAAATATTTTATGTTTAAAACAATTGATATTCTTCATTTTTTTTTATTTCATATAAAATTTCTTCCAAATTTTCATATGACATTAAACACGGCTTTAATCCGAATATTTGAAATTTGGAACAATTGACAATCGTAAAGTCTTAATTTTTTATTTCGTCTGAAAGTTCTTCTAAACCCCTTTTATATGATATCAAACACGATTTGATTCGGAACACTTTAAGCTTAGAACAATTGACGGTCGTAAAATTTCAATCAAATACGTGTTTTATTTCCGAAAACATTTTGCTAAAATAACTTTTTTTTATTTCATCTGAAAGTTCTTCTAACGCTATTTCATATGCTTTAGCATTTCGTCAACTAAAGGTTGCACGAAAGGCATGAGTATTCGCCGAGTGTTTGTAGCTCAATTGGTTAAAGCAGTCACGATGCGAGTGAAAGTTTCTGGATTCAAAATCCGGCGAACGCTCATTGCTTTTTCAAAAACTAACTTTTTAATTATTTTATCTAAAGGTTCGTCTAAAGCCCTTTCATATGATACCAAACATGGCATAATTCGGAATACTTGAAGTTTGAAATAATTGACAGTCGTAAAATTTCAATCAAATATTTACGTGTTTTATTTCCGAAAAGATTTTGCTAATCTATTAAAAATCCGTTGGATGTAATTTTTGATAGTTCCACATTTTTTTATAGAATTTATTAAGTTTGAAACAATTACCTATCGTAAAATTTCAACTTTTTATATTTCATCTGAAAGTTCTTTTAAAGCCCTTCAATATGACACTAAACACGGTACGATTCGGAATACTTTAAGTTTGAAACATTTGCTTATTGTAAAATTTCAATTTTTTTTCATTTATCTGAAAGTTCTTCTAAAGCCCTTTAATATGACACCAAACACGATAGGTTTTGTTGCAATTTCACTAAAATAATTGTCGATTGAAAATATTATAATTTTGCCCACATGCCCTTTAAAATAACTTTCGTATTACCGATATAAAATTTAAGAGTGATCAAATGATTCCAATTCGAGTTATCTGGTTTTTCTAAATTGTACTCTGACGTGGACAAAATTTGCTTGGTTTTACTGTATATTATTACTGGAGACAAATTTTGTTGGGTTTACCTGTATACTTTATATAACTTGTCAATTTGACGTTTTGTTTTAGTGAATTGTCAAAAATTTTCTTTTTAAATACACATGTATAAAATGCTTAATGATAATAAAAACGTTGCCTCATTCCCCCAATATGTGTAAAATATATCAAAAGTTATCTAAAAAATTAAATACTTCAATAATTGTTAATTAAAAATGCGATATGTCCACATACAAATGTCAAAATTAGAGTAGGTGTTCTTTTTTAAAATTTCAAAGCCTCCACACTCTTTGTCTGTATATTTTATAAAACTTGTCAATATGACGTTTTGAATTAAAACCAACTTCATAGTGGACTGTTAAAAATTTTCTTTTTAAATACACATATTTGAAATTTGTAATTATAATAAAAACGTCCCCTCAGTCCCCTAATGTGCGTAAAATATTTCAAAACTACTCTAAAACATTTAATATTTAAATAATTTATAATTAAAAATGCGACATGTCCACTGACAAACGTCAAAGTGACAGTAGATGTTCTTCTTAAAAATTTCAAAGCCTCCACACTCTTAGTTGAAAATGCATGTTTTTTCAAGTTTTCTCGCACATCATGTGCACGAAAAATCTGAGACTATCAAAAGGCACTCCGCATAAGTAATCCCTATCAAATAAAAAAAGTTTCAAATAAATCGGATAAACCGTCTAGGCTGTAAAATTGTTAGACTGATCGTGATGAATCTATACATAGGGAATTAAGCCGTTTAGTATATAAGACTAGCGGTCGCCCTGGCTTCGCCAGGCCTCACGCTAGTTCCGCGGACCCTGAAGTAGAATTCACTTTTGTAGGACAGTTGACACAATATAAATTCAATTATTACAAATCTAAAACATTTCTGCATATCTTTCCAACCAAAGACCTTTTAATTGATACTAAACACAACAAAATTTCACTAAAACAACTAACGATTGAAAAATATTCAATTCTGCTCGCGAGCTCATCAAAAGACCTTTTACTAGATACCAAACACAATAGGTTTTGAAGAACTTTCATTAAAACGATTGATGACAGGAAAAATTCAATTATGCACACGAACCCTTCAAAAAATCTTTCTTTTTGATACAAACGTGATAGGTCAAATTTCAACTTTTTTATTTCATTACAATCTTCTTCTAAAGCCTTCTTATCCGACACCAATACTTTAAGTTTGAAACAGTTGACGGTTGTTAAATAATTTTTTTTTTTATTTCATTTGAACTTTCTTTCAAAACTCTTTTATATCACACCAAACTCGGCATGACTCGGAATACTTTGAATTTGAAACAATTAACAGTTGTAATATTGAATTTTTTTTCTTTATTCCATCTACAAGTTCTTTCATAACTTTTTTGTATGTCATTAAACACGGCATGATTCCGAATACTTTAAATTTAAAACAATTGCTTATTGTAAAATTTCAACTTTTTTCATTTATCTGAAAGTTCTTCTAAAGCCCTTTAATATGACACCAAACACGATAGGTTTTGTTGCAATGTCACTAAAATAATTGCCGATTGAAAATATTATAATTTTGCCCACATGCCCTTTAAAATATCTTTCGTATTACCGATAGAAAATTTAAGAGTGATCAAATGATTCCAATTCGAGTTATCTGGTTTTTCTAAATTGTACTCTGCCGTGGATAAAATTTGCTTGGTTTTACTGTATATTATTACTGGAGACAAATTTGGTTGGGTTTACCTGTATACTTTATATAACTTGTCAATTTGACGTTTTGTTTTAGTGGATTGTCAAAAATTTTCTTTTTAAATACACATATATAAAATGCGTAATGATAATAAAAACATTGCCTCATTCCCCCAATATGTGTAAAATATATCAAAAGTTATCTAAAAAATTTAATACTTCAATAATTGTTAATTAAAAATGCGATATGTCCACATACAAATGTCAAAATTAGAGTAGGTGTTCTTTTTTAAAATTTCAAAGCCTCCACACTCTTTGTCTGCATATTTTATAAAACTTGTCAATTTGACGTTTTGAATTAAAACCAACTTCATAGTGGACTGTTAAAAATTTTCTTTTTAAATACACATATTTGAAATTTGTAATTATAATAAAAACGTCCCCTCAGTCCCCTAATGTGCGTAAAATATTTCAAAACTACTCTAAAACCTTTAATATTTAAATAATTTATAATTAAATATGCGACATGTCCACAGACAAATGTCAAAATTACAGTAGATGTTCTTCTTAAAAATTTCAAAGCCTCCACACTCTTAGTTGAAAATGCATGTTTTTTCAAGTTTTCTCGCACATCATGTGCACGAAAAATCTGAGACTATCAAAAGGCACTCCGCATAAGTAATCCCTATCAAATAAAAAAAGTTTCAATTAAATCGGATAAACCGTCTAGGCTGTAAAATTGTTAGAATGATCGTGATGAATCTATACATAGGGAATTAAGCCGTTTAGTATATAAGATAACAAAGAAATTGCACAGTTGTAGGAAAAATAATATTTATCACAATTTGCGTGGTTGTCGCGGTAATATAGTAAATTTTTCACGTGTAAAAAATACACAAACTTTGCGCATCCATAGCAATGTAAATATGTCGCGTTTATTTAACAGTTGTAGAAAATAGTTTTTTTTTGTATTAAGTACTTGAAATTAGATGGTTTTTTTTTATTGCACGTGGGAATGTTTTATTTTTAGTCGATATCGTCAGGTCGAGTCTCAAAAGTCATTCGAACGCGCCAAAAAAACACGAATTTCGCCTACGAAATACAAACAACATTTTTTCTATAACTGTAAAAAAAGAATAGGTAATTAAAATCGATTTTTAAAACCGTCAAAAAATATTTATCAAAACAGTGACAAAAATATTTAATTTTCACAGTTTGGGTGGTTGTCCAGGTAATATAGTTATTTTTTCCACTCGTGAAAGAACATACTTTGCGTAACGATGTAAAAATGTCGCGTTTTGAAAATGATATTTTTATACTTTTTGTTCTCAATCGGTTCATTAATATACTGAAAGTATTTTAAAGTAGAGACTATTGTTAAACTATTTTTTGTAACTCTTTATTTTGTATGATCGGCATTCATACTTTAAATGTCATTTAAAAATGATAACCTCAAATATTTCAAAATGTTCTTTTATTGAATTTGAAATAATTTTCAACTTCAGCTAAAATATTTCATAATGTTTATTAACAAGAAAAATGATAAACTCCATTCCCTGTATGAAAACGATGACGTCATATGTGGACGAGGTTATCATAGATACGATGAAATATAGCTATCTTTTTTTATTAATATTATTCGTACCTATGCGAATGGCATTAACCTATGTCTTAATAAGTTTCATGTTTCTCCACATTCTATCACATTTATTATTTTAATGAAAACGTATGACAGTTCTTACTAATACGAAAATTTATATTTACTTTGTTCACATTTGTTTATAAGATAAAAATAGAGACCTATGGTCAAGATTTTGTTATTTTCTCGCCTGTCATTTCTAAGTTTATGACATTTTTGATACATAAATACAGACTGAGAAATAAGAAATAGCTAGAAAATTTTTGGGTAATCAAATGCAGAAATACGTTTGTCATCTTCATGATTATTTTGTGCTGGCGTTAGAGAATCGAGGATCTTTAATTAATTTAACTGTAGTACAAGAGGTAATGTGCATTGTCTTTTGTATTTTCATATATTATTTATTTATTATTATAATACTTATAAAAATGTATATTCTTTTGAGTTTTATGTTACAAAATTATATATTTCATTAATATAGGTAATATTTTTCGTGGCTTAAGATAAATTTATACGTGGTTTTTATTTAATATATTGCAGAATTTGGTTACTAAATTTTATAAAATAATAAATATTTTAATCTGACATTTACATTTTAGGTTATGTTTTAAAAATGTCAATCCAATACCAATGTAAACGTTTTAAGTTCAAAATCTTGGATCACATGGATACCGAATGTGACGTAATAGTTTTCATACAGTGAATAAAGTATATAAAAGCAATAAATTGTCAATTATTTTTCCAAAATTTGTTCAAATTAGACTCAGTTTAGTATCAAATTAAATTTCTCTGACACAGTAAAAATTACATTTATCCGATTTTTAAAATATTTTTACTTATATTACATTTATCTAAATTAACTACCAGAAAAATACTGTATTACCACATCATGTTTCTTCCTACAATGATTGGCTCATCAGCCGCTATCAACTGTTAAGATTCTCTCAACTTGTCATCTCTTTCCTTTACGGTTTTCTCTCTGTCTCTGTGCACACGCGTCCTTCCTAACAGTTTCTTGTCGCACATCTAGGTTAATTACACGTGTGTTTACCGCCTGACTAGCGATACACTAGTCTAGTGTACCACTAGCTCTAGTGAGTATACTTCTATCTATCGAGCTGTTCGCTATGAACATGTACATGTCGTAGTGTTCGTGTGTGATTAATCCACAGTAATGTATTTGGATCAAAGTAGCCGCTGGCGATTACCCACCGATTTTTTAATGTATGATATTAGGAGAGAAATTTATGAGTTTTGAATTATAGTTTTTAAATTATGTTTTGTAATCAGGCTGTGTTTTATAACTATAAATTATTTTACTTTTGGGAGCCAATCATAGCATGACATTTTCAAAAGAATTTGACTAGCTACATTTTCTTTATCTATGACTGATGTACATATTTTCCTGTATCCCGTTTACAAAGTAAATTTTGTGCAATTGTTTTTGTCAAAAAGATTTCTACAAAATTCAATTTTGTATAACTTTTTTTGGGGATATTTTTGTGTGAAGTTGTTGAGTTGTCTAGTTGTAAAAATGTCAAACATAAATCTATCACTTTAGGTATTATTGCTCAGCTCATGTAAAATTATTGATTTATTTTTATATGATAAAATAATTATATTAAACGGCAAAACACTTCTTTGTTAAAAGTTAAAGGTATTTTGTTTTATATCATAACTTATATAATTATGACTTTGAATTCTAACTAGGGTTGCCACCTCTCCGGGTTTCAGTGAGTCATCTCCGGGCTCCGGGTTTAATTATTATTTCTCCGGATTGTGTAAATAAAATTGGATATGTACAAAATTATATGCAGACTTTCGCGTGTATCTCGTGTACAGAATAGCTAGTGCGATGGTGGGTGGCCTATCTGTAACAAGTCAAACTCAGTACATTCCTAATGAATACAATTAAGTAAATTAGAGTATATTGTAATGAGGTCAGTTATTTAAAATAATATTGTTTTAAGCAGTCTTTCAGTAGATATTCATTAAGTCAACATCAGACATTTATTCAGTAGATCGGCAGTAAGAATGCAGTAAATTCAGTTCATCCAATAGACAGGCATTAGATATGAAGTACATTCATTTACAGTGTAAAGTGAGTTCATTTTACAAATGATGGCAGTGGGTTGCGGATTTTTGCGAAACAACACGAACTAAAGGTTTAGTAATTTGAGAAGCATGGATTCAACAACAACAGGGAAGTAAGTGAGTCAAAAAAGATGGATGGCCAAAAAAGATCGAATTACAACGAGAGAATACGCTCTGTAAAATGTTACATTTGCAATGGCAACCACTATGCCAGGCAGTGCCAGCAACAGCATCAGCGTCAACAGCCGAATTACTATCCGAGGGATGAAAATTACAATTACCAGAGGGAAGAAAATTACAATTATCAGAGGGAAGAAAATTACAACTACCAGAGACAAGAAAATTACAATTATCAGAGAGATAATTACTACACCTATCAGACAGATGATGATGACACTCATTATAGAAGAAATCATAGA
Source organism: Pterostichus madidus (assembly GCA_911728475.2). NCBI lineage: Eukaryota > Metazoa > Arthropoda > Insecta > Coleoptera > Carabidae > Pterostichus > Pterostichus madidus. Next base: position 14,056,249 of record OU452315.1, read on the forward strand.
AATCAAAGCTATGAAAATAAAGGTTAATGTTACCATTGCAGTGGCAACCATTATGCCAGGTATTTGCAGCGTGAGCGTATTGGTAAGATTATATCGATCTAGAAGTAATGTGTACTTGGAACGAATTTTTTCGAGTATGAGAAATACTTGAACCGTAACAGGATGCGCGTTGAGCTGGTAAAAGCGGAATTATGCATAAAACTTAATTTTCAGATGAGCTGTCGAGAATTTTATGAATTCATAAATAAAAAACAGAAAATGTCGATCTAGTAAAGCTGTGATGTCAAACAGGAAATTTACATGGAAAAATCTACACAAATAAATTATTTATTATACTTACACTATTTTGTATATTGCATATTTTTCTTCTAATTTACCTATTTTTATTTTATACGTAAATTGTTAAGTTTGTTTTTTATTAGTTATATGTATAATAACTACCCAGTAATCATTAGAATTGTATTTAATTTGTAGGAATGTTTTGAATCTGTTAATTTAAATAAATAAAAAAATTACTTAAATATGTATGTGAGTTTTTTTTTGTTGGGTTTTTTTAGTCATCGTCTCCTGACGAGACTTAGTTCTGAGGTGGCAACCCTAATTCTAACCTAACTAATAAATATCAAAATAAATTAAATTTCAAATATTTATTGAATCTGTCAGTATTACCATCCTGAAATTTTATAATGATTTTGGAATGAAATTAAAGGACTTAGGCTTAAGTTGTAGTCATTTAATTTCATTCCTACATTACCTTGGCTTATTAAAACACACTATCTTATAATGATTTTGTTGTAATACATTTTTTTTAAATAAAAATAAATGAATGCAATATACGAAAAATAGTAAGAAAACAACATGTTACAATAGTTAATTATAATATTCGTACTTTGCGTAACTCGAATTACAATAAGGGGCATTATAGCACGTGTTTCTCAATATACTATTTTATATGTATATTAAATGTGTGATTTTTGCTACATAATGCCGTGCATAAATCCCACAGGGAATAATAACGAGGGAATAATGTCATTATTCCCTCGTCTGCACCAATCAAAAAATTATTATGCCGGCCGGTTTTTCTATCTCCGGATAAAGTTCTCAATAACTATCTGCAGAATAAATAAAAAAATATCGCACCGAAATCATAGCACAAATGGTAATAATTATACTAAATGTTATTTTCGGGTGCGATATTTTTGTCTTTAATGAAAATGTACATGGAAAATGTACTAAAAAAATGACATTAAAATGTACATAAAAATTGATCGTGTCAGACGGGCTTTAAGAATTTAAATCATTAAAATATCAACATCGTTCTTTTTAGATTTTAAATGATAACTATATCATTTGCACGAAAATTAATATATCTTTACACATGTAAGGTGAAAAGAGAAGTGTGAAAATGGTTCGTATCTTAAAAATCTCAAGTATATTCTTCCGAATTTATAATTTTAAATGTCATCATTTATTCGGCATCGTTACCACATGTCACATAAATAGATTGTAGATTGTAGTTATAACTTTTTTGCAATTAAAATTGTAAAATATCGATGAAATAAATGACGCATAACATAAAAATTAGTATATTATATTATTATTTAATAGTTATTAATGTACCAAGACCGGCAAATGATGTTTTAAGGTGAAATATTTTGTTTGGGTAACGAAGCGCAACCAAAAACATTTAAATTCACTTTTCGGACGACCATTTATGAAAGTAACTATAACAATGTTATAAATTACTACGGAAAGTTGAAAATAACACATATGTATATGTTATTATAACGTACACTTCTAACATATTAAGAAAAGTTCCGCTAAGTGACAACAGATGGCGTTACTATGAAAGAAAATAATAAAATAAATAAAAAGAATTTGTATTGTTCAATCAAAGTTTTGGCAGATTTTGCAAAACATTTGTACAGATAAATCGTAATTAGAAAAATTAAAAATTACTTATTTACTTACATTTTATTTAATATTATGACATTATGGTTAGTACAGTTGGTATTACTACTCCTAACTTCATACGTCAACGTTTACGCTCAAGAACGCATGAGCTGTCAAAGTGTAACAATATTGGTCTTGTAAATTTTTTTAGAAATATTTTGTGGTTGTCCGAAAAATAGTGTACATAACACGCTCAAAAGTGTGATAACAGTACTCATGTACTTAAATCACTCGGCGCTGTGCGCCTCGATTTTCAGTTTGTACACTCGCACGTTATCTTACATTTTCAATGCTTGTTATGTAATATACTATAACACTCGTGGTACATACAATTTTCTTCTTCCAACAGTAACAAATAAATTCTTTTAAAATGCGTCTGTCAATTGCGATGATTAATGTTTTGCCATCATAAAAATAATAGCTGTATTCCATTTGCCACTTGGTTCACTTAAATCAGTTCAGATAAATTCGACAACATTACTAAATAACTGAATTAAGCAAACTGATGCACTTATTGTGGTGAATTACTTCAAAGTAAATTACAATCTATAATTCTAGTATTGAAAATAAAGTCAATGAAGCAATTTAGCGAAATAAATAAGTAATCTGGTTCAGTAAATGTAAATTAGATCTGATCCAAATGGCAAATGGAATACGCCTAATATCGAATTTTTATTATTTCCGATGATTAATGTATTGTAACCATAACCAGGGCCTGGACAGCTGCATTAGTTACCCTGTTACGCGATTTTTAATGCCATCTCTTGCTGCCCCAAATGAACTAAATCAATTTAAAATTAATAATAGGAATCATAGTAGGTAAAATTTAAATGGTTGACTGGGAAACATATTTGAATGTTTGACAAACGATGTTTTATTTTTTGACAAGTAAAATTTGTATATAATAAACATATCTGTCGTCATTATTGCAATCTATATTTAATGGTGAGTAGGTATCTTTTATAATTTTATATTTAATTTTTTACTATTTTATAATTTTAGGCGTGTCTGGTACCACATTGTAGTAGAAAAAAATTGTAAGAATGTGTTTTTCCATGTTTTACCACGAAATAATTTATTACGAAAAACATTGCTGGAAAACAATAATAATAGAACTTATTTAAATGATGTGTCTTATAGTAGTACTCTTAAGCACAATGTCGTATGTAGGCTTCATTTTCTAAATTGACAGTATCGATACACATCATCAAAAAATTAAATATTGGGACTGTTACACATATTGACCAATGTAAGTAATTAATACAATATTGTGAAATTTGAAACTTTTATAATTATGAAAATTCTTTTTTAGTAATATAAATTCATTTTCAACAATTCAAGATGAAAATATCTCATATCTATCAATAACAACAGTAACAGCAACATATAAGAATATGGGTACTGAAGAAAGTAGCGAAATGATAAATTAGAGTGTGCATAAGAAGGTGAAAATGTGTATTATTCATATTTATTTGTAATGCATACTAGTATGTGTTTAATTAATATTTTAAATATGATTCAATAAAACTAGCTCTCTACTAATTATTTGTTTTTGTTATTTTGTAATATATTTTGATTTTAATAATTTTGAAATATTTTAGTCATTACGATCATGAGAATGATAAATATGTATTCTATATTATCGGTATTTTTAATAATAATTACTTGGGGCAACAAGAGATGTCACCAGTAACTGCGTAACAATCTTTTGTTATAGCTGTCCCTTCTTCTATGGTTACTTGTTCGGTGACCATAACAGTCATGTCAATTTTTTCATTGCCGCCTATTGCCAGTAAATGCTTCATTTCGTACCAGCTACCCAAGATGTAATGACATACTATGCTGGTGATACAAAAAAATATTTAAAATTACTGAGCAAGCGAAATAAAACTAAAAAAACTTAAGAGCAATTGAACTGTAATTATTAGGTAACATTATATAACAAGCAAGCATGTTGTACGAGTAATTCACGTGCTAAAATATCTTTTTAACAAGCTTGGAAAAAATCGTTTGTAAATATTTAAAATTCGCAATGTCATCATCTTATACGAGCTGTTCAAACTAAATTATAACAATTTTCTTCATATTATTTAAACATTTAAAGCAACGTATATGCTCAATTAAGGTTTAAATTTTGTTACAAAAAACAGTGTAATCCATAAATAATTTATAAAATTATTACATTCTCGAAAAATTTACAAAAAAGATTAACAAGTATTTAATGATTCGTGGTGTTAGTATTCATCTGCCAGTGCTAAGTTACAAAATTTATTTTAAAAACATCACCGACAATGACATAATTAGTGATTATGATTATTAAAAGAAAATTGACAGATAAAGCGTCAAACATTTGTTAATTTGTTTGTCGTGATTTTTAAAGTAATTTTCAAATCTCAGTTCTGCCGTTATAAAGTATGCAAAATAAATTATTTGTATATTTAGGATATAGAATTTTACGATCTTTCAACTTTATTTGGAACTTTTTATGCCTAAAATAATTAGGGAAGCAGGATATTGCGAAAGTATTACCGTATTTTTCGGACGATAAGACGCACCTCATATTTATAAGATGATTTTTAGAAAAATATATTTTTCCTACAACTGTGCGATTTCTTTGTTATTATGTAACCATAATTGCCTTGGTTACGTATGGAAAGTAGATGAATGCAGACCAAGTGCGTTTCCGAAAGCAAAGAAACACTAGTGCGGAAAGTGCTTCATTACGTAACTGTCAAAAGAATATTGTTTTGACAGCGATTTAAATTTCGCGTCGAGCGCGGAATTCATATTTTGACAACAGACGCTTATGGAAGAAGAAGATACGGTGAACCAGCGCTAGTAAATATGCAGTAGTATATTTTGACGTTTATAAACGTAACCTTAATTTGCAGTATATCTAATCTGTAGACAACTAATAAAAAGAACCGAACAAAGTAAAATATATCGATAAATGGTTTTATTTAAAGAGTAAGTGAAATACTTCATATTTATTGTTTGTGTATATTATTAATACAGTTGTTACAGTTGCTTATATTGACATAATGTAAAGTGGAAACTTTTGTGTCTAAAGAAATATTGATTTCTTCCGTACCTGTTCATATTATTACCAGTAATATTATTGGTAACAATTTCGGAAGCTTCAGAAGTACCAGCAGCAGGTTGATTGTCATTGTGGAAAATAGATCCAACATAGTATGATCCGGAGCTTCAATTATCTTTGGAGGTGTTAATGATAAAGAAGAATCACTCACTGTACTATTCCAATCAAGATGATTTTGAAGAAATTATTTTGACGTTAGTGAAATATTTTTAAATAACGTAGAACAATGTGCAAGCAATCAACACACAAACCATAGCAACGCCGTAAAACATCGTTCTCATGTAATACGATATCATTAAAATTTGATAAATTTTATAAATTTTAATAATATTTTAGTGATTTACTAAATCGCACAGTTGTAGGAAAAATGTTGTTTATAACACGTGCCGAAAAAGGTTACATGCTCGTGCAGATTTCCGCACTTGCACGTAACAAGCCTTTTTCGGCACTTGTTATAAAAATAACTATTAATGTTACTTTCGGATGATAATTTTGATTTATTGTTAACATAACTCGTACTACCAATATTCAGTTCACCTTCACTCTCGGTACGATCACTCGTCTCGTTAATGTCACCGTTCGTATTACTTTCGTCTGAACTAGTGTTGTCACTCCTTTCATCTTAAGTACCATCTATAGCGTTACTTATTCCGTATTTTTTAAATGACTTTATAATCGTCTCTTCTTTCATAGCTTCCCATTAATTTTTCACCCAGCTACAAAGTTCTGAAATTGTTGGTCGTTTCATACGTCCTGTTGCGGTGACATGATTTGGCACCGCGCCATCCATTTATTCCACTCGTCTCGCATAAAATTTTTAAATGAATTTAGAGACATTTTATTGAAAAAAATATTTTAATGTTACCTTCGGACCATAAGACGCATCCAAAATTTGAGTGCATTTTTCTATGTGAAAATGCGTCTTATAGTCAAAAAAATACGGTATTTTAGATATTAAAATTCTATGGTCGAGAGTTGCTATCACCACCTTGTATAATGGGATGTTAAAATAAGAATGCACTCATATGGCGAAAATTGGAACTACGACGAAGGTCCAGTTTGCTACTAACCTAATAACTATTGTTTGGCCATTGTTAACTCTTAATATGCTGTTAGCTAACAACATACATAGTTAAAATTAATTTATGCAATCGGGCCACAATAATACAAATTAGAAGTTTATTAAATAACAATATGTAACACGGACTGTACAAGATGCTAATTTCGCACCTATGACGCGCTCAAGGAAGCCAGGCCGCGGTAGCAGTCAGTCGCGATAGTCATCGATCGCAACGCTTCATCTTATATAAATTGTATTAAAATTTCATTGTATTTAGTAGCGATAAAGCTACGTTTCCACGTCTTAATATAGTCTCTGTTTTAGTCTTTGGTTTTGGTTTTTTGTTTCTGAATATGTCGGAAAAATTCCAGCCAATTCCAGCCATTTACAGCTCTTAACATAAACATAACCTTAATTCATTATTCTAGTAAAGGTTTGTTCACTTAAATGAGAAAATAATTGTATAAAATGATTTGAAATACTTTAAAAATTATATAAAATTATTAATTCGGAACAGTAATTACTATTAAAATTAAGCACTAGTTTAATTAATTTATACAATTCCAAAATAATTTAAAAACAAAATTTTAAATGACAGCGAATAAATAATTTCTTTTTGACTTGTCAGTTTTGTTGTTGCTATTAAACCAGTAATTTTTATTTTTTCCTCAGTTGAAATTATTACTATTTTTATTCTATTGTCTATATTTATCGTATTCCCAACACAAATCTAATGACGTATGATAAATACGGCATAGAATTGACTGTATATTGCAGCATAACAAGAGATAGCATTAGCGCAGCTAACTCTCTCTTACAGAACAGCGACGAAAGACTATGTCGAAAGTATGAAGTCTGCAAACTTTGTGTTTATGCGCAGCGACAAAGACAAAGACTAAGACTAACTAAAACAGTAGCTGGAAACGCTCAGCTGTATTCACATATGACAAACTCTCAAGGTTATGTCGAAAAACTGAAACTAAGACTATGTAAAGATGTGGAAACAAAGCTTAAGAATCTAACAATAAATGTTTGAAAAGATTATGTGTCGTCTAAATATAACAATAATATGGGGTTCAGTGGTATCGATTCAGCCTGTGAATGAGAGATTCACATCTTTAGGGGTCGCGATTTGACGGCTAATAACTGTACTTCACGCGCAAAATATATACCGAGATCTGTTATAGCAAAGTGCCATACATTATTTTTTTAATTTTCTGAAATAACAATCTGTAATCAAGTCGTACATGCATGATGAAATTATGAAAAAATATCAACATTTTTAAATTCTTATCACTAGTTGTACATCCGGCAGCGGGAAGGAAATCCGATCACCCGTTCCTCTCAATTCATCACTGAATATCAATACCTGGTTGCTACTTTATTAAAGCATTCGCAAATAAATCTAATTTAATAAAAATATTTTCCGCATAGCAGACCTCGCATAACTCACTACATACATAGTAAACCTATCAGGATATCAGGATACGGCACTAACAACAACTATACGCTGTCCTGTTGTTTCCCATGGTTGGTCTATACAGCACGACACCCACGACACGGCACGGCACGACACAGTACTACCAGTGTTAGACACGGCTCATACATTAAACGTACATGTGTGTGGGTGTGTCTCGTTGATTCATAGCTGACATGGACCAGACCATGTGTTCCACTAAATTGATACAAGCGGAGACATCTACATACAGAGTGTTTGCTTTTTCTTTACTGAGATTTCATTATATAGGGTAGGTGGCTCAGTGGTAACGAGTTGGCCTGTGGATTATAAAACCCACAGTAGACAAACAATTTTCATCACGTTAAAACGTCCCCTGTGACTCCTCCTTCACTAATATCGTTGAGAATCGTGAGTTGACGGCTGGTAACCGCACTTCACACGCAATAGATATTTTTATAACAAGTGCCGAAAAAGGCTTGTTTCATGCAAGTGCAGAATTGAACGCATGAGGCTTGCGGAGTGCGAAAATCTGCACGAGCACGTAATCTTTTTCGGCACGTGTTATAAACAACATTTTTCCTACAACTGTGTGATTTAGAAAATCACTATAATATCAGAATTTATAAAATTTTAATGATATTACACGAGAACGATGTTTTATGGCGTTGTTACGGTTTGTTTGTTGCTGCTTGCACATTGTTCTACGTTATTTAAAAATATTTCACTAATTTCAAGATAATTTCTGCAAAATCGTCTGGGTTGGAATACTACACTGAGTGATTCTTCTTTATCATATACACCTCCAACGGTAATCAACCTGCTGCTGGTACTTCTAAAACCTCCGAAATTGTTGTCAATAATATTACTGTTAATAATATGTATGAACAGGTACGGAAGAAATCAATGTTTCTTTAGATAGTATAACAGTTTCCACTTCAACTTATGTCAATATAAGCAACTGTAACAACGTGTTATTAATATACACAAACAATCAATATTATGTATTTCACTTACTCTTTAAATAAAACCATTTATCGATATATTTTACTTTGTTCGGTTAGTTTTATTAATTATCATATTTAATAATGATCCACTTGAGTTCTTATCTGCTCAATGTGATGTGTACAGATTAGATATACTGTAGTTTAAGGTTATGTTTATAAACGTCAAAATATATCACTGCATATTTCTTCTTCTTCCATAAGCGTATGTGCCTAAAATATGAAATTCCATGCTTGGCGCGAAATTTAAATCGCTCTCATTTATATTTTCTTTTGACAATTGCGTAAAGTACAAATTACTTTCGGCGTTAGTGTTTCTTTGCTTACAGAAACGCACTTGGTCTGCATTTGTCTACTTTCCATACGTAACCAAGGCAGTAATAATTACGTAATAACAAACAAATTACACAGTTGTAGGAATAATATATTACTGCTATGGCGGAGTGCCACATCTAGTAATGAGTAGAAGAGGTGATGATATATTACTTATTTTTTGTTCAGATTCTAGTATAAGCTGTAACCTCCCTATACTTTAATTGGGATTAATTTGTACAGAGTAGCAAATAAATAACCCATCTCAAAACAGTAGTTTGTGAAACACCCAGTACATATGATTCCACTGGCGGGCCAAACTTCCAAACACTAAAACAATTTTTTATATGCAGATTTTACGAGTTCCAATTCCGTGATTAATTTTATGAAATAATGCTCCATGTATGGTAAACTTAATTTTAGCTGCTGTGTACTAGTCTACCTCCAATACTTCGTGTTAATGTAGCGTGGCTATTAAGGCGACGGCCGCTGAACCAAATAGGCACGTTTGATTAGAGCAACAAGCAAGCAAATAGCGGAGAGGAATAAAGATTTGGGCCTCGGTGTTTTGATTGATGTTGTTATTTGTTTATTGGCTCTGAAAATTGATTACTATCAGATTGTTGATCAGCAGTTCGTAATTAATTTGGTAATGTTAATGAACGACGGGTTTTTGGTTTTATTTTTATGTTAGATGATGCCACTACTATTAGTTCATATAAGATTTATTCAAAATTTTATTGCTGGTGTCATGTTCACGAATATTAAAGACATAGTAAATTACTAGAGTTGGACAAACCAAAGTAAAACCGTGGCGGGAATGCGCTTTAACTCCATCCATTCGGTAATATCGACAGTGGCGTACCTAGAACTTTTGTCGCCCTTTCTAAGTCAATCAAATGATGGTTTTTATAAATTGAAAAATAAATATAAAATAAATATATCATCACGATTTTTAACCATTACTGGGTATGGCATTCTGCCGAAGCAGATTTCGGTAAGTGATATATTTATGTACGTGAAGTGAGGTTACCAGCCGTCAAATCACGGCCCCCAAAGATGTTAGTGGTGGGAGACAAGGATCATTTTAATTTGGTGAAAATTGTTTGTCGGCTATGAGAATTGAACCGAGGTCCTCAGGATCCACAGGTCAACTCGAAACCACTGAGCAATTACCCCATTAAATTAAAATATATATAAAATAAATATATCATCACGCCTTCTACCCATTACTGGATGTGGCACTCTGCCACAGCCGATCTCGGTAAGTGATATATTTTGCGCGTGAAGTGCGGTTACCAGTCGTCAAATCACGGCCCCCAAAGATGTTAGTGGCGGAGGAGCCACAGGGGTAGTTTTTGAAATTATGAAAATTGTTTTGTCGCCTGTGGGAATCGATTTCATACCACTGAGCTAACCACCCCATAAAATTAATAAATATAAATAAATAATTGTAATTGAGACAAACTATAGGTGGGCAACATTTTTACTATTGGATGGCATATTTAAATTAGGCAGTAATAAAGGAATTTTTCTAGATAATATTTTCAACCCTACATTGACTTGATGGTGAAGAAACATATTCGAAATCATATATTAATTCATAATTCGTAGAAATCGAAAAGTAAACTTATGAAAAGAACAAGTTGTTTTTTACAACTAAAACTAGGTACGCCACTGCTAACATATGTAAAAAAAGGTACATTTGGTATATTAATAACAATGATTTGAAAATAAATGAATAATTTAATCGACAAAATATCAAATGTCAAAATTTAGTGAATATACAAAATCTGATTTTTTCAAATTTGTAAGTATTGTCCCTTTCCTTTGTAATGTTTTAAAATTGAAATGCTTATAAATCCGTTATGGTCCATATTTTGCATTATTTTCTGAATTTAAGACTTGTCAAATAATTGTATAAATATACGTTAGGTGTGCTCATACATCAATCCACCTAAAGTTTGCCGTATACTGCCACCAAATTCAATCACACTGTATATATTTATTTATTTATTTATTTTGCTACTTTACATAACAGGAACCTATTTCCATAGTACAGGGTCCGGACTCATAGAGCCGTAATATGATAGTTTATATATTTTTATACATTGGTGTATGATGAGTGTGAAATTGAGAAAAATGTAGTTATAAAAGTAGGTATAAGTCAGTTGAGATGGTTTGGGCATGTACTCGTAGAACGTATGTCGAATGAGAGATTGGTGAAATTGAGGGTGAAAGATTGCGTGGGCGACCTATGAATGGATGGATGAATGTGATTGAAGGATTATTGCGTGAACGAAAGTTTCCGAGTATGAGCAACAAACGTGCTTGTATGAAAGGAATTATGAATGTGGATGAAGCTAAAGTGGTGTGTCAGGATAGGAACGTTTGGCGAAGATTAATTGCGGAATGAATCTGATGATTTCAGAAAAGTGCAGGATTTTTGATTTTAGTTTTGTTGGTTAGTAATTTCATTAGAGTGTTTACTTGCAATTGTGTGAAATTCACTTTCAAAAACAAGCGCAGGGACGACACGCCCTTCGTTTCTTATCTTTTTTATTTGTTTTCTGATCTTATATTGAGTGTTTAACTGCAATTGTGTGGAATTCACTTTCAAAAACAAGCGTAGAGCGACACTCCCTTCCTTTCTTATCTTTGAATTCATTTTCAGTTCTTAAGTAGAGTGTTTAACTACAATTGTGTGAAATTCACTTTTAAAAACAAGCGCAGAGCGACACTCCCTTCCTTTCTTATCTTTTTGTTTCATTTTCAGTTAATGCATTGTGTGGACTTTTCTTTTATATACAAGTGCAGACTATCGCTTTCATCTTTTCTATCTTTGTAGATTCGTTGTTAGATTCGTTATTAGATTCGTTGTTAGAAGTAAGCGTGAGTAATTTGAGATGTTTTATGTGTATGTCATGTACGTCGAAGAAAGTAGATGAATGATAAGTGAATAGGAATGATTGGATAGATGTGATTGAAGGTTTGTTGTGTGATGAATGATTTCGGGTGTAATAAATAAATGAGTTTATGTGGAGTAATCTATGAATGTGGTTAAAGTGAGGGTGGCGTGTTTGGATGATAATGTTTGACGATGGCTGATTATTTGATGAATGTAATGAGTGAATATTTTTATTAATGATTTTAGGGTTCGTGCTACCCCATTTGATGGGATATAGCGCGAAGATATGTATGTATGTATATATTTTAGATTCGAACTCAGGATCTCCGAATTCGAATGCTGTAACTCTAACCACAGCACCGAACTTATTTACAATTATACTAAATTTTGTTGTTAGCTTCCTTTCAGCCGTGTTTGAGAGAATAATTTAAAATTTTAAAGTAATTTGCCTTTTTCTTGATGTTTATTGAAAGAAAGTAAATTATTCTTTTTGCTTACAACGGTCTGTGGGTCTGTGCAAGTTCAGACATCAAATTCCTATCAAATAATGTTTCCCTAAACTGAGCTTTAAACTATCTAGAGATAAGACTTACAATAGCGTGTACTTTTTCGGCTACTGTAACAAATATTACATTTTTGATCGTTGAACAGTTGTGCGAAATCTTTACACGGTGAAGATGTGTATACTTTATAGTGTTGTGATTGTGAATATTTGGATTATAAAATAATGTGTATGGAGCTGGAATGTACGGACAATGAGGATGGGGCAATCAAAATAATGCACTTAAAGTAAAAATTATATTTGAATTATAGAAATTGATTCAGCTGATAATTAGTAACGAGTATGACATTAATTTATTTTCCATTGATCGGTCATTAATGAACACAAAATTATACATTAATGAATAAGGATCCCTATTAATGCATGATTTTTTTATTAATGAACTATTTTTTTGTACACACACACACACATATGTAATATAACATTTACTGACACTGGCTAGTGTTAAGTGATAGCAAAATACTAAACAGAATTAACAAAATGATTTTGACACTTCTAATAAATGACTGTAAAATTCAAAATATTGTTCTAAAAACGAAAAAACCGGTAGTTAACCTTAAGTAAGCTAAACGCATCCCCTGTTGTCAAAACATTTGTGACAGGTACGTTCCTAACCTAACGTATTACAAACGTTTGTTAGAAAATAAAATTAGATTTTCTACTAATAATATAGGTACGATGAAGGGAAAATATTGTAATTAATTCACGCGTTAATCGGCAATTAATAATTTCAACAATTAAAATGTATCGAAAAAGCCTTATTAACATACTAGTTAGTTTAATAACTATGAATGTACGAAAGTGTGTAAAATTGATACTCAGATGGCTGTATTCAGTTCGTAGAATTACTGTTTAATAACAAAATTTTATTAGTCACGGGTTGCCCAGCAACGAGAATTGTTTTGCAGTTTAATGTAGATATTTTTTTCTACGACTGCTATGAAATGTTGATATTTATGCTTTCAGTTGTCATCATAAAGTTGATGGTTACTGAGTAACGAATAATAAAATACTTTATCGCGCGTCTTCTATAGCAGCAAGCGGTAAAATACTTTACCGCTCGCTTAGAAAAATATAAATTGTTGCTGAAATATCAATTTAATCAAACAATACTTACCAAATCTAAAATATAGGTTAGATTATTTTTTACACTTTTACACATATTATACATGAAGTTTACTGCGCTATGATTTGAAGTTGAACCTGAACTTTACTAATATCAATATCATTCTTAACTGCTAGTGTTGATTTTATCATTGAATAAATGGACCAAAGAGAAGACGATTTCATTACTTTAGATTTTTCCAAAAAGTAAGCAAGTATAACATTTTCGATATATTTCTTTCTACGAAGAGGTTATAATTTTTTTCGTATAATGCTATTGATTTTACAGGTAATAAACTCAAGGTAGCATTTTGCGCTGTTTCAAATATATCTGGAGGAGTGCAGGGAAAATTACTTTCATCACAAACAATGATTGTTGATAACAGAATTTTTTAATTATTTACTTGGATACTGATATCGTCATGGTTACATACAATACAGAAATTGGTAGAACGTGAATTGAATTAGCCCCATATTATTTTTTAAAATTTTTTACTACGGAAAGTTGTAGAAAAAAATTATGTGTGCCTCAAGCATTGCAGCGCTCGCGCTTCAATTACCGAGCACGAGTAATAAAGATTTACTTTACGCTCTTGATACACAAATAACAATTTCCTACAGCTGTACGATTTCTTTGTTTTTACGTAACTATTATTGCCTTGGTTACGTATGGAAAGTAGACAAATTCGAACTAAGTGCGTTTCTGTAAGCAAAAAAACGCTAGTGCCAAAAGTAATTTGTACATTACACAATTGTCAAAAGAAAATATAAGTATTTAAATTTCGCGCCAAGCATGGAATTTCATATTTTAGGCACATACGCTTATGGCAGAAGAAGAAATATGCAGTGGTATATTTTGACGCTTATAAACATAACCTTAAACTGCAATATATCTAATCTGTACACATCACATTGAGCACATAAGAAATTAAGTATATCATTATTTAATATGATAATTCATAAAAATAACCAAACAAAGTAAAATATATCGATAAATGGTTTTATTTAAGAGTAAGTGAAATACATAATATTGATTGTTTGTGTATATTAATAACACGTTGTTACAGTTGCTTATATTGACATAATATGAAGTGGAAAATATACTATCTGAAGAAACAGTGATTTCTTCCGTACCTGTTCATATTATTAACCGTAATATTATTGACAACAATTTCGGAGATTTTAGAAGTACCAGCAGCAGGTTGATTGTCATTGTCAAGAATAGATCCAACAATTACCTTTGGAGGTGTATATGATAAAGAAGAATCACTCAGTGTAGTATGCCAATCTAGACGATTTTGAAGAAATTATCTTGAAATTAGTGAAATATTATTAAATAACGTAAAACAATGTGCAAGCAATCAACAAACATACCATAGCAACGCCGTAAAACATCGTTCTCGTGTAATATCATTAAAATTTTATAAATTTTGATAATATTTTAGTGATTTTCTAAATCACACAGTTGTAGGAAAAATGTGGTTTATAACGTGCGGAAAAAGGTTAAGTGCTCGTGCAGATTTCTGCACTTGCACGTAACAAGTTTTTTTCGGCACTTGTTATAAAAATAACTATATTATAAAAAAAATAATAAATGCTAGTTTGCAACTAGACAACTCAACAACTTTACAAAAAAATATCCCCAAAAACAATTGTACAAAAGAAAATTTTGTAGTACTGCTTCTGACAAAAACGGTTACACAAAATTCACTTTATAAACGCGAAATAGAAAAAAATCTAACTATTTGCACATTTTTAATCTAACTGAAGAAGAATAAAATTCTACATTTCACAGTACGGACATAATTATCATTTAGTAATGTACCGACCAAGCTTTGAGTTATGTCTGATTGTTCTATGTTTACCACAGCGCGCTCTGCACCGCTCATAAATCCGCAATCGGCATACGTATCTGATCCGCACACACACACACACACACACACACGCACGCACGCACAAGTTAGTTATCATTGTATAGATCCGCCATCGGCCGATCTAGAGTGCCTCGTAAATATACCCCGCGTAAATGTTGTCAATGGCAACTATAGATGTGAAGGCAATAAATCTATTTAGTTTCTTTCTAAATGCTTTGCGTTGTTTTTATGAGCAGCGTTGTCTCTTTGAATGATCTCATAAAATACCGCACATATCTTAAGAATTTTAAACATGCAGTTGTAAGAGTAGTCCAGTGGATAGAGGCGTGCTAAAGTATATTATTAAAGTGATGCGAAATTGTTAATATATGGGAGCAGAAAATTATAGCTACGTTTGCACGGTACACCTATACAGTATGAGACTGGGAAGATGCCCCTACTCTCCTTAATTTTCTTATTATAAATAGTAGAAAAAAGTATAGTTATAGTATAGAAGTTTTATTATTTTGAATATACTATTCAGTACCAGATATAGATACTCTAGATAGCTATATGAAAATGAACCCAATGTAATAACGTTAAACAACTTAAAACAAATGTTCAAAATTACATACAACAGACGCATAGTAGTTTTGTTTTCGTCGAACTTTACGCTGAATGTTTGGTGGTTGAGACTGGATTGCTAGATAGTGAATAGGATATCTTCTTGGTCGGATATGATTTTTATAGAGTTTTAGTTAGGGCCAGGAGAAAAGAGTTGTTTAGAAAGTTAAGGGTTGTGAGGCGATTAGTCATAGGATTGCAATGTTGCTGGATTTAGAAAGCGGATTGGAAATTAAGGGTTTTAGGGTCTTAAGGAATGTTTTTGTGTCTACAAAAAGTAACTTTCTAAAAATATGTACAGAACTGGAAAAAATGACATGAATTCATGAGTACAACTTAAATATAAGAAAATTAAAATGACTAATACATAACTAAACTTATATCTGCATTAACAATTATAAGAAACAAGAAAAATAGATATGTGAATAATTATAACTATGTGAAAAGCAGGGAACATTTCAACAGTGAGCCTCGTGCGGTGCATATCTGGCGAGCACAATCACTGGATTTGTACGTCTGTTGTATTAGTGGATAGTTAGGTGTGTAATCAACGGAATTTCGATCTGTGAAATGGACTCATCTCCTGAACGTAGGTAGAATTATAGTCTGCATAATAAAAATTATTTATTAATTTGTTAGTATAATAATTAACAATCTTTACTAATGAAAATCAACATAAAAATCAAAACAAATATTATTTTAAACAAGGAAAAAATGTTTTTTTCTGTCGTTTTCTGTCGAAAGCTTAACGTCACCTTATTTCTAATGTTATTGTGAAAATAAACAGCAAAAAACTAGCTGCTACTAGATGCTATTTCGTTTGCAGGGTAGTGCAGCTTTATAGAAATAATCAAAATGGCAGATTCAGTCGAAGAATAAAATTAAGAACTTTTGAGTTTAATATTACATAGCAGCTGATTTTATAGAATCTTTTAAATAAGATTATTGTAGAACGTGGTCTACCATTTTGTTTTTTAAATTATAAAATCGATTCTAAATCAGCATGTTCGAAAACACAGATGTACCGTTTCTGTTTTCTTTTTAACCATAAAAAAATTTTTGTTCGCCATTATATTTTTTGAAATTTTAAAGTTAGATTTTAAATCAGCATGCTCAAAAATACGGATGTACCGATTTTGATTTTTTAACAGTAAACTAAAATTTTAACGCCATATTCGGTCCGCCATTTTATTATTGAAATTTTAAAGTCAGATTTCAAATTAGTATGCCCAAAATCCCCGATATATGGAATTTCAGATAAATCGCATAATACCTTCATATTACGGCCAGCTTTTCGGAATTCTGAACCACTGTGTCTAGGAAACCGCTGCCGGTAAATTTTGAAACAGAAGATAAGCATTTATTTAGTATGCATTTTAAAAGAAAAGCTTAATTATAGTTTACATAGCATAACATAACGAAGATATAAATACACAAAAGTTCATATTCCACTTTATAGTTTACTTACATAGCATGACATAACATAGCATGACTTAAGAAATTACCAAATTTAATTTCTTATGTTATGCTATGTTCCTTCGGGAATCCTCGGTCATTATCGGAATCTCTCAGATAATTGTTTGTTTATAAGTGTCAAAAATTTAAACAACTGTAGTTTATTACTAGCGATCGGCCTGGCTGTGCCAGCCCTCACGCTAGGTTCTGCGGACTCTAACGTAGGATTCACTTCTGTAAGACAATTGACACAATTAAAATTGAATTATTACCGATCTAAAACTATTCAATTCTGCACGTTTGTCCTTCTTAAGACCTTTTACTTTATACGAAATACGAAATACGATAGGTTTCAAAGAATTTTCACTGAAACAGTTACCAATAGAAAAAAAATATTTTGAACGCGAGCCCTTCAAACAATCTTTCATTAATACCAAACACGAAAGGTTTTAAAGCACTTTCTTCAAAATAATGGCAGATAAAAAATTAATTCTGTACGCGAGCTAATCAAAATACATTTCATTTGATACCAAAAACAATGGGTTTTGAAGCAATTTCACTAAAACAATGGAAGATTGAAAAGTATTTAATTTTGTACGCGAGTTCTTCTATAGACCTTTTATTTGATACAAAACACAATAGGTTTTCAAGAACTTTCATTAAAACAGTTGCCGATCGAAAAAATTTCAATTCTTTACGCGAGCCCTTCAAAAGACCTTTCATTTGATACCGAACACAATAGGTCTTGATGCACTTTCACTAAAACAATTGACGATAAAAAAATCCGATTCTGCACGTGTGCCCTTCAAATAACCTTTCTTTAGATACCAAACACGATATGTATTGAGCAGTTTCACAAAACAAATTGCCCATCGAAAAAAAGCCAATTCTGCACGCGCGCTCTTCAAAAGACCTCTCATACCCCAGACTGTTGGTTTTGAAGCACTTAAAAAATTGCCGAACGAATAATATTCAATTCTGTACGCGAGCTCTTCAAAAGACCTTTCATTTGATACCAAATGCCCACCTCTTGCAGTAAAACAATAACCGATCGAAAATATTTCAATTTTGTACGCGTGCCCTTCAAAGGGACTTTCATATTATAACAAATACGATAGGTTTTGTAGCACTTTCAATTAAACAATTACCGATAGAAAATTTCTTTCGTCTACTTCGTTTCTTCATATTTTTTTTTAACATCATCGCCATTATCCATTTTCGATCACGATCAAAATGTTAACTGTCAAAATAATACCGAATGTGGCAATAATTTAACATTATGAATATAGTTGGGAATAATTCTTATGCAAAAAAAAAACATAATACAATTTGAAACTATAAAAATCTCTTATGTTATGCTTGTAAACTATAAATCTCGCTTAATTCTAGTTTTATTTTTTTATTCATGTATTTTAAAACAATTTGAGGTTTGTATACACAGCTGTATAAAATACAAATCTTTATCTTAGTTATTAAAATAAATTACTCGAACTCATTAGTATTCTATAATCATTACTGAAAAATATTGCTTTCACTAAATGATACTATAAATAAGTAAAATATATTGCAAACTTGCTATGTTTGCACAATATAAACAACAACATATCTGGTAGAAAGGTAAAAAGATTAGAATAATTGCCAGTTGAGCGTTGTCATCTTTTTCGGCGTCACCAATACCTAAAATTAAAAATAAAGTCAAAAAGCAATGGAAACTAACTTCTCATGTTAATTGTCGATAGCGTAGTTTTTATGAAACATCTTGTATAATAAATCAAATACATAATAAGTGCAAACACAAACATTATAACAAAAACCTTTCTAATACTCAACAATTGTAAGAGTTCTAGTTTCGATATAAATCTATGAAACATCAAGCTTGCAAACAAATGTTGAAGAATTCGTCTATAAATCCAGTGTTTGTTTGTATTCGGGTCACGTCGTTATATTCGATCTCTTTCATCATCCAAATCCGATTTACTGTTACAGGATAAATGAATCGTACACAAGTTTCAATGCCTAGATACTTATTATAAGCCAACTATACAAGCGCAAGGTGCGCTTATGATATGTCACAAAGAGACACTTAGCCGTTGCGCAATTGTAGAAATATGACAAATAATTGAATAATGAAATCTTAATGAGCTGCTTATTGTTATCCGCATTTTCAATCTTCAGGACATATTGGCTGTAAATTGTATGGAATATTTAAATAAGAATGCGTACATAGTGATGAAAAAGAGAACTACGACAAAGGTATAATACAGTTTCCTACTAACCTAATAACCAAGTACTTCAAAATTACACTAATAATAGCAAAACTAACATCTATATATACAGGATGGTGAACGCAACTCTCGAACATAGGGATTTAACATGTAAAATCATATTTTTGTAATATCCTGCTTCCCTAATTATTTTAAGCAAAAAAGCTTCAAATGAAACCTTTAGGGCATAAATTTCTGCATCTAAACCAATAAACAATATTAATTTTGCATGCTTTCTAATGACACAAATTAGATCGGAAAATAACTAAAATAGCCTCAAAACTATCAATAGTCATGGAATTGAAACAAAATTAAACAAATATTTGACATTTTCTCTGTCAAAATAAATGACATAATAAATAGATAAATTATTTTGACAGGTTACACGTCAAACATTTGTTTAATTTTGTTTAAATTCCATTGCTATCGATAGTTTTAAGGCTATTTTCGTTATTTTCAGATATAATTTGTGGCGTTACACGGCGTGCAAAATTAATTTTGTTTATTAATTTAACTACAGAAATTTATGCCCTAAAAGTTTTATTTGAAGTTTTTTTGCTTAAAATAATTAGGGAAGCAGGAAATTACAAAAATATGATTTTACATGTTAAATTCCTATGTTCGAGAGTCGCGTTCACCAGCCTGTATATATATATATATATATATATATATATATATATATATATATATATATATATAAATGAATGTTTGTTTATTTGTTTGACTTATATCATTCATCCGATTGCGATGAAACTTTGGTAAGTTGTTGTGCACACGCAAGTCCAGTCCGCCATCTTGAAACAAAATGGCCACTAATTATCCTGAAAATTACTGCACTGATTCGATTCAAATTTGGTATAGGCATATACGAGAACCAATCTTAACATATAGGTATATTAAAGCTTAAGTCCTATGCCATTCGAATTCAAACGTTTGCAGTTTCCGGTACGACTCGCATTTGCAATGACCATCAACAAAGCACAGGGACAATCGCTACAAGTGTGTGTAGTAAATTTGGAAAATCCATGCTTCTCACATGGACAGCTGTATGTGGCATGCTCACGCGTCGGAAAACCTTCTGATTTATTCGTGTACGTCCCAAAGAGAAAAACAAAAAATATAATATAAGACAAGGAAGATTAAAAGTAATCATTGTAATTATATATTTTAATAAATCGGATGTGCATATTCCCTGTACTTCGTCTATTATTTATCCTGACGAATATATGAATAGGAAGTGCAAAAAGAGCAGCATCAATCCAGAAACAGTTTATATCATATATATGCGACAATTATCGGAAGTGGGATAGATTGTTATATTATTTTATATTAGATTCCGACACTATAATTAACTAATATTGTATTACCACTAAGCAAAATTAAACAGTATTAATAGTATATTAAAATACAAGTTACAGAAGGCAACGTACTCGTATTCCAGCACGAGTTTGAAATTCGGATACGAGCCACATAGTGGCGAGGGGACGAACGAACGAGTGCAAGAATTGCATTCTGTAACGAGTATTTTTATTTTATCGAGTGTTTTATACTATGTTCTCTGTTTTAGATGCCCTTTATATAATTTTTCTATAAAAATAGTAGACATTTTCCATTAAGGGAAATATTTGGTAGAATAGTTAAGTTAGTAACAATGATTTATGATTGATTTTGTCCGTTGTCTAGATATTTGTAATTTTTTTTTGATTTTGTAACAGACAGGATGTACAAGACATAATCGTTTGTAAAATTGTTGATTATATTGCGACTATAAGACACATGTTATGTTATTCACTTTTTGGTACACGCGCGAGCGTTTGAGGCATTTGTCACATTCAGCGAAATTATTGCGATCTAGCATTTATTTACTATAAATGCCATAGTTTAAGAAAGTTCGTAGATGATAGTATACAATGTAGAAGAAGGTAGCAGTCAGTTTAAAAGTAGTAGTATAACATAGTTCGAAAGTAGTAGATGTTAATACGTAGATAGTAGTTATGATTCGCTAGTAAAAAAATATTCGAGGATGTCTATCCCGAGAATATAATGTCATTAATTTGTTATTTGTTGTTTAATGAATTCAGCACCTTTATTTTATCTTAGTTTTTATTATGTTGTTTTACCACTCGCAATTGCAGCTCTCATTTTGACCAACCTGATTTGTTACAATTTTGTTATTTGCCTAGATATTTTGTGTATTTAATGCAGTTATACCAATATATTATAGCAATATGTAACCAAAAATCGATTAAGAATGAAGCTCGTTCTAGCATCAATATGAGTGCGAGAATATGTTATTCTAATGCCGAAACTTTATACTTAAATTTGTACCTAAAAATTAAACGATAAATGAAACTAATTCTAGAATTACAACTAACGACAACTCAGAACTATATTCTATATAAATTAATTAAAAATCACTACTAGCAAACACAAAATAAAAGAGAAAAACAAAGAAATAAAACTGACAACACTGGGAAGCTTATGGAGACCAACTGAAAGTGTACCTCTATCTCAAGTTTGATATGTTATGATCAATACCATCTCGAAGTAATTGAATATCCCAATACTTGTTTCATAAACGAATGTTAGCAGGTACAAATCTTGAAATTAGATATTCAATTTAAATAAATAAATAAATATATCATCACGCCTTCTACCCATTACTGGGTGTGGCACTCTGCTAAAGCAGATCTCGGTAAGTGATATATTTTGCGCGTGAAGTGCGGTTACCAGTCGTCAAATCACGGCCCCCAAACATGTTAGTGGTGGAGGAGCCACAGGGATGGCTTTTTCAAATTATGAAAATTTGTCGCCTGTGGGAATCGAACCAAGGACCTCAGGATCCACAGGCCGACTTCATACCATTGAGCTAGCCATCCTATTCAAAATATTTGCGGACAAAACGTAAAACGGTAGATGGTAAACAATTAATAAATACAATTCTTGCAATATTCAACAATTCATTTATTAATAATTTTTGTTATGGGGTAGAGGCTTAGTGGTATCGAGTCGGCCTGTGGATCCTGAGAACTCTGGTTTGATTCACACAGTTGACAAACATTTTCACCACAATAAAATTACCCTTGTGGCTCCCCCATCACTAACATACTTTGAGGCCATGATTTGACGGCTGGTAACCGCACTTCACGCGCATAAATATATCACTTTACGAGATCTGCGTCGGCAGAGTGCCACACCTAGTAATGGGTAACAGGCGTGATCTTATATTTATTTTATTTTATTTTTCAATCTCTTAAGGTTATTGTTTACCTTACAATGTATTTACAATATGGAGTATATGTAATTCACCCTTTTTGAACATAGTTTATAAATGCATACGAATACCCGATTTATCATTCGATTATATGAATTCTCTATATTTGATAGGCAGATAATTATAGCAGAAACATAACGGTTGAATGAAATACGTACATACATTTGAAAATTTAAATGTAAAATTAACCTTATATTGATTAGGGGACGCAATATAGTTTTAGGGGGGTTCAGCCCCCTACCGGCCCCTTTATCAACGGCCCTGCGTGCATCCGATTAATTTGAATTCTACAGTATACAACAGGTTCTATGTCTAGTCATTGTGTAGGGCGACGCTCCCTCCCTTTCTTATCTTTTTGTTTCATTTTCTGTGACTGCATTGTGTGGTCTTTTCTTTCATATACAAGTGTAGACTATCGCTTTCATCTTTTCTAATCTTGTAGATTCGTTGTTAGTTTCGTTATTAGATTCGTTGTTAGGAGTAAATGTGAGTAATTTGAGATTTTTTTATGCATATGTTATGTACGTTGAGGAAGGAAAATGAATGGTAAGAGAATAGGAATGATGTGATTGAAGGTTTGTTGTGTGATAATGTTTTCGATTGTAATAAATGAATGGGTTTATATGGAGTGATCTATAAATGTGGTTGAAGTGAGGGTGGTGTGTTTGGATGAAAATGTTTGGTGATGGCTGGTTGTTTGATGGGTGTGATGAGTGAATGTTTTATGAGTGATTTTAGGGTTCGTGCTACCCCATTTGTTGGGATATAGCGTGAAGATATGTATGTATGTATGTATGTATTGATTAATTAAATTTCTAATTGCAAATGATCTCCGACTCATCTGCTTCTTAATTGACTTAAATTTGCAATTACAATGATGTGAATGGAATGAAGTTTATGTTACATTGATCATCACTTCGCATTATAAACCATTTATTAAGAACGTGTTCTATGTAATGTATAAGTTTTTTACAAGTGTTCATCTGCTATTACGTGATAGAATAATCACACTTGAAAGTTTTTACAAGGCGTACAAGGATACAAGTCAAGAATGTTTTCAAGAACAAGATAAAGACAAAATGTTAATTACGATATGGAACTGAGTTTTAATAAATAAGAAAAATAGAAAAAAAAATACCAACACTTGTCACAGTTCCACAAAAATTACAGCACATTTGAATCAACTTATTATGTCACCATCAAAAGGCCGGTCAGTTCAGCTTTAACCATAGACGGGTTTCGATCTGTGGGAGCACATCAGTATGGTGCGATCAACTATCCAGCTAGACACAATGTGTTCACTAGTCCCTAGTTGGTTTGTCTGGATAGTTGATTATTTATTAAGACTCAGTTCCATATCGCAATTGACTTTTTGTCTTTTCATTATTTATTGCTGTCAAGCAGTTTGCGATTTGTTCGGTAGATGGCAATACATGGTGCTCCGTAGCTCTCATGTCGTGATATCGGTTTAGATATTCTTAACATGCGTCAGTTCAGCCTAAACAGTATCACAGTTCACTAGCCCATAGTTGGTCTAGAATATCACACCCAGTAATGGGTAAAAAGCGTAGTGATATAAAGCATACAGAGTGATGCGCCCGGAGACGCACCATAGAGATTTCAATGTTTATTTTTTTGATATTCATTTATTGCCTCGCCATGATTGTTAGCGAAACAGTTCAATAGCGGCGAGGAATAAAATACACTTCTCTCACGCGGTGTATTATTCTTAAAAATATTAAAAATAATTATTTTTCCTACAACTGTGCGATTTCTTTGTTATTACGTAACTATTATTGACTTGGTTACGGGTGGAAAGAAGAAAAATGCAGACCAAGTGCGTTTCTGTAAGTAAAGAAATACTAGTGTGAAGGTAATTCATTACGCAATTGTAAAAAAAAGTTGTATTGAGGGCGACTTAAATTTCGCACCGAGCGCGGAATTCATATTTTGGCCACAGACGCTTATGGCAGAAGATGAGATGAGCCAGCGCTAGTAAATATGCAGTAGTATATTTTGACGTTTATAAACTTAACCTTAAATTGCAGTATATCTAATCTGTACACAATTAATAAAAGGAACCAAACAAAGTAAAATATACCGATAAATGGTTTTATTTTAAGAGTAAGTGAAATACATAATATTTATTGTTTGTGTATATTATTAACACAGTTGTTACAGTTGCTAATATTGACATAATTTTAAGTGGAAACTTTTGTACGGTCTAAAGAAACATTGATTTCTTCCGTACCTGTTCATATTATTAACAGTAATATTATTGACAACAATTTCGGAGGCTTTAGAAGTACCAGCAGCAGGTTGATTGTCGTTGTCGAAAATAGATCCAACATAGCATGATCTGGGGCTTCAATTATATTTGGAGGTGTTTATGATAAAGAAGAATCACTCACTGTAGTATTCCAATCTAGACGATTTTGAAGAAATTTCCTTGAAATTAGTGAAATATTTTTAAATAATGTAGAACAGTGTGCAAGCAATCAACAAACAATCCATAGCAACGCCGTAAAACATCGTTCTCGTATATCATTAAGATTTTATAAATTTTGACATTATTTTAGTGATTTTCTAAATCGCACAGTTGCAGGAAAAATGTTGTTTATAACACGTGCCAAAAAAGGTTACGGGCTCGTGCAGATTTCCGCACTCGGTGAGCCTCGTGCGTTAAATTCTGCACTTGCACGTAACAAGCCCTTTCGGCACTTGTTATAAAAAAAATTATTAAAATGTAATATTAAAGTTGCCAATGAGTCTTTTTTAAACAAACAATGAACAGAATACCAAGACGACAATAATCATTTTTATAGTACCGAGACTAAAATACTTTACTCCAGTTACTTCCGCTGGTATTGGAAATGATAAAAAAAAAACATGGCGGACTGAAATTGATTATCTTTATTTATTTCTATCATGATTTTGGTGTCATAGAAATTTTTATTCCGCTCATGGAAAAAGATGCTTTCATTATGTTATTTTTCCACTATAAGCCCCTGTAATTGTGTTTAATTTTCTGTTATTCAGCGGAGTTTAATCTCTTACATAATTCATAATGCTCCGTAATTTTACATAAATTTCCATATAATTCTAAATGAACAAGTCATATATCTGTCTATAATATTCCAGCAGGATATATTATAACCTGGCAAAGATATACAAGAGATTGTCCTCAAAAGTAGCGTTTTTTCTTGTTGTCTGCTTGAGGCTACACAGCACAGTACTGACACTCTTGCAGTGTAACTCCAAACGTGTGTGATTTATTTCGCCGCCACCTCATATACAACGTGTTATTATTTAAAAATTATTGCTCCGTTCAGTTCGGTTTTAAAGTTATCGCTTTCTGTAATTAGATCTCGGCTAAATTTGGTATTGAGCACTTGTGCAGGTAATGCGAGATGTATGGGATATTATCCATATGAGGTCACGTTCACTGGCTGTCTTCTTATTACATGATTTTATTATACAGAGGGCATTGGGGATTTTAAAATAAGAATACGATTATAGTGGTGAAAATTGGAACTATGACTAAGATACGAGGTGTGGCTATTAAATAACGAGACTGACGCTGTTTTAACATGTCATTTCGATTTCATGTCTATTTACTTATTATCACCTTCAATATACACTCCTCCTCTATCCCTACAACGCTCCATGGAATCTTCCTGTGTTCGAAACAGTGCTAGAAGTCTTCTTCAGTCAGCTCCTTTAGGACGCGTACCGCTTTCTCTTTCAAAGCTCAAACCTTGTTCCTTTTAAGGCAAATTTCACCTTAGGAGTCGCACGGTGCAAGAGCCGGTGAATAAGGCGGATGGTTTAACACTGGAATGCTGTACTTGGCTAGAAACTTCTTGTCAGACATTGCGGAATGAGCCAACGCATTGTCTTAATGGAGAACCCATGACTTGTCCTTCCAAAATTCGGGTACTTCTTTCAATAAATTACAAGTTTCAATAGAAGTTTTGCCAAGTTTTATGTGAAATTTCACAACAATTCGTTGCTCTAATGTTGCACTTAACATTTTTCCGGTGAAACAAAAAAAACAACTCTAATGAGAACGAAAGCTACGGCTATACGGATTTGTTTATAGAAGCGAGAGGTACTGCATTTGAAAGAGAAAGCTTCACGCTAAAAGCTTTACGCTTTTGACGCAAGCGCACTTTTTCTGTAGCAGCGTCAGTCTCGTTATTTAATAGCCACACCTCGAACAGCCACACACAAAATATATACACGTCTAACCAAATGTATTCAAGTGGCGGCGCTTTTTATAAATAAAATTCGTAGTTTTGAACTAGTCTATATTGCATCGCTAATGTCGGTTATTAGTTTATGAACGATAAACTAGGGCTTATGTATATACCTACAATTTATTTGAATTGAGATTTTTTTCTCTTTGAAATTAATTGAAATAAATATATCTTCTTCTACTCATTATTGGGTGTGGCACTCTACCGTAGCAGATCTCGGTAAGTGATATATTTTGCGTGTGAAGTGCGGTTACCAGCCGTTAAATAACGGCCCCCAAAGATGTTAGTAGTGGGGGAGCCACAAATATATAACACGTTTAACAATCACATACGTATTTTAAACTAGATTGTAACAGTAAGTAAGTGAAATTAAATATGTAGACATATAGCCGTATTCATAGAATATCCATTAGTTCTGATTTAAACTCGTATTACGTAGTACCGGTTTAAATGTGACGTGACATAAACGAATGTTTGATTTGGTATTTTTTTGTATGCTTTGATTTCTTCCTGATGCAAATTGGACGCACGAAGAAAAATATTTTTTAATTGAAGAGATCAAACCGAAAATACACTTATTAGAAAATAAATCGATTGCTTCAAAAATAAATGCAAAGAAATTTTCAATTTGGGTAAAAATAACAAATAATTTTGTGGCCAGTGGTTTCCAACGAGGCAAGAAACTTCTAGCAACTGACTACGAAATAAACAATTACGATAATACTTTTCTAGAAAATCTGCCTATAGCCACTTTCCTTTCTACTACAGAAAATGTTACAACTATTATACCATTAACGGTTTACCAATTCCTTCCGTTACAAATAATATTCCTGCCGCATCAACTCCAACAGCTAGTGTATTTAAAAGGGAAAGAAGAATAAATTCGGAGACATGACGATATATGAAGAAAAATTATTGGAAAAAGTTTTTAAATTAAGATTTGAATTACTACTTAGACATTTCTGAAGTCGATTCAGATTAGTAATTTAATTTTTTTTTCTATCAGTTAATACTTTTTTAATTTATTTTATTTTTAAAAATTATTTTACACAATATAATATTAATGAAAATTATTTTTAATAAAATTCGCCCGAAATAAGTTGCAGTCTTCATTTTCTTCATTCGAATCAGAATAGGCTATTGCCGAAATTAAATTTAAATAATGGTATTTTTTATTTTATGTAAGTTTAAATTTGCATTTATAACGTTAATTTCTTGTATTTCCTTGATTGCAATATTATGTAAAATAGCAAGAGCTATAATTGTGATTTTTAATTATACTTAAAATGCTTTTAACACTTGCAAAATTGACTGTCAACTCACTGAAGTCATGAAAATACCAAGATAAACCTACTATCACCTAGGATTAAAATTTAGTACTGGTTTATCTATACACTAAAGATAGACTGAGACTATGGCCGTATTTATTTGGGATTTTTAAAGTAACCTGCAGGTTACTTGGCACACTTTAAGTAACCTGCAACTAACCTTAAACTGACCCTACTGCCCCAGCTATTTTAGCGGGTTGGTAGATTCAACCCGTTTACTATCTCTATCTAATCAACTTGTGTTCCTTGTTATTCGTGGCGGCATCGCGATTTGTAATAGTATAGAGAGGTTAGGAGTTATTTTTATGAAAAACGTAAGTAATTTTAAAATAATATTTTGAAAAAATATACTAAACTATTATTTATGCAGATGATGGAAGAGCAATATGCATTATGTGCTTCTTGCAATATAAGTCAGAGGATAATATTACGACACATTATTGCGACTCCGAAATTCATTATTTTGATAGTGCTGATGACAAAATTATAAAAAAAAACAGACCCTGACGTTATTTGCTTTTTGACTACATATCAAAAATATAAAGAGGACTCAAAACATCCAATTACAAGCGCAATTTAACGCACTAACAACTAAGCAGATGTCGCTTCGAACATGCATTCAGATTTTAAATTTACCGCCAGTGTTTACTATTGACACTAGATGCATCATTTATTTGGAAGTAACACGAGTTAGTTCTAGGTCAGTTCAGGGTTGGATCAAAATTTCCCAAACAAATACGGCCCAAACTGCGCTATGAATAAGGCAATGTTCAGTTACAGCTGTATCAGAGATAATTCGAGTTTAAACCTAGACTATTTTTTCTATGAATACGGCTGTGAGTTATCGTATGTACAGAATCGAATCATCTATAACGATAACGGAAAACCTAGTTTCCATATTCCAACCTTTGCTAACTATTCTTCAATGACAATGATTTCAGTGCACTAATGATCGGGGCGGATCATATTCGCGCCACGTGTCACATTGTCAACTCTTGTCATTTGGTTAATTGGTCGTTTCAACGTTTAGAAAGAAAAGGAGCGTCAGCGTGTTTCAACATCGCATCTCGGCGACATTTTCATCATCTTATGTTCTTAGAAACGAACGTACATGATGGGTGTGAGTTGAGCTAGATTGTCTATGTAAACAATTAGCATATATCTTATATTAAAATCACAACAATGCGTGGCGGTTTTGATAACTTGTAATTAAAGTAATGGGCCTATTATTTATATCTAGGTCAATGGTGACATTATTTATTTACTAAGTTTGACCGGAATATAGATACAGACAAAATATATAGACGTCTAATTAAATTTACACAAGTGGTAACGGTTTTATACTGAAAAATTTATGAGGATCAACTGACGTCATCCATCCCGATAAAACTTAATAAAATCATAAAAGAACTGGTGCAAAATTTAAATGATTATTTTTTGACGTTTCTCAAAACCAAAGAAATGCTTCATTTTATGTCACGTGTCTGCGTTTTAACCAATCCTGTCATTATTATACTGATGTATAAAGTTCTAGTGATTATTTCCGGGAATAATCTCTGTAGGTGGTTTTTGGTTGTGACAAATGGTAGGTAACTGTCAACGCATCAAGTAAAATGTGTGAAAAAAATCGATTTAGTTCCATTTCAGATACAGAAATACAACAACAAATTTTGGAAACAATTTCCAAGAATACATTAATAAGTAATCAATCGATATTGACCCAGTTCAAAATCTTTTAAGTTGAATGAATCGACCTCAACAGCTAAGTCAAAAAATAATCTAAACTCGAGAGTTGGATAAATTAGAAAATAATTCTCCAGTATCTTTCTCAAACTTGTTGCCATTTGGCAATAGCCACTCAAGCCCTACGGAATTTAGTGACTATTACCTGACAACAAGTTTTCTAAAGATCTGTCAAATTATTTTCAATTTATTCTCACTCTCTTGTTATATTATTACTGACAATGGCATTAAAACGCAATCTAATCTAAAAATAATTATTTTTTGTACTCGCATCCTTCAAAATAAGGTTTACATTACCCTGGAAACTGAAGCAAAGTTTGGTTTTGCGCTCTAGCGCTTCAAAGTAATTGAAAAAACATGTATTTTTATGGTTCTAAATATTTACTATTAAAACGTTAATTGTACCTACTTATATACACATATTTTAAGGAATTTATAGAAGAAGTAGAGTCATTAGCTTATAACGCCATCAATCAGACATATTTTAACAAGCTTTACGAGAAAACAATAAACATACTAAACTGTCAATATAAATTCACGCTTCAAATTTAATAACTTTTCTCACTATCGGTTATATAATTTTTGCTCGTTACAAAAAGCATTGTACAAAATTCATGCACGAAGACGTCATTCGCGCAAATTAAAGCACGAGCGAAACTGAAATAAAGTTTGATTTTGCGCATTAGTGCTTGAAATTAATTGAAAATACACCCATATTTATGGTTCTGAATTTTGTAAAGTTATTATGTAAATAGCTATTTCGTTTCAAATAATTATTTTATATTTTGCACTAGGGTTGTTGATTTCCACCGAATTTCGAATTTCTGAATATTCGAACATTCGAATTTTTTGAACTTCGTCAAAAAAAATTCGAATCTTCGAATTTTTGAATTTTTTGAACTTTTCGAATTTTCGAATTTACGAATTTTTTGAACTTTTCGAATTTACGAATTTTTTGAACTTTTCGAATTTTTGAATTTTCCGAAGCTTCGAATTATCTAATTTTTTGCCAATTAATTAACGCCATCTGTCATCTCCAAGTACGCTCACGCATAATTCGTGAAAAGTCGGACACGAATTAAATAATAAATTCGGCGAAGTATTCTGCAAAAACTCTGCAAGGTTAGGCGTCTTAATTAAGCCATCTACTCTCTTAACCGCCCATCTAAATGCTATGGATTTTTAGTAAAACGTTTTAAAATGAGAATAAAAAGGATACAAAAACGTTTTAAATATAACGTTTTTGACAGTGTAACGAAATTTTATTAATAATAATTACATACATACATACATATCTTCACGCTATATCCCAACAAATGGGGTAGCACGAACCCTAAAATCACTCATAAAACATTCACTCATCACACTCATCAAACAACCAGTCATCGTCAAACATTTTCATCCAAACACACCACCCTCACTTCAACCACTTTCATAGATCACTCCATAAAAACTCATTCATTTATTACACACGAAATTATTATCACACAACAAACCTTCAATCACATCATTCCTTTTCACTTACCATTCATTTTCTTTCTTCAAAGTATATAACGAATGCATAAAAAAAAAAAAAAAAAATCTCAAATTACTAACGTTTACTCCTAACAACGAATCTAATAACGAAACTAACAACGAATCTACAAGATTAGAAAAGATGAAAGCGATAGTCTGCACTTATATATGAAAGAAAAGACCATACAATGCAGTATCTGAAAATGAAACAAAAAGATAAGAAAGGGAGGGAGCGTCGCCCTGCGCTTGTTTTTGAAAGTGAATTTCACACAATTGCAGTTAAACACTACGTAATAACTGAAAACGAATTAAAAGATAAGAAAGGAAGGGAGTGTCGCTCTACGCTTGTTTTTGGAAGTAAATTCCACACAATTGCAGTTAAACACTCAATGTAAGATCAGAAAAGAATAAAAAAGATAAGAAACGAAGGGAGTGTCGTCCCTGCGCTTGTTTTTGAAAGTGAATTTCACACAATTACAGGTAAACACTCTAATGAAATTACTAAACAACGAAACTAAAATCTAAAACCCTGCGCTTTTCTGAAATCATCAGATTCATTCCGCAATTAATCTTCGCCAAACGTTCCTATCCTGACACACCACTTTTGCTTCATCCACATTCATAATTCCTTTCATACAAGCACGTTTGTTCCTCGTACTCGGAAACTTTCGTTCACGCAACAATCCTTCTATCATATTCATCCATTTATTCATAGGTCGCCCACGCAATCTTTCACCCTCAATTTCACCAACATATACCTGTTTCACTAATCTCTCATTCGACATACGTTCAACATGCCCAAACCATCTCAACTGACTCATACCTACTTTTCTAACTACATTCTTCTCAATTTCACACTCATCATACACCAATGTATTCCGGACACGATCTCTTCTAGTATAACCACACACACCCCGCAAATACCTCATTTCCACAGCAGTTATACGACGTTCATGTTTCTTCATCCACACCCAACATTCACTACCATACATCAATGTAGGCACTAAAACACCATTATACACACTCAATCGAGCATCTCTGGATACATTCACATTTCGAGCAAAGGTTCCCAGAGCACCCAATACCTTGCGTCCCGCAGATACTCTTCTTTCAATCTCACAATCAATACGTCCATCCCTTGAAAACATACTACCCAAATATAAAAACTCATTCACTTGACCCAATCTCACACCATTCACCGAAACATTACAATCAGTCACCAAATCGCTCTTTTCAAACACTAACACTTTACATTTATCGACATTTAATAACAAATTTAAATCTTTTCCTACTTCATTTATATTTAGAATCATTCGTCTCAATTGCTCTTCAGATTCACCCATAACAACCACATCATCCGCATACGCTAACGCAGGCACAACACTACCACCAATATGTACACCATCCACCCCATTCAACGCCGTTCGTAACAATACATCCATGTACAAATTAAAGAGCCACGGAGACATCCCACAACCTTGTTTCACGCCAATGTCTATACAAAACCAATCACTCAATCTACCATTAACTCTCACCGCAGCCTCACTACCTTCGTACAGCGCACGAATTGCCCCCAACAAATTACCATTTATACCGTACTGTAACAGTACATTCCATAATGTCTCACGATGAACACTATCATATGCTTTTTTAAGATCGAGAAAGCCACAGAACACCTTCTTGTTCTTAGCAAGAGACTTTTCAACAATCATACGAAGAGAAAACAATTGATCCACACATCCTCTCTCAGGCAAAAAACCACCTTGCATATCACTTAACTTGGAGATTGTTAAGGTTCGTACCTTATGAATAAGAATCTTCCCGTACAACTTCCCTACCACACTCAGCAAACTTATCGCACGAAAATTAGTACATTCACTCGAACTACCTTTACCTTTAAATAAAGGACAAATGATAGCACATTTCCAATCATCAGGAGCCACACACCGTTTTAAACAAAATCTAAACAAATAAATTAACCAGTCAAATAACCTCTCGCCTCCATACTTCAACATCTCATTCGATATACCATCCAAACCAGGAGCCTTACCATTCTTCAGACGCATCAATGCGAAACTAACATCACTCTCATCTATATCCCATTCATCACCACTAACATTTTCGCTAACATTTTCACTACAACCATTCGGTCTATTAATGCTACCATATAAAGTCCTAAAGTACTCACACCATCTATTAGTAACATCTGATTCATTCCACAATAACTCACCATCCGCACTCTTAATCGCTTTCACTGCCCTGACATTACCACCTCTCAATCTCTTCACTCTCAACCAAAACATTCTTTTATTCATACTAAAATCATTAGTTAATCTTTCACTCATCAAATCATCAAAACGCGCCTTGCTTTCTCTCACTACTCTTTTAACACATTTATTTAACCTCTTGTATTCCAGCAAGCATTCAACACGTAAACTTCCAGGCACATCTTTCACATTTAGAAATCGCAAATATGCTCTCTTTTTCACCTCAATCGCTTCTTTAACTTCTTTATTCCACCATGCATTTTTTGGACAAGAACCTAATCGACATTCACCACAAACTTCTTTTGCACATTTAAGAACTGTATCCTTAAATTTGAACCAAACATCATTTATGCTGCATTCAAAATTAAGTTCACATACAGGCAAAGATTCATTTATTTTCTCAACAAACAAATCTCTAACATCCTCATTCTGCAGTGCACTGGATTTCACACGAAACATTTTATTAGTATTTTTCACCCTCATTCTCCAACATTTATCTAGACGTATACGCGAAACCACCAAATAATGGTCATTCGTACCCAATTCAGCACCACGCTTCACACGCGTATCTACAACTAAACTTCTCAATCGTTCATCATACAAAATAAAATCAATCATACTCCGTCTATTTTCACTAATAATTACTTATGAATTAATACAAAACTCTGCAAATGAGTTTATTCTGAAAATAATTCATACCACGTTAGGATCTAAAACATTTCAAATAATTCGCAAAATTCAAAAAATTCGAAAAATTCGATCAATTCGAATGTTCAAAAAATTCAAAACTTCGAATAATTCGAATTTAAATTCGAATGTTCAAAAAATCCGAACATTCGAATTTTCGAATATTCGTAAAATCAACAACCCTATTTTGCACGTTCACAGGACACAAAATTTATCATTTTTGGAATTATATGTGTATATCCTTATTAAAAATATATTCTATCTATACAATGAAAATTGTACATTTAATATTGATGTGTGAGTTACATGTTTGAAAGTTAGGGAACATATCTGAAATTATGATGTCACACGCTCGTGGTCCACCCAATAATGGGTAAAAGTCGTGATTATATATTTATAATTCAATTTGCAGTTGCTGTGCACGGACATTAAAAAATATGTTTACAGATAATTGAACATACATACATACATACATATTTTCTCGCTATATCCCATCAAATGGGGTAGCACGAACCCTAAAATCACTTATAAAATATTCACTCATTACATTCATCAAATAATCAGCCCTCGTCAAACATTATCATTCAAACACACCACCCTCACTTTAACAACATTCATAGATCATTCCATACAAACTCATTTATTTATTACACTCGAAATCATTTATCACACAACCAACCTTCAATAGCATCTATCCAATCACTCCTATTCACTTATCATTCATCTTCTTTCTTCGACGTACATAACATATGCATAAAACATCTCAAATTACCCACGCTTACAACGAATCTAATAACGAATCTAACAACAAATCTACAAAGATTAGAAAATATAGCCTGCACTTGTATATGAAAGAGAAGTCCACACAATGCAATAACTGAAAATGAAACAAAAAGATAAGAAAAGAAGGGAGTGTCACCCTGCGCTTGTTTTTGGAAGTGAATTTCACACAATTGCAGTTAAACACTCTACGTAAGAACTGTAAACGAATTAAAAGATAAGAAAGGAAGGGAGTGTCGCCCTACGCTTGTTTTTGAAAGTGAATTCCACACAATTGCAGTTAAACACTCACTGTAAGATCAGAAAACGAATAAAAAAGATAAGAAATGAAGGGAGTGTTGTCCCTGCGCTTGTTTTGGAAAGTGAATTTCACACAATTGCAGGTAAACACTCTAATGAAATTACTAAACAACAAAAACTAAAATAAAAAATTCTACATTTTTCTAAAATCATCAGAT
Organism: Pterostichus madidus; assembly: GCA_911728475.2. Classification (NCBI taxonomy): domain Eukaryota; kingdom Metazoa; phylum Arthropoda; class Insecta; order Coleoptera; family Carabidae; genus Pterostichus; species Pterostichus madidus. The sequence continues at coordinate 14,092,215 of OU452315.1, forward strand.
TCATTCCGCAATTAATCTTCGCCAAATGTTCCTACCTTGACACACCACTTTAGCTTCATCCACATTCATCATTCCTTTTATACAAGCACGTTTGTTCCTCGTACTCGGAAACTTTCGTTCACGCAACAATCCTTCAATCATATTCATCCATTTATTCATAGGTCGCCCACGCAATCGTTCACCCTCAATTTCACCAACTTATACTGTTTCACCAATCTCTCATTCGACATACGTTCTAGATGCCCAAACCATCTCATCTGATAATATCTTTAATAAATAATATTTACAGTATAATACGCATAGAGAAAATTCAGCTGGGTGAGTCCAATATGTGAACGTAGAAATGTTACGATGTTATGAAGCTGACTGTCAATTTCGTACTTCGTACCAATTTTAAATATATAATTTCAGATAAATTGAAAAATATTACCATACATCCAGAAACTGTTTCGCGAGTACTCGCGAAAGTACAGTTTCCAGTCTAGTGATACAAATAACTATAGTATTTGCTAGTTACTAGATTTTATTAATTTATATAAAATGTAGTACTGTATTGTCGTTAGTTGTACTTTCTTTTATTTTTTAACTTTTATGTACAAATTTAAATATTTAATTCATAGGTTCTTTTAATAGGGGATTTATTTAGCAGAAATAAGTTCTTTTATTGTAATATTAGTTAATTGTAGTTTTATAACTATCTTTATTGTAAATATTAGTTATATTATCATACTTTAATTTTTTTTATTACTTAGTGATTAGGTTAGTAGCAAACTGTATGAACATGAACTTTTCCTATAAAAAAAATCTGGTGTAGCACCACACGACTTTCTGATACACAGCATATTTAATATCAAAAACGCTGAATTGAATACTTATGACTTGCTCCTTGCTTTTGACAATTATTATTTGACATATAAATCTTAAACATGTTTATGTTTTTTTGTTTCTGTTGCTACTATGATTATTGGAATATATTATTAAATATATAAGTTAGTTTTTCTCAAAATTAGACGCATATAAAGGAAAATTGCAAATAACATTTTATGTTCCAAATATTTTGGTAATATATTTTATTTGAAACTGTTTTTCGTAACTGATTCCATTTTTGAAATAATTGGAATTTATTGTTTTGTGTGTGAAGTAAACTTCCTCTTCCGGTTTTTCAATTTCATTCAAAATCAACTCAGCTCTTCGTATTTTCATTAAACTTATAATTATCAAGTTTCGTTAAGAAATCTTATCTCATTCATGAAATATTGCGCACTCGGACATACATCCATCCATCCATCCATCCAACCACACACAGACATCATTGAGAAAAATGATCAAAACGGATTCAGTGGACCTCAAAACACGTATTTCCGCGAAAATCTCATCAACGATTTTTTTCACGATTCCAATACTTCCTTATACTATGTATAAGAAAGTAAAAAGAACTTTAAAAAGAAAAAGACTATCACACATATAATTAACTTCTTGTCACAGTAACTGGAAATATACACAAAAAAATATGTCGCATAACTACAGGAAGAGAAACACAAATCAGACTAAAAAATCACTGTTGTCGCGATGTTACACCAGTGTCTATTGATTGTTGTTGTACGTTGCAGAAGGACGGATGCGTCTGTCAGTGACGGATTAGTTCCACTTGTACAACATATTTATCTACTCTCCGTTCGGTTTGTCTCGCTATGTTAATTAGCCAGTGGATAACTGAACCGATCTGTTTTAATATTACATTTTTATTAGCGTGGCTAAGTGTGAGGTGATTGATTAGAACAGGTATTTTCTAAATTTTATCGTAATTAATGAAGCGTGGTGTGTTTTGATATAAAGTAAAATGTGACACGATCATTCGTCTTGCGGCTAATGAAACACTTGGTGAAAATTGAAAGTAGTTTTTTCGAATGTATTGAAAAAAGTGCAGTTTTGATAGGTATCACATTCTTTTGAAAGTGAGTGTAATGTTATTAGTAAGAGTAATACAATTTCGTTAGTATTTTAAGTATGTAAGGATTTGAGCCTGAAACATATGAACTCCGATCATATGCTTTAACCAACTAAACTAAACAAATCTGATTCCAATTGTTCTCTTTATTTTGTTATATCATAGGCAGCCTCGATCCCATGACTCCTTCATACAGGTTGTAACATAAGTAAGAAATATTGATATTATCTCCTGATTTAAATGGTTGGGTGGGAGTAAAGAGAAGCATGTCTGGGAATGTTTTGGGTAAGTTTGGTGATGTGAGAGAGAATGAAAACGGTTGGAAAATAGTTTCTTTCTGTTTGGAGCGTAATCTCTTTGTTTTCAACTCTATTTTTAAACATAAATTAGCTCATTTGTATACATGGGAGAATATGCGTGAGAATAGACGAAGTGTAATTGATTTTATTTTGTATGATGAACGATTGAGAAGTTTAGTTATAGATACGCGAGTGAAGCGTGGTGCTGAATTGGGTACGAATGACCATTATTTGGTGGTATCGCGTATACGTCTGGGTAAATGTTGGCGGATGAGGGTGAAAAATACCGAAAAAATGTTTCGTGTAAAATCCAGTGTACTGCAGAATGAGGATGTTAGAGATAGGTTTGTTGAGAAAATTAATGAATCTTTGCCTGTATGTGAGCTTAATTTTGAATCCAGCATAAATGAAGTTTGGTTGAAATTTAAGGATACAGTTCTTAATTGTGCAAAAGAAGTTTGTGGTGAAAGTAGATTAGGCTCTTGTCCAAAGAATGCATGGTGGAATGATGAAGTAAAAGAGGCGATTGAGGAGAAAAAGAGAGCATATTTGCGTCTTTTAAATGTGAAAGATGTACCTGGAAGTTTACGAGATGAATACTTACTTGAATACAAGAGATTAAATAAATGTGTTAAGAGAGTTGTGAGAGAAAGTAAGGTGCGTTTTGATGACTTGATGAGTGATAGATTGACAAATAATTTTAGTATGAATAAAAGAATGTTTTGGTTGAGTGTGAAGAGATTGAGAGGTGGTAATTTAAGGGCAGTGAAAGCGATTAAAAGTGCTGATGGTGAGTTATTGTGGAATGAGTCAGATGTTAGGAATAGATGGTGTGAGTACTTTAGGGCTTTATATGGGCTGCGGTGAGAGTTGATGGTAGATTGAGTGATTGGTTTTGTATAGATGTTGGTGTGAAACAAGGTTGTGGGATGTCTCCGTGGCTGTTTAATTTGTATATGGATGTGTTGTTACGAACGGCGTTGAATGGGGTAGATGGTGTACATATTGGTGGTAGTGTATGCCGATGATGTTGTTGTTATGGGTGAATCTGAAGAGCAATTGAGAAGAATGATTCTAAGTATAAATGAAGTAGGAAAAGGTTTAAATCTGTTATTAAATGTTGATAAATGTAAAGTGTTAGTATTTGAGAAGAGTGATTTGGTGACCGACTACAATGTTTCGGCGAATGGTGTGAGATTGGGTCAAGTGAATGAGTTTTTATATTTGGGTAGTGTGTTTTCGAGGGATGGACGTATTGATTGTGAGATTGAAAGAAGAGTATCTGCGGGATGCAAGGTATTGGGTGCTCTGGGAACCTTTGCTCGCAATGTGAATGTATCCAGAGATGCTCGATTGAGTGTGTATAATGGTGTTTTAGTGCCTTCATTGATGTATGGCAGTGAATGTTGGGTGTGGATGGAAAAACATGAACGTCGTATAACTGCTGTGGAAATGAGGTATTTGCGGGGTGTGTGCGGTTATACTAGAAGAGATCGTGTCCGGAATATTTTGGTGTATGATGAGTGTGAAATTGAGAAGAATGTAGTTAGAAAAGTAGATATAAGTCAGTTGAGATGGTTTGGGCATGTAGAACGTATGTCGAATGAGAGATTAGTGAAACAAGTATATGTTGGTGAAATTGAGGGTGAAAGATTGCGTGGGCGACCTATGAATAAATGGATGAATATGATAGAAGGATTGTTGCGTGAACGTAAGTTTCCGAGTACGAGAAATAAACGTGCTTGTATGAAAGGAATTATGAATGTGGATGAAGCTAAAGTGGTGTGTCAAGATAGGAACGTTTGGCGAAGATTAATTGCGGAATGAATCTGATGATTTCAGAAGTGCAGGAATTTTTGATTTTAATTTTGTTGTTTAGTTTTTTTCATTAGAGTGTTTATCTGCAATTGTGTGAAATTCACTTTCAAAAACAAGCGCAGGGTCGACACTCCCTTCGTTTCTGATCTTTTTTATTCGTTTTCTGATCTTACATTGAGTGTTTAACTGCAATTGTGTGGAATTCACTTTCAAAAACAAGCGTAGAGCGACACTCACTCCCTTTCTTATCTTTTAATTCGTTTTCAGTTCTTACGTTCAAATCCTGGCGGAGGCAAGTCGATTTTTTCAAATTTAATTAACAATCAACGGAATTGTTATTTACAACTACAATTTAACATAAACTTATGTTTCTTGACGGATATTTGATTTGAATGTTGTGGTGAGGCTCCGCGTCATCAGCCTCCCCTGACGAGCCGCCACTAAATTTAACCATAGTCATAATTCTTGCAGTTCTAGAGATTCTAATTGTTGGCCTTATACATGATATTCTCTATAGTCTGTGGCAGTGAAATAATGTAATATTTTTTACTATTTAAATATCGCTTGGTATGAAATAGTTTTATGCGCACTTTACATTACGAGTATATGTAGTGTAACTGTGAAGGAGTGAATGAGGATTTATGTATGCGTGTCCATGTTTAGTAAACGCAATGACACGCAGTGCTGATAGAAGTTACGAGGCTGCGTGTCGCCAGGGCTATGTTGATTGTCTTGCTCCACCCAGAGCTCGCTCAGCTGCTGTGAATTGTTTGACGCTGATACAATGCGTGATTTAATACTGGAATGAGTTGTGTGTAGCTGGTGAATTTGTGGGGTTCTATGTGACGTATGAATCTAACAATATGCTGGTTACAACATACAATATAAAACTGTGGAGGTATTGAGAACAAAATTCTAGTTTATTGTCACTAGTTTATTTTTCTACGATCATTAAGATATCTAGTCTCTGTTTGTTAGTTGTAGCTATGGATACATAATACATTAGCTGTATTCCATTTGCCATGTCGTTCACCTAAATCAGTTCAGATAAATTTGACACATGACTAAATGAACTGAATTAGGCAAAATGATGCACTTATTGGGGGTGAATTACTTCAAAGTAAATTAGAATATGTAATTCTAGTACTGGAAATAAAGTCAGCGAAGTAATCTAGCAAAATAAATAAGTGATGTGGTTCAGTAAATGTAAGTTAGATGGCAAATGGAATACGCCTATTGTGAACATATTTCCATATCTCACGGTAACCATAGCAAAACAATGCATTTTTGACAGAATTGAATTTTATCATTATTCAAAATTTTGTGTAGTTCTACTAGAGTAGAGTCCTGCGTGGGTCCACTTTATTAGACCCGTACCCGACCTGCACCCGCAGAATCTAAACCAGCACCCGATCCGCATCTAGCATGTTTCAAACGTATTAAGCCCGTCTGACACGATCAATTTTAATGTACATATTCAATGTCAATTTTTTATAAAGTAAAATATTAAACGTATCACACATGCTCGGCACTTCAATGTTTTCTTCAATTTTAATGGCAATGAAAAATTAGAACCGGTCCTATCTTCTTCAATATTTCCTTCAATTAAATGCGCAAATAAGGTGCGCACTGCTCATAGCATGGTGTATTGTTAAAAACGACAAACTGTGTTGAATTTGTTGAAACCTCAGACCAATCATAAGTAGACGGAGAACAACGGCGTTTGTTGTGAAGTAGAAAGGGTTAGAATAACTTGGTGATGAGACGGGTGCGCGGCAAAGAGTTAGTACCCCTTGGTATTATGCGGATTGCATTTTTGTTGATGACAGTTATCAGACACGAGCATTTTATTTATTTAAATACAAACGTCCTTATACAAAACACTTAATATGACAAAAACTAAGCTTTACTTTGATGTATGAAAAGTAAGTAATTGAATATAAAAATAATTACACAAATATTTGCAACTCGCATAACATCAAAGGGTACTCGCTCCTTGCCGCGCACCCGCCTCACCAACAAGTTACTCTAACTCTTTCTACTTCACAACACTGCATTGACTTGAATACGGCAGAATTTGTCTACTTATGGTTGGTCTGAGGTTGTAACCATGAACCTCATTTTTTCTATTTGTATTATTAGTTAATCAAAATGTGGTAGCCTTGGCAACGGGTGTTCATTTTAATAGAGATGTACAAAAATAAGCTTTGCTTGTATGCCACTAAAACTGCCATATATAAATTATAATTTTAATTCTGACACAAAGGCCCCAATTCAATACCAACATGTCTTCAATGAAAATGTACATGAAAAATGTACATTAAAATTGAACTAAGAAATTGACATTAAAATGTACATTCAAATTGATCGTGTCAGACGGGCTTTAGACCCGCACCCGACCCGCTACCCGCAATAACTCAGACCCCACCCGCAATTCGGGTATCGGGTAATCTGCGGAGACCCACATCCCGACGCGGAAAAATTATAATTGTCTACAACAGTACTACAAGAAGTATACGTACATTTATAAATAATACAACAATCATATTTAATTTGAAGAATTAATAAATTTTGAAAATAACATTGGATTGGATCCACTTTAGTCAACCCGCACCCGACCCGCAACCCAAATGTTATATTTATTATATAACTAGTTAACAAATTTTATTTACCGATGCCACGTGTTTCGGAATTCTATCATGTGTAAAAAATATTGATGCACAAAAAATTATCGCTAAGTTAGATCTCAACCGTATTGTAACGTAAGTTAGAATGATGTTTGAGGAACACTAAATCAAATATAGCGTTCATTTACATTTCGTAGAAATAGGAGAATACACTAATTAACTACTGTACTACATGTAGGACACCAGGCATAAAAGGGTTAAAAAACCTATATTCAATATATCAAAATATTCGTCACCATCACTGTCACTTCTTACAAAAATAGCGTTTTATTTTAATTATAACCGGTGTTATGTCACACAAATTACAAATAAAACATAAATACAGGCTGTCATTTCAAAAATCAATTTCAGTATTTAAAAAAATGCGCATCTGGAACTACTTGTTCCTGTAGTGAGATCGCGCCATCTAGAAATGTAGAAACGAAGCGATAGACTATTATCTGTTTTATTATTATTATTATCTGTTTTGTAAAAATAGATTAATATTTTGACATTTCTAATAAACAAAAAAAAAATTGTTTGACATAAGTTGTCAATTTTTGTGAATTTTGGACCGGTAGGTAATTATTAGTGATGCGCCGAATACAATTTTGGCCGAATACCGAACATTACCGAATTTCATAGCGGCCGAACCGAATATTCGGTTCTAGTTAAAATGTGCGCACACCGTACAGTTGCGTACATTCAAGTTTGATCTTGCCGAATCGCCGTTTTCTGCACAACAGTGTGCTTCATAGCAGTACGTATGAGTGAGCTGTAGCTATGTATTTGTCAGTAATCTAATTAGTAATTATTGTTTCCAGATTCAGGCATATCGTCTTAAGAATTATATTTTATTTTTTTCCATGAGTGGACGCAAAAAATCGCGAGTGTGGATTTTTTTTGAAGAGACGGAAGAGAAAAGCAAAGTAAAATGTACTTTATGCGGTATATTGATATTTCGTGGTGGCACTGGAAAATCTGCAGCTACGCTGAAAATATCCGTACATAACCTCCATAGCAATATTTTCTTATCACCACCAGCTAGCACTGTTTACAGTGCGAGACTTTTTTCTGAAGCTGGAAATGTCTATGAAGAGAAAAGGAATCGTTTATTGCCGGACAGAGCTGAAAGTTTAGTTTTTCTCCACCACAACTTACCTTTAGTAAATTATTAAATGACTATTAAGTATTAAGTATATGTACCTACATATTCTTTCTACTTATATGTTAAATTTTAAAAAGTGTTCATACTATGTTTCTGTTTTCTGTGTATTATCTTAAGAATTGCGATTTTTTTTTCTAATAAATAATTTACTTTATTATATGCATTATAATCGTTTTCAAATAAATAAAAATTACTAATATGAGAAAATATTTTTGTTTTGAATAAATTATTAATTTCGAGAAACAAATAAAAAAATGCCGAATGTTCGGTCGTATAACCGAATAATTCGGCTATAACCGAATAAACAAAAAGTTGCCGAATATGCCGAATACCGAATAATAACCGAATATTCGGCGTATCTCTAGTAATTATTATTTTTAGTTTCATAAAAAGTAAAATCTATTTTTTAAGAATTTTGTATTATAACTTAAAAAGTAGTACAAAATAAAAAAAAATACATGTTGTAGATTTCAGTAGGTGATATATTTATGCACGTGAAGTGCGGTTACCAACAGTCGAATGACGGCCCCCAAAGATGTAAGTGAAGAGGGAGTAGCACGGGTAATTTTAATGTAGTAAAAATTGTTTGTTGGCTGAGGGAATCGAATCCGGATTCTCAAATTGAAAGTCCGATTCTATACCACTGAACCACCTACCCCATGAAAGTTAAAAGTTATATATTTATAAATACGTAATGGTTAAATATGAAGTAATAGAAGAAAAAAGAAGGTACGCGATAATCAGTTATAGTATTGAAAGAAGTGTAAGACACATTTTAAAGATTTATTTAGGTTTACGAATGACGAAACATTTTGTAATTAAGAATCTATTTATAGTCATATTAATATTTAAAATTTATTTCAATAGTTTCTCCTCAAAAAATTAAAATACTCGTGTGATGGTAGCGAGGCCTCTACCACAAGCCTTCTTCTTATAATTTGTTTTAGATGTTTAATCAGTTAAGGTTTAAATTTTTTATATTTGTATTTATTTACATAATGTTTGTGTTATTTCAAATATTATATCTATCTTTTTTCATATATTTTGTTCCATGCCCCCAAAGAATTTAATTCTGTCGTTACGTCTCCCTATAATTTACTTCAATCTGCTTTCCCACTATCCAGATGAAGCTTTATCTTTTTGTTGCAATTTCTTCACGGAAATTTGACAAGCACGCCCATAGTCTATATTCCACAGAATAACAAACATTATTTAAAATTTTTTGAGTTAGAAGTTTATAAATATGTTTATCTACAACTCATATATAATGAAGCCATTATTACACTGATTTCAGTTGAATTATATGGCTCATAAAATACTAGTGGTTTATATTTCATAAAACACTGTAAACAACTTGTTACTTAGCAACCACTTCATGATTTACCGTATTTTGAGAAACTATATGTAACTGGATCAACGTTAAATATTACCATCAATCTTCTTCGATACCTATAATTATGAGTTGTGGATCAAATTTTGTATTACACTCGTGTTTTATATACCTAATAAAACACTAGTATAATAAATAACTATTAAAATTATTATAAATAAAATTATACTAATAATTCTATATTTATTTTGAAAATAATATGATTTATTTACCAAATAAATCTATTCTTTAATGAAAATATACGGTTTCTACAAAGAAAAATTCACGTTCTATTTTGAAGTAAACGAGCGAAAAAAAATGAAGTTCTTTCATGGCGCGATACCAATTTATCGCTTCTTTGCTACAAATATAATTTTTTTAGTAACGACCCGCTACCTTTCTACATTTCTACATGGCGCGATCTCGCTACTGCTTAGGAACAAGGATCGTTTGAACGGTTCTAAACAAGTTCTATTATCGTAATGTTTCGAGCTGGAACATAAAATTTGGACCTACTAGTTCGGAATTGTCACGCTGAAACGCTGAATCGATCCTAATACAGTTCTAGATCGGTTCAAACTGGGGCTGGAACAAACCTATTATAAGTTACTGTAATTCTTATTGTGCAGAGTAACAAATAAATAAATATGTCATCGCGCCTTTTACCCATTACTGGATCGGACACTGATATATTTATGCGCGTAAAGTGCATTAACATATTAAAACAATAAACTCGTTGCCTTATTACTTTTTTAATATACCTATAATTGACCCTAATATCTCCCAGCCAGCGAGTCTCAAAAACAAACATACACACATACACATTGCTGCCACAACACGTAGTAATGAATTTCACTGTGCATTACACAACTTGATGATGTCATGGCAATGGCACTGTGTGATTGGCGATGCAGGTGCTAACCTAGGTCCTGATTGGTTGCTGCGGGTTTGTGAAGGGCGCTGACATGGACCTACCCACAAGTGTTCCAATTTCACCTGCGTCACGCGTGTTGTCAGCGTGTGACGTGTGGTGCGAGATTGGACAGCGGCGTGCGAACGTGATGAAGACAGATAACATGCTAAATATTACCATTATTATTTGTTTATTTATGCTACTCTGTATAACAGGAACTTAATTTCAATTATAATAGAGGGCACGAACTCATCGAGCCACAGTGTTAATATATTTTTAGCTTCAGTGGGATTCGAACTCGGAATCTCCAGATTCGAGTTCCGTAATGCTACCCATAACATCGTACTGCCGTATCATAAAAATAAATAAATACATATATCATCACGCCTTCTATCCATTATTGGGTGTGGCACTCTGCTGAAGCAGATCTCGGTATGTGATATATTTATGCGCGTGAAGTACGGTTACCAGCCGTCAAATCACGACCTCCAAAGATGTTAGTGGTGGGAAGCCACAGGGGTTATTTTTAAATTGGTGAAAATGTTTTGTCGGCTATGGGGATCGAACCAGGGTTCTTAGGATCCACAGGCCGACTCGGATACCACTGAGCCATTACCCCATTGCCGTATCATTATTATTATTATTATTATTATGATTCTCTTGCAGATAATGTGTATTAACCCGGAACAGTTCCTGAACCGGATTTATTTATTTTTTTAAGCATATTACAGAAAGGTATCCAGAGCTACGACTTCGGTTAAAAGAGATGTTTTGTGCATTTTGGGTGGGGCGTCTTAACTAACCTGATCTATCAAAACTTTCGATTTCCATTAAATTTATCATTTTGATATTCTTTAAATAGCATCAAACGATTAAAATGAGAAATGTCAACATTATCTTTTTTACTCTCACTAAAATATCTTCAGAATTATCAAATTCTTTTACCATACGCTCGAAAAATAAAATACATAACGCAACTGACGTTTAAAATAAATAAACAAAATTTAGAAACGCAACACCGCACTTGATTAATACGCATTACTATTATCATAAATAAAATGGAAAATAAAATTTTGTATGCACCACGGACATTAATAGATAATAATAACGTCCATCGGGCTGAATACCGTCTCCCTCTGTACATTATCGTATACCTAAGGCCCTTGGTGCATAAATTACTGTGAAATATTCATGTTAGAATTTTGTGTAAATCTGTAAATGATGAAAAAAATGTTATTTTGTTTATTATTTATACTTGTAGATTTATCAATGAATTCCATCATTAAAACATATTATTATTAAGTAAGAATTTTCTTAAAATTGCGAATTTCTTAATAATTTGTATAAATACTTTCCTTAGTAAAATAACATCCATATAAACTGCTATTTTTTTCTTCCTAGAGTGAAAATAGTGTATTATGTAACTAGTAGGAAAAGTGATATATTTTCGGACGATGGTGAGAAATTGTGGGCGAATCCAACAACAACCAGGAGTCTGGAAAGACACTTTTCCTACATGCGACACCTACTATTTTTTTGTTCGATCGAGTTATACTCAATATTACTTATTTCATATTTAATTTATAAACGTTAGACAATCAACAAGATTAATTATTCCCGGACTGTTTTTTTTGTAGCCTAGCAACGACACTATAATACCGCTCTTTACGGGTACAAAACGCATCCAACCCAACGAAAAACCTAATTTTACTCACTATTTTCGAGAAGAAATTTGAGTTTTCTGTGCATGTCACGAGAAAAATAATTTTCCCCACCATTGTTAATAAAATTCAATGTTATTTTTAGGTAGCGAATGTTTGGAAATCTCAATCCTACGGGCCTCGATTTCACAAACAACATTCTTGACCTAAAAACTGTCACAGTTCCTGGTACGTAATGTACTATATTACATTATCCTGGAAACTGTTGTAAAGTTTGATTTTGCGCACTAGTGGTTGAAAATAATTAAATTAAACACTCAGTTTTTTTTTGTTTAATATAAGCTTTACTAGACCAACAAATGACATCTGTTATACATAGTATTGTTAATTTACATCACAAGAGAAGGGTCGGAGCAGTGGCTCCTCCTTGGCGCTAAATTAATTGTGTTCCTGATTTGTTATTACTCGGTGAATTCTTTTGGGGTTCATGTTAGTCTATTCCTTCTTCTTCTGTTTCTGACAGGAGTAAGTCCTGGGGTAGTCTTCGTTTTAGTCTCGATGGTCCGGATCTTTTTCCTAGGTTGTAGTGTTCTGCGCTGGAGCATGAGGAAAGATTCTCGAAAAATTTTCTGGCTGTTTTCTTTATGAATTCTTGTATTGGGTTCGTTTTTAGTTCTTTGTGTATTTGGATGTTTCTCACGTACCAGGGTGCATTGAGGGCTATTCGTAGGACTTTGTTCTGGAATTTTTGTAGTTTTTGTATGTTATTCTTGGAGGCTGCTCCCCATATAGGGCATGCATATGTAATCAGTGGTCTGATTATCGCGGTGTAAATTAATTTTGTGCATGTTGGTTTCAGTAGTGATTTTTTATTGATTATGGGGTAAAGCATGCCTAGTCTTTTGTTTGCTTCTTTGATTTTTGTGGATATATGGATGTTGCATGAGAGTCTTGTGTCTAAGTGTAGTCCTAGGTACTTTACGCCTTTTTTTTGTCATTCCAGTCTATTATTGCGTTGTTAATTTGTAGTCGGTCTGGATTTTGGATTTTTCTGAGGGTGAAAATTTTTGCTTCACATTTCCCTTCGTTTAGGGAAAGCTTCTACTTTTTCAACCAGTTTGTGATTTTATTAATAGCCGCTTGGGCCTGATTTATTGATATTTGGAGGTCTTCGTGCTGCGATAGTATAGCCGTGTCGTCTGCGAACATTGCTAGGTCTGAGCACCCATTTTTATAGTTCTAAATTTTGACAACTTAAACGCTAAAATCATTTACTTGTTTATTTGCAGCATTCCGTACTTCGGGAGGCGCATTCAGATGAATCAGACATATTTTCACAAGCTTTACAAGAAAAAATGAAAAATTTGTTTTAATGTAACAAATGTCAATTCATGGCATTCTAAACTGTCATAATATAAATTCGCGCTTTAAATTTAATACATATAAAAATGAATGTTTATTTGTTCGTTTCTCCTGTATGCGTTCCTATATCATTCATCCGATTGCGATGCAACTTTGGTAAGTTGTTGTGGGCACGCCCGCGAAGGTTTCTGACTTAGCAGAAGTCCAGTCCGCCATCTTGAAACAAAATGGCCACTAGCTATCCTGAAAAGTACTGCACTGATTCGATTCAAATTTGATGTAGGCATAAAGCTACAGTCCTATGCCATTCGAATTCAAACGTTTGCAGTTTCAGGTACGACTCGCATTTGCAATGACCATCAACAAAGCATAGGGACAATCGCTACAAGTGTGTGGACTAAATTTGGAAAATCCATGCTTCTCACATGGACAGCTGTATGTGGCATGCTCACGCGTCGGAAAACCTTCTGATTTATCCGTGTACGTCCCAAAGAGAAAAACAAAAAAATATTGTGTATCCAAAAGCACTTCAATGAATAGAATTAAATACAAACACTTTCTTTCTTTGAGTTGCAATGCACCACATGCCGAATACACGCATTAAATTGTAGACCACGCGAACCAAGTCGCGGGTAATAGCTAGTTTAATATATATTTTTAGTGCCGGTTCTACAATTTATGCTCGTTACATAAAGCATTGTACAAACCTAGGGCACGAAGATGTCATTTGCACCATTCGCACAAATTAAAGCACGAGCGAAGCGAATAATTGCGCTCATGTGAAAAGTATTTGTTCGCACACGTGTTATGTAAATAGCTATTTTGCACCATTGTTACTAAAATATGGGGTAATGGCACAGTGGTAGCAAGTCGGCCTGTGGATCCAAAGAATCCTGGTTCGATCCCCACAGCCGACAAAACATTTTCACCAATTTAAAATTACCCCTGTGGCTCTCCCACCACTTATAGCTTTGGGGGCCGTGATTTGACGGCTGGTAACCGCACTTTATGCGCATAAATATACGACTAACCGAGATCTGCTTCGGCAGGGTGCCATACCCAGTAATGGGTGAAAGGCATGATGATATATTTATTTATTTTTATTTGTTATTAAAATTGAATATATCATAAAGTAAGTTGACTTTTAAAAATATAGTATGTAATATCTTTTATTATTAAAAATTAATATGATTTTCTGGACTCTAGAATATTATACGCTTCGTAACCATCTCCCATCAGGCCTGACTACAATAAGCTATAAAATCCCAGCAAGACAAAAACATAAGATCGATACAGAGGCAATAAAAATATAAATAAGAATACACCATAATTACCTAACATGCGAGATAAGATGAACATTCCGAATCTTACATAAATTTCTTGCAATAAAGCGTGCCCAAAACAAAACAACGAAACAACCGCCGTTGATTCCTTTCATTGAGTGGTTACCATGGCTGCATTGAGCGATAATGGCTGGCAAATTGTGCGATTTTAATTTAAGCCCTTTGTGTTCGGCCGCTGGCCCACCCGCTCACCGCCCGGCACCCGCCAGCGCACTCGCTGATCCACGAGGATATAAAATCTCGAAGATTTTAATTTAGTCCGCGGTGCCTGGGTAATTAAACCGAGATTTATATTTATTTTATGACGCATGAAAGTTGAATGCAGCGCTGGGAGATAAGCGTATTGCATTGGAATTGTCGTATTATAAAATTGATACAATTTAAATACTGTTAATGGGTGCATATAAATATATTTGTTCTTTTTCTGAAGATATAAAATAATTTTATGGTGGGAAATATCCTTTGCAGCTGCTGCTATGTTTACTTGATATTGTGCATAACAGAAAATTATACTTATTTACAGGAACAGCTTACAATGGAATTTTCTTAATTTTAATTATAAGTTGAAATTAGTGAATTCGTTATTTCTGGTGCTACAATGGGGGTTTTCACTATTTTATTTTCTCTGTTTCGGCATTAGAATAACATATTCTCGCACGTATATTGATGCTAGAGGATTTTTTATTCTTAAACGATTTTTGGTGACATTATTATCATAGATTGGTATAACTGCATTAATACACAAAATATCTACAACTGACAAAATAAAAAAACTTAATTTGTACAATTATCTAAGCAACGGACAAAATCAATCGCAAATCACTATCACCAACTTAGCTATTCAAAAAAAAATTCATAATGAAATATGTCAACTATTTTTATAAAAATATTACGTAAAGGAAAACCAACAAAATAATAATAATAATAATAATAATAATAATCTATTATAACTGACCACTACACGCCAAGCAACAGACCAGATATTGTCTATAATCTTAAAGAGGAGAAAATAACATACCTTATTGATATTGCAATTCCAGCAGCAAAAAACATTGAAAAAACCCAATCAAAGAAAATCGAAAAATATCTAGACTTGGCACAAGAAATAAAATCACTATGGGGTCAACAGAGAGTAGAGATTATCCCCGTAATAATTGGGGCCACATGCGAAATACCATTCAAGCTGTACGAGGGATTAAAGACACTAAACATCCCAGAAAAAACCTATCTCATTATGCAGAAAAGCGTAGCCCTTAATACATGCAACATCGTCAGGAAGGTGCTGAATCGGTCGACGTCTGAAGATTCCAGCCTAGATGTAGCTGAGGAAGTAACCACCACCGATGCTGATGAGTAGTCTCAACGATGATCTCCGCCAGCACCTAAAAATTAATTAATTAAATAATTACTTTATAATACACAATTCACATGTACTTACCTCACATAATCCATTTATTGTATATATACTTGCCTTTTAGGCCGTTTTGTACAAATTACCTGTAAATACAGAGAAAAATAAATGAAATAATAATCTTTATTGATTTTATTTATTTATTTATATATTTATTTGTTACCCTGCACAACAGGAAGTAAATCCCAATTACAGTACAGGGAGCCTACAGCTTATAGTGGAATCCGAACCACTCAGACACAATCGTATTTTTTGTGGATATAAGTAGAAGTCAGTGAGATTTGAACGCACGACCTCTTGCTTGCTAATTAAGAAACGCAAGTTTTACCTCGCTCTTATCCACTGAGCTACGATTGCCTGAGACCAAATCAAAGGTGAGGTTCTGCCACAGGCTGTTCTTCCACCTAACCTTACATATATTACAAAAAATGAAATATTTAAATACATACATATATAAAAAGCCAACAAAATTTACAAAAATAAATACTTAACACACTGCAAATATGTAAACTTTGAATAGTTTCTTTACACAGTTTTTAAAAAAATTCAACGAAAATAAAATGAATGAAATGAGGTTATTCAGAAAATGGCTGTTTTCCATTAAATACACAAAATTTATTATTTGCTGCAGTCAAATGTCAATAAAATGATGTTGTTTTCGGTTATCGTAAATATAAACAATTGCAGAGAGACAATGAATTCGCAACAACCTATAATATTTTATTTTTTTTCCGTGGCTTCTTTGGCGGACCAACTACTTAGGTCATATGCCGCCATTCCGCCCTGATCTGCGTTTTAGGTATCTATAATATTAATTGAGAAATTAAAAAAAGATCTATAAATGAAATAATATCTTGTACGTAAAATGTAAAATGCTAAATTGTCGTTAGTAAAATGTAATATAATACACGTGTCATGGTACGATAAAAATTATTGCAAAATTTACATTTTTAAAATTTAACAATTTAATTTTTATTTAAATATTATCGATAAGTTTTTGAGCTTACGAGTGCTTCAGTTCCTATGAAAATATGCACTTTTCGAAGACGAGTGCAGATTTCCAAAGAGCAACAAAAGCCCGAATGAACAGCGAGACCAAATTTTGTGGGAATATTCAATGCACGTATAATATTCGGTAAGACTACTGTTCTACGAAAACAATACAAAAAATACAAAATTAATATTTTGGCATGCTTATAATAATATATTCATTAGATAATTATATGTTAAATAGGAAACAAAAAAAACAAAGTAAAACAGCAATTTTTTATGTAAACAATTATCGCGATTATTTTTTACGTTTCTCAAAATCAATGAAATGTTTCATTGTATGTCACGTATCTGTGTTTTAACCAATGCTGTCATTATTGTACTGAGAATAAAGCTCTTGTGATTACTCCCGGGAATAATCTGTAGATGCTTTTTTGCTTGTGACAAATGATAGGTAGTTGTCAAATAATTATTTGAAACTGTCAACGCGTCAAGTAAAATGTGTGAAAAAAATCGATTTAGTTCCATTTTAGAAACAGAAATACACCAACAAATTTTGGAAATATCTTCCAAGAATACATTAATAAGTAATCAATCGATATGAACCCAGTTCAAAATTTTGTAAGTTGAATGAATCGACCTCAACGGCTAAGTCAAATAATAATCTAATTAAATATAACTCGAAAATTCGATAAATTAGAAAATAATGGTCCAGTATCTTTCTCAAACTTGTTGCCATTTGGAAATAGCCACTTAAGCTACATTCACAAATCGAAATTAGTTTTTGTTTTATGTTTTAGTGTGTTTTTAGGTGGCATTCACAAATACATAGTTTTGCTTTTGTCGGTTTTAGTTAGTAGTGATATCTATCATAAATTTAAAAAAATCGGTTATACTCAGAAGATCGGTAATACAGTAAATGCAACTGTCAAATATGCTAAGTTACACGTGCTGTCATAAGTTTGTTTACTTTCGTATTTTTTGGAAGAGCAAGGTAAATATTATTGTAATAAGAAGGTAGGTATTAATTTGTTATTAAACTATTTTAGATGATTTGATTAGCAAAACTACTCTTAAAATCTTTTTATTTTCATTCATTTTGACTCTTGAATAAAAACAAATTTAGTTTATTGTCAATGTGAAGGATGATAGAAAGAGACAAGTATATATCACTATATCATTCTACGCTTTGTCCTATTGGTCTATTCTTAAGTATAAAACGTAAAACTAAAACATAAGTTTGGAGTTTGCAAACTTTTGTGTTAAAACCAAAACTAAATACTGATTTGTGAATGGCTGCATAAGGTAACATGACTACAAGGTTATTAAAACATAAATGGAAAACATAAAACAAAAACTAATTTCGATTTGTGAATGTAGCTTTAAGCCCTACGGGTTATCGTGACTATTGCCTGGCAACAAGTTTTCGAACGATCTGTCAAATTATTTACAATTTATTCTCACTCTCTTGTTATATTATTACTGATAATTGCACTAGTGCAAATTATCACTTATTACTTGTCTCATTTCCATGACAACGTGATCAAATAATGAAATGCCATTGGTTTTTTAAAGTCGTTGGGAAATATTTGATAAAATCTAGGATTCATTGTTTGTTTCTCTCAGACTGTCATTTTACTGTCAAAATTCAGTACAACACTTGTATCGTAATATAACTCATTACGACACACTTCTTAGTATGTTACGAAATTAGTGAATTAGCTATTTATTTTAAATTTTGTGAAACGTCTTTATTGGATTTAATTTTCTGTTGTACTCGTATACAAATTTAATAAACTCAGTAATGGCTAATCTTGAATATTGTAAAAGAATTGCGAATCAATAACATGTTAGTGTCAAGTCGTCGTGTGTTTTTAAAAGTACCGAGTGTTTAGTATGTCACTGTCACTGACATCAACGGGCGTGTCTGTAGAGTCGCGTGTTCCTTGTCGGCCGCGGCCGGTTAAAACGCTTGATTAGAAAGTTCAAATGTTTATACAATTAAGAGCATTAACAGTACATAAATTATGAGTGTTAGTCGTTGTATAACACACACGGAGAACATGTTTATACTAGCTTGAATATTACCAATCATATAAACCACCTACATTCGTAACGTATCGCGTATCGAACGGGTTTGCAAACAAGTGTTCATTTCAAACGTTTCTCCCGCGACATTGCATTACACACATACATACACGGTATGAACGATATGCTTTAGACACATTTATGTTTTGTGATATTATTCTAATTTTCTTTCTTTATACTAAATGTGACGTAAAAACCTGGCCAACAAGATTTTTCTTGCGCAGAAGCAAAAATGCTTCACAAAATATCCCCCTCTATTCTGTAATTGGATTACTATCTCTTATGGCCGTTTGCACTGTTGTGTACTCGTGATAGCAAGGACTGATTTGCGCAATAAAACACACAAGTACTAACTAAATATATATTTTATTTACGGTGGTTTGTTTTCGTCGAACTTTAGGCTGAATGTTTGGTGATGGAGACTGGACTGCTGGATGGTGAATTATGAATGAGAGTGCCTTCTTGGTCGGATGTGATTTTTTTAGGGTTTTAGTTAGGGCCAGGGGAAGAGGGCAGTTTAGAAAGTTTATGAGGTGGCTAGCTCAGTGGTATGAAGTCGGCCTGTGGATCCTGAGAACCCTGGTTCGATTCCCACTGGCGACAAACAATTTTCATAATTTCAAAAACTATCCATGTGGCTCCTCCACCACTAACATCTTTGGGGGCCGTGATTTGACGACTGGTAACCGCTCTTCACGCGCAAAATATATCACTTACCGAGATCTGCTTCGGCAGAGTGCCACACCCAGTAATGGGTAGAAGGCGTGATGATATATTTATTTATTTATTTAAGGATTGTGAAACGATGAGTCATAGGATTGCAATGTTGTTGGATTTAGAAAGCGGATTGGAATTTAGGGGTTTTATGGTGTTAAGGAATGTTTTATGTCTACAAAGAGTAACTTTATAAAAATATGTACAGAACTAGAAGAAATAACATGACTAATGGCCATTTGCACCAATACCCTTTAACATTTATTAAACCAAGGTTTAAATTTCAAGCGGTTTGCACAGTTACTAAAGTTAGGTTTAAAACAGTCCGTCTGTAGTTAAACTTAAACCCTACTGCATCTTCGGCTTAACAATACAATTGTGATAGTTGCAGAACTTCTTTTAAATTACTTTGAAAATGAATGATATTTTTTATATTTACGATATGGGCAATGATATAGAAGACATAAGAGCTATAGATAATATTCATATAAGAAAAATATATAAAAGAAGTAATTAATTTTAAAGGTTCGATGATGAAATTTTTTTTTAAACGATTTCGTTTGAAGACAGTAGATGTATATAGTTTATTATCTTTAGTAGAACATCAATTAGAATTTCCGTATAATTTGTAAGTTTAATTTCTCGGTTTAACTAAACTGAGTTTAAGCTGAGCTATAGTTTAAATTTTTAGTGGTTTGCACGGGTAACATCTAACTGCAGCTTAATTAAGCCTTAGATTTTATAATAATATATTTTAGGAGTATTATATCTGAATTTAGGAATTTTGTATTTTCCTCTAACATTCTAGTAAGTTTTGGTACTTTAAAGTTACATATTTTTGTTTACAATTCGTTTTGACATTTCTAGCACGACAAGTGAGCAGTGAGCAGTTGTGTTTTCAAATTAATTATTGATGTTTTGGTTGTATTTCGGTGTACATAATACGAGTAGATATTACATTATAAAACACGCTATGAATATTAAAATAAAATATTTTTTGTAGATGGCGGAAAATATATGTATATGTCATTTCTATTAAATTATTACTTACAAATTATACGGAAATTCTAATTGATGTTCTACTAAACATAAAAAAATTCTTGAAACGAAATTGTTTAAAAAAAATTTCATCATCAGTTATTACAGTATTCAAATCTAGACGATTATGAAGAAATTTTCTTGGAATTAGTGAAATATATCTAAATAATGTAGAATATTGAAGCAATCACCGAACAAACAAACCATAGCAACGTACTAATGTAATATCAATAAAGTTTCATAAATCCTAATAATATTATGATGGTTTCTTAAATTAACAGCTTTGCCAAAAAAAAAATACATTTACGTAACGAGTCTTTTTAGGCACTTGTTATAAAAATATTTATAAATTAGATTATTTTGAAATTAAAAAACGTGCAAAATAAAATATAATTTCTGATTTAGATGCTGAATTTAATAGTCTACTTGCATTTGAAGTATTTTTGTCTAAAATTAATTGGGTACTTTTGTGAAAGGAAAAACTTATTGCTCATGTTAAAAGCCTATAGTCAGGTTTTTATTGTTACATCCAGTATATATATTTCTTTTTAAAGTTTTCAAAAAATGTTTTAATTTCTTATTAATTCAATGATGAGGCGATTAATTGTAATTTGAATCGCAAGTTTTATAATTGCTTTATGATCTAAAGGCAGTTGTCGGCTGAATTTCTATTTTGATGAAAAATTTTGAAAATTTTTTGTTTCGCATCTAATCCACCTCCCTCACTCGCTCTATTAGTATTTACTAACAATATTAAATCATTCCTACCCGAAATGGATCACTTCATCACTCCCCCTATTCTCCTCTTCTCCAACCATCTCCAGCCCCTCCTCTATCTAAATACAGCAGAACGATGATTACGCATCGTGAAACTTTTACCTGCTTGATACAGTATTATTCACGAAAACCAATATTCCACCACTACACATACACCCTCACACACACGCACGCACGCATGCACGCACATTAGGAACTTATTTTGTTTGTGTGTGAGTGCGCGAGCGTGCGTATGTGTGAGAGTGTGGGGGTGTGTATGTGTAGGGGTGGAATAAAGGTTTTAGTGAATAATACTGTATCC
Source organism: Pterostichus madidus (assembly GCA_911728475.2). Taxonomy (NCBI): domain Eukaryota; kingdom Metazoa; phylum Arthropoda; class Insecta; order Coleoptera; family Carabidae; genus Pterostichus; species Pterostichus madidus. The sequence goes on from OU452315.1 coordinate 14,114,081, forward strand.
AACAGGTAAAAGTTTCACGATACGTAATCATCGTTCTGCTTTGTTTGAGGTGTTGTGGAGGAGGTGGCGGTGGTTGGAGTGATCTGTTTTGGTTGAGAATGACTTAATATTGTCAGTAGATATTTACTGAAGGGTTGGAGAAGGGGGGAATAGGGGGAGTGGTGAAGTGATCCATTTCGGGTAGGAATGATTTGATATTGTTAGCAAATACTAATTGAGCGGGTAGGAGCAGTGCCGGTTTTACAAATTTGGAGGCCTAAGGCTGTCGGAAATTAGAGGCCAGTGGCGGGGGGGAGGGGGTATTATTTGCCATATAAAGGTATCCAGAAGAAAAAAATTTGTACATAAATGTAAATATAATGTATATTTATATTTTAAAAATCATAAAATGCAAATAGTCACAGACGAAAAATTAAAAGAATTGCAGCTACATTGGATTAAAAAACCATATTTTTATTCAGTCAGTACCTACATGAAACTAAAATCACAGTCTCATACTATAATAAAACAAAATTAAAAATTAATTATAAAATGCGAAATTTACATTCATGCAATTTCGTTTTTCTTAATTTTTCTTCAGCGAACTTTAAAATTACATCATTACAATCAATGGATTTCAAAATCACTGCTTCTATATTTAATATGGTAAGTAAATGCAATCGCTCTTGGACCATGGTCGAGCATAGGTAATTTTTTACTCTTTTTAAGCAAGAAAAAGATCGTTCAGCGGACGCATTTGATAAAGGATGCGTTAAATATATTTGTAGAAGAGTCATTATATTTGGAAATGTAGCTTGTAATCTATTTTTAATAATCAATATATATTTTTCTTGAACGTCGCTGGTACTGAGGGATTGTGTGGAGTAGGCTGTGCACTTTGCGCTATGCGACGACGCTACGTACTACTGCTACTACCACAACGCGACTACACGGTGCTGCCACATGTATCTAAAAAAACAAATCAATTCGTTGCGGAAAATAGTATTTATAAAATTAAATTTTTATTTTGCACAGTAAATTTTTTTTTTATTATTATTTAAATTTATTTACAACTAGCCTGAATTTAGGCCAACCATCAAATTTGATATATTTAGATAACATGCGTGAAGGAATCACCCATCGGTGTGCCTTCTTAACATAATATTTGTCATATTATAATTACATTATATTTCATTAAAACTTAAGTCTAGTGGTTTTCTTCTATTTAGTCTTCTGACTTCGTTCTCGTTATTTAGGAGGTTTATTGCTAACTCGTTAGGATGGTAATTTAGTCTTGCTTCGTATTTTGTGGTGAAAGTTTTTATTTGTTCGTTTACGTATTTTATTCGTAGATCTGTGTGCAATGTTTCATTATTTACGAACTATGATGCATTTGCAATGATACGTAATGTTTTATTTTAGAGGCTTTGTATCAGATTGATGTTGGATTGCTTTGCACAGCCCCAGAGCTGTATGCCGTAGGTCCATATAGGTACTATTATAATTTTATATAGTAATATTTTGCTTTGTAATGATAATTTTGATTTACGTCCTATTAACCAGTACATTTGTTTTATTTTTATATCTAGTTGATGATAAATGATGCACAGTAAATACATATTAATTTTTTATGTATAAAAATTTTAATTTCTATGAGGCCGGTAAGAATCGGAGGCCTGAGGCGGTCGCCTCACCCGCCTTATGGCAAAACCGGCCCTGGGTAGGAGAGGAGGAAGGCGGAAGCGATCCGTTTAGGGTGGAAATCATTTAATTTTGTTAGTAGATGCCACTCGAATTTTTTCTACATTTTTCATCGAAATAGAAATTGGGCCGACAACTGGCCTTAGGGATCCTCCTCCTTTGCTAACTATTTATTTATGATAATCTGCACAACATGAACTTAATTCCAATAGCAATTTATACATTTCAAATTCTTACGTCACACCGGGCAGAGATGGAAGGGAACAACACAGAAAGAGAATTAGAGCATATTTTTAACATGTCATTTAATATTTAAAATATGGTCTTATTAATCGTGGTCTATCAACCAACTATCTCACTAGTGAGAGATGTCTCTTTCTTCTGGTTTCCTTTTTTTAAATTTGAGTGGGATTCGAATTTGGGCTCATTGAATTCGAAAGCCATAACGCTAAACACACCACCGAATTCCTCTAATATTTAAAATAATTATTATTTTAATTACGAACTTGATAGCTGTGAACTTAATTTTTCTTTATAAACAAATAGTCTTTCCTGTTCTATTTAATCATAGTTCATAGAGACTCACAAATCTCTGTGCCAGCTATTTCTGTCTTTTTTTGATACATGTACAAGTATATGATTCAGTGCGACCACCCACAATCATAACAATCTATCTTAGACGCGTAGAGCCATTCAGCGAAGACGCTAGACAAAAACAAAATGTCTAGAAACAGAATGCAATTTTACTGAACTTATTTGGAATCTGAGAAATGCTTCTCGATTGAATGGAGATTTCCTTTTGTTCATACTTTATTTGCAAAATGAACAAATCTAAGAAAACCTGTAAAATATATCTAAAATTAAGATACAATATAACATATATCCACTACTCACTTTTCTATTTATATCTGATCAGTGGCGTACCTAGAACTTTTGCCGCCCAAGGCGGTTTCCAATTTGCAATCAAATGGTGGTTTTTAGAAATTAAAAAAATAAATATATCATCACGAGTTTTATTCATTACTGGGTGTGGCACTCTGCCGAAGCAGATCTCGGTAAGTGATATATTTATGTACGTGAAGTGCGGTTACCGGCCGTCAAATCACGACCCCCAAAGATGTTAGAGGTGGGGGAGCCACAGGGGTAATTTTAATTTGGTGAAAATTCTCTGTCGGCTTTGGGAATCGAACCGGGGTCCTCAGGATCCTAAGACCAACTCTAAACCATTGAGGCATTATCCCATTCAATTAATAAACATAAATAAATAGTTGTAATTGAGACAAACTATAGGTGGGGAACTTTTTTACCATTGGATGGCATATTTAAATTAGGCAGTAATAAAGGAATTTTTCGAGATAATATTTTAAACCCTACATTGACTTGATGATGAAGAAAAATATTCGAAATCATATAGTAATTCATAATTCGTAGAAATCGAATAGTAAACTTATGAAGTAAACAAGTTGTTTTTTACAACTAAAACTGAATATAAAAAATGCCGCCCCAAAATATGTGCCGCCCGGTGCGGACAGCACTCACCGCCCCCCTCCCCCTAGGTACGCCACTGTATCTGATATAATAGTAGTAATAGTAACTGTGGAGCAGGTGACAGGTGTCGGCCTGTGGATCCTGAGAACCCTGGTTGCCGAGAAAGAATTTTCACGACATTAAATACTATTCCTGTGGCTCCCTCTCTACTAACATCTTTGGGGGCCGTAATTTGACGGCTGGTAATCGCACTTCACGCGTAAAAATATATCACTTACCGAGATCTGCTTCGACAGAGTGCCACACCCAGTAATGGGTAGAAGGCGTGATGACATATTTATTTTAACTATCAAATGTGTTAATGAGAGCGATTAATAATCGGGATATTTTAACGCAAGAGCATAAGAGCATATCGAACGCGTTAAATGTCGAGATTATTAACCGCCGATTTACACATGTCTTAATTACAACATTTTTTCGTTGATCGTACCTTTTTATTTTTGGAGAAAATCTAATTTGGTTCCTTGACAAATATATTAGGTTAGTAACATTTGTTATAACTACGCATCATGTTAATAAAAGTTACTTCAGTGTAAATTTTAGTCCATGAAAAAAAATTGAAATTGGAAATGTTAATTTATTTATTTATAATATAGATATATTACATATAACAAAAATTAACATTATATACAATATTTACACTGCCTACCACTTCTGGTGGATTTAATATAATATTGAAGTCCATATTCGCAAACAAATCATAAATTATTTTAGGTTAGTTAACTAGTACCTGTAACAAATGTTTTAACAACAGTTTTCAGTGGATACGGTTTTTTTCGTATTTAGAATAATGTTCTTATTTTTATATTCGTTTTAAAGGAATGTTAGAATGTTACGTGAATATTATTTAGCTAGAAGTGTCAAAATATTTTCGTTTAATTATGTTTAGTATTTTTGCTACAACTTAGCGCTAGCCAATATTATTACGTATGTCGAATATATCCAAAAAATCGTTTATTAACAAAAAAAATTATGCATTAATAAGCATCATAAATGTATGATTTTATATACGTTAATGAAATTCATTAATAAAAAAATCTGGTGTGGTCACCACACAACTTTCTTATACACAGCATATTTAATATTCTGAATATATAATATTATTAAACATGTAATTTAGATTTTCAGTAATTCAGCATTTATCTGTTTGAAACAAATAAAATATCAAACTTGTTTACGTATAATTTGTTAGTAATGTTGACTACTTTATATCTAACTTTAATGATGAGGCATACACAGGCTGTCCTTTTTTCAAGCCTAACCCTTGGTATCTCAAGAACCCTGAGATACGAAGTCGAATAAATTGAGGCAAAGTTGCCAAATTAGTTGACCATTTTAATTATGTATTTGTTTTTCCGAAAAAAGACATAGATAACTAGATAAAGCGAAAATTAAAATCTATGTTTTTTGTTTCTATTGCTACTATGATTATTGAAATATATTATTAAATATAAAAATTAGTTTTTCTCAAAATTAGACGCATATACAGAAAAATTGCAAATAACATTTTATGTTCCAATTATTATTGCCAACATCTTTTATTTGAAACTTTTTTTCATAACTGATTCCATTTTTGAAATAAATGGAATTTATTGTTTTGTGTGTCCAGTAAACTTCCTCTTCCGGTTTTTCAATTTCATTCAAAATCAACTCAGCTCTTCGTATTTTCATGAAACTTATAATTACCTAGTTTCGTTAACAAATCTTATCTCGTTCATGAGATATTGCACACTCGAATACACATCCAGCCACACACACACACACACCCCGACGCACACGCACACACATACGCACACGCACACGAACACGCACACGCACACGCGCACACACATACACACGCACACGGTATATGATATCTGTCATTTACTACTATATAAAGTAATTAGAAGTAAGTGTTTCAGTTGGCAAAAAAATACTTGAGATTGGTAAGACTGATGCGTAAATTTAGTTTCTGTAGTTGACAGTGACATTTGAAAATTTAAATTAATAAAAATCGTTGTTTCCCTTCCCACATCTTTTTATTTCTTAAAATTACTTAAAAACAATAATCTAAAGTATTTATATCACTCAACCTATTTGTATTTATTATAAAAATGACATGTCAAATAGTATTTCTGCCTTTACCTGGATTGTGCCAACTTTTGAATAAAAAAATCACCAGAATTGTATTGCCAACCGAAACATTTACTTCTAATCACTCTGTACATTACATTAGTTAAAAAAAAATATTGTTCAATAATGGTTGTCTTGGAAATAATATCATAAACAATTTCTTGCTGCAATGAATTTTGCAAAGAAACACTTCCCACGCTCATTTTGAATGTTGATATGTTGACTTTTCAACACGACCATAGAAAAACACCGCAAACACTCTAACAATCACACCTGCAAAAAATATCCTCATTACACAGCTTAATTTCAGTAATACCCCAATAAAATTTTCAAATGAAGATAAACGCTCGTTTTTTCGTCAGAGCTCGTTCCACCGAAGTTTACGAGTGCACATTATGAGCACTTGGTTCCTTACAACCGCTGCTAATGCACTGAGACTGTGAGCTATATCATTAATAACATACAACAGTTTCACAGTCTCAGAGTCGTTTTAGCAAAGTAATGATCAGAGCTTTAGCATCGTAAAGAAGTAAGTTTTCGTTAGCGTGCTATGTCGATATTTCACACATGAACGGCATTGTCGGTTGGTTGTTGTTTGGATATGGTTTATGAGGTTGTAAATAAGAGAAAGGTTGCTCTGAAGATTGTACGGTTTTTATGGTTTAACGATGAGCTGCTGTTTCATTTGGAAGATATGAAGTTGGCTGTATTTTCGCAATTTGATTAAGTATTTGGTTTAATGTAAAATTTGTAATTGCAAATTGCATTCAACTTGTTTTAATATTATAGTAAATTGTTGTGTACTTGTGATGGCAAGGATTAATTTGCACAATAAAACACACAAGTACAAACTAAATATATACTTTATTTACGGTGGTTGTTAATTTTGTGTAAAGCCTCATTCACAACACGAAATTAGTAGTTAGTGTTAGTGGTTATGGTTAGTGGTTATAGTTAGTAGTTACAGATAAAAATACATCGTTCACAATGTCCCAAATTAATGATTTCGAATTTATGTTTCTGCCGGTAATGTAGTGCACATTTTTGAAAATTATAGATATTACAAGAAATTATAATAGATGTCACAGTTGTCAACTTAAAGTTTTGACAAATAGTTACAGTTTTGTTTGTTTGAGTTCTGATATTTTGTCTGTATTTCTGATTTGGTAGAACTGGTTTTCTTCTACTATTTTTCTTTAAAATTGGTCCTACAAGTTCTAACAACAAATCAAATTGAGCTATGGTCATTCTGGTGTAATTAAAGAAAATGTCTTCATCATATGACCTCATTTCTTGAATCAAACTATTCCAGTCTCCCTGATTTGTTCGGTTTTGGTTGATTGGGCGAACCCACCATCTTGTATTTGTTTTTTTATTTCTTTTCATTTGCACAATTAAAGTTGCAAGTAACAACTTTTTTATTGTGCTTCGATTCATTTTCGTTACATAAAATTCAAACTGAGAAAACCAACTGTCACTTTACTCCTCGTTTTTGATTGGCTGTGCCGTTAACCACTAACTAAAAGTTTGAAGTTTACAAACTTCTACGCTAACCACGATTAGCGTAGACCTGCGCTGGGCTAAATTCGTTGTTGTGACCGCTACTAGAGGAATACATATGTCAAACTTCTAACGCTAACCATAACTACTAACACTAACCACTAATTTCGTGTTGTGAATGGGGCTTAACTCTACACTGTTTGCTTGTTGCTGGATGGCGAATGAATCGGGAATGAATAGTGAGTGATAAATAGGTATGAATGATGACTGAGAGATGAGTGCGTGATGAATGAGGAATGAGAAATGAGAGCATCTTCTTGGACGGGTATGATTTTTATAGGATTTTAAGTAAGGGCCAGGAGAAAAGGGCAGTTTAGAAAGTTAAGGGTTGTGATGTTGCTGGATTTAGAAAGCGGATTGGAATTTAGGGGTTTTATGGTCTGAAGGAATGCTTTTTGTATCTATAAAAAGTAGCTTTCTAAAATATGTACAGAACTGATCAAAATTACATTAATTAAACTTAAACTTAAATATAAGAAAATTAAAATGATTAATACATAACTAGACTTATATCTAACATGCATTAACTTTATATAAAACAAGAAAAATAGAAATACGAATAATTATAACTATAACTAATAAGAATGCGGGGTACACAACAAAATATTGGACAATTTTTGGTACAATCCAAATTGTGTAGTATCACCAGTAGTACGGTGGAGTGGATAGCGTTACGGCATTCTAATCCTATACTGGTGACAAAAAAGAACGAAACACTTGAAATTCGTGAAATTTTCCCAAATTTCATACAGTTATAATTTGAATTTTTTTAGCTAATTTGGACGTATTTTCGTTTAAAGTGTCTCTTTAACACTTTCGTTCCTCGTGGTTTCACTACGAAACCACCATTCTAAAAAAAAATATGCGTTCTACTGTTTAAATCTTGGTGCATAGTAGTCATGTGCAGAAACCACAATTTTTTCAAAAGCTCTTTTGACCAAATGGCTTATCTTATATTATTTGAAGTTCATAATATCATTTTATCATAATATGGGATGGCTAGCTCAGTGGTATGAAGTCGGCCTGTGAATCCTGAGGTCCCTGGTTCGATTCCCACAGGCGACAAATTTTCATAATTTGAAAAAGCTATCCCTGTGGCTCCTCCACCACTAACATGTTTGGAGGCCGTGATTTGACGACTGATAACCGCACTTCACGCGCAAAATATATCACTTACCGAGATCTGCTTCAGCAGAGTGCCACACCCAGTAATGGGTAGAAGGCGTGATGATATATTTATTTATTTATTTATAATATCATTTTATAAAAAAAGTTTTTAATTTTGGCCTGAAAGAGTTACGGGGATACATGCGATCTTTGGGTTAACCCCAACCGCCCCCTCAACCCCCAGAAGAAAAAAATTGGTTTTAGTTGAAGAAATGTCCATATGTTACGATCTGTACAGAGCTACAAAAAATCAAGCCAATAAAGTTTATTCAATTTCTTGCAATGGACGCAAAGAACGAAGTTGCTGCGAGTTTTGCATGTTTGAAGTTGAATATGTATTTCTAAACTTATGCATTAACCGCAAATATAGAATTAAATTTGAAAGGTAGATATGATATAATGGTAATGTAGTATTAATAATTATAATTTAATTATTAATATATGTATTAGAAACGACCATCAAATCAGAAGTACTAAAATGTTTACTTAAGATAAACAACCATTAATTTTCCGAATTTTAGAAAAATTCGTTTTTGTTCTGCGATCAGTGCGTCATATTATATCTACCCTTAAAACTTGAGCCGAAGTGTAGAAACACCCTCTATTTGTTTTACTTTAAAAACTTTGTTTCTATTATAGCACGTTGATTCTTATGCAATTTGAATTAACTTAATGTCAATTTAATATACATCTTTCTCAAAAAATTTGTAATGCGAGGGTACTGAAGTTTGTATTCATTGAAATCAGAATAAAATTCAATGCCGCACAAAAAAAAATATTCATATTTAAAATAAAAAAGTTGTGTCGCATTATTTGGAGAACCACTAGTCGAAAAATATGTTGCTAATAGTTTTATAATAGATTTGAAAAATGGTACTTTTTTGATAATTTAACCAACCTTGTAGCTAATAAAATAAGAAAATAATAGGAAAAAAAAATTCCAACATTTGTCAAAGTTGATTTACCGTCTTTATAACTGATATGTCATTTTATCTGATTGTATTGTATTTTCAAACGACCACTTATCAAAGTAACCATAACAACATCATAAACTACTACGGAAAGTTGAAAATAACATACACTGATATGTTAGTATAACGCACACTTCTAACATATCAGGTGAAGTTCCACTGACTGACAACAGATGGCGTTACGATGAAAGAAAATAATGAAATAAATGAAAAGAATTTGTATTATTATTTAAATTGAAGTTTTGGCAGATTTTTCAACACATTTGCACAGATAAATCTTATTTTTTTAAATTAATAGTTACTTATTTACTAATATTTTAGCATTCATTAATATTTTGACATTACGGTTAGTACAGTTGGTATTACAATACCTAACCTCAAATGTCAACGCTTACCTACAAAAACGCATCAGCTGTCAAAGTATAATAACATTGCTGTTGTTGCGCACCTCGTTTTTCAATTTGTACACTCGCACGTTATCTTACACTTTCGATGCCTGTTATGTAATATACTATTACTTAATTATATCAATGTTTCTGTTGCAGGTAAGGGCATCAAACTCATTTCTCCAACACAATCAATATTCAATACAGCAGTAATTGTGTCTCAGTAAGTACTATTCTTATACGATAATAACCCATTCACTATACCATGCAACATCTTCTCTCGTGAGAAAAGCCATGTTTATTTTGATCATTCGCCGCGCTTCAGAATTAATAGCAGAGTGTTCTCTGTCACGTCCAGATCAAAAATACTTCCAGAGATATCATTTACCAAGCGAGCTCTGTTACAACGGTAGCGGTCGCGCTGTAGGTAGATTGCAGAGAGAGAATGATCGAGAGATGAGAACAACAACGGTAGTTGGTAGTTGCCAATTTGGACGCAGAGCTGCCGTTATGATTGCCTTTGAATTCGAGTGTGTTTTGATGCGATGGGATCGTGTTGTTTGGTGCCGGGGTAAACGAATGATATAAGGTTGATTTGTTTTGGATTGTTTTTAAATTGATTTTGGATGTTGGGAATTATTTGAATGTGAATTAGGTTATAAGTATTTTACTTCGAGATTACAGGATGTTAATTAGCTGAGCGTACAACCCTTCACCGATAGTAGAACTGAGTACATAGAAAATATTTCTGGCAATATATTTTTCTATTTCGGTGTTCTTATAGCTCTATAAACGCACTGTAAACACGTCGCTAAGGCGATCTATAACCGCACTCTTTTGGCGTTTTTTATTTTATAGGAGTGGTATGAATGCTTTCGAATCTGACCGATTAATGACATATAACCTCAAAATTGAAAATTGTCTGTGTTAAAATGTTATTAAAAGAATATGCTAGAATTAGAAAACATTCACAATAAAAAAAAAATATTCAAGCAACTCATTTTTCAAATTTGAAGTCGTGCGTTAACAGATTGCCTTATAAAACTAGTTCTTTAATATGATATTTTGTACTCGCATCATTCACAATAACGTTTACATTACCCTGGAAACTAAAGTAAAAATTTATTTTGCGCCCTAGTGTTTCAAAGTAACTGAAAAAAACACCAATTTTTTTATTATTCTAAAATTGACTATTAAAACGCTAATTGTACTTATCTACACAAATTTTAAGAAATTTATAAACAAAATAGAGACATTAGCTTATAATCAGAAATATTTTAACAAGATTTACAAACAAAAATAAATAATTTGTTTCCATATAACAAATGACAATTCATGGCATACTAATTATGTATATCATTAATATGTATAAATTCACGCTTCAAATTTAATAAATTTTTCTCATTGTCGGTTATATAATTCATTCATCATTTACACCATTTGCGCAAATTAAAGCACAAACTTCGCTCGTGCTTTTAAAATTGCACTCATGTGAAAAGTAGGTCTTCGCGCACTTATTATGTAAATAGCTATTTCGCACCTGCGTCCGTCATTAACAATATTACATATTTAAGGTGGTACTATCATGGAAGCATATAACCCGGATTATAATGAAATGTAAATATGTTATTTTTCATGTGTTTCTACACTAGTATGCAAATTTTTTTTAAAGTTTACCGTTGTTGAGCTGAGTAATGTAATGTTAAAGTCGACCAAAGTCGATCAAAAATGCATTGGCGTTATAGGAACTGTACGTCGCGAGGCAGCTTACTGCGTAATAAATTCATATATTGTACATATTTTTTAACAAAAAACTAACACACAGTACATCATGTAAAGATAAAGGTATAAGAATTTAAAAATCCATGCCTTACCGGATTAGTTTCAAAGAAATTGGCGATGAAAGTTGGATATTCTATGCTAATCAATAGAACTGTCAGAAATGCTTGGCAACGTTGCACAGCACAGGTAGACACTAGACAGAGATGAACTATGAATGTTATTATTTCGATCAGTAAAATATATTAATTTTAATACAAAAAAAAATATTACAGCATTTTATATTTATTTATTTGTTGTTACAGTTGATAATAATTGCTTTGGTGCATTTTTCTCATTTTTCTTATGAACTGTCAACAGGATGTATCGATAATACAGTTACGTTTCGTACCGACTGGCCGCTTGTGGCTCTAACCTTGTTGTCATAGCTTCTGCTGTGTCAAATCTTACACTGCTATTGGTTGGCATGAAACATTCACTTGCAAAAATTTTGGTATGTTACTGAATTTCATAAACTAGTTAAATAGTTTTATTTAATATATTCAATGTTATTATTAATTATACGATATTTGCAGCGAAATATTAATTCTGTTAATAACCTATACCATACAAAAATGTAATAATTATTTTTGTAAACTTTTTAGGTCACGTATACTTTTGTATGAGACTGTCATGATAGAACCACCTTAAAGCACAAACTTCGCTCGTGCTTTTAAAATTGCACTCATGTGAAAAGTAGGTCTTCGCGCACTTATTATGTAAATAGCTATTTCGCACCTGCGTCCGTCATTAACAATATTACATATTTAAAAATTCTTCGGCAACTATGTGTTTAACGAACGCGGTAAAAACTAGGGACTTTTGTAATGTTAGTATTGGCATCACTGGCTGTCAGTGTCAGTGAGTGTTTAAAGGTTAGAAATTTTTCCTAGTTTTAGAGCTAATTTGTTCATTGTAAACTCAAAAATTTAAGTAATTACTTCGGTTTACAGTTGCTGTATACGACCAATAAAAATATGTAAAGAGATAATTAAACTATCTTTAATAAATAATATTTATAGTGTAATATGTCGGAGAGATAAAATTCAGCTGGGCGAGTCCAACTTGTAAAAGTACTGATGTAAGGAAGTTATGAGACTAAAGATACGGGCACAGTATTATTACGTCACATGAACACACATGTTTTCACGTGAACTGTCAAATTGTTGAGACCCATGATTCCCATTTATTTATATTGCTAGGAGACATACTATTGCCATTTGCTGCATTCACGTAATATCACATGATACTGCATAATAACATGGGAATCATAAGTTCCAACAATTTGAGAGTTCACGTGAAACTATGTGTATTCACGTGACGTGATAATACGAGATGTGGCTATTAAATAACGAGACTGATGCTGTTTTAACATTTTCTTTTGATTCCATACTTATTTACTTATTATCACCCCTTCTCTATCCCTACAATGCTCCATGCGAATCTTCCATTGTTCGAAACAGTGCTGGAAGTCTTCTTCTGTCAGCTCCTTCAGAACGCGTGCCGATTTCTCTTTCAAAGCTCAAATCTTGTTGCTATTAAGGCAAATTTCACCTTAGGAAACAGATAGAAGTCGCACGGTGCAAGATCTGGCGAATAAGGCGGATGATCCAACGCTGGGATGCTGTACTTGGCTAGAAACCTTTTGACAGACATTGCGGAATGAGCCAGCGCATTGTTTTGATGGAGAAATCTTGACTTGTCCTTCCACAATTCGAGTACTTTTTTCAATAAATTATAAGTTTCAGTAGCAGTTTTGCCAAGTTTCATGTTAAATTTCACAACAATTCGTTGCTCTAATGTTGCACTTAACATTTTTTCGGCGAAACAAAAAAACAACTCTAATTAGAACGAATTCTACGGCTATACGAATTTGTTTACAGAAGCAAGAGGTACTGCATTCGAAAGGGAAAGCTTCACGCTAAAAAACTGATGGCCGCTGATGTTTGGTGCATGCGTATGTAACAAATCATGGTGGTCAAAATGAGAATTTATCTTGACCACTGATTGTCGACGTGCTAAAGTTGAATAATAAGTATTTAAACGCTGCAAGTGTGAGTGGTAAATATTTTATTTGAACAACATAATAAGAATCAACATAAAATAAAGATAATGAATTAATTAAACAACAAATAACAAATTAATAACATCATATTCTCGGGATAGACACCTTCGAATATTCTTCTACTCACGAATTATAACTACTATCTACTTACGTCCTAGCTACTACATTCGAACTGTGTGCTACATTGTATACTATCTTCTACTATCTATCTACTATCATCTACTATCATCTATGAACTATGGCATTTATAGTAAATAAATGCTAGATCGCAATAATTTCGCTGAATGTGGCAAATACCTCAGACGATCGCGCGTGTTCCAAAAGGTGAACAACATGACATGTGTTTTAAAGACGCAATCTAATCAACAATTTTGCAAACGATTATTTCTTGTACATCCTGTCTGTTACACGTACTTCGTCTGTAGCTGCGTCAGTCTCGTTATTTAATAGCCAAACCTCGTAGTGTGCTCGTACCTTAACTGTCAATTGTATGCGTGGAATGCTTGGAGATGAAAGATTTTTAGTAATTTTAAATCAATAATTTCATTAAAATCGGCGAGAATAGATTCGTGTATCACACGTTTATAAACTGTTTTATGAGTACTCACAATTTGTAAGCTGATCCGAAAGAAAATATGTGATACAATTAACTATTGTAATACATTAGGTGTACTACAATATGAAATTAAAATTTTATTCAAAACAAAAACTTTAATATTTTATTATATTGTAACACGACGGGGGTCTGTTCATCGCGAGTGTGAATCGAATCTTTTGATGGCGATTATTCAAACGTATTTAATTGAAACGGAAGCGATTATTATTTGGTTAATAATACGCACACAATAACAAAACACAGATAACTTTATTAGCAACAAACTTAATAGAGTAATTAATAATAAAACAGAATATAAGCTACGATAAAATACTAAGAATCCGCGCGAAAAGCGGGAGCGGATGCGTCCTGGTCACATCTTGACCAGCCGAAGACGCGAACGTGACATCACTGACGCTACCGCTCAAAACAGACGCTATGTTTTTGAGCGGTGGTGAAGGGTGGTATTTTCGGGGGTGCAACGATGGCTGACGACTGCAGATAACCGCACATATTCGTTGTCACGATAAGATTCTTCCTTAGAATCTTATCGCACAAAACCGGGAAGCAAACCAACAGGATATCTACAGTCGACTCAAAACCACTTTGTTACAATATTAATTTAATTAAGAATGAAGGAATTAATAATGCTTTGCATTAAAATGTTCTATATTACAGACAATTATATTTTAGTTCCTGGGGGCAACACTAAAACAACTCGGTAACAAAAGTTTATTCTAAGTGTCCATTCTTCTACTAGTTACTTGTTCTGTGGTATAATTTCACTGAGTTCATATCTCTTATGATTTTCGAGATCACTCTGTAAGCCCACCTTTCTTGAGATAACCTGTAGATTTTGTTACGCCCATAAGTATATAATATCTTTATTACATTATAATTCTGATATAATCTCATTCATATGTTGGGTGGCATTAATATGAAATGATATCGCATCATATGTTCTGGTATGACTTATGACAGTGACCCGATTAAAGTTAAAACATTTACTCACAATATTAATTACGAATGCCCTCACTACATATGTAATTATAGGCAATTTGAATATTAATTCGATGTCTTAATTTTAACCTTGACAACTGTGTAATTTGGGTCAATTTTAATTACAGGGTTCATCTACGAATGCTCGCTTGTTTCACGAATTGCTTTATCTGTAGCTGACCACGTGACCACTTAAGAGCACTTGCCGCTCTGTGCATGTGCACAGTGTTCAGATGGTCTGGTTTTGGTTAGTGCAGCACGAACTCGTTCTAATAATACAATCTGCACAATGTGAATTGTTTAGTAAACTTATGATGAAATAGTTGCTAATATTTTTACTGGAAATGTACAGTTATTTGTTGTTGTGTATTACAAAATAATTATAAGAAAATTAATACTGTAATGTTCGTGCAGAATGAACTGTAAATGTTGCTGTCGGTTAGATGTTTGTCTATTATAAAAATCTGGTGTGTCCCCACACGACTTTCTTATACACAGTATATATAATATATATTTTTTTAATATTCATTACAGATAATCAACTTCCTAACAAAATTTTATATAAATAAACTTATATTAATAGTAAATAAGAAAAATAGGAAAAAATTTTCCATCACTTGTCTCATAATTCCACAGAGGTTTTACAGCACGTTTGCATCAACTTCTCAGGTCATCAACAAACGGCTGGTCAGTTCAGCTTTAACCATAAACGCGTTTCGTCCTTCCGGACTCATCAGTATGGTGCGATCATTTATCCAACTATGAATTATGAGACAAGTGATGGAAAATTTTTTCCTATTTTTCTTATTTATTAAGACTCAATTCCACTTCGCAATAGACATTTTGTCTTTTGTTTTATTTCAATAGCTGTCAAGCAGTTTGCGATTTTGTCGGTAGATGGCACCACGAGTGGCTTCATAGCTCTCATGTCATGTTACCGTTGTAGATAGGTTAACATCAGTCAGTTCAGCTAAGTAAGGCCGCCGTTGTGAGTGGATGTGTTGTTCCGCGTGCTTCATTTAAATGGTTTTGTGTCGTAGAGCCGGGAAGTTTTTTAACTGTTTTTAGTGTGCAGTGTCGTGAGTTCTTGTGGTGTCTGTTCTACTCATCCCACTGTTTTTTTTTACTCAGAAATATACCCTATTCAGGGTGATTTCTGTTGGCGTGTAATATTTATTGTTGCTGTTCCATTTGCAGTGCCGGGTAGGCCAACTCTGTTGTTTTAGTTTTGAGGAGGTGGAAAGGTTTTTATGCAGGTAGGCTGTGTCAAAGTGTCAGTGCCTTGGTTTCTCTGGTTCGCGAGTTACACTTCTGTAATTCAGTCGCGCAGTGCAATTTTAACCAGGATGTATATATCCGAACAATTCCGGGGTTATTATCGTTAATGCCTTCTGAAATCGGCTCTTATGAGTTAGGTTTGGTAGGACTAACCCTTTCAGCCTCCATGCGTCCAGCCGTCCCTTTAGTTTTACCTACATTTTTTGTTTTTTTTGTTTTTACTGTCCCTTTTTTAGACATCTTCTCACTTCGGATGTCCGATTTAAAAACTCGCATACTGGTTAATTAGTTTTCGTTACTAATTGATCCGACATATTTCTGGTTTCGATTTGTAAATAAATCTTAATTGAACTATACGATATTCCATCTTTTTTGATAATTTAAAAATTGTATATGGTATTCCGCTACTTTCTGCATGATAAATTATCTGTATGACAATTATTGTACTTTTCTCCACAGGATTGGGGGCGGTAGGGTGTGGCTCCCGTATCTGTCTTCTTTTCTTTTTTATTTCGAATTTGTGTGTGTTCTATTTCAGGTATCCTCAGGGTGTTTTTAACTCAGTTGCTTTGTGTATGTTATTTTTTTTTCAGATTTTTATTGATTTATTATTAATTTTAATGCAATAATGGCCGATTGCGCTAAATGCAGGTATAAAAAAAAGGATCAGAGTTTAATTTATTGTAAGGGCTCCTGCAATAGACGGTTTCATACCTCGTGCATTAACATTAGTGAAGATGTATGTATCGCTTTGGAAAAATGTAATTTTTTCTATTTGTGTGATACCTGTAATGCCACCTGTGAAGTTGTTGACAAAAAGAAATCTCTTGATATTTCGTCTCTAATTGGTGAACTTCATGATAATCATACGAAATCGATTGATGATAATGTTCGTAAACTTTTCGATTCATTGCAATCTTCATTAGTGAGTAAAATGGAAACTATGTTTGTCGCGTTCAAAAATGAT
Source organism: Pterostichus madidus (assembly GCA_911728475.2). Taxonomy (NCBI): domain Eukaryota; kingdom Metazoa; phylum Arthropoda; class Insecta; order Coleoptera; family Carabidae; genus Pterostichus; species Pterostichus madidus. The sequence continues at coordinate 14,131,227 of OU452315.1, forward strand.
TTGCTTAAGGACAATGAAAATAAAATGTCGAATATTAAACAATCTATTTCAAATATTCCTATTCCTATTCGTAGTTCTGAACCACTATCTTTTGCGTCAGTAATCAAAGGCAGAAATGTTGAGCCTCAAATCCTAGTGAAGCCTAAATCAGGAACTCAAAATACTAGTACTACGAAGTCTGACATGTTACGATCCCTCAATCCTCTGGAGAATGATATTCAACTTACCAATATAAAAAATGCTAGTAACGGAAGTATTGTATTAAGCTGTGATAGTTCTGCCAGCTCTTCGAAATTCAAAAAAATTTTCACGGAAAAACTGAGTGATAAATATGAGGTCAAACAACTCTCAGTATTAAACCCAAGAATAAAAATAGTTGGCATATCGGAGAAAATGGAGGCGAGTGTTTTAGTTAACTATATAAAAATGCAGAATAAATCATGTTTCACCAATGACAGTCAATGCGAGTTTATTTCATTTAAACCATTGCGTAATAATAAAAATATTTACCAATCAGTAATTCAGGTTGACCATAAAACTTACTATGAGATCATGGATTCTGGCAAGCTCTTTATTGGTTATGATTTTTGTTCAGTTTATGATGCGATTGATGTACGGCGTTGTTATAACTGCTGCGGTTTTCATCATTTAGCCTCTCAGTGCACAAAAAAATCTCCAACTTGTCCAAAATGTGCTGAATCTCATCGGCTTGATACATGCACTGCAACTCATCTGAAATGTGTTAATTGTTCTCAATTTAAAACTGCAAATGATGCTGATATACCAACTGATCATGCTGTATGGGATAATGAATGCCGAGTATATAAAGCTGCACTCGATAAATTTAAAAAAACTGTGCTTGGGGACTCATAGCAATTACGGATTCTTGACAACCGCTCTCCCGATAATAAGTGCGATTTTATTAGTTCATCACCATCACTGCTAAATAACTCGTGCAATAAGAATGATAAGGGCAGTCTCAGTTGTTTTTATCAAAATGTTACCGGTCTTGGTTCTAAATGCAGTGACTTATACAAATTTTCCTTAAGTGCAGGGCAATATCAATTATTTGCTTTGTCTGAAACTTGGTGCCACGACGGTATTCGCAGCTCAGAGCTTTTTGATTCCGAACAATTCAGCGTTTTCAGAAGCGATCGTAATCTAATTGTTACAAATAAAACACGGGGTGGTGGTGTCCTTTTTGCTGTCTCAAACTATTTTCAAGCTTTCGAAATTAATATTACTTCTTACTGTGATGGATTTAATCTTATTCCTCACATTGACATCATATTAATTAAAATATTAGTTAATCATTCAACTATTTTTGCACTGAACATCTATATTCCTCCCTCTTGCTCGGTTAATGACTATGATACATTATTTGATTCACTTGCAAGTTTACAATTTCTTCATAACTCTGAAATAATTATATTTGGTGACTTCAACATTCCCTTTTATCTGAGTTGCTATAACAATACCGCATCTTGCCCGCGTTTCAGCTCTCTCAATAATTTTTTAAACTTTTTAAATTTACAGCAATTTAATTTTATAGTGAATGATAATGGTAAACTTTTAGATCTAGTCATTAGTAATAATCAGTGCGTAGTTTCCAAGGCTATTGATTTTCTATGTCGTGAGTACTCACATCATCCTCCTTTATTGGTTGAGTTTTCCATAAAGTCTAAACTGAAAAAATTTCGATCTGTCAGTAACTACGGCTTTAATTTTAAAAAAGCTAATTTTCCTTCACTTTATAATGATTTTTCTATGATTGACTGGCACTCTTTAGACAATATAGATGATGTGAATTACGCTATTGATACTTTTTATTCCGTCATAAACAATGCTGTGCAGATGAATGTTCCCCTGAAACGTAAGTGTACTGGTTCTTATCCTCAGTGGTTTACAGGTACGATAATACACAAATTAAAGGTCAAACATAAAGCCTGGTACAGATTCAAAAAATACAATAATTACGCTGCTAAACAAGAGTTCATTAAATTAAGGGCCGAAGTAAAAATTGAGATTGATGAAGAATATAAGAACTACTGCTGGAAAATGCAAAATGAAATCATCCAGGAGCCTAAAAAATTCTGGACATTTGTAAATAATAAACGAAATAATTCTCACATTCCGTCTGTTATGAGTTACAATAACACTTCTCTGGAAAATCCACAATCGATAGTTGATTGTTTCGCATATTTCTTTTCGAGCTCATTTAACGATGATTGTAATAAAGATAGCACAAATTGTTCTATACCTTACAACTCTTCCACTGTCTCTATTAATTCTATAACACATGACGAAATTATGTTAGCCATTCAAAAGCTGAAGTCCAACATGATTGCGGGACCTGACCTAATTCCCTCATTTCTTATAAAAGATTGTGCTTCTGTTTTTGTAAAGCCTCTTACCATAATCTTTAATCTTATGTTAAAAAGTTCAACTTTTCCGGAGAAGTGGAAGATATCACGGGTGAAACCAATTTTTAAAAAAGGGGACAAAAATGACATTAGCAATTACAGACCTGTTGCAATACTGTCTAATTTCAGCAAAATATTCGAATCAATCTTACATGCAAGAGTCTATAGTCAGATAAGTGGTCTTATTTCTATTAATCAACATGGTTTTATGAAAGGCAGATCTACTGTCACGAATCTTATGTGCAAGTCGCAGTTAATTTGCGAAACAATGGATCAACAAGGTCAAGTAGACGTCGTGTACACGGATTTTTCCAAGGCCTTTGATAAGTTAGATCATTCCCTTCTTTTACAGAAACTTAATCTCTTTGGTTTCTCTGACTCCCTCTTACAGCTCATCTCGTCATATCTCCATAATAGGTTTCAATTCGTGAATATACAGGGTTTTCAGTCTGATTATTTTCTGCAAAAATCTGGTGTTCCCCAAGGTTCAATTTTAGGGCCTTTACTATTTAACATCTTCATAAATGACATTACAGTTAATATTGACATTGAGCACTTACTATATGCAGATGATCTAAAACTGTTGTGTGTCATCTCTTCCTTCAATGATTGTCTGAAGATGCAAAAAAATCTTGATTTTATTTTCAGCTGGTGCTGCAGTAATAAACTTCATCTGAATATCTCCAAATGCCACTGTATGTCTTTTTCAAAAAAACTAAATCCGATTTGTTTTGACTACTCAATAAATAATTCTGTTTTAAGCAGGCCCGATACGACAGTGGACTTAGGAGTAATTTTTGATGCAAAATTATCTTTTACCAAACACATTGAAATAAAAGTAGCAACTGCCCTTAGATGCCTAGGTTTTCTGATTCGCAATTCTGAGATGTTTGTTGATGCAAGTACCTTGCGTCTATTATTTGTGTCATTAGTTCGTCCTCATCTGGAGTACTGCTCTTTGATATGGAATCCGTTGTATTGTTATCAAATTGAATCACTGGAATATGTTCAGAGGAAATTTTTTAAGTTTGCAACTTTCATCTTGGATGGTTGTTACCCTCCTAGAGGAATACTCCAATCCACACTACTGGATACATTTCAATTACATTCACTCAAGCAGAGGCGTAATATTGTTGCTGTAACTCTTTTATATAAAATCATTCACAACGCCGTTGATTGCATATTTATCATGAGCAGAATCTTGTTTCAAGTTACTAGAATGTCATCCAGGTTCAAGAACATCTTCTACTTGCATACGGCTAGAACTAATATGTTATCTAAGTCACCAATTCATCAAATGATTAATTCTCACAATGACTTTGAGTGTGAAATTGATATTTTTCATAACAACATAAATGATATAAAGAAATTTATTACTTCCCGCTAATTTTTGTGTTTTTTTCCTTACCCTAGAATTGGGCGCTTTGCCTGTTGGGTAATGTATCAATAATAATAATAATAATAATAATAAGTCGGTATCACAATCAACTATTTCCTAGTTGATCTAGTTGGATAAATGATCGCACCATACTGATAAGTCCGGAAGGACGAAACGCGTCTATGGTTAAAGCTGAACTGACCAGCCGGTTGTTGATGACCTGAGAAGTTGATGCAAACGTGCTGTAAAACCTCTGTGGAATTATGAGACAAGTGATGGAAATTTTTTTCCTATTTTTCTTATTTATTAAGACTCAATTCCACTTCGCAATAGACATTTTGTCTTTTGTTTTATTATATTAATAGAAATAGAAATATGAAATTGCTTACTTTTTGATCAATGAAATTGATATAGCATCAAAAACGCTGAATTGAACACTTATGATTTGCTCCTTGCGTTTGACAATTATTATTTGACTTATAAATGTTAAACATGTTTATGTTTTTTTTTGTTTCTATTGCTACTATGATTATGGGGTGGCTAGCTCAGTGCTATGATGTCGGTCTGTGGATCCTGAGAACTCTGGTTCGATTCCCACAGGCGACAAACAATTTTCATAATTTCAAAAGCTACCCCTGTGGCTCCTCCACCATTAACATCTTTGGGGGCCGTGATTTGAAGACTGGTAACCGCACTTCACGCGCAAAATATATCACTTACCGAGATCTGCTTCGGCAGAGTGCCACACCCAGTAATGGGTAAAGGGCGTGATGATATATATTTTTTATTTTTATATTATTGGAATATATTGTTAAATATATAAATTAGTTTTTCTCAAAATTAGACGTATATACAGGAAAATTGCAAATAACATTTTATGTTCCAAATATTTTTGCTAACATCTTTTATTTGAAACTTTTTGTCGTAACTGATTCCATTTTTGAAATAAATGGAATTTATTGTTTTGTGTGTCCAGTAAACTTCCTCTTCCGGTTTTTCAATTTCATTCAAAATCAATTCAGCTCTTCGTATTTTCAAGAAACTTATAATTATAAAGTTTTTTTAATCAAATCCTATCTCGTTCATATTGTACACTCGGACACATTCATCCATCTATCCACACACACACAGAGACATCATTGAGAAAATGATCAAAACGGATTCAGTGGACCACAAAACACGTATTTCCGCGAAAATCTCATCAACGATTTTTCAATACTTTCTTATACTGTGTATAAGAAAGTAAAAATAGAAATTCTTTTCTCTGTTTTGGTATTACGAGTAGAATAACATATTCTTGCACGCATATTGATCCTAAACTCCATTCCTTGTATGAAAACGATGACGTCATATGTGGACGAGATTATCATAGATACGATGAAATACAGCTATCTTTTTTAATAATATTAGTCATACCTATGCGAATGGGATTAACGTATGTGTATGTCTTAATAAGTAAAGACACACGTTTCATGTTTTTTCACGTTCTATCACAATGATTATTTTAATGAAAACGTATGACAGTTCTTACTAATACGAAAATTTATATTTACTTTGTTCACATTTGTTGATAAAATAAAAATAGAGACCTATGGTCATAATTTTGTTATTTTCTCACCTGTCATTTCTAAGTTTGTGTCATTTATGATAAATAAATACAGACTGAGAAATAAGAAATGCCTGGAGTTAGAGAATTGGCAATGGACAAAATCTATCGTAAATCACTGTCACCAGTTTAATACCGCTATGCGGGCGTATTCTTGTGACTTATAATAATAGCAATATGGTTAATATAGCAATAGTAATAACAAGGCTGTTAGCAATGTTGTTTTTATTTTGTATTCCCGTGAATTTCAATATAATAACAATTGTTATAAGTTAGCAGTTGCTGTAGGGAAATTTTTGATGAAAATTGGGGACTTTCCAACAATTAACAGAAAAAATTATTCGTTTGACGTTTAATTTATTGGTTATTGTTTTTGAAACAACGTCAATTTGAATTGTGTATTTAATCATATATTATAATCTGTGGTTGAACGTGGTAGTAAAACTTCAAGGAATCAATATAATATATAAATCAATTATTTAAAAAATCACGCCATATTAAGAACAGGAAAATTATCTCCTGGACATGATCCAGGCGATTTAGGAAATATTTGGACAGCTTTGGCAAATGAAATGAATGCTTGTAATAATTTTCATAACAATAAATGTGCTTTAGCAGAACATTCTATTGTAAATAACCATAATTTTGATTTTGAAAATGTAAAAATTCTTGATACAGAAACAAATTAAAAAAAAACGTTTATTTTTAGAAATGCTTCATATTCAAAATGATAAAAATAATATAAATAACAGATCTGACATACAAGATTTAAATGCTGTATACACACATATTATAGAATTATTTAAAGAATTTCGATAATTTTCTACTATTTTTGTTTTTTGAATGGCGTTTTTTGTTTTTTGATTAGAGTAAAAATTTTATACAATTTTTGGTTTTTTGATTATAATAGTTAAAAATTTATTAAATGATTTTCAAGATCAAGCTATTATTTTCAAAAAAATTATTAAAATTTTTTTTATACCGTTAGCATATGCCAATTATGTCAATTTTTTAAATAAAAAATTCGGTTTAGTTGTTCATTGACAAATATTTTATGTCATATATATTTAAAAGAAGCCCGATTGTTTCAATCATAATTTGCTAGGGTCGTTGATTTCCACCGAAGTTTGAATTTCTGATATTTCGAACATATGAATGTTTTGAACTTCGCCAAAAAAACTTTAATGCTTCGAACTTTCGAATTTTTTGAACATATCGAATTTTCGAATTTTTCGAAGCTTCAAATTTTCGATTTTTTTGCCACAGAATTGACGCCATCTGTCATCTTCAAATACGCCCACGTATAATTTGCGAAAAGTCGGCCACGAATTAAATAATAAATTCGGCGAAGTTTCCAGCAAAAACTCTGCAAGGTTAGGCATCTTAATTAAGACATCTACGCTCTTAATTATAATTCATATTATTTATGGATAAATAATATTACATAAATGTATGTACAACAAATGCATTGAAGTTGTTTTACTAATGTGCTATACCTTTTTATCCCATACTATGGTTAGTGAATTGAACTCCCTAAAAAAGAATATCTAACACGTCCCTAGTAAAAATTGTGATGAGGCTAAGATTTGGCAATAGAATGACTAAGACGAGAATTGAACCTTCGATGCTCAGTTTGCAGTCTGACTGACTTGTCCTCGAGCTGTTAAAACATTTCAAATAATTAAAAAATTCGAATAATCGAAAAATTCGAAAAATTTTAAAATTCAAAAATTTGAATAATTCGAAAATTCGAAATATTCCAAAGTTCGAATCTAACTTCAAAGGTTCAATAAATTCGAACAATCGAAGTCTCGAATATTCGTAAAATTAACAATCCTAGTTATGTACATTACAAAATCAGCTTTTTGCAAACTGCAATTTTGATGACATAAAAAGTAAGAGGGTCGCGAAAGAATTTGTGATTTTTGCCTTCAAGGGTCTCATGACTTATTTGTATTTATTATAAAAATAACATGTTAAATAATATTTCCGCATTTACCTGGCGTTGTGCCAACTGTAGAATAACAAGATCCTCAGAATAGTATTGCCAACTGAAACACTTACTTCTGATCACTCTGTAGTTTCCTTGTAATTTTAAATTTTTCCAATATGCAAAAATAATCCAGGTATAGTACATAATGAAAACATCTTTTTTCACTCATTTAATTAATACACTCCGGTTTCGTTATTGTGCTTCAAACTTCAAATTCGTGAAAAAACGTATTTGTAATATGTTAGATTATGAACGTACCTGTCACAAATGTATTGACAGTTGATACGTTCAGTTCACGTAACAGCAGTTTTTTAGTTTTTAAAATCAAGTTTTTATTTTTATATTCAATTTTAAAGGAATGCTACGTGACTATTATTTACTTAGAAGTATCCAAATAATTTCATTTATTTCTGTTAAGCATTTTGCTATAACATACAACTTAGCTCTAGCCAATATATACTATATTTTACGTTCGTTGAAAGTATCCAGAAAAAACTCGTTTATTAATAAAAAAATCATGCATTAATAGGGGTCATTAATGTATGATTTTGGATTGTAAACTTGCTTGACCGAAATATCTATAAAACTTTGTTTACCAAAACAGGGTCAATACTGATCCATTCATTTTTATTATTTAATCTTATGTAATATATAATAAAATATACAAATTTAGGTATTATTATAATTTTTTTATGAATTTTTAAATAAAACAGTGAGTTTAGTAATTAATTCAATATTTTTATTGAGCAATTATTTTTATTTAAATTTTTTTTTTTATGTAAAAAATATTTTTATCCATCCCTCATATATAATAAAGACATTATTACACAGATTTCAGTTGAATTATATGACTCATATTCCATAAAACACTGTAAACAACTTGTTACTTAGCAACCACTTCATGATCTACTATATTTTAAGAAACTATATAACTGGTCAACGTGAAACGTTACGCCCAATCTTCTTCGATATCTATAATTATGAGTTGAGGATAAAATTTTGTATTACACTTGTGTTTTATATACCTAATAAAACACTTGTATAATAAGTAACTATTTTCCACAACTCACATATAATAAAGACATTATTATACTGATTTCAGTTGAATTATATGGCTCTTAAAATACTAGTGTTTTATATTCCATACAACACTCTAAACAACTTGTTACTTAGCAACCACTTTATGATCTACCGTATTTTGAGAAACTATACATAACTGAATGAACGTTAAACATTACGACCAATCTTCTTCGATACCTATAATTATGAGTTGTGGATAAAATTTTGTATTACACTTGTGTTTTATTGGTATATAAAACACTTGTATAATAAATAACTATTCTTCATTAGGTGGAATCTTGTTTTTCGCTGTCAAACCTTTTTCTTAACGAATGAAATCTGATGTCTTTGTTATATTATGGTCTGATATTTTCTCAAATTCATTACTATAATTTTTTTCCTTATTAAAGAAACTTGTGTCATTATAAAAATTAATTTCACCTATCACTAAATATTTCCACAATCGTGTCATTTTCATCGTTCTTCGTCAGATGAAGCCCTTTTATTATACTCGTATGTCATGAACCACTGATACTAATTTACTTCATGTATAAAAGTAAACTGTAATGAAAAACATCGAAATTTCAGCGGGGCAGGGATGAATATATTTCAACTTGCTTGAAAATAAGTTCGTTAGGAAAAAATAAATTCAAATATTAGATACCAAAATCGGGTCATAACTGGCCCAGAGCAACAAAGTGCAAATTATTCTCAAACTGTATTAATTTTAGATTTGGTTATTATTGCTTAAGGTTCAATACTAAAAAAAAATTTTAACAAGTTACAAGAAAAAAACAAAATTTGGTGTCAAAGTTGACCCAGTTTCAATAAGGCAAAGGTTAATAAACGATCAACGAAAAAATAATTTAGAAACGTTTGACAATGACAAATGGAGGATGCCAAATATTTAAAATTATTTATTAAAGATTCCTCGATCATGTATACTGCAACACGAGCTCGTTGAGCGTACAGTGAATAAGTTAAAATATGATAATAATAATAAATTTGATACGAATGTTACTTACTAGTTCTGTGAATTTCTTTCTTGTTGTGAACTACTTTTATGGACTGGCAAATCGTTTCCAGTTACAATACACAAATTGCTTTATTGAGGACTAATGAATCTGTTTAATAAAGGGTTAATTAAACGAACTTTGATATTTAGATATCAAATATTGTAAAATTAATAAGGATAAAATACAAAACACTTGAACAAACTAATATTTAAAAACAGCTTAATTTAAAGTTACATTAATTATAAAAAAAAAACACTTAAGTAAATTCGCGCCATCGCGTCTCAGGTGAGGATGACCACACATCCTCAAGCTTCGAGTCAGTGTTTCTGTCTGACTTGGCTATCCCAAACACTTGACATCCTCTGGGTAAAACTACCCACATCTGGAATCTATTTCCACAGATGTCTCAAGTGCCTGGGGCTGTGTAATCTGACACAAAGGCATTGCCTATCATGCGAACACGAAAAATTGCTAGAATTCTAAGAATATTAACTAATAACTGCCACTTTTATAAGTTAATGTCCTATATTTGAAAACCTAAAGTTTTCACATTCACATGAAAGGCCATGTGGCCACGAGTGTCAAATTACACGAAGCCAAGCTTTTATCTGAAGCAACATACAATAATGAGATAGCTCATATTGTTACAATACATATACCATCTCGAAGAAAACACAAACAAAAAATCAAATTTCCATCAAAATTTCACGGTAATCACGGCCAAGATTACTGTGATTAAGGTATCATTACACGGAAACAATATATATTTCATTGTTGTAAATGCAGAATTACAGTTTAGGCAACAAAAGGTTTTGAGATGAGTATGAAGCATGGTGGTATAGCATACAGTGATCAACAGGAATCACTTGACGCTTGGTGGTCAGGTGAGGTCATTAATCAGCTGATCGCATAGTGTGCTGTGCTGCAGGGGACGAGATCTGCACGCACATAACGCACGGTCAGTGTTCTGATACTGTTCTGAAATAAATGCGTATTTTAGCTACTGATACTACTGTTTGCATTTAGTATATTCATATATTGTACGCAGCCCTGGAAAATAGTTAGATTGTCTGCGCTTTGGTGATCGATATATCATCAGTTTTCTGAACTAATAATTAACATATATACATGCTTGTTTATTTATTGATTCATGTTATCTCTGTCTTATATGTTCATCTCTTTTCCACTACTCAGAAAGAAAAAGATAGGTAATCACGTCATGGACGGAAATATCAAACATCGATCTGTCATTTTAAAATTAATTTTAGGTTATGTTTGAAATGAAACTGCGTTCCCACAATAAATTTCAAAACTAAATTGAATATGTTTAAGTAATAACAAAACTTTAATCAGAGAGATATACACAATCCTAAATCAATGAAGAATAATAACAAAAATGGTCTTACTAACGTCAAAATAGAGGTCTATATATGCTGGTGATTCTAAAACAATGGTCCCATTTTCAAAATATTAAATAAATTCATTCCCATATCAGTATTAATTTTTTATGTAAAAGGCTACTCTACAAAAATAAGATTAATTTATATAATCTACGTATAATAGTTATTTTTAGTGCCAAAAAGGCTTGTTACGTGTAAGTGCAGAATTTAATCTGCACAAACAAAGCAAATTGGTTTCAAAATTAACAACTGTCAAATTGTTGTCAAATTAAACTGATAACTAGTACTGATGTAACAATGGAAATCGACTGTGCAATTAAAGTTCCACTTATTCTGTTTAAGTTTTAACATTAATGGATAATTTAAAGTACAAATATTGTAAAATAGTTATTTTTATAACAAGTGCCGAAAAAGGCTTGTTACGTGCAAGTGCAGAATTTAACGCACTTAACCTTTTTCGTCACGTGTTATAAACAACATTTTTCCTTCAACAGTGCGATTTAGAAAATCACTAAAATATTATCAAAATTTATAATTTTTTTATGATATTACACGAGAACGATGTTTACAGTGTTGCTATGGTTTGTTTGTTGATTGCTTGCACATTGTTCTACGTTATTTAAAAATATTTCACTAATTTCAAGATAATTTCTTCAAAATCGTCTATATTAGAATACTACACTGAGTGATTCTTCTTTATCATATACACCTCCAAAGGTAATTGTTGAATCTATTCTTGATAAGGACAATCAACCTGCTGCTGGTACTTCTAAAACCGCCGAAATTATTGTCAATAATATTACTGTTAATAATAAATAACAGATACGAAAGAAATAAATGTTTCTTTAGATAGTATACCAGTTTCGACTTCACATTATGTCAATATAAGCAACTGTAACAACGTGTTATTAATATACACAAACAATCAATATTATGTATTTCACTTACTAACTCTTGAAATAAAACCATTCATCGATATATTTTACTTTGTTCGGTTATTTTTATTAATTTCATATTTAATAATGATATATTTGAGTTCTTGTCTGCTCAATGTGATGTGTACAGATTAGTTATACTGTAGTTTAAGGTTATGTTTATATTTATATTTCACTTTCACACAAAAGTAGAGCCACGCCATTCGTTATATACCTGAATGGGTGGAGTTAAAACGCATTCCAGCCACGATTTTACTTTGGTTTGTCAAGCTCTACTAACTATAACCACTAATTTCGTATTCTGAATGAGGCTTTAAGAGTAGCTATATAGACTGTTGTAATCTCCCTAGTTAATAATAAGAATGTATGTTGATAGTATTAATTTCTATTTAGTCTTCGACTATGATGTCACATCCTGTTGATGCCTTCTGCATCCCTTCAGCGTTCTTAGAATTGTTATTGTCTAAAGATATTTTGATGATGTTTGCCCCCTTAAGAATGCTGAGTATAGTTATTTGTCTCACCCAGCTAAGGCTGAGACGTGATTAGAGAAGTCAGTCTTCTACCATCAGCGACTCGAACAAGTCTTACCATCTTTGACTCGAATAAGTCTCTTAAACAAGTAACTCTGTTAAAACTGTGTAAATAGTGTACAAAAGTTAGTAATAGTAGTTAATAAAACTATATTAAAGAAACACGATCTTTACTAGTGGGTTTGGCCCTTAGATCCTGCTGTTATCCTCTTTCTCCGAATTAAAAATAAATATTAAACTAATTATTGTTGTAGCCAAGCTACCAGGTTACAACAAGACGAGGCCTGTACAATATGAGCAGGAATTAATACCTTACTTTTCTCACTCCTGATGATCGTCTATAAATTCGTTTAAACTTAAGGACTACTCGACAAAATTATGTCACTTATGCAAATTCATGTGATTTAAATATTCTTCCATAAATAATAAACAAATACATGATAAATTGTTCCCTGCATGAGTGATTAGCAAGTCAAAATACTTGTAATCTCGTTTTATTAAAATGGAGTAATTCTGTGATTTGCATAATGATTCTGATTTAAATGCAATGCGCTCCAAACCTCTCCACATACACGGCTATGATGTAGGTATAATACACCATTTGTGCGCTCATCATTGCATCACTTGTGACAGCTGCATATTAAACTATCGATACCTTATAAATTTATTAGCAGAATGACTTATCACATGACCAGCTTATGTATATGGATGTATGTACTAAATTAGAATTCAAATCATTTTATATTCATCAATTCATCAATGTTGGACCTATTAATATTTATATTTTGTAGTCATGGAAAGTAACTATTTAAATTTTTAATCATATATTTAATTTTTAAATTGCGCGAACGAATTTGTTTCGTTTTGCGAAATGGGCTCCAATACCTATTTTAAAAATATTTTTTTATGGCTTCCTGGCGGACCCACTGCTATGGTCATATGCCGCCATTACGTCCTGATTCTGCGTTTTAGGTCAACAGCAACGCGGGTTTCTCTGGGCGGTTACCCATCCAAGTACTACCCGCGCGCAATGTTGCTTAACTCGAGTTATCGCATAAATCAGTTCCAACGAGTGCAATCATGGCTGTTTTTTTTTTTAATTTATGAAGTTACATGTTAATCTATAACGATCAGTGAAAAGACGAGTTTTAAATTCCTTATATTATAAGAGATAATTTTTTTTTTAATGTTACATGTATCTTTTATTGGATCTTAACTTGTTTCGTTTAAAGAGTGCAAATAATATACAATTTCATTCTTGAGAAATAATCTTATATGTTTTATAGTAATTGAAAGATCAAAAAAAGAAAATTAAATATACAAAATATATATATACGACACACAGTTTGAGATAACGATGATATTTGGGGTTGTATTTGCCGGAGAGAAGGTGTTGTACTGTAATTATTTATTTTCTGGTAAGTAAGAAGAACATCTAACTAAAGTAAATAAATATTACAACTCGCACGTTATCTTACACTTTCGATGCTTCTAAAGCCCGTTTTACATTCAGCAACATTTACAGCAACATGTTGCGCAACTAGTTCAGCAACTTGAAGTTGCGCAACATGTTGCTGGTGTTCAGTTTTCTTGTATTACATTTAGCAACATATTTCCGCAATTTTACTAGTCCTTTTAAGTATTATACCAACATAAATCTCAGGAAAGTTGGTAGTCCGTGACAGTTGACAGTTATTAGATATGTTCATGTTTCTTTGTAACCTTAAATTTTTATAATCATATGTTTATCGTTTGATTTTGAGAACAAGAATGGATTGCAAAAAACAAAGAAAACAAAACGCTATTTTGACACATGTAAAACTAGGTTAACCAACTTACAAGATTTACATTGGCAAAACAAAAAGTAACCAAAAATGACAAAATCTGGGGGAGAGTTGCGAGTTGCCCGCAACAAAAATAGAACTTGTTCTAATTTCTGCAACAAGTTGCGCAACTAGTTCACGAACAAATGTTGCACGCAACTTCAGTTTTACATTTGGCAACTCGTGTTGCTGTAAATGTTGCTGAATGTAAAACGGGCTTTATGTAATATACTATTACATGCTACTCTGCACATGTTTCTTATGTTTCTTATTCTTAAGTAGCCGATAAGAACATACAACAATACATGTGATATCACTATATATTATATTGCTTATATCTCTGGAGTAAAAAAAAATAACTATATTTTTCGCTAGTAGTATTAATTCAATATACATTTTATGTTTTTATCATTAATTCTTTTATTTCGATTATTGTGTAGGAGCCCATTAAGAACTTTGGTTCTATTTCTGCGCTGAAAGTATTTTATATCTTTAAAAGCTATACTCGTAGTTATTTTTATCTTATCAAAAAAATTGAAAAATTCCAAATTTTAGACAACCATGGTCGCCTATTGTAGAAAATGACTTGTTTTTCTAATTTTGACATATAAAGTGTCACTTTTCAAAACTGACAGAAGTTTCGAAATGTTACACTTTTCGCAGCTAGTTAGGAAATGTTCAGCCCAAACAGTATCACAGTTCACTAGCCTCTAGTTGGTCTAGCTGGATAGTTGATCGCACCATACTGATGAGCTGCCACAGAGCGAAACGCTTCTATGTTAGAGCTGAACTGACCAGCCGTTTGATGATGACCTGATAAGTTGATTCAAATGTGCTGTAATTTTTTGTAGAACTTTGACAAATGTTGGAATATTTTCCTGTTTTTCTTATTTATTAAAATGAACATATATTACGTTTAAAGCTTCAGCAACAATGAAATGCCAATTTTTTGTTTAATTAAGTTACGGTTAAGTTAACTTAAGTTAATTTAAAGAATTTAAGTCATATGGATGACTTTGAAGTTTGTTAAATTTAAAGTTTATGACAGAAAAATTCGGGAGACGCCCGGACTCGAACCGAGGACCTTCAGCTTGCCGGGCTGATGCTTTAACCACTAAGCCACGACTCCCCTGAACGAATAGGCGTCAACCGAATTTATCTGTCATAGTGTCTAACACAGCATCTATCCCAAGACTCCTATGTCTCATAGGAATTGACAACGGGTTTCGTCTGTAGCGACACAATCTGATTTTTTAAGGAAATCATACCACAAAGTAAATTTAAAGAATTTAAGTCATATGGATGACTTTGAAGTTTGATAAATTTAAAGTTTATGACAGAAAAATTCGGGAGACGCCCGGACTCGAACCGAGGACCTTCAGCTTGCCGGGCTGATGCTTTAACCACTAAGCCACGGCTCCCCTGAACGAATAGGCGTCAACCGAATTCGAGTCCGGGCGTCTCCCGAATTTTTCTGTCATAAACTTTAAATTTAACTTAAGTTAAGTTACGTTACGTGAACTCTGAATCCAGTTTTAAACAGTTTCCTCATATTTCCAATCTTATTCACATATTTAAACATAATGAAATATAAAAGTAGAAAGCAGCCCACTCCTAATGCCGACCCTGCCACATGACGGTATCACACCGCACATACATTCATTAAACCGCTAAACACGATTCTAATCAGAGCCATGGCCATTAATCACACGCCAGTCTTCGTGTATTTTATGTACAATTACCGTCCGCAGTGCAGATCATTTTTCTTGTCTTACTATCACAGTCTGAACGTTGTGTGAACCAGACGCGCCGTGCTATTCCACCTGTGCATGTGAGAGACTGGGGCTCGGTCAGATTCACATGATGCCGCCGGTGTTCGGTGGTGATTGTGGTTTATGTAACAGACGAATGTAGTTCGATGTTGGGTCATTGCAGCTTGTAGTTTATTGATTTATAGTTGGTTTTACGAAAAATGTTGTCGTTGCGGAATGAAAGCTATGAGAAGAGAGTGGAAGCTGCTTGGAGTTTACTTGATAAAAAATATCTTGAATGGGGAGACGTAGCAGATAAACGTTAGTGCTGTAACTTCAAGTGTGAGAGTAACAACCTGATAAAAATGACCACGTTTACTCCGCACATATTACAAACACTGATTTTTATTAGATTAAAATTACTCATGTAACTCTCCTTTCACTAACATCATTAGGGGCCGTGATTTGACGACTAAAAACTACATTTTATGCGCAAAATAAAGGTGGTTGAAAAAATACGGACAAATTACTATTCCCTTTACTATCAATTTCAGACTGACAGTTTAAATTACAATATTGTGGCCAAACCTAATAGTATATTACTTATCATGAATTGTAAGTGATAGTTTTTATGTCAAAAATGCGACATTTGAGGTTAGTAAGCTATTTTTTCCAAGCTGTCAAATTGTTGTCAAAATAAACAGGATTTTAATTTATAATATTTACTTACGAGGGCAGGATAAAGAGTGCCTGAAAAATGAAACTAGAAATGATTTATTTGGTCAAAACATATTTTGTTTCTCAACATAATCTCCTTGTAGCTCGATACACTTCGTCCAACGTTTTTCTAATTTTTCGATCCCTTCCAAATAATACGATTTTGGCAATCCTTCAAAATAGGCGTTTGTCTCAGTGATGACCTCATCGTAGG
Organism: Pterostichus madidus; assembly: GCA_911728475.2. Classification (NCBI taxonomy): domain Eukaryota; kingdom Metazoa; phylum Arthropoda; class Insecta; order Coleoptera; family Carabidae; genus Pterostichus; species Pterostichus madidus. Next base: position 14,148,075 of record OU452315.1, read on the forward strand.
AGCCAAATCTCTTTCCGCCATTTCTTCAAGTCTGGAAATAGATAAAAATCGCAGGGAACCAAATCTGGAGACTATAGTGGATGACGAACCAATTCGTAGCGCAATTCATGCAATTTTTGAACTTGTCACACGATCGCTCTTGTTGTCAACAGACATCAAATGCGGCACCCATTTGGCAGATAGCTTTCTCATACCCAATAATTTATGCAAAATGTTCCGTATCCGTTCGGTTGAGATGCTCATAGCCTCAGTTATCTCGTGCACTTTAACTCGCTGATCGTTCAATATCATACCATGGATTTTATCGACGATTTCTGGCGTTGTAACCTCAATTGGACGACCAGAACGTTCGGCGTCCTTTGTGGTCATACTACCACAACGAAAATCAGTAAACCACTTCTGAATCGTTCCAATCGATGGTGAGGAGTCCGCATAATGTTTAACAAGCGATGCTTTGGTTTGCGTACTGATTTTTCCTCGCAATAATGTTTAATCAAGACGCGAAATTCATTTTCTTCAATATTTTTAAAAATCTTCAATGTTGCTTGCTTTCGATGAGTGTCAAAACAGAACTGAATCTGGTTAAAGATGGTACATCACATATGTCACATGAGATTTGCGATTGTGGCGCCATCTGTTTTACTTTTCAGGGACTTTTCACCCTGCCCTCGTACTGTAAATAAATATTATAGTCCTGATGTAACCATGGAAATTACTATGCCAAAAAATTTCTTGTTACTGTATATAATTTTTATCAATAATGGATAATTTAGAGTACAAGTATTGTAAAAAAATTATTTACATCAGATTAAAATTATTCCAGTGGCTATCCTTCCCCTAACATCTTAGGAGTCGTGATTTGATAGTTGACAACTGCATTTTATGCACAAAATAAAAGGTGGATGAAACAAATGACCATTTCCTTTACTATCAATTTCTGACTTACAGTTTAAGTTACAAAGTTGTGGGTGAATCTAAATATCATTTTTCTACGGTTGCTATGAAAAAGTTGACAATTACGCTCTCATTTGTCAACGTAAAGTTGAAGCTTTCTGTGGAGTAATCTAAAATAGCTATTTGCGTAACAAGTGCGTAAAGACATACTTTTCACATGAGCGCAATTTTAAAAGCGTGAGCAAAGCGAGGGCTTTAATTTACGCAATGATACATATGACGTCTTCGTGCACGAGGTTTGTGCAATGCTTTTTGTATCTAGCAAAAATTATATAACCGACAATGAGAAAATTTATTAAGTTTAAACCATGAAAGTTTAGTATGTCATGAATTGACATTTGCTATCTGAAAACAATTTGTTTATTTCTTTATCGCAAAGCTTGTGAAAATATATCCGATTCATCTGTATATTTTCTTTCAAATACACCCTTCCGTAATACAGGAAGCTGCAATTAACGCAGTAAATAATTGTAGCGTCCTAATAGTTCAAATTTAGAACTATAAAAATGGGTGTATTTTTTTTTATTTTGTAGCATTAATGCGCAAAATTAAACTTTGAATTAGTTGTCAGAGTAATGTAAATGTTAATTTGAATGATGCGAGTACAGAAAACTGATTTTCACCACTAACATCTTTAGCGGCTGTGATTTGACGACTGGTAACTGCATTTGATGCGCAAAATAAAAGGTGATTGAAAAATAGGGACGAATGACTATTTCTTTTACTATCAATTTTAGACTTAAGCCTTATTCACAATATGAAATTAATGGTTATGGTTAGCAGTTACAGTTAGTACGAGTAGTTATAGTTAGTATTTGTGTAGTGAATACTGTCGTTCACAATGCTAAAATTAATGGTGTAGTTAGTGACATTATCGGTAACACAAAATACTATTTTTAATAAAATAGATACTAATGTCAATACTAATGTTAATTCAATCTTTATACATTTTTGATAGTTGTGTAGTTTCTGATTTGATTGTTGTATATCCTTTCTTTAAAAAAATGGATGAACAAATATTTGTTAATAGTGTAACAAAACGGATAATTCAGAATTTGGTTTTGTTTATAAATTATGATATTTCACTATCAACTCAGCTTCGAAAGATACAGACTAATTAAGCGTTATCTTAAGTATCTTTCTAAAGTTGACTTGACAGAGTTTATTTTGTTTATCAAATTTATTAGAGCATATGTTATAACTTCAGTATTCTGTAGATCATTATTTATCAAGTTTATAGCTTTTCTGAATTGTCGCGTCTGGTTACACGGGATGTGATGACATATCTGGGTAAATTATAGCTAAGCGAGGGGTCGGAATGATTTAACCTCGTCTGGGTTTTTTATGTAAACACATATGTGGAGACCAACGGGACGATACCACCCCCTTACCCTTTGTCAGAACATCCCAAGGAAACAACAACGGATTAGTTAGTGGTGTTTTGGCTTCTGATGAGACGAGTTGTCTCGTCTGTGCAAGATGTAGATCTTGCCATGTATTTTAGTATTTTGTAACTTAAAGATTAGTTTATTCATACGTTGTTGTTGTTGTTTCCATTGCCGGTTTATTGTTTAATTTTAATTATCAATCTAGTTTATAACTTTTGTATTTTATAATTTATATTTTCTTTTATGTTTTAAATATATATTTTTACAAGAAGTTCGTCTTATTTCGCGTTTTATTTTATCGTCTATTAATTTTGACAACTAATTGAATTGTAGCTTTCATTTAGTTTTACAATATAATTGAAAATTGTAACTGTCTGTATGACAAAGAAGACTCTCCGACATTAAAAATATCAATAAAAGGGACTACTAGTATGTATTAGACACTTTTTAGTTTATTTTTTTTTTCAATTATACATATGTGACTAACAAGGAAGTTAATATTAACTGATGTGTACGATTTATTTAGCTTGTCACACAAAAACAAATTTCAAACGTCAAAATTCATTCTCGTGCCTGATTGCTAGTTAGTGAAGATGACCGTAAACTATTAATTATAAGTTTGGCGCTTGCAAACTCTTGCATTAATTGAAATTAATGCTGGGCAGAGTAAAGCTAATTTTGCTATCGTGAACGCTTATACGCTATTACCCATGCCAGACATCCGTTAATTTTAAATACTAAGTAACTACTAGGGTTGTTGGTTTTTCGAATATTCGAAACTTCGATTGTTCGGATTTTTTTAATCTTCGAATTTAGATTCGAACTTTCAAATTTTTGAATATTCCGAATTTTAGAATTTTGGGAATTTTTGATTTTCGAATTTTTGAAATTTCCGTATTTACGAATTTTCGAATTATTCGAATTGTGAATCTGGATACTAATGTGAATACGGCATGTTGATATGATTTATTTTCAGAATAAACTCATTTGCAGAGTTTTGTATTAATTCGTAAGAAATTATGATTAATTATTATTATTTGCCAGATTAATTCAATTTAGACTTAAAATTTCGCTACACTGTCAAAAACGTTTAAAATTAAGACGTTTTCGTATCCTTTTTATTGTCATTTTAAAACGTTTTACTAAAAGTCCATAGCATTTAGATGGGCGGTAGGAGAATAGATGTCTTAATTAAGACGCCTAACCTTGCAGAGTTTTTCCAGGATACTTCGCCGAGTTTATTATTTAATTCGTGGCCAACTTTTCGCGAATTATGCGTGAGTGTGTTTGGAGATGACAGATAGCGTTAATGCAGTGGCAAAAAATTCGAGAATTCGAAGCTTCGAAATATTCGAAAATTTGTAAATTCGAAGCTTCAAAAAATTCGAAAATTCTAAGCTTCGAAGTTTTTCTGACGAAGTTCAAAATATTCGAATGTTTGAACGTTCAAAAATTCAAACTTCGGTGGAAATCAACGACCCTAGTAACTACAGATTTCGTTTTTAAATGAGGCTAAGGGGCGAAACTGTATATCATTTTCTCGTATGAAAAGGTACTGAATTCCATGTTCGGTTTCGCCGAAAGCGGTGTCATCTTTGATATGAAATTATTTTACATTAGATCGAATTATAAAGAGAAAAATTGGGCTGCCGCCAGGATTTGCACTTGAGACCTATTAACTTCGGATATGCTTTAAACAAACTAAGCTAATAAAATCAGATTTGCATCACATCGCGACCTTAGCATATGACCGAAGTTCGTAGGCCGCAGGTTCAAATCTTTGCGGTATCCCAATTTTTCTCTTTATAATTCGATTTTTTTTTTCTGTGGCTTCTTTGGCGGACCAACTACTTAGGTCATATGTCGCCATTCCGCCCTGATCTGCGTTTTAGGTATTATGGTCAACAACAACGCGGGTTTTCTCTGGACGGTCACCCATCCAAGTAATACCCGCGCGCAACGTTACTTAACTCGCGTTATCACTTAGATCAGTTCCAACGAGTGCAGCCATGGCCGTTGACAATAATTCGATTTATTTCATCAATTGTTAATTATTATTGTGGGGAAGGTGGCTCAGTGGTATCGAATCGACCTGTGGATCTTGAGAAACCTGGATCGATTCCCACAGCCGACATTTTCATTATATTAAAACTACCCCTGTGGCTCCCCCACCTCTAACATCTTTGGAGGCCGTGATTTGACGACTGATAATAGCACTTCACGCGCATAAATATATCACTTACCGAGATCTACTTCTGCAGAGTTCCACACCCAGTAATGGGTGAAAGGCGTGATGTTATATGTATATTATTTATTTATTGGAATTCCGTATAATATTTTTACTTGCACATACCCACTAATGTTTTCTTTAGCTTTTCTTCCAAAGTATTGCAAAGTATAGAAAGATAGAAACAAACCAAAAGATCTATAAATCAAGGAAACTAAAAGCAGACAATGTAAAATGTTTTGAAGTAATATCAGATGTCCAAACATAGGTTTTGTAGTCTGTTTTGTCTTGCCTGGTTTAAACAACGTCTAATTTTAACAATGAGTCAAAACATCTTAAAGTTAAAGCAGGAGATAATCAAAACAAATAGCAGTCGTAAAATAGCAGGTACGCAGAAATCCTTACCTACATCAAGAATGAATGAGGAGGACCGAATTACTTGCACGAGGTGTATTTTTAGTAGGTGTATCTACGTACGAACATCAAATTTAAAAATATTTTTGTAGTAATGAAGGAATTCATGGAGAAACTCAAAACATTAAACATTCTTTGAATAAAACTATTATTAGTTTTACGTGTACATTACTTTTCTGCTTCAATCTATTTACTTTTATTTTTATTGATCATGAAAAGCTGGTATACTTATCTCGAAACTAGTTCCTGACAGCCAAATAGTAATTTGTATGCTCACCTGAGGGATTAAATTCACTATAGTTCTGTGGTAATAGTTATTTTTATAACAAGTGCCGAAAAAGGCTTGTTACGTGCAAGTGCACGAGGACTTAACCTTTTCCGGCACGTGTTATAAACAAAATTTCTCCTATAACTGTGCAATTTAGAAAATCACTAAAATATTATCAAAATTTATAAAATTTTAATGATATTACACGAGAACGATGTTTTTATGGCGTTGCTATGGTTTGTTTGTTGATTGTTTGCACATCGTTCTACGTTGTTTAAAAATATTTCACTAATTTCAAGATAATTTCTTCAAAATCGTATAGATTAGAATACTACACTGAGTGATTCTTCTTTATCATATACACCTCCAAAGATATTTGAAGCCCCAGATCATGCTGTTGGATTTATTTTCGACAGTGACAATCAACCTGCTGCTGGTACTTCTAAAACCTCGGAAATTGTTGTCAATAATATTACTGTTAATAATATAAACAGGTACGGTAGAAATCAATGTTTCTTTAGATAGTATAAAAGTTTCCACTTCAAATTATGTCAATATAAGCAACTGTAATAACGTGTTATTAATATACACAGACAATCAATATTATATATTTCACTTAATCTTTAAATAAAACCATTTATCGATATATTTTACTTTGTTCGGTTATTTTTATTAATTATCATATTTAATAATATACTTGAGTTCTTGTCTACTCAATGTGATGCGTACAGATTAGATATACTGCATTTTAAGGTTATGTTTATAAAAGTCAAAATATATCACTGCATATTTCTTCTTCTTCCATAAGCGTATGTGCCTAAAATATTAAATTCCGTGCTTGGCGCGAAATTTAAATCGCTCTTATTTATATTTTCCCTTTGACAATTGCGTAAAGTACAAATTACTTTCGGCACTAGTGTTTCTGTGCTTACAGAAACGCACTTGGTCTGCATTTGTCTACTTTCCATATGTAACCAAGGCAATAATAGTTACGTAATAACAAAGAAATCGCACAGTTGTAGGAAAATATATTATTTTGAGTTAATGATTAATTTTGAAATTGACTTGTGTAACAGGGTGATTTTGATGCAACCATTGTTGTACCCTTGAAAATACCACTCTTCACCCCCGCTCAAAAATATAGTGTCTGTTTTTGAGCGGTAGCCTCAGTGATGTTACGTTCGCGTCCTCGGCAAATCAAGATGTAACGCATCCGTTCCCGCACTTGGCGCGAATTTAGTTAATCTTCTATTTATTTATTTATCTATTATTAAACTCTCAACAGGACAGAGTCCCAATTACAGAGGGCATATGAGAAAATAATACAAAAGTATTTAAACACGTTACCACAATTAGACAAAGATACAGACAAAAATTAATTAAAGACATAAGTAAACTACTACAACTACACTTATTCTATACCTAATAGTAAAGACCCAAATAATTTGTTTTTAACTACATTAAATATATCAATATTATTTCCTGGATTATCTAATTTATTAAAAATATTACACATATTTCTTATAGGGCTCCTTGCCTCTTAGTTTGTTTTCACAGTTTTAATAGCAAATGCAACTTCCACCCTCTTGTTACAGTTTCGTGGTACATTTAAACATAATAATGATAGCAGATAAGAATCATCGATAGCATGATTAATAAGTTTATATAGAAAATTGCAAGCGACGACGATTTTCAAGTGATATCATTTGGAACTCAAATAGAGAATCATTATTATTATTAGTTTATATCTTAGTTTAATTTCTGCTTTAGTATTTCAATTATTCCGTTAAGTTTGTTAACTTCAATAAAATTATGTGTTTTATTTATTGTATGTATTATTTCATGACATAAGAGCACCACCAATCGTTTTAATAATCATTTAGTTTTAATTCACAATGAAGTAAATTATCGTTCGCGATGTACAAACTCCGTTCGTGTTACAACAGCATTATACACAGTTTTATAAATAAAATAAAATAAATATATCATCACGCCTTCTACCCATTACTGGGTGTGGCACTCTGCCGAAGCAGATCTCGGTAAGTGATATATTTTGCGCGTGAAGTGCGGTTACCAGTCGTCAAATCACGGCCCCCAAACATGTTAGTGGTGGAGGAGCCACAGGGATAGATTTTTCAAATTATGAAAATTTGTCGCCTGTGGGAATCGAACCAGGGACCTCAGGATCCACAGGCCGACTTCATACTACTGAGCTAGCCATCCCATAAATATTTTTTGAAGTTTATAATATATTTGTTGCTATGGTAATGCTTGTTTCCTATCAATTTAATCCCGGCGAGATTAAATTCAAAATGTTGTCTCTTCGAGATTAAAAGTGACATTTCAGTCATATAATAGAAAGAAAAAAGTAGATCAGAAGTGCGAAAACAAATTTCTATCGTTTTTTTTAAATATTACACATAAGAATAAGTTTTCGTTTTAAATATTAAGAATAACAATTTGTATAATGTGGGAGGAAAGGGAAATATTTCGTCCTGCGGGTGATGTTTATACACAAGGGAGGGAATGACTTTATTCCAGAGGTATACATGTAATTTTTTCATAGCATAAAAATTAAATAATACATACTATATGTGAATAAATAAATAAGTAGCTAAGATTTTTCTAACGGTTGCTATGAAACCAACCATAAAAAAGGGAGGAAAATTGTTCCTTTCCCTCCTTGGGAGAGAGTACTAACTTACAGGAAATCGTATCCCAGTGGATAGAAGCGAGGTAAAACTTGCGTTTCTTATTTAGTAAGCAAGAAGTCGTGGGTTCAAATCTCGCTGACTTCTACTAATATCAAAAAAATACAATTGTGTCTAAGTGGTTCGGATTTCACTATAAGCTGTAGGTCCCCTCTACTGTAAATGATATTCAGTTGCTGTTGTGCATAAACCCACTTATGAGCGAAGAAAAGTCTATTTTCGGTTATGGTCGTATAGTGAAGCATGATTAGGCGACAGTACCCTTGTATCTTGTTTCCTCACGGAACAAAAAAGAAAAACAAGAAATTAAATATCAATTAGTTTTAATTTTACCGACAGACTCGTAGAACTCTCGAGCGAGAATGAGTCGAGATACAGTCAATTTCATGCGAGAACGAGAGTGAGATCAATATTATTGATACAAATATGAAGCGAGATCGATATTTTCTGTCTTATCTCGATTCGCGTGCATCACTAAGGTCGTTCAAAAAAGTTTTTTTTTTCGGTTTATGAGGTGTGGCTATTAAATAACGAGACTGATGCTGTTTTAACATTTTATTTTGATTCCATACCTATTTACTTATTATCACCTCCTCTATCCTTACAACGTTCCATGTGAATCTTCCATTGTTCGAAACAGTGCTGGAAGTCTTCTTCTGGCAGCTCCTTCAGAACGCGTGCCGATTTCTCTTTCAAAGCTCAAATCTTGTTGCTATTAAGGCAAATTTTACATTAGAAAACAGATAGAAGTCGCACGGTGCAAGTTCTGGCGAATAAGGCGGATGGTCCAACACTGGGATGTTGTACTTGGCTAGAAATTTCTAGATAGACATTGCGGAATGAGTCAGCACAGTGTTTTGATGGAAAAACCATGACTTGTTCTTCCACAATTCGGATACTTTTTTTTCAATAAATTATAAGTTTCAGTAGCAGTTTTGCCAAGTTTCATGTGAAATTTCACAACAATTCGTTGCTCTAATGTTGCACTCAATATTCTTCCGGCGAAACCAAAAAACAACTCTAATGAGAACGAATGCTACGGCTATACGGATTTGTTTACAGTAGCGAGTGGTACTGCATTCGAAAGAGAAAGCTTCAAGCTAAAAAGTTGACAGTCGCTGGTGTTTGGCGCATGCGTACTTCGTCTGTAGCAGCGCCAGTCTCGTTATTTAATAGCCACACCTCTTATTGATCTTGCACCGTACGACTGCTATCTGTTTCCTAAGGTGAAATTTGCCTTAATAGCAACAAGATTTGAGCTTTGAAAGAGAAATCGGCACGGGTTCTGAAGGAGCTGCCAGAAGAAGACTTCCAGCACTGTTTCGAACAATTAAATATTCGCGTGGAGCATTGTAGGGATAGAGGAGGAGTGTATAAATATTAAAAGTGATAATAAGTAAATAGGTATGGAATCAAAATAAAATAAACAGTATCAGTCTCGTTATTTAATAGCCACACCTCGTATACTGTTTATTCTTAACTAATTAAAAGTCACGCTAGAAACTCATCTCATCCGTTCGTCTTTGTGCATACGTGCTAACAATTTCCTGCTTCACAGCACCCGTGTTAATAATTACTGAAATATTTTAATTACTCGTAAATTACACAGTAGAGTTAACAAGCATTCGAGATTAACCACTGACCAGTGATCATGTTCCACATCATTCACCGCTACCGACTTTGACTTGTGCGGCTTCACTTTACCAGCGCGTGCTTAGAACCCATAACCGTAGCAGCGAGACCATCACAGTGCAGCGCAGGCGCTAAACATGCCACGGACACATATTCATTAGGGAATTATGCTAATTTGAGTGCTGATGGTGTTTTGATGCGGTGGATTCGTTTTCACATTTAAGGTTAAATGAAATACGTGATTGGAATGAAGGCGGGTAATGCTGGTTGGGTCAATGGAACTTCGAGGTTTTATGGAGAAGTTGAACTGGATTTATTTTTTCATGGAAAACTTAAAATATCTTCACTTTAGGCGTTATTTATTTCGCTGGGTTTATTTCCAGTACTAGAATTACAGATTGTAATTTACTTTGAAGTAATTCACCCTAAAAAGTGCATCAGTTTGCTTAATTTAGTTCATTTCGTCATGTGTCGAATTTATCTGAACTGATTTAATTAAACCAAGTGGCAAATGAAATACAGCTCTTGTATGTTTGTTGTTGCTACGGATACATAAGGCGTACTCCATTTGCCATTTGGATTAGATCTAACTTACATTTAGGGCCGGTTTTTCAATTACTGATTAAAATGCTGGTTAGCGGTAACTATGGTAATCTCATTGGTTATTTTAATTTTGAGTTTTTCATTCACCGATTAGTTCTAATCATGATTAAAATTTTCCACTAACCGGCAATAATTTAATCGGTCGATTTTGGCTGATTAAACTACTAACCGGAGTTTTGACAGATAATTCTACTTTCATTGTCAGTCCTATTTTACATGTGAAATATGGATATTTTATGTGATGTTAGTGCCGATGAGGACTTAGAATTGATATGTGAGCAATATAAAAAGAGAATATAATATAAGAGAAAGGCCGAACCATTTTCTTAAATGGGACGATAAAGATTTTTTCATCTAACAAAGCAAAGTGTGAACTTCGTTTACGAAATTATCAAAGATGAAATTCAACATTCTACAGAAAGGTATTTGATATATAAAATCATAGAATGTAAATTTTCTTCCGTGAGAGTCAATGGGGAAATAATAGGTACTCCTCCTCCAGTGAGTTGTTCTAATTTATGTTTACTAATTTTTTTCTTTATTTGTCCCTTTAAATTGTCATATTTTAATATTATTTCTTTTAAACTTCTTAATTTTTCTCCTACAGTTGCATTAAAATGCGTTAAAATTTTCTCCCAAGTTTGTTCTTTTTCTTTTAAAGAAATTGCATCGCTTTTCTTGCATTCAATAATGTTTTCATATTTTTAAATTATATTTATTAGTTTTTCACTTTCTTCATGAGAAAAATTAGCACTACGCACTCTTTTTGAACTAATTTTGAATATTATTTGTCAAATTGACAGTTAAACAATCAAATAAAGATTGCAGGCCTACTTAATTGTAATGTTTTTATCAAATTAAAATGGTATATTTGTTGGTGTATTTCTGTATCTAATATACAACTAAATCGATTTTTTACACATTTTACTTGACGCGTTGACAGTTTTAAATAATTATTTGACAACTACCTATCATTTGTCACAAACAAAAAAGCATCTACAGAGATAATTCCCGGGAATAATCACAAGAACTTTATTCTCAGTATAATAATGACAGGTTTGATTAAAACGCAGACATGTGACATACAATGAAGCATTTCATTGGTTTTAAGAAACGTAAAAAAATAATCATATTAACATTTAATAATGAATAAGATAAACAAAAATATTATGATTTGTTCATTTGTTTCTGTCATAGCACGCTGAATTCTATGCGATTTGAATTAGCTTAATATCAATTTAATTTGCATTTTGTCAAAATGTTATAATATCGAAGTTATTAATTTTTTTAAGTGACAGTGACAGACTTGCGATTCTTATGAAAACTATGAAACATTTATATTTTCGTTATGCTATGCTATATGTTATGTAATGTAATTTTATGTTAGGTAAACTGTGTTGTACCCGATCACCACAAGTAAATGAATACCATATATATTACAATAATCCCTCCCCAAGGTCGATACTATCAATATAATAACACCCCGGCACATCTATACACATCATCATTTGCCCAAACATTACTGATGATGCGGTCACGCACGCACGACGTATTATATGCGTGAGATGTACAGCCATTCCAGGCTCAGCCGCGGGAGATCATAAACCGAGTAAAGATTGGCAATAAAGTGAGTGTGATTGGCACCTTGGCACCAGACGATAAGTCACTTTGCACTCATCATCAGACGGAGCAGTGTTATAGTCCGGGTTGGGTGCTGAGTTCGAAGCTTCGGGGGCTTCGGGGCGCTGTTGTATGTGATGGAAAAGGTTGTTTGAAGGTAAGATGTGGGGAAAGTGGAACTAATATGTAATTTCTTGTAATTTTGAAATGAGTTTGTCGTAAAATTTAATTTTTATTCTTAATACAGGCTGTTCGGAAAATGGGTGAAGGGCTTTAGGTGGAACTCATTTGTAAAGGACAATCTTTTTTTTAAATAATTTTAACTAAAGTAATACATTTTTAAAGCACCATTAAATAAATAAATGCTTTAACTTTGCTTGATAATTAAGATGAAGAAACACAGGCTTGAAACTAGGTATATTTTATAATATATTATACGAACATGAAGAATAAATTTAATATTGAAGGCTTGAAGTAACAGAGTTGAATTAAATTAGATGTTGACAGTTTGAGAAATAGAATTAGAATAAAAAAATTATATACAATATGTCAAAAAGTAAACAAAAACAAAATTACTGATGACTTTCATGCAAACCTACACCATTTAAAAAATAAAAACAAAAACAAACAACAATATAAATATAAAAAAATATCTCTAAGGAGAAACATAATGTAGCAACTAGAGGTCGGCAAAAATATCCGAAATCCGAAACCGATCCGATCCGAAAGTCGGATATAATATCCGATCCGAAAGTCGGATAAAAGATCCGATCCGAAAGTCGGATAAAAGATCCGATCCGAAAGTCGGATAAAAGATCCGATCCGAAAGTCGGATAAAACATTCGATCCGAAATTTACATACATAACATTTAGGTAACCACTCTTAGTAAAAACATAAATTCCAATTCCTCTCTAAAGAAATATAACGCTACGTTATATTTATAAGAATTTATGTTCTGTGATAAAAATGGTTAAACAGCGTTACAACAAAATATGTCTCTTTAGTTTCTTATAACAAAATTATTTATTAAATTTCATCTATAACTGTTATTTTCTTTCGAATATGCAACGTTAAAATTGGTTTAGTATAAATAGGAAAAACTGTACTGATCTAATGACAAGTCTGGTCGGATCTCAGATCGGATTTCGGATTAGATTTCGGATCGGATCGGATCTCGGATAGTGTCGGATCGGATCGGATCTTGAATCAAGTCGGATCGGATCGGATCGGATATCAAAATTTTCAAATATGCCGACCTCTAGTAGCAACGTAAATAAATAAATAAATACGAAAATATTGTAGTATGCGTTGCTACACATTCATTATTATCTCTTTATATAGGTACCGGGAGACTGTAAATAATTGCCTTTTTTCTAGTTGGTTATCGTGTGTTTTTGGCAAGCCTCGTCACTGTCAACATGACATCTCTTGATTAATTTTTTTAATTAATGTTTTCCCAATTTGCTGTTATTGTTAGTAATAATTTCTATAAATAAAGATAAAATAAAATTTTCCTATGATAGGTCATCAAATTACAATTATATTTTATTTGACATATTTGAATTTGATTTGAAGATGAAATAAAGTTTGACAGTGACAGGTAATAAATGTTCAATTATATTTTGTTTTACATAATTGGATTTGACCAAACAGGTATACCAACATAAAACTTCCAGTATGTAGGTATCACTAAAAAACAATATTAATCATTTATAGTCACCCGGTATAATTGATACAAATACATAATATGTATTTTATATGATATATTATACGATAAAGAAAATAATAACTTATAGTGGCGACACTTAATCTATTGTAAACCAAGGAACAAATGTTATCAATATAAAAAACAATTTGTACATTTAGTTACAAAATTTTATATATATATTAAATATTTACAATAATTTAATATTTATTAAATGTATTCCTTGTACTTGCATCATTCAAAATAAGGTTTATATTACCCTGAAGTAAAGTTTGATTTCAAAGTAATTGAAAAAAACACCCATTTTTATAATTATAAATTTGGACTATTAAAACGCAAATTGTACTTATATACACACATTTTAAGGAATTTATAAAAGAAATATAGACATTAGCTTATAACGTCATCATTCAGACATATTTTAACAAGTTTTACGAGATAAAATAAACAATCTGTTTTCAAATAACAAATATTAATTCATGGTAGGTATACTAAACTATCAATATAAATTGATGCTTAAAATTTAATAAACATTATCATTGTCAGTTACATGGGCGTCCACAGACATTTTTCCAGGGGGGGGGCGAGTCGCAAAAAACTCTCAGATATACATAAATTTCTAAAATATTTTTTTTTACATAACAAATGGATAAAAAAATATTTAAATTTGTGAAATAACTTACTAGTCTTTGTCGTCTGGGTTTGAATTGAAGAGGAAGGACAATTTTCTAATAACTCTTCCATAAATTGACACCATTTCTTCAATAAATTCCGATTTAGCAGTTTTACAGTTTTTATTTTCTAATATTTTGTGTCTGTGTATACTTAAACTCAGATTATTCAATCGTTACGATAGGGAACATGTCGCTAGCTGGCCATAAGAATACTGCTGGAAAGTTTCAGCTTGAACTTATTATCTTTAAACTTATAATTTAATTTTTATTTAATTTATGTATACATATACTGGGTGTCCCATTTTAATCCGCCAGTAGCGATAATTCTGAAACATTGCATTGAATCAAAAAGTGTTCCAAATGAAAAGTTAATGTTTGACCGCCCCCCCCCCCCCGACTAAAATTGACCTACATTTTAAAACTCTATCCGAGGTACAAAATAGGGGTTTCCATTTAAGATTCTAAAGTTGCCACCAGCCCCAGTGGGGGGTGGGGCTATGTGGGGGGCCCGGTCAAACACTGTTTGAAAAAAAATGACATTCTTTTTTGAATTATTTTACCATTATTTAATTTGAAAATGAAGTACTCAATCGCTATTTTTGAGTACTTTACGTCTTTGTAGGGGGGTGGGGGCGGGGGTAGTATTTGGGCAGGCTGAGAAAAAAACAACCTTGTAAGGTTGTGAGTAAGTCTTAAGTAATAATAACAGTTAATTACATTACGATTTTCGCAATTTAATTAAAAAAAAACCTAACTTTTACATTTGCAGCGCCATCTCTCGACCAATAAAAAAATGTTTCGGATAAAACTTACATACTTTTTAACCCTCTATCAGAATCTGCAATAAAAAATAGGGGTTTCCGTTTAAGATTTTAAAGTTGCCCCCTGTTCCCGCCCCCCTTGAGGGGCTGGGGGGGGGCTAAGTCTACGGCATCAGATGTCCCCCTCAGAACCATTAACTTTTCATTTGGAACACTTTTTGATTCAATGCAATGTTTCAGAATTATCGCTACTGGCGGATTAAAATGGGACACCCAGTACTTACAGTGTGGTGGCCACGACTCTCGAACATAGGACTTTAACATGTAAAATCACATTGTTTTAAATTTCCTGTTTCCAAATTATTTAAAAGAAAAAAGCTTCAAATAAAACTTTTAGGACATAAAATATGAAATTAATTTTGCATGCTTTGTATCGGCACAAATTAGATCTGAAAATTACATTGAAACAAAATTAAACAAATATTTGACGTTAAATCTGTCAAAACTGTCAGAATAAATTCTTTATTTATTATTACATTTATTTTGACAAATAAAACGTCAAACATATGTTTAATTTTATTTCAATTTCATGGCTATCGATAATTTTGAGGCAATTTTCGTCATTTTCAAATCTAATTTGTGTTACAAAGTATGCAAAATTATTTTGTTTATTGTTTCAGATGCAGAATGTTATGCCCTAAAACTTTTATTTCAAGCTTTTTTGCTTTAAATATTTAAGGAAGCAGGGAATTAAAAAATATAGTTTTACATGTTAAAGTCCTATTTTCGAGAATCGTGGTCACCAAAATCCAAGGTGGGGCACGCGCCCCCCCTTGCCTCCCCCTGCGGACGCCCATGGTCAGTTATATGATTTTTGCTCGTTTTAAAAAGCTACATACTACATACCTCGTACACGAAGACGTCTTTTGCACCATTCCCGCAAATTATGAAAAGTTTATCCTCGCGCACTCGTTATGTAAATAGTTATTACATTTATCTAAGTTTTTAGATTTAATTCGAATATGTTATTCAATTTAACAAATTTTTATAATCCTTAACTTCTGTGGATGGTGCATGTAATATTGAAACCAGTCGAGATTAAGTTAATAAAATAATCATGGGCGTCCACAGACATTTTTCCAGGGGGGGCGGGTCGCAAAAAACTCTCAGATATACATAAATTTCTAAAATATATTTTTTTTACATAACATAAATATAAACAATAAGCACACATAACAAATAGATAATAAAATATTTAAATTTATGAAATAAATTACTAGTCTTCATCGTCTGGGTTGACTTGAAGAGGAAGGGCAATTTTATAATAACTTTTCCATAAATTGACACCATTTCTTCAATAAATTCAGATTTAGCAGTTTTACAGTTTTTATTTTCTAATATTTTGTGTCTGTATATACTTAATAAACTCAATAAGCTCAATCGTTACGATAGGAAACATGTCGCTAGCTGGCCATAAGAATAAGTACTGCTGGAAATTCAGTTTCAGCTTGAATTTATTATCTTTAAACTCATAATTTCATTTTTATTTATATATATATATATATATATATATATTAATTTTGCATGCTTTGTATCGGCACAAATTAGATCTGAAAATAACTAAAATTGTCTCAAAACTATCGATAGCTATGAAATTGAAACTAAATTAAACAAATGTTTGACGTTCAATTTGTCAAAACTTCAAAATAAATTCTTTATTTAATATTTCATTTATTTTGACAAATAAAAAACAAACATTTGTTTAATTTTGTTTAAATTTCATGCCTATCAATAGTTTTGAGACAATTTTCGTCATTTTCAAATCTTATTTGTGTCGTTCCATAGTATGCAAAATTAATTTTGTTTATTGGTTCAGATGCAGAATTTTATGCCCTAAAACTTTTATTTGAAGTTTTTTTGCTTAAAATATTTAGGGAAGCAGGAAATTGCAAAATTATAGTTTTACATGTTAAAGTCCTATGTTCGAGAGTCGTAGTTAATATCCAGGGGGGCGCGCGCCCCCCTTGCCTCCCCCTGCGGACGCCCATAAAAATATTATTGACTATTTCCCAGAAGAATTGTTGTTATAATTATCACCTAGTGGGAATTTTAAATATTTGTATATGCTTCAATAAAATTTCATTTAATTCTTTTGTATACAACACGAGGAATAAAACTGCAAAATAAAACATCAGACAAAAAAATAAGATTCAGGCCAACTGATGTGATACAGGACTCGTATGTATGTTTATAATATAAATGATCTCTGTTTTACTGCGGATGCGTCACAGGTTTCATTATTGCATTTATTTCATCATGACACTATCAGTTGCAATTTCATCAGTTTTATTCTTTTAATCTGTCATTGTGTTTGTGAATAAAATTATTAATTGGATGCCCGGCCAACTGATGACTTCAAGGTTATGTTCGTCTCATTAAACAGTTTTAAAAGTTTTATACAGGGATGAATAATTATGATATGTGTCGCAATCCCAATATAAAACAATATATCCTCTTCTGATAATTGTCTATAAATAATATAATTTTTCTGTGATTAATGCTGCTCCTTCTGCACTTCCTGTTCATATATTCGTCAGGATAAATAACAAACGAAGTACAGGAAATATGTACATCAGTTTTATTAAGATAAAGACTTACAATGATAATTAAATTCAACTTCTCTCGTCGATCGTCGGATACACACTACTTAAAAACTATTTACAAAGCCTCATGCACCCTAAACCAATCACACACGTCTCTTCATCCCTCATACACCCCAACATATTTCCACATTCGGCGTCACTCAGACGGACTCAGGCACACTTGACTTAATTCATTGGTTTAGAAACACAAACACAACCCCAAACATATCATTCTCACGATACTTAATATTTTCTAAACCAAGGGCTATAAAATAGCTAACACTAGACGAAACATACATAATTTTAAAAATAATAGCCTAGCAATTAATAACGATACTTAACACAACACTGTCACTAGTTTCACATTTTGTTTATAATACATTATTTACATGTAACAACCTGAAATATTACCACATATGTACTGAAAAAAATGTAGCATTTTTAATTTGTTTCTGTTTATTTATTTATTTAATTTGTTGTAAATAAGGAATAAAACAAAGATATAATTAATACGTTTTTTTTTTCTTCGTGATATCTGTAAAGTTGTAGCTGGTTGGTTAGAGCTATTGCTTCACCTATGAGAGTACACGAATTCAAATCTCACAGACTTTAACTTATAGAGCGGGTAATTTTTATTTATGCCATAAAGAACCTTAAAAAATACAAATCCTATTAAATTACCAAAGACATGTCATTTTAGAAAGCGATTTTAATGGCATGCTTGTTTTTCAAATAAAAAATTCATAAGACACTATATAATAATATAACAAAGTAAAACAATGATGGTCATCCAATATTTTCTAAACTATGGGGTAGTTAACTCAGCGATATCGAGCCGACAAATAATAATATCATTGGGGGTCTTGATTTTTTTACAGGTAACTGTACTTCATGCACTAAATATATCATTTACCGAGATTTGCTACGGCAGAGTTTCACGCCCAGTAATGAATAAAAGGCATGATGATATATTTATATTTATATTTTAAGTAAAAAAGCTTCAAATAAAAGTTGTAGGTCATAACATTCTGCATCTAAGCCAGTAAACAAAATTAATTTTGCATGCTTTATAACGACACAAATTAAATCTGAGAAAGAAAAATAAAATGCCTCAAAACTATCTATATCCTTGGAATTGAAACAAAATTAAACAAATGTTTGTCTTTTAGACTGTCAAAATAAATGAAATAATAAATAAACAAATTACAGATTACAAGTCAAACATTTGTTTAATTTTGTTTCAATTCCATGGCTATCGATGGGTTTGAAGAAATTTTCGTCATTTTCAGATCTAATTTGTACCATTATGAAGCATGCAAAATTAATTTTGTTTATCTACAATTCATATAATAAAGATATTATTACACTGATTTCAGTTGAATTATATGGCTAATAATACACTAGTGTTTTATATTCCATAAAACACTGTAAACAACTTGTTACTTAGCAACCACTTCATGATCTACCGGATTTTGAGAAACTATGAATCAACGTTAAACGTTACGACCAATCTTCTTCGATACCTATAATTATGAGTTGTGGATAAAATTTTGTATTACACTTGTGTTTTATTGGTATATAAAACACTTAAGAATATTAAACTTTTCTTGTGTGTTTTATATACCTAATAAAACACTTGTATAATAAATAACTATTATCCACAACTCATATTAAAGACATTATTACACTTATCTCAGTTGAATAATATGTCTTATAAAATACTGTAAACAACTTGTTACTTAGCAACCACTTCATGATCTACCGTATTTTGAGCAACTATATATAACTGAATCAACGTTAAACGTAACGACCAATCTTCTTCGATACCTATAATTATGAGTTTTGGATAAAATTTTGTATTACACTTATGTTTTATTAGCTACACATACCCCCTATAGAAGCTTTCCTTACCCCTTGGGAGTTTATGAACTCCTTGTTCAGAATTCCTGCTGTAGCCTTTCTTTACTGTAATTGCAATTCAGTCCCTGTTGTGTTTCTTAGTAAATAAATAACTAATAATGTCTCGTGCCAATTTGTAAACACCACCCTGCATGTAATACCACGATACACTACATATATCTCCCATTTCATTAGAACAACATTCATTACATGTAAATTTAAAGAATTTAAGTCATATGAATGACTTTGAAGTTTGATAAATTTAAAGTTTATGACAGAAAAATTCGGGAGACGCCCGGACTCGAACCGAGGACCTTCAGCTTGCCGGACTGATGCTTTAACCACTAAGCCACGGCTCCCCTGAACGAATAGGCGTTAACCGAATTTATCTGTCATAGTGTCTAACACAGCATCGATCCCAAGACTCCTATGTCTCATAGGAATTGACAACGGGTTTCGTCTGTAGCGACACAATCTGATTTTTTAAGGAAATCATACCACAAAGTAAATTTTTTAAAGAATTTAAGTCATATGAATGACTTTGAAGTTTGATAAATTTAAAGTGTATGACAGAAAAATTCGGGAGACGCCCGGACTCGAACCGAGGACCTTCAGCTTGCCGGGCTGATGCTTTAACCACTAAGCCACGGCTCCCCTGAACGAATAGGCGTCAACCGAATTTATCTGTCATAGTGTCTAACACAGCATCGATCCCAAGACTCCTATGTCTCACAGGAATTGACAACGGGTTTCGTCTGTAGCGACACAATCTGATTTTTTAAGGAAATCATACCACAAAGTAAATTTAAAGAATTTAAGTCATATGAATGACTTTGAAGTTTGATAAATTTAAAGTTTATGACAGAAAAATTCGGGAGACGCCCGGACTCGAACCGACGCCTATTCGTTCAGGGGAGCCGTGGCTTAGTGGTTAAAGCATCAGCCCGGCAAGCTGAAGGTCCTCGGTTCGAGTCCGGGCGAATTTTTCTGTCATAAACTTTAAATTTATTCATTACATGCCTCGTATTTGACTAAAATACAATTTAAATGAAGTGTTTTTAGAATTTATGACTAGTCTAATCATTTACGTGTATTAATTACTTAGTTTAATCTTGTTAACAGTCATCACAAAGTGTGTGAAGGTTCTAATTAAACATCGGGCTGAATTCAGCGCCGATTAAATTAGAAAGTGGTGCACGGAGCGTGGAACCCACACGGCCGTAGTCTCGAGCTCCATGCGTATAGTGATGATTAACTATGAGGAGCGCAGATAGGATACTATACGCCTTCACACTGCGTTACATCAGTTTAATACAAGTCCGTTGTAATCTGGAATCTCATGTGAAATATATTCTGGTAGAAGTTACGAACTTGAAATGGAATGTTAATAGACTAAACTTACATACATATTAATTAATAATAATGTGTTAAATTGAAAAAATAATTATTTTTGTATCAAGTCCGCGAAATGAGTTTCTTTTTGTTGCACGTGAAATTATTTATCGTATGGCTTCACATGAAAGAGACTTAAGATATTTACATGAAAGAAACTTAAATATTGACATTTAGTTTGTCGAATTTTTATGGGATGGCTAGCACAGTGGTATGAAGTCGGCCTGTGGATCCTGAGGTTCCTGGTTCGATTCCCACAGGCGACAAATTTTCATAATTTGAAAAAGCTATCCCTGTGGCTCCTCCACCACTAACATGTTTGGAGGCCGTGATTTGACGACTGGTAACCGCACTTCACGCGCAAAATATATCACTTACCGAGATCTGCTGTAGCAGAGTGCCACACCCAGTAATGGGTAGAAGGCGTGATGATATATTTATTTATTTATTTAGTTTGTCGAACCAAGCAACGGCCGGTGCGGTGGCTCTCAGGAAGTCTTCGGTTGTGCATTGGCTGGGCCTATTGTCACAGTCGTAGGCAAGGTGATGTACCGTTTGCCTTTCTTCGCCACAGTCGCATGAGCTGGTTTCAGATTTTCCCCATCTATGTAGGGAGGCGGCACATATGCCGAAGTTTGTGCGTATGCGGTTTAGAGTGCTCCAGGTTTTACGAGGTAGGGTAAAGCCAGGTGGAGCTTGTTTGGTATTGAGGATACTGTGGATGTCAGGAGGTACACTTTTTTGCCATTCTCGTTCCCATTCTTGTTTCAGGTTGAAATTGTTGGCCGCTAATTGTGCGGCGGTTTGAATGGGTGGATTTCTGGAACACGTGAAAATGTCACTATTAGTCGAAGCAGCTAGGTCGAAATAAAAAAGTTATACGAATTAGAGATGGGCGCGGGCCTTGATTTTGATTGGATCACGATGGGTCACGTCGTGACACGTGTAACACAAGGGGGTATGAATATCGCGAGCACGAATTATTTGATTGTGAATAAAACGATTCGTGGTTAAACTCCATGCCCTGTTTGAAAATGATTACGTCATATATGGACGAGGTTATCATAGGCCGTATTTATTTGGGATTTTTGAAGTAACCTGTAGTTTACTTGGCACACTTTAAGTACCTGGAACTGACCTTAAACTAACCCTACTGCCCCAGCTATTTTAGCGAGTTGGTAGATTCAACCCGTTTACTATCTCTTTCTAATCAACTTGAGTTCCTTGTTATTCGTGGCGGCATCGCGATTTGTAATAGTATAGAGAGGTTAGGAGTTATTTTTATGAAAAACGTAATTTTATAATAATATTTTGAAAAAATATACTAAACTATTATTTATGCAGCTGATATGCAGTATGTTTTTCTTGCAATATAGTAGTCACAGAGGATAATATTACAACATATAATGGCGACTCCGAAATAAATTATTTTGATACTGCTGATGACAAAATTAAAAAAAAATGGACAGACTTCAATGTTATTTGCTTTTTGAGTATATATA
Organism: Pterostichus madidus; assembly: GCA_911728475.2. NCBI lineage: Eukaryota > Metazoa > Arthropoda > Insecta > Coleoptera > Carabidae > Pterostichus > Pterostichus madidus. Next base: position 14,170,468 of record OU452315.1, read on the forward strand.
AAAAATATATTAATGATTTAAAACATCCAATTAAAAGAAGAACCGTGTGGAAATTCATGATTGCAGACTTAAAAATCAGAAATATTGTTATAACTGAGCTGCAAGCACAAAATAAAATAAAAAATTTAATTAAATCATATAAGGCAATGGAGGATTCAAGTGGTAGAGCTTTTTAATATATATTTATTAAAATAAATTCTTGACTGTACATCATATTTAATACAATATAAAATCATACCATAAATTATATCTTTATTGCTGAAATATGAAAGTGTAAGTTGAATAATTTAAAACGTTCGCACTGCCATATTGCAATGACGTAGTTGCATTAAGCCAATCACAGAGCTTTGTCTGAAACGTTTGTCGGTGCTCAAGAAGACGAAGAAGAAATAAGCATTCAGCATTCTACGATTCTACCAATGACGTATAATACTAGACGAATTATGCCGTATTCAAGTCAATGCAGTGTTGTGAAGCAGAGAGGAATGGAATAACTTGATGGTCCACCGGATGCGCGGCAAGGAGCGAGTACACTTTGATGTTATGCAAGTTGCTCCTTGCCGCGCACCCGCCTCACCAACCAGTTATTCTATCCCTTTCTGACTCACAACAAACGCCGATGTTATCCGTCTAGTTATTCTACTGACAACGACAAGTTAGGTGTTATTTATCTCTGTCTTATCTGTCTCTCTTTAAGTTAAGATGCAACTACGTCATATTAATTTGTTTCGAAAGTTTAAATATTTTTATCATACTTAATACAAGTTTTTTTAAAAAATAAAAAATTTGGGTATAATTATTTTATTACGTAGATTAATATATAAAAAATTCAAAAAAGTCTTGAAAGGCCCATTGTGGACAATAAAAAATTAACTGGAAGAGGTGCAATAAAATTTAAATTTTTCGATGAAATGGATGGTATTTTTGGCCAACAAAAAACAGTTGAGTGTAGAGTGAAGTGGTAGGTAGCGAAATATTGTCCAGTGAATCTGAATCTACAGAAACTGAAACAAACAGTATTCCAGTCTCTGGAATAAATATGCTGTCAACTTGTACACAAAATAATAATTCACCATCATCAACTTTCGCTAGAACAATTAATTCACCATCAACTTCCAACAAAATCAATCATTCACCATCAACTTCAACAGAAACATCATTATGCAGTAAGACGAATACTTTACCATCCACCCCTAAAAAAATATATAGAAAACAGAAAAAAGTAGTAAGCCCGTATAAAGAATATCTATTAAAAAAAGAACTGCAGGACAAAAAGAAGGAAGAAAGGAAGTTACCAGAACTAGAAGAATGGAAAAAGTATTTTGAAGAAAAGAAAGCTCTAAAGAAACAAAGACACGAAGATAGATTAGCATTAGAACAACAAAAAATTGATTTATTAAAAGATATTTTCAATAAGATCAAAACTACTTAATAATTATTATTTATTATAGTATTTATATTTAATTTAATAAGTATAAAAGAATATTAATTTTATAAAGTATGAAAACATATTTATTTTACAAATTTCATGAACAAAATGTTTATTATATTATAGTTCATTTATTGTTTAATATATTTATTGATTATACATTTGATAAAAAAGCCTTTCTCTTCTGTTATTGTTACTATCATCCTCGTCTTCTTCTGCTTCGCAATTAATTTCCATCTGTTCCTCATATGTTATGACATTATATTCATCATCATCTTCATTTCCATGTAAAAAATTATGTAATACGCAGCAAGATAAAATAACATTTGTAATTTTGTTTATTGAAAGCATTTCAATAAATTTTAGTCTGCGAAATCTTGCTTTTAGTAGACCACAGAACATTTCTACAGCCATTCTAGTTGCTGAATGGCGATAATTAAATTCACTTTGTTGCTGTGTTAGACGTCCGTTATCTTTGAATGGTGGGATAAGCCAAGTTAGCACGGGATACGCAGTGTAACACGAGCTCGTTGAGCGTAAGAGCGAATAAGTTAAAATATGATATAATAATTAATCTGATGTGGCTGTTACTTACTTGTTCTGTGAATTCCTTTCTTGTTGTGAACTAAAACTATGGACTGGCAAATCGTTGCCAGTTAGAACACACAAATCACTTTATTGAGAACTGATGGAAACTTAGTTAATTGAAAGGGTTAATAAAACGAACGTTGATATTTAGACATATAAAATATTGAAAAACGAATGAGGATAAAATATAAAACACTTGATGGAACTAATATATGTGAAAACAGTTTGGCTTATGTATTAAGTAAATTAAAATAAAAGTAAATTCGCGCCATCGCGTTTTATAAAGATGTCCGCACATCTTTACCCGTAGAGTCGCTGTTCTTGAATGACTTGGCTACCCCAAACACTTGACATCCTTTGGGTAAAACTACCCACATCTGGAATCCATTTCCACAGATGTCTCAAGTATTTGGGGCTGTGTAATCTGACACAAAGGCACTGCCGTCCCGGCAAACACGAAAAGTTTCTAGAATTCTTGGTAAATTAACTAATAACTGTAACTTTTATAACCTAAAGTTTTCACATTCACACGAAAGGCTAAGAGATGTTGATTATTTTTTTCTTGTCGTCATCTACACATTGCAGCAGCACTGAATAGAAACCTTTTCTATTTATATAGTCCTCACTTTTATTGATAGGTTTTATAATTGGAATGTGAGACCCATCTATACATCCTAAAATTCAATCTATGCCACGTTTGTGTTTAAGAGCTCTTACAATTTGTAAAATTTTACGACCAATTGGCCACTTTATATAAGTATTTTTGTAAGTGCATAACCATTTTGTCACTCTGATGATAATATTGAAAACGGTCGTTTCACATACGTTGAAGCGATCTGCTATTGTTCTTAAAGGTTCCTTGTTGGCTAAATACCAAATTGTGATTAAAATATTGTCTTGAAACGAAATTTGCTGTCGACCTCCCCGTGTTTTAGGCGGCATTACAGTACTTGTACGAAACATAGCTACGAAGGAAAATAGTTAAATATATATATATATATATATATATATATATAATCGGGTACCTCTTGTACCCATTGGGTGTCGAGGTTCTTTCTTCTTTTCCTCTTGTTAGTTCGTCACAAATTTGATCCATTTTTCCCGGTCTTTTGCAAGTGTTTGTGCTTCTCTGGTTGATTATTTATTTGTATATCAATGTTTTCATTGTCCTTACTAATTACCATCGATTTTGTTTTACTGGTAAAATAGTTAAATTAATAACATAATTATAGAAGTTGTACTCACTTCATACTTATTAAAATTTCAACACTTCTTCGTCGTAATCTAAAGTGACTTCTAAAATCTATATCATTATAGTTTAAAATTGTATCCGAATAATTAATAATTCTGTTTTTTATTTTCCTTCTTTTCCTTGGTGGTGGATGATCTATTGAAGACGATGATGATGAAAAATGATTTATTTCATCTTCACTACTACTACTGCTGCTGCTAAACTGTGTTGACATTATTTCGTTTAATATTACAAGCCATGGGCGTCCACAGACATTTTTCCAGGGGGGGGGGGCGAGTCGCAAAAAACTCTCAGATATACATAAATTTCTAAAATATTTTTTTTACATAACATAAATACAAATACACATAACAAATGGATACAAAAGTTTTTAATTTGTGAAATAAATTACTAGTCTTTGTCGTCTGGATTTGAATTGAAGAGGAAAGATAATTTTCGAATAACTCTACCTTAAATTGACACCATTTCTTCAATAAATTCCGATTTAGCAGTTTAACATTTTTTATTTTCTAATATTTTGTGTCTGTGTATACGTAAACTTAGATTACTCAATCGTTACGATAGGGAACATGTCACTAGCTGGCCATAAGAATACAGCTGGAAATTCAGTTTCAGCTTGGATTTATTATCTTCAAACTTATAATTTAATTTTTATTTTATTTATATATACATACACAGTGTGGTGGCGACGACTCTCGAACACAGGACTTTAACATGTAAAATCATATTGTTTTAAATTTCCTGCTTCGTAATTATTTAAAAGAAAAAGCTCCAAATAAAAGTTTAAGGGCACAAAATACGAAATTAATTTTGCATGCTTTGTATCGGCACAAATTAGATCTAAAAATGACTAAAATTGTCTCAAAACTATCGAAAGCTATGAAATTGAAACAGAATTAAACAAATGTTTGACGTTCAATCTGTCAAAACTGTCAGAATAAATTCTTTATTTATTATTTCATGTATTTATGCCCGGTTTCATGCTTTAAAGAAATAAAAGCAAATCGAATGTATGACAATGTTAATTATTTCATTTGACATGTAATTTTGATTTGCTTTTATTTATTTAATCCATGTTTAAAATTTAATTTTTGTTGGTGAAATCGGTCATTAGACAAATAAAACGTCAAACATTTGTTTAATTTTGTTTCAATTTCATGCCTATCGATAGTTTTGAGGCAATTTTCCTCATTTTCAAATCTAATTTGTGTCGTTACAAAGTATGCAAAATAAAATTTGTTTATTGGTTCAGATGCAGAATTTTATGCCCTAAAACTTTTATTTCAAGCTTTGTGCTTAAAAAATTTAAGGAAGCAGGAAATTACAAAATTATAGTTTTACATGTTAAAGTCGTATGTTCGAGAGTCGTGGTCATCACCCTAGTTAAAATCCAGGGGGGCGCGCGCCCCCCCTTGCCTCCCCCTGCGGACGCCCATGTTACAAGCTAGAATAAATATTTTAAATACATATATAAAGATAATAATTATGTGCAAATTAACTATACCTGCAGCTGATCTCCCATGATACTATCTATAAATGTTTAAATTAAAGAACTACGCGTCTAGTTTAACACGCGCAATTTAACACTGAAACAAAACTAAGTAGATGTCGCTTCGAACATGCATTCAGATTTTAAATTTACCGCCAGTGTTTACAACTGACACTAGATGCATCATTTATTTGGAAGTAACACGAGTTAGTTCTAGGTCAGTTCAGGGTTGAATCAAAATTTCCCAAACAAATACGGCCATAGATACGATGAAATATAACTATCTTTTTTTAATAATATTATTCGTATCTATGCGAATGGCATTAATGTGTCTTAATAAGTAAAGACACACGTTTTCATGAAAACGTATGACAGTTCTTAGTAATACGAAAATTTATATTTACTTTATGGGGTGGCTAGTTCAGCGGTATGAAGTCGGCCTGTGGATCCTAAGAACCCTGGTTCGATTCCCACAGACGACAAACAATTTTCATAATTTCAAAAACTACCCCTGTGGCTCCTCCACCACTAACATCTTTGGGGGGCGTGATTTGACGACTGGTAACCGCACTTCACGCGCAAAATATATCACTTATCCAGATCTGCGTCGGCTGAGTGCCACACGCAGTAATGGGTAGAAGGCGTGATGATATATTTATTTATATCTGCTTTGTTCACATTTGTTTATAAAATAAAAATATATTTTGTTATTTTCTCGCCAGTCATTTCTAAGTTTATGACACTTTTGATACATAAATACAGACTGAGAAATAAGAAATGGCTAGAAAATTTTTGGGTAATCAAATACAGAAATGCGTTTGTCATCTCCATGATTATTTTGCGCTGAAGTTAGAGAATGGAGGATCGTTAATTAATTTAACTGTAGTACAAGAGGTAATGTGCATTGTATTTTCATATATTATTTATTTATTTATAATAATAATACATATAAAAACGTATATTCCTTTGAGTTTTATTTTACAAAATTACATATTTCAATAAGGTAGGTAATATATTTCGTGCGTTAAGATAAATTTATATTTGGTTTTTAATTAATATATGCAGAATTTGGTTTCATTTATAGATAAACTAATTAAATTTTATAAAGTAATAAATATTTTATCTGACATTAAAATCTTAGGTTATGTTTCAAAAATGTCAATCCAATATCAATGTAAATATTTTAAGTACAAAATCTTGAATCACATGGATACCGAATGTGACGTAATAGTTTTCATACAGGGAATGAAGTATACTATTATTTAATTAAATAATAGTACGTACTAAAACACAACTTTATTTAATGTAAGTTACTATAATACAAATAAAATTATAACAAAATAGAACAAAAAAAACATATAAGAATAATTAAATGCTAATTAAATACGCGAGAAGCGCGCAAACGAATTCGACGTCGGTCACATCTTGACCGGCCGACGGAGCAAACTTCACTTGACTTATGCTACAGTTCAAACACAGACGCTGTTTTTGAACGGGGGTGAAGAGTGGTATTTTGGAGATGCAACACATGGCTGATAATCTTTTTCTCAGAATCTTATCGCACAAAACAGGGAAGCAAACTAACAGAATATCTACAGTCAACTCATAACCACCTTGTTACACACGCGTTACCGTGGGCAAATTTAAATTTGTATATTGTGAGCGTGAGTGAGGCTGAGTAATGTTTTAAATATCGTGAGTAAGCGGGCGTGAGATATTATTCTAACTTATACATAATATAAATATTAGACCTTTTAAATTAGTAAATTAAGGGTAAGTTTTTCAATCTCTGGTTTACTCTCGATTAACGTTAATTATGATTAAATAATGAAATTACTAAAGAAATTACTAAACAACGAAACAAATCTAAAACCCTGCGCTTTTCTGAAATCATCAGATTCATTCCGCAATTAATCTTCGATCTTACATTGAGTGTTTAACTGCAATTGTGTGGAATTCACTTCCAAAAACAAGCGTAGAGCGACACTCCCTTCCTTTCTTATCTTTTAATTCGTTTTCAGTTATTACGTAGTGTTTAACTGCAATTGTGTGAAATTCACTTTCAAAAACAAGCGCAGGGCGACGCTCCCTCCCTTTCTTATCTTTTTGTTTCATTTTCAGTTATTGCATTGTGTTGTCTTTTCTTTCATATATAAGTGCAGACTATAGCTTTCATCTTTTCTAATCTTGTAGATTCGTTGTTAGTTTCGTTATTAGATTCGTTGTTAGGAGTAAACGTGAGTAATTTGAGATTTTTTATGCATACGTTATGTACGTTGAAGAAAGAAAATGAATGGTAAGTGAAAAGGAATGATGTGATTAAAGGTTTGTTGTGTGATAATAATTTCGAGTGTAATAAATGAATGAGTTTATATGGAGTGATCTATGAAAGTGGTTGAAGTGAGGGTGGTATGTTTGGATAAAAATGTTTGACGATGACTGGTTGTTTGATGGGTGTGATGAGTGAATGTTTTATGAGTGATTTTAGGGTTCGTGCTACCCCATTTGTTGGGATATAGCGTGAAGATATGTATGTATGTATGTATGTATGTATGATTAAATAATAATGGTAACCATAGTTTCCATTATTATTTAATCATGAATAGCTGCATTCCATTTGCCACTTAGTTCACTTAAATTAGTTCAGATAAATTCGACACCTGATTAAATGAACTAAATCAAGCAAACTGATGCACTTATTGGGGTGAATTACTTTAAAGTAAGTTAGAATAAGTAATTCTAGATCTAGAAATAAGGCCAGCGAAGTAATCCAGCTAAATAAATAAGTAATCTGGTTCATTAAATGTAAGTTAGATCTAATCCAAATGGCAAATGGAATACGCCTATTAATATAAATCGGTGATTGAAAAACTGGCCCTTATGCTCGGTTTCATGAAAGCAAGTTAAATCGCTGATTAATAAATTGATAAATTAGTTTTAATCAACGATTAAATAAATTCTGTCGTAAAACGTTAGATTTAATTTAATAATATTTATATAAGTTAGCAATTAATTCGAAATTATATTATCTGTTCGTATTATATTAATTTATAATAAAGGTTTATATAAGGAGTTAGACCGATCTTATCCAGCAAACAAATTTCTTACGTTAGTTTTCTGTTCGTCGGTTTAGGAGTAAAGTTGTAGTGCGACAATTAAGTTCATTCATTCATCTACTTTCCATATGTAACCAAGGCAATTATAGTTACGTAATAACAAAGAAATCGCACAGTTGTAGGAAAAAAATAAAACGAAATATCAACGATAAATTATCAATAAGCACAAATTTCGATGTTAAAATGTATAGTTTTTTTTTTGCACAGTTGTACAAAGATAACTATTTTTGCGCTGGTTATTTGGTAACGCTTTTCTTAACTTGAAACTTTATTTTAATTAATGCATCATTCATTTGCCTCTAATATATAATAATATAGGTATGAGTATTATTTTAAAATAAATAAATAAATAAAAATATATCATCACGCCTTTTACCTATTACTGGGTGTGGCACTCTGCCGAAGCAGATCTCGGTAAGTGATATATTTTTGCGCATTCAATGCGGTTACTAGCCGTCAAATCACGGCCCCCAAAGATGTCAGTGCTGGGGGAGCTACAGAGGTAATTTTTAAATTGGTGAAACTGTGAAAATCCACAGGCCGACTTGATACCACTGAAACATTACCCCATTGTATTATTTTAATATATTTAAATCTCAAAAACAAATATTTCTTGCTGTATTTTTTATTTAATATAGTTTTTATAATAAGATAAGATCGCGTTAAATTAACAAAAATATATTCATCCTGTCCGCATTACTATTACTACTATTTGATTTGTGGATCTATATCTATTTCATTCCAAGCCAGCTACAGTAATACGTGTTAATAAATCCCACTTATTTATTCCGTTTTTTCTGTCATCTTATCTCTAATTTATCAGTGCGTATAAGTCATCTCGGCGCATGTAATGAGCGCTTTTCTTGTCCGACCCGCAGGCTTTCGTTTTTTTGACCGCGGAACAAATCAACAATTTTTCGGTTATGATTAAAGATAGTTTTTATCGTACCACGGCCCATTCTCCAATGTAAATAACATTTGTTCATTTGATTTTGTAATTGGTGTGACGGAAAAAAATTAATTATACTTCTGACGATTCCGGAGTCATTAAACCACCTTTAATTAACTATTTCTTTGCTGAGATATTGTGTTATTAAATTAATATCGAATGTGAGTTGTAGATTTGATGGGAACTCATTTTATTTCTTTTGATGTATTGACATTTTCATTGATTTCTTAAGTTGGCAACACTTTTAGTTTAGATTTATTCATTCATGTCACCATGTAAGTATGAAATTAAATTTTATTTATAGACTTATTAAATGCGGGTCGAGAAATTTAATTAAAATTTCAATGTAATAATAAAATATTATAGAATTAACTTTGAATTACATATGTGGAAACCAGATATGAAGTAAATAAAACGTTGAAATTATATAAGGCAATTAACAGAAATGTACTTGCGTGTATATTTTTTTATGTTGTATAGTTTTTGTAGTAGTTATTTGTACAATTGGTAATGAAAGATTTTATTTCGTGTTGATATTATTTTTTTATTATTTTGACATATGTTAAAGTTTTGATAGCTTTAAATGATGTCCATGGAGATAATAGTATATTGAAATAGTTAATCATGTATCAAGGGTAAAATCAGGCGTTTCTTGCCAGTGATATGATTATTAACACGAGGCACAAAGCGTCGAGGGCTAATAACATGCTTATGCTGGGTTACAAGAAAAAATAAAGAGCTCTTTAGTTAAAGAATTGTTTATCTAGCAACAGTATCAATAGCGATTTTCTGAAATTTATTGAACCGTTAGTTGCTAATGAACCGATAAAACTTTCATGCAACCCAGCATCAGGGTCAGAAACGCTAATTTCACCCATGGTATATACAATGTTTTATGCACAACACAATAACATTTAATTTTATGCTAAAAAGATTAAAATATATACAAAGGTTATATTTCAGAATGACATTTTGTAAAATTAAGTATTCACAATAAACAAAAATTGTCATTTTATTTATATATCCATAGGAATTATTTTTTATGGCCCTAGAGCCAAAAAGAAGTGTTTAAGCCCGCCTTTTTTTGGGCTGAATCACATGAATTTCGGTCAGGTTGTTCATAAAATAATTTTTACATTTAATTATTGTAGCATACTTTTTTCATATTATTTTTTCCAATATGTAATAAAGCATTTTGTCTTACGGTATTCTGATCTGGGGTTATTCTGCTTCTGCTAACAGAATCTTTGGTTTGCAAAGACGTTGCATCATAATTCTAACAAACAGTACTTACCGTGCTGATACTAAACCACTTTTCGTAAAATTGGGACTGTTCACATTTCCCAGCTTGTACATTTATCGTTGTCTAATCTATATTAAAAATAATCTACATAATTATCAACCAACTTGCTCATTGCATTCCATCAACACCCGAAACAAGACAAACTTGTATCAACCCTTCCTACGTTTAAGTAAATCCAAATACAGCATTAATCACTACGCCGTACAACTTTACAACAACCTACCAAATTACTTACGTGATTTAAGCTGTAACAAATCTAAAATTAAAATTAGAGAAATTCTCATCACTAATGCAACATTCACTACTGATGAATTGATGCAACAAATTAATGATAAGTAATTACCGATTGTTTCAGGTATATGTATTTTGACTTGTGTAAATACTTTTGTATATTGGCACTAAATAAATATTATATTATATTATATTAATATCTCGCATTAATTTACTTTTAAATTGTTATTAAAATAATAATAACAAAATTTAATATGGTGACACTGGCACAATAAATATTTTAATTTTTTTTATATTTATTAGTTAGGTTAAATTTAAAATTATTTAGCTTATGTAATAAAATTAAATACTTTTAATTTTTATTATAGATGTATTTAGCGACTTAATACATTTTTCCTACAACTGTGCGATTTCTTTGTTATTACGTAACTATTAATGTCTTGGTTACGGGTGAAAAATGCGTTTCTGTAAGCGAAGAAAGACTAGTGCGGAAAGTAATTTGTGTTTTACGCAACTATCAAAAGAAATTTGTATTAAGAGCGATTTAAATTTCGCGCCGAGCGCGGAATTCATATTTTGCCCACAGACGCTTATAGAAGAAGAAGATACGGTGAGCCAGCGCTAGTAAATATGTAGTAGTATATTTTGATGTTTATAAACATAACCTTAAATTTCAGTATATCTAATCTGTGCACAATTAATAAAAATAACCGAACAAAGTAAAATATATCAATAAATGGTTTTATTTTAAGAGTAAGTGAAATACATAATATTTATTGTTTGTGTATATTATTAACACAGTTGTTCAGTTGCTTATATTTACATAATGTGAAGTGGAAACTTTTGAACTGTCTAAAGAAACATTGATTTCTTCCGTACCTGTTCATATTATTAACAGTAATATTATTGACAACAATTTCGGAGGCTTTAGAAGTACCAGCAGCAGGTTGATTGTCATTGTCGAAAATAGATGCAACATAGCATGATCCGGAGCTTCAATTATCTTTCGAGGTGTTTATGATAAAGAAGAATCACTCACTGTAGTATTCCAATCTAGACGATTTTGAATAAATTATCTTGAAGTTAGTGAAATATTTTTAAATAACGTAGAACAATGTGCAAGCAATCAACAAACAAACCATAGCAACGCCGTAAAACATCGTTCTCGTGTAATATCATTAAAAATTTATAAATTTTGATAATATTTTTGTGATTTTCTAAATCGCACAGTTGTAGGAAAAATTTTGTTTATAACACAGCCTCATGGTTAAATTCTGCACTTGCACGTAACAAGCCTTTTTCGGCACTTGCTATAAAAATAACTATATTTTATTATAAAAAAATATTCGACATTTTTAAATCTAGACTTCACAATTTCACACTAAAATATACCCAAAAACAGTTGTACAAAACTGAACTTTGTAGCATTCTTTTTGACAAAAGTAGTAGCACAAAGTTCACTTTGAAAACGCGATATAGAAAATACATAAAAATTATGAAAAAGTTAAATGAAACCAATGAAAATGTATTTACTTTTTCCACAATTTTTTTTTTATTGATTTTTACTTTGCCGACCAATACAAGATGTTTAATTTAAATGTGTGACAATTGCTAACTTGAGAACTTATAAGAGCTATAGCATACCCAAAAAGGAGAAGTCTCCAAGTCAGGTGCTGCCTGCCATGCCTGGGAGGAAGGACATCACATGAAGTGGACAGAAGCGGAAATAATTCATAAAGAAGAACACTGGAGGAAGCGGAAATTTAAAGAAGCCACCTACATCGCCCAGAACTCAGGTATCCTCAGTCAACCAAGCGTTGAGATCAGAAACATGTGGAAGCCGCTTATTGGTCGACTGGATCAAGTCAGGCTACCTGTAAACCAAACTACAACGGTCGACTGAATCCGTTATGAACTATGAACATCCATTGTATATATAATCTTGTAGCTTAGAATTTAATTAGTATCACCTGAAGACGAGTGTAGATCATAAACACTCGAAACGTTGTGAAAATTTTTGTACTTTTGTTCAAATAAATAAAGACAATGCAAGTTCAACGCAGATATTTTATTCAAAATACATCATTGTCTGCAAACTTCAAACAAGAGCTATAGCTGTTGAATTAGCAAAAAACATATTTTGCAAATTTATTAATAAACAATTTTTCGACCAGTGATTCTTGAAATATAGGACACAATTTTGCTTATTTTACACGAGAACATATTTTATTTTGAATTCAACGAATACTCACATTATTATAATTTTTTTTTTTTTGAGGAAAACGTATATTAAATTGACTTGAATTTAATTCAAATCGTATAGGAATCAGTGTTCTAAGAAAGGAACAAATGAACAAAACGTAATACTTTTGTTTGTCAATTTGACTCTTTTGTGACAAAATAAATAAATAAATAGCACGCTGGTTCCTATGTGATTTGAATTAAATGAAAGTCAATTAATAAGCATTTTTCTCAAAAATGTTGTAATTTGAAGGTCCTGAACTTTATATTCGTTGAATTCAGAATTAAATAAAAAAATGTGTTCTCACTTAAAATAAGAAAGTTGTGTCCCATATTTGGAGAACTGCTAGTCGAAAAAATATTTATTAATAGTAAAACAAAAGACAAAATGTCTTTTTGCGATGTGGAATTGAGTTTTAATAAATAAGAAAACAATAGGAAAAAACTAATTTTCCATCGCTTGTCTCATAATTCCACAAAGGTTTTACAGCACGTTTGCATCAACTATCAGGTCATCAACAAACGGCTGGTCAGTTCAGCTTTAACCACAGACGCGTTTCGTCCTTACAGACTCATCAGTATGGTGCGATCATTTATCCAACTAGACCAACTCGGGAATAGTGGATTGTGATACCGACTTAGCTGAACTGACTGATGTTAATCTATCTACGCCGGTAACATGACATGAGAGCTAAGGAGCAACTCGTGGTGCCATCTACCGACAAACTCGCAAACTGCTTGACAGCTATTGAAATAAAACAAAAGACAGAATGTCTATTGCAATGTGGAATTGAGTCTTAATAAATAAGAAAAAATAGGAAAAAACTACACGGTAAAACACGAGTTGCTCCTTAGCTCTCATGTCATGTTACCGGCGTAGATAGGTTAACATCAGTCAGTTCAGCTAAGTCGGTATCACAATCCACTATTTCCGAGTTGGTCTAGTTGGATAAATGATCGCACCATACTGATGAGTCTGTAAGGACGAAACGCGTCTATGGTTAAAGCTGAACTGACCAGCCGTTTCTTGATGACCTAATAATTGATGCAAACGTGCTGTAAAACCTTTGTGAAATTATGAGCCAAGTGATGGAAAATTAGTTTTTTTTTATTTTTTCTTACTTATTTATTAATAGTTTTGTAATAGACTAGCAAAATGGTATTTCTTTGCTAATTTAACCAATCTTACAATTTTCGAGATATCAATGGTGGCACATTTAAATTGAACACCATGTATATAGGGAAAGTATTGTAATGGCGATATTTTTCGATCGTGACATTTTGATCTTCACGTTTTGGATTCTACTGGATCAAATAAACATCGTCTCAAAAAAGTCGGTCTGTCGTTCTGTGTGTCTGTTTCGGTAATTGGTAATTTTATTCAACCAGTGGCACCACAATTTTATAGATGGATCTAGTTAAGTTTTTATATTTATTTGATAAACTGTAGTGTTTATCACAAAATATGTAACAGCTGAAATGGACCCTAATGCCCGGTTTTTCAGTGCCGGTTTAAACTCAAACATCGGTTCAAGTTCAAGGTTCAAAGTGTTTTTCAATGCAGTTTAAACCTTAAACTCAGTTCAAATTTGTCTTGAACCTGAACCGTCATTTTACTTGGTTTAAGTCAAGTTCAACCATCGCCTACATTGTTATTATAATAAATTAAACGACTGTTTCACTGTATTTATTGACGTTTACCTGTCACAAATAATTTATAATTTTATCAAAATGGAATCTTCAGATGATGAAGATGTTATAAATTTTTATTTGATCATGGCCAAATGGGAAATTAATTATTTTTGAGCGATAATGAACAATAAATATTTTACTAACTCCGCTATTAAATATAGTTTATTAACTCCGCGATTAAATCATCAAAGTTCTGCTGAAAATTTATACAACGAGCGCCATATTAGGACTAGAAATACTGTGGAGAGGCAGTACGGAGTATGGAAACGTAGGTTCCCTGTACTTGCAACTGGTATTAGGCTAAAATTAAGTACTGGAAGATATGTTGTAGCTACAGCTGTACTACACAATATCGCTTGCAATGAAAAAGAAGCTGTGCCTGCTATAAACGAAGAAGTTGGAGCAGCTGTTAATTTCGTAAACGCAGTAAATGGCAATAATTATCGATAGCGAGTTGGCCCGAATAACAGAACAAGAAATTCTATTATAAATTATTTTCATACTATGTTTAATTCATATTTTTATTTATGATACAATTAACAATAATATTATCAAATAAATTAAGTTATGAACTTCAAATGCCTACATATTAGTTATTAATTACATTTAATTGCTGCTTTTTTAATTGTGTTTCTAATTCTAAATTTTCTGTTTCCAATTTTTTGATATCCATATGTATATAATGTTCTTTTTTAAAATTTCTTCCTTCTAGTATATTTTGCGCCCTTATATCATGTTCAATATCTTTTGTTAAATTGTCTTTATTAATTATAGATTTTTTTTGTAGAATTTGCGAATTTAACTTTTGTTCTTTTCTTGAAATTTTTGTATTTCTTCCTTAAAACTAATGAACTTTGTCGCTAATATTGTAAAATTTCCTCCCAACACTTTTCTTTCCAAAATATTTTATTTTTACATTCCATGATATACATTTTCTCTTTATTAAATCCATTAACAGTTCGATTTCATCAGTAGAAAAATTCGCTGCCCTTTTAGTTTCCTTCTAGAAAGAAAACGATGATGACAGATACCTATTTTAATTTAATTTTTCTTATTTTGACATAAATACAACTTCAGTAACCTAGGATATCGTTGATATTTTCTCAAAATCCCAAATTACACAACACTACAAAATTATTTTGACATTCAGTAAAGGTTCAGTAGAACCAGTTCAATTTGACAGGTTGTAAACAAAAAAAAGTTCAGGCTCAAGTTCAAGGTTCAGCTGAACTTCAGTTTAAACCGTCACTGAAAAACCGGGCATAATTCTTTTTTCATGATATTTAAAATAATTGAAAAATGACTCGCTTCTTGTTATTTTTCAAGCGAAGCTCAATCTTTCAGATATTTTCCTGTTACGCGCAGTAGTAAATAAATAAATAAATAAATAAAGGAAAGAGTAATTACATTATGAACAGCCTCATTTACTATCATCCATGTAATCTTGCACAAAAACTGCGATTTAATGACAAATTTATACAATTCACGCAGTAGCTTAATGTTCTTAATTACATGAGCCATAAACAAGCATAAGCACCTATTACTTACAGAAAATTGAAACGTAAACACGTGCCATGTTTCATATAAAATTTAACAAAAATCCCAAAACATACCTTTAAATATCTATAAATTAGTATTAACTCATGCTATATTAGCTTATAGCAGCTAGCTTGTTTACCTATTCATGGCTAGGTATGATCCAATGAATTATAATGTAACGGGAAAGCCGACAGGAAAATAAACTCGCCATGAAGTTTAAAGCGGTTGATTACAAGATGTTCAAATACTGAAAAGGACCGTTTAGTTCTCCAATTAATCTTCAAATTTAAGATTTTCGCAACAAACAAAATATTATTTTTTCAACTTTGTCTAATGCGACTTTTTCCATTTTGGCTTACTTTTTTACTATCTTATACACAGTAAAAGGAATTATTGGAATCGTGGAAAAAATCGTTGACGACATTTTCGCGGAAATACATGTTTTGCGGTCCACTGAATCCGTTTTGATCATTTTCTCAATGATGTCTGTGTGTGTGTGTATATGGATGTGTGTCCGAGTGTGCAATATCTCATAAACGAGATAAGATGTGTTAACGAAACTTGGTAATTATAAGTTTCATGAAAATATGAAGAGCTGAGTTGATTTTGAATGAAATTGAAAAACCGGAAGAGGAAGTTTACTGGACACACAAAACAATAAATTCTATTTATTTCATAAATGGAATCAGTTACGAAAAAAAGTTTCAAATAAATGATGTTAGCAAAAATATTTGGAACATATAATATTATTTGTAATTTTCCTGTATATGCGTCTAATTTTGAGAATAACTAATTTATATATTTAATAATATATTTCAATAATCATAGTAGCAATAGAAACAAAAAACATAAACATGTTTAACATTTATATGTCAAATAATAATTGTCAAACGCAAGATAAAATTATACGTAACCAAATTTGATATTTTATATGTTTCAAACAGATAAATGCTGAATTACTGAAAAACTAAATTACATGTTTAATAATATTCATAATTTGAAAAAGCTATCCCTGTGGCTCCTCCACCACTAACATGTTTGGGGGCCGTGATTTGACGACTGGTAACCGCACTTCACGCGCAAAAATATATCACTTACCGAGATCTGCTTTAGCAGAGTGCCACACCCAGCATTGGGTAGAAGGCGTGATGATATATTTATTTATTTATTTTATTTTATAATATTATATAACATTCATATATTCTAAATATTTATTATGCTGTGTATAACAAAGTTGTGTGGTGACCACAACAGATTTTTGTTTTCTTCGTTTAATGTTTATTCAAATTTTATCAAAACAAAAAGAATTTTTTCTACTCTCATGCGTGAAGTAATAACTTCACACACTGATCGCAGTAGGTAAAGTTTGACTTTTAATAGCGATGCATAAAATGCAATGCAATTCTTCTGGAGTTTATTTTACGCACTACGCACTAAGAGCTCTTATATTTTTTGGCACGGATACAAATTTTTAATAGATTACTGTGCTTAGTTTTTGTTTCATTGTTCATAATAACGAATTGTTTATTTTGAGATAACTGACAAATGAAAATAATTCAGTCGGCTTTAATTTATGTATTTTGGGCATTCATTTGAAGATTATTAATTATTATGAATTGTGATACATCAGGATTGTGAAGATATAGTTAGGCAAGCCTGACAATCTGACAAATTATAATGTTACCATTAATAATTATAATTATTACAATAAAGAAAATTAATCCATTTACCCATAATGCATATTTTAAATATAAGGTCGTAGAAAAACTATAGTGTATTAAGACTTTTTTACTCTCGTATAATTGCGCCCATCGCTTACGACTCGTGTTGCAAACTCCACACTCATGTAAAACAGACAGCTTCATACACTTGTTACACAATATGCTATTTGTCGATTGACATAAAAAATTAACTTTTGTTGACAATTGCCAGGTTGTGAAATGCTACTTTTACAGCCAAGGCTATAAAAGTGTTGCTATGAAAAAAATAATATTGTTATTTGGTATAATATAAGAAATATAATTAAAACCGCAAATCTTTTTTTAAACTCAGGTGAGATTAACATTCCTTTGTCACTTTCCATTACATATTATAAATTTCATTAATCTATATAGTGATAAACAGCATTCACAAAAAATAGAATGACTTTTATGAAATATAAACGTCAAATTTGTTTTACAAAAGTATAAGAATATGATGACAATGATGATGCTGATAACGTTAAAAATATAGAAACATACATACATACATACATATCTTCACGCTATATCCCAACAAATGGGGTAGCACGAACCCTAAAATCAATCATAAAACATTCACTCATCACACCCATCAAACAACCAGCCATCACCAAACATTTTCATCCAAACACACCACCCTCACTTCAACCACATTTATAGATCACTCCATATAAACTCATTCATTTATTACACTCGAAAACATTATCACACAACCAACCTTCAATCACATCATTCCTATTCACTTACCATTCATTTTCCTTCCTCAACGTACATAACATATGCATAAAAAATCTCAAATTACTCACGTTTACTCCTAACAACGAATCTAATAACGAAACTAACAACGAATCTACAAGATAAGAAAAGATGAAAGCGATAGTTTACAATTGTATATGAAAGAAAAGACCACACAATGCAGTCACAGAGAATGAAACAAAAAGATAAGAAAGGGAGGGAGCGTCGCCCTGCGCATGTTTTTGTAAGTGAATTTCACGCAATTGCAGTTAAACACTCTACGTAATAACTGAAAACGAATTAAAAGATAAGAAAGGAAGGGAGTGTCGCTCTACGCTTGTTTTTGGAAGTGAATTCCACACAATTGCAGTTAAACACTCAATGTAAGATCAGAAAACGAATAAAAAAGATAAGAAACGAAGGGAGTGTCGTCCCTGAGCTTGTTTTTGAAAGTGAATTTCACACAATTACAGGTAAACACTCTAATGAAATTACTAAACAACGAAACTAAAATCTAAAACCCTGCGCTTTTCTGAAATCATCAGATTCATTTCGCAATTAATCTTCGCCAAACGTTCCTATCCTGACACACCACTTTTGCTTCATCCACATTCATAATTCCTTTCATACAAGCACGTTTATTCCTCGTACTCGGAAACTTTCGTTCACGCAACAATCCTTCTATCATATTCATCCATTTATTCATAGGTCGCCCACGCAATCTTTCACCTTCAATTTCACCAACATATACCTGTTTCACTAATCTCTCATTCGACATACGTTCTACAAGCCCAAACCATCTCAACTGACTTATACCTACTTTTCTAAATATAGAAACTAATCACAAAATTAATATTAATCGTCAAAACATCTGTGTTCAACACAGCAAAAAAACATTTATAGATTCAGTCTCGCGAAACTCTAGCCGCGGCAGTAAATCTGCTACTTTTATGCCTAATAGAACAATTTTTTTTTTCTAATTTTGACGTATAAAGTTCCACTTTTCAAAACTGGTTTTTCATAACTGGTGGTGAAATTAATTTTTCATAACCAGTTATGAAATAAGAAATATTAAAATTTAAAAAATGTCATTTAATTAACACAATTCTTAATTTTTTTCAGAATTCTTTGGAGTATTTTCAATATCATTTTGTATATTTAAACTTAAATAATATATGAGACGGCTAGCTCAGTGGTATGAAGTCGGCCTGTGGATCCTGAGGTCCCTGGTTCGATTCCCACAGGCGACAAATTTTCATAATTTGAAAAAAGCTATCCCTGTGGCTCCTGGCCGTGATTTGACGACTGGTAACCGCACTTCACGCGCAAAATATATCACTTACCGAGATCTGCATCAGCAGAGTGCCACACCCAGTAATGGGTAGAAGGCGGGATGATATATTTATTTATTTATTTATAAATAATATATATATATATATATATATATATATATATATATATATATATATATATATATATATATATATATATATATATATATATATGATTATTTTCAGTTCTTAAAAACTTAAATTATACATATTAGACATATACATTTTTGAATAAATAAAATTTCAAACAGACAAGCGAATTAACCGTACCTAATTAATTGTCAACTCAAGTCATGAAAGCAATAATTTCATCGATATAAGTTTTAATAAATTTTGTTTTTATCAAAATTTGAAAAAAAAATCTTGTATGAAACATGTTAGCAAATGCAATTTAGTTTAGCTAGTGCTGCTGCGGCTAGAGTCCCACTCGTTACAGAAAATGAGGCATTTCCTTATTAGTTATATGAATAGCTAATTTTGTGCTTATTGATATTACAAGTGGACTTTTGTTGACAATTGACAGGCCGTAAAAGTGTTACTACGAGAAAAAGAACGAATTTGACATTACAATCGTATTTGGCTTCTTTAATCTGAGGTGGAATTAACATTCCTTTGAAACTTTCCATTATATGTTGTAATAGTATATTACATAACAAGCATCGAAAGTGTAAGATAACGAACGTGCGAGTGTACAAATTGAAAAACGAGGCTCGCAGCGCCGAGTGATTTAAGTACACGAGCACAGTTATCTCACTTTCGAGCGAGTTATGTACACTATTTTTCAAACGACCACAAAATATTTATATAAAAAGTTTACAAGAACAATGTTGTTACACTTTGACAGCTGATGCGTTTTTGAAGGTAAGCGTTGACGTTTGACGTTTGAGGTTAGATGTGGAGATTCCTATTGTACTAACCGTCATGTCAAAATATTAAATAATGCTAAAATATTAGTATTAGTATTAGTAATTAAGTAATTAATTTTAAAAAATAAGATTTATCTGTGCAAATGTGTTGAAAACTCTGTCAAAACTTCGATTTAAATAATAATACAAATTCCTTTCATTTATTTTATTATTTTCTTTCATCGTAACGCCATCTGTTGTCAATCAGTGGAACTTAATCTGATATGTTAGAAGTGTGCGTTATGCTAACATATCAGTGTATATTATGTTCAATTTTTCGTAGTAATTTATGACGTTGTAATGGTTACTTTCATACGTTGTCGTCTGAAAATATAATTAATATATTATGATTGACAAAATTAATAAAAAGCAGAATGACATTTATGAAATTATATACATCAAATTTGTTTTTATATAGTCATCGTTTAATAAGTGCAGAACAACATGATGCCGATAATATTAAAAATATTAAAAATTATCAATAAATTGTTAGATTTGAGAACCTCAGTTCGATTACCACAGCCAACTAATAATTTATTTATTTATTTATACTACTCTGTATAACAGGCACTGAATTCTAATTACAGTACAAGGAATTACTGAGACGTATTATTGCAGTTGATATAATTTTGAATGAGATTCGAACTCGGGATCTCCAGATACGACCATTTCAAAAATGTGCGCGACCCCTAGGTGTTTATTTTTTTAACTAATAACTTAGTGCCGCCAATTGGCGGCGAATGAGATATTTCAAAATGAATTTAAGTACAAAATAAGTAAAATGTTTATAGTGAAAATAAAAACTTATTGTAGTATCAAAATAAATGAGGTACCTATATTCATCAGGTGTTAATATGATAGATTTGGTATAATAACATATCCATTCTTTTCTTCTATTCACGTTTTGAGGAAAAGAGTGAAATGATATGTTTATTGTTTTTTTTTAAATTATTATTACAATCCTGTACACAGCATATATATAGTACCCGTCATAATTACTATTATTAATTACTTTTCAATGAAGAAACAAATACTAACCAACTAAAATAATCGAATTATCACTTGTCAAATCATAAACAAAGATTAGTATACGGCACTAACTTTTTTATCTCCGTCTAACGTTTGCACATGCGCAATGAATTTTTAAAATGGTCGATTCCATAACTTTACCCGCACCACCATATTGTTATGAATGAAGAGTATGTTTCCAATTATTTGAAATCTACAAAGATGGTGGACTACATGTAGAACATTCAAGTTGTGGAATTATAATTCCCTAGTTCTAGTTCAGTGGTTTACGCTGATTGAGTGTAGAGTGAACGTATTAAAATGTTAGCGCAATGTCGAGTCTATCTTGTTTTGCATCGTGTTTCCATGGAATCGTTTGTTTTTCAAGTCGGCGTTTGTTTGTTTTGTGTTGGCATGCCCACGTGCCGCGGCTATTATAACCGAGCACATGTTTTATGAAAACATCACCGAAGTTGAATTCGCCATTTAGAAACTGTTTGTTGTAAACAGTTTTTGACTTACGAGAATAGACTGAGTTGAATTGAATTCTGTCAGTAGTATATCAAAAATAATAAACATGTTTGATGAAAGATGATTACTTTCTACTTTTAAATAAAATTACACATTGATGTAGTACTAAATTAAGTTTTATATTAAATATACTAACTCCTATATATAATTAGATATTTCAGATATATTTGGATATTTATAAGCCGGAGTTAACTTTTAATCAACAATTCAGCTGCTTCAATTGCGCTTCGATGAACAATCTCACACCGTGTGATAAAAAGGCACATTTTACTACATGTTTCATACAGGATTTATTCCAATTCAGATGTAATGTTTAAATAATAATAGAGATATACGTTTCTCTTTGATATATGGGTATAATTTAATAAGATAATTAGAGTGATCCCTTGCTTTTAAAAGACAAGCGTGTTGCTATGAAGTATCAGACGTTGCTATTTGGATATTTGGTTTTGTTTCATTTAGCAAATATTCACTGTCAGTTTTGTGCGAAGTTTTCTGAGTGAATCTGAAAATTTATACCATCTGACATAGAAGATATTGCGAAAGCAGCTATTTTAAATATATTGTTAACAAAATTAAATGACCTATACGAAGTAGCGTATAAAAACTTTCAAAATTAGCTAAAAAAGAGGTTTTAGAAGATTTTTAAAAGAATCAGACAACGAGATTTAGATTTTAATACAAAACTTTTATGTTATATTATAGAATAAATTTACTACCAAAAAGTAAAATTTATTTACTTTGAAAATAAATTTATTTATCGTTCATAATATTGGGCATTAGTTGATAGTTTGTAAAAGTTTATTTTTATTTTCATAGGTTTTTTTAATAAATGGAATTGCTTGAGAAAGTCAGAAGGACGAATTATTAAATATGTCTATTGAAGATATATATGATTTAGATTTGTATACTACCGTTGAATTTAAAAATTGTGTTTTTAACTTTTACAATAATTTGTTTTCTTTATTTTATAATTAGTATCCTATTAATAAATTACAAATTGTAATTTTTATCACTAGTGATAATATAATGTCACTTATTATAGCTAGTTGTAAAATGAACTGAATTGAAAAAAAAAACTTGATCCGCAATATACAACAATTAATTTTGTTTCACTTACTATCCACAGAAAATAACAAATTGCGTATAGCAACGAAATGACATTGAAATTGATATAAACAGCTTGATCATAATGTTAGTACAATTCAGTAAACGTCAAAAGAGAAATACTATCCTAGAAAAATGTAGTACATTTGGATTTATTTAAGTTGTCGACAAAAAATTATAGTGTATAACTTGTGCTGAATTGAATATGAGGGTGACGATTGAGGCACGAGCTGAAGCGAGTGTCTTGATCATCCAATTTTCAGCACATGTTAAACATTATGAAAGTAATGCGCATAATCGTATTGTGACGCGACTATCCATCACAGCGCGCTCCGATTGGTCGGAAAATGTGGAGGGGGTTCTGCCCGTTAAAACGAGCCTGGTCTTGTTTCGCTCCGAGCATTGAGAACGGAAGGACGTGTTTTTGCGTGGACATTGTTTTTCGCCTTTGTAACACGGCGTGATGGAGGGTTCGCTTGAAAAGCGGTACACCATCAAGTTTTGCGTGCGGCTTGGAAAAAATGCTACCGAAACATTCCAGATGCTTCAAGAGACCTTTAGGGACAACTGCTTCGAGTGGCACACAAAATCATCTCCGCGCCCCAAAAAAGCGCGCATGAGCAAATCTCGCATCAAATCCATGCTCATTGTCTTCTTTGACGTCCGAGAAATCGTCCATTTTGAATTCGTACCGCCAGGACAAACCGTCAACGCAATCTTTTACTTGGAGGTGCTCAAAAGATTGAAACGCCGGGTCGCGCGCGTGTGGACTGACATCCAAGCGGTCAAACTTCACCACGACAATGCCCCCAGCCACTCGGCCTTCATAGTGACCAACTTCCTGCCCAGGAGCAACACCCCAGTGGTCCCCCAGCCCCCTTACAGTCCCAATTTAGCTCCCTGTGACTTTTTCTTGTTCCTCCGACTGAAGAGAGAGCTAAAAGGGAAGCATTGGAAGACAGTGGAGAACATCCAAACGCATGTCACAAGGTTCTTAAAAGACATCCCTGTGGAGGAGTTTCAGGGTGCCTTCCAGGCCTGGCAGACACGCCTACGCAAGTGTATCGATGCAGGAGGGGACTATTTCGAAGAATTTTAAACATTTGTACCAATAAAATCATTCAATCTATTTTTCTCATAAAATGCGCATTACTTTTATAATGTACAATAGTTATTTGTGTACCTAGAGCAAAGAGTAGTTTATTGCCGCTCGCGCATGGAAATTGTTGATCGAAACGTAGCCAGAACAACAACCATGCAAGAAAGGCAAGGACACTTTCTGCTCGAGGTGCACATAATATTTTTCTATGATCATTAAAAACCCTTGAAACGAATTTAATAGTTATTTTTATAACAAGTGCTGAAAAAGGCTTGTTATGTGCAAGTGCAGAAAGCCTTGTGCGGAAATCTGCACGCGCACTTAACCTTTTTCGACACGTGTAATGAACAACATTTTTCCTACAACTGTGCGATTTAGAAAATCACTAAAATATTATCAGAAGTTATAATTTTTTAATGATATTACAAGAGAACGATGTTTTACGCCGTTTATTTGTTGACTTTCTACGTTATTCAAAAATATTTCATTAATTTCAAGATCATTTCTTCAAAATCGTCTAGATTGAAATGCTATACTGAGTGATTCTTCTCTATAATATACATTTTGGATCTATTCTTGACAATGACAATCAACCTGCTGCTGGTACTTCTAAAACCTCCGAAATTGTTGTCAATAATATTACTGTTAATAATACAAACAGGTACGGAAGAAATCAATGTTTCTTTAGACAGTACAAAAGTTTCCACTTCAAATTATGTCAATATAAGCAACTCTAACAATGTGTTATTAATATACACAAACGATCAATATTATATTACTCTTTAAATAAAACCATTTATCGATATACTTTACTTTGTTCGGTTATTTTTATTAATTATCATATTTAATAGTGATATACTTGAGTTCTTGTCTGCTCAATGTGATGTGTACAGATTAGATATACTGCAGTTTAAGGTTATGTTTATAAACGTCAAAATATATCACTGCAAATTTCTTCTTCTTTTATAAGCGTATGTGCCTAAAATATGAAATTCCGTGCTTGGCGCGAAATTTAATTGCTTTCCCTTATATTTTCTTTTGACAATTGCGTAAAGTACAAATTACATTCGGCACTAGTGTTTCTTTGCTTACAGAAATGCATTTGGTCTACATTTGTCTACTTTCTATACGTAACCAAGACAATTATAGTTACGTAATAACAAAGATATCGCCCAGTTGTAGGAAAAATAATTTTTGACAGTTTTTCTGTTTGGAAACTCTTACATTGCCGCTCGACAAGCGGCAAATATTAACATTCTGTTTTCAACTGACATATGGAAATCTGTTTTTTCTGTTTGGTCGTAGAAAAACTTTTTTGCAATTCTGTAGTGTTTTACTCGTAATTTACCATTCTTATTGTTAAACAGTTTTGTAAAAAATACAAATTTATCGATAATAGCGAAAACTTTAATATTATTACTTATTATTAAATCATTTATCAGTTTAAACATTTGTACATCATATATTAGTATTTCCGATTATGTAGAAGTAATATGAGGTAGTTGGCTCAGTGGTATCGAGTCGGCCTGTGGACCCTGAAACCTTGGTTCGATTCGCAGAGCCGACATACTTTTCACTACATTAAAATATTTAGGGGCCGTTATTTGACGGCTGGTATCCGAAAATATATCACTTACCGAGATCTTCTATGCAGAATGCCACACCCATTAATGGGTAAAAGGTGTACTAATATATTTATTTTATTTTCTTTAAAACTAATAGTTATTTTGTATATCACAAGAAGAATTATCTCTTTCGTCACAAAGTATACATAATTATTTCACTACCGTATCAGAAACTAAAATTTTTAAAACTAAATCAAAATTTCTGATAAGATTTATTACTCTTTTGACAGATTTCAGCTGGATATCAAATCATACCCTTGTTTTTCAGTTGCCATGGATATGATTTTACTTTTCATCCCTAGGGATGAAAAATATCACTTTCTTTTTACAATTTAGGACAGAACATTTTATTTTCTATCAGAATTGTGAAAGAATACTTAATATAATACTGAAACGATTTTCAGCGAAAAAAAGGTTATTTAATAACTACTCTCTGACTTGAGTATGCATAATAAAAGCTGATACATAGATATTTTCCATGAACTTTGCTTTATTGATGTGAGTTTAAGTGTTGGAAAATATTGGTCAGATGAAGTAGATAAATCACAACGTGCTGATTACGATCGTTCCTGTGAATAATGAGATTAATGTTTGCAGTTAGCGCAGATGATTTACCGCACATGTGTCTCATATTTATGAAATAAATGTTAAATTTATTAGACGATACATGCTAAGAAGCAATTCCATGATGCAATATGTACATATGAGTATTATGCTTGCACTTAGAGTACTAATACATCATTATACTCGATGAAATTACGATGCTGTTTGCACTCACATATACAGAATGTCTCAGGTAAATTGTGCCATGAGAAATAAGTTCTTTAATACTGCGGTTTCCTTAGGTACTTTATTTCTGCATTTAAATGAATCTGTACATTTGATTTGGAACGATTTTAAATAGGTAATCGGCACGGTGTATAATTGGGTAGGATATGCAATATAGGATATAAAATGTGAATATTTTCATATGGCGATATGTCGTTTCCTATTGATTTTACAACTAAATAATATAAAATAAATTAAATATATCATCACCCCTTTTACGAATTGCTAGGAGAGAAAATCTACCTAGCAGATTTCGGTAAGTGATATATTTATGTGCGTGTAGTGCGGTTAATAGTCGTCAAAATACGGCCCCCAAAGATGTTAATGGTGGGGGAGCCACTGGGGTAATTTTAATGCGGTGAAAATGTTTGTTGGCTGTAAGAATCGAACTAGGGATCACAGGATCCACAAACCGACTCTATGCCACTGAGTCACCTACCCTATAGAAGACATTGGAGGGGTCGTCGAATACTATTTCCATTTTTTTTTAAGTGTGCTTCCAGTGATTCTGTTGCACGCTTTCAGTTAAATTTTAAATATTATTTTAATGAAAAATATCAAATCAAACATTTGACAGAAATGTTAAGGTAGTTCTAGTGTGACTGTGGCGCCATCGGTCGTCGAGTGGCAAAACTGGGGATGGAAAAATACAGAATAAAATAAATGTTTTATACCCATTATGATTTGAATATCATGAATTGTTAACAGGTTATTGGTCTAGTGAATTTTCAAATACCGTACAACCGTGTGGTGTTGCCATTATAAATTAGGATCATTAATTTTTCGTTAAAAACAAGGGTTTGCATGGCTATATATTCATTACTAAACGATAAAAAACTTTTTCCTTTTGATACAATATACATGGATAGTTCTAGAACACCATATTAGTTTTTCTAATGAAACTGCAAAATTTTAGAGGTACACAAACAAAATATGTGCGATTCTGAATGATGATCGCCATAAGCCCCGTGTATAAGAACTCAACTTTACAAGTGAATATATTTGTTTACAGACGGTGAATGTGTTTCATATTTAAACAGGATGCGTATGACTATCCCATGTTTACGTGCGCTGAGTTTCATTCTGATCTGCAAAAAAAAATTCACCTGGAACTACCTTAAACAAATTATTTGATAGTTCATCTCAACAAGATTTTGTTTATTTAAGGAAAATTTATTATAAAAATTGAAGCAACATCGGCGCAACTGGCTTTCAAAGAATTTGTTATAAGCTTGATAGTAAAATACAATTAATTCTTCAAATTATTACACCAATATATCAGAAACTATATGACAGTTCTTAATGAGAAATGTTCTCTTTACTAATTTCTGAAAACGAGGTTCTATATTTGTAATGTATATTATTAAATCAGCCTTTAAACAATTACAATTTTGATTACATAAAAAGTAAGAGGGTCGCGATAGAATTTATTTGTGATTTTTGCCTACAAGGAGGTTGTGGCTACGAAAAGTTTGAAAACCGCTGCTCTAAACCAAAACATTCATTTTAATTATTTTTTTTGTGAAGTAATCAGGGAAGCACTGGCAATGAAACACTTATTTCTCATGTTATTCGTCTATAGCACAATTTTGATCGTTCATTCTGTATATTTATTTATTTGTATGGGGTAGGGGAGACTGGGTACGGTTGTGCCAGGTTACGGTAGTGACAGTCG
Organism: Pterostichus madidus; assembly: GCA_911728475.2. Lineage (NCBI taxonomy): Eukaryota > Metazoa > Arthropoda > Insecta > Coleoptera > Carabidae > Pterostichus > Pterostichus madidus. The sequence continues at coordinate 14,198,880 of OU452315.1, forward strand.
TCATAACAGCAAAACTATACGGCATGCGGAAAGGGTGCAAGGGAAGGGAGAAGCGGCATGCATGTCTAAACGCGGTCCCCAGGTTACGTCAGCCAGCGCGCGACGCTAACGTAAGCAGGAGTCTACATTGCTTTTTAACAGTCAAAAGACAGATTTTATTGTTTAATTTCTTTTAATATTTACTGTTATTTGTATACAGATAGATTATATCATATATTTTTTTGTTATAAGTTGAATATTAATAGTTAATTACGAGTGATTAGTTTTTACGTAGATTACTTGGCCCAGTCATGGCGATTGTTTGTTTTCGAAAGTATGCGTTGGGTACGGTTGTGACAAATGTTGTGGGTACGGTTGTGACATATATTATACGTATACAATATATAATAAAAATTATTCATTTATGTTTAAATTATTAAATTTAATTTATTTTGATTTAAATCAATGATTAAAAAAAAATCTCTTGATTTAAATCTTGATTTAAATCAATTTGATTTAAATCTTGATTTAAATCAATTTGATTTAAATCTCTCAACCCTGGTCATAAACATTAGATGCAGTGCATTATTAATTGTAAGAATAGAAGTGATCGTAGATTTAAGTTCATTTGCTTTAATTATGAATGTTAACTTTTTATAGAAGACAGTTATGTTGTGTTATGTTACATATTTCTAACAATGAAAGTAATTATTATGTCTGTCACTACTGACCCCAACCACTGTCACAACCGTCCTTGGGGTGTGGTCGGTTGTGACACTTTCTCTTTTTTCTTTTAATTTGATGCTATAACTAATACAGCGTATTTAGGGACAATATTTTGCAATTTTTACGTAGACAAAAGTACAAATTAAGATTTAAATTACTTTTCTTGCAGCTAACTAGTAAAATAACAAAATTATTGGCGATCAAACCAAAATTGTCACATCCATACCCAGTCTCCCCTAATGGCTTAGTGGTACGGCCTGTGGATCCTAAGAACCCTGGTTCGATCCTCGCCGCCGACAAACATTTTCACTTACCGAGATCTGCTTAGGCAGAGTGCCATACCCAGTAATGGGTAAAAGGCGTGATGATATATTTATTTTTTATTTATATATTTATTTGTACTATTTTGTTCCCTTCAAAGAAATCTCCCTCAGAAGCACTTCTGATATGCGCTTTTAGGTATGGCCTTAAGCTCTTCCAGCGATGCGGTCTTTATCTCCTCAATCGGGGTAAAACGTCGTCCTTTAATGGATCTTTTAGTTTTGGGAACAGAAAAAAGTCGCAGGGGGCCAAGTCCATTGAATACGCTGGCTGAGGCGTAATTACGGTGTTGTTTTTGGCCAAAAAATCACGAACAAGCAACGATGTGCGAGTAGATGCATTATCGTGATGCAAAAGTCATGAACTGTTTAGCCACAAAATTGCATGGCATGAGCCAACCGATATGCCGACATCCTCAGCAACTTCTGTAATAGTGATTCGACGATTCTCCGTAAAAAAAATGTTTAATGCTTCAACGTTTTCATCGGTTGTTGACATGTTGAGGTGTCCAGGGCGGACATCGTCATTAACATCTTCTCGGCCTTCTGTGAAGAGCTTGTACCACTTATAAACAGTTTTTTTTTGCTCAAAGTAGACTCGCCAAATGCCACAGGTAAATTTCAAGTGCGTTGGAGCACTTAATTTTATTTTTCACACAAAATTTAATACAGATCCTTTGATAAATGTACTTCGATTGCAAAAAATCGCCAAGCACACCTAAATACGTCTAACCTTTATCTGTCAAAAACAAACTACACATGCAAAATGGCTGATCATGTCAACATATGTAGGGAAGAGGGTTGTTCTGAGGCAAAAAAAAATTGTACTGAAATCAGTGTTGCCAGTGCACTGATTTCAGCTGAAAATGTACTGACACTAACAAATATTCAAAAATTTGGTAGCGTTATTTAAAATTGTTTATAATGACTTATTTCTTAATTTGTATCTAGGATAAAGAAAATACCAGGGATTATATTTTAAAGCAAATAACCACACTTGAATTAAGCGTTTAATAGGATAAAAAAATTATTATTATTTTAACAAGAACTTAATATATACTCAGTCTTTTAAATTATTGTGTTAACTAATTTCTTTGGTGGCGAAATTTGAAAGTCACCTTTTTTTAATAAACCTCGTAGAAGTCAGTGAGTTTTGAATGCACGATCGATTGCTTGTTTATTAGTAAACGCAAGTTTTATCTTGGTTTTATCCACTGGGTTACGTTTGCCTGTTTGTATAAAGCCCGTTTTACATTCAGCAACATTTGCGGGCAACTCGCAACTCTCCCCCAGATTTAGTATTTTTTGGTTACTTTTTGTTTTGCCAATGTAAATCTTGTAAGTTGGTTAACCTAGTCACATGTGTCAAAATAGCTTTTTGTTTTCTTTGTTTTTTGCAATCCATTCTTGTTTTCAAAAACAAACGATGAACATATGATTATAAAAATTTGAGGTTACAAAGAAACATGAAAATATCTAATAACTGTCAACTGTCACAGACTACCAACTTTTCTGAGATTTATGTTGTTATAATACTTAAAAGAACTAGTAAAGTTGCGGAAATATGTTGCTAAATGTAATACAAGAAAACTGAACACCAGCAACATGTTGCGCAACTTAAAGTTGCTGAACTAGTTGCGCAACATGTTGCTGTAAATGTTGCTGAATGTAAAACGGGCTTAAGTTGTAGCTCTCCGTACTATAATTCAGATTAATTTCTTGATGTACATCGTAGATAGTAATTAAATAAATATACTATGAACTTCATACTAGAAAATTGAAGAATGTAGTTGTGAATGTCTCGCTTACGGTAGACTAAAAGCCATAGAAGTACATGATTAAGATTTTAGAAAGATTCAGTTTGTTGCTGGTGCATTCCAGACGTAACAGTACTTAGTGAGTAAGATGAAGTGGCCTCTAATGAAGATGTACTTGAAGCGCCGCTCCATATACAGGCGGCTGTGCTTGTCTCACATCCGCTGACGTGCTGGGCGCTGCAGAGGGCGAGGTTGCCAAGCTTCCATAAACATTCCTAGAAAATACAATAATCGTATATTAGTGTCTTTTGGTTGAAACACACCCTATAGAATTGTAAAGTAGAATTAAATTCCTGTTGTGCAGATTAATAAATACATAAAGAATTTGTGCTATTTATTAATACATGCATACATAGGCGCCGACTTTTCATTTTTACCATGGGGACGAAATAAATAAGGAAACGAATGAATATAATTCGGAATAATTAATTACAAACAAATATACATAGGTATTTATTGTAACAATATGAGCTATCTCATTATTGTATGCTTCAGATAAAAGCTTGGCTTCGTGTAATTTGACACTCGTGGACACATGGCCTTTCCTGTGAATGCGAAAACTGTAGGTTTTCAAATATAGGACATTAATTTATAAAAGTGACAGTTATTAGTTAGTGTTCTAAGAATTTTAGCATCTTTTCGTGTTCACCAAAGATCGGCAGTGCCTTTGTGTCAGATTACGCAGCCCCAAACACTTGAGACATCTGTGGAAATGGGTTCCAGATGTGGGTAGTTTTACCCAGAGGATGTCAAGTGTTTGGGATAGCCAAGTTAGTCAGAACCACCGACTCGAAGCGTGAGGATGGGCGGTCATCCTCATATGAGACTTAGTGTTTTATAATTAATGTAACTTAAAATTAAATCTGTTTTCACCATTTCATCATTTATAACGTTTTACCAATCGTATCAGCGTGTTACAATATTTTATAATATCTTATATGTCTAAAGATCAAAGCTCATTTTATTAACCCTTCCAATTAACTCAGTGTTCATCAGTTCTCAAATAGGTGATTTGTGTGTTCTAACTGGCAACGATTTGCCAGTCCCTAGTTTTAGTTCACAACAAGAAAGGAAATTCACAGAACAAGTAAGTAGCAATCACATCAAATTTATATTATTATTAAATTATAACTTATTCGCTCTGTACGCTCAACGAGCTCGTGTTACATTATTTTCGTAAAAAAAAATATATAAATTTCAGCCTTTATAAATATTAGAAGAGAACAATAGTATACTACATAACAAGCATCGAAAGTGTAAGATAACGTGTGAGTGTTTTAAGTGTACGAGCACAGTTATCACACTTTCGAGCGAGTTATGTACACTATTTTTCAGACGATCACAAAATATTTCTAAAATATGTTTACAAGAGCAATATTGTTACACTTTGACAGCTGGTGCGTTTTTGAAGGTTAGTGTTGACGTTTTGACGTTTGAGGTTAGGTTTGGTGAAACTTATGCCCGGTTTTGGTTTAAGTTCAAGTTCAGAGTTTAAAGTGTTTTTAAGTGTAGTTTAAACCTTGAACTCAGTTCAAATTTGTCTTGAACCGTCATTTTGTTTGGTTTAAGAAAGGCTTAACCGTCGCCTACATTGTTTTCATAATAAATTGAACGACTGTTTTACTGTATTTATTGACGTTTACCTGTCAAATAATTAATAACTTTATTAAAATGGAATCTTCAGATGATGAAGAAGTCATTAATTATTATTTGAACATTGCCAAATGGCAGATAATTTGTTAATGGGCGACAGTGGGTATAAAAATAGAAATTTTCTAACTCTGCTCCAAAGTTCTGCCATATTAGGACTACAAATACTGTGATATTTAGAATATAGATCAATGAAATTGATTATCATGAAAAACGCTGAATTGAACACTTATGACTTGCTCCTTGCGTTTGACAATTATTATTTAACATATAAATCTTAAACATGTTTATGTTTTCTGTTTCTATTGCTACTATGATTATTGAAATATATTATTTAATATATAAATTAGTTTTTCTCACAATTAGACCCATAATACAAGAAAATTTAAAATAACATTTTATATTCCAATATTTTTGCTAACATCTTGTCTGATTTTTACTTTCTTATACGCAAAAAAATCTTTGACGAGATTTTTGCGGAAATACGTGTTTTGAAGTCCACTGAATCCGTTTTGATCATTTTCTCAATGATGTCTGTGTGTGTGTGTGGATGGATGTATGTCCGAGTGTGCAATATCTCATGAACGAGATAAGATTTGTTAACTAAACTTGGTAATTATAAGTTTAATAAAAATACGAAGAGCTGAGTTGATTTTGAATGAAATTGAAAAACCGGAAGAGGAAGTTTACTGGACACACAAAACAATAAATTCCATTTATTTCAAAAATGGAATCAGTTACGAAAAAAAGTTTCAAATAATAGATGTTAGCAAAAATATTTGAAACATAAAATGTTATTTGCAATTTTCCTGTATATGCGTCTAATTTTGAGAACTAATTTTTATATTTAATAATATATTCCAATAATCATAGTAGCAATAGGAACAAATAGCCACTAGATCCACTAGACCTACCATACAGATTCCATTAACCAACTGATAATTAGTTATGCTCATGTAAAAGAGGAATATCAATGGATATTCTCCCTACCTGATACCTTAATGTTAAAACAATTACTTATTATCTGTTAAGATAGGTTGTACATTATGAATATACAATAAAAAAATATATATATATTTCAATAATCATAGTAGCAATAGAAACAAAAGACATAAATTTTAATTTTCGCTTTATCTAGTTATCTATGTCTTTTTTCGGAAAAACAAATCATTAAAATGGTCAACTAATTTGGCAACTTGCCTCAATTTAATCGACTTCGTATCTCACGGTTCTTGAAATATCAAGGGTTAAGTTCGAAAAACGGGCATTCTGTATATGCCTCATCAATAAAGTTAGTCATAAAGTAGTCAACATTACTAAAAAATTACACGTAAACAAATTTGATATTTTATGTTTCAAACAGGTAAATGCTGAATTACTGAATAACTAAATAACATATTTAATATTATTATATAACATTTATATATTCTAAATATTAATTATGCTGTGTATAAGAAAGTCGTGTGGTGCCCACACCAGATTTTTTTAATAAGGGATCTGATTCAGTAAATGTAAGTTAGATCTGATCCAAATGGCAATACATTTAACAACATACATATTATGAGCAGATATGTGAACGACCTTAGAAAAAAATCTTTGTTAATCTAGAAATATTACAATCTAAAATGCCTGATTGTATTTAATACAGTTGTTGTAATCTCCCTAGTTAATAATAAGAATGTATATTGATAGTATTAATTTCTATTTAGTCTTTGACGATGATGTCACATCCTGTTGATGCCTTCTGCATCCCTTCAGCGTTCTTAGAATTGTTATTGTCTAAAGACATTTTGATGATGTTTGCCCCCTTAAGAATGCTGAGTATAGTTATTTGTCTCGCCCAGCTTAGGCTGAGACGTGAACAGAGAAGTCAGTCTTCTACCATCACTGACTCGAACAAGTCTGTTACCATCCGCGACTCAAACGAGTCTTCTACCATCACTGACTCGAACAAGTCTTACCATCTTTTACTCGAATAAGTCTCTTAAACAAGTAACTCTGTTAAAACTGTGTAAATAGTGTACAAAAGTTAGTAATAGTAGTTAATAAAACTATATTAAAGAAACACGATCTTTACTAGTGGGTTTGGCCCTTAGATCCTGCTCTTATCCTCTATCTCCGATTAAAAATAAATATTAAAGTAATTATTGTTGTAGCCAAGCTACCAGGTTACAACACAGTTTATCAATAATTTAATGTTATTCCTTTATTTTTTTATGAGATCTGCCATTGATTTTAATATGAAATTTGTCTGAGTTGAAGATGTGTAAAATTGAAATGAGACCATGAAAAGTAATGAAGAAATAAAGCATACTGTCCCAAGTGTATAGGTGTGGTTCAAAACTTATGTGTTCTGGTCGCATTGTTTGTAAATTGAAGTTTGTCGCAAGGCGTGTATCTCTGATGAGCCGACTTGCCGGCCGGCGTATTCGAAGTATGCAAGTGTCAAGTCATGTGCCATTGTATCACTTTATTCTACTTACATATATTAATTTTTAAATTGGTTTCATACATGGAATTATACAGATTATACCAGGGCCTGGACAGCTGCATTAGTTACCTTGTTACGCGATTTTTAATGCCATCTCTTGCTGCCCCAAATGAACTAAATCAATTTAAAATTTATAACGGGAATCATAGTAGGTAATATTTAAATGGTTGATATTGTTAAACAAATTACATATTTAAATGTTTGACAAACGGTGTTTTATATTTTGACAAATAAAATATTGCTGTCGTTTTTATTGCAATCTATATTTAATAGTGAGTATGCACTTTTTATAATTTTATATTTGATTTTAAACTATTGTATAATTTTTGCAGTGTGTGGTACCATATTATAGTAGAAAAATATGTAAGAATGTGTTTTCCCATATTTTACCACGGAATAATTTATTATGGAAAACATTGATGGAAAACTTTAATAGAAATTATTTAATTGATGTACCTTATAGTAGCACAATGTCGTATGTAGTCTTCATTTTCAAAATTGACAGTATCGATACACATCATCAAAAAAATTAAACATTGGGTCTGTTCCACTTATAAGTAATATAATATTGTGAAATTTAAAAATTTTATAATTATGAAAATTCTTTTATACATACATACATATCTTCACGCTATATCCCAACAAATGGGGTAGCACGAACCCTAAAATCACTCATAAAACATTCACTCATCACACCCATCAAACAACCAGCCATCACCAAACATTTTCATCCAAACACACCACCCTCACTTCAACCACATTTATAGATCACTCCATATAAACTCATTCATTTATTACACTCGAAAACATTATCACACAACAAACCTTCAATCACATCATTCCTATAAATTAATTTTCAAAAATTTGGAATGAAAATATCACATCTCTGTCAATAACAACAGTAACAGCAACATATAAGAATACGGATACTGAAGAAAGTAGCGAAATGATGAATAAGAGTGTGCATATAAGAAGGCGAAAAATATACATTATTCATATTTATTTGTATTGCATACTAATATGTGTTTAATTAATTTTTAAATATGATTCAATCAAACTAGTTTTTTTGCTAATTGTTTATTTTTGTTGTTTTGCAATATATTTTAATTTTTATTATTTTGAAATATTACGATCACGAGAATGATAAATATGTATCCTATATTATCGGTATTTTTAATAATCTAAACTCAAAACACAACTACATTGTAAAGAGTTACGGCAAGAGTTCCGCAGCTGCGTTTTAATTATAACTTAAAACATTTCCCAAATAAAAATGAGTGATATCATTTGTAAGCAAGAAATAAATTTTGATAAATCAAAACGTCACGAACGTAATAAATTAAAATAAAATCGGACAAAATACTAAATTAAATATATTTTTTTAAACTATCTTGATTAAGTTATTGTTTCAGTAATATCTATCCCATCAAACCGTAACCATCTCAAATTGCATTGGTTGACAAGGTATCAAACGTGCACAACTTGAAATTAGTTAGTTTTGTTAAATACAGAAATAAAGGGTATGATACAATAAAAAGCCTAAACAAATTTTAATAAAACAAAATTGGCGTGTCCATTTTTTACCGAATATTTAGAATAAAATGTATGTAATAGTGACGCCGAGTCCTCTTATCTAACGTATTATTACCTAACATTAGTGGACTGATTATGTTCGAAATATGAAGAAAAGATTTGTTAATTATAAATGGACACGCCAATTTTGTTTTATTAAAATTTGTTTAGGCTTTTTATTGTATCATACCCTTTATTTCTGTATTTAACAAAACTAACTAATTTCAAGTTGTGCACGTTTGATACCTTGTCAACCAATGCAATTTGAGATGGTTACGGTTTGATGGGATAGATATTACTGAAACAATAACTTAATCATGATAGTTTAAAAAAATATATTTAATTTAGTATTTTGTCCGATTTTATTTTAATTTATTACGTTCGTGACGTTTTGATTTATCAAAATTTATTTCTTGCTTACAAATGATATCACTCATTTTTATTTGGGAAATGTTTTAAGTTATAATTAAAACGCAGCTGCGGAACTCTTGCCGTAACTCTTTACAATGTAGTTGTGTTTTGAGTTTAGATATCACTTATTTTTGTTGATACAAAAAATATTTATAGTGTAGTGTTGTCCAATATTACTAAGTAAACATTTTTGGAATTTCTCGACCAACTTTTTTTGACAATTGTAAAATCATTTGCTTCTATCAAAGATTTATTAATTAAATTAAAATTAAATTTCAATTTTTGTCATATGAATGACAGTGACAATGATAGATTTTTTTTAATAAGCTGAAAGGATAATGATTTATTGTAATAGTGGATTACTTGGCTTTTCAATATACGAATAAATCTTTAAACGACGACGTTTCGACACTGATTAGTGTCATTATCAAACCTTGTTATAAGTTTAAATTTACATGATAATATAATATTTTACAACCGTAAGGTTGAAGTAAAAAAATTTGAATTTCAATTTGTTAGACAACAGTATCAAGTATCATCCGTAGAGTTACAGAAGCTGTTGCTGAGTTAGCGCCGGAATACATACTATTTCCATCAATTCCCGATCAAATAAAAAACACTCAAAATTATTTCTATGCCATTGCTTCATTTTCCAGAGTTGTAGGTGTAATAGGTTTGTTAGATAAAAAATCCACAGACTAATTCGATACCACTGAGCCACGTACCCCATTAATATATATAAGTAACGATTATTTTATTTTCACCTGGTAAAAATGATGCTGAAATATACCGTAATAGGAAAGGCTATTTTTCTATTAACGTGCAGACAGTAGGCAACGTTAATTACGAAATAATTAATTCAGTAGCACGTTGGCCAGGCTCAATACACAATTCCACAATTTTTAATGACAGTATATTAAGAAATTTTGAAAATAACATGTATCCAAATTCAATATTGTCAGATAGGTTTAGTTGCTTTTGTTCATTCTTTAATATTTTCTGAAGCATCTTTAGTAATTCCTGTTGCAGAATGTTGCTACTTGTTTCTTGCATCATATTTCCAGTCAAAGTATTATTATGTGGTTCTTCATTATTTATATGTTGATCCATATAATTCGCAGCATTGTCAGAATCAAATTGATTTTGCAATCCATAACCGATTTTTTCATTCAACAAGGATAATGTTAAATCAAATGCAGGGTTCAAAACTTCCACTATGCTTTCTAGAGGACCAGACCCTGTTTTTTCTTTATCTACAGCATTATTTTTAGTTTTTTTTTTTCATATTATTAAAATAAGTTTTTAGTTGATCTGCAGATCGATATACACCTTAAAACAAATCGATATTTTAAAATTGTGTGGTATTAATTAAAAATTGTTATATTAACCAGTAGGAGATATTGCATTGAAATTTTTCTCAATAGTTTCCCACACTGTCTCTTTATATATTTCTATGTGGTATGATCAGTTTTTTTATTTAAAATGATGGATTTGTATGATTCAATAATGTTTAAAATGTCATTTTTTTCATTGGTATAATTTGGTTGGCTTGATCTTTTTTTAGCCATCTATAAAAATATCTAAATTAATAAAACATATATTTTACATTATAGTTATTTTTGACTTACCATTATCAAAATATTTCTAATTTATAACTTAAATAACATAACAAGAAAATATGATAAAAACTTACGATTCTAACAGCTATTATGTAAATAACCTACAAATAAAATCCGCGACTGACAGTGAAAATCACTATATTCTACTAAATGTCACTAGAATTCATATGAATATTTTTTAGTCATAAAATAATTAGTTCTAATATCCTAGTATTAACTAACAATGACCTAAAATTAATCTGTGCAACGAAAATAAAATTTAAGCAGTAGTTACGCTAAACTCACTGATGACAATTAAAAGACCCGTCAGGTGCTGCCCTCCGCGGCGACTTTTTGTGATGGACAAAATCTGAAGACAAGCGAATTTGACAAAAACGGTTCCGCGCCCACGAAAATCATTGAAAAAACGTATAAAAACAACCGGACTCGCATCGTGACCTGGCTAATATGTTATGTGTGTATCAAAACGACTTGAAAATACGGGAAACACACTTGAAAACCGAACGCAAGTAATACTTTCGGTTTGACGATTCAGGTTAGGTCTAATGTTAACTGTTAATAAGTAGTTCGGTCAGATTTTGACTCTTGCTATTTTGACTCTTGCCGTCGTCGTGTCGACCGAACGACTTGATAATTACTTGGGGCAACAAGAGATGTCACTAGTAACTGCGTAACAATCTTTTGTTATAGCTGTCCCTTCTTCTATGGTTACTTGTTCGGTGGATATTCCCAATCAAAGTAAATTAGAATCAGTAATTTTATTACTAGAGATAAGGTACGAAAAGTAATCCAGAGAAATAAATAAGTGATCTCGTTCAGTAAATGCAAGTTAGATCAGATCCAAATGGCAAATGGAATACGCCTTATGTATACAATTTACCAAACTGAATGTAGTTGCCATGGAAACAATGCATACCAAGCCAGATATGATTTATAACAGTCTTTTATTTGACTGTGATTTTGACATTTTCGTTTCGTTTTACCATCAAGTAAGTATTCCCTACCCAAATATTTTAATGAGCATTGCAGTCTTCGTTTTGATAATATTTATCAAAAATGTCCACATAATGAAGATTTATAGTAATAATTAAAATTTTAATTAAAACCAGAAACGTCATACATCCGACACATGCTTTATAATAACTAATTACGCACAAAAAATATAATCACATTAAAATAGCGTGTTACACTGAACAACACAGAGCGATATGTAAAATCCCCGGGTAATTAAAACCATAATGAGGGCTCATTAACTGTCATTAGTGACAACACGTGTCCAGAGACCGAGACTACGATTTTGTTTATCGAACTCTTAAATTCAACTCATTTTTTACTTCGCTACTCTGGGGCTAATTAAGAAAATTACTTTACGATAAACGAAGTTTTTATTAATGTATTAAAAGTAAGATGTATTGCTACGTGTTGCGTATTATATATGTTATGATAGTGTTGGAAAGAATAAAGCCTCTTTCACAATACGAAATTAGTGGTTATGGTTAGTAGTTATAATTAGTATTCATAGTTAGCATTTGTGTTGTATATACGGTCTTTCATAATACCAAAATTAAGGGTGTAGTTAGTGTCATTGTCCGTAACACAGAATACCGATTTTAATAAAATAAACACTAGTTTTGAAAGAGACGCTAGATGTCAGTTAAATCTACATATTTTTGACAATTGTAAAATTGTATTGTATTGTTGGTTATCACAGACTTAGTATCTAAAGATTAGTTATTTCGATATTTGTGTCAATAAATAATCAAACCCAGTATAATTAAAAAATACATGTCTATCATGTAGCCTCAGTTCTTGCATTAGATATTCCCAGTCACCTTAAAATGATCGGTTACTATTTATTGGACGAATCCACCATCTTCTAGTACTTATTTGTTTATTTTTTTTAATTGAACATATGTCAGCAACAAAGAAGTTAATAGTAATTTCTCTTTACGATGTATTATATTTGACAAACAAAAGCATAGATTTCAAACGTCAAAATTCATTCACGTTTCTGATTGGTAGTTTGGACAAGATGGCGCTAACTACTAACTATAAGTTTGGAGCTTGCAAACTCTTAAGCCTCATTCACAACACGAAATTAGTAGTTAGTGTTAGTGGTTATGGTTAGTGGTTATAGTTAGTAGATATAGATTAAAATACATCGTTCACAATATCCCAAATTAATTATTTCGAATTTATGTTTCTGCCGGTAATGTAGTGCACATTTTTAAAAATTATAGATATTACAAGAAATTATAATAGATGTCACAGTTATCAACTTAAAGTTTTGACAAATAGTTACAGTTTTGTTTGTTTGAGTTCTGATATTTTGTCTGTAGTTCTGATTTGGTAGATCTGGTTTTCTTCTACTATTTTTCTTTAAAATTGGTCCTACAAGTTCTAACAACAAATCAAATTGAGCTATGGTCATTATGGTGTAATTAAAGAACATGTCTTCATCATATGACCTCATTTCTTGGATCAAATTATCCCAGTCTCCCTGATTTGTTCTGTTTTGATTGGGCGAACCCACCATCTTGTATTTGTTTTTTTATTTCTTTTCATTTGCACAATTAAAGTTGCAAGTAACAACTTTTTTTATTGTGCTTCGATTCATTTTCGTTACATAAAATTCAAACTGAGAAAACCAATTGTCACTTAACTCCTCGTTTATGATTGGCTGTGTCGTTAACCACTAACTAAAAGTTTGAAGTTTACAAACTTCTACGCTAACCACGATTAGCGTAGACCTGCGCTGAGCTAAGTTCGTTGTCGTGAACGCTACTAGAGGTATACATATGTCAAACTTCTAACGCTAACCATAACTACTAACACTAACCACTAATTTCGTGTTGTGAATGGGGCTTTACGTTAACTGAAATTAGGCAGTGTGAAGCTAATTTTGCTGTTGTGAACGCAGTCTTTTAGAGGACGGCAAAAAATAAACATGAATTCTCATAACAAATGTAACATTCATAAAAATTAAACATAAATACATAACATCATGCTTTAGTCCATCGAATGGGGTAGCACGAACCCTAAAAACATTTATAAAACATATACTTATCAAATTCTTTAAACAATCAGTCCTAGTCAAACACTCTCATCCCAACATACCATCCTCACTTCAACCACATTCATAGATACCTTCATACACGTTCATTTATGTATCACACTCGAAATCATTCATCACATAACAAACCTTCAATCACATCTATCCAATCACTCTTATTCACTTTTCATTCATCTTTCTTCGACGTACATAATATATGCGCAAAACATCTCAAATTACTCGTACTCACACTTACTCCTAACAACGTATCTACAGAGATTTAAAAAAGCGATTTCCTGTACTTGTATTTAAAAGAAAATTCCACACAATGTAGTAACTGAAAATAAAACAAAAAGATAAGAAAGAAAGGGAATGTTGCCCTGCACTTGTTTTTGAAAGTAAATTCCACATAATTGCAGTTAAGCAAAAAATATAAGTAACAGAGTTTTTTTTAAGTGAATGTCACATAATTGCAGATAAACACTCTAATGAAATTACAAAACAACGAAACTAAAATCAAGAATCATGCACTTGTTACTCGTAATTAATCTACGCCAAACATTTCTACCCTGACATATCACTTTAGCTTCAACCACATTTATATTTCCTTTCTTACAAGCTCGTTTGTTCCTCATACACGTAAACTTTCGTTAACACAACAATACCTCAATCATATTCATCCATTTATTCATAGGTCGTCCACGCAATCTTTCACCCTCAATTTCACCAACATACATACACCTGTTTCACCAATGTCTCATTCGACAAACGTACATTAAAATAGTGAATTTCCACTGGAAATTTGCAAGTATTTGAAAGAAAGCAGATTAAACCGTAACTGCTGATATTCGGTCAATTTGATCATAGAACTATTTAAAATTTAAATAACGCGTTCAATTTTCTTGTTGCGAATTCATCCGTCAGTGTATTTTCTTACAGTATGAATGTTATTTGAATGACAGACCCGTTGTTAGATAATCGTATTATTTGTTAAGATATCTATCATTTCAGTTTCCTATCGGTCAGTTTGATCGGACGGAGTATAACTACGTATTTACGTAACAAGTGCGCGAAGACACATTTGTCACATGAGCGAAATTTTATGGTGCAAATGGTATCTTCAGGCACGAGGTTTGTACAATGTTTTTTATAAATTTATAATGACAGTTTAGTATGCCATGAATTGACATTTGTTATTTTACAGGCAATCGTAGCTCAGTGGATAAAAGCGAGGTAAAACTTGCGTTTCTTAATTATTAAGCAAGAGGTCGTGCGTTCAAATCTCACTGACTTCTACTTATATCCAAAAAATGCGATTGTGTCTGAGTGGTTCGGATTCCACTATAAGCTGTAGGTCCCCTGTACTGTAATTGGGATTTACTTCCTGTTGTGCAGAGTAACAAATAAATAAATAAATAAATAAAAACAAATTAGTCAACGGCCATGGCTCAGCTCGTTGGTACTGATCTAAGCGATAACGCGAGTTAAGCAACGTTGCGCGCGGGTAGTATTTGGATGGGTGACCGTCCAGAGAAAACTCGCGTTGCTGTTGACCATAACATCTAAAACGCAGATCAGGGCGGAATGGCGGCATATGACCTAAGTAGTTGGTCCGCCAAAGAAGCCAAAAAAAAAAAAAAAAAAATGGTTATTTTTTATCGTAAAGTTTGTTAAAATATGTCTGATTGATGACGTTATAAGCTAATGTCTCTATTTCTTTTATAAATTCCTTAAAATGTGTGTATATAAGTACAATTAGCATTTTAATAATTTAAATGAAGAACCATAAAAATTGGTGCTTTTCTTTGAAGCACTAGTACGCAAAATCAAACTTTACTTTAGTTTCCAGGGTCATGTAAATCGTATTTTGAATGATGCGAGTACGTTATACGTTTTCATTTTGTTATTTTATTTTAGATTATCTTAATCACGTCCCAGTACATCTAAACGAGTAAAGATATAAAGATAACCGACAAAGACTACAAATAGGCTGTTATGAAATGGTTTGAAGAAATTGATGATGTCATTTTACCGAAAAATGATGATTTATTAGACAAGTGGACTGTGGATTTGAGAACCTGGGTTTGAATCCCTCAGCTGACAAACAATTTTTACCATATTAAAATTACTCCTGGCACTAATATCTTTTGGGACCATGATGTGACGGGGGGTAACCGCACTTAACGCGAATAAATATATCATTTATCCAGATCTGCTACGGCATAGTGCTACATCCAGTAATGGGTAGAAGTCGTGATGATATATTTATTTATTTTGAAGAATGTTGATTAAGCCGTGTAGATTTATTTGAGATGGGAAAAATATAACATTTCGTATGTGACTTTAGGAGTGTATAGGGGAGACTGGGTACGGATGTGACAATTTTGGTTTGATCGCCAATAATTTTGTTAATTTACTAGTTAGCTGCGAGAAAAGTAATTTAAATCTTAATTTGTACTTTTGTCTACGTAAAAATACCAAAATGTTGTCCCTAAATACGCTGTATTAGTTATAGCATCAAATTAAAAGAAAAAAGAGAAAGTGTCACAACCGACCACACCCCAAGGACGGTTGTGACAGTGTTTGGGGTCAGTAGTGACATACATAATAATTACTTTTGTTAGAAATATGTAACATAACACAACATAACTGTCTTCTATAAAAAGTTAACATTCATAATTAAGCAAATGAACTTAAATCTACGATCACCTCTATTCTTACAATTAATAATGCACTGCATCTAATATTTATAACCATGGTTGAGAGGTTTAAATCACATTGATTTAAATCAAGAGATTTTTTTTAAATCATTGATTTAAATCAAAATAAATTAAATTTAATAATTTAAACATAAATGAATAATTTTTATTATTGTATACGTATAATATATGTCACAACCGTACCCACAACATTTGTCACAACCGTACCCAACGCATACTTTCGAAAACAAACAATCGCCATGACTTGGCCAAGTAATCTACGTAAAAACTAATCACTCGTAATTAACAACTAAAAAATATATGATATAATCTATATGTATACAAATAACAGTAAATATTAAAAGAAATTAAACAAAAAAATCTGTCTTGACTGTTAAAAAGCAATGTAGACACCTGCTTACATTAGCGTCGCGCGCTGACTGACGTAACATGGGGAATGCGTTTAGACATGCATGCCGCTTCTTCCTCCCCTTGCACCCTTACCGCATTCCGTATAGTTTTGCTGTTATGACGACTGTCACTACCGTAACCTGGCACAACCGTACCCAGTCTCCCCTACTCCTATTTGAATTTTAACTATCCAACATCATCATGTAAAATTTTAGAACACTTTTACTCTTTGTCTACTTTGACTTGATAATGGACCTAACCATGGTCCGAAACGTCGTCATTTTGTCTACTTAATAAAATAAAGCCTTCAATCCAAACAACGTGGAAAGATATTGTTTTTTATATTTTTCCCATCTCTAATTTATTTATTTTGTTTTATTTCTTTTATCAATTTAAATTTAATTCATATTAAAATTTATGAAATCTATACAGAGAAAAATTGAGATACCGTCAGAATTTGCACCTGGGACCTATTAACTCCGGATATGCTTTAAACCAACTAAGCTACGGTCGGCATGTGATTCAAATAAGATTTTATTCCAATTTTGACTCTTTCATGACACATAACAAAATAGAGAAAAAAATAGAAATCAAATCAGATTTGAATCACATGGCGACTGTAGCATATGAGGGAAGTTCGTAGGCCCCAGGTTCAAATTTTGACGGCATTTCAATTTTTATCTTTGTAAATAGATTTGATTTCACCATTTGTTGGAATTCTGTATAACTTTTCCAAAAATCAGTGTTGATCAATGCTCTTATAAGTCAATTACGATAGTATCGTGTTTTTGTTTTGCACAGAAAACTTTAATTTCATTCATTCGGAATGATTCCTCAAACATCAATCTCAAACTTCTTCTGCGGCTATATGAAAATTGTTAAACATCGAATTACTGCATGTTGGGTTTGTGTTCCATGCACTCATCTTAACATTCTTCTAAACCATGTACATTTACTTACATAAAATCCTGTATTACTTGTCTTATCTTTAACCAAGTAAATAAACATTCTCTCGGAAACACTCACCGAGTTCTTACTCTGAGTACATTGACACTAGGCCGGAGCTCGGAGCACATATCTTCTATCAGGACTTAGAAGATCTCCTGGTGCACCACGGGCGGTCGTGTCTCACTGTGTACTCGTGCACTTGACACTCGATGACGCTACGAGCCACCAGACCTAATTGCTCACGACGTTTTTAATACCGTAATGGCTGTGATTTGTGCTCGGTGTTCACAGAAACTAATATAGGAGATGTTGCTGTGATGCTGATTTCATGTACATGTTGTTACTGCAACTTTGTAACAAGTCGAATGTTAAGTTGGTTACGGAAGACTGGATGAATTCTGTTAGGAAATCCTCTACACTTCATTTCCGGTATGAAAACTATTACGTCACATTCGGTATCCATGTGATTCAAGATTTTGTACTTAAAACGTTTACATTGGTAATGGATTTTCATCTTTAAAATATTAACAAGCAAATTCATAAAGCGGATTAGCGCTAACACCATTTTTTATTTCGTTTTTAACTCTCTTTTCAATGTATGAAACAAGTTTATATTAACTTGAGTTAAAAAGAGAGTTAATTAGCATAAAATTTAGTTTATTTCTTTAATTTATTTTAATTTGAAACAGAGTTATAGATAATATTAAAAACGGTGTTAGCGCTAATCCGTTTTGTGAATCTGCCTCTATAGCAGTACGGTGGGATGGGTAGCGTTACGGAATTCGAATCCGGAGATCACGAGTTCGAATCCTACTCAAGCTAAAAATTATAAGAATAACCACTCTGCGGCTTGGTGAGTCCGAACTCTGTACTGTTATTGGGATTCAATTCCAGTTGTACAGTAACATAAATAAATTACACAAAATTTAGATGCCTGAATAAAATATTTATTACTTTACAATATTTTATTAGTTTAAAAATGAAAAAAAAAAATGCAATATATGAAATGAAAACCAAATATAAATTTATTTTAGTGAACCAAAAATTTTCCTACAACTGCGCGATTTCTTTGTTATTACGTAACTATTATTGCCTTGGTTACGTATGGAAAGTAGACAAATGCAGACTAAAGCCTCATTCACAACACGAAATTAGTAGTTAGTGTTAGTGGTTATGGTTAGTGGTTATAGTTAGTAGTTATAGATTAAAATACATCGTTCACAATGTCCCAAATTAATGATTTCGAATTTATGTTTCTGCCGGTAATGTAGTGCACATTTTTGAAAATTATAGATATTACAAGAAATTATAATAGATGTCACAGTTGTCAACTTAAAGTTTTGACAAATAGTTACAGTTTTGTTTGTTTGAATCCTGATATTTTGTCTGTAGTTCTGATTTGATAGAACTGGTTTTCTTCTACTATTTTTCTTTAAAATTGGTCCTACAAGTTCTAACAATAAATCAAATTGAGCTATGGCCATTCTGGTGTAATTAAAGAACATATCTTCATCATATGACCTCATTTCTTGGATCAAATTATCCCAGTCTCCCTGATTTGTTCGGTTTTGGTTGATTGGGCGGACCCACCATCTTGTATTTGTTTTTTTATTTCTTTTCATTTGCACATTTAAAGTTACAAGTAACAACTTTTTTTTGTGCTTCGATTCATTTTCGTTACATAAAATTCAAACTGAGAAAACCAACTGACACTTTACTCCTCGTTTTTCATTGGCTGTGCCGTTAACCACTAACTAAAAGTTTGAAGTTTACAAACTTCTACGCTAACCACGATTAGCGTAGACCTGCGTTGGGCTAAGTTCGTTGTTGTGAACGCTACTAGAGGAATACATATGTCAAACTTCTAACGCTAAACATAACTACTAACAGTAACCACTAATTTCGTGTTGTGAATGGGGCTTAAATGCGTTTCTGTAAGCAATTTATGCTTTACTTCTCAAAAGAAAATATAAGTGAGAGCGATTTAAATTTCGCGCAAAGCACGGAATATTATATTTTAGGCACATACGCTTATGGAAGAAGAAGAAATATGCGGTGATATATTTTGGCATTTATAAACATAATCTTAAATTGCAGTATATCTAATCTGTACACATCACATTGAGCAGACAAGAACTCAAGTATATCATTATTAAATATGATAATTAATAAAATAACCGAACAAAGTAAAATATATCGATAAATGGTTTTATTTAAAGTGTAAGTGAAATACATAATATTAATCGTTTGTGTATATTAATAACACATTGTTAGAGTTGCTTATATTGACATAATTTGAAATGGAAACTTTTGTACTGTCTAAAGAAACATTGATTTCTTCCGTACCTGTTCATATTATTAACAGTAATATTATTGACAACAATTTCGGAGGTTTTAGAAGTACCAGCAGCAGGTTGATTGACATTGTCAAGGATAAATCCAACATGTAGATGAAAGAAGAATCGCTCAGTATAGTATTCCAATCTAGACGATTTTGAAGAAATTATCTTGAAATTAGTGAAATATTTTTAAATAATGTAGAACAATGTGCAAGCAATCAACAAATAAACCATAGCAACGCCGAAAAACATCGTTCTTGTGTAATATCATTTTCTAAATCGCACAGTTATAGGAAAAATGTTGTTTATAACTATTACATTATTGAAATATATATTTTTGTAAAATAAAACTCAAAGAATTATATATTTAAATAATTTATGAAAATAGAAAATAGAGTGCAAATTAACTTACTACAGTTAAATCAATTAAAGGTCCTCCATTCTCCAACTCCCGCACAAAATAATCATAAAGATGACAAACGCATTTCTTTATTTGAGTACCCAAATTTTTTCTAGCTATTTCTTATTTCACAGTCTTTCTTTAAGTATCAAAAATAAAAGTCACAAACTTAAAAATAACAGGAGAGAAATAACAAAATATAACCTTAGGTCTCTATTTTTATTTTATAAACAAATTTAAATGAAGTAAATATAAATTTTCGTATTAGTAAGAACTGACATACGTTTTCAATAAAAGAATAAATGCGATAGAACGTGAAAATACAAGAAACGTGTGTCTTTTCTTATTAAGGTGGTACTATCATGGAAGCATATAACCCGGATTATAATGAAATGTAAATATGTTATTTTTCATGTGTTTCTACACTAGTATGCAAATTTTTGTTAAAGTTGTTGAGCTGAGTAATGTAATGTTAAAGTTGACCAAAGTCGATCAAAAATGCATTGGCGTTATAGGAACTGTACGTCGCGAGGCAGCTTACTGCGTAATAAATTCATATATTGTACATATTTTTTAACAAAAAACTTACACACAGTACATCATGTAAAGATAAAGGTATGAGAATTTAAAAATCCATGCCTTACCGGATTAGTTTCAAAGAAATTGGCGATGAAAGTTGGATATTCTATGCTAATCAATAGAACTGTCAGAAATGCTTGGCAACGTTACACAGCACAGGTAGCCACTAGACAGAGATGGCCGCACGAATAACAAAGCAAGAACTATGAATGTTATTCTTTCGATCAGTAAAATATATTAATTTTAATACAAAAAAAAATATTACTGCATTTTATATTTATTTATTTGTTATTACAGTTGATAATAATTGCTTTGGTGCATTTTTCTCATTTTTCTTATGAACTGTCAACAGGATGTATCGATAATACAGTTACGTTTCGTACCGACTGGCCGCTTGTGGCTCTAACCTTGTTGTCATAGCTTCTGCTGTGTCAAATCTTACACTGCTATTGGTTGGCATGAAACATTCACTTGCAAAAATTTTGGTATGTTACTGAATTTCATAAACTAGTTAAATAGTTTTATTTAATATATTCAAAGTTATTGTTAATTATACGATATTTGCAGCGAAATATTAATTCTGTTAATAACCTAACCATACAAAAATGTAATAATTATTTTTGTAAACTTTTTAGGTTTCCCTAATTCGACGATTTGTTCCTGTCCCTTGAGATTCGAGTTAGAGAAGTTCCACTGTATTTAATTTTTAATTAAACCCCCAAAACATTATTTTTTTTTCACCATATTTTCACCACCTCTTGATAAACAAAGTGCAACCTTTCCGCACGCTACTGCAGCTATTAAAAACACGTACCTGTCTCTTTGCTGAGTTACAGCCTATGTTTTCTCCACCACTTACGTCTTACATCTCCACAGCAACGAGTCAAACCATTCACATGCAGCCGACAAAAAACCTGTAATTTAAGTAATTAAAACATAAATAAGACGACATGCAGCGCGACTTCCAGTAGGTGTTGGTGTTGGAAGCTCGCACTCCGAACAAACAAAACACAACCAACGTCCAGTGGCGAAATGTTCACGTCGGGGAAGTGAAGAAATCTGCTACTGAAGAAGTTGAAGACAGTAACAAGAGTGGATTCTTGCTTCTTGTTGTTGTTGTAGTACGCGCATCAGAGCTGTTTGTTTATGATGAAAATCTGTCACATGAAATATTTCCAATATATTGGTGGCGTTACGATATTTGAATCTGAAGATCCTGAGTTTGAGTACTGTAATAGAAAATAAGTTTATAAACAAATAATAGTATATTATACAATGATGCTATAATGGGTACTATTATGCCTAAGGATAAAGTTTACAATATGAGCGAGCAAAACGGGCGAAGTTTGTAATCGGCGGAGGGAATAATAGACAGTATAGCAAGTTGTATACTTTTCTTTATTTACGACTAATATATTACGAGTACATACAAGATTTTTTATAATTTCGTTCGATTATCATCCCAAACTAAATAATAGTTTTTTTTTGGTATTAAGGGCGTAATGAAGCTTTTAGGGTATGAGACAATTTTCAGCCCGAAGCGCGAGCTGAGGGTTAAAAACATGTCACAGGTCATAACAGCAAGTTACGCCTGTGATACATATCTTTATACACGATCGGAGATTATCTAATTTAGAAAAAATGTATCTGAAAGAAACTTTCCACCCAAATTTAGAACTCGGTAATATATTTACGCGCGTGAAGTGCGGTTATTGGCGTCTCTAATGATATGTGAGGGAGCCACAAAGATAATTTAAATATGGTGAAAATTGTTTATTAATTATTTTTTTTTGTTTTTTCTTTTATTTTGTGTTAGCTATTAGCGCTTTTGTTATAAAATTATATAGAATATAATTCTGTGTTATCGTTAGTCGTAGTTTTTTAGTATTAGTTTCATTTATTGTTTAATTTTTAGGTACAAATTGAAGTATATATATATATATATATATATGGGCCATTCTTTGGGAAACGGACACCCCATCTTCTCCAAAATTTGAAGCGTCAAGTACATTTTTGAAGGACATGAAAAAATCGGAAAAAGTATCTAGTTTTCAACTATGAGTGGTGAAATTGATAATTTTCATGATTTTGGAGTGTTTTGGCCACTTTGTTGGCTACAGATTTACGAAACAAGATTTTAAAGTTGAAAAAAGTGCTTGAGTTTGGTTTATTTTACATTTTGACAGCGGCGTCTCGTTTCTTATCGAAAAACTGAAATATTTTGTCTCGTGTCAATTTATCTAAAAAGTTACGCTTCTGTAGCAAAAGTAGGTTGAAAAAATAATTAATATTTGAAATTTATAAATTTTTTACTCTAAAACAAGGCATCCTACGAAAAAATTTTATGTAACAAAAAGTTATTGGGATTCAACAAAAAATACGTGCAATTTTTTTCAGCATTTTTTGACACATTCAATTTTTTCTAGCTTTTTTTGGACTTTAGGAAAATTTGAAATGTGTCAGAAAATTTTTAAAATAATCATCCGTATCCTTGGTAAATTCTAAACAATTTCTGTCCTTTTCGAGTAAAAAAAATCATGACATTTTAGAACTCCAAAATTCTCCAGTCCAAAAAACATTTTTTTTTAAATGTATAAAAAAATTCTGAAAAAAATCACACGTACTCTATTACGCATTCTAATCATTTTTTGTTACATAATTTATTTCGTAGGATGCCTTGTTTTTGAGTAAAAGTTTGGTAGAGATCAAATATTAATTATTTTTTCGACCCACTTTTGCTAAAGAAGGGTAAGTTTTTAGATCAATTAACACGAGACAAAATATTTCAGTTTTTCGATAAGAAACGAGATGCCGCCGTCAAAATGTAAAATATACCAAACTCAAGCACTTTTTTTAACTTTATAATCTTGTTTCTTAAATCTGTGGCCAAAAAGTTGCCAAAACACTCCAAAATCATGAAAATTATCAATTTCACCACTCATAGTTGAAAACTAGATACTTTTTCCGATTTTTTCATGCACTTCAAAAATTTATTTGACGCTTCAAATTTT
The DNA here is from genome assembly GCA_911728475.2 of Pterostichus madidus. NCBI lineage: Eukaryota > Metazoa > Arthropoda > Insecta > Coleoptera > Carabidae > Pterostichus > Pterostichus madidus. The sequence continues at coordinate 14,222,904 of OU452315.1, forward strand.
GGAGAAGGTGGGGTGTCCGTTTCCCAGAGAATGGCCCATACAGGTTTTTTTTTATTCTGTAGGTTTTTCTTAGTTGAAATTAATTCTTTTGGCATAATAGTAATTAATTATATTTTTTTTTGTCAACGGCCATGGCTGCACTCGTTGGAACTGATCTAAGCGATAACGCGAGTTAAGTAACGTTGCGCGCGGGTAGTACAAGAGCTGTATTCCATTTGCCACTTGGTTCACTTAAATCAGTTCAGATAAATTTGACACATGACTAAATGAACTGAATTAAGCAAACTGATGCACTTATTGGGGTGAATTACTTCAAAGTAAATTAGAATCTATAATTTTAGTACTGGAAAGAAAGTGAGCGAAGTAATGCAGCGAAATAAATAAATGATTTGGTTCAGTAAATGTAAGTTAGATCTGATCCAAATGGCAAATGGAATACGTCTTTGGATGGGTGACCGTCCAGAGAAAACCCGCGTTGCTGTTGACCATAATACCTAAAACGCAGATCAGGGCGGAATGGCGGCATATGACCTAAGTAGTTGGTCCGCCAAAGAAGCCACAGAAAAAAAAAATTATATTTTTATTGTAAATATTAGTTTTTATCCTTCAGTTTTATAAATTTTGTTAAGTACCTAATTATTAGGTTAGCAGTAAATTGTACCTTTGTCGTAGTTCCAATTTTCGCTACTTCGAGCGCATTCTTATTTATTCCAATACAAATTAAGTTAGCAATTTAAAGTACATATTTGGAATGCGTTTAAGAATCTATCTGATTAGTGTATAGTTAGTCACGTAACTAGTCCGTTCATTCCATTATAAACTAAACCAGTTAATACCAATAGAAAGATTAATGTCACTGAAAGTGTTGCCAAAATACCCTATTATTAGATTAGACTGAGTCTGAAGAGTTGCACAGTCATGGATAATTTCAAATACTATAATCACTCACAATAATGTGAGCTATGAGCGTAACGACCTGATCAAATATTTCCAATCATTCACCTTTCAAACAACTATTTATCTGTATAATCAGCGTGTGCTACTGAAGCTATTTGTTCATTTCTATGCTACTAAATATGTCGTCAATTATTTTAATTGCTAGGTCAGTTAAGGGTATGATTATTAATAGTTGCTATTGGCTACAGTTTGCAAAGAGCTTTGTAGCCAATAGCAATTGGTCTGCAATTAGTGCAATTGTTCATTTTCTGTAACCAAATCAGATTTGAAATAGCTGCGCGAAGATATTCTTTTCACATAAACGCAATTTCAAATTACGAACGAAACGAGAGCTTTTATTTGCGCGAATGCTGCAAATGATGTCTTCGTGCACGAGTTTTTTACAATGCTTTTTGTAACGAATAAAAATTATATAATCGACAATGAGATAATTTATTAAATTTAAAGCGTGAATTTATATTGACAGTTTAATATGCCATGAATTGACATATGTTATATGAAAACAAATTGTTTATTTTTTCTCGTAAAGCTTTTGAAAATATGTTTGATTCATCTGAATATTTACTTTCAAATACGCCTCCCGAAGTACAGAAAGCTGAAAATAACACACTAAACAATTTTAGCGTTTTAATAGTCAAAATTTAGAACCATAAAAATGAATGTTTTTTTTTAATTACTTTGAAGAACTAGGCGCAAAATCAAATTAGTTTCCAGGGTAAACGTTATTTTGAATGATGCGACTACAAAAAACATTTTTTTTTAATGATCTTGGTAAATATAGTTTGTGCAACTTGTACGATATTTCTCACGTATCAGACAGATATCTATTTCCTTATCCTAATCATGGGCGTCCGTACGGAAGGGGAGCAAGCAGGGGCGCTCCCCGCTCCCCCCTCCCCCCGGGTTTTAACTAGGGTGGTAACCAGGACTCTCGAACATAGGACTTTAACATGTAAAATTATAATTTTGTAATTTCCTGTTGTCCTAAATATTTTAGCAAAAAGCTTGTAATAAAAGTTTTAGGGCATAAAATTCTGCATCTGAACCAAAAACAAAACTAATTTTACATACTTTGTAACGACACAAATTAGCTTTTAAAATGACGAAAATTGCCTCAAAACTATCGATAGCCATGATATTGAAACAAAATTAAACAAATATTTAACGTTTTATCTGTCAAAATAAATGAAATAATAAATAAAGAATTTATTTTGACAGTTTTGACAAATTTAACGTCAAACATTTGTTTAATTTTGTTTCAATTTCATAGCTATCGATAGTTTTGAGATAATTTTAGTCATTTTCAGATCTAATTTGTGTCGTTACAATGCATGCAAAATTAATTTCGTATTTTATGCCCTAAAACTTTTATTTGAAGCTTTTTTCTTTTAAATAATTACGAAACAGGAAATTAATACAATATGATTTTACATGTTAATGTTCTATGTGCGAGAGTCGCGGTTACCATCCTGTATATGTTATATAATATAATAAAAATTAAGTTATAAGTTTAAAGATAATAAATTCAAGCTGAAACTGAATTTTCAGCAGTATTCTTATGTCCAGCTAGCGACATGTTCCCCTATCGTAATCTACGTTTATTAAGTATACACAGGCATAAAATATTAGAAAATAAAAACTGTAAAACTGCTAAATCGGAATTTATTGAAGAAATGGTGTCAATTTATGGAAGAGTTATTAGAAAATTGTCCTTCCTCTTCAATTCAAACCCAGACGACAAAGACTAGTAATTTATTTGATAAATTTAAATACTTTTTTATCTATTTGATATGTGTATTTGTATTTATGTTATGTAAAAAAAATATTTTAAAAATTTATGTATATCTGAGAGGTTTTTACGACCCCACCCCCCTGGAAAAATGTCTGTGGACGCCCATGATCCTAATATTAATAAACATACCCTAATAGTTGTTTAACTAACTAATGTGTCAATGCGGGCGATTAATACTCGAGACATTTTAACGCGAAGGCATATTGAGTGTGTTAATTTTTGACAGTATTAATCGCCGTTTAACACATGAATTAGTTACAAATGTTTTGACAACAGTAGATGTGCTCAGTTCACTTAAAGTTAGCTAGCACCAGCAGTTTAGTCGTTTTTAGAATAATATTTTGTTTCTTATATTCATTTAGTTTAATTCTGTTTAACATTTTGCTACAACTTAATGCTACCCAGTATATACCGAGTGACTATAAATGATTGGCATTGTTTTTAAATGATATGTATTTATTTTCAGTTTTATATTGGTATACCTGATTGTCAAATATAATTTAATTGTAATTTGATTACGTGGCCATTTTCAAACTATATTTCCACTTTATTTATAAAAATAGTTATTTACAATTACTCAAAATTGGAAAAACTTTAACCTAAAAAATTAATCAAGATATGTAATGTAAACAGGGTAGCTAACTTTTAAAAAATTGTCCATCAATTATAGTCACCCGGTATATATTACGTGTGTTGTACGCATCCAGAAAAATCGTTCAACTATTCATTAATAGGAATCAATAATATGTGATTTTGAATACAATTGTGAAATTCATTAATGAACGATCAACGGAAAATATAATTTAATGAATAGTTATTTAAATATCAAGTTTGTTAATGAGAGCGATTTATACATGAGTTAGTTAACATATTTGTTTGTTGATTGTATCTTTTCAATTTGGAAAGAATATAATTTTATTTCATGACAAATATGTTAGATTAGTAACGTTTGATCAACAAGATCTGTAAAGATACTTGAGTGTTAATTAAATTCAACGACAAAAATTTCAGTTTAAATGTGTTTTATATATTTATAATATATATTAAATATAACAAAAATTTACTAAATACAATAGGGTCGTTGATTTCCACCGAAGTTTGAATTTCTGAACGTTCGAACATTCGAATGATTTAAACTTCGTCAGAAAAACTTCGATGTTTCGAACTATCAAATTTTTTAAACATTTCGAATCTTGGTATTTTCGAATTTTTCGAAACTTCGGATTTTCGAATTTTTGCCGAATTAACGCCATCTGTGATCTCCAAACACGCTTACGCATATTTCGCGAAAAGTCGACCACGAATTAAATAATAAACTCAGCGAAATCTCCTGCAAAATCTCTGCAAGGTTATTCATCTTAATTAAGACATCTACTCTCTTAATTATAATTTATATTATTTATAAATACGTACAACAAATGCATTGAAGTTGATTTACTAATGTACCATGTCTTTTTTATCCCATAATATGGTTAGTGAATTAAACTCCCTAAGAAGAAATATCTAACACGTCCGTAGCAAAAATTGTGATGAGGCTAAGATCTCGCAATAGAATGACTAAGACGAGAATTGAACCCTCGATGTTCAGTTTGCAGTCTGTCTGAGCTGTTAGAACATTCAAATAATTTGAAAATTCGAATATTCGAATAATTAGAAAATTCAAATCCGAACAAGCGAAGTATCAAATATTCTTCAAATCAACAACTCTAAAATGCAATATTTGCACAATCTACCACTTCTAGCGGATAAATAATTTTATGTTGAAATATATCCCAAACGAAGCAAATAAATAAATTTGCGTAATTATTGTGCACTGAACAAAATAATTCCAAATCAACAAAAAAATACAGATGCAGCTACGATAAGCCGTTAAGAATGTGGTATAAGAAGTCAAAATACAAGATTTTCCAACACATTTAACTAGATAATCAGGGCAATCAGGTTATAGAAGCATCTTGAAACATCTTCCGACGTCTACTAACAGTACCAGTAGAAAGGAGAAGCCTCAGCTTCACTGAGGCTCTTGAACTAAACACAGGTGGCTCGGCAAAAAACAGAGAAAGAAAAGCATAAACAAAAACAGCGCTATAAAAAAATAGTAAACAAGCAAAAAAACAAAGTCACCGGAATGTAGAATGTGTTAGGTGAATGCGTGGAGGAAAGGAAAGTTTTTCAAGTGAGTGAATTATTATAAGAATCTGGCGAAATTAGTTTTATAACTGTCAGCCCATGATTTGTTCACTTTTTATTACTTTTTTTTTCTGTAATTAATTTTCAATTACTTGTTGATTAGTATGAGGTTTGAAAGTTTTTATTGTGTATGTAAATTAAATTACTCTCACTTATAATATGAGTACCTACAGTACAAAAAAGTTATTCTTTTTTGTAATGTTTCAATGACCGAACATTAGCTAAATTAGTGGCTTCAAAAATGTTGTATGATACTTTTTTCATAAAATGTAATTTTCTTTCTTTCTAGCGAAGGAGAGTTATTTGTTTCATTTAGGACTAAAAATACGAGTTTTCGTGACGAGTAACAAAGGTTGCTGAGAGAACATTTTTAGTCTGATTGAAACGTATTAATGGGATGGCTAGCTCAGTGGTATGAAGTCGGCCTGTGGATCCTGAGGTCCCTGGTTCGATTCCCACATGCGACAAATTTTCATAATTTGAAAAAGCTATCCCTGTGGCTCCTCCACCACTAACATGTTTGGGGGCCGTGATTTGACGACTGGTAACCGCACTTCACGCGCAAAATATATCACTTACCGAGATCTGCTTCAGCAGAGTGCCACACCCAGTAATGGGTAGAAGGCGTGATGATATATTTATATTTATTTTATTTAGAAACGTATTATTTTTTGTACCAAATTATTTAGATTATTTTTTGACGTTTCTCAAAACCAATTAAATGCTTTATTGAATGTTACGTGTCTGCATTTTAACCAATCCTGTCATTATTATACTGAGAATAAAGCTCTTGTGATTATTCCCTGTAGTGGGATCGCGCCGTATGGAATTCTATAATAGAATTCAGGCGATAATTTTTAAATCGTCAATTTAGTATTCCATTCTAAATAATTTTGAAGGAGAAATGTAGTTTACAGTATTTGTGCACTATCTGATATAAAAAGCACCGATTATTTTATGCTATATTAGGAAAAATCATAATTTTTACTTGACAGATGACAGCGATTCTATTGTTCGAAATATAATTCTATATGGCGCGATCCGAGGGCAAGAATAATCTCTGTAGGTGCTTTTTTGTTTGTGACAAATGATAGGCAGTCAAATGATTACTTAAAACTGTCAACGCGTCAAGTAAAATGTGTGGAAAAAATAGATTTAATTCCATTTCAGACAGAAATACAGCTACAAATTTTTGAAACAACTTCCAAGAATACATTAATAAGTAATTAATCGATATATACTCAGTTCAAAATCTTTTAAGTTGGATGAATCGACCTCAACAACTAAGTCAAAAAATAATCTAATTAAATATAACTCGAGAGTTCAATAAATTAGAAAATAATTCTCCAGTATCTTTCTCAAACTTGTTGCCATTTGGCAATAGCCACTCAAGCCCTACGAGCTTTCGTGACTATTGCCTGGTAATAAGTTTTCAAAAGATCTGTCAAATTATTTTCAATTTATTCTCACTCTCTTGTTATATTATTACTGAGAATTTAACAATAATATTAAATTTTTTGGTATCTTTTACAACGTTCTCTTCAATTCTAATAAAAATGTCTTTTGTAGAAGTATTTCCCCATCGAGAATTTGTCATTTTGATAAATTATTTTCAATTAACGTTTGCGAAAATTCCGTTTATTTTACTGGTAATCAAGGAGATTTAATTACAGTGAAAAATTATCACATATTAATTTCATTAGTGGAAAACTATCAAAATAACTTTCATTTCATTGGCTCATTTTCAAACAAATTCGTGATTCTACTGGTATATAATATAATTTTTTTGTAAGATCGTAGACGCTGGTAGGCCCTTTTAACCGGTCGGCTCTGTATCATTGATATAGCAGATACAGCGGTTGTTGCGCCTCTGGTCATGACGATAAATATCGTTCTTTTACTATAGAAAATATTAAAGTAATAGTGTCATATTGAAGTTAATGGTACTAGTTCAATATTCATTCGGGTATATTAAAAAATGTCTCTGCGTCATTTAATTTAATTGTTGCAAAAATATTCAGTCTCCTTGGTGTTCTCGTATTTTATTTATTGGACATACCACTATCTTCTATTTTTCTTTTTCATATCATTGCATAATTTTATAATTAAAACTGCAGTTAACAATTTCTTATTATTCATTATACAAACAATAAAAAAATATACATTTGACAATTCTAAACAAAGGATAACTATATATATATATATATATATATATATATATATATATATATCGTTAAATCATTCTAAACTTCTTCCCATTGGTTGATTTCTAAGTAAAAACATAGAACTAAAATATAAGTTATGAGTTTTGTAAACTTTTGTGTTAAAACAAAAACTAAATACTCATTTGTGAATGGCTGCATAAGATAATATGATTACAATGTTGTTAAAACAAAAACGGAAAACATAAAATTAACATAAATTTTGATTTGTGAATGAAATTTTAATTGTCATTGAAAAATATTTAATGCTGTGTTAAAATTTTTAAAAATCATCAATTGGGTTCGTTCGTTTGTTATCGGAAAAATCCGGGAGATGGAGGATCTGTACATTATATTTAGTAGGTACGGTTATCGATTTTAATAATGAAGAAAAATATTTTAACGTTACCGAACAAGTTATATCATATCTTACCAATTAGTTTATTGTTGGAGTTAGTTAGTAAATAGTTAGAGAACTAGGGTGCAAAATGATGTCTCATTTATTCCAGTGACAGAAATGGAATGAAAAAAGAAAATTAGATTTGGGAACGGGTGGAAACAACTACAGATGGCGTTGGTGTGAATGCGCAGATTTTAAGGATATAAATATATTTATATATATACTGCTGATACTCGTATTTTACAATAGAAACTGACATCCGCTATGAAGGGAGATAGATGTATACATACACTTTACTAGTATAATTTCGATCGCGTAATGCGCAGACGTGATTCTATGAGTGTCCTAACAATATATATATCGAAAGCGGCGTAAAATAATTAGATACAAGTGCATACTCAAATATTGTTTCCAAAAAACTATTGCTACTCGCAACGAGGTACAGCAACAACATGACAAAGAGATAACATTGTCGATATAACCACCAACCACGTGACGAACAAAAAACCGCTTGTTTTTGAAATAGGAACGTCTGCCAATGGCTATACAGTCATGGACACTAAAGTATGCCACGCTGTGAAAAGCTTGCAGGATCTATATAAAGCGGCATTGCGATTAGAAATATTTTACTATTAGTGTTATACGTAATACATGAACCGCTCGGCCAACCAATACTAACTATAATAGACCAGTGAAATAAATACAATTTCACCCCTTTGGCATTCTTTCTTGATAACGACTGTAGTCAATCTTGATGCAGCAATTTGAGCATGCGCATTTACTACACCGAATTTTATTAGTGAGATAGAAATATATATTTGTCTCCCTTCATAGCGGACGTGGAAAATACAGAATCAGCAGTATGTAGATAGTAAGTATATGGTTCTTACTACCTCAAGAATATGATAGGATCGCCTGATCGGCTCGTCAGTCAAATCCTCCTTTCGGCAGTAAAAACGGTGCGGCGTAAAGTACTAGTATCACGAAGGCGTTGGGTAATTCTCACAAACATGTGATGAGTAGGATGTTGTTTCAAGGGAAAACGTTCTGCAAAAATTCTATGTACATGAAACGCATTTTGTTCCGACTCTCCATAAACTAATAAAAAATAAAAATAAATATATCATCACGCCTTCTACCCATTACTGAGTGTGGCACTCTGCCGAAGCAGATATCGGTAAGTGATATATTTTGTGCGTGAAGTGCGATTACCAGTCGTCAAATCACGGCCCCCCAAGATGTTTGTGGTGAAATTATGAAAATTGTTTGTCGCTTGTGGGAATCGAACCAGGGTTCTCAGGATCCACAGGCCGACTTCATACCACTGAGCTAGCCACCCCATAAACTAATAACGTACGCAAATCTTTATTGAAATTTCGAAACTTCTAGTAACACCAAAAACGAAAACAAAAGTAATAAAATAAATAAATTAATAAATAAATATATCATCACGCTTTTTACCCATTAGTGGGTGTGGCAGTTTGCCGAAGCAGATCTCGGTAAGTGGTATATTTATGCGCGTGAAGTGCGTTTACCAACCGTCAAATCACGGAAAAGTAATAATGAAATAAAATTTAATGAACTGCGTTATACAACTTTATTTAAATTAAATAATTTTTAATTGTGTATTTATTACTTTAACGTATCAGTTCAGCGGCATGAAAAATGTTTGCTCCCGGTAATGTGCAATTATTTTAGCAAATTTCAGAAAAAAAATCTTTTTGTGTCGTAATCAAATAATATACCCTTAAAGAAAAAAAAATGCAATTTTTTTTTTCATTTTTTTTTTATTGGCATAAATAATACTTAATCTAATTGAAAATGATATTCAAAAACTATTTTGGGAGACAAGCTATGAAAAACAATTTTTATAGCTTATTTTTTGAGACGCCCTTAAGCGCTCTGAAACTTTTGAAAAGGGCGCTCTGCAGCGGATCATCGGCAAAACGCTCGGGAAGACCTTACGTCGCTTAGAAAAGAGATTGAAGAGCGAAATGCATGCTTGGAAAGGCAGTATGGTGCTGGGATAGCAGAGTAAAGGTACAAAAAATAGCATCCCCATATTTTGAATATTTCATATAGTAAACGCGCGTTTTTCTAGAAACTATGTTTTTCAAATTGGCGTGCAGCGTAGCTCGCTCAATTTTTATCGGATTTACTTAAAATTTTAACTGTAGCTTCTTAGCTAGAGTATCAATCGAAGTACACACGATTTTTAAGAATTACGAATAATTACATTTGCAATAAACAACAAGTTCGATTTTTTGCCCAAAAATGAGAAAAAAATGAAAATTGATGCCAATTTGTGAATTTTCAAAAAAAAATTATAATCTTAGGTACTTCCAAAGAAAAACTAATGTAGATTAAGGAAATATTTATTTTTTTGCATTATGTGGTGTACGGAGCCTCATACAGTTGTAACACGACGGGGGATTGTACATCGCGAGCGCGTATTGTGTCTCGATGGGGATTAACTAAAACGTATTTATGACGGAAGCGCGATTATTAAGACAATTGTTTGATTCAAATGGAAACGATTATTATTTGGTTAATAATACGCACAATAAAATACATAACTTTATTAACAAACTTAATAGAATTATAAGAAATGAAACAAAATATAAACTAAAGTGTAAACTAAGATAAAATACTAAATATCCGCGCGAAAAGCGGAACAGATGCGTTTTTGGTCACATCTTGACCAGCCGAGGACGCGAACGTGACATCACTGAGACTATCGCTCAAAAACAGATGCTATGTTTTTGAGCGGGGTGAAGAGTGGTATTTTCGGGGGTGCAACCATGGCTGACAACTGCATATAACCACACATATTCGTTGTCACGATAAGATTTTTCCTCAGAATCTTATCGCACAAAACCGGGAAGCAAACCTTCAGAATATCTACAGTCAACTCAAAACCACTTTGTTACATAGTGCACGCCGATTTCCTCCTAAAAAAAAAAACATTTGTTCAAGTTATTTAGTGCCAGGACGCCATTTTGTATCAAAAATTTAAACAAAAAATATTTTATTCACCTTAATACATGTATAATAAAGTCTAAAAATATCATTTTAATTCGTTTATAAGTAATCGAGAAAAAAATTCCCAAAAAAGATACACCTTTCAGTGCGCCTGGGTAGTATAACCCCTTAACATGCTCGGCCACCGCGCCTGTTCCACGAGGCTTTTATCTTGTCAAAATATTTTGCCTTGGTTTGCCACGACAAATTCATTGTTTTGCTATGGTTACCGTGAGATATGAAAACAGCTATATCCCATTTGCTATTTGGTTCACTTAAATCAGTTCAGGTACTGATACAGTGCACGCCGATTTCCTCCTAAAAAAAAACATTTGTTCAAGTTATCCAGGACGCCATTTTGTATCGTAAATATAAATAAAAAATATTTTTATATACCTTATTACATGTATAATAAATAATGTCTCAAAATTTTATTTTAATTCATTGATTAGTAGGGGAGACTGGGTACGGATGTGACAATTTTGGTTTGATCGCCAATTATTTTGTTAATTTACTAGTTAGCTGCGAGAAAAGTAATTTAAATCTTAATTTGTACTTTTGTCTACGTAAAAATACCAAAATGTTGTCCCTAAATACGCTGTATTAGTTATAGCATCAAATTAAAAGAAAAAAGAGAAAGTGTCACAACCGACTACACCCCAAGGACGGCTGTGACAGTGGTTGGGGTCAGTAGTGACAGACATAATAATTACTTTTATTGTTAGAAATATGTAACATAACACAACATAACTGTCTTCTATAAAAAGTTAACATTCATAATTAAAGCAAATGAACTTAAATCTACGATCACTTCTATTCTTACAATTAATAATGCACTGCATCTAATGTTTATACCAGGGTTGAGAGATTTAAATCAAATTGATTTAAATCAAGAAATTTTTTTTTAAATCATTGATTTAAATCAATATAAATTAAATTTAGTAATTTAAACATAAATGAATAATTTTTAATATTGTATACGTATAATATATGTCACAACCGTACCCATAACATTTGTCACAACCGTACCCAACGCATACTTTCGAAAACAAACAATCGCCATGACTGGGCCAAGTAATCTACGTAAAAACTAATCACTCGTAATTAACTACTAATATTCAACTTATAGCAAAAAAATATATGATATAATCTATCTGTATACAAATAACAGTAAATATTAAAAGAAATTAAGCAAAAAAACTTACTTTTGACTGTTAAAAAGCAATGTAGACTCCTGCTTACGTTAGCTTCGCGCGCTGGCTGACGTAACCTGGGGAACGCGTTTAGACATGCATGCCTCTTCTCCCTTCCCTTGCACCCTTTCCGCATTCCGTATAGTTTTGCTGTTATGACGACTGTCACTACCGTAACCTGGCACAACCGTACCCAGTCTTCCCTAATCGAGAAAAAAATTCCCAAAAAAAGGTTCACTTTTCAGTGCCTGGATAGTATAACTCCTTAAAATATTTTGAAATAATTTTAAAACATCCTATTTAGCACCAAACGTTTTATTCTGCGCAGAAATTACGTATAATTTCTCCACTCATTTATTTTTCAACAATTGAACATCAATAAATTCTGCAACACATGTTTAACCACTTAACTATAGCAATGAATAAACTTGTGAGTAAAATGGCGGCAACACCAACAAGCAATTTGCATCGGATAATTAAACAGCACGAGTTTTAACTCTCTCTTGAGAGAATATACTCGCTATCGTCTGACGTATGTGGTTTGTTCGTGTGGCTCGGTGGCAATTATGATCGCATGAACGGTATTAATTCCTCGGTGTTGAGTAAATAACGCCTGCAATTGCGGAGCAATTATTAAGCGAGCTGTGTTATTGGAATGTCGAGATTATGGATGAGTATATGTACGGTGGTTTGAATTGTAATTATATTTTCCTGTAGCTGGAGATGATGTATGTGTCGTGCAGTGTAATTGTATACTAGTAATTGTTTGGTTTTATTGGATTGTGTAATTGCCTAATTACTAATTTTAAAACCAGATTTGATTAATTGCGTGTCGTTATTAAGGCTGGTGTTTTAAACGCACAAATAAAATTTCCTGCTGCACAAAAATTGACATGATACTTTCGACGATACAAAATACACAATCCATAGGGACATTTATAAGAAATAATTTAGTGACACATGGCCAGTTGGTAATTGTTAGAAATAATTTTTGAAAATCTATGAGCGTTCGCCGGGATTTGAACCCAGAACCTTTCACTCGCATGATGACTGCTCTTATGAAAGGTTCTGGATTCAAATCCCGGCGAACGCTCATAGCTTTTTCAAAAATTATTAATAGGGACATTTGTTGTGAAGCCAACACATCCTAAAATGGGGGATGGGAAATAGCCTATATAACTTTATTACAGAACTGCTATAGTAGAGCTGAGCGTGGCTCATTGAGTCACGCCGTGACCAGCGTGAACGTGATCGTATTTAAAATTGTACATCTTGAGCATGAGAGAGCGTGATTCATTTTTTAAATGTCGTGAGTGAGCGGCCGTGTCTTATTTTATCGTGAATGAGAGGAAAATTAAAAATATAGGTACTTTCAATTAAATAAAGTAATTTAGATGATGTTAATTATATTTTTATTATTTAAAAAAAGAATACGAATCCAATGGTACTAAAATGAACACTTTAGGTAAATTAAACAAATTTTTGCAAATTTCAATTTTTTATTTATTTTACAATAAATTTAATTACTCCGTTATAGAAAGACCCTGTTTACAAATAATCAACATTTAATTCAAAAGCGTCAAATAATAGTATATTACAGAACTAGTTCCAAAAGGCAATCTGTTAACGCACGAATATTTCAAAGGACGAGAGCGTTAACAGTAGAGGTGTGTAGTTCGTGAACGAACTAGTTCATATGAACTATTCCTTATAGTGAACGACACGAACTAGTTCGTGAGTTTATTAAAGACTAGTTCACTGCGAACTATTCGGATATGATTACCAACACGGCGCGGCGGCACGGCCGATGAGGTCGAACGAAAGCGGAGAGCAGCGAACAACTGAACGAGTGAACGAGCGAACGAGACTCATACTTCATTTGTTCGTGGTCGTTGCTATGATCACCGCTCTGCTTCTGCTGTCTGCTGTCAAATTATACTAGAACCAGATCCTGAAAGTTCACTTGTTCTCGCTCGTGAATCACAATACAAGACGATTTCCGTTCATCATAGTCTTAAAAATTTCATGAACGAAATTGAACTAATGAACTAGTTCAATGAACTAATCTTTTTGGTGAACGAGAACGAATGAACTAGTTCACTCAAATGAACTAGAATTCCTATTTTTAGTTAACAGGCCTTATGAAACGTGTTCTTTATACTATTTTTTCTATTGAGGTAATTTTATAATTTTGTTAGATTTTTAAAAACTGCGACTTGTCAAAAATATAAGTTGGTGTTTTTTATCATTCGTATTGGTAGCATTTCTCATAACACAGACAATTGAAATATCATATTTTTTGACAATTAATCAATATTTTCTTCTGTATTGTGAATGTTTTGAATTTTGTCTGATTCTAGCATATTCTGTTAGTAATATTTAAACATCGCAAATTTACAATGTATCAATCATCTGTCAGATTTAGGAGCATTCATACCACTCCTACAAAGAGCGCCAAAAACAATGCGCTTATAGATTTCCTTAACAACGTGTTTACAGTACGTTTATAGAGCTATAAGAACACCGAAATAGAAAAATAATAAACTGGAGTAACACAGAGTGATCAAAAGGAATTGTTACAGTTGGCAATAAAAAAATACTTGACATTGGTAAGCCTGATACATAAATTCATGTCCTGTTGTTGACAGTGACTTAAATGAAATTTAAATTTGAGTATTTTTTTTTTTTTTTTCTGGCTTCTTTGGCGGACCAACTACTCAGGTCATATGCCGCCATTACGCCCTGATCTGCGTTTTAGTTGTTATTGTCAACAGCAACGCGAGTTTTCTCTGGACGGTCACCCATCCAAATACTACCCGCGCGCAACGTTGCTTAACTCGCGTTATCGCTTAGATCAGTACCAACGAGCGCAGCCATGGCCGTTGACATTGAGTACATTTATTATTACATTTATTTCTCAAGTATTTCTATTACTTAAAAAGTCAAAATTCAATTAGCTGTCAGACTCCTGACATCACCTATTTGTATTTATTAGAAACTCAGACAAAACATACCTAGACAAAGTCTGCCGTATTCAAGTCAATGCAGTGTTGTGAAGGAGAAAGAGTTGGAGTAACTTGTGGGTGAGGCGGATGCGCGGCAAGGAGTGAGTACTCTTTGATGTTATGCAAGTTGCAAACATTTGTGTAATTATTTTTATATTCAATTACTTACTTTTCATACATCAAAGTAAAGGTTAGTTTTTGACATATTAAGTGTTTTGTATACGCACTTTTGTATTTAAATAAATAAAATGCTCGCGTCTGATAACTGTCATCAACAAAAATGCAACCCGCATAACACCAACTTGTACTAGCTCTTTGCTGCGCACCCGTCTCTTCACCCAGTTATTCTAACCCATTCTACTTCACAACAAACGCCGTTGTTCTCCGTCTAAGTTATGTTTTGTCTGAGATTAGAAATGCCAAATAGCATTTCCGCTTTTACCTGGCGTTGTGCCAATTATGGAATAAAAAGATCTCCAGAATTGTATTGCCAACTGCAACAATTCCTTTTGATCACTCTGTATTATACAAATTTATACATAATATAAATATTAGAACTTTTAAATTAATAAATTTGCAGTAATACTTCTTGAATCATTGTGATTCGTCGTAACCCGTCGTAAGTTATTGGGCGTGGGTCAAATTTTTAAATTTGTGAGTGGGCGTTTTCGTGAGACCAAGTGAAATATGCGTTAGTGAATGGGCGTAATTTTTTTTTTTAAAAGAACGTGTAATAAATCATTTTCTAGGTGGCACTGACAATCACTTTATTCCCTAGAAAATATTTGTCACTTTTATTTCCCTGGGTAAATAATAAAGCACATTGAGTAATGATTGTGATAAGAATAAAGGTAACCGGTCGTATATAAAATTATTTATCAAGCATTTGCAGGATGTTAAACGCCTATATCCCGCTATTCGTGTTACACCCTGTATACGAGATCAATATTAATACATCAATCAAGATTGCGAACACAACACATAAAACCGATAATTATTTCACAGAATTGCCAGCTATATATTCTGTTGGTACTTGTTGGGTGTGTCTCGGATGACCGTTGAATCTGTTGCATCCAGCACAACATGGCGATGTCATTCACGCATGCGAGCTGCTGCGTGAATGCGTGTGCGTGTGTCACACCTCGACGAGACTGCATTTTAATTACTCATTAGTCGCACTGCGTGTAGGTATTAATAAATGTATCGCTTCACAACTGCAATCTCTGCACTGCGGTCGTTTTTATTCTGTTCTCTCACGCGTTAGATTCGAACTGATGGAAATATGTTATTTAGCACTGATGATGTTAATTGCGCACGGCATACAGATACAAAGTTGGATAACTTGGAAGAACTGTATCTGATTTATAAGTAATTAGATACGTGTAGGTTGAGTACTTTTCTTACTTTTCTGATTTACTGTTTGAACCCTTAAATCATTATTTTCAGACGACCACTTATGAAAGTAACCATAACAACATCATAAACTACTACGGAAAGTTGAATATAACACACACTGATATGTTAGTATAACGCACACTTCTAACATAGCTGGTGAAGTTCCACTGATTGACAATAGATGGCGTTACGATGAAAGAAAATAATAAAATAAATGAAAATAATTTGTATTATTATTTAAATTGAAATTTTAGCAGATTTTTGAACACATTTGCACAGATAAATCTTATTTTTTTAAATTAATAATTACTTATTTACTAATATTTTAGCATTATTTAATATTTTGACCAAGGACGTTGAAAGGAGGGGAAATGGCATTCAAGTCAAGACTGTGAGGCTCGGCAGATTGACAGAGACAGAAGTATTATTTTCTGTACCGTGCTTAGCCTGCTATTGATTGACATGTGTCATAAAGAGATTTGAAATTTAAATAGACAGAACAGAATCATTCTCTCTAAAAGATTATAAATTTTTACAAGGAAACTGAAATTATAAACACTTTGTTACCATGTTATCCACAAAAAAATATGTCCAATTCCATACAACACAAAAATTTAAACACAAATGACATTTCGTGATTATGTTTACATAAAACAACGCTCCCTGACAACGTCTAAACGTCACTTTTCTTACATAACAATTCAAAATATTTGAAAGAAGAAGAGATTTGGCTAAGCACGGTGTAGAAAAACTATTGTTGTCTCTTTCCCTTGCCCAAGCCTCACTTCAAACAATGCTACAGTATCGTCATGCCATATCTCCTCCTTTCAACGTCCTTGATTTTGACATTAGTTAGTACAGTTGGTATCACCATACCTAACCTCAAACGTCAAACGTCAATGCTTATCTACAAAAATGCATAAGCTGTCAAACCTAACCTAACCTCAAACGTCAAACGTCAACGCTTATCTACAAAAATGCATAAGCTGTCAAACTGTAACAACATTGCTCTTGTGAACTTTTTTTAGAAATATTTTGTGGTCGTCTGAAAAATAATGTACATAACGCGCTCGAAAGTGTGATAACTGTGCTCGTGTACTTAAATCACTTGGCGATGCGCGTCTCGTTTTTCAATTTGTACACTCGCACGTTATCTTATACTTTCGATGCTTGTTATGTAATATATTATTAAGTAACTAGTTTGTTAAGTAGAGTGATTAATAATCGTCGATTAAGATATGAATTATCTACAATATTTTTTGCTGATTTTACTTTTTTAATTTGGAGAAAATCTAAATTTGTTAGGTTAGTAATGTTTTTAATATGTTAGGTTAGAAATGTACCTGTCTCAACTTTCTTGTGCACTAAATCTTTCCATGATTTTCTAATCAAAATCAAAAGAAAATAATATAAATAAATATAAATATATCGTCACGCCTTCTACCCATTACTGGATAGAACTGATTACATAGATAAATCTGGCAATAATTTTTGTTTCACATACTTTCTATAAGAACTGAAGCCTCTTAAAGCTGCCAATTACGTCATGATTCAATATTTTGTAAAAATATAAAAATTTATGTGTTCTTTGAAAAAATGTTGATTGTCAAAACAGACGTACATTTTTTTTGCCTTGGTGTACAATTTAATATTTAGTTTATTAAATATGGGATGGCTAGCTCAGTGGTATGAAGTCGGCCTGTGGATCCTGAGGTCCCTGGTTCGATTCCCACAGGCGACAAATTTTCATAATTTGAAAAAGCTATCCCTGTGGCTCCTCCACCACTAACATGTTTGGGGGCCGTGATTTGACGACTGGTAACCGCACTTCACGCGCAAAATATATCACTTACCGAGATCTGCTTCAGCAGAGTGCCACACCCAGTAATGGGTAGAAGGCGTGATGATATATTTATATTTTATTTTAAATATCAAAATACTTACAGACCGGTATATTTTTCTAAAAATCAATGTTGGTAAACATGTAATTTGATCTGATGATCTTGAATGCCAATTGCGACAGGTTCATTATTTTTGCACAGACAACATCGATTCCAATGAATTCAAAATTATTCCTAACGGGTTCATCTCAAACTTCTTTTACAATTATATGAAAAGAGTTAAACATAGAATTACTGGAGTTGGGTTGCAGGTAGTCATCTTAATATTCTATTAAATTATGTGCATTTACTTACATAACACCCTATATAGGATGAAAAAGTAAAAGTCACTGTAATTGGAATTAAGTTCCTGTTGTGCATTGTAGCAAACAAATAACAGTATATTAAAGAACTAGTTTCATAAGGCAATCTGTTAACGCACGAGTCCAAATTTGGAAAACGAGCAGCTCGGCGGCGAGTTTTACAAACGACAAGTGCGTTAACAGGCCTTATGAAACGTGTTCTTTATACTATTTTTTTTATTGAGGTAATTTTATAATTTTGTTATATTTTTAAAAACTACGACTTGTCAAAAATATAAGTTGGTGTTTTTTATCATTCGTGTTGGTAGCATTTCTCATAACACAGACAGTTGAAATATCATTTTTTTCTGTATTGTGAATGTTTTGAATTTTATCTAATTCTAGTATATTCTGTTAATAATATTTCAACACCGACAATTTACAATTTTGAGGTAATGTGTCATTCATCTGACAGATTTAAGAGCATTTATACTACTCCTACAAAGAGCGCCAAAAACATTGCGCTTATAGATTTCCTTAACAACGTGTTTAGAGTGCGTTTATAGAGCTATAAGAACACTGAAATAGAAAAATAATAAACTGGAATAATACAGAGTGGACGAGTACGATAACAGGCTTTATGAAACATGTTCTTTATACTATTATTTTATTCAGGTAATTTTATAATTTTGTTATATTTTTAAAAACTACGACTTGTCAAAAATATAAGTTGGTGTTTTTTATCATTCGTGTTGGCAGCATTTCTCATAACACAGACAATTTAAATTTCATATTTTTTGACTATTAACAGTGAGTATACATATAAATATATTGTGTATCCAGTGCTATTAATCAATATTTTTTTCTGTATTGTGAATGTTTTGAATTTTGTCTAATTCTAGCATATTCTGTTAGTAATATTTCAACACCGACAATTTACAATTTTGAGGTTATGTTTCATTTATCCGTCAGATTTTAGAGCATCCATACCACTCCTATAAAATAAAAAGCACCAAAAACAGTGCGCTTATAGATCTCCTTAGCAACGTGTTTACAGTACGTTTATAAAGCTATAAGAACACCGAAATAGAAAAAAGAAATAATACAAAACTTATGTTTGTATTAAGAAATTTAGTAATAAATCAATTAGCATTTTAATTACTTATTTAAATTTATTATTTATTTACACTAATTCAGTGTTAAATTAAAAAAATGGAATCCAAATGAACAAATTATGGGTAAATCACGAGAGGTTTAGGTAGTTAATTGGCTATAATTAATTATAAAAACTAATCAATATTAGACGGGAATGATAATGAATGTGTGTTGCGTGTTTAGCGGTCGTGTAGTAGTGTAGCGTGACCTGCAGCTCTCCAGCAGCGGCTGCTGATCTGCAACCCACGCTCACGCGCCAACAACATGACATGATCTTGTTCATTTATTTATGCGACTCTGTATAACAGGAACTTATGCCCAATTACAGTACACGGTCCGAACTTACTGAGCCGCAGTGTAGTAGTGTATAGTAGAGGTCGTCAAAAATATCCGAAATCCGAATCCGATCCGATCCGAAGTCGGATTCGGGGATTCGGATCGAATCGGATAGGAGCTCTCTCGGATCGGATTGGGATCGGATCCAATCCGAAAGTCGGATAAAATATCCGATCCGAAATTTATATACGTAACATTTAGGAATCCACTCTTAGTAAAAACATAAATTCCAATTCCTCTCTAAAGAAATATAATGCTACGTTATATTTATAAGCATTTATGTTCTGTGATAAAAATAATTAAATAACAAAATATGTCTCTTTAGTTTTTATAACAAAATTATTTATTAAATTTCTTTCGAATATGCAACGTTAAAATTGGTTTAGTATAAATAGGAAAAACTGTGCTGATCTAATGACACGTCTGGTCGGATCTCAGATCGGATTAATAATAATAATAATAATGTATTTATTTAATAGCTTGGCTAATACATAACATTGAACAAAATTTAAACTCAAATATATAACAAAGTCTTATAAAATATACAAAAGAAAAAAACATAATTATATACTCGTATTATTTATTTCGGATCGAATCTCGGATCGGATCTTCGGATCGAATTTCGGATCGAATCTCGGATCGAATCTTGGATCGGATCTCGGATCGGATCTCGCATCGGATCTCGGATCGAATCTAGGATCGGATCTCGAATCGGATTTCGGATCGGATCGGATCTCGGATAGAGTCGGATCGGATTGGATACCAAAATTTTCAAATATGCCGACCTCTAGTGTATAGTTTTAGCGTGACTAGGATTCGAACTCGGAATCTCCGGATTGGAATGCAGTAACGCTACCTACACTACCGTACTGCCGGACTCTTGTTTCGAGATACAATTTGATTATTTTGCATATGTGTATGAAACATATTTTATGTTTATAAAATATAGAGTGATCAGAAATAAGTGTTTCAGTTCGCAATACAATTCTGGGGATCTTTTTATTCCACAGTTGGCACAACGCCAGTTAAAGACGGGACTACTATTTGACATGTCGATTTTATAATAAATATAAATAGGTAGAATGATAGAAATACTTTAGAATATTGCTCTGTGAATAATGTTAAAAAATAAAAGGGTGTGGGTAAGGGAAACAACAATTTTGTTTAATTCAAATTTTCAAACTTCATGTGAACAACAGAAAATAAATTTATGTCTCAGTCTTACCAATTTTAAGTCGTTTTTTTTATTGCTGAACTGAAACACTTACTTCTGATCATTCTGTATTATATTTTAGATAAATTCTTGTTATTTATATAAAATGAGTGTCATTTGTCAAAATATTTGTAATGTGAGGGTATTGACTTTTATAGTCGTTGAATTCAGAAGAAAATACTGAATCGAATAAGTAAATAAAAGAACTACATTCCCATTTAAAATAAGAAAGTTGTACTCCGTATTTTTGGAAAATTGTTAATAGTTATGTAATACACGTAGAAAATGGCATTTCTTTGCTAATTTAACAAACCTTGCAGCTCTTACAATTTTCGAGATAGCAATGGTATTTTCTATTTCCGAAACAACGAATTTAAATACATGTCAAAGTATTATCTGACAATGTTGGCCGTATTTATTTGAGATTTTTCAAGTAACCCGGTAGGTTAGTTTTGTTTAATTGGCACGTTCTAAGTAACCCAGAACTGCCCCCGGATCATGTAAATGTGAAAACGATATTGCGTTTTCACTTGAGTGAAAACGATATTCGTTATTCAATTGATCACGTAAAATTAGTCACTCACTACGTTTTCAACTTCGGACATTTCCGTGAACTCACTACGTTTTTCTTAGTACGATATCGATATCGATATCGTTTTCTTATTACCTTTTTATTTTTATGTCAAAAAACTTTGACAAGTAAAAATCAACATGATTTAATAAACATAAATTGTAAAAATAATAATGATTTAAGTATGTATATCAATATTATGTAGATAAAATTTATCCATATAAAACAATTCTTAGCTCTTTCTACATAATGCTCCCTATTTTTCCTCCGCCAGTTTTTGATAGTTCTTTTTTTTTAAGCGCTACTTTGCTTTTAGCCCTCTGCTTATAATCTGACCAAGCCTACAAAGTCACATGAATATATATTTTTTTTATATAATAATTGTCAAATTGCAATTATACTTTCTGCCACTATTGAACAGCTTTTATTGCACTGCCCAGCGCATTTAAGCGTATGGTCAAGTCGCTCCACAATTAATTAATTTTGGCCTGTCCTTAAACTGCGTCCTTGTATCATTTCCTTATTTATTTCAAAATATGATACAAAGGTTACCCATATATCAGCCTTTCGTGCCATTCTTGAAATTTTATTGTCCTGTAATATTAATAACTATAAATTTTATGAAAACATTAATCGTCAAATATTGTCTTATAAAAAATTAACATATTTCATTATTTATAATTGGAGTACCTTGCTTTTTTTACCTGTGTCGAGTGCAAACGTCAAACTTCTTTAAATTGAGACATAGTAAGCACTGAGTAAAAATTGAAAAAAAAAGAAGAATTTTGAAATAAAGAACGACTTATAGAAATATAAATGAATTAAACAAAGATGTTAATAGTGAGTACCGTTTTCACCCACAATGAACATTGCGTTTAGAAATGACAATTTAACTGACGCAAAACAATATCGTTTTCGCTATTCATTTTTACATAATCGCAATTGACACGAGTCACTACTATTCACTTCTAGTCATTTTTAGATGATCCCGCCCCTGATCTTGAACTGACCCTACTGCCCCAGCTATTATAGCGGGTTGGCAGGTTGAACTCGTCTGCTATCCCTTTTTAATCAACTTGTGTTCGTTGTTATCGGTGGCGGCATCGCGATTTGTAATAGTATAGAGAGGTTAGAAGATATTTTTATGAGTTAGTTCTAGGTCAGTTCAGAGTTGAACCCAAAGTTCCCAATTAAGTACGGCCTATATTACGAGTTATATTTTGTGTGCTAATTTACATATTAATACTAATAACTGAGATTGATATACGTTAAATGTTTTTTTAAACGCCGTACTATTGGAATAGGCTGTTGGAGTAGAAATATCATTACATTGTATCAAACACCAGCCTCAGTTAGAATTTATTAGAGATGCTAGTTCATTTTATAATTTGTATCTAATTAATTTAATTTTTGTTACAGGTAAGAGTCTAATACAGTACTACTTAATATGTAAGTTAAATAAATATTCTACTTTATTTTATTATAAAATTAATATATCATCATGCCTTTTACCCATTACTGGATGTGTGGCACTCTACCGTAGCAGATCTCGATGAGTGATATATTTACGCGCATGAAGTGCTGGTAACAGCTGTCAAATCACGGCCCCCACAAATGTTAGTGTTGGAGGAGCCACAGGGGTAATTTTAATGTGGTGAAAATTGTTTGTCACCTGTGTGAATCGAACCCGGATTCTCAAATCTACAGTCCGACTCGATACATTGCTGTCAAATATTTGATACGATATTGTCAGTTTATGTCAAACTTAAAATTTAAGTTTCTTTCGTGCAAATGGTATATAAAATGAATTATTTGAGATTACCGATGAATTTAGCAACTGTATACTCCATTCCCTGTATGAAAACGATGACGTCATATGTGGACGAGGTTATCATAGATACGATGAAATATAGCTATCTTTTTTTAATAATATTATTCGTACCTATGCGAATGACATAACGTATGTCTTAATAAGTTAAGACACACGTTTCATGTTTTTTCACGTTCTATCACATTTATTATTTTAATGAAAACGTATGACAGTTCTTACTAATACGAAAATTTATATTTACTTTGTTCACATTTGTTTATAAAATCAAAATAGAGACCTATGGCCATGATTTTGTTATTTTCTCGCCTGTCATTTCTAAGTTTGTGACATTTTTGATACATAAATACAGACTGAGAAATAAGAAATGGCTAGAAAAATTTTGGGTAATCAAATGCAGAAATGCGTTTGTCATATTCATGATTATTTTGCGCTGGAGTTAGAGAATGGAGGATCTATAATTAATTTAACTGTAGTACCAGAGGTAATGTGCATTGTATTTTTGTATTTTCATATATTATTTATTTATATATAATAATAATACATATAAAAATATATATTCCTTTGAGTTTTATTTTACAAAATTACACATTTCAATAAGATAGCTAATATTTTTCGTGAGTTAAGATAAATTTGTATTTGGTTACTTTTATAAACTAATTAAATTTTATAAAGTAATAAATATTTTAATCTGACATTTAATTTTTAGGTTATGTTTTAAAAATGTCAACCCAATACCAATGTAAACGTTTTAAGCACAAAATCTTGAATCACATGGATACCGAATGTGACGTAATAGTTTTCATACAGGGAATAGAGTATACAAACAAAACTACAATGGGGTAGGGGGCTCATTGGTGTCGAGTGGGCCTGTCTATCCTGAGAATCCTGGTTCGATTCCCATAGCCGACAAACATTTTCACCACATTAAAATGATTCCTGTGGCTTCCCCACCACTTACATCTTTGGGGGCCGTGATTTAACAGCTGGTAATCGCACTTCACGCGTATAAATATATTACTTAGTGAGATCTACTAGGCAGAGTGCTACACCCAGTAATGGGTAAAAGGCATGATGATATATTTAATATATACTTTTATACAAGCAAGGCTTTAGCCAGTAAGTAGTGTAATGAAAGAATTTCGAGTGAGTTTTTGTGCGCCCCACCTATGGCGAAATGGACCAATTAACACCAATAAAAAATGATCAGTCATCACTCACTGTCATTTAGACAATCAGGTATTTAGAATTTTGTTCACTAATTAAACAACATGCAGCCAGGAAGATAATTAATGGCTGGGCCCACATTGCAAGAAATTCTTACATGTTACCTACTTGTTCAATGTACACTCGAAACGCTCATTATGTAAATGATAATCATTTATTCTAATTTTTAATGAATCAGGAAAAATTTATACAAACATAAAATTTCTGTTCATAGTTATTATTTAACAACTATAATAAGAAGTATGCAATAAAATTTTGTAGGTACTTTAAACGAAAAGTGGTTAGTTTATACGTATTAATTGCCTCACTGCCATTTGTTTGTATTTATGACAACTATTCTATTGACATTTGATTGCAGAAAATAATAACTTTCCGCACGTAAATGGGTGCAGAAAGTGAATACTTTCCTCACTGTCGTAGGAATTCTTTTATATCAACCGCAAAAAATATTTTTTTTCAAAATATTTCTATCAAGTGCTTATTTACAATGATTAATGTATTGTTACCATAATAATAACATCAAATTTTTCTTTACTGCCCAAGGACGCTAAATGATTGATTACATTCTTGATATCAGAGATGTAATAACACACTTACTATATTGATGCTAAAAAATAATTATTTTTGTACTAAGGGCGGAGATATCCACCTCCTAATAAAGTTCCTAATAAATTTATAAATAAATAAAATAAATAAATATATCATCACGCCTTCTACCCATTACTGGGTGTGGCACTCTGCTGAAGCAGATCTCGGTAAGTGATATATTTTGCGCGTGAAGTGCGGTTACCAGTCGTCAAATCACGGCCCCCAAACATGTTAGTGGTGGAGGAGCCACAGGGATAGCTTTATTTAGCTAATAAATATATTTTGCAGATATCCACTACCTTATAAATTATAATTACCTAATAAATACATTTATTAGCTACTCAAACCTCCTAATTAAAAACAAAAGATTCAATGTCATGTTAATTTATATATAAAATAAAAATATATTTTTTAATACTGTATTAATTTCTTATTAAAAAGATATGCCTGCAAATAATATATACGATGATACGAGGGTTATCATCAATACTTTAGATGAATGATGATACATTGGATGACATTATAGACATACATGAAATGGGGTAGCTGATTTAGTCGGCCTGTGTATTTAAGAACCTGGATTCGATTTCCACAGCCAACAAACAATTTTCACCACATTAAAATTACCCCTGTGCTTCCTGCACCACTATAAAAATTGGGGACGTGTTTAGACGGCTGGAAAACCCCACTTCACGTTCATAAATATATCACTTACTGAGATCTGCTACGGCCACATTCATTAATGGGTATAAGAAGTGATATATTGATTTTTATTTATTTTATAAAATTGAGAATTTGGAAATAATTAATATTAGACGCCCTCACAATGTTCTTATTGTTAACATAGCATTTAACACAATCATATCTCAGACGCAAGGTTTTTAAAAGACGATGAATTGTACAAAACCGTGCATTAAATCTTGCCGCTATTTTTCCCACTATTCGCTTTTTTGCTTCTTTGCTTCACTGCATCTGAATATTTTTTATTACATTTTTAAATTATATAGCTACCTATTTCAACCTGACTTCATTTTGACAGTTATAACAAAATCTAGGAGGTAGAAACAAAATTACAATTATATATTTATTAAACGTCATAAACAAGTTTTGTATTTCTTTCTAATTAATTATTTTCATAACAGTCTCTCTCTCTCTCTAAAAGATGAACAGTGTTGCAATTTTGGCTTATTTATTTATTAGGTACCTAATAACAAGTAGACGAATAAATTGAAATAAATAATTCATTTTGCTAATAACTATTAGCTACTTTATTAGGAGGTGGATATCTCGGCCCTGACAGTGATAAGTTATATTTTACGATGGAAGATTTTGATTGAAAACCTAAGAACTTTAAAGGCGGAATCTAATGTTAGTTTCGGTTCAGTTCGTACTAGCAACGGTAGAGTCGAGTTTTCATGTAAATAGTGTTTCGTTGGGGGATTAATATTGGTACTAAATATAAATATATTTTCACAAATAAGGGCTTATTTGGAAGATAAAAGTACAATCTATGTCGTTTATTTGTTGAAATTTGCAATTTTTATTTATTTATTGAATAGCATTGATGTGAAGGTACA
Source organism: Pterostichus madidus (assembly GCA_911728475.2). NCBI lineage: Eukaryota > Metazoa > Arthropoda > Insecta > Coleoptera > Carabidae > Pterostichus > Pterostichus madidus. The sequence continues at coordinate 14,249,735 of OU452315.1, forward strand.
ATAGTTTATAACATTATCAAAACAAAATTAAAACTAAAACAAAAAATCTACACATAAAAGACCTAGATTCAATCTTTATCTTCAATATAAAAAAACAAATTAAGTTGTTCCGACCATATTTAGTCCAAATTTCATCTCCCATTGAAAAGCATGTTTATGCTGTGGGCAACCTAGCTACATTACCCTCTTAATATTTTGGCATATTAAAGAAAAATCATTAAAAGTTTTATTATTTTAAATATACTATTTGATGGCAGATATAGATACGTTTTACAAAGTCAGGTTTACGAGATATGACTATGAAACTTTATTTTTTAAATGGCTACCCATAATAATTTTTCTAAAATATGAACCACCATTGTTTTTGTTTTTGTTTTTCCAATGATGTATTGCTTTTTCTTAATGTATGTATATAAATAGTTCGAGAAAAATAATGTAATTGAGAAATGAGAACCAATTTTTATTCAAATATTTTTTTCTTTCTACTATTCTACTATTTTGAAATAAATCTATTATGTGTGATAATTAATGTTTTGTTACCATAACAATAATATTCCTTTTTTTACTTTCCATGGGTGGTCAATGACTAATTATTTTCCTATTACCAAGGATGTAATGATATAGTTACGAGTATTGTGTTGGTAGCAGAAAATAAATGTTTGCATAACATGGGAGTAAAATATATTTCCTTCCGCGAGTGTCGCTTAATCATACAAGGGAATCAATTATACTTTACTCCACAGATATATGATTTTTTCCTACGACCATTCTTTCATGTCATTTAAATAAACTACTTACAATATGATTAAATATCGAAGACTTGCTGATGGTTACTATGAAACAACCATGAATAAGAGCGAAAAATAGTTACTTTCCTCCCTAGAGAGAGAATAGCTAACTTTTGATCCGCATATGAGAAATGCCTTTGTTCAGTTAAGGTTATTTTTATAACAAATGCCGAAAAAGACGTGCAGATTCTGCACTCGGTAAGCCTCATGCTTTAATCTCTGCACTTGCACTTAACCTTTTTCGACACGTGTTATAAACAACATTTTTCCTACAACTGTGCGATTTATAAAATCACTAATATATTATCAGAATTTATAAAATTTTAATGATATTACACGAGAACGATGCTTTACGGCATTGCTATGGTTTGTTTGTTGATTGCTCGCACATTGTTCTACTTTATTTAATTCAAGATAATTTCTTAAAAATCGTCTAGATTGGAATACTACACTGAGTGATTCTTCTTTATCATATACATCTCCAAAGATAATTGCATCCCCAGATGTTAGATCTATTCTTGGAAATGACAATCAACCTGCTGCTGGTACTTCTAAAATCTCCGAAATGGTTGTCATAATAATATTACTGTTAATAATATGAATAGGTAAGGAAGAAATCAATGTTTCTTTAGATAGTACAAAAGTTTCCACTTCACATTATGTCGAAATAAGCAACTGTAACAACTGTGTATTAATAACACAAAAATTTTATTTATTACACGAGAACGATGTTTTACGGCATTGCTATTGTTTATTTGTTGATTGCTTGCACATTGTTCTACGTTATTTAATAATATTTCGCTAATTTCAATATAATTTCTTCAAAATCGTCTAGATTGGAATACTATACTGAGTGATTCTTCTTTATTATCTACACCTCCGAAGGTAATTATTGGATATACTCTTGACAATGACAATCAACCTGCTGCTAGTACTTCTAAAATCTCCGAAATGGTTGTCATAATAATATTACTGTTAATAATATGAATAGGTAAGGAAGAAATCAATGTTTCTTTAGATAGTACAAAAGTTTCCACTTCACATTATGTCGAAATAAGCAACTGTAACAACTGTGTATTAATAACACAAAAATTTTATTTATTACACGAGAACGATGTTTTACGGCGTTGCTATTGTTTATTTGTTGATTGCTTGCACATTGTTCTACGTTATTTAATAATATTTCGCTAATTTCAAGATAATTTCTTCAAAATCATCTAGATTGGAATACTATACTGAGTGATTCTTCTTTATTATCTACACCTCCAAAGGTAATTATTGGATATACTCTTGACAATGACAATCAACCTGCTGCTAGTACTTCTAAAATCTCCGAAATGGTTGTCAATAATATTACTGTTAATAATATGAATAGGTAAGGAAGAAATCAATGTTTCTTTAGATAGTACAAAAGTTTCCACTTCACATTATGTCGAAATAAGCAACTGTAACAACTGTGTTATTAATATACACAAACAATATATATTATGTATTGCACTTACTCTTTAAATAAAACCATTTATCAATATATTATACTTAGTTCTGTTCTTTTTATAAATTATCATATATAATTATGATACAATTGAGTTTTTGTCGGCTCAATATGATGTGTACAGATTAGATATACTGCAGTTTAAGGTTATGTTTTTAAACGTCAAAATATACCACTGCATATTTACCATTCGTTTGCTTGCTTATTTTCTTCCTTCATAAGCGAGCAAAAGAACGCAACGATTGTATGGTCGGTCACTAAAATATGAATTTCCGTGCTCGGCGTAAAATTTAAATCGCTCTCAATTAAATTTTCTTTTCACAGATGCGTAAAACACAAATTACTGTCGACCCTAGGGTTTCTTCGCTTACAGAAACGCACTTGGTCTGCATTTGTCTACTTTCCACCCGTAACCAAGGCAATAATAGTTACGTAATAACAAAGAAATCGCACAGTTGTAGGAAAAATTCAGAATTGTCATTTTTAAGGTACTTTATATAGTTGTCATAGATGAATATTTAATGTTTATTTATTTAACAGTAATTTGTAAACATAACTCCTTGAGAACCCTATAAGTAAACATTAACAGGCAGATTCATAAAACGGATTAGCGCTAATACCGTTTTTAATATTATCTATAATTCGGTTTCAAATTAAGACAGATTCAAGAAATGAATTAAATTTGATGCTAATTAACACTCTTTTTAGCTCAAGTTAAAATAAATTTGTTTCATGCATTGAAAAGACGATTAAAAACGAAATAAAAAATGGTGTTAGCGCTAATCCGCTATTGAATCTGCCTGTAAAAGAATACTTAAACCTGTATTAGAGGTATATGATACAAAAGATTAATTTTAATTTCGATAAACCGAATATACGAAATATAATTCTTTACATAGATATGTAAATATTGATTTAAAGTATATTAGAGTTTAACATTTTCTTAATGGATAAAAGAAACTAAGTTATAATAATAAATAATGTATTCCTGGAAGACACGGTTTATTTGCTATCTAACTTGATAAATGGTTATATTTATTATTGCACTTCTTATGTAAATTAACATGTTAAATAGCTAGTTACACCGTAACTAATATTAAAGTGGATCTCATATATTCATTCCGTAATGACCAGATACATTGAAGATGATCGAGGAGCTAGAAATAAATGAATGGATATGATTGAAGATTTGTTACGTGAACGAAAGATGAGACGAGTCGTATGAATCGAATTATAAATATGGATGGTGTGACAGGATAGAAATATTTGGTGAGAGTTAATGCCATTAATTAAAATTGATTTTTACAGCAAGCAAATGTTTACGTTAGAGAGCTAGGGTGCAAAATGATGTCTCATTTATTCCAGTGACAGAAATGGTTTCTGCAATTGATTATGTCATGATAACACTGGCGGACTAAGGGGAGGGCGACAGGGGCGGTCCGCCCCGGGCCCTACGAGACAGAGGGGCCCCCGTTTCCAGGTTAAAAAAATTGTAACTGAATAAAAATGCAATCATGATTTATTTGGTGATTTTTTATTCACAATTAGGATTTTTTCTTTCAACATAGTTGGCCACACTGAGTGGTGATAAATATACCGCTCATGTCCAGGGGATTCCCCGACTGATTCACCATGAGAAATTAAATTGTATTGTTTTTGTTGCCGACTGTTTGTACCAGAGAATTTTGACATTATAGATAAGTTCAGTAAAATTAAGGCTAGAAAATATGTTTTATAAAACTATTTATACATAAAATATATCATCACGCCTTCTACTCATTACTGAGTGTGGCATTCTGCCGAAGCAGATCTCGATAAGTGATATATTTTGTGTGTGAAGTGCGGTTACCAGTCGTCAAATCACGGCCTCCAAAGATGTTAGTGATGGAGGAGCTTTTGAAATTATGAAAATTGTTTGTCGTCTGTGGGAATCGAACCAGGGTTCTTAGGATCCACAGGCCGACTTCATACCACTGAGCTAGCCACCCCACTATTATACATGATGTAATTTAATATAGATTTCAATGAACTTTGTATTTTTTTTCCATTGTCTTCTTTTCCTATTCAATATAAGGGGCCCGGTATTAGAGGCCGCCCCGGGCCTTCGAAGGAGTTAATCCGCCACTGCATGATAAACATTGAAAAAAGAAAATTAAATATTTATTTATTTTTTATTTTATTTACCGATATATTTTTCTCTGGCCTTTGCAACAGTTGAAATAGGAATTGAGATTAGTTGATTAGAAACTGCCAATCAAATTTGATTAGAGTGCCATGAAATTGTTTCTCTCTATCACTTTCTTAGTAAATAGTTAGAGAGCTAGGGTGCAAAATGATGTCTCATTTATTCCAGTGACAGAAATGGTTTCTGCAATTGATTATGTCATGATAAACATTGAAAAAAGAAAATTAAATAATTATTTATTTTTTTATTTTATTTATCGATATATTTTTCTCTGGCCTTTGCAACAGTTCAAACAGGAATTGAGATTAGTTGGTTAGAAGCTGTTAATCAAATTTGATTAGAGTGCCATGAAATTGTTTCTCACTACCACTTTCTTAGTAAATAGTTAGAGAGCTAGGGTGCAAAATGATGTCTCATTTATTCCAGTGACAGAAATGGTTTTTTCAATAGATTATGTCATGATAAACATGAAAAAAAGAAAATTAGATTTGGGACCAGGTGGCAACAATAAATGGCGCCGATGTGTATGTGCCGATTTTGAAGGTGGTTGTTGACATATTTTTTACAGGCTATTTTTCACTTTAAATTATAGACTTTGGTATAATTAAGTAATAAAAATGGTAGATAGAGGTTTGAGCATGCGTGACAGAATCGGTCAAAGTGGAAATTTTTATAATGTTGTGTGACATATTTTTTACAGGCTGAAATTGGTTTTACTACTTGTTCACGATGTATACATGACAAAAAAATGATTGACAGAAATTGTTGCTGGTTGCTCATTACTGACAGAAGCTCTCAAAGTGGACTGATTTAGGAGGGTCACGTGACTTATTTTTTTTAATTTCTGTCTTTTGGTATATAAGCGATTAAACATCCTTTAAAACATAAATGAAATCGACAACCACCCTTAAAATCGGCACATTCACATCGGCGCCATTTATTGTTGCCACCTGGTCCCAGATCTAATTTTCTTTTTTTCATGTTTATCATGACATAATCTATTGAATACCATTTCTGTCACTGAAATAGATGAGACATCATTTTGAACCTTAGCTCTCTAACTATTTACTACGAAAGTGGTAGAAAAAAAGAATTTCACGACACTATAATTTAGGGATCGCAAACTGCGGGTACGGGTGTATAATCAAATTTTATTGACAGCTTCTAATCAACTAATCTCAATTTCTGTTTCAACTGTTGCAAAGACCAGAGATAGAAAAATATATCGATAAATAAAATAAAAAATAAATAAATATTTAAAAGAGATTTAATAAATGCAACTGACATTCACATTCCCTTTCATAGTACTGCTATTAAGGTGATTCTAACATGACAGTCTCATACAAAAGTATAGGTAACCTAAAAAGTTTATAAAAATAATTATTACATTTTTGTATGGTATAGATTATTAACAGAATGAACATTACGCTGCAAATATCGTATAATTAACAATAACATTGAATATATTAAATAAAACTATTTTTCCTACAATTGTGCGATTTCTTTGTTATTACGTAACTATAATTGCCTTGGTTACGTATGGAAAGTAGATGAATGCAGACCAAGTGCGTTTCCGAAAGCAAAGAAACACTAGTGCGGAAAGTGCTTCATTACATAACTGTCAAAAGAATATTGTTTTGACAGCGATTTAAATTTCGCGCCGAGCGCGGGATTCATATTTTGACCACAGACGCTTATGGAAGAAGAAGATACGGTGAACCAGCGCTAGTAAATATGCAGTAGTATATTTTGACGTTTATAAACGTAACCTTAATTTGCAGTATATCTAATCTGTAGACAATTAATAAAAAGAACCGAACAAAGTAAAATATATCGATAAATGGTTTTATTTAAAGAGTAAGTGAAATACTTCATATTTATTGTTTGTGTATATTATTAATACAGTTGTTACAGTTGCTTTTATTGACATAATGTAAAGTGGAAACTTTTGTGTCTAAAGAAACATTGATTTCTTCCGTACCTGTTCATATTATTACCAGTAATATTATTGGTAACAATTTCGGAAGCTTCAGAAGTACCAGCAGCAGGTTGATTGTCATTGTCGAAAATAGATCCAACATAGTATGATCCGGAGCTTCAATTATCTTTGGAGGTGTTACTGATAAAGAAGAATCACTCACTGTACTATTCCAATCAAGATGATTTTGAAGAAATTATTTTGACGTTAGTGAAATATTTTTAAATAACGTAGAACAATGTGCAAACAATCAACAAACAAACCATAGCAACGCCGTAAAACATCGTTGTCATGTAATATCATTAAAATTTTATAAATTTTATAAATTTGAATAATATTTTAGTGATTTACTAAATCGCACAGTTGTAGGAAAAATGTTGTTTATAACACGTGCCGAAAAAGGTTACATGCTCGTGCAGATTTCCGCATTCGGCAAGCCTCGTGCGTTAAATTCTGCACTTGCACGTAACGAGCCTTTTTCGGCACTTGTTATAAAAATAACTATAACTAGTTTATGAAATTCAGTAACATAACAAAAATTTTGGAAGTGCCAAGCAATAACTTATTCCATTTGCCATTTGGATCAGATCTAACTTACATTTTCTGAACCAGATCACTTGTGTATTTCATTGGATTACTTCTCTGACTTTATTCCAGTATCCAGTACTAGAACTAATGATTTTAATTTACTTTGAAGTAATACACCCCAATAAGTGCATCAGTTTGCTTAATTTAGTTCATTTAGTTATGTTGTCTAAATTATTTGAACTGATTTATGCGAACCAAGTGGCAAATGGAATACAGCTAGTGTAAGATTTTACACAGCAGAAGCTATGACAACAAGGCGAGAACCACAGGCAGCATGATATTACCGGTCGGTACGAAACGTGACTCTATTATCGATACGTCCTGTTGACAGTTCATAAGAAAAATGAGAAAAATGCACCAAAGCAATTATTATCATCTGTAACAACAAATAAATAAATATAAAATGCTGTAATATTTTTTTTTTGTATTAAAATTAATATATTTTACTGATCGAAATAATAACTTTCATAGTTCTTGCTTTGTCATTCGTGCGACCATCTCTGTCTACGCCTACGACCATCTCTGTTTACGCGTGCGACCATCTCTGTCTACCCGTGCAACGTTGCCAAGCATTTCTGACAGTTTCATTGAAAATTATAGAATATCCAACTTTCATCGTCAATTTCTTTGAAACTAATCCGGTAAGGCATGGATTTTTTAATTCTCATTTTTTTATCTTTACATGATGTACTGCGTGTTAATTTTTTGATAAAAAATAACTGGAATATATGAATTTATTACGCAGTGAGCTGCCTCGCGAGGTACAGTTCCTATAACGCCAATGCATTTTTAGTCGACTTTAACTTTACATTAATCAGCTCAACGACGGTAAACTTTAAAAAAAAAATTTGCATACTAGTGTAGAAAACATGAAAAATAATTTACATTTCATTAAATCCGGGTTAAATGCTTCCATGATGGGATGGCTAGCACAGTGGTATCAAGTCGGCCTGTGGATCCTGAGGTCCCTGGTTCGATTCCCACAGGCGACAAATTTTCATAATTTGAAAAAGCTATCCCTGTGACCACCACTAACATGTTTGGGGGCCGTGATTTGACGACTGGTAACCGCACTTCACGCGAAAAATATATCACTTACCGAGATCTGCTGTAGCAGAGTGCCACACCCAGTAATGGGTAGGAGGCGTGAAGATATATTTATTTATTTATTTTATGATAGTACCACCTTAAACCTTGTTTCAGTTACAATTGTTCTTCCATCTACAATCAAATACCTAAACAATTAAAGTTGCTAAATAATAAATCATTTTCTACACATCTAAACAACTATTTTAACCCAAATTCTATGTTTTCCATTTAACCGATTTGCTTTGTTTTGATCATAAAATTCGTATGATTTTCTCTTTTCTAAATACTAAAATATATAGTTTTCAATTTTATTTTATATGCTTGCTGTATACCTTCACATGATCTGTTTGTACCACATTTGATAAATGTAAAAGTAACGTGTAAGATCAGCTTCGGTTGAACGGTTACTAAATCAAATTGATATTATTATAATTATAAGTGTAATACACAATATTTATTGTTTGTGTACATAAATAAGAGTTGTTTCAGTTGCTTATATTGACAAAATGTGAAGCGAAATCTTTCGTACTGTCTAAGGAAACATTGATTTCTTCTGTATTCGTATTAACAACAATACTATTTTTCACAACAGTTTCGGAGGTTTTAGAAGTACCAGCCAGCAGCAAGTTGATTGTCACAGCCAATAAAAGATCTAACGTAGCTTGACCTGCGATTTCAATTATCTCTGAAGGTATATATGGTTTTGTTGAATCACTCATTGTAATAATCAAATCTAAACGATTTTAAAGAAATTATCTTGAAATTAATGAAATTTTTTAAAATACATTGGAACAATGAAGCAATCAACAAACAAACTATAGCAACGCCAAAAGCATCCTTCTAATGTAATATCATTAAAATTTCATAAATGCCTATTAATTTGTTTATACATTTTTTAATTCAGAAATAGTAATATTGATTACGGCCCCCGTCACTTATACGTATACAGGCAGATTCATAAAACGGATTAGCATTAACACTGTTTTTAATATTATCTATAACTTTGTTTCAAATTAAAACAGATTAAAGAAATGAACTAAATTTGATACTAATTAACTCTCTTTTTAATTCAAGTTAAAATTAACTTGTTTCGTACATTGAAAAGATAGTTAAAAACGAAATAAAAAATCTGGTGTGGGCACCACACGACTTTCTTATACACAGCATATTTCATATTAAAAACGCTGAATTGAACACTTATGACTTGCTCCTTGCGTTTGACAATTATTATTTGACATATAAATGTTAAACATGTTTTTGTTTTTTTGTTTCTATTGCTACTATGATTATTGAAATATATTATTAAATATATAAATTAGTTTTTATCAAAATTAGACGCATATACAGGAAAATTGCAAATAATATTTTATGTTCCAAATATTTTTGCTAACATCTTTTATTTGAAACTTTTTTTCGTAACTGATTCCATTTTTGAAATAAATGGAATTTATTGTTTTGTGTGTCCAGTAAACTTCCTCTTCCGGTTTTTCAATTTCATTCAAAATCAACTCAGCTCTTCGTATTTTCATCAAACTTATAATTACCAAGTTTCGTTAACAAAACTTATCTCGTTCATGAGATATTGCACGACCGGACACACATCCATCCATCCATCCATCCATCCACACACACAACATCATTGAGAAAATGATCAAAACAGATTCAGTGGACCTCAAACCATGTATTTCCGCGAAAATCTCGTCAACGATTTTTTTCACGATTCCAATACTTCCTTATACTGTGCATAAGAAAGTAAAAATGGTATTAGCGCTAATCAGCTTTATGAATCTGCCTGATAGCCTATTGGCACTTTGCTGCATTTAAGTTTGCGACCCCTGTCATGTACTTAGTATTAAGTTTCTGTTGTGCAGAGCACCAAATAAATGAATCTGTTACAACCTTTAACAATGCCATTTCTAATCAAACTCACCGCTTTCATACACCATAAAACAAATGTCAAAATTATGCACAAAAAATGCTGCACTCATTTCGTCTACAGATAAAGATAGTAAATCTTGTATCGAACAAAGGATCTCGTTAAATCCATTCCGGTTCTAGTTTTCTCCAACAATGGCTACAATAGCCCTGGTGTTTAGCAGTGATACGCGAGCCTTATGTGGGGCTCCCCCGTGGCTTCGGGCTGATTAACCGCTGGGGTTTCTCTGCTAGACTGCTCCACATCTGCTCGTGTTGTTGTGTAATGAGATCTACTTGATCCTAGATCGCTCAGGTTGACACTTGATATGAAAGATTTCGTCGAGATTAATGGGGACGTGTTCGAATGAGGGGATTATAGTGAATTTGTCTAAGCTTGTCAAAGGAATTATATTATAGTGATGTTTAAAATAACAAGTCAAGATGTACTCCTATGTAAGGTCTGACGATTATGAAAATATACAAATAAATAAATATACGAGGTGCGGCTATTAAATAACGAGACTGTTACACTAGTATTCATAGTCGTTCGCCAGCGGTTCGCCAGCGTTTCGCCAAGTGATATTCCATATTTTATGTTTCATAGACGCACGCTCGCCAGCGCGTCTTCTAATTCACTGGCGACGCGCCATACAAATACTGGAGTAGGCATATTGATTCTCCAGGCGTGCACCGACAAATATAAAATAAATCATAATAAATCAAAATGAATGAAATTGGAGATATTCGTTTGAATATCAATTACTTATCGAACAAGATGAATACGAAGATATATATGGTCATTATATTTATTATTATAATCGTTTACCACGGCGTTATGTACGAGATATGGAAAATCTACTGTTATTTTATTTCGATAAACAATGGGCTCCTATACTTATTTTTTAAATATATTTTTTTTATGAAACTACATGATAAACTATGACGATCAGTAAAAACTCGGGTTGAAAATTCTTTATATTATAAGAGATATGATTTTTTAAGGTTTTGTATTGGAGTTGTGACGTCCCAAGTTCGGTCCAACAAATTTTTTCACTAATAGCCATTATTTAATATATATTTTATGTTTTTATCCTTTATTCTTGTTATTTCGATTATGGTATAGGAGCCCATTTAATGATAGATACAGATTTTCATAGGGCGATAAATAATTTAACTTTACCCCGTATTATAAATCAAATGCAAAAACCCGCTAAAAGAGATCTTCCAATTCCGCCCATATTGTGTTTACTAATTAATTTGCCATAACATACTACGCAACAGGAAATTATCAGGTAGATATCAGTATCAATAAATTTTTGTAGGGGAACATTTATTTTATTTTTAATATAGACAGTAACTGAAGATTTGCGCGGTATATCACATTCCACAGTTGGCTGTATTAAAAATATTGCACACATAAATGCTTCATTTGACCGCTAAGAAATAAAATTTCCTGATAATCAAGAAGCAAGAACTATGCAACAATTTTTGATATTACGAACTTTCCTCAAGTAGCAGGTTGCATATAGTACGCAAGTTCCAATAAAAAGTCCAGGTGGAAATATGGTCAAAGTAGGTATACCGTAATAGAACCATACTTTTTGTATAAATGTTGAAGTTGTCGGTGGTTATGATTTTTTAAAGGATAACCAAATTAACAATGAATAATAAATAGCGTCTACGTTGAGAGACAATTATTTTACACGTTGTTCAGGATATGATAAATACGAAATTAGTATGATGTTTTTATAAAATGTAGTACGTGCAATATCCGAATCTAACGCTCGCTGGCGATCCGGCGATTATTTAGTATGAAAGTAAAATTTCCGGCGACGCGCCAGCGAATCGCTCATGGGCGCTTCTTCAGCGCGTCGCTGGGCGAACGACTATGCATACCAGTGTTACTGTTTTTACATTTTATTTTAATTCCATACCTATTTATTTATTATCACTTTCAATATACACCCCTCCTCTATCCCTACAATGCTCCATGCGAATCTTCCATTCTTCGAACCAGTGCTGGAAGTCTTCTTCTGTCAGCTCCTTCAGAACGCGTGTCGATTTCTCTTTCAAAGCTCAAATCTTGTTGCTATTAATGCAAATTTCACCTTAGGAAACAGATAGAAGTCGCACGGTGCAAGATCTGGCAAATAAGGCAGACATTGCGGAATGAGCCAGCGCATTGTTTTGAAGGAGAAACCATGACTTTTCCTTCCACAATTCGGGTACTTTTTTAAATAAATTATAAGTTTCAGTAGCAGTTATGCCAAGTTTCATGTGAAATTTCACAACAATTCGTTGCTCTATTGTTGCACTTAACATTTTTTCGGCGAAACAAAAAAACAACTCTAATTAGATCGAATGGGACGGTTATACGGATTTGTTTACAGAAGCGAGGGTACTGCATTCGAAAGAGAAAGCTTCACGCTAAAAAACTAACAGTCGCTGATGTTTGGCGCAGGCGTACTTCGTCGTTATTTAATAGCCACACCTCGTATCATTACGCCTTTCTACCACTGATCTCTATTTATTACTGGATTGCGTATGGGGTAGGCCGCAGTGTGACTAATTGAGCATCGCCATATTGAGAAAAGTGTAGTCTCTCGGCCCGCGAGACAGCGTCGGTACTGGCGGGAGTCGCTCGCGATTCAAATGCAGTGACGACGTCAAAATGGTTGTGAATTGTGTTTTCTGCGGTAAGAAGAAAGGATCTGACAGGCTCAGCTTCCACAAGTAACTGAATTGTGCGTTTTATACCGATTAATTGTTTCATTTGTATATAAACGAACAAGCAATGTACATGACACAAGTTAGGTTAGTTTAAATGTCACAATTTCAATGTAGAGCAAAATCAAATGCATTTGTGTGGTATAATTATTTAGTTTTAGGGTTTTGTGCGTATTATATGAAACAAAAGTCAGGTTATATTGTATATGTATCGAGTGTTAAATATTCAAAGTAAATATTGAGACACATGAACATTTATTCGATAACTCGCCGGAAGAGACAAACCACGTATTTTATTTGACAAAAGTGATATGCGCAACGTACTTAAAAGTATGGTTTTTTGCTTCAACTAAAGTAGCCTCAGAACGTTTGACCGGTGAAAAGTTGAGACATCACTTGACTCGTCAAATAGTCTGGAGACATCAGTAATTACCGAATTGTTATGACGGAAAGATTGTTCATTTGTTACGTGATACAATTTTATACATTTATTTATTCGATACTCTAATAAATAGAATTGCAGTGTAATAATTGTTTTGTATTTTTCATTGTCATCAAATTAATTTCACTATTAATTTACTACAATGTTTTCCAAAAACATTTATTTTCGCTTTTTTATAACGCTTTTGTGCCATTTTCAACTACGACTATTTTGAACTTCCCGCTGAAAGTAGGCCGAGAGACAACACTTTTTCCAATATGGCGCCTTACTGCCCGTCACACGCTTCTAACACAGGTTACGCAATCCAGTAATAAATAGAGATCAGTGCTTTCTACCCATTACTGGGTATGGCACTCTGCTGAAGTAGATCTCGGTAGGTGATATATTTATGCGCGTGAAATGCGGTTACTAATCGTCAAATCACGGCCCCCAAAGATGTTAGTGGAGGGAGAGTCACAGAGGTAATTTTAAATTGGTGAAAATGTTTGCCGGCTGTGGGGATCGAACCAGGGTTCTCAAGATCCATAGACCGACACAATACCACTGAGCTATTACCCCATAAATTATTATCGTGAACTTATACAGTACGATACTAAGAAAAGTTTTAGGTAATCTGGAATTTTGAATTAGTTAACCTTATTTTTCCCGATATTAAAAAGATAATCACATTTTAAAAATTAAATAGAAACAATGTCTGTTTAAACTTTTTAGAGAATATGGTTTAGCTTTATTTGAATTAAAATTGTAATACTCGTAATATGAAAATATAAAATAAGAATTTTTATATCTAATAGCAATCGAAGCTTAGTGGATAAAGGAGAGGTAAAATTTATGTTTCTTAATTAACAAGCAAGAGCTCTTGCTTTCAAATCTCAAATACGATTATGTTTGAGTAGTTCGGATGCCTATATAATAGAGCTAGGGTGCAAAATGATGTCTCATTTTTTTCAGTGTCAGAAATGATTTTTTTAATAGATTATGTCATGATAAACATGAAAAAAAAAGAAAATTAGATTTGGGAACGGGTGGAAACTATACATGGCGCCGATGTGAATGCGCCGATTTTAAGGATGGTTGTTGATCTCTACACCAGTCCACTTACAGAGCTTCTGTCACTAACGAGCAACCAACAATTTTTTTGTCATGTATTCGTCGTGAACAAGTAGTAATATGTCACACGACACCATAAAAATAGTCTACTTTGACTGGTTTTGAATACTACAATGAGTGATTCCACAAAATCATATACACCTTCAGAGATAATTGGAGACTCAGGTCAAGCTACATTAGATCTATTATTGGTTGTGACAATCAACTTGCTGTTGGTACTTCTAAAACCTCCGAAATTGTTGACAATAATAGTAGTGTTGTTAATACGAATACGGAAGAAATAAATGTTTCCTTAGACAGTACGAAAGATTTCGCTTCACATTTTGTCAATATAAGCAACTAAAACAATTCTTATTTTATGTTCACAAATAATAAGTATTGTATATTTCACTTTAAATATTTATTTATTTTTTATTTTATTTATCGATATATTTCTCTATCTCTGGTCTTCGCAACAGTTGAAACAGAAATTGAGATTAGTTGGTCAGTAAAATTTGATTTTACACCCGTAACCGACAGTTTGCGATCTCTAAATTAGAGTGCCGTGAAATTGTTTCTCTACCACTTTCTTAGTAAATAGTTAGAGAGCTAGAGTGCAAAATGATGTCTCATTAATTTCAGTGACAAAAAAGGTTTTTTTTCAATAGGTTATGTCATGATAAACATGAAAAAAAGAAAATTAGATTTGGGACCACGTGGCAACAATAAATGGCGCCGATGTGAATGTGCCGATTTTAAGGGTAGTTTTGTAGGATGTTTAATCGCTTATATACCAAATGACAGAAAGTAAAAAATAAGTCACGTGACCCCCCCCCCCTTAAACCAGTCCACTTTAAGAGCTTCTGTCACGAATGAGTAACCAGCAATAATTTCTGTCAATAATTTTTTTGTCATTATCATGAACAAGTAGTAAAACTAATTTCAGCCTGTAAAAAATATGTCACACGACACCATAAAAATTGCCACTTCGACCGATTCTGTCACGCATGCGTCACCGGCCAAAACTTATGTCTACCATTTTTATTACTTAATTATACCAAAGTTTATAATTTAAACTGAAAATTAGCCTGTAAAAGTATGTCAACAACCACCCTTAAAATCGACGCATTCCCATCGGCGCCATTTATAGTTCCCACCCCTTCCCAAATCTAATTTTCTTTTTTTCATGTTTATCATGACATAATCTATTTAAAAAACCATTTCTGTTACTGGAAAAAATGAGACATCATTTTGCACCCTAGCTCTCTAACTATAAACTAAAGGTCCCCGTGCAGTCATTGGGATTAAGTTCCTGTTGTGCAGAATAACAAATAAGTAAATAAATAATATAATAAACAAAATCGTAACTGTCAAAATTTTAAATATATCAAACATATAGTTTTATAATTATATTGTATTTTCAAGTGAAGTTTAATGTTTTTTTTATGAATGATTCAGTATTAATTGATATAGGTCAAGACACAGTTTAAAACTTCTCGTCTTGTTCTTCTTTTTTATTTTTATCAATGCTTGTCTGTCAAACTGACGAATGACAGATATCACGTCATATAATTTGAGATTACTTGTTAGTCGTGAAGGGGTGAAAGGCGAAACTCCTGAGCCGTAAAAATTGAACTTCTTAGCTAAGGGAGAAAACCCTAACAGAAAATCCTGGTCCTCCAAGTATGGAGGTCAAGGCGGGGGGCTAGCAACTCACCACTTGGAAACAAAATTTCACTGCTAAAAATCTCAACAACCAGCCTCGGAAAGAAGATGGAAATAATAATAATTTACGACGACGATTAGCTGTGAAAAGGATACTGAAACTGGGAACCTGGAACGTACGAAGTATGTTTGCAAAAGTCGCAGAAATATTAACCACCCGGAAGAAACAAGAGAGGACGACCTCGTAAATCATGGAAAGAGGGAATACGGCAGGCAATGAGAGACCGAGACCTAGAAAATATGGTGTATGATAGAGAGGAATGGAGGTTGAGATTGGGAAGACAACACCTTGTTGTATAATTGCTGTATATATTTGACTTGTACACAATTAATCCCAATAAATATATATATATATATATATATATAACAAGAGATATGATAATTGCCGATAACATCATGAACTATGAGTTATCACTTATAAAATAACTAATGCATTGAATATTAGTGTTAGTGCTTTTGTTGCTATGAAAAAAAAAACAAGTGTAGATTTCTCAAGAGCAACAAAAGTTCGAGTGAACAGCGAGAAAAAAATTTCTAGGAATATTCAATGCACGTGTTACATTCGGTCAGAATATTGCCTCATGAAAATCAGGAACGTCCTGACAAGGTGTGCGAGTTGTGCTCCGAACAAAGGCGGCCAAAATTAAAAGGCGGCCAAAACTAAAAGGCGACCGTTATAAATAAATAAGTTATAATAACGCCCTAAACTTGAACACTTTTTAATAATTAATTTTACAACACTTCAAGTTCATGAAATGAAATGAAATTAAAATTTAAAGCCTTAGGTCCATATATAAGTGGCGTCCTTCTTAGATTTATTTTCTCAGTCCTATGCCGAGCAATATTGAACCTCGTGTGTAAACTAAATAAAGATGACATTTCTCTAGCTCATTTTGATTTCATATAGATAATTTTATATTGATACTAATATTACCCTACCTACTTTGTGAAATATAAAAAGGTTAATATATATATATATATAATTTTATAAATATTATCACTTCTTAAGTTGTGTAACTAATTTATTATTATTGCATTATATTCTTTTCATTCTTCTGATATTTAAAGATTATTAATAATATTATTTAAACATTATCAAGAAAAATTAAATGACTATAATAATAATTTGTTGTATATATAAAAAAATACTTATATTTATTTTATTCAGCTTTTATTTTCTTTTAACATAATAATTATGAAATACATTTTATGTAGTAAAAAGTAAAAAAAAGTAAAAATCTAAGGCTAAGGCTTTTATGTAAGTTTTTATCAAAAATGGTCCAAAGTATAATCAATGTTATTTAATTTAAAAATAATATTTTTAGTTATATCTTAGCCTTGGATTTTAACTTTTTTTACTTTTTACTTTTTACTTTAGTTATGGCTTCCCGATCAGCTGAATTAAATACCTATTTTAAACTTAAAATGGGGTGGCTAGCTCAGTGGTATGAAGTCGGCCTGTGGATCCTGAGGTCCCTGGTTCGATTCCCACAGGCGACAAACTATTTTTATAATTTCAAAAACTACCCCTGTGGTTCCTTCACCACTAACATCTTTGGGTGCCGTGATTTGACGACTGGTAACCGCACTTCACGCGCAACATATGTCACTTAACGAGATCTGCTTCGGCAGAGTGCCACACCCAGTAATGGGTAGAAGGCGTGATGATATATTTATTTTATTTTTTTATTTTGAACTTAAAACGATAATTAAACTAATCAACGCCGATATAATGTTCTTAACGAAATGTAAACAAAATTCAATTGTTCCAAAATTCATTAAAGTCATTCTTTCTAAAAATTGTAAAATACCGGAATCTGTAATACACCACGCAAAACTTAAATGGTTAAATAATGAAATGCTATCCCGGTGGCTCCTCCACCACTAACATGTTTGGGGGCCGTGATTTGACGACTGGTAACCGCACTTCACGCGCAAAATATATCACTTACCGAGATCTGCTTTAGCAGAGTGCCACACCCAGTAATGGGTAGAAGGCGTGATGATATATTCATTTATATGAAATTAAATTCCTTTCCGCTAAACGTAATAAACTAGAAATTAAAGCTTACAATTTACATTTAAAGTGGTTCTATCATGACAGTCTCATACAAAAGTATAGGTAACCTAAAAAGTTTATAAAAATAATTATTACATTTTTGTATGGTATAGGTTATTAATACAGAATTAATATTTCGCTGCAAATATCGTATAATTAATAATAACATTGAATATATTAAATAAAACTATTTAACTAGTTTATGAAATTCAGTAACATAACAACATTTTTATAAGTGAATGTTTCATGCCAACCTATAGCAGTGCAAGATTTTACACAGCAGAAGCTATGACAACAAGGTTAGAACCACAAGCGGCATGATATTACCAGTCGGTACGAAACGTAACTGTATTATCGATACATCCTGTTGACAGTTCATAAGAAAAATGAGAAAAATGCACCAAAGCAATTATTATCAACTGTAACAACAAATAAATAAATATAAAATGCTGTAATATTTTTTTTTTGTATTAAAATTAATATATTTTACTGATCGAAATAATAACTTTCATAGTTCTTACTTTGTTATTCGTGCGAACATCTCTGTCTACGCCTGCGACTATCTCTGTTTACGCGTGCGATCTTCTCTGTCTACCCGTGCAACGTTGCCAAGCATTTCTGACAGTTTCATTGAAAATCATAGAATATCCAACTTTCATCGCCAATTTCTTTGAAACTAATCCGGTAAGGCATGGATTTTTTAATTCTCATACCTTTACCTTTACATGATGTACTGTGTGTTAGTTTTTTGTTAAAAAATAACTACAATATATGAATTTATTTTGCAGTAAGCTGCCTCGCGAGGTACAGTTCCTATAACGCCAATGCATTTTTGATCGACTTTGGTCGACTTTAACTTTACATTACTCAGCTCAACAACGGTAAACGTGTAAAAACATATGAAAAATAACATATTTACATTTCATTATAATTCGGGTTATATGCTTCCATGATAGTACCACCTTAAAATTAACCAAACAATTAAATAACATTGATTTTCAACTTGGACCATTTTTGATAAACACTTACGGGATAAAAATAAATATATTGATTAAGGCTTAGGGGGTAATTTGATTTTTAGTTACATTTTATGTAGTAATAAATTAAATTTGTTGTACTTTATTAATTTAAATAATATATCTAAACTTTAATAAAGATTTTATTAACTTTTGCAATTAAACATTAACATTAGGTATTTACCTATTATTATTATAATTATTTTATATTATAATCAGAAAACGGCCATTTGTCTTTTGCACAAAGACAGCCAATGGCCTAAGTGCCCCCCGGATGAAAACAATCAAAATTTTACAAAACTAATATTCTGACATACGAAAAATTTAAGTAGAACTGTTAATACGATGGTGTGTTTAGTATTACGGCATTTAAATCCGGAGATCCCGAGTTCGAGTCCCACTCAAGTTAAATATATATATAAACTACCACAGTACGTCTCGATGAGTCCGGATCCTGTACTGTAATTGAAATTAAGTTTCTGAGTAAAATAAATAAATAAATAACCTGTAATTCAGATTAATTTCCTGTTTTGATACCAACAGAACAATATATACTCCTTCTGCAACAACAGTGAATGACTCCTCTATGAACTACAACACAACACTTCCATCAGTAATATCTGCATACTTGCAGCATGTTGTATATAACCCACAGTGCTCTGTACCTGTCAACATTTTATTAACATTATGTAAATGCACTACCGCTACTGCAGCGTAAAAATCCCCGCCGGTCGCGTGGGTTTCGCAATCTCGATGAAAATGAGATGAGTGTGCTCTGCTCGGCTGCGTTAGTGAATTTTCTGCAATGTGGTACGTGGTTCAGACAGAACGCTGATCGTTGATACGTACTCGGCTACTTAAATGCGTTGCATGAGGGTTTATTTACTATGTTGGCTGGAAGGTTGAAGATAATAAAGTTGTAAATGCAACTGTTTACTTTGCAATATTCTATTTATTGTATAGTTGTAGATTTTAATTTCAAGTCTTTGAGAATATAGTGTGAAAGTAATATGTACTTCAAAGTAACTTATTTACAATTCCGACTCACTGTACTACTCGTATACAGGAAAAAATACTTACATACCTGTAGTTTAAATTACTAAGTTGGGGACGAACTAAAATGCTATTTTTTTTATCTAGAGGTCTTGAAGTCTACTTCCGGGTTCGTCGGAAGCGATGTTATAGTTAATTTTTTTAATGGAATTATATATCAGTGGCATACCTAGGGGGGAGGGTTGGCACATTTTTTGGGGCGGAATTTTTTATATTTAGTTTTAGTTGTAAAAAACAACTTGTTCACTTCACAAGTTTACCATTCGATTTCTACGAATTATGAATTACTATATGATTTCGAATATTTTTCTTCATCGTCAAGTCAACGTACGGTTAAAAATATTATCTCGAAAAATTCCTTTATTACTGCCTAATTTAAGTATACCATCCAATGGTACAAAAGTACTCCACCTATAGTTTGCCCCAATTACAATAATTTATTTATTGTTATGAATTTAATGGGGTAATGGCTCAACAGTTTCGAGTTGGCCTGTGGATCCTAAGAACCCTGGTTCGATCCCCATAGCCGACAAACATTTTTACCAAATTAAAAATACCCCTGTGGCTCCTTCACCACTAACATCTTTGGGGGGCCGTGATTTGACGGCTGGTAACCGCATTTCACGCGTATAAATATATCACTTACCGAGATCTGCTTCGGTAGAGAACCACACCCAGAATGGATAAAAGGCGTGATGAAATATTTATATTTAATTTTTTTTTTAATAAATAATAAATAAATATATCATGATGCCTTTTACCCACTACTGGGTGTGGCATTCTGCCGAAGCAGATCTCGGTAATTGATATATTTATGCACATGAAATGCGATTATCAGTCTGTTAAATCACGGCCTCCAAAGTTGTTAGTGCTAGAGCTACAAAGATAATTTTTAATTTGGTGAAAATGTTTGTCAACTGTGGTGATCGAATCAGGGTTTTCAGGACCCACAGGCTGACTCGATACCACTGAGCCATTACCCCATATTTTTTTATATGCATTTTAATTTGTGTGTACATATTTTAGTTAAGAAAAAATAATTTGCGACCTCTGTTGTAAAGTCTAACTTGTCGTACTCAAAAAAAGCAGTACTGTAAACATGAAAATATGACGCAGTATGACATAAATCATATAAAATGACAGTTCATCACGAAACATTTTATTTGTGATTTATTATCAATTCTGTTCAACTATTAAAGCTTCAATTGAAATTTTTGCATCATTTATATTTTTTATATTAATTAAAGTTAATTGTAGGTTTCTTACAATAATTCAATAAATTTTAATCGTTCTTTAAGTGAATGTAAATAACTTTAAAAGTAATAATAAAGGTAGTTATTAAATTGTGCACGTCGAGCAATTATACCATAAATTCTCCGAAACTCCCGGAGGTCCATCGCTTGATCGCTTGGCTGCAGACGCACTTGGTCCGGGTCCAAATCGCCATATCTCCGAGCTAAACACTATTTACTGCTTTCATTAACATTTTGATTGTCTCAATTTCTTACGCTGGTAATTAAACTCTTTCTGCAAGTCGCATCTTTCATATAATTACTTCCAAGGTGAAAGAGTCATTTGCAAAAATTTTGGAGGTAAACAAATGAGTTTAAACTTTGAACATAACAGAATTCACTGTCGTAAGAACACAATTATTGTATGTTGTATTTGTTAGCGATTATATTGCATTTAATTGTAAATTCATTTTTGTTTATTTATTTTTATAATTACGATTGATTTAGTTCATTAATAAACTTCTGGTATGACGCAACATAGTAGTAATTTATCTTAGATAGTTACACAACCCTTAATGATATAGACATTTTATTCGATTGCCCGGCAGTTGGGTTTTGTCTACGAGCGCGGGAGTATCTCGGAGCAAATAAAAGTGCAGTATGTGACACGTTATACGCGTATATGTTACTGTTTAAGAGGTGAGTCCTTTACTTTCTTACGTTTATTTCCGTATCAATATTTAATATGGTTTTACATTTATATTGCTATAATTCATACTATTTAAACGAGAACTATGTACGACCAACTTATTACGCACAATGGGATTATGCGAATCTTTACCGTTACGTTACGAGATCATGCGGATCTATATCAACGTTACTAGATCAACGTTACGAGATCATGCGGATCTATATTAACGTTACGAGATCATGCGGAGCTATATCAACGTTACGAAATCATGCGGATCTATATCAACGCATGAGATCATGCGGATCTATATCAACGGACGAGATCATGCGGATCTATATCAACGTTACTAGATCATGCGGATCTATATCAACGCTACGAGATCATGCGGATCTATATCAATGTTACTAGATCATGCGGATCTATATCAACGCTACGAGATCATGCGGATCTACGTCAACGTTACTAGATCATGTGGATCTATATCAACGCTACGAGATCATGCGAATCTATATCAATATTGCGAGACCATGCGGGTCAACACCGACTGTGATGTGCGTATTCGGAGCAAGCACGCGAGCGAATGTACGAACGAATTTGCATTACCGGACAATACTGTTGTATATTACGTTACGTGGGGGCGTGTAAGTTAGGCTATTCGCGATATGGTATTTGTGAACGATATCTTTGTAATGAAATCATAATCGTAGGGTTAACTGAGTTTCGTCGCTCACGTTCCATTCGAATTTCAGGTACGGTCAGGTGGAACTTGTCAATCCGGGGCGTGAATCTACGGTGGTACGGTGGTAATACGTAAGTTAGCTTTTACGATTTTATTTAACATGTGCGGTAGTTATAACGAATTACGAATTGTTTCTTTTGCCACGGTTGAACGAACGCTAATATATTTAGGGTGAGATATTGGGTGGACTAGAGATAGAAAATTCTCGGAAGTTTTCTTTTCGAGATCATTCTCGATGTATATTCTAGAATAATCTTGAAAATAATTTTTTTTTTGGAGATGATTTACATTTACATTACAACGTTAGTACGAGGGCAGAGTAATAAGTACCCGTGTTTGACAATAAATGGCGCCAATAATATAAAACTACATTATTATTGTTGAATTTCATCTTTCAAACAACTAATGTAAAAGTTTGAGATCAATACATTGTTTTGTCAGTTATTCAATGTAAACAACTTTTGTTTTTTTTTCTACTATGGAAAAAAGTCAGTTTCGATCTGTGAATAGATTTATGTTTTTGGATGGGAAAACTAGTGCGGAAATCAAAGAAAAGTTACACGCTGTCTACGGGGATCCTGCTCCTTCTATGACAACCATTAGATATTGGTTTAATGAATTTAAACGTGGCCGCACAAGCGTTTGTTATAAGAAACGTCAAGGTCGGCAAGTTGAGGTGACTACCGAAGAAAAGATTGGAAAAATCCATGATATTATTTAAAATGATCGTAGAATAAAAGTGCGTGAGATAGCTAAAATGATAAGGATCTTAAATGAATGCGTGTGCAATATCTTACACGAAAATTTGTATGGGAAGAAGCTATGCACAAGAAGGGTGCCGTGTTTGCGCACAATCGACCAAAAACGCATTCGATTGAACATTTCAAAAGAGTGTTTAGCGATATTTAAACGCAATAAGAAGGATTTTTTACGTCGTTCCATAAACATTGATAAAACATAGCTCCAATACTTTATTCCTGAGACGAAAGAACAGTCAAAGCAATGTACTTATTTTGGCGGACATGCACCAAAGAAGGCAAAACAGCTGAAAAGGAAAAACTATAATAGAAGCCTACTACGTATCATTATTGGACCAAACAGATGCTGCAATAATAACAAGGCGACCGCACATGGTAGAGAAAAAGTGCTCTTCCATCAGGACAATTCAGCAGCACACAAATCAACAATTGCAATGGCAAAATTGCATGAATTGCGCTATGAATTGGTCAAACATCCATCTTATTCTCCAGATTTGAATCTCTTTGACTATTAATTGTTTTCAAACTAGAAGGAATGGCCCGGAGGTAAAAGATTTGCATAGATTTTAGAAGTCATACAAGCTGTAAATGACTATTTTGAGAAGTTTGATAAATCATATTATTTGGAAGGGATAAAAAAAATTGGAAATACGTTTAATTACCTTTAAAAATATAAAATTATTTGTTCACAAAAATTGTGTTTTGTTCTCAAACACGGGTACTTATCACTCGTATATATTGTCATTAGTTCAATGCTTTAATTTATTTTTAAACTATTAAGTCTTAAAAATACTAATAATAATTATGAACGGAATCACTAAAAATAAAATATATCATTTTCATTAAGTATGTATATTATTTATTTAAATATGGTATTGAAGTACAAATTAATTGTTATTGGTGTATAAAATTTATAAATGATTTATATCTATTGTGATTGCTGTCATTTTATGTTCATTTTTAACATAATCTTTTTACAGAACCTACACATAAAAGTCGTTTTGTTGTTAATGATTTTCTGGTAACAAAATTTCCAAATTCTGTTAAATTAAAAAAAAATGCATCTTGTCAAAAATATACCTTGGTATTTATTAACAGTTCTGTTGGTAGCGCTTCCAATGACACAAACAAATGAAATTTCAAATATCTTGACAGTTAATCAATATTTTGCTGTATTGTGAGTATTGTAAATTTTGTGTGATTATAGAATATTCTTTTTTGTCTCATCATCTAAAAAAATTATAAAAGATCCATAATTAATTGTAACATTTTGACATCAACAATTTACAATTTTGAGGTTATATGTTCAACTGTCAGATTAAAAGGCATTCCTACCACTCCTAGAAAATGAAAAGCGCTAAAAACAGTGTGCTTATAGATCTCTTTAACGACGTGTTTTCAGTGCGTTTATAGCACTGATCTCTATTTGGTGGTTTATCGACTTATAAGAACACCGAAATAGTAAAGCTACGTTTCCACATCTTAACATAGTCTCTGTTTTAGTCTTTGTTATTGGTTTTTAGTTTCTGTTTTTGTCGGAAAAATTCCAGCTATTTCCAGCTCTTAACATAAACATAATCTTATTCCTTCTTCTAGTAAATGTTTGTTCACCTAAATGAGAAAATAATTGTATAAAACTATTTGAAATACTATATAAAATTACTAATGAGGACCAGTAATTACTATTAAAATTAAGCACTAGTTTAATTAATTTATACAATTCCAAATTAATTTAAAAAAATTGAGAACAAACCAGAATATTTCAAATATAGCAATTTTAATTTCAAAATTGATTTCATATTATCAAAATATGATTGAATTGTAATTATACATATAAAACCAAAGAAAAGAAATACATTTTAAAATAACAGCGACTAAATAATTTATTTTTGACTTGTTAGTTTTGTTGTTGCTATTAATCCAGTAATTTTTATTTTTTTCTCAGTTAAAATTATTACTATTTTTCTATTGTCTATATTTATTGTATTCCCAACACAAACCTAATGACATATGATAAATACGGCATAGAATTGACTGTATATTGCAGCACAACAAGAGATAGCATTACCGCAGCTAACTCTTTCTAATGCCTTGTGCACACGGGGAAACTTTTTAAAATGCTTCCTGAAATTTGTTTCCAAAGAAGAAGAAGTACGAAATGTTTCCCGAAAGTTAACGGCGCCGATAAAACTCGAGAGGTTTTGAGGAAACTTTTTGACATGCATCTAACTTCTCATTTATTTTGACATTTGTATCGTGTGTTTGAGGTTAGAATTATAAAACACTTTATTACGAACTAAATTTTAGCGTTGATTAGATTTGTTTAGCAGTTTATACGTGCATTTAGTGTACTTTTTGTTAATATATTTTTCTAGTGAGGTAAAATACATACATAATAAAAACATAAATATTTAAATACAACCATTGTTTTATAATTTCAGAGGAAAAATGTCTGAAGAAGAATTTTTATTATTAGCTGCAGCTGTTACCTGTGTTATTATAATAATATAAATAATTCCCCAAGTATCTAGGGACTTTTAAGAAAAAAATTACTGGTATTGAAGAAACTTTTACATTTGCCGTGTGAACAGGCTTAGGCTGATATTACAAGTTTCCCAAATACTTCTTCTTCTTTGGAAACAAATTTCAGGAAGCATTTTAAAAAGTTTCCCCGTGTGCACAAGGCATTACAGAACAACGACGAAAGACTATGTCGAAAGTATGAAGTCTGCAAACTTTGTGTTTATGCGCATCGACAAAGACTAAGACTAAAACAGTAGCTGGAAACGCTCAGCTGTATTCACATATGACAAATTCTCAAGGTTATGTCGAGAAACTAAAACTAAGACTATGCTAAGAGGTGGAAACAAGGTTTAATACGAAATAATGAATATCTATTCTTATAAGAAACATATCTTTGTAATAAAAATAAAGTCCTGACTATTACCTACTATTTAACAAAAAAAATTACAAGTGTATGTTTGTTTCCTCATTAATTTTCGTTTTGAATTTATTCACCAATAAACATCATCAAACCAATTTCATTGTTACAGTTGTTATTAGCATACATCACATCACATGGTATAAACCAGATCTCGGGCGCCGAAATGAACCTCTTGACTGTTGTCTTGTAGAAGTTGTATATGTAAGTTCGTAGTGATCGCATGAAGAGGTGGACAGCACATAAATCCCGCGAGTAAAACTGCAACTGACGTTTGCACGTACACTGAACAACTGCACTGTTCAGTGCACTGCGCACTATCTTGATGCAGTGAGGTTCGGGAGTCGCTCAACGACTGAATGGGATTATATGAGAGAGAATATACAGGCTGTGCCTGAATTTTATTTACTTGGTTTAATTTTATTTTGAATCAAGATTGTATTTTTTGTTATGACTCTTAGGGGTATAAGGAATCTCAGTTGTAATTAAATTACTCAAACATACTCAATTACACATTACTCAAGCATGAATTATTATATTATTATTATTATATTAGTTTTAAGGATTTATAACTACTTACGCCCATGGGTGTCCGAAGGGGGAGGCAAGGAGGGGCTCCCCCCCCTAGATATTAACTAGGGTGGTGACTACGACTCTCGAACATAGGACTTTAACATGTAAAACTATAATTTTGTAATTTTCTGCTTCACTAAATATTTTAAGCAAAATAGCTTGAAATAAAAGTTTTAGGGCATAAAATTCTGTATCTGAAGCAATAAACAAAATTAATTTTGCATACTATGGAACGACACAAACTAGATTTGAAATTGACGAAAATTGCCTCAAAACTATTGATAGGCATGAAATTGAAACAAAATTAAACAAATGTGGACGTTTTATTTGTCAAAATAAATGAAATAATAAATGAAGAATTTATTTTGACAGTTTTGACAAATTGAACGTCAAACATTTGTTTAATTTAGTTTCAATTTTATAGCTATCGATAGTTTTGAGACAATTTTAGCATTTTCAGATCTAATTTATGCCGATACAAAGCATGCAATATATATATATATATATATATATATATATATATATATATATATATATATATATATATATATATATATATATAATTTAAATTATAAGTTTAACGACAATAAATTCAAGCTGAAACTGAATTTCCAGCAGTATTCTTATGGCCAGCTAGCGACATGTTTCCTATCGTTACGATTGAGTAATCTAAGTTTATTAAGTATACACAGACACAAAATATTAGAAAATAAAAACTGTAAAACTGCTAAATCGGAATTTATTGAAGAAATGGTGTCAATTTATGGAAGAGTTATTAGAAAATTGTCCTTCCTCGTCAATTCAACCCAGACGATGAAGACTAGTAATTTATTTCACAAATTTAAATATTTATATATTTGTTATTTGTGTTTATTGTTTATATTTATTTTATGTAAAAAAAATATTTTTTAGACCCGCCCCTCCCTGGAAAAATGTCTGTGGATGCCCATGCTTACGCCCGATTTCACCAACAACAGTTCAATTTTATTCTTAGTTTAAATAAATAAAAGCTAATCAAAATTACATGTCAAATGGAATCATTGGCATTGCTGTCATACATTCGATTTCCTTTTATTTATGTAAACCAAGTTTCAAATTTAACTTTTGTAGATGAAACCGGCCATTAATGGCCTATTGCTTTAAAGGCACTTATATACGTGTATCATATGCTATTTTCTATTATACCTGCATCATAATCTTAAAAATAGAGCTGAAAAGCAATACGAGGTGTGGCTATTAAATAACGAGACTGATGCTGCTACAGACGAAGTACGCATGCGCACAACAGCAGCAACCATCAGCTTTTTAACGTGAAGCTTTCTCTTTAGAATACAGACTCCCTCGCTTCTGTAAACAAATCCGTATAGCCGTGGCATTCGTTCTAATTAGAGTTGTTTTTTATTTCGCCGAAAAAATGTAAAGGTGCAACATTAGAGCAACAAATTGTTGTGAAATTTCACATGAAACTTAGCAAAACTGCAACTGAAACATATAATTTATTGAAAAAAAGTACCCGAATTGTGGAAGGACAAGTCATGGTTTCTCCATCAAAACAATGCGCTGGCTCATTCCGCAATGTCTGTCAAGAGGTTTCTAGCCAAGTATAGCATCCCAGTGTTGGACCATCCGCCTTATTCGCCAGATCTTGCACCGTGCGACTTCTATCTGTTTCCTAAGGTGAAATTTGCCTTAATAGCAACAATATCTGAGCTTTGAAAAAGAAATCGGGACGCGTTCTGAAGGAGCTGACCGAAAAAGACTTCCAGCACTGTTTCGAACAAAGGAAGATTCGCATGGAGCATTGTAGGAATAGAGGAGGGGTGTATATTGAAAGTGATAATAAGTAAATAGGTATGGAACCAAAATAAAATGTTAAAACAGCAACAGTTTCGTTATTTAATAGCCACACCTCGTATTTTTATTTTTATTCATTTCATAATTTCGTGTGATTTGACGTAATATTTAATAAATATGGATGGATTTAAAGAGCAAAATAATTTTGTTGTTGCTTAAGCTACATTAACAAATCGAAATTAGTTTTTGTTTTATGCTTTATGTTTTAATGTGTTTTTAGGCCATTCACAAATAGTTTTGCTTTTGTCGATTTTAGTTACTAGTGACATCTATCATAAATTTTAGAAGATCGGTAATACAGTAAATGCAATGGGCCTTTCAAGACTTTTTTGATTTTTTATATATTAATCTACGTAATAAAATTATTATACCCAAATTTTTTTTTTAAACTTGTATTAAAGTTGATAAAAATATTTAAACTTTCGAAACAAACGAATGTGACGTAGTTGCATCTTAGCTTAAAGAGAGACAGATAAGACAGAGATAAATAACACGTAACTTCACGTAACGTGTGTCGTTGTCAGTAGAATCCTCAGACAAAACATAACTAGACGAATAACAACGGCGTTTGTATTGACTTGCATACGGCATAATTCGTCTAGTATTATACGTCATTGGTAGAATCGTAGAATGCTGAATGCTTATTTCTTCTTCGTCTTCCTCTCAGTAAAATTGAGCACCGACAAACGTTTCAGACAAAGCTCTGTGATTGGCTTAATGCAACTACGTAATTGCAATGAGCGTTTTAAATTATTCAACTTTAACTTTCATATTTCAGCAATAAAGCTACCATTTATGGTATGATTTTATATTGTATTAAATATGATGTACGGTCAAGAACTTATTTTAATAAATATATATTAAAAACCGCTACCACTTGAATCCCCCATTGTCAGTTGTGCTAAGTTACACATACTGCCATATGTTGTTTGTTTACTTTCGTATTTTTTGGAAGAGCAAAGTAAATATTATCATAATAAGAAAGAGGGTATTAAAATCTTGTTTTTATTTTCTTCATTTTGACACTCGAATAAAAACAAACTTAGGTTATCGTCAATGCGAAGGATGATAGAAAGAGACAAGTATATATCACTACATCATTCTACACTTCGTCCTATTGGTCTATTCCTAAGTATAAAACGTAAAACTAAAACATAAGTTTGGAGTTTGCAAACTTTTGTGTTAAAACCAAAACTAAATACTGATTTGTGAATGGTTGCATAAGATAACATGCCTACAAAGTTATTTAAACAAAAAATGGAAAACATAAAACAAAAACTAATTTCTATTTGTGAATGTAGCTTTACACTTTTAAAAAACGGTGTATTTTAATGTTGCGTTTCCGCACGCTTTTTAGTTTGTTAAACAAGAAGTATTATACAGGTATAATAAAAAATAATAATTTGTCAAATTATGACGTTTGTCAGATTGATTTGCATAATTACCTGATAACTGTTATAACAGTTGTTTGATTCGGTGTTGCCAAATATACATTTCATTTAAGTAGCTCGTATGGCTTTACGAAGGGTCTTACAAATTGTTTGAATTAGGATTGTCGACTCTGAATCGTTCTACTTGAAGCTTGTCACCCAAGCAGCCAGTATAAATTCTTCTTCATGCAATAGATAATAAAATGACGAGACACTCTGTATGTATCTCGGTGAGTTCGCATGGAACAGCTTGTCGATGGAAGCGCTTACTGCTGCTTGCTGGTGCAGCAATTACCCGGCGCGGCCGAACACCGAAAACGCACGTGAATTCGATTGATGCTGAGATATGGAGATACGGAATGGAGTGCTTTAACTCTAAATGACTTCGCTTGAACAATGCACTTGAACCAGTGTTTCCAAACTTCGTTCCGACACAGACTACACTGTGGCTTTATGGGATGTATGCGACTTCTGATTCTGATCTACGAGGTGTGGCTATTAAATAACGAGACTGACGCAGCTACAGACGAAGTACGCATGTGCCAAACACCAGCGACTGTCAGCTTTTTAGCGTGAAACTTTCTCTTTCGATTGCATTACCTCTAGCTTCTATAAACAAATCCGTATAGCCGTAGCATTCGTTCTAATGAAACTTGTTTTTTTGTTTCGCCGAAAAAATGTTAAGTACCCGAATTGCGGAAGGACAAGTCATGGTTTCTCCATCAAAACAATGCGCTGGCTCATTCCGCAATGTGTGTCAAGAGATTTCTAGCCAAGTACAGCATTCCTGTGTTGGACCATTCGCCTTATTCGCCAGATCTTGCACCGTGCGACTTGTATCTGTTTCCTAAGGTGAAATTTGCCTTAATAGCAACAATATCTGAGCTTTGAAAGAGAAATCGGCACGCGTTCTGAAGGAGCTGACAGAAAAAGACTTCCAGCACTGTTTCGAACAATGGAAGATTCGCATGGAGCATTGTAGGGATAGAGGAGGGGTGTATATTGAAAGTGATAATAAGTAAATAGGTATGGAATCAAAATAAAATATTAAAACAGCATCAGTCTCGTTATTTAATTGCCACACCTCGTAATGTCAAAATGAAGACATGTTCGCAAAGTATAAAATTCTTATGGTATACTGAAACGTTATAAACATTGACTGACGTCATCAAAAAATATAACTAGATGAATG
This sequence comes from Pterostichus madidus, assembly GCA_911728475.2. Classification (NCBI taxonomy): domain Eukaryota; kingdom Metazoa; phylum Arthropoda; class Insecta; order Coleoptera; family Carabidae; genus Pterostichus; species Pterostichus madidus. Next base: position 14,281,293 of record OU452315.1, read on the forward strand.
ACATAGGGTGCTGCTACGTTTACATGTAATCGGTTTTAAATTTTATTGTGCATTGCTTTTTTGGATATAACAAGATAACATTTTTCTTTGATTTTGACAGATATTTTAGAGACCGTGGATCAACTAACTTTTAATGCGTTCGGTATTCTCTAATAAATTTTAAATTAATAATGCAAATTAAATACATATATACTAATTTACCTTTCGTACGCACGGAAAGGTAAAAGCGGTTCATTAGTTGTGTATTCTTATTCAAAATAAATTATTAAATGAAGAACCAGCAATTGACATTCCTTTGACAAATTTCTCTCCCTCGGAATTGTTATCAAATAGCTTTTAAAAACAACTATAGATCAAAGTCAAAATCCTTAAGCAGATATTTTGATGCCAACTCGATATAGACAGAAATTGTGTGTCTTGTAAACATGCAAAATATAAAATAATAATTATTAATTAATAAGATTTTTTTTAAATACATGAATCGATAGTAAATATAGCTATTATTCAGAGCTGGGCAGTAGCTAGCTAGTTTTGTAGCTTAGCTATTAGCTTAGCTACATTTACCTTAGCTGTAGCTGTAGCTTAGCTAACTGTGAAAAAATATAGCTGTAGCTTGTAGCTAGCTACGTTTTTTTCTATTAGCTTAAAAATAACAACTGAAGCTACTTTTAAAGCTACTTTTTGTAGCTTAAAGCTACTTTTTCTAGCTTCAAGCTACTTTTTGTAGCTTCAAGCTACTTTTTGTAGCTTCAAGCTACTTTTTGTAGCTTATAGCTACTTTTTGTAGCTTATAGCTACTTTTTGTAGCTTCAAGCTACTTTTTGTAGCTTAAAGCTACTTTTTAAGTAGAAGGTGAACAAAGTACGCATGCGTACAAGCTAAATCCACACAAAATAATTATTTGTTGCCGGTTCTAACTGGCTCTAATACGCAAAAATACACAGTAGGTACCAGATGGTATTTGCTATTTTTGATATTTATGTACGTAATAGTAAATTAACAGTCATTATAACAAAAGACTGATCATATGACAATGGCACATTTAATTATTTCACAATAAGTTAAAAAAGTAGCTTTAAAATTTAACAGCTACTTTAACGAAAGCTTTTAGCTGTAGCTTAGCTATATTTTACAAAATATAGCTTATAGCTGTAGCTTAGCTACTTTTTTAAAGAATAGCTGTAGCTGTAGCTTAGCTACTTTTTACTTTCTGTGTGTGTGTGTGTGTGTGTGTGAATGGATGGATGTATCCGGTCGTGCAATATCTCAAGAACGAGATAAGATTTGTTAACGAAACTTGGTAATTATAAGTTTCATGAAAATACGAAGAGCTGAGTTGATTTTGAATGAAATTGAAAAACCGGAAGAGGAAGTTTACTGGACACACAAAACAATAAATTCCATTTATTTCAAAAATGAAATCAGTTACGAAAAAAAGTTTCAAATAAAAGATGTTAGCAAAAATATTTGGAACATAAAATGTTATTTGCAATTTTCCTGTATATGCGTCTAATTTTGAGAAAAACTAATTTATATATTTAATAATATATTTCAATAATCATAGTAGCAATAGAAACAAAAACATGTTTAACATTTATATGTCAAATAATAATTGTCAAACGCAAGGAGCAAGTCATAAGTGTTCAATTCAGCGTTTTTAATATGAAATATGCTGTGTATAAGAAAGTCGTGTGGTGACCACACTACAATGCTATTGTTTCAATATTATTTGTGTATTTATTTTAAATATTTTCGATAAAAATTTGTCTTCTAGTGGGGTAGGTAGCTCAGCGGTATCGAGTCGGCCTGTGGATCCTCAGAACCCTTGGTTCGATTCTCACAGCCGACAAACACCACATTAAAATTACCCCTGTGGCTTTCCTTCCACTAATATATTTGGAAGCCGTGATTTGACAACTGATAACCGCACTTCACTCGCAAAATATATCACTTACATAGATCTGCTACGGCAGAGTGCCACACCCAGTAATGGGTAGAGGCGTGAAGATTAGAAAAGATGAAAGCGATAGGCTGCTCTTGTATATGAAAGAAAAATCCATACAATGCAGTAACTAAAAATGAAACTAAAAGATAAGAAAGGAAGGGAGTGTCGCACTGCGCTTGTTTTTGAAAGTGAATTCCACACAATTGCAATCCATAAAAGAAATACAGTTGAACTTCTCTAACTCGAAGTTCTAGAACTAGAATTATTCTTTAAGTTGAATTTTTATCACAAATATTTACGTTTCCTTTTATTTTTAATGTATTTTTATCTCCCTAAGGGCCGGTTTCTGAAAACAAATTTAACTGGTCAGTTAGTTTAACTCTTCGATAAACAACTGTCAAATGGGTTTCTGAAACAACATATTGGTATTTAACTGGCCGTTAAGTTAACGCGGCAAATTGGTCCAGTTAAATTATATGACGCATGCGCAGTTGTTTCATAAATTGAAAATAACGGCTGACAGTGACAGTGCTCATCTTTCCTAACCTTATTTTAAAAACCAATTCGTTATGCCGCTGTATTAGTTTCGTTCGGCTTTGTTGGTGATTGAAAAAAGGTTTAAAAACACAGTTATTACTAAAATCTATTATTTTGAGAACTTTAAAAATTCCTTCGAACATACTTTTAACTTCAGTGCTTGTGTGATTTTACCTATTTATCAAAACTTGTTAGTATGCAGCTTCAAGAATACTCGAATTCTAGTTCAGCGTCATATGAAGTACTATTTGACATTGTGGAGGCTGTGCAGAAAGTCAGAGTTTTTAGAGACAGACGTAATCCCTTTAAGATCTATAGTGATGCGGAATTTAGAAACATATTGTTTCTACAAGAATAACAAGTTCTGTGCCCTGTCTGATTTTGCGAATTAAATTCTTTAGCAATTTGTTGCCATGCTAAACTTTTTTTTGCGATTGTGACGGCATCACTTTCTTTATTGTCTATTATAGCATTATATTTCCGTCTCCAACTCAAAAAGAACATTCTTTTCAGTTTCTGTGAAGTTTTTTCCACGAATTCGCTTTTCTTCCATAATTTTATTACAATTGCAAACCACAAACACGAAGTACAATAATTGACGTCAAATTAATTATTTTGAAGTTTGAAATTGACGTCAACATTTCCCGACATTAACCGACAACGATAGTAACGCCATCTATTAGATTCAAGAATAAATGTTAGTCCAGGATAGACCCATGAGATAGTTATCGAACATATAAATTAACTGACGTTTGTTTTCAGAAACCCGATGTAAGTTTAACCTTTCAATAAATTTAACCGACAGTTAGTTAATATTTTTTCAGAAACCGGCCCTAAGTCGAATTTCTATAACTCGAATATTTCTATAACTCGAACTGATATTTCACTAGTAAGTCGAATTTCCCCTCAGGTCGTGGACGAGTTCGAGTTGACAAGTTCAGTGGCAATTAGAGCTTTCTTCCGTCTAGTACTACTGTTGTGAAAGTGCAAATGTTTATTGTTTAATTGTAATTGTAAATAACAAATGCGTTGAATGTTAATTTGAACCCAGACCTTCCACTAGGGCCGCGAACGTCCTACCAATTAGACCACAGAGGTGTGTCTAATTGGTAGGACGTTCGCGGCCCTAGTGGAAGGTCTGGGTTCAAATCCTGGCGGAGGCAAGTTGATTTTTTCAAATTTAATAAAAATGTTTATTAATCACCGAAGTAGAAAAAGGCGTAAAGAAAAAAAAAGGATATTGCTGCACAATTTGGTATTCCTCCCAGCACCTTGTCCACCATTTTGAAAAACAAGGATAAACTTTTAGAAAAATCAAAGACTATGGTGTTAGCAGTAAACGCAAAAGGCTTACAACCTGTGTATATGATGATATTGACGAAGCTATAATCAAGTGAGTAACCACTGCATGAAATAAAAATTTACCTCTTTTGGGAACCATAATTAGAGAAAAAGTTTAAGAATTTGGATACTTTGGTGCATATAGATTTTTTATCTAGTGTAGGGTGGTTAGATAAGTTTAGAAAAAGACATAATATTGTCCAAAAGGTTTGTTGTGAAAGTGCTGCAGTGGATTTGCAAACTCGTGACCATTGTCTTGAAAATGTTTTACCCAATTTGATTGGACCATATGCTGTCATGAAATTTTTTTGTCGTGTATTTTTTATAACTCCAATTTTCCGTAACTCGAATTTATTTTCTTGTCCCTTGAGATTTGAGTTAGGGAAGCGTTAAATAAATTCTTATAATAATAATAAGTATAATGAACGTAGGTCGTGCACGTGTTTGAACATGGCATTCAGCCTTCAGTGCACGCATAACACGCTAATTTCATACAATATGGAGGCTTCAATTCGGCACAGGTTATAACCATATACATAAGAATATATATATAGTTTACAATGTTAAAATAAATATAAATATATCATCACGCCTTCTACCCATTACTGGGTGTGGCACTCTGCTGAAGCAGATCTCGGTAAGTGATATATTTTGCGCGTGAAGTGCGGTTACCAGTCGTCAAATCACGGCCCCCAAACATGTTAGTGGTGGAGGAGCCACAGGGATAGCTTTTTTCAAATTATGAAAATTTGTCGCCTGGGGGAATCGAACCAGGGACCTCAGGATCCACAGGCCGACTTCATAACCACTGAGCTAGCCATCCCATAAATGTTAATGTTAAGACGCTAAATTTAAAAACAGAAGACAATCAAATTCAATAATAAAATAAATTTGTACATGAAACAAATAGCGAAACAAGCTTTGTAAACAAATAGTAAATAAATAAATAAACTTGAAAGACGCTCGCTAACAGAAATGACAGATTGCTGGGCTGTCAATATAAATGAAATAAAATTCACTACAACTAATATAAAATATAACATAAAATCATAAAAATAAATAGTCAAAACAACCATAAGTTTGAATCCGAGCTCTAAAATTTTTGAGCCCTAGGTTATTGTCTCTTTAGCCTAGGCCAAAGTCCGCCTGTGTATTGAGGTATGTCGGACGGAGGTGCGAAAAATATTTAAACTACCATACTGCGGCTCGGTGAATCTAGGCCCTGTACTGTAATTGGGATTAAGTTCTTGTTGTACAGAGCAGCATAAATAAATAAATAAATAATGCAATAATTCTTTGGATGTCTTTGTGTGAAATGTTAACGAGATGAAATTTTGACAACCTCTGGTTAGAGATGCCAACAAAATCACAACGCAAGTACCATTAATATATCATCACGTGCAAAGTAACAAAATTATCGAGATTAGCACGCCTCGTCAGCGTCAGCACAGGTCCAGACGAAACAGAACAGAGAGAGACAGATATACAGACCATTCTTCATTCTTCATTTCAACTGTTGTCTGCATGCTTTGTGAATGTATATGCGTCTGTATGTGTTAAACTGCGACTTTCGCACTCCACCGAAATAAAACAAAATTGATATAAATTACAGGAATTGAGAACTACAGTTGCTAATCACGTACCGAATCTTCAGAATGACAGCAGCGAGTTGAAGACACAATGATTCATTTTCGACCACTCTTTTTTTAAAAGAAACCCTAGTTTCAAAATGAAGGTTACAAATTATTGTCGGTGGTCGAATTACATCTTGAAGAGTATAGTAATCATTCTATATACATAAAAGTACAGAATTACATTATTTGGAAAAATCCCATTAAATTCTACAATTAATTTTCTTATACGACAGTAAGCAGTAATTATAAATTGTTGACAATTTAAAATTCGACAATAGCTATTTACATAAGAAGTGCGCGAAGACAAGCATAATTTTAAAAGCACGAGCGAATTGAGTGCTTTAATTTGCGTGAACGGTGCAAATGACGTTTTCGTGCAAATCGAGCAAAAATTATATAATCGACAACGAGAAAATTTATTAAATTTGAAGCGTGGATTTATATTGACAGTTTAATATGCCATGAATTGACATTTGATATTTGAAAACTTATTGTATATTTTTTTCCGTAAAGTTTGTTAAAATCTGATTGATGGCGTTATAAGCTAATGTTTCTATTTCTTTTATAAATTCCTAAAAATGTGTGAATATAAGTATAATTAGCGTTTTAATACCTGCACACTGTATTTTATATTATAGGAATTAAAAGCCTGGCAAAAACTGATTGGTTTATCAGTAAAATTATATAGATGTATATCTGCAAAATGTTGTAAATCGTAATTATATGTAGATAAAAAGATATATGCCAATTAATGAAGCTGCATGATCCCTTGTTTTTCAAGCGTTTAATTGATGATCATCATCTTGTAATCAGAGATATTCTCATATTGAAAATGATTATTTAGAGGTTATTTTATCTATCACTAATTAAGTGTTGCCATATTATAATTAATTAAACGTACATATTATACCATGTATCTACTATTTTCTCAGAACAGAAAATTCAATATTAAAATTTTCATTGGGCGATATCTTCTTACGTGTTAATTCTAGAGTTGAAATGTAATGAAGAAAATTGTTCAGAAAAAAAAACTGCATCTAATGAGTGCAAGTTTGTTTTTCAATTATTTGTTATTTACTAGTTAGAAGAAAAAGTTTTAATAGTAAAAATTTAGAACCATAGAAATTTTTTTTCAATTACTTTGCACTCTAAATTAAACTTTACTTCAGTTTCCAGGGTAATGTATTAGCTATTTACATAACTAGTGCGCGAAGACATTCTTTGCACATGAGCGCAATTTTAAAGCACTCGCTTCGCTCGTGCTTTAATTTGCACGAACGGTGCAAATGGCGTCTTCGAGCACGAGTTTTGTACAATGCTTTTTGTAACGAGCAAAAATTATAAAATGGACAATGAGGAAATTTATTACATTTGAAACGCGAATTTGTTCTGACAGTTAAGTATGCCTTGAATTGACATTTGTTATTTGAAAACAAATTGTTTAATTTTTTTCTCGTAAACTTTGTTAAAATATGTCTGTTTGATGGTGTTATAAGCTAATGCCTCTAGTTCTTTTATAAATTCCTTAAACTGTGTGTCTATACCATAAGTACAATTAGCGTTTTAATAGTCAAAATTTATAATCATAAAAAAATGGGTATTTTTTCAATTACTTTACACACTATTGTACAAAATCAAACTTTTCATCGGTTTCCAAGGTAATGTAAATCTTATATTGAATGATGCGAGTTAGAGATGCGCATTTTCTGTAAAAATGAAACCCGGCCCGAACGGTAACCATCAATGAACCAACCCAACCCGACCCGACCCGAGCCGAACCCGGAGCTGAGAGAACTCGTACTGAACCAACCCGACGTGAACGGTACCTGCCTCGAACCCGACCCGAACTTTATATTTGGATATAAAATCGACCCGAAACCCGACGGTGGTACGGGTCGGGTCGGGTCGGGTTTCGGGTTCGGGTTGAAATGCGCATCTCTAATGCGAGTATAAACATTATCTTCTCGGATACCCAAAATCTATAGAGCATTCTAGAACAAGTAACCAAATTGTACGCCATATTTATTTAAAGAACAATTAACGCTGTCGCGTAAATCGAAAAATATATTTTTCTACTCCCGTTACAAAAATGTCCTTTAACGTATTTGGTTTCCATTACGCTAAATAACATCTAATCACATGTTAGCAAACTGTGATTTCGAATATTTTAGTCACGGCATGAAATTAACAATTGGCATATTAAGTACGGGCTGAAGTTAACTTCCTGATATAATTTGTCATTGCTATCCCTGTGGCTCCTCCACCACTAACATGTTTGGAGGCCGTGATTTGACGACTGGTAACCGCACTTCACGTGCAAAATATATCACTTACCGAGATCTGCTTCAGCAGAGTGCCACACCCAGTAATGGGTAGAAGGCGTGATGATATATTTATATTTATTTAACTTAACCTGACTTTTTAGATAATTAATTAAACTTTATTTTGTGTACATAGAATAAATATAGTATATGACTCGTTTTATAAACTCGTAACTAAAGAGATATTTATAAAACTTGTTACATAATATACTATTTTCTATGATCACATCTGCTCATTGTATACACATTTTCATATCTAACAGTTACCACTATTGGTAACGTGAGATATGAATGTAATATATCACGAGTTGTTATGTTGCTAAGATACTAATTTAGCATTCTTATATTAGAATAGTGAAATTGGGAAATATTATATTAAAGAACTAGTTGCTTAAGGTGGTTCTATCATGACAGTCTCATACAAAAGTATACGTGATCTAAAAAGTTTACAAAAATAATTATTACATTTTTGTATGGTATAGGTTATTAACAGAATTAATATTTCGCTGCAAATATCGTATAATTAATAATAACATTGAATATATTAAATAAAACTATTTAACTAGTTTATGAAATTCAGTAACATACCAAAATTTTTGCAAGTGAATGTTTCATGCCAACCAATAGCAGTGTAAGATTTTACACAGCAAAAGCTATGACAACAAGGTTAGAGCCACAAGCGGCCAGTCGGTACGAAACGTAACTGTATTATCGATACATCCTGTTGACAGTTCATAAGAAAAATGAGAAAAATGCACCAAAGCAATTATTATCAACTGTAACAACAAATAAATAAATATAAAATGCTGTAATATTTTTTTTTGTATTAAAATGAATATATTTTACTGATCGAAATAATAACATTCATAGTTCATCTCTGTCTAGTGTCTACCTGTGCTGTGCAACGTTGCCAAGCATTTCTGACAGTTCTATTGATTAGCATAGAATATCCAACTTTCATCGCCAATTTCTTTGAAACTAATCCGGTAAGGCATGGATTTTTAAATTCTCATACCTTTATCTTTACATGATGTGCTGTGTGTTAGTTTTTTGTTAAAAAATATGTACAATATATGAATTTATTACGCAGTAAGCTGCTTCGCGACGTACAGTTCCTTTAACGCCAATGCATTTTTGATCGACTTTGGTCAACTTTAACATTACATTAATCAGCTCAACAACGGTAAACTTTAAAAAAAAATTGCATACTAGTGTAGAAACACATGAAAAATAACATATTTACATTTCATTATAATCCGGGTTATATGCTTCCATGATAGTACCACCTTAAGGTATGCAGTTAACTCTCAAATCCAAATTTGGGAAACGAGCAGCCCCGCGGCGAGTTTTACAAAGGACGAGTGCGATAATATGACTTATGAAACGTGTTCTTTATAGTATTTTTTCTATTGAGGTAATTTTATAATTCTGTTAGATTTTTAAAAACTTCGACTTGTCAAAAATATAAGTTGGTGTTCTTTATTATTCGTGTTGATAGCGCTTCTCATACCACAGATAAATGAAATATCATATTTTTTGACAATTAATCAATATTTTTTTCTAAGAGTATATTTTGAATGTTTTGAATTTTGTCTGATTTTAGCATATTCTGTTAGTAATATTTCAACACCGACAATTTACAATTTTGAGGTTATATGTCATTCATCTGTCAGATTTAAAAGCATTCATACCACTCCTACAAAATAAAGAGCGCCAAAATCTGAGCGCCAAAATCAGAGCGCAGTTCCAACTGAGTCACTCAGTTGTTGTTGACAGCTAAATTACAATAAACATTACTTAATTTTATTTGTTATTTGTAGTAATTTGATTACAAAATTTAATAAAAAATCTTGATTATCATCATCTGCCTTGAACAATACATCCTAAAATAATTTGAGATATTTATTTTAAGCATATATACAATTTAATAACATTAAACACGAATACTTACTATTATCATATTTTCTATATCAGAATCAGACATAGTTCACATAGTAAAATTTTAGGTTATATCCAAACAAATGAAACTTTAGCAAACTAATAAAACAACTGTTCTATTTAACAAATACGTATCTCAGTTCGGCTTAGCTCAGCTCAGCTAATTTCAGCTCAGATCAATTATAAGTGAGGTGAGCGAAGAAGTAAAAAGAATGTACCTACTATATACTAATTTACTGTTTGGGGTAAATTTTGAATTAAACCTAACGAATTCTGAGCTAAGGCTCATTTTGCCCTGTCCCTCCAGTACATGAGCAACAGATTGACATCAACGCATGTTTGTAAATTCGGATGTTGCCAAACTTCAGCTCATTAAGGTAAAATGGCACGTTTTGTGCACATGTGTTCTTTGTTTTGTGCTGACCTGGACTTGGACCTGGACCCGCCGATACCTACATTACGTGACAGTATGCAGTCGACATTTTAAATTAATTAGGAACTTACTGACGTTACACGATAAATACAAGCATATTTGCAGCTAATGAACCGAAATAAGGGCAAAAACAAGCCAGTTTAAATTACAAAATTGGAGAGAAATCTTTATACATACCTGCACACAGTATTTTATATTATAGGAATTAAAAGTCTGGTAAAAACTGATTGGTTTATCAGTAAACTTATACAGATGTATATCTGCAAAATGTTGTAAATCGTAATTATATATAGATAAAAATATATATGCCAATTAATGAAGCTGCATGATCCCTTGTTTTTCAAGCGTTTAATTGATGATCATCATCTTGTAATCCGAGATATTCTCATATTGAAAATGATTATTTAGAGGTTAACTTTATCTATCACTAATTAAGTGTTGCCATATTATAATTAATTAAACGTACATATTATACCATGTGCCTACTATTTTCTCAGAACATAGAAAATTCAATATTAAAATTTTCATTGGGCGATATCTTTTTACCTGTTAATTCTAGAGCAGAAGTGCAATGAAGAAAATTGTTCAGAATACAAAAACTGCATCTAATGAGTGTAAGTTTGTTTTTCAATTGTTTGTAATTTCCTAGTTAGAAGCAAAAGAAATACATAATTTGAGGTAATTATATGGATGTTATGAGAAATAAAACAATAATTATTATTATTATTTGTTTTATGTTTCTAACATATCAGAATTTGACTTTAGTTTTAATTTTACGAGTATTATTATTAGAATCTATGATTAGAATTATGAAAAAACTAAAAACTAAAATAAAACTGTTTAACTAGAAAATTTATATCTTTTACTCAGAGTAGAAACCTAAAAGCTGTGTATGTGCGCCTTAATATGATTTAAATTTTTTTTAAAATTAATTTTCAATATACCCGTATACGAGGGCAGGGTGAAAAGTCCCTGAAATATGAAACAAGAAATGATTTATTTGGGCAAAACATATTTTATTTCTCAACATAATCTCCTTGTAGCTCGATACACTTCGTCCAACGTTTTTCTAATTTTTCGTACCCTTCCAAATAATACGATTTTGGCAATCCTTCAAAATAGGCGTTTGTCTCAGCGATGACCTCATCGTTGGAGGCAAATCTCTTTCCGCCGAGCCATTTCTTCAAGTTTGGAAATAGATAAAAATCGCAGGGGGCCAAATCTGGAGAATATGGTGGATGACGAACCAATTCGTAGCGCAATTCATGCAATTTTGCCATTGCGACTGCGGACCTGTGCGTTGTCCTGATGGAAGAGCACTTTTTTCTTTGCCAAATGCGGCCACTTTCGCTTCAAATCGGCGTTGAATCGATCCAACAGCTCTGCATAATATACGCCGGTGATCGTTTTGCCCTTTTCAAGGTAAGCGATATGGACGATACCGGATGTATCCCAAAAAACTATCGCCGTGACTTTGTTGGCCGATAAACCCACTTTGGCCTTTTTCGGCTTCGATTCGCCAGGACGAGTCCACTGTTTCGACTGTTCTTTGGTCTCTGGTGTGTTGTGATGGATCCATGTTTCGTCCACGGTTACGAAACGGTGCAAAAAATCCTTCTTATTGCGCTTGAACATCGCCAAACACTTCTTTCAACTTATCACACGGTCGCGCTTGTTGTCATCAGAGAGCAAATGCGGCACCCATCTGGCAGATAGCTTTATCATATCCAAAAATGTATGCAAAATGTTCCGTACCCGTTCGGTTGAGATGCTCATAGCCTCAGAAAACTCGTGCACTTTAACTCGCCGATCGTCCAATATCATACCATGGATTTTATCGACGATTTCTGGCGTTGTAATCTCAATTGGACGACCAGAACGTTTGGCGTCCTTTGTGGTCATACTACCACAACAAAAATCAGTAAACCACTTGTGAATCGTTCCAATCGATGGTGAAGAGTTTTGCGTTGGTTTGCGTAATGTTTTTTTCCACGCAAGAAATAATGTTTAATCAAGACGCGAAATTCACTTTTTTCCATGTTTTCAAAAATCTTCAAGGTTGCTTGCTTTCGATGGGTGTCAAAACAGAACTGAATGACATATCAGTCTGAAAATTTTAATGCGTTCTAGTTAAAGATGGTACATCACAAATGTCACATGAGATTTGCGATTGTGGCGCCATCTGGTTTATTTTTCAGGGACTTTTCACTCTACCCTCGTATATGAGTACAATCTACAAAACGCGGAAGTTGTGTGGTTATCTAGAGAATTATAGAAGTTGCGAAGTCAATTAAATTAGCATAGAAATACTATTTTGCATCTATTAACAAAAATTTTATTCGACCAGTTGTTCTTCAAATATAGGACATGATTTTCTTATTTGATATGAGAACATATAAAACAAAAGACAAAATGTCTATTGCGAAGTGGAATTGAGTCTTAATAAATAAGAAAAATAGGAAAAAATTTTCCATCACTTGTCTCATAATTCCACAGAGGTTTTACAGCACGTTTGCATCAACTTCTCAGGTCATCAACAAACGGCTGGTCAGTTCAGCTTTAACCATATGGTCAGTTCAGCTAAGTCGGTATCACAATCCACTATTTCCTAGTTGATCTAGTTGGATAAATGATCGCACCATACTGATGAGTCCGGAAGGACGAAACGCGTCTATGGTTAAAGCTGAACTGACCAGCCGTTTGTTGATGACCTGAGAAGTTGATGCAAACGTGCTGTAAAACCTCTGTGGAATTATGAGACAAGTGATGGAAATTTTTTTCCTATTTTTCTTATTTTTTATGAGAACATATGTTAATTATTTTATTTTTTTGTGCTGAAGGGAATTTTATTCTAAATTCATCGAATATAAAGTTCAGTACCCTCACATTATAAAATACATATTAAATTGTCATCAATTTAATTCAAGTTCCATAGGAATCAGCGTGTTATGAAAGAAATAAATGAGAACCATATTTTATTTATTTAGTTTTTTACAAAATAGTCGTATTGATATTTTATAATTAACTAAACAAATAAATATATTATGATTTGTTTATTTGTTTGTTGTTTGCTTAACTTTTATCGTAATAAACGCAACTACCATTAATTACATTAAATACTATCAATTAAAATAATGAACATTCAATCGGCTACCGAGTACCTATATACCTTCATATATTGGCCGTATTTGTTTGGGAAATTTTGATCCAACCCTGAACTGACCTAGAACTAACTCGTGTTACTTCCAAATAAATGATGCATCTCAATTGTCAGTTGTAAATATTAGCGGTAAATTTAAAATCTGAATGCATGTTCGAAGCGACATTTGCTTAGTTTTGTTTGTGTGTTAAATTGCGCTTTTAATTGGATGTTTTGAGTCATCTTTATATTTTTTATATGTAGTCAAAAAGCAAATAACGTCATGGTCTGTTTTTTTTTTTATAATTTTGTCATCAGCACTATCAAAATAATGAATTTCGGAGTCGTAATAATGTGTCGTAATATTATCCTCTGTGACTTATATTGCAAGAAGCACATAATGCATATTGCTCTTCCATCATCTGCATAAATAATAATAATAGCCGGCATTATAACCCTAGATGAGTTTTTGCCTCCTCAAGTTTTCTCCTCCATTCGTCTCTGTCCATGGTCTTTTCCTTCCAATTTTCAATTTCCGCCTTCCGAAGATCAGTATTAATATTAATATATGCATAAATAATAGTTTAGTATATTTTTTCAAAATATTATTATAAAATTACTTACGTTTTTCATAAAAATAACTCCTAACTTCTCTATACTATTACAAATCGCGATGCCGCCACGAATAACAAGGAACACAAGTTGATTAGATAGAGATAGTAAACGGGTTGAATCTACCAACCCGTTAAAATAGCTGGGGCAGTAGGGTCAGTTTAAGGTTAGTTCCAGGTTACTTAAAGTGTGCCAAGTAACCTGCAGGTTACTTTAAAAATCCCAAATAAATACGGCCAGTGTATAAGAACTCATATCCACGTTCACGTCTGAACGTCAGTTCTTATTTCAGAGACCACACGCGTGACACACCTCGCAGGATCTGCATACAATCAGCAGATGTAGATGTTATCTGATGCAAGGTAATATCTCTGCAGACGATATGGTACAATATTGCGTCGTTGTGTGTTGCTAAATGGTATGTGACATGTGATATTGTGTATCTAGAGCGTGTATCAACAGTTTGTGGTATTAAAGTATTGAAGTATTGCAGATACGCGAACTTAGAATTAAAGTGAAGTGTAATTTGCAATAAGTAAGCTTATATTACAAATTTATGCTGGAATTCTGTATAAATCTATTAGTAAATCTGTAACTGGTGAACAAAATCGCAATGAAACTTATGACTTTATGAAATATTTTCAATATATCAACAAATATTGATGCGATATAGTTCATTTTTTACAAAATTAAAATGGTCGTTTTGAAAAATTTATTTCTTAATTAAATATTTTAGATATGAATACGTTTCTTTTGATAATTTTTTTGCTTTATTAACGAGTTATTTTCGAGCGAGTTATGTGCAATATTTTTCAGACGACCACAAAATATTACTAAAAAAAGTTTACAAGAGCATTGTTACACTTTAAAAGCTGATGCGTTTTTGAAGGAAAACGTTTGACGTTTAAGTTTAGGTATTGTGATACCAACTATAACCGTAATGTCAAAATATTAAATAATGCTAAAATATTAATAAATAGGTAATTATTAATTTAAAAAAATAAGATGTACCTGTGCAAATGTGTTGAAAAATTTACTAAAACTTCGATTTAAATAATAATAATTTCATTTATTTTATTATTATTTTACATCGTAACGCCATCTGTTGCCAATCAGTGGAACTTCACCTGATATGGTAGAAGTATGCGTTATACTAACATCAGTGTAAGTTATTTTCAACTTTCCGTATTAATTTATGATGTTGTTATGGTTACTTTCATAAGTGGTCGTCTGAAATTAGTATATTACTTAACAAGCATCGAAAGTGTAAGATAACGTGCGAGTGTACAAATTGAAAGACGAGGTGCATAACGCCGAGTGATTTAAGTACACGAGCACAGTTATCACACTTTCGAGCGAGTTATGTACACTATTTTTCAGACGACTACAAAATCTTTCTAAAGAAAGTTTACAAGAGCAATGTTATTACACTTTGTCAGCTGCCCCCGGATCATGTAAATGTGAAAACGATATTGCGTTTTCACTTGAGTGAAAACGATATTCGTTATTCAATTGATCACGTAAAATTAGTCACTCACTACGTTTTCAACTTCGGACATTTCCGTGAACTCACTACGTTTTTCTCTAAACGATATCGTTTTCTTAGTACCTTTTTATTTTTATGTCAAAAAACTTTGACGAGTAAAAATCAGCATGATTTAATAAACATAAATTGTAAAAATAATAATGATTTAAGTATATGTATCAATATTATGTACATAAAATTTATTCATATAAAACAATTCTTAGCTCTTTCTACATAATGCTCCCTATTTTTCCTCCGCCAGTTTTTGATAGTTCTTTTTTTTAAAGCGCTACTTTGCTTTTAGCCCTCTGCTTATAATCTGACCAAGCCTACAAAGTCACATGAATATATATTTTTTTTATATAATAATTGTCAAATTGCAATTATACTTTCTGCCACTATTGAACAGCTTTTATTCCACTGCCCAGCGCATTTAAGCGTATGGTCAAGTCGCTCTACAGTTAATTAATTTTGGCCTGTCCTTAAACTGCTTAATACGTCCTTGTATCATTTCCTTATTTATTTCAAAATATGATACAAAGGTTACCCATATATCAGCTTTTCGTGCCATTCTTGAAATTTTATTGTCCTGTAATATTAATTACTATAAATTTTATGAAAACATTAATCGTTAAATATTGTCATATAAAAAATTAACATATTTCATTATTTATAATTGATTTACCTTGATTTTTTTACCTGTGTCTAGTGCAAACGTCAAACTTCTTTAAATTGTGACATAGTAAGCACTGACTAAAAATTGAAAAAAAAAGAAGAATTTTGAAATAAAGAACGACTTATAGAAATATAAATGAATTAAACAAAGATGTGAATAGTGAGTAACGTTTTCACCCATAATGAACATTGCGTTTAGAAATGACAATTTAACTAACGCAAAACAATATCGTTTTCGCTATTCATTTTTACATAATCGCAATT
This sequence comes from Pterostichus madidus, assembly GCA_911728475.2. NCBI lineage: Eukaryota > Metazoa > Arthropoda > Insecta > Coleoptera > Carabidae > Pterostichus > Pterostichus madidus. The sequence goes on from OU452315.1 coordinate 14,297,657, forward strand.
GACACGAGTCACTACTATTCACTTCTAGTCATTTTTACATGATCCCACCCCTGATGCGTTTTTGAAGGTTAGCGTTGATGTTTGATGTTTGAGATTAGGTGTGGTGATACCTACTATACTAACCATAATATAAAAATAATAAATATTTGCTAAAATATTAGTAAATAAGTAATTATGAATGTTAAAAAATAAGATTTATCTGTGCAAATGTGTTGAAAAATCTGCCTAAACTTCGATTTAAATAATAATACAAATTCTCTTCATTTAATTTATTATTTTCTTACATCGTAACGCCATCTGTTATCAATCAGTGAAACTTCACCTGATATGTTAGAAGTGTGCGTTATACTAACAAATCAGTGTATGTTATATTCAATTTTCCGTAGTAATTTGAAATATTGTTATGGTTTCAACGTTCATACGTAGTCGTCTGAAAATATTTTTTTTATACTCTATACTGTTGGAATAGCCTATTGGAATAGAAATACCATTGTTCGAATGCCAGACTCAACTAAAATTTATTAGATATGCTAGCTCATTTTATAATTTGTACTCATATCTAATTGATATGGGATGGCTAGCTCAGTGGTATGAAGTCGGCCTGTGGATCCTGAGGTCCCTGGTTCAATTCCCACAGGCGACAAATTTTCATAATTTGAAAAAGCTATCCCTGTGGCTCCTCCACCACTAACATGTTTGGGGGCCGTGATTTGACGACTGGTAACCGCACTTCACGCGCAAAATATATCACTTACCGAGATCTGCTTCAGCAGAGTGCCACACCCAGTAATGGGTAGAAGGCGTGATGATATATTTATTTATTTATTTATCTAATTGATTTTATTTCTGTTACAGGTAAGAGTCTAATACAAACTACAGAACTGCTTAATTCCAATCCATTTGTAAGTTTAAAAATATTTCACTTCATTTTAACTTCTTATCATCATATTACATATATTGTATTCGTAGTCTAAATGTAGATTCATAGAAAAAAGAGTAGTAATTTTTGAATCACTCTATTTCAAATCCTGAATTTTGAATTTATCTGAATAAACTAAACCATATTCTCAAAAAAGTTTAAGTAAACTTTAATATAATCTTCTTACCATTTATTTTTCGAAAAGTGAATTGAATTAGCTTTTTTAAATCGGACTAGCATAAGATTAGCTATTCCTAAATTCAGAATTAGCTAAAACTTTTTTGCGAATCTGACTGTTGAAGTATAATTGTAATATTTTGAGAAACTTATTGCATTTTTCACTTTTTTAAATCTGACAGCAGCACTCGACAGGATATAATTTCTGTTAAAAAATTCTTCTTGAACACAATTATTCAGTTTATAATAATAAACATCCATCCTTAATGTAGCCTGCATAACGAGACAAAATAAAGAAGAACTGACGCTAAATAAGACATAGTACTTAAGATGATTGCGAAACGAGACAAACGAATGCCGACTTGACCACAAACATAGCAATCTTTCGGAACCGTCGAAATTACTAAACGTATAAATACTTCATTTAGACGTGCGCGAAATAATGCAACACGAACGAACAAATTCACACGAACAAATTCACACGAACAAAATATGCAAGTGGCACAAAAAGAGAAGTTTAAGGAGTTTCTCCAACATCAATATTTCTTCCCGGAAGTGAAAGTCTTGAAAGCTGTGAAAATATTCATTGGACGCCAAGCGCTTCCCAGAAACAAATTTCTTCAAGTTTGGGAACAGATAGAAGTCTGAGGGTACCAAATCCGGAGAATATGGGGGATAGCCGAGAAAATCCTACCCCAAATCACGTAGTTTTCCCATCGCCAACGCACCCTTGTGTACAGGTGTGTTATCCTGGTGAAATATGTTTTTTTTTCTGCAAGCCAGGCCTCTTATCGAGAATTTTGGCATCCAGCTGGTCAAGGAGGTTGGAGTAATATTAATCTGTAATTGTTCTACATTTTTCAAGCTAATCAATTAACAGTATCCCTTTCGCATCCCAACATACGCTGGTCATGACTTTTCCGGCAGATGCGATCGACTTCGCTTTCTTTGGCACTGAACCACCGGCTTTCATCCACTGCTTGGACTGTTGTTTCGTTTCTGGCGTGTAGTGGTGGACCCATATCTCATCCATGGTGACAAATCGCCGCACAAAACCGGTCGGATCCCTAGGTCCATTAACTTAGCCCCCCCACATATTGGAAAAATGTTTAAATACATAAAAAACAATTGTGCTCCAATTGTGCTCAAATGTGCTATTAATTATTTCAAATGTGCTACTCCCCATTACGAGTAATTAGGTAATTACTATGGCGGGGCCAAGTTAATGCTTAGCCCCCCCACTTTAATAAAGTAAGTAAAATTATGGATGAATCAATTGTGCTCCAATTGTGCTAAAATGTGCTATTAATTATTTCAAATGTGCTACTCTCCATTACGAGTAATTAAGTAATTACCATGGCGGGGCCAAGTTAATGCTTAGCCCCCCCACTTTAACAAATTAAGTAAAATTATGGGCGAATCAATTGTGCTCCAATTGTGCTCAAATGTGCTATTAATTATTTCAAATGTGCTGCTCCCCATTACGAGTAATTAAATAATTACTGTGGCGGGGCCAAGTTAATGCTTAGCCACCCCACTTTAATAAATTAAGTAAAATTATGGGTGAATCAATTGTGCTCCAAATGTGGTCAAATGTGCTATAAATTATTTCAAATGTGCTACCCCTAATTGTTAGTGATTGATATTTTATTTATGACAAAACCAAATTAATACCTTACCTTGTCCATCTCTCCCCGTTTTAAAAATGTACATGGTATTATAGAGAAATTAAATAAGCTGCTAACTATATTAAATGTGGTACCTGACTTACAATGTCATAAACAATACCTAACTAATTAATGTGGCAGAGACAGAGCATGTTAACCTTAAATGAAATCCATTTGGCGCGAGTTCAAACGAATACAGAGTTTGCTATATTTTATTGTTCAATTTATACAGAGTGTTTCAAGAAAAGCGATAAGCTCGATTATTTCTTTAACTAATGGATTTAGCAAAAAAAAATTATTAAGAAAAAATATAATAGCTGATTTTAATGCATGCCAAAATAATAATTTGTTCCAGTGGTTCTTATGCTGTGGCACAAAATTACATTTTTTTAAATAGCAAGTAATACATTTTATTAGACTATAAAATAAAAGATTTATACAATCTTAATTAATTGAAATATTTTGTTATTTAAACTTACTTAACTGCTTTTTTGAGAAAAACGCAATTTAAATTTAAATTAAATATATTTCGTATTTACAGAGAAAGTAGGCAATTCAATATAAATAAATGATTGTTTTTAGCAACTTTTCTAAATTTTCACCAATTTGACCAAATTAGTATTTAATAAATTCTTTTTTATACGATTCATAGTACCTCGGTAAGGTCTTGGTTTCTTTGGGTATCGTTTCACAAAAGCGTTAATTGTTCACACAGAATTTTGAGGACATTCATCATAAATCATTAATAAATTAAATAAGTCATTGTTTGAATATTCTTCAGGCATAGTTTCTTGTTTTTTTTATATTATTAGAGCAACTACAACACTTAGAAGGCTTTTTTAACTCCTCACAATACGCATTAAATATTTTATTTAATTCTGACACACTATCTGCTAGTGGTAGAGTTAATGGTATTACGGGAAACTGTCTAAACATACAATCCGCATTACAATTATCATTAGTACAACAAATTGATTTCGACATTGTGTTACATAGGTTACTATTGTTTATTAATTTATTAATTAAATAAACCATTATGCATTCACAGGACAAAAGTAATATATTATTTGGTAATTTTTCTACTTCAAATATATTTTGTAATAATTTTGCTCTTAAATTATAACATTTTATATTACTGCCGTGACAAATATGTTCAATGAAATTTTTTAATGTGTTTCAAGAAAAGTGATCAACTCTGTAATGTCTATAATTAAAGGGTTTAGCAAAAAAAAAAAAATTTTAAGAGAAAATATTCAGTAAATAGAAGCGATGTTATTACATACCAAAAATTAATTGTTCCAGTAGTTCTCAAATTACGTTTTTTAAGATGGTAAGTAGTATATTTTATTAGCCTATAAAATAATGGATATTTTTCTGATTTCAACAGAATTAAAAATAATATAGTCTTACTTAACTATTTCTTTCGGAAAAACGCAATTTAAATTAAATACCTACTTAAATAATTCTTTAAAAGTAAACAACAAGAAACTATGCCTGAAGAGTATTCAAACAATGACTTATTTAATTTATTAATGATTTATGATGAATGTCCTCAAAATTCTGTGTGAACAATTAACGCTTTTGTGAAACGATACCCAAAGAAACCAAGACCTTACCGAGGTACTATGAATCGTATAAAAAAGAATTTATTAAATACTAATTTGGTCAAATTGGTGAAAATTTAGAAAAGTTGCTAAAAAACAATCATTTATTTATATTGAATTGCCTACTTTCTCTGTAAATACGAAATATATTTAATTTAAATTTAAATTGCGTTTTTCTCAAAAAAGCAGTTAAGTAAGTTTAAATAACAAAATATTTCAATTAATTAAGATTGTATAAATCTTTTATTTTATAGTCTAATAAAATGTATTACTTGCTATTTAAAAAAATGTAATTTTGTGCCACAGCATAAGAACCACTGGAACAAATTATTATTTTGGCATGCATTAAAATCAGCTATTATATTTTTTCTTAATAATTTTTTTTTGCTAAATCCATTAGTTAAAGAAATAATCGAGCTTATCGCTTTTCTTGAAACACTCTGTATAAATTGAACAATAAAATATAGCAAACTCTGTATTCGTTTGAACTCGCGCCAAATGGATTTCATTTAAGGTTAACATGCTCTGTCTCTGCCACATTAATTAGTTAGGTATTGTTTATGACATTGTAAGTCAGGTACCACATTTAATATAGTTAGCAGCTTATTTAATTTCTCTATAATACCATGTACATTTTTAAAACGGGGAGAGATGGACAAGGTAAGGTATTAGTAGTCGCGTGCGAACAGTGACACAGAGCGGACGTGCTATCCAAACGTAATTAAACAAAACCTCACCGAATAATCACGCCATAGGCGTCTCATACGATATATTTAAAACTTAAATATCATATAGTTATAAAAAAAATAATAACAAATAGTGACAATACCACAACACAGATCTCTCTTCGGAGAGTATCTGCTCACTTCAACAATGGCTTCAAGTCAAGCTAGGCCATCAGAACAAAGAATATATACACCAAAGATCACCGACCCCACTGGAGGTATGTCAAACAATTTTATCCAAATACCAAATCATAATCATAAACGTAAACTCACTGCAAATGATAGCTATAGCGAAACACATAAAGGGTATATCCTAGATACAGATAAACTATTAAAAGATAACAAATATTACAAATTAGATACATCAGAAACTCAGACGGAACAAACAAATGATGCTAACAATCAAAAAAATAAAATTCCACCTATATACCTACAAGATGTTAACAATTATGAAGTAATGATAAAAGATATAAAACAAATAACAACAGAATTCACAACTCAACAAAAGAATAACAAATTACGAATAAATTTAACAAACATTGAAAATTATCGACAACTAACAAAATTCTATGACGAACAAAAAGTAAAATACTACACATTCCGTAATCCAGAAAATAATATCCTATCAGTAGTCATCAGAAACTTACCTATTTCTATAAGCCCAGACATAATAACAGAAGAACTAAAAGAAAAGTCATACCCCGTATTAAAAGTAACACGACTATTAAATAAAGAAAAATATCCAATGCCCCTATGTGTCGTAGATCTCACTAACAATGATAAAGCCAATGAAATATTCGACCTAACTAAACTATTTCATTGTATTATATCAGTCGAACCAAGAAAAAAATCAAAAGATATACCACAATGTACAAATTGCCAAAGACACGGACATACTAAAAATTATTGTAAACTAGATGCTAGATGTGTCAAATGTGCGCAAAATCATCATTTCAGCAAATGCACCAAACAAAAAAATGAAACCCCAGAATGTGTAAACTGTGGAGATAACCACCCAGCAAGCTATAAAGGATGTCCAATGTATCAAACCCTGAAAAAAACAAATCCTCGAAATCAACGTCAACAAACACAAACCGGACCAGAAATAACAAGTAATCACACTGATATACCTACTTATACCCAAATCAATCCCACTCCCAACCCTTACGCCAACAAAACCTACAACTCAATAAGAAATAATAAAACCCAAAACACATCAACAACAGAAAACATCAATGAACAAACCACAATCCCATCCTTCTTACAAACAATTATTAATCTTATCCTTCCCTACATAGAACAAATTAAATCCTTTTTTACTTCCCTGTTATCTACTATCCTTACCAATGGCAGCAAATAATCAACGTCTTATCAACAAGATAACAATACTGAACTATAATGCAAACGGAATAAAACGACAAAAAAACTAATTCATAGAATTCCTCTCAAAGAATAACGTTGATATCGCATGCATAACAGAAACACACTTACAACAGAAAGAGATTTTCAGAATCAGAGGGTATAAGATACATAGATTCGATAGAAACTCTGATGAAGCCTCAGGGGGAGCAGCAATAATTATTAAAATAAAAATGAAACATCATACTACTATCATACCGCCATTAAATTCGTTAGAAGCAATTGCCATAAACGCATACATAAATAATAATAACAAAATAAAAATTCTAGCTGCATACAAACAACCAAGCAAAACTCTAAAAGAAGAAGACCTACAAAAAATATTCTCCGATAACACTCCCACATTAATATTCGGCAAAAATACTATATGGGGATGCAGAACCAACAATCCAAATGGACTCAAACTTCACGAATATTCATCGCGAGTAGGCTGCTTTATCCAGGCACCACCAGACCCAACATACATACCCTACCGAATAGACCACGAACCAGATATCTTGGACGTTATTTTAACAAAAAATTACCCAAAAACACTAACCCAAAAAGTAGTTTACGAATTGGATTCCGATCATCTACCAGTACTAATAACATCTACAGAAACTATACACCCAATCAAACCACCACCTAGACTAATCAATGGGAAAATTGATTTTGAAAAATTTAAAATAGAAATAGACAAGAAACTTGAAAATACAAGAAATATGGAAAATCCTCAAGATGTCGATGCAGAAGTAGAGAGCTTTACAAAATCAATAGCACATGCTGCACACAATGCAATAATTAAACAGAAAACTACAACCAAACAAGAAAATGTACCCGATTATATTCTAAAACTCATAAAACAGAAGTCAAAAGAAAGACGACTATGGCAAACAACCCGTGACCTACAACACAAAAATAGATTAAATCAACTGACCCGAAAAGTTAAATGGGAACTAGATAATCTCCGAATAAATTCCTATAAGACATACGTAGAGGAACTAGAACCAGGAAGCCCGAACATGTGGCTTGCAACCAAAAGAATCCTAAAAAAATCCGAACCAATAGCCACAATAAAAATCGAGGAAACGTATTACGAAACAGATGAAGAAAAATGCACCGTACTCTCGTCACATCTAGAAAATGTATTCCAACCAAATATAAATAATGCAGAATACACAAGCGAAATACAACAACACCTAATTGATAATGAAATCGCAAATACTCATACCTACAACCAAACAACCACAGATGAAATTTACACTTATATAAAAAATCTACCCAATAAAAAAGCCCCAGGTCATGATCTGATCCCAAACCTAATCCTCAAACATATAACAGAAAAGTCACTCAATCACTTGACAAAAATATATAACGCCTGCCTCAAAATAGGATATTTTCCCAACACTTGGAAACACGCTAACATCATACTCTTTCCCAAACCAGGAAAAAATCATACAATACCATCAGGATACAGACCAATAAGCTTATTGCCAACAATGTCAAAACTTCTAGAGAGGATTATTCAAAACCGATTAACAAAATTGGTAGAACAAAATAATATCATACCAAGATCGCAATTTGGATTCCGAAAATATCACTCAACATTACATCAACTGACAAGAATAACAGAAATAATCACTAAAGGATTCGAAAATAAAAAATACACGGTGATCGCGTTTTTAGATATAGCGCAGGCGTTCGACAAAGTCTGGATCGACGGCCTTAAATTTAAACTATTACAACTTAATATGCCGAAATACTTAATAAAAATCATCTTCTCATTCCTCGATAATAGAACGTTCGCAGTAAGAATAAATTCGTCACTGTCAGAAACAAAAACAATAAAGGCCGGAGTTCCACAGGGATCCGTACTTGGTCCAATACTATTTAATATATATAACTCAGATATACCCAATATAGAAAATGGAACAATCGCAATGTACGCAGACGATACGGCTATAATAAGTCAAAGTGATGACCTGAATACAGCAATAGAAAATCTCCAGAACTCCATCGATTTAATGGCAGAATGGTACAATAAGTGGTGCACCACAATTAACGCAGACAAATGCACAGCAAAAATATTTACACTACGCAGGAACCAACCCTCCACAAATTTAACAATAGATGGAAAAGAAATACCATGGAATCCTAACGATAGCGCGGTTAAATACTTAGGACTATACTTAGATAAACGACTTAGCTGGAAATATCACATAAATACAAAACTAAAGCAAAGCTACATGAGACTGGGGATGCTATACCCACTGATAAACCGGAAATCTCCACTGAAAATCGAATGCGGATTACTAATTTATAAATCGATAATAAGACCAATCATCACATACGGATGTAATCTGTGGTATAACGCAAGTAAAAGCCTAATGAATAAAATTCAAATAATGCAAAATAAAATATTGCGAATTATAAGCAACTCACCATGGTATATACGAAATAACCAGATACACGCAGAACTCGGTATTATGCCTATTATACAATTTATAAAGAAATTAACAAAAAAATTCATTACTAAAATACATCTCTGTCCAGGGGCAGAATATTATAATCTAGGTCAGAAATCAACAGCCAACAGACTAAAAAAACGACTAGCCCAAGATATCTTAACAGCCAGCGATGAAGAATAAACACGTGAAGAACAACACCTCTTAACCATAAATAAACATAAACATGTCAATAATATGTATTGTTATCTATAAGTAAATATAATGTCAATTATTAGTTAAAGAATGTAGAAATAGATCACTACCATGTATAATACTTAGTGTATTGAGCTGGTAATAAAATAAACGAAAAAAAAAAGGTAAGGTATTAATTTGGTTTTGTCATAAATAAAATATCAATCACTAACAATTAGGGGTAGCACATTTGAAATAATTTATAGCACATTTGACCACATTTGGAGCACAATTGATTCACCCATAATTTTACTTAATTTATTAAAGTGGGGTGGCTAAGCATTAACTTGGCCCCGCCACAGTAATTATTTAATTACTCGTAATGGGGAGCAGCACATTTGAAATAATTAATAGCACATTTGAGCACAATTGGAGCACAATTGATTCGCCCATAATTTTACTTAATTTGTTAAAGTGGGGGGGCTAAGCATTAACTTGGCCCCGCCATGGTAATTACTTAATTACTCGTAATGGAGAGTAGCACATTTGAAATAATTAATAGCACATTTTAGCACAATTGGAGCACAATTGATTCATCCATAATTTTACTTACTTTATTAAAGTGGGGGGGCTAAGCATTAACTTGGCCCCGCCATAGTAATTACCTAATTACTCGTAATGGGGAGTAGCACATTTGAAATAATTAATAGCACATTTGAGCACAATTGGAGCACAATTGTTTTTTATGTATTTAAATATTTTTCCAATATGTGGGGGGGCTAAGTTAATGGACCTCGGATCCCTATTGAATCGGTCCAAACATTGCCGCGAAGATTGTTTGCGCATTTGCTTTTGTTCAGCATTCAGCAAATGCCGCACCCATCTTGCGCAGAACTTTCGCATTTCTAATTCTTTGTGCAAGATGTTTCGCACCCTTTCTTCAGATATCCCCACAGCCTCAGCTATCTCACCCACCTTCACTCGCCTATCGTCCAACACGATATCATGCACTTTTTCGATGATTTCCGGTGTGGTGGCGGTTTTTTGCCGTTCTTCGAGGGACGTGCGACCACGTTTAAATTCAACTGCCCACTTTTTAACGGTTTAACGTAAATTCATTGCATTTTTCATTTTTTTATATCTGACAGCAGTATTCATCAGGGTATATTTTCTGTAAAAAAATCTTCTTGAACCCAATTACTCAGTTAATAATAATAAACATTCATCCTTAATATAGTCTGCATAACGAGACAAAATAAAGAAGAACAGACGCTAAATAAGACGTAGTACTTAAGATGATTGCGAAACGAAACAAACGAATGCCGACTTAATCGCAAACATAGCAATTTTTCAGAACCGTCGAAATTGCTAAACATATAAATACTTCATTTAGACATGCGCGAAATAATACAGCACGAACGAACAAATTCACATGAACAAATTATGCAAATGGCGCAAAAAGAGAAGTTTGAGAAGTATGATGGATATCTTACACGCTTCGGTTTGGTGTGGTGTTATCGAGATTGGTTGATACTACTCGTGTTCCCGCATTTTCGCTTAATTGAAAGCCTTGTTTTTAGGAGCGGTATTTATAGGTTAGGTATCTGTATTTATGGGTGTTTTGGAAGACTGACGATAATAAGGGAATAAAAAGTTGATTGGCGTATAAATTATATCATTTTATTTGTTTATTATACATGTATTCAATAAATTATGAGCACCAATACTGCATTCACAGCTAATCAATTAATAATTACAGTTAATAATTATGTGTGATTTAAATTTATCATGTTACATCTGGTGACATCTGTGATTGCCTAAATTAATCACGTGATAATAAATATAAATATTTTGCTCTCAAGGGCGTCCGCAAGGGGGTTGGGCAAGCAGGGGCGCGCACCCCCCTGCATATTAACTAGGGCGCTGACCACGACTCTCGAACTTAGGACTTTAACATGTAAAATTATAATTTTGTAATTTCCTGCTTCCCTAAATATTTTAAGCAAAAAAGCTTGAAATAAAAGTTTTAGGGCATAAAATTTTGCATCTGAATCAATAAACAAAATTAATTTTGCATAGTTTGTAACGACACAAATTAGATTTAAAAATGATGAAAATTACCTCAAAACTATCGACAGGCATGTAATTGAAACAAAATTAAACAAACGTTTGACGTTTTATCTGTCAAAATAAATGAAATAATAAATAAAGAATTTATTTTGACAGTTTTGACAGATTGAACTTCAAACATTTGTTTAATTTTGTTTCAATTTTATAGCTATCGATAGTTTTGAGACAATTTTAGTCATTTTCAGATCTAATTTGTGCCGTTGCAAAGCATGCAAAATTATTTTCGTATTTCATGCCCTAAAACTTTTATTTGAAGCTTTTTGGTTTTAAATAATTATGAAGCAGGAAATTATATCGATATGATTTTACATGTTAAATTTCTATGTCCGAGAGTCGCGGCCACCATCCTGTATATGTATATATAAATAATATTAAATTAAATTATAAGTTTAAAGATAATAAATTCAAGCTGAAACTTTCCAGCAGTATTCTTATGGCCAGCTAGCGACATGTTCCCTATCTTAACGATTGAGTAATCTAAGTTTATTAAGTATACACAGACACAAAATATTAGAAAATAAAAATTGTAAAACTGCTAAATCGGAATTTATGGAAGAGTTATTCGAAGATTGTCCTTCCTCTTAGACTTAGACGACAAAGACTATTAATTTATTTCATAAATTTAAATATTTTTTTGCCTATTTGTTATGTGTATTTGTATATATATTATGTAAAAAAAATTGAGAAATTTATGTCTATCTGAGAGTATTTCAAACAACCGCTTCGTAAAGTAAAAAATGACCAAATTTAGTATGAACAGTCAGGTAAAATACGTATCTAAGGGTACAACAAAAATAAGAGTCTAGTAAAGACTTTAAATTCGCTACGGTTACCAGTCAATCAGCGTCCCTGAAATGTATGTCCTATCCTGGGCAACGCTATGAAATTACGGTCAGACAGACTACAGGCAAATAAAATTAAGATCGCTGCGCCATCTAGGACACTTCGCGAACTACTGTATCCAGGATAGATTTTTGAGGTTTTATAACTACAAAACTTAAATTGCACTTTAATATTATAACACGTCAACGGCCATGGCTGCACTTGTTGGAACTGATCTAAGCGATAACGCGAGTTAAGCAACGTTGCGCGCGGGTAATACTTGGATGGGTGACCGTCCAGAGAAACCCGCGCTGCTGTTGACTCTAAGACCTAAAACGCAGGATCAGGGTGTAATGGCGGCATATGACCTTAGCAGTTGGTCCGCCAGGAAGCCAGAAAAAAAAAAAAAATATATATATATATATATATATATATATTATAACACAAAATAACTCTCTCTTTTATATTTACTTTATTTACACGATTGTCACTATGTATTAAATCTATTGAATTTGGATTAAAAATTAAAATATAAAAATTTGCTAAGCCTGAAATGATTAAGTGCTCTTTCTATATTTATTAATTATTTACTTGTACTTCAGAATTTCTAAACGTTTTCTGTTGATTATTTAATAAATTTATTAAGTATCTACTGTTTCTGTCTCTTCTACTGTATTTATATCGTGACTTTTCTCTATTTCGACATTATTATGCGTAGCGTTTTAATGTTCACTTTGTTCGAAATTGTATGTATTTTTTTATTCTCAAAATTCTCTCACTATTTTGAATTTTTTATCGTGTTTTCTTTGTTTTTAGCAAATTCATAGGTATTACATTTCGTTTGAGATGTACAGTGAAAATATTTATTTGGCAACAGTTCTATTTACATATTACTAGATTAACTGCTTACAAAAAAAGTGTTATTTGTTTCATTAGGACTAAAAATACCAGTTTTCGTATGGAGTAATAAAGGTTTCTATTATTATTATTATTATATTATTTATTACCTTTGTAGTAAAAATGTTATTCTTGGTCCTAAGACGTATCCGTGGTAACATAAACATTCCTGAAATAGCATTCTTTTACTATTGAAAAAGTTGAAATAATAATGTAATAATTTTTTTGTTAAATGTAAGAAACATACTACCGTACGCGGATTAACTCTTTTTCCCTATTTTTAATCGCATAATCCATACTGCATGCTTATCTATTAATTTATCAACACACCGAAAATATTTCAAAATATCTGTATCTAATATATAATACAGTTCAAAATGAGTCCTGGATACAGTAGTACTAAAAATTACCGCTACGTGGTGTAACGTTTAGCTTCATTTGTCTATAGAATTTTCGATGTTTTTTACAGTGACAATTTAATTGTCAACTAGGATTTTATAAAAATTTAGTGTTTAGAAAATATATAGTTGATTAATATTAAAATAGTTCAAAGAAATAGACACATATACCTGTAATACACTATTTATGTTTCGTTTCAAAGTTCTCTACAAATGTCGTTTTTTACTTATTATCTTTTAAACGCTTCCACTAATTGATAATTGTAATTGTTAATGGTATATTCTCATATATCAATCATTGGCAGTATCACACAATTTTATTTCTTTTTCACCAATCTTTTTATTGACAACCCTGACCAGACCGTTTTATATGATTAAATTGTACTTTACATTCTTCGCAAATTGTTGAGTGACAAGCACGTGTAAGATATCGAAATAATAAATTGAATCGATTTCATGGAGAACTAGTGGCATATAGCAGAAAGGTTGTTCAGATATCAACGCTTTGACAAGGGTTACTTCAGTTTTCATATCTTCACATCTGCACCAGCGCTCAGGTTGATTTTTACTAAGTTGATAAAGGAAAAACCCGCAACGAGAACTGATTGTGAATACAATAGTTATTTGTACCACTAGGCCAGAAACTGTACTTAATATACACCCTGTTTAATTTTAGTGAAAACGAAATTTACTGTTTCTATCTTTGTCAATCTCATATAGGTACATACTAGTATAAATTTAAATTTTTATAAAATATTGAACATCTGAATTATTATATTGACATTGAATGACATATTGTGACAGGTGTGACAGTTTCAACATAATATATTATACTTATGATTTATTTAATGTGTTTCTAATTAAGAAGATATTAAATAGATGTTATTAAAATTAGTATTCTATAAAATTTATAAAAAAAGCGACATATACTTAATTAAGTAAGTAATTTGATAATTTTTAAATAACATATAGTCATCATAAAAATAATTTTAAAGATGCAAATGATATATAAAATATCAAAATTGTATTTCAACACAAAGTCTAATTACAACAAAGAAAACAATCTAAATTGATTATAGTAATGCAAACATTTTCATTACTGTGAAAATTTATGCATATTTAAGTATTCCGTGTATAACTGTATTAAAATTATTCCTAAAATTCTAAATTAATAAATAAAATAAATATGCATTAACAATTTAAACACATTTCCAGAAAATTAAATGTCATTAAAGTAAATGTTACTTTTAGAACTAAGGACGTTGAGAGGAGGGGATATGGCATTCAAGTCAAGACTGTGAGGCTCGGCAGATTGACAGAGACAGAAGTATTATTTTCTGTACCGTACTTAGGCTGCTATTGATTGATATGTGTCATAAAGAGATTTGAAATTTAAATAGACAGAACAGAATCATTCTCTCTAAAAGATTATAAATTTTTACAAGGAAACTGAAATTATAAACAGTTTGTTACCATTTTATCCACAAAAAAATATGTCCAATTCCATACAACACAAAAATTTAAACACAAATGACACTTCGTGGTTATGTTTACATAAAACAACGCTCCCTGACAACGTCTAAACGTCACTTTTCTTACATAAAAATTCAAAATATTTGAATGAAGAAGAAATTTGGCTAAGCACGGTGCAGAAAAACTATTATTGTCTCTTTCCCTTGCCCAAGCCTCACTTCAAACAATGCTACAGTATCGTCATGCCATATCCCCTCCTTTCAACGTCCTTGTTTGGAACCATATAAACACAAATTTACTGAATAAACGATATCGTTTTTTGAAAAATGCAGTGACTTTACGGAAATAGCCGAAGATGAAAACGAAACCAGTAACTATGTTAATTTTATATGATTACTACAGTAACGAATTCATACCGTTCTCAAATTTATATGATCCCATCCTGATTCTACTGCTCCAGCTATTTTGGTGGGTTGGCAGATTGAACCCGTTTTCTATCTCTTTCTAATAAACTTGCAATCCTTGTTATCCATTTTGAATTGGTGGCAACGAAATTTGTATTTAAACAGATGCCATTTAGAACGTGCATTCAGATTTTAAATTTATCATTAATTTTTACAGCTGACACTAGATGCATCATATATTTGGAAGTAACACGAGTTAGTTCTAGATCAGTTCAGAGTTGAAGATAAAGTTGCTAAACAAATATGGCCTTAGATATTTCGTTTGAGTAGGTTTACGAGATAATTAAAATTCTTCTTGCGAATGGTTCGGATTCTTTTGTTTACAAGCTACTGTAATTTGTGTAATTATACTATTATGCATAGCAACAAATAAATCAGACATCAGTTAGAATATGTGGGACCACTTCTGGGCTATTGTGAACGACCAGTAAAACTTGCGTGATATGTTGTGGTCATTCGACTGTTACGAAATACAGTTGCCCGGCGGACCGTCATAATTTCAGACTAAAAATTTCTTATGTCATTTATAATTACAGTATATTTTTTATTAATCGGTTTTAAATTGTGTCAGTGTAACACTGGTGCACCAGACGAGAAATATTCGTAACAAACATGCATTGTTTCACGTGGTACATAACCGCAGTTCAACAATGTGTTTTACCTAATTCTACTTACAAATAAGTTGTAAAAAGTTTTAATAGACATGTAAAAAGCTATTTCAAACAAAAAATTTGGAACTGTGAAATACAATTTCTTTCTTGTGGTACAAAATTTGTAATAAAAAGATTGAGTATGAACTAAGAATTAATTAAATTATAAGCTTGATAAAAACACGGTGACTAATCGCTTGCATGCTTCAATAGTTTTCGATTCTTGCAGCTGATAAACTTTATTCCACATTAAAAAAATACATCTATGACTCCCCCGCAACTAACATCTGAACATCTGTCGGAACCTTGATTTGATGGCTGGTAACCACACTCCCCGCGCAAAATATATTATATACCAAGATCTGCTACGGCAGAGTCCCACACTCAGTTTTATTGATTGTGAATAATCGATTTTGTAAAATATCATTTTTACGAGCCAGAAACGCCTGTTTTCACCCTTGATACATAAATAACTATTTTTTGTTTCTATTCCCGTGCTCTTATAAGTCTATGAACGCATTGAAAACATGTCTTTAAGAAAATTCTATAACTGCACTGTTTTTTACGCTCTTCATTTTCTATGTGTGGTATATTTTTATATACCTACATACATACATATCTTCACGCTATATCCAAATGGGGTAGCACGAACCCTAAAATCACTCATAAAATATTCACCCATTACATTCATCAAATAATCAGCCCTCGTCAAACATTCTCATCTAAACACACCACCCTCACTTGAACCACATTCATAGATCACTCCATATAAACTCATTTATTTATTACACTCGAAATCATTTATTACACAACAAACCTTCAATCACATATATTCAATCGTTCCTATTCACTTATCATTCATCTTCTTTCTTAGACGTACATAACATATGCATAAAACATCTCAAATTACTCACGTTTACTCCTAATAACGAATCTAATAACGAATCTAACAACGAATCTACAAAGATTAGAAAAGATGAAAGCGATAGCCTGCACTTGTATATGAAAGAATAGTCCACACAATGCACTAACTGAAAATTAAACAAACAGATAAGAAAGCAAGGAAGTGCCGCCCTTTTTTTTTGAAAGTGAATTAAAAGATAAGAAAGGAAGGGAGTGTCGCTTTACGTTTGTTTTTGAAAATGAATTCCACACAATTGCATATAAACGTTCAATGTAAGATCAGAAAACGAATATAAAAGATAAGAAACGAAGGAAGTGTCGTTCCTGCGCATGTTTTTGAAAGTGAATTTCACGCAATTGCAGGTAAACACTATAATGAAATTTATTATATCTGACAAATTAATTACATATAACCTCAAAATTGTAAGTTATTTGTATCAAAATATTACTTTCCTCTAAGTCCCTTAAATTAGAGACAAATTTTTGAGAGAATCTTCCAATTTTGTTGAAAATTCGCCGAGTTACGAGCCAAAAACCCCCAAATGCACATTCAACTTCAGACACGCCTAATTCTGTACAAAATTATCCTAGAAATTTAGTTCTTTGTGTTCTTTTCAGGGAATTTAATCAATTTTATTACCCTGATGGTGAATCGAGTCCACAATTTTTTTTCAGCCCCGTACAGATTGTTGTTTCTTCACTAAAACCATTTTTTTTCTGCTAGGGCGTTGAGGAGGAGAGGAAGTGATTAACCCTAAGATCGCATGTATTCCTTTAAAATAGACACTTTACTTTTATGGAGTAGATGGCAAAGTGGTATCGTGGATCCTGAGAACCCTGGTTCGATCCCCATTGCCGACAAACATTTTCACCACATTAGTGGCTTCCCCTCCACTAACATCTTTAGTGACAGTGATTTGACGGCTGGTAACCGCACTTCACGCGCAAAAATATATCACTTACCGAGATCTGCTTCGGCAGAGTGCCACATCCAGTAATGGGTAAAAGTCGTGATTATATATTACATACATCGTGGTTTTACACCCCTGTGGGGTTGAACCGCCTCTTTTCGAAGCTCTCTCGATCCTTTAATTTGGGGGGATCACTCCCGTATTCTTGATCTTCTTATATTCTCTTGCATATCTTTTCCCATTTTTTCCTGTCTGCAGTTCTTGCTTTCCAGTCGGTGATCCCTATGTTGTTTAGATCTTCCTTTACTTGTTGCATCCATGTTGCTCTCGGCCTTCCTCTTCTTTTTCTTCCAGGATCCCATTGCAGTATATTATTTATCATTTCTTTTGCACCTGCCCTCCAAACATGCCCTAACCACCTTACTCGTTGTTGTTTATTTTCCTTACTATGTCTTCTTCTATTTCTTTTTCTATTTCGAAATTCATTCTAATTCTGTATTCGTTGTCGTCGTTTTTTACTGGTCCTAGAATTGCTCTCAAGAATTTTCTTTCGATTATTCTTAACTGTTCTTCTTCTTTTTTGACATTGTTAAAGTTTCCGCGTTATACATCAGTATTGGTCTTATCATGCTATTGTATATTCTCATTTTAGTTGTTTTTGTGAGTATTTTATTCTTTAGTAGATCTGCTTCGGCAGAGTGCCACATCCAGTAATGGGTAAAAGTCGTGATTATATATTTATTTATATTTATTTAAACTTTTTCGCCCTCGAAATTTCGTCCAACTTAGTTATGACGCTGTGAAAATTGGGAAAATTTCATGAATTTCAAATGTAATAATTGCATTTTATAATTACTAATTAAGTGATTTTGAAGACAACTTGATTCAAATTCAATTAATTTTGACATCCTTAAAATATCTTTCCAATTATATGTTAAACTTAATCTTTATGTTAGACATTTTTAGAAATTTTCATAATTTCTTCATTTTCCAATAAAGTAGGAACAAAAAGCAATTTCCAATTGATCGAAGCGCCCAAACTTTACTTTCTATTAGTGATGCGCCGAATACAATTTTGGCCGAATAACCGAATACCGAACATTACCGAATTTCATAGCGGCCGAACCGAATATTCGGCCGAATATTCGGTTCTAGTTAAAATGTGCGCACACCGCGCAGTTGCGCAGTGTGCATCGAATTCAAGTTTGAACTTGCCGAATCGCGCTGTGTGTGTGTGCATTTGAGTGTCCGTATGTGTTTGAGTGTCTACGTACTACGGACAATTGAATGCCAACCTCTGCAAATGTCTCTTTTTTTTCAAAAAATCATAACTTTTTTTAAAATCATCCGATTTTGATGCTGTTTTACGTTCCAGTAACAAAAATGTCCGTATTTTCATTGTCTGATGACAGATTTGTCAATTGACGGCTGATGATTCCCATAGAAAGCTTGGAAAATCACCTTTTTTTTTAGAAAAAAAGTGGTTCTCGTTTGGGGGTGGCTGGGGGAAGAGAAAGGGAGGTTAGTCAAAATCAATTCACAGCTTTTCAAAGAATAGACATTGGGCGACTTCGGAAAAAAAAATTCATCCAATTTGTTTCAAATTGACAGAGGTTTGAAAAGTGACGTTTTTTGGGATTCTTTAGGTGACCGGGGTTTTTTTTTTGAGCAGTGTATATGCATTATAATCGTTTTCAAATAAATAAAAATTACTAATATGACAAAATATTTTTGTTTTGAATAAATTATTAATTTCCGGAAACAAATAAAAAATGCCGAATGTTCGGTCGTATAACCGAATAATTCGGCTATAACCGAATAAACAAAGAGTTGCCGAATATGCCGAATACCGAATAATAACCGAATATTCGGCGCATCTCTACTTTCTATTGCTTCCCTGTACCAACTAAAAAATAAACAAGAATATACAATGCGCGTAGGTGTACAACACTTGCAGCACACATGAGTAACACATAACCAAGCTCTACATCTCACTCCATACATACCACACATCACAAGACTTCAACAGTACATGACACAAGCAACCTCAAAATAAATTCAAGAAAAAACAGCGCGTACGAGACACGACCGCGATGTGTAGTGGAGCAAATCACCCGCACGAGGTGAGCTACCACGCCCAGTGATACCAACATTCAACATCAACCGTTCAACATGAACATGTTCTCGTGGTAACAGTCTGACTGACAGCTCCACTCGATGTCTGTGTCCGCCTGACTGCAGTGTACAAATTAAAATATTGCTTTGCGTTAACAAGAAGTTGTGGAATGAATGATGTTGGGTGGAATGAACGGGCCTGAAGCTATGGTGGCAGTGAATCAAGTGTGGCACTAAATATTCACCTGAGGGAAATGAAAAATATGTAAGATTATGATGTAATATGTAGAGTTTGTTGCAAGAACGCCACCACGAATACTTCGTTTATTTTGAGAGATATTAAAAAATGTTATTAAGTAAAGTTAAACTAGACAAAGAGGTGCATAATATGATAGTAATAAGAATTTTGTCTTACTCCCGGTTTTAGCGGAAACAGGGTTAATTTTAAATTTATCTATCACAAGCCCAAGGAAAATAATTCCTTGTATTCTGTAACTGTACCATTATATGGTAGTGATCGATAAGTTAATAGTTATTTTTATAACAAGTGCCGAAAAAGGCTTGTTACGTGCAAGTGCAGAATTTAATCTGCACGAGCATGTAACCTTTTTCGGCACGTGTTATAAACAACATTTTTCCTACAACTAAAATATTATTAAAATTTATAAAATTTTAATGATATTACATGAGAACGATGTTTTACGGCGTTGCTATGGTTTGTTTGTTGATTGCTTGCACATTGTTCTACGTTATTTAAATATATTTCACTAACGTCAAAATAATTTCGTCAAAATCATCTTGATTGGAATAGTACAGTGAGTGATTCTTCTTTATCATTAACACCTCCAAAGATAATTGAAGCTCCGGATCATACTATGTTGGATCTATTTTCGACAATGACAATCAACCTGCTGCTGGTACTTCTGAAGCTTCCGAAATTGTTACCAATAATATTACTGGTAATAATATGAACAGGTACGGAAGAAATCAATGTTTCTTTAGACACAAAAGTCTTCTTCCATAAGCGTCTGTGGTCAAAATATGAATTCCGCGCTCGGCGCGAAATTTAAATCGCTGTCAAAACAATATTCTTTTGACAGTTACGTAATGAAGCACTTTCCGCACTAGTGTTTGTTTGCTTTCGGAAACGCACTTGGTCTGCATTCATCTACTTTCCATACGTAACCAAGGCAATTACAGTTACGTAATAACAAAGAAATCGCACAGTTGTAGGAAAAAATAATTTTAATTTTTCATTGTTATTTTACAGATACACAGAACACAATTTTGATATTCTGAGACCCGAATAATTTATCCTGAAATATTTGTGGTATACGAGGCGTGGCTATTAAATAACGAGACTGACGCTACTACAGATGAAGTACGCATGCGCCAAAAGCCAGCAACCATAATCTTTTTTAGCGTGAAGCTTTATCTTTCGAAAGCAGTACCTCTCGCTTCTGTAAACAAATCCGTATAGTAGTAGCTTTCGTTCTCATTAGAGTTGTTTGTTTTTGTTTTGCCGGAAAAATGTTAAATACAACATTAGAGCAACGAATTGTTGTGAAATTTTATATGAAACTTGGAAAAACTGCTACTAAAAGTTATAATTTATTGAAAGAAGTACCCGAATTTTGGAAGGACAAGTCATGGGTTCTCCATCAAGACAATGCGCTGGCTCATACCGCAATGTCTGTCAAGAGATTTCAAGCCAACTACAGCATTTCAGTGTTGGACCATTCGCCCTATTCGCCAGATCTTGCACCGTGCGACTTCTATCTGTTTCCTAAGGTGAAATTTGCATTAATAGCAACAAGATTTGAGCTTTGAAAGAAAAATCGGCACGCGTTCTGAAGGAGCTGACAACAGAAGACTTCCAGCATTGATTCGAACAATGGAAGATTCGCATGGAGCATTGTAGGGATAGAGGAAGGGTGTATATTGGAAGTGATAATAAGTAAATAAGTATCAAAATAAAATGTTAAAACAGCATCAGTCTCGTTATTTAATAGCCATGTATGTATGTTTTGTACCAATGAATTAAAAAATAAATTGACGGCTGGTAATCGCACTTCACGCACATAAATATATCACTTACCGAGATCTGCTCCGGCCGAGTGCTACACCCAGTAATGGGTAAATGGCGTGATAATATATATATATATATATATATATATATATATATATATATATATAGATATATATATATATATATATATATGAACGCATTCTTATTTAAAAATCCCAATATACCCAATGGGCGAAGTGCGCAGAAATCGAAAGAAAAGTTCCAAAAGTTTTCAAAAGCAACAAAAAGCATTTATTGTATTTAATTAATGGAGATAATTTTTAAAGTAGTGAAAATGTTTTGTCGGCTGTGGGGATCAAACTAGGGTTTTTTGGATCCACAGGCCGACTTGCTACCACTGTGCCATTCATAATAACGAAATTTGAAACTACGAGAAAGGTACAGTTTCCTATTAATCTAATAACTAAGTACTTTAAAAATAATTAAAAATAAATGATAATAGGATTAATATTTATAATAAATAAGGTAATACAACTATAATTAAGTAAATATTATACTAAATGAAACTATATCAAGTTTGACATATCGTGATCTCTTAGTAGTTGAATATTCTAATACTCATTTCGTAAGCGAATGCTAGTAGGTACAAATCTTGAAATTATATATTCAATTTATAGCATTTTAGATGAGAAGGCTGCGTTGAAGCTATTATCTTATTTTTATTAAAAAAAGTTTCATATTACAAAAAGTTAATTAGATCAGGTATCTAACATAAAAAGCTATCCCTGTGGCTTCTCCACCACTAACATGTTTGGAGGCCGTGATTTGACAACTGGTACCGCACTTCACGCGCAAAATATATCACTTACCGAGATCTGCTTCAGCAGAGTGCCACACCCAGTAAACAGAGAAAACCTCAACTCAAGATAAAAATAAAGAAATACAAGTAAGAGCAATGGTAAACATATGGAGACCAAATAAAAATGTACTTTTGACTCAAGTTTGAAAAGAGCCATCTTTCATAGCATAGCATAATGAAAATATAAATGTACGTATATACATATAATGTTTCATAGTTTTCATAAGAATCATAACATAACAAAACATAAGTTAAGAAAACATAGAATATGGTCAATTTTCATTTCATATGGTTATGTTATATAATCGGTTACGCTCGAACAAATTCGTGCACAGAACAAGTAACTATAGTAACTCTATAATTCGTGTGTCATCGTTATTTGTTTACACTTAAAACAGAGACAATAACAATTTAAACAGCTGTCAAATTTGAAAAAGCATTTTTCTATAAAATACTTGAAATATTATTAATTTCACCTGTAGAAAAGAATGCATTAATATATGATAAATGATGCGAAGAAAAAAATAATTCGTAGAATGCGATGTCTGCAGTTATAAATCAGCTATTACGCAGCCTAATACTACGGTAATGAGAACAATATCGTCTCTATCCATCATGATTCTACCAATTCCGAACTAATGCCAAAACTGTCAAAATAGAACTGAATATACAACCAATACAATAACATGAAGTTGGCATTACATATACATCATGTTAACTATGAAACCTAGAATGTTGCATGTGTTATGTTATGGTAGGTTATGATATGTTATGTTAAGTAAAATCTTAATCCAGCTTTAGTAGTTGAATATGCCAATAATGGCCGTATTTATTTGGGATTTTTAAAGTAACCTGCAGGTTACTTGGCACACTTTAAGTAACCTGGAACTAACCTTAAACTGACCCTACTGCCCCAGCTATTTTAGCGGGTTGGTAGATTCAACCCGTTTACTATCTCTATCTAATCAACTTGTGTTCCTTGTTATTCGTGGCGGCATCGCGATTTGTAATAGTATAGAGAGGTTAGGAGTTATTTTTATGAAAAACGTAAGTAATTTTATAATAATATTTTGAAAAAATATACTAAACTATTATTTATGCAGATGATGGAAGAGCAATATGCATTATGTGCTTCTTGCAATATAAGTCACAGAGGATAATATTACGACACATTATTACGACTCCGAAATTCATTATTTTGATAGTGCTGATGACAAAATTATAAAAAAAACAGACCCTGACGTTATTTGCTTTTTGACTACATATAAAAAATATAAAGATGACTCAAAACATCCAATTAAAAGCGCAATTTAACACACAAACAAAACTAAGCAGATGTCGCTTCGAACATGCATTCAGATTTTAAATTTACCGCTAATATTTACAACTGACACTTGAGATGCATCATTTATTTGGAAGTAACACGAGTTAGTTCTAGGTCAGTTCAGGGTTGGATCAAAATTTCCCAAACAAATACGGCCAAAGTTAGATTATTTAACATTTTTTTGACGGGTCACAAAAAACTCTCAGATATACATAAATTTTTTAAATATTTTTTTTACATAACATAAATACAAATACACATAACAAATAGACAAAAAATATTTAAATTTGTTAAATAACTTACTAGTTTTTGTCGTCTGGGTTTGAGTTGAAGCGGGAGGATAATATTTGAATAATTCTTCCATAAATTGACACTACTTCTTCAATAAATTTTGATTTAGCAGTCTTACCGTTTTTATTTTCTAATATTTGGTGTCTTTAAACTTATAATTTAATTTTTATTTTACTTATATATACATGGTGGTGACCGCGATTTTTGTACATAGGACTTTAACCTGTACAATCATATTGTTTTTATTTCCTACTTTCCTAGTTATTAAAAACAAAAAAAGCTTCAAATAATAGTTTTAGGGCATAAAATATGAAATTAATTTTTCATGCTTTGTAACGACACAAATTAGATCTGAAAATGACTAAAATTGTTTCAAAAGTATCGATACCTATGAAATTGAAACAAAATTAAACAAATGCTTGACCTTCACTCTGTCAAATTGTCAGAATAAATTCTTTATTTATTATTTCATTTATTTTGATAGATAAAACGTCAAACATCTGTTTAATTTTGTTTCAATTTCATAGCTATCGATAGTTTTGAGGCAATTTTCGTCATCTTCAAATCTAATTTTTGTCGTTACAAACTATGCAAATTTAATTTTGTTTATTGTTTCAGATGCAGAATTTTATGCCCTAAAACTTTTATTTCAAGCTTTTTTGCTTGAAATATTTAGGAAAGCAGGAAATTACAAAATTATAATTTTACATATTAAAGTCCTATGTTCGAGAGTCGTGGTCACCACCCTAATTAACCAGGGGAAGGCGTGCGCCCCTGCTTGCTTCCCTCTGCGGATGCCCATGACTGTATTGTATTTTACCTGACTGTTTTTGTTGTTGTAGCCTTGAATACGTAGTCTTCTGTCAATACAATTCCTGTCAAAAAATTTAAACATTTTGAATTATTTATGATTAATTATTGATTAAATTAAACGGTTTTATGAAAGAATGAATACATAATACGTCAGGAATGTGTTTTTAATTGACTTAGTGCATTAAAATACTCGGCCTGCAGCCTCGTACTTCAAACAACCGGCTCGTCAAGTAAAACATCAGTTTTCTGACTTATTATGTAATATATTATTATTTAAAAATATCTGGCATTAAAGCTACGTTTTCACGTCTTAACATAGTCTCTGTTTTAGTCTTTGTTTTTGGTTTTTTGTTTTTGTTTATGTCGGAAAAATTACAGCCATTTCCAGCTCTTAACATAACCTTAATTCATTAAGTAAAGGTTTGTTCACTAAAATGAGAAAATAATTGTGTAAAACTATTTGAAATACTTTAAATATTATATAAAATTATTATTGAGGAACAGTAATTACTGTTAAAATTAAGGACCAGTTTAATTAATTTATACAATTCCAAAATAATTTTAAAAAATTGAGACATTTTTGTAGTGAACAAACCAGAATATTTCGAATATAGTAATTTAAATTTCAAAATTGATTTTTATATTATTAAAATATGATTGAATTGCAATTATACTTATAAAATCAAAGAAATGAAATAGTATTTAAAATGTCAACGGCCATGGCTCAGCTCGTTGGTACTGATCTAAGCGATAACGCGAGTTAAGCAACGTTGCGCGCGGGTAGTATTTGGATGGGTGACCGTCCAGAGAAAACTCGCGTTGCTGTTGACCATAACATCTAAAACGCAGATCAGGGCGGAATGGCGGCATATGACCTAAGTAGTTGGTCCGCCAAAGAAGTAATAATAATTTCTTTTTGACTTGTTAGTTTTTTTGTTGCTATTAATCCAGTAATTTTGATTTTTTTCGCAGTTGAAATTATTATTATTTTTAATCTATTGTCTATATTTATCGTATTCCCCACATAAACCTAATAATATAACAAGAGATAACATTACCGCAGCTAACTCTCTCTTACAGAACAGCGACGAAAGACTATATCGAAAGTATGAAGTCTGCAAACTTTGTGTTTATGCGCAGTGACAAAGACAAAGACTGAGACTAAAACAGTAGCTGGAAACGCTCAGCTGTATTCACATATGACAAACTCTCAAGGTTATGTCGAAAAACTAAAACTAAGACTATGTTAAGAGGTGGAAACAAGGCCTTACTGAAACAAAATCATAAACTATTCGTGTATAACTCAACCTCAGTAAATAAATTGAACCATAATATTTCAAGATATTATGAACATAAACTAATTATCAATAATTTATTTTGTACAAGTGCGTTTCTGCGTTCACAAATCATCTAAATTGCTCTAAATTCGTGTTGTAAGCGCAGTCAGTGAATCAGGTAATAAGCAACCGGTAGACAAGCATATTAACGAAGCTATTTAACATAATTTATATTACTGCTGGGTCGTGTAACACGTCTATGAGCTGGTCTGACGACGCCTACTTTTTACCGATATAATTGGCCCCCGAAACTAGACTCGATACAGTTAGTTAACTTTGTTACACATACTATAAAAACGAATTATGTTGACGATGTGATGCAAACATAAACATGTACTTTATAATTTTAACTGTCGTGAAATTGACGAGATTTAAATATCCTTCTAGTAACAGTAACAAGACTGGTCTAATCATTATCATAATCAATCAGAATTCAACTATGAATACCAACACAAAATCTATTTTTTGTACGGCCCTGCTAGAAAGTCAAATTTCTTTTTCTGCAACGCAAATTTATGCTCCATTTTTTCCAGAAGAGTATGATACTGCTATGTCTGCTATCAATAAAGATTTAGCAAATTTATCGAATTACGCTAAAAACAATTGTTTATTTATCAATGAGAGCAAGTCTGCAGTGATGCTGTTTGGCAATAAAAACGTTCGTCAACATCTTCTAGACAATAATATTATTAATATTCACTTGAATAATATTAAATTAAAAATTAAAGGTTCATATAAAAACTTGGGTCTTATAATAGATAGTGAGCTGAGATTTTCTGAATATGTCACACTTCTAATTAAAAAGGCATATTTGGCTTTAAAAAATTTGTTTATGAATCGTTTTGTTCTATCGAGAAAACATAAATTGATTTTAGCCGATTCTCTTGTACTCTCTGTATTTAATTATTGTGATACTGTTTATGGATCATGTTTATCAACCTGTGATATAAAGCGAATACAGAGAGTACAAAATATGTGTGTTAGATTTGCTTTAAGCCGGAGAAGATTTGAATCTGTTTCCTCGCTGATTTCCGACTTAGGTTGGTTAAATATGCATCAGCGTAGAATTCATCACTTTGCCTGCTTAATTCATCGTATCATGTCGTCTAATGTTCCTTTTTACTTATCCAGTAAATTGTCCTATCGTACAACATTACACAAACGAGATTTAAGAAATGCAACTGACATTCACATTCCCTTTCATAGTACTGCTCTATTTAAGCGTTGTTTCAGTTACAATTGTTCTTCCATCTACAATCAACTACCTAAACAATTAAAGTTGCTAAATAATAAATCATTTTCTACACATCTAAAATACTATTTTATCTCAAATTCTATGTTTCTATTTAACCGATTTGCTTTGGTTTGATAATGAAATTTGTATGATTTTTCTGTTTTCTAAATGCTAAAATGTATAGTTTTCAATTTTATTTTATATGCTTGCTGTATACCTTTATATGATCTGTTTGTACCACATCGAACAAATGTAAAAGTTACGTGTAAGATCAGCTTCGGCTGAACGGTTGCTAAATAAAATTGATATTATTATTATTATTATTAAGATATCTCGATATCTGATGATTGCATGTTTGTTGTTGCTACGGATACATAGTACAACAGCCTATATTCCAGGCGTATTCCATTTGCCATTTTGATCAGCTCTAACTTATATTTAATGTACAAGATCACTTATTTATTTCGCTGGATTACTTCGCTGACTTTATTTCCAGTACTAGAATTACAGATTTTAATATACTTTGAAGTAATTCAGCAGAATAAGTGCATCACTTTGGATTACAGTTGTAGATTTTACGAATATTCGAGACTTCGATTGTTCGGATTTATTGAACCTTCGAATTTAGATTTGAACTTTCGAATTTTCGAATCAATTCGAATTGTGAATCTGAATCCTAATGTGAATACAGCAAGTTGATTATTTTCATAATAAACTCATGTGCAGAGTTTTGTATTAATTCGTAAGTAATTATAATTAATTATTATTATTTGCCAAATTATTTCAATTTAGACTTAAAATTTCGCTACACTGTCAAAAACGTTTTAATTAAGATGTTTTTGTATACTTTTTATTGTCATTTTAAAACATCTTACTAAAAGTCCATAGCATTTAGATGGGCGGTAAGACAGTAGATGGCTTAATTAAGACGCCTTGCAGAGTTTTTGCAGGAGACTTCGCCAAGTTTATTATTTAATTCGTGGCCGGCTTTTCGCGACTTATGCGTGAACGTGTTTGGAGATGATAAGTGGCGTTAATTCAGTGGCAAAAAATTCAGAATTTGAAGCTTAGAAAAATTCGAAAATTCGTAAATTAGAATCTATTTAAAATTCGAAAGTTCGAAGCATCGAATTTATTCTGACGAATTTCAAAACATTAGAATGTTCGAACGTTCAGAAATTTAAACTTTGGTGGAAATCATTGACCCTAGTTTGCATAATTTAGTTCATTTAATCAGGTCAGATAAATTAGATAACATGACTAAATGAACTGAATTAAGCAAACTGATGCACTTATTGGGGTGAATTACTTCAAAATAAATTGGAATCTGTAATTCTAGTACTGGAAATAAAGTCAGCGAAATAATCCAGCAGAACTAATAAGTGATCTGTATCAGTAGATATAAGTTAGATCTGATCCAAATGGCAAATGGAATACACGTATTGCAAACACGTTTTCATATTTTACGGTAAACAATGAATTTTTGAAAGAACTGTGAGATATGAATTTCATATTCAAACGAATTGTTTTAAATTTAAAACTGTCGCGTTTAATTGATTGAGATAGACTTAGTTTTCAGGTGTCAATCAAATAACAAACTGAAAATACTTGGACAGTTTATTTTGTTATTTTATTTACGACCGTGCGATAAATGACACTTATCGCATACATTTTGAGTGAGATAAATATTTTACTAACGCACTAGTGCGTTTTTGGAAATCTTAACGCATTAGTATTTTATTATAGTTATTTACATAACAAGCATCGAAAGTGTAAGATAACGTGCGAGTGTACAATTGAAAAACGAGGCGCGCAGCGCCGAGTGATTTAATTACACGAGTACAGTTATCACATTTTCGAGCGAGTTATGTACACTATTTTTCAGACGACCACAAAATATTTCTAAAAACAGTTTACAAAAGCAATGTTTTTACACTTTGACAGCTGATACGTTTTTGTTGGTAAGCGTTGACGTTTGACGTTTGAGGTTAGGTATTGTGATACCAACTGTACTCACCGTAATGTCAAAATATTAAATAATGCTAAAATATTAGTAAATAAGTAAATTAATTTAATAAAATAAGATTTATCTGTGCAAATGTGTTGAAAAATCTGCGAAAACTTCGATTTAAGTAATAATACAAATACTTTTCATTTATTTTACTAGTTTCTTTCATCGTAACGCCATCTGTTGTCAATCAGTGGAACTGCACCTCATATGTTAGAAGTATACGTTAGACATCCTAACATATCAGTATGTTATGCTCAACTTTCCGTAGTAGTTTATGGTGTTGTTATGGTTACTTTCTTACGTGGTCGTCTGAAAAAATATTTACCGCACTCAAAATGAAAGTTACCATGGTTTCACTTTAATTTTTTAAATGTCAAATAATTATGAGAACTGTCAATTTGAAATTATTTTTGTTTAAATTTTAATTTATTTCATAGCCCTAGATAAAATTTTATGCGATGTACGTTTGATAATGCATCATTAAAATACTTGTGTGATTATACAATTCGACCATTTCACACAAAAAATCTTAATGATGCTTTTATCCCACTTTTATCGTAAACTATTATTTTACTATAATGAACGTTTTTTGAATTTTTGGATGTAATATTGGTACATACATTCATACATACATACATATTGTCACGCTATATCCCATCAAATGGGGTAGCACGAACCCTAAAATCATTCATAAAATATTCACTCATTACATTCATCAAATAATCAGTCCTCGTCAAATATTCTCATCCAAACACACCACCCTCACTTTAACCACATTCATAGATCACTTCATATAAACTCATTTATTTATTACACTCGAAATCATTTAACACACAACAAACCTTCAATCACATCTATCCAATCACTCATATGCGTAAAACATCTCAAATTACTCACGCTTACTCCTAACTTGTTTTTGAAAGTGAATTCCACACAATTGCAGTTAAACACTCTCTATAAATATATATATATATATATATATATACAGCGAAAGAGCGTAAACTAAGAGTAAATTACATAAATGAAAAAACCAATGAAACAAGAATGTTGAAAAGCTCTTCACTAGCGTAAAAATCAACGATTTATAATTAAATATCCGTTATATGTCAGTGATATAATTGGCGCATTACATTCTAACACATCGCGCAGATATGTTAATGTGCCTCACTTCATTACAATCAAGAAAACCCGCGTTAAATCATCACCGCTATTAATTTGAGATCGAGCGATTTCATATCTCATTACACGAGCGCGTATCGTTCTGCAAGAACGTGTGTCGTAAATTAACTATTAGTTGTGTTAAGTGCCGTGTGACGTCGTTGCGTCCGGCGCCAACTAACCAATCATAGCTTATTAGCAGAAAAATACACGTCACACCTTTGCAATTATACGCGAGCGATCGTTTTATTGCAGGTTTGCTATTTATTTTATTGATGGCTTTGCATATTGCCGCCGTGTTTATAATTGCTTAAGAATAATTTTCTTAGAATGGCAGATTGTTGTTGTTTTGTTAGTTATTATTATTTAATTTTACGCTATGTAATTAGTAGATTGGTATTTGTCTAGGTGTGTATCACAAACTATTTATCAAAGTAAACATATATATTTGTTTCTTGAATTTAGTTCTCATTACTCAGTACAGAAAAACTTGTGTTAATAGTTATTTGTCAACCTAGAGACCTAGGCGCCGACTCCGTGAGTGCTCGAGTGCTTAAGCAACCAAACTATAAAATATAAAGGGTGTTGAGCACCCACTATAACAATCAAATGCATAAATGAAATATTTATTAATCAAGAAATATGTAGATTATAGTTAAATTTAATATTTTTCCTACAACTGTGCGATTTCTTTGTTATTACGTAACTATAATTGCCTTGGTTACGTATGGAAAGTAGATGAATGCAGACCAAGTGCGTTTCCGAAAGCAAAGAAACACTAGTGCGGAAAGTGCTTCATTACGTAACTGTCAAAAGAATATTGTTTTGACAGCGATTTAAATTTCGCACCGAGCGCGGAATTCATATTTTGACCACAGACGCTTATGGAAGAAGAAGATACGGTGAACCAGCGCTAGTAAATATGCAGTAGTATATTTTGACGTTTATAAACGTAACCTTAATTTGCAGTATATATAATCTGTAGACAATTAATAAAAAGAACCGAACAAAGTAAAATATATCGATAAATGGTTTTATTTAAAGAGTAAGTGAAATACTGCATATTTATTGTTTGTGTATATTATTAATACAGTTGTTACAGTTGCTTATATTGACATAATGTAAAGTGGAAACTTTTGTGTCTAAAGAAACATTGATTTCTTCCGTACCTGTTCATATTATTACCAGTAATATTATTGGTAACAATTTCGGAAGCTTCAGAAGTACCAGCAGCAGGTTGATTGTCATTGTCGAAAATAGATCCAACATAGTATGATCCGGAGCTTCAATTATCTTTGGAGGTGTTAATGATAAAGAAGAATCACTCACTGTACTATTCCAATCATGATGATTTTGAAGAAATAATTTTGACGTTAGTGAAATATTTTTAAATAACGTAGAACAATGTGCAAGCAATCAACAAACAAACCATAGCAACGCCGTAAAACATCGTTCTCATGTAATATGATTAAAATTTTATAAATTCTATAAATTTTAATGATTTACTAAATCGCACAGTTGTAGGAAAAATGTTGTTTATAACACGTGCCGAAAAAGGTTACATGCTCGTGCAGATTTCCGCACTCGGCAAGCCTCGTGCGTTAAATTCTGCACTTGCACGTAACGAGCCTTTTTCGGCACTTGTTATAAAAATAACTATTATAATTACATTTAGCTGAAATTAGGATGTAGTAAATAATTTGAGGAAATTTAGTTATTTACGCGCAAGGTTAAAAATGGGCAAATTGGTAACACTTGACAATTATGTATGTAACTAACAGGCGGCAACACTATTCCACACTATAATGTATTTCACAGCTATCGCCACCTAGTATTCATAAAACTTACTGTCAAATTTTATACGAACGTAAGGTAAACAGAGGTGGTATACTTATTTTGCGTACCTCATATTTGAGTTATTATTAAAAGAAAGTGAGCATCCAATACAAATATGATTATTTCGCGAGAATAAATTTCATTTTGCTGCGTATGTTGCGAAAAAAATAGAACTCTCTTTTTTTTTCTATTTTATCATTTTGCATCTATAACAAAGCTAGTACAGCAGCTAAAAGAGTCCGCTAATAGCTTATTCGATTGTTGTAAATAGCACAGTACAATTTATATTTTTAAAGTTGGTGAGTGTGCTGAAATATTATAATATCGAAAACGATGGGACTTCCTAGAAAGTAAACTCTTGATGATGTTTTCACTAATTTCACATATTAAAAATGGAGTACCTACAAGAAAAATCGTCTATACTCATTTTTACTTCAAGTAAGTTGATAAATTAAACAATTGAATTTCAAACATCGCAATCAGTTACACCAACAAAATTTGTATTTAAAAAGAGCATAAAAGGCACAAAATAGAAAAAATAATATAACGAACTCATTTCATAATTGTCGAATATTTTGTTCTCACAAAATAAAATGACATTGACGAAAATCATTCTTTAATATACGCATTGTTTCAGTTGTCAATAAAAAAAATTACTTGAAATTGGTAATACTTTTTATATATGGTCATGACAGAAAGTATGCCTTTCAGCATTCATTTCCCGTATGGAAGGCAGATAATTACCGTCTATTCGTGAAGAAACTACAACTTTCGACATATGTGCGGAAAGTGAGTTTTTCTGATCGAGTAAATCATTATATCCTTAGATACATAAAAACTGGAATAAGTTTTAAATTACTTTCGCGTCTCCGTCCGAGTGACAGTTTTACATATCTCATAATCGTGCGGCAACTATGGCTGGTACCACAAGCTTTGTTTTTGGATGTTGTAAGAGCGCGGTTTTTACATGTTAAAGATGGATAAAACACCCAAATACACTGCTCTTAAAACAAGCAAAAATCAAGCTCGTAGTACTAGTCTTTGTATTTACCGAACGCCGTTCGGAAACCAAGTTTTTACAAAAACGTCATTAGGAAACTGTGTAAAAACTGTGTGTTTACTGAACGCCGTTCGGTAAAAATTAGAAACTTTTGTCAATTTTACGCGTTGAGTGTTTGAATATTAGAGAGCTATTTAGTAATTTTAAATTAATAATTTTATTCATCGACGCCAAAAATCCTGTGTACCACGCGTCTAGAAACTGTTTTGCGTATATTCATAATTTGCAAGCCTCGTCAAAATATACTCGCACTCGCAAAAGTACTGTTTCTAGCCTAGTGATACAAATAACTATTTCGCGCCTCTGTTCGATATTAATAGTATTACATATTTCAAAATCATTCGAAAACTATGTGTTTATCCAACGTCGTGCAGTAAAAACCAGAGACTTTTATAATATTAGTATTAGCATCTCTGGCTGTCAGTGTTTGTGAGTGCTTAGAGGTTAGAAATTCTTACCTATTTAAAACTAATTTGTTCATTGTAAACTCAAATGCAAGTAATTATATTTCAATTTATAGTTGTGTGTATAACCAATAAAAAATATGTATACAGATCATTGAAATATCTTTAGTAAACAATATTCATAATTTAATACGTCGTATGAGTCCAATAAGTGAAAGAAGGAATGTTATTATGTTATGAAACTGACTGTCAATTTTATGCGTTGAGTGCTTTGAGGTTAGAGATTTTTAGCAATTTTAAATCAATAATTTCATTTTAATAGGTACGAATAATTTTGTGTATCATACGTCCAGAAATTGTTTTGCGAGTACTCGCAATTTGCAAGTGTTGCCTTCGATTTGCCCTGACAATATATGCTCGCACCAGCAAAAGTACAGTTTCAGGTCTGGTGATAGAAATACCTATTATGTAATTCGAACAAAAAATTATATTTTGGGTTTCGTAAAATTGCCGGACGACGCGTCCAAAAATCTTGTATTTACTGTCCTAATTAAACAAATAACGATACCTTTCTGACAGTGTCGTGCAAAAGATTGATTTCCGTACTGTTATTTTTGTTGTCTACCAATGATTATACCGTACTGAAATAATATATTTTGCTGATCGAAAACACATCAGAAAAGTGACACTTTTCATCCGATCGGATAAAAATTTGTGGACAGAATCAAACACGTAAATGTTAACTATTTTAGACTGTTGTATAAAGTAATATATTAATCATTTCGAGAGTCTCGAGAGACAGCTTTATCTCAAGGCAATTTTACCTTTCTCGTCCCGTGCTTAAAAAATACACCTGTTCTATTTTCAGAATACTTTACATATGAAATATTTTTTGTGAAATATTTCCAAGCGCGCCGAAACAAATTATTACTACTATGTTTATTAAAATTTTAACGACAGTTGATGGACGATAAGCCTCGACATAAATTATTTTGTCATATGCACAGTACAAAATGATATTTAAATTAGCAGCGTTTTTTATTTTAAATTATCTATCATCAGCGAAACGTTATTATAATTTTGATTTAATGAACTCGGCGGTCGGCTCGGGTTGGCCGCGGCTTTTTCACTGCTCCACATCGCTGGCTGTCGTGATACAAGCAAAGCGGACAAATTCAACTTGTTAAATTCACTCAAATTAGGTTAATGGTGTTTTGAAGCAGGTATCGTTGTTACAGATACAATTAGGTTTTATTTTAAACGTGATTTTAATTAATATAAAATTGTTTGTACCTATTTATTATGAATCTATTTAAATAGGTAGTTGATGTGATTATATTAGCAAGATATGAAACTAATGAAACAGGGCTGAGAGAGCCGCTGTTACGCGTATAAAACAATTGTTAATGAGGCTAAATTAAAATCAAGACGAAATATAAAGAAATAAGACGAACTTCTTGTAAATATAAAATATATATTTATAACATAAAAGAAAGTATAAATTATAAAAATACAAAAGTTATAATTAATATTGAAATTAAACAAATTATCCGGCAATGGAAACAACAACGTATGAATAAACTATTATTAATGTTACTAAGTTACATTGCAAGACATCTTGCACAGACGACGAGAGACAAACTTGTCTCGACGAAAGCCAATCTACCACTAACTAATCATTGTTGTTTCCATGGGATGTTCTGACAGAGGGTAAAGGGGTAGTATCGTTTCGTTGGTCGAGATAGCAGTTTCCACGCATGAGTTTACATCAAAAAATCTAGACGGGGTGAGTTACAAAGGTTAATTCTATCCGACCCATGCATAGCTATTCATTTACCCAGATATGTCATCACATCCCGTATAACCAGACTCGACAATTCAGAAAAGTTATAAACTTGATAAATAATGATGCATGTAATACTGAAGTTATTATAACATATGCATTAATAAACAGAATAAACTCTGTCAAGTCAACTTTAGAAAGATACTTAAGATGACGCTTAATTAGTCTGTATCTTTCGAAGCTGAGTTGATAGTAAAATATCATAATTTATAAACAAAAGCAAATTCTGAATTGTCCGTTTTGTTACACTAAACAAAAAAAATAATATCTTAT
Organism: Pterostichus madidus; assembly: GCA_911728475.2. Lineage (NCBI taxonomy): Eukaryota > Metazoa > Arthropoda > Insecta > Coleoptera > Carabidae > Pterostichus > Pterostichus madidus. The sequence goes on from OU452315.1 coordinate 14,334,021, forward strand.
AATATATTTCGCGCCACCGGTAACGTAAGTATAACTTACTTCCATAACAACGTGCGTCGTATGTTAAGTGACTCATAACATTTTTACAATACCTGTATGTAAGTTACCCATTAATGATAAAATTTAAACACAATAAGTGCAACCTCTATTGCACAGTTGGTTTCCATGATTACATCATGACTATAATATTTACTTACCATCCACCGGGGCAGGGCTCGAAATGGACCGGAGCTGACCGGAACGCTGTTCCGGTTCGTGAAATGATCAGTTATATCGTTCCGTCTCGTAAAATAATGGACAATACCGTTCCGGTTCGTCACTTTTCAAAAAACATAAATGAAAAATTATAAAATTATATTTATTTTTTATTCCTAATAGAATTAATTTTGAAAGACGTTCTGAATCACAATTTTTTCGAATTTTTGTCATTCATATTTTCGTATTGCAATTAAGGCGCCTAGTTAAATAAGCAGTCTCCTGCGCAGCTTTCTGAGACTGCGCTCTAAGGCTTTGTATGTTTCGTGCACTCTACGCCCTTGCATATACTGTGCTGTTCTGCTGTATGATATGTGAGTAATATTAAATCAAAAATCATAATAAATACAAAAGTTATATTTCATTCTTAATTACAATAATTTTAGGCTATAATAAAAGACGAAGCATGAATTTTATAAATAATTGGTTAAATAATTCATGGACCAAGAAAGATGAACAAAATATTGATTTATCATCAAATAAAAGTTCATTATCACCACTGAAGAAAAAAATTAAGTCATCCTGTGACCAAACAACAAGTAAAGTAACTGTTACTAATTCTAGCGAGGAATTTGATAAATCTGTTATAATTACAGAAACTGATTCTGATCTTCTATCTTGTTGAACTGTGGAACAATCCAAGTTATACTAAAGTAATAATAATTGGCTTATTATTTAAAAAAAAAGTTTTAGGGTGCTCAATCTGCAAAATTGATCAAGATTTTGGTACTACTATTGTCTAAACCTTGGCAAGATTGCTTAATCAAGTCTTGTGGAAAAAGAGGGAAATCTTGGAATATAAGCTGCGAGTTTTACTTCAATCGGGGAGACGCTCCGGTGTCTCCATGCTGACTCTATGTTAGTAAGTCCAGAGTTCGATACCTTTCCTCCACCAAGCGTTTTTGGCTCAGTCGGGCTGCTGGTGTCCTTTCTATACCTTCACCAATTGTTTTTGGCTCGACCAGGCTGCTGGTGTAACTTACCATACCAAATACACATTTCAATAAATTTCTGATTTGATAATATGAATCAGTTAACGATTGCTATTGGTACTGGTCACAGAAACAATGCAATTTTACTTAAAATACTTATAGAAGCTGCTGCTATGTTGAATGATGCATTTAAGTATTATATAATACTAAACGATAGTCACAATGATATGCAGATAAATTATCAGAACTGGAGAGTGAACAATCTAGTTTCAGGAAAAAAAAAAATAAAATAAAATATATGACCATAAGAAAAGTGATGCACATAAAAAAGCAGCCCTAATGTTTATAAATATCGCAGGACCACCACTAATGCAGTTTCAACCAAAGAAATATGTTCGTTCATGGTTACAAATAGGTCATCATTCGGCAGATGATACAACTAGTCAAAAAAGGGAAACTCAAGTTGCTTCATTTTTTTTTTCGTATGTTTATGTTTTTGTTTCATATAATAAAATTATAATATTGTTGATATTGTATGTAATTTTTATTGTTTATATAATATAATAAATATTATATATCCAGCGTTCCGTTTCGTAAAAAATTCCATTTCGGGCTCTGCACCGGGGACAGTAAGTAAATATTATAGATCAATGTCCTGTTTAATTTGACAACAATTTGAAAACTGTTACTTTGAAACCTATTTTGCTTTTCCTTCTATTCATGCAAGTATTGAAAATATAGCTTACTAACCCTGAACTTTAGGAAAATAATTTAAAAGTAATTTACTATCATATTTTGAAAGAAATAATTTATTAACGTTTAAAATGAATAAACAAAATAAAGACACAATATCCGTAGCAATGCAACGCTACAGTTGATTAATAGTTTTTTTCTACGACTGCTATGAAAAGTTGACATTTATGCTTTCAGTTGTCATCGTAAAGTTGGTGGTTACCGAGTAACGAATAATAAAATACTTTACTGCGCGTCTCCTATAGCAACAAGCGGTAAAGTACTTTACCGCTCGCTTAGAAATATATAAATTGTTGCTGAAATTTTAATTTATTGAAACAATACTTACAAAATCTAAAATATAGATTAAATTCATTTTTACACTTTTATACATATTATACTATGGGATGGCTAGCACAGTGGTATGAAGTCGGCCTGTGGATCCTGAGGTCCCTGGTTCGATTCCCACAGACGACAAATTTTCATAATTTGAAAAAGCTATCCCTGTGGCTCCTCCACCACTAACATGTTTGGGGGCCGTGATTTGACGACTGGTAACCGCACTTCACGCGCAAAAATATATCACTTACCGAGATCTGCTTTAGCAGAGTGCCACACCCAGCAATGGGTAGAAGGCGTGATGATATATTTATTTATACATGAAGTTTGCTGGCTATGATTTGAAGTTGAACCTGAACGCAGCTGGCCAGCAGTGCCAAATTCATGAGGATGAGGGATGTTAAAAAAGTGCAGTTTTGACAGTTTTGTATATTTATTCCGGAACTTGAAATGGTGTTTGATAAATTTGAGGATAAATTAGATTCTATGATTTTGTTAGTACGCCAATACTTTGATTTTTTAGAATATTATACATGAAGTTTGCTGCGCTATGATTTTAAGTTGAACCCAGAAGAGGATTTAAAATATTTTGGGCCCTAGGCAAAATATTTATTTCGGGCCCTTTTAATATACAGTGTGGTGACCGCGACTCTCGAACGTAGGGATTTAACATGTAAAATAATAATTTTGTAATTTCCTGCTTCCCTAATTATTTTAAGCAAGAAAACTTCAAATAGAAGATATAGGACATAAAATTCTGCATCTAATCCAACAAACAAAATTTAATTTACTTACTTCGTATCGGCACAAATTACATTTGAAACGAAATTATCGATAGCCATGAAATTGAAACAAAATTAACAAATGTTTGACGTTTTATGTGTCAAAATAAATGACATAATAAATAAAGAAATTATTTTGATAGATTAAACGTCAAACATTTGTTTCATTTTGTTTCCATTCCATGGCTATCGATAGTTTTGAGGCTATTTTCGTTATTTTCAGATTCAATTTATGCCGTTACGAAGCACACAAAATTAATTTTGTCTATTGTTTATTGGTGATGAAAGTGATTTTTCATCTCTTGTCACAAATTCCACCAAAATTTACAGCACGTTTGATTCCACATCGCAATTGACATTTTGTCTTTGTATTGAGTCTTAATTACGAGTATTAAGACTCAATTCCACATCGCAATTGACATTTTGTCTTTGTATTATTTCAATTGCTGTCAAGCAGTTTGCGATTTTTGTCGGTAGATGGCATCACGATTTGCTCCGTAGCTCTCATGACATGTTACCGGCTTACATAGTTTAACATCAGTCAGTTCAGCTAAGACAGTATCACAGTTCACTAGTCCCTAGTTGGTCTAGTTGGATAGTTGATCGCATCATACTGATGAGTCCCTAAAGGACGTAACGCGTCTATGGTTAAAGCTGAACTGACCAGCCGTTTGTTGATGACCTGATAAGTTGATTCAAACGTGCTGTAAATTTTTGTGCAATTTGTAACAAGTGATGTAAATTTTGTTTTTTCCTATTTTTCTTATTTATCTCTATACTATTACAAATCGCGATGCCGCCAGGGATAACAAGGAACACAGGTTGATTAGAAAGGAATAGCAAACGAGTTCAACCTGCCAACCCACTAAAATAGCTGGGGCAGTAGGGTCAGTTCAAGATCAGTTCTGGGTTACTTTAAGCGTGCCAATTAAATAAAAGTAACCTACCGGGTTACTTTAAAAATCCCAAATAAATACGGCCATTATCATCTATCTAACGCCCTTGGTGCATAAATTACTATTTTTTTGTGTCAATAGTTTTGAAACTGGCGTTCCGGTTCATGAAATTTTCTATTTGTAGCCCTGCCTGTAACCAAAAATACATGTGCTTCAAATGATAAACTTCAGTATTTGTTAACTTCCTTTTATACAGAGTATCAAACAAATAAATAATCATACCTAGATCTTTAAGTATGCAAGTACTATGTCATATAATTATCCGAACTATTTACGCGTAGGACGAAGCATAATAAACCTATCAATAACCGACCCTTCACGCCAGTGCTAATATGATAAAACATGCTCATTTATTACTAACCAGCTCTCTAGAAAATATCAAATTAAATTGGATATATTTCATCTACTGTAGATGTAATACGATTCATAAACTGCAACGGAACAGTTACCATGCATTAAACATGAACCAAATAAAAGAGCGATTGTTCTGCGAAAAAAACCTCGCCAATATCGTTATCGCCTTATTATCGATCGATATTAACTATAATCGTTATTACTCTCTGTCAGAGCCGGTTAATTGGATGAGGAGAGAAGAGGATTTGTCCTCTCTCGCGGACGTTTTTCTGTGACTTGTGGTGAAGACGACAAAGAACTTGCAGCGTTACCATATTACTAGTTTTATTTCATAAAAAATATTAGAATTATAATTCTAATCATCTTTTAGTACGAGCCAATTATAGAAATATCTACAGGTGTTTTTTGTACGAAGACCACCATTAGGATGTCGGGAACTGCAGGATTAGACAAAATTTGATTGCTCAGTAAGATTTATATATACAAGTTGCAGAAGGCAACACTGGAATGGATTCCTGTACCTATATTTTTTTTAAACTACATGGTACACTGGGACGATCAGTGAAAACGCTAGCTGAAAATTCTTTATATTATAAGAGAAATGATTTTTTGAAGTTTTGTGTTGTTGTTGTGACGTCCCAAGTTCGGTTACTAAAAAAATAAATAAATATAAATATATCATCACGCCTTCTACCCATTATTGGGTGTGGCACTCTGCCGAAGCAGATCTCGGTAAGTTATATATATTTGCGCGTGAAGTGCGGTTCCCAGCCGTTCGGTTCAGTGGTACTTAATTTGATTCGTTTAAAGATTGCAAATAATATACGATTGAATTATTGAAGAATAATCTGACTATGTTGAAAATCATATTATGCAGAAGTTGCAAGCCCAAGAAAACGAAATTAAATTATTGTAATAAATATACATGTTGAACATGTACATACCAGCAAACAACGAACAGTTTAAAGAAACAGTGCTAAGATATCATAATTAGGTACGTTCTATTCCGCATATGTTTGTTATTTAACGCACGAATATACTCGTACTTATGGCCAATGAGAACCTTCTGAACTTCTGATGTCACTATATATTTAATCGTTTATATCTCTAATGTACAACATTGTTTTTAACAAATTTTTTCCATTACTGCTCAATATGTATTTTATAAATAAGAAAAAATAGGAAAAAAATTTCCATCACTTGTCTCGTAATTCCACAGAGGTTTTTACAGCACGTTTGCATCAACTTCTCAGGTCATCAACAAACGGCTGGTCAGTTCAGCTTTAACCATAGACGCGTTTCGTCCTTCCGGACTCATCAGTATGGTGCGATCATATATCCAACTAAATCAACTAGGAACTAGAGGATTGTGATACCGACTTAGCTGAACTGACTGATGTTAACCTATCTACAACGGTAACATGACATGAGAGCTAAGGAGCCACTCGTGGTGCCATCTACCGACAAAATCGCAAACTGCTTGACAGCTATTGAAATAAAACAAAAGACAAAATGTCTATTGCGATGTGGAATTGAGTCTTAATAAATAAGAAAAAATAGGAAAAAATTTTCCATCACTTGTCTCGTAATTCCACAGAGGTTTTTAAAGCACGTTTGCATCAACTTCTCAGGTCATCAACAAACGGCTGGTCAGTTCAGCTTTAACCATAGACGCGCGTTTTTCTGTGGAATTACGAGACAAGTGATGGGAAATTTTTTCCTATTTTTTCTTATTTATTAAGACTCAATTCCACATCGCAATAGACATTTTGTCTTTTGTTTTATGTATTTTATGTTTTTATCCTTCAATCTTGTTATTTCAATTATTATTCAGGAGCCCATTGTTTTCTGTAATGAGTATTTTATACTATTTTTTCCATTTTGGCTTTTCTATATATATAATTTCTTTGTAAAAATAGTCGACATTTTCCATTAAGGGTAATTTTTGGTAGAATAATTAAGTTGGTGATATAGATTTGCGATTGATTTTGTTCGTTGCTTAGATATTTGTAAAAATTGTTTTTTTTATTTTGTCTGTTGCCTAGATATTTTGTATACTTAATGCAGTTATACCAATCTATGAAAACAATATGTAACCAAAAATCGATTAAGAATGAAGCTCATTCTAGTATCAATATGCGTGCGAGAATATGTTATTCTAATCTTCTTCTTCAATGGCGCTACAGCCCGAATCGGATCTGGGCTTACCGGGCACACCGAGTCGCAGTTTTTACGCTGCCGTACTGCCGGTTTTCGTAGTCGATGTTACTTTTTTTAAGGCATATGTACATGGGCGTCCGCAGGGGGTGGCAAGGGGGGCGCCCCCCGTATATTAACTAGGGTGGTGACTACGACTCTCGAACATAGGACTTTAACATGTAAAACTATAATTTTGCAATTTCCTGCTTCTCTAAATATTTTAAGCAAAAAAACTTCAAATAAAAGTTTTAGGGCATAAAATTCTGCATCTGAACCAATAAACAAAATTAATTTTGCATACTATGGAACGACACAAATTAGATTTGAAAATGACGAAAATTGTCTCAAAACTATTGATAGGCATGAAATTGAAACAAAATTAAAAAAATGCTTGTTTTTTATTTGTCAAAATAAATGAAATAATAAATAAAGAATTTATTTTGAAGTTTTGACAAATTGAACGTCAAACATTTGTTTAATTTTGTTTCAATTTCATAGCTATCGATAGTTTTGAGACAATTTTAGTCATTTTCTGGTCTAATTTGTGCCGATACAAAGCATGCAAAATTAATATATATATATATATAAATAAAAATGAAATTATGAGTTTAAAGATAATAAATTCAAGCTGAAACTGAATTTCCAGCAGTACTTATTCTTATGGCCAGCTAGCGACATGTTTCCTATCGTAACGATTGAGCAATCTAAGTTTATTAAGTATATACAGACACAAAATATTAGAAAATAAAAACTGTAAAACTGCTAAATCGGAATTTATTGAAGAAATGGTGTCAATTTATGGAAAAGTTATTAGAAAATTGCCCTTCCTCTTCAAGTCAACCCAGACGATGAAGACTAGTAATTTATTTCATAAATTTAAATATTTTTTTATCTATTTGTTATGTGTGCTATATTGTTTATATTTATGTTATGTAAAAAAAATATATTTAAAAAATTTATGTATATCTGAGAGTTTTTTGCGACCCGCCTCCCCTGGAAAAATGTCTGTGGACGCCCATGCATATGTATAAGTGACTAGCTTATAGCTCCCGAATATGATTAATACAAGTAACTGTATTTTTATTTAACGACAAATCATACTTTGTCGACAGGCGGATTCAAACTGACGAACCTTGGTTCGGGTGACGTCACAGCATGTTAAGAGATGTGCATTAACACGCTCGACCACCGCGCCTTTGTGTTGTTCTAATGCCGAAATAGAAAAAGTTAATTCCATAAAATTGTAGTTCAACACTCTATTTTAAAAACAGAAAACGAATCAAACGATAAGAAAGGATGGTAATATCGAACTATGCTTATTTTGAAAGTGAATTTCTCACAATTGTGCAATTGCATAAATGAGTAAGTGTATCATTCTGGGGATCTTTTTACTCTACAGTTGGCACAACGCCAGGTAAAGGCGGAAATACTATTTGTCATTTTTATAATAAATACAAATAGGTTGTGTGATAGATATACTTTAGATTACTGCTTTGTGAGTAATGTTAAGAAATAAAAGAATGTTGATAAGGAGAACAACGATATTTACTAATTTAAAGTTTGAAATGTCTCTGTTAAAACAGGAAATAAATTTATATATTAGTCTTATCAATTTCAAGTATTATTTTTTCATTGCCAATTGAAACACTTTGTATGTAAATCTCGTTCATGAAATGTATTTCCATGGGCGTCCACAGACATTTTTCCAGGGGGGGGGGCGAGTCGCAAAAAACTCTCAGATAGATATACATAAATTTCTAAAATATTTTTTTTATATAACATAAATACAAATACACATAACAAATGGATAAAAAAAATATTTAAATTTGTGAAATAAATTACTAGTCTTTGTCGTCTGGATTTGAATTGAAGAGGAAAGACAATTTTCGAATAACTCTTCCTTAAATTGACACCATTTCTTCAATAAATTCCGATTTAGCAGGTTTACAGTTTTTATTCTCTAATATTTCGTGTCTGTGTATACTTAAACTTAGATTCCTCAATCGTTACGATAGGGAATATATCGCTAGCTGACCATAAGAATACTGCTGGAAATTCAGTTTCAGCTTGAATTTATTATCTTCAAACTTATAATTTAATTTTTATTTGATTTATATATACATACACAGTGTGGTGGCGACGACTCTCGAACACAGGACTTTAACATGTAAAATCATATTGTTTTAAATTTCCTGCTTCCTAATTATTTAAAAGAAAAAGCTTCAAATAAAAGTATAAGGACATAAAATACGAAATTAATTTTGCATGCTTTGTAATGGCACAAATTAGATCTAAAAATGACTGAAATTGTCTCAGAACAATCGATAGCTATGAAATTGAAACAAAATTAAACAAATGTTTGACGTTCAATCTGACAAAACTGTCAGAATAAATTCTTTATTATTTCATTTATTTTGACAAATAAAACGTTAAACATTTGTTTAATTTGGTTTCAATTTCATGCCTATCGATAGTTTTGAGGCAATTTTCCTCATTTTCAAATCTAATTTGTGTCGTTACAAAGTATGCAAAATTAATTTTGTTGATTGGTTCAGATGCAGAAATTTATTATTTCAAGCTTTGTGCTTATAAAATTTAAGGAAGCAGGAAATTACAAAATTATAGTTTTATATGTTAAAGTCCTATGTTCGAGAGTCGTGGTCATCACCCTAGTTAAAATCCAGGGGGAGCGCGCGTCCCTCCTTGCCCCCCCCTGCGGACGCCCATGTGTATTTCGTGTTTTCAGAATCCTTCGATACGCCAAACACTCTTATTACAGCCTAGCTATATAAATAAATATAAATCCTTGAAATATCTACTACATTAAAACAATAACCTAAATATTTTATCTGTTATATTAACAATCATCTCATTTATCGCATGAAAAAATTATACACCAGCATATAATACAACTAATTTTATATTCAACTAAATATTTACCAATATTTCACTATCAACGATCGCCATTAAATTCAGTAAATAATAATTAAATAGGCTTAATAACAGTGTTACGTCAAGGTTTAGTTCAGTTTTCAGTTCATTAATTCGTAATAGAAGTTCAATTCCCCTCCAGATGATCAGTTATGGGCAGGAGGCAAATCATGTTCCAAAATCAAGTTAGAAATTAAATACTCACTCAGTGTAAAAGATCTGATGTTCATATTCATGTTATGTCAGCGTTAAAAAGAGTCAAGTTTGTGGACAACATGACGGAGATTTATTGTCAAAGTGTTTTGTTATATCAGTGCGGGAAAGTTATTTCTATCGAGGGTGAATACTGCAGGGATGAATTTAGGAAGTTATTTGATATTGAGGTAATATTTATAACTTAATTTATATTAGAAATATATTATTTAAAAAAGGAAAAAAATTTATTTTCCTACAACTGTGTGATTTCTTTATTATTACCTATTATTGCCTTGATTACAGGTGGAAAGTCGACAAATACAGAACAAGTGCGTTTAGGTAAACATAAAACACAAGAGCGTTTCATTTATCAAATCAAAATTAACTGACAGTGACTTAAATTTATATTTTAATTACTAACCAACTAACTTCAATTTCTGTTTTAACTATTGCAAAGATTGAAGATAGAAAAATATATCGATTTTATTTATACTAGAGTAAAGCTGCATTCACAACACGAAATTAGTAGTTAGTGTTAGTGGTTATGGTTAGTGGTTATAGTTAGTAGTTACAGATTAAAATACATCGTTCACAATGTCCCAAATTAATGATTTCGAATTTATGTTTCTGCCGGTAATGTAGTGTACATTTTTGAAAATTATAGATATTACAAGAAATTATAATAGATGTCACAGTTGTCAACTTAAAGTTTTGACAAATAGTTACAGTTTTGTTTTTTGTTTGAGTTCTGATATTTTGTCTGTAGTTCTGATTTGGTAGAACTGGTTTTCTTCTATTTTTCTTTAAAATTGGTCCTACAAGTGCTATCAACAAATCAAATTGAGCTATGGTCATTTTGGTGTAATTAAAGAATATATCTTCGTCATATGACCTCATTTCTTGGATCAAATTATCCCAGTCTCCCTGATTTGTTCGGTTTTGGTTGATTGGGCGAACCCACCATCTTCTATTTGTTTTTTTTATTTCTTTTCATTTGCAAAATTAAAGTTGCAAGTAACAACTATTTTTTTTAGCTTCGATTCATTTTCGTTACATAAAATTCAAACTGAGAAAACCAACTGTCACTTTACTCCTCGTTTTTGATTGGCTGTGCCGTTAACCACTAACTAAAAGTTTGAAGTTTACAAACTTCTACGCTAACCACGATTAGCGTAGACCTGCGCTGGGCTAAGTTCGTTGTTGTGACCGTTACTAGAGGAATACATATGTCAAACTTCTAACGCTAACCATAACTACTAACACTAACCACTAATTTCGTGTTGTGAATGGGGCTTAAGGGTGTGTTCGAATCGGAGTGCCGCCGCGTGTCTTCGGACGAATATTCAACTATTACCTCTTATAATTATTTTTATCTAATAGATGTCGTTGAGGTGCTACCAATTTGAAATATTGGTTTGTGTTTTGGATAAAGTTACTTTGTAACACTTTGTTGGAGCGCAACGATTATCACGAATTCTGTTTCTTGAAATACAGTTTCGTCAATATATGCAGAATTGCGGATCGCAGCTATTTAGTGTTTGTCTCGCTACAGATGAACAAATAAAAATTAAAAATAATTTCACAATAATTAGCGAATAACCTAATATTCTTTTTGTTATTCGAAGTATCTGTGGTGTCATTAATCAAAAGAATGAATATTTAGGCTGTGATCATGGGAAATAAACAAAAAGGTCGTTCAAGTAAAATACACAAACGAAATAAAAAGGCTATGAGCCAACAGTCACGATTTAAAATTACAAAAAAAATGACTACAGTGTGCTTGTAAGATTCTAGTTTTTATAATTAACTTTTAGTAATTATAATTTCATATATTATTTGTAATGTTAGCGATGAAAAGAATTTGAATGCAACTGTGTGTTCATCACCATCACCACTCCTAAATAATGAAATGACGGAAACTACAAACTTGGGTAAAAATAATGATACAGTCAATATCATTTATTTCGAAAGAGGAATGTGAGAGGTATGCAAGGATGTTTTGCAGTATTATTATATAAGAATAGTGGTGGATTTACACATTTAGACAAATAAAATTCTGAATTTATAAAATTTTAATTTGTGTTCCATTCGAATTAGTCCGTCGCTAATCGTGTATTTCCGCTAGTGTTTAGGTTGCGCGATGCACGTGCTGCATTCAAATATTAATTATTTATTTATTTCGCGACTGTGATATGAACTGAGTTAGTGTAAAAATTTACGTAATTCTATATCAATTCTGTGCAATTTATAAATGTACTTGTCAAACTTCTGTTCCAATCATTCTTATTTTTAGTCTATACAATCTATAAACCAGGCATTGTATTTAGTTATACCAATTAAATATATATATATATATATATATATATAACTTATACAAATTTATTTATTTTATTAGGTCTTACTCATACAAATGCTTTGGTTGAGGTAAAGTGCTTATATAATTTGGCAAAAATAGGAATGGACGTATGAAATAATTTAAAAATGAAAAATAAAACTTGCCTCGAAACAAATTCAAATGGTATTCTGCAGTTAAAGAAAAATCATAATTATTATTATAAATAAATATATCATCACGCCTTCTACCCATTACTGGGTGTGGCACTCTGCTACAGCAGATCTCGGTAAGTGATATATTTTGCGCGTGAAGTGCGGTTACCAGTCGTCAAATCACGGCCCCCAAACATGTTAGTGGTGGAGGAGCCACAGGGATAGCTTTTTCAAATTATGAAAATTTGTCGCCCGTGGGAATCGAACCAGGGACCTTAGGATCCACAGGCCGACTTCATACCACTGAGCTAGCAACTGTGTGTTCATTATTATCAGGTATTTTTTTCTTTACAATGACATCTGACACTAGTGGCGCACACAGGGAGGGTGTCCTGGGAGTCCGAACATCCCCCTTTAAAAATTTCATCAACATTTGATGAAAATCGAAACGACTTAAATCACAGTAGATTAATTGTAATAATATATAATCAGTTGCCGGGATAATCTTTTGGAACAGCAGGTTACGAATAGTAGCGGTAGTTATGTATAGTATAGGCAAAGTTGGTGGTCCGTATAGTACAACATTATGTAACAAACTAAATTTTTGTTAAATTCTAATCGAGTCACTAGATACTTAAATTATTTCAACAAGAATATGTTGAATAAAATACGAATTATAAAATATGATTCTCTAATGTTTACCATTCCGAAATATGAAAAATGGTTATCTATAATTTTTTTGACACCTCCCCCAATCAAATCATATGTGCGCTACTGTCTGACACTATGCTCTGTAGTATCTTCAGTAAATATATTCATATGTTTCTTTTATTACACAGATTCAGGGTCAACTAAACATATGTGAGATGGAAAAATGTTATTTTTTCATTTTCACAAACACCGAAACACCTTTATACTCGTATATTGAAGAAATTGAGAGAGACATAAACCTTTGGGAAAATGTAATGTTACCTAAACTAATCCGATTTTATATGGATTGTGTACTTCCTGAAATCGTTCGTGGCAACAGATTAAAAAGGTTGAAGTGTATTGATCCTGATTACATAATAACTGCTTGAAATGCACGACAACTTAAAAAATAATAAACAGCTAATTTGATATCAGTTTGAAGATATAAATTTGTTTTAGTTTCTTCGACATGTATTTTCTGTAAACGGAGATTTAAAAATTAATAGGTATATTACAAAATACATTCAGTTCCAGAATACACCCATATGCTTCGACCATCTAAAATAGACGAGTAATTCCATTTTCCTTCCCCCACTTTAGTAAAATTTGTGCAAAATAACAAACTAAATCTGTAGGTTCAATGTTTACGACTGAAATAATAATTTTCATTCAATAATTGAAAATGACGAAGATAGAATACAATATATCGCTTTAGTCAAGGTTTTTGTTGTCGGGACTGCATCTTTTCTTTAAAAAATTTCTATTCAGTTTCAAAATGATCAAAGCAGTAATATATCTGTTTAATTTTTTGTTCATATTTAACTTATTTAACTGCTGTAGCCAGAATTCTCTTTTAAGTGCATCTATTTGTAACATATAATAGTATATTATACAACGACGCTATAATGGATACTATTATTTCCAACGATGAAGCTTACAACACGAACGGGGGTTGTAATTAACGAAATAATAGCCATAATACCGAGTTGTATACTGTACTTTATCGACGACTAATATATTACAAATAAGATTTTTTATAATTTCGTTTCATATGAATCCCAAATTAAATTAAATTACGTTAACAATTTTATGATTTAACTGTAGTAATAGAGAAATGTCATTTTGAAACGTCAAAATTTTTGCGTATTTATTTTTGTTTATTTGGCTTTTCATAGTTACCTATCAGTCTTTATGCTTTTTTATTTGCACAGATAAATTGATTCTGGCATAATAATTTAAAATTACCCCCGTGGCTCCTCCACCACTAACATCTTTGGGAGCCGTGACTTTACAAACACACAAAAACACATATTTACTCCATGGAAATCAAATTTACAAAATGTTTCGAGGTTCTGTCCATATATTTACTATCTTGATAGTAAATGTATTGTTCTGTCACTGCTAATAATGGATTCTGCAATACTGTATACTTTGCGCTAGCTCACTCCTTCGTAAGTTCACAAATTTCTATACTCCCGTAATCTACATTCAACTGCATTATCGACATGGTTTTAAATTCGGGAGTGCTGACATCTGTTAAAAATAGCGTACACTTTTTTCATTGCATCAAGCAACCTAAAATGTACTCAGCATATACAATTTCGTTCTATTTGTTATGACTTTATACTGAGATATACTTGTTGAAATCATGAAATTTATGTATTATAATATGGTATCTATGCCCTCAGTATAATATAATTGTAATTTAACATAGTATTTAAAATTTAGAAAAAATATATAATTAACTAAGAAAATTTGTTAATAACAAACATACAAGCGCCATGTAACAAAAAATAATCTCTTCATTACAGTTTATTTCACAATCATATGTTTTCTTGTAATTGAATACAAGTTGAACAAAAATTCACGATTCTTACTATGCAACCATCTATACTTAAACGCAGCCTTAAGGCAGCGGTCTCACTGATCGAGTACCGTCAATCGTGTGCTATCGAGCAAATTTCAAACACGTGTATTGTAATGGCGGATGTCGCACTGAACCATCGTTTTGCGTCGAGTGCTGGCGAGTTGTTTGATTTTCAAGTTGGTTTGAATTTTACTCGACACTCGATGCTGCTCGATGTCAATTTATGACAGGTTATGTGCATATGTTTATTATTATTTATGTCATCTGATGACAGTTCATTGTAAAAATGTAATCAACCAAATGAAATGATAAAGAGTTGATCCCAAGCGAAATTGATATATTAATCAATTGATCTTTATGATAAATTTAAGCCAGGGTATTTAAATTAAATATTATTGACAAATGTTGCCAACACATTTCAGAACGCTTTCAAAAAAAGGTTGGTAAGTAAAATTTGTATTTTAGGATTACAATTATTTTATTTAACGAAATTGTATTGAAACTGTAATTGATTTTAGCCAAATTGTGTAAAAGTAAATGACAAGTGCTAAGGGGCACTTGGAGAACAAAGAGACAAGAATGTAACAAAACGGGTAATTCAGAATTTGGTTTTGTTTATAAATTATGATATTTCACTATCAACTCAGCTTCGAAAGATACAGACTAATTAAGCGTTATCTTAAGTATCTTTCTAAAGTTGACTTGACAGAGTTTATTTTGTTTATCAAATTTATTAGTGCATATGTTATAACTTCAGTATTCTGTAGATGATTATTTATCAAGTTTATAGCTTTTCTGAATTGTCGCGTCTGGTTACACGGGATGTGATGACATATCTGGGTAAATTATAGCTAAGCGAGGGGTCGGAAAGATTTAACCTCGTCTGGGTTTTTTATGTAAACGCATATGTGCGACCATCGCGACGATACCACCCTCTTACCGTTTGTCAGAAGATCCCATGGTATTCAACAACAATTTGGTTAGTGGTTGATTAGCATCGGTCGAGACAAGTTTGGTTCTCGCACCGTCTGTGCAAGATGTGGATCTTGCCATGTATTTTAGTATTTTGTAACTTAAAGATTAGTTTATTCATACGTTGTTGTTGTTGTTTCCATTGCCGGTTTATTGTTTAATTTCAATTATCAATATTAGTTTATAACTTTTGTATTTTATAATTTATATTTTCTTTTATGTTTTAAATATATATTTTTACAAGAAGTTTTCGTCTTATTTCGCGTTTTATTTTATCGTCTATTAATTTTGACAACTAATTGAATTGTAGCTTTCAATTATGTTACAAGAAAATTACGCAGCATCTGGTTCTGCCGCTAAATAGACACAGAAGTGGGCGTATTTTATTTCTAGAGAAATATTTGACAGAACGTAATATGTGGTTATTATATTTAAATTGTAAATAAATTAATTCTAAATTCTTTAATTTTATATTTGTCAATTTTTTACTTGTCAAAAGGGAAATGTACTTGACACCAAACGATCCATACAACTCGATCAGTGAGACCGGACCATCGATTTTTAAACGACACGACACGAATCGACACTACACGACACGACACGACTCGTTCAGTGAGACCGCTGCCTAATACTCGACTGCAAAAAAAAAATAAAGAGCTCTTTAGTTAAAGAATTGTTTATCTGGCAACAGCATCAATAGCAATTTTCTGAAATTTATTGAACCGTTAGTTGCTAATGAACCGTACTGTTTTTTTTTCCATATCCTAGTAACGACAGTATAATACCAGAATAACGCACTTTGTGGACAAAAAAATACCGGAGAAGTATAAGTTTTCGTCTGATTGGAAAAAATGCAGTTTTCTTCGCTAGGAGAGGAAAGTAAAGACATGTTCATAGCAACTGAAAATCAACGGTACGATTTGACATTAGTCATGGCCAACCTCATTGAATAGCGCTACGCTTATTATGGCCGTTTCATTTCATCATTTTGCCATAGACAAATTTGTCGTGAGTTTTTTACAGTTTTAGTACATCAAGTATTGCCATCTAGTGCCTTTTATTTCTATTGAAGGAAAATGACAACGCTGTCAAGTTACAAAAACAACCTTAAAATATTTAAAAACTGAAGTTTATGTGATCAAGCATTTAATGGAACTGGGTATTTTATTTATACATTCAATATTATTCAATATTATGACTAGTATTCTGAGCTTCCGACTAAAGTGACTAGCTAGTCTAGACTAAGTGAATTTCATTTGGCAACGTAGCACTATCTGTCACTTCAGGTAAATAATGCCGCCATATTGTCTACCTATTTAAAATTTTTGAAGTGTTTATAGGTCAAAAGAAGGAAGTATTATTGAATTATTGGTGCCGACGGTTACTATTTTACTGTAAAGATCGTATGATAATAAATATACAATGACTAGGCTTGTTTTTAGGATTTTTCAATCAATGCAAGAGGCAGTTTTTTCAAATTTAGTTACGACGTATCTCGTTAGAGGCGCTAGCTGACGTGTCCGCTCTGTAAATTTGAAACTAGGAATTTTAATGACATGAAACGACCATAATAAGCGTAGCGCAATTCAATGAAATTGGTCATGCATTAGTTACATCCAAGTGACATCTGTCAAGAACATAAATAATAATAATAAGTGAAAAATATTTATATATAGTTACCTCTTAAAGAAAGTCTCATTTTTCTCTTATGCCAATGGCACACTGGTCGAGGAGCATGAATGAGCGTTGAGGAACTCATCGATGAAACAACAGAACGCACCCTGACTAATAAAATAAACAAACACGAAAAAATAGCACTAAGCAAAACCAAAATGACAGCCCACGCTAACGTGAAATGAGACACAATAATACGTGTGAAATGAGCACAATCGTTTCATCGAGGAACTCCCCGATGGAAATAGAAGCGCCTCTATTTTTCATCGATGACGGGTGCGTTCTGTTGTTTCATCGATGAGTTCCTCGACTCTCATTCATACTCCTCGACCAGTGTGCCATTGGCATTAGAAATATGTAACCTTCTTCTCTGTATACACAAATAATTATTTCTTCATAAATAATAGTAATTTTAACTTATTTTTTATCCTTTGTTATTTTTAACACAATAGTGTTGAGGACACCTAATATTTTAATATTTATTGAAGAAGCAAAAATGTTTAGAAGCACTGATCAACAAGCATTATATCAGTGTATCGAAATGATAACAGGATACAAACAATTACTTAGTCAATATCAGTGGTATTAAGTAATCTACCGAATCGATTCTCAGGAATTGGAACGACCGCGGCATTCAATGTGTGGCTCTCTCATGTTTGTATTCATACGTGATGCGTGTTACGTGCGTGAATGCGTACGTCCTGCGTCCGGTCCCACATCTCATGAGAACCAAACAGTGATACTGATGAAGTTGAATGTATATATTGATCAGAAAAATACAGAAATTAAAGTAAATATGTACTTAACGGAGTCTGCAGTTTTTACCTGAATACTAGTCATTTTAAAGCAAAAAATAATTGCAAAATTTTTATTTAATGTATCAAGAAAAGATTGGGTGGAAAATAATAAAAAATCTATATATTTATTTATATAGCTATTATTATTATTAGTACCAGCAGCAGGTTGATTGTCATTGCCAAGAATAGATCCAACAGTTCAGATAAATTCGACAAATGACTAAATGAACTGAATTAAGCAAATTGATGTACTTATTGCGGTGAATTACTTTAAAGTAAATTAGAAACAGTAATTCTAGTACTGGAAATAAAGTCTGCGAAGTAATCCAGCGAAATAGATAAGTGATCTGTTTCAGTAAATGTAAGTTAGATCTCATCTAAATGGCAAATGGAATACGCCTAATGTCGAAAATAGATCCAACATAGCTTGATCTGGGGCGTTAATTACCTTTGGAGGTGTATATAATAAAGAAGAATCATTCAGTGTAGTATTCCAATCTAGACGATTTTAAAGATATTATCTTGACATTAGTGAAATATTTTTAAATAACGTAGAACAATGTGCAAGTAATCAACAAATAAACCATAGCAACGCCGTAAAACATCGTTCTCGTGTAATTTCATTAAAATTTTATAAATTTTGATAATATTTTAGTGATTTTCTAAATCGCACAGTTGTAGGAAAAGTATTGTTTATAACACGTACCGAAAAAGGTAACGTGCGCGTGCAGATTTAAATTTCTGCACTTGCACGTAACAAGCGTTTTGCAACACGCATACAATAAAATAACACTTTTGTTACACAAATAATTTTGTTTTACGATCGGGTTTCATCTAGTTATGCTAATCTAACTAATGATATTTCAAATGTCAAAAAAAATTATTTTGTAGATTATATACGTAGTTCGTTCGTAGCAACTATTTAATTACAATCAAGTTTAACAAAATATTTTTGTTTATCGAGCAAAAATAACGTCCATTTGTCTGTAAAAAATATTTAAAAATTACATGTTTTTGATATAGGTAGTAAAAAAATTATTACTTTCTTCTTTCAGCTGACGGAAGATAATTTTACTTTTTGTCAGAGTTGCGAAAAATATTAATATATACATCTATAAATTTTAATTCTATTTAAATAAAATAAATAAAAATAACATAACGCCCTTTGACATTCTGCCACAGCAGATCTTGATAACTAATATGTTTGTGCGGGTGAAGTGCTATTACCAGCCGTCAAATTACGATCAACAAAGATATTAGTGGTGGGGGTAATTTTAATATGAAATAAAAATTGTTGGCTGTTGGGAATCGAACTCGTGTTTTCACATCCACAGACTGACATGAAATATAAGTAAATATATCATCACGCCTTTTACCCTTTTACTGAATGTGACATTATGTCGTAGCAGCTCTCGGTAAATAACACATTGTGCGGTCACCAGTCGTCAAATCATGGCCCTCAGAGATGCTAATGGGAGGGAAATCTCTTGAGTAATGTTAATGTGGTGCAAAGTTTAGCAGCTCCGGGAATCGAACTCGGGTTCACAAATTTAAGTCTAAGAGCCAGTGGAAAGCTACCTGTATGTATTTGACCAGACCTGGGGTTTTGTACAGAGAGGCCCCTATACCTACCATATATGAGATGGGGGATCACTAAGTCCCAAGTGGTGGACGCGGCGCGCGCTCAGGTAAGACAGGTATCGATTTTTGGCGAATTTTTAATGCATTTGACTACGTCACCAAGTTCCTAATAAATTTTTGTGACGTCAATATACCTTTCGTTATTTCCTGTTCCATTGAGCATCCAAATATTAGAATCAGAATTTTTTAATTGTGTCATATTACCAATCATTATAATTAAAATATCAGTATCAGAGGCTCTAATAACAATGTTCGACTGCTCTGCGATGTTGCAAGCATGATAAATTATCTTGGTATCAGCTTTTTCAAGTGAAGTACAACATAAATTTTCAGCAACTCTTGATTGGATCTTGTCATTAACAACTTGATACGATTGACAATTTCGGAAATTTAAAAAAATCTGTCGGTTGCCCAAAAAGATTTCATTTCCTCACTAGACCAATGTTTTGTAAAAAAAATCTACCAAAGCTTCCTTAAATTTAGTATTTTTCAATTATCAATGGCAGATCTGGTCAATTAAATTCAAAATTTAATTTTTTTCAGCACTTTCAAAACTGTCTGCCACAATACTAAACGCGCGATAATGGTCTGCCATTGTTGTTTTTAGATAATAATAATATATTATCAAATTTCAAAACGGCAGACGTGGTCAAATGCATTAAAAATTCGCCAAAAATCGATACCTGTCTTACCTGAGCGCGCGCCGCGTCCACCACTTGGGGCTTAGTGATCCCCCATCTCATATATGGTAGGTATAGGGGTCTCACTGTACAAAACCCCAGGTCTGGTCAAATACATACAGGTAGCTTTCCACTGGCTCTTATACATACACAAATACACTTGTTGGTTCCTGTATGAAAGGAATCTTGTTCCTGTTCATGCTGAAATCTATGCGTGACGAAGTGATCTGGGTCACGCTCACGCTCCAAACTCGCTCGCGATGACAAATGATTCGGACACGCGAATAAATGTTCAACTCACGTCAGCATAGTGGGAACTCGACTTCGATGCGACTGCTAATTAATTATGCCTGTAAGAGCAACATGAACTGAAAAGTAGAGACGCCGGACGCTGTATTTGGATACCAGTGCCTGTATATTTTATCAATTCACATACAATTTACACATTTAAGGTAGTTCTAGCGGGATTTTTTTTTGCAGATATGAATGAAACATTGGATAGTCATATGCATCCTGTTAAAATATGAAACACATTCATCGTCTGTGAACAAATACATTCGCTTGTAATGTTGGGTTCTTATACACGGGACTTATGGCGATCATCATTCATAATCGCACATATTTGGTTTGTGTACCTCTAAAAATTTATTATTTCATTTGAAAAACTAGTATGATGTTCTAGAACTATCCATGTATACTGTGTCAGAAGAAGAAAGTTTTTTGCAAAGCCTTGTTTTTAACGAAAAATTAAGAATCCCAATGTATGTTATAACGGCAACACCACACGGTAGTATGGTATTTGATAATTCACTAGACCAACAACCTATTAACAATTTATGATATTCAAACCATAATAGGTATAAAACACTTATTTTATTCAACTTTTATATTTTTTGAGCGTCAGTTTCGTTACTCGACAACCGATGGCGCCACCGTCACACTAGAACATGGCCAACTTTATTGAATTGCGCTCCGCTTATTATGGCCTTTTCATTTCATCATTTTGCCATATAAAAATTTGTCGTGAGTTTTTTACAGTTTTGGTACGTCAAGTAATGCCATCTATTGCTTTTTATTTCTATTAAAGGAAAGTGACAACGCTGTCAAGTTATAGAAACAACATTAAAATATTTTAAAACTAAAGTTTATGTGATCAAACCAAATACATTTAATGGAACTGGGTGTTTTATTTATACATTCAATATTATTAAATATTATGACTAGTATTCTGAGCTTTCGACTAAAGTGACTAGCTAGTCTAGACTAAGTGAATTTCATTTGGCAACGTAGCATTATCTGTCACTTCAGGTAAATAATGCCGCCATATTGTCTATACATTTAAAATGTTTGAAGTGTTTATAGGTCAAAAGAAGGAAGTATTATTGAATTATTGGTGGTAACGGTTAGTATTTTACTGTAAAGATCGTATGATAATAAATATACAATGACTAGGCTTGTTTTTAGGATTTTTTCAATCAATGCAAGCGGTAGTATTTTCAAATCGTATCTCGTTAGAGGCGCTAGTTGACGTGCCCGCTCTGTAAATTTGAAACCAGGAATTTTAATGACATATGAAACGGCCATAATAAGCGTAGCGCAATTCAATGAAGTTGGTCATGACTAGAACAACCTTAATAATGCTTTACTGATAACTGTATCTTTTATAATATAGTACGGCAGTATAGTGGTGTCGATAGTGTTACGGCATTTGAATTCGTAGATCTTGAGTTCGAAGCCCACTCAAGCATTGATAACAATCTTCACGAATAGTACCATCATGACTGACATTACGATCCTTATAACATAAATAACTATTACCTGATTGTTTTGTTAAAAATCTACTTTTCATACTAAAATTAGTCAGGAAAGAAGGCACTTTTTTACCGATTTCAAGAAAAAGTTATTATTATTATCATTAGACTGTTAAAGCCCATAATTAATGCTTGTATTGAAAAATCTTGTGGTACACCAATTAAAAAACTGTATATACAACAACAGACACTTACTTGTAATGTTTACAATGATAATTTAATTATTAATATTATTAAAAGTACCGAGCTATCAATGGTAGCAAAAAAATTATTTCGAGTAAACTGCACTTGATTTTGCGAATTGCACAAAAATTTGTTCCATAATCAGTATAACAAATGATATTTGAGGACTAAATTTTATGCATAAGTTTAGAAACATCGTGTATATTAAATTTAATTAACTACAACATGATCTCAAAGTTTTTTCTCATTATTATATTTTTTTGTAGCAACAGTTGAAGATATTTCACGCTTAACAAAAATCGTGATCAACATATTAGATACAATCCACTTACACTTTTTAATAATTTTTTTAAATCTAAATTATAGAGTAGCGACTAGCCGTGATGTAAAAACATATAAACGTAATTATTAGATACGTGAGTCAGGATCGTGACTGAAGGTGTTACATTCAACGCTGTTTCAGTTCAAACGTGTTTCATTCACCTGTTTTTATTTCACTAAAATAGACTTTTTAGATATGAATGTGTCAATTGTTTCAGAGGAAAAAGTGTTAAGAATTTGAGCACTTGTTCATAGTCTAACAAAAAGTTCTATGTTTCTTCAAACCTACAAAAACGGTAATATTGGGTGGCCGTGTAAGAAGAAACTTTATAAATTACATGCCGACTTAAACGGATACACGGACAGTCGTGGTTTGTAGTTAGCAATATCGCTGCACAAGCAAGAGATAGCACGTTTAAGTCTCATAAATAAATCATTTTTTCGCCGTTTCAAACGTTTCAGAGCGCTTAAGGTGGTACTATCATGGAAGCATATAACCCGGATTATAATGAAATGTAAATATGTTATTTTTCATGTGTTTCTACACTAGTATGCAATTTTTTTAAAAAGTTTACCGTTGTTGAGCTGAGTAATGTAATGTTAAAGTTGACCAAAGTCGATCAAAAATGCATTGGCGTTATAGGAACTGTACGTCGCGAGGCAGCTTACTGTGTAATAAATTCATATATTGTACATATTTTTTAACAAAAAACTAACACACAGTACATCATGTAAAGATAAAGGTATGAGAATTTAAAAATCCATGCCTTACCGGATTAGTTTCAAAGAAATTGGCGATGAAAGTTGGATATTCTATGCTAATCAATAGAACTGTCAGAAATGCTTGGCAACGTTGCACAGCACAGGTAGACACTAGACAGAGATGGCCGCACGAATAACAAAGCAAGAACTATGAATGTTATTATTTCGATCAGTAAAATATATTAATTTTAATACAAAAAAAAATATGACAGCATTTTATATTTATTTATTTGTTGTTACAGTTGATAATAATTGCTTTGGTGCATTTTTCTCATTTTTCTTATGAACTGTCAACAGAATGTATCGATAATACAGTTACGTTTCGTACCGACTGGCCGCTTGTGGCTCTAACCTTGTTGTCATAGCTTCTGCTGTGTAAAATCTTACACTGCTATTGGTTGGCATGAAACATTCACTTCCAAAAATTTTGGTATGTTACTGAATTTCATAAACTAGTTAAATAGTTTTATTTAATATATTCAATGTTATTATTAATTATACGATATTTGCAGCGAAATATTAATTCTGTTAATAACCTATACCATACAAAAATGTAATAATTATTTTTGTAAACTTTTTAGGTCACGTATACTTTTGTATGAGACTGTCATGATATAACCACCTTAAAGGCGTCTCAAAAAATAAGCTATAAAAATAGTTTTTCATAGCTTGTCGCCCAAAATAGTTTTTTAATATCATTTTCAAATAGTTTATGCATCATTTAGGGCAATAAAAAAAATGGAAATAACAAAATTTCTGCGTAGTATACCCCTTACACGATATTACGTATTATGATATCAAATCATACACACAAAATATTGAAATGAACCAAAATGAAAATTCTGTTTTCCAGCTCTATCTTCCAGATTAGAATGCAGGTATAATAAAAAATAACACTAGTGCTGTTAAAAGTACTCCGCTTCAAGTCGTGCTCCTAAAATCGTCACGTGTGCTGTATACATTAGTATCATAATAAACCCAGTGGCGTACCTAGAACTTTTGCTGCCCAGGGCGGTCTCCAATTTGCCGTCCTTTCTAAATCAATCAAATGGTGGTTTTTATAAATTAAAAAAATAAATATATCATCACGTCTTTTACCCATTACTGGGTGTGGCACTCTGCCGAAGCAAATCTCTTATGCGCATGAAGTGCGGTTACCAGCCGTCAAATCACGGCCTCAAAAGATATTAGTGGTGGGGGAGCCACAGGGGTAATTTTAAATTGATGAAAATGTTTTGTCGGCTGTGGGAATCGAAGCAGGGTTCTTTGGATCCACAGGCCGACTTGATACCACTGAACCATTACCAAATTTTTTATAAATAAATAATAGTAATTGAGACAAACTATAGGTGGGGAACTGTTTACCATTGGATGCCATATTTAAATTAGACAGTAATAAAGGAGGCCGCATAATTTGATATACCTGTAAATGCAACTTTTATAAAAATACAAGATTCCTTTTTAAAGGCCACAAGAAACTTACGAAGGTCGCAGGTTCCTCACCTGTGAGACAAAACATATAACTAATTCACAAAAAAAATTACCATTAAATATTTTTTATTTTATATTTATAAATAAATAACTTCATTTCATTTGGATAAACAAACAAATTGTACACATATGTGTATGTAATAGTTATTTTTATAACAAGTGCCGAAAAAGGCTCGTTACGTGCAAGTGCAGAATTTAACGCACGAGGCTTGCCGAGTGCGGAAATCTGCACGAGCATGTAACTTTTTTCGGCACGTGTTATAAACAACATTTTTCCTACAACTGTGCGATTTACTAAATCACTAAAATATTATTAAAATTTATAAAATTTATAAAATTTTAATCATATTACATGAGAACGATGTTTTACGGCGTTGCTATGGTTTGTTTGTTGATTGCTTGCACATTGTTCTAAGTTATTTAAAAAATTTTCACTAACGTCAAAATAATTTCTTCAAAATCATCTTGATTGGAATAGTACAGTGAGTGATTCTTCTTTATCATTAATACCTCCAAAGATAATTGAAGCTCCGGATCATACTATGTTGGATCTATTTTCGACAATGACAATCAACCTGCTGCTGTACTTCTGAAGCTTCCGAAATTGTTACCAATAATATTATTGGTAATAATATGAACAGGTACGGAAGAAATCAATGTTTCTTTAGACACAAAACTTTCCACTTTACATTATGTCAATATAAGCAACTGTAACAACTGTATTAATAATATACACAAACAATAAATATGCAGTATTTCACTTACTCTTTAAATAAAACCATTTATCGATATATTTTACTTTGTTCGGTTCTTTTTATTAATTGTCTACAGATTAGATATACTGCAAATTAAGGTTACGTATATAAACGTCAAAATATACTACTGCATATTTACTAGCGCTGGTTCACCGTATCTTCTTCTTCCATAAGCGTTTGTGGTAAAAATATAAATTCCGCGCTCGGCGCGAAATTTAAATCGCTGTCAAAACAATATTCTTTTGACAGTTACGTAATGAAGCACTTTCCGCACTAGTGTTTCTTTGCTTTCGGAACCGCACTTGGTCTGCATTCATCTACTTTCCATACGTAACCAAGGCAATAATAGTTACGTAATAACAAAGAAATCGCACAGTTGTAGGAAAACATATTTATAACTTTCATAGTAGAAAAATCGTGTATAATGCTCTCAACATTTATATTATTTGTAATTTCTTGTTCTATGGACAATAAATTACTCATTGTGGAACGAAGTTAATTTTTTATCAACCTCAATTTGAAGAAGCTCCTTTCGCAACTAGCGACACTGATAGTAATTGTTAAAAATGTCGCCTCTAAATATGTGCCGCCCAGTGCGGACTTTTGAGGTTAGGTATTGTGCAACTGTACTAACCATAATGTCAAAATATGAAATAATGCTAAAATAATAGTAAATAAGTAATTATTAATTTTAAAAAATAAGATTTATGTGTGCAAATGTGTTGAAACATCTGCCAAAACTTCAATCTAAATAATAATACAAATTATTTTCATTTATTTTATTATTTTCTTTCATCGTAACGCCATCTGTTGTCAATCAGTGAAACTTCAACTGACATGTTAGAAGTGTATGTTATGCATCAGTGTCTCAACTTTCCGTAGTAGTTTATGATGTTGTTATGGCTACTTTCATAAATGGTCGTCTGAAAATATATTTACAATGACATAGTAGTTACAAATGATTTGGTTGAAAGTAAACTAATAAGTTTGAGATTTCGTTTTTCAATTTTTTATATGGATGGCAACTGGTTGCGATTTTGTAATCAAGTTTTTAATTTGGAAGTCGACTGTTTGATTTTGTGATCAAGTGATCAAGTCTTCTTCTCTTCTAAAATTAGTAATAGGCTAAATTTTTAAGTTACGCCCCTCTAAAGAGTTTCTACCCCCGTAAGTAGGCGTTCTTGAATTTCATGGGTGACATATTCAAATGTGTTATGAAACGCACATAACTTTGTTTTTGTTTTCTTTAAACGCGTCAAAATTTAGTGTTGAAGGTTAAGTGGATAAGTCTGGATAATATCTGTCAATAGTTAGAATTTGGAAAAGTGATTTTGAAAATTGTAAACAATAAAAATGATTTGGGTTGATACAAACGTGATTTTAGGTTTTGAAGAAAACTATAAATTAGTGTAGATGACTTTCGAACTAAAATTGTTTGAAGTAGATGACATTGATAAATTGGAATATAAATTATGTGTAATTAGGAATTAGGAATTAGGTTACATTATAATAATTAAGAAAAAGTGATGAATATAAAAGACTTAAAACAAACAAAGTAAATAATAGTAATAATTATAACAATGAAATAAACGTACTAAGATAGAATATAATATAAAATTAATTGTGTATAAATAAATAAATAATAAATATATCATCACGCCTTCTACCCATTACTGGGTGTGGCACTCTGCTAAAGCAGATCTCGGTAAGTGATAATTTTGCGCGTGAAGTGCGGTTACCAGTCGTCAAATCACGGCCCCCAAACATGTTACTGATGGAGGAGCCACAGGGATAGCTTTTTCAAATTATGAAAATTTGTCGCCTGTGGGAATCGAACCAGGGACCTCAGGATCCACAGGCCGACTTCATACCACTGATGGTGAATCGAGTCTACAAATTCAGTTTCAGCTTAAATTTATTATCTTTTAACTTATATTTTACATAACTTATAATATTTAAAGAATCAGGAAATTACAAAATTATAATTTTACATATTAAAGTCCTATGTTCGAGAGTCGTGGTAACCACTGTAGTTAATAACTTGGGGGGGGGGGGCTTGCCCCCCCTGCGGACGCTCATGAATTTTAGTACTGGGAATAAAGTCCGCGAAGTAATCCAACGAAATAAATAAGTGATCTGGTTTAGTAAATATAAGTTAGGTTTGATCCAAATGGCAAATGGAATACGCCTAAGAAAGACAGTGACTATTAATTGTAATTAGTAAGTAATTACTAAGTGGATACTAGTGAAAACAACTTTAATGTCTTGTAGAGTTTGCATATAATGCAATTCAAATGAAATTAACTGGGCAAAATAATTCACAGTAGCAGTTGAACTATCATCGCGCTCACACAAATTAAAAGTGCAATTAATTAATTGTAAATGTAATGAATGATGGTATCGTCGCAGATCGAGTTTTTCTTCGACTCCGAATGCTTTTAATTTTTATGAAGGAAGTGGCATCCGGCCATTTACAGATTTTTCGATACTAATTTAATTGCTATTCAGTGAAGATTAAATCAGTAATTTGGTCCATTACAAAAATGAAGAGGTTCATATCAACATCCTGTGTGTGCGGCTTTCACTCTGTTTTGAGATGGACTGATTATCTCTTAATTGGCTTTAAGTGCTTGTACATTATACCTACTGCATTTTTAGGGGAAATATTTAGTGAATTAAGTTTCGTACCTACTATAGTATTACTATATACCGGGTGGTGAATTAATTTATGCCAGTGTTTTTCAAAGTGGGGGTCGCGAAACAGTCCTGGGGACCAATTCCAATTCGTAGCAACCAAATATTTAGTTGATTGACGTATTTTTGATGACATCAGGCGATTTATTTACATTTCTAGGGAATTTATTTTGTATGGACCATATTACTATCTATAGCGCCTCTGTCGGCAAATTTATGAAATGAAAAAAGCGTGCCAGGGTGACAAACTTTTTTTCTATTTTTTCCAATTATGTTGGCAATACTAATGTTTGTGACGCCATGTGACTCGAACGGTGATGCATATGCGCATGTGCGCATAAATTGTGACAGTTTTATTGTCGCCAGTTTGAAGTTGACATGAAATCTTTAATTTGAAATGTTGCTCTGTTTACTATTCTTGGGAAAGAAATGAAAAAATATTCCCTTATTAATTAATTAATTCAAATTACAATCACAACAAAACGTAAGTTTGAAGTATCGGCCAGTGACAGATGACAGAAGAGCAAATTGGCGCTTAAAATTTTCAAATTTTAATATTTATTTTAATATTAATGTATTGATTATTTATATATTATAAGGGCAGAATCCGATAGTAAGAAATGAAATATAACTTGTATAAAAAAATTATCATTCATTTACGTTTAGATAAAATGATATTTTACTTTAAAAATACAATTTTTTCCATAAGAATACATTGGTTTCATTTTAGCTGTACTTCCTAGCATATGATTGGTGCATTATGAGCATGCGTATTGAGATAGTAATATGGTCTATTGTTGGTAACAAAGATCAGACTATAAATTTGGTGCGGTATTTCTAAAAAACTTGTTGCCGCTATTTGTGATTATTTATTATTAACAAGTTCACTTTGTTGGTTGAAATTGTATGTTTCTATATTTAGTATTATTTATTAAAATAACCAAACTTTTCAGAACACGGCATTGCAAAACATACGAATAGGACGTAGCGACTGAGTTAGCGACTGGTTCAAAGCAGTTGCTAGCAGTAGGTGCTAGAAAATGTCTAATTGCCAATAATGACGTCAATAAATAAATAAGAAAAAATAGGAAAAAAAAATTTTTTTTTCCATCACTTGTCTCGTAATTCCACAGAGGTTTTACAGCACGTTTGCATCAACTTCTCAGGTCTAGGGATGTTGTGATACTACTGATATGATACCGGTATCGATTCTTTCGTTTCGATACCGGTTATTTTGGTATTCGATACTTTGCTTTCGATGTTTTACCCATATCAGTACTTCTGTTGTTTCGATACTAAAGTATCGCCAACTATTTTTTCTAATGTCATTTTGCAATAAATTCATGAAAAGTTTATATTATGCTGGTATTTTTTTTATTTTAATAAAACAGCCATGTGTTCGACGAACGATAGAACTAGTAGAATGAGACAGTGAGAGTTAAATAAAGATAGTAGATAAACATTATAACAAATATTAGGTATTATTTTAATATTATAATACTGTTGAAAAAAACAGATTTTTTTGTATAATATAAGTTTATGTTGGTATTTTTTTACTTTTATCTAATATCAAACCAATAATTATTGGCCAAACTGTTTAAAGACTTGTAAAAATCATACAATTGAATAGGAAATGGAAATTTGTTATCTATATAATTTTTATACTGTAAATTAAACATTTCATATAAAAACCTAATGTATTTCGAAAATTACAAAATTTTATAAAAATAATCATTCGATACCAAAACTAGTATCGATACTTTCATTTGATACCGATTCCGATACCAGTACCGATACTTTACTTTTGAATACTCTTTCGATACTGGAATCGATATTTTAGAGGTATCGCAACATCCCTACTCAGGTCATCAACAAACGGCTGGTCAGTTCAGCTTTAACCATAGACGCGCGTTTCGTCCTTCCGGACTCATCAGTATGGTGCGATCATTTATCCAACTAGATCAACTAGGAACTAGTGGATTGTGATACCGACTTAGCTGAACTGACTGATGTTAACCTATCTACAACGGTAACATGACATGAGAGCTATGGAGCCACTCGTGGTGCCATCTACCGACAAAATCGCAAACTGCTTGACAGCTATAAAACAAAAGACAAAATGTCTATTGCGATGTGGAATTGAGTCTTAATAAATAAGAAAAAATAGGAAAAAAAATGACGTCAAACCTAAGTTACACTTTGTCCCGCAAGGTGGCTACACTATCGGTAGCGACAAAAATGACGTCAAGCCAGTGGCTACAGCTGGTTGCTACGAATTAGAATCGGTCTCCACGGGGATCGCGAGTAGGGCCGGGCAAAAAAATTGTTTGATAAATTTAAGCGAACTTTTAAAAAAATATTGCGTTGATCTCAAATTTCTAAAATGACCAAAAAATCGGGTTTATCGATTTGATCAATAAAATCAAAGTTAACGATTTTTTAACGTTCTTTTGATCCTTAAATATGTTCATTTAACATAGATTTTTAATTCTCGTTTACAATATTTAAAATGTTTCTATTATTGATTTTAAAGCGCAATTAACTAATGAAATTGCGACATGATACGCGTTGTGTGAGATTTTGGTCTGAAAATTAACTGTATCATGTCCAAACCTCTATTAACACGTTGACTGCCGTGAGGAATTTGAGCTTATTTCCCCCTAGGCCGGCCATATAAATATGTAATTTGTCCTTCCAGGCCGTTTATGCCAGGACAAAGGCAATATAATCTAAGTTGAGAAATTGCTCACACTTTTTCAAAAAAGTTATTCTGAAATCCAAATTTTCACTATTTTCATCTCGGTCCTATAGACCGAGTCGGCGTACACGAATTAATCTTACTCGCACACGCCGTCTCGGTCTACAGCAGATCTGTGCATGTTATGTGCCTGTCGTTTTTAGTTCGGTATAAGCTGCAGTAAATTTAGTATGTAACATAACTGCATGGTGGAAACATATTATATACTTTTTATATGCATTTTTAAATGTCCTCGTAGTCGTGTATCTTTAAAATAAATAGAATATACCTTTTTACGTACAAATTTAAGAATTGTTCGTGGGCGCCGCTCGGTCTATGCCACAAACCATAGACGGCAAAGTGTTCGCCAACGCCGTCTCGGTCTGTAGCAGCAACAACGCTCATAAGCGAACAGACCAAAGGTGCGATGAGCCATATAAACTGACTCGGTCTATAAGACCGAGACGGCGCAGCGGACAAATAAATTCTCGGTCTATAAGACCGAGCCGGCGTGATGGACAAATATATTTTCGGTCTATAAGATCGAGACGGCAGTCAACGTGTTAATAACCTGAAACTGATTGGTGTGATATAAATTGAGTCCCCATTTTTCTATTATACTTAAATGCTTTTAATGAAAAATAATTATATCAAATAGATTTTTGTGTTTAGATTTTATATTAAAAAATCCATAAATCGATCTTTTGGTCATATTTTTAAATTAAAATCGGTCATTTAACAAAATCAATTTTTTTAATTCTTGATTTTTTGATCGCATTCTGTTTCAAAATTTGCAGTAAATCTATAGAATTGATTAGATTGATCATTCGCGATATATCGATTCCATTTCATGGTCAGAGATCGATTTTTAAATTTAAAGATCACCCAACTCTAGTCGCGAGTGTTCATTTACTAACAGTTATTGCGCGTGCTCACATTGCAGTTAATAATTAGATCGGTAAATACTTATTTGTTTGTGTATCTGTTGGTTTTTGTCGTCGATCGTAGTCATTGATCGTCACCGCGATTAACTGTCTGCGTGTCACCCGTCTCATTTCCTCATATTGGCCGGAAAACTTTTCACTATCACAGCGCGTAGAAAAACTTGCATATTTAATTAATAAATAAGAAATATAAACTTCTAATTTATTAAGACGGAATAGGAAGTATTGAGGGCCACGAGAGATTTTTAGAGCCATTTGGGGGTCGCAGTTGACAAAAGTTTGAAAAACACTGATTTATGCAATATAGGATTTTTTTCTTTTTGCGATATTTCGTTCCCTATTGATTTTAGAGCAAAATGCTTCAAATAAATCTTGTAGATAAATGAATGCTTTATTTAAAACACTAATCATATTTTATGTTTCATCATTTTTAGCTGATAAAATCATGTTTAAAATTTTATAAAAGTGCTTATTTCAAGTGTAGTCAAGTTAGTAGATTTTCCACTAAATCTGGTGGTTTGTGGGTGGTGCTTAGCGGTGAAATTTGGCTTTTAGTGGTTAGTGGTTTTTCTGGTTGTTTTTTAGAAAAATTATTTATTTTTCTTTGAATTTTTAGTTTACGGATAATTGAACATGAATTTAATAAATTAATTTATTTTATAATATAGGGCCATTCAACTACCGCTGTACTGTCGTTGTTCAATTACTCATGCTCAGAGCTGGGCAAGCTACTTAAAAAAAGTAGCTAAGCTACAGCTACAGCTATTCTTTAAAAAAGTGGCTAAGCTACAGCTATAAGCTATATTTTGTAAACTATAGCTAAGGTACAGCTAAAAGCTTTCGTTAAAGTAGCTGTTAATTTTTAAAGCTACTTTTTTAAATTATTGTGAAATAATTAAATTTTCCATTGTCATATGATGTCTTTTGTTATAATGACTGTTAATTTACTATTATGTACATAAATATTAAAAATAGCAAATACCATCTGGCGCCTACTGTGTATTTTTGCGTATTAGAGCCAGTTACTCGTAGAACCGGCAACAAATAATTATTTTGTGTGGGTTTAGCTTGTACGCATGCGTACTTTGTTGACCTTCTTCTTAAAAAGTAGCTTTAAGCTACAGAAAGTAGCTTTAAGCTACCAAAAGTAGCTTTAAAAATAGCTTCAGTTGTTATTTTTAAGCTAATAGAAAAAAAGTAGCTAGCTACAAGCTACAGCTATATTTTTTCACAGTTAGCTAAGCTACAGCTACAGCTAAGGTAAATGTAGCTAAGCTAGTAGCTAAGCTATAAAAGTAGCTAGCTACTGCCCAGCTTTGCTCATGCTCATGGTGGTAGTAGTACACTCGTACATCGTATCTATTCGTACATCCCGTTCATCCTCGTCAGTCGTCAATGAATATAATTAAAAATAAACTAAGAAATCGAACGACATTGTCTGTAGTAAATGCAATTTTAGCAATTAGACCAGGGTTAAATAGATTTGATAAATGTTGTATCAATTTTGATTTATCGAAAGAAGTTTTACATAAAATAGGAAATCATTTAACATATGAGGCTGAGGCGGTGACTGATTCAAAAGATACCATTAATGAAACTGAATTCCTATTATCTGAGGATAGGTATTTAACAAGGCTTTACTTGACATAGATTATTTACTTGTACAATTTATATGTTTCGTTATATTTTTTATTATTCTGTGATTATAAATGGTACTATATTCATTAAAATATTTATAATTTAAATACTGTTTACTTAAGCAGTGAATCCCAGAAGAAATTACATTGAAGTAAAAAGAGTGGTTTCTCGCAACGGCTCTGAGTTTTTGGGTATACTAAAGAAGTGTTAGATATAGCGAAGCTATAACATTTTAGTGTAATCTAAAAACCATGTTTTTGTATAAAGATTGCAGGTTTAGAGGACATCTGGTGGTTTCAATTATATGATCTAGTGGATGCCGGTATGATACTGTTGCCAACACTGCTTATTTTAATGATAGTAATGGAATTTAAATAAATTTACAAACAAATGCAAAACAATTTTCAGTAGTTTGACACATTATTTAAATTAAGTTTTCACTACCCTAAAGGTTGTTAGACAACAAAAATAATAGTACAACAATCACTTTTTTACACAGTTCTCTCAAAAAGTATTTTTCCTACAACTGTGCAATTTCTATGTTATTACGTAACTATTATTGCCTTGGTTACGTATGGAAAGTAGATGAATGCAGACCAAGTGCGCTTCCGAAAGCAAAGAAACACTAGTGCGGAAAGTGCTTCATTACGCAACTGTAAAAAAAGTTTTTTTGAGAGAGATTTAAATTTCGCGCCAAGCGCGTAATTCATATTTTGGCCACAGACGCTTATGGAAGAAGAAGATGCAATGAGCCAGCGCTAGTAAATATGCGGTAGTATATTTTGACGTTTATAAACATAACCTTAAATTGCAGTATATCTAATCTGTACACAACTAATAAAAAGAACCGAACAAAGTAAAATATATCGATAAATGGTTTTAAGTAAGTGAAATACATAATATTTATTGTGTGTGTATATTATTAACATAGTTGTTACAGTTGCTTATATTGACATAATGTAAAATGGAATCTTTTGTATTGTCTCAAGAAACATTGATTTCTTCCGTACCTGTTCAAATTATTAACAGTAATATTATTGACAACAATTTCGGAGGCTTTAGAAGTACTAGCAGCAGGTTGATTGTCATTGTCGAAAATAGATGCAACATAGCATGATCCGGAGCTTCAATTATCTTTGGAGGTATTTATACTGTACTATTCCAATCTAGACGATTTTGAAGAAATTATCTTGACGTTAGTAAAATATTTTTAAATAATGTAGAACAATGAGCTAGCAATCAACAAACAAACCATAGCAACGCCGTAAAACATCGTTCTCGTGTAATATTAAAATTTTATAAATTTGGATAATATTTTAGTGATTTACTAAATCGCACAATTGTAGGAAAAATGTTGTTTATAACACGTGCCGAAAAAGGTTACGTGCTCGTTAAATTCTGCACTTGCACGTAACGAGCCTTTTTCGGCACTTGTTATAAAAATAACTATTTATACTCGCATCATTCAAAATAAGATTTACATTACCCTGGAAACTGAAGGAAAGTTGAATTTTGCGTACTAGTGCTTCAAAGTAAATGAAAAAGCACCCATTTCTTCTTCTAAATTTTGTTTTTTAAAACGCTAATTATACTTATCTACACCAATTTTAAGGAATTTATAATAGAAATAGCTAATAACGCCGCCATCAATCAGAAATATTTTTCAGAAGCTTTACGAGAAAAATAAACAATTTGTTTTCATATAACTAAGTCAATTCATGGCATACTAAACTATCATTAATTCACGTAAAAAATATATTAAATTTTGTCATTGTTGGTTATATAATTTTTGCTCGTTTCAAAAAGCATTGTACAAACCTCGTGGACGAAGATATCATTTGTACCATTCGTGCAAATTAAAATGTGAAAAGTATGCCTCTGTGTACTTATTTTGTAATCACTATTTACATAAGAAGTGTGCGAAGGCATACTGCTCTCATGAGAGCAATTTTAAAAGTACGAACGAAGCGAGTCCTTTAAGGTGGTTCTATCATGACAGTCTCATACAAAAGTATAGGTGACCTAAATAGTTTATGAAAATAATTATTACATTTTTGTATGGTATAGGTTATTAACAGAATTAATATTTCGCTGCAAATATCGTATAATTAATAATAACATTGAATATATTAAATAAAACTATTTAACTAATTTATGAAATTCAGTAACATACCAAAATTTTTGCAAGTGAATGTGTCATGCCAACCAATAGCAGTGTAAGATTTTACACAGCAGAAGCTATGACAACAAGGTTAGAACCACAAGCGGCCAGTCGGTACGAAACGTAACTGTATTATCGATACATCCTGTTGACAGTTCATAAGAAAAATGAGAAAAATGCACCAAAGCAATTATTATCAACTGTAACAACAAATAAATAAATATAAAATGCTGTCATATTTTTTTTTGTATTAAAATTAATATATTTTACTGATCGAAATAATAACTTTCATAGTTCTTGCTTTGTTATTCGAGCGGCCATCTCTGTCTAGTCTCTACCTGTGCTGTGCATCGTTGTCAAGCATTTCTGACAGTTTTATTGATTATCATAGAATATCCAAGTTTCATCGCCAATTTTTTTGAAACTAATCCGGTAAGGCATGGATTTCTTAATTCTCATACCTTTATCTTTACATGTTGTACTGTGTGTTAGTTTTTTGTTAAAAAATAACTACAATATATGAATTTATTATGCAGTAAGCTGACTCGCGAGGTACAGTTCCTATAACGCCAATGCATTTTTGATCGACTTTGGTCAACTTTAACTTTACATTACTCAGCTCAACAGCGGTAAACTTTTTAAAAAAATTGCATACTAGTGTAGAAACACATGAAAAATAACATATTTACATTTCATTATAATCCGGGTTAAAGGCTTCCATGATAGTACCACCTTAATTTGCGCGAATGGTGCAAATGCTTCGTGCACAAGGTTTGTGCAGTGCTTTTTGTAACGAGCAAAAATTATATAATCGACAATTATAAAATTTATTAAATTTTAAGTGTGAATTTGTATTGATATTTGGTATTTGACAATGAATTGCTTATTTTTCTCGTAAAGCGAAGTCTGTAAATACAAAATAAAAGAGATGTCCAGAATCCAGAACTTTTCTCTTTATAATTCAATTCAATGTATTTCTGTTTTCTTGTAAAGTATTATACAAATATCCATTTCCAGTTTTCGGTACTTGTTATAAAAAGTTTGAAGACTCATGTATTGAAACGTACAAGGACAGGACATTAAAAAGCCGAAAGCAACACGGTATCATGCGATTAAACAACATTACAACCAGCCATAAATTTTTATTTGTGTCAGAAAACCAGATCATATAAATTGGTGTTCTGTGTGCATGTCAGCAACGGTGGCGACGACGATTGCAGTGACGACACAGAGAACTAATATATGTGTATATAAAGAGAGGGACATATCACCATACTGTGGTGTGGAGTGTAGAAAGTATGGGATTAGTAAATAACTGGACGATGTGATTGGTTGATGTTTGGTTTGGTATGAGAACTCGATGTCGAAGTATACGAAGTGATTTACTTGCTTGAATATTGTGGATGTTGAAAAATATATGATTTATGGAGTTCTGAGTAGTTATAATATGAATGTTGTTTGGTATTAGATAAATTGTTATTTTGTCTAAATAAAATTCTTTCCCAAAATAAAACATGTGTTTCCAGTATAAGGGTACTATGGAAATACGATGTGAGAATATTAAATAAAGAGACTGATGCTGTTTTAACATTTTATTTTGATTCCATACCTATTTACTTATTATCACTTTCAATATATACCCCTCCTCTATTCCTACAATGCTCCATGCGAATCTTCCATGTTCGAAATAGTACTGGAAGTCTTCTTCTGTCAGCTCCTTCAGAACGCGTACCGATTTCTCTTTCAAAGTTCGAATCTTGTTGCTATTAAAGCAAATTTCACCTTAGGAAACAGATAGACAGACATTGCGGAATGAGCCAGCGCATTGTTTTGATGGAGAAACCATGACTTGTCCTTCTACAATTCGGGTAATTTTTGCAATAAATTATAAGTTTCAGTAGCAGTTATGCCATGTTTCATATAAAATTTCACAACAATTCGTTGCTCTAATGTTGCACTTAACATTTTTTCGGCGAATAAAAAAAAAACAACTCTAATTAGAACGAATGCTACGGCTATACTGATTTGTTTAGAGAAGCGAGAGGTGATGCATTCGAAAGAGAAAGCTTCACGCTAAAAAGCTGACGGTGGCTGGTGTTTGGCGCATGCGTACTTCGTCTGTAGCAGCGTCAATCTAATTATTTAATAGCCACACCTCATATCTCCAACAAAATAAAAATAGTTATTCCATTTTTAAAGAGAAAAAACGAAATAAATATATTAATTTTAGTATCATAATTCGTTCATAGTAGATATAAATTTAAATAAATATATCATCACGCCTTCTACCCATTACTGGATGTGGCACTCTGCCGAAGCAGATCTCGATAACTGATATATTTTGCGCGTGAAATGCGGTTACCAGCCGTCAAATCATGCCCCCCAAAGATGTTAGTGGTGGAGGAGCCACAGGGGTAGTTTTAAAATGGTGAAAATTGTTTGTCGTCTGTCATACTAGATAAAAGAAGTAAAATAAACTACGAAGATATCTGCAGCATTAAATTTTGTGTATGCCCCATGCACACTGGAAAAGTTTTCTGAGAAACTTTTTAGAAAGAAGAGTCAGGAATGTTTCTTGAAAATTATAGCGGTGCCTCTATCGCGAGAAAGATTTTGTAAAAACTAACTAACTCCATGCTTATAGCACAGTAGATTACTCATTTCATATCAAAGACTGACAGATTTTCAAGAAACTCTTTTAATTTCTTCTTCTTTCTAAAAAGTTTATCTGAAAACTTTCCTCGCGTGCACGGGGCATTTCACTGGCAATACTACACTGTGATTGCAGCATTTTTCCATGCACGGCTACTGTTAATTAGTGATCACGCAGTTCGCGAAACACGCGCGGAGACACAAAGCGCTGCCATATAAGAACAAAACAACACAATACACAATCACAATCATATGAATATGTATTTACTTCTTCGAATCGAGATTTTTCTTATATTGTTGGAAACAAAACACGAGAGAACTTTTAATTAGTTTTTTGTTTTTCAAGTGTCTTTGTTTTAAGCGTCATTGTTCGTAAGACAGTGCCGACTTAAGGCATTTTTCCGCCAGGGGCTAACTTTTAAAAACCGCCATTCTTGACAAAGGTAAAATCGTTTTTACAACTGTTTTAAATTATTATAAACATATGAAATATGAACGATTTCACACACGAAAAAAAGCTGGAAATAATCAAATGAACCTACAGCAGTGAAAGTTACAAAAATATTATCTCAGTATTTGTATTAAATTAACGTCAATATTTTTGACAGTAGACAATTGTTTTAGTTTTTTCATGGAACCCTATATTTTTATGAATTTTACAAATATTTAATTAATTTTCGCGCTGTGATGGAATACACAAATGTAATGTATTTTATATTAAAAAATTCGCACCTTCTTTAACTACTCAAAATATATTTTTAAAAATTGAGCCTATATCCCAGGCCCGTCAAATGACGTTAAAACGTGCCACCAGGGGGCTAAATATTTGCACGTAGTTTAAATGGGGAAATTGCTTTTCCCGGTACTTTTATGTCTAACTTTTTACGATTTAAACCTAAAAATATTTTAAGATAACTACCGGAAAGCGTATGAAATAAGCTTTCAGGTAGACTAAAATTCATGTCATTCGGATGAAAAACAACGGCGTAGCGTCAATTTGAATAATAAGAAAATTGTAGCAAAAAAACGGCAAAGACGTTATATATCGTATATGTTTGACGTTCTCAAACTTGGTAGTCTTATGGTTTTGATATCGCTCAATCAGAATCTGATGTCAGAATTGACATTTTTATTATTGACAGTTGTCAATAAAGCTGTCAACAAATGAGTCTAAATGGTTTTCCTTCATTTTACTGGTTTTTCGAGATTTAAGTTAGTTTTTCAAGGCTAAATTCGTATTTTTTGTTAAAAACAATATATTTTGACATTTGACAACTGTCAATTAGTTGTCAAAATTAATGGATAGCCAGAAATAAAAAATAAAATAAAAACTTTGGCTGGTACCACGAGCAAGTTACTAAAACACTGTTTTTGGGTGTTTTAGTTAAAACCATGACTACATCTTAAAACACTCTTAAAATTATGCTTACCACGAGCATTGTTTTAAGGATGTTTTAGCTAATACCATGTAAACAAGAAAAAATATATGACAACGTTGTAAAAGACGCAATACGCATGCGCATTTCGTAATATTTTTGACAGTAGTTTCCAATTCAACATGAAAATGGTTTGACAGGTTATGGTTTTTAGATGTCAGACACTTCGTTAAACTCATGAAGGAATGCTAGTTGCTCCTTGAATGAACAGTAAAAAGTGTTCATACAATTAAAACATAAGTATTTATCACGAACATATTTTAATTTTAATATTTTGTACCTAAGCACATACATTACTATATTATTATAATGTTATTGTTGTATTTTAGAAAGAGAATGGCCAGCTGAAAAGATTGTGTGCGTTGTGAATGGGTTTTATGGATATTTCATGGTGAACGTTATAAAGATGTAACAGAATTGTGACACGAAAAGTTAGACGATATTTCCTTTATTTGATTTAGTATATTTTGTGGAAAAAATGACTATTGTAACGGTTGATTGCACATGGCCTTGTATTCTTGACCTCATGTGAATAAATTCTCATGCAAATTATAGGGTTGTTGATTTTACGAATATTCGAGATTTCGATTGTGCGGATTTATTGAACCTTCGAATTTAGATTCGAACTTTCGAATATTTCGAATTTTAGAATTATTTGAAGGTCGAGGATAAGTGCTAAGTTGAAGTGCTCAGCAAACTGAGCATCGAGGGTATAATTCTCGTCTTAGTCATTCTATTGCCAGATCTTAGCCTCATCACAATTTTTACTATGAACGTGTTAGGCCGTATTTATTTGGGATTTTTAAAGTAACCTGTAGGTTACTTGGCAAATTTTAAGTAACCTGGAACTAACCTTAAACTAACCCTACTACCCCAGCTATTTTAGCGGGTTGTTTGATTCAACCCGTTTACTATCTCTATCTAATCAACTTGTGTTCCTTGTTATTCGTGGCGGCATCGCGATTTGTAATAGTATAGAGAGGTTAGGAGTTATTTTTATGAAAAACGTAAGTAATTTTATAATAATATTTTGAAAAAATATACTAAACTATTATTTATGCAGATGATGGAAGAGCAATATGCATTATGTGCTTCTTGCAATATAAGTCACAGAGGATAATATTACGACACATTATTACGACTCCGAAATTCATTATATTGATAGTGCTGATGACAAAATTATAAAAAAAACAGACCCTGACGTTATTTGCTTTTTGACTACATATAAAAAATATAAAGATGACTCAAAACATCCAATTAAAAGCGCAATTTAACACACAAACAAAACTAAGCAGATGTCGCTTCGAACATGCATTCAGATTTTAAATTTACCGCTAATATTTACAACTGACACTTGAGATGCATCATTTATTTGGAAGTAACACGAGTTATTTCTAGGTCAGTTCAGGGTTGGATCAAAATTTCCCAAACAAATACGGCCTTAGATATTCTTTTTTAGGGAGTTCAATTCACTAACCATATTATGTGATAAAAAAGGCATGGCACATCAGTAAAACAACTTCAATGCATTTGTTGTACATAAATTTATGTATTATTATTTATTTATAAATAATTTAAATTATAATTAAGACAGTAGATGTCCTAATTAACCTTGCAGAGTTTTTGCAGGATACTTCGCCGAGTTTATTATTTAATTCGTGACCGACTTTTGTGAATTATGCGTGAGCGTGTTTGGAGATAACAGATGGTATTAATTCAGTGGTAAGAAATTCGAAAATTAAAAAATTCGAACTGTTTCATAAGTTCGAAAGTTCGAAGCATCGAAGTTTTTCTGACGAAGTTCAAAACATTCGAATGTTCGAACGTTCAGAAATTCAAACATCGGTGGATATCAACGACCCTTGCAAATTATGATTGAAACCATAGCAATTACTCGTATGTTAAATTCAAAGATTTTAATATTGTTGCTATGGTTTCGCTCATAATTCGTATGCGAATTCGTTCGCATGAACTCAAAAATAGGACCAATGGTTTTGTAAATGTAATAGTATACTGGCACTTTTGTTGTTATTTTCCAAGTTTCAAGACTGAAATTAACAGTAGTGAGGCGATACATTTAGAATAAAACAACCATTACTGATCCAATAAAAAAACAAAATTCTAAACACTTATGTACAGTAAAGATAAAGTAATTTACTTAAAATTAGAAAATAAATAATTGCCCATAGGGCAGACTGGGTACGGATGTGACAATTTTGGTTTGATCGCCAATCATTTTGTTAATTTACTAGTTAGCTACGAGAAAAGTACTTTAAATCTTAATTTTTACTTTTGTCTACGTAAAAATACCAAAATGTTGTCCCTAAATACGCTGTATTAGTTATAGCATCAAATTAAAAGAAAAAAAAGGAAGTGTCACAACCGACCACACCCCAAGGACGGTTGTGACAATGGTTGGGGTCAGTAGTGATAGACATAATAATTACTTTTATTGTTAGAAATATGTAACATAACACAACATAACTGTTTTCTATAAAAAGTTAACATTCATAATTAAAGCAAATGAACTTAAATCTACGATCACTTCTATTCTTACAATTAATAATGCACTGCATCTAATGTTTATAACCAGGGTTGAGAGATTTAAATCAAATTGATTTAAATCAAGAGTTTTTTAAAAATCATTGATTTAAATCAAAATAAATTAAATTTAATAATTTAAACATAAATGAATAATTTTTATTATTGTATACATATAATACATGTCACAACCGTACCCACAACATTTGTCACAACCGTACCCAACGCATACTTTCGAAAACAAACAATCGCCATGACTGGGCCAAGTAATCTACGTAAAAACTAATCACTCGTAATTAACTACTAATATTCAACTTATAACAAAAAAATATATGATATAATCGATCTGTATACAAATAACAGTAAATATTAAAAGAAATTAAACAAAAAAACTTACTTTTGACTGTTAAAAGCAATGTAGACTCCTGCTTACGTTAGCGTCGCGCGCTGGCTGACGTAACCTGGGGAACGCGTTTAGACATCCATGCCGCTTCTCCCTCCCCTTGCACCCTTTCGAAAATTCCTTATAGTTTTGCTGTTATGACGACTGTCACTACCGTAACCTGTCACTACCGTAACCTGTCACTACCGTACCCAGTCTCCCCTAATCATATATGCACATATTTGTCGACTTGCAACCACTCAAAGATCTGCAATTCCAGATAAGATGTAGAAATGCATACTGAACTATTTACAGTTGTTTCATTTATTTACAACAATCATTATAGGCGTAGATAATACATTTTAAAAATTTACAGACAATTTTTTTCATCAGCAATATTTCGAAATGATCAATAGTTATTTAAGTAACAAGAAATCTAAGTATGTCTTTACATCCGAGGAAGTTGTAATAGGCTGAGGCATATGCCGAGTTCCTAGTAACTTTCGAGAAAGTTAACATGTTGTACGAGTATGTACATTCCGTGTTACTTATTATATTTTTCGCGTTAGTGGAAATTAAGTTTAAATATTTATAAAATACGGCTTGTTTAACATCTGTAATCTACATTATTAATGTTTTTATATTTCTTGAATCTAAGGTACCCATGCTTGTTGATATGTTACTATCCAAACCATTAAATTAAAAACAAACGATTCTGTTAACATTTAAGTACCTTTGTACATTATCTTCCTAATATGAAATATTACAACAACGATATATTATAAAAATGAAATATCACAACAATAAAATATTACAACATTAAAAATTCTGCTGTGGGCACCACACGACTTTCTTATTTTTTCAGTAATTCAATATTTATCTGTTCGAAACATATAAAATAAATTTGTTTACGTATAATTTGTTTTGCAATGTTGGCTACTTTATGTCTAACTTTACTGATGAGGCATATACAGGCTGCCCGTTTTTCGAGCCTAACCATTGGTATCACAAGAACCGTGAGATAGGAAGTCGATTAAATTGAGGCAAAGTTGCCAAATTAGTTGACTATTTTAATGATGTATTTGTTTTTCCGAAAAAATACATAGATAAGTAGTGTAGATAAAGCGAAAATAAAAATTTTAGTCGATTTAGTTTTTGACTTGTAACTTTTTTGTTTAAATTCATACAAGTTTCTAATTTGTTCATTCTACAAATATAATCTAATCTATATTAAATGTTAAACATGTTTATGTTTTTTGTTTCTATTGCTATTATGAATATTGGAATATATTATTAAATATATAAATTAGTTTTTCTCAAAATTAGACGCATATACAGGAAAATTACAAATAACATTTTATGTTCCAAATATTTTTGCTAAAGTCTTTAATTTGAAACTTTTTTTCATAACTGATTCCATTTTTTAAATAAATGGAATTTATTGCTTTGTGTGTCCAGTAAACTTCCTCCTCCGGTTTTTCAATTTCATTCAAAACAACTCAGCTGTTCGTATTTTCATGAAACTTGTAATTACCAAGTTTCGTTAACAAATCTTATCTCATTTATGAGATATTGCACACTCGGGCACAAATCCATCCATCCATTCATACACACACACACAGAAATCTTTGACAAAATGTTCAAAACGGATTCAGTGAATCTCAAAACACGTATTTCCGTGAAAATCTAGTCAACGATTTTTTTCACGATTCCAATACGTCCTTATACTGTATATAAGAAAGTTAAAATTATAACAATAATATATTACAATGACAAATTTTAACAATGAAACATCACAAAAATGAAAAATTGTAACA
Organism: Pterostichus madidus; assembly: GCA_911728475.2. NCBI lineage: Eukaryota > Metazoa > Arthropoda > Insecta > Coleoptera > Carabidae > Pterostichus > Pterostichus madidus. The sequence continues at coordinate 14,378,829 of OU452315.1, forward strand.
ATTAAATATTACAACAATAAAAGATTACAACAATGAAATATTATAGCAATGATAGAATATAATAAATAAATATTGTGATTTCAACAATCAAATAACAATTAAATTTAACATTTGAATTTTCATTGTTGTGCAAACTGAAATCAGCAACACTAGCATACTTTCTGTCATGTAGGTATTATTTTAACAGCAAAATTGTTCTAATGAATACTGCAAAAAGTACAAATACAATTTCGAATTTATTTATTTTTTTTTTGTATAAGACTAAAATTGATAAAATTTTTTGTGGGTTGCATTTACACTCATGAATTCCACGTATCGACGCCTATGATAATTACAATAAATATGATTAAACGCGAAACGCGACGTCCGCGTCCTAAGTAACAAGGTCGAACGGCGCCGTGACTCGACATCGCAATTAGGGTGACCAACAACAAATTATCTTTTCTGCTGAGTCCCTTGAATCTCTGTTCGTACACATTTCTGTTACATTCAGTCTAAATGCGGGCCTGTATACTTTACGACTCGCTGTTTCCCGAGGTTGCAGATCTCTCATAGCATCAATATAATTGATAATGCGGCTGTATGTATAGAACAAAATGGTTGTATTTTCATTTTGTGAAATCAGTTATGAAAATAGTGACTATTCGTTCTATATTTACATTATTATCATATATTGATAAAACACTATTATGAAATATTAAATTAATTTATTACTATTAGCCGGGTTCGATTCCCGCAGCGGTGAGATTTTCTATAAGTATGCGTATCTTTTATGTGCTATGCTAATACAACACTCTCAATGTGTCAGCTGATTTTTCTCATTAAACCTATCTGGAGAGATAAAATACTTCCTATGACATAAAAACAAACATAAATTGATTTTTTTCTCTCGTGATCGTACTCATAAATTTCAAACACACCTGAACTATTTTCGTAACACAAAATGTAAATTCCGTGTTTGAACAAAAAACGTTTCCTGTGGAGAAATTTTCTGCGACAATTAATTATGAAAGTTCTCAAAAGACATAGATTATACATATTCCATGTATGCTAGCTATTTATTTACATTTATAGATGACTATTTAGTCATAATTAAATAATAAGATTAATATTTGCTGCAACCTAAAAACTTTTTCCTACAACTGTGCGATTTCTTTGTTATTACGTAACTAACTTGCCTTGGTTACATATGAAAAGTAGACAAATGCAGACCAAGTGCGTTTCAGTAAGCAAAGAAACACTAGTGCCGAAAGTAATTTCTATTTTACGTAATTGTCAAAGGGAAAATATAAATGAGAGCGATTTAAATTTCGCGCCAAGCATGGAATTTGATATTTTAGGCACATACGCTTATGGAAGAAGAAGAAATATGCAGTGATATATTTTGACGTTTATAAACATAACCTTAAATTGCAGTATATCTAATCTGTACACATCACATTGAGCAAACAAAAACTCAAGTATATCATTATTATTTTTTTTTTCGTTTTCTGATCTTACATTGAGTGTTTAACTGCAATTGTGTGGAATTCACTTCCTTAAACAAGCGTAGAGCGACACTCCCTTCCTTTCTTATCTTTTAATTCGTTTTCAGTTATTACGTTGAGTGTTTAAGTGCAATTGTGTGAAATTCACTTTCAAAAACATGCGCAGGGCGACGCTCCCTCCCTTTCTTATCTTTTTGTCTCATTTTCTGTGACTGCTTTGTGTGGTCTTTTCTTTCATGTACAAGTGTAGACTATCGCTTTCATCTTTTCTAATCTTGTAGATTCGTTGTTAGTTTCGTTATTAGATTCGTTGTTAGGAGTAAACGTGAGTAATTTGAGATTTTTTTATGCATATGTTATGTATGTTGAGGAAGGAAAATGAATGGTAAGAGAATAGGAATGATGTGATTGAAGGTTTGTTGTGTGATAATGTTTTCGAGTGTAATAAATGAATGAGTTTATATGGAGTGATCTATAAATGTGGTTGAAGTGAGGGTGGTGTGTTTGGATGAAAATGTTTGGTGATGGCTGGTTGTTTGATGGGTGTGATGAGTGAATGTTTTATGAGTGATTTTAGGGTTCGTGCTACCCCATTTGTTGGGATATAGCGTGAAGATATGTATGTATGTATGTATGTATGTAAATATGATAATTAATAAAAATAACCGAACAAAGCAAAATATATCGATAAATGGTTTTATTTAAAAAATAAGTAAAATACATCAAATTGATTGTTTGTGTATATTAATAACACGTTGTTACAGTTGCTTATATTGACATAATTTGAAGTGGAAACTTTTATACTGTCTAAAGAAACATTGATTTCTTCCGTACTTGTTCATATTATTAACAGTAATATTATTGACAACAATTTCGGAGGTTTTACAAGTACAAGCAGCAGGTTGATTGTCATTGTCAAGAATAGATCCAACATGTATATGATAAAGAAGAATCACTCAGCGTAGCAGGTTGATGGTTATTGCCAAGAATAGATCCAACAATTACCTTTGGAGGTGTATATGATAAAGAAAAATCACTCAGTGTAGTATTCCAATCTAGACAATTTTGAAGAAATTCTATTGAAATTAGTGAAATATTTTTAAATAACGTAGAACAATGGTCAAACAATCTATAGCAACGCCGTAAATCATCGTTCTCGTGTAATATCATTAAAATTTTATAAATTTTGATAATATTTTAGTGATTTTCTAAATCGCACAGTTGTAGGGAAAATGTTGTTTATAACACGTGCCGAAAAAGGTTAAGTGATCGTTCGTTAAATTCTGCACTTGCACGTAACAAGCCTTTTTCGGCACTTGTTATAAAAATAACTATTTCCTACAACTGTGCGATTTCTTTGTTATTACGTAACTATTATTGCCTTGGTTACGTATGGAAAGTAGATGAATGCCGACCAAGTGCGTTTCCGAAAGCAAAGAAACACAAAGTGCGGAAAGTGCTTCATTACGTTAAGTTTTTTTTAGAGCGGTTTAAATTTCGCGCCAAGCGCGTAATTCATATTTTGACCACAGACGCTTATGGAAGAAGAAGATACGGTGAACCAGCGCTAGTAAATATGCAGTAGTATATTTTGACGTTTATAAACGTAACCTTAATTTGCAGTATATCTAATCTGTAGACAACTAATAAAAAGAACCGAACAAAGTAAAATATATCGATATATGGTTTTATTTAAAGAGTAAGTGAAATACATCATATTTATTGTTTGTGTATATTATTAATACAGTTGTTACAGTTGCTTATATTGACATAATGTAAAGAGAAAACTTTTGTGTCTAAAGAAACATTGATTTCTTCCGTACCTGTTCATATTATTACCAGTAATATTATTGGTAACAATTTCGGAAGCTTCAGAAGTACCAGCAGCAGGTTGATTGTCATTGTCGAAAATAGATCCAACATAGTATGATCCGGAGCTTCAATTATCTTTGGAGGTGTTAATGATAAAGAAGAATCACTCACTATACTATTCCAATCAAGATGATTTTGAAGAAATTATTTTGACGTTAGTGAAATATTTTGAAATAATGTAGAACAATGTGCACGCAATCAACAAACAAACCATAGCAACGCCGTAAAACATCGTTCACGTGTAATATTAAAATTTTATAAATTTGGATAATATTTTAGTGATTTCCTAAATCGCACAGTTGTAGGAAAAATGTTGTTTATAACACGTGCCGAAAAAGGTTACGTGCCTTTTTCGGCACTTGTTATAAAAATAACTGTTAATCTTTAAATCTGGAACTTCAAAAGTCTGAAGCAATAAAGCTAACGCCCTCATACAATGAGTTGTGGATTATTGTTTATTATTTTTTATGGAGAAGATGATTCAGTGATATCGAGTCGGACTGTAACTGCTCCTGCGCCAACATCTTTGGAGGCCGTAATTTTACTTCACGCGAATAAATATATCCGAGATCTGTTACGGCAGAGTGCCACGCTCAGTAATTAATAGAAGACGTGATGATGTATTTATTTATTTTATTTTTTAAATAAACTTCTGTACGTAGAATGTTTATAATTATTTTTTCACGATCAAATCAGAAAATTTAGGGAAGAGAATCAGAATTTTAGGGTCAAATTCATATTCGTGACTCACCCTCACTTCAGTAATAGATAATGCATGATATTTGGCTGAAATATAACTTTTTTTGTCTTAACTATTTTAAAATTAAATCGTTTAAAGAATATCTGTAAGTTGTTAATCTTGTAAGTAATTAAAAACGACTGTAAGTAATCATTAATAATAATGAAGTTCTGAGTTTCAATTTCCAACTAAATATTTTTTGGCGGACAGACGTTGTCTGAACAAAACAATTTACGTTTTCATATTAGCATATTAATGAAAGATTCCCGTCATTCAACCTTTAACAAATGATGTTGCACTCCATTCTTTGTGAAACTAAAGTCTTTAAATGCAGTGCCGGATTTAGGGTGGGTAGCAAATTTAAAATTATATGAAAATTTACAGAAGCCTTTTAAATTAATAAAATAAATAAATATATCATCACGCCTTTTATCCATTACTGGGTGTGACACTCTACCGTAACAGATCTCGGTAAGCGATATATTTATGCGCATGAAGTGCGGTAATCAGCCGTCAAATTACGGCTCCCAAATATATTAGTGGTGGGAGAGCTACAGGGGTAATTTTAATGTGGTGAAAATTGTTACTCGGCTTTGGGAATCAAACCGATGTTCTCAAATTCACAGGTCGATACCACTGAGTCACCAACCCGATGTTAGTAGATGCAAATATTAAAATATTATTTGAATTGTTTGTATGCGTTTCAGTGATGACATTCTCAATTAAGGCGCCCTGTTTCCGCATTAAGATTCGTAAATAAAAATTAATAAATAAATATATCATCACGCCTTTTACCCATTACTGGGTGTGGCACTCTGCCGAAGCAGATCTCGGTAAGTGATATATTGGAACAAAACGGATAATTCAGAATTTGATTTTGTTTATAAATTATGATATTTCACTATCAACTCAGCTTCCAGAGATACGACTAATTATGCTTTATCTTAAGTATCTTTCTAAAGTTGACTTGACAGAGTTTATTTTGTTTATCAAATTTATTTGTGCATATGTTCCATTATTATTTATTATATTTATAGCTATTCAGAATTGTCGCGTCTGGTTATACAGGCTGTGATGACATATCTGGGTAAATTAATAGCTATGCATTGGTCTGAGATAGTGTTAACCTTTGTAAGTCACCCCGGCTGTTTTTTTTTTAATGTAAACACATGCATGAGAACGCTTATCTGGACGAAACGATACCAGCCCCTTACCCTTTGTCAGAACATCCCATGGAAACAACAATAATAAGTGAGTGGTAGATTGGCTTTCGTCGAGACAAGTTTGGCTCTCGTCGTCTGGGCAATAAACATAACCTTAAACTGCAGTATATCTAATCTGTACACATCACATTGAGCAGACAAGAACTGAAGTATACCATTATTAAATATGATAATTAATCAAAATAACCGAACAAAGTAAAATATATCGATAAATGGTTTTATTTAAAGAGTAAGTGAAATACATAATATTGATTGTTTGTGTATATTATTAACACGTTGTTACAGTTGTTTATATTGACATAATTTGAAGAGGAAACTGTTATACTATCTAAAGAAACATTGGTTTTTTCCGTACCTGTTTATATTATTAACAATAATATTATTGACAACCATTTCGGAGGTTTTAGAAGTACCATCACCGTCAAGAATAGATCCAAAATAGCATGATCTGAGGCTTAAATTATCTTTGAAGGTATTTATGATGAAGAAGAATCACCCACTGTAGTATTTCAATCCAGATGATTTTGAAGAAATTATCTTGAAATTAGTGAAATATTTTTAAATAACGTAGAACAATGTGGAAGCAATCAACAAAGAAACCATAGCAATGCCGTAAAACATCGTTCTCGTGTAATATCATTAAAATTTTATAAATTCTGATAATATTTTAGTGATTTTCTAAATCGTGCACGTAACGAGCCTTTTTCGGCACTTGTTATAAAAATAACTATTAAATTAAGTATTACTGTAGATACGCGCATCATTTTCTAATTTGGAAAATTGATAGCTGACCTATGAAAATTTTGCAGTTAGTAGTTTATAAAGATAAATTTTCAACGTAAATAAACGGTATTCATTAAGATATATTTGAGGCCTCTCCTTGAAAAAAAATCCTAAGTCCCCCTCTGAATACTTCACAGTACGGTGCTGTGCTGTAAGTGAGCATCCTTGCAGCAAGCATCAAACTTCGTAATGGACGTTTAATATCCCATTATTCAAGTTTCATTACCTACGAATGCAGTGCCAAGCATACCACAGAAATGCCGCTTAACAATCAGTACACACATACACGCATCGGTGTCGGTTCTTCGTTCAGCGTTCCTCAACTTGACCACTAAATTATCTGGTCCTGTTTCCTTATTTAAGAATACGGGTTCTATCATTAAAATCTCGGAAACTATAAGGGCTACAACTTCGGTTAAATAAGATAAAAGTTAATAGGACATGCTAACGATGTTCTTGTTTTTCCAAGAAAATCATATCATTAGATATCAATGGCGGGTTGTCATACAGAGCCAGGCCCCGGCAATAATTTTTTTTATTTTACTATAAATTAAGTTAGAAAATAGTGGGTGATTATAATAATAATAGTATATTACTTAACAAGCATCAAAAGTGTAAGATAACGTGCGAGTGTACAAATTGAAAAACGAGACGCGCAGCGCCGAGTGATTTAAATACACGAGCACAGTTATCACACTTTCGAGCGAGTTATGTAAACTATTTTTCAGACGACCACAACATATTTCTAAAAAAAGTTGACAAGAGTACTGTTGTTACATTTTGAGAACTGATGCGTTTTTGTAGGTAAGCGTTGACGTTTGACGTTTGAGGTTAGGTATTGTGATACCGTAATGTCAAAATATTGAATAATACAAAAATATTATTAAATAAGTAATTATTACTTTCAAACGAATAAGATTTATCTATGCAAATGCGTTGAAAAATTTGCCAAAACTTCGATTTAAATAATAATACCAATTATTTTCATTTATTTTATTATTTTCTTTCATCGTAACGCCATCTGTTGTCAATCAGTGGAACTTCACCTGATATGTTAGAAGTGTGCGTTATACTAACATATCAGTGTATGCTATATTCAACGTTCCGTAGTAATTTATGATGTTATGGTTACTTTCATACATGGTCGTCTGAAAAGCAGGGACTAAAAACGAAAATTATTTCGTTCTGTTTCTATCCGAACGGAAACGAAATTTTTCGTTTCCGTTGTTATTGTTACCATCTAAATATTTTCGTTTTCGTTTTCGTTCACAGTAATTAAATACCGGTTAATACCGGTTATAACTATCAATGATTAACAATAATTGATGGAAATATAGAAACATAATTTATAAACATATTTTTGTTATTAAATATGAAAATAAATCATACATATAAAAGAAACATAATAAATATATAAAAATAAAAAGAAATGTTTATGCTATGACCTGAAATATTTTTACATGTAAGAATAAAACTTAAATCACATTTTATTTAACCTAACTAGTAGAACGTCTTCCAGCAAATCTTCCTTCACGTTAGTTCTCTGAGAATTAAATATGAATTTAAGGGTAGGAAATGCTTGCTCAACACTTACTTGTGTCATCAGTAAACTAATAATATTTTTCGCGATGTTTCCTTTGTTGCCCAATATTTTAATACGCACGAATTACGTTTTTCTCGAGGTTCCTTACAGTACGAATCTAGTAATAAACAAATGTCTTTTACATTCTTGTAAGATTTAGAAATAATCTGAGTCTGACTGATATCTTTCTGTTTCACTACCTTTAGAATATTTGCACCATTATCTGTAGTTATAATAAAAACTTGCTTTAAATTAATTTCATATTCTTCTAAAACCGTAATTATTATTTTGGCAAGATATGATTTGTTTTTTCTTCATTTCCTTCATTTCTTTCATCGTCAATGTTCGCAAAACTATGCTATTGTTTTGTACAAACCGAACATTAATTCCCGGTATACTTCTGTCAAATCTAGTTGTCTCATCCATTTTTGGTGCAAGCCGCTTTTAATATTTCGAGGGTCATTGTTACTGAAATTTTTTGATTTTGTGTTATAATTACATTATCTAATGAAGTTTGTTTTTCAACAGGCATTTTTTGCTTGGTAGTGTTTTGGATGAAGATGGACCTGCAGATAAGTTGTCATATACCTATTTATGAGAATTTTTATTAAGTTTCTGGAGGTTTCCGCCATTATTTCCTTATATTAGTATATTACAGTCTTGAACTTTACAAGTTGATTTATTCGATAACGCATTAAATTCAATTTTTCAATGGATTTTCTTGATGTCGTCCCATATTGTACTAAAATTAATATGAATACACAAATCATTTAATTGACATTGTTATTTAAAATAATTCTCTTACCACTTAGTTATAATATCAATGTTTATTTCAATCGGAACAAGCAAGAATTTCTCCTTTGCAAATAGTTTCACTCATTTGTTTTATCTTTATAATGTAACTCACAATATTTTAGATTACAATTCGGGAATCCCCGAACGTATAGTAGTGAACCAAACTGCTCACGATTTTAATTTATAACCGCGACCGCTAGATGGACTCACTGTGATAATAAATAAATAAATAATTTAAGTTTAAAATACGATTAAAAACGGTTAAAAACAGTTCTTTAAAATTAAATATTTCGTTTTCAATCTTGAACGAAATATACACATTTCGTTTTCGGTTTCGTTTTCGTTTCTTATTTTTTTTCGGTTAATATCGTTATTTCGGTTTCGGTTTCGTTCCGTTCTAAGTCCCTGCTGAAGAGAATATAAATGTATCATAACGCTTATTTATAGCAGCAGATCTCGGTAAGTGATATATTTATGCGCGTGAAGTGCGGTTACCAGCCGACAATTCTCGACCCCCAACAGGGGGCGCCACAGAGGTAATATTAATGTGGTGAAAATTGCTTGACGACTGTTGAAACCGAACCGAGGTTTCCAAATCTACTGGCCGACTCGATACCACTGAGCCATCTACATAGGAAACTTTTGTATTATTAATCTGACAATAGTATTACGTAATACGTCAGAAAAGTGATGTTTTATTTGCCCAAGCGATTGTTTGAAATAGGCCGCCGGTCCGCTGAGTCAAGTAAAAACACTTGCCTGTCGTATTATGTATACTATTGTTTTCTGAAACCGTTCAATTGAATCAATAATTAATCATAAATAATTCAATATGTTTCATTTTTTTACATATCATCATCATCACGCCTTTTACCCATTACTAGGTGTGGCACTCTGCCGAAACAGATCTCAGTAAGTGATATATTTATGCGCGTGAAGTGCCGTTACCAGTCGTCAAATCTCGGCCTCCATAAATGTTAGTGGTGAAGAAGCCACAGGTGTAATTTTTTAAATTGGTGAAAATTTTTGTCAGCTGTGGGTATTGAACCAGGGTTCTTAGGATCCACAAGCCGACACAATACCACTGTACCATTACGTCATAATTTTTTTTATATGAATTGTATTGACAGTAGACTACGTATCTAAGATTACAACAAAAAAATAGTCAGGTAAAATACAAAACAGTCAGGTAAAGTATTTTCCACACTGTTATTTTTGTTGTATGGTAAGCTTGGATACGTACTTTACTTGACTGTTTTGTACTTTACCAGACTGTTATTTTTGTTGTATGGTAAATTTGGATACGTACTTCACTTAACTGTTTTGATAAAAATTTACTTTTCATATTCAAATTGGGCAGGAAAGTAGGCGCTTTCTTGCCGGTTTCATAAAAATAATACACTATCGGGAAGAAATATCTTATTTTCTTCTCTTGATATACATATAACAATATTTTTTTTTGTTATTTCGGTGAAAATAGAAACCATATTTTCTATGACTAGTTGAGAAAGGTTATATTGAAAGTCACCGCCGTATAATAAATAAATATTCAACACACGTTGTGTGTATGCGTGCGTAGGCGTCGTAGCGTGCAGCTAGAACATCGTAACTTACTCTCAGATACATCAGGTGTTTTAATAAATGGTTATATAATATGCACGTGATGCTATTGCCATCAAGCGAATATAAATATTACAAATTACAACTTATTTATATACCCACCATCGCCAAAAGCTACAAACTTCTATCAGAAGCTGATGAACAAACAGATAATATATTTGTTCGTAGATAAAATATAGTTAATACGACTTCCGTTGTTTAAAGTTTTGTGGCGAGTTAGACGTTTAAAACTCTTACGTCACGCCGGGCAGAGATGGAAGGGAACAACACAGAAAGAGATATCTCGCATTAGTGGGAAAGCTAGTTGACGGACCATGATCAATTAGAGCATAGTTTTAACATGCCATTTAATTTGCAAGGTATGTTAAAAGTATGCTCTGGTTAGTCGTGGTCTGTCAACTATCTCTCTCACAAGTGCGAGATGTCTCTTTCTTTTGATTTCCTTCCATCTCTCCCTCACGCACAGTGGTTCAAAAACCCGAAAACCTGTCCAAAAGTAATATATATATATATATATATATATATATATATATATATATATATATATATATATATATATATATATTATGGGATGGCTAGCTCAGTGGTATGAAGTCGGCCTGTGGATCCTGAGGTCCCTGGTTCGATTCCCACAGGCGACAAATTTTCATAATTTGAAAAAGCTATCCCTGTGGCTCCTCCACCACTAACATGTTTGGGGGCCGTGATTTGACGACTGGTAACCGCACTTCACGCGCAAAATATATCACTTACCGAGATCTGCTTCAGCAGAGTGCCACACCCAGTAATGGGTAGAAGGCGTGATGATATATTTATTTATTTATTTATTTATATATATATATATATATATATATATATATATATATATATATATATATATATATATATTGCCATATATATATATATATATCTATATATAAATACAGTTACTTGTATTAATCAAACTCGGGCGCTATAAGATAGTCACTTATACATATGCCTTAAAAAGTAACATCGACTACGGAAACCGGAAGTACGGCAGCGTAAAAAACTGCGGCTCGGTGTGCCCGGTAGGCCCAGGCCCGATTCGGGCTATAGCGCGATTGAACAAGAAAGAAATATACCTAGCACTAACTCCTCATATAAAAATATTTTTAAAATCTGAATATATTAGGTAGGTTCTCTCTTAGTGTCACGCTGAATTCCCACGTCAACTGTTAATAACATATGTATATGAGTCGAACAAACTTTCAAAATTTGTATCTAAGCAAAAAAAACCTAGCACTAACTCCTCATATAAAAAGATTTTTTTAAACTGAATAGATTAGGTAGGTTCTCTCTTAGTGTCACGCTGGATTCCCCACGTCAACTGTTAATAACATGTGTATATGAGTAGAACAAACTTTCAAAATTTGTATCTAAGCAGAAAAAACCTAGCACTAACTCCTCATATAAAAAGATTTTTTTAAACTGAATAGATTAAGTAGGTTCTCTCTTAGTGTCACGCTGAATTCCCCACGTCAACTGTTAATAACATGTGTATATGAGTAGAACAAACTTTCAAAATTTGTATCTAAGCAGAAAAAACCTAGCACTAACTCCTCATATAAAAAGATTTTTTTAAACTGAATAGATTAGGTAGGTTCTCTCTTAGTGTCACGCTGAATTCCCCACGTCAACTGTTAATAACATGTGTATATGAGTAGAACAAACTTTCAAAATTTGTATCTAAGCAGAAAAAACCTAGCACTAACTCCTCATATAAAAAGATTTTTTTAAACTGAATAGATTAGGTAGGTTCTCTCTTAGTGTCACGCTGAATTCCCCACGTCAACTGTTAATAACATGTGTATATGAGTAGAACAAACTTTCAAAATTTGTATCTAAGCAGAAAAAACCTAGCACTAACTCCTCATATAAAAAGATTTTTTTAAACTGAATAGATTAGGTAGGTTCTCTCTTAGTGTCACGCTGGATTCCCCACGTCAACTGTTAATAACATGTGTATATGAGTAGAACAAACTTTCAAAATTTGTATCTAAGCAGAAAAAACCTAGCACTAACTCCTCATATAAAAAGATTTTTTTAAACTGAATAGATTAGGTAGGTTCTCTCTTAGTGTCACGCTGAATTCCCCACGTCAACTGTTAATAACATGTGTATATGAGTAGAACAAACTTTCAAAATTTGTATCTAAGCAGAAAAAACCTAGCACTAACTCCTCATATAAAAAGATTTTTTTAAACTGAATAGATTAGGTAGGTTCTCTCTTAGTGTCACGCTGAATTCCCCACGTCAACTGTTAATAACATGTGTATATGAGTAGAACAAACTTTCAAAATTTGTATCTAAGCAGAAAAAACCTAGCACTAACTCCTCATATAAAAAGATTTTTTTAAACTGAATAGATTAGGTAGGTTCTCTCTTAGTGTCACGCTGGATTCCCCAATTCAATTATTAATAACATGTGTATATGAATAGAACAATCTTTCAAAATTTATATCTAAGTAGAACAAACCTAGCACTAACTCCTCATATCAAAAGATTTTTAAAAACTAGAAAGATTAGATAGGTTTACTCTTAGTGTCACGCTGGATTCCCCACGTTAACTTTTAATAACTTGTGTATATAAATAGAACAAACTTTAGGAATCTGGAACAAACTAGAACAAACTTAGTACCAGCTGTACACAAAATTTTGAAAAGATTTGAGATAGGGGGCCATCTAGCGTGACGCTCATTAAATAAAGCTGATGTACATATTCACTGTACTTCGTCTAATATTCTTCTGACAAATACATGAATAGAGAAGTGCAGAAAGAATAGCAAACATCCAGAAAAAGTTACATTATATATATGACAACTGTAACAAAACGGATAATTCAGAATTTGGTTTTGTTTATAAATTATGATATTTCACTATCAACTCAGCTTCCAGAGATATAGAATAATTAAGCGTAGTAAGTATCTTTCTAAAGTTGACTTGACAGAGTTTATTTTGTTTATCAAATTTATTAGTGCATATGTTATAATAACTTAAGTATTCCGTAGATAATTTTTATCAAGTTTATAGTTTTTCTGAATTGTCGCGTCTGGTTATACGAGATGTGATGACATATGAAACAGGGCTGCGAGAGTCGCTTGCTGTTACGCGTATAAAACAATTGTTAATGAAACGAACTAAATTGAAATCAACGCGATTTAATACACGATTAAATAAAACGCGAAATAAGACGAACTTCTTGTAAATATAAAATATATATTTAATAACATAAAAATGAAATATATAAAAATATAACGTAAAATTTACAGAAGTTATAAACTAATATTTAAATTAATATAAGCAAATCCGGCAATGGAAACAACAACAACGACAACGTATGAATAAACTAATCTTTAAGTAACTAAATACTTAAATACATGGCAAGATCTACATCTTGCACTCACGACGAGATCCAAACTTGTCTCGACCGATGCTAAACTACCACTAACTAATCATTGTTGTATTCCATGAGATGTTCTGACAAAGAGTAAGGGGTGGTATCGTTGCGTCGGTCGCACATATGCGTTTACATAAAAAACCCAGACGGGGTGCGTTCAAAGGTTAACTCTAGTCGACTCCTCGCTTAGCTATAATTTACCCAGATATGTCATCACATCCCGTGTAACCAGACGCGACAATTCAGAAAAGCGATAAACTTGATAAATAATGATCTACTGAATACTGAAGTTATAACATATGCTCTAATAAATTAGATAAACAAAATAAACTCTGTCAAGTCAACTTTAGAAAGATACTTAAGATAACACTTAATTAGTCTGTATCTTTCGAAGCTGAGTTGATAGTGAAATATCATAATTTATAAACAAAAGCAAATTCTGAATTGTCCGTCTTTGTTACACATATCTGGGTAAATTAGGCATGGATAGGATAAATTTAACCTTTGTAACTCACCCCGTCTGGGTTTTTTTATGTAAACTCATGCGTGGAAATGCTCATTTAGACCAACGCAATGATACCAGTCCTTTACCCTTTGTGCGAACATCCCATGGAATACAACAACAATTAGTGAGTGGCTTTCGTCGAAACAAGTTTGGCTCTCGTGCAAAATGTAGTCCTGCCGTGTATTTTGTAACTTAACTAAGATTAGTTTATTCATACGTTGTTGTTGTTCACCATTGTCAGTTAATTCGTTTAATAATATTCTTTTATTTAATTCCATTATTCATTACAATTTCTGTAAATATTGCTATTTCATTTTATGTATGTATTAATAAATATATATTTTTACCAGAAGTTCGCATCTTATTTCGTTTTATTTAATCTTGTATTAAACCGCGCGTTGAATTAAAAGTATTGGATTATATTATATTATATGATTATATGAACAGTTATGATCTGTTCTTCTAACATCAACTGCCGATATTTCTCAATACTCTGCTCTGCGTTGTTCTGCCTTATAATTTATATTTGTTTGTCGGTAATTTTAGTTCCCCGAGCCACATAAATCCACGCTTGATATCAGATCAATTCGTCCCACAAATGAACTATCTCTGCGACTTGGAGCTCTGAATGTGACTGTAAGCGATGACCTAAATTAACGCCTGTGTAATTAACATTGACATGGTATCATTTCGATAACGAATAAATACTTCATTTTACTTTTATTGTTTTCTTGCTGTCAGATATGTTAGTTATTATCAGCCAGTTGGATGATTTATTTGATTTCAGCAATTGGTACTGAATTACGTCTTACTTATTGTAGATTTGATTTAATTTATGATAAGTGACAGTTGTATCACTGCGGTTAATTCTCTTGTTTGATATGTAACAGGTATCTTGTATTGGTACTAAGAAGTAACTTAATTGTCGCAATCCTAATATAAAACAATCTATCCCACTTCTGATAATTGTCTATATGTGAAATAATTTTTCTGTGATTAATGCTGCTCCTTCTGCACTTCTCTATTCATGTATTTGTCAGGATAAAATCATAGACGAAGTACAGTGAATATGAACATCAGTTTTATTAAAAAATATATAATTACAAATGATTAACCATTCAACCTCTGTCGTCTATCGCCGGATACACACTACCTTAAAAACTATTTACAAAGCCTCATGCACCCTAAACCAATCACACACGTCTCTTCATCCCTCACCTATTCTAACATGTTTCCACATTCGGCGTCACCCAGACGGACTCAGGCACACTTGACTTAATTTATTAGTTTAGAAACACAAACACAACCCCAAACATATCATTCTCACGATACTTAATATTTTCTAAACCAAGGGCTATAAAATAGCTAACACTAGACGAAACATGCATAATTTTAAAAATAATAGCCTAGCAATTAATAACGATACTTAACTTTAAACACAACACTGTCACTAGTTTCACATTTTGTTTATAATACATTATTTACATGTGACAACCTGAAATATTACCACACTAGTCTCAATCGTCTGGATTTGAATTGAAGAGGAAGGAAAATCTTCGAACAACTCTTTCATAAATTGATAACATTTCTTCAATAAATTTCGATTTAACAGTTTTATCGTTTTTATTTTCCAATATTTTGTGTCTGTGTATACATAATAAACTTAGATTACTCAATCGTGACGATAGGGAACATGTCGCTAGCTGGCCATAAGAATACTGCTGGAAATTTTGTTTCAGCTTAAAGGCTCTAGCCGGGTAAGGGGGTTCTCCGGCCCCCGAATCCGATTCGTCTAGAAAAATTTCCACCAAATATGAGCTCGAAATACCAACCTCACAAATAGTTATTGCGAAAAAACCGTTTTTTTCATGTTTAAATTTAAAATTCTCATAAAATAATTGTTTTCCGGAATTCACCGTGTCTGGTATGAACTTACTTATGATGAATGCATTAAATACATTCAAAATTTAATTTCTACGTGGTTTTCGGTGTATAAGTGGAGCACTGACTTGAGTAAAATCGATATTTTGTTTAAAAAATGGGTACGAAATATGTGTTTTTTCTTCAATAATTACCTAATTTTTAGACTTCTAGACGAAATATCAAAAAGGGTTTCTCACCAACTGTGGAGAATTTCATAAGCTTTCGAGTCCTGGTAAGCGCAACCTTCTATGACTTGATTTACAACCTGGCGAGCCTATTATGTAATCTTACTTTTTATCACATTTTTCCTATATATATATATATATATATATATATATATATATATATATATATATATATATATATCCAATTTATTTCTTATTCAGAAAGATACAAATTAAAAACTACATTTTTACTATTCATGCGTTTGTCTCAACACTAATCATTCTACATTCTATTTGATATTAAGCAATTTGCAATCAATCACTTCTTAATTTAATATTTTTATTCTGAAAAGAACTTCATGTGTTTTTTTGTGAACCTCTTTTCTTTAAAAAACGTTTACAAAAACTTAATCAGTCATCTCCGAATCGAATCTATAACTAAATTACACTACCGAACTGAAGATACAGTGAGAAGCGTCTTATCTCATATCACGCGCTGTTCTATCATCTCTGGTTAACAGTGACAAATGGAACAAACGTCAGACTTTAGATCAACATCAGATCTCTCAAGTGAAATGAGATCAACTGAAGTGAGGTGATTCGACTGCGAGGAATTCTTCATGACAAGATCATTCCAAACTAAGAATGTATTCCAGATAATTTTTCTGAAATGTGTCTACTTCCCTGACCAATTTTAGTATGGAGAGTAGATTTTTACCAAAACAGTCAAGTAAACTACGTATCCAAGACTACAAGAAAAATAACAGTCTGGTAAAGTACAAGATAGTCTGATATAGTTATTTTTATAACAAGTGCCGTGCAAGTGCAGAATTTAGTCTGCACGAGCACGTAACCTTTTTCGGCACGAGTTATAAATAACAGTTTTCCTGCAACTGTGTGAATTATGCCCGTACTTATAGTCGAATCTCAACCTTGTACTTGAGAATTACTCGACTGAGACGAAATGAAGTCGCTATGGATACTTGGTTGGTAATGTGTTGTACAGTTAAAACTTCGCGAATTCTCGGCGAAGGACGAGAATACAGAGATGATTTAAGGGAATTTTAGATTTGACTATTGTGGTCCTGTTTTTTTGACAGAACAAATGACAGATTTATTGCGGTACTTTCTATTAGTGTCAAGTAATATTGAAGGTGCACAAAAATTTGAAATTTAAGTAAGTATATTTGTATAATTTATTATGTATAAATATGGTTTTTCATTATTTACTAATCATTGCGGAATGGAAAATGCTTCTCTTTAATTTCAATAAATAATAAAAAAAAACTTGCATATTTAGTTTATTTTAAAATGCTGATTTATGAACTGTGTTCGGAACATTAAACCAAGTCGATTATTTTCTACATTTATTAAAGGAATATTCTCTTCGGGAAAATTATCCCCTTCCATAAATTCTCTTTGGCTAATACTAATATTGTAAAGAACGGCAGTAGCACAAATAATTGCTATTGATGTTTCTAATTTTGTTGTTAGACCCCGGCTTAAACAGGCAAACCACGGTTATTAATTTTTATTAAATTATGTATTATTAAGGGTAAAATAGTCTGTAAAACTGTTTTCTTTGTAAATCTATATCTATTGCGAAATTCATTTTCGCCATAAAATTCTAATGGATTTTTCCATATCACGAATGTAGCGTTTTGGTCTTCTTTCTTGATTAACACCTTCCACAATGTCCATAAATTCGAAAAACTCTAAATTATCTTCTCTGTCAGGATCCATTATTTCTTTATAAATTCATACTATCAAAAATTGACAGAATTAAATACTTAAGCACATCTCAAGGTTGCTCTGATGCTGTCTCGAGTAAAATCGTTGTCAAGACTGCGCGAAGTCTAACTTCATAACCGAGTAGGGACTATAATAGCTGATTCAATACTTGAGTACTACTCAAATTTGAGATTAAGCGAAGTTTTGACTATAAGTACAGGCATAGAAAATCACAAAAATATTATCAGAATTTATGAAATTTTAATGATATTACACGAGAATGATGGTTTACGGCGTTGCTATGGTTTATTTGCTGACTGCTTGCACATTGTTCTAAGTTATTTAAAAATATTTCACAAATTTCAAGATAATTTCTTTAAAATCGTCTAGATTGGAACAGTACACTGAGTGATCCTTCTTTATCATAAACACTTGTAAAGATAATTGAAGCCCCAGATCATGCTATGTTGGATCTATTTTCGACATTAGGCGTATTCCATTTGCCATTTAGATGAGATCTAACTTACATTTACTGAAACAGATCACTTATTTATTTCGCTGGATTACTTCGCAGACTTTATTTCCTGTACTAGAATTACTGTTTCTAATTTACTTTAAAGTACATCACTTTGCTTAATTCAGTTCATTTAGCCATTTGTCGAATTTATCTGAACTGATTTAAATGAACCAAGTGGCAAATAAAATGCAGCTAATGACAATCAACCTGCTGCTGGTACTTCTAAAACCTCCGAAATTGTCGTCAATAATATTACTGTTAATAATACAAACAGGTACGGAAGAAATCAATGTTACTTTAGACAGTACAAAAGTTTCCAGTTCAAATTATGTCAATATAAGCAACTGTAACAACTGTGTTAATAATATACACAAACAATACATATTATGTATTTCACTTACTCTTTAAATAAAACCATTTATCGATATATTTTACTTTGTTCGGTTCTTTTTATTATTTGTGTACAGATTAAATATACTGCAATTTTAGATTACGTTTATAAACGTCAAAATATACTACTGCATATTTACTAGCGCTGGCTAACCACATCTTCTTCTTCCGTAAGCGTCTGTGGCTAAATTTGAAATTACGCGCGCGGCGCGATATTTAAATAGCTCTCAATTAAAATTTGTTTTGACAGTTGCGTGAAACACAAATTACTTTCCACACTAGTGTTTCTTTGCTTACAGAAACGCACTTGGTCTGCATTTGTCTCCTTTTCACTCGTAACCAAGGCAATAATAGTGACGTAATAACAAAGAAATCGCACAGTTGTAGGAAACAAATTTTTCCTACAACTGTGCGATTTCTTTGTTATTACGTAACTATAATTGCCTTGGTTACGTATGGAAAGTAGATGAATGCAGACCAAGTGCGTTTCCGAAAGCAAAGAAACACTAGTGCGGAAAGTGCTTCATTACGTAACTGTCAAAAGAATATTGTTTTGACAGCGATTTAAATTTCGCGCCGAGCGCGGAATTCATATTTTGACCACAGACGCTTATGGAAGCAGAAGATACGGTGAACCAGCGCTAGTAAATATGCAGTAGTATATTTTGACGTTTATAAACGTAACCTTAATTTGCTGTATATCTAATCTGTAGACAATTAATAAAAAGAACCGAACAAAGTAAAATATATCGAAAATGGTTTTATTTAAAGAGTAAGTGAAATACTGCATATTTATTGTTTGTGTATATTATTAATACAGTTGTTACAGTTGCTTATATTGACATAATGTAAAGTGGAAACTTTTGTGTCTAAAGAAACATTGATTTCTTCCATACCTGTTCATATTATTACCAGTAATATTATTGGTAACAATTTCGAAAGCTTCAGAAGTACCAGCAGCAGGTTGATTGTCATTGTCGAAAATAGATCCAATATAGTATGATCCGGAGCTTCAATTATCTTTGGAGGTGTTAATGATAAAGAAGAATCACTCACTGTACTATTCCAATCAAGATGATTTTGAAGAAATTATTTTGACGTTAGTGAAATATTTTTAAATAACGTAGAACAATGTGCAAGCAATCAACAAATAAACCATAGCAACGCCGTAAAACATCGTTCTCATGTAATATGATTAAAATTTTATAAATTTTATAAATTGTAATATTATTTTAGTGATTTACTAAATCGCACAGTTGTAGGAAAAATGTTGTTTATAACACGTGCCGAAAAAGGTTACATGCTCGTGCACGTAACGAGCCTTTTTCGGCACTTGTTATAAAAATAACTATTACCTAACGGATTCAGTGGACCTCAAAATACGCATTTCCGTTAAAATTTCGTCAACGATTTTTTAACGATTCCAATACTTCCTTATACTGTGTATAAGAATGTAAAAAATAGATTTTATCGATAAATTAAACTTTAAAAAAAATTAAATACAACGCGATTTTTTTAAAAAAGATCACTTGAATCAATCAAACGATTTTTTTTGGCCAGCCCTACTCGCGACCCTCCTTGGACTGCTTCGCGACCGACCGAGGAGTCGCGACCCACAGTTTGAAAAACACTGCCACTATCTATCCTGCTTTATTTTCTCACTTGAATGAATATCACATTTCAGTAGTGGTCAGCAGTCAGTCACCGACAACAATCGCCAGTATCGCTAGTAATTAATCATGTATGTTCACTTATCACCGACATTACAATATGTAACATGTCTGTGTCTAGTCTTGGCTGATGCTAGATTTCAGATTCTAGATCGCGCGGCCAGATCAACACACGGACATGGATTTTTTGTTTCACAATTCAACAACAGGTGGAACTCCAATGCGCTGCGTTCATTTGTAACTCGCAGTTGCGTTGAACGCAGCGGTAATTTTTTATCTCGCTGAAAGGTTTATTTTGCAGGAGAAGCGAACCATGTTCTGAAAGTATTGTAATATCGTAATAGTTATTTGTGTATAAAGAGCGGAAAATGGTGCATTGTCGATTGAGAGGTTGTTGAGGCGCGATGTAGGAGCGCGGTAAACTCTCGCAATCGACACTGTAGGTATATTTGCGCTCGAAACACACAATATATTCAACATTTTAAAAATCGTTGACGAGATTTTCGCGGAAATACGTGTTTTGAGGTCTACTGAATCCGTTTTGATCATTTTCTCAATGATGTCTGTGTGTGTGTGTATGTGTGGATGGATGGATGTGTGTCCGAGTGTGCAATATCTCATGAACGAGATAAGATTTGTTAACGAAACTTGGTAATTATAAGTTTCATGAAAATACGAAGAGCTAAGTTGATTTTGAATAAAATTGAAAAACCGGAAGAGAAAGTTTACTGGACACACAAAACAATAAATTCCATTTACATATTTCAAAAATGGAATCAGTTACGAAATGTTTCAAATAAAAGATGTTAGCAAAAATATTTGGAACATAAAATGTTATTTTCAGTTTTCCTGTATATGCATCTAATTTTGAGAAAAACTTATTTATATATTGTAACACTGAGGGACTCGAAAGAAAGAACAATGTTCGTACGAAATAAGCAAAACGCCAAATGAACAATGAGAATAAAAAAATAATGTAAATTACAAGCAAATAAATAACATAAACGAAATGTAAAAATTAAGTTGCGTAGTCGGTGAGGACGCGCGGTTGTTTTGCATCTCTTCTCGGCCCAGGGTAGGTGCTGGCCAGTCACGCCCTCCTCTCCCTGGTGGGAAATCTGAGACAGGCGCGAAAATACGATTTCACTACAATATTTAATAATATATTCCAATAATCATAGTAGCAATGGAAACAAAAAACATAAACATGTTCAACATTTATATGTCAAATAATAATTGTTAAACTCAAGGAGCAAGTCATAAGTGTTCAATTCAGCGTTTTTGATGCTACATCAATTTCATTGATCAAATAGTAAGTAATTTTAAATCGACCAAAATTTTAATTTTCGCTTTATCTAGTTATCTGTGTCTGTTTTCGGAAAAACAAATACATCATTAAAATGGTCAACTAATTTGGCAACTTTTTCTTAATTTAATCGACTTCGTATCTCTCGGTTTTTGAGATACCAATGGTTAGGCTCGAAAAACGGACAGCCCGTATATGCCTCATCAGTCAAGTTAGACATAAAGTAGTCAACACTAGCGTAGGCCTGGCTTTGCCAGGCCTCACGCTAGGCTTCGCGGACACTGAAGTAAGGTTCACTTCTGTATGACAATTGACAAAATATAAACTGAATTAATTCCAATCTAAAACATTTCAATTCTGTACGTTTATTCATGCAAAGACCTATTAATTGATGCCAAACACAATAGGTTTCAAATCTGTATCACTAAAACAATTGCCGCTCAAAAAAATCAATTTAATTAGAGCGACACTCCCTTCCTTTTTTATCTTTTAATTCGTTTTCAGTTCTTACGTAGAATGTTTAACTGCAATTGTGTGGAATTCACTTTCTAAAACAAGCACAGGGCGACACTCCCTTCCTTTCTTATATTTTTGTTTCATTTTCAGTTACTGCATTGTGTGGACTTTTCTTTCATATACAAGTGCAGGCTATCGCTTTCATCTTTTCTAATCTTTGTAGATTCGTTGTTAGATTCGTTATTAGATTCGTTGTTAGGAGTAAGCGTGGATAATTTGAGATGATTTATGCATATGTTATGTACGTCGAAGAAAGAAGATGAATGATAAGTGAATAGGAGTGATTGGATGCATGTGATTGAAGGTTTGTTGTGTGATAAATGATTTCGAGTGTAATAAATAAATGAGTTTATATCGAATGATCTATGAATGTAGTTCAAGTGAGGGAGGTGTGTTTGAATGATAATGTTTGACGAGGGCTGATTATTTGATGAATGTAATGAGTGAATATTTTATGAGTGATTTTAGGGTTCGTGCTACCCCATTTGATGGGATATAGCGTGAAGATTTGTATGTATGTACGTAAAAATATATAATTTTTTAGTAGAAATAAAAGAGTAGGCGAAAAATAAAGAATTATTTTTATTAATTTCATTAATTTACGCTATCAAAATGAAATAATCTGTATTAAATAAGATAAAGGATATTAGCAGTATTGTGATATAAAATTTGGTCCCATATTTTTTTGCCGGACACTTTGCGAACTGAATTGCTTATGCTAATTTATTTAACATTTGTGAAACAAAAGAATTACTTCACAATTCAAAATAAATTATAAATATATAAACTCCAGTTTATCGTTCATGAACATTAGCGGTGCAGTACAGACTCGGCCAGAACTACAAATTTCATTGAATATTGCTCCACAACTTTAAACAACCAATAGCGTTTCATTATATGTCCACGTTGTCATAGAAATGAGTGAATTAATAAGTGATAATTTCACTAGTGTAAGTACAGGGGTAATTTGCACCAGGGCAAATATCGCGATCATTTTTCGTGTAAAAAATTGACAGTATGGGGTAATGGCTCAGTGGTATCAAGTCGGCCTGTGGATCCAAAGAACCCTCGTTCGATCCCAACAGGCGACAAAACATTTTCACCAATTTAAAATTATCCCTGTGACTCCTCCATCACTAACATCTTTGGGGGCCGTGATTTGACGGCTGGTAACTACACTTCACGCGCGTAAATATATCACCGAGATCTGCTTCGGCAGAGTGCCACACCCAGTAATGGATAAAAGGCGTGATGATATATTTTATTTATATTTATTTATTTAGTTTAGTTTTACTCATATATTTTTAGTAACCTAGCAACTAGGTTGTCTGACACCGAAGTTGAAATTTCTGAACGTTCGCACCAGGCAGTGTAAAGTTATATGGGTAACCATGGGACTGTGTTTATAGTTAGACTTCCACCTAAGGAATGGCGCTAATAGTCTTTAAGTGAAGACATCCATTTTAAATAACTGCAATATCGGCAATCATTGGTTACTAGATTGTTCCTGTAGTTGTCATTTGTATATATTTCAATTTTTTTTAATCTGTCAAATATCCAATTCATTTTTATTTGCGAAATAATTTCTTATAAATAATATTATCAATTAACATCAATTGTTGTGTAAAAAATTGCACTGCTACTGGTAAGTAAGTGATCATATAATAAAGAATATTTAGATGAGGAAGTCTTAATATATTTTCAAGTTCACGAGAATGGGCCTTTCAAGACTTTTTTGAATTTTTTATGTATTAATCTACGTAATAAAATAATTATACCCAAATTTTTTATTTGTTTAAAAAACTTGTATTAAGCATGATAAAAATATTTAAACTTTCGAAACAAATGAATATGACGTAGTTGCATCTTAGCTTAAAGAGAGACAGATAAGACAGAGATAAATAACACGTCACTTGTCGTTGTCAGTAGAATCCTCAGACAAAACATAACTAGACGGATAACATCGGCGTTTGTTGTGAGTCAGAAAAGGATAGAATAACTGGTTGGTGAGGCGGGTGCGCGGTAAGGAGCAACTTGCATAACATCAAAGTGTACTCGCTCCTTGCCGCGCACCCGGCGGACCATCAAGTTATTCCATTCCTCTCTGCTTCACAACGCTGCATTGACTTGAATACGGCATAATTCGTCTAGTATTATACGTCATTGGTAGAATCGTAGAATGCTGAATGCTTATTTCTTCTTCGTCTTCTTGAGCACCGACAAACGTTTCAGACAAAGCTCTGTGATTGGCTTAATGCAACTACGTCATTGCAATATGGCAGTGCGAACGTTTTAAATTATTCAACTTTAACTTTCATATTTCAGCAATAAAGATATCATTTATGGTATGATTTTATATTGTATTAAATATGATGTACGGTCAAGAATTTATTTTAATAAATATATATTAAAAAGCTCTACCACTTGAATCCCCCATTGGATAAAACTGCGGTTGAAATAGTACAAAATATAAATAAATTTTATACAGGAAAATATTTTAATAAATATTTATATTGTAATAATGAATTTTTATTTTATGTAGTTTAAATAAATATAAAATAATAATAAAAATAACAAACTGCCTAAATATGCATACCGGGTTGCCTATTTACATGATTTTAGTTAGACTTCCACAACTCAGATGGCGCAAAATGCAGTCCCAGTGCGTAACATGGCAGTTTCTTATCTATAGTAGTATATTATGATCTGTGGTTCGCACATTCGAATGTTTTGAATTTCGTCAGAAAAACTTCGAAGCTTCGAACTTTCGAATTTTTTTAAGCTTCGAATTTACGAATTTTCGATTTTTTCGAAGTTTCGAATTCTCGAATTTTTTGCCACTGAATTAACGCCATCTGTCAACTCCAAACACGCTCACGCATAATTCGAGAAAAGTCGGCCACGAATTAAATAATAAACTCGGCGAAATTTCCTGCAAAAACTCTGCAAGGTTAGGCGTCTTAGTGAAGCTATCTATTCTTTCCACCCATATAAATTCTAAAACGTTTTAAAATGACAATAAAAAGGATACAAAAACGTCTTAATTAAAACGTTTTAGACAGTGTAGCGAAATTTTAAGTCTAAATTAAATTAATTTGGCATATAATAATAATTAATAATAATTACTTACGAATTAATACAAAACTTTGCACATGAGTTTATTCTGAAAATAATTCATATCAACATGCCGTGTTCACGTTAGGATCCAAATTCACAAGTAATAATATAACAAGAGAGTGAGAATAACTTGAAAATCATTTGACAAATCTTTCGAAAACTTACAATTTGGCAATAGCCACTCAAGCCCTACGGGCTTTCGTGACTATTGCCTGGTAACAAGTTTGAAAAAGATACTGGAGAATTATTTTCTAATTTATCCAACTCTCGAGTTATATTTAATTAGATTATTGTTTGACTTAGCTGTTGAGGTCGATTTATCCAACATAAAAGATTTTGAACTGGATCAATATCGATTGATTACTTATTAATGTATTCTTGGAAGTTATTTCCAAAATTTGTTGGTGTATATCTGTATCTGAAATGGAACTAAATCGATTTTGTTCACACATTTTACTTGACGCGTTGACAGTTTTAAATAATTATTTAACAACTACATACAATAGCTGTATTCCATTTGCCACTTGGTTCACTTAAATCAGTTCAGATAAATTTGACACATGCCTAAATGAACTGAATTAAGCAAACTGATGCACTTATTGGGGTGAATTACTTCAAAGTAAATTAGAATCTGTAATTTTAGTACTGGAAATAAAATGAGCGAAGTAATGCAGCGAAATAAATAAATGATTTAGTTCACTAAATGTAAGATAGATCTGATCCAAATGGCAAATGGAATACGCCTCATTTGTCAACAAAAACAAAAGCTACAAAGATTATTCTCGGGAATAATCGCAAGAGCTTTATTCTCAGTATAATAATGACAGGATTGGTTAAGATGCAGACACGTGACATACAATGAAGCATTTTATTGGTTTTGAGAAAAAGAAAAAAATAATCAGTAATATTGAATGCACTAGTTATATTATATGTGATAAAAACGTTACTATTTGTATACATTTAGTTTGACGTATTCTCGTATATTATATTGTCTGTGCTTAAAACATGTATTAGCATTCCTCAAAATCAAAATTTTATTTGGAAGAAACTTTAATGTACCTATGTATAATAATTTAATAATATACTCGTAATTAAAATTCTATCGAACTCTAAACAATTAAATACTTCTATAATATTACAACATAAACAAAATAATAAAATCCACACCAACGCACTCTACAATCTGATTAATTCACCGTTTCTTTTTCTAACTCAATAATATTTCTCTTTGTCTACAATTAATAAACATAAATTAACCTTTTGAAGGCATTATTTTATTACAAAAGTAGCAATAAAATATTTAGACGGCCAAAGCAACAAATTATAAACTCGCCAATAAATCATCGCAGGTATATGTGTGATTGCATAACACGTCTGTTGTTGTTTGTGTGTGTATGTTGTCTATGACGTCACCTTGTACCCGGTTGGTAAGCAGCAAGATAACGAGCACGTGATTGGTCACCGCAAGTACAAATTCAAAACAAGTGATTGTGAAGGGCAACGGCGAATCGACTGCAGACCGCAATTGCTCCAGTTATTTCAAATTATTAACTCACAAATAAAATTATGGTTATGACTGTGGTGTGTCGTAATCTGTTACGGGTTTTATATGGGGTCATAATGTTTTTAGTGCGCCATGATCTTATTAAAGAGCAGATACTTACACGATGTCATAATTTAGTTTTATAATTTGCTTCACTGTTAATTCTAGGTGTGGTACTTTGACAGATCTGCGAAAACAGAGCTTGGGAAAGTTTCATATTAAGCTACGTTTTCACATCTTAACATAGTCTCTGTTTTAGTCTTTGTTTTTGGTTTTTTGTTTCTGTTTATGTCGGAAAAAATACAGCCATTTTCAGCTCTTAACATTAACATAACCTTAATGGGCCTTTCAAGATTTTTTTGAATTTTTTATTTATTAATCTACGTAATAAAATTATTATACCCAATTTTTTTAATTTTTTTTTAACTTGTATTAAGCATGATAAAAATATTTAAACTTTCGAAACAAACGAATATGACGTAGTTGCATCTTAGCTTAAAGAGAGACAGATAAGACAGATAAATAACACGTAACTTCACGTAACGTGTGTTGTTGTCATAGAATCCTCAGACAAAACATAACTAGACGGATAACAACGGCGTTTGTTGTAAAGCAGAATGGAATAGAATAACTGGTGGGTGAGGCGGGTGCGCGGCAAGGAGCAACTTGCATAACATTAAAGTGTACTCGCTCCTTGCCGCGCACCCGGCGGACCCAAAAGTTATTCCATCCCTTTCTCCACAACACTGCATTGACTTGAATACGGCATAATTCGTCTAGTATTATACGTCATTGGTAGAATCGTAGAATGCTGAATGCTTATTTCTTCTTCGTCTTCCTCTCAGTAAAATTGAGCACCGACAAACGTTTCAGACAAAGTTCTGTGATTGGCTTAATGCAACTACGTAATTGCAATATGGCAGTGCGAAATACAAATGAGCGATTTGAATTATTCAACTTTAACTTTCATATTTCAGCAATAAAGATATCATTTATGATATGATTTTATATTGTATTAAATATGATGTACGGTCAAGAATTTATTTTAATATATATATATATATTTAAAAGCTCTACCACTTGAATTATTCTAGTAAAGGTTTGTTCACTTAAATGAGAAAATAATTGTATATATATAATATATTTAAATTATTAATGAGGAACAGTAATTACTATTAAAATTAAGCACTAGTTTAATTAATTTGTACAATTCCAAAATAATTTTATAAAATTGAGACATTATTGTAGTGAGCAAACCAGAATATTTCAAATATAGTAATTTAAATTTCAAAATGGATTTTTATATTATTAAAATATGATTAAATTGCAATTATATTTATAAAATCAAAGAAAAGAAATAAATTTTAAAATGACAGCAACTAAATAATTTCTTTTTGACTTGTTAGTTTTGTTGTTGCTATTAATCCAGTAATTTTTATTTTTTCTCAGTTGAAATTATTACTATTTTTATTCTATTGTCTAAATCTCAGACTAACCATACCTTAGACAAAGTCTGTCGTATTCAAGTCAATGCAGTGTTATGAAGTAGAGAGAGTTAAAGTAAGTTGTGGGTGAGACGGGTGCGCGGCAAGGAGCGAGTATCCTTTGATGTTATGCGAGTTGCAAACATTTGTATAGTTATTCTTATATTCAATTACTTACTGTTTATACATCAAAGTAAAGGTTAGTTTTTGACATATTAAGTGTTTTGTATACGTACTTTTGTGTTTAAATAAATAAAATGCTCGCGTCTAATAACTGTCATCAACAAAAATGCAACCTGCATAACACCAAGGGATACTAGCTCTTTGCCGCGCACCCGTCTCATCAACAACTTACTTTAACTCTTTTTACTTTACAACAAACGCCGTTGTTCTCCGTCTAAGGTATGGTTAGTCTGAGGTCTAAATTTATTGTATTCCCAACACAAACCTAATGACATATGATAAATACGGAATAGAATTGACTGTATATTGCAGCATAACAAGAGATAGCATTACCGCAGCTAACTCTCTCTTACAGAACAGCGACGAAAGACTTTGTCGAAAGTATGAAGTCTGCAAACTTTGTGTTTATGCGCAGCGACAAAGACAACGACTAAGACTAAAACAGTAGCTGGAAACCTTCAGCTGTATTCACATATAACAAACTCTTTAGGTTACGTCGAAAAACTAAAACTAAGACTATGTCAAGATGTGGAAACAAGGCTTTAAACTAAAGTCGTTAAAAAATATAACTAAATGAATGACATGGGCTGCTGCTATATTTACTTGGTATATATGTAACCGGTTTTAAATTTTAATGCACATTGCTTCTTTGGACAAGATTTCATTTTTCTTTGACTTTGCAGATATCTACTAGTGCTGTGAGGATCCGACAAAATTTGGATCCGAGTACCCGGATATCAAAATATCCGGATTCTCGGATATCCGATGTTCGGATCTTGAAGCGGATATCCGTAAATTTCATTCGGATTTGGATCCGGATCCTGATTTGGATCCGGATCTGAACTTGGCTCCGGATCCGAAGTTTTGTTTACGGATCCGAATCTTGACTTGGATCCGGATCCGAAGTTTTGTTTACGGATCCGGATCCAAATTTTAGTTCTAGATCTGATTCTTCATTTCGAATGTAAAGGCAAACATTTGAAACTGAGTTCAAATTGAAACCATTGAAGTGGACATGTTTATCTTTACTGCGGTCTGTAAACAGTAATAAATTTTATAATACCCCTCTAAAATAGCCAGGTAGTTTGTTCATATATAAAGAAGAAAGGAATTTACTTTCACAGAGTCCTATTTAGTTAAATGATGAATAAAAAATACAAATTTGTATTATTTCACATATACAGTAACATATTAATATGACATTAAGTTCAGTAATTTATTTTGTCATACTATGAGTATGAAGTTTGTAGCAAAACTCATTAAATGCTTTTTAAGAAAACGATTCTAATTTCTTTTTACTTACCGTATAATTTTATGGGAGTTAGTATATGCGATATGTAAAAAGTACTTGCATGATAACATTTATTATTGCTCATTTAGAAAAATATATATTGTCATACTCTTAAACATACGAGTGCAATGAAGCATAAAGCATAAAATTTAGCATGTAAAGAAAAGAAGGGGGACACTTCTTTGAAAATTGAAATTCTGCAGTTCTAAGATTTTATAACATTCATTAGAACAAATACATGAAAGCAAAAAGGGATTAAGGTGAAATTTGAAAAATAATGGCCATAGGTTCATTGCAGGTAGCGAATACATATTTATTTATTTCGAGCACGTGTTTCACATAAAAGGGATTGTTTTTGTTACCTACTTACCTACTAGTTCCGGATTCAAGATCCAGTACTGAGATTCGGATTCAAAATTCAATACTCAGATTCGGATCTAAAATCCGATACTCAGATCCGGATCCAAAATCCGATACTCAGATCCGGATCCAAAATCCGATACTCAGATCCGGATCCAAAATCCGACACTCAGATCCGGATCCAAAATCCGATACTAAGATTTGGATCCGAGATCCGGATAGTTCAACATTCAATTATCCGGATATCCGGATATTTTTGGATCCGAAGCCGAAACTATCCGGATCCGGATCCCACCACTAATATCTACTAAATTTTAATGCGTCCTGTACTCTCTAATAAATCTTTAATTAATAATGAAAATTAATGGCATATTTACCAATTTACCTCTAGTACAGTACATAAAGATAAAAGTTATCCATTATTTGCATATTCTTGTTCAAAACTAAATTTTCAGAATCAACAATTGACATTCCTTTGACAAATTTCTTTCCCTCGGAATTGATATAATATAGCCTTTAAAAACTACTGTACTTCAAAGTCAAAGTACAAACTGATTTTTTGATGTTTGAAACAATTGATCATGAATCTGACAAATCAATGACAGCTCTATATAGATAGAAATGATGTGTCATGTGAACGTACAAAATATAAAATAATTGTTAGAAATGTAAAATAATTGTTAGAAATGTAAAATAATTATTTTTAATACGTGAATCAATAGTAAATTTAGCTATTATTTAATATTCTTATATAAGATTTGCGTTTTATTGTTGGGTAGAATGCATGATGATATATTTATTTTTATATTTCGATGTTCTTATAAGTCTATAAACGCTCTGTTAACTATATGATCTATAAGCGCACTATTTTTGTCGCTTTTTATTTTTAGTAGTGGTATGAATGCTTTTAAATCTGACAGATGAATACCATATAACCTCAAAATCGTAAATTGTCGGTGTCGAAATATTATTAAAATACTATTCTATAATCAGACAAAAATCACAACATTCACAATACAGAAAAAAATATTGATTAATTGTTAAAAACTTTAAAATTTCAAATGTGTTATGAAAAGCGTTACCAACACAATTGATAAAAAACACCAACATATATTTTTGTCGCAGTTTTTTTTTTAATCTAACAGAATTATCAAATTACCTCATTATACAATAGTATGTTAAAGAACTAGTTTCATAAGACAATCTGTTAACGCACGAATCCAAGTTTTACAAAGGACTAATGCGATAACAGGCCTTATGAAACGTGTTCTTTACACTATTTTTCTATTGAGGTAATTTTATAATTTTGTTAAATTTAAAAAACTGCGACTTGTCAAAAATATAAGTTAGTATTTTTTATCAGTTGTGTTGGTAGCGCTTTTCATAATAAAAACAATTAAAAAATTCATTTTTTTTAAACAATCAATGTTTTTTTTGTATTGTGAATGTTGTGAATTTTGTATCATTAATGAATTTACTTTTTAGTAATCAACAATTTACAATTTTTAGGTTATATTTGATGAACTACAAAATGATACTACTCGTATGTATAGAAAAAAACCATAAATTGTTTTATGTTAAACAAGTTTAGCATAAGCTTCAAACCTCAATTTAAATTAACCAATTATAAAAATGTAAGCTATTGTGCTATTGTCGAAAATAATTGAAACAAAAACTTGGAACAATCATTGTTGAATGTCAATAAGTTCGGAAGATAAAACCAATAACAAGTTACATGCAGTGGCGGCGCCAGAATGGGGCCAGTGTGAGCACGGGCTCACCTTTTTACGACTTGTGTCCTACCATGTAACTAGTACACTAAATAAAAGTACATACTAATGTTTTCATTCACATTTTTTTTTAACTTTCTAAAAGAGCCCTAAATTATGTATGCTCAAGGGCCCCTGTATAGCCTAAGACGGCCCTGATGCTCGCACTCGCAAAACTACAGTTTCTGGCCTAGTGATACAAATAACTATAAATTATAAGAAATATATACCAATGTGGTATCAAAAACAAGACAAGAATTTTACAGAATAGCAGAATTTCACTCTCTAATCAAACGTGTTCATTGTTTATTTACTATAATTTTCGTTAATTCTTGCATTTCTTAAATACAAATTATTTTTCTTCTATTTCTATTGTATGGGATGGCTAGCACAGTGGTATGAAGTCTGTCTGTGGATCCTGAGGTCCCTGGTTCGATTCCCACAGGCGACAAATTTTCATAATTTTAAAAAAAAGCTATCCCTGTGGCTCCTCCACCACTAACATGTTTGGGGGCCGTGATTTGACGGCTGGTAACCGCACTTCACACGCAAAATATATCACTTACCGAGATCTGCTTTAGCAGAGTGCCACACCCAGTAATGGGTAGAAGGCGTGATGATATATTTTTTTTATTTCTATTGTCTTATAAATTTTGATTAATTTTAACATAAATTAATATTGCTAATAACTAAGTTTTTTATTAATAAAATAAAGAATAAAAATAAATAAATATATCATCACGCCCTCTACCCATTACTGGGTGTGGCACTATGCCGAAGCAGATCTCAGTAAGTGATGTTAGTCGTGGGGGAGCCACAGGGGTAATTATAAATTGGTGAAAATGATTTTGTCAGCTGTGGGGATCGAACCAGAGTTCTTAGGATTCACAGGCCGACTTGATAATACTGAGCCATTACCCCATAAATAAGAATAAGATTAGTTACTCCAAAATTCAAGCTTAGCTAAAACTTTTTTGAGCATCTGGCTGAAACATTGTAGGGTGTTTTATTTAACTGTTTTTTTTCATTTATTTGTAACATAATTAGCTTTATTTGATTAAAATTTAGTTTGTTTTTTTGCAATTATGTTAATTTAATGTAAATATAAAATAAATTGATGCTCTACTGAAAAACCATTATACCAAACCAAATATTTTGTTCCGGCGCCGCCACTGGTTACATGGCGAGATCGCCAACATAATTCTCCACAGACTTTTTAAAAGCTACGTGTCCTGAGTTGATGAATCGATCTCTGTTTTTTGTTCATTTTTGGAAGTGAACTGGTCTTGTTTAAAATGCCGTGAGTGGCTTTTGTTTTACGTGTACAGTCTCGTCTGATATCAAGCTGAGCTGTCAGTTATTTTCGTTTTATTTACAAAGTCCACCACGACTGAAAGTAATGGATGAAAATATTAATAACACTCATTGTCCCGGGTAATTTGCCGTGGACTTGCGATTTGTTTACCGACCGAAGTGGGTGGTCGCACGCTCTTTGTCGACCTGTGATTGATTGGTTTTGGAGTTTGTTGATTTACCGTTCTTGATTGCGTTTATCAAGGTGTATGCACTTTGACAATTAATTTCGCGAACTCACAAATAAGTGCAGTTACCATTCGGCAATTGAAAATAAGAACGTTTCAATAAATATAAAAAAATATAAGATTATTAATTGAGAGAGTTTTTGTAATCGATACATTAATTGTTACAGAGCTAGGGTGCAAAATGATGCCTCATTTATTCCAGTGACAGAAATGTATTTTTTAATAGATTATGTCATGATAAACATGAAAAAAATCAAATAAAATTTGGGAACAGGTGGCAACTATAGATGGCGTCGATGTTAATGCGCGGTTTTTAAGGGTGGTTGTTGATCCCTACACCAGTCCGCTTTCAGAGCTTCTTTCATCAATGAGCAATCAGCAGTAATTTCTGTCAATAATTTTCACGTCATATTTTCGTCGTGAACAAGTAGTAATATGTCACACGACACCATAAAAATTGCTTACTTTGACCGGTTTTGTCGCGCATGCATCACCGGCCAAAACTTCTGTCTACCACTTTTATTACTTTTTATTACAACCACCCTTAAAATCTGCGCATTCATACCAACGCCATCTATAGTTGCCACCAAGGACGTTGAAAGGAGGGGATACGGCAGTCAAGACTGTGAGGCTCGGTAGATTGACAGAGACAGGAGTATTATTTCCTGTACCGTGCTTAGCCTCTGCTATTGCGCATGTGTCATAAAGAGATTTGAAATTTAAACAGGACAGAACAGAATCATTCTCCCTAAAAGATTATAAATTTTTACAAAGAAACTGAAATTATCAACGTTTATTATTAGTGTGATCTATCGATTAAAATAAATATTTGTAATTGTAATTGTTGAACAATATTTACTATTAATAATAAATATAAAACCCGTTAATATGAAGAGGAAGTCTGAGAATAATTATCAAATTTATGTTTTGAAACAAATCAAAACTATAATTACTTCAACAAACATAAGTGTACAAACTAAACACTTAGTGACCATCTTATCTACAAAAAAATATGTCCAATTCCACACAGCGCAAGGATTGAAACACAAATGAACACCTCGTGGTTACATTCACATACAACAACGCTCCCTGACAACGTCTAAACGCTACTTTTCTTACACAAAAATTCAAAATATTTGGAAGAAGAAGAGATTTGGCTAAGCCTCACTTCAAGCAATGCTACAGTATCGTATTGCCATATCCCCTCCTTTCAACGTCCTTGGTCGCCACCCGTTCCCAAATCTAACTTTCTTTTTTTCATGTTTATCATGAGATCACTGGCGGACTAAGGGGGGGGGCGACAGGGGCGGTCCGCCCCGGGCCCTACCAAACAGAGGGGCCCCCGTTTCCAGATTAATTTTTTTTAACTGAATGAACATGCAATTATGATTTATTAGGTGATTTTTTTATTCACAATTACGAATTTTTCTTTCAACATAGTTGGCAACACTGAGTGGTAGCGCAATAAATATACCGCTCATGTGCAAGTGGCTAGTGGTGCAAGAAGTAAAGAGATTTCGACACCATTTATCCGCCACCAATACAAATGCAGAAACATTTCTCACCTGGACAGCACTAGAAATTCTTCAATTTATTATTAAATGAGACTTCAGTGAATCCCTTCCCAACATACCTCTGATTATTCAATACTTTTTAACAATTTGTGTTTCCGTGGCGTCATATGAAAGGAGTTTCTCGAAACTTAAATTAATAAAAAATTACCTGAGATCCACTATGACCGAGGATAGGCTAATAAATTTGGCAATTCTATCTATAGAGCGGAAAGCAGCGAAGACATTAGATTTTGATGATATTATAGATAAGTTTAGTAAAGTTAAGGCTAGAAAACATGTTTTATAAAACTATTATACATTAATATAGATCCCATTGCACTTTGTATTTTTTATTCCATTGTTTTCTGTTCCTATTCAATATAAGAGTTAGTCCGCCACTGCATGAGATAATCTATTAAAAAATCCATTTCTGTCACTGAAATAAATGAGACATCATTTTGCACCCTAGCTGTCTAACTATAAAGTAAAATAAAATTCTGTAGAAAAATTAAATACGTTGTATTTATTTATTAGTTATAATATTATGATTGTTAAATTTTCTCGCAAAATATAACTTAATAATATTATAATTTTATAATTCTCAGAAAATATTTTGACATGTATTTAAATTCGTTGTTATGTAAATAGAAAATACATCCCCACAGCCCGCAAAATATTTTCACCAATTTAAAATTATGGGATGGCTAGCTCAGTGGTATGAAGTCGGCCTGTGGATCCTGTGGTCCCTGGTTCGATTTCCACAGGCGACAAATTTTCATAATTTGAAAAAGCTATCCCTGTGGCTCCTCCACCACTAACATGTTTGGGGGCCGTGATTTGACGACTGGTAACCGCACTTCACGCACAAAATATATCACTTACCGAGATCTGCTTCAGCAGAGTGCCACACCCAGTAATGGGTAGAAGGCGTGATGATATATTTATTTATTTATTTTATTTTAAAATTACCCCTGTGGCTCCCCCACCACTAATATCTTTGGAGGCCGAGATTTGACGACTGGTGACCGCACTTCACGCGCATAAATATATCACTTACCGAGATCTGCTTCGGCAGAGTGCTACACCCAGTAATGTGTACAAGGCGTGATGATATATTTATTTATTTATATGTTCGTTTACGCGTGGCGAAGTTATAAATTTGAAATTAGTCTACCATTCTTCAAGATGTGATATTGTGCAACCGGCAACGGATTTCTAAAATGCTTTATATAAAATATGTGTTGAAATTCCACGTGTGATTAATAATGCTTTTAGGCAAGAAAGATGTTCAAAGTGTTCCACATATTCTTGAAATATCTTTAGAAACTTTCATACAGTACCTAGCTACGATTAAATATTTAATTCTGTGAAATATTTCATAATGAATATCTCTTTAAAGAGGACACATGGCCTGGCCGGATGCTTTTTCAGTAATATTTAGAATCATTGTATTTCTACATTAGCCGGATACTCTGCTGAATAGGCGCGGAAAATAAATTCAAACACGCATAAACTCTGTGCTAAATCATTGTAGAAACTTCGTTCTTTGCGTCCTTTGCAGGGGATTAAATAAACAACAAATATTTCATAACCTTCATTCCCTGTATGAAAACGATTACGTCATATGTGGACGAGGTTATCATAGATACGATGAAATATAGCTATCTTTTTTTAATAATATTATTCGTACCTATGCGAATGACATAACGTATGTCTTAATAAGTAAAGACACACGTTTAATGTTTTTTCACGTTCTATCACATTTATTATTTTAATGAAAACGTATGACAGTTCTTACAAATACGAAAATTTATATTTACTTTGTTCACATTTGTTTATAAAATAAAAATAGAGACCTATGGCCATGATTTTGTTATTTTCTCGCCTGTCATTTCTAAGTTTGTAACATTTTTGATAGATAAATACAGACTGAGAAATGAGAAATGGCTAGAAAAATTTTGGGTAATCAAATGCAGAAATGCGTTTGTCATCTTCATGATTATTTTGCGCTGGAGTTAGAGAATCGAGGATCTTTAATTAATTTAACTGTAGTACAAGAGGTAATGTGCATTGTATTTTGTATTTTCAAATAGTATTTATTTATAAATAATAATAATACAAATAAAAATGTATATTCCTTTGAGTTTTATTTTACAAAACTACATATTTTAATAAGGTAGGTAATATTTTTCGTGCATTAAGATAAATTCATATTTGATTTTTATATAATATATATATATAGAATTTGGTTTCATTATAAACTAATTAAATTTTATAAAGTAATAAATATTTTAATCTGACATTTAAATTTTAGGTTATGTTTTAAAAATGTCAATTCAATACCAATGTAAACGTTTTAAGTACAAAATCTTCAATCACTTGGATTCCGAATGTGACGTAATCGTTTTCATACAGGGAATGGAGTATACCTATGCGAATGGCATTAACGTATGTCTTAATAAGAAAAGACACACGTTTCATGTTTTTTTACGTTCTATCAAATTTATTATTTTAATGAAAACGTGTGACAATTC
This sequence comes from Pterostichus madidus, assembly GCA_911728475.2. Taxonomy (NCBI): domain Eukaryota; kingdom Metazoa; phylum Arthropoda; class Insecta; order Coleoptera; family Carabidae; genus Pterostichus; species Pterostichus madidus. The sequence continues at coordinate 14,416,445 of OU452315.1, forward strand.
TTACTAATACCAAAATTTATATTTACTTTGTTCACATTTGTTTATAAAATAAAAATAGAGACTTATGATCATGATTTTGTTATTTTCTCGTCTGTCATTTCCAAGTTTGTGACATTTTTGAAACAAATACAGACTGAGAAATAAGAAATGGGTTGAAAAATTTTGGTTAATCAAATACAGAAATGCGTTTGTCATCTTCATAATTGATTTGCGTTGGAGTTAGAGAATGGAGGATCTTTAATTAATTTAACTGTACTGCATTGTATTTTGTATTTTCATATATTATTTATATATAATAATAATAATACATATATAATGTGTGTTCTTTTTAGTTTTATTTTATAAAATTCAATATTTCAATAATGTAGATAATATTTTTCGTGAGATAAGCTAAATTTATATTTGGTTTTTATTTAATACATCACAGAATTTGGTTATTAAATTGTATAAAGTAAAAGATATTTTAATTTGCCATTTAATTTTTAGGTTATGTTTTAAAAATGTCAATCCAATACCAATGTAAACGTTTTAAGTACAAAATCTTGAATCACATGGATACCGAATGTGACGTAATAGTTTTCATACTGGGAATGAAATATAGCTTCGATCGTCAAAGATGGACTTTTTTCCACTAAAAACATTTTTTCTTCTAGGGTTTAAGGGAGGGCGGAAGGGGTTAATCTTAAGATCGCATGTAAAGTAGACACATTAAACTTTTTCGCCCTCGAAAATTCGTACAAATTAACAGAAGATTCGCTATGTTATGACGGTATAAAAATTGTGAAAATTTCGCGAATTTAAAGTGTTTCGTTTTTTCTTTTGTCATCAGTTTAGTTATTTAGTCCAGTAAATAAGTTTTTACGGTACGACGAAAGAATTTCGAAATGTGTATCGTAAAATAGCTATTTATACAATAAGTACGCGAAGACATATCTTGCATATGAGCATAAAGCACGAGCGAAGCGAATATTGCAAATGATGTCTTCGTGCACGAGTTTTGTACAATGTTTTTTGTAACGAGCAAAAATTATATAACCGATAATCAGAAAAGTTCTTAAATTTGAATTGTGAATTTATATTGACAGTTTAGTTTGCCATGAATTGACATTTGGTATTTGAATTTATCTCTTTATAGTTCAATTAGCAGTTAGACATTTTATTGAAAGAACTGAAAAACAAATAAAACGATAAGATAAAAAGGGAATGTCGGTCTGCGCTTGTTTTTGAAGTTGAATTCCACACAATTGCAGTTAGACACTATGGATTTTTAAAGTAACCCGGTAGGTTAGTTTTGTTTAATTAGCACGCTTTAAGTAACCCAGAACTGATCTTGAACTAACCCTACTGCCCCAGCTATTTTAACGGGTTGACAGGTTGAACCCGTTTGCTATTCCTTTCTAATCAACTTGTGTTCCTTGTTATCCGTGGCGGCATCGCGATTTGTAATAGTATAGAGATAAATAAGAAAAAATAGGAAAAAACAAATTTTCCATCACTTGTCACTAACTATAACTATCGTAACTGTAAAACTAAAGAATTTTAATATGAAAATTTGAATTTAATTCATTATAAGAAAGTTTTATTAATTAGCTAAATAAATTAATTTAATTATTTTAATTAGAAATTATATCAAATTAAGAATATTTATATAATATATTAACAATAATATTGTCAATAATGATAATTAGACAACATTCAAACTGATAATTTATTGGACATATTATTCTCATTTGCAAAAAGTTATAGAGATTTTAATTAATTAAAGTTTCCAAATCTGTCGTACAGTAGTCAGTTACTTTTATAAGTCCAGATTAGCTAATTTAGAATTTCAACATCAGTTTATTAATTAATCAGTTTAAATTCCAGCAAGTGTTGATAATTAATAATTAATTAATTAGCTTACGTCTACGGTAAGTTAAAATTTGAATAAATATTAATTTTTACTGTTCTTATTTTTGAACAAGATTATAAAATAAAATATTTATTTGTATCGCAAGGGTTGAAAGTAGCTGTATGCGGACTGAGGCTCGAGATTATACGAGATTGTCTCGAAGCACGAGACTAGCGAGGCCTGTAACTAGTCGAAGTCTGCAAAGATATTTTCAACCAGAGATGTACACAACATTTTTACAACGATCGGAAATTAAGATTAATCGATTTTTAATTGTTATTAATAAAAATGTTGAATATAGTTTAACTAGAAAAACAATACAAACAAAAAAAAAGTAAAAAAATTACATTTGTGGTGTAAGTTTGATGCACGATATCGAAGCCTTAGTAATCAATCAAATTATTGAAAAAATATACTTTCATTAGGTGTTATATACCTAATTTTTTTAATGATATTAGATTGATTTTAGGAAGATAAAAATGTAAAATTTTTGATTATTTTTTGACGTTTCTCAAAACCAATGTGACGTGTCTGCGTTTTAACCAATCCTGTAATTATTATACTGAGAAAAAAGCTCTTGTGATTATTCCCGGGAATAATCTCTGTAGATGCTTTTTTGTTTGTAACAAATGATAGATAGTTGTCAAATAATTATTTAAATCTATCAAGTAAAATGTGTGAAAAAAATCGATTTAGTTCCATTTCAGATACAGAAATACAACAACAAATTTTGGAAACAACTTCCAAGTATACATTAATAAGTAATCATTCGATATAAACCCTGTTCAAAATCTTTTAAGTTGGATGAATCGATCTCAACAGTTAAGTCAAAAAATAATCTAATTAAATATAACTCGAGAGTTGGATAAATTAGAAAATAATTCTCTAGTATCTTACTCAAACTTGTTGTCATTTGGCAATAGCCACTCAAACCCTACGGGTTTTCGTGACTATTTTCTGACAAGTTTTCGAAAGATCTGTCAAATTATTTTCAATTTATTCTCACTTTCTCGTTATATTGTTACTGATTATTTTTTTGACGTTTGTCAAACCCAATGAAATGTTTTATTCATTGTCACGTGTGTTCGTTTTAACCAATCCTGTCATTATTAGTGAGAATAAAGCTTTAGTGATTATTCTCGCGGGAATAATTTTTGTAGATGCCTTTGTTAGTGACAAATGATAGGTAGTTGTCAAATAATTATTTAATATTATCCACGCGTCAAGTAAAGTGTGTGAAAAAATTGATTTAGTTGTGTTTTAGACACAGAAATAAACAAAAAAATTTGGAAACAACTTCCAAGTAATTAATCGATAAGACTCACATTATAATCTTGTCATCTCCAATGAAGCAAAGCGCAATATATTTATTACCGATTACATATATACCGGTAGTCCATCCATATAATTTTGTCAGTAATAATATAACAAGAGAGTGAGAATAAATTTAAAATAATTTGACAGATCTTTCGAAAACTTGTTGCCAGGCAATAGTCACGAAAGCCCGTAGGGCTTGAGTGGCTATTACCAAATGGCAACAAGTTTGAGGAAGATACGGAAGTATTATTTTCTATTTTATCGAACGCTATAGTTATATTTGATTAGATAATTTTTTGACTTAGCTGTTGAGGTCGATTCATTCAAATTAAAAGATTTTGAACTGAGTCCATATCGATTGATTACTTATTAATGTATTCTTGGAAGTTGTTTCCAAAATTTGTTGGTGTATTTCTGTATCTGAAATGGAACTAAATCGATTTTTTTCACACATTTTACTTGACTCATTAATTATTATTTGACAACTACATCTCATTTGTCACAAACAAAAGCTTCTACAGAGATTGTTCCCGAGAAAAGTCACAAGAGCTTTATTCTCAGTATAATATTGACAGGTTTGGTTAAAACAAAGACACGTGACATACAATGAAGCATTTCATTGGTTTTGAGAAACGTCAAAAAATAATCAGTATACAAAGTAAATTAAACTTGAAGTATATAAAACATTTTCACATATAATTTTTAATAGGTAGCTAAAAATGTTATTCAATGATAACTCAATAATATTCAGGTATTAATCAAGTGATTTAAATTACGCACACCCTGATTTATGTGCAGAATTTATTTCTATATAACTTATTTCAAATATTTTCCTATAAAATAATCAGCTAATCAATAGTAGCAGAAAACTGATTTTTCATATTTTAGACGTTTTTTTCAAAAATCTAATTTGGTTTTATTTGTTCTAGGTACGTGATTCATCCCAACTTCCCACTCTCCAAGTAAGAAACACTACCATAACATCCACTTAAATATGAAATACATTTTCTAACGTTTGCAATTAAACCTCGCCAATGATTTCAACGAAACTTGCTTACGTTTGTGACGCAAGCAGCAAGCAAAAACATTCACAGCACACTTTACCCACTTGTGATTTAATTCCCAATTCGTTTTGAAAATACAGCCACAACTGTAGACGTCAACTTATGTACGTATGTCGCCGGTTTCGAAACATCAATTAAAAAGCAAGAACCGAGAATCAGGTTCTGGTTGTTAGCTGTGAGAGTCGTTTAGTGATCTGTGATCTAAACCTGACTGAGTAGAAGTCGTAAACATATAATGAATGCTTTTACAGGGTATTACTACATTCACTGCTGGATTATAGCATAATGTGACTAAGCTATAGCTTAGGGCCACTGGCGGACTAAGGGTGGGGGGCGACAGGGGCGGTCCACCCCGGGCCCTACCAAACAGAGGGGCCCCCGTTTCCAGATTAATTTTTTTTTAACTGAATGAACATGCAATTATGATTTATTAGGTGATTTTTTTATTCACAATTACGAATTTTTCTTTCAATATAGTTGGCAACACTGAGTGGTAGCGCAATAAATATACCGCTCATGTGCAAGTGGCAAGTGGTGCAAGAAGTTTTCGACACCATTTATCCGCCACCAATACAAATGCAGAAACATTTCTCACCTGGACAGCACTAGAAATTCTTCAATTTATTATTAAATGAGACTTCAGTGAATCCCTTCCCAACATACCTCTGATTATTCAATACTTTTTAACAATTTGTGTTTCCGTGGCGTCATGTGAAAGGAGTTTCTCGCAACTTAAATTAATAAAAAATTAGCTGAGATCCACTATGACCGAGGATAGGCTAATAAATTTGGCCATTCTATCTATAGAGCGGAAAGCAGCGAAGACATTAGATTTTGATGATATTATAGATAAGTTTAGTAAAGTTAAGGCTAGAAAACATGTTTTATAAAACTATTATACATTAATATAGATCCCATTGCACTTTGTATTTTTTATTCCATTGTTTTCTGTTCCTATTCAATATAAGGGGCCCGGTATTAGAGTCCGCCCCGGGCCTTCGAAGGAGTTAGTCCGCCACTGCTTAGGGCCCGGATACATTGGGGGCCCCGCGGAAATTGTAAAAATAATTAATAATAATAATTTTTTGACGTTTCTCCCAGTAATGGGTAAAAGACGTGATGATATATTTATTTATTTTATTTACTAATAGTGTCAATATTCATTTAGTTATTTTTCTGGTAATAACCTTCTCTTCTCTTTTCACTTATACCGTTTAAAAACAATAGTACATATAATTATAAATGATTTACAAACGAGATTACTTTATTCTATGAATAAAGACTAATTTTCTTGAAAGGGGGCGGGGCAAAATCTTTTGTGCTTAGGGCCCCTCATAGTGTTAATCCGGTCCTGACTACATTGTGTAATGGAATAGACTTGTAAGATATTTACGCTAATAGAATGTTCGAATGTTTGGAGCGTTGTAAAGTGAAGAGGTTAGTTGCTTTATCTGATGTTGAAGTCTTTCACGAGGATAATAAAAATGTTGTTGATATAAAATGATTTTACTGTTTTGAACGGTTCAAATTATTCGGAACGTATGTCGAATAATATATTTTAATTCTGTATATATATTATCACGCCTTTTACCCATTACTGGGTGTGGCATTCTGCCGAAGCAGATCTCGGTAAGTGATATATTTATGCGCGTGAAGTGTGGTTACCAGCCATCAAATCATGGCTCCCAAAGATGTTAGGGGTGGGGGAGCCATAGGGATCATTTTAAATTGGTGAAAATGTATTGTCGGCTGTGGGGATCGAACCAGGGTTCTTTGGATCCACAGGCCGACTTTTATTATATAACAGTTATTGTGCGTGTTCATATTTCAGTTAATAATTAGATAGGTAAATACTCATTTGATTGTATTTTTGTCGGTTATTATTGTCGTTCGTCACCGTTATTAACTGCCCGCGCATCACCCAGGTTAGATTCCCACAGCCGGCAAACAATTTTTACCACATTAAAAACTACCTCTATGGCACCCCCTCCACTAATATCCTAGGGGGGCGCGATTTGACGGGTGGTAACCGCATTTCACCCAGAAAAATATCACTTACCGAGATCTGCTACGGCAGAGTGTCATAGCCAATAATGGCTGGAAGCCGTGCTGATATATTTCTTTATGACATGCAAAATGATTTATTTCACTGACCAGTGGTGATCAAACATTTTTCTTTCTGAAATAACTGATATTCCTACCTATTTTAAATTATTTAAACTTCATTTATACATATTTTTAAATGATAAAATAGATCATACGAGGTCTGGCTATGAAAGAACAAGACTGCTTATGACAAAGAGTTTTATTTTATAATTATTCTATAATCGAATGTTTCCCTTCAATTTACGCCCCTCCCCACGCCACCAACCGTTTCATTCGTTTTTTCCATTGGTCAAAGCAATGCTGGAAATCTTCTTTTGTAAGAGCATTTAGGAGCTCCGTCGATTTTCGCTTCACCTCTTCCATCGACTCGCACCGGGTTCCTTTTAAGACAGACTTGATCTTCGGAAATAGAAAAAAGTCACAGGGTGCCAAATCAAGCGAGTACGGCGTGTGTTCGAGCACTAGAGTGCCTCTAGCGGCTAAATAACGCTTCACAGACTGCGTGTTATGGGCAGACTTCGCATAGACATTCTTCATGTTCAATTCGTCATGTAAAACCACCATAGGCTTCTTTCAACAACTTATAGCACTCAGTCGGAGTTTTTTTTTTTTAATTTAATGAGAAATTTCACATTGATCCGTTGCTCGTGTTTTTTGTCACACATTGTTATTAGCACGAGAAAAAGGCACGTTCGTTTCTAACATCTATAGAAAAAATACTACTACAGCGACAACGTGTTTTCATACCGGAATAGTAGACACTTCCAGCTATCCAACGCTGCATTCGCCTCCCCCCAGGACGCCTTCTGCGCGCGCAGTCTCATTATTTAATTGCCAAACCTCGTATCTTATATACTAAACGGCTTAATTCCCTATGTATATATAGTTTCATCACGTTCATTCTAACAATTTTACAGCCTAGACGGTTTATTCGATTTATTTACAACTTTTTTTATTTGATCAGGGTCATTCACGTGGAGTGCCTTTTGATAGTCTCAGATTTTTCGTGCACATGATGTGCGAGAAAACTTGAAAAAACATGCGTTTTTGGGGCAAAATCAACTAAGAGTGTGGAGGCTTTGAAATTTTTAAGAAGAAGATCTACTGTCACTTTGACGTTTGTCAGTGGACATGTCGCATTTTTAATTATAAATTATTTAAATATTAAATGGTTTAGAGTAGTTTTGAAATATTTTACGCACATTAGGGGACTGAGGGGACGTTTTTATTATAATTATACATTTCAAATGTGTATATTTAAAAAGTAAATTTTTGACACTTCACTATGAAGTTGGTTTTAAAGCAAAACGTCAAATTGACAAGTTTTATAAAGTATAAAGAATATGGTGGCTTTGAAATTTTTAAGAAGAACATCTACTGTAATTTTGACATTTGTCAGTGGACATATCGTATTTTTAATTATAAATTATTTAAATATTAAATGTTTTAGAGTAGTTTTGAAATATTTTACGCACATTGGGGGACTGAGGGAACGTTTCTATTATAATTACAAATTTCAAATATGTGTATTTAAAATTTTATCCACGGCAGAGTACAATTTAGAAAAACCAGATAACTCGAATTGGAATCATTTGATCACTCTTAAATTTTCTTTCGGTAATACGAAAGTTATTTTAAAGGGCATGTAGGCAAAATTATAATATTTTCAATCGTCAATTATTTCAGTGAAATTGCAACAAAACCTATCGTGTTTGGTGTCATATTAAAGGGCTTCAGAATGTTTTCGGAAATAAAACACGTATTTGATTGAAATTTTACGGCCGTCAATTGTTCTAAGCATAAAGTGGTCCGAATCAAATCGTGTTTGATATCATATGACAGGGCTTTAGAAGAACTTTCAGACGAAATAAAAAAATAAGACTTTACGGTTGTCAATTGTTTCAAATTTGAAATATTCGGATTAATGCCGTATTTAATGTCATATGAAAATTTGGAAGAAATTTTATATGAAATAAAAAAAAATGAAGAATGTCAATTGTTTTAAACAAAATATTTTTTGGTATCAAATAAAAAGTCTTTTAAAGGGATCGCGTGAAATTTTTTTTTTCGATTCGCAATAGTTTAGTGATATTGCTTTGAAACCTATCGTGTTTGATATCGAATGAAATGTCTTTTGAAGTGTTTTCGTGCAGCATTTAATTTAATTTTGATCGGCAATTGTTTCAGTGAAAGTGCTTAACAATCTATCGTGTTTGGTATATAATGAAAGGTCTTTTGAAGAGATCGCGTACAAAATTAAATATTTTACGATTGGCAATTGTTTTAGTGAAAGTACTTCTAAACTTATCGTGTTTGGTATTAAATGAATGGTATTTTGAAGGACTTGCGTACAAAATTTATTACTTTTCGATCGTCAATTGTTTTAGTGAAAGTGCTTAAAAACATATCGTGTTTGGTATCAAATAGAAGGTTTTTTGAAGGGCTAGCGTAAATTTTAAGATAAAACGTCAACTTGACAAATAATTTTTAAAAGTATGTAATAAAACAAAGCAAAATTTGTGTGCGGTAATAATATACATTTAAAAAGAAAAAGAAAATTGACAGCAGCATTCTACAATGCAAAAAAGTATATTTCAGCGATTTCCAACAGTTTTTCAAAAAAGTTTAAAGAAAAATTTCAATTGATTTCATGTACATATAAAATATAAATGTAAAACATTATAAAAAATGACGTCCAAAAGATTTTTAATAGTTTAGCAAAATGTACAATTGTTTTCGTGAAAGTGTTTAAAACCTATCGCGTTTGTATCAAAAAGAAAGATTTTTTGAAGGGTTCGCATACAAAATTTAATACTTATAGATCTTCAATTATTTTAGTGAAAATGCATCAAAATTCTTCGTGATTAGTATCAAATGAAAGGTCTTTTGAAGAGCTCGCGTGCATAATTATATTTTTTTCAATCGTCAGTTGTTTTAGTGAAAGATCTTCGAAACCTATTGTGTTTAGTATCAATTAAAAGGTCTCTGGATGGAATGAGACGCAGAAATGTTTTAGATTTGTAATAATTACATTTATATTGTGTCAACTGTCCTACAAAAGTGAATTCTACTTCAGGGTCCGCGGAGCTAGCGTGAGGCCTGGCGAAGCCAGGGCGACCGCTAGTCTTATATACTAAACGGCTTAATTCCCTATATATAGATTCATCACGATCAATCTAACAATTTTACAGCCTAGACGGTTTATCCGATTTATTTGAAACTTTTTTTATTTGATAGGGATTACTTATGCGGAGTGCCTTTTGATAGTCTCAGATTTTTCGTGCACATGATGTGCGAGAAAACTTGAAAAAACATGCATTTTCAACTAAGAGTGTGGAGGCTTTGACATTTTTAAGAAGAACATCAAACGTCATTATGACATTTCTCAGTGGACATGTCGCATGTTTAATTATAAATTATTTAAATATTAAATGGTTTAGAGTAGTTTTGAAATATTTTACGCACATTGGTGGACTGAGGGGACGTTTTTATTATAATTATACATTTCAAATGTGTATATTTAAAAAGTAAATTTTTGACATTTCACTATGAAGTTGGTTTTAAAGCAAAACGTCATATTGACAAGTTTTATAAAGTATAAAGAATATGGTGGCTTTGAAATTTTGAAGAAGAACATCTACTGTCATTTTGACATTTGTCAGTGGACATGTCGTATTTTTAATTATAAATTATTTAAATATTAAATATTTTAGAGTAGTTTTGAAATATTTTACGCACATTGGGGGCCTGAGGTGACGTTTCTATTATAATTACAAATTTCAAATATGTGTATTTAAAAAGAAAATTTTTAAGAGTCCACTATGAAGTTGGTTTTAATTCAAAACGTCAAATTGACAAGTTTTATAAAATATACAGACAAAGAGTGTGGAGGCTTTGAAATTTTAAAAAAGAACACCTACTCTAATTTTGACATTTGTATGTGGACATATCGCATTTTTAATTAACAATTATTGAAGTATTAAATATTTTAGACAATTTTTGAAATATTTGACACATATTGGGGGAATGAGGGAACGTTTTTATTATAATTACGCATTTTAAATATGTGTATTTAAAAAGAAAATTTTTGACAGTCCACTAAAACAAAACGTCAAATTGACAAGTTATATAAAGTATACAGGTAAACCCATCCAAATTTGTCTCCAGTAATAATATATAGTAAAAACAAGCAAATTTTATCCACGGCCGAGTACAATTTTTAAAAACCAGATAACTCGAATTGGAATCATTTGAGCACTCTTAAATTTTCTATCGGTAATGTTTGGTGTCATATTAAAGGGCTTTAGAAGAACTTTCAGATAAATGAAAAAAGTTGAAATTTTATAATAAGCAAATGTTTCAAACTTAAAGTATTCCGAATCGTAATATAGGTAATTGTTTCAAACTTAATAAATTCTATAAAAAAATGTGGAACTAACAAAAATTACATCCAACGGATTTTTAATAGATTAGCAAAATCTTTTCGGAAATAAAACACGTATTTGATTGAAATTTTAAGACTGTCAATTATTTTAAACTGAAAGTATTCCAAATTATGCCACGTTTGGTATCATATGAAAGGGCTTTAGACGAACCTTTACATAAAATAGTTAATACGTTAGTTTTTTAAAAAGCAATGAGCGTTCGCCGGAATTTGAACCCAGAACCTTTTACTCGCATGGTGACTGCTCCAACCAATTGAGCTACAAACACTCGGCGAGTACTCATGCCTTTCGTGCAACGTTTAGTTGAAGAAATGCTAGAACAGTCACCATGCGAGTGAAAGGTTCTGGGTTCAAATCCCGGCGAACGCTCATTGCTTTTTCAAAAATTATTTATAGTATCTACAAATAAACAATTGTCTCAATAAACAAATTCTTATAACAAGTTAGTTTAACAAAATGTTTTCGGAAATAACACACGTATTTGAAATTTTACGACCTTCAATTGTTTTAAACCTAAAGTATTCCGTATCATATCGTGTTTGATATCATATGAAAGGGATTTAGAAGAACTTTCAGACGAAATAAAAAATATATATATTTCAACCGTCAATTGTTTTAAATTTAAAGTATTCGGAATCATGCTGTGTTTAATGTCATATAAAAAAGTTTTGAAAGAACTTGTAGATGGAATAAAGAAAAAATTAAATATTACAACTGTTAATTGTTTCAAATTCAAAGTATTCCGAGTCATGCAGAGTTTGGTGTGATATGAAAGAGTTTTGAAAGAAAGTTCAAATGAAATAAAAAATATATATTTTACAACCGTCAACTGTTTCAAACTTAAAGTATTGGTGTCGTATAAAAAGGCTTTAGAAGAAGATTGTAATGAAATAAAAAAGTTGAAATTTGACCTATCGCGTTTGTATCAAAAAGAAAGGTTTTTTGAAGGGTTCACGACAAAATTTAATACTTTTAGATCCTCAATTGTTTTAGTGAAAATGCGTCCAAATTCTTCGTATTTAGTATCAAATTAAAGGTCTTTTGAAGAGCTCGCGTGCATAATTGGATTTTTCCTGTCATCAATCGTTTTAATGAAAGTTCTTCAAAATCTATTGTGTTTGGTATCTAGTAAAACGTCTTTTGAAGAGCTTGCTTTGGATGGAAAGATATGCAGAAATGTTTTAGATTTGTAATAATTGAATTTATATTGTGTCAACTGTCCTATAAAAGTGAATTCTACTTCAGGGTCCGCGGAGCTAGCGTGAGGCCTGGCGAAGCCAGGGCGACCGCTAGTCTTATATACTAAACGGCTTAATTCCCTATATATAGATTCATCACGGTCATTCTAACAATTTTACAGCCTAGACGGTTTATCCGATTTATTTGAAACTTTTTTTATTTGATAGGGATCGTTCATGCGGAGTGCCTTTTGATAGTCTCTGATTTTTCGTGCACATGATGTGCGAGAAAACTTGAAAAAACATGCATTTACAACTAAGAGTGTGGAGGCTTTGAAATTTTTAAGAAGAACATCTACTGTAATTTTGACATTTGTCTGTGGACATGTCGCATATTTAATTATAAATTATTTAAATATTAAATGTTTTAGAGTAGTTTTGAAATATTTTACGCACATTAGGGGACTGAGGGGACGTTTTTATTATAATTACAAATTTCAAATATGTGTATTTAAAAAGAAAATTTTTAACAGTCCACTATGAAGTTGGGTTTAATTCAAAACGTCAAATTGACAAGTTTTATAAAATATACAGACAAAGAGTGTGGAGGCTTTGAAATTTTAAAAAAGAACACCTACTCTAATTTTGACATTTGTATGTGGACATATCGCATTTTTAATTACAATTATTGAAGTATTAAATTTTTTAGATAACTTTTAATATATTTTACACATATTGGGGGAATGAGGGAACGTTTTTATTATCATCACGCATTTTATATATGTGTATTTAAAAAGAAAATTTTTGACAATCCACTAAAACAAAACGTCAAATTATATAAAGTATACAGGTAAACCCAACCAAATTTGTCTCCAGTAATAATATACAGTAAAACCAAGCAAATTTTATCCACGTCAGAGTACCATTTAGAAAAACCAGATAACTCGAATTGGAATCATTTGATCACTCTTAAATTTTATATCGGTAATACGAAAGTTATTTTAAAGGGCATGTGGGCAAAATTATAATATTTTCAATCGGCAATTATTTTAGTGAAATTGCAACAAAACCCATCGTGTTTGGTGTCATATTAAAGGGCTTTAGAAGAACTTTCAGAAAAATGAAAATTGTTGAAATATTACAATAAGCAATTATTTCTAACATAAAGTATTTCGAATCATATTGTGTTGAGTGTCATATGAAAGGGTTTTAGAATAACTTTCATATGAAATTTAAAAAAAGTTGAAATTTTACGACTGTCAATAGTTTCAAACTTAAAGTATTCCGAATCGTACCGTATTTAGTGTCATATTGAAGGGCTTCAAAAGCACTTTCAGATGAAATATAGAAAGTTGAAATTTTACGATAGGTAATTGTTTCAAACTTAATAAATTCTATAAAAAAATGTGGAACTATCAAAAATTACATCCAACGGATTTTTAATAGATTAGCAAAATCTTTTCGGAAATAAAACACGTATTTGATTGAAATTTTACGACTGTCAATTATTTCAAACTTAAATTATTCCGAATTATGCCATGTTTGATATCATATGAAAGGGCTTTAGACGAACCTTTAGATAAAATAATTAAAAAGTTAGTTTTTGAAAAAGCAATGAGCGTTCGCCGGAATTTGTACCCAGAACCTTTCACTCGCATGGTGACTGCTCTAACCAATTCAGCTACAAACACTCGGCGAATACTCATGCCTTTCGTGCAACTTTTAGTTGAAGAAATGCTAGAACATATGAAATAGAGTTAGAAGAACTTTCAGATGAAATAAAAAAGAGTTATTTTAGCAAAATCTTGCCGGAAATAAAACACGTATTTTATTGAAATTTCACGACCGTCAATTGTTCTAAGCTTAAAGTCTTCCGATTCAAATCGTGTTTGATATCATATGACAGGGCTTTAGAAGAACTTTCAGACAAAATAAAAAAATTAAGACTTTAAGATTGTCAATTGTTTCAAATTTCAAATATTCGTATTAATGCCGTATTTAATGTCATATGAAAATTTGGAAGAAATTTTATATGAAATAAAAAAAAATGAAGAATGTCAATTGTTTTAAACATAAAATATTTTTTGGTATCAAATAAAAAGTCTTTTAAAGGGATCGCGTGCAAATTTTTTTTTTTGTTGATTCGCAATTGTTTTAGTGATATTGCTTTGAAACCTATCGTGTTTGATATCGAATGAAATGTATTTTGAAGTGTTTTCGTGCAGCATTTAATTTAATTTTGATCGGCAATTGTTTCAGTGAAAGTGCTTAACAATCTATCGTGTTTGGTATCTAATGAAAGGTCTTTTGAAGAGATCGCGTACAAAATTAAATATTTTACGATTGGCAATTGTTTTAGTGAAAGTGCTTCTAAACTTATCGTGTTTGGTATTAAATGAAAGGTATTTTGATGGACTTGCGTACAAAATTTATTACTTTTCGATCGTCAATAGTTTTAGTGAAAGTGCTTAAAAACATATCGTGTTTGGTATCAAATGGATGGTTTTTTGAAGGGCTAGCGTAAAAATTTTTAAGACAAAACGTTAACTTGACAAATAATTTTTAAAAGTATGTAATAAAACAAAACAAAATTTGTGTGCGGTAATAATATACATTTAAAAAAAAAAGAAAATTGACAGCAGCATTCTACAATGCAAAAAAGTATATTTCAGCGATTTCCAACAGTTTTTCAAAAAAGTTTAGAGAAAAATTTCAATTGATTTCATGTACATATAAAATATAAATGTAGAACAAGTTCAAATGAAATAAAAAAAATAAAATTTTACAACCGTCAACTGTTTCAAACTTAAAGTATTGGTGTATAAAAAGGCTTTAGAAGAAAATTGTAATGAAATAAAAAAGTTGAAATTTGACCTATCGCATTTGTATCAAAAAGAAAGATTTTTTAAAGGGTTCGCGTACAAAATTTAATAATTTTAGATCCTCAATTGTTTTAGTGAAAATGCTTGAAAATTCTTCGTGTTTAGTATCAAATGAAAGGTCTTTTGAAGAGCTCGCGGGTCAACTGTCCTACAAAAGTGAATTCTACTTCAGGGTCCGCGGAGCTAGCGTGAGGCCTGGCGAAGCCAGGGCGACCGCTAGTCTTATATACTAAACGGCTTAATTCCCTATGTATAGATTCATCACGATCAGTCTAACAATTTTACAGCCTAGACGGTTTATCCGATTTATTTGAAACTTTTTTTATTTGATAGGGATTACTTATGCGGAGTGCCTTTTGATAGTCTCAGATTTTTCGTGCACATGATGTGCGAGAAAACTTGAAAAAACATGCATTTTCAACTAAGAGTGTGGAGGCTTTGAAATTTTTAAGAAGAACATCTACTGTCACTTTGACGTTTGTCAGTGGACATGTCGCATTTTTAATTATAAATTATTTAAATATTAAATGTTTTAGAGTAGTTTTGAAATATTTTACGCACATTAGGGGACTGAGGGGACGTTTTTATTATAATTACAAATTTCAAATATGTGTATTTAAAAAGAAAATTTTTAACAGTCCACTATGAAGTTGGTTTTAATTCAAAACGTCATATTGACAAGTTTTATAAAATATACAGACAAAGAGTGTGGAGGCTTTGAAATTTTAAAAAAGAACACCTACTCTAATTTTGACATTTATATGTGGACATATCGCATTTTTAATTAATAATTATTGAAGTATTAAATTTTTTAGATAACTTTTGATATATTTTACACATATTGGGGGAATGAGGGAACGTATTTAAAAAGAAAATTTTTGACAATCCACTAAAACAAAACGTCAAATTGACAAGTTATATAAAGTATACAGGTAAACCCAACCAAATTTGTCTCCAGTAATAATATATAGTAAAACCAAGCAAATTTTATCCACGGCATAGTACAATTTAGAAAAACCAGATAACTCGAATTGGAATCATTTGAGCACTCTTCAATTTTCTATCGGTAATACGAAAGTTATTTTAAAGGGCACGTGGGCAAAATTATAATATTTTCAATCGGCAATTGTTTTAGTGAAATTGGAACAAAACCTATCGTGTTTGGTGTCAAATTAAAGGGCTTTAGAAGAACTTTCTGATAAATGAAAAAAGTTGAAATTTTACAATAAGCAATTATTTCGAATCATATTGTGTTGGGTGTCATATGAAAGGGCTTTAGAAGAACTTTCATAAGAAATTTAAAAAAAGTTGAAACTTTACGACTATCAATTGTTTCAAACTGAAAGTATTCCGAATCGTACCGTGTTTAGTGTCATATTGAAGGGCTTTAAAAGAACTTTCAGATTAAATATAAAAAGTTGCAATTTTACGTTAGGTAATTGTTTCAAACTAAATAAATTCTATAGAAAAATTGTGGAACTATCAAAAATTACATCCAACGGATTTTTAATAGATTAGCAAAATCTTTTCGGAAATAAAACACGTATTTGATTGAAATTTTAAGACGATACCGTTTTTGATATCAACTAAAAAGTCTTTTAAAGGGATCTCGTGCAAAATTAATTTTTTTTTTCGATCCGCAATTGTTTTAGTGAAATTACTTTGAAACCTATCGTGTTTGGTATCAAATGAAAAATCTTTTGAAAGGCTCGCGTACAAAATTTATTATTTTTCGATCGTCAATTGTTTTAGTGAAAGTGCTTAAAAATATATCGTGTTTGGTATCAAATGAAAGGTTTTTTGAAGGGCTAGCGTAAATAATTGTTTTTTTCAATCGTAAATTGTTTAATGAAAGTGCTTAAAACATATCGTGTTTTGTATCAAATGAAAAGTCTTCTGAAGGGCTCGCGTGATTGACTTTAATTACAGAAATTTTGAAAATAGATTTAGGTATTAGAAGATTGAGAATACATGTTTTGAACTGCTTTCAACTGATTTTTATATTCATATAAAATTTTAAAGACAAAACATCAACTTGACAAATAATTTTTAAAAGTATGTAATAAAACAAAGCAAAATTTGTCTGCGGTAATAATATACATTTTAAAAAAAAGAAAATTGACAGCAGCATTCTACAATGCAAAAAGTATATTTCAGCGATTTCCAACAGTTTTTCAAAAAAGTTTAGAGAAAAATTTCAATTGATTTTATGTACATATAAAATATAAATGTAGAACATTATAAAAAATTACGTACAAAGGATTTTTAATAGTTTAGCAAAATATACAATTGTTTTCGTGAAAGTGTTTAAAACCTATCGGGTTTGTATCGAAAAGAAAGATTTTTGAAGGGTTCGCGTACAAAATTTAATACTTTTAGATCCTCAATTGTTTTAGTGAAAATTCTTCAAAATTCTTCGTGTTTAGTATCAAATGAAAGGTCTTTTGAAGAGCTCGTGTGCATAATTGAATTTTTCCTGTCATCAATCGTTTTAATGAAAGTTCTTCAAAACCTATTGTGTTTGGTATCTAGTAAAAGGTCTTTTGAAAAGCTCGCGAGCAGAATTGGATATTTTTCAATCGTTAGTTGTTTTAGAGAAAGATCTTCGAAATCTTGTTGTGTTTAGTATCAATTAAAAGATCTTTGGTTGGAAAAATATGCAGAAATGTTTTAGATTTGTAATAATTGAATTTATATTGTGTCAACTGTCCTACAAAAGTGAATTCTACTTCAGGGTCCGCGGAACTAGCGTGAGGCCTGGCGAAGCCAGGGCGACCGCTAGTCTTATATACTAAACGGCTTAATTCCCTATGTATAGATTCATCACGATCAGTCTAACAATTTTACAGCCTAGACGGTTTATCCGATTTATTTGAAACTTTTTTTATTTGATAGGGATTACTTATGCGGAGTGCCTTTTGATAGTCTCAGATTTTTCGTGCACATGATGTGCGAGAAAACTTGAAAAAACATGCATTTTCAACTAAGAGTGTGGAGGCTTTGAAATTTTTAAGAAGAACATCTACTGTAATTTTGACATTTGTCTGTGGACATGTCGCATTTTTAATTATAAATTATTTAAATATTAAATGTTTTAGAGTAGTTTTGAAATATTTTACGCACATTAGGGGACTGAGGGGACGTTTTTATTATAATTACAAATTTCAAATATGTGTATTTAAAAAGAAAATTTTTAACAGTCCACTATGAAGTTGGTTTTAATTCAAAACGTCATATTGACAAGTTTTATAAAATATACAGACAACGAGTGTGGAGGCTTTGAAATTTTAAAAAAGAACACCTACTCTAATTTTGACATTTATATGTGGACATATCGCATTTTTAATTAACAATTATTGAAGTATTAAATTTTTTAGATAACTTTTGATATATTTTACACATATTGGGGGAATGAGGGAACGTTTTTATTATCATTACGCATTTTATATATGTGTATTTAAAAAGAAAATTTTTGACAGTCTACTAAAACAAAATGTCAAAATGACAAGTTATATAAAGTATACAGGTAAACCCAACCAAATTTGTCTCCAGTAATAATATACAGTAAAACCAAGCAAATTTTATCCACGGCCGAGTACAATTTTAAAAAACCAGATAACTCGAATTGGAATCATTTGAGCACTCTTAAATTGTCTATCGGTAATACGAAAGTTATTTTAAAGGGCATGTGGGCAAAATTATAATATTTTCAATCGGCAATTATTTTAGTGAAATTGCAATAAAACCTATCGTGTTTGGTGTCATATTAAAGGGCTTTAGAAGAACTTTCAGATAAATGAAAAAAGTTGAAATTTTATAATAAGCAAATGTTTCAAACTTAAAGTATTCCGAATCGTACCGTGTTTAGTGTCATATTGAAGGGCTTTAAAAGAACTTTCAGATGAAATATAAAAAGTTGAAATTTTACGATATAGGTAATTGTTTCAAACTTAATAAATTCTATAAAAAAATGTGGAACTATCAAAAATTACATCCAACGGATTTTTAATAGATTATAGACGTATTTGATTGAAATTTTACGACCGTCAATTGTTCTAAGCTTAAAGTATTCCGAATCAAATCGTGTTTGATATCATATGAAAGGGCTTTAGAAGAACTTTCAGACGAAATAAAAAAATTAAGACTTTACGATTATCAGTTGTTTCAAATTTCAAATATTCGGATTAATGCCGTGTTTAATGTCATATGAAAATTGTTTTAAACATAAAATATTTCGAACGATGCTGTTTTTGGTATCAAATAAAAAATCTTTTAAAGGGATCGCGTGCAAAATTATTATTTTTTCGATCCGCAATTGTTTTAGTGATATTGCTTTGAAACCTATCGTGTTTGATATCGAATGAAATGTCTTTTGAAGTGTTTTCATGTAGCATTTAATTTAATTTTGATCGGCAATTGTTTCAGTGAAAGTGCTTAACAATCTATCGTGTTTGGTTTCTAATGAAATGTCTTTTGAAGAGCTCGCGTACAAAATTAAATATTTTACGATTGGCAATTGTTTAAGTGAAAGTGCTTCTAAACTTACCGTGTTTGGTATCAAATGGAAGGTTTTTTGAAGGGCTAGCGTAAAATTTTTTAAGACAAAACGTCAACTTGACAAATAATTTTTAAAAGTATGTAGGTAATAAAACAAAGCAAAATTTGTGTGCGGTAATAATATACATTTAGAAAAAAAAGAAAATTGACAGCAGCATTCTACAATGCAAAAAAGTATATTTCAGTGATTTCCAACAGTTTTTCAAAACAGTTTAGAGAAAATTTCAGTTGATTTCATGTACATATAAAATATAAATGTAGAACATTATAAAAAATGACGTCCAAAATATTTTTAATAGTTGTACAATTGTTTTCGTGAAAGTCTTTTAAACCTATCGCATTTTTATCAAAAAAAAAGATTTTTTGAAGGGTTCGCGTACAAAATTTAATACTTATAGATCTTCAATTGTTTTAGTGAAAATGCATCAAAATTCTTCGTGATTAGTATCAAATGAAAGGTCTCGCGTGCATAATTGGATTTTTTTCAATCGTCAGTTGTTTTAGTGAAAGATCTTCGGAACCTATTGTGTTTAGTATCAATTAAAAGGTCTTTGGATGGAATGATACGCAGAAATGTTTTAGATTTGTAATAATTGCATTTATATTGTGTCAACTGTCTTACAAAAGTGAATTCTACTTCAGGGTCCGCGGAGCTAGCGTGAGGCCTGGCGAAGCCAGGGCGACCGCTAGTCCATATACTAAAAGAGCAAGAGGTATATTTGTTTATTTGTATATTTGTATAGATTCATCACGGTCAATTGCTCACCTCTACAGCCTAGACGGTTTGTCCGATTAATTTGAAACTTTTTTTATTTGATAGAGATCAATCATGGGGGGTGCCTTTTGTTAGTCTTAGATTTTTCGTACACATGATGTGCGAGAAAACTTGAAAAAACATGCGTTTTTGGGGCAAAATCAACTAAGAGTGTGGAGGCTTTGAAATTTTTAAGAAGAAGATCTACTGTCACTTTGACGTTTGTCAGTGGACATGTCGCATTTTTAATTATAAATTACATAAATATGAAATATCTGTGAGTAGTTTTGAAATATTTTACACATATTGGCCAAATGAGGGGACGTTTTTATTATAATTACACATTTCAAATATGTATATTTAAAAAGTAAATTTTTTACAGTTCACTGTGAAGTTGGTTTAAACGTCAAATTGACAAGTTATATAAAGTATACAGGTAAACCAAACCAAAATTGTCCTCGGTCAAAATATATAATAAAACTAAGCAAATATTGTTCACGGCAATGTATATTAAATACAATTTTATTATTATTTATTTAAATTTATTATCAAAATTCGAAATTTATCGTATAAGGTATAATACGAAAGTTTAGAAGGTCACGCATGTAAAAATGTTTTTTTTTGAATCAGTAATTGTTTTAGTGAATGTGCATCAAAACCTATCGTGTTTGGTATCAAATGAAAGACCTTTTGAAGGGCTCGCATGCAAAATTAAATATTATTCGATCGGCAATTGTTTTAGTAAGAGTGCATCAAACCTTACCGTGTTTGGTATCAAATGAAAGGTCTTTTGAAGAGCTCGCGTACAAAATTAAATATTATCCGATCGGCAATTGTTTTAGTAAGAGTGAATCAAAACCTATCGTGTTTGGTATCAAATGAAAGTTCTTTTAAAGGGCTCGCGTACAAAATTAAATATTATTCGATCGGCAATTGTTTTAGTAACAATGTATCAAAACCTATCGTGTTTGGTATCAAATGAAAGGTCTATTGAAGGGCTCGCGTAGAAAATTAAATATTATTCGATCGGCAATTGTTTTAGTAAAAATGTATCAAAATCTATCGTGTTTGATATCAAATGAAAGGTCTATTGAAGAGCTCGCGTAGAAAACTAAATATTATTCGATCGGAAATTGTTTTAGTAAAAGTGCATCAAAACCTATCGTGTTTGGTATCAAATGAAAGGTCTATAGAAGGGTTCGCGTAGAAAATGAAATATTATTCAATCGGCAATTGTTTTAGTAAAAATGCATCAAAACCTATCGTGTTTCGTATCAAATGAAAGGTCTATAAAAGGGCTCGCGTAGAAAATGAAATATTATTCAATCGGCAATTGTTTTAGTAAAAATGCATCAAAACCTATCGTGTTTCGTATCAAATGAAAGGTCTATAAAAGGGCTCGCGTAGAAAATGAAATATTATTCAATCGGCAATTGTTTTAGTAAAAATGCATCAAAACCTATCGTGTTTGGTATCAAATGAAAGGTCTATTGAAGGGCTCGCGTAGAAAGTTAAATATTATTCGATCGGCAATTGTTTTAGTAAAAATGTATCAAAACCTATCGTGTTTGGTATCAAATGAAAGGTCTATTGAAGAGCTCGCGTAGAAAACTAAATATTATACGATCGGCAGTTGTTTTAGTAAAAATGTATCAAAACCTATCGTGTTTGGTATCAAATGAAAGGTCACTTAAAAAGTTCGTGTGCTGAATGGGCCTTTTTTTTATTGTCAATTTTGTAGTGCCAGAGCTTCGTAACTTATCGTGCTTGGTTCAATTAAATGTATTTCAAAGGACAGACATGCAAAATTGAAAACTTTTACTTCGGAAATAATTTGATTTATATAGTGTCAATTGTCTTACAGAAGTGAATCCTATTTCAGTGTCCGCGGAGCTTAGCGTGAAGGCCTGGCGAAGCCAGGCTGACCGCTAGTATGTAACTACAATTATAGGCGAGCCCCATTGTTTGAGGTCCGCATATCCTTAAGTCTAACGTCACAAAACTATTAACACAATGCAATTAAATCTAAATCATTCGTATCATTTGTCGTGAACCAATAACGAAAATCATACCATAACTCACTCACCAATTTACGACATTTAGCAATCATATATCACATAATATTGGTAATAAATCGCTCGGCGGTCGGTATTTGGTTGTGTAGTGCGAACATAGAGCGCGTAGTCTGCGCCACGTCCTGGCGGGTGTTTGATCCCCGTCGGGCCGCCGCGTTTGATGCCGGCGCCGCGGGCTACACCATGTTAGTGTACAAGAGAGATTGTGTGTATGTGTACCAGTGGCGGCTCGTGCATAAGCACTGCACTACTTCAGTGGCGTACTTAGGGGGGTGAGCAGTGGGTGCGGTCCGCACCGTGCGGCACATATTTTGGGACGGATTTTTTTAATATTTAGTTTTAGTTGTAAAAAACAACTTGTTCACTTTATAAGTTTACTATTCGATTTCTACGAATTATGAATTTCTATATGATTTCTAATATTTTTCTTCATCGTCAAGTCAAAGTAGGGTTGCAAATAATATTTTCAAGTCACGGCCCCCAAAAGATTTTAGTGGTGGGGAAGCCACAAGGGTAGTTTTAAAATGGTGAAAATAGTTTGTCGCCTGTGGGAATCGAACCAGGGTTCTCAGGATCCACAGGCCGACTTGATACCACTGAACTAGCCACCCCATTACTTACAAATAATTTCGTTAAATTGTATACTCGTATATTGAACAGCACCCCTACTTAAAAATTTTACCAGCCGCCACTGATGTGTATATACAAGCAGATGAAGAAGTTTGTCTGTTCTGTTGCATATATCGGTGGTATGGGTGTGTCATGCATGTGTGAAATTCTTCAGTTTCCTTACTATATTCAAGGTTTTTTACTCCACAGTTTAAAAAAATATATTCACACGGAACGTTCGCGACATTGATTTTCCGGCCTGGCGGACGTCGGCACCGTCAAAAATTTCGAGGCTGTTCAAATGGAACGACAAAAACCTGACTTGCATATGTAAAAATGGTCACATCAACAAAATATTATTTAATTATGTTTATATGAAATGTCATGTTGATTTACATTGACAACAAGAGACTTTTTATTGTTTCTTATATAAATACGTACAAAGTAATTGAACAGTATTTTTAATAAATAGTTAACCAATTCAAATTTCATATTAATTTATGTTCTGTTGGTACAATAGAAACTTGACATATTGATGTTCTCAACTTGAGAGTTACAGTATGTCATCAGGTACTACCAACCATCTAAAACAAAATGTACCATAATTGAAACAGGGCTGAGAGAGCCGCTGTTACGCGTATAAACACATATGTTAATGAGATGAACTAAATTAAAATCAAGACGAAATATAACGCGATTTAATACACGATCAAATAAAACGAAATAAGCCGAACTTCTTGTAAAAATATATATATTTAAAACATAAAAGTATCCCATCCCATGGGATGGCTAGCTCAGTGGTATGAAGTCGGCCTGTGGATCCTGAGATCCCTGGTTCGATACCCACAGGCGATAAATTTTCATAATTTGAAAAAGCTATCCCTTTGGCTCCTCCACCACTAACATGTTTGGGGGCCGTGATTTGACGACTGGTAACCGCACTTCACGCGCAAAATATATCACTTACCGAGATCTGCTTCAGCAGAGTGCCACACCCAGTAATGGGTAGAAGGCGTGATGATATATTTATTTATTTATTTTTATTTTTATAAAAGTATAAATTATAAAAATACAAAAGTTACATTAATGTTGAAATTAAACAAATTATCCGGCAATGGAAACAACAACAACGTATGAATAAAACTATTATTTACTTAGTTACAAAATAACACGGCAAAACTACATTTTGCACGTGAAGTCGAGAGCCAAGTTGTGTCGATAGAAGCCAATCTACCACTCACTAATTATTGTTGTTTCCATTGGATGTTCCAACAGAGGGTAAGGGGGTGGTATCGTTCCGTTGGTCGAGATAGCAGTTTCTACGCATGAGTTTACATTAAAACCCAGACGTGGTGAGTTTCAAAGGTTAAATCTATCCGACCCATGCATAGCTTTTAATTTACACAGATATGTCATCACATCCCATATAACCAGACGCGAAAATTCAGAAAAACTATAAACTTGATAAATAATGATCTACGGAATATTGAAATTATAACATATGCTCTAATAAATTTGATAAACAAAATAAACTCTGTCAAGTCAACTTTAGAAAGATACTTAAGATAACTCTTAATTTGTCTGTATCTCTCGAAGCTGAGTTGATAGTGAAATATCATAATTTATAAACAAAACCAAATTCTGAATTATCCGTTTTGTTACATAATAAACGGTCTTTCGATACGCAACTTGGTTTCATATTAGTTTTGTTTGTTTCGCTACGTGACGGTTACTGTAAAAAGTGGCGGTTTATTACAGCAGCGTTTTACTGTATACCACAAAAATTGACAGTAATAATTTAAGTCTCTAAAATAATTATTTTTATTTTGTTTCGTCCGAGGTAAATTATATTTTTGTTTTGTATGCCCAGTATACTACACGAGTTGTGTATTTAAATTGTCATTTTGACGTAAATAACGTATTATTTACCGCCAACTTAATCGAACACAAACTTCTCACCGCAGCGATAAACAGTAACCGCCACGTAGCAAAACGAACAAAACTTAAATAATGAGACTTTCTTATGAAAGTAAAATAGAAAAAAATATTTTTTTTTACAAATGATAGATACAAATAAAAAATAAATTAAATTAATATTTTGTATAGTACTCGTATTATATAAAAATTCGTAATATATTATGTCAACTTTCTGTTTTCAACTGACAGTTGTTCCACAGAAAAAATCAACTTTACGATGACAAATGACAATTGTCAACTTTTCATAGCAATCATAGAAAAAACGTATTACTGTAATACAGAGTACTTTTTAGCGAAACAAAAAACTAAGGGTCTACTAATTTTAAACACAGATTTAAATAAAATAATAATAAATATATGTAAGATTCCCATATTCATATGCTCAATGCAATGTTTGAATCTGTTTAAACAAAGTTCTTTAATTAGTTTTTTCTTCCCACAATATTAATCATTTGACCGCATTGGAATGACACACACAACATAAATAAATAACATCGTAATACAATTGTCAGGTCAAATTTAAGTTCATCACTGAATGGATCAAACTGACACAACTCACAGACATTTCATCATTTCTATGATTAATTTTAAATTAATCTCTTGGAGTGTCACTTATGAATTAAAACATCAATCATATTCATAGTTACTTTTATATTTTTTCTAAACGATGTCATGAAATAATTTCAGAGTTTTAAATTGGCATTGTACCAGTTCGTGACAATTAATTAACTAGGCAAAAATTTCAATTGACTGGCTAGTTATGTAAATCATTAATCACAAATAATAAATTATCTAGCAGAACCGAAAATAGGTTAAACGCTACATGTTGTGTTCATAAATAAAAAGTATGTAAGTTGAAAGTGATTTAGGAGGCTTGCTTCCAATTCTAAGTAAAAAATCGAATGCGATTGATTGATGCATTTAATTTTGGAGAGATAAGCAAGCAGACTTTGACAACAATCGTTAATCATCCGTGAATGATTCACTCACAAATTTATGATTGCTTCGTTTAAAATTATTGATAATTTTGTCAGTGGAGAAATAAATAATTAATAATGTTTGAAGTGAACCTTAATATTCATTTTAAAATCAGCTACCTGATTACTAGTTTCATTTTATTTTTCTATATTGCAATACATGAACTTAAACCTAATCTTATTCGGATTTTAAATAAGAATGTGGTCAAGAAGTATTACTAACTTAATAATGCAGTACTTACAAAATAAATACAAATTAATTATACTAGAATAATATTGGAGTTGCTAGCTCAGTGGTATCAAGTCGGCCTGCGGATCCTAAGAACCCTGGTTCGATTCCCACAGGCGACAAACAATTTTCAGCATTTTCAAAACTACCCATGTGGCTTCTCCATCTAATCTCAATTGGACGACCAGAACGTGCGGCGTCCTTTGTGGTCATACTACCACAACGAAAATCAGTAAACCACTTGTGAATCGTTCCAATCGATGTTGAGGAGTCCCCATAATGTTTAACAAGCGATGCTTTGGTTTGCGTAATGTGTTTTCCACGCAAGAAATAATGTTTAATCAAGACGCGAAATTCACTTTTTTCAATGTTTTAAAAAATCTTCACGGTTGCTTGCTTTCGATGGGTATCAAAACAGAACTAAATGACATATCAGTCTGAAAATTTTAATGCGTTCTAGTTAAAGATGGTACATCACAAATGTCGCATGAGATTTGCGATTGTGGCGCCATCTGTTTTAATTTTCAGGGGCTTTTCACCCTACCCCTAGTTTTCGTAGTCGTACATTAAAGCAAAATAAAATTCTGTAGAAGAATGAAATATGTTGTATTCATTTATTATTTATAAGATTATGATTGTTAAATTTTCACGCAAAATATAACTTGTAATTTTTTAATTCTCAGAAAATATTTTGACCCACAGCCGACAAACATTTTCACCAATTTAAAATTATCCCTGTGGCTCCCCCATCACTAACATCTTTGAGGGCCGTGATTTGACGGCTGGTAACCGCATTTCACGCGCGTGAATATATCACTTACCGAGATCTGCTTCGGCAGAGTGCCACACCCAGTAATTTTATTTATTTATTTATTTATTTATTTATTTATTTATTTATTTATTTATTTATTTATTTATTTATTTATTTATTTATTTATTTATTATTATTATTATTTTTTTTTTCTGGCTTCTTTGGCGGACCAACTACTCAGGTCATATGCCGCCATTACGCCCTGATCTGCGTTTTAGTTGTTATTGTCAACAGCAACGCGAGTTTTCTCTGGACGGTCACCCATCCAAATACTACCCGCGCGCAACGTTACTTAACTCGCGTTATCGCTTAGATCAGTACCAACGAGCGCAGCCATGGCCGTTGACATTTATTTATGTATTTATTTATTTATTTATTTATTTATTTATTTATTTATTTATTTATTTATTTATTTATTTATTAGAATAATGTTGACAATAAAGAAAGTTATGCAGTCGTTCGAAATGTATTATTGAATAAATACGCGCAAGTTGTCAATTTTAATTAGATGCAAAAACGTTAAAATGATAGCTAGTATCCACACTAGTTATTTGTATCACTAAGCCAGAAACTGTACTTTTGCATCGCTAGGTGCAGAGTCATTGTGGAGACAACCGAATCGACTGCAGCGATCGCTGTGGACAAAATAAGCGTAAAATCATTCTCACGTTATGGTGACCGTAACTGTCGAACATAGGATTTTAACATGTAACATCATAATTTCGTAATTTCCTGCTTCACTAAATACTTTAAACAAAAAAGCTTCAAATTAAAGTTTTAGGACATAAAATTCTTCATCTAAACCATTAAACAAAATTAATTTTACATGCTGTATAACTGCACAAATTAGATTTGAAAATGACAAAAATTGCCTCAAATCTATCGATGGCCTTGGAAAATTATTGTCTTTGAGACGATTTGAGAGGTATTTTGGAAAAATTACTATTTTAAATATAATTTGGGAGACATTTTAGGAAAATGACTGCGTTTGCTGTGATTTGAGACACATTTTCTTAGAAAATAACTATCTTAAAGACGATTTGAGAGACATTTTGTTGAAAATGAACTGTCTTAGATATGATTTGGGAGACATTTTAGAAATATTACTGTCCTAGAGACGATTTGACATTTTTGGAGATATTTTGTTGAAAATTTACGGTCTTAGAGACGATTTGGAAGACATTTTAAAAAAATGACAGTATTAGAGACGATTTAGGAGACATTTTGAAAAAAATTACTATTTTTAGAGACAATTTAGGGGACATTTTTGGAAGACATTTTATTGATCAATGACTGTCTTAGAAACGATTTGGCCAAAATACAAATATAAGAATATTTATCATTTTAATAAACACAATTTTTACATTTCTTCAGCATTTTGTGCGGCTTTCACTTGATATATAAACTTAAATAATAAATTTTTAATATTTTCAGTTGTTAAAAACTGAAATTGTACATATTTAATTTTTTTTAAATCTTGTTTTTATCAAAATTAGACAAAATCTTGTATGAATCAACGGTTATAAAGCATGATTTAATGTGGCCGTCAGATGTCGTTGTCGTCGCGCACCCAGCCAATAGGCTGCGGCCAAGGCGAGGCTTGCAGATTGCGAGTACTCGCAAAACAGTTTCTGAACGTGTGATATACAAGATTTTTCGCACCGATTTAAATGAAATTATTGATTTAAAATTGGAAAATATTTCGAACCTCTAAGCACTCATTAACACTGACAACCAGTAATGCCAATATTAACATTACAAATGTCCCTAGTTTTTACCGAATAGTGTTCGGTAAATACATAGTTTCCGAACGATTTTCAGATGCATAATATTATTAATATGGGACGGAGGCGCAAAAAATTATTTTCTCTGATTGGTATAACTTCATTAAATACACAAGATATCTATGAAACTGACAAAATATAGTAACACAATTTATACAAATATTTGAGCAACGGATAAAATCAATTGCAAATCATAGTCACTAACTTAACTATTCTACAAATTTTCCTTAATGGAAAATGTTAACTTTTTTTATAAAGAAATTATGCAAAAAAAAAGCCGAAATAGAGGAAATAGTGTAAAACACTCGTTAAATAATTATTAATTCCAGCACGAGTTCGAAATTCGCACACGAGCTGCGCAGCCTTATGTAACTAATATTTTATTTTCAACAACCGTTAAGATATCTGCTCATTGTGTTTGTTGTTGTTACGGATACATAGTAACATTAGCCGTATTCCATTTGCCATTTGGATCAGATCTAACTTACATTTACTGAACAAAATCACTTATTTATTTTGCTGGATTACTTCACTGACTTTATTTCCAGCACTAGAATTACTCATTTTAATATATTTTGAAGTAATTCACTCCAATAAATGCATCTGTTTGCTTAATTCAGTTTATTTCGTCAAGTCAAGACGACCACTTATGAAAGTAACCATAACAACATCATAAACTACTATGGAACGTTGAAAATATCATACACTGATATGTTGTATACTCTATTCCCTGTATGAAAACGATTACGTCACATTCGGTATCCATGTGATTCAAGATTTTGTGCTTAAAACGTTTACATTGGTATTGGATTGACATTTTTAAAACATAACCTAAAAATTAAATGTCAGATTAAAATATTTATTACTTTATAAAATTTAATTAGTTTATAAAAGAAACCAAATAAAATTTATCTTAACTCACGAAAAATATTACCTACCTTATTGAAATATGTAATTTTGTAAAATAAAACTCAAAAGAATATACATTTTTATATGCATTATTATTATATATAAATAAATAATATATGAAAATACAAAATACAATGCACATTACCTCTTGTACTACAGTTAAATTAATTAAAGATGCTCGATTCTCTCCAACTCCAGCGCAAAATAATCATGGAGATGACAAACGCATTTCTGCATTTGATTACCCAAAATTTTTCAAGCCATTTCTCATTTCTCAGTCTGTATTTATGTATCAAAAATGTCACAAACTTAGAAATGACAGGCGAGAAAATAACAAAATCATGGCCATAGGTCTCTATTTTTATTTTATAAACAAAGTAAATATAAATTTTTGTATTAGTAAGAACTGTCATACGTTTTCATTAAAATAATAAATTTGATAGAACGTGAAAAACATGAAACGTGTATCTTTACTTATTAAGACATACGTTATGTCATTCGCATAGGTACGAATAATATTATTAAAAAAAGATAGCTATATTTCATCGTATGTATAATAACCTCATGGAATGGAGTATATAACGCACACTTCTAGCATATCAGGTGAAGTTCCACTGATTGACAACATATGGCGTTACGATGAAAGAAAATCATAAAATAAATGAAAAGAATTTGTATTATTTAACTCGAAGTTTTGACAGACTTTTCAACACATTTGCACAGATAAATCTTATTTTTTTTAAATAAATACTTACTTATTTACTAATATTTTGATATTACGGTTAGTTCAGTTGGTATCACAATACCTAACTTCAAACGTCAAACTTCAACGCCTACCTACAAAAACGCATCAGCTATCAAAGTGCAACAACATTGCTTTTGTAAACTTCTTTTAGAAATATTTTATGGTCGTCTGAGAAATAGTGTACATAACTCGCTCGAAAGTGTGATAACTGTGCTCGTGTAATTAAATCACTCGGCGCTGTGCGCCTCGTTTTTCAATTTGTACACTCGCACGTTCGTTATCTTACACTTTCGATGCTTGTTATGTAATATACTATTTCATATCTTAGAGTAACTATAGCAAAACAATGACTTTTTGAGCGAACTGTGAGATATGAATTCAGAGTTCTGTCAAAAACAAATTGTTTCAAATTTGAAATAAGTGAGCAGTTTACTTTGTTATTTTATTATAGTATAATACTGTGAACAAATAAACATTTATTGAATTTCTTGTTTGTTATTAGTAATATTGACTGTAATATTGTTAAAATTATTTCAAATTTTTTTAGGTAAATTTGAAGTTAGGATAAAATTTCTTGATGTCGTCATTTGATGAATCTGGTAAGTTAATGTTTTGTGAATGATTCTGGGATTCGTGCTACCCCCATTTGATGGGATATACGAGGGTCGTTCAATAAGTCCTTAGAAAAAAGTAGAAAAAACACTTTTTTTGGGTAGATTTTTTTTATTTTTCTACATAATCTCCTTTTAGCTTTATACACTTCTCTAATCGTTTTCCAAAAATTTTTAAGCCGTCCAAAAAGTAGGATTTCGGATGCTCCTCAAAATATGCCTCCGTTTGGGCGATGACCTCCTCATTGGTCGTAAACCTTCGTCCGCCAAGCCATTTCTTTAAGTTTGGAAATAAGAAAAAGTCACTGGGGGCCAAATCTGGTAAATACGGTGGATGTTGCAATAATTGGAACTTTAATTCCGTAATTTTGGCCATCGCAACTGCGCAGGTGTGCACACGTGCATTGTCTTGATGAAAAAGGACCTTTTTGCGTTTCAAATGAGGACTTTTTCTTTTATTTCTTCGCTCAGCTGGTCCAATAACGACGCATAATACGCTCCTGTTATCGTTTTTCCCTTTTCCAAATAGTCGATGAAGATGATTCCGCGTGCAACCCAAAAGACCGTTGCCATAACCTTGCCAGCCGATTTCGCCGTCTTCGCCTTCTTCGGAGCCCGTTCGCCTTCAAAAATCCACTGTTTTGACTGTTCTTTTGTCTCTGGAGTGTAGTAATGTATCCAAGTCTCATCCACAGTTATGTATCGACGCAGAAAATCTTCAGGATTACGACGGAAAAGCGCCAAAACAGCCTCAGAGTCCACCACACGATTGCGTTTATTCTCCACTGTGAGCAAACGCGGCACCCATCTTGCCGAAATTTTTTTCACACCTAATTTTTCGTGCAAAATTAAAGCGACTGTGCCTTGTGATATGCCTGTAGCCTCAACTATTTCGCGCACTTTGATTCGTCGGTCACTTAAAACCATATCGTGGATTTGGTCAATCATTTCGGGGGTAGACACTTCTACAGGGCGTCCGGAACGATGTTCATCTTTTGTGGATGTACGGCCACGTTTAAACTCATTCACCCAATTGTAAACAGTTGCAAACACAGGAGCAGATGTGCCATGAACTTCATCCAACTCAGCTTTAATTTCTTTCGGCGTTAAGCCTTTTAAATACAAATGTTTAATCACCGCTCGAAACTCACTTTTATCCATTATTATAAACTATCAAAAGTTTTTTACTACAATTGACAACAACAATGAAACTACGTGACGGCTAAAGCTAAAACTCTAACAGTTGACTAGTTAGGAGTGCTGCTTACTGGAAAAAATTCATTTTCGATACTAAGAGCACCATCTCTTGGATTTTCTAAGGACTTATTGAACGACCCTCGTAGCTTGATATTATGTATGTATGTACTTTGTAGCTGTTTTTGACAAAAACAATCACACAAAATTCTCTTTGTAAATTTGAAATAGGAAAAAAATACTATCGCTTCTTATTCCAAAATATATAAAACCAACACGACTTTAAATTGCTTCGCATCAATCAAAGTCCAACTAATATGACAAGATTCGCATAATTGCCTCGCTTAGTTTCTTATGCATAACAAGTGACTTCCTCGCTAAACGATATCAAGTAAATTAGTTGGTATCCTAGTATCTGTGTTAAACCGTGTCTCCAGACACGAGCGAGGCGTGACGCCACAGACAGCGAAATCAGCGTGCATAAAATCACCATTAGTACATGCAGTATACCACGTTACCGTCGTGGTCGTGACTATACAACACGTAGAGAAAATAAGATACGTAAACTCTTAGTGGAGTATGGTAGAGAAAAGTGGAGCATATCGCGACCTGTATCCCATCAATATACAGAAATTATATAGGATGTGTTTTTTAAAACAACCAATCAGTTTTGCTAGCCAAAAAATAACTTTAGATTATATTTTGATATTAATATTCCCTCTTATACACTTTTCATTAATCCTGTGTTCAAAATATCTCAAATTACACTCGCTTAAGTGTGACGGTGGCGCCATCGGTTGTCGAGTGGTGAAACTGACGCTCGGGAAAAAAAATACAAAATAAAATAAATGTTTTATACCTATTATGATTTGAATATCATGAATTGTTAACAGGTTGTTGGTTTAGTGAATTTTCAAATACCGTACCACCGTGTGGTGTTGCCATTATAAATTAGGATTCTTAATTTTTCGTTAAAAACAAGGCTTTGCATGGCTATATATCCATTACTAAACGATAAAAAACTTTCTCCTTCTGATACAATATACATGGATAGTTCTAGAACATGATACTAGTTTTTCAAATGAAACTACAAATTTTTAGAGGTACACAAACCAAATATGTACGATTCTGAATGATGATCGCCATAAGCCCCGTGTATAAGAACTCAACTTTACAAGCGAATATATTTGTTCACAGACGATGAATGTTTACGTGCGCCGAGTTTCATTCGATCTGTAAAAAAAATGTTTTCGCTAGAACTACCTTAAAGCCTTATTCACAAATCGAAATTAGTTTTATGATCCAACTTCGGAAAATGTAGCTTTCTCAATTTAAATTTATTATAACTTTCAGTAAGTATTGACATCTGTGAAAATCCTGTAAAATGTAAATTTATCGATAGATTTTTCTTTAATTAATGAGAATGTTACTTTAAAATAATAATTATTAGTAAACATTGAAGCCATTTTGAATTATAATAGCCATGAATTCCTTATGGGGTAATGGGTCAATGGTATCAAGTCGGCCTATGGATCCAAAGAACCTTAGTTCGATCCCCACAGCCGACAAACAATTTTCACCAATTTAAAATTACCCCTATAGCTCCCCCACCACTACTATCTTTAGGGGGGCGTGATTTGACGTCTGGTAACTGCACTTCACGCGCATAAATATATCACTTACCGAGATTTGCTTCGGCAGAGTGCCATACCCAGTAATGGGTAAAAAGGCGTGATGATATATTTATATTTTATGAATTCCTTAATTTTTAGAGATTCATTAAGTTTTGACAAATTACGAGTTTTTTATTTTAACAAATTCTTTTATTTGATAGATTTCGTTTTTTCCACTTTTAAGTAATTATTTAATTTTTACAGGTTTGAATAAAAATAGCAACGACTTCCTTGATTTTATAAAAATGTTCTAAAAATTTTGTAAAAAAATAATTATTTCTGGATTTTGAGCAGGAACAAATCTAATTAGTAATGAAAAGGAATAATTCAATTACCTTCAATCAAAACCAGACTTTTTAGAAAATGTTATAAACGATTTTGCAAATAATGGCGAAAGAATATTTATTTATTTATTTTGTTACTCTGCACAACAGGTTAATCCCAATTACAGTACAGGGGGCCTACAGCTTATAGTGGAATCCGAACCACTCAGACACAATCGTATTATTTTGGATATAAGTAGAAGTAAGTGAGATTTGAACGCACGACCTCTTGCTTGCTAATTAAGAAACGCAAGTTTTATCTCGCTTTTATCCACTAAGCTACGATTGCCTGTATATTGGTATTTTACATAAAATAAAAAGAAACTACTTGTAACACTTGACAAACTCAACGAAGAACCTGGTAAAAGGATTTCAAATGTATCCACCAGATGGCGATCGCCAGGTTATCATCGCCAATACAATCTCACATCTAAATATCACATTTTGATAATTTTCATTTTATCTAAAAGAAACCTGTTGAGAATCAGTGACATCCACATGTATTTGTTAGTGCGATGAAGCAATATCTCGACACATGAGACATCATTTTGATTGTACGAAACAGAAAGGCGGTGTGAGATGACACCGGGCCACTCGCACTTTCCACTGGGTCTGTGCTGTGCTGTGCTGACCCGCGACCTGTATCTCACCCAGTCACCAGAGAATCTTCATCGAGATGTGTGAAACGCGAGTGCTACAGTGGCTGTACTCTGTAACGTCGTTATGCTTGTGTGTTGGTTTAGTTCTGTGAACGCGTAGGTGAATGGTTGAGTGTGGAAAGGTAAGGACTTTGTTTTATAAATGTAATACTGGTATGTAAAGTTAGCTTTTAATTATGGGCGGGTCAGAGTTAAAATACGAACAAAGCGACTGTTTTAAGATTTAAAGCCTTACTTACATTTTACTTTTTATGTACAACCGGGCTGAAAGTCATGAAAAGCGGACTTAAACACTTCTTTTTGGTCCTAAGGCTGTAATAAAATAATTTCCTATGGATACATAAACAACATGACAATTTATGAATGTGGACGAAGCTAAAGTGGTGTGTCAGGATAGGAACGTTTGGCGAAGATTAATTGCGGAATGAATCTGATGATTTAAGACAAGTACATGATTATTTTAGTTTTGTTGTTTAGTAATTTCATTAGAGTGTTTACCTGCATTTGTGTGAAATTCACTTTCAAAAACAAGCGCAGGGACGTCACCTCCTTCGTTTCTTATCTTCGTTATTCGTTTTCTGATCTTACATTGAGTGTTTAACTGCAATTGTGTGGAATTCACTTTCAAAAACAAGCGCAGCGACGACACTGCCTTCCTTTCTTATCTTTTTTATTCGTTTTCTGATCTGACATTGAGTGTTTAACTGCAATTGTGTGGAATTCACTTTCAAAAACAAGCGTAGAGCGACACTCCCTTCCTTTCTTATCTTTTTGTTTCATTTTCAGTTACTGCATTGTGTAAACTTTCTTTTCATTTACAAGTACATGCTATCGCTTTTATCTTTTCTAATCTTTGTAGATTCGTTTTTAGATTCGTTGTTAGGAGTAAGCGTGAGTAATTTGAGATGTTTTATGCATATGTTATGTACGTCGAAGAAAGAAGATGAATGACAAGTGAATAGCATTGATTGAATAGATATGATTGAACGTTGGTTGTGTGATAAATGTTTTCGAGTTTAATAAATAAATGAGTTTGTATGAAGTGATCTATGAATGTTGTTAAACTGAGGGTGGTGTGTTTGGATGATAATGTTTGACGAGGGCTGATTATTATTGATTGAATATTTTATGAGTGATTTTAGAGTTCGTGCTACCCCATTTGATGGGATATAGCGTGAAGATATGTATGTATATGAATACATGATTTTGCAAAATGTCATTTTGACATATAAATGTACCTGATTTAATCTTCTGAATTTAAAATTAAATGTTTTTTTGTTGTGCATAAAATACTGTATGTTCTACGGATGATAGCGTTTCTGACACTGAGCATATTATTAGCCCTCAGCGCTTTGTGCCTCGTGTTATCAATGATGCCACGAGCCAGAAACGCCTGTTTTCACCCTTGATACAAAAATAACTACTTCGTCTAGAATGGGCTCCTGTACTTATTTTTAATTTTATTTTTTTATGAAACTAAATGATAAATTATGATGATCAGTGAAAACGCGGATTGAAAATTCTTTCTAAATATTACAAGAGATATGATTTTTGAAAAGTTTTGTAATAGAGTTGTGACGTGCCAAGTTCGATTCAGTGGTACTTAACTTGTATCATTCAAAGAGTGCAAATAATATACAATTGAATTTTTGAAAAATGATCTTACTATGTTGAAAATCACATTTTATAGAAGTTGCAAGCCCAAGAACATGAAATTAAATTATAGTAATAAATGTACATGTTGTACATGTACATACCAGCAAACGGCGAACAGTTTGAAAATCCAGTACTGTGATGTTATATTTTGTTACGTTCTACTCCGCATAAGTCTCTTATTTACCGCGCGAAATTACTTGTGGCCAATGAGAACCTTCGGACATGTAATGTCACTATATTTATAATCGCTTATATCTCTGATGTGAAACATTATTTTTAACTAATTTTTAAACTAATAGCTATTATAGACCATTTTAAAAATTCATTGCGCATGTGCAAACGTTAGACGGAGATAAAAAAAGTTAGTGCCGTATACTCATCTTTGTTTATGTTTTGACAAGTGATAGTTCGATTATTTTTGTTGGTTAGGATTTGTTTCTTCATTGAAAAGTAATTAATAATAGTAATTATGACGGGTACTATATGCTGTGTAGGTACAGGGTTGTAATAATAATTAAAAAAAAAACAAGAAACATTTCATTTCACTCTTTTCCACAAAATGTGAACAGAAGAAAAGAATCATATTAACATAATTTATAAATAACTGATGAATATACTTCATTTATTTTGATACTACAATAAGTTTTCATTTTGACTTACTCTGTACTTAAATTTATTTTGAAATATCTCGTTCGCCGCTATTTGGCGGCACTAATAGTGTATTCCGAAAATGAACCGGTTAGTTTTTTCAGTAACCGGTTTCATTACGGAACACGGTTTTTGAAAATTGTGGTTAGTTTTTAATAACCAAACTAACCGTGCTCGAGCGGCGGTTAATTTGGTTATTTCACAGCTGTTGTTGACAAGTTTGAAACGTGTTTGGCGGCTTTTGCAGTGTTTGTGGATTTTTGTCTTATAAAACTATATTTTTATGATGACTGATAAATAAACATGTGATACAAAATGTATTTTTATTATTTAACAGTATATATTCATATTAGATGAATTTATTACTCGTTCTAAAGCTCATATTTACTTTTTTCTTTGTGTTATTTTTTTATCCCTATATTTAAGTTTAAGTTAAAACAGGTGTGATGCAGAATACAATATTTTTATAATATAAACATTTTTCCATATTAAATAAATTTCACATTTCGAAACTCATCTGTCAAGTGACAACTGTCATCGTGAAAGTGTTCCGTTATGACGTCATTCTAACCGTAACCGTGGTAAAATTGAACCGCACCGTGGTTCATTTTCGGAATATACTATAAGTTATTAGTTAAAAAATAACCACCTAGGGGTCGCGGACATTTTAAAAATGGTCTATTCAATACATATTTTATGTTTTTATCCTTCATTCTTGTTATTTCAATTATAGTACAGGAGTCCATCGATGGAATTATGCTAAATATTTTGTTAGATTAGCATTCGAGTTTTCTTCGAATTATATATTTTATTTTAAAACTATTCGTCCATATCGTGTAATTTCGACTTTTTACGAAGTATTCCAAATTGACAATTTTACAAAAAAAAATATTCTGCTTTTTGATAAATTGAAGTTATATGGAGAACATAGAAAAGGTATTTTTAATAAATTTCAACAGCGAAAGAATAATAATAATAATACACAACTTCCAGGAAAAGTGTCAAAATATTTACAGCTGATCGGTAGATGCATGCATGCATTTCTGCGTAGGTGTGGACGAATCTAGTATGAAAATCGAATAGGAAAATAGAGTTGGACGTATATTTATATATTAGAGTATGTAACTCGACCGAAACTCGAATCGCAATTTTTGAGTTATATTATGCTAGAACTGGCCAGGAACTTCTCGGATGAAGCTCGAACTAGAATCTAGACGAAAAAAATGTTATGTAATTCAAGCCTAAAAATGCTTTGCATATGTTTATCTCATATTGTTTTTTCCCTATCCATTAAGATATCTGCACATTGTTTATTTATTGTTGCTACAAATATATAGTACATTGTAAACGCATTTTTATATCTCACGGTAACTAAGCAAAATAATACGTTTTTGATAGAATTGTGAAATATTAATTCATATCTTCCAGTCCTGATAAAAACGAACGACTTATTTCTCAGCCGTCAATACGGACAGTTATGGACAATATTATTGTTATATTTTTGTTATATTGGTAGTTGATAAGATACATATTTTGATATGTCATACCTACTGGTGCCGTAAATCAGCGATCGCGCCGCCGCACAGTGATGCAAATTGATATTTTACAATTGAAAAATCGGTGGAGACCTTAATATCCATCGGATCTGGATAATTATTTTTTTAAATTAAAGGTAATTAAATTTCCTACATATCTGTCGAGGCAGATTTTTAAATGACAGTCAAATTTTATTAATTACACAATACACTGTCTAAAAACTGTAAAAAATATTAAAAATTAAAACAATGAAAATTACATATTCTTACATTATTATTATATATTAAAGCAACATGACAGATTTTGCAAAGCTGTTGACAGATGTCAACTTTATATTATGTTGAGAATAATTACAATACGGAATCCCTGTCTTAAGATACCCTAACTAAATTTCTAATCTGTTCATTAAATCCTATTGTAATTATTCTCAACATAATATAAAGTTGATATCTATCAATAGCTTTAGAAATCTGTCATGTTGCTTTAATATATAAAAATAATATAAGAATAAACTATTTTCGTTGTTTAAATTTTTAATATTTTTTACAGTTTTTTGACAATTTATTATGTAATTAATAAAATTTGACAGAGTCATTTAAAAATCTGTCTCGACAGATGTATAGGGAATTTAATTACCTTTAATTTAAAAAAAAGAATTATCCAGATCCGATGGATATTAAGGTCTCCACCGATTTTTGAACAGTAAAATCCCGATTTGTCCCACTGTGCGCCGCGCCGTTGATAAAAATATTGGACAGTACGCCGGTGAGCCGCCGCCGCTCGCATTTTTTCGGTCATACGCCGCTGCTGTCTCAAACACACTCGGCGTACAGGTCTAGTACAAAGTAAGATAATTACATAAATATTATGAATACGAGTATTATATTATTTGTCTCATCTTAACAAATAGCACGCGTTCCCACAGATTTTTTGAAAACATATCTAATCGATTTAATGTTTCATCTATACATACTTACAAATGCAGTTTTCAAACCCAACCCAAAATATGTAAATAGTCATAATTATATATTTATTTGAAATGAGTTGATTTCCTGCAATTTGTTGCATGTCAAAGTCGCAAATTGTCTCTCGCCAACATCGCAATACACCTCTATAAATAACAAGCAACATGATTCAGTATCTGTATCAAACATAACTAATATTTTACAACACGATTAAGCGATTAAACAATTTCGCAAGAGAAATAAATTCAAACAATTTACAAGCAAGCAACAAGACTATTAACGAAACCATGCTCCGATACACTTTCCTAATTATACCTAAGACATCAAGGATTCGAATAAACGAACAATTTACGAGCTCAAAGTCGACTGAGAAGACTGCTATCAGATCGTCAAGTAGAAGCAATTCCTATAAATATAGCAAACCTGTTCGGATATTAAAATTAGTTGCACGTATATTAGCACTGTATTACTAGTTACATTTGCTGTGATTTTCACATAAATTAGCTGTGGTGGTTTCAAGACAGCCATTGCTTCGACAATAACACTAACTATAGTTCATTTCATATTAGAAATAGCAGATGGCACTGCGGACTCGGACCGTTTTTTATACGAGGCAATTATTTTATTTCAAAATTTCAATACATAATTTTCACCAGCAATAAGATGTTGTTTATAAACATAATCTCGACCCACTGCAGATTAGAATACATGTTGCCTTACTTTTTGTAATAGGTTAGGTTCGGTTATACTTATTGAGGTGACAAAACTTCCTGCTAACACTAAAAATTCACATATTATTTATTGCAGATTATTTTATTGTTGAAATCATAATCTTTCATTGTTGGAGTATTTAATTGTGTAATCCTTCATTGTTGTAATATTTCATGGTTGTAATTTTACATTGTTGTTATACAGGGTGTTAATACTAAGTTCATGGGCCATATTCAATACGCATACCTAAATTTAAGTTCGTGTACTTAAACCATTTAAGTAAGCTGTCCTAAATTTTATATATTCAGCATCCGTACTTTAGCATTAAGTATTCTTCCTTATCACCTAAGAATGCAATTGTTTCAGATCGAAATTTAAGAAAGATATATACCGTGTTTATCTCTCGACTCTAGCAGAACAAACACGGAATTTGAAATTCAAAATGTCATAGATATTAAAGAAATATATACGGAATTAAAAACTTTAGAAAATTCTAATCTTATTTTAAAATATGGCTCAGTGATAGCAATTAAAAAAAATGTGTGGCTTTTTTTTAACTAATATATTTATAAAATCTAAATTTTGAAATTTGAGATTACCCAAACAAAAATTTCTAAAGCACTAAGTCATAATTTATTTATTAGTTTTAATCATCTCCATGGAGTTTTTTAAAATTATACACGTAATTGCAATTATTTTGTTACTAAAGTACACCTTAGCTACAAAAAGGCTTCAATCTTTTAAAGTTTGTTTTATATAATCAATAATTTATTTTACTCAACCTATAATTTCACAATTGATAGTATTTATTTAATACAAACATAAGAAAAATTATATATAATACAATAAAACAATGCATGATTTGCCTACAAATGGTGGCATACCCCCACAACATGCCTCACTTTTACGCGAAGTTAGCTTCCTGGATAGAGGATTCATGATTCGATACTTTTGTCTATATTTGCAAATATATCTGTATGTGTGTACTATTGGATTTATATGAATTAATATTAACTTCGGCTATTATTTAGTCTATTTCATTCGGTTCTGGTACGGTTATAGATCCACTTCCTGTATTTTCTGCTCTTTTTTGTATTTTGCAACTTTATCTTTTGTTATATTCTTCCCTAGAAAAGCCGTGGGATTTCAATTTTAATGACAGACCGTTGCAAACTTTTTGCGTTTTTCTAATTATACCTGCATCAGATGCTTTTGATTCTATTATTGATGATTTTTCAGTAATAAACTTTACAATAATCAATTTCTCCTCATCGCTAAAATTTTTCTGCATTAATCTTTTACTCCTACATAAATTAACGGGAATCACGTTGGACAGAGATCAGAACAAAGCATTTAAGAAAATAATTTATCTTTTTGATATAATTAGTTCAGTTTTAAGATAAATTTAACCTTTATTGTTGAAAATTCAATGATGTCAAACACATTTGACATATAAAACAAAATAGCAAATCGCAATGTTATCATATGTAATTTTATTTGGTATTGAACTTAAAAAAGTATCGCTTAGGAACGGTTGTTGAACATGAAAATTTTTGAGATCATACTTATCGGTAAGTACGATCTTAGTTAAGAACACCCTAAGTATGTTATTAAGTACACATGCTGAATATGGCCCAATGTTACTGGCGTTTTTTTGTTTTTAGAAAATTTATCATTACTCCCTTATTTTAAGGAATATTTAAAAAATACAAAAACTTTTAGCATTTGCTTTCGGTTCTCTAAAATATTTGTCTTTACAATTATTTTCTATTTTATCAAATAATAAAATGGCGACCGATCAAAAATTTCAGATCAAGATATTTTGAAAACCACTCGATCGATTTTTGAAAATAAAACATTTATAAAATCCTTAAACTATCTACTACAACATTTTTTTCGATCTGTCCAAAAAAAGTTTTTATTCAAACTGAATAACAAGCAAAATTTTAACAAACTGGAACAATCATTTAAAACAAAGTAGGCTTGCT
The DNA here is from genome assembly GCA_911728475.2 of Pterostichus madidus. Taxonomy (NCBI): domain Eukaryota; kingdom Metazoa; phylum Arthropoda; class Insecta; order Coleoptera; family Carabidae; genus Pterostichus; species Pterostichus madidus. Next base: position 14,458,719 of record OU452315.1, read on the forward strand.
TCCATTAACAAAAAAAAACAAGAAACAAACAAACAAACGTTCGTTATTGGACCTTACATTCTGCCAAACCGATTGAATGATGAAAATTATTTTACTTTCTTAAATAATGTTCTGCCAGAGGAAATCTGCACGAACACATAACCTTTTTCGGCACGTGTTATAAACAAAAATTTTCCTACAACTGCGCGATTTATAAAATCACAAAAAAATTATCAGACTTTATAAAATTTTAATGATATTACATGAAAACGATGTTTTACGGCGTTGCTATGGTTTGTTTGTTGATTGCTTACACATTGTTCTAGGTTATTTAAAAATATTTCACTAATTTTCAGATAATTTCTTCAAAATCGCCTAGGCTGGAATACTAGACAGAGTGATTCTTCTTTATCATATACACCTCCAAACATAATTGAAGTTCCAGATCAAGCTATGTTGGATCTATTCTTCACAATGACAATCAACTTGCTGCTAGTATTTCTAAAACCTCCGAAATTGTCAATAATATTACTATTAATCAGGTTCGTAAGAAATCAATGTTTCTTTATACAGTACAAAAGTTTCCACTTCACATTATATCAATATAGGCAATTTCAATAACGTGTTATTAATATACACAAACAATAAATATTATGTATTTCACTTACTCTTTAAATAAAACCATTTATCGATATATTTTATTTTGTTTGGTTCTTTTTATTAATTATCATATGTAATAATGATATACTTGAGTTCTCGTCTGCCCAATGTGATATGTACAGATTCGATGTACTGCAGGTTAAATTCTTTTTTTAAACGTCAAAATATACGACTGCATATTTACCTTTCATTTGCTCGCGTATCTTTTTCCATAAGCGTAAGTGACTAATATATGAATTTCCGCGCTCGGCGCAAAATTTAAATCGCTCTAAATTAGAGTTTCTTTTGACAGTTGTGTAAAACACAAATTACTTTCGGTACTAGACCTTCTTCGCTTTCAGAACACCCTTGGTCTGCATGCATTTATCTCCTTGCCACCCGTAACCAAGGCAATACTAGTTACGTAATAACAAAGAAATCGCACAGTTGTAGGAAATAGTTATTTTTATAACAAGTGCCGAAATAGGCTCGTTACGTGCAAGTGCAGAATTTAACGCACGAGGCTTGCCGAGTGGGGAAATCTGCACGAGCACGTAACCTTTTTCGGCACGTGTTATAAACAACATTTTTCCTACAACTGTGCGATTTAGTAAATCACTAAAATATTAATGATATTACACGAGAACGATGTTTTACGGCGTTG